>CM035841.1:154061081-157051081 GCA_020510985.1 Pholidichthys leucotaenia
AGCATAATAATATGTACATTCGACAGAAAGCATTTGAAAGGCTAGATTAGATAAGGATTTAAACTATTACACAACTGATAGAATCAAAGACCAGAGAAAAAAATGACGTTTGTAAATTAAATCTAATATGTTTTTATGAAATTTAATACTGTAAAGCTGTGACTTCCACACAATTAAATCAAATACTTTTAAATAATAATTTAAAGACCCCGCAGGTACCCTTTGGATTTCCCATATATAATTTAGGTTACAAAAATATGTTGAATGCTGCATGGAGTATAATTTGTGGACCCTTTCATCTGTCCACCCGCTATTTGATATCTTATGTTGTTATCAATATAGTTTCTACATTTCTAATCAGACTGACTTCAAATTTATGCAGAAACTTGAACTCATCAATACCTTGGATGAGCTTGTGTCATGGGTGGGCCTCACAAGCCATCATAAGACGCCACAAATTGCCAGTGAGTTTGCAAATTTATTAATAGAACAGGAAAGGAACAAAATAACAAGCCACAGGGGGCTAAAACACACTACAATGAAATATGGACAATGATAATGGGAAATGGATGCACAAGGAGACACACTTACGAATATAGAAGAATAATGGTCACGTCTGAACAAAGGAGTGCTCACCAACGTCTGAACACGGGAAGTTCTTGACGAGACTGCCATGCCTTTTCGTTCCCAGCTGCCCTCTTAAGAGGAGGGCAGCTGATGAGGTGAAATGCGGCTCAGCTGTCAAGCCTGACAGCCGGAAGCCCCTCCGAGCGCTGTCACAATAAAGGCTCGGGGAGCCAAAAAGGGGCACACAGCCGTCAAATGGGTGAAGATAGTGCATGGCTTGAGCGCGGACCAGATCGGCGCTCAAACCATGACAGTTTGACTTTGAGGTCAATCTAATGAGTGACTCCATTTTTTCAGGAGGGGGACTTGGGCTTTTTTTCAGTCCCTTTTATATTCCAACAGTAGTTTCTACATTCTTATTTATTCAGAAGCTTTGACTCAAATGAGAGGTTCCAGTTCTGGGGAGAGAGGGTGTATTTTTTCCTGCCTATGTTTATGTTGATCATTGCTTTTTTCATCTTGGTTTGACATTTAGATATATATTTAATTACTCTGGCTACAAACCAGGATTATTTTAGCATCAGATGAAGGCATGCATCACATTGTTTAGTGAGAACTCTGATATGGGGATGCATGGGGTATGTGTACATGCTCACTAAGGTTATTTAATTATTATATCTACATGTAACTTTGTAAATTGTATTTTTTAATGCTGTGTATCATTTAATGTGTGATGTACAACCATGTACAATGATCATGTACAATCAACAGGCTATGTCATGTTGATTTTGTTACCCGAAGCACTTAATAAATAGCAATTTGTGTTTATTCTTTTCATCAAGATCTGATAGTGCTTGAGATTACATCAGAATAATAAACATACTAGGTATGACAAGGGCCACTACAGACTGTGAGCCAATAACTAAGAAATCAATTTAAGCCATCTTTGTTCACTGAATTAATTTTACTCATTTTCTCTATCTACTGTTTATGAGATTGCCCAGACTTCTCCACATTAAAAACTATATTTGAAGAATCACAATGATTAAATTTGTAAGTATAGGGCACTCATAGAATGCATACCTCCACCAAGGTCCCATCTGTCAGAATGTAGGTTTGTCTGCCTGTTTGTTTGTTTGTTTGTTTGTTTGTTTGTTTGTTTGTTTGTTTGGTTGGTTGGTTGGTTGGTTGGTTGGTTGGTTGGTTGGTTGGTTGGTTTTGGTTTTTTTTTTACCAGGATTACACAAAAAGCTACTGGATGAAGTTGATAAAATTGTCATCTGAGGTGGCCCTTGGGCTACAGATGAGCTCATTAAAACTTGAGGTGATTCAGGTCAGGAAAGATAATCCTTTTTCACTTTTTTAACATTGCAAGATAGAACCTTGGTGGAGGTATGTGCTCATGGAGCACCTCCAAAATGTATTGTTCATCTGTAGACCGAGGGCCACCTCTGGTGAAAATTTAATCAAAATCTGTCCAGAAGTTTTTGAGCTATTTTGCAAAAAGACAGAAAAACAAACAAACCAATGCTGCCAAAAATATAATCTCCTTGGTGGGGGTAATAAATAAACTGAGCCTAATTTCAATACCTCTAGAGTCCTAAACATTAAAATGTTGTATGTCTGTAGTGGGTAGAGAATAAAGTTATTTAATATTAGAACTGCAGATTTGACTTGTATTTTGAGACTTACACAACTGACTTGAACTTGAAGATGTGTAGGTTTGATATGTAGTTACAAATATGTAAATTTGTCCCAAGCACCAAAGGCAAAATTTAAACAGCACGAGAATAAAAGCAAGATAATCAGAGAGGCCATCACAGGAAACCTCTGGGGGGAACAGGAATATTCATAATAAAATTTAAGATAAGATAAGATAAGATAAGCCTTTATTAGTCCCACAACGGGGAAATTCCAGGATTGCAACAGCACAGGGATAGCAACACTCAGAGCAACAATCAGAAGGCAAGAAAAAAAACAAGCAAGCAAGAGCAGCTAATAAACATATGTACGTATTACTATAAAATATATATATATATACACACACACACAGACACACAGTGCAGAGCATTGTAGCTGGATGGAATAAATATATGAATATATGAACACACAGTGCAGAGCATTGTAGCTAGATGGAATAAATATGTAAATATATAAACACCCACAGTACGGAGCATTGCAGCTAGGTGGAATAAATATGCAAGTATATAAACACACACAGTGCAGAGCAATGTAGCTAGATGGAATAATATGTAGATATATAAATATATAAACACCCACAGTACGGAGCATTGTAGCTAGATGGAATAAATATGCAAATATATAAACACACACAGTGCAGAGCATTGTTGCTAGATGGAATGAAACAGCATAACCGTCTACTTAGTTATCCTACATGGTATGATTATGTGCCCATACATATTCTCACCCTCCATAGCGACCGGTATGTTCCTAGTTGTATGCCGGAGAGGACCATTGTGTAAGTCTATTGCATCTTTTGCATTCAAAAAACTATTAGTTTGTTACGTCTTTTTGCTATCTCTGCGAGCAGCCCTGCTTAGGTTGTACAGTCTGACAGCCGTTGGTAGGAAGGACCTACGAAACCTCTCGGTTGTGCACCTGGGATGATGTAGTCTGCTGCTAAATGAGCTCCTCAGTGCATTCAGTATGTCCTGCATAGGGTGGAACTCGGACTCCAGCAGAGATGACAGTTTAGCCACCGTCCTTCTCTCTCCTATCTCCTCCATCGGATCAAGGCGCTGCCCCAGGACAGAGCTAGCTTTCTTAATCAGTTTGTTCAGTCTCTTCCTATCGGCTGCAGTAATGCCACTGCCCCAGCAGACCACTCCAAAAGTGATGGCTGATGCCACCACCGTGGCATCACGGTGCTATGTTTATCTTTATGCTAGTTTATCTCATAAATGTGAAGCAATTTTGATTAAATGTGCTGAAAAATCCTGCAGAAGTCTTCAACTCATTTTGAATATTTAAATCAAAACTTATATCCCAAGAGCAATGCAATGAATTCTGAAAAAAATCTTAACATAAACAAAAAATTCAATAATCATAAGTAGCAAAAGTTAGGATCAGCTGATTTTATAATATCTAAACCACCCTCACATTATGTGGTAAAACATTGGTGCATGGGCAAAGTCCTACTCTAGCTCCCAGTAAACAATATGTATTCATTTAGAATTTTGTATGTTGGTGTTACTGTTTTCATAATGATCACTATAATAAATAAATAAATATAGTAGCTCTGGTACCTCTGGTGTAGGGTGCAGTGCACATGCAAGAGCAATAGGGGGTGACATTGAGCGAAAAGTCTTTCTGGTGCAGTGAATATACATAGCCATAGGGGGTGATAGAGAGCAAAAAGTGTGTGTATTTAACGAAGATGCACACACCATACACACACCAATTTTTTTTATTTTTTTTTTACTTTAACATCTTCTTGAGGACCTGCCTGAAACTTTGAAAAATACCTCTAAACAGCCTCTGGAGGCCATTACAATGAAAATAAAGTGAGGACCGGCCTAAATGTCCTCACTTTGTAAAAATGTCCTCACTCAAAAGGTTAAAAACCCGC
This sequence comes from Pholidichthys leucotaenia, assembly GCA_020510985.1. Classification (NCBI taxonomy): domain Eukaryota; kingdom Metazoa; phylum Chordata; class Actinopteri; order Cichliformes; family Pholidichthyidae; genus Pholidichthys; species Pholidichthys leucotaenia. Next base: position 154,065,238 of record CM035841.1, read on the forward strand.
GGTAGTCCTCGCAAAGATAAAAGAACAAACACACACACACACACACACACACACTCACACACACGGGGGGGGGGGGGTATTGAACACATCAACATTTTTCTCATTAAACATATTTCTGATGGAGCCATTGATCTGAGATTTTCACCAGATATCAGTAACAACCCAAGTAATCCATACATAGTCATGTGAAAAAATTAGGACACCCTGTATAAGCCTATGTGTTTTTTTTTGTTGTTTTTTTTTACATATTTGGACATATGGATATTTAATATCAATGTTAAAAATACTAGGAGATTTATGCAATACAACTAAACAAAAAAAATGAATTAAAAGACTTTTTCAAATTTTCTGTAAAATGCAATTTTAAACAAATAGTGAGGAATAAATTAGGCACCCCTCATCTTTTTTAGGACACCCCCACATTCATTCCCACTTAAAATGGCTAAAATAAATGTTAAAAAATGCAAATAAAAACAAACACAAGGTTAGACATAAATACTGCATGTGAACATTTCTTAATAAAGAACTGAATATTTAAAGGAGTGTCCTAATTTTTTCACATGACTGTACAAAGAAATCAAGGCAACTGTGTTCACAAAACAATCTGTATTTAATGAAGTGGAATGACACAGGGAATAAGTATTGAACACACTTGGTGAAATTCATTTAATATTCAGTAGAAAACCCTTTGTTGGTAATAACAGCTTCCAGACATACCCTGTATGGAGAAATGAGGCACAGGTATTGCCCACGAGTGATTTTTGCTCATTCTTCCACACATACTGTCTTCAAATCCTAAAGGTTCTGTGGGTGTCTTCTATGAACTCTGATCTTCAGTTTGTTCCATAGATTTTCAATTGGATTCTGGTCAAGTGACTGACAGGGCCATTCTGGCAGCTTTATTTTCTTTCTCTGGGGCCAGTTGCAGGTTTCCTTGGCTGTGTGTTTGAGGTCATTGTCTTGCTAAAATGTACACTCTTGTTTCATCTTCACCATCTTGGCAGATGGCAACAAGTTTTTAATCAAGGATGTCTCTGTACATTTATCCATTCATCTTTCATTCAATTACTGTATATGAAGTCTGCCTGTACCATGTGCTGAAAAACACCCTCACACCATAATCCTTCTGATGGTGCTTTTGGACTTATGTGCAGTGCCATTTCTCCTCCAAACATGCTTTGTGTTGTGGCATCCAAAAAGATCAAGCTTGATCTCATCTGACCAGACTATATTCTCCCAGTAATTTACTGTCTTGCCCAAATGCTGTGCAGCAAACTTTAAACAAGCTTCAACATGCTTTTTCTTCAGGAATGGAGTCTTGCGAGGTGTGTGAGCATAGAGTCCATGTTGGGCGAGTGCATTACTTATTGTTTTCTTTGAAACAGTGTTACCTGCTAACTCCAGGTCTTTCTGGAGCTCTGCAAGAGGGGTCTTTGGCTCTTAGATAACTCTTCTGATAATTCTTTTTACTCCTCTGTCAGAAATCTTGCGAGGAGCTCCTTGTTGTGGCTGGTTTATGGTAAAATGGTGTTCTTACCACTTCTGAATGATGGCTCCAACAGTCATCACTACAACATTAAGCAGTTTAGAAATGTGCCTGTAACCAATGCGATTATTATGTTTTGCAACAATAAGGTTGCAAAGGTCTAAAGAGAGCTCTTTTCTCCTACCCATCATGAGTTTTTTGTGGTGTGACAATCTGATATTCACAGACCTTTTTAAAGGCTATCAGTCAGGACTTAACCAGCTGAAATTAATTTGCACTTATAGGGGATGGGGTGGCTTCGTAAATTCTGATGGATTTCAGCTGGTTTCTTGGCTTTCTATGCCTTTTTGCACCTTTTTTCTTCATGTGTTCAATACTTATTCCCTGTGTCATTCTGCTTTATTAAATATAACTTGTTTTGTGAACACAATTGCCTTGATTTCTTTGTATGCTTGGATTACTTGGGTTGTTAGTGATATCTCGTGAAAATCTCAGGTCAGTGGCTCCATCAGAAACATACACATACATATATACAGTGGGGGAAAAAAGTATTTAGTCAGCCACCAATTGTGCAAGTTCTCCCACTTAAAAGATGAGAGAGGTCTCCAATTTTCATCATAGGTATACCTCAACTATGAGAGACAAAATGAGGGAAAAAAAATCCAGAAAATCACATTGAAGGATTTTTAATGAATTAATTGGTAAATTCCTTGGTAAAATAAGTATTTGGTCACCTACAAACAAGCAAGATTTCTGGCTCTCACAGACCTGTAAATTCTTCTTTAAGATGCTCCTCTGTCCTCCACTCATTACCTGTATTAATGGCACCTGTTTGAACTCTTTATCAGTATAAAAGACACCTGTCCACAACCTCAAACAGTCAGACTCCAAACTCCACTATGGCCAAGACCAAAGAGCTGTCAAAGGACACTAGAAACAAAATTGTTGACCTACACCAGGCTGGGAAGACTGAATCTGCAATAGGTAAGCAGCTTGGTGTGAAGAAATCAACTGTGGGAGCAATTATTAGAAAATGGAAGACATACAAGACCACTGATAATCTCCCTCGATCTGGGGCTCCACGCAAGATATCACCCCGTGGGGTCAAAATGATCACGAGAACGGTGAGCAAAAATCCCAGAACCACATGGGGGGACCTAGTGAATGACCTGCAGAGAGCTGGGACCAAAGTAACAAAGGCTACCATCAGTAACACACTACGCTGCCAGGGACTCAAATCCTGCAGTGCCAGATGTGTCCCCCTGCTTAAGCCAGTACATGTCCAGGCCCGTCTGAAGTTTGCTAGAGAGCATTTGGATGATCCAGAAAAGGATTGGGAGAATGTCATATGGTCAGATGAAACCAAACTAGAACTTTATTGTAAAAACTCAACTTGTCGTGTTTGGAGGAGAAAGAACACCATACCTACTGTGAAGCATGGGGGTGGAAACATCATGCTTTGGGGCTGTTTTTCTGCAAAGGGACAAGGACGACTGATCCGTGTAAAGGAAAGAATGAATGGGGCCATGTATCGTGAGATTTTGAGTGAAAACCTCCTTCCATCAGCAAGGGCATTGAAGATGAAACGTGGCTGGGTCTTTCAGCATGACAATGATCCCAAACACACCGCCCAGGCAATGAAGGAGTGGCTTCGTAAGAAGCATTTCAAGGTCCTGGAGTGGCCTAGCCAGTCTCCAGATCTCAACCCCATAGAAAATCTTTGGAGGGAGTTGAAAGTCCGTGTTGCCCAGCGACAGCCCCAAAACATCACTGCTCTAGAGGAGATCTGCATGGTGGAATGGGCCAAAATACCAGCAACAGTGTGTGAAAACCTTGTGAAGACTTACAGAAAACCTTTGACCTCTGTCATTGCCATCAAAGGGTATATAACAAAGTATTGAGATGAACTTTTGTTATTGACCAAATACTTATTTTACCGAGGAATTTACCAATTAATTCATTAAAAATCCTTCAATGTGATTTTCTGGATTTTTTTTTTTCTCATTTTGTCTCTCATAGTTGAGATATACCTATGATGAAAATTGGAGACCTCTCTCATCTTTTAAGTGGGAGAACTTGCACAATTGGTGGCTGACTAAATACTTTTTTGCCCCACTGTATAAATATACAAATTAGGGGTGTAGTGGTAAACCTAAAATCATGGTTCGATATGTACCTTGGTTTTAAGGTCAAGGTTTGGTTCATTTTAGGTACAGTAAGGAAACAAAATGCAAAACATAAAACCGCTTATCTTGTTTATAAGCGGGAACAGCTTTACTGACAAAAAAAAACTGCTAGAAGTAAATTCTTCAATTTAAAAAAATATTCTCAAATAAACAAAACTGAAATGTATAAATAAATAAATTCTCTTTTTAGGAAATGAATGATGCAGACAAGTGCAATAACAGAAGTCTGAACAGCCTACTATAACGAGCTCCCATAGCTAAATAAAATAAGCTATGAGTTGGAAACTTGAACTTAACAGCTTAATCAAACCTTCAATATAGTCTGGTCAGATGAGATCAAACTTGATTAAAAAGTTCCCATTTCTAAATAAAATAAGCCATGAGTTGGAAACTTGAACTTAACAGCTTAATCAAAAGTGTTTGTAACAACACAGTTAAATAACAGACATTAAAGTTCGGTCTTTTAACCCCAAAACTAAAGGAATAAAACTCAAATATCAGCTTCTATTTCACCATACATGGCTCTTGTAACTCTACTGTTCAAAACAAACTGGAGTAATAATATCCAACTCCATTAAAGTTAAAAAGAAAACTAGTCCATCCTGTTTGAAACCTTGCTGAGTCTAGAAGTTTAAAAGTTTAATAATTAGGCTTCAGAATGAAAATTAAAAGAACATTTTTCCACTTCAAAATAACAGTTTACAAATGCTTTAAGTTAGAATAGAGGAATGTTAGTCTTCACCACACATACAGTGAAATATTTAAGCTGTTTTAATTTATTTGTGATGATTATGGTTATCTTTTTAATTAAATTACAAATTGTGGCATTCTAATTTACCAAGATGCACTAATATTCATGATGAGGGCTTATTACTGTGACAATAATAGAGAAGATGAAAAAGAGTAAGCTTCTCATGTAATTCACTCATTTACTGGCAGTTAACACATTACCAGCAGAAATGAACATGCTCAGCTGTCAGCAAACATCATCTAAGACAGTCACTCACTGAAAATAAGAAGCACTAACTTTAAGAAAGCGCAAGTTCCATTTGTGGCTGCTGTGGCTGATGCGCTGATAAATAATAAAAGAATGACAGCATCAAGGTGATGATGCCTCGGTCCTGGTGGCATGGGGGGTGGGGGGGTAAAAAAGTACACTGCTACCTCTACTGGCCTGACGTAGTTATTACAATACCTTTTCTCCCAGCTGCAGTGACAGTAAAGGTGTGTTAAATTAGTGTATTTTGATAACAAAGCCGTATGTGGAAATTTTGCCAGACTGAGACACAAACTGACATAACGCACGGCTCAGGAGACGCACACACAGGCTCAGAGTAGTTCAAATAGTTTATTAACAACAGGCGTGAATGAGTGCGTGTCTGTGGGATGTCAATGTGTTGGTGGCGGCGTCTGCTTCAGGCACAGAGGCAGGTGACCGTACAGCCGGGCAACCCTATGGAAAAAGCACAGGGAGAGGGTGACGGGCATACACCAACACAGAGGAGATTATGGCGAGAGAAGGACTTACTTGGATGGACAGGGTAGCTGGCACAGCAAGGGGCGAGACCCAGGAGACAGACACCTGGAGAGCTCAGTGCAGCAGCGAGGAATGGGCGTTGGAAGGACGTCGTCCGCCGCCGGGAAATCCACCTGTGCACAGGGGAGCAGACTGGAGAAAAAGAAGGTAAGGGCTTCTTACCCAAATGATTGCGCTGAAGATTGGAAATGACTCACAACGGTGAGGGACGAAGTCTGACGGCTTCAGGCCGAAGCTCAGGGCGAGACAGCTTTTATCCCTCGCCGTTGATGACGAGCAGGTGCGGGAGCAGGTGGCGCCGCTGATGAATGGCGCAGCGTCACACAAACTGAAATGGTTTTTAAACTGTTTACTCATGTTTACTCATGATTTGAGCCCCTTATTTACAAGCAGGCTGAGGATGAGTGTTGTGCTAGAAATAATTAATAAAACCAGACAGGAAGTCCTTTGTCCCAAATCTATTGTAGTCTATTATCTTTGAATTGATTACTGAAGCTAAACAAACTATGGTCATTCAAATAGTAATTGGCACATTTTTTCTCCTATAAGACAAATACAATGGGTTTTAATTATTTTCTCTCAGTCTTTTCTTCAATTTTATTTTTTAAATTTGTTGTATATTTTACACAGATTTTCACCTTGAAATATTTTAAGCTTCCCATCATATTCAGTCTTGTAATTTTTATGTGCTAGTCTTTGAATTGTAGACATCAATAAAATAACTGATTTGTATTTTTGGTAAACTCAATCGAGTTGTAACGTTACATCTGAGTTCCAATCCACATGAACAGTCTCTGTGAACAGGAGACCTCCAATTCACCCTGTTTACTAAATAAAGTATTGAAACGTCACATTCCTTGCTTGACTTAAGACCCCCAGGATCTTCTTCGTGGCAGGAAGACACCTGGACTGTTGTCATAAATCCCCTAGGAACACTTACCCTCAGACAGCTTTATGTGCTCAGAGCTTTTTGATACAAGCCAGAATCATCAACACATTCCTGGAGCCTCCTACCATTATTAAAATTAAAAATTAAATGCGGTTTGTTAAATATTAGGTCTCTAACTCCCAAGTCTCTGTTAGTCCATGATCTGTTAATTGATCATCAGGTTGATTTAATATCCCTTACAGAGACTTGGTTAGGACAAGAGGATTATGTTGGTTTAAATGAGTCAACTCCCTCTAGTTATTTAAACTGTCAAAATCCCAGAAGTTCTGGTCATGGAGGAGGAGTAGCAACAATTTATCATTCCAAATTACTAGATAATGTAAAGCAAAAAACATGTTATAATTCATTTGAGGGCCTGGTCCTCAGTATTGGGCACTTTAGCAATTTTAGGCTAAACCCAATTTTATTTGCCATAGTTTATCGTCCTCCATCAACCTACTCGGAATTTTTATCCGAATTTGCTGATTTCTTAGCTGATTTAGTGCTGAAATCAGATAGAATAATTATAGTAGGGGACTTTAATATACATGTAGATGTAGATAGTGACTGCCTTAATGTGGCATTTAATTCAGTATTAGACTTGATTGGGTTTTCTCAGAAAGTAAGAAATTCTACTCATTATCTCCACCATACGTTGGACCTTGTGCTGACATATGGCATAGAATAATTATAGTAGGGGACTTTAATATACATGTAGATGTAGATAGTGACTGCCTTAATGTGGCATTTAATTCAATATTTGACTCGATTGAGTCTACTCATTATCTCCACCATACGTTGGACCTTGTCCTGACATATGGCATAGAAATAGAAAATATGGTAGTGTCTCCTCATAACCCTGTACTGTCAGACAATTGTCTGTTAACCTTTGATTTTACTATTTCTGACTATTTGGCTCCTAAAGAAAAATATTACTACAGTAGATGCCTCTCAGATGATGCTGTTACCAAATTTATGCAGATTGTTTCCTCTATGCCATGTGTCAACACAACGGAAATAAGCTATAGACAGCTTGCTCCTTCTGTAATTGATAGCATGGTGGATAGTGTTACAACTTCTCTGCATCAGACTCTAGACTTGATGGCCCCCTTAAAAAAGAAAAAGTCTAATCAGAGATTTCTAACTCCTTGGTTCAACACAGAAACTCGTAGCTTAAAACAGAAGACTCGTCAATTAGAAAGAAAATGGCACTCCACTAATTTAGATGAAATCTATTTAGCTTGGAGAAATCATCTTTTAATTTATAAAAAATCTCTTAGAAAAACTAGAACGAGTTATTATTCTGCATTAATAGAAGAGAACAAGAATAATCCCAGGTTTCTTTTCAGTACTGCAGCCAGGTTGACAAAGAGTCGGGACTCTGTCAATCCTAGCATTCCCTTAGAGCTTACTAGTCAGGACTTTATGAACTTTTTTAATAATAAAATTGTATCCATCAGAGATAAAATCAATCAGATTCTTCCCACAGTTAACTTAAATACAGTAACTACTACAACTCCTTCAACTGATATCTGTTTGGATGAGTTTACCCCAATTGACCTTTTAGAGTTAGACAAAATAATTTCCTCATCCAAGCCTTCAACTTGTCTTTTAGTCCCTATTCCTACCAGGTTATTTAAAGAAGTCTTCCCACTTATTGGTAGCTTTATTCTTCATATAATCAATTCTTCATTAACTTTAGGCCATGTACCGCAGGCTTTTAAAACGGCTGTAATTAAACCCTTACTCAAAAAGCCAACGCTAGATCCAGGAGTTTAGCTAACTATAGACCAATCTCTAATCTCCCTTTCATTTCAAAAATCTTAGAAAGAGTTGTTGCTACGCAATTATTTGACCACCTGCAGGGAAATGGTTTATTTGAAGAGTTTCAATCTGGGTTTAGAATCCATCATAGTGCTGAAACAGCCTTAGCGAAGGTCACTAACGACCTCCTCATCGCATCTGATAATGGACTGGTTTCTGTACTTGTCCTTTTAGACCTTAGTGCAGCTTTTGATACTATCAATCATAATATTCTACTTGATAGATTAGAACACTATGTTGGACTTAATGGAACTTTGTTGCAGTGGTTTAGATCTTATTTATCTGATAGGTTCCAGTTTGTTCATGTCAATAATGAGTTTTCTTTCAACTCAAAGCTTAGTCATGGAGTTCCACAGGGATCTGTGCTAGGCCCTACTCTTTTTAGTTTATATATGCTTCCATTAGGCAACATTATTAGAAAGCACTTTATACATTTTCATTGTTATGCAGATGATACACAATTATACCTGTCAATGAAGCCAGATGATAGTAATCAATTAGCCAAGTTGGAAGCCTGTCTTAAGGAAATCAAAGCTTGGATGACTTGTAATTTCCTGCTATTAAATTCTGATAAGACTGAAGTCATTCTTGTTGGTCCAAAAAACCTTAGAAATACCTTTCCAAATCAAACTTTCAGTTTGGATGCGGTTACTCTTTCTCTTAATTGCTCTGTGAGGAACCTTGGAATTATTTTTGATCAAGATCTGTCCTTTAATTCACATATTAAATTTGTTTCTAAGACTGCCTTCTATCATTTGCGTAATATTGCCAAGATTAGGAGCATCTTGTCTCAGAGTGATGCTGAGAAACTGATCCACGCTTTTGTTAGCTCGAGATTAGATTATTGTAATTCTTTATTATCAGGTTGTCCTAAAACATCTTTAAAAAGTCTTCAGCTGATCCAAAATGCTGCAGCAAGAGTTTTAACAGGTACTAGAAAGAGAGATCATATCTCTCCGGTTCTGGCCTCCCTTCATTGGCTTCCCATAGAGTTTAGAATTAAGTTTAAAATCCTTCTTCCTACTTACAAAGCTCTAAACAATCAGGCTCCTTTTTATTTAAAAGATCTGATTCTACCATATTATCCTAACAGAGCACTACGCTCCCATAATGCAGGATTACTTGTAATACCTAGAATCTCCAAAAGTACAATGGGAGGCAGAGCCTTCAGTTATCAAGCTCCTCTCCTGTGGAACCAGCTGCCAATCTGGATTCGGGTGTCAGACTCGATCTCTGTTTTTAAGAATAGGGTTAAAACCTACCTTTTTGATATAGCCTACAATTAGGGAGGGATCATGTGTTTCTGAACCCTCCCTTAGTTATGCTGCTAATAGGTTTAGTCAGCCGGGGGACCTCCAGTAATGTACTGGGCCTCACTCCTTTCTTCACTCTCAATTAATTTTTTTTTTTTTTTTTTTTTTTTTTTTTTTTTTTTTTTTTGCTGGTCATTAACATCTGTTTGTTCTCTCCCATAGATTGAGTCCCCATCGTGCTGTTTGCTCTCTACATGTGTGTTCTTTTCATCTTCTCTGTCCCCTCACCCCCCAGCCAGTCGCAGCAGGTGACTGCCCCTCCCTGAGCCTGGTTCTGCTGGAGGTTTCTTCCTGTTAAAAGGGAATTTTTCCTCTCCACCGTAGCCAAGTGCTTGCTCACAGGGGATCACCTGATTGATGGGGTCTTTCTGCAACTGTGGGGGTTCCCCCTACAGTTGAAAGTGCTATGAGATGACTGTTGTTGTGAAATGGCGCTATATAAATAAAGTTGAATTGAATTGAAAAGGCAGCGCAGTGGCGGAGTGGTTAGCACTACGGCAGCACAGTAACTCACCCTTGGTCGGGGGATCCTGAGTTCGATCCCAGCCCCCGGCCAACAGTGATCTGTGTAGAGTTTGCATGTTCTTCCCGTGTCTGCGTGGGTTTACTCCGGGATTTCTCTGGTTTCCTCCCACATGCCAAAAACATGCAAGTTAGGTTAATAGGCATCAAACTGGGGATTCTAAATTGTCCTTAGGTATGGATGTGAGAGTGAATGGTTGTCTGTCTCTCTGTGTTGGCCCTGCGATGGACTGGCGATCCGTCCAGGGTGTACCCTGCCTCTCGCAATCCCGAAAAGGATTAAGCGGAAGAAGATGAATGAATGAATGAATGAATGAATTGAATTGAATTGAATTATCTAAAGCCCAGCAATTCCCCCTTTTGGACAACTCAGGAACATGTTTGCTAGTTCTCTGGTCAACACTGGACTGGTTTTATCTGACTAAAATAATCCTCTCTCTCTTCAAGACTTTGATATTTTTCCAGGAAATACTTCTCAGAACACTGTTGAAGATGGCCGCCCCTGTGATGGACAATTATAGTTTGAAATGTTTCATTAATCATTGACTTGAACTGTATTGCATATCTGAAATATGTTTAATCGATTTTATAAAAGTGCATGCTCACTGAAGTAATAATGAGATTTAATCAGGTATCACTGAAGTCAGTTTAGCTAATCTATATGAGTATATAATATGAATTTCAATGTTAATTTGTGTTTTTCTTCTGAAAATCTTACGTAAGTCATATGACTGATATCAGGTAATCACCAGGCTGTCTTTGTTGGACAATTCCCCCTTCCATTCTATTGGTCGGTTACAGACAAAGGACCGCTTCCTTTTTGGACAAGAATACATTCAAATCTCCCACGATAGACAACAGTTGGTTCTTCCTGCTGCCAGTCATGTGTTATGTCCAAGGGACTGCTTTCATTTAAAAGAGGAAAACACCCTAGTCTTTGAGTTGTCCAGTTGTTCTTTCAGTTGTTCTTTCAGTTTTCTTTCAGCAGGTGTCTTTCTGAAGTTTTTCTGTTGGTCTGAATTCTGTCTCTTCTGTGTGGTTTTTTTTTTTTCCCATTGGTGTCTGAGGATAGATCATCCTGTCTTTGAGCTCAACCTCTCTTACATGGAGTAAAACTCCAATGATTTTTCCCTCTCCTCAGATGTCGTGGTTTGTTCTGCTAAACTTTTTCTATTGATTTTCCTTAATTCACCGTTAAAGTGGACTCATAGTGATTTTGAACTTTTACTCGAGACTCTCACACCCACGTACCATGATCTCTGAAGAGCTCGGATTTAGTGGGTGGAACCATTTTACATACATTTTTCTTCAGTTCTGTGATTCCTGTCGGTTGGTGGACATCCCACAGTTGCGGTCCAGGGAAGGACCTGTTATCTAGGAGAAGATGTCACCTGCCCAGGGGCCAGCCACCAACTTTGCTGCCACTCTACAGACCCCAGCTACTGAGTCTAATAACCTCGAACTGCTGTACTGCTGCGGGCAGTCTTCCCCCTTGTGCCATCTTCTGGTGTTTGCGAAGAATCATCACTGAACTCTTTGAAGACATAGCTGGTCGTAAGCTAGACTCCAACTTTATATTTGCTGGGCTAAATGTGATGTTTAATTTTAATTTTAATTATCAAATCAATCAAATCAAATCAACCTTTATTCTCATATTGCTGTACATACAACTGTAATGCAGGCAAGATGAAATTGCGTTTCTCTCGGCATCCATATAAGTGAAAGAACAGGATTTAAGACACACTCACACATATCTTCACCCCCACCCCACCCCACCACATCCATTCACACATCCCTGAGACATACTTGAAAAAAACTAACTAACTATAATATACAAATAATGTACATAATGTCCGTAGGTGCGGTGGTGTATATTAGAGATTCTGGATCAGCTGTTCAGCATCCTAACAGCTTGTGGAAGGAAGCTGTTGATCAGCCTGGTGGTTCTGCCTCTGATGCTTCGGAATCATTTGCCAGATGGCAAAAGTTCAAAGTGTTTATGCAGAGGGTGAGAGCGGTCCTTGGCAATGTTCAGTGCCCTGCTCCTACAACGGTTCTGAAAAAGTTCTTGGACAGAGGGGAGGGAGACTCCAATTACCCTCTCAGCTCCCTTAACTATCCTCTGCAGGGCTTTTTTGTCTGACATACTGCAGCTGGAGTACCATGTAGCAATGCAGTATGTCAGAACACTCTCCACCACACCTCTGTAGAAGGTCCTGAGGATGCAGATGGGGAGAGAGGCCTGTTTGAGTTTCCTCAAGAAGTGCAGTCTCTGCTGGGCCCGCTTTCTGATCCCCAAGGAATTCTTGCTCCAGGTCAGGTCCTGCGAGATCTGCACTCCGAGGAACTTGATGTTCTCCACTCTCTCCACTAAACGGCCGCCGATGCTGAGTGGGACGTGTTCAGGCTGTGACCACCGGAAGTCGATAATCATCTCCTTCGTTTTGTCCATGTTGAGCACCAGATTGTTCTTTTAGAGCAATTAGACATCACATTTAGCCCATAGGACATCAAAGATCAAAGGCAGGCATCACATTAGAGAGACGAGAGATCAGCGCTGCTGCTAACCGCGATTCTGCTGTCAGGACACTGACATGGACCACTTGTTTGGGGACTTTTCCTGCATAATCCATGTTTCAAGAACCGGGTGTTTTTCTGTGAGAGAGATGATTCTACTCTGTGACGTTCAGCTGAGCCAAAGCAGATTAATGAAGGACGACGCTAGCTGGGACGATGCTAGCTGCCGAGGGAGCCTTGGTTTCACCAGCAGATTCAGCTGTCAGGTGGTGACGCCGGTTGGTGACCTTCACTAGCCATCACTGGCCATCGGGAGCGCTTCGACCTCGCAGTCGGGTGACAGCTATAATTGAGATGGCGGGCCAGCTAGCGGCCTCCACTAGCCATCAGACGTGCTTCGTCTTTTTGGATTTATCACCGGATTCATTGCTTTGGGTTCATCGCTAGCTAGGACGACGCTAGCTGCCGAGGGAGCCTTGGTTTCACCGGCGGATTTCAGCTGTCAGGTGGTGACGCCGGTGGTGACCTTCACTAGCCATCACTGGCCATCGGGAGCGCATCGACCTCGCAGTCGGGTGACAGCTATAATTGAGACGGCGGGCCAGCTGGCGGCCTCCACTAGCCATCGGACATGCTTCACCTCCTGTATTAGCCAACAGGTGAGCCACCTTTGATCCCAATCAGTCTAGTTAGTATGCCTCCGAAAAGGAATCAGATAAATGGAGAGGAGTTGGAGGAGATCAAACTCTCACTAAATTTTATGACTGAAGACATATCCAAGATAGCAAAACAACAAACTTTGCTTTTTGGCCTTATGGAACAAGTGCGTGAATTAAAGGCTGAAGTCATGGAAAAAGACAAGAAAATTAATTTCTTAGAAAGACGTGTGGATGAATTAGAACAGTATACGAGAATGGATGATGTCATTGTGAGCGGTCTTAACACCAGACACCGCTTCTATGCATGTGTGACAGCAGGAGTTGGTAACCAGGATGGGGAGGATGATACATTGGCAGAATCACACACTCTTGAGCAGCAGGTATTACATTTTTTCAACTCTAAGAACATTGTTGTGGATAATCAGACTATTTCAGCTTGCCATATGTTACCTAAAAAAGACAGTAAAGGAAAACCAGTGATCATCATCTGATTTGTCAGCAGGAAAGCAAAAACTGATCTTCTGCGACAAGCAAGAAAACTGAGAGGAACGGCTGTCTATATAAACGAACATTTAACAAAAAAGAACTCTGAAATAGCTAGACAAGCCAGGGCTCTCAGAAAACAGGGAAAAATACAATTGACATGGACAAAGAACTGCAAGGTGTGGATTAAGCTGCTTGGCACTCCAGAAGAAGCTAAAGTTATAATGATTAGAGAAATGGAGAAATTAGACAAATTTAAACCTTAGCCCTGATGCAAGAATAACAGTGCAGTAAGATTATGAGTGGAGATTTCTCCAGTTTCCTCCCACATGCCAAAAAACATGCAAGTTAGGTTAATTGGCATCAAACTGGGGATTCTAAATTGTCCTTAGGTACGACTGTGAGAGTGAATGGTTGTCTGTCTCTCTGTGTTGGCCCTGCGATGGACTGGCGATCTGTCCAGGGTGTACCCTGCCTCTTGCCCAAAGATGCTAGGATAGGCTCCACCCCCACCCCACCCCCCACCCCCACGACCCAAAAAGGATTAGGATGGATGGATGGATATTTGTGTTTTTTTTTTCCTTTTTCCTTTTGGTGTACATTGTTGACATAACTTATGATCAGTACTTTAACCAATCATCCTTCCTTATTTAATAATGAAAGTGTATTAGGGCAAATTGAAGCTGGAATCTTTGTCAATACTGAACAGCAACCACAAGACATTTTAAGAGATATTGACCCAGACCATAATTATTTTTATCATATTAATAATAAGTGTGTTTATTATGATGAACAGCAATTAAATGGAATTATGAATTTGGATCAGACATTGACAATAATACATATTAATAGTAGGAGTCTCTATGCAAACTTTGATAGTATTAAGGAGTTTTTAAATCAATTTAACACACCATTTAGGATTATTGCAATAAGTGAAACATGGATTAATGAAGAAAAGATGTAAATTTTGAACTATATGGATATGAGATGTACACACAAAATAGGAAATGTAAAAGTGGTGGTGGGGTAGCACTGTATGTTGATAGAAAATTAAAAAGTAAAAAAAGTGGACAGAATGACATCAACAGTGAATGAAAGTATGGAATGTTTAACAATTGAGATTACAATGGAAAATAGAAAAAATATAATAGTAAGTTGTGTATATAGAGCACCGGGATCTGATATGGAAAAAAATTTAGAAATGGGATGGAAAAGATGTATGCAAAAATAAGACAAAAAGATATATTTATTTGTGGTGACTTTAATATAGATTTAATGAAAACAAAACAACATAAACCAACTGAAGATTTCTTAGATACAATGTATAGCTTAACCTTATTTCCAAAGATTACAAAACCTACGAGAATAACGACACACTGTGCTACCTTGATAGACAACATTTTTACCAATGTTATTGAATATAATATGGTGAGTGGTATACTAATAAATGACATTAGTGACCACCTGCCTGTATTTGTTTCTTTAGATGTTAATTATGGAGCTAATGAGAGTAAGAATAATAATAAACCATGTAAAAAGATTGTCTATAAAAAAAATACAAACAGAAGATAGAATCAATGATTTAAAAGAAGACTTAATGTTACAGAATTGGGATGTTGTCTATAGAGAGAAAAAAGTGGACTTGGCATGTGATAAATTTATTGATATATTTAAAACATTATATGATAAAAACTGTCCAGTTAAAGAAATTAATAAAAAACATTTATACAAGAATTGTCCGTGGTTAACCAGGGGGCTACAAAATGCTTGTAAAAAGAAAAAATATCTGTATAAAAATTTCATTAAATTAAGAACCAAAGAATCTGAAAAAAGATATAAAACATATAAAAATAAATTAACTGAAATAATATGAACTACTAAAAAAAAATATACTACAGGAAAATGTTAAATGAAAATAAAAATAATATAGAAGGAGTCTGGGATATATTAAATAAATTAAGGAAAAATGAAACTAAGAAAATGATATATCCAGAGTAGGAAAATAACGGTCGCTATGGAGGGTGAGAATATGTATGGGCACATAATCATACCATGTAGGATAACTAAGTAGATGGTTGTGCTGTTTCATCCCATCTAGCAACAATGCTCTGCACTGTGTGTGTTTATATATTTACATATTTATTCCATCTAGCTACAATGCTCCACACTGGGTGTGTTTATATTTATATATCTATATATTTATTCCATCTAGCTACAATGCTCCGCACTGTGTGTGTTTATATATCTACATATTATTCCACCGAGCTACATTGCTCCGCACTGTTTGTTTATCTGAATCAGAATCAGAATCAGAATCAGCTTTATTGGCCAAGTATGCACAACACATACAAGGAATTTGACTTTGGCTAAAAACTTGCTCTCGTTGTTCAGGTGGAGGATTTAAATAAGGATTCAATGACAACAGAGTATGTACAGTAAATTACAGTCTGTCCACGTTTCTATAAAAGGATGCAAATATATACAGGAATATATGCAGTTATTTACTCAGACTAACCACACTTTGCAGAAATATAGGAAAAAATATACAGTCACACAGTATTTCAATGTGAACTCAGATTCAGTGATATAATGTGAATGAAGTAAAAAAACAGTGTGAGAGTTATGTGCAATGTAATAATGGATGAAAAGTCATGAGTACAGCAACAGGTAGGACTAGGTGAATGTTAGGAGTTCATCAGAGTGATGGCTTGAGGAAAGAAACTGTTCCTGTGACGGGTGGTTTTGACCTTCAGTGATCTGTAACGACGACCAGAAGATAGAAGTTCAAACAGTTTGTGGCCGGGGTGTGATGGGTCAGCACAGATGTTTCCCACCCGTTTCCTGGTTATGGACAGATATAAGTTCTCAATGGAGGGTAGGTCGGTACCAATGATCCTCTCCACAGACTTAATGATCTGCTGCAGTCTGGTCTTGTCCTGTTTAGTGGCAGATCCAAACCAGATAGTGATGGAAAAGCAGAGGACAGATTGGATGATGGCGGTGTAGAAGACAACCAGCAGCCCCTGAGGCAAATCAAACTTCTTGAGCTGACGCAGAAAAAACAACCTCTGGCTGTTGAGGATGGTGAGTGGGGGGAATGAAGGGGGGTGTCGCCTGAAATCCACAGTCATCTCCACCGTTTTGGCTGGGTTAAGTTCAAGATGGTTCTGGCTGCACCAGAGGATCAGCTGCTCCACCTCCGGCCTGTATGCAGACTCATCATCATCCCGGATCAAACCGATAACTGTGGTGTCATCCGCAAACTTCAGGAGCTTCACCGAAGGGTCCTCTGAGGTGCAGTCGTTGGAGTAGAGGGAGAAGAGCAGTGGGGAAAGGACACATCCTTGGGGGGCGCCAGTACTAATTTTTCGGGAGCTGGATGTAAATCTCCCTAGCTTCACCTGTTGCCACCTGTCAGTCAGAAAGCTGGAGATCCACTGGCAGGTGGAGGGGGGCACCTTGAGCTGGAGGAGTTTCTGATGAAGAATGCCTGGGATGATGGTGTTGAACGCTGAGCTGAAGTCGACAAACAGGATCCTGGTGTACGTCCCTGGGGAGTCGAGATGTTGCAGGATGTAGTGCAATATATAGCTACATATACATAGATAGATAGATATGCATATACATACATATAGATATATATACGGTGGGGCAAAAAAGTATTTAGTCAGCCACCAATTGTGCAAGTTCTCCCACTTAAAAGATGAGAGAGGTCTCCAATTTTCATCATAGGTATATCTCAACTATGAGAGACAAAATGAGAAAAAAAAATCCAGAAAATCACATTGAAGGATTTTTAATGAATTAATTGGTAAATTCCTCAGTAAAATAAGTATTTGGTCACCTACAAACAAGCAAGATTTCTGGCTCTCACAGACCTCTAACTTCTTCTTTAAGAGGCTTCTCTGTCCTCCACTCGTTACCTGTATTAATGGCACCTGTTTGAACTCGTTATCAGTATAAAAGACACCTGACCACAACCTCAAACAGTCAGACTCCAAACTCCACTATGGCCAAGACCAAAGAGCTGTCAAAGGACACCTGAAACAAAATTGTAGACCTGCACCAGGCTGGGAAGACTGAATCTGCAATAGGTTAGCAGCTTGGTGTGAAGAAATCAACTGTGGGAGCAATTATTAGAAAATGAAAGACATACAAGACCACTGATAATCTCCCTCGATCTGGGGCTCCACGCAAGATCTCACCCCGTGGGGTCAAAATGATCATGAGAACGGTGAGCAAAAATCCCAGAACCACATGGGGGGTTCTAGTGAATGACCTGCAGAGAGCTGGGACCAAAGTAACAAAGGCTACATCAGAAACACACTACACGTGGCTGCACGGTGGCGCAGTGGTTTAGCACTGTGGCAGCACAGTTTTACCCTCGGCCGGGGGATCGCGGGGATCATGAGATCGTGGGTTCGATCCCAGCCCCCGACCAACAGTGAGCTGTGTGGAGTTTGCATGTTCTCCCCGTGTTGCGCGGGTTTACTCCGGGATTTCTCCGGTTTCCTCCCGCACACCAAAAACATGTAGGTTTAGGGCGCTCGCGCACGCAGCGACCAGCAGCCAGTGGCTTGTCACCAGACTGCAAACCAAGTCTACCTACGGGTACAAATAAGTAACAAAAAAAAAAAAAAAAAAACACACTACACTGCCAGGGACTCAAATCCTGCAGTGCCAGACGTGTCCCCCTGCTTAAGCCAGTACATGTCCAGGCCCGTCTGAAGTTTGCTAGAGAGCATTTGGATGATCCAGAAGAGGATTGGGAGAATGTCATATGGTCAGATGAAACCAAAATAGAACTTTTTGGTAAAAACTCAACTTGTCATGTTTGGAGGAGAAAGAACACCATACCTACTGTGAAGCATGGGAGTTGAAACATCATACTTTGGGGCTGTTTTTCTGCAAAGGGACCAGGACGACTGATCCGTGTAAAGGAAAGAATGAATGGGGCCATGTATCGTGAGATTTTGAGTAAAAACCTCCTTCCACCAGCAAGGGCATTGAAGATGAAACGTAGCTGGGTCTTTCAGCATGACAATGATCCCAAACACACCGCCCGGGCAACAAAGGAGTGGCTTTGTAAGAAGCATTTCAAGGTCCTGGAGTGGCCTAGCCAGTCTCCAGATCTCAACCCCATAGAAAATCTTTGGAGGGAGTTGAAAGTCTGAGTTGCCCAGCGACAGCCCCAAAACATCACTGCTCTAGAGGAGATCTGCATGGAGGAATGGGCCAAAATACCAGCAACAGTGTGTGAAAACCTTGTGAAAACTTACAGAAAACGTTTGACCTCTGTCATTGCCAACAAAGGGTATATAACAAAGTATTTAGATGAACTTTTGTTATTGACCAAATATTTATTTTACCGAGGAATTTATCCATTTATTCATTAAAAATCCTTCAATGTGATTTTCTGGATTTTTTTTTCTTATTTTGTCTCTCATAGTTGAAGTATACCTATGTGTGTGTTTATATATTTTCATATTTATTCCACCTAGCTGCAATGCTCCGTACTGTGGGTGCTTATATATCTACATATTTATTCCATCTAGCTACAATGCTCCGCACTGTGTGTTTATATACTCATATATTTATTCCATCCAGCTACAATGCTCTGCACTGTGTGTCTGTGTGTGTATATATATATATATATACAGTATATATACAATATATATACAGTATATATATATATATATATATATATATATAGTAATATGTACATATGTATATTAGCTGCTCTTGCTTTTTTTCTTGCCTTCTGATTGTTGCTCTGAGTGTTGCTATCCCTGTGCTGTTGCAATCCTGGAATTTTCCCTTTGTGGGACTAATAAAAGCTTATCTTATCTTAATTCATTGCTAAT
This sequence comes from Pholidichthys leucotaenia, assembly GCA_020510985.1. Taxonomy (NCBI): domain Eukaryota; kingdom Metazoa; phylum Chordata; class Actinopteri; order Cichliformes; family Pholidichthyidae; genus Pholidichthys; species Pholidichthys leucotaenia. The sequence goes on from CM035841.1 coordinate 154,084,557, forward strand.
ATTACAAAAAAGGGCAGTCCGTGTTATACACAAAGTCCGGTATCTTGAACATACTAATTTATTGTTTTTACATTCAAAGATATTGAAATTACAGGATCTGGTTCATTATTATACAGCACAATTAATGTTTAAAGTCAGTAAAAACCTTTTGCCACACATTATACAAAATCTTTTCAGTGAGAGAGAAGGGAAATATAATTTATGGGGGAACACAAAATTTAAAATGCACTTAGTAAGATCTACTAGGAAGAGTTTTTGTGTGTCTGTGTGTGGGGTAAAATTGTGGAATGGGTTGGGGGAGAAACACAGGCAATGTCCTAACATCCATATATTTAAATCAACATATAAAGAAATGATTTTTGAGCAATATAAAAATAAAGGGCAGTAATAGTACAATGTGTCTTCAATGAAGAAAGGTTGTTATTGTGTGTGTTATTGTGTTATGGTGGTTGTGTTGTCTGTGTTTGTGTTGAACATACCAGAAGTATTTATCTATTATTGTTACAATTATTGTTGGATGTTGGTATTGTTGTCAATATGGACTGTCGTTGTTGTGTCATTTCTGTTGCATATTTTGACTATGGGGTGTATTATGGTGAATGTGGTTGCGGGATGAATGATGACTAAGAGTGATATTGTAATTTGTTGGGTATGGAAAAGGGGTGGGACTATATAAGCGTTGGCTTCTTCCCACTCCTTTTGAACATTTGAACATTTATTAGGTTACATTGGAGACTCTAAAGTGGCCCTTGGTGTGAATGTGTGTGTGAATGGTTAAAAAGGGATGGTGCTGTATTGTGGCTGCTTCATCCATCCAAGTGGTGGATGACCCTTAATTTCTGTAAAGCGTCTTTGAGTGTCTATGATAAAGCGCTATATAAATCTGATGTATTGATTGATTGATTGATTTTATTTTTGGCTTGATTTTTGTTTTGTTTTAAATTCTTTTTTTCTTTTGTCGGAATGTTCAAATAAATAAAATCAATCAATCAATCAATTGAACATGACCAGTTTTTCATGTTAGAAGTTAGTCCATAAACTACAATAGGGGCTAAAAAAAACTGAAGAAAAAATCATCTTCTTTTCATTAACCTCCATTTTTTTAGAGTAACTCAGAATTTCGTTTTTCATATAATCAGCTTTTATCATTTTCTCCATAAAATTGCATCCAATTTTATGCATATTTTTATTACAGTTACTTCCCAGTCTTCTGTTGCATTACAGCTACAAATTCAAAATGTGGTTTATCTTGTTTCCACAAAGGTTTAACTATATACTTTAAGCTCAGTAATCCATTACAAGTTAATATGATGTTTGATATTTGTTGATCATTTCAGCGTGCTTACAAATCAAATGAATGTAATGTCATTTAACCTGAGTTTGAACATTAAAACTGTCAACAGTATATAGACGTTTCTGCTTGATTTCTTTTCGTGTCTGTTTCCCTGGGTCACGTAGAAGAATTCACGAATGTTTGAGACTGGTTGCTGGAAGGTACAAAGATTAGTTATTATTAAATTGTTCAAGTTTTTGGACTGGTGCCCCCCAAACGAGCTTTTCAAGTGTGTTTGTGGGAACGAAGTAAACCTCCATTTCCAAATACACACACATCTATGTATAAATTAAATAATCCTTGTGCAGCGGCATGCAAAAATAAGCAGCGATGCTGTGGTTTTAAGGAAGTTTTATTAATCATACCGCCGTCACGGGATCCCCGCTCCGGTGCATAGTGTGAGCAGCCCGGAGCGGGATCCTCAGGCTCTCGGAGAAGCGGAGGCGAACACTGTGTGTCTACCAGTTGCAGGATCAGAGTGAGAGAGAGTGCGTTACAGAGTTGCAGCTTAAATACTTGACCATAACAATACATCAAAGGAACATACCCCACAGTTAGTATGATCAAAGGGATAACAGAACAGGCAGGAGATATTTGCATTTGTGAGACATACATCACAATGGGCAGATTAGCTAGACCTCGCTCCAGGTGCAGGACAAAGAGGCTAACAGGCACATCTACATATTGATCTGAGTCTCTAGGTCACAGTAAGGACAGGGCGCATGAACACAATGCATCAAAGGTGACATTATCACAGCAGTGTAGCGGAAAAAACCAGGAGTAGCGAGTTGTCTGTCCTTAGTCTGTTGTGGGGTTAAAACGAACCGCCACACGCTCCCCCCCAGAGGGCGCGGCAGGGGGCCGAGACCTCGATAATCCATCTGTGTGAGCGAGCTGTGGGAGAAGCTCGCTGCAGGCGGAGGGGGAGGGAGGGGAGGGGTAGTAAGTGCCGGCAGGAGCTGTGAAATCGTCCTGAGCCGCGCAAAAATTGCTTGCTGCTCCGCGACGTCGAGGGGTTGTCCCGTTGCACGTGCGGAGATCACCAGAAGAAAAATTAGTCTCTGACTCCTCTCGTGGCCATGAAGAAAAGCAGGAGCGGCTGTAAGAAAAAAAGTAAACAAAGCAGAGGGACTGTTGGCTTTGGGTGCTGAAGCAACCCCAAAGCCCCCGGGAGCAGCTGACGGCTGAAATCCCTTTGTGCCGTGGCTAAGACCATTAAAAAATCCAGTGGCGAGCTGCGTGCTTGCTTCAGGTGAACGAGCAGCCCTGAAGGTTCTGTGAGCAGCGGCGGAGGACGATGGCAGTCTCTGGCGTGGCTGAGACTGTTAACAAATCCTTCGATCATGCTGCATGCGTGCCTCAGGTGAGCGAGCAGCCCTGAAGGGCAGCGGCGAAGGAGGAAGGCAGTCTGTGGAGCCGTTACTTGTCCCGTGCGTGATGCGCCATCCTCGTAACTCCCCGATGCGTGCGCGGGGGTTCGTGCATGGGTGGGCCGCTGGAGTGGCGAGTCAGGGTGCAGAAACTTGGTGGAGATCGGCGCAGACGGCGCCGATAAAATCCAGGTTGAGCTGTGCGTCGTTCGGTCGTGGTGCGTTTGAGCGGTGTGAGGAAGTAGACGATCTCTGTCCCTCGGGCTCGTGGAGACACGTTGGAGCGGTGTGAGGCAATAGACGATCTTTGTGCCCCGGGCTCGTGCAGCTGCGTTGGAGCGGTGAGAGGGAGGAGACGATCGTTGTCGCTCGTGCGGCCATGGTGCGTTCAGTTCCACGCGCTGCGCTCTCCGTCAGCCCTGGAGGTTGCCGTCGTGGAGAGAGGACGAGGTGCGTGCGCTCTCTGTGAGAGCGGCCGGTCCAGCGTGGATGTGCAGATCTCAGGCGTGCAGATCTCACCGTGAAGCGTGAAGCGGTCACCAGTGTCGCGGTCCAGACCAGAAGTTGCTTTGCACAAAGCGTGTGCTTTCAAGCGGGGTCACCAGCGCAGCTGTGCGGCTGTCCAGCTCGGAAGGTTGCTTTCGCACAAAACGTGTGCATGTTCGAGGGGTCACCAGTGCAGCGGCATGCAAAAATAAGCAGCGATGCCGTGGTTTTAAGGAAGTTTTATTAATCATACCGCCATCACGGGATCCCCGCTCCGGTGCATAGTGTGAGCAGCCTGGAGCGGGATCCTCAGGCTCTCGGAGAAGCGGAGGCGGACACTGTGTGTCTACCAGTTGCAGGATCAGAGTGAGAGAGAGTGCGTTACAGAGTTGCAGCTTAAATACTTGACCATAACAATACATCAAAGGAACATACCCCACAGTTAGTATGATCAAAGGGATAGCAGAACAGGCAGGAGATATTTGCATTTGTGAGACATACATCACAATGGGCAGATTAGCTAGACCTCGCTCCAGGTGCAGGACAAAGAGGCTAACAGGCACATCTACATATTGATCTGAGTCTCTAGGTCACAGTAAGGACAGGGCGCATGAACACAATGCATCAAAGGTGACATTATCACAGCAGTGTAGCGGAAAAAACCAGGAGTAGCGAGTTGTCTGTCCTTAGTCTGTTGTGGGGTTAAAACGAACCGCCACACGCTCCCCCCCAGAGGGCGCGGCAGGGGGCCGAGACCTCGATAATCCATCTGTGTGAGCGAGCTGTGGGAGAAGCTCGCTGCAGGCGGAGGGGGAGGGAGGGGAGGGGTAGTAAGTGCCGGCAGGAGCTGTGAAATCGTCCTGAGCCGCGCAAAAATTGCTTGCTGCTCCGCGACGTCGAGGGGTTGTCCCGTTGCACGTGCGGAGATCACCAGAAGAAAAATTAGTCTCTGACTCCTCTCGTGGCCATGAAGAAAAGCAGGAGCGGCTGTAAGAAAAAAAGTAAACAAAGCAGAGGGACTGTTGGCTTTGGGTGCTGAAGCAACCCCAAAGCCCCCGGGAGCAGCTGACGGCTGAAATCCCTTTGTGCCGTGGCTAAGACCATTAAAAAATCCAGTGGCGAGCTGCGTGCTTGCTTCAGGTGAACGAGCAGCCCTGAAGGTTCTGTGAGCAGCGGCGGAGGACGATGGCAGTCTCTGGCGTGGCTGAGACTGTTAACAAATCCTTCGATCATGCTGCATGCGTGCCTCAGGTGAGCGAGCAGCCCTGAAGGGCAGCGGCGAAGGAGGAAGGCAGTCTGTGGAGCCGTTACTTGTCCCGTGCGTGATGCGCCATCCTCGTAACTCCCCGATGCGTGCGCGGGGGTTCGTGCATGGGTGGGCCGCTGGAGTGGTGAGTCAGGGTGCAGAAACTTGGTGGAGATCGGCGCAGACGGCGCCGATAAAATCCAGGTTGAGCTGTGCGTCGTTCGGTCGTGGTGCGTTTGAGCGGTGTGAGGAAGTAGACGATCTCTGTCCCTCGGGCTCGTGGAGACACGTTGGAGCGGTGTGAGGCAATAGACGATCTTTGTGCCCCGGGCTCGTGCAGCTGCGTTGGAGCGGTGAGAGGGAGGAGACGATCGTTGTCGCTCGTGCGGCCATGGTGCGTTCAGTTCCACGCGCTGCGCTCTCCGTCAGCCCTGGAGGTTGCCGTCGTGGAGAGAGGACGAGGTGCGTGCGCTCTCTGTGAGAGCGGCCGGTCCAGCGTGGATGTGCAGATCTCAGGCGTGCAGATCTCACCGTGAAGCGTGAAGCGGTCACCAGTGTCGCGGTCCAGACCAGAAGTTGCTTTGCACAAAGCGTGTGCTTTCAAGCGAGGTCACCAGCGCAGCTGTGCGGCTGTCCAGCTCGGAAGGTTGCTTTCGCACAAAACGTGTGCATGTTCGAGGGGTCACCAGTGCAGCGGCATGCAAAAATAAGCAGCGATGCCGTGGTTTTAAGGAAGTTTTATTAATCATACCGCCATCACGGGATCCCCGCTCCGGTGCATAGTGTGAGCAGCCTGGAGCGGGATCCTCAGGCTCTCGGAGAAGCGGAGGCGGACACTGTGTGTCTACCAGTTGCAGGATCAGAGTGAGAGAGAGTGCGTTACAGAGTTGCAGCTTAAATACTTGACCATAACAATACATCAAAGGAACATACCCCACAGTTAGTATGATCAAAGGGATAGCAGAACAGGCAGGAGATATTTGCATTTGTGAGACATACATCACAATGGGCAGATTAGCTAGACCTCGCTCCAGGTGCAGGACAAAGAGGCTAACAGGCACATCTAAATATTGATCTGAGTCTCTAGGTCACAGTAAGGACAGGGCGCATGAACACAATGCATCAAAGGTGACATTATCACAGCAGTGTAGCGGAAAAAGCCAGGAGTAGCGAGTTGTCTGTCCTTAGTCTGTTGTGGGGTTAAAACGAACCGCCACACTTGTATCTTGTAACACTAATTTCCTCTACATTCATTTATCCCAATGGAAGTAAAATCCAAGCTCCTGTTAAAAGGATTTGTTTTTTTACCAGAGGGAGAAAAACCCTTTTTTTAATCCTAAAGACTGCAGTGATATTAGGGGTCCTCATCAAAGGTAAGAAGGCTGTTTATTAACTGATGAGTTGTTGCACATAAATGAGCTATTACAGTACATTTAAAAAGAATGGAAAACAGTGGTGATCTATTTTGCATAAATCACCACTGAGGATGTACTTTCTACTCAGCCTAAAAAGAGTTTAGTTGAAGAGTTGAACTCACGTTAGCACACATTACCTCTATGCTAACAGTCTGTGCCAGTGATCTGTGGACACCAGACTTGATCAGAGAAAAAACTCAGAGAACAGTAGAATCAGACTTGAGACCTTTTTTTCTGATGAACCATCAGTCCCTCTGACTCAAAAAAAAGTCTCATTGTTAATATAAAAGATCACTGTGTTGGATATTAAAAAGGCACATTATTGTGAAGTGCGGTGTGGTGACATGCACTTCCCATCATATCACCGCACCACCCTATTTAAGGCAGAGGGCATCAATTCTATGCTCCCTTTCGCTGGATGACCATGACTGGTTCCTGCTGTGTGCTGACTCTGCATGTACTGTAGTTTAATAAAGCTGTGTTCGCCAACCATCATCCTGCCTCATCCTTCACCCAGGTATTTCATACATAGCATTTGGTGAATGAGGATTAACTCATGGAGGTGTACATTACACCACTTCGTCCCTTTCTCGAGCTCCCGGGCGAACCACAGGTTTTATGGCCGCATTGGCTGCAGGCCTGTCAGATGTACTGTATATTATGGCGATGGACCTCGGGAAGCTAGATGGGGCGAGAACGCGGATGCTTCTCGTTCAAAACCTGGGTATTGAGGGCCGGAGGATCCTACAGACACTCTGCAAAGCGGACTCATATGAGGAAGTTGTGGACGTTTCTTCACCCCAGACAATGTGGCTGTTCGGAGAATTCGATTTTGCTGGAGACGCCAGCGGGTAGGTGAGTTTATCTGCCAGTATGTCATTGACTTGAAGCAGCTAGCTAGCGAGTGTCGTTTTGGACCGCTTGAAGATGAAACAGTACGTGACGAACTAGCAGAGCACACATGTAATGCAAAGCTGCATGCTAGGCTTTAAGCCCCTTTTCCACTAGTACCCAGTCGCCCTTACTCTACTCTACTCTACTCTACTCTACTCTACTCTACTTGGTTCAGTTCTGTTTCCATTACAGCTGGGTACGCCTGGGGTGGGTGGGATTTTTTTACAGCAAGGCGGTGCCACACTCCAGTGACGTAAAACACGCAATACGATACAGCCTGTCAACTGAAGTCAATACAGCCTGTCACTGATGTCAGCACAGCTTCACAAACGATCAGTGGTTGTAGAGCTTAAGAATGTCTGGTTTATTTCCTGTGCAAAAAATTGCTCTGATCTAAGTAAAGGAACCCTATTTCACTGTTTATGGGAATGTAGAAAAATCAGAATGTTTTGGGAAGAGGTGAGGTTAACAATTGAAAAAAATAATTTCAAAACAAATCACATTGAACCCTAAACTATTTTTGTTGGGTCTGTATCCAGAAAAACTTAACTTTAATAAGAGTGAAAGAACATTCATAGACCTCAGTTTGCTCAATGCCAAAAAATGTATTGCACTACTGTGGAAAAACTCATAGACCAGATGTGACTCAGTGGTTAAGACAGATGTTACCAACCTTCCACTAGAAAGAATAACATACATACTGAAATCAAAGGAAAATGTGTTTGAGAATATATGGAGACCTTTCATTGATTATGTAAAGAAATTAAACATAACTTCTGAAGAAGAAGGTGAATGATATGTGTGGACCCTGCAAATTCCAAGCTGGTGAATGTATATTATGTTTTCTTATGTAATAGATTACCTAGACTAAACAGAGGAGCATTGTTGTTGACTTGTTTTTGTTAATGGTTGTTTTTATTACCCTTTTTTTTGTTATTTTCTTATTGTTCTTTTTAGTTTTTAAATTACTTTTGTGTTAGTGTCTGACTGTGTGCTGTTTGTAAAAAAAAGGTTCAATAAAAATATTGTGGGAAAAAAAATTGCTCTGATCTGCGTGAAAATCATGGACTGTTGAGACATCATGGACGTACCTGCTTCAGCTGCACTGAGTATGAGATGGTGTCATAGCAAAAAATGATCAGCTGACACAACTTGATCGCCAGTTTAATAACTATATTAGTCACAAAATGTATATTCAAAAACTAAACAATACTGAGTTCAGTATAATAAGATGTATTTGACAGTTATGATGCATTTTAGGCCAAAACAAACTTGATCTAGGATTAAAAGCAATTAAAACTAGAAAAGCACTCGGAGAGCGCAGACCTCCGCCAAGCGCCACAGTTCCCCCCCATACAGTGTTTGTGTGTAGGTTTTCAGATTCCTTGACCATGAAAACATATGACTAGCAATTGGATTCACAATGATAGGATTAGTGGTTCAGTAGTAAAAGCATTACCTCCTTGGCGGAGGTAACAATTGAAGTGTTGCTGTTGTGTCCATCTCTCTGTCCATCTCTCACAGTGTCTGTGTCACTCAAACAACAAACCCTGGATCAACCCTGAGATAAAAACACTTCTGAGAGAGAAGAAGAGGATCTTCAGGTCGGGGAACAGGGAGATGCTGAAGTCCGTACAGAGGGAGCTGAGGAGAAAGATCAGAGAAGGCAAGGACAGCTTCAGGAAGAAGATGGAGGACAAGCTGCAACAGAGCGACATCAGCGGGGTCTGGAGAAACCTCAAAACCATCTCGGGGCTCCAGAATACCTCCCCCCAGGCCACGGGGGGCAGGGAGTGGGCGAACAACCTGAATCTGTTTTTCAATAGATTTGACCAACCGCCCTCCCCCCTGTCTGCACTACAACCACTGCTGCCTCTAAAGAAATCAAGTCCTGCTGCCCACTCCCCACTCCACCAACACCCCCCCCACTCCCAACACACAGCCCCCCATCCTGACCCTGACCGAGACCCAGGTGAGGACGGAGCTGAGGAAGATCAAAGCGAGGAAGGCGCCGGGACCGGACGGCATCAGTGCAAAGCTCCTCAAGTCCTGTGCAGACCAGCTGTGTGGGATTGTGACGTATATCTTCAACATGAGCCTGAAACTGGGGAGGGTACCACAGCTGTGGAAAACATCTTGTGTGGTACCTGTACCAAAAACTTCCCACCCCAAAGACCTGAACAGCTACAGACCGGTGGCCTTGACGTCCCACTTGATGAAGACCCTGGAGAGACTGCTCCTTGCTCACCTCCGCCCCCTGGTGGAACCAGCGATGGATCCACTCCAGTTCGCCTACCAGCATGGCATTGGGGTGGAGGATGCGGTGATCTTCCTCCTTCACCGTTCTCTGTCCCACCTGGAGAAGCCCGGGAATATGGTGAGGATCATGTTCTTTGACTTCTCCAGTGCTTTCAACACCATCCAACCGATGATCCTGAAGGACAAGCTGCTGCGAGCAGGGGTGGACCAGCACCTGTCATCATGGATCCTGGACTACCTCACGAACCGGCCTCAGTTTGTAAGAACCCGGGACTGTGTGTCCGACACGATCATCAGTAGCACGGGGGCCCCCCAGGGAACGGTGCTGGCTCCCTTCCTGTTCACTCTTTATACTGCAGACTTCTCACACAACACAACACACTGCCATCTACAGAAGTTCTCTGATGACTCTGCGATCGTTGGCCTCATCTCCAATGGAGATGAAGCTGAGTACAGAGGGCTTATCCAGGACTTCGTGGACTGGTGCCATCGGAACTGCCTCCAGATCAACGCGAGGAAAACTAAGGAGCTGGTGGTGGACTGCCGCAGGCATGGGCAGCCCCTCACAGCACCAGTAAATATACAGGGAACAGACATCGAGATGGTGACATCCTATAAGTACCTGGGTGTTCATCTGAACAATAAACTAGACTGGTCACACAATACTGACGCACTCTACAAGAAGGGACAGCGCAGGCTGTTCCTGCTGAGGAGACTCAGGTCTTTTGGTGTACAAGGGGCGCTGCTGAAGTCATTCTATGACACGGTGGTGGCATCAGCCATCACTTTTGGAGTGGTCTGCTGGGGCAGTGGCATTACTGCAGCCGATAGGAAGAGACTGAACAAACTGATTAAGAAAGCTAGCTCTGTCCTGGGGCAGCGCCTTGATCCGATGGAGGAGATAGGAGAGAGAAGGACGGTGGCTAAACTGTCATCTCTGCTGGAGTCCGAGTTCCACCCTATGCAGGACATACTGGATGCACTGAGGAGCTCATTTAGCAGCAGACTACATCATCCCAGGTGCACAACCGAGAGGTTTCGTAGGTCCTTCCTACCAACGGCTGTCAGACTGTACAACCTAAGCAGGGCTGCTCGCAGAGATAGCAAAAAGATGTAACAAACTAATAGTTTTTTGAATGCAAAAGATGCAATAGACTTACACAATGGTCCCCTCCGGCATACAACTAGGAACATACCGGTCGCTATGGAGGGTGAGAATATGTATGGGCACATAATCATACCATGTAGGATAACTAAGTAGACGGTTATGCTGTTTCATCCCATCTAGCAACAATGCTCTGCACTGTGTGTGTTTATATATTTACATATTTATTCCATCTAGCTACAATGCTCCGCACTGTGTTTTTATATATCTACATATTATTCCATCTAGCTACATTGCTCCGCACTGTGTGTGTTTATATACTTGCATATTTATTCCACCTAGCTGCAATGCTCCGTACTGTGGGTGTTTATATATTCACATATTTATTCCATCTAGCTACAATGCTCTGCACTGTGTGTTCACACTGGCTTTTCCCTGCACTGTGTGTTCATATACTCATATATTTATTCCATCCAGCTACAATGCTCTGCACTGTGTGTCTGTGTGTGTGTGTGTGTATATATTTATTTTATAGTAATATGTACATATGTATATTAGCCGCTCTTGCTTGCTTGTTTTTTTCTTGCCTTCTGATTGTTGCTCTGAGTGTTGCTATCCCTGTGCTGTTGCAATCCTGGAATTTCCCCGTTGTGGGACTAATAAAGGCTTATCTTATCTTATCTTATCTTATCTTATCTTATCTCCTCCATCTGCAAAGTGCCAGGCTGCAACCTGTCAAGGCATACCTCATGCCTCCCTTATTGGGGGGGCTTTCACACCTGTACTGACCTCATGCGTCCCTTATTGGGGGTGGGGGCTTTCACACCTGTACTGAGTACTTCAAAACTGTATTTATCGGCAGATGAAAGAAAACTGAAGCAAAAACAAACAAACAAACAAACAAAAACTAAGCAAACAGCAACTGCAAGATGAACTATTTCAAACATATTTATTCAAATGTACACTTATATGGACACAATCTTGAGCCATAACTTTTTGGTAATGTGAAAATAATAAGCCAAGTAGCACAAAAAAATTGAGTGCTCTTGCTGTCAGGAAACAATGTTGGCACCAAATCACTGAAGTTATCTGCCACCAATGGGGGTAGATTGTGCTCCGCCACAAAATGACAAACCATCACTTCTGCTAGTGATGCATTGGATTTGGAAGGCGTCGGTTCTCTCACTGGCTGAAAATGTTCATCCATCGATCGAATTTGGCTACACAGTTTTTGTGGCCCTGTGTAGCAAAGTGCCACTTCAGGTGGAAAATCCCTGATGCAGTCACTTTTAGCATTAGAGTCACACATATCAGGCGCAGCATTACTGGCGCCGGGATTCCTCTCTGTTCCGGAGCCGCAGGAAGGCAAAAGAAGGTGCGATAATGGTTGCCGTGGGTTTTATTGGGTTTGCGCTCCCGAAAAAAGAGGATTTGGAAGCCTCCCCCGGCAGAGTGCTGGTTTTTGCGCAGTCCCTATGGCTGGCCGGGGAATTTCTGGCAAATAATCCGGGGCCGGTCAGCTGCCCGTGTCAGCTTTTGCAGCGTAGCGCAAACACAGGCACTCTGGCGAGCCCTGCCCACCACAGTTTTCTGCGTGCTTTTGTGCCTAAAACTTTGAAGAAGGCGGAGTTTGTGCTCATCAGACACAACGACTAGCGCCCTCTATTGCCCCTGCACACATGTTGAAAATGGCCGTATCTCACAATGTTAAAGAATCATTTAAAAAATTCCTGTATCCAGACGGTGATCCGGATCATCCCCAAAATTTAATCAGTTCTTCCTTGTACCATTTCCAACAAGGGCTGAAAGTTTCATCGAAATCCGTCCAAAACTTTTTGAGTTATCTTGCTAGCCAACAGACAAACAGACAGACAGACAGACAAACAGACAGACAAACGCTGGCAAAAACATAACCTCCTCCTGGCCTTCGGCCTGGCGGAGGTAATAATGCAGTCACAAGGTTACATGGAAAATGCTTGATTTACTAGATAAATATACTGTAGAAATATATATTCTCTGCATCAACAATGTACTATACATGCATTCATGTAGTATTGCACTGACAATAAACCTCTGAAGTTTTTGCAGATGTCTCTTTTTTATATGTGAAGGTTACCACCATGTGACATAATTTTTTTTAAAATGAGCCATTATTTTCAAGGTCACCCATTAATGGTTTGTACTATTGACTCTTTTCCACCAGTGTATTAACAGACAAAAATAGAAATCATGATGCAAACACATAAGTCACTAAATTGTTGATTACAATCAGCAGCAAATTCCAGATTATTCAGAATGTGCAAAACTCAAACTGTAAGACTGGGTCACTCGGCAGCTGGGATGTGCAGCTCACACTGGTCTCAGATCAGCAGATCTTAAGCCTGCATCTCTGTAAATAGTGACGCAAGGTCCAGTTTGGGGTGGATCGATCATTTACCTCTTGCCTAGACAAAAGACAGAAATGGGTGGTGGTTAAATAAAGGAAGTTTAAAACATATTTGGGAAATACACTTGTTGCTAAAAGTCAGTGGTGGAATGTGAATGAATGAATCTTTATTTCAGATAGATTAAAAGAAAATAGAATAATATAACAAAGGGGAAAAAATCTAATAAGGTCGAATTAAACAATAACTCCTCTGATTATACAGTTCAACATAGGTTATCTGAAATGGGTGATGGCTGAAGCTGCAGCTTATATTGCCCACCCATATTCCATCCAAGAATTCAAAAGAAAAACAAAACAGGAGCGATTCCAATTCCAATGTGACAATAAAGTACTTTGTTGTTGTATTTAACCACAATTTTCATGTAGCTGCACTGATGTAAAGTCGATTTTACAAGGGTTGCGTTACATTTAAAATCATCTGCTTTTACTGTGGCCTCAGCAATCAGAATGAATTAATACATTCACTTGAATGGAATATAGTACTGTAACTGAAAGTGTGCATCACTGAGTATGGAGTCGCTCAGTCAAAATATGGAGTTTTTATCAATGAAAGTTTGTCTTGAATGTAAAAGTGTCTCTTCTTGCCCTGGCTTCAAGTGTGGGTGGTGTTTTGTACTTTTATTGCTAAAATATAAAAGGATGCACTACAATGGGTCCCAAATATTTGTAATGTGTCCTGTTACTGCATGAGTTTATTGATGATAGAGTATAAACTAAACATATAAACTAAATTATATTGATGACTGAACAACTGCCATTCCCCAAAAGATACAGTTATGAACATAGCTCACAAAGGATCACACAAGTGATCTGACAAAAAAATAAATACATTAACAAGTGGTTTATTTTACAGTTGATGCGCCAGTCTTTTTCAATTATTCTGTAATTAATACTCACACAATCAAATAAATCTCAGTTCAGTCCCTTTTATATTAAGTGGAAATTGTGCTACTTTGGTTTTGACACTACCTATAAAAGCAAAGGATTTCAGTACTTTCCACAGTGGCGACGTCCGTTGTTGAGCGGCTGATTCCCTCCTCCCTAGACGAATGACAGAAATGGATGGTAGTTAGTTTCAAGCAAGTTCAACACTTATACAGGCACATCTCAAAAATTAGAATATCATGAAAAAGTTAAATATTTTTGTCACTCATTTCAGAAAGTGAAACCCATATATAGATTCATTACAGGGACAGTGATATACTGAAAGTGTTTATTTTAATATTGATGATTATGGCTACAGCCCATATTAACCAACACCTCAGCAGCCAACATTTCTATTTAAAAACTATTTTTTAAAGTTTATGTAATATTCTAATTTTTTGCCAAATTGAATTTGGGGTTTTCAGGGGCTGTAAGCCATAATCATCCAAATTAAAATAAATAAATGCTTGAAATATATCACTGTCTGTGTAATGAATCGATATAATATATGGATTTCTCTTTCTGACGCTTTAGAAAATTATATGAATGACTTTATAAATCACTGGTTTGAAAAAAGCACTTTTATATTGTTGAGATTTCGGCTCCTGTGGTCTCACCATTATCCACTATAAACAGGGAGGCTAACCCTGGCATGTGGAAACACATTCTAGCATTAAATTGCACACAATTTAATGCGCAGCACTAAAGTGCAATACAAAACAAAAACCAGGACTTTAACCAGGATTAACAGATTTCATCGTTTTGCTCTCACAAGCGAATATTTAGGAGAAAACAAGCGCGAATCAGCAGTTGGTACTAGCTAGCTACTAGCCAAAATTCGTTAGCTAAAACGAGTTAGCCAGCACAAAACGGCATTAAATTGCACACAATTTAATGCACAGCACTAAAGTGCAATACAAAACAAAAACCAGGACTTTAACCAGGATTAACAGATTTCATTGTTTTGCTCTCACAAGCGAATATTTAGGAGAAAACAAGCGCGAATCAGCAGTTGGTACTAGCTAGCTACTAGCCAAAATTCGTTAGCTAAAACAAGTTAGCCAGCACAGAACGGCGCTGTATGGCTCAAAAAAGTGAGCTTACCACCAACAGGATAAATAAGCGAACAGATGCACAATATTACAAATCACTCACCATCGATGGTTCTCTCACGTTCGTCTTCAGCTTGTCAGTAGTACGGTTCTATTCTGCGCAGCCATCTGTAGGGTGCGGATCACTCCTCTGACTGTGTATCTGCCAGCAAGCAGAGAAAACCCCGCACCTCTTCATTGGACCACGGTGTAGATTTCTGCAAAACCTACAACGCTGTCTGTATTAATATCGTATTTACTCCGTGACCGAGTTAGTCCGTGATTGCAAATGGCGGTCGTAAAGATTTCAACGAAGACGGCCGCTTTCGTGACATTACGCCCTGACCAATCAGCGGCTAGCAGTCTATTGACGTCAAATCGCACCTCGCTTTCGCTCGTTTATACCCTGCCTCTTAACTGGCACGAAAATAGTGTCGGTTAAAGCGAGCTGGGTACAGTGGAAAAAGCGAGAAAGTGAGTAGAGTAGAAGTAAGTAAGGCTAAGGCGATACTAGTGGAAAAGGGCCTTAATGACGCCTAATGACTTAACTTTAGCTAAAACAATGGAGATAGCTCTCCAGTGGGAAGCCATTGATAAGCTAGCTATGGAGCTAAATTGGCACCAGCCACAGAAGATGCCAGAACCTCTTGCCTCAGCTAATGTTGTGGACCCTGATAGCGAGAATAGCTCAGAGAAGATTTTTGGGAAGTCAGTGCTGCCAGCCAAAGGTCTGCCCCGGGAAACTCCCGTTGCAGGGGTTGTGGGTCCGCGACTCACCTCCATAAAGCTAAGAGATGCCTGGCTAGAGGAAGACGTTGTGGCAGATGTGGCGCTTGAATCACTACACCAGGGTGTGCCATTTGTCTTACCCAGGGAACCCAAGGGAGAAATCACCCCGCTCGCCCCCAACGGACACTGGGACTGAACGGTACGAAGAGCTAATGGATGCCCTCATTTTCAAGTCAACCAGTTCTTGCTCAGGGTCGGTACCCATGCCGATGAGCGACACCATGCTAGCTCCAGATGTCTCCGGTTCTTGGCCACAGTTGGGTGGGGGATCTCTGGCTACAACAGTGAACACTACAACATTGGTAGAAGAGGACTGGGCCAGACCGACGAGCATGGAGTTACCACATGCTCTGCAGCAGTACATCAGGTCAAGTAAAATTCCACTCGGGTTATGGACTTAGTTCGGGTTCAGGGTGAAGATTATCCACGGCGAAGATGGGCCAAACGACAGCAAAACACTGAGGGTGTCTGCGCATAGTGGTTAAGCTGGGTGCAGCTTACTTCAGGTTGTCCGACAGCTCGTTGAGGCACACCAGCCAGCTTCGGCATGTCCGGGGGGAGGCTCTGGGTGGCGAGGCTGGATAGGAGTCGGTGTTGGTGATGAAGAAGCAGGGCTCTATCGTCTGGAAGATCAGCCATCATCCCAGAGGTCTGCTGCTTCCAGGGGTGCGCTTGCTGAGTGGCTGCCCTGGGCCTCCCCATGCCAGTTCTACCTCTCCCACCCAAGGGACTGTGCTCTAAATATTGAGTGTTTATAGTTCTGATGTTTTGTTATACATGTTATGATATGGGATTGTTTTATGTGTTTTTCTTTAGGAGCACGGCGTGTGATTTTAGTTTTATAAATGGACTTTTCTTTAGGTAAGGGTGGCAGAATAATCCACCCCGCCATGCGGGCTGTACGGTAGTCCAGTTGCCAGGCAGAGGGCATCCATTTTATTCTATCTTTCGCCAGATGCCCGTGCCAGGTGCCTGCTGTGTGCTGACTCTGCATATAATTTAATAAATCTGTGTTCGCCAACCATCATCCTGCCCCATCCTTCACCCAGGTATTTCATACATAACACACTGCACACATTAGCATCGCAGCTAACTGCAGTGCAGTCATTTCAATGCAGACATCAGTCAGCTGTTGAAGATGTCATAAATTAAAACAGGCGATCTCTTCTCATTTTGACCACGTAATAATTACCACTACAGTCGAGGTAATATAATAATGATCCCCCTTACATCTGATTTCAGTTTTGGTCTAATAATCATCCATTAACCTGGTGTTTGTAACAACTCTCCATAGTAGCTAATGCAGACCTCTCAGCACAAAGCTTACTAACCAACCTAGTGATGTCACGGAAGTAGTCCATCATGTGCTGTAAAAAACAGTCGCACTTCCATCTCTAGTGGCCCGGCATAGTTATTACAATACCTTATCGGCTGCATTGTGACAGAAATGGTGAGTTAAATTTGTGTTTATTTTGAAAACAAAGTCTTATCTGGCAATTCTGGCAATTTACAAGTTGAGAAAATATGGCGATACAATGATATAAGCCTTTAGTTCCACTTAATTTTGATTGGGTGTGCTGAAACAGAGAGGCAGACAGACAGAGAGACAGGCAGACAGACAGACAGACACACACACACACACACACACACACACATTACTGTATGCATCTCAGTTTCACTGAGGCATAATGATAATATCAGTAGTAAGGCAATTGTGGGTATGCGTATGACATCACCAAACAGCTCACACAGTACCTGCTTGCATTGTGGAGAGCTAATCTTATCATTCCATCTAGTATTAATTGGCGAAAAATTAAATAAACTGCACCAAATTTATGTTGCACCCACAGAAATCACTTTAGGAGTCTTCTTGAGGCAAACTGGATTTTAAATTTTGCAATTAAAAAATAGCTAAAAAAATGGTTTGTTTACATCTAATCATTGTTCAGTAGTGTACTGTAGTGTAGTCTCCAGAGATTACTAAAACACAGAACAAACAGTATGGTATTGAACGTTCCGTCGGCATTCTGTCCGCATTCTATACAGAATGCTCCGTCCGCATTCTGTCTGAATTCTGTGTGGAATGTTCGGTCAGCATCCTGTCTGCATACCATACAGAACCTGTTTCGTACACGTTCCATACAGGACGTCTACCGATCGTGCCTGCTGTCAGTTCTATTTCAATGTGCCGTCGTAGGCATTCCATACAAAGTGGTTCTACTAGCTATCGGTGTTAAGTGTTTTATGAACATGTACATGTGACATTAGATATGGAATGCTCCTTATGAAACACTAGAGGTCCTACAACACTCGTTCCGTATGCGTTCCATCCACAACATTCAGTACACATTCTGTACGTGTTCCATACAGAATGGTCCTACTAGATAGCAGTGTCAAGTGTGCTACGAACATGTACGTGTAACGTTATTTATGGAACCTTCCTCACAGAATGCTAGCCATCCTGCTACGTTCGTTACGTATGCATTCTGTCCACATTCCATACGGAACCTTCTGTGTCTAACAGAAGGTATACTAGTGGTCACTACATGTTCTGTACATACTAGGCATCAGAGATAGCTTGTTTATAAAGCATTTCTTTAATGAATGGGACCTCCTAGAAATGTGTCAACCACATCATTTGTCTGACTATCTGGACTAATGATTAATGGATTAATTCACGGCCATAACCAAGGAACCTGCCAACTGACAGGCCTTATGGTATGTTCCTTAATTTCTTATTGCATGTATTTATTTATTGATTGATTGATAATTGCCATTTTGCTTATTTAAAATTGTCAGGTATGGAACATGTGTGGTATATGTACGGAACATGCTATGTGCTGACTGGAGCTCATGACAAAGGCACATTGACATAGGACTGACAGGTAGGATCGTTAGACGTCCTGTACGGAATGTTCCATATGGAACACGTACAGAACGCAGACGGAATGCTGATGCAACATTCCATACCGTACCATTAGTTCCATGTTTTAGTTTGGTTTTTTTTTTTTTAGATTTAGTATACTTTATTGATCCCCAGAGGGGAAATTGAGGGTCATCCACCACCTGGATGGATGAAGCAGCCACTATACGGCGCTATCCCTTAACCATTCACACACACATTCACACCTAGGGCCACTTTAGAGTCTCCAATTAACCTAACCTGCATGTTTTTGGCATGTGGCACCCTAGTTGTAGTTGGCACCCTAGTCTCCTCTCCTTTGTGACCATGGCAACAACACAACAAAAACTTCTGTCAGTTACTTTCTTTCACAGGGTTTTACAAAGTAACTGATATCAGCTCATAACAAAACAGACAGGCCTAACTGAAATTATATCAGAAAACACAGACCACCCAAAGAGTGCATTTCCCCCACTCTCCATGAAACATTACCTCTTCAAATCATGACAATAATTTGAGACTGCAACACCCTCCCTCTCTAAAATAATAAAAATGTTATCTAACATTTTTCTAATGAATTCCAAAATAAACAACAAGGTTGGACAAGCTACCATGCTATGATCTGAATAAATATGCCGGTATTCTAAGATCTGTGCATAATATCACATATTACAACAACAGCATACACAGGACAAAATTATCTTTCTTCCCCTGTTGAGGGTAACACTTGACTTATAGTACCTTGGTGGGCCCCCCAAAGTCTATTAAGATACATTTGGCTGACTACCACATAACCTCTCTTAACATAAAATCATAAACATTTAATTGAATAAGTGTTCTAAACCCTCAAATATTAAATAAGTTCAAATCTTTTGGTTGTGCTCCCATTTGTGTCTCTCACGTTAGACCATCCCCAAGGTGTGTAGCAAAACATGCTTAGGATTCATCCACAGGTGCCTGCTCATCTTGTTCCTCTTACAGTGCTTTTGTGCACTGTTCCCCTGGAATTTTAACTCTACAAGTAAAACCTTTAATTTTATCATCTGCATACAACTCAGTTTAATGTTATAGCTGATAAGGTTGTAAAATTATATAGCTAAAGGTTACTCTGTGGACCCCGAGTTCCTAAAATGCAGTTATACATACATAAATCTGCATTGATGCAGGGAAGACCACACCAACTGGGATTTTTCAACCGGACAAAAATATCTCTCAAGTGTATTGCACATTTTATACAACATAAAAAAGGATACAGCATGAATGCTAGGTGTGCTATCAGTGTCAGATATTTGTGTATGCATGTGCAGTTGAAACGACAAGTTTGCATAGACTGTGTAAAAACACACATAACCTTTGTTTTCTCACTGCCTCACATTAAATCCGTTTCAACTTTTCCTGTTTTAGGTCAGTTAGGATGACCTAGCTCTAGGATTTTTATACTTGTGTATAATTGTTTGAACAGATGAATGTGGCACCTACAGGCATCTGGAAATTGTACCAAGGGATGAACCAGACTTGTGGAGATCCACAATTCTCTTCCTGATGTCTTGACTGATTTCTTTTGATTTTCCTGTGATGTCACACAAGGAAGCAGTGTGATTGAGGTGTGCCTTAAAATACATCAACAGGTGTGACTCCAGTTAAATCAAATGCTGTCAATTAACCTATCAGAAGCTTTGAAAAGCCATGATGTTATCATCTGGGCTTTCCCAGATTATTTAAAAACATAGTATTCTTAGTATACAGTATCTCACAGAAGTGAGTATACCCCTCACATTTTTGTAAATATTTTATTATATCTTTTCATGGGACAACACTGAAAAAATGACACTTTGATACAATGTAAAGTAGTTAGTGTACAGCTTGTATAACAGTGTAAATTTGCTGTCCCCTCAAAATAACTCAACACACAGCCATTAATGTTTAAACCACTGGCAACAAAAGTGAGTACACCCCTAAGTGAAAATGTCCAAATTGTGCCCAATTAGCCATTTTCCCTCCCCAGTGTCATGTGACTCATTAGTGTTACAGTGATCCCTCACTTATCGCGGTTAATGGGTTCCAGAACCGACCGCGAAAAGTGAAAAACCGCGAAGTAGCGTCACCCCTAATGACGTCACCCATAAATAACACATACGTTCATTCTCTCACTCTCTCTCATATGATACGTGTGTGTGTGTGTGTAAGTGTACATACATACGTAGATGTAAATAAAGTGTACATAAATATGCTTTTAGAACTCTTTTATTTTTATAACAAGATACGTAACTCAAGATTAAGATGATTTACTGCACAGGTTAATGAGAGCTTTACTGCTCCTCAGGTGACGCCTCATCGTCAGGTGCTAGAGGCGCAGGATTGTCGAGGGCAGCTGCAGGAGGCGGCGTAGTGGCTCGACGGGAAGACTATTTCACACAAAAAGGGACAAGAGAACAGCGAAAAGTTCCACGCGGCGAGACTAGCGATAAAGAACAATGAATGCGGTCTTCCTTCGGTGGGTTTGGGCGCTCTGCAGGGAGAGAAGCTGGGTAAAACGTCTCGGCCAATCAGCTTGCGAGGTAAAATGTCTCGGCCAATCAGCTTGCGAGATTCCCGAGCAGTGAAGAGGTGGGCGGAGAGGAGTGGAGCGGTGGTCAGAGAGGTGGATTTTGAGCTGTGCGGCTCTCCGTGTTGATACCTGATGTTCTAATGTAGTCTCCCTGCCTTCTGCTAGCGCCCGCCCATTTTTTCTCAATTTTGAATTTTTGATGAATATTTCTGAAAAATCCGCGATGCACTGAGGGCGCGAAAGGTGAAGCGCGAAGTAGCGAGGGATCACTGTATAAGGTCTCAGGTGTGAATGGGGAGCAGGTGTGTTAAATTTGGTGTTATCACTCTCGCACTCTCTCATACTGGTCACTGGAAGTTCAACATGGCACCTCATGGCAAAGAACTCTCTGGGGATCTGAAAAAAAAGAATTGTTGCTCTACATAAAGATGGCCTAGGCTATAAGAATATTGCCAACACCCTGAAACTTTGCTGCAGCATGGTGGCCAAGACCATACAGCAGTTTAACAGGACAGGTTCCACTCAGAACAGGCCTCGCCATGGTTGACCAAAGAAGGTGACTGCACGTGCTCAGCGTCATATCCAGAGGTTGTCTTTTGAAAATAGACGTATGAGTGCTGCCAACATTGCTGCTGAGGTTGAAGGGGTGTGTGTGGGTGTGTGTGTGGGGGGGGTCAGCCTGTCAGTGCTCAGACCATACACTGCACACTGCATCAAATTGGTCTGCATGGCTGTCATCCCAGAAGGAAGCCCCTTTTAAAGATGATGCACAAGAAAGCCCACAAACAGTTTGCTGAAGATAAGCAGGCTAAGGACATGGATTACTGGAACCATGTCCTGTGGTCTGACGAGACCAAGATAAACTTATTTGATTCAGATGATGTCAAGCGTGTGCGGTGGAAACCAGTTGAGGAGTACAAAGACAAGTGTGTCTTGCCTACAGTCAAGCATGGTGGTGGGAGTGTCATGGTTTGGGGCTGCATGGGTGCTGCCGGCACTGGGGAGCTACAGTTCATTGAGGGAACCATGAATGCCAACATGTACTGTGACATACTGAAGCAGAGCATGATCCCCTCCCTTTGGAAACTGGCCGCAAGGCAGTATTCCAACATGATAACGGCCCCAAACACATCTCCAAGACGACCGCTGCCTTGCTAAAGAAATTGAGGGTAAAAGTGATGGACTGGCCAAGCATGTGTCCAGACCTAAACCTTATTGAGCATCTGTGGGGCATCCTCAAATGGAAGGTGGAAGAGTGCAAGGTCTCTAACATTCCAGTGGATTCCAGAGGATTCCAGCGGTAACCTGTGAAGCTCTAGTGAACTCCATGCCCAAGAGAGTTAAGGCAGTGCTGGAAAATAATGGTGGCCACACAAAATATTGACACTTTGGGCACAATTTAGATATTTTCACTTAAGGGTGTAAGATAAGATAAGATAAGATAAGCCTTTATTAGTCCCACAATGGGGAAATTCCAGGATTGCAACAGCATAGGGATAGCAACACTCAGAGCAACAATCAGAAGGCAAGAAAAAACAACATCTAGTAAACATATGTCCATATTACTACAAATGTATATATATAGACACACAGTGCAGAGCATTATGGCTGGTGGATGTGCAGCAGAAAGTCTAAGCTCTCTCTCCGCGGATGCAGCGGGCCAGCTGGAAGTCTTTGGGCATGATGGTGACCCCCTTAGCGAAGAAGAGACCACCAGGTGGGTCTCGCTGGTCTCCTGCAGAGCCATGACGGCGAAACTCAGGAAACGCAGGACGGTCTTGAAGTCCTGAGCGATCTCCCTCACCAGGCGCTGGACGGGCAGCTTACGGATGAGCAGCTCCGTGGATTTCTGGTAGCGACGGATCTCTCTCAGAGCCACGGACCTGTGACGGCGAGGCCTCTTCACTCTGCCGGTGGCCAGAGCGCCTCTCCGAGCAGCCCTGTGGCTAGCTGTCTCCTGGGGGGCTTCTTCCTCCAGTAGATTTTACGGGCAGTCTGCTTGGTTCTTGCCATCGCTCTTTATTATTCTGTCTTATATTTCTTTCACGCCGCCTAAACTCCAGCCCGGCACCCGCGTCGTTTTCGCTACAGCTCCCGGTATGTCGAGTTTCCCATTAGCACCGGGCGGCGGCCAAGTGCTAGCTAGCACTAGCTCCTCCCCGCTGTAACGTCTCCCGCTGCAAACCGTGGCTCCATCCGCCGACCCGGGAGACCCCCGGGGCGATCCGTGCGTCCGTGATATATATACAGAGTGAAAGGTGTAGAAAGAAGAAGGAAGATAAAAAAAAGGCTGTTGCAACAGGCAGCCGACTCGTGTGGCGCCGCCGGTCCGGCGGAACCGGAACCGGAATTACTCACTTTTGTTACCAGCAGTTTAGACATTAATGGCTGGGTGTTGAGTTATTTTACACTGTTATACAAGCTGTACACTGACTACTTTACATTGTATCAAAGTGTCATATCTTCATTGTTGTCCCATGAGAAGATATAATAAAATATTTACAAAAATGTGAGGGGTGTACTCAATTTGTGAGATACTGCATGTAAACTTGTGACTTTAAAGAAAGTAATGATTCTCTAAAAAATTATTTAGCAAACATAGAATTTTATTAAATAGAAATAATTTTGGTAATCCTAAATGACATAAAGCATGAAAAGTTTAGTCTGATTTATGTCAAACAGTGAGAAAACAAAGGTTATGTGTGTTTTTATACAGTGTAAGTATCTAGCTCAAGTAGGTTCATTTTGTCTTCTTTTAATTATTTACCTTTTGTTCTTATTAAAGACAAAAATAGAAAGGAGATGTTTTTACCTTCTTTACATGTTTCGACTGTGCACTGCAGCCTTCGTCAGAAGAGTCAACTGATTGCTGCCAGGTGTCATTTTATCAGCTGACTTTCGTTGGCCAGCCCAGCAGACATGTCAGATCCACCGAGCCAGCCCCGCTTTCAGAACTCGCATGTGAAAAAATCCAGGACCAAGGGGAAAAGGCATCACTCCGGAACGCAGCCGCAGGAATCCTCAAAATGGCCAAATTACCACAGAGCAACGTTACAAAAGAAGAAGAAAAAGCATTAAACTCACTCAAGAGAAATAAAACAATCACAATCCTCCCATCAGATAAAGGCAGAACAACAGTAGTAATGGACACGGAAACATATGAAAAACAGATGAAAACCAAGTTGGCAGAAAGCAGCACATATGAAATCATTAAAACAAACCCCACAGAAGAAAAGAAAAAAAATGCTAAAAGCCCTTCTCAAACTCCTATTAGAAAGCAAAAAAATCACAAAGGACGCACATGATCACCTGATACCCACAGCCAGCATCACCCCCCGGATCTGTGGAGCCCCAAAAATACATAAGAAGGATATCCCACTGCGGCCAATAATAGACAGTATTGTATCAGTCACATACAACTTATCAAAAGCCCTGGTTGAAATCATCAAACCCCTCCTTGGACTATCAGAATACCACTGCAAAAACTCAAAAGAGGTGGCACAAGAACTCAAAAATATGAAAATAGAATCAGAAGAGATCCTCATTTCACATGATGTCATTTCATTATTCACAAAAACCCCTGTTGATGTCACAAAAGACGCACCAGTCTCACAGTTCACGACATATCTGAACTATTACAGTGTGTTGCAAAATCCACCTATTTTCAATACAGAGGAAAAATCTACAGACAAAAAGAAGGATTTGCAATGGGAGACCCACTATCAGCCATCATGAGCAGCTTTTTCATGGAGGATCTGGAAAACAAAGCCATCAACACAGCACCTACACAATGTAAACCCACCCTCTGGAAGAGATATGTGGACAACATTCTGGAGAAAATAAGGAAAGGACACATGCAAGAACTCACTGACCATCTGAATAGCACGGACAGCACTGGGGATATAAAATTCACATACGAAGAGGAAGAAAATGGCACCATAGTCTTTCTGGACATGAAAATCCACCACAACGATGACGGCAGTATAAAAATCACAGTCTACAGGAAACCAACCCACACAGATCAATACCTACTATGAACATCAGAACACCCCACAGCACACAAACTATCAGCTGTCAGGACGTTATATGAACGGGCCACCATCATCACAGACCAAGAAGACAGACAGGAGGAGGAAAACCACATAAAACATGCACTCATACGCTGCCAATATCCAGTATGGGCCATAAACAAAGGGAAACAGCAAGTCAAAAACAAAGAAAACAAACAGGAAACAAGACACAGAACAAAAGCCGAAATCAAAAACAAGGACACCATAACTATACCATACATCCGAGGGATAACGGAACCAATTCAAAGGATCATGAAAAAATACAAAATAAACACAGCAGTAAAACTACACAAAAAAATTAAGACAGTTATTAGTACACCTCAAGGACAAAATAGAACAAGACAAAAAATGCAATGCATATAAATGAAATATCATGCAGATCATGCAACAAAACCTACATTGGAGAAACCGGAAGATCAATCACCACAAGGAAAAAAGAACACCAGAAGGAATGTGAGAAGGAAACACAAGGACTGCTCACAAGATCAGAAAAAGAAAAGGCAGAACAAGAAACATTAAAATCAGCAATATCAGATCACTGCAAAAGAAATAATCACATCATGGACTGGGACAACGCAAAAATTATTGGATCGGAGAACAACAAACACCAACACTGGATCAAGGAGGCCACAGAAATCAAGAAACAAGGAAAAGATAGCATGAACCGGGATGAGGGGGCCTTTATGCTTTCCCACACCTGGGACCAGAGACCATCGGACGGCGGAAAGTAGGGCCGGCTCGGTGGATCTGACAAGTCTGCTGGGCTGGCCCCGCCTACAAAAGTCAGCTGATAAAATGACACCTGGCAGCAATCAGTTGACTCTTCTGATGAAGGCTGCAGTGCACAGTCGAAACATTTAAAGAAGGTAAAAACATCTCCTTTCTATTTTTGTCTTTAATAAGATCAAAAGGTAAATAAAAAAGTGTAAATATCTGGTTTCTATTGTATGTAGAAAAACATACCAACAACAAAATCCTGTTCTACCATTTTGTTTGAATTGTAATCCCTTATATGACATTTTAACAACTCATAATATTTTCATAACACAAGCCATATCAGTCTGTGGCTTAATTTAATCTTTTAAACCACATTTTTTTGTCTGTAGTATTACTGTATATGCAATATGTGTATTCTAGTGTAACGGACCCACTCTGCATTCTGTAAATTCCGAGGAGAACTAATTATCTTGTCTTTTGCTGTCTTTGTCTTGGTTTGACGTCCTCACCCAATCATGGTCAACATCATAAGGCATTCTAGGGATTTTTTTTCCACTTCATTCAATTGATTTTTTTTCAGTCTCTGACATTTATTACTTGTATGACATTTAGAGTTTCAAGGCAAATCCCTTTAATAAGGTTGGCGGATGTCTCCTTAAAAATTGATCAACCCACTTAAGAGCAAACTCCACTGAATTATGGCATGAACGGATTCTAACATCCTTTTGAAAGTTGATCAAATGACAGAAGCTAAAGGGGACTTATTAGGCACATTTCTCAACCCAGAGAGCTTTGGCCGAGTCAAAATTTACAAAATGTAATTTACTGTATCTTAGACTGGCTATGACTAGTTTATCACCGATGAGTAACAGTCACATTCAGTAGTACTTAAAATGTTCATTAAGGCTGTGATTCCCAACCTGTTTTCCATTGGGGCACCCATTTGTATGCAAGACAGTGCAGCCCCCCTGACTGCACACGCGCACCAAAAGTATAAAGTGATTCATTACTAAGCTTTGTGGACCAAACATATTGTAGCGTGCTGTGATTTTGTTGCCACACTGCATTGTGGGAGTTGATGTTAACAGTTGTTTTGTGTTCTTATTCGTGCTCTATTTGTCACAGGGGTGTGGGGTTTTATTGTTGTTGTGGGGATCTGCTTTGTGTTGTTTCCTGTTTTAATGTTCTCCCATATTTATTGTTCATGGTACTTTCGGGAGGGTAGCACTGTAACTGAGAGTGGTAGGACGGGGAAAGACTTGCCCCGTTGTGGAGTGTGGGAATTGAATTGAAAACCTGTCACTTCCAGGGTCACTTTGTTCCTAAAAAAAAGTAGCAACCTTGTGACTAACACCTCAGTCTGGTGATTTACACTCTGACGACTACTACAATATTTTTGGTCAGCATGTTTTACAACCCTAATTCCAGTGAAGTTGGGACGTTGTGTAAAATGTAAATAAATAAGCAAAAAAAACCAATTTAAAAATCCTTTTCAGTCTATATTCAATTGAAAAAACTACAAAGACAAAATCTATTTCATGTTCAAACTGATAAATCTTATTGTTTTTGGCAGCTATTCACTCATTTTGAATGTGATGTCTTTTCCTGAAACATGTTCCAAAAAAACAAACAAAACTGGGGCAGGGGGATGTTTACCACTGTGTTAATCACCTTTCCTTTAACACTCAATATGTGTTTATTAAGAACTAAGGAAATTAACCCTGGATTTACACTGATTACGGATCCAGTACATTATGGCTGCAATCCAGACTGTGCAGCATATACAGTACGTAGGTCCCCATTCTTGTCAATGTTCTAATCCTCACCTGGTCCAGACAATTGTGAAATGAATCTGGCTCATCAGATCTGGATTACTAATGAAACGCAGTGAGTCTATTTTTGACGGATGCCGGATCCAATCCGCAAGAAAATGCCGCGGCATCTCACGGTACTTAATAGCTGTTTGTTCATTCAAAATGATTTAAGGATCGACTGTTATTTTCTGAGGTCTACTCCTCCACCACTGTGTCAGAGAAGGTAAAAACTTTGACATAACATACAGTGGATATAAAAAGTCTACACACCCCTGTTCAAATGCCAGGTTTTTGTGTTGTAAATAAAATGAGACCAAAATAAGTCATTTCAAAACTTCTTCTACTATTATTGTGACCTATAACCTGTACAACCCAACTGAAAAGCAAACTGAAATCTTTTAAGGGGAAAAATAAAAAATATGGTATATGTGACATATGTACATATGATATATGTGCATAAATATGCACACCCTTAAACTAATACTTTGTTGTAGCACCTTTGGCTTTTACTACAGCACTCACTCTTTTTGGGTAGGAGTCTATCAGCGTGGCACATCTTCATGTGGCAATACTTGTCCACTCTTCTTTGCAAAAATGCTCCAAATCTGTCAGATTGCGAGGGCATCTCTTGTGCACAGCCCTCTTCAGATCACCCCAAATATGTTCGATCGGATCCAGGTCTGGACTCTGGCTGGGCCATTCCAAAACCTTAATCTTCTGGTGAAGCCATTCTTTTGATTTGGATGTGTGCTTTGGATCATTGCCGTGCTGAAAGATGAAGTTCTTCTTCATCTTCAGCTTTCTAGCAGAAGCCTGAAGGTTTTGTGCCAACACTGACTGGTATTTGGAGCTGTTCATAATTCCCTGCACCTTGACTAAGGCTCCAGTTCCAGCTGAAGAAAAAGAGCCCCAAAGCATGATGCTGCCACCACCATGCTTCACTGTAGGTATGGTGTTCTTTTGGTGATGAGCAGTGTTGTGTTTGCACCAAATATACCTTTTAAAATTATGGTCAAAAAGTTTAATCCTGGTTTCACTGGATCATAACACATTTCCCCACATGCATTTGGGAGATTTCAGATATGTTTTTTGCAAAATGTAGCTGGGCCTGGATATTTTTCTTCATAAGATAAAGCTTCCATCGTGACACCCTACCCCATAGCCCAGACATATGAAGAAAACAGGAGATTGTTGTCACATGTACTAAACAGCCAGTACTTACAGGAAATTCCTGCAACTCCTTCAGTGTTGCTGTTGGCCTCTTGGCAGCCTCCCTGACCAGTTTTCTTCCCATCTTTTCATCAATTTTGGAGGGACTTCCAGTTCTTGGTAATATCACTGTTGTGCCATATTTTCTCCACTTGCTGATGACTGTCTTCACTGTGTTCCATGGTATATTTAATGCCTTGGAAATTCTTTTGTACCCTTCTCCTGACTGATACCTTTGAACAATGAGATCCCTCTGATACTTTGAAAGCTCTCTGTGGACCATGGCTTGTGCTGTAAGATGTGACTACAAAAATGCTGGGAAAAGCCTATTAGAACTGCTGAACTTTTGGGGGGGTTAATCAGAGGGACTTTAAATGGTGGCAGGTGTGTGCTGACTCCCATTAACTTGCGTTTGAATGTGATTGGTTAATTCTGAACACAGCCACATCCCCTGTTATAAGAGGGTGTGCATTTTTATGCATCTAGGTTATTGTAAGTTTTTTATTTTTTATTTTTTCCCAGTTTGTTTTTCAGTTGGGTTGTACAGGATATAGGCCACATTAATGGTGGAAAAAGTTTTGAAATGATTTATCTTGGTCTCATCTTGGTCGCATTTGAAGAGGGGTGTGTAGACTTTTTATATCCACCGTACAAACAGTTGATAGAATTCAAATTAATGGGCTACTTACTTATTATTTAGTGCACAAAAATCCAGGTTGAAAGTCGGTACATCACGCTTCCTTGTTGTTACCACATGATCGCAATCGGTTCTCCTTGGTCTTGCTTGGGTCTTTTGAGATCGTGTGTTATTTTATATAATTTTCATGCAATCTTGTATTTCAAGTCTTATTCTTATCCATGCCACTTCAAAATACAAATGGAGTTAGTAGGGATGGACATAAGACTCCGTCCACACTGTATCCGTAATGGACTGCATCCGGAGTCAGTGTAAATCCAGGGTAATTGTTGAAGTTTTGTTGGTGGAATTCTTGTCAGTTCTTGCTTGATGTATGACAATCAGTTGTTCAGCAATGCAGGGTCTCTGTTGGTGTATTTTGTCCTTCATAACATGCCATACATTTTTAATAGGAGATAAGTCTGGACTGCAGGCAGGGAAGAGTAGTACATGTACTCTTTTACTATGAATCCACGCTGTTGTAACATGTGCAGAATTTGGCTTGACATTTCTTGCTGAAATAAGCAGAGACATCCCTGAAAAAGATGTTGCTTGGATGGCAGCACATGTTGCTCCAAAACCTGTACGTACCGTTCAGCATTAATGGTGCTGTGTAAGTTACCCATTTCATGGGCACTAACACACCCCCATATTATCACAGATGCTGTTTTTTTAACTTAACACTGATAATCTGGATGGTTGTTTTCCTCTTTAGCCCAGAGAACATGACATCCATGATTTCCAAAATGATTTGAAATGTGGACTCATCAGACCACAGAACACTTTTCCACTTTGTGTCAGTCTATCTTAAGTTGAACTTGTAGATGTAGCGATTAACAGTGTTAACTGATAAGTGTTTTCCAAAGTGTTCCTAAGCCCACATGGTAATATCCTCTACAGAATGATGACAGTTTTTAAAGCAGTGCTAAATGAGGAATTGAAGGTCACTGGCATTCAATGTTGGTTTCCAGCCTTGCTGCTTTCATGCAGAAATTTCTCCAGATTCTCTGAATCTTTTGATGATGTGATGGACTGATGATGGGATGATGAAATCCCAAAATTCTTGCAATTGTACATTGAGAAACACTGTTCTGAAACTGTTGGACTATTTGCCCAGGAAGTTGTTCACAAAGTGGTGAACCTTGCCACATCTTTGCTTGTGAAGAACTGAGCCTTTTGGAGATTTTATACCCAATCATGACACTCACCTGTTTCCAATTAACCTGTTCACCTATGGAATGCTCCAAAAAGGTGTTTTTGAGCATTCAACTTCCCCAGTCTTTTCTTGCCCCTGCTGCAGCTTTTTGGAGCATGTTGCAGGCATCAAATTTAAAATGAGTGAATATTTGCAACTAAACTATTAAGCTTAACAGTGTGAACATTAAATATCTTGTCTTTGTAGTGTATTTAAGTGCAAGTTGTGTCATGATCTGAGCACGGGGGATTCCGCCGTGTTCAGTCTCATTACCTTTTTCCATATTTGTATAGTTGTATTTCCGACTGCTAATTCCTGTTATTTTATCCTTGGTTGGTTTTCACAAATTGTTATAATAAATAAATAGTGAAGATTAGTTAGTTAGATATAACACAAAGTGCTCTTACATACACAAGTCACACACACACAAACAAGTTACACACCAGTCACACACACACACACACACACACACACACGCACACACACACACACACACACACCGGCTGCGCGCGCACACAAACACAGACACACACAAGCTCTAGTCACTCTGTTCCTATTTCTACATATGGACATGGGGCTGCGTAGGGCCATAAATGTGAGGAGACATCTGGAGCCATTTGGACGCTGAGAGGAAGGATGTGTGAGCTATTTGGACGCTGAGAAGACCGGTTTAAACCAGTTTGGACAATGGCCATGCATTGTTGGAGTTGCCTGTGATAGAATAAAATTGAATTGATTGAGACTGAATCAATAATCAATAGGCGGTTTCCAAGTCATAAGCCATTTATTTAACTCTGATCAGAAGAGGAAAGAGTTACAGCTTGACCATCCCAGAGTCTGCCACACTCATTCACTGACCACACATTCCAAGTCTGGTGTCTTACAGGGGGAAAACAACAGACCTTCACTTTATCAATATGTGGGAGATGGCTGTGAAGTCATCTCCCCAGAGACAGCTTAAGCATCCTAATCTATTGCTGATTTCTGACATCCTGACCAGGGCAGGTTGGTATGACAAGTGCAATAAAACCTGGGTCATTATCTACGTTATTCTTTACAACCTTGCTAACCTAATCTCAAGCAGGCATCCACTTACAAAAACTTTCCAGACCATGAGACATGAAAAGGACAAGAGACACAGTAATGGCTCATTCAGCGCACCAAAATACAGACATAATATATAAAAGAATAATACAGAGATGAAATTATATAGAATAATACAGAAGAGCATAAAAATATCCTATCAGCCTGGGATCTCCCAGCAACCAGAAGCTATATGTAGGGGGAAGTTTTTTGTTCTGGGTCTTAACCAGGTTTTGCTGCTAAGACCCATGGCCGTGTTTGACTACCTGCATGCTCCAAATAAAAAGATAAGCTGTGAAATAGTATTTCTTCTGTGATTATTTGTTGGCTAACTGAAAAGATTCTGCTAACTGTTCTATTTTATTTTTTACAATTTCTTTGTGGAGGACGTGGGCAGTTAGCCAACTTCATTGACGACGGACATCAGGACATAAAGCCTTTGTATGGGTGTCGTGGAAAAACTAGGGTCCCACTGATCAGAAGGTAGGCAAGGAACCTCTTCTAAAAATCTCTGTAGGATTGTCTGCAACATTCAGTCAATGTAAGCCTTTTGTCCTGTTTTTGAAATTTCATTGAAAATATTTAATATAAAGATAATGTTACATTTTGTGGCTATTTTTTATGATTGTATGAACTTGCAGGGAGTCTCATAAGCATGCATGCATTCACATGTTAGGGTCAGATCTATGAGCTTCTTTTTATAAATAAGGAAGATTTGCAATGCAAGAACTTTTTTACATCAACTAGTGAGCATAAATAAGGTACTGTAATATATTACAAGACCCTCTAATTTAATCAGTGAGTGAGTAATATAGGAGTTACAAAACTCTCAAATTTAATCACTGAGTGAGTAAAAGGATTAATGATAGCTTGTTAAAATCAGTATAGGACTGAACTTTATGATACGATACCGCTTGTATTGATGACCAAACGCAGCTCAATGAAAGCATCCTCTCCATAAAGTTAAGCTAAAAGAATATATGCAAATAAAATGGAAGAGACATTTACACAATAACTGTAAATATTGTGCATGTTGATGTTGCATGTGGGTAAACTGTGAGGGTGGTTTAACCCCTTTTATCCAATTTGAAGACATGAAGAGGGGTGTAGAGAGAAAATATTAGCTTGGATCTCGAATTCCCACTTCTGGCTGCCTGGAAAAAGAGGAATTTCTGTATTATGGGGTTGGGACTGTATATATTTTTGTTTTGGTCTACCAGAAACAAAGAATTTACAATTTCCACAGGCATTGCAGCCCATGTGCTCTCCCACCTGGATCATTAGGATTCAGGTAAAAGCTTGGAGAGGCTGCAATTTCCAGAAAAGAGTTGAAATTTTGAGTTTGAACCGCACCACTGTAAATATCTGCTAACTCTTTTTCCCATAGTATATACAGTGGGGGAAAAAAAAGTATTTAGTCAGCCACCAATTGTGCAAGTTCTCCCACTTAAAAGATGAGAGAGGTCTCCAATTTTCATCATAGGTATACCTCAACTATGAGAGACAAAATGAGAAAAAAAAATCCAGAAAATCACATTGAAGGATTTTTAATGAATTAATTGGTAAATTCCTCAGTAAAATAAGTATTTGGTCACCTACAAACAAGCAAGATTTCTGGCTCTCACAGACCTGT
This sequence comes from Pholidichthys leucotaenia, assembly GCA_020510985.1. Taxonomy (NCBI): domain Eukaryota; kingdom Metazoa; phylum Chordata; class Actinopteri; order Cichliformes; family Pholidichthyidae; genus Pholidichthys; species Pholidichthys leucotaenia. Next base: position 154,117,762 of record CM035841.1, read on the forward strand.
AACTTCTTTAAGAGGCTCCTCTGTCCTCCACTCGTTACCTGTATTAATGGCACCTGTTTGAACTCTTTATCAGTATAAAAGACACCTGTCCAAAACCTCAAACAGTCAGACTCCAAACTCCACTATGGCCAAGACCAAAGAGCTGTCAAAGGACACCAGAAACAAAATTGTAGACCTGCACCAGGCTGGGAAGACTGAATCTGCAATAGGTAAGCAGTTTGGTGTGAAGAAATCAACTGTGGGAGCAATTATTAGAAAATGGAAGACATACAAGACCACTGATAATCTCCCTCGATCTGGGGCTCCACGCAAGATCTCACCCCGTGGGGTCAAAATGATCATGAGAACGGTGAGCAAAAATCCCAGAACCACACGGGGGGACCTAGTGAATGACCTGCAGAGAGCTGGGAACAAAGTAACGAAGGCTACCATCAGTAACACACTACGCCACCAGGGACTCAAATCCTGCAGTGCCAGACGTGTCCCCCTGCTTAAGCCAGTACATGTCCAGGCCCATCTGAAGTTTGCTAGAGAACATTTAGATGATCCAGAAGAGGATTGGGAGAATGTCATATGGTCAGATGAAACCAAAATAGAACTTTATTGTAAAAACTCAACTTGTCGTGTTTGGAGGAGAAAGAAAACCATACCTACTGTGAAGCATGGGGGTGGAAACATCGTGCTTTTGGGCTGTTTTTCTGCAAAGGAACCAGGACAACTGATCTGTGTAAAGGAAAGAATGAATGGGGCCATGTATCGTGAGATTTTGAGTGAAAACCTCCTTCCATCAGCACGGGCATTGAAGATGAAACGTGGCTGGGTCTTTCAGCATGACAATGATCCCAAACACACCGCCCGGGCAATGAAGGAGTGGCTTCGTAAGAAGCATTTCAAGGTCCTGGAGTGGCCTAGCCAGTCTCCAGATCTCAACCCCATAGAAAATCTTTGGAGGGAGTTGAAAGTCCGTGTTGCCCAGCGACAGCCCAAAAACATCACTGCTCTAGAGGAGAGCTGCATGGAGGAATGGGCCAAAATACCAGCAAGTGTGTGAAAACCTTGTGAAGGATTACAGAAAACGTTTGACCTCTGTCATTGCCAACAAAGGGTATATAACAAAGTATTGAGATGAACTTTTGTTATTGACCAAATACTTATTTTACCGAGGAATTTACCAATTAATTCATTAAAAATCCTTCAGTGTGATTTTCTGGATTTTTTTCCCTCATTTTTTCTCTCATAGTTGAGGTATACACGGGCTGCACGGTGGCGCAGTGGTTAGCACTGCGGCAGCACAGTTTACCCTTGGCCGGGGGATTGTGGGGATCGTGGGATCGTGGGTTCGATCCCAGCCCCCGACCAACAGTGATCTGTGTGGAGTTTGCATGTTCTCCCCGTGTTGCGTGGGTTTACTCCGGGATTTCTCCGGTTTCCTCCCACATGCCAAAAACATGCATGTTAGGTTAATTGGCTGTTCTAAATTGTCCCTAGATATCTGTTTCCTATAGGCCCTTAGAATAGAGGGTTAGTATTAATGAAAGCGCTTTGAGTGGTCTTTGTGACTAGAAAAGCGCTATATAAGTGCAGGTTAGTTAGTTAGTATACCTATGATGAAAATTGGAGACCTCTCTCATCTTTTAAGTGGGAGAACTTGCACAATGGGTGGCTGACTAAATACTTTTTTTTCCCCACTGTACATGCGATTTAACTAAAACAGCGACATCAAAACCACTTTTCACCGTGCAGGAAATGGGGGTGAGTCTGTGTCTCTGATCACGAAGGGGAGGGGGTGATTCACCCGCTTGCCTGAGTTGAACTGAGAAATTCTGTTTAAAGTATGCTAAAAGTTACTGAGGAAATTGAAGTAACAGCGCTGAATTGTACATGAAGTTAAAATTGTAAGATTATTCTTGCATGAATAAAATTGAATTTAAGGGAGAGAACTCTCTAGTTTCTTTGGAAAAACAAGGCGTGGTTTGTGGTCAACAGGCTTCACAGCCACGTTGTGCATTCACATTTGCGCCTGACCGAAACGGCCACGTAACATTCCCATTGCATGAAAACTACACATGTGCAGATTAAGCAGTGCAAATGCCATTTTGAAAATCATCAGGGTGAGTCATCCTGGGCGCCATCTTGGAGCTGAGACAGCTAGATCCCCTCCAAGCGACGTCACTGTGTCCCCTCCTCCTTGAGTGCAGAAGGAACTGCCTCCATCTCGTTGTCAACTATAACAATTGCATTCTTTCATAAATTTACCTCCAAATAAAGTGCAAATCTATTAAGCCGATTTAGAACCAAATCAAGCTTCCAAATTAACTTTAAAATAATCCATATTATTCAGAATAACCTAAATGTAAAACCAATTTAAAATTCCTGTGCCAAAAGCAGCGAAGATAGGTGAAATGCAGGATCAGGGATATTTGCCAGGGTGACATAACCTAATGCCCCAACCAGCTAAACTGGTGGGAGTTTTGCAAACAATTATACAAAGTCACATAACAGCTGAGGAAAATGCTGGAAAAGGGATGCATGGTATATAAGCTGCTCATTCCCTTAGTGAACCCGTTGACTCATCACAGTCAGGATTAAGTCAAAAAGGTTAGGGTGTCCTTTAATACATCAACTCCAACATATCTTCAGGCTAAGCCAAAAGATGTTGTGGAGGATGAGAATAGTGAACCGGGAAAAGAGGTTTCACACATGAAAAAAGTTGCACCATTAAAGTTTATATTGTGGGAATGTGGAGATAATGAGACAGATTTCTCTCATGGCAGCTTTATTCACATTCGCCAACATCTCAAAGAAGAAAGAGAACATCACAGGAAACTCTCGTCCTTAAATACCAGGACTCTCACAGTTCACAAGACACATTGCATCACAAGTCACATTGCATTATAATCGCCAGTAACAATGCATCTCCTCTTTAATCCTTTAAAATCACCCCCACAGTCTCAGGCCCTGCATACCAAAGTTAACACCTTCACAGCTTCCTGTTATCTCCAAGGAAGCTCTGTCTTTGTTCTTATCTAAAATGTGAGGCCTTACATCAGTCACAAAGTAGGTCACATATGTGTGGCCACACCAGCCCCCCCAAACATTTTAGAACGAACAAGAGAATAACAGTATGCATGTCGTGATAGAATCAATACACATCAGTCCGCATGCTGTCTAGGCTTCAGTCTCCTGCCATATCTGCTGTAGCCCGGATTCAACGTCTCCGCGGTGCTGTCACACTGGGGGGTTGCCGTCTGGGGATGAAAACCTTTTGTCAGTCCCTGCGGATGTTCTGGGGAAACATTACTCTGTGAAGCCCCCCGTGGGGGTCTACCTCGCAGCGGGGCCCTTGCCAACAGCACTTGCTCATCCGCCACCACAAAAGCGGGTTTGAGTCTGTTTATGCCAACTTTTTCTTTCCTACCCCCCAAATCTAGCAAAAACTGCTTGTCCCCTGTTTCCAACACTCTGAACGGTCCGTCATAAGGTGGTCGCAGTGGTGGTCGATGCGCATCGTGTCTGACAAGAACAAACTCTGCGTTCTTCAAAGCTTTAGGCACAAAAACGCGTGGAAAACTGTGGTGCACGGGGCTGGGCAGCGTGCTTGCTTCTATGTTACTCCGCAACAGCTGAGAAGGGGAGGTGTCTGGCGCAGGGTTATCTGGGAGAAACTCCCCAGGAAGCCGAAGTGGTTGCGCAAACACGAGCTCTGCTGGGGAGGCTTCTAAGTCCTCTTTAGGCACAGAACGCAACCCCAATAAAATCCACGGTAACTTGTCTACCCAATTTGCATCCGTCAGTGACGCTCTGAGAGCCGCTTTCAATGACCTATGAAAACGTTCGCATAACCCATTAGCCTGCGGATTGTACGCGGTTGTGCGGTGAATTGTGACACCCAGGTTGCGGGCCATTGTCGACCAAAGTTCGGACACAAATTGAGGGCCTCTGTCGGACGTAATTTCCGACGGAACTCCGAAGCGCACCACCCAAGCTGTTAAAAATGCGCGTGCCACCTCCTCGGCCATGGTTGATTCCAGCGGAACCACTTCAGGCCAGCGCATGGTGCGGTCCACCATTGTCAGAAGGTGTGTGCACCCCTGTGATGGCGGGAGAGGGCCCACGAGGTCCACATGAACGTGATCGAACTTCTTGGCCGGAATGTGAAACGGCTCCAAAGGAGCCCTCGTGTGCCTGTGTACTTTGGCTCGTTGACACGCCGTGCAGGCTGCTGCCCACTCTTTAACTTGTTTGCGAAGACTCGGCCACACAAATTTCTCTCCTACCATTTTGACCGACGTGCACACTCCCGGGTGCGCCAAAGAATGAATCGAGTCAAAAACGCGGCGGCGCCACGCGGCCGGTACTACTGGACGCGGCCGTCCAGTGGAGACATCGCAGATTAGAGGGGGCATACCATCTTGCAGCACCCTGTTCTCCAGCCTTAACTCTGTTGGTCCAGACTGGAGCACGCGCACATCCGCGTCACTAACCTGCTCCGCGGCCATGGCTGCGTAATCTATTCCTACGCTGACTGGAGCCGCCACGGCGCGCGAGAGGCAGTCTGCCACTACATTCAGTTTGCCCGCCACATGCCGAATATCAGTGGTAAACTCTGAGATCGTGGCCAGCTGTGTCTGTTGTCGGCCTGACCACGGTTCGGAAACCTTGGCCATCGCGAATGTTAGCGGCTTGTGGTCAACGAATGCGGTGAAACAGCGTCCTTCCAGCCAGAACTGAAAGTGGCGGATGGCCAAATGGAGAGCCAGCAGCTCCCTGTCGAACGCGCTGTATTTACATTCACTATCGCGCAAGGTCCTGCTGAAAAAGCACAAACCATGTGAGCACAAAAAATCAGCCCCCAACATATTGAAATTCACTGCTGCTATAACAAAAGTCCACTCAAATGTACGGCCATGTAGAGACAGGAGCAGAGTCCTCTCACCAAAGGTCTTAATCTCCGAGCCATTCGCTGCTGCCACCCCGGGACCTCTGGAACCTGCTAGCCTGTCCGTGTAGGAAGGTGTGATGAAACTCAACTGGGAGCCTGTGTCCACGAGGAAATGTCTCCCCGAGCGTGCGTCCAACAAGTAGAGCAGCTTGTTCTCCTCCCCGAGGGCCGCGGCTGCTACCGACCCCCGGTCGTTTCCCGAACACTTGAACTGGCACGGTGGTACACATTCACGTGCCCTCTCTGCGAAGCGGCGATGGTAGAAACAGAGGACGTCTCCTCTGCGTTCCCTGGCTCCCACCGCCGCCATCGTCAGTGGGTCTGCTACTGCTGCCCCTGGCCCCCTGCCATCTCTGGTCGTCGTGCCGAGTTCCGTTGCTGTGGCCGTGGCTGCGCGCTGTCTGCTGGCGTTGACAATTTGCTGCACCTCCCGGGCCAGCGCGCGGTAGTCCTGCTGGGCCAACAACGGCGAACTGGTCAGGGTCGCTCTCATCGCTGACGGTAGGGTCCTGAGGAAGAGGTGGGTGAAGATGAAGTGGTTGTCATCTGAGCCTTTCACTCTCAACATCTTCTCCATCAGATTAACGGGCGTGTCATCTCCCAACTCAGTCAGCGCCAGGAGTCTCTCTGCTCGCTCCTCAACGGAGGGAGTGAAGTGCTGGATGAGTGCAGCCTTCAACGCGTCATATTTGTCGCTGTCTGGCGGCTGCTCAAAAAGACTCTCCACATGCTGAGCCGTGTGGTTGTCCAGTTTTGCGACCACATGGTAGAATTTTGTGTCGTCTACCGATATCCCCCGGAGGTTGAACTGTACCTCAACCGCGTGGAACCAGGAGCGCGGATTGTTCTGCCAAAAGTCCGGTAGCTGGACCGTAGCGGCATTCGCTTGGCTGGGGGCTCCTGACGAGGCTGGCCCCGGGGAATTCTCCTCTCACTGCATGCTACGTCTTGGGTCACCAGTGTGGGAATGTGGAAATAATGAGACAGATGTCTCTCATGGCAGCTTTATTCACATTCGCCAACATCTCAAAGAAGAAAGAGAACATCACAGGAAACTCTCGTTCTTAAATACCAGGATTCTCACAGTTCACAAGACACATTGCATCACAAGTCACATTGCATTATAATCGCCAGTAACAATGCATCTCCTCTTTAATCCTCTAAAATCACCCCCACAGTCTCAGGCCCTGCATACCAAAGTTAACACCTTCACAGCTTCCTGTTATCTCCAAGGAAGCTCTGTCTTTGTTCTTATCTAAAATGTGAGGCCTTACATCAGTCACAAAGTAGGTCACATATGTGTGGCCACAATATATTATTATTAATGATTACTGATATTCACCTATGTGAGGATACTGATCACATCAATAAATTCCCACAATAATTATTAAAATGGTTTAAGAAGGTAAGAAATAGATACATTTTAACATACAACACTTTACTTTTAATCTCTGTAAATATTTCATTTTCAAATGATCACTTCTACAACATTTTGTAGGAAATCTTCTTGTCCCATTTTTGAACCATGTTTGTACAAGTTATCAATTATGTAAGATTACAAAAATCAACTCTTTCAGTTTTTTAATTTTATCACATTTTGTAATAAACACCAAATCTACAGCATTTTTATAAAAAATATCTGAAACAATTTTTTTCCCTTAATATTTAAATTTAATCTGGCCATGCCACAACCATCATCTGGTCTGTTTGTAAGAGGCAGGTTCTTATGTGGAGAGATGCTTGGCTCGCTGGACAGACATGACTGGAGAGAACCCATGTCATAATCCCACAGTAGCTGCAGTATTGCACAATGTGGTGCAGAGTTCAGTTCCCCCACCTGTAAGGGCCACACTAGAGGGATTGGTTGGCTTAAATACACAACCTTGAGCTCAATGGTTGTCACACGTTTACCATTATGTGGAAAAAAGAAAAAAACATAAAGAACAAAAAGTTAAAAATGATGAAAATGCAGAACTCTCCAACCAATTATTAAAAGCTCAACTGAAAGCAGCCAGGGAAGAAATAAACAAAAGAATAAATTTATTGCACAGGCCCCTGTTGTACCCACTCAGAGTATCATTGGCCCATTTCCGGCAGAGCCTCATGTGTTGGCACCCCAACAGCAGTGATATTCATACCCCACAAGGGGGGCCTGGACATTGGGCCCGAGACTGTCGCAGAGGTCTTACGGTGAGAGGCCGCCCATACACCACATACACTCCAATTCCACTACCTGCTCCTGGAGTGTTCTTTAGCTGGACTGGACCTTGTACACTCTTTTTATATTCACCAGACCTTTTATCTCTTGGGATGAGATATGTTGTGGAAGGTGAAGGCCTACACCTTTTTTGCTTCTACTGGGACTGTGGTGTGTCTGCCTAATGGCACTATGCTCTGCTGCACATCGGACATAAGTTCATCTTTTAATGCACCTCTACTTCCTGTTTCTGAACCTGAGGATATGCATTCATCACTGGCTACAGTCTGGTGGTTGCTCTTGGACAGCATAAACCCAGAAGATAATCTGGTGGTACAAACATCTGTCTTGAGCCCCGTAGGTTGACTCCATGTGACCATATGATACTCCCACAGATCCACTGCATTGCACCATGAACTATACTCATGATGACCAAGAAATCTATGATGATCAGTGGTCCATGCTGCCAGATGAACTCATGTTAATCTGTATCTTGGCCCTCAAGGAATGGCAGCTGCTGCATTTCATGGAAAAGACTTTGACTCTCTGTATGCACTAGCTAGCAGCTAGCTAGCTGCTAGCTTTGAGAGTCTGCTATCACCCCAGTAAAATTATCACCATTGCAGAATAAACTAGTTAGAAAATGAAACTCACTCACCGGGAGACAGGAGGACTGGGAACTCTTCAGCTGAATCAGGATTTTGGAGCTATTTACCCACGGTTTCCGGCCACGGACATCCTAGAAAGCTAGCAAGCTAGCAATGTAAACACCCATCATCTGTGAAGTTTTGGAGGCTTGAGACAACATTTTCACGTGAGCCCCCGGTCGGATAACGTAAACCTAAGCATGACATTATTTTGGGAATTTCCACAGCAGGTTGAACACAGCTGCAGAAGTTTTAAAGACAACTTCGCCTATCTGCATCTCACTATTCATGTCTGCTGGTGTGCTTACATTGATTTATAATGTAATCGTGCTGTGTGAAAAATTCTCCTGTTCGCGATTGGTGTGAACGCACCTTTAGAATTAAGCGCAAAATCCTTCTTCTTACTTCTAAAGCTCTAAATAATCAGGGCCCTTTTTATTTAAAAGATCTAATACTGTCCTATCATTCTAATAGAGCACTGCACTCCCAAAATACAGGATTATTTGTAATACCTAGAATCTTCAGAAGTGCAATAGGAGGCAGAGTCTTTAGTTATCAAGCTTCTCTCCTGTGGAACCAGCTGCCAATCTGGATTCGGGAGTTAAACTCAATGTTTGTTTTTAGGAATAGGGTTAAAACCTTCCTTTTTTGCTATAACTTATAAGTAGGGTGGGATCATGTGTCCCTGAACCCTCCCTTAGTTATGCTGCTTATAGGTTTAGACACCTGGGAGATCTCCAATAATGCAATGGGTTTCACTCCTTTCTTTACTCTCAATGAAATATTTTTGCTGATTATTAACATCTGTTTGTTCTCTCCCATAGATTGAGTCCCATTGTGCTGTTTGCTCTCTACATGTCTGTTCTTTTCTTCTTCTTCTCTATCTCCACACACCCCAGCCAGTTGCAGCAGATGACTGCCCCTCCCTGAGCTTGGTTTTGCACCTGTTTGCTGGGTTTTTTCTGCAATTGTGGAGATTTCTCTTACAGTTGAAAGTCCTATGAGAGGACTGTTGTTGTGAAATGGTGATATATAAATAAGGTTGAATTGAATAGATATGGGCCCCAAAAATAGGTGTGGGGGTTGCAGATATTTGTTGGTCTGTGTAGACACATTTGCAAGATGAGTGGAAGCCAAAGCTTGTAAAAATGAAAGTGCTGTGGTATATATTACTCATATATTCCATACCTGCATATGTTAGAGCATGTGGAAATGTTTGGGACAACATATGCAAAGGAACTTCACACCTCCGAAAGGACAAAGGAATCTCACCGCCGTGTGAAGATCAATGACGTCACAGGACGCGGCGGCGACAGACTTGACACCTTCACCCCCTAAGGCGAGGAGAGGTTTTCCCATCACCTCCCAAGACGAAGGGAGGAGTTAACAGGACAATGGGGGGATTAAGATAACGGGGGATGTCGGCTTGTGTTTTGCATGTCTTTGATGTGTGCCTGTATTTAACCAGCGAGCTGGGCAGAAATCTTTCTCTTTGCCTTCTGCCAAGCTCTGCACCGGATGAGACAAGATAGAAGAGCTGTTCATTAAAGACTCTGTTTTTAATACAAAATCGCCTCATCATTTCCAGCTCCTCTACACTGGTGACCTTGACGCGAGTATGGACCGGAGGCGTTCTTCAAGCGATTCATCCGTGGCAACTCTGACATATGCCAGCAACGACGCAGACGAGGGAGCAGACAGACAGCTGTCCCCTCCGGCAGAAGGAATTGAGAGGGCTCAACCGAGCTCCAGCACCGCCGTGAGAGCCGAGGCAAGGCACTCTCACCCGGCGGGCACAACAGTGATGGTGTGCATGAACGCCGTCGCTGTCCAGCTGCCAGACTTCTGGCGAGAAGACCCCGCCTCTTGGTTTCTACAAGCTGAAGCCCAGTTCATACTGGCGGGCATCACAGCAGATGATACAAAATTCTACCATATCGTCTCCAAACTCGACTCCGCCACTTCGAAGTGTGTGCGGAGCTTGATCCGGCGACCACTGGCCCGGGACAAGTATGAGACGCTCAAGGCGACCATCGTGGCGAACTATGTCCCACCAGCAGAGGAAAGAGCCGAGAGGATCCTGGCGGTCTACAGCCACAGAGGGGGCAATCCGAAGGCCCTCATGGAGGATTTGCTGCAGCTTAAGGAGGAGGACAACGACAATTTCCTTTTCCAGTTTATTTTCCTCAGCACGCTTCCACCACACATGAGAGGCACACTCGCCAATACGAAGTGCAACACCCACCAAGACTTCCGCACACTGGCCAGCGAGGCTTATCGGCTCGTCAACGCCTGCAAGGAGCGGACACCTACAGCGGCATCCGCGGACCTCAAAACTGACGCCCCAAGCCATGGAGAGCCACAACCCATGGAGCAGACCCAGCCCACGGTGACAGCGGCGCGGCCCAAGCGTAACAAACAGATCGACGTCTGTTATTATCACCACCACTTCGCCGAGAAAGCCCACAAATGCGTTCCCCCCTGCAAGTTCATGATGTCGGGAAAACGCCAAAGCCAAGGGCCGTTAACAGCAGCGGTTCTCGGCGAGAAAAATAAGCTGTTATACGTGACGGATGGACACACAGGCAAGCAGTTCCTCATCGACACGGGAGCTCAGCTGAGTTTCGTCATGCCCTCCCACGCAGATCGAGCCATGGGCACTCGGGGCAACGGAGCAGTGGCAGCCAACGGCTCTGACATCGACACGTTCGGGGAAAAGAGCCTGCACCTCCTCATTCACGGCCGCAGCTACAGATGGACATTTGTTGTAGCGGCGGTGAGTTTTAACTTGTTAGGCGCAGATTTTCTGTGTGCACATGGGTTATTAGTGGATCTAGCAAATAGGCACCTGGTTAATGCACTATCTTTTGCTTCTATCCCATGCTCAGCTCGAGTTTCTCCACCACCTGTGCAGGCCAGCGTCACCACGGCAGGAGGTAAGTTTGAGCAACTCCTCACCCAATTTCCAGCACTCACAACCCCCAAATTCTCAGCCACTGTAGCCAAACACGGGGTTAAACACTTCATTCCGACAACGGGACCTCCCGTTTTTGCCAAAGCTCGCTGCCTAGACGCGGCCAAGCTCAACATAGCACGGGACGAGTTTACAACTCTCGAAAAATTGGGCATTGTTAGACGTTCGAAGAGCCCCTGGGCTTCACTACTTCACATGGTTCCGAAATCCGACGGTTCTTGGAGACCGTGCGGAGATTACCATAGATTAAACAACGCTACAGCGCATGACCGCTACCCCATCCCTCACATTCAGGACTTTTCACTGCATCTAGCGGGTGCACGCATTTTTTCAAAGATAGACTTAGTCCGCGGTTATCACCAAGTCCCAGTCCGAGCTGAAGACATTCCTAAAACAGCGGTTATAACCCCTTTTGGCCTTTTTGAATTCCTGCGAATGCCTTTCGGCCTCAAAGGCGCTGCCCAAACTTTTCAACGTATGATGGACGCAGTCCTACGCGACCTCCCCTTTGTTTTCGTCTACCTCGACGACATGCTGGTAGCCAGCCCGTCCGAGGAAGAGCACGAGCAGCACCTCACTACCGTTTTTCAGAGGCTGGAAGAGCATGGACTAATAATCAATCCAGCCAAATGCACATTCGGCGTATCGCAAATTGATTTTTTGGGACATAAAGTCTCCCCGAAGGGGGCAGTTCCGCTTCCAGACAAAGTTCATGCGATAGTAGGTTTTCCACAGCCCCAAACGGTTAAATCGCTACAGGAATTTTGGGGGATGGTTAATTTTTACAACCGTTTCCTCCCCCACGCAGCTCAGCTCATGCAGCCCCTATATGACGCGCTTAAAAAAAAGAAAGCTTCCAACGCGGTCGAATGGACCCCGGAGCGCGAACGTGCTTTCGCGGAAGTAAAAAACGCCCTAGCTAACGCCACAATGTTAGTCCACCCAGATCCCGCGGCCCGCATTGCACTAACCACAGATGCTTCAGACCTGGCCATAGGGGCAGTTGTAGAACAACTTGTCAGCGGGGTCTGGCAACCTTTAGCATTCTTTAGCAAATCGCTAAACCCAACTGAACGCAAATACAGCACTTTTGACAGAGAGCTGCTGGCGCTTCATTTGTCCATCCGCCATTTCCAGTTTTGGTTAGAAGGGCAGAGTTTCACGGCTTTTGTGGACCATAAGCCGCTCACTTTTGCTATGGCTAAAATTTCAGAACCATGGTCGGGCAGACAACAAAGACAGCTAGCTGCGATTTCAGAGTTCACCACAGACATTCGACACGTAGCAGGCAAACTTAATGTAGTAGCGGACTGTCTCTCTCGCGCTGTGGCACCGCCAGAGCGCGAGGAGACAGATTACACTGCCTCAGCAGCGGAACTCTTCACTAACGCAGACACATACGCAGCACCTATCCATGAAGGGATAGATTATGCAGCCATGGCGGAAGAACAAAGCAGTGATGCAGACGTGCACGCGCTCCTGTCTGGACCAACAGGGTTAAGGCTGGAGAAAAAAGGGTTGCGTGACGGCGTGCCCCCCCTAATATGCGATGTTTCAACCGGCCGACCTCGCCCGTTAGTACCAGCTGCTTGGCGCCGCCGCATTTTCGACGCAATTCACTCCCTCGCGCACCCAGGTGTGCGCGCCTCGGTCAAAATGGTTGCCGAAAAGTTTGTGTGGCCAGGCCTGCGCAAAAACGTAAAAGAATGGGCAAAAACTTGCATTCCTTGTCAACGCGCCAAAATACACAGACACACAAAAGCCCCTCTGGAGCCTTTTCCAATCCCTGCTAGAAGGTTCGACCACATTCATGTTGACCTCGTGGGGCCACTACCTTCCTCCCAGGGTTTCATACACCTGCTAACAATGATAGACCGCACCACGCGCTGGCCAGAGGCAGTCCCTCTAGCGGCAACTACAGCGGAGGAAGTCGCTCGCGTTTTTCTAACAAATTGGGTGGCACGTTTCGGCGTCCCATCAGACATCACGTCAGATAGGGGGCCTCAATTTGTCTCAGAGCTCTGGTCAGCCATGTCCAACAGTTTAGGGGCAACAATTCACTGTACCACCGCTTATCACCCTCAGGCTAATGGGTTATGCGAGCGTTTTCACAGGTCCTTAAAGGCCGCCCTCAGAGCCTCATTAACGGACACATATTGAGTAAACAAACTTCCCTGGGTTTTATTGGGGTTGCGTGCGGCACCTAAAGAGGATTTAGACGCTTCCCCTGCAGAATTAGTCTTTGCTCAGCCTATCAGACTACCAGGTGAATTTTTACCAGAAAACCCGGAACCAGGGCACCTCCCAGTTCCAAGGTTTTTAGGCAGTAACGGACCGGACTCTCTCCACGGTCCAGCTCATCACTCCTTTCCACGAGTTTATGTTCCTCAAACTTTAAAAAACGCCGAGTTTGTTTTTGTTAAGCATGAAGCTCTAAAACCAACGTTACTCCCAGTATACGATGGCCCGTACAGAGTGCTGGAAAATGGTGACAAACACTTTGTGCTTGACTATGGGGATAGAAACAAAACGGTCAGCATTGACAGACTCAAACCTGCCTTCTTGTTGAGAGACGAACCTGCACAGCTGGCTCGAGCACCTCGGCGAGGCAGACCCCCCAAGGAAAAAGTCTCAGCCCCCAGGCAGGGAACAAATAATCTCTCTCCTTCCCACACTGCAGATTCCTCACAACAAGGTCCCAGCAGGACGCCTAAACCAACCTACAGCAGCTTTGGGAGAAGATTAAAACCCAGACTGCACAGGGACTGATTACACCACTCTGCAATTTTTCGCTAATTGTGCTGCAACAGTTTAGGATTGACTTATGATTATACTATGCTGTTATGTTTTCACTGAACTCTCTTAGGAGCATGGCTGCTTGAAAGTTTCTTCTGTGACAACAGCTGTAACACTTAGTATGTCTGAGTAATTACCCTAGACTGTGAATCTTTCTGTGTCCTTTCCTAGTTGTTTGGGGGGCCTGTGGTATATATTACTCATATATTCCATACCTGCATATGTTAGAGCATGTGGAAATGTTTGGGACAACATATGCAAAGGAACTTCACACCTCCGAAAGGACAAAGGAATCTCACCGCCGTGTGAAGATCAATGACGTCACAGGACGCGGCGGCGACAGACTTGACACCTTCACCCCCTAAGGCGAGGAGAGGTTTTCCCATCACCTCCCAAGACGAAGGTAGGAGTTAACAGGACAATGGGGGGATTAAGATAACGGGGGATGTCGGCTTGTGTTTTGCATGTCTTTGATGTGTGCCTGTATTTAACCAGCGAGCTGGGCAGAAATCTTTCTCTTTGCCTTCTGCCAAGCTCTGCACCGGATGAGACAAGATAGAAGAGCTGTTCATTAAAGACTCTGTTTTTAATACAAAATCGCCTCATCATTTCCAGCTCCTCTACAGTGCAAAAGAAGTGATAAAGTGGCTGACAGCAGAAGTGATTCCAAGACATGGTTTCCCCAGAATAATCAGATCAGACAATAGAAGTAATTTTGCCAATAAACATTTGAAGGAAATTGAACAAGTTCTAGGCATAAAGCATAGGTTTGGTTCAGTATATGCAAGTGGCACTTTAAAGCAAGTGATACCCAAATAATATATGGGAACAGGTATGGCATGGGTGTATGCTCTGCTATTAGCGCTGATGGCACTGCAATCTACCCCCAATATGATGCTCTACCTGATTCCCCTAAAGTTATTAACAGGAAGAAAATGCCAGCTATTTACTATTTACTACCTCACCCTTAGCACTCAGGAATAGCCAAACTGTAGAACTGTCACAGTACAGGTCTTTTTAAAGTAATAAAAGCCTCCTCACATGCAGTACAGCTGTGAAAAAAAGAGGGAAAACTCGGCAAGTGGATTTATGTGGCTCATTGTGCTAGAGCTGTTGAGCCAAATCGACCTCTACTGCAGATTGTTGTTGACATTGTCAGTGTAAAAAGCAGTAATGTCACCTATGCTGCTTCACTGCACCATAAGGGAGAAGTATCACACATGCTATAGAGGCATTAGAAGGCCTACGCACAAAATTTGGTCAAAATATTGGATATGAGCCAGATGCTTTCACAACTTGGCTCTAATCCATCTTTTGGACGTTGGGCAGGTGTGATACATTCAGTAATCCTGATTGTAGTTATCTCACTAGCAGTGATACTCGGGGTGGGGTGTTGCTGCATTCCATGTTTGAGAGCATTGCTGGAGAGATGCATAATCACAGCCCTATCCAAGGAGCCAATCCAGAGGATGATGGCCTGGCCCAAGTCCACTCCCAAGAGGAGTCTAGGTCTCTCCTACACAAAAAGGACCACTGTGAATTTGGTACTGACAGTGATGAAGGAGAAGCCATTGTTTGAAATGTATATATTGTGTCTTTCTGCTGTCCACTGTTCTATTTACTGTCCACACATCCAACACTGCCCACATACATGTAACAACATGAAAAGGGGGTGCGCTGAAGGCACCTTCCTGCAGTGGGTCACGTGCTAGTAACCTCTGGCCCCTTCCTTTTCCTTTGTTTTCTTGCAGTTATCTTCAAAATATTGTGCTATTTGCGGTCATGTAATTAGAATAGAATTAGAAGGTTATGTGGCAGGTGTTGAGGCTCAGACACAACACACAAATAAGAAATGTTTTGACTGAAAATGCTTTGTTTTTCATATGTTTATTTTCCTGATACAACATGTATGTTAATAAAAGTTTCAAAAAAAAAAAAAAGACGCCAAGGGCAGTGGGGCCTGAGATGAGAATTTTTGCCTGTGAATATGTACTGAATGAATAAAGAAATTGCATTACAATGATTACTCATGAAAGTATATACTGCCTACAGGTTTTTGGCTCATCTCATATGAAAATATCATCAAGTGTCTGATGCCTGCTTATTATTGAGCCTGCCATTGTTATTGACTCCATGGAAATGGAGTAAAGAGAGGAAATTGTTATAATAAATAAATAGTGAAGATTAGTTAGTTAGATATTACACAAAGTGCTCTTACACACACAAGTCACACACTCACACACAAACCACACCAGTCACACACACACACACACACACACACACAAGCTCTAGTCTTTTTGTTCCTGTTTCCATATATGGGCATGGGGTTGGGTGGGGCCATAAAAGCGAGGAGACATCTGGAGCCGTTCGGACACTGAGAGGAAGGATGTGGGAGCTATTTGAACACTGAGAAGACCGGTTTAAACTAATTTGGACAATGGCTATGCATTGTTGGAGTTGCCTGGTAATGCCCAACAACCAGAAGCTATATGTGTGTGGGGGGGGTCTTTGTTGTGGGTCTTAACCAGGTTGCGCTGCTAAGACCCACGGCTGTGTTTGACTACCTGCGTGCTCCAAATAAAAACAAAAGCTGAGAAATAGTATTTCTTCTGTGATTATTGGTTGGTTAACTGAAAAGATTCTGCTAACGGTTCTATTTTAATTGTTACAATATCTTGTATTGTTTCTTAGTGTGACTTATTTTCCTGTTTACGTTCATTGTAGTTTTGTTATTTACATATTTGGGTTTACTTGTATTTTTCCTTCAGTCTTTATTTGTCACCATTCTAGTTATTGCATTATATTTGTATTTTGCCGATTCCTTCTTGTTCTCTCTCTCTCTCTCTCTCTCTCTCTCTCTCTCTCTCTCTCTCTCTCTCTCTCTCCGGGGTTGTAGCTGTCAGTGGCACTTCTGGGTTTTACCCTGGTTGTGGGCAGTGCCCCGTCAAGCTGTCAGCCCCGTCTCCTCTCCTCGTGACTTGCAGCTGATCGTAATCACTTTCACCTCCAGTCTGCTCATGTGATTCACACCTGGTACCGTTTGTCATGATTGATCTCCTGCCTTATTCAAAACTGGTTGTTCATTCACTCATTAACCATGTTTACATGGAAACAAGTAACCGGATTAAATGCCTGATTGGAATAAAAATGCTTCGTGTAAACACACCAATCTGAATATTCTGACACGATCACACTTATTCAGATCAAAATTTCCTTTTGATTGAGATGGGTGGGTTATGCCAATTGTTAATCTGATTGGTGTGCATTTAAACACTTATTCTGAACTTTGGGTAGAAAATATGTTTCTAGGCGCCAGTATGACTGGCGCCTAGCGGCTGCCCCGGCCTTAGATGCGCTCTGCAGAGCGTGCCCAAATGCCAAGTCACGTTTCGTTACCTTGTATACATGTGTAATGACAATAAAGTTGAATCTCATCTCATGTTTACTGCGCATGTCTGTACATCAGCTACGTGTCATCGTGACATATTTCTGCCTTTACGTCAGCTAGTGGAATACATGGCAGGAGTAAAACAAATCTGGTCTGTATCATCCTGCAGTCTCCCTCTGTTCATCATATGCAGAAGTATGTACTGCTGGGCTTTTAGATTCATTACGGAGACCAGCAGAAGCAAAAGTACAGTCTGAATAACACAATACAGGTCCATTTCTAAAATCAAAGACACAGAGCGGGGTTTGTTTACATCAGAAGTTGCTTCTTCATCTATTTCTGGAATGTCGGATAATTGTGCGCATGTCAAAATGATTTTGTCCATCTAAACGTGTGACACATGGAAATGCACATCCTAATCTGATCAACTTTTTCAGGATCCATTTAAACAGTAAAATTCTGATCTGAATTCTAATCAGATTGAAGAAATTTTGCACATGTAACCGTGGCTACTAGAGTCTCATCATCCTCATCCCGTTTCAACTTACTCCCGTCAGGACCATCTGTCATGATCAGGTGAGCGTGCAGTCCCCCCTCCCTTCCTGTGAGAGTTTCCCCGGCTCCGCAGGTAATCACTACACCTGTGTGAGTGGACGCACCTGCTGTCTCTTTGCCGCCAGTGCTTAAAAGGACCAGTTTGTGAATGCTCCAGTGCTGGCTCATTGGGTATACTGCCATTATAAGCCAAGCAAGTAAATGATTGCTCCTTTTCTAGGAACCCTATTCTTATCCCTGTTCTCCTCCTCTTCCCCAGGTTGCTGCCATCTTTGTAGTGCGTCTCCAGGGCTCGTTGTGTGCTCACCTGCTCCATCATCTTCGTCTTCGTTCTAGGTTGCTTCACTTCACCTGGTCAGACACTTCACCCAGCTCCACTCCTTCCCTACTCCCTGCCAACTCCATCCCACTGGTTTTCCTGCTCCTGCTGGGTTCCTCTGCCAGGTTCTCTGCTTGCCTCCCATAAGTTGCTTTCTTGGAATTCCCATTCTAGTCTCCCTCCTCTCACTAATCAGCTTTCGTCTTCCCATTACAAGCTGGGTTCTCCTCTGGCGAGTGGTGTCTTTTCCTAACTTTGTGTTCTTTTGATTAATAAAATTGTGTCTATACTGCCCTCCCATCGAGTTTCCCAGTTTTCGACTGGTAGAGAGCAAGCTAACACGTGTGGTGCAGGCCTCTATGATGACAAGATGTTTCCTTTTATCTCGTTTATTGAAGCTACCCCACAAGGAACTCAACGTGATGTACACTCGTCCTTTTGGTTTTACATCCGTTTACATTTGTTCCTACATCCGTATAAAACTGCAACAAAGTAAACATATACACGCCGTCAATGATATGATCACCGTGTTTAGCTTAGCACATGTTAGCATTAGCTCTAACTTAGCTGGTAACAATGATAGCAACGGACTAGACAGTCGCTTAAAATACACCAATGCAACCATGTAGTTCTCATTGTAGCTGTTAACACTGTCAAACCATGTAGGATACTCAGGGACTAATGATGTCCAAGGCGCCGATAATTGAACAACATTCACAGCGTTCGTACATTGAGTGATGCTCTGGCCGGTCTCCCGTTATATCATTACTGCGCATGTGCAACACTTTGTGTATCAGTTCAAAACGATGCTTTTACTACACCACTAGAGGGAACCAAACTCACTTACATGAAATGCTGTAATGGGAACTGCTTAACTTTAATTCATGGAGGCAGCATACTCCCCGTCTGGTGCAATAACATTGTACCACTATTTAGCCTTACAACATTTCAAACAACAGTGCATAACAATGTTAACCATATCATTATCTATTATTCCCCATCTGCTATCAGTAAAACCATTTCTGTAATTGGTCTCAGAAACACTTTAACAGTCCCATCTCTTATTATCTTCACCTCCGCTTTTCGTACTTTATTGTCCTTTCCGTGAAATGTCTTCACAATCCGCCCCATGGGCCAGTCATTTCTGTGTGTTTGCCCATCCTTGAGCAAAATGACATCTCCAACATTGATGTTCGGTTTCTCATCAGTCCATTTTCTTCGGCTCTGAAGAGTCACAAGATACTCTTGTCTCCATTGTTTCCAGAAACTATCCGCAAGAGCCTGCACTTGTTTCCACAGACATGCATGAAGTTCTGGTGCAGCAAAGGTTCCCGATGGTGCTGTCAAGGGGTTGTTTTTTTGGGTCAGTAGCATTGCTGGGGTTAGGATGGCTGGATTGTCAGGATCTGTTGAGACCGGCATGAGTGGTCTTGCATTCATCACTGCCATAACCTCCACCATTAAGGTGCTCAGTACCTCATGCGTGAACCGTAGTTTGTTCTTGAGAAGTAGTGCATCTAAAATCCGCCTGGCAACTCCAATGAGTCTTTCCCAGGATCCACCCATGTGTGATGCATGAGATGGGTTAAAAAACCATTTGCAACCCTTTTCTTGTAGGTAACTCGTTAATGCAGCGTCACTGCGCTCAATTCTCAGTTTCTTACATGCCCCGATAAAGTTTGTGCCCCTATCAGATCGCAGAAGCTGTGCGGGTTCCTGAATGGAGAAGAATCTTCTCAGAGCATTTATGAAACTGGACATTGACATTGATTCAATCAGTTGGATGTGCACAGCTCTTGTTGACATGCATGTGAAAAGTAGAGCCCATCTGTTGCTGGTTGCTATGTAATACCACTGTGATGGAAGTGTTGACTTTCTGATGCGGGTTACATGGTTTGCCACATATGCGTAGAACCCTTTTGTGTTATTGTTTATGTATCCGAGAACAATCTTACGGTCTATATAAAACCTGACAGCATCCATTGCAGTGTCTATCTCATCCCTGATCAGCTCGTACATCTCAACAGCTAGAACAGCTGCGCATAGCTCCAAACGAGGGATGGTGTGTGCAGGGCATGGTGCTATTTTAGCTTTACCCATAATGAACCCTGAGTGGCACTGACCTTCATTGTTGGTGGTTCTCAGGTATGCTACTGCTCCGATCGCCAAGGTTGATGCATCTGAGAAAATGCATAACTCTCTTTTTCGAACAGAAGGCTGCGACAATGGCAGGTAGCACCTTGGTATCTGTAGGTCTTCTAGGTCTTTCAGGGAATCTTTCCATTTGTTCCATTCCTCTTCTCTCTCAGCGGGAAGTGGTTCATCCCAGTCGCCATATTCTGTTGACAGTTCACGCAGGAGGTTCTTCCCCTGCATCGTGATAGGCGCCACAAACCCTAGAGGATCATACAGGCTGTTGACCGTCGCTAAGACTCCCCTTCGTGTGCAGGGCTTCCTGTTGATGGACACCTGAAACATAAAACTGTCAATTTCAAGATTCCAAGGCACCCCTAAACTGCGTTGTAGTGGGAGCTCGTCACGTTTGAGATCTAAGTCTTTTAAGTCCTTTGCTCTTTCATTCGCCGGAAAGGCTTCCATGACCCTGTAGTCATTAGATGCTATTTTGTGTAATTTGAGATTGGATTGTGCTAACATCTTTTGTGCATTTGTCAGGATGTCAACAGCTTCTTCTGGTGTGGCTGTGGAGGCTAATCCATCATCTACATAGAAATGTCTCATTATGAACTGTGTTGTGTCATGTCCATGCTCTTTCTCACCTTCAGCTGCAGCATGTCTCATGCGGTAAACAGCCACGGCTGGAGAAGGGCTATTGCCGAACACATGCACTTTCATTCTGTAGTCTCTTACTTCTTTGTCCATGATGTCAATAAAAACTTGATCTTCTATTGACAGCGCTGGTTTATCGTCGTCCTTTGTTTTATCAAAGACTGTGTTTCCTAAGTGGTCTGTGTCTCTCTCACCCTGCAAGGCATATGGTAGTATGCTGTTGGGGCGTGAGGTGGAGCAACCTGAAACCTCTTTGACAAGAAATGTGTTTGGGCATGGGCTAAGGAATGATGCACGACCATTGTAGAGCACATGTGTCTTTAGCACGTTAACAGTCGAAGGCTTGTGTGCTGTCTCCAAACACGTTTCTCCCACAATAACCCATCCCAAGTCCAAGCGCTGTGCACAGGGAGTACTGTGGGCCCATTTATTTGTTCTCTCACCTTGTGTACCTGTAGGATGTCTCTTCCCAGCAGTAGGAGGATGGGAGCATGTTCATCTACAGGTGGAATCTTGTCTGCGACTTTTCTCAGGTGTGGATGCACAAGTGCGGCCTTTGGAGATGGAATCTCCCTCCTGTCATCGGGGATCGTGTCACACTTGATCAAGTTTGGAAGCTGGAGCTGTACTTTTCCATCCATTGGTTCTATCATGAAGTTTGAAGCTGTCCGCCCCCAAACCGTAGTAGCCCCTGAGCACGTTTTCAGTGTGTAAGGGTCGGAAGGTGCTCTAATGTTGAACAGCTGGAAAAACTCTGATTTAGCGAGTGATCTGTTGCTTTGTTCATCGAGCACTGCATACATTTTCTGGGCTTCCTCTCTGTGTCCTGCAGGATAAACTAACACAGGGCTAATTTTTGAGCAGGACCGTGGGTTTTCTGCATTACCGCGAACTTCTGTGCATCTAGACGTGACTAGTGTGCCCTCATAATCATGGTACTCCCCGCAATGATCCGTCTCAGCTTCCTGAGGTTCCATGGGAGGAGGAGAGGGGCCGGGATGTAGTGCTGCCAGATGCTGAGTGGACCCACAACACTTAAAGCAGATGAGATTCTCTCTTAAGAACAGTTTGCGTTCTTCTATTGGTTTTGCTCTAAACGTTTTACATTTCTTTAATGGGTGTGGCTTTCTGTGTATGGGACATTGTTTATCTGGGCTTTCTGTTCTTTGATGTGTGTGGTTACCTTTAGCTGCGGGTGAAGCTGGTGGGATGTCCGTTTTGTGGACACTGATGAGGTGCTTACTGGCGAACTTGGAGGCCTTTTCAACTCTGGTGTTCATGTGGGCCGGTGGAGAGAAACTGAAACTTGGGTCGTTTCTTATTTTGGCCTGTTGTCTGACGTAACTGGAAAAGAAGCTGAAAGGAGGAAAAGCGACTTTGTGTGTTTCTTTGTAATTGGCACCTGCTGCAATCCACTTCTCCTGTAGGCTGTAGGGCAGTTTCTCAACAACAGGATTCACTCCACGGGCTGTATCCAGGTATGCAAGCCCAGGTAGGTATCCGCCATCCTTTGCACATTCGAGTTCCTGTAGAACGTCACCAAGTTCTCTCAGCTTGAGTGCATCTTTGTTGCTGATTTTGGGAAAATCATCAAGCTTTTTTAACAGTGCATTTTCCATTGCTTCGGGTGACCCATAACACTCTTCTAGCCTTTCCCAGACTAAGTTGAGGGCTGCTTTTGGGTTGAACACATGTGCAGAGCGGATCCTCTTTGCTTGTTCTGCTGATTCTGTGCCAAGCCATTTTATCATCAGATCCAACTGCTTGTGGTGTGAGAGGCTGAGGTCTTGAATGGTGTTCTGGAAAGATGCCTTCCATGCCCAATAATTCTCTGGGAGGTCATCAAACTGTAGGAGTCCCGTGCTCAACATCTCCCGGCGTGTGAGGTATTTGGTCAGATCCTGAATGCTTTGTGCTTCCGCGTAATGTGTTGCGGGGGCATAATAGGGTTGTAACGTTGGGGGATTAATTGTCTCTGCAGCTCCATGCTCCTCCTTCATGTTGACACTGACCCTACTCTTACCATCTACAGCATTGGATGAGATGAATGGTACATTTGTGGCCATTTCAAACTGTTCACACTGGATCTTAGAGGGGGTGGCTGGATTAGTTTTAAGTGGAATTTCCTCAAAGCGCACATCAAAGTGTTTCTGTACATACTCAGATGTGCGTTGTGCTGATCCAACTGGCAAGTCCATCAATGCTTGACCAAATTCACTTCTTGCACATTCCTCTGCTTCTTCATAGGCCGCAGCTTCAGCTTCTGCAGCTGCAGCAGCCTTCTGATGGTTCAGAATGTGCATATGTGCTTCAAGATTAGCTTTCTGAGTGATGAGGGCTGCTTCTTTCTCTGAATAAGCTAATTTAGCCCGTGCAGCATCTGCTTTGGCTCTAGCCTTTATGGCTGAGGAGGTAGCTGAAGAAGCCTTGCTTGACTTGGAGCTACGTGAATATAACGAGCTACCTTGTACAGCTGTAGCCAAGGGAATTGTGTTTTCCGTCTCCATAACTTCACTTCTGAGTTGGGGAGTTGGCTGGTGCTGCTCTCCTGCCCTGAGGCTCATTTGCTGCTTGTTGTTTGTTTATTGGGCCCGCCGCGCTGTAGTCCTTTTACTTTATTGCCCTCCCATCGAGTTTCCCAGTTTTCGACTGGTAGACAGCAAACTAACACGTGTGGTGCAGGCCTCAATGATGACAAGATGTTTCCTTTTATCTCGTTTATTGAAGCTACCCCACAAGGAACTCAACGTGATGTACACTCGTCCTTTTGGTTTTACATCCGTTTACATTTGTTCCTACATCCGTATAAAACTGCAACAAAGTAAACATATACACGCCGTCAATGATATGATCACCGTGTTTAGCTTAGCACATGTTAGCATTAGCTCTAACTTAGCTGATAACAATGTTGGCAACGGACTAGACAGTCGCTTAAAATACACCAATGCAACCATGCAGTTCTCAGTGTAGCTGTTAACACTGTCAAACCATGTAAGATACTCAGGGACTAATGATGTCCAAGGCGCCGATAATTGAACATTCACAGCGTTCGTACATTGAGTGATGCTTTGGCCGGTCTCCCGTTATATCATTACTGCGCATGTGCAACACTTTGTGTATCAGTTCAAAACGATGCTTTTACTACACCACTAGAGGGAACCAAACTCACTTACATGAAACGCTGTAATGGGAACTGTTTAACTTTAATTCATGGAGGCAGCATAGTGTCCAAACATAGCTTCTCTGTGTCATGTGTGTTCGTTGGTGTAAGATTCCTGCAGGTGAGTTGATCATTCTCTCTATCATGACAGAACGAGCCAGCCAGAACGTAGGCTCAGCAGGGACTACATCAGCGGAACACTCCGCCTTACACTGCCTCCACTACCGCTGCCACTGCTTCTCTTTTTTTTTTTTGATAATTTTGTGTGTTTTTTTGGACTTCTGCTCTTCTATCCAAGTCACCTATTCAAGGGAGGAACTACTTTCACTCAGACTACCTCCCAATGCAACTTCTCCGCCAGTTTCTGCTGCTGATCTCAAGTTTTTTCAGTCGATCTTAGCTGTGGGAGCAGCGGCTATTGGCGCTGGCCGGAAACGAAGGTGGCGTGGTAAACGTGCCGGTGCGCTAGTCAGGTTGAAGAAACGAGGATTTCGCACGCCGCTCCCATCGATCCATCTGGCAAATATCCGCTCTTTGGTGAACAAAATGGATGAACTGCTGCTCCTGACTCACAAAAAACAGGATTTTAGCAGATCTGGCGCCCTTTGTTTCACGGAGTCCTGGCTGAGTGAACACATCCCGGACAGCGCGGTGCGCCTGGACGGATTCCAGCTGTTTCGCACTGATCGCAGCCGAGAATTCTCTGGAAAGACTAAGGGTGGTGGAATCTGCTTCTACATAAACGAAGGTTGGTGTACTGATGTCACAGTGTTGAAGAAGTTTTGTAGCCCTAACCTAGAGTCACTGTTCATAAACTGTAAACCCTTTTATTCACCGCAAGAGTTCTCCTCGTTTATTCTGGTCGGAATTTATATCCCGCCTGCTGCTTGTACAACGGAGGCACTGCAGCACCTCGCTGACCAGATAGTAGACGTGGAGGAAAAACATCCAGACTCTCTGCTTATCATTCTGGGTGATTTCAATAGAGCTAATCTCACAAATGAGCTTCCTAAATACAGACAGCATATTAAATGTCCCACCAGGGACACAAATACACTTGACCACTGTTACACAGTTTTAAGAAACGCCTATCATGCCGTCCCCCGTGCAGCTCTGGGTTTTTCTGACCACTGTCTGCTCCATCTTATTCCAACATACAGACAGAAACTAAAAACTTCCAAGTCTGTTGTAAGGACTGTGAAGAAATGGACTGAGGAATCAAAGCTGGAGTTACAAGCCTGCTTTGACTGTACAGATTGGAGTGTTTTTGAAGCTGCAGCCATTAACCTAAATGAACTCACTGACAATGTGACGTCATACATCTGTTTCTGCGAGGACATGTGTGTGCAGACCAAGACCTTCTGCACATACCATAACAATAAACCCTTGTTCATTCCTAAACTGAAGCAGCTACGTCAGACCAAGGAGGAGGCCTACAGGACTGGTGACTGGACTATGTACAAGCGGGCCAGAAACATGCTGACGAAGGAGATCAGGCTTGCTAAGAGGAGCTACAGTGTGAAGTTCCAAAAAAACTTCTCAGCCAACAACTCTGCTTCTGTCTGGAGAGGCCTACGGAATATCACCAACTACAGGAGACCATCCCCCCACCCTGTGGAAAACCTCCAGCTGGCTAACGACCTAAACAGCTTTTACTGCAGGTTTGAAAAGAACCTACAGTTCTCACCTCCCACCCACACAAAAGGATTATCTGCAGCCCCAGGAACTCCATCCCTCCTCCACTCTGACCTCCCACCAGTACTAACGATCTGTGAAGAGGAGGTGCGCCGAGTCTTTCAGAGAAAAAAGATCAAGAAGGCTGCAGGACCTGATGGTGTGTCTCCGTCCTTCCTGAGAGTCTGCTCCAACGAGTTGGCCCCCATCTTCACCCGGATCTTTAACAGATCACTGGAGCTGCATGAAGTGCCTTCCTGCTTCAAACGCTCCATCATCATTCCAGTTCCCAAGAAACCCTCTGTTACAGGATTAAACGACTACAGAACTGTTGCCCTGACCTCTGTGGTCATGAAATCCTTGGAGAGATTGGTGCTGAACCACCTGAAGGTCGTCACAGGCCCCCTGATGGACCCACTGCAGTTTGCCTACCGGTCAAACAG
The DNA here is from genome assembly GCA_020510985.1 of Pholidichthys leucotaenia. Taxonomy (NCBI): domain Eukaryota; kingdom Metazoa; phylum Chordata; class Actinopteri; order Cichliformes; family Pholidichthyidae; genus Pholidichthys; species Pholidichthys leucotaenia. Next base: position 154,143,644 of record CM035841.1, read on the forward strand.
GTCAGTGGATGATGCAGTAAATATGGGACTACACTACATCCTGCAACACCTCGACTCCCCAGGGACATACGCCAGGATCCTGTTTGTCGACTTCAGCTCAGCGTTCAACACCATCATCCCAGGCATTCTTCATCAGAAACTCCTCCAGCTCAAGGTGCCCCCCTCCACCTGCCAGTGGATCTCCAGCTTTCTGACTGACAGGTGGCAACAAGTGAAGCTAGGGAGATTTACATCCAGCTCCCGAAAAATTAGTACTGGCGCCCCCCAAGGATGTGTCCTTTCCCCACTGCTCTTCTCCCTCTACTCCAACGACTGCACCTCAGAGGACCCACAGTCATCGGTTTGATCCGGGATGATGATGAGTCTGCATACAGGCGGGAGGTGGAGCAGCTGATCCTCTGGTGCAGCCAGAACCATCTTGAACTTAACCCAGCCAAAACGGTGGAGATGACTGTGGATTTCAGGCGACACCCCCCTTCATTCCCCCCACTCACCATCCTCAACAGCACAGTGTCCACTGTGGACTCCTTCAAGTTTCTGGGTACCACAATCTCCCGGAACCTGAAGTGGTCCTCCCATATAGACACTGTCCGGAAAAAGGCCCAGCAGAGGTTGTTTTTTCTGCGTCAGCTCAAGAAGTTTAATTTGCCTCAGGGGCTGCTGGTTGTCTTCTACACCGCCATCATCCAATCTGTCCTCTGCTTTTCCATCACTGTCTGGTTTGGATCTGCCACTAAACAGGACAAGACCAGACTGCAGCGGATTGTTAAGTCTGCGGAGAGGATCATTGGTACCGACCTACCCTCCATTGAGAACTTATATCGGTCCATAACCAGGAAACGGGCGGGAAACATCTGTGCTGACCCATCACACCCCAGCCACAAACTGTTTGAACTTCTATCTTCTGGTCGTCGTTACAGATCACTGAAGGTCAAAACCACCCGTCACAGGAACAGTTTCTTTCCTCAAGCCATCACTCTGATGAACTCCTAACATTCACCTAGTCCTACCTGTTGCTGTACTCATGACTTTTCATCCATTATTACATTGTACATAACTCTCACACTGCTTTTTACTTCATTCACATTATATCACTGAATCTGAGTTCACATTGAAATACTGTGACTGTATATTTTTTCATATATTTCTGCAAAGTGTGGTTAGTCTGAGTAAATAACTGCATATATTCCTGTATATATTTGCATCCTTTTATAGAAAAGTGGACAGACTGTAATTTACTGTACATACTCTGTTGTCATTGAATCCTTATTTAAAGCCTCCACCTGAACAATGAGAGCAAGTTTTTAGCCAAAGTCAGATTCCTTGTATGTGTTGTGCATACTTGGCCAATAAAGCTGATTCTGATTCTGATTCTGATTCTGATTCTTCATGTGCATGCTCCTGCAGAAGTTGTTTCTCCTCACGTGCATGCCCCTGCAGAGACTGCTTACCCTCATGTGCATGCCCCTGCATAGACTGCTTCTCCTCACATGCACGCCCCTGCAGAGACTGCTTCCCCTCACGTGCATGCCCCTGCAGAGACTGCTCCTCTTAAGATCTTCACCTCTTTACGAGCAGCAGAGTCATCAGGTTCCTTGCCAGCCAAAGAGCAGGCGTTAAAAGGAACTCTGATTATATTGGCATGTTAGCTCTATATGCTTTATTTTTATGTTACTAACATAACTATAATATAATTTTTTTGAAAATAATTCCCAGTTTTATATATTTTTAAAAAACTTTATTACGATGTAAATCGCCATTATTGTTTACGTCACAATGCATTCTGGGTAGTGACGTAGAAAGGTTGCAGCCGTTTTTTCTGTCTTATACAAGCCAAGAAGCGAAGCTACGAACTACTGCCATTTGTCAGTGAAAATGCCACATTGCGCCGCTTTTGGATATAATTTCCAATCAAAGGGAAATAAAGAGAGCGGGGTGAGCCTCCATAGCTTTCCTAAAGAGGGAAAGTTGAGGAAAAAGTGGGGCGGCAGCGGCTCAGCAGGTAGAGCAGGTCGTCTAATAACCCAATGGTTGGCAGTTCACATCACGCTCTCCCCAGATATCCTGCCGTTGTGTCCCTGGGCAAGACACTTCACCCGCATTGCCTCCAGTGCCCATAACACTGGGTATGAATGTGTAAAAATGTTTAAATGCTCGGTGGTGGCCGGAGAGGCTGCTGGCGTGGATTGGCAGCCACATTTCCCTCACACTGAGTCTGTGATCACGCGCTGTACGCTGTGATAAGATAAGATAAGATAAGATAAGCCTTTATTAGTCCCACAACGGGGAAATTCCAGGATTGCAACAGCACAGGGATAGCAACACTCAGAGCAACAATCAGAAGGCAAGAAAAAACAAGCAAGCAAGAGCAGCTAATATACATATGTACATATTACTATAAAATATATATATACACACACACACACACAGACACACAGTGCAGAGCATTGTAGCTGGATGGAATAAATATATGAATATATGAACACAGTGCAGAGCATTGTAGCTAGATGGAATAAATATGTAAATATATAAACACCCACAGTATGGAGCATTGCAGCTAGGTGGAATAAATATGCAAGTATATAAACACACACAGTGCGGAGCAATGTAGCTAGATGGAATAATATGTAGATATATAAAAACACAGTGCGGAGCATTGTAGCTAGATGGAATAAATATATAGATATATAAATATAAACACACCCAGTGCAGAGCATTGTAGCTAGATGGAATAAATATGTAAATATATAAACACACACAGTGCAGAGCATTGTTGCTAGGTGGGATGAAACAGCATAACCGTCTATTTAGTTATCCTACATGGTATGATTATGTGCCCATACATATTCTCACCCTCCATAGCGACCGGTATGTTCCTAGTTGTATGCCGGAGAGGACCATTGTGTAAGTCTATTGCATCTTTTGCATTCAAAAAAAAAAAAAAAAACCTATTAGTTTGTTACGTCTTTTTGCTATCTCTGCGAGCAGCCCTGCTTAGGTTGTACAGTCTGACAGCCGTTGGTAGGAAGGACCTACGAAACCTCTCGGTTGTGCACCTGGGATGATGTAGTCTGCTGCTAAATGAGCTCCTCAGTGCATCCAGTATGTCCTGCATAGGGTGGAACTCGGACTCCAGCAGAGATGACAGTTTAGCCACCGTCCTTCTCTCTCCTATCTCCTCCATCGGATCAAGGCGTTGCCCCAGGACAGAGCTAGCTTTCTTAATCAGTTTGTTCAGTCTCTTCCTATCGGCTGCAGTAATGCCACTGCCCCAGCAGACCACTCCAAAAGTGATGGCTGATGCCACCACCGTGTCATAGAATGACTTCAGCAGCGCCCCTTGTACACCAAAAGACCTGAGTCTCCTCAGCAGGAACAGCCTGCGCTGTCCCTTCTTGTAGAGTGCATCAGTATTGTGTGACCAGTCTAGTTTATTGTTCAGATGAATACCCAGGTACTTGTAGGATGTCACCATCTCGATGTCTGTTCCCTGTATATTTACTGGTGCTGTGAGGGGCTGCCCATGCCTGCGGCAGTCCACCACCAGCTCCTTAGTTTTCCTCGCGTTGATCTGGAGGCAGTTCCGATGGCACCAGTCCACAAAGTCCTGGATAAGCCCTCTGTACTCAGCTTCATCTCCGCTGGAGATGAGACCAACGATCGCAGAGTCATCAGAGAACTTCTGTAGATGGCAATGTGTTGTGTTGTGTGAGAAGTCCGCAGTATAAAGAGTGAACAAGAAGGGAGCCAGCACCGTTCCCTGGGGGGCCCCCGTGCTACTGATGATCGTGTCGGAAACACAGTCCCGGGTTCTCACAAACTGAGGCCGGTTCGTGAGGTAGTCCAGGATCCATGATGACAGGTGCTGGTCCACCCCTGCGCGCAGCAGCTTGTCCTTCAGGATCATCGGTTGGATGGTGTTGAAAGCACTGGAGAAGTCAAAGAACATGATCCTCACCATATTCCCGGGCTTCTCCAGGTGGGACAGAGAACGGTGAAGGAGGAAGATCACCGCATCCTCCACCCCAATGCCATGCTGGTAGGCGAACTGGAGTGGATCCATCGCTGGTTCCACCAGGGGGCGGAGATGAGCAAGGATCAGTCTCTCCAGGGTCTTCATCAAGTGGGACGTCAAGGCCACCGGTCTGAAGCTGTTCAGGTCTTTGGGGTGGGAAGTTTTTGGTACAGGTACCACACAAGATGTTTTCCACAGCTGTGGTACCCTCCCCAGTTTCAGGCTCATGTTGAAGATATACGTCACAATCCCACACAGCTGGTCTGCACAGGACTTGAGGAGCTTTGCGCTGATGCCGTCCGGTCCTGACGCCTTCCTCGCCTTGATCTTCCTCAGCTCCGTCCTCACCTGGGTCTTGGTCAGGGTCAGGATGGGGGGCTGTGTGTTGGGAGTGGGGGGGGTGTCGGTGGAGTGGGGAGTGGGTAGCAGGACTTGATTTCTTAGAGGCAGCAGTGGTTGTTGTGCAGACAGGGGGGAGGGCGGTTGGTCAAATCTATTGAAAAACAGATTCAGGTTGTTCGCCCACTCCCTGCCCCCCGTGGCCTGGGGGGAGGTATTCTGGAGCCCCGAGATGGTTTTGAGGTTTCTCCAGACCCCGCTGATGTCGCTCTGTTGCAGCTTGTCCTCCATCTTCTTCCTGAAGCTGTCCTTGCCTTCTCTGATCTTTCTCCTCAGCTCCCTCTGTACGGACTTCAGCATCTCCCTGTTCCCCGACCTGAAGATCCTCTTCTTCTCTCTCAGAAGTGTTTTTATCTCAGGGTTGATCCAGGGTTTGTTGTTTGAGTGACGCCGTATGGTCTTGGTGGGAACGGATTTGTCCACACAGAAGCTGAGGTAGCCCGTGAAGGTGTGAATGAGGCCATCGATGTCCTCACCATGTGGATCGCAGAGCTGCTTCCAGGCAGTGGCTTCAAAACAGTCCTTTAGAGTGTCCATTGTCTCCTCAGACCATAACTCCACAGTGTGCATGGCCGGAGGTTGTCTGTGCACTAGGGGTTTGTACACCGGTCGGAGATGAACCAAGTTGTGATCCGATCTCCCAAGTGGGGGGAGTTGTGATGAGGTGTACGCCTCCTTAGTGTTTGCGTAGAACAAATCCAGTGTTTTATTGTCTCTAGTGTGGCATGTGACATACTGGGTGAAAGTGGGCAGAATGGGAGACAGTGAAACGTGGTTGAAATCTCCTGAGATGAGGAGAAGAGCATCTGGGTGTTCTGTCTGCAGCCTGCTGGTTACTGAATGGATGACGTCACGCGCTGTCCCAGCGTTCGCCGTCGGATTTGCATAAACAACAATGCAGATCACGTGTGAGTGTTCTCTCGGGAGATATGTAGGCCTCATGCTAACAGCTAGCAACTCAATGTCTTTGCTGCAGTGTCGTTGTTTAACAGTGATATGTCCCGGTCTGCACCAGTTGTTGTTAACATACATGATCACTCCACCGCCCCTAGTTTTGCCACTCTCTGGTGTTCGGTCAGCTCGTATCGTGTGAAAACCCTCCAGCTCAATGTTAGCATCTGCTGCTAGTTCAGTTAGCCACGTCTCAGTAAACAAAAGGAGAGAGCACTCCCGGTAAGTGCTATCATAACGGGAGATAGCCGCTAGCTCATCTAACTTTCCCAGTATCGACCGTACATTTCCCATGACAACAGATGGAAGGGAGGGTCTGTACCTTATATTTTTTGTCCTCCGCCTTACTCCAGCCCGGCAGCCGCGGCGTTTTCGCCTCAGTTCTCTCGGTATGTCGAGTTTTTCCAGTGGGACCGGGTGGCGGTTAAATGCTAGCAGCTCTTCCCTGTTATATCGTATCCTGCTATAAACAGTGGCTCCGTCCACCGGCTCAGGAGACATTTGGGATGATCTGTGTGTCCGTGATATAAGTGGGGTGAAAAAAAAAAGTGATCAAAAGAGAGAGGAAGGGAAAAAAAAAAAACTCGGAATCGAGCCGCTGTTGCAAAAGGCAGCCGACTGGTGTGGCGCCGAGAGGAGAAAAAATAATAACACAATAACACAATATCGCTCAAAGCGCACAAGCGTGCGCTTTGCGCACCAGTATGGCGGATGAAATAAGGGAACCCAGTGTGGAGGCACGGAATAATTGCAGGCAGGACACGCGAACTGAAGTTTAAAAGGGTGTTTATTTCCTACTCCAGCGCTGTGGAGTGAGCCCTTTTTTTTATTACTTATTTTGTACTAACCACAGTGCGCAGTGGTTAGCACTGTGGCAGCACCGTTTACCCTCGGCCGGGGGATCGCGGAGATCGTGGGCTCGATCCCTGCCCCCGGCCAACAGTGATCTGTGTGGAGTTTGCATGTTCTCCCCGTGTTTGCGTGGGTTTACTCCGGGATTTCTCCGGTTTTCTCCCACATGTCAAAAACATGCAGGTTAGGGAGTTAAGAGGCGCTTGCGCACGCAGCGACTGGCAGCTGGTGGCTTGTCACCAGACTGCAAAACAAATCTACGTATGGGTACAAAATAAGTAATAAAAAAAAAGGGCTCGCTCCACAGCTCTGGAGTGAGCTTCGTGCTGGAGGATGAAATAAACACCCTTTTAAACTTCAGTTCGCAGTGTCCTGCCTGCACTTATTCCGCGCCTCAACACTGGGTTCCCTTATTTCATCCGCCACACTGGTGCGCGATATTGTACTTTATCATAGCGTGATTAATACATATGTCAGCTCTATCAAGTGTTGTGGGATGTCTGGTGCATGTGTTTGGATGGGCAGCTCGGTGCGTCCCCCCCCCCCCGGTGTGTGTGGCGAACGGTGTGTGTTTGGTGCGGATAAGTAGAAAGAGCGAGTCGACCGGAGCAGGTAGAATTTGTTGCTGACAACAGTGCGGTATATAAATAAAGCCCCAATGCTTCAGCAAAACGGCCTGTGCTTCTGTGTACCACAAGAGTGAGATTTACTCGGGAATTGACCGCGGAGGAAGATACATCTCCCCTGCGTCCCAAAACCACAGTTAGGAGACGAAAGGCAGGAACGGTCAACACAAGCGTGCGATCACAGACATGTCTCATGCACGCGCTTTGAGCGATATTGTGCTATTATCACAGCGTGATTAATACATATGTCAGCTTTATCAGGCATGCACTACAGCGTGTGATCACAGACTCAGAGTGAGGGAAATGTGGCTGCCAATCCGCGCCAGCAGCCTCTCCGGCCACCACTGAGCATTTAAACATTTTTACACATTCATACCCAGTGTTATGGGCACTGGAGGCAATGCGGGTGAAGTGTCTTGCCCAGGGACACAACGGCAGGATATCTGGGGAGAGCGTGATGCGAACCGCCAACCATCGGGTTATTAGATGACCTGCTGAGCAGCTGCCACCCCACTTTTTCCTTTATTTCCCTTTGATTTGAAATTACATCCAACAAATTACATCCAACATCCGCAATGTGGCATTTTCACTGACAAATAGCAGTAGTTAGGAGCTTCGCTTCTTGGCTTGTATAAGACAGAAAAAACGGCTGCAACCATTCTACGTCACTACCCAGAATGCATTGCGACGTAAACAAAAATCGTAATAAAGTTTTTTAAAAATATATAAAACTGGGAATTATTTTCAAAAAAATTATATTATAGTTATGTTAGTAACATAAAAATAAAGCATATAGACCTAACATGCCAATATAATCAGAGTTCCTTTTAAGGCAAGTACTATTCCTTATTTTCTTAATATCTGTATTAAAGAGGTCTTGTCTTACTTCTGGTGGGGAGACCCAGTTGCAGCCTCTTATTTGCTTCTGAGCTTTCCCCGCCAAGCTCGTCTGCTGACTGTTATGGTGTGGTCCCTACTTCAACCTGTACCTCTTCCTCCCTGTCCAAGGTGGCAGTGTCAGAGAGGGATTTCTGGGCACCTGGGCCAGATGTGCTTCAGCCCCAGCTGTCTCATCCTGAGGTCAGCACGCCCCAGCCATCTCATTCAGGGATCAGCACGCTCAAACCATTAGCTCATGAGGTTGGTGCGCTTCAGTCATCTGCCCCAGAGGTCAGCGCGCCCCAGCCATCTCATCCAGAGGTCAGTGTGCCCCAGCCATCCCATCCAAAGGTCAGTGTGTCCCAGCTGTCTCATCCTGAGTTCAGCACACCCCAGCTGTCTCATCCTGAGGTCAGCGTGCCCCAGTCATTTCACCCTGAGGTCAGCGTGCCTCGGTCATCTGTTTCAGGGCATCGAGCACCCTTGTTACTGTTCCCTGAGCTCAACACCACTGCAATGTTTTGTTTTCCGGTCTGGTGGCCCAGAGACTCTGGTAGGCCACCTGACCCATCCTGTTTCCTGATTTGGAGGCCTGTGAACTTGGGTAGACCTCTTGAATCACCTTTTTCCGTGACCTGGAGGCCTAGAGACTCTGTGAGGATGCCATATCCACCCTGCTCCTCAGTCTGGGGACCCATGGCCTTGGGTAGGCCCCCTAACTCAATTTATTCTTTGGTTCGGTGGTCCTGGAACTTTGGGAGACCACCCAACCCGACTTGTTTTGTTTTGGGGATTTGGACTTTGGATTGCCCCCACAAAGTGAGTTTTTTGTGTTGGCCTTTGTGGGAGAAAGGTGTTTGTTTCAGCCCATCTGGCCTTTTCTCCCACCATCCACCAAGCTGAGGGGGTCTCTCTCTTAACCCTCTGGCTGTCTGGGATCCACCCTTGAAGTGGGGGGCACTGTTGTGATCTTGACAGGGTTAGAGCCCTGTCCACACTTTGCGTTCCTTTTTTGGACTCATTATTATTACCTCCGCCAAGAGGTTATGTTTTTGCCGGGGTTTGTTTGTTTGTCTGTCTGTTTGTGACTAACATAACGCAAAAGGTTATGGACAGATTTTGATGAAATTTTCAGGAAATGTCCGAACTGGGACAAGGGAAAAATGATTAGATTTTGGGAGTGATCCGGATCACCGTCTGGATCCAGGAATTTTATAAAGGATTCTTTATCATTGGGAGATAGGGCTATTTGAGCATATGCACATGTAGCTCCACAATAACTAGTCAGGGTGATTGGAAAAAATATACAGAATAAGTTCCCAACAGGTTTTCAAAGTCCAGCAATTACATTTTTGAGTAGATCACAGCATGGGGGACTGAGCTGCCTTGGCGGAGGTCTTTGTTCTTTGAGTGCTTTTCTAGTTATTATTATTATTATTATTATTATTATTATTATTATTATTGTTGTTGTTGTTGTTGTTGTCTTTATTCCTGTCTGACTCATCATTTTGTGTTTACTTGTGGTGACAGCACTCTCAGTTTACTTCTGCTCCTCGTTATTGGTCCTTTTGTGTTGTTAAGTATTCACAGCTGTGTCTGATTGTGTTAATCACCAGCTGCTCTATAAATACAGCTCTCATCTCACTCTCAGTGCAATAATCTACTATTATTTTCATTATTATGCTCACACACACAACGAACTGTTACTTATCCAGGCTATTCATGGTTTAGGTTCTTTTTTTGTTAATCCTTCCGAGGATGTTTGAGTTATTTTTTCCAGCCCTCATGCTGCATGCTGTTATTTTGCAAATAAATTGTGTACGAACTTCGCCACACGATTGGGTCTTCTTTTTTGCCCCGAAGGGGCAAACCTGACAGGTTCAGTTACATGTACAGTATCTAAGAATATATTAATTGTAGTGGTTAGGTGTTGGTACAAATATTAATGTAAATATACATGTGAGTAGGAATAAAAATTTATTTTCATTGCCAGCACACATAAACTCGTTAGGGGGCACCAGTCCAAAAAATGGACAATTTTATTAATAATTTGATATTTGTACCAGCAATGAATCAGTCTCAAAAACCTGTGAGTTCTTGTTTGCTTTTAATCAAGATGAATATGAAATCAAACAATAGCTCCCAAATGTCTTTTTAACAGTTTAATAAGAAATTTCAGGCTAGATGAACACGTTCAGATGACTTTAAGATAGTGAATTCAACATGTATCATGAGCACATTAAACTGTTAATGAATTACTGAACATGACTTGTCTTATCAAACATTTATGCAACCATAGAAAAACATAGCTTAAATTGGCGCTGTAATGGAAAATGAGAAACCATAAAATAACAATGGTTAAGAAAAATGGATGCAATTTTATGAAGAAAATGATGATTAAGACTAGTTTATAAAAAGGAAAATTTGTATTACTCTGAAGAGGAATGAAGATTAATGAAAAGATAAATCAGAATCAGAATCAGAATCAGCTTTATTGCCAAGTATATTTACAAGTAAACATACGAGGAATTTGACTTGACATTGGGCGCGCACGTTAGGCGTATCCAGTGACGTGGCAGCCATGCAAGGCGCCTGTCAATGCATTTGAAGCTCTGAAAGGAGATTGAAGATGTTAGGTTTATAGAACTTATACAAGGAATATTGTAAAGAATCAAGTTTAATTTGGACAAAACACCTTCAGCACAGCAGTCAGATTGTATCTGCTGGTGGTAGCAGGCCTTCAGGTACCAACCTTGGTCCAGATGGATGTGCGTTGATGAAGTTGAGAGAAAAGGGCAGGCAGGTTCTGCTACAACACGGTATGGGTACTGCTCTTTCAGGTCACAGCCACAGAAGCTAGATGCTCATTGCACTGGTCGTCGCCTCTATTATACACAGAAAAGGGAATTTGACGTTTGGCCAAGTTATCAAATTCCAGATAGTATTTGTTTATCATTCAAAGTCCAATCAGAAAATCAAACTTGATAAAAAAAAAAAAAACACAAATCTGTTTCTTCCGATGTGTTGTGGTCAAAACAAAGTTGACTTAAGCTCAGTGAAAATCAAGACAAAATCAAGAATATAATAGGAAATGGTGAATTTTAAAGAAAAAAGAAAAAAGTTACGTAGTGCTTACACTCCAGGCATGCTTAGAAAGGGGAAAGCAGAAATTGCTTCTTCCCCCGACTTCTTCAAGACTCAACTGGGAAAACAAATGGAAGTTTTCCAACTTGGCGGGTGTGGCAGGATGGCCCAGCAGGATGACAACTGAGCCTGACCAATTACATTCAAAGATCAGGATTGGGTCTGCCCTTTAACGTAAACTTTTGACCAATGGCACTGAGTTTCTTTGTTTGGTCTAGGGTCATAAAATTGACTAAAAAGAAGATGCATGGAGACTTGGAAGCTGATTGGTCAGTTCACAGTTTTTGGAATGTAAGCCTCACCCAGGGAGAGATAGAAGGATGCATAGGATTTGATATGAAGAGTGAAATCATCCGAAATATATATATATATATATATATATATATATATATATATATATATATATATATATATATATATATACTACTTAATAAAGGGACAATGTGTCTACATTGTAAATGTAATAATTTCTTTATAGTAGGCATGCAAAATTAATTCTTTGTGAAGATAAAGGAACACATATCAAATCATATCAATAAAAGCATTTCAAACCATAATTGTCCATCACAGGGTCCAGCTATAGTCTTCAGCTGCTGTTGTCATATGTAAAGAATGACAAGTTAGTTCATTGTTCACAATTAATGGTTTTAAGCATTCGAGAGAAAATCTTCAGTCCTCAGGAGAAATATTCCTGTGTTATCCATTGGAGGGCAATGTTGGACTTTTGAGTTTTAATGAGAGGAATTTTGCTGGTCAAGAGTCTGTGGAACATCATCATAAACTTGTCATTTTGGCATTCTTTTGGCAAATAGATTTGAGGGGAAATGACTTCAAGACTGGAGCAGGGAGTAACTTATCCACTTTATGGCTGATGTCATAGGGCTTCACAGTCCAGTCTTGGGGGAAACAATTTCTCCTCAGCAAAGAATAATTTTATAAATTTGGATCCAGCTGTTGATGCTACATAATGATGGCAAGAAGTTTTTCTTTTTTTTCTTTTTTTTTTTTGCTTATAATTACAGAAAATAGGCATTCATCCAACCCTGCTAACACAACTGAGAAAAAAATGTTTATCTGCAGACACAAAAATGTGCTGTATGTTTTTTCTTAATATTGCCATCTACATCTGAAAATGCAAATATTAATTGTATTGTAATGTAATGTCAGACATTTATTCATATATTTCAGTGGGAATGGTGACCTAATAGTAGAGCATCCACCCCACAGCCAGGAGGTTGTGGGTTCAACCTCCGGCCAGATTATACCATGACCTGGATAAAAAAGAATGGTACTTTGTGCCTTCTAGCTTCACTGTAAAACCTAACAGTACTTCTTAATAAAAGTAGTAAGTAAATGACACTTAATCCCTCAAAAAATTGTAAATACTCATTTCTACAAATTTAACCCTCTTCAAAAATACATGCATGTAGCTGTCACTCATTTTATTGATTTTAAATACTGGTGACATAATTCCAGTGTGTTGCATTTAGTCATTTCATCTGAGTTAACGTAAGTATTGCTATAAAAATGGCTGCTGATATGTTTTTATTTTTTTTTTTATTCAGGGTTTGAGATCAGGCTAAGCTCCAATAAGCCAATAATCCAGATAGTTTTAAGTTCTGTTAAACTGACATTTGAGTTGCAGTTTTGTAATCCTTGCTTAGTCAGTACACACAAAATTAACCAACCACTTTAATAATGGCATAATTAAAGTACATTTTCATGTTTGTTTGTTTTTTTTTATTACGGGGAACATGACATTTGCCTCTCTGAAAATTTTAATATTATGATTTGAAATTTTAAAAATTATAACCATAATCATCAAATGAAGATAGGCACTTTTAAATCTCTCAAAAACAATGCAGCCACAAGGGCAGATGGGAAATGTTAAATGTTGGAAAATAAGTATTACCTCCTTAGTTCAACTGTCAGCTTATTATGCGTTACTTAAGCAATATTACACAAGACAGAGTTACAGTATAGTGATTATAGTAACTGTGGCTGTGATGCTGCTTACTGCTTTAAGAATATGACAGCCGTAGTTAGTATAATCATACCATAATGACATTGAGTGTAATATTGTGTTTATACAACAGTTCCAGCACAATTTATTAAATGACAGCAATACTGGACAAAATATTATGATTTGTTTGTTTAACCAGTTATTTTGCTCGGCTGAGAAAAAAACAGTCCCTAAATCTAGCCAGTAACTTGCCAAACATCTCAATCAGCATGAAGACGTCTATTGTCATTTCACACACATGTAAACAAATTAGATTTTGTCAAGTGCAAACGTAATAAGTGTTTATAAAACGCACCTGTTAAGTCCATACTTCAGAAAATCCCAGATCAAAACAAATCCAATACTGGCCGCCAGAAGCTAGTAGTTAGCATGCAAGCAATTTAGCACATGCTAGCAATTTAGGACATTTTGCTTGCTTTTTTTTCACATTTTCAGATGAAACAAAGAGTCCACCACCACAAAGGTATTGTGGCTTGTTAATTGAGACAATATCAAACTCTAGCACTGCCTATTTTTTTTTAAACAGATGTGAAATTGCTTAATGTAAAATGACTGGGTAGACAGAAGCAGACCTTTGCAAAAGGGTGGGACTTCCAGATCATGGATGTTTATTTTTATTATTTTTTTTTTTTTCAAACAGCGCTTCACTGTGGAAATTAATGTATCCAAAACAGTACTAACTACTAACTAACCTGCACTTATATAGCGCTTTTCTAGTCACAAAGACCACTCAAAGCGCTTTCACTAATACTAACCCTCTATTCTAAGGGCCTATAGGAAACAGATATCTAGGGACAATTTAGAACAGCCAATTAACCTAACATACATGTCTTTGGATTGTGGGAGGAAACCGGAGCCCCCAGAGTAAACCCACGCAGCACAGGGGGAACATGCAAACTCCACACGAAAAGGTTCCAACCCCTGCCAACCTGGGGATTTGACAGTACTGCAATTGTCAGAGTTGAATGAAAAATACTGTTAGTAATTAATGTTACTAACACCTCTGATGTGGAGTGATACATATCCAGTGAAATTGGAGTGCAATTATAGTAACTCCTGTAATCCCTTGTGAACGAAAATGGTGGGCAGCGAAACGAGGCCAGAATTCGATTTGTCAATTAGTTCAATTTATTTTTTAACTCACAAGTAATATCTCCAGTCTCTCAGGAAATCTTCTGACACAGTCTTACAAAACAAAATGTACTCCTTTAACCAAGAAGCATATCAAGTAATACCAAATTCATCAATAACCAATTCATCAATAATCCTTTTACTCGATATCTCACACCTGTTATATAATGGAGAGATAATTAGAAGTGATTAGCCCCTACCATAATCCCAGGTAAAACACTCATCATTCCTTATTCTAAACACATACCCACTAACATCTAAAAATACATAAATAGTTTCCCCAAACATACACAGTATAAATATATAAATAACACACAATAAATAGTAATATAAATAGTTCAATAAATAACCTTAACCCCTATTTACAAATATTAAACCACCCCCTGACTTACCAAACATATTTGCTCCCTGCTGGTGTCCTATATAAGGCCCTCAACTCCTAACGGAGTCTTTTGCCTGGACAAGCAAAGGAAGCATGTTGGCAAAGGTATGTGCAATAAATCCTTTAACCATTATTTTACCAGATTCTTAATCATACTAATTATCTCCCAGGGCATTCAAATTAACCAAGACAAATCCCAAATACTGTGTACATCTTAACAAACAATCATACAGACATTTACAACAATACAGATATACCTAATCACACAATATAACCAGACATACAGTGGTGACATCCCATCGTCACATCCCTATTGTCCAATCAAATTGCTCGGTCGGAACGAACTGTTGTATAATGTTGTACAAATGTCAATCCTTTTGCTTCTGATATATTTAAGTTTTAGATAACGTTTTTGTTTCTTGCTATGAGGCAACAGTGCTAACTAAGGTTAGCATAAACATTCATTACTTTGTCAAAATTTCATGATTTCATATTTCGGTTGTCGTTTTATTACATTTTATTCTATTTTCACCAAAAAACGATATGTTGTGAGATTTAAAACCCCTTGGGCTTGTGTGAAGAAAAATTCTCATTTAGATGCAATTAAAATAAACAAAAATTATGATACTGTAGAGAGAAATGAGCAGGTGAGGCAGTGAGCTGGATCAGCATGGACTTTATTCTCTCTAACCTCAAGTCAACAAGAAGAATCCCAGGTTGCTAGGCATCTCTCTTGTATATCTTACATGCCTTGCCTAGTGACCTGAGGGTTCCCACCACAATACACACAATCACAGTGCACGTCGTCACAAAGCCTGTAAGTGCATTAACATACAGTATGGTGGAGAAGCCACAGTCTGCCTGGCGCATCAGCCTAACAGTCCTTTAGCGTCTCCACCTCTGCTGTCCCGTCTCGAATCCCCGTCGGCTTCTCTCCTCCAGTGCCATTCAGTCTGAGTGGTGAATGTAACGTCTAGCCCCCGCCCCCCCCCGAACACTCAGAATGGGCCTTAACCCTCATGTCCTGTGGGCTTCAACCGACACCTGTAGTGGCTGTAACGGGGGATTGCCGGCTCCGCTGCTGTGCCGGTGGGGTGCACCTGGAGGCGTGTCCATCTGTGGGGGGACACTGGGGGGGACACATCTTCACCATGCCATTGTGACTGAGCTGACGAGTCATTTATCTGGGGAGCTCTCAGTGGGGGTCATCCGCGTTGAGGAGCTCGGTCTAACACCACCTGCTCGTCTACTAATACGAATGCGGGCTTAAGCCTGTCTATGCAGACTGTTTCTCTGCGTCCCTCCAAGTCTAACACAAAATGTTTTGCCCCAGGTTCCAGCACTCTGAATGGGCTGTCGTAGGGTGGGCGCAATGGGGTCAGGTGGGCATGGTGCCTGACAAACACGAATGACTTATCCTTCAAGGTCCTTGGGACGAAAGCACGGGGAAAACAGTGGTGGGGCAGGCCGGGTACCATCCCTGCCTCTGCGCTACGTAGTGAAGGCAGGGATAGGTAGGTGTTCGGCGCGGGGTTGTCAGGCAAAAATTCACCGGGGAGCTACAGCGGCTGGGAAAAAACAAGTTCTGCTGGGGAGGAAACCAAATCCTTTGGTGCGGAACGCAACCCTAACAGACCCCATGGCAACCAGTCCACCCAATCTGCATCTGTAAGCAAAGCCCTGAGCGCTGCTTTAAGCAACCTATGGAAACGCTCGCATAACCCGTTGGCCTGGGGGTTGTACGCGGTCGTGCGATGAATGGTGATGCCCAGGCACCGGGCCATCATGGACCAGAGGTCAGAAACGAACTGCGGGCCCCTGTCGGACGTGATATCCAAAGGGGCACCGAAGCGTGCCACCCATGTCACCAAAAAAGCGCGTCCGACTTCTGTAGACGTGGTGGAAGCTAGTGGCATCGCTTTGGGCCAGCGTGTGGTGCAGTCCACCACTGTCAGGAGGTGCGTAAACCCCTGCGATGGCGGGAGGGGCACCACGAGGTCCACGTGAACGTAGTCGAACCTCTTAGCTGGGACGTGGAGCAGCTCGAGAGGGGCCTTTGTGTGCCTGTGCACCTTGGCTCGTTGGCACGCTACGCAGGCTGCAGCCCACTCTTTCACCTGTTTGCACAGGCGCGGCCAGACAAACTTTTCTCCCACCATTTTGACTGACGCACGCAGTCCTGGGTGCGCCAGGGAGTGAACCGACTCGAAAACGCGGTGGCACCAAGCTCGTGGAACCACCGGGTTCACACAGCCTGTGGAAATGTCACAGAGTGGGGGGGGGGCATCTTGCAGTACTCTGCTGTCTAGCCTTAACCCTGTTGGTCCAGACTGGAGCACGCAAACATCCGCGTCGTCAACCTGCTTGGTGGCCATGGTCATGTAATCTATCTCTACGTAGACTGGGGCCACTAATACGCGCGAGAGGCAGTCTGCCACCACGTTGAGTTTACCAGCCTCATGCTGAATGTCGGTCGTGAACTCCGAGATAGCGGCCAGCTGTCTCTGCTGCCGAGCCGACCATGGTTCCAAAACCTTGGCCATAGCATACAGTACGTTAGCGGCTTTTGGTCCACAAATGCAGTGAAGCTGTGCCCTTCCAGCCATAACTGGAAGTGGCGTATGGCCAGGTGGAGAGCCAGTAACTCTCTGTCGAACACGTTGTATTTACGCTCATTGTCCTGCTGAAAAAGGCGAGCAGCTGCCAAGAACCAGCGATACACTGCTCCACGACGGCCCCTATGGCCACGTCCGATGCGTCGGTAGTGAGCGCTAGCTGAGCTGCCGGCTCCAGGTGCGCCAGTAGTGCGGCATTCGCTAGGGCTGTTTGTGTATCAGAAAACGTCTGCTCCCGCTCAGGGGTCCAGTCGATGCTGTCCGCCTGTTTCCATTTCTTAAGCACGGCATACAACGGCTGCATGAGCTGGGCTGTGCGGGGGAGGAAACGGTTATAAAAGTTAACCATCCCCAAAAACTCCTGCAGCGCCCTGACCATCTGAGGCCAGAGAAAATCTGCCACTGTGCACATTTTGTCTGGTAAGGGTATCGCGCCCTCCAGTGAGATGCGGTGGCCCAAAAAGTTGATTACTGTAACCCCAAACTGGTATTTCGCCGGGTTGATTATTAACGCGTGCTCTTCCAACCTCTGGAAAACCGTCCTGAGGTGGGCTACGTGTTCGTCCTCGGACGCGCTGGCCACCCGGATGTCGTCCAGGTAGACAAACGCAAAAGGCAGATCGCGCAGCACAGCATCCATCATGCGTTGGAAGGTCTGTGTCACGCCTTTTAACCCGAAAGGCATGCGTAGGAACTCAAAAAGACCGAACAGGGTTATTACTGCCGTTTTGGGTATGTCTTCTGCGTGCACCGGGACCTGGTGGTAACCGCGGACCAGGAAAGAATGCGTGCCTCGGTGAGGTGGACAGAAAATTCCTTAAGATAGATAGATAGATAGATAGATAGTTTATTTCGAACACAAAAATATAACAAATACAAGCAAATGGCAAATGCAATAAAGTAACAGTATACACTGTTCGAAAGGGAGAAGGAAGAAGTGAACACTTATTAATGCCATCTCCTCTTTTCCATAGATACACCCATGTGAATTTTATACAAATTACCACCTTTAAGACCCCAAGTAAACAATTTACTGTATTTTTTACAAATCAACATTAACACCCATCCATTCTAACATACAATGATGTCTATACATCAAAACCAGCCTCAAACAACACAGATATACACAGTGCTGTCCCACCCACCATTCCATAGTGTCCCATAATATCCCAAAGTGAACATAATGAATTGTACATATAACTACTACCCTTCTAACATATACCCTTTCAGCAAATGGTGCTTATACCTCTTTTTGAATTGATTTCTGTTTGTACATAGTTTCAGTTCCGGCTCCAGACTGTTCCACAAATCCACCCCACAGACAGATATGCACATACTTTTCTTGGTTGTACATATCTTGGGTTTTGTAAAGTTTAAGTCTCCCCTCAAATTATGATCATTGTCTCTTTTTTTAAATATTTTTTGTATATTAGTTGGTAGTTGATTATTAATTGCCCTGTACATTACTTGTGCTGTCTTAAATTTAACTAAATCGATGAACTTTATGACATGTGACTTTAAGAACAACGCATTGGTATGGTCTCTATATCCTGCATTGTTTATTATCCTTATAGCTCTTTTTTGTAATGTGCATATTGACTGTAGGTTGGTCTTGTAGGTGTTTCCCCAGACTTCTACACAGTAGTTAAGATAAGGTAAAAACAGTGAATTGTACAATAAGACCAATGATTTATAGTCCAAGAAGTGTCTTGTCTTCCCCAGTATGCCTATACATTTTGCTAATTTGGCCCGGATGTGACTGATGTGAGGTTTCCAGCAGATTTTATTGTCTAGCGTCACCCCCAGAAACTTATTTTCCTGTACTGTTTCTATTCTGGTATCATCTATCGTTACCATTATTTCATGATTTATTTTATAATTTCCAAACAACATAATCTTTGTTTTTTTTAGATTTAGAGATAATTTATTTTTGTTGAACCACTGCGTTAATTTTTCCATTTCAGTTGTGACCACCTCTAAAACCTGCTGCAAATTCTCACCAGTGCAAAGGATATTTGTGTCATCCGCAAACAAAATAAATTTCAGAATTTTTGATACTTGGCATATGTCATTTATATACAAAATAAAGAGTTTGGGTCCCAAAACTGACCCCTGGGGCACACCACAAGTGATGTCCATGAAGGGTGATTTGTGCTCTCCAATTTGTACAAATTGTTGTCTGTTACTTAAATAACTTTCCACCCAACTCAGTCCAACCCCTCTTATCCCATACCTTTCCAGTTTCCATAGTAGTATTCTGTGGTCAATGGTGTCAAAAGCTTTCTTTAAATCTATAAATACTCCTACAGCAACCTTTTTTTTATCTATACAACTAGTAATTTCTTCTATAAGTTCGATCAGTACCAAAGATGTAGATTTATCTGCTCTAAAACCATACTGGCTATCTGTAAGGAGGTTGTGTTTTTCAGTGAAATCATCCAGTCTCTTAGTGAAGATTTTTTCAAGTATTTTGGAGAATTGTGAGAGTAAAGAGACTGGCCTGTAATTTGTGAAGCGATGACTGTCTCCTGTTTTGCATAGAGGTATTACTTTTGCTATTTTCATTTTGTCTGGAAATGTACCAGTTTGAAATGACAGGTTACAGATGTGGGTGAGTGGCTTAACAATTCCCTCAATTGTATGTGGGGAATTGGGTAGCGATCGTGCACTGTGGCATTGTTTAATCTGCGGAAATCGCCGCATGGTTGCCACGATCCCTCGGCTTTAGGCACCATGTCTAGCAGGGACGCTCATGGGCTGTTTGAGCACCTGATGATGCCCAACCTTTCCAAGTTGGCAAACTCCTCGCGCGCACTGGCCAGTTTAGCTGCATCCAGACGCCGAGGTCGTGTGAAAATGGGCAGCCCTGTGGTGGTAATGAAGTGCTCTACCCCGTGCTTAGTGACGGCCGCCGAAAACGTCAGAACCATGAGTGCTGGGAATTGGGTGAGTAGTGTGTGGAACTTACCCTCTGGAGCTGTGACGTTGGCCAGTGTTGTGGACCCGGCTCCTCGAGCTGTACAGGGCAGAGAATCAAAAGACATAGTGTTAATCAGGCGTCTGTTAGCCACATCGACTAATGGGGAAGTTACATGCCGCTATGATGGACCATTGGTAGTTACGGCCGTGTAAACATATGGTCAATGTCCTCTCACCAAAAGTCTTAATGTCTGAGCCGTTTGTGGCTGCCAGCTCGGGGCCACTACTTCCAGCCAGCCGGTCTGCGTAGGACGGCAGGATGAGGCTCTTTTGGGAGCCAGAGTCCACGAGGAACCGTCTCCCCGAGCATGAGTCTGTCAAATAGAGTATCTTGGTTGTCTCACCGGCGGTCGCAGCTGCTACCGACTGCCGGTCCTGGCGTTTCCCAAGCACATGAACTGGTACGGTGGCACGCATCGCCATGCGTCTTCTCTGAAGCGGCAGTGGTAGAAGCAGAGTGTGCCCCTCCGGTGCTTCTTGGCCTCCACAGCGGCCACCATCAATGGCTCCTCGCCCTTGCTGGCCGTCTCACTGGGTTCCGACACCGCTGCGTTCACAGCGAAGGTTCTGGTCACCAGAATAATCCGGTCTGCCTCTTGTGCCAGCACCCGGTATTTCTGCATGGCCAGCAGTGGCGAGTTGGCAAGGACCACCCTGGCCGCTGTTGGGAGGTTCTGGAGGAAAAGGTGGGCAAAGAGGAACGGCTCCCCATCTGTGCCCATCAACGCCAACATTTTCTCCATTAATTCGACCACCGACCCGTCTCCCAACTTGGAGCGCATCAGGAGCCTTTCCACTCTCTCGCAGTCCGACAGCGTGTAGCACTGGGTCAGCACGGTCTTGACAGCGTCATATTTGCTGTGGGCTGGGGGCCGTTGGAGCAGCCTCGCCACCTGCTGTGTTGTGCGTGTGTCCAGCGCTGCAACCATGTAGTAGTACTTGGTGTCATCCACCGTCACTCCACGTAGCGCGAACTGGGCCTCGGTGTGGAGGAACCAAGCAGTCAGGTCGTGTACCCAAAACCATGATCGAAACAGCGCACACGGTGCTGGCGCTTCCAGTCCGGGCCGTCTCCAGGGTGTTTGCCTCAAGTTCCACTCTACATCAAAGGTCACCAGTATAGAGAGAAATGAGCAGGTGAGGCAGTGAGCTTGATCAGCATGGACTTTATTCTCTCTAACCTCAAGTCAACAAGAAGAATCCCAGGTCGCTGGGCATCTCTCTTTTATATCCTACATGCCTTGCCTAGCGACCTGGGGGTTCGCACCACAATACACACAATCACAATGCATGTCATCACAAAGCCTGTCGGCGCATTAACATACAGTCCGGTGGAGAAGCCACAGTCTTCCCGGAGCATCAGCCTAACAGTCCTTTAGCATCTCCACCTCCGTTGTTCCGTTTCAACCCCCTGTCGGCTTCTCCTGTGCCATTCAGTCTGACTGGAGAATGTAACGTCTAGGTCCCTCACAATACCAAGGAGATTTAGGAAGCTACCATCAACTCAAAAATAAAGAGAACAGAAATTAATTACACAGACAGGATAATATTACCAAGAAAAGATGTGTATTAGTTTAGGTAAGCAGTTGTGCTTTGCTGAGGCCATGTTTCTTTACTTATTACTTTAAAATGAAATCACTTCTAAGACCATTTCCCACCTCCAGTAAGAATTTCAGGCAAATCAAGCCATTACTATTCAAGTTATCCTGGTAAGACACAAATAAATGTATAATAAATCAACAAACAAAAATAAACAACCTACTCAAAACTAGGGATACATTGATTGTGAAATTTCAAGCTGATACAGTTTTGAAAATAATCCACATTGGTATTGAATTTTAAAAAAAAAAGAATTTTAAAATCCCTAACATGCTGCAGACAAAAAATAAGAAAAAAGAAAAAAAAAACATCATACATACATAATCTCTACTTTTCTCCTGTCTTGTATAGCTACAGACAGCATGGAGGACAGCATGGCAATTTAAAAGGTGATTTGCTATATGCAGAATTTATTCCGCTACCCAAATCATTATCATAACTCTACGAGTTTCCCGTCACATTGGTTACAGAAACTGTTCATTTGATGACTGTGCCGCGCTTCTCCGACAATCCAAATCTGTTTTTCCATGTGCTGTCACGATCCATCAGTTTAATTTGAAATATCACAAGCATACTTAGCCACGAGCCTGGGCACTGTTATGCAATGAGACAGCAGTGTTTTTCATCCTTCATCTGTCATGCAAACAGTGAGAAAGGGGAGGGGAATGCATCTTCCTTTGCATTACAGAACACAGTATATAGAAAATTTATCAAGACCCACAAGCTCTTTGAAATATGCTTCTTTTGACACTAGAAGGAACGTGTTTAGGAAAGGTGAAAATGAAGGGTAATGACTAAGAGAAATACTCCATGAAAAAAGAGCACACTCAGGGTCTTAAAAGACCTCAGTCACCTACCACTTAAAGGCAAATAAATGCCATAATATTAATTTATAAATATAACCATCTTCTGAGAAAAGTTTGTTTATGTCTGCAGGAAGTGCAAACTTTCTTGTTATTCCATCTCAGTCTAGACAGCAGCAAAATGGCCTTCAATCAGTTTTCCTTGAACATCTTGAAATCTGTTTTAATTAAAGCTATTGAGTTGGCTGATTTTGTTAGAGAGTACTCGTCTGGACATTGATGCTCGCTGGTCCTTGCAGAGAAAATAATCCATTTGTCCGCAGTGACAGACAGCATTAATCCAAACCTTCCAAGTTTTTACATTAAGTTAGATTTAAGCCTTCATTTTGTTCTGGAGTTATTTTAATTTTCCTTAAGGAACTCTATACAGTCAGTGTAATACTAGGCTAAACTTAGGACTAATTTAACTAATGCTGACTATAAAAAAAATCTTACTCTCTTTTTATTTATTTATTTTTGAACGTTGCAGAGCCTAATCCCTGCCTTGGAATCTGGCCCTGAAATGAACGCAACACACCAAAGACAGTTTACTTTTCCATTTAGATGCAGGCCTTTAGCAGCAGCAGCTTAGTTGGCTTGTGCCTGAGGCAAACCGTGCCACTGTATCCCCAAAGAAAAGTCTGCCGCCGCACAGCAGGGTAAGACAAAAATAGAAAATGGAAAACAAAAACTTGTTTAAAAAGTGCTCAAGCGTGGAATGGAGTTTCCCCAGTGTTTCATGATGTCCGATGACATTTAGATAGGAGGCAAAGGGCTCTCTGTTTGAGTTCATTAATAAAAGTTTAAAACACAAAGTGAAAGTAGATAACTTGGAGTTATTTCCTCTAAAGGTCAAGTGAGTCTCATGCAATTACTGAGTGATGGTCCAAAACTAGCCTGTGCCAGAAATAATTGAAAAGGAGCAGAAAAAAAGATTTTTTTTTTCCCATAGTCTTTTACTTGTAGAGTATATAAACCGTTGAATGTATGGACTGTCTTTGTATCTGAGTCATAGTTCATTTGATCTAATAATAATACATTTAATTTTTTTCAAACAGAGCCACAGAGAGTTCAAGCATAAATGCAATATCTGCCAAACTATAGGATGGATTATTGTATTTTAAATTAAAAGAGAAAGAAGAAAGCAAACCAAGTTTATTGTCATTTATTCTATACACAGCAAAGCATGGAATAGAATAAAATTATGTTTGTCCTATCTATGAAACTGGATCCAGCGGATTCTAGTGTTCTCCTTCACACCTTAGCTGAACAAGAAATTAGACTCTCTCAGAATGGCCAGGCCCTTAAAGAGTCAATAGGGATTCTTAAGACTCTCACAGCCCAGTCAACCCCCAACCCCCCATGTCTGAAAGAATATCTGTGTGTTTGTTCTTCTCCCACCCCCACTAATTCAACAGTTTTTTCCAACCACCATATTAGACACCTCCATCAGTATGGTATTCCAGGCCCAGAACACTATGGGGGAGATCTTGATTCGTGCAAGATCAGTGCGCCCTTGTTTTTGAACAACAGACCGGTCTAAAGTTGCATTTTCAATTAATTCTTTAAAGGGGCCTGCCCTAGCCTGGGCATCAGCTCTTTGGGACAGTCAGGCTGAACAGTGTTATGGGGCACTGTCAGGGCTCCTGCCTCTGCAGAACCTCAGTACTTGAATCACAGTGCTTGATTCGGATGTGTCTCGTCAGCGGCAGAGGTAGCAGATGTTCATAGTCCAAGAATGACTGTTGATATCAACACCACATGTATTCATTCTGAAGTCAAAAATCAGGGTTAAATTGTCCATTCTGTTGAACAGAATTCTAGTTCTGTAGTGTTGGCAAGAGACAGAAGATGTGAACGCTAATGAGGGAAGATGGCCCTGGGTCAGAAGTGTGTGGCCTTTATACTGGGCAAAACACTTAATTTATGACACACACTCTCTCAGCTGCTCCCTATTTAGGTCCCTGACCCCTACAGTCGAACATGGGTCCGGATATTTGATTTGCCAAGGATTTTATACTGGATACCCTTTCTGATGCAACCCTCCCCATTTACTCAGGCTTGGGATCGATAGAAGAAGTACACTAGTTTTGTGCTTCCCCCTGTGGCTGGGTAACCAACTTTTCCTTTCCCTATTCTATTTATGCTGAGCACCAAGCTAGAAGGTGGAAAATGCCATTTTTATGGTCTTTGGTATGACCCGGCTAGGGCTTGAACCCACAACCTCCGGGCTATGGGGTGGATGCTCTACTACTAAGCCACCACTCCAGTGTTAATTTATGATCCATATCATTTTTTAAACTCTTTTGCAGTCTTCACTTTTAATTGTGGATATAATAAAAGTGTGAATCTCATACTGAAGTCTGTCTGGCAGTCTTTATCCTTCTCATTATCTTCTATCCAGCAGGAACACTGCGGTATAAGAACAGAGAGAACCTTTCCCAGTGGAACTCTACATGACACTGCAGATGTGACAATGAGACAGCGTGACTGGTCCTATCATAAAAGCATTGCTTTTACTGTAATGTGCTCTTGTTTGATAGAAATTACTGGTGCCCTTCTTAGAAATAGTTCATAGATCTTTATCATAAGAATAGAGCCCCTTCAGTATAAAGCATGGCTTTTATTCACTTTATAAAAGTTGGTTTACACTTGCCCGAATTTGTAATAAGTCTTCCAGCACCTCTGGTGACCTTTCCTGTCTATAGCGCTCTTTGTTCTCTTTATTCCCATAAAGATATTGTGAAAAGAAAAAAATCTTGGATGGCAGTGAGGACATATCACTGAGTGTTGTCCTTATGAGCAGGAAGGTAATGAGCCACCGTCCCCACCTCTGTCACATCATATCACATTCCTTTTGTTGTTAGTTGGAGGCATTTGCAGGTTTTTCTTTTACACAATTGCTGCATAATGGAAAAACAAGTAGTACTGAATACTGTTGGTATTCACTGATCTAACTTTTTGTTTGTGGTTTAATGTGGCCGAAAAATAATCAATCTGTAAACAAAATGCTATATTCTTTAATTCCTGCCAAGAAAAGTTCTGGTGTCAGACTATGTTCAAAAAAAGCACTATCCACATGCCCTAAGTTTGCGAGAAAAAAAAAAGCCCAACTAATTTGCAATTTGTTTTGACAAAAATTTTGTAAGATGCAAAAACAAAGAAACATTTGCATTTCACTTCACTGTTAGTACAGTCCCCAAGTTATTCACAAGTTATATGAATGATGAGAGAGAGAGATCCAACAACCATTTTTTGTTTTGTTTTTGAGAGATCTAACAGCTGATAAGGGAGTCGATGAATGAATAGCGACTTTTAAACTAGATTGGCAAGTTAAAATTGTGGATTTAATTATCAGAATCAGAATCAAAATCAGAATTAACACAATTTAACACTTAAACAACCCTTCTATCTCTTTTCAAACTGTCAGCGGACCAGTGTCTGATCCCTTCCAGGTAATCTTGTATTTCTCTGGTGTGTTCTGATGGCTGTCATGTCACAAACACTCTGGTCATTTTGTAAGATAGCAAGAAGGTGATCGCCAGCATTTTTCCTAGTCTTGTTTCACTTCATCAGACTCAAAGCAGAACTGTGGTTGCGCTCCACGATGTTCATATTAATGAACAGAGTTGTAAAATTTCCATGATAATCTATCATTCATTCATTCATTCAATCATTTTCTTCCGCTTAATCCTTTTCGGGTCGCGGGGGGGGGGGGGGGGGGCTGGAGGCTGGAGCCTATCCCAGCATCTTTTTGGGTGAGAGGCAGGGTACACCCTAGACAGATCGCCAGTCTATCGCAGGGCCAACACAGAGATACACACAACCATTCACTCTCACAGTCATACCTAAGGACAATTTAGAATCCCCAGTTTTGATGCCAATTAACCTAACTTGCATGTTTTTGGCATGTAGGAGGAAACCGGAGAAATCCCGGAGTAAAGCAGACACGCAGACACGGGGAGAACATGCAAACTCCACACAGATCACTGTTGGTCGGGGGCTGGGATCAAACCCAGCCCCCCCCCCCCCCGGCCAAGGGTGAGTTGCTGTGCTGCCACAGTGCTAACCACTCCGCCACCGTTATTCAGAGGTCTTTATGAAAATTAAAATAGGTTGTGATAATAGCAGGAAAAACATCCTGTTATCACAACCTATTTTAATTTTCATAAAGACCTCTGAATAACTTGTTTTCATTCACATTTTCATTTTGATTATAAACTTCCAGCACTACAGTTGGCTTGTGGGGATCCTGAAGCAGCTGAGTTGTACCGGCAGCCTAAGCAGAGTGCAGCTCGAGCGGTTGCTGAGGCTAAAACTTGAGTGTGGGAGGAGTTCGGTGAGGTCATGGAAACAGACTTTCAGTTGGCCTTGAAGAGATTCTGGCAAACTGTCCGATGACTCAGAAGGAGGGAAGCAGCTCCCTGTCCACACTGTGTATGGTGCAGATGGAGAGTTGCTGATTTTGACTGGGGATATTGTCGGGTGGTGGAAGGAATACTTGGAGGATCTCCTCAATTCCACGACACGTCTTCCATAATGGAAAGAGAGCCTGAGGACAAGGGGGATGATTCTCCCATTACAGGGGCTGAGGCTGCCAAAGTGGTTAAACTCTTTGGCAACAGGGCCCCGGGGGTGGAGGAGATTCGCCCCGACTACCTGAAGGCTTTGGATGTTGTGGGGCTGTCTTGGTTGACATGCCTCTGCAACATCGCATGGAAGTTGGGGACAGTACCTTTGGCATGGCAAATTGGGGTGGTGGTTCCCCTCTTCAAGAAGGGGTACCGGAAAATGCGTTCCAGTTTTAGGGGGCTCATACCCCTCAGCCTCCCCAGGAAGGTCTATGCCAAGGTACTGGAGAGGAGAGTCCGGCCATTGGTCGAACCTCAGATTCAGGAAGAACAATGTGGTTTTCGTCCTGGTTGTGGCACATCGGACCAATTCTTCACCCTCTCAAAGATCCTTGAGGGTTCGTGGGAGTTTGCCCAACCAGTCTGCATGTATTTTGTGGACATAGAGAAAGCATTTGACAGTGTCCCTCGTGACTTCTTGTGAGGGGTGCTTCAGGAGTATGGAGTATCGGGCTCATTACTACAAGCTAGCCGGTCTCTATATGACCGCTGCAAGATTTTGCTTAGTATTGCCAACAATAAGTCAAAATCGTTCCTTGTGAGAGTTGGACTTTGTCAGGGCAGCCCTTTGTCACTAATCTGTTCATAATGTTTATGGACAAGATTTCTAGGTGCAGCCAAGGAAGAGAGGGTGTCATGTTTGGTGACCACAGGATCTCATCACTGCTATTTGTAGATGATGTCCTGATGGTTTCATTGAGCAATGACCTACAGGCCTTGCTGGAACAGTTTGCTACTGAGTGTGAAGCTGCCGGGATGAATCAGTACCTCCAAGTCTGAGTCCATGGTGTTCAGCTGGAAAAGGGTGGATTGTCCTCTTTGCTCCAAGTGGAGGAGTTCATGTATCTTGGGGGCTTATTTACGAGTGATGGGAAAATGGAGCGGGAGATTGCCAGAAGAATCAGAGTAGCATCTGCAGTGATGCGAATATTGTACCAGTCTGTTGTGGTGAAGAGGGAGCTGAGCTCCAAAACAAAGTTGTTGATTTATTACTCAGTCTACTTTTCTACCCTCACCTATGGTCATGAGCTTTGGGTAATGAACGAAAGAATGAGATCGTGGATACAAGCAGCTGAAATAAGCTTTCTCCATAGAGTTTCTGGACTCACGCTTAGAGATAGGGTGAGGAGCTTAGTCATCCGGGAGAGGTTCAGAATAGAACTGCTGCTCCTCCACATCAAAAGGAGCCAGTTGAGATGGTTTGGGCATCTAATTAGGATATCTCCTGGATGCCTCCCACTTGAGCTTCTTTGAGCACGTCCCACTGAGAGGAGATCCAGGGGCAGACCCAGGACACACTGGAGAGACTGTCTCCCAGCTGGTATGGGATCACCTTGGTCTCCCTTCTCTGAAGAGGTGGAGGAGGTGTCTGGGGAGAGAGAAGTCTGGGCTTCTGTTTGGAGTGCTGCCTCTGCGGCCCGGATCCCCAGAAAAACAGTAGAAAATGGATGGATGGACTATAGTCTATAGACTGAATTAATTATTTATTCAGTGAATTGATAAACATAGACTGTGATTATCACTCTTCATGTTCAGGTGTGGAGTCTTAAGGATCCATGTACATCCCAAGCTGAGCTGCCCAATGTTGAACTGACGTGTTACCTCAGTGACATGCGAGCTATATGGCACTCAAACATGTCAAGAGAGCTAAAAGTTTAATTCTTCTGTGCAACAGTGGAATCCATACTGCTATACGGAAGTGAGTGCTGGTCATTAAACGTCTCCCTTCAGAGGTCATTGGACAGCTCCTACACCTGGATGCTGTGCACCATCCTCAATGTAAACTGGCAAGACCACATCTCCAATGAAGATCACTATGGGCACCTTCCCAGAATACCAGACAAGGTGACTTGGTGAAGACCTAGCCTCACAGGGCACTGTTACCGTCACCAAGAGCTCCCAGCAGCCCACCTGGTACTCTGGGAACCGATGCATGGCTTTCGCCACCCAGGACAGCCATTAACATCATTCGTGGACACTCTGAAGGGAGACACTTGGGCGGCCAACACTGGCAAGCTTGCCACCTGTATGCTAAACCATGAAGATGGGACCAATAGGCATGCAGCTCGGCTGAAGCTGCTCTGATTGATTGATTGTTACCTCCAGCATTCCAGGATGATCTGGTCTCGGCCTGACAGTGACTGCCAACAGCCCCAGCCACAATAGATTCTAAAAGGGGTTTACTGAAAATCGATCCAGAGACAGACATTCAAAAACACCAATGATCTGTGTGTCCTCCAACTCACATTACTTGATTGGAACTAGCTGTGTTCTTCATCTACACACAAGGCTAGTGTTCAGAACCCCTGGGGTGCTCTGTCGGCCTCCGTCGGTCTATGATGACCATGGAAGAGAATCCTAAATGTCCTAAACGTGGGGTGCTCCATCCCATTGGTTACATGGTGGAGGTGGTGATAAGTGGTGAGGAGACATAATAATTAAAAGTAAAAATGTAATTGAAAACATATGCTATTCAGTAGGGATGTAACGATATCAAAATCTCACGGTACGATACGATTTCGATATTGATCTCAAGGTACGATATTTGTTGCAATATTGTGGAGAGGCTCACGGTATTGTAAAATAGCTCATAATATTGTGTTTGTGATGATAATATCCAAAAACTGCCATTAAATCTGTTTTTGCCAGTCACCAGGCCATTTATTTTTATATTTATGGATCATGACAACATAAAATACTGATCACTTAGTGCTTTTAAAGTGCAAGTTCAAGTCAGGAACATCAATATACCATTTGGTAATATTTGGTCACATAACTGATTCTTCTTATGTGCAAGGATCATACTAAGCAGCAACTAGAACAACTGTAAACAACAGTAGGGAATTCCCTTTAAGAGCAAACAAAGATCAAGTTAAGCTAGGTTCAATGTGTAAAGTAAAATTAATCATAAATGTGCTAGGCAAATAAAAACAGCCTGTTGAAACAAGTCAGGCAAAAAGCCTACTGGAAAACATTGACCTATCCTTTAGCTTATGTTCAAGTTTTTCTTCAGAAAGCTCAAAAGATCTACATTGCAAGGGAGAAGAAGAGACCTCTGGGCATTTACAATATCCCCTGCTGTAGAAAATACTCTCTCACTGGGCACTGAGGTAGCAGGTATACATAGGTAGGTCTTTGCTAATGAGGACATTATCTTTGCTAATGAGGCCATTGTCTGTCCGCCACCCTCTCTCCTTTAGTGTTTTTAGGCACGGCAAAACCAAAATGCCTCCACACATCTGATTTAAAAGTTGCTGGGGCTTGCACAATCTCAACTTCGGGGGTGTTTTCTTTAGTATTTACGTGAGCCGAACTTTGTCCGCCGCCATGTTTGTTGTGTGGACAGCGTGCAGCATGCACTCCTATTGGCTCAACAACAGTTCTTGTGACGACGCAGCGCAAAGGATCATGGTCTGTGTAGTTTACAATGCTTTGTTGCGCGGGGGCCTGCTATTTCTTGTTGTTTTTTGACAGATACCCGCCCTCTTAATATCGTAATGTGATATCCTACCGTGTAGCAATGATCACACTTGAGTTATTTCTTTGGCTAACTCTGCCGTTTATTCTGCAACACACATAATGACTGAACATGGATTCTGCACGGGGTTTTCACACTCTTGTTCTAATGTGTCCCCTTAATAGTAGTGCTAAACAATACAGGTAGTTCCCCCTAGAGGCATGTGCCAGTAATGTTTTAAATTAGACTTGCAGTCTACCACATCCCTCCCCTCTAGATTAAACTACTTTTAATTACACTAGCCAATTATGCTAGACATCCTGGAACTCCCATTTAACCCTAAACAATCACAGTTACTTTTAACTTCTTAAACACATGTGCCATACACATAATTTCTTTCTCTCTTTTTTTTTTTTTTTTTACATGTATAACACACATAACAGTCTAACTGGGGAATTGGTTTGACTACCGCATCCCAGTGAGGTTCCAGGACGCATTCTTGTCCTGTGGCTGGGGAACTCACTACTGACTAAGTATAGTCCTTCAAGTAGTCTGGAGCTTTCCTAGCTCGCTGAGATCTTCTCACGGCGGGTGAGCCAACTGCAGGTGAAGACTCAGACTGCTCCACTGTTTCGGCTGCTGCAGTGCTGCCCGTAGAATCTGCAGAGACGGTTACCTCAGGTTTCACCTGAAGTGGTGGTTCGTTGATGCTCTCCTCAGAATGGGTGTCAGACAACACCTCTGGTGCCATCGGCAGGGGAATGGAGCTCCTACCACGAACTTGGTCGATGTGTCGCCTCACCACTTGTCCATGACCTAATGTCACCTTGAATGACACAGGGCCTGTCTTTTCTGTTATTTCTCCTGGTACCCAGGCTGGTCCTGAGCCAAAGTTGCGGGTGTAGACCACGTCTCCTTCTCTCAGTATTCTCTCTCTAGCATGCATGTCATGATAACCTTTTTGTTTCTCTTGTTTATCATGCACTTTGTTTCTGAAGTCTGGATGTATTAAGTCAAATGTTGACCTCAACTTCCTTCCACACAACAGCTCAGCTGGTGACTTGCCAGTTGTAGATTGGGGTGTTATTCGATAGCTGAACAGAGCTCTCGACATTCGGGTTTCAATAGAGTCTCCTGTCATCTTTTTCATGAGTGACTTGAATGTCTGCACGGCCCTCTCGGCTAAGCCGTTAGAAGAAGGATGGTATGGCGCAGTCGTGATGTGACGTATGCCATTCTTTTCAGAAAACTCTTGGAACTGTTCACTCGTAAAACATGTACCGTTATCTGATACTATGATTTCAGGTAGCCCATGTTGGCTGAAACTCTTTCTAAGACATTCAATGGTAACAGTAGAAGTAGAGCTACTCACAGAATATGCATCGATCCACTTTGAGTATGCGTCAACTATGATCAGGAACATTCTTCCCATCCATGGACCTGCGTAGTCAATGTGAATTCTTCTCCATGGTTTATCTGGAACTTCCCAGGGATGTAGTGGGGCTGCTGGAGGACTGTTCCTGTTTTCCTGGCATGCCGCACATGACTTCACAAGCGCCTCCACCTCTGCATCCATGTTGGGCCACCACATGTAACTCCTCGCCAACGCTTTCATGCGAGTGATGCCAGGGTGTGCTTGGTGTAGTTGTTGCAGTAAGGCATTCCTACCAGGTGGTGGAACAACCACGCGTCCTCCCCACAGGATACAACCTTCCTGGGTGCTGAGCTCATCCTGTCGTCGGGCATAGGGAATGAACTCAGGACTGTTCATCTTCGGCCATCCTCGCAAGATGTATTCTCGCACTCTTGCTAGAACAGGGTCTTTGTCTGTCCACTTCTTTATTTGTTGTGCGTTCACCAGGGGCACGCCGATATCTTCAAACAATAGCACTCTCTCCTCCTCCTCAGGCGTGCTGTCTCTTCCTCCATCCAAGGGTAGCCTACTCATCGCGTCAGCATTCGTATGGTCCCGTCCGGCTTTGTAAACGATGGTGTACTCATACGCTGCTAATGTAACGGCCCATCTCTGAATTCTCTGAGATGTCATCTGGGGTATGGCTCTCATTTCACTGAACAGTGAAATTAGTGGCTTGTGGTCAGTCACTATAGCGAACTGTCTCCCGTACAGGTATTTGTGGAACTTTTTTACACCAAATACTACTGCAAGGCCCTCCTTGTCTAGCTGGGAGTAGTTTTTCTCAGCTGCACTAAGAGTTCTTGAGACGAACCCTATGGGTCTCTCTGAGCCATCCTCCATACGATGAGAGAGTACAGCACCCACACCGTAGGGTGATGCGTCACACGCCAGGATGAGTGGTTTGTTTGAATCATAGTGCACTAACACACTACAGGACTGAAGTAGCGCTTTGGACTCTTCAAACGCCTTCTGCTGCTTGACCCCCCATGACCATTTTTCTTCCTTCTTAAGTAAGGTATGTAGTGGTGCCAGCAGCGTGGAGAGCTTTGGGAGGAACCTATGGTAATAGTTCAACAAGCCCAGGTAGGCTTTTAACTCAGTAACATTTTGTGGCTCAGGCGCCTCCGCAATGGCTTCCACTTTGTCTGTTAGAGGGTGTAGACCACTGGCGTTGATCTTGTGGCCTAGGAACACCACCTCTTTTCCCATGAACTCACACTTGCTTCTTTTCAACCTCAGACCGCTTTTCTCCAACCGTTGAAGCACTTCCTCCAGCGTTTTCAGATGTTCTTGTTCATTTGGTCCTGTACAAAGGATGTCATCCAAATAAATGGCAACATTCGGAATTCCACCTAGGATGCCCTCCATAGTTCTCTGGAATATAGCAGGACTGGAAGCTACTCCAAATGGTAAGCGTGTGTAGGTATATAAGCCTTTGTGTGTATTGATGGTTACATACTTTCTTGATTCTTCTTCCAGGACTACTTGTTGGTAGGCGTGACTCATGTCTAATTTCGTGAAGTGTCGGCCGCCATTCAGCTGTGCGAAGAGGTCCTCCACTTTAGGAATTGGATACTGATCCACCCGTGATGCTCGATTGACAGTGAGTTTGTAATCTCCACATATTCTAATGGAGCCATCCGGCTTTCTCACTGGGACTATGGGCGCCGCCCATTCTGCAACCTGCACTGGCTCAATGATCTTGTCATCCAGCAGCCTCTGTAGCTCGCTTTCGACCAGTGGCTTGACTGCATAGGGTACCGGTCGGGGTTTGCAGAATCGTGGTTGGGCCTCCTTGTCCACATTAATCTTTGCAGTGACACCTTTTAGCTGTCCTACGCCTTCTTTGAACACCTCAGCGTGTCTTTCGAGGATCTCCTCCAGCTGCAATTTGGGCTGAGATTCCACTTTATTCACCAACTGATCAATCATGGCCAGTTCTTGTAGCCAACTTCGCCCTAGTAGATTTGGTCCTTCGCTCCCAACTACTACTACAGGTAAGTCCTTTTCTTTGTTTTCGTGCTGCACCTTCACTTGTGCCATGCCTAGCACGTCTAGCTTCTCTCCTGTGTATGTTTTTAATTTTAATGAACAGGGATTTAATTCTGCTGTGTCTGTTTTCTTCCACAGTTGTGTATATTGCTGTTTACTTAATATGGTTACTCCACAGCCTGTATCAACTTCAAATGTTACTTTCATTCCATTAACATTCATGGTACGCGTGATGGGCGCTACCTTGGTCAGCTCCTCTGACGTGTTGTAAATTGTGTGAAAACCCATGTCTTCTGTATCACTTTCTCCCTCCCCTCTAAGTTGATTCGCTTGCTGTTCCTTTCCTGGGCCCTTGTTTTCATACTTTTGCCCATTAACTGTCGCTTTCAGCACCTGTGCGCTGTCCACCTTTATTCTACATGCTTTCTTAATGTGCCCTCGCTTGCCACAATTATGACACAGCTCAGTGGCAAATTTGCACTCGGCGGCATTGTGCTGGCCTTTGCAGCGATAACAACTGGGGAATTTGTGCTGAGTTTTGTCAGTCAACTCTTTTTGGACACCTACTTGGGTCTTAGGCACACGAACATGCGTTGCTGTGTCCTCTGTTAGCTTCCCTTGCATCTCTCTCACATCTTTAGATGCTGTTTCCATCGCTTGGCATAATTCCAAAGCCTTTGCAAAAGTGAGTTTTGTTTCAGATAAGTCGCCGTTGCATTCGGTCATCATTCACTCCACACACAAGTCTGTCTCTTAACATTTCTTCCAATGAGTCTTTGTAATCACAGTGCAGTGTTAATTTCCTCAATTCTGCCACATACTCTGCTATGGACTCAGTGTTCCTCCTTATGCGTGAATTAAATTTGAATCGTTGCACGATTTCACTCGGTTTGGGGCTGAAGTGCTTCTGAAGCTCAGCAGTAAGCTGGTCGTACGTTTTATCTTTCGGTAATGCAGGGCTTATTAAATTTCTCAACAAGCTGTAAGTAGTTGCACCAACTCCACTCAACAGTACAGCCTTCCTTTTGTCTGGCTCCTCAATGTCATTAGCTTCGAAGAAAAAGTCCAACATTTCACTATATTCTTCCCATGACTGAGTCGAGTTATCAAAAGGGGTTACCGTTCCGATTACAGCCGCCATTGCTCGTCGTGGTGGGGAAACCTCGTTTTTCCTCCTCTGAACTTGCACTCGAACTACTGGAGTCACTTGAGTTCGCCACACTTGCAATGTTCTCTGTTTCTCGCCGCTGATTTTTTTCTTTTAATCCTCGTCGCCAATTGTGTGATATCCTACCGTGTAGCAATGATCACACTTGAGTTATTTCTTTGGCTAACTCTGCCGTTTATTCTGCAACACACATAATGACTGAACATGGATTCTGCGCGGGGTTTTCACACTCTTGTTCTAATGTGTCCCCTTAATAGTAGTGCTAAACAATACAGGTAGTTCCCCCTAGAGGCATGTGCCAGTAATGTTTTAAATTAGACTTGCAGTCTACCACACGTAACACGACCACGATGGTATTGAGACACTTTACTACCGCGATATCGCGATAACGTCAATATCGTTACATCCCTACTATTCAGTGTTTTGTCATTTAAACATTAAAATGATGGGTATTAGTGTTTCAACATCCGAGCCACTCCATAAGCAAAATGTTTACATTTCCCATTTTCCTTGTTTGGTTTGCATTAGCTGTGGCCGTCCTGTTCTCCAAAAACTTATAGGGCCCTGTTACCACCAGTCAGCAGCAAACTTTTATGCTGCACTTCCCGCCTTATGCCACTGCCCCACATTATCTGTTTTTTTACACGTTGCATCATGCCATCTAATTACCAGTAGACAGTGTGCCAGCTTTGTGCTAGGAGAAGGGAGCTTATTCCAAAGAGGTGTGGCAGCATGCAATCTCCTGCACATCGGTATTATGGTTCATTTTATGACAATGCATTTTTGATCAGGAAAAAGGAGGTCTGTCATCAGAAGCACATTGTTTGACGCGATAAGCCATCTTTATTGTCATTCAATCCATACAGCCAATCATGTACAGTAGAACAAAATTATGTTTCTCTTATCTACAATGTTAATCACATACATATGTAAAATCAGAGGGGTCGCTGCCATGCAAGGCGCCGCCACAAATTTCCCTCCTCCATTCCATTATTGCTGAGCACCAAGCTGGATGGCAGGAAGTTCCGCTTTTATATGGTCTTCGGCATGACCCGGCTATTTCAGCTCCACCAACGCAAGTCTGGCATCCATGCTGGAAAGTTTATTTTCACTAACCTCTGAACTGCTACATGATTTTTTGGGGTGGTGTTAGCAGTGAATCAGAGGGTCTGGCTTGCTTGGTAGAAGACATGGGTGGATTCCCGAGATCTTTTGAAAAATCCAGCCAGACCATCTTTCTTCTCCGATGCATTGCTGTTATCAGCCAGACTGTCATTACTTGCAGACAGCTCCTGGGAGTCCTTGTCCTTTGCAGGTTCCTCATCTCTGGCTGTTTTTGGTGCTTTCTTGTTATGTCCGCTGAGCGGTCCTTTCTCCTTTGGGGCCACTGTGTCACTTAAATTTTCACAGTTTCCAGATGACTGATCATCAGTGTTCAGCTCTGACTCCAACTCTGAGGGTGCTCAGTGCTGTAAACGCTGGACTACATAGAGAATGAATAGAAAATAGTCACCCACAGCAGGAAAAATGAGTTTGGTGGGCATGCCCCCTAATACTTTTTCTGCAGTGTTTGGCTTCGGGGTTGCCGAGGCATGTGGCCCTATGGTGTGACCACACACATAACTGAGTGGAGAGATTGTACTGAAATCTAAATGTTTATTTGTTGTTACAGTTCTCTAAATTTTAGTTAGAGATGGTGACGACAGTTCATTACCACCCTGCTAACAAAGACAGCATTATGATATGTCTTTACTTCCATCCAAGATATTATTTAGTATCCTCTTTCCATTCTGGTGTCCCCCTCGTGGGATGTTTTACATTGGCTGAACACTGGCTGGAAATTGGTAGGAATGGTAAGGGGTTGTTAAGACGTTTTTGGTACAAAATTTTAATGAGAATAAAAAGTTAAAAAAAAAAAAAAAAACAGACAGAGAAGGCCACCAGAAGTTTTGGAAGACTTATTACAAATTAGGGCCAATGTAAACCAACTTTTATGAAATGAATAAAAGCCATGCTTTATGCTGAAAGGGCTCTATTCTTATGATAAAGAACTATGTGAACTATTTCTAAGGTCACCAGTAATTGCACTCTATCAAACAAAAGCACGTTATTACTGTAAAAGCAATACCTTTGCGACAGGACCACAATCTTGCTGTCTCATTGTCACATCTGCAATAAGAAAGTTCCCAAAGGGAAAGGTTTTCTCTGTTCTTATAGTACAGTGTTCCTGCTGGTTAGAAGATAATGAGAGGGATAAAGACAGTCAGAATCCCAGACAGACTCCGGTATGAGATTCAGACATTTATTATATCCACAGATAAAAGTGAGGGATTGCAAAACAGGTCCTTCATAAATAGATACCAATCATAAATTAGGGTTTTGCCTGGTATGAAGGATGACCCAGGGCCAACTTAATAATAAGACACTTTATTTTCCTTTCACATCTTCACTGTCTGTCTCTTGGTCACAGCACTACAGAATAATCAAACAGGTCACAAAACATGCTCATCCATGTCTGCAAAATAGAAAAGAGATGGTCTGTGAAGAAAATGGCTGGACTCTGAGCACAAATAAAAACTTCCAAATACTTTACACTGTCAACTACTTTATAGTGAGAGTTCAACACCAGACCACATTGATTTGGTATGATTGTTCTAGTAATAAAACAACCTTGCAATATAACTGTTATGTCTGAATGGATAACCCATTTTTACCAGTGCATAAAGACAAAGCCTGCATTCAGGTTTTTCAGCAAATTATTGGCTATCTATTCAATCTGTAGCTAGTTCAGTTAATAGTTCCTGGATGAAGCCACACAGATCGGGATGATAATGGAGTCCTGTAGCAAAGCTAAACTAGCATTAGCATTTACACCCCCAGGGTAATTCAAAAGGTCTATACTGTAACATCAGGTCTCTGTGGAGCAGTGAGTGTCTTCAGCATTTGTTGATTGTGGCTGTTGTCTGACTAAATAATGAGCCCATTTCCTTAGCTATTACCTGTTGTCTCTGAAGAATGGGCAGACACGACCATGTGCTGAAGTTAGCTTTATCAGGCTAAGACATATACAGTGATCCCTCGCTACTTCGCGCTTCACCTTTCGCGCCCTCAGTGCATCGTGGATTTTTCAAAAATATTCATCAAAAATTCAAAATTGAGAAATAATGGGCGGGCGCTAGCAGAAGGCAGGGAGACTACATTAGACCATCAGGTATCAACACGGAGAGCCTGCACAACTCAAAATCCACCTCTCTGTTCGCTGTTCTCGTGTTGGCTCGGCTCGGAAATCTCGCAAGCTGATTGGCCGAGACGTTTCACCCCGCAAGCTGATTGGCCGAGAAGTTTCACCCACCTTCTCTCCCTGCCGAGCACCCATGCAGCAAAGGAAGACTGCATTCATTGCTCTTTATCGCTCGTGTTGCTTAGTCTCGCTGCGTGGAACTTTTTGCTGTTCT
The DNA here is from genome assembly GCA_020510985.1 of Pholidichthys leucotaenia. NCBI lineage: Eukaryota > Metazoa > Chordata > Actinopteri > Cichliformes > Pholidichthyidae > Pholidichthys > Pholidichthys leucotaenia. Next base: position 154,182,201 of record CM035841.1, read on the forward strand.
CTTGTGCCATTTTGTGCGAAATAGTCTTCCCGTCGAGCCACTACGCCACCTCCTGCAGCTTCTCCAGCTCTATCGGAAGCTGCCCTCGACGATGCTGCGCCTCTAGCACCTGACGATGAGGCGTCACCTGAGGAGCAGTAAAGCTCTCATTAACCTGTGCAGTAAATCATCTTCATCTTGAGTTACGTATCTTGTTATAAGAATAAAAGAGTTCTAAAAACATATTTATGTACACTTTATTTACATCTACGTATGTATGTATACTTACACACACACACACACACGTATCATATGAGAGAGAGAGTGAGAGAATGAACGTACGTATTATTTATGGGTGACGTCATTAGGGGTGACGCTACTTCGCGGTTTTTCACTCGGTTCTGGAACCCATTAACTGCGATAAGTGAGGGATCACTGTAATATAGTACAGAGCATTGTGTAGGTTGGAGCCCAGGAAGAGGGAAGAGAGAGAGACTGACTGGCCCTGGGCATTCATCTAATATACCCTGAGGTGCACTGACGTCACCCGTGCATGTGTGCTCACTCTTGCAGCACAGTGTGTAACTCTGTTTTACATATACCACATTTACTCCCCCTAGAGAAAGCTCGGAACATTTACTCATACAGACTAGCTTAGGAGGAATGAGCTGGCATAAAACATATATGTATATTAGCATATTGCAAATGTAAGGCTGAACATACACATGACTGGGCCGAACAGGCCTTTTTTTTTTTTTTTTTTTCTCTCGGCGCCACACGAGTCGGCTGCCTTTTGCAACAGCGGCTCGATTCCGAGTCTTTTTCCCTTCCTCTCTCTTTTGATCCGTCTTTTTTTTTCACCCCACTTATATCACGGACACACAGATCGTCCTAAATGTCTCCTGAGCCGGTGGACGGAGCCACTGTCTATAGCAGGATACGATACAGCAGAGAACAGCTGCTAGCATTCAACCGCCACCCGGTCCCATTGGAAAAACTCGACATACCGAGAGAACTGAGGCGAAAACGCCGCGGCTGCCGGGCTGGAGTAAGGCGGAGGACAAAAAATATAAGGTACAGACCCTCCCTTCCATCTGTTGTCATGGGAAATGTACGGTCGATACTGGGAAAGTTAGATGAGCTAGCGGCTATCTCCCGTTATGATAGCACATACCGGGAGTGCTCTCTCCTTTTGTTTACTGAGACGTGGCTAACTGAACTAGCAGCAGATGCTAACATTGAGCTGGAGGGTTTTCACATGATACGAGCTGACCGAACACCAGACAGTGGCAAGGCTAGGGGCGGTGGAGTGATAATGTATGTTAACAACAACTGGTGCAGACCGGGACATATCACTGTTAAACAACGACACTGCAGCAAAGACATTGAGTTGCTAGCTGTTAGCATGAGGCCTACATATCTCCCGAGAGAACACTCACACGTGATCTGCATTGTTGTTTATGCAAATCCGACGGCGAACGCTGGGACAGCACGTGACGTCATCCATTCAGTAACCAGCAGGCTGCAGACAGAACACCCAGATGCTCTTCTCCTCATCTCAGGCGATTTCAACCATGTTTCACTGTCTCCCATTCTACCCACGTTCACCCAGTATGTCACATGCCACACTAGAGACAATAAAACACTGGATTTATTCTACGCAAACACTAAGGAGGCGTACACCTCATCACAACTCCCCCCACTCGGGAGATCGGATCACAACTTGGTTCATCTCCGGCCGGTGTACAAACCCCTAGTGCACAGACAACCTCCGGCCATGCACACTGTGGAGTTATGGTCTGAGGAGACAATGGACACCCTAAAGGGCTGTTTTGAAGCCACCGCCTGGAAGCAGCTCTGCGATCCACATGGTGAGGACATCGATGGCCTCATTCACACCTTCACGGGCTACCTCAGCTTCTGTGTGGACAAATCCATTCCCACCAAGACCATACGGCGTCACTCAAACAACAAACCCTGGATCAACCCTGAGATAAAAACACTTCTGAGAGAGAAGAAGAGGATCTTCAGGTCAGGGAACAGGGAGATGCTGAAGTCCGTACAGAGGGAGCTGAGGAGAAAGATCAGAGAAGGCAAGGACAGCTTCAGGAAGAAGATGGAGGACAAGCTGCAACAGAGCGACATCAGCGGGGTCTGGAGAAACCTCAAAACCATCTCGGGGCTCCAGAATACCTCCCCCCAGGCCACAGGGGGCAGGGAGTGGGCGAACAACCTGAATCTGTTTTTCAATAGATTTGACCAACCGCCCTCCCCCCTGACTGCACAACAACCACTGCTGCCTCTAAAGAAATCAAGTCCTGCTGCCCACTCCCCACTCCACCAACACCCCCCCACTCCCAACACACAGCCCCCCATCCTGACCCTGACCAGGACCCAGGTGAGGACGGAGCTGAGGAAGATCAAGGCGAGGAAGGCGCCGGGACCGGACAGCATCAGCGCAAAGCTCCTCAAGTCCTGTGCAGACCAGCTGTGTGGGATTGTGACGTATATCTTCAACATGAGCCTGAAACTGGGGAGGGTACCACAGCTGTGGAAAACATCTTGTGTGGTACCTGTACCAAAAACTTCCCACCCCAAAGACCTGAACAGCTACAGACCGGTGGCCTTGACGTCCCACTTGATGAAGACCCTGGAGAGACTGCTCCTTGCTCACCTCCGCCCCCTGGTGGAACCAGCGATGGATCCACTCCAGTTCGCCTACCAGCATGGCATTGGGGTGGAGGATGCGGTGATCTTCCTCCTTCACCGTTCTCTGTCCCACCTGGAGAAGCCCGGGAATATGGTGAGGATCATGTTCTTTGACTTCTCCAGTGCTTTCAACACCATCCAACCGATGATCCTGAAGGACAAGCTGCTGCGCGCAGGGGTGGACCAGCACCTGTCATCATGGATCCTGGACTACCTCACGAACCGGCCTCAGTTTGTGAGAACCCGGGACTGTGTGTCCGACACGATCATCAGTAGCACGGGGGCCCCCCAGGGAACGGTGCTGGCTCCCTTCCTGTTCACTCTTTATACTGCGGACTTCTCACACAACACAACACACTGCCATCTACAGAAGTTCTCTGATGACTCTGCGATCGTTGGCCTCATCTCCAATGGAGATGAAGCTGAGTACAGAGGGCTTATCCAGGACTTCGTGGACTGGTGCCATCGGAACTGCCTCCAGATCAACGCGAGGAAAACTAAGGAGCTGGTGGTGGACTGCCGCAGGCATGGGCAGCCCCTCACAGTACCAGTAAATATACAGGGAACAGACATCGAGATGGTGACATCCTATAAGTACCTGGGTATTCATCTGAACAATAAACTAGACTGGTCACACAATACTGATGCACTCTACAAGAAGGGACAGCGCAGGCTGTTCCTGCTGAGGAGACTCAGGTCTTTTGGTGTACAAGGGGCGCTGCTGAAGTCATTCTATGACACGGTGGTGGCATCAGCCATCACTTTTGGAGTGGTCTGCTGGGGCAGTGGCATTACTGCAGCCGATAGGAAGAGACTGAACAAACTGATTAAGAAAGCTAGCTCTGTCCTGGGGCAGCGCCTTGATCCGATGGAGGAGATAGGAGAGAGAAGGACGGTGGCTAAACTGTCATCTCTGCTGGAGTCCGAGTTCCACCCTATGCAGGACATACTGAATGCACTGAGGAGCTCATTTAGCAGCAGACTACATCATCCCAGGTGCACAACCGAGAGGTTTCGTAGGTCCTTCCTACCAACGGCTGTCAGACTGTACAACCTAAGCAGGGCTGCTCGCAGAGATAGCAAAAAGACGTAACAAACTAATAGTTTTTTGAATGCAAAAGATGCAATAGACTTACACAATGGTCCCCTCCGGCATACAACTAGGAACATACCGGTCGCTATGGAGGGTGAGAATATGTATGGGCACATAATCATACCATGTAGGATAACTAAGTAGACGGTTATGCTGTTTCATTCCATCTAGCAACAATGCTCTGCACTGTGTGTGTTTATATATTTGCATATTTATTCCATCTAGCTACAATGCTCAGCACTGGGTGTGTTTATATATTTATATATCTACATATTATTCCATCTAGCTACATTGCTCCGCACTGTGTGTGTTTATATACTTGCATATTTATTCCACCTAGCTGCAATGCTCCGTACTGTGGGTGTTTATATATTTACATATTTATTCCATCTAGCTACAATGCTCTGCACTGTGTGTTCATATATTCATATATTTATTCCATCCAGCTACAATGCTCTGCACTGTGTGTCTGTGTGTGTGTGTATATATATATATTTTATAGTAATACGTACATATGTTTATTAGCTGCTCTTGCTTGCTTGTTTTTTTTCTTGCCTTCTGATTGTTGCTCTGAGTGTTGCTATCCCTGTGCTGTTGCAATCCTGGAATTTCCCCGTTGTGGGACTAATAAAGGCTTATCTTATCTTATCTTATCTTATCTTAAAAAGAACCACTTAAAGCCCATCAACCACAACATTACTAATTGGGCAACCGAGTAGACTGTCAGTGTACCCGTATGGCCTTATGGGGTATTCTGCCACTGAACAGACCTACTTACAAACTCAGAGTCAGTAACATAGTCCTAGAACCTGACAGGGTGTCTATTAGGCTGCGCCGGCTCAGTTGGTTTCAGAGGGCACCCTGCTGGGACTGCGGCCCACTAATCGGTGAAGTCCCAGTCTGAATTAGCTGACTTGGTTGCGTTTTCTTGATCAGAAGTGGGAGGTGGTTTTATCCTTCTGTGACGGCTGGCGTGCCATCGTGACCCATCAGTCAGATGGAAGGCAGCTGGTTCTAGCTGAGTGGTGATCCACATCGGTGTCGGCTTAGACAACTGCAGGTTTTGTGAGCGATTGGGTCATCGAATCCGGACCCAATCAAGAACCGCGAATGGAGAACGCTCCGCTTGGCATTTCTTCTTCATGACGTACTGTTGTCGCACTGCCACCCTGTTGTTAGGAGTGACCGCCACCGCTGGAATGTCATCTGATAGAGGACGTGGCAGGTCCTGTTTAGATATGACTTACAACTCCTGCAGTGATGTGGCAGCTCGAGGAGGCTCGTGCTGCATGAGGCTCTGCTCTGGGTCCTGTGTGGATGCAGTCTAGAACTCCTGTGGTGAGGTGGCAGCTCAAGGACGCTGGTGCTGCATGAGGATTGGCTCCAATTCTCCAGTGTTCTGTTCGTTGTGTGGTGCAAAGCAGGGAGTGACTGCATCCATGTCTGAGTGCAGTGGACTCAGGACATTGTCGGTCAAACTGAGCTTACGGCAGCTTTGGTACCTCCATCCTGGGCAGGCAGGTGTGCGTGTGTGGTGCAAGGGAGAGCCGCAGTTACCACAGAATTAACGTGCTGTGGTGCCTTGCTGTCCCATGACGTTTGCCTCAGGGCCGTGGTGAAGAGACATGGGGCCATCGTGAGGATACATAGTGAGGATACATAGGGTCGAAGGGCTGAGCAGCCTATTAGCGGAGCTGAATGTGGGGAGCGCGGGACAGGGCCCACTAGCTGCAATGGTAACTGGGTAGCCACTTTTAGTTGAAGCACCGTTTCCACTGCCCTGACTAACGGCACATCATCCAACATCATCCATAGTTTCTTCCATGGCTTCAAATTCATTGTGTGCTCCGCTAGCTGGTATAGCACCATCTCACATTCCAGGTGTCCAAATTTATACATGCTAGCCAAACAGCGGAGGTCGGCTACATACCGTTTGCTGTCGGCGCTGGTGAAACCTAATTCTTCGGAGCATTCCGCTCCGTGGGGCAGCAAAATGGTTGGCCAACAAAGCCGCACAGCCGTCGCATGTTTCCTCGGGTCCAAGGTGCAAGGAAAGTCTCATCCTCGATGTTGTGTGGGTCATCCTCGTCACTAATGTTGTGTCTGAAGAATAGGCAGACACGACCATGTGCTGAAGTTAGCTTTATTGGGCTAAGATATATAATATAGTACAGAGCATTGTGTAGATTGCAGCACAGGAAGAGGCAAGAGAGAGAGACCAACTGGCCCTGGACAGTCTCTAATATGATGTGGGTGATGGGGGTTGACAGCTCTGTGATCTCCTGGAATACTGACTACCTGACAGGCAGACCACAGTTTGTCCAACTGGGCAGTGTCTTGTCTGATATGGTGGTTAGTGATACAGGAGCTCCACAGGGGACTGTGCTTTCCCCTTTTCTCTTCACCTTATACACTAATGACTTTCAGTACAACTCTGAGTCATGCCACCTGCAGAAATTCTCTGATGACTCGGCTGTTGTTGGGTGTTTAAGAGGGAGAGAAGAGTTTTGTTTAGTTTAGTTTAATGTTTATTTGAAAGGGACATTACATACTAATGAACATTATTACAAATGTAAGTATGCCAGATTTAGCAATACTGCTAATTTGCATCTGTAGTCCCCCTGCAGGTCAGAAAAACACACAAACAAACAATCATACAAGAGAAGAACATCTGCAATAAAACTGTGCAAAGTGGATATGCAAAAGTGCAAGAGTTAAGGTGCTACAAAACAAAACATTCAAATGTCACACAAGTGAAGTACTGTGTATGCATGTACACACACATGCACCCAAGCACCTCACAACAACAATAAACAACAAGGAGGGGGAGTACAGGGCACTGGTAGACAGATTTGTGGACTGGACCAAGCAGAATCCCCTGAAGCTGTCATAATTTAATTGCCAGAGACTCAAATGCAGAGTGAACAACACCAGAAGAACAGTCAGACTCCGATGGTAACATTTAGCAGTTTAATTGACACAAAAAAAAAAAAAAAAAAAACACGAAACGCACAATAACAGAAAACCAAACAAACACAAAACAGCACGAGTGGGCACGCTGGAGCAGTACACAGCCTGTAGAGGAGAGAAAAGGGAAATGATTAATAATGTGACTCGGAAGAGGAGGGAGAAGATGAGAAAGAAAGGAGGAGAGACTTACAACCCAAGCAGAGAGTCTGGCTGTGGACCCCAGCGTGTGGTGGTAGGAGCTGGTGGGGGGAAACACCAGCGGGATGACAAATAAGGGGAAGTCAACAGAGTGGAGAGGAGTAGTGGGTAAACTTGGGTGGAGCTGGTGTTGTCTTGGAGATGAAAGATTCTTATGAGCGTGCGCAGCCCCAGAGAACACACCGCTGAGATGGCAGCAAACCTGAAGAGGAGAAGACACAAAGGTAAGACAACAGGAAAAATAAACGCTATGAAACTTAGCATTCGTTGCTTGGCAGCAATACCCAATGGTCCAGCAAAGAAGCGTTCACAGTCTGGCTCTTTTAAATCTGGTTGATGAGGTAGCAGCAGGTGTGCACAATCATGCAGGTGGCGCAATCAACTCCGGAGCAGGGAAACAGGAAGAGGGTAAAAACACAGGAGGGGAGGGTGAGCACACTCACTTGATCATCACAGTGACCCCTCCTCAAGGGGCGCCTCCTGGCATCCCTCCAAGCTTGTTGGGATGCACCCGGTGGAAAGCCCGAACCATTCCTTTGTCATGAAAATATGACCCGGGGATCCACAACCTCTCCTCCAGTCCATAACCCTTCCAGTGGACCAAATACTGCAGGACCCGGCCCCGACAATGGACATCCAAGATCCTTTGGACTGTGTAGGTTGCATGGCCGTCGAGGACCCGGGGAGGAGGAGCGAGGCTTTGGGGGAGGACAGAGGGGGCTGGTGGAGAGGGGTTTAATCCATGACACGTGGAAGGTCGGGTGAATGCATAGAGTTGGAGGCAGGTCGAGCTGAATGGTGACATCATTGATGATGCGTGAGATGGAGAATGGACCCAGAAAGCGCAGTGACAGCTTCCGTGACTCCGTCTTCAGAGGAACCTGTTCAGCATAAAACCACACCTTCTGTCCCATGGTGTACTTGGGCGCTGGCGCACATCTGCAGTTGGTGTAGAGACGGTTCTGTTCGGATGACCAGAGAAGGGCAGCCCGAGTAGATCTCCACAGATGACAACAGCGGCAAGCACGGGCCTCCACAGATGGCAGAGCAACCTCCATCTCTATAGGTAGCAGCGGAGGAGTATACTCCATAGAGGTCTCAAAGGGCATCAGGCTGGTGGCACAGGAGACAGCAGTGTTATGCAAGTACTCCACCCAGGTCAGATGGGAGCTCCAGGTGGTCAGATTACAGGAAGCTACACATCTCAGGGTGGCCTCCAAGGACTGGTTAGCATGCTCAGCCTGACCATTGCTCTGAGGATGATATCCGGATGTGAGACTGACATTGGTACCCAGGGAACGACAGAAGGCTCTCCAAACCTGCGAAGTGAATTGTTGCCCTCAGTCCGAGACGATGTCAATAGGGATGCCATGCAGGCGGATGATGTGGACAGTAAGGAGGGCGGCAGTCTCAGTGGCATAGGGCGACTTGGATAAGGGAACCAAATGGATGTCCTTGGAATAATGGTTGATGATGGTGAAAATGAAGGTGTTACCTTGTGATGGAGGGAGACCCATAAAGTCTATGGCTATGTGTGACCAGGGGCAACTAGGGACAGGGAGGGGATGAAGGAGGCCAGCTGGTGGTGAGTAATCAGATTTGTTGGTGACGCAAATCTGGCAGACTTTAACATAGTCTTGAACGTCTGCTCTGAGGGTTGGCCACAAAAAAACTCGTAAAAGTTCAACAGTCCGGGAAATGCCAGGATGGCAGGCAAAAAAACTGGTGTGCCCCCAATGGATAACTTTGCTGCAGAGGGCAGAGGGGACATAGAGTTGGTTAGCCGGGTCTCCTTCAGGGATGGGTCTGGAGGACTGGGCCTGCCGGACCCTCTGTTTGATTTCCCAAGAAAGGGCTCCTAAAACACAGGAGGAAGGCAGAGTAGTTTCAGGAAGAGAAGTGACAGCTGAAGAGAGAGAGGAAGGAGAGGAGTTGAAGGAAAACTGGCGAGAGAGCGCATCAGGCTTACGAGACCCAGGATGGTAGGTAATGGAGAGATTAAACCTGAGAAAAAACAAAGCCCAATGGGCTCGACGAAAGTTTAACTGTCCGGCCGATCTGAAATATTCTAAGTTTTTGTGATCTGTCCAGACTATTACAGGTTGGGTAGCTCCCTCTAGCCAGTGCCTCCATTCTTCTAGTGCTAATTTAATGGCCAGCAGCTCACAGTCTCCTACGTCATAATTCCTCTCAGCTGGGATCAACCGCCAAGAGAAATAAGCACACAGATGAAGCTTTTGATCGGAGCCAGAGCACTGGGAAAGGACAGCGTCCACCCCCGAATCAGATGCATCAACCTCGACCACAAACTGGGATTGGGGGTCAACCTGGGCCAGGATGGGTGTGTCAGTAAAGAGGGCCTTTAATTCAGTGAAAGCCTGTTCAGCACTTTCGGACCATTTAAATGGGATTTTGGTAGATGTGAGCTGAGTTAATGGCATGGCTACTTTGCTGAAATTCAAAATAAATCGGTGGTAGAAATTGGCAAAGCCCAGGAAGTGCTGAAGCTGCTTCCTGGACTCGGGGGGTAGGCCAATCTACCACTGCCTTGACTTTTGCTGGGTCAGCCCTTAGTTTGCCCTCAGCCACAATAAACCCCAGGAAAGAAGTGGAGCTGGAAGTATACTCAAACTTTTTGGCCTTCACGAAAAGTTGATTCTTCAGCAGCCATTGCAGGACTGCCCGGACATGGACTGTGTGCTCCTCCAGTTTGCGGGCAAAAATGAGGATGTCATCCAGGTAGATAAAAAACAAATTGATTAACCAAATTGTGGAGGACGTCGTTGATCATCCTCTGGAAGATGGCGGGGGTGTTGGTCAGCCCAAAGGGCATCACTAAATATTCAAATTGCCCTAAGGGTGTTTTGAACGCTGTCTTCTATTCATCTCCTTCGCGTAGACAGACCAGATGGTACGCGTTCCCGAGGTCAAGCTTGGTAAACACCCGCGAACGCTGCAGAAGCTCGAAGGCGGAGTTTATGAGCGATAATGGATACTTGTCTTTGATGATAATAGCATTCAGCTTGCGATAATCAATGCACAGTTGCAGCAACCCGTCTTTTTTCCCCACAAAAAAGAACCCAGCAGCGAGAGGAGTGGCTGACGGGTGAATGAGGCCGATGCTTAAAGAGTCTTTAATATACGTATCTCTCCATCAGCCTCCCTCTCCGGCCAAGACAAACTGTAAAGCCGACTGGAACGCAGACGCGCGCCCGAGAAGAGATCTATAGTGCAGTCATAGGACTGATGAGGTGGTAGAGAGAGGGCCCTTGACTTACTAAAGACCTCCCCTAGATCATGATAGACCTCAGGCACGAGACTGCGGTCCGGCGGCTTGACCAGAGGGGAGGAGATAGGGAGAGCACACAGCTGAATGGAGACACAATGAGAGACAAAAAGGACTCCAGGAAGAAATGGAACCTTGATCCCAATTTATAATGGGGTTGTGATGGCATAGTCATGGATAGCCTATAATCACAGGAGTGGATGAACTGGGCAACACAAAAAACTGAATGGTCTTGTGATGGTTGCCGGATAAAATTATCAAAACGGTCTCAGTTTGGACAGTAACCGCGGCGAGTTTGCAGCCAGAAAGGGCTGAGACATTTAGGGGTGACAGAAGGACCTTGGTGGGAATCTTAAACTTTTGCACAAAACACTGTTGAATGAAATTTTGCTCAGCTCCGGAATCTGAGAGCTGAGGTTTTACACTTGGCCCCCGGTAACTGAATGAGGGCTGGAAGTGTAAAACTATTGGGAGGATTTGGATAAGATCCACCCACCAGACTGAATGGGGTGTTTTTGCAGTGCGTGTTCTGATGAACCGCAATGCATGCAGGCCCCCACCTTCTCCCGACGCCAGTGTTCCTCCGGAGTCAGATGAGTCCAACTAAGGACTCTCCGGTGGAGAAGCCAACCTCGTGGAGCGAAAGGGTGGGTGGGGGGGTGGGACGCAGACGAGGAGGCAGAGGCCCTCTGTTCCCTCGCGTGCTCGCGGTACCGATTATCCAGACCAATGGCCTGCTACATTAGTTCATCCAGAAAGGAGGAATTAGCGGGGATAGCCAGATCATCGTGGAGGTTGGAACGGAGACTCTGGAGGAAGGCACAGCAACGTCATTCCATCCAGAATCTGCCGCGACAACCCGGAACTCAACAGAGAAATTGGCGACTGACCGACTTCCCTGCCAGAGTCCCATCAATTGGCTTGCAATATTCCCCTCACTCTCTGTATGGTAGAATGCCCAGGTGAATTCCTGAACAAATCGATCGTATGTGTAATGGGGCCCCTCAGGACTATTTAAAATGGACTGAGCCCATTTAAGCACCTGGTCTCTGAGTAGCAGGGTCATAAATTGAATCTTGGATGGATCGTCCCAATACTCCCCCGCCACCTGCTGGAAATAAAACTGACAGTGAAACAGAAACCCTTTACATCCCCCCACCTCCCCCACTTACAGGGCCGGAGAGGGGATGGAAATGGTCCAGCAGATGGGAGGGGCTGTTGGAGCAGCAGGTGTAGGGAGAGACGCCGCACCAGGAAGTCGACACAGATGGTCAGTAACCGTAGCTAATTGCTGAGTGATAGTTTGCAATTGTTTGGACAAGAACATGACTTGGCGCTCTGTGGTGTCTAAACGGGAGAGTAATGACTGTTCCCCCGGTGAAGCGCCCGCTAAGCCTCGATCCTGGCTGGACCGTTCTCTTATGATTTAATTGCCAGAGACTCAAATGCAGAGCAAACAACACCAGAAGAACAGTCAGACTCAGATGGTAACGTTTAGCACAGTTTAATTGACACAAAAAACACAAAACGCACAATAACAGAAAACCGAAGAAACACAAAACAGCACGAGTGGGCACGCTGGAGCAGCACACAGCCTGTAGAGGAGAGAAAGGGGAGATGATTAATAATGTGACTCGGAAGAGAAGGGAGAAAATGAGAAAGAGAGGAGGAGAGACTTACAACCCGAGCAGAGAGTCCAGCTGTGGACCCCAGCATGTGGTGGTAGGAGCTGACGGGGGAAACACCAGCAGGATGACAAATAAGGGGAAGTCAACAGAGTGGAGAGGAATAGTGGGTGCACCTGGGTGGAGTTGGCGTTGTCATGGAGATGAAAGGTTCAGATGAACGTGTGCAGCCCTGGAGAACACACCGTTGAGATGGCAGCAAACCTGAAGAGGAGAAGACACAAAGGTATGACAACAGGGAAAAATAAACACTATGAAACTTAGCATTTGTTGCTTGGCAGCAATACTCAATGGTCCAGCAAAGAAGCACTTGCAGACTGGCTCTTTTAAAGCTGGTTGATGAGGTAGCAGCAGGTGTGCACAATCATGCAAGTGGCATAATCAACTCCGAAGCCAGGAAACAGGCAGAGGGTAAAAACACAGGAGGGGAGGGGGAACACACTCACCTGATCATCACAGAGGCTGAATGTCAGCAAGACCAGAGAGATGGTGATTGACTTCAGGAAGAAGAGGATGCCTTCACAGCCATTGTGGATTAGGGGAAAGGATGTGGGGGCAGTGGAGGACTACAAATACCCGGGTGTCGTGATCAACAATGGACTGGACTGGAAAGCAAACACCGATGCTGTGTATAAGAAGGGGATGAGCAGACTCTACTTTCTGAGAAAGCTGAGATCCTTCAATGTATGCAGCGAGATGCTGGAACTTTTCTATCAGACCGTCATTGCCAGCACCATCTTTTTTGCTGCTGTGTGTTGGGGTAGCAGTATCAGAGCCAGTGACACCAACAGACTTGACAAGATATCAAGAAGGCAGGCTCTGTGACTGGTCTCAGGTTGGAGACCTTTGAGGATGTGGTGGAAAGGAGGACACTGAACAAACTGTTATCCATCACGGACAATCCTTATCACTCCACCACACACTGGACAGACAGAGGACCACTTTCTCCAGGTGCCTAACGGTCAGGTACCAGAAATCTTTTCTGCCACATGCCATTTCACTGTACAATAACTCACTCTAATGTTGAATTTTGGTCATAACAATACTGCCATACTGCACCTTCCAGTCTAATTGGCACTTCACATTTCACCCTGCGTCTTATAATCCTTCCTTGTACAGTTGGTACTAGCCATAGATTCAAAAAGATCATCATCTCTTCAACCTAGTAGTAGCCTGTGTAGTATATAAAGTTATCTAAGCATTTATACTTCCCTAGGTAACTCCTTTTCTATTATGCTGTGTGTATTTATGTTGGTTTGGGTGGTCTTACTGTGTCATGCTGCTGTTACACTGTAATTTCCCAGTTTGGGATCAATAAAGTACATCTAGGGCAGCACGGTGGTAGAGTGGTTAGCACTGCGGCAGCACAGCAACTCACCCTTGGCCGGGGGATCCTGTGTTCGATTCCAGCCCCTGACCAACAGTGATCTGTGTGGAGTTTGCATGTTCTCTCCGTGTCTGCATGAGTTTACTCTGGGATTTCTCCGGTTTCCTCCCACATGCCAAAAACATGCAAGTTAGGTTAATTGGCATCAGACTGAGGATTCTAAATTGTCCTTAAGTATGAGTGTGAGAGTGAATGGTTGTGTGTCTCTCTGTGTTGGCCCTGCGATGGACTGGCGATCTGTCCAGGGTGTACCCTGCCTCTCGCCCAAATATGCTGGGATAGGCTCCAGCCCCCCCCCCCCCCCCCCCGCGACCCGAAAAGGATTAAGCGGAAGATGGATGGAAAGTACATCTATCTATCTATCTATCTATCTATCTATCTATCTATCTATCTATCTATCTATCTATCTATCTCTTTTAGCTAGCTAGCATCTAGCTATCTAGCTATCTATCTGACTGACTGTCTATCTATTTATACCCTTAGGTGCACTGACGTCACCTGTGCGTGCGTGGTCACGCAGTGCAGTGCGTCGTGCCATTTTACATACATCACATTACCAAAGTGAACTGTCCCGTCTGAAGCTAGCATGGTTTGTTACCTCATAGAAGCATTCAGGGTGTTCTGATCCAACTGTGTCTCTGTTGCTATGATCGCACAGTGATTCAAATTGTCCAAAGTAATTCAAAGTTGCAGCAACTTGTCCATTTTGTTGATAAACAACGAGAAATTTGTGAGGAAAAGACTTGGGGTTTATATTAGTTAATTTTCCCTTAGCTTAGCTTGCTACCTCACTCTCTTCACAGTCACTGTGCATGATGTCTCACTGGGGGGATGTCGAACTAACTCCCCGATTGTCAAAGCTGTTAATATCCAGAGTGTTGTGGTTGCTGTCTGTGTGTATTAGCAGCTCTGTCACGAATTTGCCTCTCAAGGCAGAGAATACGAGACCCAGGCGCTGTACTGTGAGTTTGTGAAGTTTATTACCCTAAAAACAAGAAACATAAAGTTCAACAAAGTGTGCAGAACAAAAAATACAAGCAAATGAGAAAAACTTAAGTCAGAACTTCACACCAGAGCAAAGCAGGGCTCTGGTGGAGACAAGGAGAAGAGAAACAATACAGCCGCAAGGAACAAATGAGAATAAAGCCCATAAATATGGTTCAAAACCTATTAACATAATTAACAGCAGGTGTGGGTACCTGAGCGGGCAGGAGAAAGCAATGATACGTAATTGGGATCAGCTGAGGCAGTGAGAGGGAGGCAAACCAAAAACTGACAGCTGACAGGGCATGCCCACACCAAGCTTCAAGCCCCTGACAGCTGTCAATAGTCAGAGGAAAATGCTAGAGATATAAAGAATAAAATAACATGCTAAATAAATATAAACAAACACGGAATAAAAATATAACACTAACACAAACAGGAAAAATGGCAAATAGAACAAAAACACATAAACCCAAACAGCATAAGATGAAACAGATGAGGAAACAAGCAGAAAAAGCCATGAGACCGAGTCTGGCAGAGAACTCCAGCACTCGGCTCATGACAAGCTCGTCTCTGCTATACTGTATGTGCTATATGTCATTGTTCATTCACATACAAAAACACTAAAAGAGCTTTAAGAAAACATGAAATAAAATAAGTGCTAAAGAAGGAAGTGCATTTGGCCACTGCATGTCCACCTGCAATCCTCTTAACCAGAGCAAAGAAGCACCACGATAGATTGATATGTATTCAAGTATCTAGATTGATATAAGTGTTCACTGTCGATTAGTATTTGAGAATCAATATTTTTGATGACCCTAGTAGGTAGAATCAAAATGGAGATGGTTGTCCGTGAACTTCAGATTTTGTAAATAGAGTTTATAAAACAGAACAAGCCAGACATCTTTGAGGAAAAATGTGAGATCATTCTGACATTAGTAAAGGTGTATTCTATCAATAGCCTTCATCGAATACTAGTGCATCTCAGAAAATTAGAATATCATGATTTGTTATTTATTTCAAAAACCTGCAAGCTATAATTATCAAAATTAAAGCAAAAATGTTCTTGAAGTATTTTCCTTCATGTATAAATATAGGATCTATCGAGGTTTGCCTTTTTGAATTAGATTATTAAAAAACTCAAACGTTCTCATGGTATTCTATTTATGAATTAACTAGTACCTACAGAATTATTTTTTTTCTTAATTCCAAATGTTATCTATTGTGTTCATCTCCTTTTCTTTGCATATGTACTGTACATACTTCATTGCATTTTCACTGCTTCAAGTGCATATTTTCTTAAATACTAGCCTTCCACTTTCAATACTGACATCGTTGCAAATATAAACATGAAAAATTATATTTGACAGGAAAAAAATGACAGGAAATATTTTTCAAATTCCCTCCAGTGGGTTCAGCACCTGCAGAGGGGATCATTGGGGTCCGGTGCAATGTGGCGTGGGTGGCAGTCAAAGGCAGAGACCTTGGCGGTCCGAGCCCTAGCTTACTAAACTGGCTTTTAGAAGGTGGATCGTCACCTTTCTTGCATGGAAAGAGTTTGATCTTGTACACCAGGTTGAGAGCTACACAGCTCTCTCATTTGAGGTTGAGCTCCTTCACTGGAGAAGTTCAAGTCTCGCGGTCCTATTCACGAAAGAGGGGAGAACAGTGAGGGAGATTGACAGATGGACTGGAGCAGCATCTGCAGTAATGCAGATGTTGTACCAGTCTGTCACAGTGAAGAAGGGGCTGAGCTCCAAAGCAAAGCTGTTGATTTACCGGCCAATTTACTCTCACCTATGATCATGAACTTTGGGTACTGACTGAAAGAATGAGATCATGGATACAAGTGGCTGAAATAAGCTTCCTCCGTTGGATGGCTGGATGGCCACTACTCCTCCACAATGAGAGGAGCCAGTTGAAGTGGTTTGGGCATCTGATCAGGATGACCCTAGGGCAGACCCAGGACATGCTGGAGAGACTATGTCTCCCAACTAGCCTAGGAATGCCTTGGTATGCTTCCTGAAGAACTAGTGGAGGTGGCTGGTAAGAGGGAAGTCTGGGCTTCTCTGCTTAGACTGCTGCTTCCACGACCCGGATCCCCAGACAAGTGGTAGATGATGGATGGATGGATAGATATTTTTAATATTATTACATCCCCAGCTTTATATTGCCTTAATTCCTTCTACTGATTTGAGGCTCCACATAGATGAAGGTGAAAAACAGGGATTTACTGACATCCTCAGAGTGAGGGATGGAGCGTGAGGCTTAAATTGTTTTTCTACTTGTCTCCAGATCGGCAAGCATCAGACAGTTGGGTGGATGGATGTATTGGATTTTATCAGGTATTACTGGTTAATAGATATATTACCTTTTCCCCATCAACTTCATAGGAGATTATGTATAAATTGCTTTAATACAATGGCTTTGTAGTTCCAAGTTAGAGATTTTTTTTAACCTTATGTAAACTATTTACAATTTTCACCAGCGTGTTCACTGACTTATATGAAAGCGTGTGTGTCTGCTTTATTCCCCTTTAAACATTTTGATTTTAAATGCCTATGAAATTACTCAAAAGTCCTGACCATAACTGTGGTGAATTCTGCTGCTGATATAAATAAGCATGACAGCAAGTTCTGCTCTAATGTGGAATTCTTTGTTCCAGCACTCCCAGTTTTACAGTAAACTCCTTTGATGCTGTTGCGACTCTGGCTGTTTGTAGTTTTTTCTGTGTTCTGGTTGGTGTTTTTCTGCTGCAATGAGTCATTTTCTCCATAGAGGGTCTTGCCCACCGCAGCTCGCCAGAGCTGGGCGGAAGTTGTTGGGGATTGGCTGAAACTGGCACCAACCCCAGTTTAAAACCTCGGGCCAGACTGGGTGACAGTGGGCAGCCTGACAGCAGCAGCGGCTCGTTTCGGCCTCCAGAATAGTGTGCTTTGCTTAGTTTGATTAATTCGTTGTTTGTGATTTTATGATTAATTCGTGTTAGTTACTTTGTGACCTTTTTCCTAAAGGACTTGTAAATACTTGTGTATATAAATTGGTAAGACCACATCCTTGTATATATTCACAGAGCAGAATGGGTGAGCTGCCTATTTCTTTTTGTCAGTTGTTCTCCTGTTTTTGTCAGTGTAGGATTGTCTTTTTGTTCCTTTTGTTTCACATAGGGACTAGGTAGCACTAATCTGGGTAAAGATATGTGGGGTTTTGTTTGTTATTTTGGTCTTGGTTCACCCCAGAGACACGCTCACTGGGATGTAAATAATTCACATGCAAATAAAGCATAATGAACTTGTTATTAATTTCTGGTTTTGGTTTTTGGGGACTGGGACCGGGATTTTCCCCATTCTCTTTATTGTGTGCTCCTTTTCCCCTAGACAGGGATGTAACATTTCATTAATAAATTTGTTTAGGTGGTCAAGGTTAGGATAACAGGTAGGTGTAGGCACAAAAACTGATTTAAGATTAGGGAAATGGTAAGGGACAGGGTTAGGAAAAGGGGTTGGGCTAGTACACAGATTACAACTGTAACCCACCACCACATTTTTTCATCATTTCATCGTGTCCTTAACCACTAGAAGTTGCTTAAGGTCCACATAATAGGGTATATCAGTGTCTGGTGAAGATGGTCATTTTGCTCATTTGGAGGACAGCTTCATACTTAAAGTAGTGCTTCAAATGTTATGGCCACTGACTGGGATAGCTGCAAAGCTGATGGAGTCATGTTTCTTTTATGGAACCACAAGCATATGGTAAATGGCGTTCACTTATATAGAGCTTTTTCTCATCTCTAGATGACCAAAGCGCTTTACAGATCCTGCTATCCACCCATTCACACACTGATGGCGACAGAGCTGCCATATACAGGCGCTGGCCTGACCAACCACGAGCAGCTGGGGGTTCAGTGTCTTGCTCAAGGATACTTTGTTTTGACATGCAGACTACAGAAAGAGCGGGAGTCAAACCCCTGAACCTCCGATCAGTAGTCGGCCACACTACACCTGCACCACAGCCGCCCCCAAGTCTTAAAAGTCTTAAAAGTGCAGTGTAAATATTTAATTGTGACACTACCTGCCATTCTCTGTTGCTTTCCTACGTGTACTCTGGTCAGGTGGCAATTGTGTTCTTCTTCATGAAGTCCTCCAGGAAATTGACTGTAAAGCAGGATGGCTTCTACAAGAAACATTTGTGGAACTACTGATGAATGAATGAATGAATTTTATTTATTTCGGATAGTACATTACAGGTTAAAAGAAACTGTATAATATAACAACAAGGTCAAATTAGACAAAGACTCCTTCTACTATACAATTCCACGTGAGTTATCCGAAATGGGTGATGGCTGAAGCCGCAGCTTATATTGCCCACCCATATTCCATCCAAGAATTCAAAGGAGAAAAAAGAGAAAACAAGACAAGAGTGATTACAATTTAAAACAAGGCTAAGACAAAATGTGACTGAGAGAAAAAGAAAACTGAGCTAGTCTAAGTTAAGCGGTTACTATTCAAAAACAAATCTAAGACATAGTGTCACAGAGAAAAAAAGAAAAAAAGAAAAACTAAGCTACAACACAACACAGGCTGGAAATGTCAATCCTTATGAGTTTACATGTCGTCTTGTAAATATGTTTGGAGTATTTCTTCCTTTAGTTTTTGTTTAAATTGTCCAAGCTTTGTATATGATTTTAATTCAGGTCCAAAATCGTTCCATAATCTGACTCCTTGCACTGAAATACAGTGTTGCTTGGTGGTTGTTCTCACTGTAGGCTTTTGAAATATACATATTCCTCTGAAGTGATATCGTTTCTCCCTTGTTTGGAACAACTTTTGGATATTTGCGGGCAGTGATAGATTCTTCACTTTGAACATTATTATTGCGGTTTTAAAGTCAATCAGATCTTTCAACTTGAGAGTTTTTTGTTTAAGAAAAAGTGGGTTTGTTGGTTCCCTGTAAGCTGCTTTGTTGATTATTCTAATAGCTCTCTTTTGAAGCATAAAGAGTGGATATATGTTTGTTTTATATGTATTTCCCCATACTTCATTACAATATGTCATGTATGGGAGTATTAATGAATGGTGCAAGGTGTATAGTGTGGGTTGATTCAGCAAATTTTTCACTCTGTGTAATATTGCAATTGATTTGGATACTTTACCTTTTATATAATTAATATGTGGCTTCCAACACAGTTTGTTATCAATTATTACTCCAAGGAATTTAGTTTCGGATACCCTTTCAATCTCTACACCATTTACACTGAGTTTGGGTACTGGGTAGTTGTGATGGTTGTTAAAGACTATAAATTTTGTCTTGCTTAAATTGAGCGTTAATTTGTTTGAATCAAACCACAGTTTCAGCTTTCCTAATTCCTTTCCGAGTGTATCCAGAAGTTGTTCCAAATTGTTTCCACTGCATAGCAGATTAGTGTCATCAGCAAACAATATTAAGTCCATTTTTTCTGAAACTTTACATATATCATTTATATACATATTGAATAATAATGGTCCCAAAACTGAACCCTGTGGGACTCCACAGGTGACCTTCAGTAACTCTGAGTTTTTGCTGTTAACACATGCAAACTGATATCTATTCTTTAAGTAACTACTTAACCAGGACAGTGCTACCCCTCTAATACCACAATTTTGTAGTTTCTTTAATAATAGATTGTGATCTACTGTATCAAATGCTTTTTTAAGATCCAGGAATACTCCAACTTATTTTCAATGGCTGTTGATATTTTTTCTGTAAATTCCATTAAGGCATATGCTGTTGTCCTTTTGTGTCTGAACCCATATTGCTGCTCACACAATAAATCATTCTTCAGTATGAAGTTGTCAATTCTCTCATAGAATATTTTTTCAAGTATCTTGGAAAATTGCGGTAATAGTGAAATTGGTCTGTAGTTGGAGAGTTCCCCTCTGTCGCCTGTCTTGTAAATCAGAATTACTTTAGCTATTTTCATTGCATTGGGAAATATACCTGATTGGAGAGACAGGTTATAGATATACGTCAGTGGTTTCACTATGCATTCGATAACAGTTTTGACTAGTAGCATGTCAATACCATCACAGTCAGTAGATGTTTTACTTTTGAACGATTTAACAATTTCAATGACCTCTCTTTCGTCTGTGTTCTTTATGAAGATGGTGTCTTTTACAGCAGTGTTATTGCATATTGTATCACCTGTAGGCGCCGTAGTGGGTATTTCTCGGGCCAGTTTAGGTCCAATGTTAACAAAAAAAATATTAAATTCATCTGCAGGTGAAGCTATATTCACATTAGGAGTCGATTTATTATTTTTTGGAATATTAGTTGGGTAGCTAGTATTTCTGCTTTTATTTCCAAGCATACTGTTGATTATTGTCCATGTATTTTTAATATTGTCTTTGTTTTTTTCCAGTTCTTTACTGTAATAGTCTCTTTTACTGCATCTTATTATATATGTTAACTTATTTTTGTATGTTTTATACCGTTGCTCTGCTTCTTTTGTCCTTTTCCTTATGAAAGCTTTATATAATAAATTTTTCTTTTTACACGCCTTTTGTAGTCCTTTGGTTAACCATGGTTTGTCAGCAAATTTGTGTTTAAGCTTTTTTTTAACTAATGGGCAGTTTTTTTCATAAAGAGTGGTTACAATGTTTATAAATGTGTCATAGGCTTCATTTACATCTGATACATAGACTTCTGTCCAGTCTTGCTTCAGCAAGTCCTCTTTAAAAGAACTGATTGCGTTTGGTGATTTGTGTCTGAACGATTTTGAGATTTTTTCTGGGTTGGGCCCCGTGTGGCCATGGATAAGTGCAAAGATTGGCAAGTGGTCGCTTATATCATTTATCAATAATCCACTTTCTATTTTCTTATCGAGAACATTGACAAACAGGTTGTCAATAAGGGTAGCAGAGTGAACTCTGATTCTACTGGGATGTGTTATTGTGGGATATAGACTCATGCTGTACATAGAGTTCATGAACTCTGTAACTACATTTTGTTGATGTGGATTAAGTAGGTCAATATTGAAATCTCCACAAATTGCTACCATTTTCTTACTAGTAATATTATTGTACAGCTCGACTAATTTATCTCTGAATGTCTCAATGCAAGTTCCCGGCGTTCTGTATATGCAGCTTATGATTAGATTTTTTGTTTTGTCTAGGTCAATCTCAACAGTAACACATTCCAAAATCCCTGGTAGTGCTGAGGACATTTCATTTACAAGCTTACATCTATATAGGTCATCAATATACAGTGCAACACCACCACCCTTTTTTTGAGATCTGTTAATGTTAAACATCTGATATCCCTCTATTGCCATCAGGGGAGCCTGGTCTTCATTAAGCCAGGTTTCCGAGACTGCAATAGCTGTGAATTTTCTGTTTAGCTGTTTTAAATAGTCCTGAATCTGTGAGAAGTTTTTGTTAAGACTTCTGCTATTGAAGTGTATTATTGACAGTTTACCATCTAATTGCACTTGACTTTTGAATTGCTTTTCAGTGTAATATTCACAGTGGTTATGAATATTATTGAAAAAGTGGTTATCAGGATCAATATCATTCTCTATCTCTTGTGGTTTATATTCAGCATAGTGGCATATTTTTAGAGTTTGAGTTTCCTCACTCTGTGTTTCATAGTCAGTGTTCATTTGTATTTATCTAAGTCAGTAGCATCTCTGATCATTATACTTTTTGCTTGCTCAGGTGTTCCATTTAGTTTAATCCAAATTCTACAATTTCTTGTCCAGGTTGACTGTATCTTATTTTGTTTTTTTAGCATCCGTGCCTGCCGTGCTAATTCAGCGGGTTTTTTTGTCAGGTGTTCATTTAGGTAAACTTGAGTTTCCTTTAGTTTTTTGGCCTGCCTCAGTATGTCATTTTTCACCCTCCTGTTCACAAAGCGCATCACAATTGATTTCTTTGTTTTGTTATCTTTCTTCGGTAAAGCATAACAGGCTGAGATCCCATTGGCTTCTACCTTAATGTCTTTATCATTAAGGAACTGAAGCACTTGGTTTTCTAGGGACATTGATTCACTTATGGAAGCATGTTCACCACTCAGTCCTGTTGCGGCATGGGCGTAGGACTGATATCTGATGTCTAGTCCACTTATAACTAGGTCATCAATGCAAGAACCTTGTTCAAGATCCTCGACGCGTTGCTCCAAAAGACGCCCGTGTTGCTCCAGGTCCATAATTTTTTTGTCTTTTTCTTTTATTGAATGTAGGGCTTGTACCTCTTCTATTAGGTTTATTATTTTGGCCTGTTGGTTAGTCATTTTGGCCAATTCTTCTAACACAAAGTTCAGAGATTTTTTAATTTCTTCCATTTCCTCTTTTTTGGGTGGCATTTTACTGACCTGTGGATAGAAATAAACAGAGAATCCGGCTAGGCTATCGCCGGCGCCTGCCTCCGTCTACCTGGCCAGTTATATCGCACACCGCCGGCGCAGCCGGAATCCACCGATCACAGCCACTCGTCGCCGTCTGGCTGGGTGGCTCCTCCGCTGGGCCCCGTCACCGCCAGTTATGTCGCACTCCGCCGGCGTAGCTCTAATCCACCGATCACCTCCGCCGATCGGTGGCCGATCACCGTCGCTCGCTGTAGTCTGGCTGGGTGGCTCTTCCGCTAGGCCCCGTCACCGACCGCCGTCAGTCTGGTAGTTCCTCGGCTGGGCCTCGCAAATTGGGCTCCGATTCAGGCCACTGTCCTGCTGAATCCAGGTGGCCCCTGTCTCTCACCAACGCCGCGCCCGAGCTCCCAATCGCCGCCTCGGTTGGTTCGTCCGGTAAGCCCTCACCGGGGACTGAGCCGCCTCGGTTGGTTCCTCCGGTAAGCCCTCACCGGGGACTGAGCCGCTTCGTGTCGGAGTTAGGTGACGCACAGGGGCTAGTGTTAAGCTAGCCAGATGCTGTTATTGTACAGAAAAAAAATGTAAAAACTATTCAGATGCATTTTGTCTGCTTCTTTGGTTGTCGCTGTGAATTTATTTATGACTTTTTTTAATTTAAATGTGTTGATTTGGTCTTAGATAATTTATTAATGATATTTGGGTCATATTAAAGTGTAGATATGGTTATATAGTTTACATTGTAGTTTCCTCCAAATGCTAAACTTGCTCAAAATGACTCAGTACTCCAGTAGTCTATTTAGTAGGTATTTTTCTTACTCTTTTCAATTTTAAAATATTATAACTGATATTAGTTATTATTGTCATGACATAACAATGCTCTTACTTGAGTTGATTTCAGGTTACTTTACCACCTCTGTTTAGGAGCCATGGACATCTGATCCTTTAAAAAAATAATAATAAAATAAAAGGCAAACAACTGTTTAGTGGATGCAAGGTATAAACTGATACAGACCAGCAACTACAGTAAAGCATAAAGAATAGATGTGTGGACGAAAAAAAAGCCAAACTTTTCCTGCCGAGTGATCACTAAAGTTATGCCACCATTTTTCAGTCTGCATAATGAGTTACTGGTTCCATTTCTGTACTGTTATCAAGTGCTGGATTTAGCTGTTCCAGTTCTCTTTTTATGTGGCAGACCATGAAACAAGTAGCTCCAGCAAGATAAATGCTAATTTCTGACAGCGATATTCTGTATCTATTATGTATAAATGCAGTTTGGCAAAAAAAAAAAAAATATTGCCAGTGGGTCTCTGGTGAATAGAGCAAGACGGAAAGAGGAGCCTTCTCTAACTCACAATATGTTTTGGCCCTTTGGGAGGCAACTCTCCTCTGTGCATATTGTAAGTCATGAAACCATTTTGGGCCAGAATGAATAAGTAATGGGACACAAAGTAAAGCAAGAACAAGCTGGCTGAATATTTCATCGTCCAGCTCTGTGCTGTGACCTAAAATCTGGACTCCACAATAGACCCCTGGCAATTCTAAAATATCACGAAAATAAATGAAATTGTTCACACTAGAGAGAGAATTGTTCCAACTTTAATAGTTTGAGGCTGAGAGGAACATTTATCATGCAGCAAACATTAATACATCTGACTCTTAGGTGGCAAGTCACCTTGTTTGTGGGTTTTCAGTGAACCTGATGCAGCAGGTTGGAGATTCCCATTGAACAGGGGCGAAAATCCCATTTCACTGTTGGGGGGGACAATAAACAGGAAAATGTGAGAGCTTAATTTTTGAGGGGGACATAAAAAATGCCATTTTTGCTGTGTTTTCTGATACTTTCTCAAATGTCTTATACTGTATAATGACATTAGATAATTATGTCATTCTGTAATTTCCCAGTTTGGGATCAATAAAGTACATCTATCTATCTATCTATCTATCTATCTATCTATCTATCTATCTATCTATTAGTCCATATCCTACTTGTTTACAGGTTTTTACACGATCAACCAGCACTACCAAAAGTTGTATTGGGTGGTCAGTGTCAATTACACCATATATGATCTAACAAAATGTCTTTGCTCATCATGAACACTGGTCTGATCCCCGCCACAGCAGCTTTACAAGAATTTAAAGCTCAAAATAAGTTCTAAAACTAGAAGAAATACCTTAATGTATAACTAAACTACATCAAACTATTCTTCAAAAATATGTATTTATTAACAAGCAACAACAAAACAAAATCTCAACATGTCTTTGTTATGTATGAATAAGGAAGGAGTCAGAGTCACGTTCATGCGGGAACCAACAACACCAACTACTTTATTATAGGACACAGAACTATTTATATACAAGGGGCCGTGCCCGCCTGACGTCACGCCAGAGGCGGGTACGGCAGCACACACACAAGCCACACTCACAATGCCACATTTCCCCTCCCCCTTACAAAAATGCAAAAAAAACGCACACAATTGAGACCCTCCCCAATTTAGGACCCGAATCATGTACTAAGAGAACAGGGGAATAATTAACTGTAATAAAATAACCTATCACATTAACACAAATCACATTCACACAAAACAACTAAAATTCAGCCAAGTCTCTTAAAATACATAAAATAATCCCATAACACACCACATACATACACACCACATACATACATACACACATAATGCACACCAGCACTATATACATATATTCACATTAAAATTTCTCAGGTGACACCGATGCCTATTGGCAGCCTGTGGTAGGATCAGCCCAGGGGCCCCGGGCAGCCCCACAACGTGTGCCCCCCTGGCAGCTATCTGCTTCCGGGATCAAAAACCACCTCGTCCGTGATACCGTCCCCTTTCTGCTCGGGCCCCGCGATGCTGCTGTCCAGCACGCCATCCCTCCGTGCACGTCGGTCCACCCCCAACCGCTTTCAACACTGCCATCATAGGCCCAAACACTTCGGCCCCCTATGGCCAAACTCCAAGGAGACCCAAAGCCCAATCGTCAGATCCACTTGCTGACCTGGGCACCTCTCCGCTGCTCCCAGCGCCCTCGTCCCAGGTGCTCCGCTGTGCTGTCTCTGCACCCACTCGTAGCTGCTCTCTCTCGGGGCTCACAGCATCGGTTTCGCCGACGTCGTTCTCTGACCCAGGCACCTCGCTGCTGCTCCCAGCACCCTCATTTCAGGCACTCCGCTGCGCTGTTGCCATGCCCGGTCATAGCCGTTCTCCCTCGGGGCTCCCAGCGTCACTCCCATCAGCGCCACTGTCTGACCCAGGCGCTTTGTAGCTGCCCTCAGCACCCTCATGCCAGGCACTCCGCTGCATCGTCTCTGCACCCAACTGTCGCTGCTCTTCCCCGGGGCCCTCAGCCTCCATGGTCCCGCTCTCCCGCTGCCTAGCCTCCAGCTGTGGGGATGACTCCTGCTGCTCTCCCTCTCCGCTGTCGTTGTACACTGCGCCGTCCAACTCATCAGCGCACTGGTCCTCCACCTTCCTGTGTTTTGCGGCTGGCCCACCGTCCTCAGTGACTGGGGACTCCCCCCTCACAGTCCCGGTCCCACCTTGAAGTCTAGCCAGCAGCCTGGAGCTCTCTTTTGGCATGCAGTTAGCTTTGCTGCTAGACTGCCCATAGATAGTGAATGCTAGGCTAGGCTAGTTAGCTTCCCCAAGCTAACTAGCCTAGCCTCCCTTGGCACCAAAACTCTCGCCACCCACAGCTTGTGGTGCTCATCTGCCCGGTGAAAAATTTGGCCAGCCGCTCGACAGCATCCTCATACTCCTTCATCTCCCCAATGTAGCAAGAATTTTTCAGCCCTCCGCGCCGAGATGGTGGGCCAGAAGTGCTCATTGTCTTCTCCCATTGAGCCCGCTTAGGCCCAGCTCCTCGATGTAATTCTTGAACGCGGCCCGCCACTTCGGCCACAGGACCACCGGCTATCCCGCGTACTCCAGAAATGGAATTAATGGTTGAAGTAGCCCATACGTTGCCATAATTATCCTCATTATCAAACTGTTATGTATGAATAAGGAAGGAGTCAGAGTCATGTTCATGGGGGAACCAACAACACCAAAAACTTTATTATAGGGTACAGACCTATTTATATAAAAGGGGTCATGCCTGCCTGACGTCACACCAGGGGTGAGTACGGCAGCACACACACAAGCCACACTCACGACACCACAGTCTTAAAACTAGGGCTGTCAAACAAAAACATTTTTTAATCTGATTAATCATAGTGATACTGTGGATTAATTTACAGTAATCATGATTAATACCCATCCATTATTACTTATGTTTCTTTTTGTGGAGGCAAAAAAGCTCATGACTGAAGAAATGAACAAATATAAGATAAGCCTTTATTAGTCCCACAATGGGGAAATTCCAGGATTGCAACAGCACAGGGATAGCAACACTCAGAGCAACAATCAGAAGGCAAGAAAAAACAAGAGCAGCTAGTATGCATATGTACATATTAATATAAATATATATACATAGACACACAGTGTGGAGCATTGTGGTTGGTGGATGTGCAGCAGAAAGTCTAAGCTCTCTCTCTGCAGATGCGGCGGGCCAGCTGGATGTCTTTGGGCATGATAAGATAAGATAAGATAAGATAAGCCTTTATTAGTCCCACAATGGGGAAATTCCAGGATTGCAACAGCACAGGGATAGCAACACTCAGAGCAACAATCAGAAGGCAAGAAAAAACAACATCTAGTAAACATATGTCCATATTACTATAAATGTATATATATAGACACACAGTGCAGAGCATTATGGTTGGTTGGTGAATGTGCAGCAGAAAGTCTAAGCTCTCTCTCCGCGGATGCGGCGGGCCAGCTGGAAGTGTTTGGGCATGATGGTGACCCCCTTAGCGAAGAAGAGACCACCAGGTGGGCCTCGCTGGTCTCCTGCAGAGCCATGACGGCGAAGCTCAGGAAACGCAGGACGGTCTTGAAGTCCTGAGCGATCTCCCTCACCAGGCGCTGGACGGGCAGCTTACGGATGAGCAGCTCCATGGATTTCTGGCAGCGACGGATCTCTCTCAGAGCCACGGGCCTGTGACGGCGAGGCCTCTTCACTCTGCCGGTGGCCGGAGCGCCTCTCCGAGCAGCCCTGGTGGCTAGCTGTCTCCTGGGGGGCTTCTTCCTCCAGTAGATTTTACGGGCGGTCTGCTTGGTTCTTGCCATCGCTCTTTATTATTCTGTCTTATATTTCTTGCACACCGCCTAAACTCCAGCCCGGCACCCGCGTCGTTTTCGCTACAGCTCCCGGTATGTCGAGTTTCCCATTAGCACCGGGCGGCGGCCAAGTGCTAGCTAGCACTAGCTCCTCCCCGCTGTAGCGTCTCCCGCTGCAAACCGTGGCTCCGTCCGCCGACCCAGGAGACCCCCGGGGCGATCTGTGCGTCCGTGATATATATATACAGAGTGAAAGGTGTAGAAAGAAGAAGGAAGATAAAAAAAAGGCTGTTGCAACGGGCAGCCTACTCATGTGGCGCCACCGGTCCGGCAGAACCGATGGTGATGGTGACCCTCTTGGCGTGGATGGCGCACAGGTTGGTGTCCTTGAAGAGACCCACCAGGTAGGCCTCGCTGGCCTCCTGCAGAGCCATGAAGGGGGAGCTCTGGAAGCGCAGGTCGGTCTTGAAGTCCGGAGCGATCTCCCTCACCAGGCGCTGGGAGGGCAGCTTACGGATGAGCAGCTCCGTGGATTTCTGGTAGCGACGGATCTCTCTCAGAGCCACGGTACCGGGCCTGTAACGGTGAGGCTTCTTCACTCCGCCGGTGGCCGTAGCGCTTTTTCGAGCAGCCTTGGTGGCCAGCTGCTTCCTGGGGGCTTTTCCTCCAGTAGATTTACGGGCGGTCTGCTTGGTTCTTGCCATCGCTCTGTAATCTTCTGTCTTATATTTCTTGCACGCCGCCTAAACTCCAGCCCAGCACCCGCGTCATTTTCGCTTCAGTTTCTCCCGGTATGTCGAGTTTCTCCGTTAGCACCGGGTGGCGGTTGAGTGCTAGCTAGCTCTTCCCTGCTGTATTGTCTCCTGCTGTAAACAGAGGCTCCATCCGCCAACTTGGGAGACCTTTGGGGCGATCTGTGTGTCCGTGATATATATAGAGTGAAAGGTGTGCCGGATCAGAAAGTTATCACCGGATCAGAAAGAAGAAGGAAGATAAAAAGACTCAGAATTGAGCCGCTGTTGCAAAAGGCAGCCAACTCGTGTGGCGCCGGAACCGGAAGGCAAAAATGCAGAGAAAATAGACAAAAATGCATCAGTTGAATTTATGTAAAATATGCCAGAATTGCATTCCCATCCGCCAAAACTATAAAATATAACACTACAGCCAGTCTTGTAACCATTTGTGCATTTTTAGAAGTACCCATTATACATTTTTTAGAAGTAAAAATTGTTATTACCTCTTGTAAATTGTCTTTAAACTATGTTTATTTTCCAGACATTTTAGTGTTTCAAAGAGGGTTAGAAATCATAGTGATCCAACTCCACATTTTACAATCTTCAAAGTTGAGATTTTGCATTTATGCATTGTTGGTAAAAAGGGTATTCATTTTTTTTCAATTTTCAAAGTACATAGTTGTATTGACTTGACTTACCCTAAACACCTGCTTGCAACGATGGGGTGCAATTCTCGTCAAGCAAGCAATTCTCAGCATAAAACTGACAGACTTTGGACAAATGAGATAAAATATCGCTTTTCACGCTCTGTATGTGACTGCTGAAAACCCTTCCTAGTGGTCAACAGTGGTAAAGATTTTTTTCAAGAAACTAGTCAGATCAGATGTCAGAACTTTCCAAGGCTATAACTTGGAAACTTTATCTTTAACACTTTACCCTTAAGTGGTAAGAGATAATGGCTTACTGTCAATTAGAAAGATGTAAAATATGATCCAAAGTTTCAGATAGGAGTGAATTTATGCATTTAATTTGCACAATGCCGGGGCAGCTATATTGAATTACATAACTCAGTCAAAAGCAGATTTTGGACATATTTACACAAAGAACGGTTCAGTCTTTTGACACCGTTTTTTGAACAGGGGTATGTTGTCATCTTATCTTCAAAGTATATGAACAAGAAAATCAGTACAATATCAAGAAACAAAGAAATTCGTCACTTGCCGACGGTGAAGGGGACTTGCTCGCTGGAGTGCGCGGTCCGTTTTTGTCCATCGTGGTCGTTATTTTCTGTTCTGTCGGTCATTTTGCACTCTCTCCTACATCTAGACACTCTTATGATTATCCCACATCAATTTCGTTTGTATGCCCCGGCAATTTTTCGAGTATGAAGCAGTTTTATGTGATGGTACATGACGGTGCATGGCAGCCATATTTGCTTTCTGGGCTCAAAGAAGGAAAACAGGAAAAGGAAATAGGGATTTCTTCTTCTTGGGTGTATTGCTTGTCATCCATGAGTCCTCCAACGCGTGCCTGCCACCTTCTGAACTGGCACGATCAGTACAAGTAGCTGGGGAGTTAAAAGGATGTCTGAATCAGTTGACAGGCGCAGCGCCGTGCTCTGCCACAAGGGGCATGCGGAATCTCACACTCAAAGGGTTAACAACAACAGCAACAATGGCATTGTTGGGTTCTCTTAATTGATCAGTGTTTTATATACATTTGTGACTATAATGTCTTAATCTTACTAACAGTTTCTTAATAATACATCACACATCACAATAGTACATCCTAGAGTCTTTTCTTTGACGCTTGAAAAACCAGCATGATTCAGAGACTGGCATCCTTGATAACTCACTGTAACCTCTGTTGGGACTGTGGCATAAATCAGTGGTTTGTCAACAATTTAATATTATAATAATTGGTTTAATAGATAAAGTGATTGACATGCTGCATAGACACTGATCGATTTAGACCAGAATTATTAAATCTCTGAAAGATGATAAATGAGAAAATATCTACAAAGACATTCCTGGGCAGAGTAAAACTGAATTTATGCTGCAGGAATAATTTGTGTTGCTATGCAACTACATCTCACCTGTCAAAGGACAATGATGGCTTAAAAAATTATTAAAAACAAAAAAATGCTGAGCACAGTTGTCACATCAAGGTGCATGTTCTGTGTGCAGAGAAGAGGGTGAAGCTCTACAGCTCCACCTTCAAATAACAAAAATGATGACAGCCAGAAGGAGAGAGGATTTAAAATATTTGGATCTGTGTTAAGTTTCAAGTGTCTGCACGTCAACATGATTACACAAGAAGCAGCAACCCAAATAGTATGAAACTTGGTTGGGTAGTTGAATGGATAATTACTCTCTATGGATGCATTCAGACCAGCAAAGCTCTGTGCTGTTCCCATTCTGGCCTCAGAACTTTGAAGCTTTCTGGTGAACCAGCCCTCATTCAAAATTAGGTTCTGAAATAGGATCCTGGCCTTTGTGAAAAGGGCAATTAAACAACCATTCTAGAGGGAAGTTTCCAAAAGAGGCTCAATTTTTGCTGCAATCAGAGGTGGGTAGAATAGCCATAAACTGTACCCATGTAAAGGTAGTGTTACCTTTTGATACTAATTTCTCAAGTATACTAGTGTTTCTCAAAATGTTAGAATATTATGCTTTAGTAATTTAATTCAGAACTACACTAAGTCATAATCATTATAAGAAAAAAGGTTTGAAATGGCAAACTTTAAGTGTGTAGAATTTAGAAATCAAGAAGGATTAACTTCTTAAAATTGAATTACTAAAAACAGAAATTTCCACCTTTTTTAACCATACATTTGCTGTCATTTCCTTGTGAATTTACAATTTTTTATTTTATTTTATTTTTTTATTTTTTTTTGGGGGGGGGGGGTAAATTTGAAATTGTTTATTACACAAAATTTGTGATTTTCACCTGTTACAGCCCACTTCTTTTCAGAATGGGGTCTCTCTGTTATTGTTTTTTTTTTTCTCTATGTTGTAGGTGAAGCTGTGAAGAACCACCCCTGGCTGAGAGGTGGCTATATAAGCCATCTCTGCGTACCTGTCAGTAGTGTTCTGCTCCCGTAGAGGCCGGTCGCCTTTCTGCTGTGCATGTTCTGCCCTGCTGGAGGCCAGTCGCCTTCCTGGTGCTCTGTTTTGCTTACTGCTTTTGTTGTCTGTCGCTTGGTCGGGGCTGTGCTGGTGGTCCTGTTTGTGTGTTTGTAGCCTGTGGGTTTTCTGGTTTGGGGTTGGCCACTGGGCAGCCCCCAGCCCCTGATAGAGGTGTATGTGGTCGCTGCATTGGCTAGTGACTGTTTTTTTGGCTTGTTTCACACATCCCATACACACGCATACACCACTAACTATACAGACACTTATTTATTTATTGCTTTCTTTTAATAAATAAACTTGTGATTAAATTGGCATCTCCGTGTGGTCTCCCCTTCTTTATCAAAGCCTAGAGCCGGGCTTGTGACATATGGGGGCTCATCCCGTTTTAAGCCAGGGACTGTCTGTTTCTGTTTTTGCCTGTATCTGACAGATGGGTGTTTGCCCACTTGCCTGAATTTGGTCGTTGTGTTTGAGCTTGTAAATCATTTGTGGTCTGACAAATGAAGGTTTGTTTGCTAGTCTGCTTGTTTGAATCTGTCTGTCTATCTGAACTTGGTTTATCTGTTTAGCCTTTTTAAAATCATTTAATAGGACAAATGAGGGCTTATCTGTCTGTTTGAACCTGGTCTGTTAAGCATGTGGCCCATTTGAGAGAGAGAATGGGGGGCTTGTCTGTCTGTTTGTCTGACTGGACCTGGTCTGGTTGAGCTTTGGACACTTTGTGATAGAAGGGAGGCTCATTTGTGTGTTTAAACCTGGTTCGTCTGTTTGAGCCGTACACCCGTTTGTGAAAGGACAAAGTGGGGGGCTCGTCTGGTTATCTGTTTGAGCTTAAATCCATTTGTGAGAGAAATGGGAGCTCATCTGTTTGTTTGATGGATTTGTCTGTGTGTGTGTGTGTGTGTGTGTGTGTGTTGGGGGGGGTTGTGTGTCACTGGGTTAATACAGGTAAGTGTTTTCCATTCCTTCAGATTGATATCGCTGATAATTTCTCCTGGTAGGCTTAATGGTGAGTTCCAATAGGGAGTTCACTGGCTGCTTATGGTTTATTGTGGCCTGAAAGCAGCCCTGGGGTCACATCCATGGGAGTTCCTGGCAAGTCACCGCTTAGCGGTTGCTGGACAGCCCAGTGGGCTAGTGATTAAAGAACCTCCTGCAAGTAATATCTGAAGACTAGGGTCCTGATTATTTAGATCGTTTTGTGACCAGGTAGTCAGGGAGGAGAATTGCCAGTATGTTGATGTTGTGTGGAGACACTTTCTTCTGTTTAACCCAGCTAGTTTTTGTTTGTTCCAATTGTACAATCTGCTCATGTGTGTGAATGGAGGCATAACATTTATTTTTTCTGTGAATGAGTGAGCAGCTGTGGTATCTGGGTGATGTCAGCGTTCATTTGTGTGCAGCATTTTCTGAGGAGCACACCTGTTGGGGAGACATGGAGGTGAGTGTCTGTTAATTTGTAAATTTGGTTTGTGGTGTTGTTGATTTGGGACTGTGAGTTGAATTTTTTTGAGTTGTTGGGCAGAATGCTGCACTTGGGTTATTTTGTCACATCAGTCTAATTTGTTTGTACGCGTTAGCATGCATAACACCAGTTATAACGGCTAGAACGAGTTTGACTCGTAATGCTACCACATTGTTGTTTGAACAGTGGAAGGCATTTTTTGCTGCTGGAGTTGGCATTGAAATGGGGATGTTTGGACAGACGTAGACTGAGTGTTTCAGCTGCCGGTGGTATGGATTTGGGTCCAAACGGTACCTCTAATTGTGTGTACTAAGGTGGTGTTTCCTCTGATTTGTACCCAGTTTTGTCTGTTTCTTAGATGCACAATCAGCCAATCTGTGAATTAGTTCCAGCATGCACAGTG
Source organism: Pholidichthys leucotaenia (assembly GCA_020510985.1). Lineage (NCBI taxonomy): Eukaryota > Metazoa > Chordata > Actinopteri > Cichliformes > Pholidichthyidae > Pholidichthys > Pholidichthys leucotaenia. The sequence continues at coordinate 154,215,745 of CM035841.1, forward strand.
ACACCTGTGGTGTTGTCTGCACCAATTAATTTGATTTGGAGGGCCTGTGTGTGGAGCATCCATGTGTGCTCTCTGATGGTGACTCATCAGTGGTATCAGGTGATGTGTCAGAGAAGCTGGATTCTGTGTCAGACTGTCAGTTAGAACAACCAATTTGTCTGACTGTTATCTCTGACAGTCATGTGGGTCTGGGTGGTATTGTTAAAGTGCTGGCTAATTTGGTTCCTGATGAAGGATGTTTATGTACACCTGAGAAGGAGTTTGTGTCAAACAAAGCATAAACAATTAGTTTGTCCTGTTGGTGCTTCTGACAGTCACCTGGCTCTGAATGACATTGTGAAAGTGCCTGTCAGTCTGGTCTTTGATGACATTTGTTTGGTTGCATCTGAGCATGAGGAGGAAATGCAGCTTTGCCGGATTGGTCTGTTGAGGTCAGATTGCTCCCGAGAAGAGATGATTTTTGAACTGGAGTGGTGTCTCAACTGTCAGTTGGTTCAGCTGCTGCAGGGTCTGTGCATGCACCTATGTCAGATGATGATGTCATGGTGACATGGTGACATGGTGACATGCTGACTCACTGCAAAACCTACATGAACCGTGGCTTGCTCCTGAGTTGTTCCATTTTGCTCCTAGGTTGAGACCTCTGGTTGTCTTGTGGAGTTTTCAGGTTCAGGTTCAGGTTCAGGTTACTTTATTTGTACCCTTAGGTAGATTTGTTTTGCAGTCTGGTGACATCCATATTTACAAGCCACAAATTACATTCAACATAGACACAAACACAGGCACATATGAAGCTGACTATAAACATGATAAAAATACTCAAGGCTCCATCAATCAGGGTATAAAAAAGACAAAGAGATGGGAGAAAAACCAGAGGTAAGAGAGAAGGGTCATATTAAAAGTTAAAAACTAGTCAAAGAAGTTAAAAACTCAAAGGCCTAAAACCCAATAAAATATTTAGAACCCAAGTAACATCCTACAAAAATAAGTAAATATAAAATGGAGTTAATAAATAGGTACCTAAATTGTGTGCAATATATTGTTACAGCTTGTTCAACTCTTTGACAGCAACAGGAACAAAGCTGTTTTTGTAGCACTGGGTTCTACTTTTTGGGACAGCAAACCTCCGTCTGGAGGGAAGAAGCTGAAAGTTGCAGTGCAAAGGGTGGGAGTCATCATTTAAAATGGAGGTAGCCATCCTTTGTACTTGTCTGGTGTACAGGGATGTCAGGCTCAGCTGTGGCTCACCAAGCAAACGACTGGACCATCTAACTACGTGATCCAAGGATTTCCTCTGTTTCAGTTTTATCTGACCAAACCATGACACTAAAGAAAAGGATAAAACAGATTCAATAAAAGCCCGATAAAACATTATCATTATGGTTTGGTCAATTTGGAAGCGTGCAAGTTTTCTCAAGCAATGCAAATGTTGCTGACCCTTTTTGCACACCCTTTCACAGTTCTCTTCAAAGTTTAAATTACTATCAATAATCGTCCCAAGATATTTGTAGGATTGTACACATTCGGTGGTCTGGCCTTTTAGTACGGTGACTTTGTGCCTGGGAGTTTTCCTCCTAAAGTCAATAATCATGTCTTTAGTTTTTGTTGTATTCAGCTGCAGGTAGGAATCCTCACACCAGTGAACAAAATTATCAACTACTGGGCCGTGGCCACTCTCACCATCCTGGAGGAGACTGACAATAACTGAATCATCAGCATACTTTATAATGTGTCTGTTGTCATGTCTGCTCCGACACGTTTGTGTACAGGATGAAGAGTAGTGGTGACAACACACACCCCTGAGGAGAACCAGTAGAAGAGCACTTTAGGTCAGACAATGTACCATTGACCCTTACTCTCTGCGTCCTGTTGGTTAAGAAATCCAGAATCCAACCCACCAGATTATTGCTCATATCAAATTGTTGCAGGAGCCTTTCAACTAAGATATGAGGTTGGATTGTATTAAAGGCGGAGGAAAAGTCCACAAATAAAAGTCTGGCGTGTGTCCCATTAAAATCCAGATGTTCAAAAAGCATGTTAAACAGAGTGACAGTGGCATCCTCCACTCCTCTGTGAGGCCTATAGGCAAACTGCAGAGGATCCAATGCATGCTCAGTCTGCTTTAGGACCTCACATCTGACCAGTTTTTCAAAAATTTTCATTAAAATTGAAGTCAAAGCAACTGGTCTAAAGTCGTTTACCGTTTTAGGACAGCTGAATTTTGGAACGGGAACAACCACGGCTTCTTTCCAGATCTTGGGCACATGTTGTGTCTGTAAGGACTTATTGAAAATGTAATGAAATATAGGACTCAGTTCATGTGCACAGGACTTTACCAAGCGCCCACATATATTATCAGGGCCCTGACTTTTGTTCACTTTTACAGCACAGAACTCCCTTTTAACATCCTGCACCTCAATATTAAAGTGCTGATTGTCTTTGAGTTTCTGTTTCAAATCTTGGGTTTCTGTGCTAAAATCAAAGGAGTCAAAACGACCATAAAAACAATTAAGAGCATTAGCCAGCTCTGTGTCTGAATTAAAACCATCTAAAAACACACGATTACTGCGCTCTGTGCTCTGAAAGCCTGCAATAGTTTTCATACTGGCCCAGGCTGAACCAAGTTTCTTTGTTGCCATCTTGCTTTCCAATTCTGATTTATAATTCTGTTTTGCTCTTAAAATTTCGGACTTCAGCTCTTTTGTGGCAACCTGTAGCTCAGAAACAGACCCCTGTTTAAAGGCAAGTGCTTTCCTCTGTAAGCAGGATTTAACTGATTTTGTAACCCATGGTTTGTTGTTGGGATATATTTTGACACGTTTACGTGGAACGATCTTATTTTTACAGAAAGCCATGTATGAGCATGTGACATCCACCAAAGAGTCCAAATCATCTCCGCAAGACAGTGTGAACATCTCCCAGTCTGTACAGTTAAAGCATTCCTGGAGGCTGTGCACTGAATCTTCTGTCCACACATCTATGTCTCTCGTCTCCACCTTGCCTCTTCTGAGAGCAGTTTTATATGTGGGCAGCAAATGTACACAGTTGTGATCTGAGGATCCTACAGGAGGAAGGGGGAGTGATTTATAGGCCCTCTCTATGGATCCATAGCACAGGTCCAATGTCTTTTTGATAGTGGTTGTCCTCCTGATGAATACCTGTATTTTTTCTGCCTGGCTGTGGACTTGGATCAGCCTCCTGACAGGTTTTCCCTTTCTGTCCAGTTGACCCTGGATTTTGGTCCACCACACATCTGGCGCTCGGAATGTTGTGGTGGAGATCTTGTCCTGCAAATATTGAGTTCTGGGGGGTAAGACTTAGGAATTCTTGTTTAACGTTACCTGTGCTATCTGTTTGATTTGTCAGCCCTCTTAAATTGCTTCTCCAGGTGCCGGGATTTACTGGTTAGCTGACAGGTTAGAATGGGTTGGCTGGGTGCTTACACCAGTACTTGGTAAGGTAAAAAAAATGGTGGATCTGTACTGGTGGTATTTTAATGGGACATAAAACACTGTAGATAATGAATTGAGAATATTTATTATGGAATGATAAATTATTTGGGAAGTTGTTGTAGATCAGTCTGTGTAGGCCTTCCCAATTGGGAAACCCTTTTGTTTTTTGTTTTTTTGTTGTTGTTTTTTTTTGGGGGGGGGGGGGTTACGGCCCGCTCCTTTTCGGAGTGGGGCCTCTCTGTGTTTTTTACTCTATGTTGTAGGTGGAGCTGTGAAGGACCACTCCTGACTGAGAGGTGCCTATATAAGCCATCTCTGCATACATGTCAGCAGGCCGGTCACCTCTCTGCTGTGCGTGATCTGACCCGCCAGAGGACGGTCGCCTTCCTTGGGCTCTGCTCTGCCTACTGCTTTTGTTGTCTGTTGCTTGGTCTGGACTGTGCTGGCGGTCCTGTTTGTGTCTTTGTAGCCTGTGGGTTTTCTGGTTTTGGGTTGGCCGCTGGGCATGGTTGGAGCGCTGGCAGGGGCGTATGTGGTTACTGGATTGGCTAGAGACTGTTTTTGGCTTGTTTCACACATCCCATACACATGCAAACACCACTGACCATACAGACACCTCTTTATTTATTGCTTTCTTTTAATTAAAAAAAAAACAACTTGTGATTAAATTGGCACCTCCATGTAGTCTCCCCTTCTTTGTCAAAGCCTGGAGCCTGGCTTGTGACTCACCACACACAGTGGATATAAAACGTCTAGACACTCCTGTTCAAATGCCAAGTTTTTGTGATGTAAAAAAAATGAGACCAAGAAAAATCATTTCAAAACTTTTTCCACCACTAATGTGACCTATAACCTGTACAACCTAATTCAAAAACAAACTGAAATCTTTTAAGGGGAATTCCACCACCATTTCCCCTTGTCTTCTTTCACCCCCTTGCAGTCTCCTGTCTTTTTTCAGATTTCTCCTTCTGCATAAGATGTAGTCCACCTGTGTGTTATGTCTGGAAATATCTTGTGATGACGAGGCCAGGTGCATGGTTGAACTTGGCTTTATTATGGAGTTGGGAAGACACAGGATACAGCCACCAGGCAGGGGCATCAGCCAAAAGACCGAACCCTGATGCCCACTGGTATTTATAGGGGTGGTGCAGTGGCGGAAGGAAGTGGTCGCAGCTATACCGCACTTCACAAATAAGAGCATCCCCATAACTATATAACACCCCCCCCTTTAGAAAAGTCCAAAGACATACACACAGTTAAGACCCTCCCCAATTTAGAACACAAATCACACACTAATAAAACTAAAAGTGAAAACACTAAAGGGCTTATCACATTCATACAACAAAACCTAAAACTAGGGAGGACAGGTGGACTACCGTCCTACCCCCAACGGCAAGGTGGATTATTCTGCCACCTTTAAAATAAATAATTATAGTCCATTAATAACACAAAATCACTGCCGTGTTCCCTAAACTAAACAAAACACATAAAATAACCCACAGAACTACATACAATTATATACACAACAAAACACTTTTTTTTTACACATGCACACATATGAATATTATTTCAAAACAATTGCAAACACACTATTAGAAAAAAACACACTATTATAACTTCTTTCACTCGGTCATATATATAGACTCACAGACCACACAGCAAAGTATGGGAGGAACTGGCCTGTGGGGCCCCCGGACCGTCTCTCCGCAAGTCCACCCCTGGAGGCGGCATGCGGAGATCGGGCGGCATCGGGCGTCCCTCTTGTCCAGGCCCTCCACCTGCAGTTTCCTCCCGGGCACGCCGCAGCTCATTAGCGTGCCTCCACAAGCCATCTGACAGTTGAAAACAGGCAGCGCCTCATTTAGCCATGATGTGCAACCACCCCTGGTGTTCTTCAGACTGTTGTTTGGTCCGTATACACCGTGGTTGCCCCTTCTCACAAGCCTAAACCAGATCCATGACTCTCAGAGGGGTCTTGCTTGGCCTACAGTGTTGCTGCTTGGCACCCAGTTCACTGCCTGTTGGTCTGGCCCCGACTCCTTGTAAAGCTGCTGCAGCGTTCGCCGTTGAAGCTCCAGATCCTCCATCCCACTGCGGCTGAGTTCTGGAGGAAACTGAGACTCGCTTGTCGGCGTCACTCGTTGACACAGGAGCTGCGGCGTCACACACGGAACCTTTGTACAAGGTATCCAAAACGTCGGCACTGAGACCCTCCTGTGTCAAACCTGAGTGAGGCTGGTCCTGCTTGACCGCCGTGGTGCAAGACAAATCCTTCCCCCACACCCTGTTGTCCTTTGCTGCCGGAACCGGACGGCTCCGCCAGCCACAACCACTCCACTCCTTCCCAGCGTCATCTCTAATGGCGAACCCCAGTCCATAAAACAGGTTGCAGCCTGTAGTGTTGTCGCCTCGGGTCGTCACATGGAATGCGCAGTTAGGCATCGCCACAGACTTATACCGAGCCGTCAGCTCCAGCATTCCAACCATGCGCAGCCTGCTACCTCCATGACCATAGAGCGGCGCTGGTCATCTCTTATTCTGTAAATGTAAAATTTCCCTACCGTGGCCCAATTCAATAATGATCTCTCCGCCACCCCGTCAATCAGCAGCGGCACCTCCTCGTCATCCAGTGTCATCACACAGTACTTGAACCCGTTGGTACTCAGGGACACCGCATGGACAGCTACCGGGGCGGGTGTTATTCTCCGTGGGCTCCCCGGTTTGGACACACTACACACCCTGACAAAATGGTTCAAATGTCCATACATGCCACAGCGCTTCCATCTAGCCGGGCATTCCCTAACCTTGTATCGGTGCTTCATGGACCCACAGCCCATGCATACGGGTTTCCTCAGTTCAGACCTCAGGTTGATGTTGTAGGATTCCACGCTGTCGTCTGCCACGCTATCCTCACTGTCAGGGTCCGCTACTGATGCTGCAGCGGCAGGTCCCAGCTGTCGTTGTGATTGGCGCCACTTTAGCTCCGAAGCTAGCCCGTCCGCGTTCTCCACCTCAAGAGCTAGCTTGACAACCTCGGCTAACGTCAGTTCACTTGGTGCCGAAAGCAGCCCAGCTCGCAAAGCATTGCTGGTTGTGTGTTCCGCCAGCTGGTCATGTACCATTCCCTCCTCCAACGTCCTGAAACAAAACTCGCTAACCAGCTGCCGCAGGTCAGCGACAAACTGGCGGACAGGCTCTCCCACATGCTGGTGTTGTCGTGAGAAACAAATCCTCCGGCTGCTGACGTTGTCTGGGGTGTGGAAATGATGCACCAGCAATTCAATCACATCCTCATATGAATCGGTAGCTTCGAGTGTACGCAGGATGCGCTGGCTCTCAAACCCCAAATTATGCACCAGAAGCACACATGCCCTCTGCCTATCTAGCTCACCCAGGTTGAGCACCGCAATGTAGTTTTGAAAGGCGGCAAACCTTCTTCACCAAGGCACAGGTGGCTCACCTGGGAACTCCAGGAAGGGCCGGAGTGGTGAAACATACGCCTCCATTTTTATTCTCTTCGCCAAAATGTTATGTCTGGAAACACCTTGTAATGACAAGGCCAGGTGCACAGTTGAACTTCACTTTATTATGGAGTGGGGAACACACAGGATACAGCCACCAGGCAGGGGCATCGGCCAAGATGCCAAACCCTTATGCCCGCTGGAATTTATAGGGGCAGTGCAGTGGCGGAAGGAAGTGCCCGCCACTACACCGCACTTCACAAATAAGAGCATCCCTATAACAACATAACTATATAACGCTGTGTGCACCTTCCTCCACTCTTGTAAGTCACTCTGTGTTTCTCTCTCTTCTTGAAATATGTGTTTACTACAGCTATTTTCATCCTTTTAGCAAAATCCACTGCCATCTTCCCTTCCACATTTCTCTCTTTAAGACCATTCCTATCAAGGAATGGTCATCACCTCTATCTATGGTCACCTCTATCACCTCTATCTATGGTCATCACCTCATCACCTCTATTCCCTTCACCTACATGCCCATTAAAGTCTGCTCCAATCACCACTCTCTCATCTCTGGGAACACTCTCTACCACTTCATCCAACTTACTCCAGAATTCCTCTCTCTTCTACCTGACATCCAGCTTGTGGGGGATATGCGCTAACAACATTCAAAATCACACCATCAGTTTCTACCTTTAAACTCATGATCTTGTCTCTTCATTTATGAATTCTTTTTAAGTCTTTTAATGGCCATGCCCCATTTTAATTGTCTGATCTGCTGCACCCATACATCCCGTTGTGTTCCCTCAGGTCCGGAGACCAACTGCTTTTACAGGTTCCAAAGATACAACGTCAGCTCAGAGGTGATTGGGCATTCTCAGCTGTGGCTCCTACGCTCTGGAATGAGTTGCCACTGCACATCAGACAGGCTCCCTCAGTTGCTGTCTTTAAATCTCATTTAAAAACATACTTTTATTCCATGGACTTTAACCGAGTGTGAGACAGTGACACTGATTTTATTTATTTACTTTTGCTTTTAATCAACCCTTAATTGTTATTCATTTTTTTTTATATTTTAGTTTTAATTTTTTATTTCCTCTGTTTTTACCCATGTCTGCATCCTTTACTTTCTTTGGTGTTTTAATTCCTGTCTGTTTTTCCTGGCCCTTTGTTATTGTACAGCACTTTGGAAACCCATGCTGTTGTTTTTAAAGTGATCTATAAATAAAGTGATATGATGTGGTTGAGTACTGTAAAAAGCCCCAGGAATTTTTGTATTGGTAGAACTGCCTTAAAACTGTATGACTTGGGTCAAATATTTTGGGTATTCTTCCTCAAGTTTCTCACAATAGTTTGCTGCAATTTTGGCCCATTCCAGAACTGACAGAACTGAAGTAACTGAGTAAGGTTTGTAGGCTGCCTTGCTCGCACGCCTCTTTTTCAGCTCTGCCCACAAATTTTGTGTAGTAATTTCTGTAATTTTCCAGTCTGGGATCAATAAAGTACATCTATCTATCTATTTATCTATCAATCTATCAAAACACTTACTTTGCTGTTCATAAGACACTTTGTAACTAAGTTGGCGGTATGCTTAGGGGTCATTGTCCATTTGGAAGACCCATTTGTACTCAAGCTTTAACTTCCTGGCTGATGTCTTGAGATGTTGCTTCAATATTACTACATAATATTCTTTCCTTATGGTGCCATCTATTTTGTGAAGTGCACAAGTCCCTCCAGCAGCAAAACACCCCTGCACTATGATGCTGTCAACCCCGTACTTCACATCTGGGATGGTGTTCTCAGGCTTGCAAGCTTCCCCCTTTTTCCTCCAAATCTAATGATGGTCATTATGGCCAATCCAATCCAATCCAACTTTATTTATAAAGTACTTTAAAAACAACGATGACTGACACAAAGTGCTGTGCATTAACAATAAATAAAATATAAAAACATAAAACATAAGAACAATAAAATAAAGCTAAAAAAGTATGAAACAGCACAAATAAAACAATAGCCATACAACAGAGACAACAAAAAACAAATAAAATCAATGTCTCAAACTGTCATGATTGACATAACGTTCGGCTCAGGAGACGCACACACACAGGCTCAGAGTAGTTCAAACCGTTTATTAACAACAGGGATGTTTGGGTGCGTGTCTGCGGAATGTTAATGTGTTGGTGGTGGCGTCTGCTTCGGACCCAGAGGCAGGAGACCGTTCAGCCGGCAACCCTATGGGAGAAATCAGACAGGGTGATGAGCACACACCAACACAGGAGGAGAATAGGCGAGGGAGAGAAGCTTACTTGTTGGGACAGATGACTGGCGCTTCAAGGATGGAAGCCCGGGAGACAGCCACCTGCAGGGCTCGGTGCAGCAGCGAGGAGAGACGAGGGACGGGATAGTCCGCCGCCGAGGAATCCACCTGTGCACAGGGGAGCAGACTGGAGAGATGAGGTAAGCGATTTTCTTACCGGAGATGAGGATGCTGAAGAGAATGTGGTAGAAGCCCATGAAAGAGGAATGAAGTCTACGGCTTCAGGCCGACGCTCAGGGCGAGGCGGCTTTTATCCTTCGCCGCTGACGAGTAGCAGGTGCATGAGCAGGTGGCGCCGCTGATGAATGGCGCGGCGTGACAGTACTCCCCCCTCTAGCAGCGCCTCCTGGCGATGGCTTATCCGGGTGCGCTCGGTGGAAGTCCGCGATGAGCGATGGGTCCAACACAAACGACGGGGGCACCCACTGTCGATGCTCGGGCCCATAGCCCTCCCAGTCCACCAAGTATTGCAACCCACGACCCCGGCGCCGGGAGTCCAGGATGGAGGAGGCGGACCAGGCCGGATGGCCACCAATCATCCGGGGCGCGGGTTGCGCTGCAGGAGGAGGGCAAAGGGGGTCAGTAACCGCCAGTTTCACCTTCGACACGTGGAAAGTAGGATGAATGCGGAGGGAGGGGGGAATAGCCACACGCACAGCCACCGGGTTGATGATCCGGGTGATGGGGTAGGGACCCATGAAGCGCTGTGCCAGCTTTCTCCTCTCGCCTTTTAGAGTGACGTCCTAGGTGGAAATGTAAACAAGCTGCCCAACTCTGTACGCCGGGGCAGGTCTCCTACGCCGGTCCGCCACAGTCCTGTTGCGTTCCGCTGTGCGTAATAGCGCATGGCGCGCGGCAGCCCAGGTGGAGCGGAACTGCCTGAGATGGGCCCTAACTGACGGGACAGTTACTTCACTCTCCTGCTCCGGAAACAGCGGGGGGTCGTAACCCAGGGACGCTTTGAAGGGGGACATCCCTGTAGCAGAAGAGCGAGCGGTGTTGTGGGCATATTCAACCCAGGCAAGATGGTTGCTCCAGGACGTGGGTTTGGATCTGGACACACAGCGGAGCGCAGCCTCCAGCTCCTGGTTGGTCCTCTCACACTGCCCGTTGGATTGGGGGTGATGGCCGGAGGAGAGGCTCACCTTGGCTCCGATGGCGTTGCAGAAAGACCTCCAAACCTCAGATGAAAACTGGGGGCCCCGGTCCGAGACCACGTCCACCGGAATCCCATGCAGCCTGACCACGTGTTGGACGAGGAGGTCCGCCGTCTCCAGGGCAGTAGGGAGGCCTCGCAGGGGGACGAAGTGCACGGCCTTGGAGAAGCGGTCCACGATGGTCAGGATGGTGTCATAGGAGTTGGAGACGGGGAGTCCGGTGACGAAATCCAGTGCGATGTGCGACCAGGGCCTGCCAGGGACAGGCAGGGGCTGGAGCAGACCCGCTGGAGGGGCATTTCCCGACTTGCAGGTGGCACAGATTGGGCAAGCCCGGGCGTAGCGGGCTGCATCCCTCCGCAGGCCTGGCCACCAAAAGGACCGTTGGAGGAGATCTATCATCCGGGAGGTGCCAGGGTGACAGGTGAGCTTGGAGGTGTGGAGCCAGTGGATGACCTCTCCTCGGACCGCGGATGGCACGAACAGCCTCCCCTCCGGTCCGCCGCCAGGGTCAGGTTCCACCTCCTGTGCCTTCCGGATCTTGCTCTCGATGTCCCACGAGATGGCTCCCACGATGCACGACCTGGGCAGGATGGAGTGGGGCGCCTCCTCCGACTCCACGGGGGCGAACTGCCTGGAGAGGGCGTCAGGCAGGACGTTCTTAGAGCCAGGCCTGAAGGTGATGGAAAATTGGAACCTGGCGAAGAACAGGGACCAGCGCGCCTGGCGGGCGTTCAGGCGCTTGGCAGATCGTAAGTATTCCAAGTTCTTGTGGTCCGTGAGGACCACAAACGGCAGGTTCGCCCCCTCTAACCAGTGGCGCCACTCCTGCAGGGCGAGCTTGATGGCCAAGAGCTCTCTGTTCCCCACATTGTAGTTTCTCTCCGCCGGGGACAAGCGCCGGGAGAAGAAGGCGCACGGTCGCTTGGCGCCATCGTCCGGCGACCGCTGGGACAGCACTGCTCCCACTCCCGTGTCCGAAGCGTCTACCTCTACAATGCACTGCAGCGCAGGGTCGACCTGGCGAAGGACCCGGGAGGAGGAGAATTCCGCCTTCAGCGCCTCAAAGGCGGCAGCGACCTCTTCGGTCCACCGGAACGGGACCTTCGGGGATGTGAGGCGGGTCAGTGGTCCAACGATGGCACTGAAGTTGGGGACAAAGCGGCGGTAGAAATTGGCGAAGCCAACAAATTGCTGCACCTGTTTCCGGGATGCAGGTGTGGGCCATTCCACCACCGCCTTTACCTTCTCTGGGTCGGGGAGCACCTTATCGTGGGCGATGATGAACCCCAGGAAGGACGTACTCCTGGCGTAAAATTCACACTTTTCTGCCTTAACGTACAGACGATTCTCCAGCAGCCTTTGGAGGACCCGCCTCACGTGGACCTGGTGCTCATCCCTGGACTTGGAGAAGATGAGAATATCGTCCAGGTAGACGAACACGAAAAGGCCAATGAAGTCCCGGAGGACGTCATTAATGAGGCGCTGGAAGACTGCAGGAGCGTTGGTCAACCCGAACGGCATCACCAGGTATTCAAAGTGGCCGTTCGGGGTACGGAAGGCCGTTTTCCACTCATCTCCCTCCCGGATCCGGACGAGGTGGTAAGCGCTGCGTAGGTCCAGCTTGGTGAACCAGGTCGCCACCTGGAGGGAGTGGAAAGCAGTGTCCATGAGAGGCAGGGTGTAACGGTCCTTCTCCGTGATATTATTGAGGGCCCGGTAGTCGATACAAGGGCGGAGGGACCCATCCTTCTTTCCCACGAAGAAGAACCCTGCCCCCACGGGTGACGATGATGGGCGGATAATCCCAGCACTTAATGACTCCTTCAGGTAGGCGTTCATCGTCTCCTTCTCCGGCGCAGACAGGCTGTAAAGGCGACCAGAAGGTAAGGGAGCCCCCTGGCGGAGGTTGACGGCGCAGTCATAGGGCCGATGAGGGGGGAGAGACATAGCTTTCGCTTTGCTGAACACCATACCCAGGTCGTGAAATTCTGGGGGCACCAGAGACAGGTCCGGGGGTGCAGCGTCCGTCGCAGGGGGAGGAGCGGACGGAGAGCAGGCAGCGGACTGAAGGCAGGTGCCCATACAGAACGTACTCCATGCCGATATCCCAGCTGATTTCCAATCCAGGACCGGATTGTGAAGGCGGAGCCAGGGATACCCCAGGATGACGGGCGACACAGAGTTGGGAAGGACGTAAAAGGTCATCTCCTCCCGGTGGTTTCCCGAGATGATGACCGGTAGGGGGACAGTTTGATGTGTCACTCTCCCGAGGGTGGCACGGGAGAGGTGGATTAGGGAGATGGGAGTGTTGAGTGCCTGGCAGCGGATGCCCAACCGGGTTGCCAGGCTTTGTGAAATGAAGCTGCCTTCTGCGCCCGAATCCACCAGTGCGTGGGTGAGGTGCCCAGTGGGGTTATGGCAGAAACGGATGGGCAGCTTCAATTGAGTGAGTGATCCTAACCGATTGACATCCGCGAGGCTTCCAACAATGACTCGCGGACCCCACCGACTGGCTTTCCGTGGACAACGCTCCACGGTGTGTTGGTCGCCTCCGCAATACATGCAGAGGCCCAACTCACGGCGGCGTTGTTTCTCCACAGGGGAAAGTTTAGTCCAGCCCGTCACCATCGGCTCCGACTCCTCGGGGCGCGATGCTGGCGGCGCCGCCAGGGGGCGAGCTTGGAACAGGTGCGGCGAGGCTCCACGAAGGCGAGAAGAAGAAGACCTCCGCCCCGAGGAGCGCTCGCGCAGCCTGTTATCCAAACTTATCGCTAAGGACGTCAGCTCCGCTAGCGTCCCAGGGATATCCCGACCAGCCAGTTCATCCCTCAGATCACTATTGAGGCTGCGGAGGAACAGGCCACAGAGGGAGCGTTCCTCCCAGCCCAATTCCTCCGCCGCTACCCGGAAGTCGACCGAGTGGTCCGCTGCCGACCGGCTTCCCTGCTGGAGAGCGAGAAGCCGATCGACCTGGACCGTTTCGGTTTGAGAATGGTCAAAGACCTCCAGAAAGCGCCTCACGAATTGGTCATAGGTGAGGGTGGCATAACTGGGCCTCGCCATTACGGCGTAGGTCCAAGTTAACGCACGCCCCTCCAGAAGATTCCCTATGTAACCAATTCGGCTGTGATCCGAGGGAAAATCTCCGGGCACACGGTGGAACACGGACTCACACTGCATAATGAACCCCCGCGCTCCGCCGAGCTTACCGCTAAAGCGGGCGGGGGTCGGAATCGGCGTGAGCCGAACCGGTGCCACTGGAGCCGGCTGGACGGCCGCTGGAACAGCAGGAGCCGCGCCACCCTGGCGAGTCGGGAGGAACGGCTGTTGGGGGTCCAAGCGGTTCAATCGGTTAGTTAGTTCTAATAATTGATTAAGAACCACCTGTTGCTGATAAACAATCTGATCCACCCGAGCCTCGAGGATGGTAAACCGGTGTGCGAGCCCGCCGTCTGCCGAGCCGCTCTGCTGAAGCCGTACTGACATAACGTTCGGCTCAGGAGACGCACACACACAGGCTCAGAGTAGTTCAAACCGTTTATTAACAACAGGGATGTTTGGGTGCGTGTCTGCGGAATGTTAATGTGTTGGTGGTGGCGTCTGCTTCGGACCCAGAGGCAGGAGACCGTTCAGCCGGCAACCCTATGGGAGAAATCAGACAGGGTGATGAGCACACACCAACACAGGAGGAGAATAGGCGAGGGAGAGAAGCTTACTTGTTGGGACAGATGACTGGCACTTCAAGGATGGAAGCCCGGGAGACAGCCACCTGCAGGGCTCGGTGCAGCAGCGAGGAGAGACGAGGGACGGGATAGTCCGCCGCCGAGGAATCCACCTGTGCACAGGGGAGCAGACTGGAGAGATGAGGTAAGCGATTTTCTTACCGGAGATGAGGATGCTGAAGAGAATGTGGTAGAAGCCCATGAAAGAGGAATGAAGTCTACGGCTTCAGGCCGACGCTCAGGGCGAGGCGGCTTTTATCCTTCGCCGCTGACGAGTAGCAGGTGCATGAGCAGGTGGCGCCGCTGATGAATGGCGCGGCGTGACAATGATCAGACGAGCATGCCTCCCACCTCCCTTCCTGTTTCTGTTTCCCCGGCTCCAGAGCTCATCAACACACCTGCATGATTACACACCTGCTGCTCCCTGATTCACCAGCATACTTAAGGGCCAGTGTGTGAACAGCTCTCCACTGGATTGTTGGGTTTGCTGCCACCTCCAGCGATGCGTCTCCGGAGCTGTGTTTGTACGCTCGCCTGGATCATCTCTCCTCAAGACTACGGCTTCTCCACCCAGGTCTCTCCTCCCTTCCTCTTCCTCCCCTGCAGTCTCCAGACCCCCTTCACCTTTCCTAGCTGGAGTTCACTGCCGGGCTCTCTGCCAGTACTGTAAGACCCATTTCCTCAGTTGTTATTTCCAAGTGTTCCAAGGTTGTCATAGCCAGGAGCGGCACTGGGGTTAAGCTCCCAGTGCTCATAAAATGCTCCTTATGGCGTGCGTCTCGAAAAGCCTCTGACAACTAAGTCCAACTCATAGCCTGCCCGTGTGGTTTAGTCTCTAAGCCCGGCGGAACTGCTTTTACTAATAGGAGAAGGGGCGAGGGCGGATCTCTGGCGCCTTAAAACCAGATGCTTCGGGTAGATGGTGGCTCGTCAACCTGGGAAGGTAGCCTATCTAGGGGAAGGTAAACCCTGATTTCAAACCTCTGCTGCCTTGCGGCATACCCGGTCACGGGAAAGGCTTCGGGAGTCAACCCTGAGGAAAAATCCGGAGTCGGAGTTCTATGTTGTGCTCAACATCGTTCTGGCAGCTCCTGCAACGGCGCTGGTGCCAAACTGTAGCAGCCCTGCTGTTCCTTTGGATTCATCAGTGACGTGGAGAGGGGGGACATGCTGCATGGGCAACATCTTGTCCTCCATATCTTCCTGCCCAGGCTTGAATCCTACCAACGCCCAACGCTGGAAGGTAGAACACCGGATCACTGGAGAGGACACTCCAGCTTCGCCTTTGGCGTAGACAAAACACGGGGAATGACAGTTACCGGTTATAAGCCACTGCTCAATTGGCGTAGAGCGTGGCGCCAGGGGTTGTTCCCGACGGTGGGAGGGATCATCAGATCTCACTGGACAGCTACCGCCCGCCTCAAGCTGGGCAGCCACCAGCCAATAAGGTGTTGTCCCGCCACAGCTTGCTTTCCTCATTGGGTGCATGGGGATAAATAAATCCAAACAGCAGGCTGAGAACCTTCGCACCAGGCAAGACAATAAAACAAAAGAGACCAACTCTAAAACTGGGAACTTGGAACGTCCGCACTATGATGACAGGACTCGCTGCTAACCTAAAGGACATCAACGACACCAGGAAGACTGCCATCATCAATAATGAGCTGAAGAGACTGGGAGTGGATATCGCCACTCTCCAGGAAACACGGTTAGCTGATGCAGGCACACTGAGAGAGAAGGACTACACGTTCTACTGGCAGGGAAAGGGCAGTGACGAACACAGGGAACACGGAGTGGGCTTCGCAGTGAAGAACACTTTGCTGAAGATGGTGGAACCGGGCAGCACTGGCTCTGCACGACTCCTCACCCTCCGCCTGAACACCACTGAAGGCCCAGTCACCCTCGTCAGTGTGTATGCCCCAACACAGACAGCCACACCAGAGGCAAAAGACGAGTTCTACGAGAATCTCGCAACAACTGTCAGGATCATCCCCAACTCTGAACAACTCATTCTCCTTGGAGACTTCAATGCCAGAGTGGGTGCTGACCACGACTCCTGGCCCTCCTGTCTTGGACCTTTTGGCGTGGGCAGAATGAACGACAACGGACAGCGGCTGCTCGAGTTCTGCACATATCACGATCTGTGCATCACAAACTCGTTCTTCAAGACCAAGCCCCAACACAAGGTTTCCTGGCAACATCCGCGCTCAAAGCACTGGCACCAGCTAGACTTGATCCTGACCAGGCGCACCTCACTGAAGAATGTGCTAATCACCCGTTCGTTCCAGAGTGCAGATTGCGACACAGACCATTCATTGGTGTGTTGCAAGGTCAAGCTGCAGCTGAAGAAATTCCATCGTGCTAGACAACCTGGAAAGGCACGGATTGACACCAGCAAGATGGCCCAACCAGAACTTGTTGAGCAGTTTGCCTCCACCTTTGAGAAGGAACTTGGTGTACCACAAGGAGGAGAATCTGCAAAGCAGAAGTGGGAAGAGCTGCGAAACACCATCTACCGCACAGCCTTGGCTACCTTTGGGAGGAAGACCTCGAAGTCACAGGACTGGTTTGATGCCAAGTTGACCGAGATGACCCCCGTCATTGAAGCCAAGCGCTCAGCACTTGCTGAGTACAAGAAGTACCCAAACGAGAAGAATCTCCAGATTCTCAGGGCTGCGAGATGCAAAGTTCAGCAGACTGCTCGGCGCTGTGCCAACGAGTACTGGACTCAGCTCAGCCAAGACATTCAAACCGCTGCCATAACAGGGAACATCCGTGGTATGTACGATGGCATCAAGAAAGCACTTGGTCCAGCTCAGAGCAAGACGGCCCCCCTCAAATCCTCCACTGGGGAGATGATCACAGAGAAGAACAAGCAGATGGAGAGATGGGTGGAACACTACTCCGACCTCTACTCTAGACAGAACACTGTGACACCGTCAGCCCTTGATGCCATCGACTGCCTGCCATCCATGGACGAACTTGACGCCGAGCCAACCATCGACGAACTCAGTAAGGCCATTGATAGCTTGGCCGCTGGCAAGGCACCCGGCAACGACGGCATACCCCCTGACCTGATCAAGCACTGCAAGACCGCCCTACTGCTGCCATTGCATGACATCCTCTGCCAGTGCTGGAAGGAAGGTGCCGTACCACAGGACATGAGGGACGCCAAGATCATCACCCTCTACAAAAACAAAGGGGAGAGAAGCGACTGCAACAACTACAGGGGCATTTCCCTCCTCAGCGTTGTTGGCAAAGTCTACGCATGAGTTGTTCTCGTTCGTCTACAGAAGCTTGCCGAACGTGTCTACCCCGAGTCTCAGTGTGGCTTCCGCGCTGAGCGATCGACGGTAGACATGATATTCTCCATCCGCCAACTCCAGGAGAAATGCAGAGAACAGAACATGCCTCTATACGTCGCCTTCATCGACCTCACCAAAGCATTCGATCTGGTCAGCAGAGAGGGCCTTTTCAAGATCCTGCCAAAGATAGGATGCCCACCAAAGTTGCAAAGCCTCATCGAATCATTTCACACCAACATGCAGGGGATAGTGCAGCACGACGGCAACGTCTCAGAGCCATTCAACATACGCAGCAGATTGAAACAGGGCTGTGTACTTGCGCCAACCCTCTTTGGGATTTTCTTTGCTATGCTCCTGAGGCATGCCTTCAGCACAACAACAGAGGGAATCTACCTGCACACAAGATCTGACGGCAGGCTTTTCAACCTCGCCCACCTGAAAGCCAGAACCAAAGTACGCGAGGCTCTAATCAGAGACATGCTGTTCGCAGACGACGCTGCAGTCGCAACCCACACACAGCAGGAGCTTCAGACCCTGATGGACCGCTTCTCCCAAGCATGCAAGGACTTCGGGCTTACCATCAGCCTGAAGAAGACTAACGTCTTGGCGCAAGGCATGGAAGCACCACCAACCATCACCATTGATGACTACAAGCTGGAGGTCGTGAATCAGTTCACGTACCTGGGGTCCACGATCAGCAACAACCTCTCCCTTGATACAGAGATCAACAAGAGGATTGGAAAATCAGCCTTCACACTCGCTCGCCTCACCACACGAGTGTGGGAGAATCCCAAACTCTCTGTCAAGACAAAGATGGCAGTGTACAACGCCTGCATCATCAGCACACTGCTCTATGGGAGTGAGACGTGGACAACATACGCCCGGCAGGAAAAGAGACTGAACTCCTTCCACTTGCGCTGCATTCGCCACATCCTGGACATATCCTGGCAGGACAAAGTGCCCAACACAGAAGTTCTGTACCGCGCCGGCCTTCCCTCCATGTTCACTCTACTCAGGCAGCGCAGGCTCCGCTGGCTAGGCCACGTTCACCGTATGGAGGATGGCAGAATCCCCAAAGACGTCCTCTATGGAGAACTGGCAACTGGCAGGAGAGACGTTGGCCGCCCACAGCTGCGCTTTAGAGATGTCTGCAAGAGAGACATGAAGGCCCTGGATATCAACACAGAGCGCTGGGAGGACCTTGCAACGGACCACTCCAAATGGAGAGGCACCCTGACCAGACAGCTCAAGGCGGGTGAAGAGAGACTGACTGCTGCAGCAGATGAAAAAAGGACCCGCAGGAAGAACCGCCACAGACCCAGCAGCACGGAGACCACCCACAAGTGCGACCTGTGTGACAGGGACTGTCATTCGCGCATCGACCTGTTCAGCCACAGACGGTGCTGTTCCAGCAGAGTAGACGTTTAGGATTCTCTTCTATGGTCATCATAGACCGACGGAGGCCGACGACGACATACTCATCATTAGTCATTACTCTCCTCTTTCCTCCTAGGCTGCATGTGGCTCCAGTGTGCAACTGTTTTCCTGTATTTAGTGTGGCATTTTGGTTGTGGATTTCATTAATTGTGGTGTGTGAATTTATTCCTTAAGTTAGCGTGTTTTGTGTAGGGTCTTGGGTTTTCATTAAAGTGGATTAAACTTTTCATCTGAGTCTGAGTGTTCTACTGAAGTGGTTGCCCTGCACTTAAGCCTCTTCAAAATTACACCAAATCTTGACAGAATGATTCAGCCAGGATCGAGGCTTAGCGGGTGCTGCCTCAGGAGAACCGTCAGTGCTTTCACGTTTGGAAGCCACGGAGCACAAGGTCATGTTTTTGTCCGAGTAGCTTCAAACCAAATCACCCAACAACTGACCACGATCATGGAGCATTTGTGTCGGCTTCCTGGTGTGGCCGCCCCCTCTCCTGCACCTGTTGCACCAACAGCTCCCGTTTTTCGCAGGACCATTTCAGTGCCTGTGCCTGCCCCCTACGGGGGCAGTGGTGGGGAGGGAAAGGGTAAAGAGTTCCTGTTATACTGTTGGATGTATTTTCAGCAGGTGGAGGAGGAATACAGGGCTGATTTGGCTAAGATACAGTTCCTGAACCTGTTACTCCGAGACCGGGCACTCAAGTGGGCTCAGTCCGTCTTGAGTGGCCCAGAGGGGGCCCACCACACTTTTGAATGGTTCGTTCAGGAATTCACCCGGGCATTTGATCATACAGAGAGTGAGGGTAACATTGCCTGCCAGTTGCTGGGGCTGCGGCAGGGGAGTCGATCAGTAGCCGACTACTCTGTCGAGTTTCTGGTCACCACGGCAGACTCCGGGTGGAATGACGCTGCACTACGTAGCATCTTCCTCTGGAGTTTGAATGCCAACCTTTGCGACGAACTGGCTATTAGGGTGAATCCCTCCTCTTTGGATGAATTGGTCACACAGGCAGTGGTCTCAGATAACCGGCTCCGGGAGCGCGCTAGGGAGCAGAGGACCGCTGCTTCCTTGCCTTTCCCACAGCCAGTTCTCTCGCCCCCTCACGCCGCATCCACGATACCACCTCCAGAACCAATGGTCCTGGCAAGGACTCATCTGACTCCAGAGAAGTGCCAGCGCCGGGAAAGGGCGGGGGCGTGCATGTATTGCAGGCCCACTGATCGTATCATCTCTAAATACCCAATTCAGCCCAAAAGAACCGGCCTGTCAGTAACTGGGGGGGAGGGGAAGGCTGGTGGGAGGTTCTTCTCAAAATCTCCCCAGCTGCTTTACACTTCTGGTTCTAGTCCAGGTACCGGGAGCCGAGTGTAAAACCCCCGCTCTGGTGGATTCCGGGGTGGAGAAAAAATTAATTCACCTGGAATTAGTTCAAAAGTTTCAGATTCCCATCGGGAACCTCCCGACACCTGTTACTGTTTCCACATTATCTGGACGTAGTCTCGCAGCGGTGACCGGGCAAACTGAGCCCATTCCGGTCATTTTGTCCGGTAACATCGCAAGACCATTCAGTTTTTTGTGCTGACACAGTTTTCCCCCTCCATGATTTTGGGGTATCCGTGGCTTCACAAACATAATCCAGCAATTAACTGGGCCCAGGATTCTATCTCCTGGAGCTCATTCTGTTTGTTGTTGTGCCTCCATTCCGCTGTTTGCGCACCCTCTCTCCCTTTTTCCTCCCCTTCGGCTGAGTCAGCGGATCTCAGCCGCGTGCCCAAGGTCTACCATGACTTAGGGGACGTCTTTAGCAAGTCAAGGGCCCTATCTTTGCCACCTCATTGGTCCTATGACTGCGCTATCGACCTCCTTCCGGGTGCGCAGCTGCCATCTAGCCGGCTCTACAGTTTATCTGCGCCGGAGAGGGAAGCGATGGAGAGCTACATTAAAGACTCCCTTCACACTGGCCTTATTCGTCCGTCGTCCGCTCCTCTCAGCGCGGAGTTCTTTTTTGTAGGCAAAAAGGATGGGACTCCGTGGCCTTGCATTGATTATCGCGAGCTACATTCCATCACTGTTCAGGATAAATATCCGTTGTTGCTCATTAATTCGGCCTTTGAACTCCTCCAACAGGCACAGATATATACTAAGCTCGATCTCTGGAATACGTATCACTTGGTACGTATCCGCAAGGGGGGTGAATGGAAGATGGTGTTTAAAACACATTTGGGTCATTTTGAATATTTGGTCATGCCCTTTGGCCTGACCAGTGCCCCCGCCGTCTTCCAGTGATTAATCAATGACGTCCTCCGAGACATGGTGAACAATTTCGTTTTTATTTACTTAGATGAGATATTGATTTACTCTTGCACGCTGGAGGAACATGTGGTCCATGTCCGGACAGTCCTGCAGTGGCTGCTCGAAAATCAGCTTTTTGCGAAAGCTGTGAAGTGTGAGTTTTCCACCTGCTCCACTTCTTTTTTATGGTTTACCGTGGGTGGGGGCATGTTAAAGGCCAACCCGGAAAAGATTCAGGCGGTAGTAGACTGGCCTACTTCCCAAACCAGGAAGGAGCTCCAACGTTTCCTAGGTTTTTCCAAGTTCTACCGCCGATTCATCTGTGATTATAGTAAAATTGCTCTGCCACTTACCCAGCTCACTTCAACCAAGAGCCCATTCAAGTGGTCTAAGGCTGCTGAGCGGGCTTTTGCTACACTCAAAGAAAAATTTACCACCGTGCCTATCTTGGCACAAGTAGACCCCAAACTCAGTTTGTGGTCGAGGCGGATGCTTCTGATTCGGGGGTGGGTGCTGTGCTCTCACAGCATTCCAGCTCCAACCAGAAGCTCCACCCATGTGCGTTTTTCTCTTGGTGGCTGTCCCCAGCTGAGAGAAATTACGACATAGAGGACCGCAAACAGCTGGCTATTAAATTGGCGCTGGAGGACTGGAGACACTGGTTGGAGGGAGTCAATCAGCCAGTGATGGTCTGCACTGATCACAAACATTTAGAATATCTCAGATCAGGCAGATGTTTGAATTCCCGGCAGGCTCGGTGGGCCTTGTTTTTTCTTAGATTCAACCTCTCCATCACATACCACCAAGGGTCCCGCAATGTTAAACTTTATGCTCGCATGCCAGTTTTCTTCCAACTCTTCCTCCACTCTTTTTCCTACAGCCGTTGCCTCCCTCCCGGGCACCATCCTGCCCTCCTCCTGTATTCTGAGTGTCCTTACTTGGGATATCAAGCAGAGGGTCTGGTAGGCCCAGTCGGGTGAACCTGTCCCTGAGGGAGACCCGCCCAATAGACTGTACGTGCCCTCCTCCTTACACAGTGACGTCATCCAGTGGGGTCACACAAGCTTTTTTGCCTGTCATGCCGTCATCACCCACACTACGGAACTTATTCAGCGTGTGTTTTGGTGGCCTTCCCTCAGGACGGATGTGAAGGATTATGTGAAGGCCTGCCACACATACGTCACCAATAAATCTGACTCTTCTCCCCCAGCTGGTCTCCTCCATCCACTCCCCAACCCTTTCCGCCCCTGGTCACATATTGCCATTGACTTTATCTCGGGTCTCCCTCCATCTCAAAGTAACACCATCATTTTCACCATCACCGATCATTTTTCTAAGGCCGTCCACTTGGTTCCCCTTCCTGGTCTCCCCTCTGCTGCTGAGATGGCCAACCTCCTATCCATTCATATCATCCGGCTACACGGCATACTCATAGGCATTGTTTCAGATTGAGGTCCACAGTTTACTTCTCAGGTGTGGAGAGCATTATGATGATCCCTGGGAACCTCTGTCAGCCTCACATCTGAATATCATCCCCACAGGAACGGTCAGGCCGAGCATGCAAACCAGTCCTTGGAGGCCACCCTGAGGTGTGTATCATCCTGCAACCCAGCAACTTGGAGCTCCCACCTGACCTGGGTGGAGTATGCACTGAACTCTGTCATCTCATCCGCCACGGGACTGACACCGTTCAAAGCCGCCATGGGGTACACACCACCGCTTCTACCCATGATCGAGAAGGAGATTGCGGTACCTTCTGTGGAGGCCCACACCTGTCGCTGTCACCGCCTCTGGAGGGCCACTCATTCGGATCTTCAAAAATTGTCCGAGGGGAATCGCCTGTATGCCAACCATAGGTGTGTGACAGCGCCTAAATACTCCATGGGTCAGAAGGTCTGGTTATCCGCCGAGAAGGTTGCAGTGAAGATGGATTCTTGGAAACTGTCCCCTCACTTTTTGAGTCCGTTCCCGGTCTCCCGTGTCATCAATGAGAACATTGTCCGGTTGAAGTTGCCTCCATCTCTCCGCATCCATCCCACGTTGTATGTGTCACAAATCAAACCCCTCTCTGTCAGTCCCTTGTCCCCTCCTCCTGACCCCCCTCCACCCCCCCGGATTATCGATGGACATACCACCTATTCCGTCCAGTGGATTCTGGAGTGCGCCGTTGAGGCCGGGGGCTGCAGTATCTGGTACACTGGAAGGGGAATGGTCTGGAGGAGAGATCTTGGATTCCACGGTTGTACTTTCATGACAAGGGCATGATCCGGGTGTTTCACCTTGCCCATCCATAGAAGCCTGGGGGTCCACCAGGAGGCGTTCCTTGAGGGGGGGGGCACTGTCATGATCAGGCGAGCGTGCCTCCCCCCTCCCTTCCTGTTTCTGTTTTGCCGGCTCCAGAGCTCATCAACACACCTGCATGATTACACACCTGCTGCTCCCTGATTCACCAGCGTACTTAAGGGCCAGTGTGTGAACAGCTCTCCGCTGGATCGTTGGGTTTGCTGCTGCCTCCAGCGGTGCGTCTCCAGAGCTGTGTTTGTACGCTTGCCTGAACCATCTCCTCAAGACTACAGTGTCTCCACCCAGGTCTCTCCTCCCTTCCTCTTCCTCCCCTGCAGTCTCCAGACCCCCTTCACCTTTCCTAGGTGGAGTTCACTGCCGGACTCTCTGCCAGTACTGTAAGACCCATTTCCTCAGTTGTTATTTCCCAGTGTCATACTCATCATTAATCATTCCTCTCCTCCCTTTCCTCCTAGAGTGCATGTGGCTCCAGTGTGCAACTGTTTTCCTGTATTTAGTGTGGTGTCTTGGTTGCGGGTTTCATTAATTGTGGTGTGTGAATTTATGCCTTAAGTTAGCGTGTTTTGTGTAGGGTCTTGGGTTTTTATTAAAGTGGTGTTAACTTTTCATCTGCGTCCAAGTGTTCTACTGAATTGGTTGCTCTGCACTTAAAGTGCTGATGACACATTCTTGACTTCCTCTAATTTTTCAACACATAATACAATATTACGAAATAGGTTGGTCTGTGCAGTTCTAAGTCAAACAGGCTTTTTTTCACGCGAACATCTGATGTTTTCATGAGCGCAACGTCACCCATTGCGTCAGTGGCTTGAAAAACCCCCGGCCATGTTGTAACGTCATCGACGGAACACAGCTCTTGGCTGCCCTTTGTACACACAGGATGGAAGCGGTTGAAAACATCAACCATGGTTCCAGCACATGTAGTCTGGAATTGGTTCGTGTTGTCCAATCTTCAGACGATTATAGTTCCGAAGAATGGGATGACAATGAAGAATCTGGTGGCATCAAACTGTATAGGTTTGAGCCATTCCAAGCGGGCATTGTGCCTAGCGAGTTGGGCACACGGTGGCGCAGTGGTTAGCACTGCGGCAGCACAGTTTACCCTTGGCCGGGGGATTGTGGGGATCGTGGGATCGTGGGTTCGATCCCAGCCCCCGACCAACAGTGATCTGTGTGGAGTTTGCATGTTCTCCCCGTGTTGCGTGGGTTTACTCCGGGATTTCTCCGGTTTCCTCCCACATGCCAAAAACATGCATGTTAGGTTAATTGGCTGTTCTAAATTGTCCCTAGATATTTGTTTCCTATAGGCCCTTAGAATAGAGGGTTAGTATTAATGAAAGCGCTTTAAGTGGTCTTTGTGACTAGAAAAGCGCTATATAAGTGCAGGTTAGTTAGTTAGTAGTTAGTTAGCGAGTCAAACTCAGTGACAGTCAGCTGTTCATGTTTTGTGTGCATCATCTGCCGTGTTGTCAGCCAGCCAATATTGCCAACACTATCACGACGTGTTAGCCACTCCACACAGCCGTGGTTCTGTTGCTCCCCTTGTAGCAATGTCGGCTCTGGGGGGCAACCGTGGTTAACACGTCTCCTCTCCATGTTCGCTGGGCGATGTCAGCCCCGAACACCAACTGTTTGTATTTCTGTGTATTTTTTTGTAAGTCTTCACCTTTTGGAATCAGTTTTTATGTTCAATACATGTGCTGTGGTGAATCCTGCACTTAAGTCCTCTGTAAATCCTCATTATTTACGCAAAAATCCTCACTCTCCATGCACTCTTACGCAAGGCAGGGAGAGGGCACATGAAATAACGAGGATTTACGTGTAGGGTTCACAACAGCACATTTAATATAGAGCGACAGACAATTCCCAAAAAGTGAAAACATACAAAAAACACACTTACTGATGGCGTTCGGGGGCAGACATCGCCCAGAGAATAAATGAGAGGAGACATGTTAGCCACAGGTGCCCCCCATAGCCGACATCGCTTCAAGGATGCACGAGAACCACGGCAAACATGGAGCGACTAACACGTCGTGAGAGTGCTGAAAATACTGGCAGACTAACAGCACAGATGACAATACTATTGACCAGCAGTGCGTTAATGGCAAACGGCCGCCAATATGTACACGCACTGCTGGTGATGGTGTGATGAGAAGCACCTGGGCGAGGACCGGGAAACATGATCAGCGGGAGTTTCAATCAGCTGGTGATCATGATAGAGGGGACGTGTCCGGACCAGTGAGATGTAAGCATGCGATCACAGAAAGTAGGTCAAAGCTGTGTGTAAATCCATTAATCCTTCCCCTCCTCCGTGCGCTCCTCCTGCCTAAAAGTGCAACAGGAAGCTTATGTCAGTTGGAGCTGACGCATGTGATGTGGTCCTGTGTTTATCTAAGCCTCAGACACAACATGAAGGCATAGCTGTAAAATTAAAACAAGAAACCAGAGAAACTGTGAGCTACAAAGCTGCTGTCTTTCTAGTTAACAACACCGGAGTCCGTTCTGTCGATTACGTCACTGGGGTGCCGCCCTTAATTCGGTGAGCGGCACCACAGTCAGCAGCTGTGGTTTTTTGATGATAACTAGTTTATGCAGGCGCTGCTGTAAATATTATATTGATCATAGACAATGACTTTTGGGTTTATACAACATGCTAAAAAATGATAAAAACGTGCCATCAGCACTTTAAGCCTCCTCAAAATTGTACTAAATCATGACACAAACTGGGTCAAAAGCCAGAGAATTAAAATAGGTTTGAAGATGAGTTTTAAAAATGCCAGACAGTTCAATTTTAGTTTCATCAGTCCACAGGACTTGTCTCCAAAAATTAAGGTCTTTCTCTGTGAGTGAATTTGCAAACTGTAATCTGTTGTTTCTTTTTTTTTTTATGTTGCTTTTGGAGTAATGGCTTCTTCCTTGCCAAGTGGCTTTTCAGCCCATGTCGGTACAGGACTTGTTTCACTGTGAATAATGGCACTCTTTTACCAGCTTCAGCAAGCATCTTCACAAGGTCTTTTGCTCTTGTTCAGGGGTGATACGCATATTTCACACCAAAACAGGTTTATCTCTGGGACACAGAACCTGTCTCCTTCCTGAGCAGTATGATATCTGGACACTCCCACAGTGTTAATACTTGCATATAATTGTTTGAACAGATGAAAGGAGCACCTTCAGGCATCTGGAAATTGTAGCCAAGGATGAAACAGACTAATTTTGGTAATTTTGGTTTCCTAATTGACCTGAAACAGGAAAAGTTTAGTCTGATTTAATGTCAGACAGTGAGGAAAAAAAGGTTGTGTGTCTTTTCATACAGTGTATGTAAAAATACCTGGCTTCAACTGTAAATCACGCTGGCCTGTGAAACTGTCCTTTATACATTAAAAAGAAAAAAATAGTATTTTGTGATATTGTTGCTATTATTACTGAGAAAATTCACAGAAATATTGTGATATCATTTTTAGGCCACATCACCCACCCCTATTCTTGACCCACCTGCCAGAATACCACTAGAATACCACAGAATACCACTTTTTACTCCTTTCATTAGAAGGCTCGTTTATTTAAGACAATTCTCCTAAATAGGAGTTAATTACTTTCTGGCGAAGCACCAGGAAAGTGCACATGAGATAATGTGTAAAACTGACTCAGGAGTATTTGTTTTTTAGCAACAGTGACCACCATGATGTTTATTCATTGCTCTTACAGAGGAACCCTTTTGTTCAGGTGTGCCTTAACTAGCAGACCTCTGGAACATGGGAAATGCAAAGGGGGGTGCGGAGGCTTGATTCAGAACCCTCATTAATAGTCTAAAGCGGTGGCACTGTCTAATTATAATGCGCATCCATCAACTGTAACAAGAGCCGTCATCGATATTTAGTTGGGCATAAAAGCTGGCATGCACTGCTTTATATGCTAAGCAAGACGCCACAAAGAATTTGCAAGTTTCCAATCTTGACACTAATGGCTTTCCATAATTTAATGAATGATGCATTAAACTGGAGAACCGGTAGAACGAGCTGGGAGATACAAACAAAAGTCCCAGCCTGTAATTTAGTTGGGGAAACTCTTGACCTGTGCAGGGGAAGTGGGGAAGGAAGGCGTGAGTGCACTGTCACCTCGCCACCTTTTGTTAAGCAGAGCAGGGACTGGGGTGTTCTCGCAATCCGCTGTCATCGGCATCCAAAGACCAAATCTGTCTCACGCTAATTAACACCTCTTAATTATAATGAGCTGACTGATGGGCCATGCATATTAGAGGGAGGAGAGGAGAAGATGGATAACAGTTGATGCTATCAGTTGTTGCTCTTTGAACCACAGCGTGCACACACGCACGGTATTATGTGTAAATGATCATCGTGAGCAAATACCCTGACACAATTTGCTCTTCAGATAAACTTAATAATACCCAATAATAATGATTATGACTTCTCTGCACAACAAAAGGATGAATCACTGCACAGAACATGGATCATTACATGAAACAGCTGCTCTTGAATGCTGTATTCGGCTACGTGTTTGTTGTCATTTTGTTATTAACGGAAACGAAGATTTGTGTTTATTGTTGGGAGCCCCGTCCTCTAGGGTGGCGAGATAATTTACACCACCAACACATCCAAGTTGAAATTCTTCTCTTCAGACCTGCAATTTTTTACCGTAATGAAACCATTATTTTCTTGTATCAAATTTAGTAGTGTGAGGTTAATGGCTTCATTAGGCAGCAAATCGCCACCCTGGGTCTGTGTAACGTGCTTTACCTTCCTGACTTGGCTATATTTCATCGTTTGCCATCTATAAAAGTATGAATTTATGATGGAAACAGATTAGCCCAGGCTAACAACATGGAATGCTTTCATTGCAGAACATGATTGAGAGCAGCAATTTATAATAAAGGCTGAATCTAAGCATTGATTTAGCATGGCATTGGCGGGGTGCCAGTAAAGACATCTGTCTGATACCAGGATTGAAGACAGACAGATCATGCATAATTAAAAGGAAAAAAAATACATGTCTTCTAGTTTTGTCTCTTTAAAATATCAGAATATGAGCAAAATCTTCTCTAATAAATTAGCTTTAAAAATAAAACCATTCACACATATTAATAATTAATTCAATTCAGCTTTATTTATACTGCCCCACATCACAACAGAGGCCGTCTCATGGCGCCAGAGTGCAGAGAAAAACCCCACAGTCTCAGAAAAAACCAGCAATCAGACAATCCCCAATGAGCAAGCACTAAGCAACAGTGGAGAGGAAAAACTCCCATTTGGAAGGAAGAAACCTCTAGCGAAACCAGGGTCAGGGAGGGGCAGTCATCTGCTGTGACTGGATGGGGGTGAGGGGATAGGGAGGATGGAGAGGACAGACATAAAGAACATAACAGTAAGGTGCCAAGTACATTACTGGAGGTCAACCAGCAGTATGGATCAAATAACAACAGAACAAAAGTGGGGATAAAAGACACAAAATCCCTCCTTAAACGCAAGCTATATTAAAAAAGAAGGATTTTACCCTGTTCTTAAAAACAGAGACCGAGTCTGACTCCCGGACCCAGAGTGGTAACTGGTTCCAGAGAGAAGGAGTTAGGAATGAGGTAGAATTAGAATTAGGTAGCAATGAGTTACATTACGTACACATAGAGTACCAGTGAAAAGTTTGGACTCATCTACCCATTCAAAATGAATGTATAGGTGTGTCCAAACTTTTGACTGGAAGTGTACTATAGTAATTTTTTTAAAAAAATATATATATACTGAGTAGTTCTACTGTAGGATACTTGAGTAAATTTATCAAGAAAAAAATCTACATTTATTCAAAAGCATGTGATCATAGTCTGAATTACTTTTGATTTCACTGATTTGAGAAATGGTCAGAAATGAGCCTGTTTATACTGTAATAATTCGTTCTTGTCAGAAATGACTGGCTCTTTCGAGAGTCTAGTGAATATATCCTTTCATTTCATTGAAATTTCTTTAATTCTGGCTCATTTGCAAAGGAACAAGATAAAAAAAAAAAGTATGAAGAAAGTAATACATTTATTAATTTATTATTTTTTTTATTTATTCTTTTTTGATGATTCAGTTTGTAACTACAATTCCTTGCTCGGCATAGGGCCACCATTGCTGAATACAAATCAGCATTTCTGTCGAAGGAGCCGTGTGTGTGTGTGTGTGTGTGTGTGTGTGTGTGTGTGTGTGTGTGTGTGTGTGTGTGTGTGTGTGTGTGTGTGTGTGAGAGAGAGAGAGAGAGAGAGAGAGAGAGAGAGAGAGAGAACATGTGGAGAGAATGGGTTTATAAATACATATACATACACATGAACATAAATACAAATACGCAGGAACATATACATATAGACACACGTACTATACAGTATGCTGTATCTGACAGTCGTCAGGGGGAAATGAGGCCAGGAGAAGCAGACATCCTCCTCCATGCAGTTCTGTTGCCAGTCAGGTATGGTCATGTTTGTCCATTTGAGCTGGTGAAGATAGCAGCAGAGAAGGAAGTCTGGGCTTCTCTGCTTGGACTGCTGCATCCGTGACCCGGATCCCCAGAAAAGCTGTAGAAAATGGATGGATGGATATTGCCATTACCTCATTAAAACAATGCAAGTCTTATCTATCTATAAATGCAAAGAATCTTTGTCTGTGTGTGTGTTCCTCACATATCTTTCAAACCGTTCATCAGACTGACCTCAGACTTTATAAGTGCTTTGCTGAGGTTACAAGGGTGTACATCCCCGAGTATGGAGTCGCTCAGTCAAAATATGTAACTTTTATCAATAAAAGTTTAGCCACCACTGTGTCTCTTGCCCAGGCTTCTAGAAGTGTGGGTGGGGTTTCGGATTGACTCCATACTGATTCAATAATATACGGCATCAGTAACCATAGCACTCCATGAGAAAAACAAGGATGCAAAAAGCAGCAAATTTGACTAGAAAATGATAATACTTAAGAATTAATGCTTAACAAATTATACAATAAAGTTGCTGTGATTGCGGAGGTCTAATGGATAATTCGGCATGGAGAATACAAGGTGCAAGGTTGCGCAGCGTGGGGGGGACCCATGGTGCTGCAAAGGACAGTGGTGGCACACAAGTAAAGCAGCAGCCGAGACTCCTGTTAACCAGGCAAGCTGGGCTTGGCTCCCTGCAAAGGACTGCAGTCCACTGGTTTAGCTGCTGCTTCTTCAACACGATGTCCGACTGGACACACCATGATCCTTCCAGGGGAGGTAAGCCCAGCTTGCCCAGTCACTGGTAGATGGGAGTCCTGACTGCTGCTTCATCCGTATGGTACCACTGCCCCTTGCAGGACTGCGAGTACCCCCTCCCACACAAGTATCTAAAAATTAAAAACTTAATGATAATACCGCCATGATTGTGGAGCGGAATGGCCAGATCAATTGCATATCATATGCGGACACAAATGAATACTTTGACTAAACGACGACAAGACACAAAAATGTCCAAATAACGAAATAGATCATTTTTATTTAAATATTTACAGACAAATGAGAAACACTGATGCATCAGCTGCAGCCAAACTGTTCATTCTGCTGTGTATAATAATGTTGGGTGTTTTGTACTTATAATATTGCTAAAATATAAAAGGATGCACTGCAATGGGTCTCAAATATTTGTAAACATGTTCTGCTATCGTACTGCATGAGTTTATTGACGATACATTATAAACTACACATATAAACTAAAACAATTATAATGGCGCGGTGACAGTTTACACTCTTTATTAAAACCAATAGGAACCAAACAGGAGTCGCTCCACACAGGTCAAGGGTCCACAGCAAAAGAGACAGAGCCCCTTCCGCCATGGCCTCTTATACTCCCCATGACACCACCACTAGAAAGGTGGAGCGTCACCTCCCACTACACCCAGGGCACCGCCATATTGGTACACCTACTGTTACTACTGTATATAATATTAGTATCTATCATTTTTCCCCCCCTGAAGAAAATATCAAGCACACTAATTAGGTCCTTCTAAAATTTACAACCCAACTCACACGCTAATCATCAAAGTATACAACATAAATATACAAAGCTATCCATGCACACAACATAGGCCCTGCGGGTTATTCTGCCATTTCAATCAATGCAGTCTTTAAACATAAAAAGGCCACATAAAAATAATCCCAAAGTAATTACATACATTTCTAAAACATTTCAAACACTCAACATTTACAAATAGTATGTACATTAACCTACTGGCGGTCCCAAACCCCCCACTCAGCACTCCCACCCCACAACATGGGCAACTTAAACACACACAGTACTGAGGAAAATTTACATTTCACACAATACTCTTTGTTTTAACAATTCACACATCTCTGTTTGTCTTTTCACCACACACTCACACACAGGGGAACTCAGACAAAAGTTAGGCGGTTTCAAACTCAAGAGAACAGTAACAACATTAACATAACATAGCATAACACAACATACCGCTACCCCTTCCCCCCTTTAAAGTCCTACTAGGGACCACCTGGAGGCCCACCTCTGGAATGTCTGTTTGGCGGCTCTCTCCCAGAGCGTCTCTGCTGTTTCCTTTCTGGAGACGGGCTGCGCTGACATGTCTTCTCCCCCATACGCTGCAGCTCGTTTGGGTGCCTCCTGGGTCCATCAGACAGTTCTAAATAACCGTCCTCATTGGCCATCACCACCCACAACCATCCCTGGTCATCCCATCGATTCCATGTTCTGCGGACTCCTCCAAGCCGAGACTCAACCCTAGGGTGGACCTTGTCGTCGACGTTTAGGAGAGTTCTCACTGGCTTTCTGGGTCTAACATGTCGTGACCAGGCATACTTTTGGTGTCGGAGAATCCCGCGGACCCAGTCCGAGCTCCGCCTTGGATCCCGCTCACAGGTGTGTCTGGAAATCGCACCACTCAGTCTCGCCCCGCTCTCTTTCATTTTTAGCGCCGAATCAGTCACAGCAGCACCCGGTTCTACAGTAGTACTCGCCCGGACTCCGGAGCTACAAGGTGCCTTCACACTGGCTCCACTTGACACCACGGGTGTCCGTCCGTGCTGTTCAGGTCCCTCGTCCAGGGCACCGCGAACTGTGGCACCGGAAACTTCCCGTGATGGCGCTCCATAGTGCTGGTCCAGCCCATCTTCACTTGTTCCGGGCAATATCACAGTCCCACACTTTGTTATCATCTCCCACAAAGAAGGGTCGGTCCCATAGCCCACAGCCAAACCACTCCTCCTCGACACCATAGGCTATTGAGAACCCGAGCCCATAAAACAGGTCACAGCCCATCAGATTCAACCCTTCGGTGGACACCATGAACTCAGCAGCACACATCACTGCTGACCTGTATCTCACTGACAGCATTAGTGAGCCCACGATGTCAAAAGGATTGTTTCCGTAGCTATAGCAGGTTGTGTCCGACTCGCTCGCTCTGTAGTGCGGGAAAAAGTTCTTCACCGTGGACCAGTTCAGGATGGAGACCGCTGATCCCGTATCTAGCATCAGCGGCACCTCGACCCTGTCCAATTCAACGTTACAATAAATACATCCATCTGTGCTTGGTGAGACCGTGTGGACAACTGTAAGTTCCCTTGTGGAGGAGCCCCCATCTGGTCTTTGGTCACCTTGCTCAAAGTTTTTGCAGGTCCTAGCGAAGTGGTGGAACAGACCGCACTTTCCACAGCACTTCCCTCTTGCTGGACAATCTCTTGCCTTGTAGCGGTGCCTGGCGGACCCACAGCCATAACACCTTGGCTTCCCCGGGGCGGACCTAATTCTCACAGGAGCGGCATATTCCTCACCACTTTCGCCATCTTTGCTGTCCAGATCAGTGGCCAGCGCCTTCCACTGTTTCTCATCCCTCTGAAGCTTTTCATCTTTGCCGAGATTTTGGGCCAGCTTCTCCGCTGCCTCGTACTGCTGTGCTAATTCCATGGCGGCGATCAGTGTCAATTCCCCGGTGTATGTAAGGAGACATGCCCTCGCAGAGGAACTAAGCACATGCTCTGCCAGCGGGTTGTGGATCATTTCTTCCTCTAAAATGCCAAATTGGCACTCTCCTGCCAAATGCTGTAAGTCTGCTACAAATTGTGGCACCGACTCACCTGACTGCTGGCGTCGCTGTCGAAACTGGATTCTCTTCATGGTGTTGTTTTCCAGGCCACAAAAATAGCCCGCCATTAGCTTCACTACATCATCAAAAGTGTCACCACCTCCTAGTGTACTCAGGATCCTCTAGCCTTCCATTCCAAGATTATGGGCCAGGATCACCTTCGCACACAGCTTTTCGAGCTCGCCAAGGTCCAGAGCAATGAGATAGTTTTCAGAGGCCGCATACCACCTGGCTCAGGGAACAGGTGGCTCTCCCGGAGCCTCCAAAGATGGCTGAAAGGCGGTAGCAGCTCGCTCCATACCTTTTGTCCTCGTCACTAAATGTGTCCGTAAATAGGGAGGAGGCGAGGTGACAGTTTACACTCTTTATTAACACCAATAGGAACCAAACAGCCCCTCATGGAATGTCACCTTATTGTGTTGGGAGCTTTGTGTGCCCTAGTGATCCCAGGAGCTATGTTGTCTGGGGCAATTTGCCTCTGT
This sequence comes from Pholidichthys leucotaenia, assembly GCA_020510985.1. Lineage (NCBI taxonomy): Eukaryota > Metazoa > Chordata > Actinopteri > Cichliformes > Pholidichthyidae > Pholidichthys > Pholidichthys leucotaenia. The sequence continues at coordinate 154,249,775 of CM035841.1, forward strand.
TAGGGTCTCCCAAGACAAACTGGTCCTGGGTGAAGGGCCAGACTAAGAACAATCCAACAGACTCTCATGATAAATACTAGAACAAGGATTCAGTGTACCCCACTCAGTATGGGGTTACCGGGGCCCCACCCTGGAGCCAGGCCTGGGGGAGGTGCTCCATGGCTACCGTCTGGTGGCTGGATTTCCGCCCATGGGACCCAGCCAGGCTCAGCCCGAAGGAGTTACATGGGTCCGCCCTCCAGTGGGCTCACCCCCTGCAGGAGGGATCATGGGGGTCCGGTGCTATGTGGATCAGGCGGCGGTCAAAGGCGGAGACCTTGGCGGTCTGATCCCAAGCTTCCTAAACTGGCTTTTGGGACATGGAATGTCACCTCTCTGGCGGGGAAGGAGCCTGAGCTGGTGCATGAGGTTGAGCGATACTGGCTAGATATAGTCGGCCTCACCTCAACACACAAGCTGGAGCTTGGCCTATTCCGGAGATGCCCTGGGTGAGAGGCGACGAGCAGGGGTGGGTATTCTGGTATTCCCCCCACCTTGCTGCCTCTACATTGGAGTTTTCCCCGGTGGACGAAAGGGTTGTTTCCCTGCGCCTTCGGGTTGGGAAACAGGTCCTGACCATCATTTGTGCCTATGCACCAAATGATGGTTCAGAGTACCCACCCTTTTTGGAGTCTCTGATTTTGGTGCTGGAGAGTGCTCCTCTTGGAAACTCCATTGTCCTACTGGGGGATTTCAATGCACATGTGGGTAACGACAGTGAAACCTGGAAGGGGGTGATTGGGAGGAACAGCCTGCTCGATCTGAACCCGAATGGTGATCAGTTATTGGACTTCTCTGCTTACCACAGTTTGTCCATAACGAACACCACGTTCAAGCATAAGGGTGTCCATATGTGCACTTGGCACCAGGACACCCTAGGTCGCAGATCAATGATCGATTTTGTTATCCTGTCATCAGAACTGCGACCGTATGTCTTGGACACTTGGGTAAAGAGAGGTGCAGAGCTGTCAACTGATCATCACCTGGTGGTGAGTTGGATCCGATGGCAGGGGAGGATGCCATTCAGACCTGGTAGACCCAAACGTATAGTGAGGGTGTGCTGGGAATGTCTGGATGAGGCCCCTGTCCAGGAGGTCTTCAACTCCCACCTCCGGAAGAACTTCAACCACATTCCGAGGGAGTCTGGAGACATGGATATCTTGAATGGGCCATGTTCTCCACCTCCAATGCTGAAGCAGCAGCCCAAAGCTGCAGCAGCAAGGTCGTCGGGGCATCTCGTGGTGGCAAGCCCCGAACCAAGTGGTGGACACCAGTGGTGAGGGGGGCCATTAAGCTTGGTTGGCTTGTGGGACTCCCGAAGCAGCTGAGGTGCACCGGCAGGCCAAGTGGAGTGCAGCTCGGGTGGTTGCTGAAGCAAAGACTCAGGTATGGGAGGAGTTCGGTGAGGCCATGGAACAAGACTTTCGGTCAGCCTCGAAGAGATTCTGGCAAACTGTCCGGCGGCTCAGGAGGGAGAAGCAGCTCCCTGTCCACACTGTGTATGATGTTGATGGGACGCTGCTGACTTTGACTGGGGATATCATAGGGCGGTGGAAGGAATACTTTGAGGATCTCCTCAATCCCACTGATAAGCCTTCCACAGAGGAAGCAGGGCTTGTGGACGAGGGGGACGACTCACCTATCACAGGGGCTGAGGTCGCCAAGGTGGTTAAAAATCTCTTTGGTGGCAGGCCCCAGGGGTGGACGAGATTCGCCCTGAGTACCTCAAGGACCTGGATGTTGTAGGGCTGTCATGGTTGACATGCCTCTGCAACATTGCGTGGAGGTCGGGGCAGTGCCTTTGGCATGGCAAACCGGGGTGGTGGTTGGATTCAGGAGAAGCAATGTGGTTTTCGTCCTGGCCGTGGCACATCGGACCAGCTCGTTACCCTCTCAAGAATCCTTGAGGGTTCGTGGGAGTTTGCCCAACCAGTTTACATGTGTTTTGTGGACTTGGAGAAGGCATTCGACCGCATCCCTCATGGTTTTTTGTGGGGGGTGCGTCGGGAGTATGCAATATCAGCTTTGTTGTTACGAGCTATTCGGTCTCTGTACAACCATTGTGAGAGTTTGGTTCATATTGCCAACACTCGATCAGACTCATTCCCAGTGAGAGTTGGACTCCACCAGGGCTGCCCTTTGTCACCGATCCTGTTCATAATTTTTATGGACAGGATTTCTAGGCGCAGCCAGGGAACAGAGGGTGTCATGCTTGGTGACCACAGGATCTCATCTCTGTTGTTTGCAGAGGATGTTGTCCTGCTGGCTTCATCCAGCATTGACCTACAGGTCTTACTGGGACGGTTTATCGCTGAGTGGAAGCAGCTGGGATGAGAATCAGTACCTCCAAGTCCGAGTCCATGGTCCTCAACCAGAAAAAGGTGGCTTGTCCTCTTCGGGTTGGGGACAGTCTCCTGCCCCAAGTGGAGGAGTTTAAGTATCTTGGGGTCTTATTCACGAGTGAGGGGAGAATGGAGTGAGAGATTGACAGATGGATCGGAGCAGCATCTGCAGTGATGCTGATGTTGTACCGGTCTGTTGCGGTGAAGAGGAAGCTCAGCTCTAAGGCAAAGCTGTCAATTTACCAGTCAATCTACGTTCCTATCCTCACCTGTGGTCATGAGCTTTGGGTAATGACCAAAAGAATGAGATCGCGGACACAAGCGGCTGAAATGAGCTTTCTTCGTAGGATCGCTGGACTCACTCTCAGAGATAGGGTGAGGAGCTCAATCATCCGGGAGAGGCTCAGAGTAGAACTGCTGCTCCTCCACATTGAAAGGAGCTAGTTGAGGTGGTATGGGCATCTGATCAGGATGCCTCCTGGACGCCTCCCACTTGAGGTGTTTCGGGCATGTGCCTCTGGGAGGAGACTCCGGGGTAGACACAGGACTCACTGGAGAGACTATGTCTCCCAGTTGGTCTGGGAACATCTTGGTATCCTCTCTGAAGAGCTGGAGCAGGTGGCTGGGGAGAGGGAAGTCTGGGCTTCTCTGCTTGAACTGCTGTCTCCGCGACCCGGACCTCCGGAAAAGCGGTAAAAGATGGATGGGTGGATGGATGGATGGATGGATGGATGGATGGATGGATGGATGGATGGATGGAGGAACCAAACAGGAGTCACTCCGCACAGGTCAAGGGTCCCCAGCAAAAGAGACAGAGCCCCTTCTGCCATGGCCTCTTATACTCCCTGTGACGCCACGACCGTAAAGGTGGTGCGTCAACTCCCACTACACCCAGGGCACCGTCATATTGGTACACCTAACTATATACATAATATTAATATCTAACACAACTCCCATCCCCAACATGCAAGATACAACACTTATGGTTCAATCCCACCCCCTGACCATCGGCGACCCTTCTGTTTGGAGTTTGCATGTTCTCCCCGTGTTGTTGTGGGTTTATCCCAGGTACTCCGGTTTCCTCCCATAGTCCAAAAACATGTAGGTTAGGTTAATTGGAGACTCTAAAATGGCCCTAGGTGTGAATGTGCGTGTGAATGGTGAAGAGATGGCGCCGTACCGTGGCTGCTTCATCCATCTGGTGGATGCCCTGAATTTCCCCTTTGGCGATCAATAAAGTACACAAAATATGAATATAACTCATAAAAGATCACACAAATAAGTCTGACAAACAAATAAACAAGCAGTTCTTAAACAGTCGCTAATGCTGGATATCCCATTCATTTTCAATAATTCTGTAGTTAATATTCACACAATCAAAGAAATGTTAGTATTCAGTCCCTTTTATATTTGTCAAAGTCTAACATGTGGAATTGCCTACATATTGTCATGAATGCCCCTTGCAGGACATTAGTGAGGCGCCAGGAGCCAGAAGTAAGTTTACTTGTTTATTTGACAAAAGGACAAAAGGATAAACAGCCACGTGGGGCAAAACACGTACATACACTAAAACTCAAAATAATAAACACTGATGGCAAACAAGAAGATGCAGCGAGGACGGAACCTACGCTGTACAAAAACACTTACAAAAGACAAGCAGCGATAAATCCAAAACACAGAAGGAAGACTGGAGTCGGGGATAGGAACTCCAGTCCATGAACACGGAGGTGTGTAAGAGTGTGTAGGTTGCGGCGAGGAGTGAGCCTCAGCTGCTCCCTTAAATACCAGACAAAAACCAACCAGGAAAGGGGAATGTGATTAACGAAAATGACAAACAACTGTCACGACACTGGCTCGGCTTTGACAGCTGGAAGTACAACCGTGACGCTGTCACAATAAGAGCCCTCGAGAGGTCCTAATAACAAACCCCAAAATAATATGGTAGAAAAGGGGAAATACTGAGTAACCCGAGCGCGGATGAGATCAGCGCTCAGATCACCACACATATAGGTTACACCTCTTTGTATTCCACTTTCAAACACAGCCTAGATTTTGGCCTGTAAAGCCTAATTGGATTGCCCGTTTTCACACAAGAAAACTTGCTTTCTACAGGCATGCACTAGTTTACTAAATTTAAAAAATTACAGAAATAATGAAATAATGCCAAGTAGTTTACAATCCACTTAAAAATAAATTTTGTTGAATTGCTTCTGATGTGTTATAGAAAGTAAAAGTTATATCAAAGTAAAAGTCATGTAATAATACATAACTAAATGTAAGTATTACTGCAGCGTTATTGGCATGTGAGGTTGTTTTTACATATTCTTCCTGAATTAAAAGCTGTCGGTAACTGTAATCATTTCAGAAAATTTAAAAAACCACAATGCATTCTTTGAAATGCTGCATGTTCTTTGAATGCATGGTTTAACAAGTGACACCTCATATCTGCCTGTGTGTGATGATTAATTCATGCCTGTGTGTATTTGACTCCTTCAATTCCAGGTAAGACTGTGACACTGTCAAACTAATGGAGTTGGCGGGGCTTCTGTGGCAATAAAAATGATAATCAGCTGGCAAACACAGGCCGCACTGAGCAAATAACCATGAGGGTGGTTGGGTCCAAGGAGCTGTCTCCAGAGGCAGGCTTTCTTGCAGTCGTGATCTTATCTTAAATGAAAGGGTGGAAATAAGATGGGAAACAGCAAAAATAAATTCTGCACACAAACATGAATCTGAGGAGGTTCAGGCATTGCTAGCTTCCCTAGATTTTACGTTATAGGAGGTAAACTAATACAACCAAGGGGTTAGTACAACAGAGCAATGAGTAAGGAATGAATCATTTATCTATCTGTAAATTCGCAAAATCTCTGTCTGTGTGTGTTTATGTGTCTGTCTGTCTGTTCCACGCATATCTCTGAATCGTTTGTCAGACTGGTCTCAGATTTTAAACATGGTTTCCTGAGGTTATGAGGGTGTGCATCCCCGAGTATGGAGTCACTCAGTCAAAATATGCAATTTTTATCAAAAAAAGGTTTTAGCCACTGCTCTAAAGTTTTAGACACCACTTTGTGTCTCTTCATGAGTTGGCTTTAAGAAGTGTGGATGGGGTTTCAGATTGGCTCTGTGCTGATTGGACAATACGTGGCATCACGACCATGCTGATTGGATCACACACAGCATCACGACCTGTCAGTCACCACAGTGTTCCCGGAACAAAACAAGGAAATGAAAGTTAGAAAGATAGAAAAAGATAATACTGAAGATTTAATGCTTAAAAAAATTATACTATAAAGTTGCCATGATTGCGTAGGTCTAAAGGATAATTTGCCATAAGTGGAGAATAAAGTGCGCGAACAGACTGGGCACAGTGTCAGTGGGGTCTGACAAATCAACACAACATGCCGGGAGAAGCAGTATGGGCCAGACCTGGCTCAAAGGCACGCTAATTGATGGCGATTAAAAAAGTTATTTTCAATAAAGTGAAAAAAAAAGATAATGCGTGGAGTGTGCTTTTGCCCTGAGGCTGATTTATCATGGAAAACAGCTGAGCTCTGTGGTTCGAGCGATCAGCTGATTGGATCCATGGTGTTCTGACGGCATATCTATCAGAACAGCTGATATATGTACAGGACATACAAGAGAACTGAAATGCCATTTCTCTCTCTCTTCAGTGGCTGGAAAAACAACAACAGCAGTCCATGTACAGTAATGCTACCTGTAGTGCAAATAGCAACAAAAGATATACTTAAGGTTTAATGCTTAAAAAATTATACCATAAAGCTGCCGTGATTATGTAGGTCTAATGGATAATTTGGCATGAAGAACATGCGGGGGAAGGGAGCAGCTGAACCGGTGGATCGCAGTCCTTTGCAGGCACACGGGTAAAGCAGCAGCCGAGACTCCCATTAACCGGGCAGGCAGGACTTGGCTCCTTGCAAAGGACTGCAGTCCACCTCCGCCACTTCAGGTGCTGCTTCTCCAACACCGGTGTCACAACCAGGCACTCCACAATCATCTGCGGGGAGGCATGTCCAGCCTGCCCAGTCAGTGGTAGATGGCTGCCCTGACTGCTGCTTCATTGTGGAGCGGAATGGCCAGATCAACTGCATATCACATGCGGACACATATGCACGCTTTGACTAAATGTCAACAAGATGCAAAAATGCCCAAATAATAAAATAAATAATTTTTATTTAAGTATTTACAGACAAATGGGCAACACTGATGCAACAGTTGCAGCCAAATGGGTCATTCTAGTGTGTGTGTGTGTGTGTGTGTGTGGCGTGCATGCGTGCATGCGTGTGTGGTGGAGGGATTGGTGCCGTACTGTGGATGCCCTGAATTTGCTTCTGGGGATCAATAAAGGATACAAATACAAAAAATTATTAATAATAATAATAATGTTTGGTGTTTTGTACTTATAATATTGCTAAAATATAAAAGGATGCACTACAGTGGGTCTCAAATATTTGTAAACGTGTCCTGTTATAGTACTGCATGAGATTATTGACAATAGACTATAAACTACACATATAAACTAAATTATAATGATGACTGAACAACTCCCATTCCCCAAAGTGCAAGATACACTATTATGAATATAACTCATAAAAGATCACACAAATAAGTGATTTAATAAAAAATAAACAGTTCTTAAACAGTGGCTAATATTGGGTGTCCCATTCATTTTCAATTATTCTGTAATTAATGTTCACACAATCAAATAAATCTCAGTTCAGTCCCTTTCATATTTGTCAATGTGTAACATATGATTGCCTACATATAGGCTACACCTCTGTATTCCACTTTCAAACACAGCCTACATTTGGGCCTGTAAAGCCTGATTGGGCTACCTGTTTCAGACAGGAATACTTGCTTTCTACGGGGATGCACTGGTATGTAAAAAGGAGCTTTGGAGTTGCTTTAATGATCCTATTTTATGCCATTCTCAGGGATTAATTTTAGGTTCTGACATCATTAGTGGCATATTGTAGTTTTATGGTGCTTTCACACCAAGGGCCATATTACAAAGACTGGGTCGGATGATTGGTTGTCACTGACGCAGAGCGCATTTATGGGCGTTTCCAAGTTAATTTCCTTATCACAGCGGTGTAAAAACAAACTTTCCACTGGTGCATGATGCAAAGATGCCGGTCTAATCATTCAGAAGTGTCTTGTGGATAATCCAACCCAAAGCGCTTCTTCCCATCCCTTTAATGCAAAGAGGCACATTATCTAAAGTGAACTGTGATCATGATGGCTTAAGACGGGTTTTGCACTGACCAAAGCCCATGTGTGCGAGCCAAAATGCACGTAATAGTAATGCTGCTTGGTAATAAGCAAGACATCAATCACAGTTGACGCCTGGTTAGTTATGTTAAAAGGAACAAAAGGTGAAGAATGAGCTGAAAAATCAGCTGAATGTCCACGGACGGTCATCTGCACACTTTTCAGATAGACTTTCTGCCATGCGCCAGTGTTTTTTCTGTCAGCGCATTGTCTGTTTTTTACGCCTTGTGTCACGCCATCAAATTATCAGTAGACAGTGCACCCGCTATGCGCTCAGAGGAGGCGCCTCATTTCAAAGAGATGTGGAGGAGCGTAATCTAATGCGCATTACTATTATAGTGCCTTCGATGAGAATCTGCTTTTGATCAGCAAAAAGGAGGTCTATCATCAGAAGTGCATTGTTTAATGATATTTCAGGGGTGTGTTTTTATCGTGCAGTTCCGAAGCTCAGGAAATGGCATGTGCTGGGATTCTGTAACGGTCAGAATCACCTGTCATTTTAAATATTATGATCACACACTAGTTTTTTTTTTTATTATTATTATTATTATTCCATCCACACTCACATTTTAATTGTGTAGTCTACAGATTAGGCATTAATGTATGATTTTTTTTAGGGGAATGAATGAATGAACAGGGAGCATGTGTGCCAACATGTTCCAATGTGATGCGCGGCGCATACGGGGGGGGGGTCGTTTTCATCACGGACTTATTAGGCATTAATGTGTTTATTTTTAGGGGAATAAATGAATGAACAAGGAGTGTGCAGCGTTTTACTTTTCACTAACTCCCCCTGAGAGACCGGTGATGCGTCCACATCTACGTCGGCTGTGCGCCCCGGGTTTCCAGCTTACCAAGCTTCCCGACAGCCACCCGTCAGCCCCTGGCAGAGGCTGCTGAGAGTGGGCTTGCTTCATGGCAGGGGCTGGAGGTGGCAGATTGCCTCCTTCCTTCCTACCCAGGACGGATAGGGGGAGACCCTCAGTCAGGGAAAGCAACAAGATAGTGAGCACTCCATCTCCCTACAGCCGTGAACGACTTCCACACCATCGTTAATGAAAGTGTGCACGGGCATCATCGTCTTTTCTTCATGTCTGTGTTGCATCCGTGTGCACATTGAACAATTCGGCTGATTTTTTCAGCCCATTCTTAACCCTTTGTTCTTTTTAACATAACTAACCGGGCATCAACTGTGACTGATGTCTTCCTTATTATGGATGGGAAGGAGCGCTTTGGATGGGATTATCCAAAACACACCTTTGAATGATTAGACCGGCGTCTTTGCGTCATGTGCCAGTGGAAAGTTTGTTTTTACACCGCTGTGATAAGGAAATGAACTTGGAAACACCCATAAATGCGTTCTGTGTCAGTGACAACTGATCAAGTGACCCCGTCGTTGTAATATGGCCCCATGACTGTCTCAGTGCATGCCGTTTCCTGAGCTTGGGAGCTGCACAATGTCAAAACACGTGGCTGAAACATCATTAAACAATGCACTTCTGATGATAAATCTCCTTTTTCCTAATCAAAAGCGGATTATGGTGAAATGCACTATAAGAGTGTAATAAGATAAGATAAGATAAGACTTTATTAGTCCCACAATGGGGAAATTCCAGTAATTTGGATTAGATTGTACGCCACCATACCTCTTTGAAATGAGGCACCTCCTCCGAGTGCATGGCGGACACACTGTCTACTGGTAATTTGATAGCGTGATGCAAGGCCTAAAAAACAGACAATGTGCTGACAGAAAACAACAAAAACACTGGTGCATGGCGTAAAGTCTGTAAAAAAGTGCGCAGACGACCATCAAAATAGGGCCCCAAATCTGTCTCGTCTAGATTCAGATTCTTCCATTTGGTTTGGACCAAAATTTTTGGTGTAAAACCTCCCCTGAACTATGGTTCAGACCAAAGAGCCGAAAGAGGTGGTCTCGGTCTGGATCAAACTGAACCTTGATCCAGCAGTGGCAGCACTCACAGAGAGGAAATTTTAAAAAAAATAGTTGCTTAAAAAAAAAGCATAAAAATGCAAAAACTTACCACATACAGTTAAGTAAGTTTTGTTATTTTAGCTGTTTACCAAATCATGCTCAAGAAACAGTTATATAATCAAATGCAGCAAAGTTGATTGGACAGAATTTCCCAGTACAGATGGACAATGACCCAAAACATACTGTGAAAGAAATCCAGGACTTTTTTAAGGCAAGGAAGTGGAAAATTCTGCAGTGGTCCAGTCAATCACCAGATCTCGACTCGATTGAGCATGTCACTTGCTCAAGACAAAACTTAAGGCAGAAAGACCCACAAACAAGCAACAACTGAAGACAGCTGCAGTAAAGACCTGGAAAAAAATCACAAAGGAGGAAACCCAGCGTTTGGTGATGTCCATGGGTTCCAGACTTCAAGTAGTCATTGCCTGCAAAGGATTCTCAACAAAGTATTAAAAATGCAAATTTTATGATAATGTACATTTGTTCAATTACTTTTGAGTCCTTGAAATTAGATTTTTTTTAAAGAGTTGCAATTCCTTAACCGTTCCTCCAATTTGGACGTGAATACCATCAGATTAAAGCTGAGATTCTGCACATTAAGTCCATATTGATTATATAACTGTCATAAAAGCCCTTCAGGGCAGGATGAAGACCCAAACGCTGAACGGTGAGTTTACAGGGAGCTTAATAATAAAACACAAAATATAAAACAAAAACTTACACAAGCTGGCAGGATAACAGGGAGGTAACGGCATGTGGAAACACCAGAGAAGCTACGGGCACAAAACGTGGAACACACACTGAGTAACAAAATGAAAAGAGGCAGGGAACTCCCATCTGAATGCTGAGAAGGACGCTGCGCCGAGTAACGGTCCAGCAGTCCTTTAAATAGGGCAAATAGGAATTAACACCATTGAAAACAGGTGCGGGTGACATGAGTGAGGATAATTAATCAGAATTAGAAACAGCTGTGACAACCGCGAACTTGCACTAGCACAGGAAGTAAACAAAGAGTACTGTCAAAATAAAAGCACAGGAGAAACAAAGGTAACTGACAATGAAATAATGAATGTTTACAAAACCAGATACAGACCAAATAACACAAGAAGGGGAAAATAACCCACCAAGGCTAGGATCAGAAGAAATACAAAAACCAAGAAGTGCTAATAATACAATACTAATGACTACCAAGGTTACAAGAGGAGAACTGAAGGTAAGGACGGAGAAGGCTCAAATACAAACAGGAAGATAATATAGAATACACAAAGATTCAAAAATGCACAATAATAATAAATACGATAATAATGACCAAACAAGATACAACAACCGGACAACTCAAAGCAAACAGAATTAAAGAATAAACTCAGATAATATCCTCCAGACAAAACAGTACACAGATATAAAATAGGACCAAAATGAAGAACGTACAGAAAATAATCAGAAATTTACTGAAAGCGTGAGCACGGTGCTCTCACCGTAGTCAGCATCATGACAGAGCCCCCCATCCAAGGGGTGGATTCCAAATACCCCAAGGTAACATCAAAAAAGTAAAGGAGAAAATACCCCACCTCCCTCCCCCAACAATAACAGAAAAATAACCCAACCTGGGAGGGCAGTGGGGGAAACCAGGCTAGGAGGGACTAAATAAAAGGCCCTCGCTCAAGACTCCCAAAACAGAACTGATAAAGCGACCTACAGAAAACCTTGGAACACTGGGCGGAAGGGTAAGACAGTTCAGATGGCTTACAAGACCACCAGCTCATGCAATGGAATAAGTCCGGAGAGAGAGATAGAGAGATCCTGAGCCACCCAAGCAAACGGCGCAGTCCGTCGGGTGGTCTCCAGAGTTCCTGAACCACCCAAGCAGACAGCGTAATCCGTCGGGTGGTCTCCCAGTATTCCTGAGCCAACAGGCTGCAGTGCACGACCCCCCCCCCCCCGAAGCGGCAGCTGGACCCTGTGCTTTTCGCAAACTGCAGGGGCTGAGGCGTGGAAATCAGATGACGAAGATGACTGATCAGCAGGGAGACCAGACAAGGAGGATGGCTGAAAAGTGAGGAAACCAGACGAAGAGGACTGCTGATCGGTGTGGAAACCAGGCAGCGAAGATAATAATAATAAGTTTATTTATAGAGCACCTTTCACAGACAGAGTCACAAAGTGCTTAACATGGTAAAAAAAAAAAAAAAATAAAAACACAGGCACATAAAACTGTAAAACAAAGAAGACAATAAAAGCACATAAAAATACAATCGGCACATAGTTAAAAAGCCAGGCTAAAAAGGTGGGTCTTTAGTTGCTTCTTAAAAACACCAATGGAAGGTGCAGATCTAAGTTCAAAAGGCAAGGAGTTCCACAGTCTGGGAGCAACAGCAGCAAAGGCTCTATCGCCTTTGGTTTTGAGCCTAGTACTAGGAACTACCAATAGATTCTGATGAGAAGACCTGAGAGACCTGCTGGGCTGGTGTAGAGAGAGCAGGTCACTAATATAAAAAGGTGCCTCTTCATGAATGGCTTTGTAAGTAAGAACAAGAACTTTAAAATCAATTCTATAATTTACAGGAAGCCATTGCAAGGAGGCCAAAACAGGAGTGATATGACAGAATCTACTGGACCTAGTTAGTAATCTTGCAGCAGCATTCTGGACTAACAGTAGGCGGTGTAAAGAGGATTTACTAAGACATGTAAAAAGAGCATTACAATAGTCCAAACGTGAAGAAACAAAGGCATGAATAATGATTTCTAATTGAGTGTAGGAAACCAATGACCTAATTTTGGATATATTCCTAAGGTGGAAAAAACAACTCCAGGTCAGAGATTTGACATGCTGATCAAAACTCATCGATTGATCAAAAATGACACCAAGATTTTTTAGATTAGACCGTACGTTAGAGCTTAATGAACCAATGCTATTAACCAACTTAGGAATTAGATTATCAGGTGCTACAATAAGGACTTCAGTTTTATCAGCATTAAGTTGCAAAAAGTTACTAGACATCCAGTCCTTGATTGCAGACAGACAATCATGAATAATTTTTAAATTGTCAACATGGTCAGGCTTAAAAGAGAAAAGTAGCTGTAAATCATCAGCGTAGCAGTGATAAGACACACCTTTAAATTTACTGATAATAGAACCAAGTGGCAGCATATATAGGGCAAATAAAAGTGGACCCAGAATAGAACCCTGAGGCACCCCACAGGTTAAAGGAGCAGAGTCAGATGAATAAGAGCCAACAGCCACGGAAAAGCTCCTACCAGAAAGGTAGGAGAAAAACCAATCCAGAGCTTTTCCAGAAATACCTACCCAATCTCTAAACCTTTGTAACAAAATAAAATGATCAATAGTATCAAATGCTGCAGTAAGATCTAATAACACTAAAACAGAGCATTTGCCAGAGTCTGATGACATTAAAATATCATTTAACACCCTCAGAAGAGCGGTCTCTGTCGAGTGTTTCTGACGAAAGCCTGACTGAAATTTGTCAAAAATATTATGTTCAATCAGAAAGTCAGTGAGCTGCTTGGCAACAACTTTTTCTAAAAGCTTAGAAATAAAAGGAAGCTTAGAAATTGGCCTGAAGTTTTTAAAAACAGATGGATCAAGGTTAGGTTTTTTTAAAAGTGGCTGCACAACTGCATGTTTAAAATATGAGGGTGAAGAGGATGATAAAGGCAGCGTTGGATTTTTAAATAGCTTTATTATCACCCGCCTTCATCAGAACTCGGCTCCAGCCCATAGTGTGAGCAGGCTGAAGCCGAATTCCTCAGGGTCTCAAAGAGGAGACAGTGTGTGTGTCTCGCAGCAGATGCAGAATCAGAATGAGAGAATGAGATGCAGATTTACAGCACAGTGCAGCATATATACTCAACTCAAACAATAGATCAAAGACATTCACAGCAGTCAATCTGGGCATTTGCATATCAGAGGTACAGACAGGATGCATGAACACAATGCATGGATGACACTTTAACCTCACGGCTGTAAACGCAGCATGCAGCGGAAAAAACCCAGGAGTGCAAGCTGACTGTCTCTGTGTTCTGTCTCTGTGTTGTGGGGGTTGAATTCAAACCGCTACAAGGGTACATAACCAGATTCAAGTGAACTATTAATGATATAAACCAAAGACGTACCCACTGAGCCAATTACCTCTTTTAACATTGAGGAAGGCAAAATATCTTAAACGCAGGAGGAGGATTTCATGGAGCTCACCAACACTAACAAATCCTCAAAAGAAATTGGGGTAAAATCACTTAAAAAGGCCTGTCTGTTAGGACAATCAAGGATTAGGGGAAAGGAATGAGTAAAACCAGCCCTAACAGCAGTGACCTTGTCAACAAAAAAGGAAAGAAACTTGTTACAGTCATTACATGAATAAACAGGGGGAGCAGAACTGACAGGATTAACTAAACTGTCTATTGTACTGAAGATGATCTTTGAATTGTTACTATTGGAGGAGATGATGTTGGAAAAATAAGAAGTTCTTGCCATTTTTATCATATTGTCAAATTCAATTAACAGCTCCTTAAGGTACAATCGATGCACCTCAAGTTTAGTGGACTTCCACAGTCTTTCCACCCTCCGACATTTACGTCTAAAACAACAGAGATCATCATTTAACCAGGGGGATGAATTAACAGCACGGACAGTCCTGGTTTTAAAGGGAGCAACTACATCTAAGGTGCTTGAACAGTGTGAGTTAAAAGAGCAGACCAAGCTTTCAGTGTCGTCATCAGAGGATAAAACCACACTGCTGTCAAAGGCAGCAGAAAATTTCACAGCTGACAAATGGTCAATGACACGAGAGCATTTTACCCGCTTGCCAGTGTAACAGACTGATTTGACTGATAAATTAAAAAGAACACAAAAATGGTCTGACACATGAAGCTCCTTAGTCTGAACATTATTCACATTAAGACCAAGTGTAAAAACAAGATCAAATGTATTTCCTTTTATATGCGTAGGACCAGATAGACACAAAGCAAAATTAAAAGATTCAATAATACCCAAGAAATTCACAGCAAAACTGTCATTGGGATCATTAATATGCAAATTAAAATCTCCAAGTAATAAAATCCGCTCAAATTTAATAATAGAAGTTAAAAAATCACTAAACTCAGATAAAAAAGAGGCATAAACTCCTGGAGGGCGGTAAATTAAAACAAAATAAAATGGGTTTGAGGAGCCAATTTTTAAGATCATCAGTTCAAACGATGAAAATGTTCCATGGCTCACCGTCCGTGTAACGAAGCGGTGCTGATTCACGATGGAGAGACCACCGCCGTGGCCTGTCAATCTCGGAGCACAGGAGAAGGTACAATCCGGTGGACAAAGTTCAATTAAGGAGGTAAATTCCTCACTTTTCTGCCAGGTCTCAACAAGAAATAAAAAGTCAGGCCCTGTAGTAATAAATAAATCATTCAAAAAGAATGATTTATTTGCGATGGAACGTGCGTTAAACAACGCCAGCTGGATGGGCTCTGTCACAGCAGCAGTCTCGCCAGGAATGGGGGCCGGTGAAAGTTGACGTAGGCACCCGCTACCTGCAGGGGATTTCCTGGCTCGGGGCAGGGAGAATGCCGGTTGGCACGGTAGAGCAGGAAAAACAGGCCGGAGAAATGATGGCCTTACTCCGGGCGCACCCGAGGGCCAGGATCCAGGAAAGAGGCCAGCTGCAGAATTAGGAGAAGATGAGGCGGAGCGAGCGAGACGGCGAAGCCGAGCAAACCTTGTGGATTTCACCGCGGCACCTGCATGTCTTCCCCGAGGTTTGGATCGCTTTCTGCCGGTATAACCACAGCGGGGATCCCAGGTACCAACGGGAAGTTGCAGACGCAGAGACCGATGGAAGAATCTTCCCTCCTGATTATGAGAGCCAAACCCCACCATGGAAGATCGAATATCCAGCAGCACTTGGCAATCATAAACGATGGCTGATTGCACATGATCCAGACACAATAACAAAATCAAAAACAGGACAAACAAGCGGAGACAACCAGCAGCCAGAAACACAGGCGGCGCGGCCATCTTGGATCAGCATAAAAACAGATGACTGATCAGCGGGGAAACCAGATGGAGAAAACAGCTGATCAGAGAGGAAACCAGGCGGTGAAGACGGCTGGTCAGTGGGAAAACCAGAAGGCGAAGACGGCTGATCTCCAGTGACCCTAGGCGAAGTCAGATGACCCTCAGCGACCTCAGGCAAAGTTGGATAACCTTTGACGACCTCAGGCGAAGACGGATGACCCTCAGCGACCTCAGGCAAAGACGGATGACCCTTGGCAACCTCAGGCAAAGGTGGAAGACCCTCGGCAACTTCAGGCGAAGGCTAACAACCATCAGTGATCTCCGGCGAAGATCAGTGGACCCAGATGAGGACTTGGACAGGGAAACAAAGACAAACACCGGGTTGACATTACCGGCAGCAGTGCAGCCCAGCGAGGTAAGTTCAGGAGCCGATGGCAGCTGCAGCTGGCTCTCTCCACCAAGAGCAAAGCAAGACCTCTCTAATATTGACATGGTGAAGACAAAAAAGAGGACTTGCCTTAACTCGAGCTCCACCGCCATCCAGGACTCCAGTGAATCCGGCTGGGGTGTCTCGAGTTTATTCGCCTGGGGGTCCCTCCCCGACGCGGTCATCTCAGATGGGGAGGAAGGAAAAAGCACCGGATCACTGTAACTGGCAGCAGTGGAGCCCGGCGGGGAAAACTCAGGAGCAGCTGGCAGTTGCAACTGGTTCTCCCCACCATAGCAAGACAAGATCTCTCTAATACTGGTGATGTTGAACCAGAGAAGAGTACTTGCCTTGACTCGAGCTCCACTGCCATCCAGGAATCCGGCGACTCTGCTGTGGTGGCCCAAGCAGCAGGCATGATTGCAGGCGGAACTGGCAGAACCCCATACGTGGCGATTGACACTGGTTGAACTCCAGATGTGGTGGCTGATGCTGATGAGCCCCCAGGTGTGGCGACTGACATAGGTGGAAACCCCAGCCCTGAGTAATGAAGCCAGGGAATGCCTCACCGATGGCACCAGGTCCTGCAATGCTGAAACCAGGGGACACTCCTTTGTCTTCGCAGGCTTCGGGACACAGGGGGTGCTCTTCTCCCATCCAGAACGTGGCTGCGGGGCTGGATCAGGACCATCTAGAACCACAGACCCTTCCGGCGTCCAGCGGCTCCCTCCCAGGACTGGCAGACACTCAGAAAAAATGGAAAGGGACATGGGAGAAGCAGGTGAAGGTGAGGGAATGGCAACAGCAGCAGGTGGTGAGGGCTCAACTACAGCGGATAGCTGCTGCTGAACCTCCCCACTGGGAATAAGGCAAGAAAATTCATTCATAGGTGTTAAAAAATGAATAGGTACTTGCCTTAATTCTCGGGTTGTTGCTGCAGCTGCTGCTGCAGGACCAGGCGAATCCCCTCTGGGGTTGCAGAGATCATCTGGCAAGGTGGGCAGAATGCTGGAGTCAGGGGATGCTCCGTCGTCGACACAGACTCTGCTTCACCCGGTGAATCTCCATTCAGCTGCTGCGCAAACTCTGGAAGGAGCCATGGCTTGTAATCCAGCAACTGTTCAATCCAAACAGCAGGCTGAGAACCTTCACACCAGGCAAGACAATAAAACAAAAGAGACCAACTCTAAAACTGGGAACTTGGAACGTCCGCACTATGATGACAGGACTCGCTGCTAACCTCAAGGACATCAACGACACCAGGAAGACTGCCATCATCAATAATGAGCTGAAGAAACTGGGAGTGGATATCGCCACTCTCCAGGAAACACGGTTAGCTGATGCAGGCACACTGAGAGAGAAGGACTACACGTTCTACTGGCAGGGAAAGGGCAGTGACGAACACAGGGAACACGGAGTGGGCTTCGCAGTGAAGAACACTTTGCTGAAGATGGTGGAACCGGGCAGCACTGGCTCTGCACAACTCCTCACCCTCCGCCTGAACACCACTGAAGGCCCAGTCACCCTCGTCAGTGTGTATGCCCCAACACAGACAGCCACACCAGAGGCAAAAGACGAGTTCTACGAGAATCTCGCAACAACTGTCAGGATCATCCCCAACTCTGAACAACTCATTCTCCTTGGAGACTTCAATGCCAGAGTGGGTGCTGACCACGACTCCTGGCCCTCCTGTCTTGGACCTTTTGGCGTGGGCAGAATGAACGACAACGGACAGCGGCTGCTCGAGTTCTGCACATATCACGATCTGTGCATCACAAACTCGTTCTTCAAGACCAAGCCCCAACACAAGGTTTCCTGGCAACATCCGCGCTCAAAGCACTGGCACCAGCTAGACTTGATCCTGACCAGGCGCACCTCACTGAAGAACGTGCTAATCACCCGTTCGTTCCAGAGTGCAGATTGCGACACAGACCATTCATCGGTGTGTTGCAAGGTCAAGCTGCAGCTGAAGAAATTCCATCATGCTAGACAACCTGGAAAGGCACGGATTGACATCAGCAAGATAGCCCAACCAGAACTTGTTGAGCAGTTTGCCTCCACCTTTGAGAAGGAACTTGGTGTACCACAAGGAGGAGAATCTGCAAAGCAGAAGTGGGAAGAGCTGCGAAACACCATCTACCGCACAGCCTTGGCTACCTTTGGGAGGAAGACCTCGAAGTCACAGGACTGGTTTGATGCCAAGTTGCCCGAGATGACCCCCGTCATTGATGCCAAGCGCTCAGCACTTGCTGAGTACAAGAAGTACCCAAACGAGAAGAATCTCCAGATTCTCAGGGCTGCGAGAAGCAAAGTTCAGCAGACTGCTCGGCGCTGTGCCAACGAGTACTGGACTCAGCTCAGCCAAGACATTCAAACCGCTGCCATAACAGGGAACATCCGTGGTATGTACAATGGCATCCAGAAAGCACTTGGTCCGGCTCAGAGCAAGACGGCCCCCCTCAAATCTTCCACTGGGGAGATGATCACAGAGAAGAACAAGCAGATGGAGAGATGGGTGGAACACTACTCCGACCTCTACTCTAGACAGAACACCGTGACACCGTCAGCCCTTGATGCCATCGACTGCCTGCCATCCATGGACGAACTTGACGCCGAGCCAACCATCGACGAACTCAGTAAGGCCATTGATAGCTTGGCCGCTGGCAAGGCACCCGGCAACGACGGCATACCCCCCGACCTGATCAAGCACTGCAAAACCGCCCTACTGCTGCCATTGCATGACGTCCTCTGCCAGTGCTGGAAGGAAGGTGCCGTACCACAGGACATGAGGGACGCCAAGATCATCACCCTCTACAAAAACAAAGGGGAGAGAAGCGACTGCAACAACTACAGGGGCATTTCCCTCCTCAGCGTTGTTGGCAAAGTCTACGCACGAGTTGTTCTCGTTCGTCTACAGAAGCTTGCCGAACGTGTCTACCCCGAGTCTCAGTGTGGCTTCCGCGCTGAGCGATCGACGGTAGACATGATATTCTCCATCCGCCAACTCCAGGAGAAATGCAGAGAACAGAACATGCCTCTGTACGTCGCCTTCATCGACCTCACCAAAGCGTTCGATCTGGTCAGCAGAGAGGGCTTTTTCAAGATCCTGCCAAAGATAGGATGCCCACCAAAGTTGCAAAGCCTCATCGAATCGTTTCACACCAACATGCAGGGGATAGTGCAGCACGATGGCAACGTCTCAGAGCCATTCAACATACGCAGTGGAGTGAAACAGGGCTGTGTACTTGCGCCAACCCTCTTTGGGATTTTCTTTGCTATGCTCCTGAGGCATGCCTTCAGCACAACAACAGAGGGAATCTACCTGCACACAAGATCTGACGGCAGGCTTTTCAACCTCACCCGCCTGAAAGCCAGAACCAAAGTACGCGAGGCTCTAATCAGAGACATGCTGTTCGCAGACGACGCTGCAGTCACAACCCACACACAGCAGGAGCTTCAGACCCTGATGGACCGCTTCTCCCAGGCATGCAAGGACTTCGGGCTTACCATCAGCCTGAAGAAGACTAATGTCTTGGCGCAAGGCACGGAAGCACCACCAACCATCACCATTGATGACTACAAGCTGGAGGTCGTGAATCAGTTCACGTACCTGGGGTCCACGATCAGCAACAACCTCTCCCTTGATACAGAGATCAACAAGAGGATTGGAAAATCAGCCTTCACACTCGCTCGCCTCACCACACGAGTGTGGGAGAATCCCAAACTCTCTGTCAAGACGAAAATGGCAGTGTACAACGCCTGCGTCATCAGCACACTGCTCTATGGGAGTGAGACGTGGACAACATACGCCCGGCAGGAAAAGAGACTGAACTCCTTCCACTTGCGCTGCATTCGCCACATCCTGGACATATCCTGGCAGGACAAAGTGCCCAACACAGAAGTTCTGTCCCGCGCTGGCCTTCCCTCCATGTTCACTCTACTCAGGCAGCGCAGGCTCCGCTGGCTAGGCCACGTTCACCGTATGGAGGATGGCAGAATCCCCAAAGACGTCCTCTATGGAGAACTGGCAACTGGCAGGAGAGACGTTGGCCGCCCACAGCTGCGCTTTAGAGACGTCTGCAAGAGAGACATGAAGGCCCTGGATATCAACACAGAGCGCTGGGAGGACCTTGCAACGGACCGCTCCAAATGGAGAGGCACCCTGACCAGACAGCTCAAGGCGGGTGAAGAGAGACTGACTGCTGCAGCAGATGAAAAAAGGACCCGCAGGAAGAACCGCCACAGACCCAGCAGCACGGAGACCACCCACAAGTGTGACCTGTGTGACAGGGACTGTCATTCGCGCATCGGCCTGTTCAGCCACAGGCGGTGCTGTTCCAGCAGAGTAGACGTTTAGGATTCTCTTCCACGGTCATCATAGACCGACGGAGGCCGACGTTCAGTTTCAGATAGTAAAACCCGCTGGCGCTCCTCCAGGTACTCGGCAGATTTTGTGGGCCACTGTTCGGGAGGAGAAGGCCGGACTGCTGCTGGACAACGGCAAGAGACTGGGGATTTCTTGGGGATGCTTCTTCGTTGGTGCAGGTACGGATTGGAAAGAGGTTTTCCCCAGCCCGCGGAGCATGTATTGTGGTTCTGTGATGGAGACGTGGAGACCCATGAGCTCCAGATGGCTCCATAGACTGGGGCACGCTTCGAGTACCTGCACCACACCATCCAGACATCCCCGGGCTACTTCAGGAGTGCGGGAGGCCGCGCCTCCGATATGATTTTTTCTAAAACTCCTACGGCCCAGCACTCCACCTCACTCAGTCCACAAACACTTCTGTAGTCTGTGAAAGCTGACATGCCAGCAGGAAAAAACGGACTTTAACAAAAAAATAACATGAGGGAAAAAACAAAATTGCAAACTCACAGCAGCTGGGTCCACACTGGCACCGTCCTTCCGTCATAAACACCCTTCAGGGCAGGACGAAGTCCCAAACACTGCACAGTGAATTTGCAGGGAGTTTAATAATAAAACACAAAATATAACAAAGACAAAAACTTATACAAGCTGGAAGGATAACAGGGAGGTAATGGCATGTGGAAACACCGGAGAAGATACGGGTGCAAAACGTGAAACACACACTGAGTAACAAAATGAAAAGAGATGGGGAACTCCCGTCTGAATGCTGAGAAGGATGCTGCACCGAGTAATGGTCCAGCAGTCCTTTAAATAGGGCAAATAGGAATTAACACCATTGAAAACAGGTGCGGGTGACATGAGTGAGGATAATTAATCAGAATTAGAAACAGCTGTGACAACCGCGAACTTGCGCTAACACAGGAAGTAAACAAGGGGTACTGTCAAAATTTGTAATAAAATAAATAAAAGCACAGGAGAAACAAAGGTAACTGACAATGAAATAATGAATGTTTACAAAACCAGATACAGACCAAATAACACAAGAAGGGGAAAATAACCCACCAAGGCGAGGATCAGAAGAAATACAAAAACCAAGAAGTGCTAATAATACAATACTAATGACTACCGAGGTTACAAAAGGAGAACTGAAGGCAAGGACGGAGAAGGCTCAAATACAAACACAAGAAGATAACATAGAATACACAAAGATCCAAAAATACATAATAATAATAAACACGATAATTATGAGGAAACGAGATACAACAACCGGACAACTCAAATCAAACAGAAACAAAGAGCAAACTCAGATAATATCCTCCAGACAAAACCATACACAAATATAAAATACGACCAACATTAAGAAGGTACAGAAAAAAATCAGAAATTAACTGAAAGCGTGAGCACGGTGCTCTCACCGTGCTCAGCATCATGACAATAACTGTATCTTGAATATGTTTTGCTAAAAGCTAAAACAACAAAACTTGTGTCAGTGTACAAATATATGACTGTATTTGCAGAGACGATGAAACAGTCATCGTCTTCTGAAACAGAGTTTCTGAAAAAAAAAAATGGACGAGCAATGCCACCTGAAAATCATCACAGCTGATGAGAAGGACAAACGTCCGTTGTGATGAACTGGATAATATCCTGGTACTGGTACTGCATTAATTAAACCATGATGTTTCTGACCAAAGCTTGTCACAGATATTTCCTGAATACCTATGGAAAATGTGTCCAAGTGTGGAAAAAGGGCATGCCTTTGGCAGTTTAAACTAGAGGCTAAGTCTTGATGAATGAAAGAGGAAGTGCTTCCTTAGATTTCCAAGGAATCCTTTTTCAGATGCAGACTTCTCACCATCTGATAGAATGAATATTGTAATCATTCTTCATTGGGGTTTTCCGGTTATATATACTTTCTTTATTTCATCTTTATTTCTTGTTTTATGTACAGTCTATAAGCTAAATGATAAAAAAAAACAGTACCTCCTCCCTAACAGAAAAAAAAAACACAAATTTTACATGCTCACACATGAAAAACATTGAAATGTTCTAATACCACATGTTTCCATGTACAGATAGCATGGAAAAAGTGTTTCACATGTTGGACTTAATTTGAGCAAGATCCAGCCGGAACAAGATCCATCTCTTATTTCACTATGAAAATATGTCAATAAGCGTTTATTATTTTTTTCAGTGTTATTAGTCTATTTATTTGTTGCACAAAAAAAAATATATCCCTCACCAGTTCTCATCTTTATTTTGAATTGGATTTTAATTCAATTCAATTCAATTCAACTTTATTTATATAGCGCCATTTCACAACAACAGTCATCTCATAGCACTATCAACTGTAGGGGGAACCCCCACAGTTGCAGAAAGACCCCAGCAATCAGGCGATCCCCTGTGAGCAAGCACTTGGCGACGGTGGAGAGGAAAAACTCCCCTTTAACAGGAAGAAACCTCCAGCAGAACCAGGCTCAGGGAGGGGCAGTCATCTGCTGCGACTGACTGGGGGGTGAGGGGATAGAGAAGAAGAAAAGAACAGACATGTAGAGAGCAAACAGCACGATGGGGACTCAATCTATGGGAGAGAACAAACAAATGTTAATGACCAGCAAAAAAAATATTTCATTGAGAGTGAGAAAAGGAGTGAGGCCCAGTGCATTACTGGAGGTCCCCCGGCTGACTAAACCTATTAGCAGCATAACTAAGGGAGGGCTCAGAAACACATGATCCCTCCCTAATTGTAGGCTATATCAAAAAGGTAGGTTTTAGCCCTATTCTTAAAAACAGAGATCGAGTCTGACTCCCGAATCCAGATTGGCAGCTGATTCCACAGGAGAGGAGCTTGATAACTGAAGGCTCTGCCTCCCATTGTACTTTTGGAGATTCTAGGTATTACAAGTAATCCTGCATTTTGGGAGCGTAGTGCTCTGTTAGGATAATACGGTAGTATCAGATCTTTTAAATAAAAAGGAGCCTGATTGTTTAGAGCTTTGTAAGTAAGAAGAAGGATTTTAAACTTAATTCTAAACTCTATGGGAAGCCAATGAAGGGAGGCCAGAACCGGAGAGATATGATCTCTCTTTCTAGTACCTGTTAAAACTCTTGCTGCAGCATTTTGGATCAGCTGAAGACTTTTTAAAGATGTTTTAGGACAGCCTGATAATAAAGAATTACAATAATCTAATCTCGAGCTAACAAAAGCGTGGATCAGTTTCTCAGCATCACTCTGAGACAAGATGGTCCTAATCTTGCCAATATTACGCAAATGATAGAAGGCAGTCTTAGAAACAAATTTAATATGTGAATTGAAGGACAAATCCTGATCAAAAATAACTCCAAGGTTCCTCACAGAGCTATTAAGAGAAAGAGTAACGCATCCAAACTGAAAGTTTGATTTGGAAAGGAATTTCTAAGGTTTTTTGGACCAACAAGAATGACTTCAGTCTTATCTGAATTTAATAGCAGGAAATTACAAGTCATCCAAGCTTTGATTTTCTTAAGACAGGCTTCTAACTTGGCTAATTGATTACTATCATATGGCTTCATTGACAGGTATAATTGTGTGTCATCAGCATAACAATGAAAATGTATACAGTGCTTTCTAATAATGTTGCCTAACGGAAGCATATATAAACTAAAAAGAGTAGGGCCTAGCACAGATCCCTGTGGAACTCCATGACTGAGCTTTGATTTGAAAGAAAACTCATTATTTACATGAACAAACTGGAACCTATCAGATAAATAAGATCTAAACCACTGCAACGAAGTTCCATTAAGTCCAACATAGTGTTCTAATCTATCAAGTAGAATATTATGATCGATAGTATCAAAAGCTGCACTAAGGTCTAAAAGGACAAGTACAGAAACTAGTCCATTATCAGATGCAATGAGGAGGTCGTTAGTGACCTTCACTAAGGCTGTTTCAGTACTATGATGGATTACTATGTACTCTATAGTAATTACATAGTAATTACTATGGATTACATAGTACTTACTATGTAATTACTAGTACTTACCATAGTAATTACTATGGATTACATAGTACTCCATCATATTACTATGATGGAGTACTATGATGGATTTTAGCAAGGGGTGGGGGTGGGCGGCACAGAACAGTTCAGTTCAAACCCAGGGTGCAGTTTGAATTGGCTCTCAGCATCAAGGAGGAAAGGAAAAGAATCACCAGTAACCAGGCAACTTTACTGAATTTGTTTAAACCAGCGGAACAGTTGGATTCAAGGGGGGTAAACCATTCGGTGGATGGGGACAGCACCGAGGAGACAGGATGACAAGCAAAAGTACGGTAGAAGTTAGCCTAGCCGCACCTGTTGCTGGGGTTGTTGGAGAAATCAGGCCTGGGAGAAGTCGGACCCACTTTTGGCCTCTCGGCTTCATTCCATGAAACTGCAGATTATAAAAAAGCAAAACTAATGAAGACCACAGACTGTGATACCTTTACCAGTTCAGGTACTTTCATCTCTCTCGCTGAGCTGTGGGAACAGCCATGTCTGTGTTCCGGGACGCTGGTCAAATGCACAGATTTTGCATGTAAAAATAGTTGTATGGTTGTAGCTTGATGAAATTTTTTTGAAAATGTCTGAATGCATTTGAACCTTGTAGCTAATTCTGTGCATCACAGAATTGGCTGACCTCACTCTTTGAGTCACCTGGTACATCACAGTAAGGTTTTTAGGGTTGAGAAGTGGCATACTTCTTCAACCCCTTATGAAGAAGTTTGATTGATTTTACATTGATTGTTTATTAGTGTTCATTAATATGCACTGTCCTTTAAATAAACCAAAATAAAATTTCCAAACCTTGTATTTCTAATTGGTTGACTTTTCTAATGAAGATGAAGATATTGTCTAAATGTATTCACTGTAATACCAGTGACTCTATACAGGGCTGCAAACTTAGAACATAGTTCAAAATTCTGAGAAGAATAATTGTTTTAGTTGGCACTATTTACTATCTCTATCATCCTTTATTACAGAGACAGAAGGGAGTTGTAATAATAAAAAAGTTTATAAAACTATTTTTGTTACTTTCACAAAGCTTTTATTGTGTCTGCATGAGTTACATTTACAAGGGGTTGAACCTAAATTAAACAATCATTACTTTTACTGTTATAGTATAAAAGCAGGATGGACAGAGAGAGAGAGATCCAGAAACTTAGTTCACAAGCTGTATGGCTTTCTTTTCATCTGTGCAACTAGTTCCTCTGAGCTTGTTAAAAAATATTTAACAAAAATATATTTTCCTTATGTAGTTTAATCACAAACAATACAGTTATTCTACAGAAGTGCCAAAAGAATGGCATTTCATAGGAAGGTTATTCTGAAACAGCAGCCCCAACAGTGACAGATGTGAAGCTAATATAAAATTTCCCCCTCAAGCGTTTAAACATCATGATTACACAGACGTACAGAGGAAACCCATGTGTTTATATTAACTGCTTTTAGTCACACAGACTGAATACCTTTTGGGTAATGTTCCACCTGAAATTAAATTCATCTTGTACCTTATGGATAATTTCCTTACATGTGATTAGAGATTTGAGACATCCAGGCCCAGATGTTCTCTAAATGAATGTAAATGACTGTACTAATACACACAGGTGATAGGAACAACTTGGATTTGTGTGTATAGTTAATGCTTTTATTTTTGTGCTATTTACTGGGAGACAGAATAAGAATAAAATAACTGCTAACTGAATAGCCATACTGACCAAATTATAATAAGCTATAGTTTATTAAACTAAAATACCACGTAGGAATTGGATATAACGTGAAGTGTTGGTGGATGGTCCGGCTGATATTGGATGAGATGGTTGAGTTACATCAAGGGGAATTGCAAGTGCTAGCAACAATTTTCCCCCAAGATCTTGTATTGATGATGTAGAACACCATGATGTGACCACAGGATACATCTTCAACATGGCTATTGAAGAAATAAGCTGCTCACTGCATCAGTTAGGTTTTCATAGCTTGTTAAATCTGGTGGTGGCATTTTTTTTAAAAAAAGGTAGTGTGTAATTGTGCCATACTATCACCTCCTTGGAGATTCTCAGTTCTCCCCTTCAAAAAAGATGAAATTGGGTCTACAGTGGGCCTCAGCATAAAAAAAGACCGCACTACAAAATTTGATATTTGAAACACTTTAGTGGAAATCAGAACTTTTACAACCTCAAAGACACATTGTATTTCAGGAGTTAAAGGCCCTCTAGCAGTTGTGGGAGCAGTATACAGTATGTGCTGACTATTGAGTAAAAAAAAAACCTACAAAAAAAGGAAGAAAAAAAATAAAAGACAAATCCACAGTGATGCCTCAGTTACTGGTCTGTAAGGTCTGTAAATTTGCATGCTATTGCATTTCTTTTGTGGATTTTGTGCTACCTAGCTAGTTTATTATTAATGTAACATTATACTTTGTTTTTCAATATATTAAATGCACAAAAACACATTCCAAATAAATATTTCAGTGTCTAACTTAACTGCTCTCTCGATCTCTGGTGGCCCATGGTCTCTGCTTGTACGTAGATGTTCAGGGTAATCTGTAGAAAACAGGGGCTCAGGCAGATGGGTTCCAGCCCTGGATGAAGAGTCATATACCGTGGATCTTCAGACAGCTCTCCACATCTATTCTGAACTAGGGATGTACCAGTACAGCTTTTTAAATGTCCGAGCCAATCCAATATTTTTAAATTTGGGTATTGGTTGATACCGATGCCAAACCGATATGCAGCTTGTGTCCTGAATAAATTCAGTGCACTCCTTTCCATTATATTTCTGCAAGTGTTTAAGGCTGGAGATATTAAGGTCATAACACTACACTCTTACAACTGCACTTTTAACTTTTTTATGTATATATTTTGTAATTAGGCAAATAAATTCACATTTGTCTCTCTTAATAATATACTGTATATATATATATATATATATATATATATATATATATATATATATATATATATATACTGTATATATATACTGTATATATATATATCAGAATCAGAATCAGCTTTATTGGCCAAGTATGCACAACACATACAAGGAATTTGACTTTGGCTAAAAACTTGCTCTCGTTGTTCAGGTGGAGGATTTAAATAAGGATTCAATGACAACAGAGTATGTACAGTAAATTACAGTCTGTCCACGTTTCTATAAAAGGATGCAAATATATACAGGAATATATGCAGTTATTTACTCAGACTAACCACACTTTGCAGAAATATATGAAAAAATATACAGTCACACAGTATTTCAATGTGGACTCAGATTCAGTGATATAATGTGAATGAAGTAAAAAGCAGTGTGAGAGTTATGTGCAATGTAAGAATGGATGAAAAGTCATGAGTACAGCAACAGGTAGGACTAGGTGAATGTTAGGAGTTCATCAGAGTGATGGCTTGATGAAAGAAACTGTTCCTGTGACGGGTGGTTTTGACCTTCAGTGATCTGTAACGACGACCAGAAGATAGAAGTTCAAACAGTTTGTGGCCGGGGTGTGATGGGTCAGCACAGATGTTTCCCGCCCGTTTCCTGGTTATGGGCCGATATAAGTTCTCCTTGGAGGGTAGATCGGTACCAATGATCCTCTCCGCAGACTTAATGATCCGCTGCAGTCTGGTCTTGTCCTGTTTAGTGGCAGATCCAAACCAGACAGTGATGGAAAAGCAGAGGACAGATTGGATGATGGCGGTGTAGAAGACAACCAGCAGCTCCTGAGGCAAATCAAACTTCTTGAGCTGACGCAGAAAAAACAACCTCTGCTGGGCCTTTTTCCGGACAGTGTCTATATGGGAGGACCACTTCAGGTTCCGGGAGATTGTGGTACCCAGAAACTTGAAGGAGTCCACAGTGGACACTGTGCTGTTGAGGATGGTGAGTGGGGGGAATGAAGGGGGGTGTCGCCTGAAATCCACAGTCATCTCCACCATTTTTACATATATAGTGTACTTTATTGATCCCCAGAGGGAAATTCAGGGCATCCACCTGGATGGATGAAGCAGCCACGGTACAGCGCCAATCCCGTCACCATTCACACACACATTCACACCTAGGGCCACTATAGAGTCTCCAATTAACCTAACCTGCATGTTTTTGGTATGTGGGAGGAAACTGGAGAAATCCCAGGGTGAACCTATGCAGACACAGGGAGAATATACAAACTCCACACAGATCACTGTTGGTCAGGGGGCCGGATCGAACCCGGGATCCCATGGCCAAGGGTAAGGTGCTGTGCTGCCACAGTGCTAACCACTGTTCCACCGCACCTCATAGCCATGAGCTGTATATAAATAAGACAAAGAGGTTTTGGGATTCTGTTCTGTGGAGCAATGAAACAAAACTGGAACTTTTTGAGCCTATGGATCAGCGGTACGTCTGGAGAAGGAAGAATGAAGCAAAAAGGAACACCCTGCCTACAGTGAAGCACGGAGGTGGCTCAGTGATGTTCTGGGGCTGTTTCACTTCCTCTGGCACTGGAAATCTGCAGCATGTAAGATGGATTCAACTGAGTATCAGGAAATCCTGGGAAAAAATGTCATGCCATTTTTTCCAATCTTTAAAAATGCCAGTCTTTAAAAACTCTTTTTTTATAAAGCATATCAATAGTCACCTATGTGATTTTAGACCTGCTTTTATTATTCTTATTTTTATTTTTATTTTTTTAACAGTTTTTACTCTGTGGCACTTTGAGATTTATTTCCTTTTAAATGTAAAGTGCAATATAAATAAAATGCATTATAATTATTATTATATTGCTATCTATCAGGAACCTGAAGCTTGGGCATCATTGGACCTTCCAACAACACAGTCCCAAGCATACCTCACAGTCCACCAAGGCTTGGTTTCAGAAGTGCTGGAAGATAAGGTGGCAATCACAGTCGCTTGACTGGAACCCCACTGAAAATCTCTGGTGGGATTTGAAAAAGGTGGTTTTAGCACGCAAACCCAAGAATATTAGTGAACTAGAGGCCTTTGCCCATGAGGAATAAACTAAGATTCCTCTGGAATGCTGCCAGAAGGGCTAGTGTCTGGCTATGCATCACGGTTGCAGCAAGTCATAACAGCAAAAGGGTGCTCTACTAAGTACTAAAGATGCTTGTCATGAAGGGGTTGAATAAGTTTGAGACTGCAGTAATCATTAAAAGTGGAATTTTGTGTTGATTTTGGAGAAACCACTTGTAATATTAGTTGTGTTGAGGTATTTAAATTGTTCTTGTCTGATTTCTTTATTGCAAACAGCTACTAGATTGTACATTTTGCCAATAAACCTAATTTGCAGTGGGGGCTGAATAATTTTGATTACAACTGTAAGATAACATTATACCTGAAGGCCCTGACATAAAAAAAAACACTTTTTTTAAGTTAATAACATCCTAAATGATTAACAGCTCACCTGGCTATCACAGTCATCAGACAGATGGGAACTTGTCTTGAATCCTACTTTCGTAGCGTTTTCATGAAGACAAGTTTTTCTGGAAAAACAAAGATAATCTCTATAGCGCATCTAGAAAGATTTTATGCAGAATTAAATATGCAGAACAGATAAAATCAGTTATCTCTTTTTACTTCACATGTTCCATTCTGTTTATTTATTTATTCTAATGACATTTTTATGCATTGATATATTTAATTTAGCTTTCATCTAATCCTAAAAAAAAAAGGTCTGGTATGAACCATCTTGGCTCTACCATTACACTGCTGCATCAGGGCCACATTAACTTGACATAAGGCCTTGAGGCTGAGAGGTTTTGTCAGCTCCCCTTCCCTGCTTCCCCCCCAAAAAATCTCAGTTCTGGATCCCCACCTCTGACAGTCATCAACTCATATAAACACCACGTGAAATATGAAATGTTAAGAGCATAATCTAAAGCTCACCTCATGTTTTAATGATGACATTGAACAATCAACACACAGCAATCAGAAGACCTACAGGTATGTATAAGGTTAGTTGAATTAAACTGACAATAATGTTTAGTTTAATGTTTATTTGAAAGGGACATTACATACTAATGAACATTAATACAAATGTAAGTATGCCAGATTTAGCAATACTGCTAATTTGCATCTGTAGTCCCCCAACAGGTCATTGACATGGGGTCATGTGACACCAGTTGTTAAATTTAACTCAAATGTAGTATCGCCAACCTCTTTATGTGGCCTACGTCAACCTCAAAGCTGCCTTTGACTCCCTAGACAGGAATACCCTTGGGCAGCTCCTCTGTGGCATTGGAGTCCCGTCCAAGTACATCAACAATGGGACTTCTACTCCAACACCCCGTGCAGGGTCCGCGCCAAGGGTGACATGTCAGACACTTTTGTCATCACCTCAGGAGTCTGGCAGGGATGCGTCGCCGCACCAAACCTCTTTAACGCGATGGAATGCTGCCTCAATCTCGGAGTTGACTTCCACTCCCACTTCACAGACTTGTGCTATGCAGACAACGTGGCGCTTTTAGAATAGAATAAAATAGAATAGAATAGAATAGGCTTTATTGTCATTGTATTGTTGTACAGTACAATGAAATTGTGGGTGCTCCACCAGGCCACTGCGCAATACAGTAAGAGAGAAACACAGTTACAGAACACACGATTAAACATACAACTGAAATAAAAATAAAAATAGCTCATAGGTATATACACAGGTATGGTAGTGGCTTCACAGATGGAACTATGTGCATAAGAGAGCAGAGTGTAGAACACACAACTGAGTAAAATGGCCCAAGGATTATGGAAAATATACACTGTAGTGATTTCACGGATGGGTCAGTATACATGAAAGTGCGGAGTGCAAAGACAGGTGAGTTATTGTGATAATTAAAAGGTCCTCAGTTCTGTGCATGTGAGCGTTCGGAGGGAGGATGGGGGGGGGTGGGCTCTGACTGTTTGCAGTTGGGGTGGCCAAGGGGAATTAACTGTTTGTCAGTTTGGAGGTGTGGGACCTGATCGATCTGAACCGTCGTCCAGTGGGAAGCAGGTCAAACAGGTGGTGTGCGGGATGTGAAGGGTCTCCTGTGATGGCCTTGATCCTTCTGAGACAGGAGGATCTGGAGATGTCTTCCAGGGAGGGCAGAGGGCCACTGATAATTTTGGGGGAGGTCTTGATGACACTTTGCACAACCTTCCTGTTCTTGGCTGTGGAGCCGGCGTACCACACACTCAGACAGTAGGTGAACACGCTCTCCACTGAGCAGCGATAGAAGGCCAGCAGCAGCTTCTGGTCGAGATTGTGCTTCCTCAGGACACGGAGGAAGTGCAGCTGCTACTGGGTTTTCTTCACCAGGGCCTTGGTGTTGACAGTCCAGGAGAGGTCAGAGGAGATGTAGGTGCCCAGGAACCTGAAGGTGGGGACAGTTTCCACGCGGTCACCATTTATTAGGGAAGGGGAAGGGTCCTGTTTTTTTTTTCCCTGAAGTCCAGTATGAGTTCTTTGGTTTTTTGGATGTTCAGTTTCAGGTTGTTTGCTTGGAACCACAGCAGCAGATTCTCTACCTCCTCCCTGTATGCCTTCTCATCGCCGTTGGTGATAAGCCCAACCAAGGTGGTGTCATCCACGTATTTCACAATGACGGTGATTGGGTGGGTTGGAATACAGTCAAAGGTGTACATGGAGTACAGTAGAGGGCTTAGCATGCAACCCTGGGGGGAGCCAGTGCAGAGAGACAGTGTGGAGAAGTGGTGGGGGCCAAGTTTGACTGTTTGTGGGTGGTTGGTGACAAAGTTTTTTATCCAGGAGCAGGTGGGGGGGGGGTCTGGAGGAGGTGGAGTCTGTTGACCAGGATGTCCGGGATGATGGTGTTGAAAGCTGAGCTGTAGTCCACAAAAAGCGTCCTCACATAGCTCCTTGGGTTCCCCAGCTGGCTCAGCACTCTGTGGAGAGTGGTGGCAATGGCGTCTTCTGTAGACCAGTTCTCCCTTTAGGCCAGGGGTCTCCAACCTGGGGCTCCTGGAACATCCAGGTTTCTGTGGGAAATTTTTAAATTTCACTTCTTAATTGGTTCAAAGATTTGCAAATAATTTGTCATTGTTGTACATGTGTTCTGTAGACACCCTTGCATCCATGCACAACAGCAGTAAATTACTTGCAAATCTTTGGACCAATTAAAAAGTGAAATTAAAATATTTCCCACACAAACTTGAACATTCCAGGAGCCCAGGCTGGAGAGCCCTAATTTAGGTGAACTGGTGGGGATCGAAGGAGAGGGGAAGACATTCCCTGATGTACTGGGACACCAGTTGCTCAAAACACTTCATGACTACAGACGTGAGTGCTATGCGTCTGTAGTCATTCAGGCTGTCAATTGCAGACATTTTGGGGATGAGGATGATGGTGGAGGCCTTGAGGTAGGAGGGGACGGTGGTGTACGACAGGAGAGGTTGAACAGTTTGGTGAGGACCCCTGCCAGCTGGTCTGCACATGCTTTTACCACCACTCCTGGGATGCTGTCTGGACCAGCAGTTCTGCAGGGGTTCACTGCTCTCAGTTGCCTCCTCAACTTGTGCACCTGTAGAGAGAGGGGGAGGGGAGGGGAGAGAGAGGGGAGGAGGGGGGACGGGGTGGAACGAGTTTGGGGGGAGGTGTGCTCAAACCGGGCAAAGAAGCTATTAAGTATCTCTGCCATAGTGAGGCTGCTGCCTGATGTTGTTGGGCCCTGGCCCCTGTAGTTGGTGAGGGTCTGGATGCCTCTCCACACCTGTTGGGGGTTGTTGTCTGTAAGGAAGCCCTCCACTTTCCTCCTATAGGCATTCTTAGCGAGTTTTATGCCTTGCCTCAGGTTGTCTCTAGCAGTGCTGTACAGAGAGCTGTCCCTCTGTCAAGGTTGAGTTGCGGGCTCTGATCAGAGACTGGACTTCACTGGTCATCCAGCGTTTGCAGTTTGGAAAGATCCGGATGTGTTTGGTGACTGTCGAATTTTTTACACAGCATTTGATGTAAAAAAGGACAGACTTGGAGAAGGAGTCCAGGTCCTGCTGTTTAAAGATGCTCCAATCAGTGCAGGCAAAGCAGACTTGTAGCTGGAGGAGAACATTTTCAGGCCAGGTTTTAATTGTTTGTTTGGTGGGGGGGGGGGGGGGGGTTCTTCCTAAGGGGGGTGTAGGCAGGTATTAGAAGCAGAGAGAGATGGTCTGATTGTCCAAGGTGGGGGATGGGGTGGCTCTGTAGGCGTGCTTAATGTTACTGTAAACATGATCCAGTGTTCTTTCCCCTCTTTTGTGGGACACTTAACATGTTGGTGAAATTTGGGGAGTACAGTCTTTAAGCATGCTTTGTTAAAATCCCCTGCAATAATGTGGACTGTGTTGGGGTAATGTCTGATTTTTGGACATGCATAGACATAATCGCTGAGGCACTGGAGCTGCTTGCAGAGGAAGCATCGCCCCTGGGCCTCAACATCAGCTGGGCAAAGACAAAGATCCAGTTACTGTCAGACTTCTCGCCACCACCACCACACATGTCATCACCATCAACAACGAGCCGGTTGAGATTGCCAACAACTTTTTCTACCTTGGCTCTAAGATCACCACCTCCTGCTCATCAGACCCAGCGATCACTCACCACCTGCAGCTGTCTCACAGTGTTTTTGGCTGTCTCCAGACAGTCTGGCAGAGGGGGAGATCTGCACGTCCACAAAGTTGCAAATCTTTAATGCCTGTGTGATCCCCGTCCTCCTTTACAGGCCCGAGACCTGGACTCTCTCCACCACAACCACCCACCTTCTGGATACATTCCATCAAACCTGCTTCCGTAACAACCTTGGCATCCAATGGTTCCACCACACCACAAATGATGAGGTTTGCAGGAGGGCTGGCTGCCCCATCCCCATCATTATCAGAAGAGGGAGGCTGCAGCTCCTCAGCCACGTGGCCAGGTTGGAAAACAGGACACCAGCCAAGCAGGCCCTCTCCGCTAGCGCTCGGCCACCCCCTCCCCCCACCAGGGCTGGCATTGCCCCCGAGGTCAGCCCAGACTGTCCTGGACAACCCAGATTGCAATGAAAAAACCTCTGGCTGATCCCATTGCCTAGCCCAAGATTGCCCTACCTTCAGACAATTGGCTGTAATGGTCACGTAAGTGGCCAGGCGAGGATTAAGTAAGTAATCAAAATAATCTTGAAAAAAATGACAGCATGATGGCCCCTACTCTGATTGATACAGAAAAATAAAACTACAGATGAAAAAACATTCTTTTCTTTGCTAGCTTTGTATGGCTAATGCCACATTAACAAAACAGTTTGTATTACATATTACTCTTATAAATGGGAAGGAATTTTGTTTACCACTGTTGAAGACAGGGATGGATGGGGTTGATCCTTTGATAAATCATTGTCCTCTAGCTCAGAAGTGAACTGTGACTCTTCTGGCTGAAAAAGAGAAGCTGTATATTTCTGATTCTTTTCACAGATTTTAGTAGTGACACTTAGTATTTTCCGGGAGGGGGCATGATTTCAGCACCTGCTGCAGACACGCCCGTCCATCTCAGAGCAGAGAGGGCTGGCTGATTGTTTTTTTCATGTATTTTAAAGCTGGTTTTCAATACTTGGTGACACATTTAAGCATTCAAATTTGGTTGGCTAGTTCATCATCATCCTCATCATAGCAGTCTGTTGTGGGTGACAATGACTGTTTCATTTAGGTCTGATCAGATTCCTCCACGCAGCTCTGTCCTTAGCCTTCCACTGCCAGGACCTCCTGTCTATATCCAGCTTCTTCAAGTTTCTTTTTACAGTGTCTTTAAATCTGAGCCTTGGTCTACCCTGATTGCGTTTGCCCTCTCATAACTGTGAGTAGAGTAACTGCCAAGGGAGACGCTGATGGTCCATCCTCTCAACATGTCCGAGCCATCTCAGGTTTGTCTATATTAGCATGTCCTCCATTGATGGTAGACCAGCTCGTTTCAACACTTCTATGTTGGTTATCTTGTTTTTCTATGAGATGTTCATTATGGCTCGAAGGTGTCTCATCATGTACGCGTGGAGTTTCTTTATCTGCACTCTGTAGACAGTCCAAGTATCAGCACCGTACAATAGAGTAGCCGGTACTGTCGCTCTGTACAATTTGCATTTCACACGGATGGACACATGTCAATTGTTCCACAGTCTCTCCCTCAAGTTTCCAAACACAGCACTCGCTCTTCCCATTCTGAGAGATAGTTCATCCTCCAGCCGAGCATTCTCTGAAACAGTTCTCCCTAGATACTTGAAAGTCTTGCACTTGACTAGTGGCTCTGTACCAGTGCTGATTTCTTCTGGTAGTGATGTTGATAACTGGAACTTTGGTGGGTGATAAAGGCACTCTGTCTTCTTGATGTTGATTTGGAGGCTGAATTGGCTAGCTGCTCTTGCAAATTTCTCCACTAAAGATTGCATATCTTCCACACTATGTGCAACTAGAGCACTGTCGTCTGCAAAGAGCATTTCTCTTACTACCTTTATCGATATCTTACTCTTGACTTTAAACTGTACCACACTGAACAAGTCTGCTTCTTTCCTTGTTTGAATGTATGCTCCTTCTGAAGTGTCTTTGAAGGCACACACCCTTGTTTCACCCCGTTGCTTACTGAAAAGTCTTTAGATACTGAACCACTCATTGCCACGTTTGCTTGCATACCTGTATGGAGTGCCTCGATCAGTCTGACAAACTTCTCTGTACAGCCATATTTCTTGAGTACCTGCCAAAGTCCTTGCCGCGAAACAGTATCGAAAGCTTTACTGAAGTCTATGAAGACTACATAAAGCGGCATGTTCTGTTCAATACACTTTTCTTGAACCTGTTTCAAGCAGAAAATCATGTCCATTATGTTTCTTCCACTTCTAAAGCCGCACTGGGTTTTCGGTAGTACATCCTGCGAGATGTGTTCATTGAGTCTGTTCAGTAGTACACATGAGAGGATCTTACCAACAGTGGCTAGCAGTGATATACCTCGGTAATTTTCACAATCTTTCCTGTCACCTTTCTTGAACAAAGGCACAATACTTGCATCCTTCCAGTCTTGAGGTACTTTCTGGGCATCCCATATCTCTTGGATGAGCTTGTGCAGGCAGTTGGTCAGCTGAACACCACCAAATTTCCACACTTCTGCTGGAATTCCATCCCTTCCTGGAGCTTTACCATCCTGTGTTGTCCTGATATCTGCCATTAGTTCATCAAGATTTGGTGGTTCGTCCAGACTTGATACAGCTGGTTGCTGCACTAGAGCTTCTTTAGCCTCTTCAGTGAGATCTGTTGGGTCGTTTAGTAGATGGTCCAAGTGGTCTGCAAATCTGTCCAGGATCTTGTCTTTCTCCTGCAAAACCATCTCACCATCCATAGCCTTTAGCTGGATCAATCCTCTTGGTTTAGGGCCGTAGATTTCTCTCAAATCTGTGAAGAATGTTTTCATGTCCTTCCTGTCTGCTGCAGTTTGAAGTTCCTCCGCTTTTTCATCCCACCAGTTGGACTTCATCGCTCTGGTGTACTTTTGTAGCTCACTCTGAGCCTTTGAGTGTTTCTTCTTCTTCGACCTTGTGTTACACTGTAGGTTTTCCTGCCTAGCTGTATTCCTCGCATCTAGTAGTTTCTTCAGATGTTCATCATGCTCATCAAACCAATCTTGATGTTTCCTCTCAGGGTGGCCTAATACATTACTCGCAGTCTGATACACCATATCCTTCAGTGTTGCCCATTTCTCTTCTATGTCATTCTCTGAGTTGTTACTGTCCCAGTCTTTCAAGTTTTCATCCATTTCCTGTGTAAGTTTTTCCTGCTTCTTTTGGCCTTTCAGTGCACTAGTGTTTAGCTTTCGTGGTGGCTTCGCACCCGTCCTGCAGTGCTGTTTTCATCTGCAAATCCTTAATTTCAATCTCGGCATAACATGATCAGTACCACAGTCCAGACCTCTCATTGCTCTGGTGTCCAATACATCCCTTATGTCTCTCTGCCTTACTATGATGTATTCAATTCAATTCAATTCAACTTTATTTACATAGCGCCATTTCACAACAACAGTCATCTCATAGCACTATCAACTGTAGGGGGGACCCCCACAGTTGCAGAAAGACCCCAGCAATCAGGCGATCCCCTGTGAGCAAGCACTTGGCGACGGTGGAGAGGAAAAACTCCCTTTTAACAGGAAGAAACCTCCAGCAGAACCAGGCTCAGGGAGGGGCAGTCATCTGCTGCGACTGGCTGGGGGGTGAGGGGATAGAGAAGAAGAAAAGAACAGACATGTAGAGAGCAAACAGCACGATGGGGACTCAATCTATGGGAGAGAACAAACAAATGTTAATGACCAGCAAAAAAAAAAAAAAAAAAAAAAAAATATTTCATAGAGAGTGAGGAAAGGAGTGAGGCCCAGTGCATTACTGGAGGTCCCCCGGCTGACTAAACCTATTAGCAGCATAACTAAGGGAGGGCTCAGAAACACATGATCCCTCCCTAATTGTAGGCTATATCAAAAAGGTAGGTTTTAGCCCTATTCTTAAAAACAGAGATCGAGTCTGACTCCCGAATCCAGATTGGCAGCTGATTCCACAGGAGAGGAGCTTGATAACTGAAGGCTCTGCCCCCCATTGCACTTTTGGAGATTCTAGGTATTACAAGTAATCCTGCATTTTGGGAGCGTAGTGCTCTGTTAGGATGATACGGTAGTATCAGATCTTTTAAATAAAAAGGAGCCTGATTGTTTAGAGCTTTGTAAGTAAGAAGAAGGATTTTAAACTTAATTCTAAACTCTATGGGAAGCCAATGAAGGGAGGCCAGAACCGGAGAGATATGATCTCTCTTTCTAGTACCTGTTAAAACTCTTGCTGCAGCATTTTGGATCAGCTGAAGACTTTTTAAAGATGTTTTAGGACAGCCTGATAATAAAGAATTACAATAATCTAATCTCGAGCTAACAAAAGCGTGGATCAGCTTCTCAGCATCACTCTGAGACAAGATGCTCCTAATCTTGGCAATATTACGCAAATGATAGAAGGCAGTCTTAGAAACAAATTTAATATGTGAATTGAAGGACAAATCCTGATCAAAAATAACTCCAAGGTTCCTCACAGAGCTATTAAGAGAAAGAGTAACTGCATCCAAACTGAAAGTTTGATTTGGAAAGGAATTTCTAAGGTTTTTTGGACCAACAAGAATGACTTCAGTCTTATCTGAATTTAATAGCAGGAAATTACAAGTCATCCAAGCTTTGATTTCCTTAAGACAGGCTTCTAACTTGACTAATTGATTAGTATCATCTGGCTTCATTGACAGGTATAATTGTGTGTCATCTGCATAACAATGAAAATGTATACAGTGCTTTCTAATAATGTTGCCTAACGGAAGCATATATAAACTAAAAAGAGTAGGGCCTAGCACAGATCCCTGTGGAACTCCATGACTAAGCTTTGAGCTAAAAGAAAACTCATCATTTACATGAACAAACTGGAACCTATCAGATAAATAAGATCTAAACCACTGCAACGAAGTTCCATTAAGTCCAACATAGTGTTCTAATCTATCAAGTAGAATATTATGATCAATAGTATCAAAAGCTGCACTAAGATCTAAAAGGACAAGTACAGAAACTAGTCCATTATCAGATGCAATGACGAGGTCGTTAGTGACCTTTGCTAAGGCTGTTTCAGTACTATGATGGATTCTAAACCCAGATTGAAACTCTTCAAGTAAACCATTTCCCTGCAGGTGGTCAAATAATTGCGTAGCAACAACTCTTTCTAAGATTTTTGAAATGAAAGGGAGATTAGAGATTGGTCTATAGTTAACTAAAGCTCCTGGATCTAGCGTTGGCTTTTTGAGTAAGGGTTTAATTACAGCCGTTTTAAAAGCCTGCGGTACATGGCCTGAAGTTAATGAAGAATTGATTATATGAAGAATAAAGCTACCAATAAGTGGGAAGACTTCTTTAAATAACCTGGTAGGAATAGGGTCTAAAAGACAAGTTGAAGGTTTGGATGAGGAAACTATTTTGTCTAACTCACAAAGGTCGATTGGAGTAAACTCATCAAGACAGACATCAGTAGAAGGAGTTGTAGTAGTTACAGTATTTAAGTTAACTGTGGGAAAAATCTGATTGATTTTGTCTCTGATGGATGAAATTTTATTATTGAAAAAGTTCATAAAGTCCTGACTAGTAAGCTCTAAGGGGATGCTAGGATTGACAGAGTCCTGACTGTTTGTCAACCTGGCTACAGTACTGAAAAGAAACCTGGGATTATTCTTGTTCTCTTCTATTAATGCAGAGTAATAACTCGTTCTAGCTTTTCTAAGAGATTTTTTATAAATTAAAAGATGATTTCTCCAAGCTAAATAGATTTCATCTAAATTAGTAGAGCGCCATTTTCTTTCTAATTGACGAGTCTTCTGTTTTAAGCTACGAGTTTCTGTGTTGAACCAAGGAGTTAAAAATCTCTGATTAGACTTTTTCTTTTTTAAGGGGGCCACCAAGTCTAGAGCCTGATGCAGAGAAGCTGAAACACTATCCACCATGTTATCAATTACAGAAGGAGCAAGCTGTCTATAGCTTATTTCCGTTGTGTTGACACATGGCATAGAGGAAACAATCTGCATAAATTTGGAAACAGCATCATCTGAGAGGCATCTACTGTGATAATATTTTTCTTTAGGAGCCAAATAGTCAGAAATAGTAAAATCAAAGGTTAACAGACAATGGTCTGACAGTACAGGGTTATGAGGAGACACTACAAGATTTTCTATTTCTATGCCATATGTCAGAACAAGGTCCAATGTATGGTGGAGGTAATGAGTAGAATTTCCTACTTTCTGAGAAAACCCAATCGAGTCTAATATTGAATTAAAAGCCACATTAAGGCAGTCACTATCTACATCCACATGTATATTAAAGTCCCCTACTATAATTATTCTATCAGATTTCAGCACTAAATCAGCTAAGAAATCAGCAAATTCGGATAAAAATTCTGAATAGGTTGATGGGGGACGATAAACTATGGCAAATAAAATTGGGTTTAACCTGAAATTGCTAAAGTGCCCAACACTGAGGACCAGGCCCTCAAAGGAATTATAACATGTTTTTTGCTTTACATTAACTAGTAATTTGGAATGGTAAATTGTTGCTACTCCTCCTCCACGACCAGAACTTCTGGGATTTTGACAGTTTAAATAACCAGAGGGAGTTGATTCATTTAAACCAACATAATCCTCTTGCCCTAACCAAGTCTCTGTAAGGGAAATTAAATCAATCTGGTGATCAATTAACAGATCATGGACTAACAGAGACTTGGGAGTTAGAGACCTAATATTTAATAAACCACATTTAATTTTTAAATTATGAGGAGGAACAGAGGCCAAATCATTCACTTTAGAGGCTTTATGTTTAATTTGAGTTTTACCAATATTTTGCTTTATCACTTTGGGATGCTTATACATTATATTTTTATTTA
Source organism: Pholidichthys leucotaenia (assembly GCA_020510985.1). Taxonomy (NCBI): domain Eukaryota; kingdom Metazoa; phylum Chordata; class Actinopteri; order Cichliformes; family Pholidichthyidae; genus Pholidichthys; species Pholidichthys leucotaenia. Next base: position 154,290,672 of record CM035841.1, read on the forward strand.
CTTTGGAGGGAGCAGACAACGATTATCTGATGGGGAAGACAGGGGCTAAGCTGAGGGGTGGCGGATGAAGAGGAGCTGCAGAGAGGCGTTTAAGACTGTGACTCTGCTTCCTGGTCCCAACTCTGAGTAGTCACGGTTTTGGAAATTTGGATAAAAAAGATGCCAGATTGTTAGATAAATGAGAAGCACCATCCAAAGTGGGATGAATGCTGTCTCGTCTCATAAGACCAGGTTTTCCCCAAAAAGAGCTCCAATTATCAATGTAGCCCACGTCATTTGCAGGACACCACACAGACAGCCAGCGGTTCAAGGATGACGAGCGACTAAACATGTCATCACTGGTCAGATTGGGGAGGGGCCCAGAGAATACTACAGTGGCTGACATCGTTTTTGCAAACTCACACACCGATTCTATATTAAGTTTTGTGACTTCTGACTGCCGGAGACGGATGTCATTAATGCCGGCGTGAATAACAATTGTGGAGTATTTACAGTTACTTTTAGCCAGCATTTTCAAATTTGACTCGATGTCGCCTGCTCTGGCCCCAGGAATACATTGGACTATGGCCGCTGGAGTCTCTAGGTTCACGTTTCTGACTACAGAGTCGCCAATGATCAGAGTTTTTTCCTCAGCGGGTGTGTCGCTGAGAGGGGAAAAACGATTAGAAACGTGAACAGGTTGGTGGTGAACCGGGGCTTTGCGACTAGGCTTCCTTCTCACCGTCACCCACCCAGTCTCCTCGCTGCTGAGGAGAGCCGGGGAACCGCTGACAGTGGGGCCTAAGCTAGCTAGCTCCGCTGCAGCTAATGGGCGTCCGTCGAGATTAACTGGCGCAGACGGTGTTTCAATGCAGCGGAGCTGGGATTCCAAATCAGACAACCTCGCCTCGAGCGCCTCAAAAAGACAACATTTATTACATTTACCGTTATCACTAAAAGAGGTAGAGGTGTAGCTAAACATCTGACAGAGAGAGCACACCAGAGGAGGAGAGGAAGGAGAGCTAGTAGCCATAGCTAGTGGCTGGAGAGCTGGAGAGCAAACCACACAGGCAGACAGCAAAACAGGAAGTGACGATACGTTACCACAAGGAAGTGACGATCCCACTCACGATTGGTCCGATGTAGTCTAACAAGTGCCAGTGCTTGGATCTTGGGTGCATCCATGTCTTCTTGTGTGTGTCCTTGTGCTTAAATAGAATGTTGGTTATCCCAAGGTTGTACTCTGAACATAGTGCAAGTAGAAGTTCTCCATTAGCATTGCACTTGCCTGCTCCATGACTGCTTAGCACTCCTTTCCATTTCTCAGTATCCGAACCAACTCTGGCATTAAAATCTCCAACGAGTATCAGCCTGTCATCAGTCGGTACACGCCTGATAGTCTCACGTAAATCACTGTAGAGCTCTTCCTTCACCTCCTCTGTGTAGGTCATTGTTGGGGTATATACACTGATGAGTGTGGCATACATCTTCCACTGTAGTGGGAGTCTCATATGGGCCATTTCCATTAGTATCGCCTTGGCCTTACTTAGTTCTACTCGTTTCACTTTCTCGCTATTTCCACTATACCCAGCATGCTTTAACTGACACTATTTTCGTGCCGGTTAAGAGGCAGGGTATAACCGTGCGAAACCGAGTCGAGATGTGACGTCAATAGACTGCTAGCCGCTGATTGGTCAGGGCGTAACGTCACGAAAGCGCCCGTCTTCGTTGAAATCTTTACGACCGCCATTTGCAATCACGGACTAACTCGGTCACGGAGTAAATACGATATTAATACAGACAGCGTTGTAGGTTTTGTGGAACTCTACACCGTGGTCCAATGAAGAGGTGCGGAGTTTTCTCTGCTTGGTGGCAGGTACACAGTGAGGAGTGACCTGGACCCGATGGCTGGCCAGCATACAACCGGACTATAGACAAGGTGAAGACGAACATGAGAGAACCATCGATGGTGAGTGATTTGTAATAATGTGCATCTGTTCGCTTATTTATCCTGTTGGTGGTAAGCTCACTTTTTTTGAGCCATACAGCGCCGTTTTTTGCTGGCTAACTCGTTTTAGCTAACGAGTTTTGGCTAGTAGCTAGCTAGTATCAACTGCTGATTCACGCTTGTTTTCTCCTAAATATTCGCTTGTGAGAGCAAAACGATGAAATATGTTAATCCTGGTTAAAGTCCTGGTTTTTGCTTTGTATTGCACTTTGGTGCTGCGCATTAAATTGTGTGCAATTTAATGCTAGAATGTGGTTCCACATGCCAGGGTTTAGCCTCCCTTTTTATAGTGGATACTGGTGAGACCACAGGAGCCGAAATCTCAACAATATAAAAGTGCTTTTTCAAACCAGTGATTTATAAAGTCATTCATATAATTTTCTAAAGCGTCAGAAAGAGAAATCCATATATTATATCAATTCATTACACAGACAGTGATATATTTCAAGCATTTATTTATTTTAATTTGGATGATTATGGCTTACAGCCCCTGAAAACCCCAAATTCAATTTGGCAAAAAATTAGAATATTACATAAACTTTAAAAAATAGTTTTTAAATAGAAATGTTGGCCGCTGAGGTGTTGGTTAATATGGGCTGTTCTGCCCTCAGTAGTGTGTGTTTTACAGAGTTAGAAAAAAATAGTTCATAAGTTCATATTAAAATATCATAGTCCTTTTGTAATAATTCATTTGTCGTAATTCCCGTCAAAATTAGTTATTGTGTTAAGAGTGACCTCCATATAGTTAGTAGTAATTCATATGTATTTTGTATTGAAAGCGCAGCCAGTTGCCGCTAGGATTTATGGGTAGAAGAAACGGACTTCAGTAGAGAGGAAAAAAAGGCAGAAGTGCATAGCCTGCCCGCGAATTTCTGAAAACGTTCCTCCTGTGTGTTAAACCCCTTTTTTACACCTCCGAAAGCAATGGCTGTAAGTAAATGAATGTTATGTTGGTTTTATAAGTTGTTAAATGTGAACTTGAGATCGTTTTTAGAGTGTGATTTGTTTTCAGTAATTAGTCATATCCCAGGCACCGCTAGCTTGTTTTATGTATTGAGTGTATTGTGTTTCCAGGAATTAGTCGTACCCCAGGGGCCCGCTAGCTTATTTTAATGAATACATTTTCTGTTTTATTTTCTAGTTTCACTCGGGCTTTTCAACGAGCTTCGAGCCACAGTTGTAAGGTACTGTAAGCTGTCTAAGGAGACTGAATAAAGTGAGCAGGACGCTCGGTTTCCTGGCTCGTGAAAAACGAGTTTGGCTTGCTGTTGATCTGCGTTAACATACCCCAGTGTATATAACACGTAGTGATAACAGTACAGTGAAAAGCCAAGTCAGCAGTTGGTGAAGATAAGGTCCACGACACAGCGAGGGACGTCACTCAAGAGTGAAAAGCCAGGTCAGCAGTTGGTGAAGATAAGATCCACGACACAGCGAGGGACGACACTCAAGAGTAAAAAAAAACACGTCAACAGTTGATGAAGTTAAGATTCACGACACAGCAATGGACGACACTCAAGAGAAGAGGACCCAAGAAAAGGCGAACTCTGAAGCCAAATCATCATACAACGCTAGCTCCAGCTCCAGACGTTCTAGCTCCAAGTTATCCTCAAAGTCCAACGTAATGGAAGTGGCCATCATGGCACGAGCCTCTGCTGAAGCTGCCAATGCTAGAGCCTTGTACAGTAAGAAACAACTAGAAATTAAAAAACAACAAGCAAAGCTAGAACAAGCAAAGCTAGAACAAGAACAAGCCAAGCAACAAGCAGAGCTAGAACAAGCAGAGCAACAAGCAGAACAAGAACAAGCAGAGCAACAAGCAAAGCTAGAACTGGATCTAGAGATGCTGGAGATAGAGAAGGAAACAGCGGCCGCCACAGCGAAAGCAGAAGTTCTAGAAGCTGCTGTAGCTGCCGAGCTGGACGAAGGAGAGAGTGTAAGGAGCGCAATTCCATCACAAGTTGCCAGACACAGAACTATGGAGTACGTGCACCACCAAATCCAGCTAAAGTCACAGGCGCGACCAGCTGAAGAAGAAACACCTCCAGTTGAACCTGCACAAAGGGCGCAATCATTCACTCCGAGGAGACCCGAACAAACTCTCTCTCCACCAGCATTCGAGAAAATGTACATGAAAAATGAATCCATCGACATACCGAGAGACTATGTCAGGCCAAACAGCTACCATGCTTCCCACAATGGTGACCCACCTATGGCAGACTTTGCTAGGTTCCTCGCGCGCAGAGAGCTAATCACGACCAGACTCTTTAAGTTTGACGACACCCCCGAAAACTTTAGAGCATGGCAGTCGTCATTCATAAATGCAATTGAAGACGTTGGTCTCACATATAGCCAGGAGTTAGATCTCCTAGTCAAGTGGCTTGGTAAAGAGTCCTCAGAGCACGTTAAAAGAATCAGAGCTGTCTATGCCACTAACCCCAGAGCTGCTCTCCAATTGTCATGGGACAGGTTAAAAGAGTGTTATGCTACGGCAGAAGTAGTAGAAAACGCCTTGTTTAAAAAACTAGATAACATCCCTCGCCTTACAAACAGAGACAATGTAAAACTCAGGGAACTTGGAGATTTACTCTTAGAGCTGCGGGTCGCTAAAGATGAAGCTTATCTCCCAGGTCTCGCCTACCTCGACACACCCCGTGGGGTCAAGCCCATAGTTGAAAAGTTGCCTCCAAATTTACAAGATAAATGGCTGCATGCGGGCTCAAAATACAAACAAGAATATGACGTAACCTTCCCTCCCTTCTCATATTTTGTAAAGTTTGTCCAAGACGAGGCTAAGGCAAGAAATGACCCAAGTTTTACGACGTGCAGCAGCCAACCCTTCAGCAAAGGTGAGAGACCACCATTCAAACAAACTAGCTACAGAACGCCTCTAACTGTAAACAAAACAGAGGTCGACACAACTGATCCCGCTAGTACTAAAGAGGACGATTTAACACGCTACTGTCCAGTCCACAAGAAAATGCATCCTCTAGCCAAATGTAGAGCTTTTCAGAATAAACCGCTACAAGAAAGGCGAAGCATACTCAAAGAACACAAACGATGTTTTCGCTGCTGCTCTCCCACGCACGCAATAAAGAACTGTGACATAAAACTCAAGTGCGAGGAGTGCCAAAGTGAGAGACATTGCTCTGCCATGCATCCCGATTCAAGTCAGCAACCCCAGCCAGAAAACACACCTGAACCAGAGCCTCAGCCCCGAGACAACACACCACCTGAGGTAACGTCACGGTGCACTGAGATCTGCGGCGAAGGTAATCCCCTACGTTCTTTCTCAAAGGTATGTCTAGTTCGAGTTTTCCCTAAAGGCCAACCAGAACGCTCCGTTAAGATGTATGTAATCCTTGACGATCAGAGTAATAAATCGCTGGCCCTTCCTGAATTCTTCGAGCTGTTTGGGATCAAAGGTAGCCCTCTGACATACCTCATGAGAACATATGCTGGTTTAACTGAAATGCTTGGCAGGGAAGCAGCGGGGTTCCAAATCGAGCCAGTAGGTGGAGGCCCACACTTAGACCTCCCTCCTCTCCTTGAATGCGACGAGATAATGTTCAGTAGGGGTGAAATACCCACGCCCGAAGTCACTCTTGCTCACGCCCACTTAAAACACCTCGCTCCTCTCATTCCCAAGTCCGACCCAGATGCTCAGACGGCAATTTTGCTGGGCAGAGACATCCTACGAGTCCACAAGGTAAGACAACAAGTCAAAGGACCCCACAATGCTCCCTTTGCTCAACGCCTGGACCTAGGCTGGGTAATTGTGGGGGAGGTGTGCCTTAACGTTCACAAGCCAATCGTCAATGTTTATAAGACGCACATGCTCTCCAACGGACGCCCATCCTTCTTCACTCCTTGTCCTAACAGCATCTATATCAAAGAGAAACCATGCTACGGCGGGGAGCACAAGGACGGCCTCTCCAAACGCAGCTCAAAACCCAATGCAGCGGAAGAAAAGCTTGGGGACAAAGTTTTTGAATGCACAGAGAACGATAACAAGTGTGCCGCGTCCTTCGAAGATGAGACCTTCATAAAGATAATGGAGAAGGAAGTCCACCAGGATGGAGACAACAACTGGATCGCTCCTCTGCCATTCAAGTGTCCTCGCTTGCCACTCCCAAATAACAGGAACCAAGCATTGTCTAGACTCAGCTCACTAAGATGCAACTTAACAAAAAACCCTCAAATGAAAGAACAGTTCTCAGAGTTTATGGACAAGCTGTTCGAGAACAATCATGCAGAGATCGCTCCACCCATCACCGATAACACTGAATGCTGGTACCTGCCCATTTTCGGGGTATATCATCCCCAGAAGCCCGGTCAGATACGAGTCGTCTTTGATTCAAGTGCCGAGAAATTTGGTGTGTCACTCAACTCAGTACTGTTAACAGGTCCAGATCTTAATAATACCCTCCTCGGTGTGCTGATTCGGTTTAGGAAGGAGCTCATCGCAGTCACTGCTGATATCCAGCAAATGTTCTATGGGTTCTTAGTCAGACTAGACCATAGAGACTATTTGAGGTTCCTGTGGCACAAGGAAAACAACTTGTCAAAAGAGGTGCAGGAGTACCGCATGCGGGTGCACGTTTTTGGAAACAGCCCATCGCCAGCGGTAGCTATCTATTGCCTACACAGGGCTATCCAGAAAGGCGAGCCAAAGTTTGGAGCAGACACAAGACGCTTTGTTGAGAGACACTTTTATGTAGATGAAGGGTTGATTTCGCTCCCCACTGAATCTGCAGCCATAGACTTGCTCAAACGCACATGTGCATCCTTGGCCAAGTCCAATCTCAAGCTCCACAAAATCGCCTCGAATAGTGTCTCAGTCATGCAAGCCTTCAAGCCAGAAGACCTGGCCACCGGCATTAAAAACTTGAGTCTCGGTGATGACGCTCTACCAGCTCAGAGAAGTCTAGGCCTGTGCTGGGACATAAACACTGACTCTTTCACATTCAAGGTTGCCGTTGATGACAAGCCCTACACCCGCCGCGGGGTTCTGTTAACAATTAACAGCATCTTCGACCCCTTAGGACTAGCGTCACCAGTGACAATCAAAGGCAGACTCTTGTTACGTGAACTGTCGAATGGTGTCCAAGGTTGGGATGCTCCTCTCCCTCAGGACAAAATGGACACATGGGAAACATGGAAAATGTCCCTCCAAGATCTTAGCAGCCTCAAGGTGCCACGCTGCTATGTACCAACTTCCCTCTCTAAGTCCACTTACACCGAACTGTGCATCTTTTCCGACGCTTCAAGCTGGGCTATTGCAGCAGTAGCATACTTGAAGATAGTCAATGAAGAAGGACAATGCGAAGTCGGATTTGTGCTTGGGAAAGCAAAACTTTCACCACAACCAGAGCCCACGATACCTCGCCTTGAACTTTGTGGAGCAGTTCTAGCGGTTGAGATGGCGGAGCTCATTCTGGAGGAACTTGATCACAAACCAGATGCTGTCAAATTCTACTGTGATAGCAAGGTGGTTCTTGGGTACATCTGCAACGATTCGAAGCGCTTCTATGTTTATGTGCATAACCGCGTTCATCGTATACGTCAGTCCACATCCCCTGAACAGTGGCACTACGTCACATCAGAGCAAAACCCAGCTGATCTAGCCACCAGGTCAATACCTGCATCACAGCTCATGGACACTATGTGGTTTAAGGGACCAGACTTCCTTTACAGACCACCTGAATCTGGGACACCTGAATCCTTTGAGTTAATCGAGCCTGAAGTAGACTCTGAAATCAGAAAAGTCGCTACCTTTTCTACTCACATTCAGAAGAACGGGCTCTCACCAGAATGCTTCCAGCGCTTTTCAAGTTGGAACTCATTAGTACGTGCCATTGCATTCCTAATTCACCAAGCTCGTTCTCACTCATCAAGCAACCTGTCAGATCATTCATGCAAGGGCTGGCATCGATGTAGCAAGCCACGCACTCCAGAGGAGCTGGATGCTGCCAGTAACCTCATCCTCCAGTCTGTTCAAAAAGACGCCTTTCCCGACGAGTATGCTGCTCTCCATGCCAACCAAACCGTCTGCAGTTCAAGTCTCATCGTAGCTCTTGATCCCTATATGAGTGAAAGCCTCATCAAGGTTGGAGGTCGCCTCAAACATGCTTCACTGAGCACAGCATCCAAGAATCCAACCATTCTCCCAAACAAGCATCACGTAACTCAACTGCTTGTCCAACACTATCACGCCAAAGTTGTGCATCAAGGAAGGCAGTTCACGGAAAGCGCAATTAGGCAAGCCGGACTGTGGATCGTAGGTTGCAAAAGACTGGTCTCGTCCATTATCCACCATTGTGCAACGTGCAGGAGACTCAGGAGAAAACTAGAGACTCAGAAAATGGCAGATCTTCCACCTGAGAGACTCAAAGCATGTCCTCCATTTTTATATGTCGGGTAGTAGATAAAAGGAAGTAGTGGCATTAGTAATGCCAGGCGGGGAGTGTTCTGCCCTCAGTAGTGTGTGTTTTACAGAGTTAGAAAAAATAGTTCATAAGTTTATATTAAAATATCATAGTCCTTTTGTAATAATTCATTTGTAGTAATTCCCGTCAAAATTAGTTATTGTGTTAAGAGTGACCTCCATATAGTTAGTAGTAATTCATATGTATTTTATATTGAAAGCGCAGCCAGTTGCCGCTAGGATTTATGGGTAGAAGAAACGGACTTCGGTAGAGAGGAAAAAAAGGCAGAAGTGCATAGCCTGGCCGCGAATTTCTGAAAACGTTCCTCCTGTGTGTTAAACCCCTTTTTTACACCTCCGAAAGCAATGGCTGTAAGTAAATGAATGTTATGTTGGTTTTATAAGTTGTTAAATGTGAACTTGAGATCGTTTTTAGAGTGTGATTTGTTTTCAGTAATTAGTCATATCCCAGGCCCCGCTAGCTTGTTTTATGTATTGAGTGTATTGTGTTTCCAGGAATTAGTCTTACCCCAGGGGCCCGCTAGCTTATTTTAATGAATGTATTTTCTGTTTTATTTTCTAGTTTCACTCGGGCTTTTCAACGAGCTTCGAGCCACAGTTGTAAGGTACTGTAAGCTGTCTAAGGAGACTGAATAAAGTGAGCAGGACACTCGGTTTCCTGGCTCGTGAAAAACGAGTTTGGCTTGCTGTTGATCTGCATTAACATACCCCAGTGTATATAACACGTAGTGATAACAGTACATGGGCTGTAGCCATAATCATCAATATTAAAATAAACACTTTCAATATATCACTGTCCCTGTAATGAATCTATATATGGGTTTCACTTTCTGAAATGAGTGACAAAAATATTGAACTTTTTCATGATATTCTAATTTTTGAGATGTGCCTGTATAAGTGTTGAACTTGCTTGAAACTAACTACCATCCATTTCTGTCGTTCGTCTAGGGAGGAGGGAATCAGCCGCTCAACAACGGACGTTGCCACTGTGGAAAGTACTGAAATCCTTTGCTTTTATAGGTAAAAGTGTCAGAACCAAAGTAGCACAATTTCCACTTAATATAAAAGGGACTGAACTGAGATTTATTTGATTGTGTGAGTATTAATTACAGAATAATTGAAAAAGACTGGCGCATCAACTGTAAAATAAATCACTTGTTAATGTATTTTTTTTTGTCAGATCACTTGTGTGATCCTTTGTGAGTTATGTTCATAACTGTATCTTTTGAGGAATGGCAGTTGTTCAGTCATCAATATAATTTAGTTTATATGTGTAGTTTATAGTCCATCATCAATAAACTCATGCAGTAACAGGACACATTACAAATATTTGAGACCCATTGTAGTGCATCCTTTTATATTTTAGCAATAAAAGTACAAAACACCGCCCACACTTGAAGCCAGGGCAAGAAGAGATACTTTTACATTCCAGACAAACTTTTATTGATAAAAACTCCATATTTTGACTGAGCGACTCCATACTCTGTGATGCACACCTTCAGTTAAAGTACTATATTCCATTCAAGTGAATGTATTAATTCATTCTGATTGCTGAGGCCACAGTAAAAGCAGATGATTTTAAATGTAACGCAGCCCTTGTAAAATTGACTTTACATCAGTGCAGCTACATGAAAATTGTGGTTAAATACAACAACGAAGTACTTTATTGTCACATTGGAATTGGAATCACTGCTGTTTTGTTTTTCCTTTGAATTCTTGGATGGAATATGGGTGGGCAATATAAGCTGCAGCTTCAGCCATCACCCATTTCAGATAACCTATGTTGAACTGTGTAATCAGAGGAATTATTGTTTAATTCGACCTTATTAGATTTTTTTCCCCCTTTGTTATATTATTCTATTTTCTTTTAATCTATCCGAAATAAAGATTCATTCATTCACATTCCACCACAGGCTTTTAGCAACAAGTGTATTTCCCAAATATGTTTTAAACTTCATTTATTTAACCACCACCCATTTCTGTCTTTTGTCTAGGCAAGAGGTAAACGATCGATCAACCCCAAACTGGACCTTGTGTCACTATTTACAGAGATGCAGGCCTAAGATCTGCTGATCTGAGACCAGTGTGAGCTGCACATCCCAGCTGCTGAGTGACCCAGTCTTACAGTTTGAGTTTTGCACATTCTGAATAATCTGGAATTTGCTGCTGATTGTAATAAACAATTTAGTGACTTATGTGTTTGCATCATGATTTCTATTTTTGTCTGTTAATACACTGGTTGGAAAAGAGTCAATAGTACAAACCATTAATGGGTGACCTTGAAAATAATGGCTCATTTTTAAGAAATTTATGTCACATGGTGGTAACCTTCACATATAAAAAAGAGACATCTGCAAAAACTTCAGAGGTTTGTCAGTGCAATACTACATGAATGCATGTATAGTACATTGTTGATGCAGAGAATATATATTTCTACAGTATATGTATCTAGTAAATCAAGCATTTTCAATGTAACCTTGTGACTGCATTATTTTAATTGCTTTTAATCCTAGATCAAGTTTGTTTTGGTCTAAAATGCATCTTAACTGTCAAATACATCTTATTATACCGAACTCAGTACTGTTTACTTTTTGAATATACATTTTGTGGCTAATATAGTTATTAACCTGACGATCAAGTTGTGTCAGCTGATCATTTTTTGCTATGACAACGTCTCAGACTCAGTGCAGCTGGAGCAGGTACGTCCACGATGTCTCAACAGTCCATGATTTTCACGCAGATCGGAGCAATTTTTTTTTCCCACAATATTTTTATTGAACCTTTTTTTTTTTTTTTTACAAACAGCACACACAGACACTTAACAGAAAAGTAATTTAAAAACTAAACAAAACAAAATAAAGGGTAATAAAAACAACAACCATTAACAAAAACAAGTCAACAACAATGCTCCTCTGTTTAGGTAATCTATTACATAAGAATACATAATATACATTCACTAGCTTGGAATTTGCAAGGTCCACACACATCATTCACCTTCTTCAGAAGTTATGTTTAATTTCTTTACATAATCAATGAAAGGTCTCCATATATTCTCAAACACATTTTCCTTTGATTTCAGTATGTATGTTGTTCTTTCTAGTGGAAGGTTGTTAACATCTGTCTTAACCACTGAGTCACATCTGGTCTATGAGTTTTTCAACAGTAATGCAATACATTTTTTGACATTAAGCAAACTGAGGTCTATGAATGTTCTTTCACTCTTATTAAAGTTATGTTTTTTCTGGATACAGACCCAACAAAAACAGTTTAGGGTTCAATGTGAATTGTTTTGAAATTATTTTTTCAATTGTTACCTCTTCCCAAAACATTCTGATTTTTCTACATTCCCATAAACAGTGAAATAGGATTCCTTTACTTAGATCAGAGCAATTTTTTGCACAGGAAATAAACCAGACATTCTTAAGCTCTACAACCACTGATCGTTTGTGAAGCTGTGCTGACATCAGTGACAGGCTGTATTGACATCAGTTGACAGGCTGTATTGACATCAGTTGACAGGCTGTGCTGAACGCCAGACTGACCGTTTGAAGTGGTAATTTTCCCACAGCAGAGCCATCTGAAACACACACAGCGTACATATTTTAGTACCTAACAGTGATAACTTGCAGAGATTACAGTGTAGTACGACGTACTTATAGCAAACTAGCATTAGCAACATTAGCTTACCGTCACATATGACCTAGTTTGTATCCTCACGTCTTCGGCGCTCTCCAGAAGCTGCAGAACTATTCCAGAGTGTTTTGTCTCACTGCCTGTACCCTTGTCTGACGGTCCTTTTTGGCATTTACGGTGAAAAAAGCCACAGACTGAGGAGTCGCCTTGTAAAGCCGCCATGTTGTGTTTGGTTTGGGTCGCGTGTTTTACGTCACGGGAGTGTGGCGCCGCCTTGCTTTAAAAAAAATCCCGCCCACCCCAGCTATACAGGGCTTTACACGGTTGTAATGGAGGCACAACCGCGGCTGAAACGAGTAGTAACGAAACGAAACGAGTCGAGTCGAACTGGGCTAGTGGAAATGAGGCAATAGTCATTATCCTGTCGTTGATTGGCACCAGTTCCTCATCAAGCATTACTGTTATCTCCTTTCTAACTGCCAAGCCTACTCCTGCTTCTCTCCTTTCTTGAGTTGATTTCCCACTCCAAAAGAAGATGTACCCATGGTCTTCCAAGCTGTCATATCCAGGCAATCTTGTTTCACTAAGTGCAGCTATGTCTACATTGTACCCGTTCATTTCCAAGGCCACAAGCGCAGTCTGTCTTTCTTTGCACTGTGATGTTGTTCTGTCCAACAGAGTGCGTACATTCCATTCTGCTACACACAAGGCTGCTGTTTTCCTCTTCTATTGTCTTCCTGCTCCTAGTTTACTTTTCGCTGCCTGTTGGAGTGTGAACAGATCAGCGTGGACCTTGTAAGCCCAGGCGATGTCCGAGCCGGTATGAGTTGCTTTCTGACTGACCATTTCATGAAACTGCTTGCAAAGTATTTGAGTACCGCTAGCTTATGCTGAACTAGCAGCACATTCTTGGCAGATAAAGGTATTATCAGTGGCAAGGACAAGCCAAGACAAACTGACTCCAGTATCTGTTGCAGTGACTGACCAGATGATAGGTTTGTTTATCTCTGCTCTTTGTGTAGTGCATGTCACGATGCACCGACTGGCACAGTCCACCACAGACCTTGTGATTACAGTGGGGAAAAAAAGTATTTAGTCAGCCACCAATTGTGCAAGTTCTCCCACTTAAAAGATGAGAGAGGTCTCCAATTTTCATCATAGGTATACCTCAACTATGAGAGACAAAATGAGAAAAAAAAATCCAGAAAATCACATTGAAGGATTTTTAATGAATTATTGGTAAATTCCTCGGTAAAATAAGTATTTGGTCAATGATGAAGATGAATAGATACATCCATAGATGCGCCGGGACACATCATCAGTGATGTTTCCTGACGTCATCGGGTGTTTCGGGTCTCACAACATCAGACACCCTCAATCAGGCGACCCAGCCAGGGTTGATCAGACCCTGACTTGTGTCCCGGCAGCATTGGCCCACGATTCTGACCTCTTAATCCATAGCCACCGAGAAGCTCTTTCTGCAGCCTCAGTGGCAGATTTGATGGCCTTCCTTTTAGCAACTCCTTTAATACCAAGGAGAGTGTAAATTTTGCACAGGGAGCGGGCAGCAAAGCCTCGACATCCCACCTCTATGGGCTCACAGTGTGCTCTCCAACCATTCCTCTGGCACTGTTCTACCAGTATTGGTATTGGTATTTGAGCCGTTTGCGTTCATTGGCCTCTTCTATGCGCTCCTCCCAGGGAACTGTAAGCTCCACTAACAGAACCTGCCTGGAAGAGGAAGATGTAAGTACCACATCTGGCCTAAGAGATGTTGATGTTACATAATCGGGGAACTTAAGCTGCTTTCCCAAGTCAATTCGCAGGTCCCAGTCTGATGCTGAAGAGAGCAGACTAGCTGATGGTCTAAGCTGTGGTCGGGGCCTCTCTCCAGCTTTAACGAATGTAATTTTCCTTTGACTACCGACCTGCTTACTGTTTGCCATGGCGCTGGAGATGGTCTCCGCTACACACTTTAGCACTTGGTCATGGCGCCAGCGATATCGGCCCTCTCCAAGAGCTGTTGGGCAACTGCTAAGGATGTGTTCAAGCGTGCCCTTTCCTGAGCAGAGAGGACATGTTGGCAGCTCGCTCTTACCCCAGGTATGCAGGTTTGCCGGACTGGGTAGCACATCATATACTGCTCGGAGCATAAATTGGATGCGCTGAGGCTCTGTATTCCAGATGTCATTCCAGGTCAGCTTCTTATCCACTACTCCCTCCCATTTTGTCCATGCCCCCTGCTGCCGCATGCCTACCATCCTACCAGTCCTCACTTCTTCAACACCTGCTCTCACCTCCTGCAGGATTAACTTGCATTTGTCCTTTCCCTGGACTTTATCGTAGCACAGCTGTGGGATGGAGCCCAGCCCTGCATGTCCTATTGCCACCGTACCCACCAGAGCTTTGTGTCTCAACCGAGATTCTGCAAGCTCCAATCCCTCTTGAGCTCTCCACTTCCGACCTGTCCTCACCACAATGCCTGCTGCTGCCACTCTCGAGTCTCTAGAGTCACGATAGGCTAGTACCTCTCTTGTGCGGGAAACCTTGAACTCCTCTTCCAAACTACTAATAGGAAGCTGGAGTTTGTTGCTCCTGCCATAAAGCGCCGCACTACTGAAGCTATGTGGTAAACCCAACCATCTTCGAAGGTAGGAGCTGATCTTCCTTTCCAGGGTCTCCACTGTAGACAGAGGCACCTCGTACACCAGCAGAGGCCAGAGGATACGGGGCAAAATGCCATGTTGGTACACCCAAGTCTTGAACCTGCCGGGAAGGCCAGACTTATCCACAGTCAACAGCCATGTTTCCAATTTCCTGATGGTAGTTCGAATGGATGCTGTGTCCCTGAGACTACAGTCAAAGACCTTCCCTAGGCTTGTGACTGGTTTCTCTGTGATAGATGGTATCACAATGCCATCCAGATGGAAACGGAACTTATCCACCACTTTCCCTCTTTTCAGGACCATAGATCTAGACTTTGATGGCTTAAAGTTCATTCTTGCCCAGGAAATAAGTTTTTTCAGGCCTTGAAGAATCCACCTACTACCAGGCACTGATGTAGTAGTAACTGTCAGATCATCCATGAAAGCTCTAATGGGGGGCTGCCGGATTCCTGACCTTGAAAGGGGTCCTCTACATTCGACCTCCGCTGCTTTAACCAGCATGTCCATGGACAGGGTAAAAAGGATAACAGAAATGGTACAACCTGTTATAATCCCTTTCTCCAACTGGTGCCAATCTGAGGTCAAGCTGCCAGAGGTGACTCTGAGTCTAAATTGACCATAATAGTTCAGAATGAGAGCCTTGATCTTACTGGGTATGTGGTGTTGGTCCAGCGTGATATCGACCAGCTTATGGGGGATTGACCCATAAGCATTGGCAAGATCCAGCCAAAGCACCACTAGATCTCCATTTCCCTCCCGTGCCTCTCTGATCAGCTGAGTGACCACTCCAGTGTGTTCCAAACACCCTGGTACACCTGGGATTCCACCCTTCTGTACTGATGTATCGATATAATTGTTCTTCAGAAGGAAGTGGGTCATTCTCCTAGACAAGACACTAAAGAAGATCTTGCCTTCCACGCTGAGGAGTGAGATAGACCTGAACTGCTCCAATTTAGATGACCTCTCTTCCTTGGGAATCCACACTCCCTCTGCCCATCTCCACTGCTCTGCTATAGTTCCTCTTCGCCAGATCACTCTCAGTATCTTCCATAGGATTCTCAGGAGCTCTGGGCAACGCTTGTATACTTTATAAGGTACTCCACTGGGGCCTGGAGCAGAGCTGGCTCTCGCCGCTGCCACCACTTCCTGAACTTCCTTCCAGGTGGGTTCTGAGGTGTTGAACTCCACCAGAGGGGCTGGAATGTCCAAAAGAGCTCTCTGAGGTCCCAGATCCTGCTCTCTAAAGGGATCACTTAGGGTGTTATGCAAGAAATGGTCAACTTCTTCCTTAGAACACTCCAGTCTCCCACTGCGCTTCTGCCCTAGCATCTTCCTCATAAAGCCAAATGGATCTGCCAAGAATGCAGTTCGTCTCCTGGCTCTCTCAATCCTCCTCCTCCGATGCCATTCAGCTCTACGCAGGGTCATAAGCTTCTTCCTGATGGCATGTCGAAGCTCAGCAAGTGGTGGCTTCTCCTCTTCTGCTGCTGCTTGAAACTGTCTTGTCAGCATCCTCAACTCTTTCCACAGCTGATGAATCCTGCCAGCCCTACGGTTCTTAGTGTAAATAGACCTGCCAGCTCTGCGCTCCATAATGCCAAACCTCTCTACCCCAAAACTCGTAATGATGGTCGTCATGCTTCGAAGTTGACTATCCACATCTCCCTTTGCTATTGTTCTGATGATCTCTGCTGTATCTTCATCAAACTGTTGCCACAATTGATGCTGCTTTGCTGCAGGCCACTTAATCCGATGTTGCTTGACTACTGTGCTTGGAACTGGGGCACTGGACACTTGGAGGTTCTGGGCACTGTGGGGTGACTCCGGGCCGGGCTCCTCCTGTGTCTCACCAGGTGTAATTTCTGTGCGTTGTGCCACAGCCTCCTGAACCAAGCATTTCATCCGGGCCTGATGGATTTTAGGGCCTTGTTCGTTTTTACAGACTTTGCCGCAGATGCATCTACTCGCCTTTATCGATAGTCTGTTCTCCAAGATTGTCATCCTAAGGTCCGTCCTAGTGGGGTGCTCATCCTCCCCCCCTCTCGGGCACCCCTGGGGGTATGTCTCTGTGGGTTGATCTGTAGCTTAGATGGGCTCTTCTTCACAGAAGATGCAAGTTGGGCTGCTAACCCTCCCTGCCCCAGTTGCCGTCTCTCCTTGCTGTCCACTGTCGCTCCAGTTGTCACCAATCTATACTTGGTTGTCACCCAACCTATTCTTGGGAGTCACTGACTAAGCCAGATGCAAAGATGAATAGATACATCCATAGATGCGCCGGGACACATCATCAGTGATGTTTCCTGACGTCATCAATAATAAAAGTTCATCTCAATACTTTGTTATATACCCTGTGTTGGCAATGACAGAGGTCAAACGTTTTCTGTAAGTTTTCACAAGGTTTCCACACACTGTTGCTGGTATTTTGGCCCATTCCTCCATGCACATCTCCTCTAGAGCAGTGATGTTTTGGGGCTGTCTCTGGGCAACATGGACTTTCAACTCCCTCCAAAGATTTTCTATGGGGTTGAGATCTGGAGACTGGCTAAGCCACTCCAGGACCTTGAAATGCTTCTTACGAAGCCACTCCTTTGTTGCCCGGGTGGTGTGTTTGGGATCATTGTCATACTGAAAGATCCAGCCACGTTTCATCTTCAATGCCCTTGCTGATGGAAGGAGGTTTTCACTCAAAATCTCACAATACATGGCCCCATTCATTCTTTCCTTTACACGGATCAGTCATCCTGGTCCCTTTGCAGAAAAACAGCCCCAAAGTATGATGTTTTCACCCCCATGCTTCACAGTAGGTATGGTGTTCTTTCTCCTCCAAACACGACAAGTTGAGTTTTTACCAAAAAGTTCTATTTTGGTTTCATCTGACCATATGACATTCTCCCAGTCCTCTTCTGGATCATCCAAATGCTCTCTAGCAAACGTCAGACGGGCCTGGACATGTACTGGCTTAAGCAGGAGGACACGTCTGGCACTGCAGGATTTGAGTCCCTGGCGGCGTAGTGTGTTACTGATGTAGCCTTTGTTACTTTGGTCCCAGCTCTCTGCAGGTCATTCACTAGGTCCCCCCTTGTGGTTCTGGGGTTTTTGCTCACCGTTCTCGTGATCATTTTGACCTCACGGGGTGAGATCTTGTGTGGAGCCCCAGATCGAGGGAGATTATCAGTGGTCTTGTATGTCTTCCGTTTTCTAATAATTGCTCCCACAGTTGATTTCTTCACACCAAGCTGCTTACCTATTGCAGATTCAGTCTTCCCAGCCTGGTGCAGGTCTACAATTTTGTTTCTGGTGTCCTTTGACAGCTCTTTGGTCTTGGCCATAGTGGAGTTTGGAGTCTGACTGTTTGAGGTTGTGGACAGGCGTCTTTTATACTGATAATGAGTTCAAATAGGTGCCATTAATACAGGTAACGAGTGGAGGACAGAGGAGCCTCTTAAAGAAGAAGTTACAGGTCTGTGAGAGCCAGAAATCTTGCTTGTTTGTAGGTGACCAAATACTTATTTTACCAAGGAATTTACCAATTAATTCATTAAAAATCCTTCAATGTGATTTTCTGGATTTTTTTTTCTCATTTTGTCTCTCATAGTTGAGGTATACCTATGATGAAAATTGGAGACCTCTCTCATCTTTTAAGTGGGAGAACTTGCACAATTGGTGGCTGACTAAATACTTTTTTGCCCCACTGTATGTGTTTATCTGCCAGGATGTCCAGTCTCACCCTATGTAACTGAGAGTGGGCTACAACAGACCTGTGGCAGATATTATTTTTAGTTCTGCCAGGATGCCCAGTTTCACCCTCCATGCCCTCGGAAGGGCGGGGATGCCAGTTGAGTCGCCGATGGCCCAACCCATGGGACAGGTAGTACCAGTTTTCATGGTTAGCCGGTAGCAAGCAAGTCAATGCCTGACCTGACAACCAGCGGGTTAAAACCATGATAAATGCCCCCAGTGCTTACATACCTCTTGTGATTTTTTTTTCTTTGTTTAAAGTACTGTAATAAACTCATGTTTCTGTCAGACAGTCAAGCCTTATTCATGTTGCGTTTCCCCTCTAGTCCGCTTTGGTCCGCGTACGCTTTGGACGTGCCCGGCACACATGCGGCGCTGTACATGCTCACTTTTTTCATCTCCCCAGGCCAAGCGGTTGACGCATGCACACAACCATCACTTGTAGTTTCACTCCCGCCCGATAGGTAGCGACAAGGCGCTGATGCGCCAGGATTTTCACCAACAAAGAAACAACGGACTTCTTCACAAAGTTTCTCTTCAAATAGAGTCCATTTCTGCTGTTTGACTTCCCGGTTTTCACTCCTTTTCCACGAAGATGCTGCTGCCGCTAGCGAGACACTACCTGCTGACTGACTGGAAAGCTTGCATGGGCAGGGCGCTTCTAAACTCCGCACGGAAGACGGCCACGCGTGTTGTTCGTGTGTGTGCTTGCGGAAAGTCATTGCTTCATATATTTTTCTTAAATTCATATCTCCTTCTTGGTGCGGCAGTAAATTTTCTGGCACGGTGGGCCGCCACAGAGAAATGTTACCAGAGGAAACCCTGGCCAGGTATGTGGGTTCTGGTGGATAGCACAGCAGCTAACAGCAAGTTAATGTTCTGGTCATATAGCCGCTACTTCTGTTAGCCAGGTATGTGGGACTTTTTCCCCCACCGTGCTGCGTCAGAGAGTAGTCCTCTAATCTCGTTTTAATTGGAGGTAAGTAACATTAACACCATCTCTCTCCAATTATAAAACGGCAAATCATCACTCTAGAAATTCAAGAAATCTTTGTGTGTCTGTCTGTCTGTCACAATCATTGGACATCATAGGACAGCCTATGATGTTCCTCTGCTTTAATATCTTTATGATGTCATATACAGTGATACCTGCCTTCCTCTGCCTTCATGTCTTTATGATGTCATATAGACCATCCCTCACCTGTTGCTTGCAACATCTGTGATTGGTGTCAATGCTGGATGCACTCTCCTGATTCCACGAATCACACTCACGCCATCTGACAACACGTTTCCATTCACCTTGCAACGTCAACAGTTTACATCTATGATTGGTGTCAATGCTGGACGCACTCTCCTGATTCCACCAATCACACTCATACCATCTCACAACATGTTTCCCTTCACGTTGCCACGTAAACAGTTTCCAGTAAGACCCTGCTTTGCCATGACTGTGAATAAGTCACAGGGCCAGTCTTTACAGCGCGTTGGTGTTTTCTGCACAACAGATTTCTTCAAATGTCAACTGGTTGATTTGAATACTTCACTTGAATGTTTAGCTGTTAATGTATGTCTCTCTCCGGTAATGAATTTCAACATTGCAGTATTGTACAACCCACCGTCACACAACTCTTCCTTTTATAATGAATTAAGTGATCTGGTTAAACAACTTGAGAAGAACAGAGAAACAATAATTCATGGTGACTTTAATATCAACTGGTCTGATAAAAAAGACAAACAAAAACTGAAAAGCCTCATGACTAGATTTAATTACCAGCAAATCATCAAAGGACCCACCAGGATAACCAAACAATCCAGAACACTTATTGACATGGTATTTACTAATAAACCAGAACGAATAACCAGAACCTATAATCTTGTAACTGGTCTCTCAGATCATAACATGGTTCTTGCTGTCAGGAAACTTACTAAAAAGCGACTACAGTATTTTGGGGGAGTCGATATTGACAAATCAAATTTTATTATCCCCAAATCAAAAAATGAGGAGTTTGAACATTACTTAGAGAATCAAAATTGGGAGCAGCTCATGTCAACATGTGAAGTAGATGATTGTTGTAATTTTATAACTGCAACAATCACAAAGTCTATAGAAAAATTTTCAAAGCAAATTAAAAGTAGACAACAGAAGATTAGCCTACCATGGTTAAATAATGAAATAAGAAAACTTATGAAGAGGCGAGACTATGCACTGAAAACATCACTAACCTCCAAACTACAAAATGATCACCTTGTGTACAAAAGTTTAAGAAATAAAGTGGTACATGAGCTGCGAAAATCAAAAATATCTTATTACAATAAACTGATAGATCATGCAAAGGGTAACAACAGTTCCCTATGGAGGCATTTAAATAACTTATCTAATAAAAAAAAACGATCAGAAGGGGGTAAAGGAACTTAGAATCAATGGCAAGACCGTCAGTGACAAGGCTACTTTGGCAAATGAATTTAATTCACACTTTGTGGGCTCTGTGGAGGACTTAACAAAAATTTTTGTGCTGCCAAATGTGCTCAACAACACAAATTCCATACTTCCAACAGATACTTTTCACATCGATGAGGTAAATGAGAAGTTAATTGCTGGCGTTGTTAAAACACTGTCAAACTCAAAAACTAATGATATCTACAATATGAGCACCTCCTTTCTCAAAATGCACAGCAAAATATTAATCAAACCACTGACTCATCTCATTAATCTCTCCATTAGGTCTAGTACATTTCCATCTGGCTGGAAAAAAGCTGCCGTCATACCAGTTCATAAATCAGGCAGTAAAGACGATATATGCAATTACCGCCCAATCTCTATCTTACCAGTCCTATCTAAGGTTCTTGAAAAAGTTGTAGCTACACAGCTGATAGACTACTTACAAGACAGTCAACTTCTTCATCCACATCAATTTGGTTTTAGACCAGGATACTCAACAGAAACAGCAAATTGTTGCCTTATTGAAAACGTCAAACAGTCCTTGGACAGGGGTAATGTGGTAGGAGCTGTTTTTCTAGATCTCAAAAAGGCTTTCGATACTGTAAACCACAGTTTGCTTTTATCCAAAATGGTATCTTTTAACTTCTCCCCAAATACATTAGAATGGTTTGCATCTTATCTCCAGAATAGAGAACAGTGTGTAAAAGTTCACCAGGATAAATCCTCATTTTTAAACAACCGCATGGGTATCCCACAAGGGTCCATTCTTGGTCCTTTACTTTTCAGCATTTTTATTAATGACTTGCCGTTACACTGCTCAGCTGCAACATGCCAACTTTATGCAGATGATGCAGTTATTTACACAGCTGCCAAGACTCCAGCACAGGCTGCAGATGTACTGTCTACAAGTATGGTTGATGTCCAAGAGTGGCTCCTCAAGAACCATCTATTGCTGAACCTTCAGAAAACAGTCTCAATGTGCTTTTCAATCAAAAAATGTAACCTGCAACATTTTAAAGTTAATATACATGATCATGACATCAGTTTAGCTACAGAATTCAAATACCTTGGCATTGTACTAGATCCTCAACTCAAATTTAATCTTCATATAAAGAAAATTTCAAAAACAGTAAAAAAAAATCTGAACTGCTTTAAATTAATTAGATATTACATACCTTACAAAGCAGCTGCACTGTATATGCATTCTATGGTTTTTTCTCATATATCATACTGTTTGACAGTCTGGGCTCAAGCAGCCCCTTCCACAATAAGACATATAGGTTCATTATATAATCAAACCCTAAAAATCTTGGACAAAAAGCCCATTAGGTGGCATCACTGTAATGTTTTAAAAAAATACAACCTATTGAGTTTTGAGAGCTTCATTGACCTCTGTCTTCTGAAATTAACGTTCAAATGTTTCCATAAATCAGCACCCGAGCCACTTGCTGGTTTCGTCCAAAGACAGGACAGCAGCAGAGCCACCAGGAGTTCTGTTAACAATAACTGTAAAATATTCCACCGCAGAACCACATTTGGACAAACAGCTTCCTCTATAAAGGGCAGTCACATCTGGAACACAATGCCAAATGAAATTAAAATAATAACAGACTTTAAAACATTCACTAAAAATGTTAAAAACTGGCTGAAAAATAAACAAGAATGTACTCATGTATGAATTAACTGTCTGCAAAGTGAGAGTGAATGAAGGGAAGGAATAAATGTGTTTGTTTATAGTGAGTGACGGAGGGAGGAAGGCCTGAAATAGGCAAATGTGAGTTATGTTATATGTGTTAAATGTGAGTCAGGCTGTTATATTTGTGTATTTATAATATTTATAATATTTATGTTAAATGTGAGTCAGGCTGTTATATTTGTGTATTTATAATATAATATTTATAATTGTGTATTTATAATTTTTCTGCATTGATGTATGTGATTATTGTGTATATTTTTTATCTTGATTCTTTTTTCTAAAGCCCATCCAGGGACAAGAGTTGCAAATTAGCTAATAGCTATACACTCTATGTGCAACACATCAGATTAATTGTCTTTGATTAATTGTCTATGTTTATTGCACTGTCCCTGTCAAATAAACTAATCTACTACTACTACTAACCATGGCCTATTCTACGTTGCCGCGAGCACAATTGGCAGATCAAGCAGTCTTCATATCGCATTCTTGCTCAAGATGAAGAAACTAAGCAAAAGCATCGCTTTCTGAGAAATGTTGTTTTTAAAGAGGTGCTGACACAGTAAAAATGTGCAACCTTGAAGAATGGCAGTCTACACTACAAATGTATAAAATGCCAAGCAAAGCACTGATTTTATCCGGGTGCTCCGGTTTCTGGGTTTCTACGGGCATGCACGGGTCTTCCTGAACATGGTTAAAAGCCACTTTTTGCTCAGATCTATTTTCATGATCCTCTCCATGAACTGAAATTACGACGCACCTATCCCTCAATCAGTGGTCTGAACGAAGAAGACCCACCAGATGGAGAGCAATAGAATGAGGAGAACTGCTGGATGTCAGAAAAGATGCCATGAAGATGAAATGCCTCAGGTTCCAGCAGTACGCTGCAGGCATGACTGTGAACAACACAGCCGTCTGAGACAGGAGGAGACCCTTCAACAACCGGCATGCAGAAATACTTGCTTATACTTGGTTTCTAGGGGCATGGACAGGTATCCACGGGTATGTACTAGTGCTAAATGATGATGCTAACTTGTCACTAATCGCTAATAGGAAACATTGTAGTTTATCAGACCATTGTTTCTTTGGTTTCAATTACTGCCAAGTTTCTTAATTTTGTCGGAATATTACTAAAGCTGCAAAAGTGTGTGACAGCGGCCGCATACACATTAAATAAAAAATAAATAAAACGTGTCGGAGGAACAAACTGGTTCTTAATGTAACTTCATTTCTAATAATTTTTAATTAGTCAAGTAGCGATAATTAATAAATTTTAAGTCATTTCAAATTTTTGTGATCTTAAAGAGGACAAGTCTAATAAAATCAAAGATAAATGGGAATCTGACTTGGGTTCCTCTATAACTCCTGACACTTGGGATAGTTTATGTGGCCAACCTTTTAAACTCTTAGTCACAAATTCCACCTGGGAGAGACAGTTTAAAATACTGCACAGACTGTACATTACTCCTGAAATCAGACATAGGGTCAACCCAGGCCCTTCAGATCTCTGCACTAAATGTCAGTCAACAGTGGGTTCTTTTTCCATTGTATGTGAAGCTGTCCCTCTATTCCTCAGTTCTGGGGTACAATTATTTAGCAGCTTAATAGGATTTTTAATTGCACTCTACAGATTGGGGCACGAACATGTTTGTTGGGACTAACTGATGAACTACTGGATAATTTTTTAAGTATAAAGCTTTTGCATATTCCTCTGTACAATGCATGGAAATGTATTCTCACAGTGAAGATTTCTGACAAAGCCCCCACTTTGCATCAGTGGTTGAACAGTGTGATTAGTACCATCCCTCTCTAGGCTTTCTCTACAGCTTTAATGGACAAACCTTTCCTTTTTTATCACACTTGGGATCCTTTTCTTAAATATCTGTTACAACTCGCCGCTCATTAGCGGCGCCAGCTGCGCGCACACCTGCGCCTCGTCAGCAGCATAGGATATAAGCCACTCTGCCCTGGGCCTCGGCCTGAAGCCGTCTGATTCCTTCAGCCCCCTTGCTGCAAAGGAACCCCCTCATCTCCCAGCAAGATCTACAGCGTAAGCATACCTACCTTTGCCTTTCCAGTCTCTCCCCTGTGCACAGGTGGATTCCCCGGCGGCGGACCTCGCCTCTGCATCGCCGTCTGCCAGCTGCTGTCACAGGTGCATCAGGTCGCTGTCTCCCAGGCTCGCCCTTGTGCACGCCTGCCACCTGCCCTGCCAAGTAAGCAACAAATCCAATTTATTCCCTGTCCTGGTTTGGTGCCCGTTACCGTTTCCCTGTGCTCTCTTCCCAGGGTTGTCCGGCTGCACGGCTTCCTGCCCCCGTGCCTGACGCAGACGTCCACCACCAGCACATCAACATATTACAGACACGCAGCCACACACACACTTGCTGTTAAATAAACTGTTAAACCTATTCTGAGCCTGCGTGTGTGTCTCCTGAGCCGTGCATTATGTCAGTACGGCTTCAGCAGAGCGGCTCATCGGACGAACCCCGTCTCAGTCATTGTCTCTGGAAACCACCGGGAGGATATATCCTTTTACATCCTGCCATCCTCTGTGTCTCCGGTGATTCTGGGTTACCCGTGGCTCCGTCTCCACAACCCAGTCCTGGATTGGAAGACCGGTAGGGTGACAGCCTGGAGTACCTTCTGCATGAGCACCTGCCTCCAATCCGCTGCCTGTTCTCCATCCTCTCCTCCCGTGGTCAAGGATACCGCACCCCCGGACCTCTCCTTGGTGCCTGCGGAGTTCCACGACCTGGGCGCAGTCTTCAGTAAATCCAAGGCGATGTCTCTTCCCCCACACCGGCCTTACGACTGCGCCATAAATCTCCGCCAGGGGGAGCCCCTTCCCTCGGGACGTCTTTACAGCCTGTCAGCGCCGGAGAAGGAGGCCATGAATACCTATTTAAAGGAGTCGCTCAGTGCAGGTATAATCCGCCCATCTTCATCCCCATTAGGTGCAGGGTTCTTCTTCGTGGGCAAGAAGGATGGCTCCCTTCATCCATGCATCGACTTCCGTGCCCTCAACGACATCACGGAGAAGGACCGTTACACCCTGCCCCTGATGGACACTGCCTTCCACTCCCTCCAGGGGGCGACCTGGTTTACCAAGCTGGATCTCCGCAGCGCGTACCACCTCGTCCGGATCCGGGAGGGAGATGAATGGAAGACTGCCTTCAGTACCCCGAACGGCCACTTTGAATACCTGGTCATGCCGTTCGGGTTGACCAACGCTCCAGCCGTCTTTCAGCGCCTGATCAATGACGTTCTCCGGGACTTCATCGGTCTATTCGTGTTCGTCTACCTGGATGACATTCTCATCTTCTCCAAATCCAGGGACGAGCACCGGGTGCATGTGAGACGGGTCCTCCAGAGGCTGCTGGAGAACCGGCTGTATGTGAAGGCAGAGAAGTGCGAGTTCTACGCCAAGATGACGTCATTTCTCGGGTTTGTCATCTCCCATGACCAGGTGCTTCCAGACCCAGCCAAAGTTAAAGCGGTGGTAGATTGGCCCACTCCCACATCTAGGAAGCAGGTGCAACAATTCATCGGCTTCGCCAATTTCTACCGCCGCTTCGTACCCAATTTTGGAGCCATCGTCGACCCTCTGACCCGTCTCACCTCCCCTAAAACCCGGTTCCAGTGGACTGAAGAGGCCGCTGCGGCCTTCCAGGCGCTGAAGGCGGAGTTTTCCTCCTCCCGGGTCCTCAGCCAGGTCAACCCCTCTCTTCAGTGCATCGTGGAGGTCAACGCCTCGGATACGGGGGTGGGGGCGGTGTTATCTCAACGGTCACCTGCTGATGGGGTCAAACGACCATGTGCCTTCTTCTCCCAGCGCTTGTCCCCGGCGGAGCGAAACTACAACGTGGGGGACAGAGAGCTCCTCGCCATCAAGCTCGCGCTCCAGGAGTGGCGTCACTGGTTGGAGGGGGCCGCCCTGCCATTCGTGGTATTAACGGATCACAAAAACTTGAAATATTTAAGAACTGCCAAGCGTTTGAATGCCCGCCAGGCTCGTTGGTCCCTGTTTTTTGCTAGATTCCGTTTCACCATTACATTCAGGCCGGGCTCCAAGAACGGTCTCCCTGACGCCCTCTCCAGGCAATTCGCTCCTGAGGAATCGGAGGACGCCGTGCACACCATCCTGCCCAGGTCGTGCGTCGTGGGGGCCATTTCTTGGGAGATCGAGGATAAGGTCCGGAGGGCGCAGGAATCGGAGCCGGACCCTGGCGGCAGACTGGAGGGGAGGCTCTTCGTTCCATCCTCCGTCCGGGGGGAGGTCATCCATTGGCTCCATACGTCCAAACTCGCCTGCCATCCTGGGACCTTTCGGATGATTGACCTGCTCCAACATTCCTTTTGGTGGCCGGGACTGCGCAAGGACGCCTCCCGCTACGCCCGGGCTTGTCCCATCTGCGCCACCAGTAAATCCAGCAACTCCCACCCCCTGCGGGTCTGCTCCAGCCCCTACCCGTCCCTGGTAGGCCCTGGTCGCACATCGCGTTAGACTTCGTCACCGGTCTCCCCGTCTCTAACAACTTCGACACAGTCCTGACCATCGTCGACCGCTTCTCCAAGGCCGCCCACTTCGTGCCATTACAGGGGCTCCCCTCTGCCTTGGAGACGGCAGATCTTCTCACCCAACACGTGGTCAGGCTGCATGGGATACCAGTTGACGTGGTCTCCGACCGGGGTCCCCAATTCACCTCGGACGTCTGGCGGAGTTTCTGTAAAGCATTAGGAGCCCAGGTAAGCCTCTCCTCCAGCCATCACCACCAATCTAACGGGCAGTGTGAGCGGACCAACCAGGAGCTGGAGGCTGCTCTCCGCTGCGTCACCGCCTCCAAGCCTGCATCATAGAGCAAACACCTTGCCTGGGTGGAGTACGCCCACAACACCGCTCGCTCCTCCGCCACAGGGATGTCCCCCTTTAAGGCGTCCCTGGGTTACGACCCCCCTCTGTTTCCCTCACTGGAGAACGAGTCGGCAGTTCC
This sequence comes from Pholidichthys leucotaenia, assembly GCA_020510985.1. Taxonomy (NCBI): domain Eukaryota; kingdom Metazoa; phylum Chordata; class Actinopteri; order Cichliformes; family Pholidichthyidae; genus Pholidichthys; species Pholidichthys leucotaenia. Next base: position 154,318,271 of record CM035841.1, read on the forward strand.
TACAGTCCAGGCTCACCTCAGGCGGTGCCGCTCCATCTGGACCACTACGCGCAATGCGCTTTTACGCACGGCGGAGCGCAATAAGACCACGGCGGACCGGCATAGAAGACCTGCTCCTGCCTACCAGGTAGGCCAACCAGTCTGGGTGTCCACGCAGGATGTGAACCTGAAGGGTGAGAGGAGGAAATTGGCTAAGCGTGTCATGGGCCCATACCCCGTCACCAAAATTATCAACCCGGTGGCTGTGCGTGTTGCTACTCCCCCCTCCCTCCGCATCCATCCCACCTTCCACGTCTCCAAGGTGAAGCCGGTGGTGTCTGATCCCATCTGCCCTCCTCCTGCTGCGCCGCCCGCGCCCCGAATGATAGATGGCCATCCGGCTTGGACAGTCTCCACCATCTTGGACTCCCGGCGCCGGGGTCGCGGGCTACAGTACTTGGTGGACTGGGAGGGCTATGGTCCTGAATGGAGACAGTGGGTGCGTCCCTCGTTCGTGTTGGATCGCTCTCTCATCACCGAGTTTCACCGGGCGCACCCTGAAAAACCATCGCCAGGAGGCACTGCTAGAGGGGGGAGTACTGTTACAACTCGCCGCTCATTAGCGGCGCCAGCTGCGCGCACACCTGCACCTCATCAGCAGCATAGGATATAAGCCACTCTGCCCTGGGCCTCGGCCTGAAGCAGTCTTATTCCTTCAGCCCTCTTGCTGCAGAGGAACCCCCTCATCTCCCAGCAAGATCTACAGCGTAAGCATACCTACCTTTGCCTTTCCAGTCTCTCCCCTGTGCACAGGTGGATTCCCCGGCGGCGGACCTCGCCTCTGCATCGCCGTCTGCCAGCTGCTGTCACAGGTGCATCAGGTCGCTGTCTCCCGGGCTCGCCCTTGTGCATGCCTGCCACCTGCCCTGCCAAGTAAGCAACAAATCCAATTTATTCCCTGTCCTGGTTTGGTGCCCGTTACCGTTTCCCTGTGCTCTCTTCCCAGGGTTGTCCGGCTGCATGGCTTCCTGCCCCCGTGCCTGACGCAGACGTCCACCACCAGCACATCAACATATTACAGACACGCAGCCACACACACACTTGCTGTTAAATAAACTGTTAAACCTATTCTGAGCCTGCGTGTGTGTCTCCTGAGCCGTGCATTATGTCAATATCTTGGGGCTACTAAAGCCCAGAAAATATGATCTGGATTACTGGAACTGGCTTGGAGGGAGGCTCCAACTTCATAAACTCATTACCTCTGACTATGGTAAAGTGCATCACTAATTAGGTTCTTCAGTTATGGAATCTGTTTCCCTACTATCTATAATGTAGATACACACTTGTGTGAGTATGTGCATGTATGCATTCCCCCCCCCATTATTTTATTTTATTTTACACTTGTGTTGTGTTTTTTTGTTTGTTTTTTTTTCTCTCTTCTTTTTTGCTTTGACAAAAAATTTTAATAAAAATATGTTTGGTAGAAGTCATTTCAAATGCACATTAAAAACAATTTTATAGCAACACTGCAAAATTAAGAGGGAAAAAAGGTGCATAAAATTAATGACAGATGAAGTACGACAATTATTTTTTTCCGTAGGTAATTTAAAATATATAAAAAAGAGAAGGTCCTTTGTATTGGTTATGATATACAGTGGGGAAAAAAAGTATTTAGTCAGCCACCAATTGTGCAAGTTCTCCCACTTAAAAGATGAGAGAGGTCTCCAATTTTCATCATAGGTATACCTCAACTATGAGAGACAAAATGAGAAAAAAAAAATCCAGAAAATCACATTGAAAGATTTTTAATGAATTAATTGGTAAATTCCTTGGTAAAATACCAACAAACAAGCAAGATTTCTGGCTCTCACAGACCTGTAACTTCTTCTTTAAGATGCTCCTCTGTCCTCCACTCGTTACCTGTATTAATGGCACCGGTTTGAACTCGTTATCAGTATAAAAGACACCTGTCCACAACCTCAAACAGTCAGACTCCAAACTCCACTATGGCCAAGACCAAAGAGCTGTCAAAGGACACCAGAAACAAAATTGTAGACCTGCACCAGGCTGGGAAGACTGAATCTGCAATAGGTAAGCAGCTTGGTGTGAAGAAATCAACTGTGGGAGCAATTATTAGAAAATGGAAGACATACAAGACCACTGATAATCTCCCTCGATCTGGGGCTCCACGCAACATCTCACCCCGTGAGGTCAAAATGATCACGAGAACGGTGAGCAAAAATCCCAGAACCACAAGGGGGGACCTAGTGAATGACCTGCAGAGAGCTGGGACCAAAGTAACAAAGGCTACATCAGTAACACACTACGCCGCCAGGGACTCAAATCCTGCAGTGCCAGACGTGTCCTCCTGCTTAAGCCAGTACATGTCCAGGCCCGTCTGAAGTTTGCTAGAGAGCATTTGGATGATCCAGAAGAGGATTGGGAGAATGTCATATGGTCAGATGAAACCAAAATAGAAGTTTTTGGTAAAAACTCAACTTGTCGTGTTTGGAGAAAGAACACCATACCTACTGTGAAGCATGGGGGTGAAAACATTATACTTTGGGGCTGTTTTTCTGCAAAAGGACCAGGACGACTGATCCGTGTAAAGGAAAGAATGAATGGGGCCATGTATCGTGAGATTTTGAGTGAAAACCTCCTTCTACCAGCAAGGGCATTGAAGATGAAACGTGGCTGGGTCTTTCAGCATGACAATGATCCCAAACACACTGCCCGGGCAACAAAGGAGTGGCTTCATAAGAAGCATTTCAGAATCAGAATCAGAATCAGAATCAGAATCAGCTTTATTGCCAAGTATATTTACAAGTAAACACACAAGGAATTTGACTTGACATTGGACGCGCACGTTAGGCGCATCCAATGACGCGTCGCCATACAAGGCGCCTGTCAACAGTGGAGGTAAAGAGGGGAGGGGAGGGGGAGGAAAACACAATAGGAAAGAGAAAAAAACATAGTAATCAGAATAAACGCTCGTATATGAGCCAAATTTTGACTACACAGAAAAAAAACCCTCATGCATTAGCAGACAATAGATACAATCACACAGCAGAGGGAGGGAGAGCAGTGTGTGTATATTTGCATGTCATTGTGTAGTGTGAGTGTAACAGTTGTTAGTGGGCAGCAGAGGGCGCCTCCAGGCAGTGGATAGATGTTATAATCATGTGACTTATAAACAAGACCAGAGATCAGAGTCTGTCTCTCTTTTCCTCTTCCTTGCAGAAGGCACATGGGCATTGTCCTCGAGAGACCAATCCGCTGACGACAACAACTGATTGTTGATGTATGGGTAGACATAAGCCACTTCTCTGGCGTTATCTTATCGAGGAGGAATGTAAACAAGGGTACCAAAACACAAGGTCAAATCTGCACAGTGCACTCAGAGAATAAAAAAATTTCTCTCTCTTCGATTCTGTGCTTCAATTTCATACAGGCTTGAATCATACTTTAGATCATTCTCTGGAGAGCACTCAGCGATCCACAGATGTTATCCACCTACCGAAACATAGGTAAAACATGTCCAGAGAGTTCGTTCTCTCTTCAATGCATGCCAGGTAGTAAATTCCATGTTAATCCTGCCGCTGACAGTCAGTGCTCCCCCCAGCTGGACGAATTGTTGAATTTGTTAAGGGAGCTACGCCGGGGTCCGCATTTGATTAGCTCACCCAGATAATTTCGATACACTAGGAAAACTCCAGGGGCCAAAACAGAAGATCCCGTGATCAGTTCAATCTCAGTCGAATCACACAGACACATGAATTCCAATGCCATGAGTCTCCCTTGGGTTCCCCCTGACCCGCTTCTTCTTTTAAAGGTGACAATCGCATATAAGCCGCTTTCCAGATCCATAATTTCCATTTGGATTAAGATTCAGCCAGGAGAAGAGTGACATTGCAAGCTGGGATCAGAAGGGAGAGGATTAGGAGGGAGAGGGAAGAAAAGCGTCTGCTCTCTCTCAGAAGCGGAAGCAGCTTCAAGGTCCTGGAGTGGCCTAGCCAGTCTCCAGATCTCAACCCCATAGAAAATCTTTGGAGGGAGTTGAAAGTCTGTGTTGCCCAGCGACATCCCCAAAACATCACTGCTCTAGAGGAGATCTGCATGGAGGAATGGGTCAAAATACCAGCAACAGTGTGTGAAAACCTTGTGAAGACTTACAAAAAACGTTTGACCTCTGTCATTGCCAACAAAGGGTATATAACAAAGTATTGAGATGAACTTTTTTTTATTGACCAAATACCGTACTTATTTTACCGAGGAATTTAGCAATTAATTAATTAAAAATCCTTCAATGTGATTTTCTGGATTTTTTTTTTCTCATTTTGTCTCTCATAGTTGAGGTATACCTATGATGAAAATTGGAGACCTCTCTCATCTTTTAAGTGGGAGAACGTGCACAATTGGTGGCTTACTAAATACTTTTTTGCCCCACTGTGTGTGTATATATACGTATATATATATATATATATATATATATATATATATATATATATATATATATATATATATATACAGTATATATATATATATATATCAAATCAGATTACTTAAGTAAGTAATCTGATTGGTTGGATAGTTGTCTGACAGACTCAAAACACATTTACTTCGTTTGTCATGGATGTTAAATTTGTGCACAAGCTGCTACAAAAGGTATTCACTCTTGGCAATAGATTTGACCTTTAAAGTTTAGTTTGTATGACTACTGTGATTGCAGTGTACCTTTCAGGGATATTATTAAGCCTATACCTGGCCCTCTTGATGAAGTGGACTGGGCTGCTGTTCATTTTACTCAGGCAAGTAACAAATCTCATGTGATTGCTTTCATGCTCAAGTTCAAATCTTCAGCTCTTTCTCATCAGCAGACTGTGCAATAAGTATGGAAATTGTCTTTTTTAGTAGTAGATAATCTGTATATATTTATGAAACCTGCATATTATAAATATGTGTTTACAAGTGAGGCAAGAGGTGATGCACCTCTCAGATTTCTATGAAATAAAGACAGAAACGAGCGGGAGAATACAAAATTAGGTGAAAATGACAAGTCTTTATTACAGTGATTGGATATTTTTGTTCTCCTGAAACAATTATATAACTGTATCATGAATATGTTTTGGTGAACATTTAAAATAACAAAACTTGTATCAGCATCCAAATATATATTGACCTAACTAATATATGGACATGTGGTTTGATTTATTTGCATGTGTGGATTGTATGGATTGTTACTGGCATTTGATGAAAATTTCATTACAATCACACTATTAGAAATATATTTACTGAGATAAATGGTTACGTGTCAAATACTTTTTTTTTTACCCACTGTATGTTATTTTTGGATAACACAGTGCATAATCCAGGATAGAGGTTCAAACAATATATTTTTATATATTTTTTTCAGTGACTGCATCTTGTTTGCATTCACTTGATTTACTTTCACTTTAAGAGTAAAAGCTATTTTCTTGGACTTAGCCACAAGAAACTACAAACCCCAATTCCAATGAAGTTGGGATGTTGTGTAAAACGTAAATAAAACGGAATGCAATGATATGAATCCTTTTCAGACTGCCTTCAGTTGAATGCACTACAAAGACATGATATTTAATGTTTAAAAACAATAGTTTATCAGTTTGAACATGAAATATCTTGTCTTTGTAGTGTATTCAACTGAATAAAAGTTGAAAAAGTTTTGCTAATCATTGTATTCTGTTTTTATTTATGTTTTACACAACATCCCAACTTTACTGGGATTGGGGTTTGAACAAAGTTTGGGAAAAATCTGTTTGCTTTTTTTAATTGAACACACCTTTTTACCATACAGCTGTAAAGCTGCCTGTTGAATTTTTTTCAACAACCATTCTAATATCGTAACTCACACTGCCTCGCACTGTAGAGAATAGACATGCCAATAACCAGAAGGAAAGGATTTTTCAGAGGTTTCCGATGACTCGTGTCTTGTTCGATAAAAGAGCTCCTTCACAAACTGTGTTTAATACATTTACGTAGAGAAGACCTCTGGATGAATGATCTGTGAGGGGTTTTATTGCTTTCACATTCAATTCTCTTCTGAGGTTGTGATATAATTCCTGTTTCGCTGGCTTACAACAATGACCTCCTTTGAGGCCATGATAGGTATAAAGATAAGAGATTATGGAGTAAAAGCTCAAATCTGTTTGTAATGAATACCGATCAATCATTAGAAGGGAGGGTGGGCATATGTGGCAACAAAGAGGGCTCTCCTGGTCTCTGGCATCTTTTTGATTAATGTTATGTCTCACCACGCGTGGTGACCGGGGCTCCCATAATGCATTGCAGACAACTGTCTGGAGACTTAATTTTCTTCAACCTCAATTCTGAAAACCATCTCCTTCCTCTTGCAGCTTTATGTGATGATGCCTCCCAGGTGACCATGGCAGTAATGCAACCATTAATAGTGTTGCCATAGCAATAAATAACAGGCCCTGCCTGAGTCAAAGCTCATTGTGTTGTTTGAAACAATACATATTTTTGGTGGGCACATCTTTGCCCTTGGTTTGGCCCATACTCAGTGCATACCACCTGTGCAAGTCATGTCAAAAGTTTGCATTGCATAGAGGAGCCTGATAGTGCAGCTGTGCTCTGTTTACAAGTTGCACATCTCAGCACAGTTCCTGCAGAAGGGTTTAACAAATGAGATGAAGTGTGAAATGACAGATAAGACCAAATCTAATTTGAGCCCTGAAGGGATTTAGATGATAGCAATGGCAGTGACAGTAATAGGATTCACCAGGAAAGGGACCATGATAATAAAAATGCAAAACTGGATGTAAATAACCCATAAATAAATGTATCCAGCTGTCTGCCCTTAATGTATATTGGTGTGTCATTAAACATAACAGGGATAAAGATATTGGGAAGCAGTGACAGGAATAAGAATTTATGAGCTTTAAGACTGATTATATACACATGCTAATAAAAACTTAATCAGAAGTTACATAAATAACAGTCCAGCAGACAAACAATTCAGCACAGGAAGAGACAGGAATCCAAAACAGATGAGAGGTCACACAAGGGAAAGAGACTGGAAACCATGACTGAAATGCATAAAGCAACCTCTCAACTTGTCAGTTTAAAGATTTGTCCTTTTGCCACATGACTGCAGTTTTCAGAAATGTCAGTGACACAATGACTCTTCAGTTGTTGGTAGATGATCTGGCTGGTATCGTGGATGTTGGATGGTGTGAGTTAAAGGGGTCCCCAACAGCACACATACAGCCAACGTTGGCCCAATTTATTCAAATTACGTTGGGAAAGCATCTTGTTTGAAGCATTTGCACATTGGCAAGATGTCTTCGTGGGAGCCGACGTCAAATTGGAGTAGATTGTTTGCCGACGGCCTGTCAACACATCGGGAAGCGTGCTGGGCGTACACCGACATTAGATCAGAAATGATTATCAACCAACGTCTAGACAATATCTTAAAGACAGCGTCTAGCTCGTCAGCAGGTTTCATGTAGGTCGGACATTTAAAACTGCTGGTGTAAAAATTACATGTTGTCCAGTTTGTGATGTCTGGAGGAGGGCGCAGCTCACGGGAGTGCACAGCAGTGCTGTCAGTGATTAGAAGATGTGCACACCGCCTGTCACTGTTTTGTCTCTGGGTGAACCAACCAGTGTCCACGGTCCAATGCCGTTTTCCTTCCCGGGCAGGACAAGGAATTTCTCCTGTGGAGATGGTCACATTCTTCCTTGAAAAGAGCCCAGCCGGGTGGCTGCTGGCCACGGTGCCATTCCGTGGTCATACTGGACCTACGAACTCTCTGCCGGTTCTGCCACAGCCCTGTGAGTGGCTCTTAACTTTAAACAAGTAAAAACTAACTTCACTCATGTGTTCCCACACAGGTGAGGCACATTTTTCGTTCAGTGATCTCGTGCAACCTTCACTGCTGTCAGATTAGCGGGACGAAACAGCATTTATCACTTTTCTTTTTCATCTTTTAAGGCAGCAATCAAATCCCCCTTGTACAATTATTAACTTAAATTAGACCTTTGCAATAATCTTACTATCCAATGTAAAAAAAAAAAATAAATAAGCTCAATGTCAATAAAAAATAGCTACTTTATTTTGTGTGGAAAAATATAAAATGAGAAATACTGTGGAAGAAGAAAGCAGACGAGGTAGCGAGCTAGATGACACATGAACTTTATTCACCTTCCATCAAGTATAGAAGATACTCTATCTGGGTCTCTGGGTGCCTCTTTTCATAACCTTTATTTCTGTCCCATGAGACCCAGGGAGCCAAAAACAATACATTCAGTGGACAAAGACATGTGTGGCACATTAACATCATATAACGCCAGTCCCGCTTCTCACACCCTCTCTTCTTCCAGCTGCTCTGGTGTCTCCTGAACTCCCCGGGGGGCTGATAGTCCTTTCTGTTACTTCTGAGACCCCCCCCCCCCAGTGTCACTTTCTCCTTCAGCCCTTTGTTCCATCTTCCCAACAGCTTCCGACTCTGGGTGGAGAACCCCACACACAGTGCCACCACAATACATTTTTTTGTTAACTTCATTAAAAAAAAACAACTGGACAGAATAATTCAATTCAGTTCAATTCAGCTTTATTTATATAGCGCCATATCACAACCCAAGTCATCTCATAGCACTACCAAATGCAGGGAAAACCCCACAATTGCAGAAAGACCCAGCAATCAGACGATCCCCTGTGAGCAAGCACATAGCGACGGTGGAGAGGAAAAATTCCCATTTAACAGGAAGAAACTTCTATCAGAACCATTCTATCAGAATCATCTGCTGCGACTGGCTGGGGGTGAGGGGATAGAGAGGATGAAGAGAACAGACATAAGTCTGTTCTCTTCATCCTCCATCCAAAAGGGGCTTTTCAGTATAATAATACTGAAAAGCCCCTATTATGCTCCTTTTCCACATGTTGCCATAGCTACCAGATGTTATGTCTGACACATTTGGTCAGAATACCTCAGGGTTTAATTACTGAAGTAGTATTTTACAAGCAAAGAAGGAGCTCTCCAAACAGGCTGTTTTGCAGCATACTGCTTTAAAGGGGTAATTGATTGCACTTTATTCCACATTTTAACAGCTCACTTGTCTTAATGACTCAGAACGACAAGATATTATTGACTGGATTAGTGAGCCAGGTGGAAACAGGGGTGTTTATTAGGGTGACTGAAATCTAAAGAAAATAAGATAAAACCAGGCTTGGTCAAAAAACATGTTAGCTTAATGACAGACAACGAGGTTGGCCAATAATAAAGCAGTGGGCTGATATCAAGGATGGCACTGGGCTGGGTTTACTATGCAAGTGACATCCTGTGGCAAATGCAGAACTATTTATTTTGCTTTTTGGAGTGAAAAATTATATCATAATGGCTGCATGATTTTTAAGAGAAATTGACATTTTGATATTTTTTTTTATAATTGTGTGACCAATAAACACTTTTCAGAAGGTTAAAACTTACAAAACCACAATTTTTCAGTCAATGACCCCTTTAAATGCCATTGATCCCCTGTTCACACCCCATCGTTCTTCCCTCAACATCTCAGGTTCAGGTTACTTTATTTGTACCCGTAGGTGTTTTGTTGGCAACACCATGTTTGAGATTACCATTAGCTTTAGCTTCAGTTGTCAAACTAAGCTAACATTCTAACAAACACTAGCTAAATGCTACAGCTTTAAAACCCAAATAAAGCATTATCAGAGATGATAAGGTGTGTGGTGTGAGTGGTCATGTGACCAGTCCCTGGGGTGGAATGAGCACAGAAATAGTCTTGAATGACTGAATGGCCAAGTCTGATAGCAATAACTAAGGAGAAGGTGTCCAGTCCAGAGTATAATAAATTACAATAAGCTAAAATAATGCCCACGAATGAAATATATGGTCAAAAGTTGGTAGATGATTTGGCTGGAAAATGGGTGTCTAGAGGGAATGGATAGAATATGTCTATAGAAAATTGACTTGATTGAATTTAAAGACTATAAAATGTCACAAGAGCACCACACAAGGTACACCATGTCATACAGTCCTGTGGAAAAATTAGGACACCCTGTATAAGCCTGTGTTTTGTTTTTTTGTTGTTGTTTTTTTTAAAAACATATTTGGACATATGGATATTTAATATCAATGTTAAAAATACTGGGAGATTCACATAATACAACTAAATTAAAAATGAATTAAAGATTTTATAAATTTTCTGTAAAATGTAATTCTAAACAAATAGTGAGGAATAAATTAGGCCACCCCCATCTTTTTTAGGACAACCCCACATTAATTCCCACTTAAATTGGCTAAAATAAATAAAAAAAGCAAATAAAAATAATAAGGTTAGACATAGATATGTGAACATTTCTTAATGAAGAACTGAATATTTAAAGGGGTGTCCAGTTTTTTTCACATGACTGTATGCCATCTAGAGCCATTATTGATAGTGCAGGAGTAGCACACCAACAACAACAAAAGGATTATAAATTCATTAATCAATATACTCTAGATCTGTTATAGAGCTAATAATTTAATTGCAATATGCACATACATACATGTACAAATGTGCAATAAAGGAAAATGTCCAAGCTTGGAAACTGTAGGAGGAGCTAGCTGGACAAACTATGTACCCGCTATTGAAATTTAACTGAAAAAAATGACAAAGTTCTAAAACCTGCAATTTTTACAAAAAATGAGCCAAAATCAAGATTCTAATAATATGCACATCTTCAACACATGTACAATCGCTGTGTGAAATGAAAATGTCCAAGCTCGAAAACTGTATAAGAAGCAAGCAGAAGAAACTGGTACGGACCGCCCGCCTGTATTGTTGCTGGTTCATCTGCAAGATGGAGAAAAACAACAAACAAAACAATGAGGACAGGATTTTTTTATTTTTTTTTACGAAGTCATATCAGTTTAATGGTTTTTAATAATTGGACTAAGACCATGAGTTTTTAACCTTGACCCAGACATAACACATGCTGTTAGTGTTTCCATGTAGCTTGAACTGGTAGAGCTGTGTTGGTTGTCACATTGTTTTGTTTCTTGTATTCATCTGTGAGTCTGGGAAGAGATCTGTGAGGAATTTGTTTACCCAGGAAATCCTCTTTGATAATGACTGGACTAAAATTAAACTGAGCAAGCAGCAGCAGTGCAGAAAAGTGTCCGTCCCATCACAGAAAATAACTGCAATTGGAAAGTCACTTGGATAGGTGTGTTGCTTTGAGAAGACCTCACTGATAATTGCCCAGTTAACCACAATATACATAAAATGCATCCTAATCTATGGCAGTTTAGATGATCAATGTATTTTTGATCTCAAACTAAAGAAAAGTGGCAGAAAATATTGTTCATTAATCCAAGCCAAAGTACTTTTACTTATCTGTAATGCCTTTATATACAGTAGGTGCATCCCAGTAAATTAGAAGGTCATCAAAAAGTTGATTTATTTTAGTAATTCAATTAAAAATGAAACTCATTATATACACTACTCACAAAAAGTTAAGGATATGTGCCTCTCATCTCCGTTAAATGTGCCTGGAGTTGAGTGGCATTCATCATCTGGTTCCACAGGGCACTGTTCACAATGAAGCGGTCATCAGCGTGGGATTTGGCAAAAGGACCCACTTCTATGCCTTTCTGTGGCTCTTCCAGTCTCTCTGTATCTGTGTTGCAACCTGCTGATGACACGCTGGAATACTCTAAGCTCAGCTGCCACTTCCCCCTGAGAACATCCTGTTTGAAGCTTCACAATGGCGAGATACTGTTGATCAATTGTTAGGCATCGTCTTGGTCCCATGATGTCAAAATGTGAACAGCATGATGAAGAGGACTGTTTAAAGAGTCCGTGACATAATTCAACAAAGACATCATCAGAAAGAAGAACTACTGTGTTTTTATTGTGTAAACAAAAAAATAAAATTTTGTTTCCATATACTACCATAAATTACATCATGATGCAGATGATTGTGATGTTCGTTTGTCGAAATTGGGTCAAACGCCGCCGCCATTTTGTGGTGTAATGAGGTGAACCAAAGATGTAAACAAGCATGGCTGAGTACACTGAAGCGGAGGAAGTTGTGAGCGATTTCAGTGAAGATTTGAGCGATTTGTTGATAGTTTTTGAGGAAGAAGCAGGATCAAGCGATAAAGAAGAGCGAGTTGGTTCTAACAAAGGACTGCAACCCTATTTATTTGAATCATATCGTTCAGGAAGTGACAATGACTCACACGTTTCAGAGGATGAAGGGTCCGGCGGTGAAGGGCTAGAGATGGACGTCGGTTGCCTCCAAAACACTGAATGGTAATATACAGATAGATCTAAATTTCCCCGATCGGGTGGTTGAGAAAATAAAAAAAAAATGCTCAGATATTCAGTTTTGGTAGGCAATGAGATTTATAAAAAAGAAAAATGAAAAAAGTAATATTGTGGGACACATATGTGGGTTTCATATGCTTCACATGTATATTACTGTATGCATATTGTATGCTTCACGTCTCAGAGGAACAAAAGGACTGAACCTCCTAGTGTCACGATGGCCCTCATGGACCATCACAAGACGCCACAGTCACCAGTGAGTTTAGCAGTGATGTTTTATTAACAGAGAGGGATGGACAAGCACAGGATACATACAAGGTGACGCCTGGGCCGAGGAGTACCCGATGCGCCAGACGAGATAATAATAAGGGTAAAGTCACACAGAGCGTACCTTAACAACAGGACCATTAACAGGCGGGTAACAGGGGATTCCCAAGTCCGTTAACCATGAAGAGCAACAGGAATACAACAGGACATAACAGAACATAACAAAGACTGCCGCACTGGAGGACATTCAGCACCGGCTCTTAACTCTGGCCGCTAATGACCCCAATGCGGCGCAGCTGCTCGCCGTGACAGCAGCGCAGCAGCTGACTTTGACAGCAGGGAGCTCCCCCGGGCGCCTTCACAATAAAAGCCCGAGGAGCTGAAAGAAATCCTCTGCTGCCAAAGCCAGGGAAGTAAGATATGAGACCCGAGTGTGGCCAGAACCGACACTCGGGTTATAACAGTACCTCCCGCTCGAGGCCGAGCTCTGAGCGGCCCGAGTAACACCCAAGCCCCCCCCCCCCCCCCCAGGGTGGGTGGATGGGGCGCTGGCAGGAGGGAGAGAGACAAACAAAGAGCAAGCAAGTGATAAGACTAACAAGGCTATAGAGGTAGGGGGGAAAAAAAGCCATAATCCCTAAAACGTGGGTAACCAGAACAAAGTCAAAATAGGCAGTATACCTTTTGGCAAAAACAAAGCGACATAAGGTGGAGGGAAAAAAAACACCAAACCCAGAAACAACATAGTAAGCCACAAAAACACAAATCAATCCCCCTCCCCCCCCCCCCCGCACACCCCAACAGTCCCACAGACGAGATCAGAAACCCGGGGAGGGTGCAGTCCTGACCCGGAGGGATGGGGGCAAAAGGTTCGGGGGGTCGTCCGGCATCAAAAGGCCACAGAACAGGGAGGGGAAAAGAGGACAGTTCGGGCGGCCTACCCCAGTCCCATGCTCGGGAGTAGAGAGTTTCAGGCGGCCGGAGCAGGTCACCGCACAGGAAGACAAAGAGGTCAGGGGGCCGGCCCAGAGAGCCAAACCAACGAGACAGTCCTTCAGGCGGCCGCCCCGCAACACCAGCCCACCAGAACCGTTGGGAAGAAGCAGCCGGCGGTCCCGCTGAAAAGTGGAGAGATGAGGGGGAACCGGGCGGAGCGTTCGGGACCCCAACGGCCCCAGGTGGAGATGGGTAGCGCTCCTCAGGGAGACGAGGAGGATGACGGTGGAGATGAGGGTGACGAGGGAAACGAGCCTGTCCAGCATCCGGTGGCCGGGGATCTGCAGCTCCCTCACCGAATCTAGGACCTGCTGGTGCAGCACCCACGTCGGACCCCGATTGGGCCTCCGGAACCAAACCCACGGTGGACCCCGATTGGGCCTCCGGAACCAAACCCACGGACCCCGACTGGGTCGGCGTGGCACCAGACTCGACCTCCAACCCCGAAACCGGAACCTCTGGCGCAGCAGGCGAGAGCAGTCCCTCGCCGGCGACCCTGGGAGAAGACTCACAAAAGAGAGAAAACCCGGGATCAGGATCACCGGCAGCGCCAGAACCTGGCGAGATAAGCTTGGACGCAGCAGGCGGCTGCACCCGGCTCATCTCCCCTTGAGACAGGCAAAAGTGCTCTAAAAGGTGAAGAAGAAAGATAAAACAGAGTACTTGCCTGAGCTCGGGTTCTGACGCCGTCCAGGACTGCGATAATCCAGGCTCAGAAGTCAGGAGGTCGTCCTCAGGCTCCCACTCAGCTGCGTCGGGCTCCGCAGCTGGCATGATGGTGCGCGCAGCTAGAGAGTCCTCTGGTACCGATGTCCACGCCGGTGGCCCGCACGGCATGGTGGCAGGAGAACCTCGACCTGCTGGACCGGACCGCTCCTCCGTGGAACCCCGGGGACGCTTCTTCATCGGCGATGGCTCCACGCTGCAGTCCGCTCTCCTCCTCCGCCCATGGCATGGCTGCGGAACCGGAACCAGGCTCTCCAGAACCGCAGGCCCCCTCCTCATCCAGCGACGTTGGCCTGGCATCAAGGACCACTCAGCGGAGGGAGACACAGAGGAAGCAGGGTTAATACTTTCATCCACAGCAGGTGGAGGGAGCTCGGGGGGCTGCATACCCCGAACTCCACCCCCAGGAGTCAGACAAGGCAAAACAATATCTAAAGGAGAGAAATTATCATGCACTTGCCTTTCTCCTGAGGGTGAGGTGGTTCCCGCTGTGGGGGACGTCGTTCCTTCCTTTCCCCGCTGGATGGCGACAGAGGGCCCTCTGGGAAGAGGAGGTGAGGCCACTCGAGACGGTTCCGGGATGGGGCTCGCCGAAACGGAGCTCCCGCGACACACAGCAGCCAGGATAGGCGACGAGGAGGAGGGGGCGACAGCCGGGGTCAGTCGGGCATGGAGCGCTGACGGGACAGCAGGCGAGGGCCCGGGAGAAGACGAGGCTGCGGGGATTCCCCTCTGGCGAGGCGCAGGAGTGACAGCTGTGTGGGGGGTTGAGCCCTTGCAGCGACCCGGAACAGCATCCAGACGAGGTTCTAGCCGAGGTTGGAAGCTGGTGTGACGACGGTTCCTTGTAGGGGGTGAGGCGAAGGTGAGGTTCAGAAATCGCCGTTCCTGAGCAGAAACAGCGGCAAGCAAGTCGGCGAACTCAGGAAACTCACGCAATGCTGGATTCCTCTCCACCAGTCTAACCGCCGCCACCACATGCTTCATACACGCTGGTGGATTCCCAGCGGAGCAAGCAGCAGCCACCCGGTCCCAGATCTTGTCTGCTGTCAGCTGCAGCTTCTCTGGGGGAATCCCGAGTGACGACATGCCTGATGGGAAAAGACCTCCGGATGGTGCGAACTCCTGGGCCGGAACGGAGGCAGGAGCGGGATCCCAAAGCGAGGGGCGACGTCTCCTCCGCTTCGGCTTCCTGCCGGGATTTCCCTCCAGCCCTCGGAGTATCTCACGCTGGGCGGCGATGTCATCTCTCCTCACGCTTACCTCTGGATGATTAGTGAAGCGGGGAAGAGAATCCAGAATTTCCTCGGCTAGGTCCAGGTACCACGGCACTTCGCTGTTGAAGTCGAGGAGGGAGGCGGCGACAAGGACTTCGTCCACGCGCTCGAGGTTGTCAGCGAGGACAGCGTCCTGCCTCCGAGCACGAGACCTCCACGATGGCATGCTTCAACATGGCACCCAGACAGGTAGGAACAAACAGTCCACTACTGCAAACTGCACAGTGAATGGCGTCTCAAACAACGCCTCCTCTCCGGGCGTTTGGCAGCAGTCTACTGTCACGATGGCCCTCACGGACCATCACAAGATGCCACAGTCACCAGTGAGTTTAGCAGTGATGTTTTATTAACAGAGAGGGATGGACAAGCACAGGATACATACAAGGTGACGCCTGGGCCGGGGAGTACCCGATGCGCCAGACGAGATAATAATAAGGGTAAAGTCACACAGAGCGTACCTTAACAACAGGACCATTAACAGGCGGGTAACAGGGGATTCCCAAGTCCGTTAACCATGAAGAGCAACAGGAATACAACAGGACATAACAGAACATAACAAAGACTGCCGCACTGGAGGACATTCAGCACCGGCTCTTAACTCTGGCCGCTAATGACCCCAATGCGGCGCAGCTGCTCGCCGTGACAGCCGCGCAGCAGCTGACTTTGACAGCAGGGAGCTCCCCCGGGCGCCTTCACAATAAAAGCCCGAGGAGCTGAAAGAAATCCTCTGCTGCCAAAGCCAGGGAAGTAAGATATGAGACCCGAGTGTGGCCAGAACCGACACTCGGGTTATAACACCTAGGAGATAACAGGAGAATGTGAAATGTGGCCTTTTGTATGCAAAGAGATGACCTTGAGGGATTTCCTGACCACCAGTGACTTTAGGTGGGGGTGAGAAGACCTGGAAGAAGACGCATTGTGACTTGGGATTAAAAGACAATGTGACTGTGTGCTTTGATGTCCTGGGGTATAAAAGGGACAGATGTTGGGGGATTCTTTCTCTTTCTGTTTTTGGATGATGTTGGAGAATGTGAATAAACCTGACTTGTGAAATAAACTCAGCCTCGTCCTTCCACATTCTCCACAATATAACATTTTTTAACACAAAGTCATTCTATTTGGAGTAAAGTCAACACTCGGCTTCAGAATTCATAGGGGAGGATTTTACTTTTGGCGGAAAAAATATAATAAAATCACGATCGCTTTATGTGGGAAAAAAAAAATCAATTACATAAACTCTTCCGGGCGAGTTTTGACACTGTTGCTTCTCTGCGCTGTTTTGATATGTTGATATCGTCTTGAGCTGTGGGTTTTCGTTTGAAAACCGTAGGTATGGCAGTCGGTTTTAGAACCAGTTTTGTAACAAACTTTCAAGCCTAAAGATTCCTGTATAGCAGGCGCCTCCTCAAAACTGTCTGCAGTGAAATGATCGCTACAGAGTGCAGAAGATGGTGTTGGTTGCCATTTGTCCCTTGTTCTCTGTACTTGCTTAGCCCATTGTTTTAAGAAGATCTGGATCTTTTGGGAATGAGAACAGGCTTATACGTTCACTGGAACAATTAGAATACCCAGCCACCATGCAACGTTTTGGCATTTCTTCGCTGATATAGAAGCTAAACAGCTTGTTTACACTGACAGCACACGGATCAGCCAAGAGGAAACTCTCCTCATGACGTCATATCCGGAAACGAGGCGCATCTCGGGATATCACGTTAGTGCAACACAGCACTAAATTTGAATTTACTTAGAAATATTTTTCCACTTATTTAGCATTTGAAGTCAACAGAACCAACTATGTGGATGACTGAAGATAAATTCATACTGAATATTGATCTATAGTTCGTACATCGTGCCACAGACACTTTAAATACCAATTCTAACTGAACCACAAAATTTATTGGTCAGTTGATGGATCAAACACCTGTTGTGAATTTTGCCATTGAGCACCTTGTTAGAGAACAGCAAGTTATGCAAAAAGTACTGAAACATTGAACAGTTGGACATGTGCATTCAAAAGGTTAGAGAAGGTCAAATTAAGCTCACCTGGAAAGGTTATAGTGCATCCTGAAATTTCACCCGAAAGCCAAATATCCCTAACTTTTTGCGAGTAGTGTAGATTCATTACACAGTGATATTTCAAGTGTTAATTTCTTTTCATTTTTGATGATTATGGCATATAGCTTGTGAAAAACCCAAATTCAGTTTCTTAAAAAATTAGAATATTACAAAAATTAATTTAAAAAGCTGCTTTTTGATAGAAATGTTGGCCTACTGAAAAGTATGTCCATGTACTGTACATATTCAGTACTTGGTCAAGTGAACTTTTGCATGAATTACTGCATCAATGCGGTGTGGTATGGAGGTGATCAGCCTGTGGTACTGCTGAGATGTTATGGAGGGAGGCCCACGTTGCTTTGATAGTGGCTAGGGCTGTCGCGATAACCACAATTACACACGTGGACAAAATTGTTGGTACCCCTCTGTTAATGAAAGAAAAACCCACAATGGTCACAGAAATAACTTGAATCTGACAAAAGTGGTAATAAATAAAAAGTCTATGAAAATTAACCAATGGAAATCAGACAATGCTTTTGAATTGTGGTTCAGCAGAATTATTTTAAAAAACAAACTCATGAAACAGGCCTGGACAAAAATAATAGTACCCTTAACTTAATATTTTGCTGCACAACCTTTTGAGGCAATCACTGCAATCAAACGATTTCTGTAACTGTCAATGAGACTTCTGCACCTCTCAGCAGGTATTTTGGCCCACTCCTCATGAGCAAACTGCTCCAGTTGTCTCAGGCTTGAAAGGTGCCTTCTCCAGACAGCATGTTTCAGCTCCTTCCACAGATGTTCAATAAGATTTAGATCAGGGCTCATAGAAGGCCACTTTAGAATAGTCCAATGTTTCGCTCTTAGCCCTTCTTGGGTGTTTTTAGCTGTGTGTTTTGGGTCATTATCCTGTTGCAAGACCCATGACCTGCAACTGAGACCAAGCTGTCTGACACTGGGCAGCACATTTCTCTCTAGAATACCTTGATAGTCTTGAGATTTCATTGTACCCTGCACAGATTCAAGACACCCTGTGCCAGATGCAGCAAAGCAGCCCCAGAACATAACAGAACCTCCTCCATGTTTCACAGTAGGCACAGTGTTCTTTTCTTGGTATGCTTCATTTTTGCGTCTGTGAACATAGAGCTGATGTGCCTTGCCAAAAAGTTCCAGTTTTGTCTCTTCTGTCCATAGGACATTCTCCCAGAAGCTTTGTGGCTCGTCAACATGCAGTTTGGCAAATTCCAGTCTGGCTTTTTTATGATTTGTTTTCAACAGTGGTGTCCTCCTTGGTCGTCTCCCATGAAGTCCACTTTGGCTCAAACAACAACGGATGGTGCGATCTGACACTGATGTACCTTGACCTTGGAGTTCACCATGAATGTGTTTAGAGGTTGTTCTGGGCTCTTTTGTTACCATTCGTATTATCCGTCTCCTCCTGTGGCTACGTCCAGGGAGGTTGGCTACAGTCCCGTGGATCTTAAATTTCTGAATATTATGTACAACTGTAGTCACAGGAACATCAAGCTGCTTGGAGATGGTCTTTATAGCCTTTACCTTTTAACATGCTTGTCTATAATTTTATTTCTAATCTCCTGAGACAACTCTCTCCTTTGCTTCCTCTGGTCCATGTTTAGTGTGGTACACACCATGACACCAAACGGCACTGTGACTACTTGTCACCCTTTAAATAGGCCGACTGACTGATTACAAGTTTGTAGACACCTGTGATGTTAATTAGAGGACACATCTTGGTCCCTATGGTCACATTATTTTCAATCTTTTCTAGGGGTACCATCATTTTTGTCCAGGCCTGTTTCATGAGTTTGTTTTTTAAAGTAATTCTGTTGAACCACAATTCAAAAGTATTGTCTGATTTTCATTGGTCAATTTTCATAGAATTTTTATTTATTACCACTTTTGTCAGATTCAAGTTATTTCTGTGACCATTGTGGGTTTTTCTTTCATTAATAGAGGGGTACCAACAATTTTGTCTACGGCTGTATACCGTGCTATGAACAAACTGACCAGACTATAACGAGCAAGTGCAATAACCACAGTGTTCACTTTTTTGTGTGTGTGACTATATCTCCTTCACTTATATGCCCCATTTGATTATTAAATAAATTGTTAAATGTTAAGTGTATTTTTATTGCCAACAGCATGTTTGCACCCAGTACTGTGGAAACTTCCACAGCACTGGGTGCAGGCGGCGGCAGCACTGTGTGGGGGACACTGTCTCCAGACGGACTCCAGCAGGCAGTTACAGTGAGCACTGAAAGGGCACAAAGTGAGTCATTTCCTTCTGAGCAGAGTGTTTATGATCCTGACAATTGGGCTCCGAGAGCGAAACAACTAGTACATAGTGCATTGCTTGTTCGAACGTGATTTTTCGGACAGCGGCAAAAATCCCAAAATCACAGAGACAAGAGCCACGCAGGGTCCTGTACAGAGGCTGTCCCATTTAAATAAGCTGAATGTTGCTGCAGGCTCCAGTCTACACACCCTGTAGTTGAAATAACAATGTCTCTTATTTTACATGTGTGTAAGAGAAGTAGGGGGTGGTTGTATATGCCTCGCTCTGTGTGTGTGTGTGTGTGTGTGTGTGTGTGTGTGTGTGTTTATGAGAGGGTTGGAAGGGGTGGGGTTGTATCGTGTAAATATATGTAACTAAATGTATCTACTGTTTTTATCTATGTAAAGCACTTTGCGCTGCATCTAATGTTTGAAAAGTGCTACACAAATAAAGTTTGATTGATTGATACTGGAGTTACCGCCACTGCTTTATGAAAATCAGACTCAGCAGTTCATGCCTGTAGAAAGACCGGAGCTCTGCACAATTGTCACACATGCACATAAAGTTGAGAGCGGAGCTGCTGCGAGTTTCTCACAACTTCCATCCTTTGCCACATAAGTTATGAACCCTGTTTAAATTACAAGACCATAGGGTCCGAAAAACATCTGCAAAAATATTGCATATTGCGGTGTTGAGCTATCCACCGTCACTGCAGGGGAAATTCCTGCTCCATGACAGCCCTAAGAGTGGCCTTCAGCTCATCTGCATTGTTGCGTCTGGTGTCTCATCTTCCTCTTGACAACACTCCATAGATTCTCTGTGGGGTTCAGGTCAGGAGAGTATGCTGGCCAGTCAAGCTCAGTGGACCAACACCAGCAAATGACATGGCTCCCCAAATCACCACTGACTGTAGAAACTTCACACTGGACCTCAAGCAACTTGATTTCTGTTCTGACAAGGTTTATGGAGATGCGGGTTTCATTTTCCAGCAGGACTTGGAACCTACCCACACTGCCAAAAGTACCAAAACCTGGTTTAATGACCATGGTATCACTGTGACAAGCTCCTACCCCAAGTGGAGGAGTTTAAGTATCTTGGGGTCTTATTCACGAGTGAGGGGAAAATGGAGTAAGAGATTGACAGACGGATTGGAGCAGCATCTGCAGTGATGCGGATGTTGTACCGGTCTGTTGTGGTGAAGAGGGAGCTGAGTTCTAAGGCAAAGCTGTCGATTTACCAGTCAATCTACGTTCCTACTCTCACCTATGGTCACGAGCTTTGGGTAATGACCGAAAGAACAAGATCGCGGATACAAGCGGCTGAAATGAGCTTTCTCCGTAGGATTGCTGGACTCACCCTCAGAGATAGGGTGAGGATCTCAGTCATCCGGGAGAGGCTCAGAGTAGAACCACTGCTCCTCCACATTGAAAGGAGTCAGATGAGGTGGTATGGGCATCTGATTAGGATGCCTCCTGGATGCCTCCCTCTTGAGGTGTTCCGGGCACGTCCCACTGGGAGGAGACCCCGGGGCAGACCCAGGACTCGGTGGAGAGACTATGTCTCCCAGCTGGTCTGGGAACGCCTTGGTATCCTCTCTGAAGAGCTGGAGCAGGTGGCTGGGGAGAGGGAAGTCTGGGCTTCTGTGCTTGAACTGCTGCCTCCGTGACCCGGACCTCCAGAAAAGCGGTAGAAGATGGATGGATGGATGGTATCACTGTGCTTGGCTGGCCAGCAAACTCTCCTGACCTAAACCCCACAGAGAATCTATGGAGTATTGTCAAGAGGAACATAAGAGACACCAGACCCAACAATGCAGATGAGCTGAAGGCCGCTATCAAAGCAACCTGGGCCTCCATAACACTTCAGCAGTACCACAGGCTGATCACCTCCATGACACGCTGCACTGATGCAGTAATTACGCAAAAGGAGTCCCGACCAAGTAGAGTGTGTACATGGATATACTTTTCCGTAGGCCGTCATTTCTATTTTTAAAAAAATATACATCAATTTTTTAAAATTAATTTTGTGTAATATTCAAATTTGAGAAAATGAATTTGGGGTTTTCACAAGCTGTAAGCCATAATCATTAAATTAAAAGAACACTTGAAATATATCATTATGTGTGTAATGAATCTATACGATTTTCATTTTTGAATTGAATTACTGAGATCAACTTTGATAGCATTCTAATTTATTTAGATGCACCTGTATACAGTATATTCCCTGACATGTGAGAGCATAATGACGATCAACTAAAATGTGGTTGTTTACACAGTGTTTTGCAGAACAGACATGAGTAGGCCTCTAACAATAGTAGCTAAAACAATTAATCATACGATAAGAAAAAATGACTAAGATAAGTTTTCTGGCCACGATAAGTCGCCGTTTTTGCGTGTTAAACTTTTTTTTTTTTTTTTTTACATAATCCACCAACACTAAAGCACCAGCGCTGCTTCTGTCCGCACACTCCCCGTGCGAGGCGGGGCTCATGCTCACAAAATGGGGACAGCCAGAAAGGTTGAAGCAGAGAGCTGGGGTCCGCTCACAATATAAAGTTTGTCCTGACTGAGGAAAAAATATTTATCAGCCATCAAAATTTGTTATTGTTACAGGCCTAGACATGAGTGCAAGTAAAAAAACAAACTTTGGATCTTTCAAGCCCCAGAAAAAATCTGGTTATATAAGGCTTAACAAGTGTAATTTTAACAAGAGCACTCTGAGGTGAGTGCAGTATCCCCTGCCTCTGTTTTCTTTGGAGATCCCAATACTTATTGACAGAGAGCAGTTTTCACATTTTCAATATAATTTCTGTGGCAGAACCAAATTATGATAAGCCCATCATCCACAAATATACAGCAAAGTATACAACCCATAGTTGAAGGGCAGGATCCCGAGGTGAACCCGTGTTGCAAGTTTGGTGATCCTAGAGAGCTTTACACGTTCTATAGTCAAAAATCATAGGGAGCGTCTAGTGTCAGTGTCTAGGAGTGCAATCCTCTCCATTGTAACGGAGGACAAAGAGCAGGAACCACTGAGCACTGGCCCGCGCTGAGTTTGACACGGGGCAACAAAATTAAGACTTATAAAAATGCCGGTGACTCCATAGCGGCATGCATCGCTAGTGTCTGAGCTGAGCCTGGCGTGATCAACAATGTGAGCACATGAAACTTGATATCCAGGAGAAATGCGCCGTTATCTGTGTGACATTGTTGAGGTGTGAATTTATGCTGATGGAACTCACAAGTGCAGCTCGCCAATTGTAGTTTCACCAGTGTGATGAGAAACTGGTCAGTTTCTCATCACATTGGTGCTACTTCAGTTCATTCATTCCTAGCACAGACCAACCTTCACATTACACGTGTGATATACACTACTCACAAAAAGTTAGGGATATTCGGCTTTTGGATGAAATTCAGGATGCAACTAAAATGCACTAACACCTTTCCAGGTGAACTTAATTTGACCTTCTCTAACCTTTTGTGTAAAGGTAGATATAGTAAGGTTATTTCTATTTACACTACCGTTCAAAAGTTTGGGGTCACTTAGAAATTTCCTTATTTTTGAAAGAAAAGCACTTTTTTTAAATGAAGATAACTTTAAACTAATCAGAAATACACTCTATACATTGCTAATGTGGTAACTGACTATTCTAGCTGCAAATGTCTGGTTTTTGGTGCAATATCTACATAGGTGTATAGAGGCCCATTTCCAGCAACTATCACTCCAGTGTTCTAATGGTACAATGTGTTTGCTCATTGCGTCAGAAGGCTAATGGATGATTAGAAAACCCTTGTGCAATCATGTTAGGTCTGCAATGCTGCAATTGCTGCAAATGGAGGATTCTTTGACGAAAGCAAAGTTTGAAGGAAAAAATTATTATTTCAAATACAAATCATTATTTCTAACCTTGTCAGTGTCTTGACTATATTTTCTATTCATTTTACAACTCATGGTGGTAAATAAATGTGACTTTTCATGGAAAACGCAAAATAATTGTCTGAGTGACCCCAAACTTTTGAACAGTAGTGTACATGTATAGTAATTATATCGCAAAGACATGCTTTTATTTTGGTAACTTCCTCACGAGCGGAAGTTAGTTAACGGAAATCAATTCAACGGACAAGGAAAGGCGCAAAAGGGCGAGAAAAGATAAAAGGAAAAACGAAGAAAAGACGACGGAAAAGGGTAAAAAACGGCAAGGATTTAGCTCCGGTCGATAAGGAAACAAGGTTGGTGATTTTATAGAAAGTTTTTATTTTTAAAATTGTAAATTAGTTATGCTAACGGAAAAGGTTGCTAATGTATGAGCTATGTGATGTTTGAGGGTTATATTGTGATTATTGTCTATTTTGTTTTTACCATAGCTCTTACGTTGGTTGATGACATGAAGGATGGCAATAAAGTCATTTAACCATCAGTTCTGGCCTTCTCTGTGTTGACTGGAAGCTACAGTAAGAGCTTGACCACCGCCACACGCTGCACAACATGGGCTCAAGGTATCCATGGTAACACCCGCGACGTACAGCAGAGGGCAAGAATTGGTCAGAAATATAACGGTTCAATAAAAGCTCAAAATGGAGGGTGAACAAGCTGCATCGGATGGTCAGACATGGATGAACAGATCAGCATGTCAGATCTTCCAAGACGTTCTGAAAGAGCTAAAACACAAACTGAGAAGATGATAATATATCAAAGGGAAGAAATGAGTAAAAAAGAAAGAAAACTATTAACTCTTTATGAACAATGGAAAATATAGGTATGTGAAACGAGAGAAAGGTTAAAGTCTGATATCACTGAAAGGGAGATGGCAGAACATGCAGACATGTTAGAACTAAAAAGAGATGATGTCCTAAAGCTGTACTCAGAAATAAGAAATCAAATGGCACCTTCAGCTGATACAAGGAGAAAGACTGATGCATGTGATGCAGTTACTCGTGACATCGTGAGAATAATTCTGGAAAGGATAAGTGGTGTCGATGGAGATTTTGATGCAGAGCGTGAAAGAATTCGTTTACGTGGACTTCTAGAGCACGAATACGCTCTCTCCATATATGGGTCAGCCTCAGCGTCACATCACAGTCAGCAGTCCTCAGCTTCACACCTTGCCGTAAAACGAGCCGATGCAGCGGCAGAACTAGCAGCAAAAGAGGCTGAGTATGAGTTTGCCAAAGAAGAACAAAGGCAAAGAGAAAGGATTGCAATTCAAACAGCAGAGTTGGAACATTTGAAAGCACAGAAGGACATGAAAGCAGCTCAAGCCAGGCTTGAAGCATATGACAGAGAGTTATCACAGGTGGGTGATATACAGTCAATAAAGAGCGAACAGGTGAGCCCAGAATTCACACCCAAGTCTCCCATACCAGCACCCGCTTTCATTCTTGAGCAAACAGCTCCCCCTAGTGTCACTCAACTCGCACAAGCGATTCAAGACAGCATAAAAATGAACAGACTTCCTACACCAGAGCCAACAGTGTTTAGTGGTGAACCAATAGGGTTTATTGAATGGAAATCTACATTTATATCACTGATTGAACAAAGGGGCACCTCAGCAGCAGATAAACTGTACTATTTGAAACGATATGTAACTGGCCCAGCTCGCAAATGCCTTGAAGGAACTTTCTTTAGAAATGATGAAGAGGCATATAACGATGCTTGGAACAAACTAAACCAAAGATACGGCCAGCCATTT
The DNA here is from genome assembly GCA_020510985.1 of Pholidichthys leucotaenia. Classification (NCBI taxonomy): domain Eukaryota; kingdom Metazoa; phylum Chordata; class Actinopteri; order Cichliformes; family Pholidichthyidae; genus Pholidichthys; species Pholidichthys leucotaenia. The sequence goes on from CM035841.1 coordinate 154,343,886, forward strand.
GTGATACAGAAGGCATTTAGAGAAAAGCTTTCAAACTGGCCAAAGGTGCAGCCTAGAGACGCTGAAGGATTAAGGACCTTTGCAGATTTCATAAATGCATGCATGCTCGCTATGCCACATGTAAAAGGATAACAAATACTCAACAACTGCGAAGAAAATCAAAAACTGTTGCACAAACTACCAGATTGGATAAACGCAAGATGGAACAGGCAAGTTACAAAGACTTTAATGGAAGGTGGTGAGTTTCCAAGCTTCAGTGATTTTGCATCCTTCCTTTCATTAGAAGCTGAAGTCGCTTGCAACCCAGTCACCTCCATTCACGCACTTCGCGGCACTGAAACAAACAGTGATAAAAGGAACACAAAGGAAATCAAAAGGAACAAGGCAACTGTATTTAACACAAACACCACTGAACAAAGTGGCAGCTGGACAATAACAAAAACACCTAACTGCTCTCCTTGCACATTATGCCAGGACACTCATCAGCTCCACAAGTGCCCAGACTTATTGAAAATGCCTCTAGAAAACAGAAAGAAAGATGTGAAAAACAATAAACTTTGTTATGGTTGTTTAAAACAAGGTCACAGTGCTAAGGACTGCAGACGTCGTCTCACTTGTGAAACCTGCACAAAGAGACACCCAACCTGTCTTCACAATGAGAACTACAGTAACAGTCAACAAAGAGAAACACACGTGAGTACACATAACGCAACTCAAAGTAACTCACCTGAAACAGCAACAGCCATGTCACTTAATGTTGCCAGATTTGAGCAGACAGTCAGCACCTCAATGATAGTTCCAGTGTGGCTGTGAACTGCTACCAATCCACACAAAGAAAAACTGGATTATGTGCTATTGGACACACAGAGCAACACTGTCTTCATTGATCAAGATGTGACACATGAACTGCAGGCAAATGTTTGTCCAGTAAAGCTGAAATTGACTACTATGATGGGCAAAAATGCAGTTGTAAGCAGTGGAAAAGTATCCGATCTCTTGGTGAGAGGTTATAACTCAGCCACAGTCATAAAGCTCCCCACTGCATACACAAAGGACTACATACCTGCCAACAGAGAACATATACCAACATGTGAAACAGCAAAATTGTGGAGTCACTTGCTGCCCATTGTAGATGAGGTTCCCCCACTCCTCAGTTGTGAAGTAAGTCTCCTCATTGGTTATACTTGTCCTAGAGCTCTCGCACCTAAACAAGTACTATTAGGCAAAGAAAATGAGCCCTATGCCATTCAAACTGACTTAGGATGGAGCATAGTTGGCAATTCAGTACCTTGCAATGAAACAGACATGGCAAGCAGTCTCTGTCATCGAGTGAGCGTTAAGGAAACCCCTCCCTCCACTCCAGCAGATGCAATACGTGCTTTGGAGAGAGATTTTAAAGAGACTGACAGAAATGAAAAAACTGTCACAAGATGATTTAGTGTTCCTCCAGAAACTTGAGCAAGGCATAACACAAACTGAAAATGGACATTATAAAATGCCATTGCCGTTTAAAGAAAGGCCACAAATGTCAGAAAACAGACAACTTGCTGAAAACAGACTCAACCAGCTTAAACGCAAATTCATGAAGGATGAAAAATACAAGGAGGATTACATGAACTACATGAGTGACATCATCAAAAAGGGTGATGCTGAAGAGACTGATGATTATGGACCGCCTGGTGAGACATGGTACATACTGCACCATGGCATCTATCATCCAAAGAAACCCGATAGGTTGCTCATTGTCTTCGACTGCTCTGCAAAGTACAAAGGCACCTGTCTTAACGAACATTTACTGAATGGTCTCGACATGATTAACAATCTAACTGGTGTTCTTGTGCGCTTCAGAAAGCACCAAGTAGCTTTGATGTGCGACATTGAAAAAATATTTCACCAGTTTCAAGTCAAAGAAAATGATCGTAACTACTTGCGCTTCTTATGGTGGAAAGATGGAGACATAAACAGCCAACCACAAGCATACAGGATGACAGTACATCTCTTTGGTGCCGTCTCATCGCCTGGCTGTGCGAACTATGGACTCAAACGTTTAGCCAAAGAGAACAGCATTGCATATCCTGTAGGCTCACAGTTCATAACCAGAGACTTCTATGTAGACGACGGAGTCACCAGCGCAGAGACGGTAAACAACGCTATTGAACTGGCAAAGGAAGCACGTGAACTATGTGCAATAGGTGGACTAAGGTTACACAAGTTCGTGTCCAACAACACTGACGTTCTAAACAGTATTCCAACTTCTGAGCATGCAACAAATACTAAAACAAACGACTTAACATTTGGTGAAACACAAACAGAAAGAGCACTTGGCATTCATTGGAATGTGGAGAAAGATTCCTTTTCATTCAACATCACGCTGAAAGACCAACCACCAACCAGGCGTGGCATCTTGTCCACAGTCGCAGCAATATACGACCCCCTTGGTTTCATTGATCCCTATGTGCTCAATGGCAAAGGAATTCTCCAAGAGATGTGTTGTTAAGGAACGGATTGGGATGACCCGCTACCTGAACTTCTTAAGCCACGGTGGGAGTGCTGGAAAGGAGATCTACACAATCTGAAAAAACTGCAAATAAACAGATGTTATGTTCCTGCAGATTTTGGAGATGTAGTGAAAAGAGAAATACATCACTTTTCCGATGCAAGCACCACAGGATATGGACAATGTTCTTATCTCAGACTCATAAACAAAAACAAAGACGTCCACTGTACCTTCATCATGGGCAAAGCACGTGTCTCTCCCACAAAGGTCACCACAATCCCAAGGTTAGAACTCACCGCAGCCACAGTGTCAGTCGCCGTGAGCAACATACTAAAAGAGGAACTGCTCTATAACAACGTTGAGGAGTTCTTTTGGACAGATTCAAAGGTCACTCTAGGATACATAAATAACGAAGCAAGACGCTTTCACATGTTTGTCGCTAATAGAGTGCAGAAAATCCGCAACAGTACCACTCCACAACAATGGTTTTATGTGCCTACCAGCGAAAACCCTGCAGACATGGCATCCAGGGGTACATCAGTAAATGAACTGCTTTCATCCAACTGGCTCACAGGCCCTCAGTTCCTGTGGGAAAAGGAGATACGACTTCCCACAAAAGAGACGATTGAACTTGCAGTAGGAGACCCAGAGGTGAGAAAAGTGCAGACACTAAGCACACAAACTATTGAACATCCAAGTCTTAGTGACCGCCTCACAAAGTTCTCATCCTGGTCCCGTGCAGTCAGCGCAGTAGCACATCTTAGATGTTATCTGCTCAAAAACAAATCAAAGACACTTACTACTGTAACTGAAAGACAAAATGCAAAGACTGTGATTATCAAAGATTTACAAAGTCAAGCATATCAGAACGAAATAGAGACATTAAGCAAAGGCAAACAACTACCAAAGAACAACAAAATGTACAACTTGGATGTTTTCTTGGATAAGGACAATGTGCTCAAGGTGGGAGGAAAGCTACGGCACTCATCTCTTCCCAACTCATTCAAACATCCAACAATCATTCCCAGAAAACATCACATCACAAAACTGATAATTACTCACTGTCACGAAAGGGTCAACCATCAAGGAAAAGGCTTCACAATGAATGAGATATGATCCAGTGGCTATTGGATTCCAAAGTTAAGTCAAACAGTCGCATCCTACATCCGCCAGTGTGTTTTGTCAGAAACAAAGGAGACCTGTGGAAGGACAAAAATGAGAGATCTGCCCACAGAAAGAACTGAGCTCTCTCCACCTTTCACATACTGTGGTATGGACGTTTTTGGCCCGTTCCTGACCAAACAAGCACGGAAGGAATACAAAAGAGAAACAATGTGATTTTGTCCTAAACACACCTCATGCTAGTCACGCAGGTGGAGTGTGGAAACTTGGACGAATCTTGGACACTGCAAAAGACACATATGGACTTGTCAGATAGGTCATGATCACTTTTGCAGACAGAAATCTTACCAAAAAGGGTCAGCGTGTAAATAAAATGTCTATAGTAGAACGCCCAGTTCATAAGTTAGTTTTGCTATTAGGAGATAAGGAAAAGTAAATATAGAATGCTAAAGAGTGTTTTTAAATGTTGAAAGTTGTACTTATAACATGTTTACAAAGTTATTGTTTTTTTTGTTAAGTAATTTGAAGAAATTATTTGTGTTTTGTATGTGTGTCAGCAAATAATTTGGTGGGAGTGTAAAGGTAGATATAGTAAGGTTATTTCTATTTACATGTATAGTAATTATATCGCAAAGACATGCTTTTATTTTGGTAACTTCCTCACGAGCGGAAGTTAGTTAACGGAAATCAATTCAACGGACAAGGAAAGGCACAAAAGGGCGAGAAAAGATAAAAGGAAAAATGAAGAAAAGATGACGGAAAAGGGTAAAAAATGGCAAAGATTTAGCTTCGGTCAATAAGGGAACAAGGTTGGTGATTTTATAGAAAGTTTTTATTTTTAAAATTGTAAATTAGTTATGCTAACGGAAAAGGTTGCTAATGTATGAGCTATGTGATGTTTGAGGGTTATATTGTGATTATTGTCTATTTTGTTTTTACCATAGCTCTTACGTTGGTTGATGACACAAAGGATGGCAATAAAGTCATTTAACCATCAGTTCTGGCCTTCTCTGTGTTGACTGGAAGCTACATTTTGAATGCACATGTCCACCTGTTCAATATTTCAGTACTTTTTGCATAACTTGCTGTTGTCTAACAAGGTGCTCAATGGCAAAATTCACAACAAGTGTTTGATCCATGAATCAGCCAATAAATTTTCTGGTTTAATAAGAATTTGTATTACAACAATCATCTCAGGGGTTAAAGCAAAAAAAAAAAAAAAAAAATCCTGAGCCTGAACTTTCTTCCAGGGGCAGGGTCACAGGGGTGGAGGCACACACATACAGTGGTGTGAAAAAGTGTTTGCCCCTTCCTGATTTCTGATTTTTTTGCACGCTTGTAGCACTGAAATGTTTCAGATCAGCAAACTAATTTAAATATTAGACAAAAATAAAATAAGTAAAACACAAAATGCAGATTTTAAATGAAGATGTTTATTATTAAGGGTTAAAAAAAATCCAAACCTACATGGCCCTGTGTGGAAAAAGTGATTCCCCCCCACAGTTAAAACATAAATTAACTGTGGTTTAGGTTCGGGTTCAGGTTATTTTATTTGTACCCATGGGTAAATTTGTTTTGCAGTCAGGTGACATCCATATTTACAAACCACAATTACATTCAAAATAAACACAAACACAGGCACACATGAAGCTGACTATAAACATGATAAAAATACTCAAGGCTCCACCAATCAGGACATAGGACAAAGAGATAAGAGAAAAAACAAAGAGATAAGAGAGAAGGGTCATATTAAAAAGTTAAAGACTAGTCAAAGAGGTTAAAAACTCAAAAGTTAAAACCCAATAAAAGATTTAGAACCCAAATAAAAAAAAAAAACTACAAAAATAAGTAAATATAAAATAAAATTAATAAATAGGTAACTAAATTATGTGCAATATATTGTTACATCTTGTTCAACTCTTTAACAGCAGCAGGAACAAAGCTGTTTTTGTAGCGCTGGGTTCTACTTTTTGGGACAGCAAACCTCCGTCTTGAGGGAAGAAGCTGAAAGTGGCAGTGCAAAGGGTGGGAGTCATCATTTAAAATGGAGGTAGCAATCCTCTGTACCTGTCTGGTGTACAGGGATGTCAGGCTCAGCTGTGACTCACCAAGCAAACGACTGGACCATCTAACTACCTGATCCAAGGATTTCCTGTGTTTCAGTTTTATCTGACCAAACCATGACACTAAAGAAAAGGATAAAATAGATTCAATAAATGCCCGATAAAACATTGTCATTATGGTTCGGTCAATTTGGAAGCGTGCAAGTTTCCTTAAACAATGCAAATGTTGCTGACCCTTTTTGCACACCCTTTCATAGTTCTCTTCAAAGTTTATATTACTATCAGTAATCGTCCCAAGATATTTGTAGGATTGTACACATTCAGTGGTCTGGTCTTTTAGTACAGTGACTTTGTGCCTGGGAGTTTTCCTCCTAAAGCCAATAATCATATCTTTAGTTTTTGTCGTATTCAGCTGCAGGTAAGAATCCTCACACCAGTGAACAAAATCATCAACTACTGGGCAGTGGCCACTCTCACCATCCTGGAGGAGACTGACAACAACTGAATCATCAGCATACTTTATAATGTGTCTTGTTGTCATGTGTGCTCCGACACATGTTTGTGTACAGGATGAAGAGTAGTGGTGACAACACACACCCCTGAGGAGAGCCAGTAGAAGAACACTTTTGGTCAGACAATGTACCATTGACCCTTACTCTCTGTGTCCTGTTGGTTAAAAAATCCAGAATCCAACCCACCAGATTATTACTCAAATCTGACATGATGTCGGGCCCAGGGAATGCGCACACAGGCTCGAGTGAGATTCAAAAGCTTTATTCAACAACAACAGGTGTTTGGATGCGTGAGTGTGAGGTGTGAATGGACTGCTGGAGGACAGGGAGTGCTGAGGGCGGAACAGTGCGCCGTGCAGCCAGGCAACCCTAAGGGCAGAGCAAAGACAGGAGTGAGTAATGATCTTCACCACGCAGGGTTTACACACAAAGTGCTGTTTACTTGCAGATGTCGAGGTGGCTGGCATTGGCAAGTTGCAGACTCCTGCCTGGAGGACAGCACCCAGGTGCGGGCTCGGTGAAGCGAGGATGGGTCGGATGAGGATGAGACAAAGGAGGGAGTAGTCCGCCGCCTGGAAGATCCACCTGTGCACAGGGAAGAATACTGGAGAGCAGGTAAGGGAGTAACAGCTTACGTGCATGAGGAACGAAGGTGCAGGCTGGGAAGGAACGGTCGTGCGCTGGAATTGAGACCGTAGATGAGCAGACGGCTCCAGGCCGAGGCTCCAGGCAGAGCGGGTTAAATAGTTGAAGGCTGATGAGGCGCAGGTGTGCGTGCGGCTGAAACAGATGACAGGCGAGAGCGAGTTGTGACAGTACTCCCCCCCCCCCCCCCGAGCAGTGCCTCCTGGCGCTGGCTTACCTGGGTGCACCCGGTGGAACTCCACAATAAGTTGTTTATCCAGCACAAAGGAAGGGTGCACCCAGGACCTCACCCCTCCCAGTCCACCAGATATTGTAGCCCGCGACCCTGGCGGCGGGAGTCCAGGATGGAGGTGACCCTCCACGTCGGGTTGCCGTCGATCATCATGGGAGGGGGAGGCGCCCTAGGAGGAGGACAGAGTGGGTCAGAGATCACAGGTTTGACTTGGGAGACGTGGAATGTTGGACAGACGGAGGGAGGGAGGGAGGGAGGGAGAGCCAAACGCACAGCCACCGGGTTAATTACCTTAGTCACCGGGAAGGGACCGATAAAGCGTTGAGCCAGCTTCTTCTTCTCCGCCTTCAGGTTGATGTCACGGGTCGATAACCACACCTGCTGGCCCACCTGGTAACGAGGAGCGGCTCTCCTGTGGTGATTTGCTGCGTTGGAGTTGCGCGTCGCCGTGCATAATAGCGCTTGGCGCGTCTTGGTCCACAGGCGCCGGCAGAGTCTGAGATGCGCCTGGATGGAAGGAACTGCCACCTCACCCTCTTCTTCAGGGAACAATGGGGGGGTCATACCCCAGGGACGCCCGGAAAGGGGACATCCCGATGGCCGATGACAAGGTGGAGTTATGGGCGTACTCCACCCAGGGGAGATGGGTGCTCCAAGAAGAGGGACTTGAGGAGGAGACGCAGCGCAAAGCAGCCTCCAGCTCCTGGTTGGTGTGCTCGCACTTCCCATTGGACTGTGGGTGGTGACTGAAGGAAAGATTCACCGTGGCCCCCAGGGCGTTGCAAAAGCACCTCCAGACCTTGGACACGAACTGAGGGCCCCGGTTGGAGACGACGTCAGACGGGATCCCATGTAGCCTGACCACATGCTGGACCAATAGATCGGGTGTTTCTCACGCCTTAGGGAGGCCGTGGAGAGGCACAAAATAGGCAGCCTTAGAAAACCGGTCCACGATGGTCAGGATGGTGTTGTAGGTGTTGGACGTGGGAAGACCGGTGATGAAGTCTAGGGCTACATGGGAACAGGGCCTACCAGGGACCGGCAGGGGGTGGAGAAGCCCCGCTGGGGGGAAGGTCGAGGTCTTGTTCGTAGCGCACTGTGGACAGGCACGGACGTAATTGGCAACATCACTCCGAAGTCCGGGCCACCAGAAGGATCGTTGGAGGAGCTCCACCAGCCGGGAAATTCCAGGATGACAGGCGAGTTTAGAAGTGTGTGCCCAGTGGATAACGTCACCACGGACAGATGATGGCACAAACAGTTTCCCAGCTGGGCCCCCGCCAGGATCAGGTTCGGCCTCCTGAGCTCTCCAGACCTTGTCCCTGATGGACCATGAAACCGACCCCACGATGCACGAGGCCGGCAGGATGGTGTGGTCTTGCTCCTCTGGGGCCTCTGGACCGAACTGTCTGGATAGTGCGTCCGGTTTGCCGTTCTTGGAGCCAGGCCGATAGGTGATCATGAATCTAAAGCGGCCGAAGAACAGAGACCAACGCGCCTGGCAGGCATTCAGACGCTTGGCCGTTCTTAGGTACTCCAAATTTTTGTGGTCCGTCCAGACCACAAAAGGCTGCACTGCCCCCTCCAGCCAATGATGCCACTCCTGCAGCGGGAGCTTCACTGCCAGGAGTTCCCTGTCACCGACGTCATAGTTCCGCTCCGCTGCAGACAGGCGCCGGGAGAAGAAGGCGCAGGGGCGCACCACCCCGTCCACCGGAGAGCGCTGAGACAAAACTGCTCCCACCCCCATGTCGGATGCGTCCACCTCGACCAGGCACTGAAGTGTGGGGTCAACCTGGGTCAGGACCCGGGAGGAGGAGAACTCCATCTTCAGTGTCTCGAAGGCCGACGCTGCTTCCTCTGTCCACCGGAACGGCACCTTGGGGGAGGTGAGACGGGTCCGGGGAGAGGCGATGGAGCTGTACTTTGGTACAAAACGGTGGTAGAAGTTGGTGAATCCTAGGAATTGTTGCACCTGTTTCCTGGATGAGGGAGTGGGCCACTCAACCACCGCTTTGACCTTGGCAGGGTCGGAGAGAAGCTGGTTGTGGGACACGAAGAAGCCCAGGAAGGAGGTCTTGTTGGTGTAGAATTTGCACTTCTCCGCCTTAACATACAACCTGTTCTCAAGGAGCCGCTGGAGGACCCGCCTCATGTGGGCCTGATGCTCCTCCCGAGATCGGGAGAAGATAAGGTTGTCGTCCAGGTAGATGAATACAAAGACCACCAGGAAGTCACAAAGGATGTCGTTTATGAGTTGTTGGAAGACGGCCGGAGCGTTGGTGAGTCCAAACGGCATGACCAAATACTCGAAATGGCCGCTGGGCGTCCGGAACCCTGTCTTCCACTCGTCGCCCTCCCGGATCCAAACGAGGTGGTACGCGCTGCAGAGGTCCAACTTGGTAAACCAGGAGGCCCCCTGGAGGGAGTTGAAAGCGGAGTCCATGAGGGGCAACGTGATGTCATTTAGGGCCCGAAAGTCAATACACAGCCGCAGGGACCCTTCCTTCTAGGAAACGAAGAAGAATCCGGCTCCAAGTGGGGATGAGGAGGGGCGGATGATGCCTGTGCTGAGGGACTCCTTGATGTATGCGTCCATGGATTCCCGCTCCGGGGCAGACAGGCTGTAGAGATGACCAGAAGGCAAGGGCGCACCCGGGCGGAGATTTATGGCGCAATCATACGGGCGGTGGGGGGGAAGAGACAGCGCTTTGGACTTACTGAAGATGAGCCCCAGGTCGTGGAACTCCAGAGGCACCAAGGAGAGATCTGGCGGGGGTGAGTCGGAGGAGGGGAGAGGCACAGACGGGGCGCAGGCAGCGGACTGGAGGCAGGTTCCCATACAGAAGGTGCTCCAGGAGAGGACGCTGCCGGACTGCCAATCAAAAACCGGGTTGTGAAGACACAGCCATGGGTAGCCCAGAATGACGGGAGCAGCCGAGGTGGGCAGGACAAACAGGCTTAAGTCCTCCCTGTGATTGCCAGAGATGATGACGGAGACGGGTTTAGTACGATGAGTGACCCTCTCCAGAGGTGTGCGGGAGAGAGTGACAAGGCTAAGGGGGGCTGGCAACGCTTGTCATGGAATGCCCAGGCGGGTTGCCAGGCTCTTGGAAATAAAGTTCTGTTCCGCCCCCGAGTCCACCAGTGTATGAGTGACATGCCCGATGGAGTTATGACAGAACCTGATTGGAAGGAAGCATTTGGAGAGGGGATTAGACTGGGTTGCGTCCGCGAGGCCCCCTACAGCGACTCGTGGACTCCCCCTTTTGGCTTAACCGGGCAGACCTCCACGGAGTGCTGGTAGTCTCCGCAATACATGCAGAGACCCAGCTCCCTGCGGCGCTGTTTCTCCGCCAGTGGAAGCTTGGTCCGCCCGATTAGCATAGCCTCAGATTTGTCGGCGGACTCCGGAGCGGGTAACGCCAGGGGGCGAGACTGAGAGGCGCGGGCGGAAGCTCCGCTCGAGCGGCTGTAAGACTTCTGCTCGGCAGCCTGCTCTCTCAGCCTGTTGTCTAAGCTAATTGCTAGTGAAATTAATTCGGACAGCTGTTCCGGCTGGTCCCGGCAGGCCAGTTCATCCCGCAGACTAGAATTCAGACTGCGGAGAAAGATGCTAGCCAACTTCCTCCGCTGCCACCCGGAAGTCGACAGCGTAATTGGCTGCCAATTGACTACCCTGGCGAAGGTTGAGTAGCCGATTGGTTAGCATGCTGTCACGATCCGAGTGATCAAAGACTTCATTGAAGTCGTGCACGAACTGGGCATAGGTCAGGCTCGCGTAGCTGGGCCTCGCCATAACAGCGTAAGCCCAAGCTAACGCTCGCCCTTCCAGGAGGTTGGCAACATACCCAATCCGGCTATGGTCAGACGGAAAGTCCCCGGGGATGCGCTGGAACATGACTTACACTGGAGAAGAAACCCGCGCGCTTCGCCAAGTTTTCCGCTGAAGCGCGAGGATGTTGGATTGGGGGTGAGCCGGGTTGGCAGCCCCGAGCTAGCCTGGCTAGCTAGGGAAGGGATGTGAGCTGGCCCGCTATGCTGAGCCGGAGGGAACGCCTGCTGGGGATCCAGACGGTCCAACCGGTGAGTGATGTTAGTGAGCTGACTGAGAATAATCTGCTGCTGATGAGCAATTAAATCCACTCGAGCCTCAAGGGTTGATAATCGGCGTGCGAGCCCACTGTCCGCTGGGCCGCTTTGACATGATGTCAGGCCCAGGGAATACGCATACAGGCTCGAGTGAGATTCAAAAGCTTTATTCAACAACAACAGGTGTTTGAATGCGTGAGTGTGAGGTGTGAATGGACTGCTGGAGGACAGGGAGCGCCAAGGGCGGAACAGTGCGCCGTGCAGCCAGGCAACCCTAAGGGCAGAGCAAAGACAGGAGTGAGTAATGATCTTCACCACGCAGGATTTACACACAAAGTGCTGTTTACTTGCAGATGTCGAGGTGGCTGGCGTTGGCAAGTTGCAGACTCCTGCCTGGAGGATAGCACCCAGGTGCGCGCTCGGCGAAGCGAGGATGGGACGGACAAGGATGAGACGAAGGAGGGAGTAGTCCGCCGCCTGGAGGATCCACCTGTGCACAGGGAAGAATACTGGAGAGCAGGTAAGGGAATAACAGCTTACGTGCATGAGGAATGAAGGTGCAGGCCGGGAAGGAACGGTCGTGTGCTGGAATTGGGAGCGTAGACGAGCAGACGGCTCCAGGCCGAGGCTCCAGACAGATCAGGTTAAATAGTTGAAGGCTGATGAGGCTCAGGTGTGCGCGCGGCTGAAACAGATGACGGGCGAGAGCGAGTTGTGACAAAATCAAATTGTTGCAGGCGCCTTTCAACTAAAATATGAGGTTGGATTGTATTAAAGGCGGAAGAAAAGTCCACAAATAAAAGCCTGGCGTGTGTCCCATTAAAATCCAGATGTTTAAAAAGCTTGTTAAACACGAGTGACAGTGGCATCCTCCATGCCAGGCCTATAGGCAAACTGCAAAGGATCCAATGCATGCTCAGTCTGCTTTAGGACCTCAAATCTGACCAGTTTTTCAAAAATTTTGATTAAAATTGAAGTCAAAGCAACTGGTATAAAGTTATTTACCGTTTTAGGACAGCAGGATTTTGGAACGGGGACAACCACGGCATCTTTCCAGATCTTAGGCACATGTTGTGTCTGTAAGGACTTATTGAAAATGTAGTGAAATGTAGTATGTGATGTTTATCACATCTTTGGAAAGCTGAGTTCAATTTCTGTAGCCACACCCAGACCTGATTACTGCCACACCTGTTTTCAATCAAGAAATCACTTAAATTGGACCTGCCTGACAAAGTGAAGTATTGTGTGAACAGTGGCCTGTGGGACCAGATAATGAATGCCACTCAACTCCAGGAACATTTAACGGAGGTGAGAGACATCAAAGTGTCATGTCAGACCATTTGGAACCGTTTACATCAGCGTGGTCTGTGTGCTAGATGACCTGCAAGGGTACCTGATCACACCATCAGACACTTGCGTCATCATCTTGCATGGGCCAGGGAACATTTACACTGGACAAGGGACCAGTGGGCCTCAGTGCTGTTCTCTGATGAAAGTTGATTCACGCTGAGCAGAAATGATGGCTGCCAACAATGTTGGAGATGTCAAGGAGAGCACTATGTATCAGTCACTGTTGTCACCATGTTGCAGTCTGCACAGGTGTGTCTAGTCAATACAGAACTGCCCTACACCTTGTGAATGGTACAGTGACAAGCCGATACTACCTGAATAACATCATCAATCAAGTCAGTGTGCCCCTGCATGAACAACACAGGCCTAATTTCATTTTCATGGCTGACAATATTCCAGCTTGTTGAGGTTGAATCATTAGGGAACGGCTGCTGGAGGCTGGGGTACCTCAAATGGAATGCCCTGCGCTTTGTCCAGACCTGAATCCCAAAGAAAACCTATGGAATCAGCTGAGTCACCATGAAGAGGCTCGTAACCCTGCACCCCACAACCTCAACGACCTGAGGGCCACCCTTCAAGAAGAGTGGAATGCCATGCCTCAGCAGACAATAAGTCGACTTGTGAATAGCATGAGACGTTGTTGACATCGCTGCATTGTTTGTTTGATTTTTCTTTAAAGATGGCAGTAGTCTGAAACAGCCTTAAAACTAAAATGCTTCCTCACAACCAGATGAAGACGTTCCAAGCATAGAGTGCCGCTTCCCACGCCATGTTTGTTTTCCCGTTTCTATGATATCATGTAACTTCCGTTGGCAGTGTAACAGACCCCAAATATCGTGATATTCATTTTTATACGGATATCAAAATTTATACTGCTATTATCATGAACAATACAATATGGCACACCCCTATGAGGAAATCACCATTGCATGCTTCTGCTTAAATGCTCTATTTTTATGATATAATATCACTGTAGCGTGAACTTTTTACATTTTCCATAAATTTCACCCAAAAGCCAAATACCCCCAACTTTTTGTGAGCAATGTATATATCACACTGTACAGCCCTGTAAAAATTCTATCACAATTATTATCTGCCATCACTCTATCACTCTATTAAAAGCAAGAAACCTCTGTGTGTGTGTGTGTGTGTGTGTGTGTGTGTGTGTCACATTTATAGGACATCATAGGACGGCCTATGATCTCTGCCTGATCATCATACAGTTAGGCCCAAAAATATTTGGACAGTGACACAAGTTTTGGTATTTTAGCTGTTTACGAAAACATATTCAGGATACAATCAATATGGGCTTAACGTGCAGACTCTCAGCTGTAATTTGAGAGTATTCACATCCAAATTGGAGCAAGGGTTTAGGAATTACAGCTCTTTAATACTGTACATAGCCGCCTCTTTTTCAAGGGACCAAAAGTAATTGGACAATTGACTCAGAAGGCTGCCAAAAAAAAAAATAACAAGGCTGCATGGGCTCTTCCCTCGTTAACCTGTCATCAATTAAGCAGTTAAAAGGTCTGGAGTTGATTCCAGGTGTGGCGTTTGCATTTGGAAGCTGTTGCTGTGAACACACAACATGCGGTCAAAGGAGCTCTCAGTGGAGGTGAAACAGACCATCCTGAGGCTGAAAAAAAAGAAGAAATCCATCAGAGAGATAGCAGAAATGTTAGGAGTGGCCAAATCAACAGTTTGGTACATTCTGAGAAAAAAGTGCACTGGTGAGCTTGGGAACTCAAAAAGGCCTGGACGTCCACGGAAGACAACAGTGGTGGATGATCACAGAATCCTTTCCATGGTGAAGAACAACCCCTTCACAACATCCACTCAAGTGAAGAACACTCTCCAGGAAGTAGGTGTATCAGTATCTAAGTCTACCATAAAGAGAAGACTTCATGAGAGTAAATACAAAGGATTCACCACAAGGTGCAAACCATGAATCAGCCTCAAAAATAGAAAGGCCAGAATTGACTTTGCCAAAAAAACACCTGAAGAAGCCAGCCCAGTTCTGGAACAGCATTCTTTGGACAGATGAGACTAAGATCAACCTGTACCAGAATGATGGGAAGAAGAAAGTTTGGAGAAGATTTGGAACAGCTCATGATCCAAAGCACTGCATCTTCTGTAAAACATGGTGGAGGCAGTGTAATGGCATGGGCATGCATGGCTTCCAATGGCATTGGGTCACTTGTGTTTATTGATGATGTGACAAAAGACAGAAGCAGCCGGATGAATTCTGAAGTGTATAGGGATATACTTTTTGCTCAGATTCAGCCAAATGCAGCAAAGTTGATTGGACGGCGCTTCACCAATGATCCAAAACATACTGCAAAAGCAACCCAGGAGTTTTTTAAAGCAACGAAGTGGAATATTCTGCAATGGCCAAGTCAATCACCAACTCTCAACCCAATCGAGCATGCATTTCACTTGCTCAAGCCAAAACTTAAGGCAGAAAGAACCACAAACAAGCAACAACTGAAGACAGCTACAGTAAAGGCCTGGCAAAGCATCACAAAGGAGGAAACCCAGCATTTGGTGATGCCCATGGGTTCCAGACTTCAGGCAGTCATTGCCTGCAAAGGATTCTCAACAAAATATTGAACAGTAACATTTTACTTAGGGTTATGTTTATTTGTCCAATTACTTTTGAGCCCCTGAAATGAGGAGCGTTTGTATAAAAATAGCTACAATTCCTACATATTTAATCATCTATTTTTGTTCAACCCCTTGAATTAAACCTTAAAGTCTGCACTTCAATTCTGTTGTAGTTGTTTCATTTCAAATCCAATGTGGTGGCATGCAGAGCCCAAATCATGAAGATTGTGTCACTGTCCAAATATTTCTGGGCCTAACTGTAGGACTTGCAATGCCGTCATAAAGATATGATGGCTATAAGATGGTACATAGACAAATGTGTCTTTATGATGTCATATAGACCATCACTCACGATGCCTAGACTAATGTGTCTTTATGATGTCATATGGCTCAAAATTGTCAAGGTGAATAAGTCACAGGGCCAGTCTTTACAACGCGTTCGTGTTTCCTGCACAACAGATTTCTGCAGCCATGGCCAACTCTATGTTGCTGCGAGCAGAGTTGCCAGATCAGGCATTCTTCGTATTCTTGCTCAAGATGA
The DNA here is from genome assembly GCA_020510985.1 of Pholidichthys leucotaenia. Lineage (NCBI taxonomy): Eukaryota > Metazoa > Chordata > Actinopteri > Cichliformes > Pholidichthyidae > Pholidichthys > Pholidichthys leucotaenia. The sequence goes on from CM035841.1 coordinate 154,359,544, forward strand.
AGAAACTAAGCAAAAGCGTCACTTTCTCAGCAATGTCGTTTTTAAAGAGGTGCTGACACAGTAAAAATGTGTAACCTTGAACCTTGTAACCTTGCAACCTTGTAACCTTGGGCGCATGCGCACGCAGTGACCGGCAGCTGGTGAAAAAGTCTGTGGTCTGTGTGTCTTGTTTTTATGTACTTTAATGTGTTTTTACGAAATCCTCTGTGTTGTTTCTGTCCTGGGATGTTTGTGGACTGTATGGCGAAGAGCTCCCTGGTTCCATCAACATGGACTTCCTCCCCTTTTTTGCACTGCTGCTACTTTTCCTCCGGCTCTTTGTCTATGAGGTAAACGCGACTGGCATCATGGTGGGCAGAATACATTATTCCAGGGACATGTTGCTGCATTTAAACACGGTTGATGCAGCGGCTGGGATTGAGCCTAAGCCGCAACTGCCGGACTTTATTGTGAGAGACGGGCACAGCGGTGAAAAGAGAGACAGGAGAGACGGGAGAAGGAAACGCGGAAAGCATGGAGGTGTGAAATTGCACCTGAGAAGACGTCAGTTTGGTAACATTCCTCTTTCTTCTATGATTTTTGGGAACGTACAGTCTCTGAGAAACAAGGTGGATGAAATTCAAGGGAATGTACGCTACCAGAAGGACGTTAAGAACTGCTGTGTCATAGCTTTCACCGAATCTTGGCTTAATGCGCATGACCGAGACGCAGACCTGTGGATTGACGGCTTTGGAGCCCCACTGCACTCGGATCGGCAGGAAGAGGTAACGGGGAAACGTCAGGGGGGCGGCGTATGTTTATACATTAATAAGCAGTACTGCACATCTGTCACAGTCAGACAGCGCATCTGTACACCCGATGTGGAGCTGCTGTCTGTGTCACTACGCCCCTTTTATTTGCCTCGCGAGTTCCCCCAGCTTTTCATCACAACTGTGTACATCCATCCGAGGGCAGACACTGACTCTGCCTCCAGCACCATCTTTGATGTGATCCAGCGGCTGCAATCAATTTCTCCAGAGGCGCCAAACTTCATTCTTGGGGATTTTAACCATGTTTCTTTAAAGAAGACACTTAAAAACTTTTATCAGTATGTCTCCTGCCCAACCAGGCGAAAAAAGACATTGGACCTGTGCTATGGATCCATAGAGAGGGCCTATAAATCACTCCCCCTTCCTCCTGTAGGATCCTCAAATCACAACTGTGTACATTTGCTGCCCGCATATAAAACTGCTCTCAGAAGAGGCAAGGTGGAGACGAGAGACATTGATGTGTGGACAGAAGATTCAGTGCACAGCCTCCAGGAATGCTTTAACTGTACGGACTGGGAGATGTTCACACTGTCCTGCAGGGATGATTTGGACTCTTTGGTGGACGTCACATGCTCATACATGGCTTTCTGTAAAAATAAGATCGTTCCACGTAAACGTGTCAAAATATATCCCAACAACAAACCATGGGTTACAAAATCAGTTAAATCCTGCTTACAGAGGAAAGCACTTGCCTTTAAACAGGGGTCTGTTTCTGAGCTACAGGTTGCCACAAAAGAGCTGAAGTCCGAAATTTTAAGAGCAAAACAGAATTATAAATCAGAATTGGAAAGCAAGATGGCAACAAAGAAACTTGGTTCAGCCTGGGCCAGTATGAAAACTATTGCAGGCCTTCAGAGCACAGAGCGCAGTAATCATGTGTTTTTAGATGGTTTTAATTCAGACACAGAGCTGGCTAATGCTCTTAATTGTTTTTATGGTCGTTTTGACTCCTTTGATTTTAGCACAGAAACCCAAGATTTGAAACAGAAACTCAAAGACAATCAGCACTTTAATATTGAGGTGCAGGATGTTAAAAGGGAGTTCTGCGCTGTAAAAGTGAACAAAAGTCAGGGCCCTGATAATATATGTGGGCGCTTGGTAAAGTCCTGTGCACATGAACTGAGTCCTATATTTCATTACATTTTCAATAAGTCCTTACAGACACAACATGTGCCTAAGATCTGGAAAGAAGCCGTGGTTGTTCCCGTTCCAAAATCCAGCTGTCCTAAAACGGTAAACGACTTTAGACCAGTTGCTTTGACTTCAATTTTAATGAAAATTTTTGAAAAACTGGTCAGATGTGAGGTCCTAAAGCAGACTGAGCATGCATTGGATCCTCTGCAGTTTGCCTATAGGCCTCACAGAGGAGTGGAGGATGCCACTGTCACGCTGTTTAACATGCTTTTTAAACATCTGGATTTTAATGGGACACACGCCAGACTTTTATTTGTGGACTTTTCCTCCGCCTTTAATACAATCCAACCTCATATCTTAGTTGAAAGGCTCCTGCAACAATTTGATTTGAGCAATAATCTGGTGGGTTGGATTCTGGATTTCTTAACCAACAGGACACAGAGAGTAAGGGTCAATGGCACATTGTCTGACCTAAAGTGCTCTTCTACTGGCTGTCCTCAGGGGTGTGTGTTGTCACCACTACTCTTCATCCTGTACACAAACATGTGTCAGAGCAGACATGACAACAGACACATTATAAAGTATGCTGATGACTCAGTTATTGTCAGTCTCCTCCAGGATGGTGAGAGTGGCCACGGCCCAGTAGTTGATGATTTTGTTCACTGGTGTGAGGATTCCTACCTGCAGCTGAATACGACAAAAACTAAAGACATGATTATTGACTTTAGGAGGAAAACTCCCAGGCACAAAGTCACCGTACTAAAAGGCCAGACCACCGAATGTGTACAATCCTACAAATATCTTGGGACGATTATTGATAGTAATTTAAACTTTGAAGAGAACTGTGAAAGGGTGTGCAAAAAGGGTCAGCAACATTTGCATTGCTTGAGAAAACTTGCACGCTTCCAAATTGACCGAACCATAATGACAATGTTTTATCGGGCTTTTATTGAATCCATTTTATCCTTTTCTTTAGTGTCATGGTTTGGTCAGATAAAACTGAAACAGAGGAAATCCTTGGATCAGGTAGTTAGATGGTCCAGTCGTTTGCTTGGTGAGCCACAGCTGAGCCTGACATCCCTGTACACCAGACAAGTACAGAGGATGGCTACCTCCATTTTAAATGATGACTCCCACCCTTTGCACTGCAACTTTCAGCTTCTTTCCTCAAGACGGAGGTTTGCTGTCCCAAAAAGTAGAACCCAGCACTACAAAAACAGCTTTGTTCCTGCTGCTGTCAAAGAGTTGAACAAGCTGTAACAATATATTGCACATAATTTAGGTACCTATTTATTAACTCCATTTTATATTTACTTATTTTTGTAGGATGTTACTTGGGTTCTAAATATTTTATTGGGTTTTAGACCTTTGAGTTTTTAACCTCTTTGACTAGTTTTTAACTTTTAATATGACCCTTCTCTCTTACCTCTGGTTTTTCTCCCATCTCTTTGTCTTTATACCCTGATTGATGGAGCCTTGAGTATTTTTATCATGTTTATAGTCAGCTTCATGTGTGCCTGTGTTTGTGTTTATGTTGAATGTAATTTGTGGCTTGTAAATATGGATGTCACCAGACTGCAAAACAAATCTACCTACGGGTACAAATAAAGAAACCTGAACCTGAACCTGAAGAATGCCAGTCTACACTACAAATGTGTAAAATGCCAAGCAAAGCGCTGATTTTATCCGGGCATGCACGGGCCTTCCTGAACAGGGTCGAAAGCCACTTTTTGGATATGACATGGATGTGGATGTTACACAAGTCACCAAGTTACCTAATTTACCGGAATAAGCCTTGCCGTGTTTTGAAGGCTTGTAAAGCCTTTAGCAGTTAATAGCTAACTAACAGCTGCAGTGGTATCACATCAAATGAAACACAGCACCAAGTGCAGTCCATTTGGGGGAAATTCATCTAGTTGAAACATTAACTGGTCCAAAATAGGCATAAATTCGTAGAACACCTTGCTAAAATACTTCTAGCATAAGTGTCCAAGTTAGCAAAATCAGCTAAGGAAAATTCACAGCAGTTATTAGCTGGTACAAACTGGCTCTTTAAGTCACTGAAGTATGACATACCGACGGTCCTGACTTGCAAACATTTACTGTCACATTAAATGTCACAATTCACAAAAATATACAGTATATTTTATCAAATGGATGGCTACTTACCCAAAACGAACACGTCCTTCCCTCCAACTAAATCCACAAATGACCAGAAAAACTGTGCAGATTGAAAGCCGACCAGCTGCTGGTTTAATGAGCGGACTGAGGGCGGGGTCGGACTCTTAGATGAAGATTAGAAGGCAAACCTGTGATGTTCTAAGGACATATTATGGTGTGACACGGGTGGTGGCTCCTCCTTTCCGGTCCCACCGCCAGGCAGAGTATAAGAGGGCTGTGCGGAAGAGGGACGGTCTCGTTTGACTTCATCTCTGCCTGACGGGAGTGTCTGTACTGTGCAGTGAGCCCATAATAAAGTCGTGTTCAGTTCCACGATGGCGACCTCATTGACCCTCGGTTACCGACATAACATTTGGCGACGAGGATAAAAGTATGGACACGGGAGTCGCTACCATTCAGCCGTTTCTGGAGCTTCCCGGCGGTCCGCCGGTCCCTTGGGCAAGATGGTTCACCGCATTCCAGAATTACTTGGTGGCTCTAAACCTTGGTGAACTGAAGAAGATACGGGTTCGGGCAATATTGGTTCATAATTTGGGTATGGAAGGTACAGCATATCCTTGCTACCTTGGGTGCTAGCGATAGCTTCGAGGACATTGTTGAGCTAATGGCGTGACAGTTTCAGCAGCACCGCCAGCAGACCAGAGAGTCAATACAACATTATGTTGCGGACCTGCATCAGCTGTTCGGGGACTGCCAGTTTGGAGCATTGGAGGAAGAGATGGTCCGTGACCAGTTATCAGAGTATACACTTTGCTCAACGGCCCAGCCGAGGCTCCTCACGCACTCTGGCGAACTGACATTAGCCATGGCTGTCGAGATAGCTCAGCAGTGTGAAGCAGCAGACAAACTGTCAAGTGACCTCAGTGAGAGAGCAACACTCCACCAATTTGAATCACAGTCAACGGCACAGGCTGTGGACCCGGACTGCGATGATAGCGTGCAGGATACGGAGGAGTACGCTACTGCTGTGAAGATAAGGTCCGCCCCGGGATCGCCCAGGTGTTTGGGTTGTGGGTCCACCAAGCACCGTTATAAGGTGAGAGAGTGTCCGGCAAGAGGAAAACGTTGCAGCAAGTGCGGACTTCTGCATCATTTTGCCAGGGCCTGTAGTAGGTTCAAGCGAGGGGAACGGCGACACAAAGTGGACTCCCCTGCTCCAACACCCACAGTCATCCACACTGTCTCCCCGAGCACCAATGGTCGTACATGCTGTATGGTGAAATTGGATGGGGTGGAGGTACCGCTGCTGATTAACACAGGCGCGGTGAGGTCTGTTTTGAATTGACCAACCGTGAGGAGTTTCTTCCCATATTACCGAATAAGGGGTCATTCAGTGCCGCTTTGTAGGTATGGTGGAAAGAGATTGGCCACAGTGGGATCGGTGGAACTGACGGCTCAGTGCAAGTCAGCGGAAGTGTCCAACCTGCAATTCTTGGTGACCGCCAGTTGCGAAAACTCCACCTTTCTGGTTCTGCCGCCACCCGGAGTATAAGAGGGCTGTGCGGAAGAGGGACGGTCTGTTTTGACCTCACCTCTGCCTGACGGGAGTGTCTGTGCTGTGCAGTGAGCCCATAATAAAGTCGTGTTCAGTTCCACCTTCAGTCTCATCACTGACCCTCGGTTACCGACGTAACAAAACTGAGTTGAGAAAAAAGTGCACAGAGCAGCACCAGCTTCTCAGATGAAGGGCAGACCTAATGCTGCTCTCACTGAGGGCTGGGAGAATGCAGATCTACAGCAGATGCCTATCTGATGTTATAGATAAGGTCACCAATATATCTGACTTCCTGTATGTGCGCTGTTGTGACATATGTGTGCTGTCTGGGGTGCTACAAGTAGTAGCTAAGCTTACTCTGCTAGTGACATGATTACATGGCCATTGTTATAATAAATAAATAGTGAAGATTAGTTAGATATTTCACAAAGTGCTCTCACACACACACACACACACACACACACACACACACATGTCACACATCAGTCACACACACAAGTCACACACCAGTAACACACACACACAAGCTCTAGTCTCTCTGTGCCTTCTTCCATTTATGGGCATGGGGGGTTGTGCAAAGCTGAAGAGTCCCAACCAGACCCAAAACAACAGTATGTGGGGGCCATTTGGACACTGACAGGAAGGATGTGGGAGCCATTTGGACACTGAGAAGACCGGTTTAAACCAGTTTGGACAATGGCCATGCATTGTTGGAGTTGCCTGGGAACGCTCATAACAAGTATCTCAAATTTAATCAGTGAGTGAGTAATATAGAAATAATTACAAGACTCAAATTTAATCAATGAGTGAGTAAAAGGTTAAATGATTGAATTTTATGACAAGAACTTAAATAACGTCACTAAGTGAGTAGAAGTATTAATGATTGTAATAATTTATGGTACAACGTGAGATCTTAAAATACATCAGTAGTGAATGACTGTCCATAACAATAAAGATAGCGTGTTACAATCAGTCCGGGACTGAACTTTATGATGCAATACCACTTGTGTTGATGACCGGACGCGGCTCAATGAAAGCATCCTCTACATAAAGTTAAGCTAAGAGAAAAGAGTATATGCAAATAAAGCGGCAGGGAAAAATACACACAAATAACTCTGTGTTGATTTTGTAAATTATGTGGGTAAACTGTGAGGGTGGTTTAACCTCTCTTATCCAATTTGAAGACACGAAGAGTGGTGTAGAGAGAAAAGATTAGCTTGGATCTCGAATTCCCACTTCTGGCTGTCTGGAAAAAGAGGAATTTCTGTATTATGGGGTTGGGAAATAAAGGCGAAAGCCCAGGGACTGTGTATATATTTTTTTGGTCTACCCGAAACAAAGACTTTACAATTTCCGCTGGCATTGCAGGCCATATGCTCTCCCGCCTGTCTCATTAGGATTCAGGTAGAAGGTTGGAGAGGCTGCAATTTCCAGAAAGGGGTTGAAATTCAGAGTTTGGACTGAAGGGCTGTAAGTATCTACTAACTCTTTTTCCCATGGTATATACAGGTGATTTAACAAAAGCGGTGACATCAAAACCACTTTTCACCATGCAGGAAATGGGGATGAGTCTGTATCTCTGATCACAAAGGGCAGGGGGTGATTCACCCGTTTGCCTGAGTTGAACTGAGAAATTGTGTTTACAGCATGATAAGAGTTACTGAGAGGAAATTGTCTTAAGTAACAGCGCTGAATTGCACACGAAGTTAAAATTGTAAGATTAAACTTGCATGAATAAAACCAAATTTAAGAGAGACAACTCTATTGTCTAATAGTCTCTATTAAGACTATTGTGGGGTTTCCCCTACATTTGAAAGCAGCATGAGATGACTGTTGTTGTGATATGGCACTATATAAATAAAGTTGAATTGAATTGAATTGAATTGAACTCTCCAGTTTCTTTGAAAAATCAAGGTGTGGTTTGTGGTCAATAGGCTTCACACCCATGGTGCGTGTTCACATTTGCGCTTGACCGAAACGGCCCCGTAACATTCCCATTGCATGAGAACTGCGCATGTGCAAATTAAGCAGTGCAAACGCCATTTTGAAAATCACAAGGGTGAGTCATCCTGGGTGCCATCTTGGAGCTGAGACAGCTAGACGGCCTCCAAGCGATGCCACTGTCTCCTCCTCTTTGAGTGCAGAAGGAACTGCCTCCATCTTGTGGTCAACTATAAGAATTGCATTTTTTCATAAATTTATCTCCAAATTAAACAAAGTGCACATCTATTAAGCCAATTTATAACCAAATCAAGCTTCCAAGTTAACTTCAAAGGAAATTCTGTAGTCATGGCAGCAGGAAGGCAGCATTTACTGTTGGTGAAACAGTAGATAGAACACAAAAAGTTATTGAGAAACAGACAGTTGAGAAAGATAGAAAAGATGAGGCAAGGAAGTTTAAAAAAAATGGGTGGCTAAGTTACAGGATTTAGGATATTTGCTAGGATCATCAAAACTGATGCCCTTGCCAGCTAAACTGGCAGAGATCATGCAAATAATTATACAAAGCTATAATACTGCTAAGGAAAACTATGACACAGGAAGGAATCCGAGGTGGGGATTAGTACATAAAAAACTGAAAAATTCAGAGAAAAGGAAAATTAGGGCCATGTGTTATATTCATAAACTTGTGGCTGCATTGTGCAGAGGACAATTGGTAGTCTGTGATAATGGAAGGTCATATTACAAATGCAGGGGCAGCAAGTAGTGTCAGAGTTGCTACCTCAATATGACGATGTGAACCTGCCTCCATCAGCTCCACCTCCACCAGTCCTTTCAGCCCCCACCCTGACACAGACAAACCCATACACAGAGTGTGTAAACATGCTCTCTAAACAAATGCCTCTTACTACTTTTGTTGAAGGGAATAAAGATACAATGCAGGCAGTAACAGGAGTTTTACACATGAGGCCAATGTTGTCCAAAAATGATGAATGAATGAATCTTTATTTTGGATAGATTAAAAGTACAGGTTAAAAGAAACTGAATAATATAACAAAGAGGGAAAGAAAATCCAACAAGGTCAAATTAGACAATAACTCCTCTGATTATACAGTTCAACATAAGTTATCCGAAATGGGTGATGGCTGAAGCCGCAGCTTATATTGCCCACCCATATTCCATCCAAGAATCCAAAAGAAAAACAAAACAAGAGCGATTACAATTCAGAACAAAGCTAAGGCAAAATGTGACAAAAAACTAAGCTACAACACAACGCAGGCTGGATATGACAATCCTTATGTGATTTTACATGTCATCTTGTATATATGTTTGGAGTATTTCTTCCTTTAGTTTTTGTTTAAATTGTCCAAGCGTTGTACATGATTTTAATTCAGGTCCAAAATCGTTCCATAATCTGACTCCTTGCACTGAAACACAGTGTTGCTTGGTGGTAGTTCTCACTGAAGGTTTTTGAAATATACATGTTCCTCTGAAATGATATTGTTTCTCCCTTATTTGGAACAACTTTTGGAAATGAATGAATGAATGAATGAATTTAAATGAATGAATGAATGAATGAATGAATGAATGAATGAATTTATTTCGGATAACAACAAGGTCAAATTAGACAAAGACTCCTTCTACTATACAATTCCACGTGAGTTATCCGAAATGGGTGATGGCTGAAGCCGCAGCTTATATTGCCCACCCATATTCCATCCAAGAATTCAAAGGAGAAAAAAGAGAAAACAAGACAAGAGCGATTACAATTTAAAACAAGGCTAAGACAAAATATGACAAATTTGCGGACAGTGATAGATTCTTCACTTTAAACATTATTACTGCAGTTTTAAAGTCAACCAGATCTTTCAACTTGAGAGCTTTTAATTTAAGAAAAAGTGGGTTTGTTGGTTCCCTGTAAGCAGCTTTGTTTATTATTCTAATAGCTCTCTTCTGAAGCATAAAGACTGGATATATGTTTGTTTTATATGTATTTCCCCATACTTCAGTACAATATGTCATGTATGGGAGTATTAATGAATGATACAAGGTATATAGTGTGGGTTGAGTCAGCAAATATTTCACTCTGTGTAGTATTGCAATTGATTTGGATATTTTACCTTTAATATAATTAATATGTGACTTCCAACACAGTTTATTATCGATTATTACTCCAAGAAACTTAGTTTCGGATACCCTTTCAATCTCTACACCATTTACACTGAGTTTAGATACTAAGTTGTTGTGATGGTTGTTAAAGACTATAAATTTTGTCTTACTTAAATTGAACGTTAATTTGTTTGAATCAAACCACAGTTTAAGCTTTCCTAATTCCTTTCTGAGTGTATCCAAAAGTTGTTCCAAATTGCTTCCACTGCAAAATAGATTAGTGTCATTGGTAAACGATATTAAATCCATTTTTTCTGAAACTTTACATATATCATTTATATAAATATTGAATAACAATGGCCCCAAAACTGAACCTTGTGGGACTCCACAAGTAACCTTCAGTAACTGTGAGTTTTTGTTACCAACACATACATACTGATATCTGTTCTTTAAGTAACTACGTAACCAGGACAGTGCTACCCCTCTAATACCACAATTTTGTAGTTTCTTTAATAATAAATTATGATCCACTGTATCAAATGCTTTTTTAAGATCCAGGAATACCCCAACTGAATACTCTTTATTTTCAATGGCAGTTGATATTTTTTCTATAAATTCCATTAGAGCAAATGCAGTTGTCCTCTTGTGTCTGAACTCATATTGCTGCTCACACAATAAATTATTCTTCAGTATGAAGTTGTCAATTCTCTCATAGAATATTTTTTCAAGTATCTTGGAAAATTGCGGCAATAGTGAAATTGGTCTATAGTTTGAGAATCCCCCTCTGTCACCCGTCTTGTATATCGGAATTACTTTAGCTATTTTCATTGCATTGGGAAATATACCTGTTTGGAGAGACAGGTTACAGATATTCAATTCAATTCAATTCAACTTTATTTATATAGCGCCATTTCACAACAACAGTCATCTCATAGCACTATCAACTGTAGGGAGGACCCCCACAGTTGCAGAAAGACCCCAGCAATCAGGCGATCCCCTGTGAGCAAGCACTTGGCGACGGTGGAGAGGAAAAACTCCCTTTTAACAGGAAGAAACCTCCAGCAGAACCAGGCTCAGGCAGATATACGTCAGTGGTTTCACTAAGCATTCAATAATAGTTTTGACTAAGAGCATGTCAATACCACCACAGTCCGTAGATGTTTTACTTTTAAACGATTTAACAATTTCAATGACCTCTCTCTCGTCTGTGTTCTTTATGAAAATGGAGTCTTTTATAGCAGTGTTTTTGCTCATTGTATCATCTGTAGGCACCGTAATGGGTATTTCTCGAGCCAAATTAGGACCAGTGTTAACAAAAAAGTTATTAAATTCATCTGCAGGTGAAGCTGCATTCACACTCTGAGTCGTTTTATTATTTTTTGAAAAATCGGTTGGGTAGCTTGTATTTCTGCTTTTATTTCCAAGAATACTGTTAAGTATTGTCCATGTATTTTTAATATTGTCTCTGTTTTTCTCCAGTTCTTTACTGTAATAGTCTCTCTTACTACGTCTTATTATATATGTTAACTTATTTTTGTATGTTTTATACCGCTGCTCTGCTTCTTTTGTCCTTTTCTTTAGGAATGACATAATGCACGGCTCAGGAGACACACACGCAGGCTCAGGGTAGATTCAATAGCTTCATTAACAACAAATGTGTGTGAGTGCGTGTCTGTGAGATGGGTGTGTGTTGGTGATGGCGTCTGCGTCAGGCAAGGGGGCAGGAAGCTGTTCAGCCGGACAACCCTGTGGGAGAAGCAGAGGGAGAAGGGTAACGGGCACCACACCAACACAGGCGATATGACAATGACAGCTGGCTTACTTGGTTTGGGCAGGTGGCTGGCGTTGAGCAAGGGCGTAGCCCGGTAGACAGCGACCTGGAGCGCCTGATGCAGCAGCGAGGAGATGACGGCTGGAGAATGTTGTCCGCCGCCGGGAAATCCACCTGTGCACAGGGGAGAAGGCTGGGAGGAAAAGGTAAGAGATCCTTACGTGTATCTTGCTTGGTGAAGGGGATTCCTTGCAGCAAGAGATGCCGAAGAGAACAGACGGCTTCAGGCCGAAGCCCAGGGCAAGGCGGCTTAAATCCCTTGCCGCTGACGAGGCGCAGGTGTGCGCACAGCTGGCGCCGCTGATGAGCGACGAGTCGTGACAGTACTCCCCCCTCTAGCAGCGCCTCCTGGCGATGGTTTCTCCGGGTGCGCTCGGTGGAACTCAGTGATGAGGGACCGATCCAACACAAACGAGGGAGGCACCCATTGCCTATGTTCAGGTCCATAGCCCTCCCAATCCACTAAGTACTGCAACCCGCGACCCCGGCGCCGGGAGTCCAGGATGGAAGAGACTGGCCAGGCCGGATGGCCATCTATCATCCGGGGCGCGGGCTGCGCTGCAGGGGGAGGGCAGAGGGGGTTGGAGACCGCCAGTTTCACCTTGGAGACGTGGAAGGTGGGATGGATGCGGAGGGGGGGGAATAGCCACACGCACAGCCACCGGGTTGATGATCTTGGTGATGGGGTATGGGCCCATGAAACGCTGTGCCAACTTCCTCCTCTCACCCTTTAAACAGACGTCCTGAGTGGACACGTAGACTTGTTGGCCTACCTGATAGGCAGGGGCAGGTCTCCTGTGCTGGTCCGCCGTGGATTTGTTGCGCTCCGCCGTGCGTAAAAGTGCGCTGCGCGCCGAAGACCAAATGGAGCGGCACCGCCTGAGGTGTGCCCAGACTGAGGGGACAGTCAACTCACTCTCCTGTGTAGGGAACAGGGGAGGATCGTAGCCCAGGGATGCCTTGAATGGGGACATCCCGGTAGCAGAAGAGCGGGCGGTGTTATGGGCGTATTCCACCCAGGCGAGGTGTGTGCTCCAGGACGCAGGCTTGGATGCAGTGATGCAGCGGAGCGCAGCCTCCAGCTCCTGATTGGTCCGCTCACACTGCCCGTTGGATTGGGGGTGATGGCCGGAGGAGAGGCTTACCTTGGCTCCCAGGGCGTTGCAGAAAGACCTCCAGACGTCCGAGGCAAACTGGGGGCCCCGGTCCGAGACCACGTCTACCGGAATCCCGTGCAGCCTGACCACGTGCTGGGTGAGGAGGTCTGCTGTCTCCAAGGCAGATGGAAGCCCCCATAATAGCACAAAGTGAGCGGCCTTGGAGAAACGATCCACGATGGTCAGAACTGTGTCGAAGGTGTTGGAGACAGGAAGACCGGTGACGAAGTCTAGGGCGATATGTGACCAGGGCCTGCCAGGGACGGGCAGGGGCTGGAGCAGGCCTGCGGGGGGGCGTTACCTGATTTGCTGGTGGCGCAGACGGGGCAGGCCCGGGCGTAGCGGGCGGCGTCCCTCTGCAGACCCGGCCACCAGAAGGAGCGTTGGAGCAAGTCGATCATCCGGGAGGACCCAGGATGGCAGGTGAGCTTAGATGTGTGAAGCCAGTGGATGACCTCCCCCCGGACAGTGGACGGCACAAAAAGCCTCCCCTCCGGTCCGCCGCCAGGGTCCGGTTCCAATTCCTGCGCTTTCCGGATCTTGCTTTCGATGTCCCACGAGACGGCCCCCACAACGCACGACCTGGGCAAGATGGGGTGGACAGCGTCTTCTGACGCCTCAGGGGCAAATTGCCTAGAGAGGGCGTCGGGCAGGCCGTTTCTGGAGCCAGGCCTGAAGGTGATGTTAAAGCGAAACCTGGCAAAGAACAAGGACCAACGCGCCTGGCGGGCATTCAGACGTTTGGCAGATCTTAAATATTCCAAGTTCTTGTGATCGGTAAGAACCACAAACGGCAGGGCAGCCCCCTCCAGCCAGTGACGCCACTCCTGAAGCGCGAGCTTGATGGCGAGGAGCTCTCTGTCCCCCACGTCGTAATTACATTCCGCCGGGGACAAGCGCCGAGAGAAGAAGGTGCAGGGCCGTTTGGCCCCGTTGACAGGCGACCGCTGGGACAACACCGCCCCCACCCCCGTGTCCGAAGCGTCCACCTCAACGATGCATTGCAGCGCAGGGTCGACTTGGCTGAGAACCCAGGAGGAGGAGAACTCCGCCTTCAGCGCCTGGAAAGCAGCTGCGGCCTCTTCAGTCCACCGGAACGGGGTCTTAGGGGAGGTGAGGCGGGTCAGGGGACCGACGATGGCTCCAAAATTCGGGACGAAGCGGCGGTAGAAATTGGCAAACCCTATGAACTGTTGTACCTGCTTCCTTGATGTAGGAGTGGGCCACTCTACCACTGCTTTAACCTTCGCTGGGTCCGGGAGCACCTGGTCATGAGAGATGACGAACCCGAGGAAGGACGTAGTCTTGGCGTAAAATTCGCATTTCTCTGCCTTGACATATAACCGGTTCTCCAGCAGCCTCTGAAGGACCCGCCTCATGTGGACCTGGTGCTCGTCCCTGGATCTGGAGAAGATGAGGATATCGTCCAGGTAGACGAACATGAACAGGCCGATGAAATCCCGGAGGACGTCATTAATAAGGCGCTGAAAGACGGCTGTAGCATTGGTCAACCCGAACGGCATAACTAGGTATTCGAAATGACCGTTCTGGGTACGGAAGGCTGTCTTCCACTCGTCTCCCTCCCGGATCCGGACGAGGTGGTATGCGCTGCGAAGATCCAGCTTGGTGAACCAAGTCGCCCCCTGGAGGGAGTGGAAGGCGGTGTCCATTAGGGGCAAGGTGTAACGGTCCTTCTCCGTGATGTCATTGAGGGCGCGGTAGTCGATACAAGGATGAAGGGAGCCGTCCTTCTTGCCCACGAAGAAGAACCCAGCGCCTAATGGTGATGACGAGGGGCGGATGATTCCAGCACTCAGCGACTCCTTCAAATAAGTGTTCATGGCCTCCTTCTCTGGCGCTGACAGGCTGTAGAGACGTCCCGAGGGTAAGGGTGCCCCCTGGCGGATGTTAATAGTGCAGTCATAGGGCCGGTGCGGAGGAAGAGACATCGCCTTGGACTTGCTGAAGACCATGCCCAGGTCGTGAAACTCCGAGGGCACCAGGGTGAGATCCGGAGGCGCGGCGTCCTTGGGAGTAGGAGGAGAGGACGGGGCGCAGGCAGCGGATTGGAGACAGATGCCCATGCAGAAAGAGCTCCAGGCGGACACTCTGCCGGACCTCCAGTCCAGGGCAGGATTGTGGAGGCGGAGCCATGGGTATCCAAGAATCACAGGTGATACAGAATAGGGTAGGACGTAGAAGGTGATTTCCTCCCGATGATTTCCTGAGATAATTACTGGGACAGGGGTCGTCTGGTGTGTTACTTTTCCCAGGGAAACACGGGAGAGATTTACTAGGGCGAGAGGAGACTTGAGTGGGTGGCAACGGATGCCCAATCGGGTTGCCAGGCTCTGTGAAATAAAGCTACCCTCCGCGCCTGAATCCACCAGTGCATGGGTGAGGTGCCCTGTGGGATTGTGACAGAATCGGATGGGCAGCATCAATTGAGTGAGGGGAGTTAACCGATTAGCATCCGCAAGGCCCCCTACAGTAACTCGCGGACCTCCCCGTTTGGCTTCTGTGGACAATGCTCCACCGTGTGTTGGCTGCCCCCGCAATACATGCAGAGGCCCAACTCATGGCGGCGTTGTTTCTCCGCTGGGGGGAGCTTTGTCCAGCCCGTCACCATCGGCTCCGACTCCTCGGAGTACCCCGGTGACGGAAACGCCAGGGGGCGAGCTTGGGGCAGGCGCGCCGAGGCACCTCGAGGGCGAGAAGAAGACTTCCGCTCCGAGGCACGCTCGCGCAGCCTGTTATCCAAGCTGATGGCAAGGGAAGTCAGCTCCGCTAAGGTCTCCGGGATATCCCGTCCAGCCAGTTCATCCCTCAGACCAGCGCTGAGACTGCGAAGGAAGATGCCGCAGAGTGAACGTTCTCCCCAGCCAACCTCCTCCGCAGCAACCCGGAAGTCGATCGCGTAGTCAGCGGCCGACCGGCTTCCCTGCTGGAGGCTGAGAAGACGATCGACCTGAACGCTCTCTGTACGCGAATGATCAAACACTTCCAGGAACAGTCTCACGAACTGGCCATAGGTGAGGTTGGCGTAGCTGGGCTTCGCCATTACGGCGTAAGCCCAGGTAAGCGCTCGCCCCTCCAAGAGATTTCCTATGTAGACAATCCGGCTATGGTCTGAGGGAAAGTCTCCGGGAACGCGGTGAAACACGGACTCACATTGCATGATAAACCCCCGCGCTCCACCGAGCTTACCGCTAAAGCGGGCGGAGGTCGGAATAGGTGTGAGCCGTGCCGGTGCACCCGGAGCAGGCTGAACGGCCGCTGGAGCAGCAGGAGCCGCGCCACCCAGACGAGCCGGGGGTAACGGCTGTTGGGGGTCCAAGCGGTCCAATTGGTTAGTAATTGTACATAATTGATTTAAAATCACTTGTTGTTGGTGGGCTGTTAGATCCACCCGAGCCTCAAGGGTGGAAAGACGGCGTGTGAGCCCGCTGTCTGCTGAGCCGCTCTGCTGAAGCCGTACTGACATAATGCACGGCTCAGGAGACACACACGCAGGCTCAGGGTAGATTCAATAGCTTTATTAACAACAAGTGTGTGTGAGTGCGTGTCTGTGAGATGGGTATGTGTTGGTGATGGCGTCTGCGTCAGGCACGGGGGCAGGAAGCCGTTCAGCCGGACAACCCTATGGGAGAAGCAGAGGGAGAAGGGTAACGGGCACCACACCAACACAGGCGATATGACAATGACAGCTGGCTTACTTGATTTGGGCAGGTGGCTGGCATTGAGCAAGGGCGTAGCCCGGTAGACAGCGACCTGGAGCGCCTGATGCAGCAGCGAGGAGATGACGGCTGGAGAATGTTGTCCGCCGCCGGGAAATCCACCTGTGCACAGGGGAGAAGGCTGGGAGGAAAAGGTAAGAGATCCTTACGTGTATCTTGCTTGGTGAAGGGGATTCCTTGCAGCAAGAGATGCCGAAGAGAACAGACGGCTTCAGGCCGAAGCCCAGGGCAAGGCAGCTTAAATCCCTCGCCGCTGACGAGGCGCAGGTGTGCGCACAGCTGGCGCCACTGATGAGCGGCGAGTCGTGACAAGGAAAGCTTTATATAATAATTTTTTCTTTTTACACGCCTTTTGTAATCCTTTGGTTAACCATGGCTTATCGGCAAATTTATGTTTAAGCTTTTTCTTTACTAATGGACAGTTTTTTTCATAAAGAGTGGTTACAATGTTTATAAATGTGTCATAGGCTTCATTTACATCTGATACATAGACTTCTGTCCAGTCTTGCTTCAGCAAGTCCTCTTTAAAAGAACTGATTGCATTTTGTGATTTGTATCTGAACGATTTTAAAATTTTTTCTGTATTGGCCCCCGTGTAGCAAGACAGCTGGAGAAAAGATGCACCAAATTATCAATCAATACACTCCTATGGAACCTATGAGTCAGGTTGAACAGGAATATGACAGACAGGAGGAGGAATCCCCTGTCAATACAGGGATACCTGCTGCCTCTACCCCTTCAACAAACCAAAAAGCAGATAGAGACCCTGTTGATGTCTATTTGCATGAGTTTAATGAACACTTGAGCCAGACTTTAACTAGGCTAGGAAACATGTCAAGTACTGGTGAGGGAGCCACCCCTAAGAAAGTAACTGATTACAGACAAAAAAGCACCTACAGGCACATGAAAACAGTGGAAAATTGGTAATTATGGATCCACAATAGAAAATCTGACCAATGGGGCACCTCAGCACACACATTTACAAACAGGAGCCATACTTAAGGTAAACTATAAGCAAATGCTCATGATAGCTACTGAAACTGGGGCAGCACAATATGTAGAATGGTCATTCAAGGACCTGAAAGTCATTTGTGACACATTACCTCCACTAACTTCAGGGGCCTCTCCATAGATTAGAGCTATGCAGAAGGCCACAGTTGGTTGCTGTTTGTGCTTGGCAGATGTTAGAAGGATAGTGGCTACTCATACTTCAGCCTCTATGCTAAAGAACATAGAGGAAGAGGCTGGCACCACTGATGAGCCTGATGAGGCTCCATTCAGAGAACACAGTGATGAGATTTTTACTGTAATGAGGATGATTTCCTGTAGATCTCACTAGTGCAGAGCTAACAGATATACCTTTGAAAAAAAGGAGAGGATGCAGGACCCTATGTGGATAGGTGTTTGGCACTTTGGACTGACATGACTGGAGAAAACACATGTAACAATGCTACCACATCAGCGGTATTACGCAATGTCAAACAGACATCAATACCACCACCTGTCAGAACCGCACTGGAAAGGGTAGTGGGATTGAATACCTGCCCCTGGGCAGAATGGCTCTCACATGTGCATCATTATGTAAAACAATACAATGAACAACAAAATGAAAAAGGGACAGAAACAGCAGATTTATCAAATCAGCTGGTAAACGCCCAGCTGAAAGCAACTAAAGATGTAGTGAATAAAGACAAAAAAAACCCCCCAAAAAACTACTGTACAGGCTCCGGCCATCACAGTGGCAGCCCCTCAGGCCATTATTGGCCCGGTCCCTCCTGAACCTTTTGTGTTGGCTCCCCAGCAACAATGGTATTCCCGCCCACCACAGAGAGGGCATGGAAGAGGTGCATACAGAGGTGGCATGAGATCAACTGGTCCACAGAATATGTGCTGTCAATGTGGAAGGTCAGGACATTGGGCTGTGACTGCAGAGCTCCACCTTTTGGCAGAAGACGTGCCTGGACAAATTACACATCCACTCCACCCCCAGGACCTGGGGTGTGGCCAAATCAGCCACAACACACACAACAGCCTCAGCAATCACACATGTCTCCTAACCAGAGCACATTGCCCAGTCAACAATGATGGGGTCCAGGGAGCCACACTGAAGAGAGAGCACTTTTGGATCCAATGCTGTCCCTCAAGGTGGGAGACAAGACTTATGAAGTTATGGTGGACACAGGGGCTTGCTTCTCATCAATATCAACTTCTCTACCCCGTCTACTAACTATACATCAGTTGTTGGCATCTCTGGGACCTCGAAATGTCTCCCTTTCTCAGTACCATTGAACTGCTCATTGGCTGGACTTGACTTTGTTCATTCTTTCCTGTATTCTCCGGACTGTTCAGTAAATCTCTTGGGAAGAGATGTGCTTCTGAAAGTGAGAGCACGCATCTACTTTGCTTCTACTGGAACTGTTGTGTGTCTGCAAGATGGGACCATGCACCGGTGCACATCAGATTTGCCTATTTCCTTAAATGCTCCACAGTTGCAAGTACAGGAAACAGACACAGAGGAAGATCAAACCTCTTCTGCAACTGTATGGTGGCTACAGCTGAATGATGTGAGCCCAGACAAAAATCAAGTGGTAGACAAATACATTTCCTGGGCCCCATGGATAGACTCTGTTTGACCATATGACCCCCCACATGATCCACCCCACTGCACAATGAACTATTCACATGATGATCAAGAACTATATGATGATCAGTGGGAGACTTTGGTGGGGGTACAGGACTTGGTGTGCAAAGACATTTATGTGGGTTCACAAGGAGTTGCTGCTGCAGTATATTTGGACAAGGACTTGCTGCCTCTGTATGCCCTCTCGGACACTGCTGCACCTCATGTGACAATGAGGGTGTCCGCAGGGGAGGAGGCAAGGACACTGGAACCAATGGTGAAAAACTGTCTAAAGTTGACTGACTGGGTTGTCACACAGTGTAGGGATCTACATAACTCACCGTCTGCTGATTGCCATCGCATTTCATCCGATGTAGCAATACAGACCACTCCACAAATATTGCATCTTGACAGAACACATGGCAGAGAAAACAATGACCATCCAGATTCTGATGCACTGTTGGAGGCTTTGCCCCCCTCTCTATGGTCAGATGGCTCTGCAGATGTTGGTCTGATTACCTGTACACCAGTAAAAATCTCACTCAAAACAAATACTCAGCCAATATGGTGAAAACAGTATCCTAGATAGATAGATAGATAGATAGATAGATAGATAGATAGATAGATAGATAGTTTATTTCGAACACAAAAATATAACAAATACAAGCAAATGGCAAATGCAATAAAGTAACATTATACACTGTTCGAAAGGGAGAAGGAAGAAGTGAACACTTATTAATTCCATCTCCTCTTTTCCATAGATACACCCATGTGAATTTTATACAAATTACCACCTTTAAGACCCCAAGTAAACAATTTACTGTATTTTTTACAAATCAACATTAACACCCATCCATTCTAACATACAATGATGTCCATACAACAAAACCAGCCTCAAACAACACAGATATACACAGTGCTGTCCTACCCACCATTCCATAGTGTCCCATAATATCCCAGAGTGAACATAATGAATTGTATATATAACTGCTACCCTTCTAACATATACCCTTTCAGCAAATGGTGCTTATACCTCTTTTTGAATTGATTTCTGTTTGTACATAGTTTCAGTTCCGGCTCTAGACTGTTCCACAAATCCACCCCACAGACAGATATACACATACTTTTCTTGGTTGTACGTATCTTGGGTTTTGTAAAGTTTAAGTCTCCCCTCAAATTATGATCATTGTCTCTTTTTTTAAATATTTTTTGTATATTAGTTGGTAGTTGATTATTAATTGCCCTGTACATTACTTGTGCCGTCTTAAATTTAACTAAATCGATGAACTTTATGACATGTGACTTTAAGAACAACGAATTGGTATGGTCTCTATATCCTGCATTGTTTATTATCCTTATAGCTCTTTTTTGTAATGTGCATATTGACTGTAGGTTGGTTTTGTAGGTGTTTCCCCAGACTTCTACACAGTAGTTAAGATAAGGTAAAAACAGTGAATTGTACAATAAGACCAATGATTTATAGTCCAAGAAGTGTCTTGTCTTCCCCAGTATGCCTATACATTTTGCTGATTTGGCCCGGATGTGACTGATGTGAGGTTTCCAGCAGATTTTATTGTCAAGCGTCACCCCCAGAAACTTATTTTCCTGTACTGTTTCTATTCTGGTATCATCTATCGTTACCATTATTTCATGATTTATTTTATAATTTCCAAACAACATAATCTTTGGTTTTTTTTAGATTTAGAGATAATTTATTTTTGTTGAACCACTGCGTTAATTTTTCCATTTCAGTTGTGACCACCTCTAAAACCTGCTGCAAATTCTCACCAGTGCAAAGGATATTTGTGTCATCCGCAAACAAAATAAATTTCAGAATTTTTGATACTTGGCATATGTCATTTATATATAAAATAAAGAGTTTGGGTCCCAAAACTGACCCCTGGGGCACACCACAAGTGATGTCCATGAAGGGTGATTTGTGGTCTCCAATTTGTACAAATTGTTGTCTGTTACTTAAATAACTTTCCACCCAACTCAGTCCAACCCCTCTTATCCCATACCTTTCCAGTTTCCTTAGTAATATTCTGTGGTCAATGGTGTCAAAAGCTTTCTTTAAATCTATGAATACTCCTACAGCAACATTTTTTTTATCTATACAACTAGTAATTTCTTCTATAAGTTCGATCAGTGCCAAAGATGTAGATTTATCTGCTCTAAAACCATACTGGCTATCTGTAAGGAGGTTGTGTTTTTCAGTGAAATCATCCAGTCTCTTAGTGAAGATTTTTTCAAGTATTTTGGAGAATTGTGAGAGTAAAGAGACTGGCCTGTAATTTGTGAAGCGATGACTGTCTCCTGTTTTGTATAGAGGTATTACTTTTGCTATTTTCATTTTGTCTGGAAATGTACCAGTTTGAAATGACAGGTTACAGATGTCTGTGAGTGGCTTAACAATTCCCTCAATTACTTTTTTCACTATTGTCATGTCAATTTCATTCCAGTCCGTTGATTTTTTGTTCTTAAATTTACTCACAGTCTCGATAATTTCCTTTTCAGTAACTGCACCCAAAAAGATTGTGTTTGGATTTCTATCTTCTATTTCATTCACAGAAACACTGTAGTTTGTTTCTGGTGCCACTATTGATTTTGCTAATTCAGGACCAACGTTTACAAAAAATTTATTGAAACCACTGACCACATCTTCCATATTATTTATCAAATTGCCATTTTCGATAAAATATTCTGGATAATTTGCATTCTTAGGACGATTACTAATAATCCCATTGAGTACTTGCCATATTCCTTTTATGTTATTTTTGTTATCCTCTAGTATTCTGTTGTAATATTCTTTCTTACAGGTCCTCATTATAGTAGTAAGCTTATTTTCATATCTTTTATATTTGATCTCAGCTTCCACCTTTCTGCATTTAATGAATTGTTTATATAATGTATTCTTCTTTTTACATGCATTTATTAACCCCTTGGTGACCCAAGGAATATTTTTTTGTTGTTGTTGTCTGTCACTGTATTGTTTTATAGGACAGTATTTATTGTATAATGATTGAAATATTTGTAAAAATTTATCATATGCTCTATTTATGTCATTTTCATCATAAACTATCTTCCAATCTTGTATTAATAATTCCTTTGTCAGTAAATGCATTGATTCTTCGGTTCTTATTCTTTTATATTTAATATTTTTGGTATACTTTTTCTTCCTATAATCACATTGATAGACAACAAAAATCGGCAGGTGGTCACTGATATCATTCAATAAAAGCCCACTCCTGATATTATTTTCCATAATGTTTGTGAATACACACAAACATTATCCTTTAATGTTATCCTCTCACAAAGGAGAAAGAAACAGTCCGTGGGACAATACAGGGTCTTCTCCAAGCAGCGGTTCTAGTGCCAACACAGTCCCCATGGAACACACTTATTCTTCCTGTAGACAAGCCTAGAAAAAAGGACTACAGGATGGTTCATGATTTGAGACCAATCAATGCTGTAGTGGTGCCTACAAATTACACTGTTCCAAATCCTCACCTGCTGCTGAATAATATTACCTGACAACACAAGGTTGTTTTTTTTTAAAGTAGTAGACATTTCTATTGCTTTTTTCAGTATTCCACTACATGCAGACAGCAGGCCTCTTTTTGCATTTACCTATCAAGGTCAGCAATACACTTACAACAGACTGCCACAAGGTTTTGTTGACTCACCAGCCATTTTTAATAATGTACTGCACCAACATTTGCAGGAGTTATTCCTGCCCCCTGGCACATTGTTGTTGCAGTATGTTGATGATCTGCTATTAGCAGGCCCCACTGCTGCTTCTGTGCTCTCAGCCACGGAAATCCTCCTGAAATATCTCTACCAGAAAGGCTACAAATTGAGCCGCAAAAAAGTACAGTGTTTTCGCCCCAGAGTTCACTATTTGGGCAGGCTAGTCACATTCGACAACTCCGCGGTGTCTCTTTTGCAAAGGCCATCAATTCTCTCACACCCTAATCTACGCACTATGAGGGAAATTATGTCATTTTGGGGTCTTAACTGACACAGCAGAAATTTTGGTCAAATTAAGGTAAAGGCAAAGCCAACTTTTTTGTCATTCAATCCATACAGTCAATCATGTACAGTAGAACGAACTTACATTTCTCTTATCTACAATGTTAATCACATCTAGAATCAGAGGGGCCACTGCCATGCAAGGCACCACCACATATTTCCCTCCTCCATTCTATTATTGCTGAGCACCAAGCTGGACAGCAGGAAGTTACACCTTTATGTGGTCTTTGGCATGACCCGGCTGGGATTTGAACCCCGGCCTCCCGGGTGAGGGGCAGATGTTCTACCAACTAGGCCACCACTCCGGTGGTTACGTTGTGCTTATTCAACCACTGTGCAACCTCCTTAAGGAAGCAGAACACAAAAACCTTATATCACCTTTGCAATAGACCACGTTGGCTGAGAGTGCTTTTATCAAACTCAAGCAACTGATGTCACATGCATGTTCACTAAAACCAGCTGATTACACTTCCCCATTCCAGCTTGATGTTTCTGAACAGGCCGGCATTGTGAACGCCGTACTGTATCAGAAGGGGGAAGGTACAGGGTCAAGGTCAGTTCTAATGTATTACAGCTCAACATTAGATAACAAAGAGAAAGGACAACCAACTAGGCACAGAGAAAATTAAGCAATTGCAGGAGAAAGCAAGTCCTAAGGAAAAGAGCAGGTTTATAGAGAAAGGAGCAAAAAAAAGATGAGGAGGGCCTGTGGAGGTCTGCAGATGAAAGATTGGTAGCCCCTGCTAAGGTGTTGTTGCTGGTGTGTGAAGAGGCACATACAAAAGGCCATGTTTTAAAAACAAAGGTATCAACTCTGATTGAAACGCATTGGTGGCATCCTCATTTGTCAGATGTGGCAGAACTAGTGGTTTCTGAGTGTGAAGCATGCCAAAAGTTTAATCCCAAATGCATGTTAAAGGTCTCTATGGGAGCTTTTCCAGCCCCTGAGGGGCCATGGAAAGCCATAGTGATATATTTCACAGACATGGGCCCAGAAAACAGATGCAGAGGCTACAGATATCTGTTGGTGTGTGTGGATGCATTTTCAAGATGGGTTGAGGCAAAAGCATGTAAAACAGAAAGTGCAAAAGAAGTGATTAAATGGCTGACAGAAGAGATGATTTCCAGGCATGGTTTTCCAAGAGTGATTAGGTCAGACAATGGCAGTCATTTTGCAAATAAACATTTGTAGGAAGTTGAATGTGCCTTAGGCTTAAGGCATAAATTTGGCTTAGTAGTGCATCCATCCTCCCAAGGGCTGGTAGAGAGAGCAAATAGGACTCTAAAAAGAATGCTAGCCAAGAAATGCATGGGGACAGGCATGGCTTGGGTTGATGCACTGCCATTAGCACTGATGGCACTGTGATCCACCCCAACACGACGCTCTGCCTGACTCCTCATGAGTTGTTAACAGGAAGAAAAATGCCAGGACCATTTGTTGATTCACCTTTGACTCCTAGGAATAGTCAAGCTGTAGGACTGTTACAATACATTAAGAGTCAAAGAAAAATATCTGAAGCTCTCTCTCAACAGGTTCTGGACATTCTCAACAGGAACACCCAAGGGAGTGCTGCCCCATTGGAACCTGGTGACTGGGTGTGGCAAAAAGTAATAAGGCTCCATTGGGACTCTCCTAAGTGGCAAGAACCTTTTAAAGTGGAAAAAAAAGCCACATCACATGCAGTGCAAGTTTGGAAAAAAGGGAGGCTGAGTAACTGGATACACGTAACTCACTGTGCAAAAGCCACAGAACCAAGTCGTCCATTCCTCCAGACCATTGACGACTTGGTAAACTCAGAAAATTAATAAAAATGCCGACCATACCTAATGTTAGTACAAGAGCAGTTCTTTGTGTTCTGCTGCTCCTGTCTTTGATTATTTTATTCCCTTTTTTCTGGGGAAAATTACAACAACCTAAGCAACTACAGGAGGATAGACCTGTATGTTCTTCCACACCTCAGAGTATGGACCCCGATGTAGCCAAGATAGAGATAGCAATAACTCCAGGCAACCGCACAGTAGTGTTATTAGATTTGTGTGATATAGCCAATTACATAGTTGGGAGTTTTAATGGGAGAAAACATTCACTTATGATGTGTCTGATCAAGGGTAAGCCCAATATAAAAGCAAAAGGGAGTGCACAGAAAGGATGTGGATCTACGCAGTGGTCTTTAACCTTAGAAAATTCTTTTTGCCCCTCACCGAGGAAGGATGATATATGGTGTAAAGGTATAAAATTCTTTAAGCCTAAGACTATCACGAAGCAGGCAAAAACATT
The DNA here is from genome assembly GCA_020510985.1 of Pholidichthys leucotaenia. Lineage (NCBI taxonomy): Eukaryota > Metazoa > Chordata > Actinopteri > Cichliformes > Pholidichthyidae > Pholidichthys > Pholidichthys leucotaenia. Next base: position 154,384,868 of record CM035841.1, read on the forward strand.
GGGATTTAGTCTGCATATTCCTCCAGCCCAGACTTCTCCATTATATTTATATATACCGGAGTGGTGGCTCAGTTGGTAGAGCATCCACCCCACACCCGGGAGGCAGGGGTTCAAATCCCGGCCGGGTCATGCCAAAGACCATATAAAAGTGGAACTTCCTGCTGTCCAGCTTGGTGCTCAGCAATAATGGAATGGAGGAGGGAAATCTGTGGCAGCGCCTTGCATGGCAGCAGCCCCTCTGATTCTATATATGGGGGGGGGGGGGTGATTAACACTGAAGATAGGAGAAACACAATTTTGTTATACTGTACATGATTGGTTGTATGGTTGAATGACAATAAAGGGTGATTTAATTTAATATGGATGCATTTATAGGAGCAAAAAAAGAGGGTCCAATTGTACTACACGGATTGGTAAAAGTCACACCAGTTAACAAGACGACACTAGCTCTTCAGGAAGTTGAATCCAAACTGGGATCTGATGTGGTGGCATGTATGAATGTCAAAACTATGAAAGATAGAGTTGCAGCAGAAACCGGTTATAATGACCAAAATGAGTGGTTAACCTTGGTTCAATATTCAGTTAAGACGGTGGTCCAGAATAAAGTGGATTGTTATGCATGTGCAGCAGCAAGGCCAGGTCTAGCCACGGTCCCATTTCCCCTCAATCCCTATAATGATCCTATGTGTTTCAAATGTTTGCTCCATTTGTTCACCACTAAAGCTCCAAGACCTGTATCACCCTCTATCATTTGTTTCCTCCAACAATAGAAATGAATCCCCCACCATTCCAACCTTATGAGGGTAATTATACCTGTTTTGAAAGAACATCAGGGTCCCTATCAGTGGGGAAGTTAACTTCCTGCTTAACCACCTTACTAGTGAAGGATACTTTCAACAATGAACTGGAAAATATGATACAACCAAGAGCTGATGTTTGGTTTTGGTGTGGACAAATAAGGTTGTGGCCAACCCTACCCAAGGAGTGGAAAGGAACCTGTACATGAGATGAGATGAGATTGAGATTCAACTTTATTGTCATTACACATGTATAAGGTAACGAAACGTGACTTGGCATTTGGGCACGCTCTGCAGAGCGCATCCAAGGCCGGGGCAGCCGCTAGGCGCCAGTCATAACGGGCCCAGGGAACACGCACACAGGCTCAGGTGAGATTCAAAGGCTTTATTCAACAACAAGAGATGTATGGATGCGTGTGTGCGGAATGTGAATGGTCTGTGGGTGAACAAGGAGCGCCGGGGGCAGAATGACATGCCGTGCAGCCAGGCAACCCTATGGACAGAGCAGAGACAGGGATATGAGCAGACCTTCACCATGCAGGGTTAATATACAGAGCGTTGCTTACTTGCAGGTGTTACGGTGGCTGGCGTTGGCAAAGGAAGCTCCTGCCTGGGAGACAGCGCCCTGCTGCGCGCTTGCCGATGAGAGGATGAGGAGGATGAGGATGTGGCGAGGACGAGAGGAATCCGCCGCCGAGAGGATCCACCCGTGCACAGGGGAAAGACTGAAGGACAGGTGAGTAAATAATGCGGCTTGCTTGCCAATAGGAGAATGACGCAGGTCGGGGAGAGCCGATCCTGCAGAGGGATTGAAAGCGTTGGTGAACAAACGGCTCCAGACCGATGTTCTGGGCCGAGCGGGTTAAATAGCTGGTGATTGACGATGCGCAGGTATGCGCGCAGCTGAGGCAGATGACTGGGGAAGGTGAGTTGTGACAGTACTCCCCCCCGAGCAGCGCCTCCTGGCACTGGTTTATCCGGTTGCGCCCGGTGGAACTCCGTGATAAGACGCTTATCCAGCACAAAGGAAGGGTGCACCCAGGATCTCCACTCCGGGCCATACCCCTCCCAATCCACCAGATACTGTAGCCCACGACCTCGGCGTCAGAGTCCAGGATGGAGGTGACCCCCCATGCCAGGTGGCCGTCGATCATCACGGGAGAGGGATGCGCACTAGGAGGAGGACAGAGTGGGTCAGAGATCATGGGTTTGACCTTGGAAACGTGAAACGTGGGGCAGACACGGAGGGAGGGGGGGAGGGCCAAACGCACAGCTACCGGATTAATTACCTCGGAGATGGTGAAGGGACCGATAAAGTGTGGCGCCAGCTTCCTCTTCTCGGCCTTAAGATTGACGTCCCGGACCGATAGCCAGACCCGCTGGCTCACCTGGTAACTGGGGGCAGCTTTCCTGTGGCGATTGGCTGTAGTGTTGTTGCGCGCCGCCGTGCGTAAAAGCGCTTCGCGCGTCCTGGTCCATAGGCCCCGGCAGCGCCTCAGATGTGCCTGGATGGATGGAACTGCCACCTCGCCCTCCTGCTCGGGAAACAACGGGGGGTCATAACCCAATGAGGCCCGGAAGGGGGACATCCCGATGGCTGATGACAGTATAGAATTATGGGCATATTCCACCCAGGCCAGGTATGAACTCCAGGAAGAGGGATTAGAGGAGGTGACGCAGCGCAGGGCAGCCTCCAGCTCCTGATTGGCGCGCTCGCACTGCCCGTTGGACTGGGGATGGTGACTGGAGGAGAGACTCACCGTGGCCCCCAGGGCGTTGCAAAAACACTTCCACACTTTGGACATGATCTGGGGCCCCCGATCAGATACGACATCTGTTGGAATCCCGTGTAGCCTGATCACATGTTGGACAAGGAGATCGGCCATCTCCCATGCCGTGGGAAGACCGTGGAGGGGCACAAAGTGGGCGGCCTTGGAGAATCGGTCCACAATGGTCAGGATGGTGTCGTGTGAATTAGAAATGGGGAGGCCAGTGACAAAGTCCAGTACAATATGGGACCAGGGTCTGCCAGGGACCGGCAGGGGATGGAGCAGCCCTGCTGGAGGTGAGTTCGAGGTCTTATTCGTAGCGCACTGGGGGCAGGCACGGACGTAATTGGCAGCGTCCTTCCGAAGACCAGGCCACCAGAAAGAAGGTCTACCAGCCGAGAGGTGCCAGGGTGACAGGCGTGCTTGGACGTATGAGCCCAGTGGATGACATCCCCCCGGACCGACGATGGCACAAAGAGCTTCCCTGCCGGACCGCCGCCAGGATCCGGTTCTGTCTCCTGCGCCTTCCGGACCTTGTCCCTGATGGACCAGGAAACTGCCCCCACAACACACGAGGCGTGTAGGATGGTGTGGTCCCGCTCCTCCAGGGTCTCAGGAGCGAACTGTCTGGACAGCGCATCAGGTTTACCATTCTTGGAGCCTGGATCGTAGGTGATCGTGAACCTGAAGTGGGCGAAAAACAGAGACCAGCGCGCCTGGCGGGCATTCAGACGTTTAGCCGACCTCAGATACTCCAGGTTCTTGTGATCCGTCCAGACCACAAAAGGCTGCGCTGCCCCCTCCAGCCAGTGACGCCACTCCTGCAGCGCGAGCTGCACTGCCAGAAGCTCCCTGTCACCGACATCATAATTACGCTCAGCAGCTGACAGACGCCGGGAGAAGAAGGCGCAGGGGCGCAGCACCCCATCCACCAGGGAACGTTGAGACAAGACTGCCCCCACCCCCGTGTCGGATGCGTCCACCTCGACCAAGCAATGCAGAGCAGGGTCAACCTGGGTCAGGACCCGGGAGGAAGAGAACTCCGTCTTCAAGGTCTCGAAGGCTGATGCTGCCTCCTCGGTCCACTGGAACGGCACCTTGGGGGAGGTGAGGCGGGTCAGGGGGGTGACGATGGAGCTGTACTTAAGCACAAAGTGGCGGTAGAAATTAGCAAAACCAATGAACTGTTGCACCTGTTTCCTGGAGGAAGGAGTGGGCCACTCGACCACCGCTTTGACCTTGGCGGGGTCGAGGAGAATCTGATCATGGGAGATGATGAAACCCAGGAAAGAGGTCGTCTTGGCAAAAAATTGGCACTTTTCTGCCTTAACGTACAGTCTGTTTTCCAAAAGCCGCTGCAGAACCCGCCTCACGTGGGCCTGATGCTCCTCCCGAGACCTGGGGAAGATTAGGATGTCATCCAAGTATACGAATACGAAGACCCCCAGGAAGTCTCGCAAGACGTCATTGATGAGCCGTTGGAAGACAGCAGGAATGTTGGTGAGCCCAAACGGCATGACAAGGTATTCGAAATGGCTGCTGGGCATCCGAAACGCCGTCTTCCACTCATCGCCCTCCCGGATCCGAACGAGATGGTACGCGCTGCGGAGGTCCAGCTTGGTGAACCAGGTGGCCCCCTGGAGGGAGTGGAAGGCAGAGTCCATGAGGCGGAGGGTGTATCTGTTCTTCACCGTGATGTCATTGAGGGCCCGGAAGTCGATGCACGGCCGCAGGGATCCATCCTTCTTGGAGACGAAGAAAAACCCAGCTCCAAGTGGGGACGAGGAGGGGCGGATGATGCCAGCGCTGAGCCACTCTCTGATGTATGTGTCCATGGCCTCCCGCTCCGGGGCAGACAGGCTGTAGAGGCGACCAGATGGTAACGGCGCCCCCGGGCGGAGGTTTATGGCACAGTCATACGGGCGGTGGGGGGGAAGAGACAGCACTTTGGACTTACTAAAAACGAGCCCCAGATCATGAAACTCCGGAAGCACCAGGGTGAGGTCCGGTGGGGATGAGTCAGGAGCAGGAGGAGGAAAAGATGGGGCACAGGCCGCAGACTGGAGACAGGTGCCCATGCAGAACGAGCTCCACGAGAGGACACTGCCGGACCGCCAATCAAGCACGGGGTTGTGGAGGCGCAGCCACGGGTAGCCCAAGATGACGGGGGAAGCTGAGATGGACAAGACGAACAGGCTGAGATGCTCTCGATGGTTGCCCAAGATGATGACAGGCACTGGCTTGGTGCGATGAGTCACTTTTTCCAAGGGGGAACGAGAGAGAGTAACGAGGTTGAGGGGAGCTGGTAGTGCTTGACATGGAATGCCCAAGTGGGTTGCCAGGCTCTTGGAAATAAAGTTTTGTTCTGCCCCCGAGTCCACCAGTGTGTGAGTAAGGTGCCCGATGGAATTGTGACAGAACCTAATGGGCAGTGAACACTTTGAGAGGGGATTTAGCTGGGCGGCGTCCGCGAGGCCCCCTACAGTGACTTGCGGACCCCCCCGTTTGCTATGGGGTGGGGTCCATAGCTTCGCCATGACGGCATAAGCCCAAGCTAACGCTTGCCCCTCCAAGAGATTAGCAATGTACCCAATCCGGCTGTGGTCAGAGGGAAAGTCCCCGGGGACGCGCTGGAATACCGACTCACACTGCAGAAGGAACCCGCGCGCTTCACCGAGCTTCCCGTTAAAGCCTGCGGGTGTGGGGATAGGTGTGAGCCGGGTTGGCGGTCCCGAGCTAGGCTGGCTAACTGAGGGAGCGGCGGGAGCTGGCCTGCTAGGATGAGCCGGAGGAAACGCCTGCTGGGGATCCAGGCAAGCCAGACGGTGAGTGATACTGGTTAACTGATTGAGAATGACTTGTTGTTGATGAGCGATTAAATCCAGCCGAGCCTCGAGGGTGGAATGTCGGCGTGCAAGCCCGCTGTCCGCTGGGACGCTCTGCTGGAGCCGTACTGACATAATAATGGGCCCAGGGAACACGCACACAGGCTCAGGTGAGAGTCAAAGGCTTTATTCAATAACAAGAGATGTATGGATGCGTGTGTGCGGAATGTGAATGGTCTGTGGGTGAACGAGGGACGCTCGGGGGCAGAATGACACGCCGTGCAGCCAGGCAACCCTATGGACAGAGCAGAGACAGGGATATGAGCAGACCTTCACCATGCAGGGTTAATATACAGAGCGTTGCTTACTTGCAGGTGTTACGGTGGCTGGCGTTGGCAAAGGAAGCTCCTGCCTGGGAGACAGCGCCCTGCTGCGCGCTTGCCGATGAGAGGACGAGGAGGATGAGGATGTGGCGAGGACGAGAGGAATCCGCCGCCGAGAGGATCCACCTGTGCACAGGGGAAAGACTGAAGGACAGGTGAGTAAATAATGCGGCTTACTTGCCGATAGGAGAATGATGCAGGTCGGGGATAGACGATCCTGCAGAGGGATTGAGAGCGTTGGTGAACAGACGGCTCCAGACCGATGCTCTGGGCCGAGCGGGTTAAACAGCTGGTGATTGATGAGGCGCAGGTGTGCGTGCAGCTGAGGCAGATGACTGGGGAAGGCGAGTTGTGACAGTGCACCAGTTCAGTTGGTAATGCCTTTTATGATCCTGCCTTTGGGACCAATTACTAGAAATCATAATAGGCCAAAGAGAGATGTATCTTTGATTATGAAAAAGATGGAGGACACCCTAGGGAGAGATACACTGTATGTAGACGGGATGGGCATGGTTAGAGGAGTCCCTGATGAGTTCAAAGGCAGAAACCATTATACTGCAGCCCTGGTACACCTTATTCCATGGTTAGGAGCCACAATAGAATCCATTAAAATGCAATCTCGGATTGAATACTTGTATTATAATGAACAAAAAATGTTAAATTATACTGTAGACATTCTTAAAGGAGTGCATGAGCAACTAAAGGCAATTTCCCTCATGACCTATCAGAACCGCATTGCCCTTGGCATGCTTTTAGCAGAGTCAGGGGGAGTGTGTCAGATTTTTGGCTCTGTCTCCTGTACCTTTATCCCTAATCACACGAGCCCAGATGGGAGCATTACACGTGCTATAGAAGCCTTAGAAGGCCTTAGGATTCACATACATATAATCTTACATGAAAAGGGGGTGCACCGAAGGCACCTTCCTGCGATGGGTCATGTGCTAGTAACCTCTGGCCCATTCCTTTTCCTTTGTTTTCTTGCAGGTGTCTTCAAAACACTGTGCTATTTACAGTCATGTAGTTAGAATAGAATTAGAAGGTTTGAAGCTCTGTTATATGGCAGGTCTTGAGGCTCAGACACAACACACACAAATAAGAAATGTTTTGACTGAAAATGTTTTGTTTCGCATATGTTTATTTTCCTGATATAACGTGTGTTAATAAAGTTTCCAAAAAAGGCCGCCAAGGACAGTGGGGCTGAGATGAGAATTTTTGCCTGTGAATATGTACTGAATGAATAAAGAAATTGCATAACAATGATTACTCATGAAAGTATATACTGCCTACAGGTTTTTCACTCATCTCACATGAAAATAACATCAGGTGTCTGATACCTGTTTATTATTGTGCCTGCCATACTTACTGACTCCATAAAAATGGAGTCAAAAGAGGAAATTGTTATAAATAAATAGTGAAGATTAGTTAGATACTTCACAAAGTGCTCTTACACACACACACACACACAAGTAACACACCGGTCACACACACAAGTCACACACACACAAGTTGCACACACACATGCTCGCACACACAAGCTCTAGTCTCTCTGTTCCTGCTTCCATATATAAGCATGGGGGATTGCACAAACTTGAAAAGTCCCAACCAGACCCAAAACAACAGGATGTGGGGGCCATTTGGACATTGACAGGAAGGATGTGGGAGCAATTTGGACACTGAGAAGACCGGTTTAAACCAGTTTGGACAATGTCCATGCATTGTTGGAGTTGCCTGGGAACGCCCAGCAACCAGAAGCTATATGTAGGGAGATTTCTTTGTTCTGGGTCTTGAGCAGGTTGTGCTGCTGAGACCCACGGCTGTGTTTGACTACCTGTGTGCTTCAAATAAAAGATAAGTTGAGAAATAGTATTTCTTCTGTGATTATTAATTGGTTAACTAAAAAGATTCTGCTAACTGTCCTATTTAAATTTTTACACCATCTTGGCCAAAATATAATAAAATAACACAGAATTAACTCCTGATGCGATATACAGTATGCAGTGAGTAGAATGTATAGAAAACAGATATTAAAAAATTGTGGTGGTTTCACTAAGCTATAGACTAACTTCACTGGGACATGTCTACTACCACCATCATTAAAATGGTTGGAAATAAAAATGTGTGTGTGTGTGTGTGGGGGGGGGGGGGGGTCAGTAATCATTCCAATGATCTCTGGTGCTGCTTTTTATTGGATGGCTTGTCTACCGGAAGGCAAAAAAAAGGCAAATAGCAAGTCTGAAAAAAATTTGGGGTGAGAAATGTTGCTTAGTTGCTGAATCTGTTTTTGACATAGCTGGTTGTTTAAAAGTTTTTAGTTTGTTCAGTCTGAAAGCAGCCATAAAACATGCCATGACATGCCCATAATGCACAGTGAAGCATTTCACACAGACCATGATTAGGAAGCAGAGAGACTAAACCACGAATCAGTAGACATGGTACTTGTACATGAACGTACTAAGCAACTAACGAACCCCGCCCGGTCCATATTAGTACACAACAAATGAAGCCCGTCTGCTTCATTCTGTCATGTTTTTCACCTCACTGAGTGGTAGGCAGTTGGCACTCCACTACAGCACTGAGTGATTTGGTGAAAAAAATATTCCGAACAAATCTTTTCCATGAATGAACTGAACAAGAACGTTTTAGTGAACTGTGGATCTCATCACTAGTGGACCTGAACAATAAAACAGGTTTGTGTTTTTTGAGATTTTGCAGTGGTAGCTAGTTCATATACCCAAATTTATATACAAAATCCTGAAAGGGAAATTTTCAAGTCCCTTGTAAATTAGCCTAATTTATGGAAAAATGCCTGTGGTACATCATGTGCAACAAATATTTTGTAATTGATATTTATTCTGTTTCATTATTCATTGCAATAATTATTCATTGTATTGTGGCAGACTGAAGAGGTACCTCTCACCCAGTGGGACTTGGGGTTGGGGGCATGGTTTGTTGGAGTTCAGGAGTGTGTCATGGTCTGCTCTGTGCCTATCACCATCAGCTGCGCGCACACCTGCTCTCCATCAGCACCTGGCCTACTTATACCGTGCTGCCCAGGCTTCAGTGCAGAGTTGTCTCACTATGCTCCAGACGAGCTTCATATGCCATCTTCAGCCTTCTTGCCAAAGCCTATCGTCAGTCCTGTTCCAAGCCTGCTGCCACCGATGTCTGAAGGACCTCTCCAGCAGCTCACGTAAGACCCATCTATTCTACTCATCATCTCTATTAGTCCCCTGTGCACAGGCGGAGCTCCAAGGCGCCAGATTCCTCTCCTTCCCTCCGACTCTACACCTCCACCTCCAAGCCAACACACCAGCAGGAGCTGCAACGACATCTGCAGACACTGTCCTCCAGGTCGTAGCCACTGCGCTGAACCTGAGCCTTTCACCATCTCTGCATACAGTAAGCCACAGACTGAACTGTCCATCACTTACAGTTTTTGCCACTAACTGTCCCGCTTCTGTGTGTTTCTAGGGTTGCCAGGTCGTACAGTGTGCTGCTCTGCTCCCTGCTGTTCCTGCTTACACTTACACACACGCATCCACACGCTCTTCAAACTAATAAACCTAATTGAATCTATTCTTGAATCTGTGTCTGGTCACTGGGTCACAAAACCATATCAGAGTGGTTATTGTCAGCTGTTTGGTGGCAGTTGAGGAGTAAAGATAAAAACCCGCTTTCGTCTCCTGTGTGTTTCTTCTTCTTGCCACATTGGTGACCCCGATTTGAGCATGTCCGACACAGAAGAAAACTACGTTTCCTCGTCAGCCGTGTCGCCCCGACCCTCAAGCCGGTGGCTTGTACTGTGACTGTGAAGCTTCCGGAGTTTTGGCAGAGTAACCCGGCTTTGTGGTTCCAGCATATCGACGCGCTGTTCCACCTGCGAGGAATCACTGCAGATGAAACCAGGTATTACTTGGTCGTCACTGCTCTGGATCAGCAGTCCAATCAGCATGCCATGCAGTTGCTTTGTGTGCCCCCACAGCACGGTAAATACGCCACCATCAGACAGTTCCTGCTCTGGAGATATAGTCTATCGGCCGTGGAAAAAGCGGATAGAATCCTCTCCCTGTCAGGATTGGGTGACGGCATGGCTGTGGACCTTATGGACAGAATACTATCGCTGCTTGGAGCAGACAAAGGTGGTTTCCTGTTTCTTTTCATTTTCCAGTGCCAGCTCCCACTACCTGTGCACGCGGTTTTGGTTAACTCCCCGCATTTGGCTATAGGTGACAACCGAGCTTGAGCCGAGGAAGCTGATCAGGTCCTGCTGGCGACCAGGCAGCTTGTTGTGCAAAGCGTGGCATCGGATATCCTGCAACCCACGACGGAGGACGCGGACTCGGCGGCAGTAGCTGGAGTGGTGGCCCGGAAATGATGTGGGAAAGGTTTGTATTTCTTCCACCTGCAGTTTTGCAGCAAGGCTAAGCGCTGCGTTCCTCCATGCATGTTTGGGACGATGGGAAAACTCCAGAGCCAGCACTCAGTAGCAGCTGTGGATGCTGGCAGACGAGGTGAGCTGCTCTTCATTAAAGACTCGCTGTCAAGGAGACATTTCCTAGTGGACTCTGGCTCATAGAACAGCCTACTCCCACCAATCAACGCAGACAGACCGGCAGCGCGCAACAGCCCATGTTTGAGTGTCGCTAACGGTTCTTCCATTGAGACATTTGGCACAAGGTCTGTGACTGTGTGTTTCCAGGGGTACAGTTTTGAGTGGGACTTTGTAATCACTTCCATTACACTATCTATTGTTGCCGTGGATTTTCTGTGTGCAAATGGTTTGCTTGTTGATGTCGCTAACCACCGTTTGATTGATGCTGTGTCTTTTGCCACTTTTCCGTGTGAGGCTGGTGGAGCTGGGCTGTTGTCACACGCTAACTTTTTAGTGTTGAATAATGTTTTTCTGCATTTGCTGACAAATTTTCCGTTGCTTATAACGCCTGCTTTTTCCACTGCGGCTACTAAGCACAGGGTGGAACATTTCATCCCCACCATGGGATGGCCAGTTTTTGTGCGCGCACGACGCCTCGACGCGATTAAGTTGGCCATAGCGAAAGAGGAGTTCACCACTATGGAACGTTTGGGTATAGTGAGGTGTTCTAACAGCCTATGGGCCTCGACGCTTCACATGGTACCTAAGGCGGATGGGTCGTGGTGGCCGTGTGGTGATTTTCGTCGGCTTAACAACATCACTGCTAATGATCATTATCCTATTCCGCACATCCATGATTTTTCCCTGCGTTTGGTGGGCTCTGCCATTTTTTTCAAAGGTGGATCACCAGGTTTTTGTGCTTGCAGAGGATGTCCCCAAGACTGTGGTAATTACCTCATTCGGGTTTTGTGAATTCCTGTGGATGCCGTTTGGCCTTAAAGGAGCGGCCCAAACATTTCAGAGGTTGATGGACTCAGTATTACATGACCTCCCATTCGTGTTTGTCTACCTCGACGACATATTAGTGGCCAGTCGGTCAGCCAAAGAGCATCTGTCGCACCTCAAACATCTTTCGGGCTTTTGGGTGCCTTGAAGAACACAGCCTGATCATCAGCCCTGCTAAGTGTCAGCTTGGGCTGCCAGTAATTGACTTCTAAGGCCACCGCATTTCGTCGCGATGCGCAATTCCATTGTCTTCTAAGGTTCAAGAGGTGGCAGAATTTCCCTGTCCGGACTCCATTAAGGCACTGCAGGAATTTTTGGGCCTCTTTAATTTTTACAATTTCTTCCTCCCTCGTACTGCCCACCTCCTGCAACCGCTTTATGAGGCTCTGAGGCTAAAAAAAGCCAACAACTCTGTCACCTGGGCTCCCGAATGTGTCCGTGCTTTTGACGGCGCTAAGTCTGCCCTTGTGAACGCAGCACTATTTGTTCACCCTGTGCCCATGGCTCCCATAGCTTTCACAACAGATGCCTCCGACGTAGCCATGGGCTATGTCGTGGTTGAGCTGTGGTCGAGCAGTGCGTGACAGGGGCGTGGCAGCCCCTCACGTTTTTCAGTCACAAGCTGTGGGATGGCGAGTGTAAATACAGCATTTTTGACCGGGAGTTGCTGGCATTGTACCTGGCGACCTGTCATTTCCATTTCTTATTGGAGGGTCATTCTTTCATGGCTTATGTAGATCATAAACCACTGACGTTCGCTATGTCCAAGGTGACAGAACCGTGGTCTGCTCATCAACAACGCCATCTGGCGGCCATCTCCGAGTTCACAACAGATGTTCATGTAACACCCACTCACCCTAGGGGTAGTACCCCCCTTGGTTCTACCTGGGCAAAAAGGATAACTGGGCCAGATCAGACTGATTACAGGTTCGTAGGAGCCTGGAGGGCGTAACAACAGAAAACACTTACACACGGCGTATGAACTTGCAACTATATATATTTCTTTTACAGATATGTATTATTTACAGATATGTACATTTTAACAAAAAAACACACAACACTTGTCTCAATAATAAGAAAAATAAAAATAAAATACCCCAAAATATAATTACAGTATATACAGTTCTTGGTATCAGTCCAGGTGACTAGTTGGGTCACTTCTACCAGTCACTAGGATTCGGGCTTCGGCTCGCCATCCAGATCTGGAGATTCACGTTTTCTGGTCCAACCAGTCCAAACAAAAAAACCTGACCTATAAAATAGGTCAGAACACAAAAAATAAGCTATTGTCCATAGCTAGTTTCATATATCTCCAAATTACACTACAATAATATTTTTCAAACACCTTTAAATCACAGATTCAACATTCACCATTGAATAACAGTCAAGGGCCAGGGAATTGGGACCTTTGCTAACCGTTACAGCTCTAAGAAATGCTTTTTTCCGATGAAAAACTAGCCGAAAATTAGCATCGGTGGTTAGCATTATAAGCTAGCGATTAGCATTCCCATACACAATAATGGCACTTACCAAGCTAAGTGACACGTGCGTCAATGGGATTCCCGTGCTCAACGGCGTCAACAGCCTTTGGTTCCCAATCTTAAAATTTAACAAACGGGGCATTAGAATTTGCAATGTCTCATTGCAGGTGTTTGTTCAGGCTTACCAATCTCAAATTTTGTCCAAGCAAAGGCTGCTATTAGCACGTTAGCTCATCGTCTCCGTGAGGAATCGTGCTCTCTCGGTCGTGTCTCGGCAGTGTCTGACAGCGTTCTGCGAATTACACACAGACCAAGCGAGGGAGTGCGTGACCCCGTTGGCTGGCGGGACCCCATTGGCTGTTGCTGCCCAACAAACGACGCAGCCATTGGTCGCTCAAAATGCAAAATAAAAACGTTTGGAACCTTATCAAAACTTTCCAGAAAATGTTCCTATCTATGAATATGTATTATGAACTTATGTTGTATTTATATACCCATCTTCAAAGTATCTATTCCCATTGTGAAATGAGTGTCCCCCCTTCTTCTTAAAACTGTATCGACATTCATAATTCCATCCACGTTTTTAACACTGGGTTACATTCAGCTTGTGACTGGTAAGTCCAGCCCCGTTGTTGATTGGCTGTCACATGTGCTGGTGTGTCCGATGCACCTCAGGATGGATTTTTCTGCCATGGCCACTGAGCAGCCCAACAACCCGGACATCCTGGCCCTTTGGTCTACAGGTACAGCAATCAAACTCGAGGAGGCAGTGATGCAGGAGGGCAGTCCTACTCTCCTCTGCGACGTCTCCATGGGCCGCCCGCACCCTGTTGTTGCTGCGACCTGGTGCCATCGAGTTTTCGAATTAATTCACTTCCTCTCTCACCCTGAAGTTTGGGCATCAGTAAAACTGGTTGGAGTCGAGTTTGTCTGGCCCGGCCTCTGCAGGGATGTCACAGGGTGGGTGGCTGCATGCTTGGTGTGTCAACGTGCTAAAGTCCACCAGCACACCAAGGCACTCCTAGAACCGTTTTGGATTCCAGCTAAACATTTTGACCACGTGCATGTGGAACTGGTGGGTCCTCTACCCTCTTTGCAGGGTTTTACGCACCTGTTCGCCATAGTGGATCAGACCACTAGGTGGCCAGAGGCAGTCCCTCTGTCCTCCACTTCAGCTGCGGACGTGGCACACGTGTTTCTTTCTTCCTGGGTTGCGCGTTTTGGCATCCCATCAGATATTACCTCCGATAGGGGCCCCCAGTTCGTGTTGGAGCTCTGGTCGGCACTTGCAAGGTCCTTGGGAGTGCAGCTACACTGTACTACCGCGTATCATCCTCAGGCTAATGGCTTGTGTGAACGTTTTCACCAGTCGCTGAAAGCAGCGTTGCGTGCTGTGCTCTCCGATGGTAATTGGGTGGATCGTTTGCCTTCGGTGATGCTTGGGTTGCGTTCAGCTCCTACAGAGGATCTCGATGCTTCGCCTGCTGAACTGTTTTTCGGTCAACTGCTCCGTGTTCTGGGAGAGTTTTTGCCTGAAAGTTCTGCCCCACAGGCTGGCCCTGCCATCTACCCTTTTTCGTCCAACGGCACACTGGCTCTGAGCCCCGTTCACCACTGTTTTCCGCGATCATTTATGCCTACTGAGCTCAGTGCAGCCCGTTTCATTTTTGTGCGACATGACGCGCACCACTCGCCTCTCCAACCCCCTTATGACGGTCCATTTTGGGTTCTGGAGAAGGACCCTAAGAGTTTTGTGCTAGAGATGGGTGGGCTTAAAGAAAGGGTCACGTTAGATAGGCTTAAGCCGGCGCACGTTATGACAGATGAGCTTACGGTTCCAGCCCAGGTCCCCCGTCAGGGTTGCCCTCCCCTTCTAAGACCCCGGCTAGGTCTGCACTAGATGAGTTTTCTGGTTTCCAGCCTGCTATGGACTGTGTTTCACCTGCCCGTCATCCACGAGGACGTCCCGCATGACAGATTTCTCCGGTGGCTCCGGCTGGAGGACGGCGCAGCTGTTATGGCAGGCTCATCAGGCCCCCAGTGAGAGACTGATTTTGACTACGGCCATCCCATCTGGGTGTTCGGGGGGCGGGGGGGGGGGGGGTGCTGTGTGGCAGACTGAAGAGGTACCTCTCACCCTATGGGACTTGGGGTTGGGGGGCATGGTTTGTCATTCTCGGTGTTGGAGTCCGGGAGTGGTTATTGTCAGTTGTTTGATGGCAGCTGAGGGGTAAAGATAAAGACCCACCTTCGTCTCCTGTGTATTTCTTCCTCTTGCCACAGTAAATGTTTCAGCACACTGAAAGGTCCGCACATTATCCAACTGATTGGACACTATTTTGGAGAGGTGGGTTTCTCTGAATGCACTATAAGAAGTTATACCGATAACAGGATTTACAAAATAAAACAGGAAATGAACTGAAAACATAAATATTTTAAAAATCTAAAATAAAAAAAAACATGAAATTCTGCCGCATATGGCTTCATATGTCTACAAATCTTGTTCACACTGCCTTTATTTAACAGTATTAATGGAGTCAAAATGATTCATGTATGTCATCCAAAATAACTGGCAGATGTTGTCACAACCCGCCTCACCTGTCTCTCGCTCCAGCTGCGCACACACCTGCGCCTCATCAAGCCCGGGCTATTTAGCCCGCTCCGCCTGGAGCCTCGGCCTGGAGCCATCTGCTCTCCAATGATCGTGCTACCCGCACTCGCCTTCTCTACCTCTGCATCGCTTGACCAACCAACCTTCACCATCCACGTAAGCCATCATTCGTCTCACCCTCTCTCCAGTCTTTCTCCCCTGTGCACAGGTGGATCCCCTGGCGGTGGATTCTCCTCTCGTCATCGCCATCTCCTCACCTGCAGCGCCGAGCGCACATTGGAGCGCTGTCTACCAGGCAGGAGAACCTGCGGCTCGCCGACACCAGCCACCAAGACCACCTGCAAGTAAGCCACTGCCAAAATATTATTCCACTGGGTGAATTCCGGCAGTTAACCCTTCATCTGCTCTGCCCCTAGGGTTGCCTGGCTGCACGGCGCACTGCTTCGCCCTCGGAGCATCCTGTCCTCCAGCATTGCATCCACATTCCACTCTCACGCATCCACACACGCTTTGCACTTAATAAATCATTGTTGACTCTGACTCGAGCCTGTGTGCGTGTTCCCTGGGCCAGAACTTATGTCAGTACGGCTCCAGCAGAGCGGCCCGGCGGACAGCGGGCTCGCACACCGGTTGAACAACTTGGAGGCTCGAGTCGATCAGATCATGCATCAGCAACAAGTAATATTAAATCAGCTCACCCGGATCACCCGCCGGCTGGACTGTTTGGACCCCCCGCAGGTGTTCCCTCCAGCTCCCCGCGGTGGGCCAGCTCCCGCCGCTCCTTCGGCTAGCCAGGCTAGCCCGGGGCCACCAACCTGGCTCACTCCCATCCCCATGCCCACGCGCTTCAGCGGTAAGCTCGGTGAAGCGCACGGGCTCCTCCTCCAGTGTGAGTCGGTGTTCCAGCGTGTTCCCGGGGACTTCCTGATGGATCACAGCCAAATTGGTTATATCACCAATCTCTTGGAAGGGCGAGGGTTAGCCTGGGCCTACACCGTCATGGCGAGACCCAGCTACACTAACCTGACTTATGCCCAATTCGTCCAAGATTTCAATGAGGTTTTTGACCATTCGGACCGGGATAACGTGCTAACAACCCGGTTGCTAAACCTTCGCCAGGGTAGCCGTTCAGCCGCCGACAACGCTGTCGACTTCCGGGTTGTGGCGGCGGAAGTTGGATGGGGAGATGCTGCCCTCTGTAGCATTTTCATCCGTAGCCTGAGCTCAAGCCTTCGGGACAAACTGGCCTGTAGGGATCCGCCAGAGCGGCTCACCGAGCTGATTTCCCTCACCATAAGCCTTGACAACAGGTTGAGAGAACGGGCCGCCGAGCGGAAGTCTTCCAGCCGCTCGAGCGGTGTTCTCCCCCGCACCTCTCAACCTCGCCCCCTGGTGTTGCCCGCGCCAGAGTCCGCCGACGAGCCGGAGGCGATGCTGATTGGCCGGGCTAAGCTCCCACAGGCGGAGAAACAGTGCTGCAGGGAGCTCTCTGCATGTACTGCGGAGACGACCAGCATGCCGTGGAATCTTGCCCGGTAAGGCCAAAAGGGGGAGTCCGCAAGTCACTACAGGGGGCCTCGTGGACGCATCCCAACCTAACGCCCTATCAAAGTGCATGTTACCAATTAGGTTCTGTCAAAACGCCATGGAACACCTCACTCATGCACTGGTGGACTCGGGGGCAGAGCAGAGCTTTATTTCTAAGGGCCTGGCAACCCGCCTGGGCATCCTTTGCCAACCGCTGCCGACTCCTCTAAATCTCGTCTCCCTCTCTGCCTCTGAAGAAGGCTACACACCGGACAGTCCCGATCCCGGTCATTATTTCCGGAAATCACCGGGAGGACCTCAGCTTTTTCATGCTGCCCACCTCGGCCGCCTCCGTCATCCTGGGCTACTCCTGGCTGTGCCAGCACAGCCCAACCTTTGACTGGCAGTCGGGTAGCGTCCTCTCCTGGAGCACCTTCTGCTTGGGCGCCTGCCTCCAGTCCGCCACCTGTGCCCCGTCACTTCCTCTTTCCTCCTCTAACGTGCCTCCTCCGGACCTCTCCCAAGTGCCCCCAGAGTTCCACGACCTAGGAACAGTCTTCAGCAAGTCCAAGGCGCTGTCCCTTCCCCCCCACCGCCCCTATGACTGCGCCATCAACCTCTGCCCGGGGGCGCCCTTACCCTCCAGTCGACTGTACAGCCTGTCAGCCCCGGAGCACGAAGCCATGGATACATACATCAAGGAGTCGCTCAGCTCCGGCATTGTCCGCCCCTCTTCGTCCCCAGTCGGAGTGGGTTTCTTCTTTGTTCCCAAGAAGGATGGGTCCCTTCGGCCGTGCATCGACTTCCGGGCGCTGAATGACATAACAGTCAAGGACAGGTATACACTGCCGTTGATGGACTCAGCTTTCGACTCTCTGCAGGGGGCCACCTGGTTTACGAAGCTGGACCTCCGCAGCGCATATCATCTCGTTTGGATCCGGGAGGGCGATGAGTGGAAGACAGGGTTCCGGATGCCCAACGGTCATTTTGAGTATCTTGTCATGCCGTTTGGGCTCACCAACGCGCCGACCGTCTTCCAGCGTCTGATCAGTGACGTCCTCCGTGACTTCCTGGGGGTGTTCGTTTTTGTGTACCTGGACGACATCTTGATCTTCTCCCGATTGTGGGAGGAGCACCAGGTTCACGTGAGGCGGGTCCTCCAACGCCTCCTGGAGAACAGACTCTACGTAAAAGCAAAGAAGTGTGAATTCTATGCTGACAAGACCTCCTTCCTGGGCTTTATTATTTCACACAACCAGATCATCCCCGACCCTGCCAAGGTCAAGGTGGTAGTTGAGTGGCCTACCCCCTCATCTAGGAAGCAGGTCCAGCAGTTCCTCGGCTTCGCTAATTTTTACCGGCGTTTTGTCCCTAAGTATAGTGCCATCGCTTCTCCCTTGACCCGCCTCACCTTCCCCAAGGTGCCGTTCCAGTGGAACGAGGACGCCGTGGCTGCCTTCGCTGCGCTGAAGACGGAGTTTTCCTCCTCCCGGGTCCTGACCCAGGTGGACCCCTCACTGCAGTGTCTCGTGGAAGTGGACGCCTCTGATATGGTGGTGGGGGCGGTGTTGTCTCAGCGCTCTCCGGTGGACGGGGTGGTTCACCCCTGTGCCTTTTTCTCCCAGCGCTTGTCTGCAGCGGAGAGGAATTATGACGTCGGCGACAGAGAGCTCCTGGCAGTTAAGCTCGTGCTCCAGGAGTGGCGTCACTGGCTCGAGGGGGTGGCTCAGCCTTTCGTGGTTTGGACAGACCACAAGAACCTGGAGTACCTGACGACAGCCAAGCGCCTGAATGCCCGCCAGGCGTGCTGGGCTCTGTTCTTTGGCCGCTTCAGGTTCACCATCACCTACCGTCCCGGCTCCAAGAACGGTAAACCGGATGCTCTGTCCAGGCAGTTCGCCCCAGAAGCCCCCGGGGATCAGGACCACACCATCCTGCCGGCCTAGTGTGTTGTGGGTGCTGTCTCTTGGTCCATCAGGGACAAGGTCCGGAGGGCACAGGAAACCGAACTCGATCCTAGCGGCAGTCCGGCGGGGAGGCTGTTCGTTCCATCGTCAGTCTGGGGTGACGTCATCCATTGGGCTCACACTTCCAAGCTCACCTGTCACCCTGGGACCTCCCAACTAATTGAGCTCCTCCAGAGGTCCTTTTGGTGGCCGGGCCTCCGGGACGACGTTGCTAATTACGTCCGCTCCTGCCCCCAGTGTGCGACTGGCAAAAAACCATCCTCCCCTCCAGCTGGTCTCCTCCACCCTCTGCTGGTCCCCAGTAGACACTGGTCCCATGTGGCCTTAGATTTCATCACCGGCCTCCCAACGTCCAATTCCTTTACCACCATCCTGACCATCGTGGACCGGTTCTCTAGGGCCGCCCACTTCGTGCCGCTCCACGGCCTTCCTATGGCGCGGGAGACAGCGGACTTGTTGGTCCAACATGTTGTGAGGCTGCATGGGATTCCGGTGGATGTCGTCTCTGACCGGGGGCCTCAGTTCATATCCAGGGTCTGGACGTGCTTCTGCAAAGCTTTGGGGGCTACGATGAGTTTGTCGTCCGGTCACCACCCCCAGTCCAACGGGCAGTGCGAGCGGACTAATCAGGAGCTGGAAGCTGCACTGCGCTGCGTCACCTCCTCTAACCCCTCCTCCTGGAGCACCCATCTGCCCTGGATAGAGTATGCACATAATTCCACTTTGTCATCAGCCATCGGGATGTCTCTCTTCCGGGCGTTGCTGGGATATGACCCCCCGTTGTTCTCTGAAGAGGAGGGGGAGGTGGCGGTGCCTTCCATCCAGGCCCATCTTAGGCGCTGTCGGCACATTTGGACCACTGTGCGCCGTGCGCTTTTAGACACAGCTGAGTGCAATGCCAGGACGGCTAACCGCCACAGCAGGGCTGCACCTCACTATCAGGTAGGTCAGCAGGTCTGGCTATCTACGCGGGACATTAACCTGAAGGCCGAGAGGAGGAAGCTGGCCCAACGTTTCATTGGCCCGTTCCCCATCGTGAAGATCATCAATCCGGTGGCTGTGCGTCTGGCTCTCCCCCCCTCCCTCCGCGTCTGTCCGACATTCCATGTCTCCCGCATTAAGCCTGTGGTGTCTAATCCTCTATGTCCTCTTCCTAGGGCTCCACCCCCTCCCGTGATGATCGACGGCGACCAGGCGTGGAGGGTCTCCTCCATCCTGGACTCCCACCGCCGAGGTCACGGACTGCAATACCTGGTAGATTGGGAGGGGTATGGCCCCGAGTGGAGGTCCTGGGTGCGCCCATCATTCATGCTGGACGAGCGCCTCGTCACGGAGTTCCACCTGGCGCACCCAAGTAAGCCAGCGCCGGGAGGCGCTGCTCGGGGGGCGGAGTACTGTCACAACCCGCTCTCGCCTGTCTCCCGCTCCAGCTGCGCGCACACCTGCACCTCATCAAGCCTGGGCTATTTAGCCCGCTCCGCCTGGAGCCTCGGCCTGGAGCTGTCTGCTCTCCAACGATCGTGCTACCCGCACTCACCTTCTCTACCTCCGCATCGCTGGACCAACCAACCTTCACCATCCACGTAAGCCATCATTCGTCTCACCCTCTCTCCAGTCTTTCTCCCCTGTGCACAGGTGGATCCCCTGGCGGTGGATTCTCTTCTCCTCGTCGCCATCTCCTCACCCGCAGCGCCGAGCGCACATTGGAGCGCTGTCTACCAGGCAGGAGACCTGCGGCTCGCCGACGCCAGCCACCAAGACCACCTGCAAGTAAGCCACAGCCAAAATATTATTCCACTGGGTGAATTCCGGCAGTTAACCCTTCATCTGCTCTGCCCCTAGGGTTGCCTGGCTGCACGACGCGCTGCTTCGCCCTCGGCGCATCCTGTCCTCCAGCATTACATCCACATTCCACTCTCACGCATCCACACACGCTTTGCACTTAATAAATCATTGTTGAATCTGACTCGAGCCTGTGTGCGTGTTCCCTGGGCCAGAACTTATGTCAGATGTAATGTACATATGAAAGTTGCATTCCGTAAATCTAAAGGAAATTCAACCTTTTTTGCAGCTGGTGCATATGAGAAATTGACTTGTAAAGCAGTCACAGAAAAAGTGTTTGTCACCATGTATAAACCTGGGAAACAATTTATCTAAATGTGTAAAGAAGGCCCAACAAGAACCATCTTTTACACTTTGAGAGTGATAAGGTTTAGTAATGGAACTTGCAGCAACAACCTCAATAAACCATTGCATAAAGAGTTGCAGTCAACAGGCTGCACACACCCAATAGCACTGACTACTGCAACATGTAATCATGTGGAAAACAATACAGAAATTGAGCTGCATGAGATTACTGTAAATTCCTCAAACATTATTGACTTTTTTGATTAACACATGATCATTTTAGAGCTGCACTGAGTATATTTCTGACAGAATAGTTGCTTGCAAGTGTTTCCCATTAAAGAAAAAAAAAAACTACAAATATAAAACCTTACAGTTTAACACTGAAAAACAGTCATCTTTATCATGCAGTGTAAACACACCTCTAGCTTTGGCTTTGATTTACAGAGCTGCTTTTACATCTTTATTCAGATAAGAAGAAAATATTTTTAAAAATGGCAGCTTTTATACTTCAATCCGGAGAAGTATAATAAATAATGGCAGCACTTACTGCCATAACAAACTCTCAGACTAATTTCAGGGGCTTGAGGGGAATTTATTTAAAGTATCTTTTCAGAAAAATTAAGTTTTAGCCTCAAGGACTTAGAATGGACGAATATAAAATTATTGAAATTGTGAGCATACATCTTTGAGAGTGGTCTTTATTGCCTTCCTTCTCCTCTTCAGAGGCCACAACAAGTGCACACAAGCGAAGCCCGGATTAGTGGGTAATGGCTGGCATCAATATGACTGTAATGTCATTTCAAGATGCATCCTGATCGTTACTGGCCTGGCAAGAGTGGTCCCCAGCTCGCTGTAATGACCGGGATGTCAGGAAAACAAATGTTATTACGTGGCCATATTAAATATAGCTGCTATTTCTGTGACAGAAGTGCAAAATACAGAAGGCAGCTTATTTCTGATGTGTTTGTTTGCATCAGCCCTTGCTGGTCGCTGTGTCAGACCAAGAATCAGCTGCAGTGTCATTAACAGATTAGATAAAAGCATACATGTTTGCACCAGTTCTGCTTGTAGAAATGACTGTTTTAGAAATTGTTTTAAAAGTGACTTAAGAAAATAAAAGGAACAGGATTATATTTTATGTTCACATTAATAAATAAAGCATATATGGATGAATTTCAATAACATCATATAGGGTAATATTTTTTTTAAAGCAGCTTTAGGAATATTTTATTGCCTTATTCATTATCAATCTAAGTTAATAGGTCCAAAGATGCACAATCCAAGTTTTATTATTTTTGAAGATGATTAATAAATTAAACTGGGTGAGGTTTGGGGAATGCCATGTTAAAGATCGACAGTGACCTACACTACAGTGGCCCAGGAGATCCCAAAATACTCCTTGCAGAAAGCAAAGATGATTGAGGGCCCTGTTATGAGAATCATCAGTGATTTTTTTGTGCCACATTTCCAGCTTTATGCCAGTGGTTTTGTTAGTTTCTGCCAGCGCATTCTGTTTTTTTATGCTTTGCATCACACCATCTAACTACCAGTAGACAGTGCACCAGTTTTTGTGCTGGGAGGTGGAGGCTCATTTCAAAGAGGTGTGGCAGTGTGCAATATCATGCACATCTCTGTTTTGATGCATTTTATGACAATGTGCTTTTGATCAGGAAAAATGGGGTCTGTCATCAGAAGTGCATTGTTCAATGCTATTTCAGCGGCCTGTTTTGAAAATGCACAGCTCCGGAGCTCAAGGGGAAACCGCATACACTGAGATTTTGTTATTTTTCTGGAAAGAGTTGTAACAAGTTATAATCTAATCACCGGCCATTTTAATTATAATATTGTGGAGAGTGCAAATAAAGGAACCAGACTTGCACAGCAGACAAACTTTATTTCTCTCTCTCACTTCATTCTTACACAGAAAAAGAATCTCTCAATACACCTAGGGTCTCTCCTTTTATATCACTCCATTCCTTCCCCCTGCTTCCTGAAATCTTGCATCACAATACATTCACACATCCACCCCCTTACTGTCCCCGCAGCGACTCCTTCCTGCTGCATTACCATAATTTCTCCCATTACAATACGTACTGTCCTCCTCCGTTTAATCCCCCATGCTCTACCAGCAGAGGGACTATTCTCCTCCCCTCTGCTTCCAGTCTGAGATGAATATCCCAGCGTGGGTTCCCTATACCCCCCCCCCCCCCAGAGTCTCAGACTGAGTTTCAACCCTCACGTCCTTTAGGCTTCAGTCTCCTCCCATATTTGCTGTAACGAAGGTTCTTCGGCTCCGCGGTGCTGCTGTGCCGGTGGGGGGCTCTTGGGGGTGTGTCTGCCTGCGAGTGGGCAGTGGTGAAGGGGGGTGGCATTCGACTTGCCCGTGTGGCTGCTCTGATGAGTCTTTTACCTGGGGAGTTCTCAGTGGGGGTCTTCCACGCCGAGGAGCCCAAGCCAACATCACTTGCTTGTCCGCCACCACAAAGGCGGGCTTCAGTCTGTCTATACATATTTTCTCCCGACGATCCCCCCAAGTCTAACAAAAAATGTTTGTCCCCTGGTTCCAGCACTCTGAACGGGCTATCACAGAGTAGGCGCATTGGGGGGCGGTGGCCATCGTGCCTGACAAACACGAACGCCACGTTCTCCAAAGTTTTTGACACAAAAGCCCATGGAAAACAGTGGTGGGCCAGGCCCGGTAGCGTGCCTGTGTCTGCGCTATGCTGCGAACGCTGAGACAGATAGTTGTCCGGCGCGGGATTATCTGGTAAAAATTCCCCGGGGAGCCGCAGTGGCTGAGAAAAAAACAAGCTCCGCCAGGGAAGCCTCCAAATCCTCTTTTGGTGCGGAACGCAACCCTAACAGAACCCACGGCAACCGGTCTACTCAATTTGCATCCATAAGCGAAGCCCTGAGCGCTGCTTTCAGCGACCTATGGAAGCGCTCGCATAACCCATTGGCCTGTGGGTTGTACGCGGTTGTGCGATGCATTGCTACCCCCAGGCTATGGGCCATCGCAGACCAGAGATCGGAAACAAACTGAGGGCCCCTATCAGATGTGAAATCAGACGGGATGCCAAAACGTGCCACCCATGTTGTCAAAAAGTCGCGCGCCACGTCCGCGGACGTGGTTGCCGCTAGCGGGACTGCTTCTGGCCAGTGTGTGGTGCGGTCCATCACTGTCAGAAGGTGCGTGAACCCTTGTGATGGTGGGAGGGGGCCCAGGAGGTCCACATGAACATGGTTGAACCTCTTAGCCGGTATACGAAACGGCTTCAAAGGGGCCTTCGTGTGTCTGTGTACTTTGGCTCGTCGGCACGCTATGCAGGCTGCCGCCCACTCTTTCACTTGTTTGCACAGGCCTGGCCATACGAACTTCGCTCCAACCATTTTGACTGACGTGCGCACTCCTGGGTGCGCCAGAGCGTGAACTGACTCAAACACTCGGCGGCGCCAAGCAACTGGGACCACCAGGCGTGGGCATCCCGTGGAGACGTCACAGATTGGGGGGGGGTGGCTGCCGTCTTGCAGTACTCTGCTCTCCAGCCTTAACCCTGTTGGTCCAGACTGGAGTGCGCACACGTCCGCATTGTCCATCTGCTCTGTGGCCATGGCTGTATAATCTATCCCTATGCAGACTGGGGCCACTACTGCACGTGAGAGGCAGTCCGCCACCACAATCAGTTTACCTGCCACATGCTGAATATCGGTCGTAAATTCTGAGATTGCGGCTAGCTGTCTCTGCTGCTGGCCCGACCATAGTTCATCGTGTACATTAGCAGCTTGTGGTCCACGAATGCAGTGAAGCTGCACCCTTCCAGCAAGAACAGGAAGTGGTGTATGGCCAGGTGGAGAGCCAGCAACTCTCTGTCGAACGCGCTGTATTTACGCTTACTGTTGCGCAAAGCCCTGCTAAAAAAAAGCGAGCGGCTGCCAAGAACCGGCAAAACGTTGCTCCACGACGACCCCTATGGCCACGTCCGCGGCGTTGGTAGTGAGCGCTATCCGAGCCGCCGGGTCCGGGTGCGCCAACAGTGCGGCGTTTGCCAGGGCTGTTTTAACCTCAGAGAATGCCTTCTCCCGCTCCGGAGTCCAATCGACTCTGTCCGCCGGCTTCTGTTTCTTGAGCGCAGCGTACAATGACTGCATGAGCTGAGCGCGTGGAAGGAACTGGTAAACCATCCCCAAAAACTCCTGCAGCACCCTGACCATCTGAGGCTGGGGAAAATTCGCCACGGCGCACACTTTGTCGGGCAAGGGTATCGCTACCTCCGGTGAGATGTGGTGCCCCAAAAAGTCAATCCCTGACACGCCGAACTGGCATTTCGCCGGGTTGATTATTAACCCGTGCTCCTCCAACCTCCGGAAAACCGTCCTGAGGTGGGTTACGTGTTCGTCCTCTGACGCGCTGGCCACCAGGATGTCATCCAGGTAGACAAACACAAATGGCAGATCGCGCAACACCACATCCATCATGGGTTGGAATGTCTGTGCCGCGCCTTTTAATCCGAAAGGCATGCGTAAAAACTCAAGCAGGCCAAACAGAGTTATTACTGCTGTTTTGGGTATGTCCTCCGCGCACACCAGGACCTGGTGGCAACCGCAGACCAGGTCTATTTTAGAAAAAAATGTGTGCCCCGGCAAGGTGAATGGAAAAATCCTGAATATGGGGAATGAGGTAGTGGTCATGCGCTGTGGCATTATTCAATCTGCAGAAATCTCCGCACGGTCGCCACGATCCCTCGGCCTTAGGGACCATGTGTAGTGGGGATGCCCATGGGCTGTTTGAGCACCTGATGATGCCCAACCTTTCCAAGTTGGCAAACTCCTCGCGTGCTATGGCCAGTTTAGCTGCGTCCAGGCACCGAGGTCATGCGAAAACGGGCGACCCAGTGGTGGTGAAAAAGTGTTCCACCCCGTGTTTAGTGATGGCCACCGAAAACGTCAGGACCGTGAGTGCTGGGAAGTGAGTGAGTAGTGTGTGGAACTTACCGCCTGGAGCTGTGACGTTGACTAGCGTTGCTGGCCCGGCCCCTCGAGCTGTACAGGGGAGAGAATCAAAAGACATTGCATTAACCAGGTGTCTGTTAGCAACATCGACTAGCAACCTGTGTGCACATAGAAAATCAGCTCCCAATATTGGGAAACTGCATGCCGCTATGACGAATGTCCACTCGTACATACGGCCGTGTAGGGACACAGTCAGTGTCCTCTCACCAAAAGTCCTAATGTCCGAGCCGTTTACGGCTATCAGCTCAGGGCCGCTAGCTCCCGCTAGCCGGTCGGCGTAGGACGGCAGGATGAGGCTCTTTTGGGAGCCGGTGTCTACGAGGAACCGTCTCCCTGAGCGTGAGTCCGTCACATAGAGCAGCTTGTTTTCTTCACCGGTGGTCACAGCTGCTACTGACTGCCGGCCTTGGCGTTTCCCGAACGCTTGAATCGGCACAATGGCACACATCTGCGTGCGTTCTCTCCAGAACGGTGGTGGTAGGAGCAGAGCGTGTCTCTCTGGCGCTTTCTGGCCCCCACTGCCACTACCGTCGCCGGCTCCTCGCCTCCGCTGGTCATCTTGCTGGGTTCCGACGCCGCTGCGTTCACTGTGAGGGCTCTGGTGGTGAGGATAATCCGATCTGCCTCCTGGGCTAGCGCACGGTAGTCGCGTGCGGCCAGCAACGGCGAGTTGGCCAGGACCGTGCTTGCCTCTGTTGGGAGGTTCCGGAAGAAAAGGTGGGCAAACAGAAAATGCCCATCGTCCGTCCCCATCAACGCCAACATCTTCTCCATCAGTTCGACCATCGACCTATCTCCTAACTCGGAGCGCCTCAGGAGCCTCTCTGCTCTCTCACAGTCTGAGAGTGTGTAGCGTCGGGTCAGCGCAGCCTTGAGAGTCCCGTATTTATCGTGGGCTGGAGGCTGTTGGAGCAGGCTCGCTACTTGCTGAGTCGTGCAAGCGTCCAGCACTGTGATCACATAGTAATATCTGGTGTCATCTGCCGTTATTCCCCGGAGGGCAAACTGAGCCTCGGTGTGGAGGAACCAAGACCGCGGGTCATGCAGCCAAAAGTCCAGTAGTTTGATCGAAACAGCGCACGTGTTGCTGGGGCTTCCCGTCCGGGCCGACTCCGGAGTTCTTGTCTCGTGTTCCATAATTTGTCAAGGGTCACCAGTGTGGAGAGTGCAAATAAAGGAACCAGACCTGCACAACAGACGACTTTATTTCTCTCTCTCACTTCATTCTTACACAGAAAAAGAATCTCTCAATACACCTAGGGTCTCTTCTTTTATATCACTCCATTCCTTCCCCCTGCTGCCTGAAATCTTGCATCACAGTACATTCACACATCCACCCCTTACTGTCCCCGCAGCTACTCCTTCCTGCCGCATTACCATAATTTCTCCCATTACAATACGTACTGTCCTCCTCCGTTTAATCCCCCACACTCTACCAGCAGAGGGACCATTCCCCTCCCCTCTGCTTCCAGTCTGAGATGAATATCCCAGCGTGGGTTCCCTACAATATCATGATACATGCTTATTCCATCCACTTACCGTTGGAGTCTATAGATTAGACATTACTACATTTTATTTTTAGGGGAATCAATGAATGAACGGGGAGTGTGTGTGTGTGTGTGTGTGTGTGCGTGTGTGTGTGTTTTGGGGCACATGGGAGGGAGGCGTGGTAGCATCAGTCTGAAGATTTTAAACTGCAAACCTCTTCATGACAAAGTATTCTGTCCACTAATTTGTCAAGTGTGCCATCATATCTCGTGTTCATTTGTGCTTGCATGTCCCGATTAAGGAAAAACACATTCAGCCATTACGTCAAATAGGTTCATTTTGTCTTCTTTTAATTATTTATCTTTTGTTCATATAAAAGACAAAAAATAAAATAGAAAGATGTCTTTACCTTCTTTACATGTTTCAACTGCACTGCAGCCTTCGTGAGAAGAATCAGCTGATTGCTGCCAGGTGACATTTATCAGCTGATTTTCGTAGGCGGGGCCAGCTCAGCAGATCTGTCGGATCCACCGAGCCGGCCCTGCCTCCCGCCGTCAGATGGTCTCTGGAGAATGTGGTCCCAGGTGTGGGAAAGCATAAAGGCCCCCTCATCTCGGTTCATGGTGTCTTTTCCCCGCTTCCTGATCTCTATGGCCTCCTTGATCCAGCGTTTGTGTCTGTTGCTCTCCGATCCAATAATTTTTGTGTTGTCCCAGTCCATGATGTGATTATTTCTTTTGCAGTGATCTGATATTGCTGATTTTAATGTTTCTTGTTCTGCCTTTTCTTTTTGTGATCTTGTGAGTCGTCCTTGTGTTTCCTTCTCACATTCCTTCTGGTGTTCTTTTTTTCTTGTGGTGAATAATCTTCCAGTTTCTCCAATGTAGGTTTTGTTGCATGATCTGCATATTTCATATATTACATTGCATTTTTTGTCTTGTTCTATTCTGTCCTTGGGGTGTACTAACAACTGTCTTAATTTTTTGTGTGGTTTGACTGCTGTGTTTATTCTGTATTTTTTCATGATCCTTTGAATTGGTTCCGTGATCCCTCGTATGTATGGTATAGTTATGGTGTCCTTGTTTTTGATTTCGGCTTTTGTTCTATGTCTTATTTCCTGTTTATTTTCTTTGTTTTTGACTTGCTGTTTCCCTTTGTTTATGGCCCATACTGGATATTGGCAGCGTATAAGTGCATGTTTTATGTGGTTTCCCTCCTCCTGTCTGTCTTCTTGGTCTGTGATGATGGTGGCTCGTTCATATAACGTCCTGACGACTGATAGCTTGTGTGCTGTGGGGTGTTCCGATGTCCATAGTAGGTATTGATCTGTGTAGGTTGGTTTCCTGTAGACTGTGATTTTTATGCTGCCATCATCGTTGTGGTGGATTTTCATGTCCAGAAAGGCTATGGTGCCATTTTCCTCCTCTTCGTGTGTGAATTGTATGTTCCCAGTGCTGTCCGTGCTGTTCAGATGGTCAGTGAGTTCTTGTGTATGTCGTTTCCTTATTTTTTCCAGAATGTCATCCACGTATCTCTTCCAAAGGGTGGGTTTGCATTGTGTAGGTGCTGTGTTGATGGCTTTGTTTTCCAGATCCTCCATAAAAAAACTGCTCATGATGGCTGATAGTGGGTCTCCCATTGCAAATCCTTCTTTTTGTCTGTAAATTTTTCCTCTGAATTGAAAATAAGTGGATTTTGCAACGTACTGTAATAATTTGGATATGTCATGAACTGTGAGATTGGTGCGTCTTTTTAGGGTACTGTCATTGTTGAGGCGTTCTTGCACTATATGTAGTGTGACGTCAACAGGTGTCTTTGTGAATAAAGAGATGACGTCATGTGAAATGAGGATCTCGTCTGATTCTATTTTTGTATCTTTGAGTTCTTGTGCCAGCTCTTTTGAATTTTTGCAGTGGAAATCTGATAGTCCAAGGAGGGATTTGATGATTTCAGCTAGGGCTTTTGATAAGTTGTACGTGACTGATCCGATACTGTCTATTATTGGCCGCAGGGGGATATCCTTTTTATGTATTTTCAGAGTTCCATAGATCCGGGGGGTGATGCTGGCTGTGGGCATCAGGTGATCATATGCGTCCTTTGTGATTTTTTTGCTTTCTAATAGAGGTTTGAGAAGGGCTTTTAGCATTTTTTTCTTTTCTTCTGTGGGGTTTATTTTAATGATTTCATATCTGATTTCATATGAAATCATTCATTCCCGCCACCCGGTGGGAGTCGGGGCCGGCTCGGTGGATCCGACAGATCTGCTGAGCTGGCCCCGCCTACGAAAATCAGCTGATAAATGTCACCTGGCAGCAATCAGCTGATTCTTCTGATTCTTCTGCTGATGACGGCAGCATAAAAATCACAGTCTACAAGAAACCAACCCACACAGATCAATACCTACTATGGACATCGGAACACCCCACAGCACACAAGCTATCAGTCGTCAGGACGTTATATGAACGAGCCACCATCATCACGGACCAAGAAGACAGACAGGAGGAGGGAAACCACATAAAACATGCACTTATATGCTGCCAATATCCAGTATGGGCTATAAACAAAGGGAAACAGCAAGTCAAAAACAAAGAAAATAAGCAGGAAATAAGACAGAGAACAAAAGCCGAAATCAAAAACAAGGACACCATAACTATACCATACATACGAGGGATCACGGAACCAATTCAAAGGATCATGAAAAAATACAAAATAAACACAGCAGTCAAACCACACAAAAAATGAAGACAGTTATTAGTACACCCCAAGGACAGAATAGAACAAGACAAAAAATGCAATGTAATATATGAAATATCATGCAGATCATGCAACAAAACCTACATTGGAGAAACTGGAAGATTATTCACCACAAGAAAAAAAGAACACCAGAAGGAATGTGAGAAGGAAACACAAGGACGACTCACAAGATCACAAAAAGAAAAGGCAGAACAAGAAACATTAAAATCAGCAATATCAGATCACTGCAAAAGAAATAATCACATCATGGACTGGGACAACACAAAAATTATTGGATCGGAGAGCAACAGACACAAATGCTGGATCAAGGAGGCCATAGAGATCAGGAAGCGGGGAAAAGACACCATGAACCGAGATGAGGGGGGCTTTATGCTTTCCCACACCTGGAACCACATTCTCCAGAGACCATCTGACGGCGGGAGGCGGGGCCGGCTCGGTGGATCCGACAGATCTGCTGAGCTGGCCCCGCCTACGAAAATCAGCTGATAAATATCACCTGGAAGCAATCAGCTGATTCTTCTGACGAAGGCTGCAGTGCAGTTGAAACATGTAAAGAAGGTAAAGACATCTATTTTATTTTTTGTCTTTTATATGAACAAAAGATAAACATTCAGCCGTTGTTTTTTGTTAACCTCCTTCACTATGCTGGCATCAGGAGACATCATAATTACGCATGGATGAGAGGTGTAGGCTCCAATTCAGAGATAATGCCAGAGTTTCTCTTTGTCCATGATTTTGACAGAGTTGTAAAATTTCCTTCAGTTATATTATCATTCATCTGAACTTCTCCTTAAAACTGAGAATGAGGAGCCGCTCTATAAATCTTCTCTGCTGAATGCAAAAGTGTTCTTTTAACGGAAAACTACTTTCAGGATACTCTCATTTTGAATTATTCTGTTAAAAAAAAATTTTTTTAAAAAACTGCCATCATTAGATAGCCTAATTATGTTTTGTGCAGCTGTGTTCAACAGGGTAGATTGGTCCCTCTGTGATCTGGTTAAATTAAAAAGAGGAGTGAATGTAAACCCACACACCATTTTTTTTCCCCCACTGTGCAGTGAAAAACTGTCTGCTGTGTCTTCAAATAGTTTGTATTTAACTGTCCTTATTTAAGCACCTGGCTCTTAAATGCATTTGAAACTTTTTGAACAAGCCCACATTGTCAGTGTTGCTGCCCCAGCAGCATGGTAATCATTACATTCTGGTGTGTCTCATCTGTTGCAGAGGCAACACCTGAGAGCAATGATTACAAGAGGAGGAGATACTGGTGTGTCAGAGGGTGAAGCTGTGTTCACCCAATCAGTGGATTCTCCTCCTATAAAGTGTGCTTGCTCCTCTCAGTCCTCGCCAGATTGTTGACTTGTTAAGTTACTTTCCACCTCTGGAAAACTAACCACTTGTAAACCTGATCCTTTCCTTTTTCCTGGATTTAAACCTAGTTTGCCATATCCTTGCCTAACTCCTGCCATCCTTACCAATATCTAGTGATGGCAGAAATGGAACATTCGAGAGCTCGAATCATTTGGAACAATTGATTTTGAAAAAGAATGGATCATTTGGAACATTTGAAACATCTCCCCACAGCGACATCTGTTGGCCAAATGTTATAATATTACACTCAAACAGTCGAGTGTTTTTGTCTGTGTTTCTGGATGTAAGGATGTAATTGGGGTCATGTTTATTGACAAAGTGCCTGAAACCCTCATCTTCCACAATTGAAAAAGGTTGTGAGTCCTTCACAGTAAGGTCAACTAGTGCCTCGTCTAAATCTTTTTGCCTTCCTGTGAAAGAACAACAAAAAGACTGATTCAGGAGGAATGCTGTCTTGCAACTTGATGTATAGTAAATATATGTAACGATATGTAAAATATGTAACTATATGTAAATGTACAACAATATGGTTTCTTTTAGTGATCAAATGCATAATTATATTTATTGTAAACAATAATAAAGGTGTATAAATAATAAATGTGTACTCGTATGTGTATTAAAAGACCATGAATACATATCACAAACACTATGCTGGCCATGGCTTGATTCAGCACTCAGTTGTGTTGTGCTAGGAATTTAGGCGTCAAGATGTTTTGTCGGTAGGTGTCTCCACATAGTCATGTGAAAAAAATAGGATACCCTGTATAAGCCTGTGTGTGTTTTAAACATATTTGGATATATGGATATTTAATATCAGTGTTTAAAATAATGGGAGATTCACATAATTCGACTAGACAATTAAAAATTTAAGACTTTTTTTTTTTTTTAAATTTTCTGTAAAATATCGTGAGGAATAAGCAAGGATACCCCCATCTTTTTAGGATACCCCCACATTCATTCCAACTTAAAATGGCTAAAATGTTAAAAAATGCAAATAAAAACAAAAACAAGGTTAGACATAGATATGTGAAAATTTCTTAATAAAGAACTGAATATTTAAAGGGTTATCCTAATTTTTTTCACATGACTGTGGTTGTATCATTAGAAAATGCAAGATGCTGCATACAATGTATACATTTAACTTTTTTCCCTCAAGAAGGTTGAAGTAATCCCAGACATCTGACCTGGGACGCTTTCTACCCCCATCCATTTCCAAATGGTGTAAATCCAAAAGCACGCTCAGTACAAGACACTGAGAGGCAAGACTTCGCAAACAAACTGCACTTTAGAGGAGCTTTTAAATGCTTTAAAGCATGTGCAGTGATGAAACAGCAGCCAATCAGGCAAGGACACAAGAAATTATTTTACATATAAAGTATTTACAGACGTGGACAAAATTGTTGGTACCCCTCTGTTAATGAAAGAAACTCACAATAGTCACAGAAATAACTTGAGTCTGACAAAAATGGTAATAAATAAAAATTCTATGAAAATTAACCGATGAAAATCAGACAATGCTTTTGAATTGTGGTTCAACAGAATTATTTTAAAAAAACTCATGAAACAGGCCTGGGCAAAAATGATGGTACCCTTAACTAAATATTTTGTTGCACAACCTTTGGAGGCAATCACTGCAATCAAACGATTTCTGTAACTGTCAATGAGACTTCTGCACCTCTCAGCAGGTATTTTGGCCCATTCCTCATGAGCAAAGCTCCAGTCGTCTCAGGTTTGAAGGGTGCCTTCTCCAGACGGCATGTTTCAGCTCCTCCCACAGATGTTCAATAGGATTTAGATCAGGGCTCATAGAAGGCCACTTTAGAATAGTCCAATGTTTCGCTCTTAGCAATTCTTGGGTGTTTTTAGCTGTGTTTTGGGTCATTATCCTGTTGCAAGACCCATGACCTACGACTGAGACCAAGCTGTCTGACACTGTGCAGCACATTTCTCTCTAGAATACCTTGATAGTCTTGAGATTTCATTGTACCCTGCACAGATTCAAGACACCCTGTGCCAGATGCAACAAAGCAGCCCCAGAACATAACAGAACCTCCTCCATGTTTCACAGTAGGGACAGTGTTCTTTTCTTGGTATGCTTCATTTTTGCATCTGTGAACATAGAGCTGATGTGCCTTGCCAAAAAGTTGCAGTTTTGTCTCTTCTGTCCATAGGATATTCTCCCAAAAGCTTTGTGGCTTGTCAACATGCAGTTTGGCAAATTCCAGTCTGGCTTTTTTATGATTTGTTTTCAACAGTGGTGTCCTCCTTGGTCGTCTCCCATGAAGTCCACTTTGGCTCAAATGACGACGGATGGTGCGATCTGACACTGATGTACCTTGACCTTGGAGTTCACCATGAATGTGTTTAGAGGTTGTTCTGGGCTCTTTTGTTACCATTCGTATTATCCGTCTCCTCCTGTGGCTACGTCCAGGGAGGTTGGCTACAGTCCCGTGGATCTTAAATTTCTGAATATTATGTACAACTGTAGTCACAGGAACATCAAGCTGCTTGGAGATGGTCTTTATAGCCTTTACCTTTTAACATGCTTGTCTATAATTTTATTTCTAATCTCCTGAGACAACTCTCTCCTTTGCTTCCTCTGGTCCATGTTTAGTGTGGTACACACCATGACACCAAACGGCACTGTGACTACTTGTCACCCTTTAAATAGGCCGACTGACTGATTACAAGTTTGTAGACACCTGTGATGTTAATTAGAGGACACATCTTGGTTGAACATGTCCCTATGGTCACATTAGTCACATTATTTTCAATCTTTTCTAGGGGTACCATCATTTTTGTCCAGGCCTGTTTCATGAGTTTGTTTTTTTAAAATAATTCTGTTGAACCACAATTCAAAAACATTGTCTGATTTTCATTGGTTAATTTTCATAGAATTTTTATTTATTACCACTTTTGTCAGATTCAAGTTATTTCTGTGATCATTGTGGGTTTTTCTGTCATTAACAGAGGGGTACCAACAATTTTGTCCACATCTGTATATAATACATATACAGTATTGTGCATAGAATAGGCATTTTCATATTGTGTAATGGTAGTGTTTTATTTAATGGGATAACAAAATCACCGCATAAAACAACGGTGACGTTTCAAAACAGTCTGTGACGTAATGGAACGGGACATTGAACAGTCATGTAGCATCCTCTTTCTGATACAGACCTCGGAACAGTGGTTCGATTCAAAAGTTCCACCTAGGTTTCGATACGTACTAAAACACTGTTTCGACTTTGCCATCGCTACCAATATCTAGTGATGACAAATGAGGCTTTCTGGAGGACTTGAGGCCTTTCATCAAAATGGTTCACATAAGGCGCTTTTCCACTAGGGTCAGTACGGTTCGGCACGGTTTGTCCGCTTTTCCACTAGGTACCCGCCGTCCCTACAGTTCTGTTTTGTGGGAACCGTTCCTATTTTTTTGGACCGCTGAAGAGCAGGTCCAAACCGTACCGGCCCAGTTACGTCAAGCCACTGCTGGCCATTGATTGGTCTGGGCGTAGCGTCATCAGAGTGGGCGTTACACTGACATTCCTGAATCGCTCGCGGGCTGCCATTTGTAATTATTTGTCCCGTGAGCCAGCCAACAAGTGAAATTATATACAACAATGATAGAATGGCTTAACAAAAATCAGAAGAAATCAACACCACGGTCCAGC
The DNA here is from genome assembly GCA_020510985.1 of Pholidichthys leucotaenia. Classification (NCBI taxonomy): domain Eukaryota; kingdom Metazoa; phylum Chordata; class Actinopteri; order Cichliformes; family Pholidichthyidae; genus Pholidichthys; species Pholidichthys leucotaenia. Next base: position 154,420,029 of record CM035841.1, read on the forward strand.
AGAGTTTGCTGTGCATTTCAGCTAATGAGAGAATGCCGAGGGAAGCAGACTGAGCTTGCAGTGGGGAGCACAAGCAGACGCACTAGAAAATAGACGGAGACGCACCGGGAATTAGACCCAGCCACCCGAATTGAATTGAATGTACGGCCGCGACAGCACTCAACTTCAGCAGTTGAAGCCGTGATACTGTGATGGAGATGGTGAGTTATGTGATATTCATGTTTTACGTTATTTTTTCCAGCAGTGGAAAGTTCACTTAGGACAGACGAAAACTTAATCGTGTTTAAATGATGACCTAGCTCAATGCTACGTCTGTCCTTGTATGTTTCTTTTTTGTGTTGACAATATCTGATGAAATAAGCTAGTTGTAATTCTGGTTAAAAAGGTGGGGGTTTTTTTTTACATGTTGCACTTTCGTGCTGTGTATGAACTTAATTTGTGTGTATTTCATTGTAGAGTCCAAACAGGATCTGCTCGGAATGGCGACATTTTGACACCAATGTATTGTGACAGGTAAACAACACATCATATTTATAGTCAAATCTTTTGCTTTTTAAGTTAAAGTATAGGTAAAGTGCCAAATTTAAAGCACAATTTCCACTTAATATGAAAGGGACTGAACTGAGATTTATTTGTGTGAATATTAATTACAGAGTAATTGAAAATGAATCTTCGTCGGCCTCTGTCGGTCTATGATGACCATGGAAGAGAATCCTAAACGTCTACTCTGCTGGAACAGCACCGCCTGTGGCTGAACAGGCCGATGCGTGAATGGCAGTCCCTGTCACACAGGTCGCACTTGTGGGTGGTCTCCGTGCTGCTGGGTCTGTGGCGGTTCTTCCTGCGGGTCCTTTTTTCATCTGCTGCAGCAGTCAGTCTCTCTTCACCCGCCTTGAGCTGTCTGGTCAAGGTGCCTCTCCATTTGGAGCGGTCCGTTGCAAGGTCCTCCCAGCGCTCTGTGTTGATCTCCAGGGCCAGTCGCCAGTTCTCCGTAAAGGACGTCTTTGGGGATTCTGCCATCCTCCATACAGTGAACGTGGCCTAGCCAGCGGAGCCTGCGCTGCCTGAGTAGAGTGAACATGGAGGGAAGGCCGGCGCGGGACAGAACTTCTGTGTTGGGCACTCTGTCCTGCCAGGATATGTCCAGGATGCGGCGAATGCAGCGCAAGTGGAAGGAGTTCAGTCTCTTTTCCTGCCGGGCGTATGTTGTCCATGTCTCACTCCCATAGAGCAGTGTGCTGATGACGCAGGCGTTGTACACTGCCATCTTCATCTTGACAGAGAGTTTGGGATTCTCCCACACTCGTGTGGTGAGGTGAGCGAGTGTGAAGGCTGATTTTCCAATCCTCTTGTCGATCTCTGTATCAAGGGAGAGGTTGTTGCTGATCGTGGACCCCAGGTACGTGAACTGATTCACGACCTCCAGCTCGTAGTCGTCGATGGTGATGGTTGGTGGTGTTTCCGTGCCTTGCGCCAAGACGTTAGTCTTCTTCAGGCTGATGGTAAGCCCGAAGTCCTTGCATGCCTGGGAGAAGCGGTCCATCAGGGTCTGAAGCTCCTGTTGTGTGTGGGTTGCGACTGCAGCGTCGTCTTCCAACATGTCTCTGATTAGAGCCTCGCGTACTTTGGTTCTGGCTTTCAGGCGGGCGAGGTTGAAAAGCCTGCCATCAGATCTTGTGTGCAGGTAGATTCCCTCTGTTGCTGTGCCGAAGGCATGCCTCAGGAGCATAGCAAAGAAAATCCCAAAGAGGGTTGGCGCAAGTACACAGCCCTGTTTCACTCCGCTGCATATGTTGAATGGCTTTGAGACGTTGCCGTCGTGCTGCACTATCCCCTGCATGTTGGTGTGAAACGATTCGATGAGGCTTTGCAACTTTGGTGGGCATACTACCTTTGGCAGGATCTTGAAAAGGCCCTCTCTGCTGACCAGATCGAACGCTTTGGTGAGGTCGATGAAGGCGACGTACAGGGGCATGTTCTGTTCTCTGCATTTCTCCTGGAGTTGGCAGATGGAGAATATCATGTCTACCGTTGATCGCTCAGCGCGGAAGCCACACTGAGACTCGGGGTAGACACGTTTGGCAAGCTTCTGTAGACGAACGAGAACAACTCGTGCATAGACTTTGCCAACAACGCTGAGGAGGGAGATGCCCCTGTAGTTGTTGCAGTCTCTTCTCTCCTCTTTGTTTTTGTAGAGGGTGATGATCTTGGCGTCCCTCATGTCCTGTGGTACGGCACCTTCCTTCCAGCACTGGCAGAGGACGTCATGCAATGGCAGCAGTAGGGCGGTCTTGCAGTGCTTGATCAGGTCGGGGGGTATGCCGTCGTTGCCGGGTGCCTTGCCAGCGGCCAAGCTATCAATGGCCTTGCTGAGTTTGTCGATGGTTGGCTCGGTGTCAAGTTCATCCATGGATGGCAGGCAGTCGATGGCATCAAGGGCTGACGGTGTCACGGTGTTCTGTCTGGAGTAGAGGTCGGAGTAGTGTTCCACCCATCTCTCCATCTGCTTATTCTTTTCTGTGATCATCTCCCCAGTGGAGGATTTGAGGGGGGCCGTCTTGCTCTGAACCGGACCAAGTGCTTTCTTGATGCCATCGTACATACCACGGATGTTCCCTGTTATGGCAGCGATTTGAATGTCTTGGCTGAGCGGAGTCCAGTACTCGTTGGCACAGCGCTGAGCAGTCTGCTGAACTTTGCTTCTCGCAGCCCTGAGAATCTGGAGATTCTTCTCGTTTGGGTACTTCTTGTACTCAGCAAGTGCTAAGTGCTTGGCTTCAATGACGGGGGTCATCTCGGTCAACTTGGCATCAAACCAGTCCTGTGACTTCGAGGTCTTCCTCCCAAAGGTAGCCAAGGCTGTGCGGTGAATGGTGTTTCGCAGCTCTTCCCACTTCTGCTTTGCAGATTCTCCTTCTTGTGGTACACCAAGTTCCTTCTCAAAGGTGGAGGCAAACTGCTCAACAAGTTCTGGTTGGGCCATCTTGCTGGTGTCGATCCATGCCTTTCCAGGCTGTTTAGCACAATGGAATTTATTCAGCTGCAGCTTGACCTTGCAACACACCAATGAATGGTCTGTGTCGCAATCTGCACTCTGGAACGAACGAGTGATTAGCACGTTCTTCAGTGAGGTGCGCCTGGTCAGGATCAAGTCCAGCTGGTGCCAGTGCTTTGAGCGCGGATGTTGCCAGGAAACCTTGTGTTGGGGCTTGGTCTTGAAGAACGAGTTTGTGATGCACAGATCATGATATGTGCAGAACTCGAGCAGCCGCTGTCCGTTGTCATTCAATCTGCCCACGCCAAATGGTCCAAGACAGGAGGGCCAGGAGTTGTGGTCAGCACCCACTCTGGCATTGAAGTCTCCAAGGAGAATGAGTTGTTCAGAGTTGGGGATGATCCTGACAGTTGTTGCGAGATTCTCGTAGAACTCGTCTTTTGCCTCTGGTGTGGCTGTCAGTGTTGGGGCATACACACTGACGAGGGTGACTGGGCCTCAAGTGGTGTTCAAGCGGAGGGTGAGGAGTCGTGCAGAGCCATTGCTGCCCGGTTCCACCATCTTCAGCAAGGTGTTCTTCACTGCGAAGCCCACTCCGTGTTCCCTGTGTTCGTCACTGCCCTTTCCCTGCCAGTAGAACGTGTAGTCCTTCTCTCTGTGTGCCTGCGTCAGCCAACCGTGTTTCCTGGAGAGTGGCGATATCCACTCCCAGTCTCTTCAGCTCATTATTGATGATGGCAGTCTTCCTGGTGTCGTTGATGTCCTTGGGGTTAGCAGCGAGTCCTGTCATCATAGTGCGGACGTTCCAAGTTCCCAGTTTTAGAGTTGGTCTCTTTTGTTTTTTTGTCTTGCCTGGTGTGAAGGTTCTCAGCCTGCTGTTCGGACTTCTCCTCATCCCCATGCACCCAATGAGGAAAGCAAGCTGTGGCGGGACAACACCTTATTGGCTGGGGGCTGCCCAGCTTGAGGCAGGCGGTAGCTGTCCAGTGAGATCCGATGATCCATCCCACCGTCGGGAACAACCCCTGGCGCCGCGCTCTACGCCAATTGAGCGGTGGCTTATAACCAGTAACTGTCATTCCCCGTGTTTTGTCTATGCCAAAGGCGAAGCTGGAGTGTCCTCTCCAGTGATCCAGTGTTCTACCTTCCAGCGTTGGGTGTTGGTAGGATTCAAGCCTGGGCAGGAAGATATGGAGGACAAGATGTTGCCCATGCAGCATGTCCCCCCTCTCCACGTCACTGATGAATCCAAAGGAACAGCAGGGCTGCTACAGTTTGGCACCAGCGCCATCGCAGGAGCTGCCAGAACGATGTTGAGCACAACAGAGAACTGCCTTAGGGGCTCCGACTCCGGATTTTTCCTCAGGGTTGACTCCCGAAGCCTTTCCCATGACCGGGTGTGTCGCAAGGCAGCGGAGGTTTGAAATCAGGGTTTACCTTCCCCTAGATGGGCTACCTTCCCAGGTTGACGAGCCACCATCTACCCGAAGCATCTGGTTTTAAGGCGCCAAAGATCCGCCCTCGCCCCTTCTCCTATTAGTAAAAGCAGTTCCGCCGGGCTTAGAGACTAAACCACACGGGCAGGCTAGGAGTTGGACTTAGTTGTCAGAGGCTTTTCGAGACGCACGCCGTAAGGAGCATTTTATGAGCACTGGGAGCTTAACCCCAGTGCCGCTCCTGGCTATGACAACCTTGGAACCTTGAAAATGAATGGTGCATCCAATAATAGCCACCGTAAACCGCCTCTTTATTTGTTTTTTTTAATCAGAATCAGAATCAGATTTATTGCCATTGTTCATGTAGTACACAAACTAGGAATTTGTCTCGATGCCATGCTGCAACATTAAAAACATGATGAGAAAAAGAGATACTAAAAAACTAAAGGACTGAAAACGTGCAATAAGTGTAGAAAAATAAGTAATAATAAGTAATAATGATAATAATAATAATAACAATACTAGTAATAATGAGTAGTACTAGTCAAGGCAGTTTTAAAAAATTAGCAAGTAGCAGATAATGTGAAGTACCACATAGTGCAGTTGATAATGCAACAGAAAACAGTGATGAATGACGTGAGTCTGGTTGAGCTGCTGTACATAGTGCACGAGAGTCAAAAAGTCACTTAGTGTTCAGCAGTCTGATGGCAGAGGGGAAAAAGCTGTTCATGTGCCGGGAGGTTTTAGTCCGAATGGACCGAAGTCTTCTACCTGAGGGGAGGGGAGCAAACAGTACGTGACCAGGATGTGAAGGATCGGCTATGATCCGGCCAGCATGCCTCCGGGTCCTGGAGATGTACAGGTCCTGGAGAGATGGGAGCTCGCAGCCTATCACCTTCTCAGCATTGCGCACGACGCGCTGCAGCCTTAGTCTGTCCCTGGCAGTGGCTCCTGCATACCACACAGCTATGGAGGAGGTGAGGATGGACTCGATGATGGCCGTGTAGAACTGCACTAACATCTTGGTGGGTAGCTTGAGCTTCCTCAGCTGCCGCAGAAAGAACATCCTCTGCTGGGCCTTTTTGATGAGGGAGCTGATGGTTGGCTCCCATTTGAGGTCTCGGGTGATGGTGGTGCCCAAGAAGCGGAAGGAATCTGCAATGGTGATGGGAGAGCCTGTGATGGTGAGGGGGGGCAGGGGGGTTGTGACTTTCCTGAAGTCCACAATCATCTCCGCTGTCTTCAGAGCATTCAGCTGCAGGTTGTTGTGGCTGCACCAGGACACCAGCTGGGCCACCTCTTCCCTGTAGGCGGACTCGTCGCCGTTGGAGATGAGCCCGATGAGGGTGGTGTCGTCCGCAAACTTAATCAGCTTAACAGACTGGTGGGAGGAGGTGCAGGAGTTGGTATAAAGGGAGAAGAGTAGGGGGGAAAGTACACAGCCCTGGGGTGATCCAATGCTGATGCTAACAGAGTCTGAGACAGACTTCCCCAGCCGCACATGCTGTCTCCGGTCCGTCAGGAAGTCGGTGATCCACCTGCAGAGGGAGTCAGGCACGTTGAGCAGGGACAGCTTGTCCTGGAGCAGATCGGGGCGGATGGTGTTGAATGCGGAGCTGAAGTCCACAAACGGAATCCTGGCGTAGGTTCCCGGGGAGTCCAGGTGCTGCAGGATGGAGTGGAGGGCCAGGTTGACTGCGTCATCCACAGACCTGTTAGCACGGTAGGCAAACTGCAGCGGGTCTAGGAGGGGTGTGGTGATGGACTTGAGGTGAGACAGGACCAGGCGCTCAAAGGACTTCATGACTACAGAGGTGAGCGCTACAGGTCTGAAGTCGTTAAGTCCAGCAATCCGTGGCTTCTTGGGGACAGGGATGATGGTGGAGGATATGAGGCAGGTCGGCACGTGACATTGCTTAAGGGAGGTGTTAAAAATGTCTGTGAAGACAGGAGCCAGCTCTTTCGCACAGTGTCTCAGGGTGGAGGGAGACACACAGTCCGGCCCGGGGGCCTTGCGCGGGTTCAGTCTGGAGAACTGTCTGTGCACGTCCTGCTCACTGATGACAAGGGGAGGGGGGGAGGAGGAGGAGGCGGAGGACGAGGGGGGGACCGCTTTTGATGAATTAGGGGCTGAGGAGGCAGTGGAGCTGGGTGGAGTGGGTGAGTTGGACACAGCTGACGAGGTGTCAAAATGGGCGTAATGTTGGGACAGTTTTTGACAAAGGGCTTTGTCATCCTGACCTTTAGAAGCCTGAGGCCGATAGTTGGTGATTTGCCTCAGTCCTCTCCACACAGAAGCTGAGTCATTAGCAGTGAACTGCTGCTGGAGTTTCTCAGAGTACACAGATTTAGCACTCCTCAGCTCTCTGTTAAACCGATATTTGACCTCTCTGTAGCAGTCCCTGTCTCCACTTTTCAACGCTGCTTCCTTCTCTTTTCTGATCCGTCTGAGCTTAGCTGTGAACCAGGGCTTGTCATTAGAATATCTCACCCTGGTGCGCGATGGGAGAATGTCCTCCTCACAGAAGTTGATGAGTTCACAGTGTCTGTGTACTCATTAAGATCATGTGTGGCTCTTTTAAACATGCCCCAGTCAGTTATTTCCATGCATGTGTTCAGTTTCTCTCCAGCTTCACTGGTCAATTTCTTTGTAGTGGTCACAACAGGTTTAGTGAGTTTCAGTCTTTGTCTGTATGTGGGGATGAGGTGGACCATCACGTGATCAGATAGACCCAGCGCAGCGCGGGGAACAGCGCGATATGCGTCTTTCACAGTGGTGTAACAGTGATCCAGCGTGTTATATCCTCTGGTTGGACATTTAATAAACTGTTTGTAGCGGGGGAGCTCGTGACTCAGATTGCTCTGGTTAAAATCGCCCAACACAATAACCAGGGAGTCTGGAAAGTTCCGCTCCGTAAGTTGGATGTGATCTGCGAGCACGCGCTGAGCTTCGCGTGTGTCCGCGTCGGGAGGGACGTACACAGCGGCGAGGATGAATGAGGCAAACTCGCGCGGGGAATAAAATGGCTTGCAGTTAATAAAAAGAAATTCCAGGGTGGGAGAACAGTGTTTGGAAATCACCGTTATATCAGAGCACCAGCTGTTGTTAATATAGAAGCACACTCCTCCTCCAATAGACTTACCGGAGAGCTCTGTGACGCGATCTGCACGATAAAGTTGAAATCCCTCGAGGCTGATTGCGCAATCTGGAATGTTCTCTTTAAGCCAGGTCTCAGAGAAGCAGATGACAGACAAGGAAACAAGGTCCTTGAATCGCATCAGCAGTCTTAATTCTTCTACCTTGTTCGAGAGAGAATTGGCATTGGATAGAAATATGCCAGGCAAGGCTGTTCGCGTGCCTCTTTTCCGGAGCCGAGCGAGAATCCCCCCTCTCTTCCCTCTTTTCCGCCGTCTTGCTTTTTTGGCCAGACAATGGATCAGATCGGCGGCAGGAGCTAAAAAAACTGGAAGAAGGTCCATGGGAGTGAGAGTCCTGATATTTAATAGTTCTTCACGGGTGTATGAACCGGCAGACGCACAATCAATGAACAAAAACAGACAAATTATAAAAATTAAAGCGCAGCGAGGCACCATGGCGGCCGCCGTGGGCGCCATCTTGGAAAAAAAAAAAAAAAAGATCACTTCTGTGATCCTTTGAGTTAGTCTTAATAGTGTATATTGCACCTTGGGGAATGGGAGTTGTTCAGTCACCATTAGAATTTAGTTTATATGTGTAGTCTATAGTATTTCATCTTTAAACTCATCCAGTTAAAGAACACATTACAAATATTTAAGACCCACTGTAGTGCTTCTTTTATATTTTAGCAATACAAGCACAAAACACCACCCACACTTGAAACCAGGGCGACACAGCGGTGGCTAAACTTTTATTGATAACGTTATTTCACACCAGCACAACAGCTCAGTATCTAAACTCAGTGTAAATGGTAGAGATTGAAAGGGTATCCCAAATTAAAATCCTTGGTGTAACAATTGATAATAAACTGTGTTGGAAGTCATATATTAATTATATTAATGGGAAAATATGCAAATCAATCGCAATATTACACAGAGTGAAATATTTGCTGAATCAACCCACACTATATACTTTGTATCATTCATTAATACTCCCATATTGTACATGACATGTTGTACTGCAGTATGGGGAAGTACATATAAAACAAACATATATCCAGTCTTTATGCTTCAGAAGAGAGCTATTAGAATAATAAACAAAGCTGCTCACATTGAAACGACAAACCCACTTTTCATATTAAAAGCTCTCAAGTTGAAAGATCTGGTTGACTTTAAAACTGCAGTGTTTAAAGCTAAGAATCTATCACTGCCCGCAAATATCGAAAAGTTGTTCCAAATAAGGGAGAAACAATATCATTTCAGAGGAACATGTATATTTCAAAAACCTTCAGTGAGAACTACCACCAAGCAACACTGTGTCTCAGTGCAAGGAGTCAGACTGTGGAACGCTTTTGGACCTGAATTAAAATCATGTACAACGCTTGGACAATTTAAACAAAAACTAAAGGAAGAAATACTCCAAACATATATACAAAACGATATGTAAAATCACATAAGGATTATCATATCCAGTCTGTGCTGTGCTGTTGCTTAGTTTTTTGTCAAGTTTTGTCTTGGCTTTGTTCTGATTTGTAATCACTCTTATTTTATTTTTGAATTCTTAGATGGAACATGGGTGGGCAATATAAGCTGCGGCTTCAGCCATCACCTATTTCACATAATTTATGTTGAATTGTATAATCCGAGGAGTTGCTGTTTAGTTTGACCTTGTTGGGTTTTTTTCCCCTTTGTTATATTAGTCTGTTCCTTTCTTTTAATCTATTCTATCCAAAATAAAGATTCATTCATTCATTCATTTCTCAAATACAGACGTGGACAAAATTGTTGGTACCCCTCTGTTAATGAAAGAACAACCCACAATGGTCAACCAAGATGTGTCCTCTAATTAACATCACAGGTGTCTATAAACTTGTAATCAGTCAGTCGGCCTATTTAAAGGGTGACAAGTAGTCACTGTGTTGTTTGGTGACATGGTGTTTACCACACTAAACATGGACCAGAGGAAGCAAAGGAGAGAGTTGTTTCAGGAGATTAGAAAGAAAATTATAGACAAGCATGTTAAAGGTAAAGGCTATAAGACCATCTCCAAGCAACTTGATGTTCCTGTGACTACAGTTGCACATATTATTCAGAAATTTAAGATCCACGGGACTGTAGCCAACCTCCCTGGACGTGGCCGCAGGAGGAGACAGATAATACGAATGGTAACAAAAGAGCCCAGAACAACCTCTAAACACATTCATGGTGAACTCCAAGGTCAAGGTACATCAGTGTCAGATCGTACCATCCGTCGTTGTTTGAAGAAGTCCGCCAAAGCGGACTTCATGGGAGACGACCAAGGAGGACACCACTGTTGAAAACAAATCACAAAAAAGCCAGACTGGAATTTGCCAAACTGCATGATGACAAGCCACAAAGCTTCTGGGAGAATGTCCTATGGACAGACGAGACAAAACTGGAACTTTTTGGCAAGGCACATCAGCTCTATGTTCACAGATTCTGAAATGAAGCCTACCAAGAAAAGGACACTGTCCCTACTGTGAAACATGGAGGAGGTTCTGTTATGTTCTGGGGCTGCTTTGCTGCATCTGGCACAGGGTGTCTTGAATCTGTGCAGGGTACAATGAAATCTCAAGACTATCAAGGTATTCTAGAGAGAAATGTGCTGCACAGTGTCAGACAGCTTGTTCTCAGTCACAGGTCATGGGTCTTGCAACAGGATAATGATCCAAAACACACAGCTAAAAACACCCAAGAATGGCTAAGAGTGAAACATTGGACTATTCTAAAGTGGCCTTCTATGAGTCCTGATCTAAATCCTATTGAACATCTGTGGAAGGGGCTGAAACATGCCATCTGGAGAAGGCACCTTTCAAACCTGAGACAACTGGAGCAGTTTGCTCACGAGGAGTGGGCCAAAATACCTGCTGAGAGGTGCAGAAGTCTCATTGACAGTTACAGAAATCGTTTGATTGCAGTGATTGCCTCAAAAGGTTGTGCAACAAAATATTAAGTTAAGGGTACCATCATTTTTGTCCAGGCCTGTTTCATGAGTTTGTTTTTTTTTAAAATAATTCTGTTGAACCACAATTCAAAAGCATTGTCTGATTTTCATTGGTTAATTTGCATAAAAAAAATTTTATTACCACTTTTGTCAGATTAAAGTTATTTCTGTGACCATTGTGGGTTTTTCTTTCATTAACAGAGGGGTACCAACAATTTTGTCCACGTCTGTATGTTTTAAACTTGCTTTAATTATCCACCACCCATTTCTGTCCTTCATCTAGGCAAAGGGAAAACGATCCACCCAAACTGGACCTTGCCTCACTATTTACAGAGATGCAGGCTGAAGATCTGCTGAACCAGGACCAGTACGAGGGGCCGATCCAGATGCTTCTCAGTGAGGCAGCGTGGCCGGCGTTTGTGACCCATTCCAGTTTTTTTTTCTTTTTTTTTTTACAGTTTGAATTTTGCACATTCTAAATAATCTGTAATTTGCTGCTGATTGTAATAAACAATTTAGTGATTTCTGTGTTTGCATCATGATTTTCTATTTTGTCTGTTAAGACACCGGTGGGAAAAGAGTCAACAGTACGAACCATTTATCAGTGACTTTGAAAACAATGGCTCATTTTTAAGAAATGTAACCAAAACAATTATTTGCTGAAGACTGTAAAACAAAATAGACGTCTGCAAAAGTACAAAGGTTTATTGTCAAAATTCCCAGGTCAATACTACATAAATACATGTATAGTTCACTGTTGATGCAGAGAATATACTGTATATTTATACAGTATCTCCATGTAGTCAGCAATACTCAGTACGATATAGTTCCAGTTAATCCACGTATTTCTCCGTGTAACCTGGTGACTGCATTATTTTAATTACTTTTAATCCTAGATCCATTTTTCTGGCTTAAAATGCATCATAATTGTTAAATATATCTTATGCCTAACTCAGTACTATTTACCTGTTGAGATATACAGTATATTTAACGGCTCATATGCTACAATATGGCACTGACTGATCCATATTTTGCCACGACACCACTGGCTGGAGCAGGTAAATTCCGTGACGTCTCAACAGTCTCCATGATTTTGACACAGATCAGAGCAATTTGTTGAATAGGAAGCTAAACATTTCTACAGACATTATAGTCACTTCGCGTTCGTGAAGTTGGGGTCCCATCACTGTGTTGAATGTTAACGCCAACCGTTTGAAGCGATGTTTTTGCCACAAGAGAGCCATCTGAAACACACACACAGAGAATACATATTTTAGTACCTAATATCAATAACTTGCCGACATTACAATGTTGTACTGCGGACTTAAAAGCAAAGTACCATTGGCAATCATTAGCTTACCTTGATATGTGATGTACTTTGTATCCTCATGGCTTCTCCCTTATATTGCTCTATGGTTTCCTAAACGCTCCAGTACTTTTCCAGAGTGTGTAGTATCGCTGCCTCTGCTTTCTGTTCTCCTTTTTTGCATTTATTCAGGCAAAAAAAGACAGAAGGCAGATGCCGCGTAACCTGCCAGCTTGTGTTTTGCGTAACGCTACGCTTGTTTTACGCCATTTACGCTGGTTTTATGTAACGGGAGGGAGAGGGTTGCGCCGCCTACCTGTAACTACATTCCCATCCACTTCAAATGGGACCTAGTGCAGTGGAAACACAAAGCGGGCCGAACTGTACCGTCCCATACCGTACTGTATGTATGTTGGGATGGATGGGTGATAATGTTGATATGTACAAAATATAGTTAATTGTTTACTTGGGGTCTTAAATGTGGTAATTTGAATATATTTCACATGGGTTGTGTTTATGGAAAAGAGGAGTTGGAATTAATGTGTTCACTTCTTCTTTCTCCCTTTCAAACACTGTATACTATTACTTTATTGCACTTGTCATTTGTTTTGTTTTACTTTTTTGTTTGAAATAAAGTATCTATCTAACCGTACCATACTGACCCTAGTGGAAAAGCGCCTATAGACAAGGCCTCATGTGGGACTTCATTTTCTCTACCAGGCCATCTAGTGGACAAAATGTATAGAACATGCTGATTTTTACAAGGGTATTGTTGGTTTAATGTATATTTTTTTTCAATTTCAATAAATGTGCTGTCTTTTAAGAGCTATCAATGATCACAAGGCAAAAAATAATAAAACTGAGGTGACTACAGTGAATGTGTTTGCGCTACTTATCCATTTTTTTTAACACATAACTTTTCAAAAGTCATATTGTCTTTTTCAGTATATTCATCTCTGTCCTTATTGTCATGCAGGGCACAATAGTGTGTCAGCATAATGATGTTATTGTTGTATCCAAGCTCTTTGAAACACAACAGACACTTCACTGTGCAAATAATAAAATATTAGAATGACCCAGCTAGGACTTGAACCCAAGCTTTCTAATTGCAGGACAGACATTTTACCTCTAAACTATTACTTAATCATGAGTAATTGAGGCATTCTTGAACACTTGAGCCTTTCACCAAAATGGTCACAGACGAGGCCTCATGTGGAACTTCATTTGCTCTACTAGGCCATGTAGTAGACAAAGTATACAGCATGCAGATTTTTACAATGTGTATTTTTCAATTTCAATAAATGTGCTGTCTTTTAAGAAATATCAATGATCATAAGGGAAAAAAGAAATAATAAAACTGGGGTGGCTCCAGTGATTGTGTCTGTGTTACTTCATGTGCTTTTACTACTTTTCCATTTTTATTAAGAAATAATAAATTTTCAACAGTCTTTACTGTCCCAGTATATCCAACTCTGGCCTCATTCTCATGCAGGGCACAATGGCAATAGTGCCTCAGCATAAAGATGCGTAATAATGATCCAAGCTCTTTGAAACACAAGAGACACTTCACCTTGCAAATAAAAATGAAATTAAAAGAACGACACAGCTGAGATTCAAACTCAGGTCTCCCACTTGCAAAGTGGGTATATTACCACTAAGCCATTACCTCAGCAGCAATAGGTGGCCACTATTTGTTAAAAATACATCAATGGGAGAAACAAGCTCAAACTGTTCCCAAAAGGGAGGAGTCCGTGTTTTTGGTGCTGGCTCCATCTGAAAATTGGCTGTGACAAATCCCTTACACAGTCAAACCAAAATGTGAGGGACGGGGAACGGCTTCCTGAGCCAGTCACATGGTCTGACGCCAACACATACTGTACGTCACGAGTCACGCCTCAAAACACGCTTCGCCAAATATTTCCTGGATAAGAGCGGATCACCGGTGCCTGCCTTCCCATCACTACCAATATTCTCTACATGTGGGTCCCTTAGTCAGAATTAGTGATGTTAAAACCGAGGCCTTATGAAACAATGAGCAACTTTGAGATAATTGCTTCATGAGTGACAGTGTTATGAAACATCTAATAAAGACTGCCATCTGGTGACTGACTGTCGGAACTGCATCAGAGTTGAAAAATCTGAAAAAAAAACTCGATACTCTTTTGAGCATTTGGCAATCCGAGGTCTATTCAAAATTGGATGGCAGGAACAAACAATATAAAGCTAAAAAAAAAAAAAAAAATTCCCTCTTAAACTTCCCACGAGCCCTCAAGTCATGTGATGTGACCAACATAACGAAGCCTCACTTGCTAGGGCGATGTGACTGTGGGCATGTTGACATAGTGCTCAACACTCTGCTTATGACACTTCCGCATTATATTGCTCGAGTCAGTGTCGAGTATAACATCACTAGTCAGAATGCTTTGACACACACTGTTCTTCCATTTTAAACTCATTAGTATTACACTTTTGATCTCATGCCCCTGTTCATAAAAGGAAATGAGAACAAAGACAGCGACTGTTTATTTTATGGTCATGCCCCAAACACACCTGAATAATTAAGAGCAGCATTAGGGTAGCCTCTTCCCATTTTGCACCCAATGGAAAATTCATTTTTGCATTGCTGTTATAGGGGATTTTCATGTGACATCACGGATCTAGGTCACAGGCCGGCGCCGCCATGCTGCCAGTCAAGCACTGGCGGGCATAGTACACAAGCTTGTGTAAACAAACCACTTTCACACGTTTTCTAAGCCCTGTCATCGCCGTTTTTGTCGTTGTTGTCATGCCGGAGACGTGTTGTGCTGTTCACTGCCATAATAGGCGTGGACAGAAGGAGAATTTGAGCTTCTACAGGATTCCTGCACTGAGTCAAGAGCCTGACCGTAGAAACATGTGGATTGCTGCAATAGACAGGAAAGGCTGGACTCCCACAGAGTACACTCGCTTGTGAGTCTCGCTTGGTCTTGTGAGCCTCAAAATTCTCCAGACTGTATGGTGAAGGGTGTACGATCAGGTAAATCATCAAGTCACTGAACTCAAAGTCTGGCAGTGTGACATCCTCAGGTGTGATGGGGGAGAACAACATGCCAGGTGCAGTGTATGGATCACAGCCTCCTAGAATGGCTATTTTATCCTGATACCGCTTCAATTCGATGCCAGAGAGGTGTTTGGTCTGTTCACTCAGACCTCCTTCACGTTCAGACATGATAAATAGTGATAAACTACCAGCTAACCTGTCCCACACTTGCAGAAGACTCAGAAGTTTGCAACACTCACGATCTTTATGTAAACAAGCCTGGCGGGCGTCGCGCTTGACCGGCAGTATGGCCGCCGGCTGCATCGCTGGGCGTGCGGGTCACATGACTGAAAAACCTGAATAAAGAAACCAACTTGGAAACGCTCAAATGCAGCCTGTGCCTGAGACAACTGATTGTAGACTGCGTCCTTGTAATATGGCCCTGAGTGTTGCCTTGGTCTCGCAGCTTGTATGACAAGTGTGGCAAGCATCCTACATACAGTGCATCTGGAAAGTATTCAGTGTTTCACTTTTTCCACATTTTATGTTACAGCCTTATTCCAAAATGGAATAAATTCCTTTTTTTTCCCCTCAATTCTACATACAACGCCCCACAACAACAACATGAAAAGTTTGAGATTTTTGCAAATTAAAAATAAAAACTAAGAAATCACATGCACATAAGTATTCACAGCCTTTGCTCAATACTTTGATGTTCCTTTGGCAGCAATTACAGCCTCAAGTCGTTTTGAATATGATGCCACAAGCTTGGCATGCCTATTTTGGGGCAGTTTGGCCCATTCCTCTTTGCAGCACCTCAAGCTCCACCAGGTTGGATGGGAAGCGTCAGTGCGCAGCCATTTTCAGATCTCTCCAGAGATGTTCAATTAGATTCAAGTCTGGGCTCTGGTTGGGCCACTCAAGGACATTCACAAAGTTGTCCTGAAGCCATTCCTTTGATACCTTGGCTGTGTGCTTAGGGTCATTGTCCTGCTGAAAGATGAACAGTCACCCCAGTCTGAGGTCAAGAGTGCTCTGGAGCAGGTTTTCATCCAGGATGTATCTGTACATTGCTGATTTCATCATTCTCTCTATCCTGACTAGTCTCTCAGTTCCCACTTCTGAAAACATCCCTTCAGCATGATGCTGCCACTACCATGCTTCACAGTAGGGATGGTATTGGCCTGGTGATGACCAGTGCCTTGTTTCCTCCAAACATGATGCCTGGCATTCCCGCCAAAGAGTTCAATCTTTGTCTCAACAGACCAGAGAATTTTGTTTGTCATGGTCTGAGAGTCCTTCAGGTGCCTTTTGGCAAACTCCAGGCGGGCTGCCATGTGCCTCTTACTAAGGAGTGGCTTCCGTCTGGCCGCTCTACCATACAGGTCTGATTGATGGATTCCTGCAGAGATGGTTGTCCTTCTGGAAGGTTTTCCTCTCTCCACAGAGGAACACTGGAGCTTCGACAGTGACCATTGGGTTCTTGGTCACTTCCCTGACTAAGGCCCTTCTCCCCGATCGCTCAGTTTAGACGACTGGCCAGCTCTAGGAAGAGTCCTGATGGTTCCAAACTTCTTCCATTTATGGATAATAGAGGCCACTGTGCTCATTGGGACCTTCAAAGTAGCAGAAATTTTTCTGTACCTTTCCTCAGATTTGTGCCTCGAGATAATCCTGTCTCGGAGGCCTACAGACAATTCTTTTGGCTTCATGCTTGATTTGTGCTCTGACATGCACTGTGAGCTGTGGGACCTTATATAGACAGGTGTGGACCTTTCCAAATCATGTCCAACTAGAAAAGCACTCAGAGAGCGCATACCTCCGCCAAGGCTCCTTCAGTCTCTCATGGATCACCTCCAAAATGTAATGGGTTTGTGTGTAGGCCTAGAGCCACTTGTGGTGAAAATTGCATCAAAGTCTGCCCATTAGTTTTGGAGTATCGTGGGTGACACACTGTGAGAAGAGCCTTGGCTGAGGTATGCATTCCCAGACCATCACCAAAATGTAATGGGTTCCTCTGTAGGCCAAGAACCACCTGTGGTGAAAATTTCACCCAAATCCATCCAGTAATTTTTGTGTAATCCTGCTGCACAAACACAAAAAAGCCCTTTGTGGAGGTATGCACTCTCAGATCATCACCAAAATCTAATCATCTGTTCCCCATACCATTACAAACCTTTCCTGAAAATTTCGTCAAAATCCGTAAATAACTTTTTGAGTTATGTTGGTAACAGACAGACAGACAGACAAACACCGGTAAAAACATTACCTCCTTGGCAGAGGTAATCAACTGAATTTACCATAGGTGGACTTCAATAAAGACATAGAAACATCTCAATGATGATCAGTGGAAAAAGGATGCACCTGAGCTCAATTTTGAGCTTCATGGCAAAGGCTGCGAATACTTATGTACATCCATCCATTTTCTTCCGCTTAAACCTTTTTCAGTTTGGGGGGTGGAGCCTATCCCTGCATCTTTGGGCGAGAGTCAGGGTACACCCTGGACAGATCGCCAGTCCATCACAGGACCAACACACAGAGACAGACAACCATTCACTCTCACAGTCATACCTAAGGACAATTTAGAATCCCCAGTTTAATGCCAATTAACCTAACTTGCATGTTTTGGCGTTTTTTTGGCATGTAGGAGGAAAACCAGAGAAATCCCGGAGTAAACCCATGCAGACACCATGCAAACTCCACACAGATCACTGTTGGTCGGGGGCTGGGATCGAACCCAGAATCCCCCGGCCAAGGGTGAGTTGCTGTGCTGCCATAGTGCTAACCACTCCGCCACCGCACTGCCCTATTTATGTATATGTAATTTCTTTATTAATAAATTTGCAAAAATCTCATACTTTTTTCATGTTGTCATTATGGGTATTGTGTGTAGAATTTTTGAGGAGAAAAAATGAATTTAATCTATTTTGGAATAAAGCTGTACCATAACAATGTGGAAAAAGTGAAGCGCTGTGAATACTTTCTGGATTGATGACGTGCCCTCACTTGCCTTAATTATAAGATAGTTTCTGCCCCACTCCTGAATGAAAGGAAAAAATGATCTCCAAATATAGAAATATCTTGCTCTTTCAGTATTGTTTAATTATTTAATTATTAAAAACTAGTGTATGCCCGTAGAAAGCTAGTATTCCTGTCTGAAACAGGTAGCCCAATCAGGCTTTGCAGGCCCAAATGTAGGCTGTGTTTGAAAGTGGAATACAGAGGTGTAGCCTATATGTAGGCAATCACACGTTAGACTTTGACAAATATGAAAGGTACTGAACTGAGATTTATTTGATTGTGTGAATATTAATTACAGAATAATTGAAAATGAATGGGACATCCAATATTAGCCACTGTTTAAGAACCACTTGTTTATTTTATTGTCAGATCACTTATTTGTGTGATCTTTTGTGAGTTATATTGATAAATGTTGTATGTTGCACTTTGGGGAATGGGAATTGTTCAGTCATCATTATAATTTTGTTTATATGTGTAGTTTATAGTCTATCTTCAATAAAGTCATGCAGTACTATAACAGGACACATTTGCTGATTCACTATATAGTACACTATATGGGGAAGGAGTGAAGATTTCAAACACAGCACCAGTCCCCACTGACTCTCCACCCAGTCTGCTCACGCACCTCATGTTCTCCACACCACTCTCATCATCATCATCACAGCAGTCTGTCGGGGGCGACAATGACTGTTTCATTTAGGTCTGATCAGATTCCTCCACGCAGCTCTGTCCTTCGCCTTCAGCTGCCAGGAACTCCTGACCTCGTTAACCCAGGCAACATCCGAGCCGGTATGAGTTGCTTTCTGACTGACCATTTCATGAAACTGCTTGCAAAGTATTTGAGTACCGCTAACTTTTGCTGGACTAGCGACACATTCTTGGCAGATACAGGTATTATCTGTGGCAAGGACAGGCCAAGACAAACTGTATCACTCTATAAAAGCAAGAAATCTCTGTGTGAAGAAGAAAAAGAAGAAGGCCCCCCAGATGGAGAGCAATAGAATGAGAACTGCTGCACGTCAGAAAAGATGCCATGAAGATGAAACATCTGAGGTTCCAGCAAAGAAGAAGACCCACCAGATGGAGAGCAATACAATGAGGAGAACTGCACGTCAGAAAAGATGCCATGATACTATGATGCTATGATATTCAGGCAGAGATCATAGGCCGTCCTACGATGTCCTATGAAGCGTGACACACACACACACACACACACACACACACACACACACACACACACACAGATTTCTTGCTTTTATATCTGTCATACCCTGTGCTGGTGAAGGGTCTCCTCCTATCTCAGACAGGTGTGTTGTTCAGAGTCATGTGTGCGATGTACTGCTGGAACCTGAGGTGTTTCATCTTCATGGCGTCTTTTCTGACATGCAGAAGTTCTCCTCATTGTATTGCTCTCCATCTGGTGGGAACTTCTTCGCTGGAACCTCAGGTGTTTCATCTTCGTGGCATCTTTTCTGACGTGCAGCAGTTCTCATTCTATTGCTCTCCATCTGGGGGGGTCTTCTTATTATTCTTCTTCGTTGGGACCACTGGTTGAGGGATAGGTGTGTTGTAATTTAAGTTCATGGACAGGATCATGAAAATACATCTGACCAAAAAGAGGCTTTCGACCCTGTTCACGAAGACACCAATGCTATGTGTCCTATAATGCCTGAGTTCAAAGACACATGGTCTATATGACATCATAAAGACACAGACACATGGTCTATATGACATCATAAAGACATTGCATGCATGACTCTGAGCAACACACCTGTCTGAGACAGGAGGAGACCCTTCACCAGCATAGGGTACGACAGACAAGGGATGCACAAACAGACAGGAAACATGTGGCAGTGCGCCATGCACATGCTGAGTCACTTGAAGCCCAAACTGCCCGCAAAGCGAGCAACGCTGCACGCCAGGCAAGGCGCAGACAAGCTGAGACCGAGGAGATGTGGAAGAGTCAGCTGGCCGCCAACGCTGCATGCCAGGCGACGCACAGACAAGCTGAGACCGAGGAGATGTGGAAGAGTCAGCTGGCCGCCAACACCAGTATGCCACGGGTATGACTGTGAACAACACAGCCGTCTGAGACAGAAGGAGACCCTTCAGTGGTCTGAACGAAGAAGACCCACCAGATGATGTCTATATGATGGCACATAGAGCACACGACTCCCTACAAGACATACAGTATACGTATATAGACACATGTAAGCAACATAACACAGAACAGTGACAGGCAGGAGAAGAAGTAACAAGCAGGGGCAAACAGCCCCAGATGGCAGGACATATTTTGTGATTTTTATGTTTTGCTGAATTGAAAAGCCGTCACTTGTGATTGCCACTTAGTGCCGTGTTGCTATACCAACTGTCCTGTAACTGGCAAGAATTCTGTTCCGATGCATCCCCTCTACGGGTATGCATGGGTTTCTACGGGCATGCATGGGTATGCACTAGTATGGTGAATTATCATTTAGACCTACGCAATCATGGTAACTTAATGGTATTATTTTAAGCATTAAATCTTCATTATTATGTTTGCAGATTCCCCCCCCCCCGCACCTCTTGTTCTCTATATAGCCATTACACCTACACAACTTTATGGTCTATATTTTGACTGAGTGGCTCATGGATGCACACCTCAACAGCAAAGCACTTCTAAAATCTTTGTGAAGCGTTGTGGTGATTGACAGGTCATGATGCTGTATTATCCAATCAGCATAGCCGTGATGCGGCGTATTCTCCAATGAGCACGGAGTCAATCCAAAACCCCGCCCACACTTCTTGAAGCCGGGGGGTGGGGGGGGTGAAGACAGAGCAGTCACACTGCGGTGGCTAAACTTTTTTTTATTGATAAAAAATTACATATTTTGACTGAGCGATTCCATATTTGGGGATGCACACCCTCATAATTTCAGGAAACGACGTATAAAACCTTAGGTCAGTCTGAGGAATGGTTTGAGAGATATCTGAAGAGCACACACACACACACATCTCTTGAATTTATAGATAGATTCACCTTAAAAGTAACCTATATTTTAAGACATCATATCATCATTTGAATAAATTCAGAGATTAATGAAGCAAGTAAGTGATTTATGACAATGTCTACAAAAGACTGATGGAGATACATAAGTAGGAATTACTTGCATGCAATAGAGAAAATCATTGAGTGCACTCAGCTTTCAAGCTGAAAAACAAGAATGACTGGAGTGTTTTTAAATACTGCTGCTGTAGAGAATGAGGTTGTCTACAAATTAGTCTCCTTATATCAATTCACCTTATAGATTTATTACAGTACTAATAAGAAAGCAAACTTGTTTTTGCATCAACAGTTGCCATTAAGGAAGGATGTATTATCAGTATGTCTTTAAAGTTGTGCTTTGATAGAGGAAATATTGTGGCATTAATCTTATGGACGGTATTCTGGAATCATGGCTAAGCACCAGCTAGTCTATAGTGCTTACATACAGTGGTGCTTGAAAGTTTAACCCTTTAGAATTTTCTACACTTTTGCATAAATATGACCTAAAACATCAGATTTTCACACAAGTCCTAAAAGTAGATAAAGAGAACCCAGTTAGGAGACGAGGCAATCATACGACTTGCAGTTGCCAGCTGGGGATTTATACAGTTTTGGTGGGTACTGGGGGTACTGCCATCCCCAGTGGCATCATGCCAAAGGCTACGGGCAAGAATCCCAAAGAAAATCTTTGCAGAATTTTGTTTAATTGGGATCCTGATGCTATCTGCAAGGCACCAGTCCCTCTCTCCATGTCCTCTGAAGCAGCACAGCAAGTTGTTCTAAGACTCCCAGGCAATTCTTATAGATCTTATATGAAAGGCTGTTCATGCCAGGGGCACTCTGCACAGAAATTTTGGACAAATTCCCAAATCTCTCTGAGCCTGTAATTAGAGGTGTCGAAAGCAGTCTTGATCTAATGTGGCCTTTCTGGATTAGGCGTTTGTTGGGTCTTCTTTAGATGTTATTGCTCCTTCTCTTCCGGCATTCAGAGAGAGTAGACGCTTTTCTCCCTCCTAATCCTACTCCCTTCTGATCCCAGCTTGCAATGTTGCATTTTTGTCTGTTTTTTGTCGCTCTTCTTCTGGCTGAATCTTAATCCAAACGGAAATTATGGATCAGGAAAGCGGCTTAAATGCGATTGACACCACTTTAAAAGAAGATCGGGTCAGGGGGAACCCAAGGGGGAGACTCATGGACATTGGGAACTCATGTGTCTGTATGAATTCGACGGAGATGCAGAAGACATCTATTGGCTATGATCACAGGACTTCTACTTTGGCTTTGGAGTTTCCTGATGTATCAGAAATTGAGGAAGGTGGGAGAGCTGTTCAAATGCGGACCCAGGCAAAGCTCCTTCATCAAATTCGACCAGTTGGGGAGTGCACGCATAGCGGCATGGTGAACTGAATGGTAACTGATTCAGATGGTGGAATACATCTTGAGTCGCTAGTGCTCTCCAGGGAATGTTTTTAAGCCTGTATATGGAAATTATGAAGCACAGAATCGCTTGTGAGAGGAAAATTCTATGCTCTGAGTGCACTGTGCAGATTTGACCTTGTTGCCCTGTTTACATTCCTCCTCGATGAAGATAAGGTAGAAGAGGCGGCTGGCTTCTAACCCAAACAATCGACAAACAATTGCTGTTGTTTCAGCAGACTGAGCTCTTCAAGGACAGCGTTACCATGTGTCTAGAACTCTGCCATCTGCATGCACGAGGAGAGATAGACTCTGGACATGCTTACAGAACACATGACTATAACATCCATCCGTTGCCAGGGGGTGCCCTCTGCTGTTCACTAGCAACTGACACACCCACACTGCATCATACTGATCATATGCTGACTACACACACTGTCTCTCTTGCTGCTTTGTTATTGTGTGATCTATATTGTCTGCTAATTGTGCATTGGAGAGTTTTTTTCTATGTAATCACAATTTTGGTCATAAAATGAGCTTTATTTTGATTAACAATGCTTTTTTTCTCTCTGCCCATTGTGTCACTTCCCTTTCCCCTCATTCCCTTCTTTACCCTCTACTGCTGACAGGCGCCTCCATGGCTGCCGCGTCATTGAGATGCGCTTATTCAGCGCGCCCAATGTCAAGTCAAATTCCTCATATGTTTGTTTTTTTATGTAAACATGCTTGGCAATAAAGCTTTCTGATTCTGATTCTCACGACCACATCGCCAAATTTATCTAGGCACCTATCATACACAATATTGCAGAATGAACTAAGCTGCTTGGCCATAGGACCCTTCAGTTGAAAATGAAGGGTAGTTGACAATTGTTGACCAAGTTGAGCCCACACTGAGCTCATTACTTTTTGGCCACTGGATTCTGCTTTGCTTGGGATTACTTCTGGATGTTGATATGTGGAAGCTATGGGTTCATGAGCACTGTGGTTTAATTCCTGGTTCTTGTCCCCATTTAATCACCTTACTGGTCTTGCTTGCCAAGGGCCTGCACTGCTTACACCAGTGTGATTGGTGTGTGTGCAACCCTCACACATTGCCACAAGTCCTTCCTCAGCTGCTAGATGTAGACTGATTCAGAGCTGGGTGGATACCGGTGACGTCAGTCTGGTGGGTGATATAATTCCCTCCTCGCTACAGTCACCCAGAGGTCATTGTTTGTGCATTGTTTTTGAAGTTGATGGGATTGAGTATGAGTGACTACCCCATACCCGAGGTGGTTTCCGTCTTTCTGGCTGTCATTCTGACTTTCCAGAAGATCACCTTACTTCCCAGGGCGTCGCCTTGCTTTCCATGGAATCTTATTTTCAAGACAATCATACAACTTGCAGTTGCTAGACACCTCCCACATCAGCCACCAATTGGGAATGAGGACAGTTTCAGTGGCTACTGGCAGGACTGCCATCCCCAGTGCCCCCAGCGGCTTCAAGCCAATGGAGAGTGTCGTGTCAAAGGCAAAAGCTGAGTGGCAAATGTGTAGATAGACCTCTTATTTCAGAAATAAATGAGACAAAAATACTTAACTTTTATTATTTGAGGAAAATTATCCAAAGTTTTATATCTGAGTAGCAAAAGTTTGAACTTCTGATTTCAGTATCTGGTGTGACCCCCTTCTGCAGTAATAACTGCAACTAAACATTCCCAGTAACTATTGATCAGTCCTGGACATCAGCTTGGAGGAATTTTAGTCCATTCCTCTGTACAGAACAGCTTAACCTCTGGGATGTTGTTGGGTTTCCTCGCATGAACTGTTCCCTTCAGGTCTTTCCATAACATCTCAAATGGATTAAGGTTAGGACTTTGACTTGACCATTTCAAAACATTTAACTTTATTCTTCTTTAACTATTTTTTGGTAGGACGACTGCTTAGGATCGTTGTCTTACTGCATGACTGATTTTTGTCTTTAGTTCATGGACAGATGTCCTGACATTTTCCTTTAGTGTTTACTGGTATAATTCACAATTCATTGTTCCATCAATGATGGCAAGCTGTCCTCGCCCAGATGCAACAAAACGGACACAAACCATGATACTACTTCCACCATATGTTTCACAGATGGGATGCTGTTCTTATGTTGGAATTTAGTGTTTGCTAAACACTTCAAACGGAACAAGAGCACTCTGAGGTGAGTGTAATATCACCCACCTCTGTTTTCTTTGAAGGTCGCAATACTTACTGACGGAGAGCAGTTTTCAACTTTTCAATATAATTACTGTGGCAGAACCAAATTATGATAAACCCATCATCCACAAATATCCAAAAAAGTATATAACCCATAGTTGTAGGTCAGGATCCTGAGGTGAACTTGTGCAGCCAGTTTGGTGACCCTAGAGAACTTCACACATTCTATAGTAAGAAATCATAGGAAGTGCCAGCCTTGACCTTTGACCTTTTGACCCCAAACCTGTAGTCAGAGGTCATGGTCTCAAAGTGAACCTGTGTACCAGGTTTGGTGACCCTAGCTTTCTTTGTTACTGAGATACTTTAAGGCATTTTGATGTTGACCTTTGACCTTGCAATCCCAAAACCAGTCACACTTCAGGGTCACAGGGTGAACCTGTGTACCAACTTTGGTGACACTAACTTTACTCGTTCAGTAATAAGGCATAGGGAATGTTGACCTTTTGACACCAAACCCATAGTCTGAGGTCAGGATCCCACAGTGAACCTGTGGACAAGGTTTGGTGGCCCTACCTTTACTCGTTTTATAGTAATAGTGCAAACGGAATTCTAACTTTGACCTTTTGACCCCAAACCCATAGTCAGAGGTCAGGATTCCAAGGTGAACTTATGTCAGATTTGGTGGCCCTAGCTTCATGCGTTGTACAGTTATAAGGTATGTTAACCTTGATCTTTTCACCCCAAACCCATAGACAGAGGTCAAGATCCCAAAGTAAACCTGTGTACTAAGTTTGGCGACCCTATCTTTACTCGTATAGTAAGAAGGCATAGGGAATGTTAACCTTGACCTTTTGACCTCAAACCCA
Source organism: Pholidichthys leucotaenia (assembly GCA_020510985.1). Taxonomy (NCBI): domain Eukaryota; kingdom Metazoa; phylum Chordata; class Actinopteri; order Cichliformes; family Pholidichthyidae; genus Pholidichthys; species Pholidichthys leucotaenia. The sequence goes on from CM035841.1 coordinate 154,445,390, forward strand.
TAGTCAGGTCAGGATTCCAAGGTGAACCTGTCAGTTTTGGTGGCCCTAGCTTTATGCGTTGTACAGTAATAAGGCATAAAGTGTATTAACCTTGACCTTTTCACCCCAGACCAATAGTCAGAGGTCAGGATCCCAAGGTGAACCTGTGTACCAAGTTTGGTGGCCCTAGCTTTACCTGTTTTATAGTAAGTCAATGTAGCATTTACCATAGTGCAACTGCAATGTTAACGTTGACCTTTGACCCCTTAACCCCAAACCCATAGTTAAGTGAGGGTGTACGTTGTCCAAGATGTGTATTAGATACAACTGCTGCATTGATTTGAAAAGCCTACATCATTCCTTTCAGTAGTTATTGTGTTCAGAAGACTTTGGGGAAAAAGTGACCTCAAGGTCACCCAATGAGAGTGAAATTGCAATATGCGCATCAGAGTATATCAAACTATAGTACCAAGTTTCAAAACAATTGGAACAAAACTGTAGGAGGAGTTGATTTCACAAGACAGTTACTGTCTATGAAGTGAGGTGTAACAGGAGGTCATAGGTCAGGGGCAACAATTCCCGCAAAAATCATCCGATTACAACCAAATTGCAATATGCACATCCTCAGTATATATCAAACCATGGTACCAAGTTTCAAAACAATTGGACCAAAATTGTAGGAGGAGTTGATGTCACAAATGTGGGACAGACGGACAGACCCATAAATCATCCTCTAGGTCAGGGGTGTCCAATCATGTGCCATGGAAGGCCAAGACCCTGCAGGTTTTCTCTTCTACCCAGTCTCTTCAGCAGGTGTTTTCACTGATCAGCAATCAGTGGGAAGAAGTTCAGTAAAATCTGCTGATGACGACACTGGTTAGAGGTAAAGCCTGCAGGGTCTTGGCCGTCCATGGCACATGATTGGACACCCCTGCTCTAGGTCCTCAGAAATCTCCTTTGTTCGTGCCATGATACACTTCCACAAACATATGTTGACACTTGGAGAGATCTTTAAATAAGATTCTTTAAATAAAACTGACTGCCCAGTCACATCTGATTGTCATCCCACTGATTGAAAACACTTGACTGATTTCACATTCAAATTACCTGCTAATCCTAGAGGTTCACAAACTTTTGCCACTCAGATATTGACTAATTTTCCTCCAATAAGTGACAAAGCAAAATATTTTCTCATTTATTTAACTGGGTTCTCTTCATCTATTTTTAGGGACTATCAGTGTGTGAATGTGTGTGTGAATGGGTAGATAGCAGGATCTGTAAAGCGCTTTGGTCATCAAGAGATGAGAATAAAAGCGCTATATAAGTGAATGCCATTTACCATTTAGTGTGAAAATCAGGTGTTTTAGGTTATTTATGCAGAAATGTAAAAAAATTCTAAAGGGTTCACAAACTTTCAAGCACCACTGTATCAGCAAAGGTGAATATCAGCTCAGTAGTAATTGGATTACACCAAGATTCCGAGGCCATGTATGAATGTTATCCTCTCTTTACTTGTGGATGGGAAAAATATCAATGCTAGAGGCTACGACCTAGAGCTGAAAATGGAGACATGAAAGACCTATTTAGAGTACATGAACATGTTGAATTGTTAAGAGAGTCTGAGCATTTGAGTGGTCAAAAAAAAATGTTTATACTGAACCTAATGCAAAATGACAAACCTCTTTTGATTGGGGTCTCAGAAAGTAGTCTTGATTCAGTTACCACTTCTTTCAGTTCATCACGATACCTGAGAAAAACCTTCTGCTTATTCCTGAGTGTTGACTTATTCAGTCTTCTTCCATTTCATTTGCACATTTTATACTCACTTTGTTCTGCCTGTTGGAGGATTTAGTTCAGTGAAGTATTCCGAAAGACTGAAGCTGGTTTCTCAGCTGCACTTATTTATTGCATATATTTATTGCTTATTTATTGCACATATTTATTATTCTAGAGAGGCTATTTGTGTTGCAATGAATTCAGAGCTCTGCTTCTTCAAATAAATAGTACTGAGACAACCACCACTAAAGCCAGCCCCATATCACACAATCTGGATATTTTGAGCCTGACTATCCACCTTCAACAATGGTAAGGAAAGTTTGGCTCATCTTGGCATTCCTACCAATAATTCTACCAATTAATCTTTATATATATATATATACTGTATATATACAGTGGGGGAAAAAAAGTACTTAGTCAGCCACCAATTGTGCAAGTTCTCCCACTTAAAAGATGAGAGGTCTCCAATTTTCATCATAGGTATACCTCAACTATGAGAGACAAAATGAGGAAGAAAAAAAAAATCCAGAAAGTCACATTGAAGGATTTTTAATGAATTAATTGGTAAATTCCTTGGTAAAATAAGTATTTGGTCACCTACAAACAAGCAAGATTTCTGGCTCTCACAGACCTGTAACTTCTTCTTTAAGAGGCTCCTCTGTCCTCCACTCGTTACCTGTATTAATGGCACCTATTTGAACTCATTATCAGTATAAAAGACACCTGTCCACAACCTCAAACAGTCAAACTCCAAACTCCACTATGGTCAAGACCAAAGAGCTGTCAAAGGACCCCAGAAACAAAATTGTAGACCTGCACCAGGCTGGGAAGACTGAATCTGCAATAGGTAAGTAGCTTGGTGTGAAGAAATCAACTGTGGGAGCAATTATTAGAAAATGGAAGACATACAAGACCACTGATAATCTCCCTCGATCTGGGGCTCCACGCAACATCTCACCCCGTGAGATCAAAATGATCACGAGAACGGTGAGCAAAAATCCCAGAACCACACAGGGGGACCTAGTGAATGACCTCCAGAGAGCAGGGACCAAAGTAACAAAGGCTACATCAGTAACACACTACGCCGCCAGGGACTCAAATCCTGCAGTGCCAGACGTGTCCCCCTGCTTAAGCCAGTACATGTCCAGGCCCGTCTGAAGTTTGCTAGAGAGCATTTGGATGATCCAGAAGAGGATTGGGAGAATGTCATATGGTCAGATGAAACCAAAATAAAACTTTTTGGTAAAAACTCAACTTGTCGTGTTTGGAGGAGAAAGAACACCATACCTATTGTGAAGCATGGGGGTGAAAACATTATACTTTGGGGCTGTTTTTCTGCAAAGGGACCAGGACGACTGATCCGTGTAAAGGAAAGAATGAATGGGGCCATGTATCGTGAGATTTTGAGTGAAAACCTCCTTCCATCAGCAAGGGCATTGAAGATGAATCGTGGCTGGGTCTTTCAGCATGACAATGATCCTAAACACACTGCCCGGGCAACGAAGGAGTGGCTTCATAAGAAGCATTTCAAGGTCCTGGAGTGGCCTAGCCAGTCTCCAGATCTCAACCCCATAGAAAATCTTTGGAGGGAGTTGAAAGTCCGTGTTGCCCAGCGACAGCCCCAAAACATCACTGCTCTAGAGGAGATGTGCATGGAAGAATGGGCCAAAATACCAGCAACAGTGTGTGAAAACCTTGTGAAGACTTACAGAAAACGTTTGACCTCTGTCATTGCCAACAAAGGGTATATAACAAAGTATTGAGATGAACTTTTGTTACTGACCAAATACTTATTTTACAGAGGAATTTACCAATTAATTCATTAAAAATCCTTCAATGTGATTTTTTGGATTTTTTTTTTTTTCTCATTTTGCCTCTCATAGTTGAGGTATACCTATGATGAAAATTGGAGACCTCTCTCATCTTTTAAGTGGGAGAACTTGCACAATTGGTGGCTGACTAAATACTTTTTTTCCCCACTGTGTATATATATAATATTATAAAACGTTGCATACTGTTGGGTATTAATCAACTAGTTGCATTTTCAATTCAGTGGATGATGCAAAGCAAGCACCCAGTCAAGTGAAGTCATCTTGTCTCAAGATTTGCAGCCAGCTTTGAAAGTTAGAAAACAGTTAAATGCAACAAAGTTAAGTTGATCCATTCCACAGCATGTGGGACAGTACCCATTTCCACTTCACTGACCTTTGGCCACACAGCTGCTGTAAGCAGTGAAAGCTACAGTGGGTGTGTGTGTGTGGGGGGGGGGGGTCAGTCCTCTGGTAGCTCTGTGTGTTAACATTCCTTTCCCCATTCTGTTATGTTGAGCACCAAGCTATAAGGCACAAAGTACATTTTCTTTTTTTTTTTAAAATATGGTCATTGGTATGACCCAGCCAGGATTTAAACCCACGGCCTCCCTGTTGTGGGGTGGGCCACCACTCCGGTAAATGCAGCAAAAAGTTAAATCAAATGTCTGGCCTTTTTTGGATTTTATATAACAAAGATGGAATGGAAGACCTTGACATGACACGCGACACCATGGCCAGCACACATCTCAGAGTAGTGTTGGCAACGGCTAAGCTAAACACACCGGCGTGTAGCTTGCTTTTTCTCCGAGCGGCGCTGACCAGCAAACTCTGGAGACCTGCCACCATTAACCTGTGTGCAGAGACGTGTCTCAGCAGAAAATGAAGCCTCAAGGATGACTGCAGCAGCTGCTGGACTGAGAGCCACCAGCCACCACAACAAAAGCAGCTGTGGTGCGCTGAAAAGAGTTAAAACTTTACATGAAACAGATGTTGACAGTTGTACTTTCGAGACAAAATTTGACACCGACATGGGAGGGGGGATGCATGGTATAGTGATGGATTGTAATCATGATTGGATTGTGACCTTAATTGGATCGTGAGATCACTCGCAATTCCTACCCCTAGTGTGATGGGTGTTATAAATCATCCAGTCTCCCTTGTAGACAGGTGGACACACACAGTGGATTTTCACATAAACAAAACAAACAGGAAGAAAACTGATGGAAGACTGAAGTGTTTCCTGCCATTTCAAAGGATTCAAAGATTTTATTTGTCAATACTACTAGAAATGGCATTTCTCTCTCTCTTCAGCGGTGCGTACAATACAAAAAAAAAAGGAATAAAGGTGGAAAAACAACAGCAGACTATGTACAGTAATGCTACCCGTAGTGCAAATGACAAGAGACCTAGACCTCCCATAGTGCAAATAAACGATAAATGATGAGACCCAGCAATCTTGTATACAGAAAAGTTGAGCAGTAATACTCATAGGTGCAGACTGTGACAGATTGGATTGCACATGATCAGTATTGCAATGACAGACAGCAGCAGATATGACATTTGTGCAAATGGTTGCAGTAAAGTGCAGAGACACACAGCAGGAAATGTATTACTGTTGGTGTGCCAATCTTTCTGTGCCAACAGCTGAGGTAGTTATTGTGCGGGTGAGTGTGTTATGGTCGGGGGAGTGGACAGAGTTCAGGATCCTGATGGCCTGATGAACAAAGCTGTTTAGCAGTCTTGTGGAGCAGGTCCGGAGGCCCCCGGTACCTTTTCCTTGAGGGGTGGGAGGTGTCACCTGCAATGTTGATGGCTCTGGGGGTGAGGTAGATGTACTGTAATGTACTTTATTTATATAGCCCTTTAAAACAACCCGTAGGTGACCAAAGTGCTTTACAGAAAATAAACAGCATTACAAACACACAGAGCATTAAAAACAAATAACATTTAAAAAAATACCTAAAAATAAAATAAAAACAAATGCCAAGACAAATATCACCACTACTGGGTATTAAAAGCCATCCTAAACAAATATGTCTTAAGTTCTGATTTAAAAAGGGCTAGGTCAGGGATAGCACGTAAGTCAGGGGGGAGATTATTCCAAAGCCTGGGGGCGGCAACAGAAAAGGCTCGGTCACCCCAATGTTTATATCTTGACCTAGGCACATCCAGCAAAAGCTGACTGGATGACCTCAAAGCCCTGCCTTGGTCACGGACAGTCAAAGTCTCAGACATATAAACCGGAGCAAGGCCCTTAAGAGCTTTAAAAACAAAAAGCAAAAGTTTAAAATTAATTCTAAAATGGACTGGAAGCCAATGAAGTGAATAAAGGATCGGAGTAATGTGCTCTCGCCTAGGTGTGTTGGTCAAAAGACGGGCCACTGCATTTTGCACAAGTTGAAGGCGGCCGAGAGAAGACAGAGATGCCAACATAAAGTGCATTGTAGTAATCAAGTCGAGACGTGACTAAAGCATGGATAGCTATCTCAAGATCATGACGACTCAGGAAAGGTTTGGCTTTGGATAACAAACGTAATTGATAAAAGCTCATCTTGACTACATTGTCAATCTGTTTATCAAATTTTAAATGGCTGTCAAAAATCACCCCCAAATTTCTGACAGCTGAACTGAGCCTTAAAGAGAGGGTACCAAAGCCAGCTGTTACAGTATCCCCAAACACAATACATTCTGTTTTTTCTTCATTTAAGTGGAGAAAATTTTGGCTTAACCACAACTTAATATCAATGATGCAATCCAATAGAACACTTTGTGACTTAGTTTGTTCTGGGTTTAAAGGTAAATAAAGCTGCAAATCGTCTGCATAACAGTGGAAAGACATGTTATGCCTGGCTATTATTGACCCGAGTGGCAGCATATATAATGAAAACAGAATAGGGCCAAGGATAGAGCCCTGTGGGACCCCACAGGAGAGAGAGGCACTAGAAGAGGACATGTCACCAATCATTACAGAAAAAGTTCTATTAGAAAGGTAGGATTCAAACCACTTAAGTGCAGTGCCATGGATGCCAACATAGTGATTCAGGCGTGACAAAAGGATAGTGTGGTCCACAGTGTCAAAGGCTGCTGTAAGATCTAGCAGCACTAAGACCACAGGACATTTGGCATCAACAGACATCATAATATCATTGTGCACCTTAAGCAGGGCAGACTCAGTGCTGTGACGAGATCTAAACCCAGATTGAAACTTCTCAAAAATAGAATTGTCTTCTAAAAAAGACTGCAACTGTATAAAAACAGCTTTTTCTAAAACTTTAGATAAAAAGGGCAAATGAGAAATGGGTCTAAAATTAGATAAAACTGAAGGGTCAAGGTGAGGTTTTTTAAGAAGGGGCCTAACCACAGCATGTTTAAAAGCAGGTGGGACAAATCCTGAACTAAGGCAGGAATTAATAAAAACCGAAAGACCAGGCCCAACAGTATTAAAAACCCTTTTCAGGATTCCAGCGGGAACAACATCCAGTGAGCAATTTGTAGGCTTCAGAGACCTTACTATATCAGCAAGTGATGATAAAGAAACCAACTCAAACTGTTCAAGCACAGCAGAGTAACCCGGGACAATAGACAAGCTTCCATTAAAACTGTTATTAATAACTCGTCTGACAGAGTCCACTTTATCAACAAAAAAGTGAAGAAAAGTCTCACATGTTGTAAACGAATCGTCTGTCACAGTCTGAGTGCATGGGTTTATAAAAGAGTTAATTGTGTTAAATAGCACTCTAGGACAGTGACTGCTGCTGGACATAATATCAGAGAGATACTGAAATTTTGCCTTTTGCACGGTCCTCTGGTAATCAGCAAGACAATCCCTAAAAATTCCCAGAGACACATGTAATTTGTCCTTTTTCCATCTCCGTTCAGCCTGCCTGACCCGCTGTCTAATGGCACGGGTAGTGTCGTTTAGCCAGGGATCTGTTTTTGGTTTAGCCGTTTTAAGCCGAAATGGGGCAATAGAGTCCAAAATCCCAGAGCAGGTGGTATGAAAGGAGGAAAGAATATTATCCGGATGGGAAGGGGAAACGAGTCCATTCAAGGCAAAAAACTGTGAATCCCTAAAAGCAGCAGTAAACTCCTCTGGTGTTGAAGAAGTGATGATGCGACGCCAGCATGATGAAGCCACAGGCTTGCTGGGTGATGAAGGGGTCAACAATTCAAAAATGATGGGGAAATGATCTGAGATGACAGAGTCAGAAATTTCTTTGAGAAAGATTGATAGTCCAACAGAGATAACAAGGTTCAGAGTGTGACCAAGACGGTGTGTAGGTTTGTCCGCTAAAATATCTAAATTAAATGTCGCCAACAGTCTTTTAAAATCAGATGCCAGCTGATCAGATGGACAACAGACATGAATATTAAAGTCCCCACAGATCAAAAGTTTATCATATTTTGGCATAACATCTGCCAAAAACTCAGAAAACTCATTAATGAAATCCTTATTATATTTTGGAGGACGATGGACAACAGCAAATAACACAGGACTTGTGAGATCCACCACAAATAGTTGCAGCTCAAAGCAGGAATAAGAATTTGTGGAGAGAAGGCGACATTTAAAAGTGTCATTAAAAACAGAAGCCAGACCCCCACCCCGACCAGATGCTCACGGGGAGCTGAAGAAAGAACAGCTGGGAGGGAGGAGCTCAGAGAAGGTGGCGGTCTCACCTGGTTTAACCCATGTTTCTGTCATCAGAAGAAAATCCAAGGAATGTGAAGTAAAAAAGTCATTTAGAATAAGTCTTATTTGCGATGGATTTGGTGTTAATCAGAGCCATGTGGATCAAACACTGATCAGCCTGCTGGGAAGCACGACTGATCGGGTGAAGGTTCTCCGGTGCGCAGCCCCTTCTACGAATCCACACAGGCCAGCGGCAGGGAAGTGGGTATCCAGCCTCTGGGACAGTCGGTGCCATCGGTAGCGATAATCCATGGATTGACGTACGTCAAAACCGATGCGCTTCCTCGAGAGTTCAGTCAGCAGTTGATGAGGGTTGTGAGTTGAAGAAGAAGCCAGGTAAGCCCTCAGTCTGCATGATACTCCGCCCCTCCGACCTCATCTTTTGCGGCGTCTTTTGTGGCGGCTGTTCCGAAGCAGTCCGCTGGGTGCACATCTCAGATAGGATGGTATAGACGCCAACAGAGGCGGAGGAGGCTGACCATTAAATTCATAGGTCGAGAATTTGACCACAGAATTGCGAATATTTAGAAGAGTCAGGTGATCATAAACCAGTAGGGATGACACGTTCTGAGCTAGAAACAAGAAGACAACTAAACACATAAGACATAGCACAGGCAGACGTCCAGCCACACACAACGGCGCCATCTTGCCCTGCCCCAATGTGATATATGTGATGAGATGTCCTGGGGGGAGGAGGCAGAGGGGCACGATGGTCTTGCTGGCTTCTTTCATTGTGCATTGCAGTGTCTTCTAGCAGGAGGCAGTGCAGCTTCCATATCACACCGTGATGCAGCTGGTGAGGATGCTCTCAATGGTGTACTGGTAGAATGAGCATATGATGGGGGGTGGGACTCGTGCTCTCCTCAGTTTGTGGAGGAAATGGAGGCAAGTTTGAGCCTTCTTAGCCAATGATGTGGTGGTGTTGTTGGACCAGGAGAGGTCCTCAGAGATGTGCACCCTCAGGAACTTGGTGCTATTCACCCTCTCCACAGCTGCTCCATCGATAACCAGAGGGGGATGCTGTGTGTCCCCTCCTGAAGTCGACCACAATCTTCTTGGTTTTTTCCCAAGTTCAGAAAGAGGTTATTGTCTTTACACCACTAGACCAGTTGGCTCACCTCATTTCTGTAGTTGGTCTCTTCATTTTCACACAAAGTGCTTAAGTTATAAAGACTGACTACTGCACCTGGAGTTGAACAGCCAGTCCAGGCCTTTACTTGAAAAGTTTATGAACATTTGTGTTGGACAGTTTCATTACTCCTGTCAGTTGGATTGTATGAGGCCCACCACCACTGTTGTCCACCAAACTTGATGATGTGATTGGTGTTGTAGGCTGGTATGCAGTCATGGATCAACAGGGTGAAGAGCAGCAGGCTGAGCACAAACCCTTGTGGGGCCCCTGTGCTCAGTGTGGTGGTCCTGGGAGGTGTTGCTGCCAACCAGCACGTTCTGTGGCCTCCCTGTGAGAAAGTCCAGCACCCAGTTACAGAGAAGTTTTGAGTCCCAAGTGTCTGAGTTTGAGGTGCTGGGAGATGATTGTGTTGTATGCTGAGCTGAAGTCCAAGAATAGCATTCGCACGTAGGAGTTCTTTGAGTCCAGGGGGGTGAGGGCTGGATGGAGAGCAGCATCGATGCAATCCTCTGTGGATCTGTTTGACCTGTATGCAAACTGAGATGGGTCGTGGGAGGGAGGGAAGATGGACTTGATCTTCTGCATGACCAGCCACTCGAAGCACTTCATTATGATGGGGGTCAGTGCTACAAGCCGGTAAAAGTTGTAGCCAGATGGAACGGGCTTCTTTGGGACTGGTATTACGGTGGCAGTTTTGAAACATGTGGGGACAACAGCTTGAGTCAGGGAGATGCTGAAGATATCGGCCAGGACATTCTTGAGCTCCTCTGCACAGACCTTCAGAATGTGACCCAGAATGTTGTCTGGACCAGCTGCCTTGCGTGGGTTGATCCTGCAGAGGGTTTTCTTCATGCTAGCCGGATCCAGACTTATGGCCTGCTCGTTTGGAGAAGGAGTGGTCTTATGTGCTGTTTTGTGCTTCAAAGCGGCCGAAGAAGCCATTTAGGTTGTTAAACAATGTGATGTCACTCACACAGGTCTGAGGTGGAGGTTTGTAGTTGGTGAGCGTCTGTATGCCACACCGAAGGGGGAACATACATCTCTGGTGTTGCTGAAGTGGCCGGATATTTTCTTGCTGTATTGTTGTTTTGCCTCTTTGATGCCATGGGACAGGTTGACCCTAGCTGTTGTTATTCCTGCAGTGTTGCCAGCCTGAAGGCTGTGTCCCGAGCCCTCAGGAGCCTGTGGACCTCTGCTGTCATCCATGGCTTTTGGTTGGCACGAACAGTGATGATTTTGCAGTGAGTGACATCATCAATGCGTTTAGCTATGTATGCTACAACGACCTCAGTGTACTCCTCTAGGTTTGTGTGTCCATTGTGAGTGGCTGCATGCTTGAAAGTGTCCCAGTCTGTAGTGCTGAAGCAGTCTTTCAAAGTATCAGAGGTCCCCTCTGGCCGCACACATACCTGCTTTTTTGTTGGTCTGATTGTTTTCACTCTGGGTTTGTATGCCGGCCTTAACAAGATGGTGCTGTGATCAGAGAGACCCAGGTGGGGAAGGGGGGAGGCTCTGTATACTTTCTTGTGAGTTGTGTACACCAAGTCCAGCAAATTGTCTTCTCTTGCTGGAAAGTCTGCATGTTGGTGTAGATTTGGTAGGAGGGCCTTTAAATCGGCATGGTTGAGGTCTCCTGCTGTGATGAGGAATCTGTCTGGATGTGCTGTGTGTGTCTCACTGATGGCCTGGTAGTTCATTTAGTGCTTTTCTTCTCTCGTCGATCGCAGTGAGCGAGGCATATGTTGTATAGTTATTAATATGGCTCCTGTTATGTGTTGTTCGGTGCTTTTATTTGTGAGGCACGGTGTGGTGGCTTTGGGTTCTGGTTCCGCCACCACCCATGCCTATAAAAGGGCTGCAGGCAGGAGGAGCGGTCACTTGGCCATCTCCTCTGCCTAGCGGTTGGGTGTGGTTTGGTTGCACTAAATTTAATAAACATGTGTTCAGTTCAGCACCTGGCCTCGTTCTTCAACTCCAAACTGAAACATAACATTTGGCAAGGAGGATTAAAGTGGATAAATGGTATGGAAGCATTTGGTTCTCCAATTCGGCTGTTTTGGGAGCTCCCAGGTGAGCCACCTGTTTCCTGGCTGAGGTGGTACGCCGCCTTCCAGACTTGCGTGGTGGCGCTGAACCTGGGAAGGATGGGCAAAATGAGGGCACGTGCGTTGTTAGTGCATAACCTGGGAAAGTAGGGACAGCGGATTTTGAGCACACTCTGTGACGTGGACGACTTTGACGAAGTGGTTGAGCTAATGGCATGCCACTTTAGCGCCCCAGAAAACGTCATCGTTCGGAGGATTAACTTTCAGCAGCACCACCAACAGGTGGGGGAGTCCATTCAGTGGTTCGTGGCGGACTTGAGGCTACTGACTACTGAGTGTCGGTTCAACTGTTGGAAGAAGAAGTGGTTCGCGACCAGTAGGTGGAACATGCCAACTGTGCTGCAATAAGGTCGAAGCTGCTCACTTTTCCGGGTGATTTGACGCTATCCAGGGCCATTGAGTTAGCTCTACAGCTGGAAGCAGCGGATAAGCTGATGCGGGAGCTGAGTGGCTGTTTGTCATGACAGGAATTAGGATTCCCCATGACTACACAAGTTGTGGACCCGGGCAGCGATGAGAGCATTGAGGATGACGCGGGAGATGCCATTGCAACCCCTCCCACCCCGACGGTTGTCCACACTGTGTCCCCGAACATTAATGGATATACATATTGCACGGTAGAGTTGGATAGTGTGGAGGTGCTGTTGTTAATTGACATGGGGCAGAGGGCTCCCTGCTGAACTGGGCTACAGTGAGACAACTTTTCCCACACTACAGGATTGGAGGTGACCCAGCGCCGCTTTGTGGTTATGGAGAAGGGCAGCTGGCTATGGTGGGAACACTTAGACTGACGGCCCGGTACAAATCAGCGGAGCTGTCTGATTTGGAGTTCACCATGACGGCCTGTGGCGGTAACATCATGGGCTGCGACCTTTTTTATGGTCTAGCCTTCACCATTAAGAGCTGCGCTGGGGAAGAATGGTTGGGCTGTGGACTGTGGGACTGACCGGTTCCGAGAGTGGAGGATGACGCAGTGTTTGATGAAGAGTTGCCCAGCACCCCGGAAAGTGAGCAGGCCTTGTCTCGCTCAGGGTCACTGCAGGAATGCCCCAGTGCCAGAGCCCAAGTTGTCCTGAACGAGGGTACTGAGCGGCACAGTGGGACACCTGCAACGACGAGCGACGCCAAGGAGCTGGTCCCAGTTGCTCCCGGAGCTCGGCTAAAGTGGGCCCGCAAACACGGGGCCACAACGGCAAGGGCCGCAGCGGACTTACAAGAGGTTGGGGCAAGACTGATAGGCACAGAGAGACCACGTGCCAAGCAGAGACCCTGCAAGCCAAGCAGAGCCCATCTGGGAGTCGTGGACTAGGTTCGGGCTTGGGAGGAGGCGAAATCATGGCGGATATGGACCAAGTGGCAGGTGGAGGAGCACCAGGGATGGCTACGTGTCATGGCCAGACGGAGAGATGCTTGCCTCCAGCTGTCAGATGGCTCGTGGAGGCACCCGAACAAGCTGCGGCATGCACGGGAAAAGACTGTGGGGCGTGGGCCTGGACAAGCGGAGCATACAGCGGTGAGGAAGAGGAGGCGCACCGGGGCCGAGGCAACCAGCTGCAGTCCGGGTGGCAGGCCACCTCCAGGGGCGGACTGATGTAAAGGATGGTCCAGGGGGCCCACGGAGTTGTTTTCTCCAACTGTGTGTTTAGTTTAATTGTGATGCATGTGTTATGAATGGTTTCTTGTTTCTATGTATGTAGTTTTGGGGATTAATTTGTGTATTTTGATTTAGTTCAGGAAACACTGCAGTATTTTGTTTGTAGATGGACTTTTATTTAGTATAAGCAGCAGAACCGACGGCAGTCCACCCATTGCCCCAAGTTTTAGTTGTTTTGGGTCTGAATGTGTTAGGCCAATTTTAGTATATTATTTTATGTTGTTAGTGCATGATGTGGGTCTGAATTGTGTGTGCATGTGTTTTGGACTTTTGTAAGGGGGAGGGAGAATGTTGTATAGTTATTTATGTGGTTCCTGTTATGTGTTGTTCGGTGCTTTTATTTGTGAGGCACGGTGTGGTGGCTTTGGGTTCCGGTTCCTCCACCACCCGTGCCTATAAAAGGGCTGCAGGCAGGAGGAGCGGTCTCTTGGCCATCTCCTCTGCTTAGCGGTTGGGTGTGATTTGGTTGCACTACATTATTAATAAACGTGTGTTCAGTTCAGCACCTGGCCTCGTCCTTCGACTCCAAACTGAGACATAACAGCATACACGGTGACTAGCAGGACAAATGAAAATTCTGTTGGAATGTAAAAGGGTCGGCATTTGATCATAAATTCCACCAATGGAGAACAGTGTTTGTGTACAATTGTTGCATCACGGCACCAAGCGTCACTGATGTAGACACAGATGCCTCTGCCTCGTGTTTTCCCTCCTTCTGTGAATGCTATCACTACGGTAGGATGTTAGCCCAGCTAACTGAATGGCAGAGTCTGGTATGATGTCATTTAACCACTTTTCCGTAAAGATTACTATAAAGTCATGTTGTGGAGGAAAATGACCAGGCGAGATGCGACGAGCTACTGTGCTGCTGAGGCATGTATAGCAAGCTCTTTTATACACGTTTTACAGACAGAGAGATTGCATGGCACATTAGCATAGTGATATACTGTACATATCAGTCAATACATATCATTAGTGTGACCAACTGGCGCCCGGATGTCCTCTCCCTCATCCAGGGATGTATACACCACAGTCCATTGTTCTGATTGCCCCCTGGGGCTTTCTGTCCGTATACAAATTATCCTCCGTTTCCTCCATCCCTGCTGAGTGTGAAATAGTGTCAATCTGCAGTGTGCTGGGTCACCACACGGCTCCCCCCAGAACGCTCAGAAGGGGCTGTGACCCCCACCCCCCTGGGTCGTTTGGGCTCCAGCTCCGGTAGAACTGTCCTGCTGTAGAGGAGTGTCGGAGGGCATGTCAGTCCGTGGGGGGGGGACGGGGGAGGGGTGGAAAAGACAGTGTGCTCCACTCCGAGTTCCAGCATGTTGAACGGCCGTGGACCGTGGGCGCACGGGGCCAGTGCGCGTTGTGCATAATGGAACAAACCGGCGATTGGCCAGCTTTAGGGAGTGAGGTGCAGGAAGAGCGCTGTGGAGGAGGGTGGGAGTAAGTGAGTGCTGGCCCGGGACGTCAAAGGTGTCTGGGCCGCGCAAAAATTGCATGTGGATCCGCGATGGTGAGAGACTTTCCCAGTAAACCTGGCGGTGATCCGCAGCGGCTGTGAAAAAATTAAGCTTCTGACTCTTCTCGTGGCTCGGTCCAGCGAGGATGTGGGGAAGGCGAACGGCCAAATTCCCCGAGGATGCGTAGCGGCTGTGAAACAACTGCAGCTGTGTGAGGGACTTGGCGGTTTGGCTTTAGGCGCAGACGCAGCCCTAAAGCCATTGGGAACAGCAATCTGCTAAATCCCCATTGTGCGCCGTGGCTGAGAAACCCATACAAAGTCCTGTGTGCGGGCAGCATGTCTGCTTCAGGTGCGTGAGCAGCCATGAAGGTTCCAAGGATGGCGATCGGCCGTGTTTCTCGGGCATGTGCAGCGGCGGAGGATGCTGTATCAGTCTATGGAGCTGGTTTGTCCCTGTGCGTGGCGCACGCTTGGCGCAGTGACCACATAGCTGGAAGATGCGCTGTCCTCGTAATCCTGCGGTGTGCATGCGGGGCTTCTGTGCGCGGGAGGTCCGCTGTCAGGAGTGAGTCAGGGTCGGGAAGCTTGGTGGAAATCAACACAGACGGCGCCGATGATTTTCCCCATTCTGGCTGCTTCCTTCAGTTCGCTTGTGTCACCGTTCATGGTGCGTGTCGGTCCCAGCGCTGCCTGCTCCGGAGAGCGCACTCCGGTGTGGATGAAGAGGTTGCAGGCGCTCTCTGGTCCTCTGGAATCCACAGCGCGGTGAGAGGGAGTAGACGGTCATTCTCTCTCGTCAGGTCACCAGTGTGGAGAAAATGGCATAGTCGAGCGACGCACCATGCACGCTGGAAGGGTGCAAAGTTTTATTTCCTCCAACATAATGAGACACACTTTGTAGCTCAGTGAGCTACTGTGCTGCTGAGGCATGTACAGCAAGCTCTTTTATACACGTTATACAGACAGAGAGAATGCATGGCACATTAGCATAGTGATATACATATCAGTCAATACATATCATTAGCGTGACCAACTGGCGCCCCGATGTCCTCTCCCTCATCCAGGGATGTATACACCACAGTCCATTGTTCTGATTGCCCCCTGGGGCTCTCTCTCTGTATGTAAATTGTCCTCCGTTTCCTCCAGCCGTGCTGAGTGTGAAATAGTGTCAATCTGCAGTGTGCTGGGTCACCACAACGTCTTTTTTTGAACCCTTGTCCTGTCAAGCAGCTAGGTAAGCAGAACAGAAATCTGCTTCCCTTATTGTGCCAAACAGATTTTGTTTGCCAAAAGGAGCTTTATTCAGTCAATATATATGTACGGTATATTGTTTATAAACTCCTCTTGTAATAACTTTTAGTACTTTAAATTGTTTTACCCATGAAGGACCCGACGGGGGGGGGGGGGGATGGGGAAAGGAGAGGGAGAGGAACAGACAAATTTGACATGCAGACTGCAGACAGAGCAGGAACTGAACCCCTGACCCTCCAATCAGTAGTCGGCCACACACTACACCTGCGCCACAGCCGACCCTACTTATAAGGGCCATGTCTTTGGCAACATAAGTTGTGAGCGCAGTTGTGATTCCTTTCCATTTTTCACTTTTGTTGTATGGGATAAATTTTCCAAATGAAGAAGCCATAGACATTTTCCTTAGGGCTGGTTCCTTTATTTATTCATTTTGTATGGGCTACCTGGAATGTTAAGTGGATTTTAATGCATTCTTCATATTATGTAACAAAAAATTAGTGGTAGTGTAACATAATTTGCACAAAATTGTATTTTGTTCAGATTCTACCTTCTGAAGTCCGAACCACTGCCAGAGAACGGAGCTGGTGCTTTTTTCTCCTTTCATTCAAGTCTGCTTCTACTGCAGCCTGTGTGTATGTGTCATTTTTTCTCCTTTCCCTGTGCTCTGCCAGTGTTGCCAGATTGTGCATAAAAAAACAAGCATCTCTGTTTCATGGAAACAGGCTCAAAAGAAGCAGTTTTTAAAGAGAAAAATTGCAGGGAAAAAAATAATCCTGGCAACGACCCTGAAATGAAACACGGTGGGGGGGGCTGAGTACAACTGTGTGAGAGAGGAAATGGAAGCTGGCAGCTTACACTGCTGCGACAATACTTTATAACTACGATAAAGACATTTTATGTATCATGCATAGTAGAATGTAGAATGTATGTAAGATACAGTACATATATTCTGTGTCAGGGTGTGAGTTGAGCCCATCTTGTATTGTAAATTATATCTTCTTGTTTCTGGACATGAGTCAACTAACACCCTCACCTTTAGTTCTCCTTTTGGAGTTTTTGTATTATCATTATCAATATTATTGTTATCATGTCTTTGGTTTTGTATTTATTCCTTTTCTACAGCTTAGGGTTTCTCCTGGTTATTATTGTTATTATCATCATCCTTAGTATTATTTTATCATGATCATGTCTTGTAATTTATTTCTGTCGTCACATTGGGTTGAGCTCTTATTTTGACAACGTCATTTGTTTACTTCCGTTTTTCACCTAGCTTGTTTCATGTTCCGTTAAGTTCCTGATTATTCACAGCTATTTATTATTTTAGTAATTATTTCTTGTCTTATTTCAGGGATGTTGTCCCGTAGTTCGGGGCAATGTCCGACTAGTCATGCTGGCGTAGACCACATGCTTCAGTTCATCCTGTATTGCCAAAGTCTGTCTGTATCTGCCTGTTTCTGCCCAAGTCCTCTGAGTTTTCGTTCTAGTTTTCAGTCCAGGATTATTTTGTTTCTTTATTAAAACTCGCTTCTGAAGTCCAGTGTTTGGGTCTTGTATTCCGCTCCAGAGGGGGTCATATACAGTGGTGTGAAAAAGTGTTTGCCCCCTTCCTGATTTCTTATTTTTTTGTATGTTTGTCACACTTAAATGTTTCAGATCATCAAACAAATGTAGATATTAGACAAAGATAACACAAGTAAACACAAAATGTAATTTTTAAATGAAGGTGTTTATTATTAAGAGTGGAAAAAAAAATCCAAACCTACATGGCCCTGTGTGAAAAAAATGATTGCCACCCCCCCCCCCCCGTTAAAACACATTATCTGTGGTTTATTGTCACGAGGCTGAGCACAGTGTTTCACCGTGCTCATGCTCTTAATTTACTTCTGAGTATTTCCTGCATTTTTCCAGTGTTGTGTGTTTATCTTACTGTGTGTTGGTTTAGTATGTGTTCTTAGTTGCCAGTTATGTTATGTATTCATGTCATCATTATTATTATTATTATTATTATTATTATTATTATAATACATCAGTCTTATATAGCGCTTTTCTAAATACTCAAAGCCACTTTACAAAGCAGCTTAGGGACAAACATACAGAGAACGAGTAAACAGACAAGGTAGGTACACATAGGTAGAAGAGGCAGTCAGTTTTTATAGGTAGATTTGAAAAGATGGGTTTTGAGTTCACTTTTAAAAGAAGCAAGTGTGTTGGCAGACCGGATGTGAAGAGGCAAGGAGTTCCAGAGGGTTGGTGCGGCGATGGCGAATGATCTATCACCCAGGGTGCGGAATTTTGTCTTGGTGATGGGGGTAAGAAGGTGAGCGTCAGCAGAGCGGAGGAGACGAGTGGGAGAATGACGAGACAGAAGGTCCGTTAGGTATGAGGGGCAAGGTTATGAAGAGCTTTATAGGTGATGAGGAGGATCTTGAAGTTGATGCGCTGTTGAATGGGGAGCCAGTGGAGCTGACGGAGGAGAGGATTGATGTGGTCTCTGGAGCGGGAGTGAGTAAGTAGGCGGGCGGCTGAGTTTTGGACATACTGTAGTTTTTGGAGGATGGTGGAAGGAAGTCCATACAGAATGCTGTTACAGTAATCAAGTCTGGAGGTGATGAAGGCGTGGATGAGTATTATTATTATTATTATTATTATTATTATGTCAGTTTCTTTAGACATCTTTTCCAATTTAGTTCCTAGTGTTTATATTTTGTTTCTGTGTGACATGAGCTCTCCACCTCTTCTTCCAGACACTCCCACCTTGTCATCATCTTGTATGTGCTTCTCTATATTCCTGCCTAGTAATCAGGCCACCTACCCGCTCACGTGTTCCACACCTGCTGTCATTTGCCGTGATTGATTGCTGGCCCTATTTATAGTCTGACTTTGTCTTCAATCCTTGTCAGAGCTTCACCAAGAATCTGCTTGCTCCAACCAGAACCCTTTCCCTCTTCTGGTGTGTTCCCTATATTCATCTCACCTGCAACTTGTTGTATGTTTATTTTTGTGCACTTTATAGACTTGCCTTAATACCACAAACTGAAGTTCAGCCCCTGGGTCCTACCTCTCTGCCCCGAAGGGGTGAATCATGACAGTTTATCACATCTTTGGAAAACTGAGTTCATGTCATGTATGCCCCTTTCAGGGCATTAATGGGGCGCCAGATGCCAACAGAGAGTTTGCTTGTTTATTAAAGAAAGCACAAAGGAACAAAGTAAAGAGCCATGTGGGGCAAAACACATACATTAAACTAAGACACAAAATAATGAACACTGACATCAAACGTAAGAGTGTAGCGAGGATGGAACCTGACGCTGTAGAATACACACTTACAAGTGCTGGAGCGAAGACGGCTCAAACATGGAGAAAAGGTTGGAGCCAGGGATAGGGTCTCCAGTCTTGATATACAGATGTAGGTCGCAGCGAGGAGTGAGCTTCAGCTGCTTCCTTAAATACTGATAACAGAAGTAAAAGAACCAAACAGGAAAGGGGGAACGTAATTACCAAAATCAAGATCAGCTGTGACAACGCCGGCTCAGCTTTGACAGCCGGGAGTTCGGCTGCAACGCTGTCACAATAAAAGTCCTGGGAAAATAATAGCCAAACCGAAATAATATTGGAGAAAAAGGGAAAATACTGAGTAACCTGAGCGGGGATGAATTCAGCGCTCGGATCACCACAGTACCCCCCGTTCAAAGGGCGCATTGCAGCCCCCCCCCCAACCAGGAAGCTAATCAGACCGACCTCGGGTGGGAGGAGGAGAAAACAGGTTAGGAGGGAGAGAAACCGGAAAGGGACAAGCACAAAAGGCCAACCAGCAAAATACAGAGAAAAAACCACAGGGACAAATAACACAGAGTAGTGTGGCTAATACTCATCTAACAACACGAATAATGAAACAGAAAAACAAGATAAACAAGTGAAAACAAAAATACATGCAATCTTCAACTTAAGCATGCTCGAGTGCAGCGGAAGGGCGAACACAAAAAATAGCAACGTACACGGCAACTCGAACACAAGGCAGGAAAACAGCTCTCACAATATATGAGAGGAGCAGAGAAAAAAAAAAAAAAAAAAAAAACACCACGAAAACACAAGTATAGGGATACCGGCAGGCAGCGAGAAGAGGAAAAAAAAAAAAGGCAGTTCAGGTGGCCTCCCGGCATCCCAATTCCACATCATGAGAAAAGGAAAAAAAAAAAAAAAAAACAGTTCGGGTGGCCTTCCCAAGTCCCAGAACCAAGGAAACAGTACCTCAGGTGGCCGACCCAAGTCGCCCAACCAGCGAAGCAGTCCGTCAGGCAGCCGACTCAGAACGCAGAACCGATGGGACAGTCCTTCCGGCGGCTGACCCGCATCCTTAGACCACCAGGACTGGAGGGGGGAGCTTGGAGTCGGCTTCTCTACCGAAAGGCACAGCGAGGGGAAGCCGACCCAAATAAAGGAGACCCCAACGGCATCCAGTGGAAGAGAATGGGGGGAAACGGGGGGAAACGGGGAGCCAGACCGGTGTCAGGCAGTAGGAGATCTGCAGCTCCCTCACTGACCTCAAACCGGTCCAGCGCAGCACACTTGGTGGACCCGGATTGGGCCAGCACAGCACCCTCGGTGGACCCGGATTGGGCTGACGCAGCACCCTCGGTGGACCCAGATTGGGCTGACGCAGCACCCTCGGTAGACCCCGATTGGGCTAATGCAGCACCCATGGTGGACCCAAATTGGGCTGACACAGCACCTGGGAGGACCTCCCAAAGCAAACCTGGAGCCTCGACGATCAAGACCGGAGCTTACTCATCTCCAGTGACCCTGGGAGAAGGCTCGGACACAGAGGGAGAACAGGGGTCAGGATCACCGGCAGCGGCAGAGCCCGGCGAGACGAGTTTGGATGCAGTGGTCGGCTGCACCCGGCCCTTCTTCCCAAGAGACAGGCAAGAATGCTCCAAGACAGAATATAGGAAGACAAAATAGAGCACTTGCCTGATCTCAAGCTCTACCGCTGTCCAGGACTCCGATGATCCAGGCTCGACGATCTGGAGGTCCACTTCCGGTTCTCACTCGACTGCAGTGGCCTCCGCAGCCGGCATGATGGTCCTCACAGTCCGATAGCCCCCTGGCACTGAAACCTACACCGATGGCCCACTCGGTGTGGTGGCAGGGGAATGATCGCCCGCTGGAGCTGACCCGGGGACTCTTAATCGCCGGTGAAGGCTTCCAATGCCAGTCAGCCCTCCTCCTCTGCCCATGACGCAGCTGTGGGACTGGAACCAGGCTCTCCAGTGCCGCAGGCTCCTCCTCCGTCCGACGGTCTACTCCTGGCACCAGGGGACACTCGGAGAGAAGGGAAGGAAACACAGAGGTAGCAGGTTCAGTCTTAATGGCTGCAGCAGGTGGTCGGAGCTCAGGGAACTGTGAAAACTGAGCTCCACCCCCAGGAATCAGACAAGGTAATTCATCACACAGAGAGTTAGAATGAAAAAGCACTTGCCTGCTCTCCTGGGGGACGATGGTGACTGCTGCAGTGGGCTTGGTTCTTCCCTTTCCCCTATGGATGGTGATGGAGGTCCCCTCGGGAAGAAGAGGAGAAGCGGCCCAACAGGATCGATGACGGGCGGAGCCAGGGCAGGACTCACTGGGCTCACAGCAGCTGGAGGGAGCGCCGAGGAGGAGGGAGGAGCAGCTGAGGCAGTCCGGGGACGAGGAGCTGACGGAACAGCAGGGAAAGATGACCCAGAGGCTGAGGCTGCTGTCTTGACCTTCCGTCGTGGCGCGGAGAAAATAGCTGGCTGGGAGGCGGAATTCCTATTGCGGGCCAGAACAGGATCCGGACGGGGACCTTGCGAAGGAACGGTGACTGATGGAGCCAGAAGAGGACTTGCTGGGCTCACCGCCGCTGAAAGGCGCACTGAGGAGGAGGGAGGAGCAGCCGGGGCAGTCCGGGGATGTGGAGCTGACAGAACAGCGGAACAAGACGACCCAGAGGCTGGAGCTGCTGTCTTTACCTTTCGTCGTGGCGTGGGAGAAGCAGCTGGCTGGGAAGCAGAGTTCTTCTGATGACCCGGGACAGGATCCAGATGGGAACCTCACAGAGGACCGGCCCATTCAGGAGACTCCCCCTCGTCGGGACGGCCGTGTCCTGGGGAGGAAATGGAGGCTTCTTGGCCACATTCTCCATCAGTCCCCAGTTCCTCTGACACAGCACTACTACCGCCGACACTCTCTCCTTGCCCTCAGGAAACAAGGTCAGGTGGTAGCACTTTAACGCCTGTTGCGCGAGGTACAGGTACCAGTGGGCGGTGTCAGAAGGGATGGACAGACGGGCGTTGGACAGGAGGTCATCAACCTCCCTCAGCCACTTGATGCAAAACCTATGCTCGAATGACGCCATCTCCCCAAAACACTGGCACCCAGATAGGGAAAAAACGCAAGCCAAAAAACAATCTCACTGTGGCTGGCACCTCTCTTGGCTCCGACCTTCTGTCATGTATGCCCCTTTCAGGGCATTAATGGGGCACCAGATGAAAACAGATAGTTTGCTTGTTTATTAAAGAAAGCACAAAGGAACAAAGTAAAGAGCCATGTGGGGCAAAACACATACTTTAAACTAGGACACAAAATAATGAACACTGACATCAAATGTAAGAGTGTAGCGAGGACGGAACCTGATGCTATAGAATACACACTTAAGTGCTGGAGCGAAGACGGCTCAAACATGGAGGGAAGACTGGAGCCAGGGATAGGGACTCCAGTCCTGATATACAGATGTAGGTCGCAGCGAGGAGTGAGCCTCAGCTGCTTCCTTAAATACTGATAACAGAAGAAAAAGAACCAAACAGGAAAGGGGGAACGTAATTACCGAAATCAAGATCAGCTGTGACAGCGTCAGCTCGGCTTTGACAGCCGGAAGTTCGGCTGCGATGCTGTCACAATAAAAGTCCTGGGAGAATAATAACCAAACCAAAATAATATGGGAGAAAAGGGAAAATACTGAGTAACCTGAGCGTGGATGAGTTCAGCGCTCGAATCACCACAGTTCAATTTCTGTAGCCACACTCAGGCCTGATTACTGCCACACCTGTTCTCAAACAAGAAATCACTTAAATAGGACCTGCCTGACAGAATGAAGTAGACCAAAAGATCCTCAAAAGCTAGACATCATCATGGGGTAAGTCAATAGTTCTACCTATAAATTGTAATTTCTCAGATACATCTACTATTCCAATACAATCAGGTAATAATAAAATATTTAGGAATAGATATTTCTCCCCAGGCTCTCAGAGTTATTGTGACTAAATCACATTCCCCTTTTAAAAACAATACAAGACAACCTTACGCGCTGGAGGACACTACCTATATCACTAATGGGAACAGTCGCAACCGTTAAAATGATGGTCCTTCCTAAAATCAACTATTTGTTCTCAGTGATTCCTACCCAACCATCAATGGACTGGTTTAAGTCTCTAGACTCAAATATAAGTAAATTTTTTATGGAAGGATAAACCATCACGGATTAGTTTAAAAACTCTTCAAAAAGCGAAAGAGTACGGAGGCTTAGATCTACTAATTTTTTTAAATTACTTTTTAGCCAATAGACTGCAGTTTGTTTCAAAATGGACAAAATCAGCCCCACTAGGAAACCCACGGTTAGATGCTGAACAGGCTCTCTGTGGGTCGCTAAATATCTCTGACTTACTAAGTCCCTGGATTAAACGCCATGACTGTTTTAAAAGCATTAATATCAGCTCCTCTCTGATGGCTTGGTGGAAATTTTTTAAAAATAACGGGGTCTTCACTTGTAATAATCCTAATATCTTGCAACAAAAGAGGACATTAAAATTTCCACTATGGCAAGAGAAGGGAATAAATAACTTAGGACATCTTATTCAAAGTGGAAATTTTATCCAATTTCAGGAACTAGTGTCACAGTTCGACATCAGTGATAAAAAGTATTTTGAATACCAACAGCTTAAATCCACAATAAAAGCAAGATTTATTCCAGTCTGGACGCCATGGTGATAGCAACCTAACGGTGAAACTCCCAGACTCAATCCAAGGAAAACCTCCTCAAAATCAGACCTAACGGATTTTTGGAAGATTAAAATTCAAAAGACAATAACACCATGCCTAACCAAAAGCAGAGGAAACTGACATTCACCAGATCAGGACGCACAGCAGCCGCAGAATCGGAACCAGAAGACCTCCGTTCAGAAGACGAGTGCCTGGGCCTAGCTAACAAAAGGATTAGCTTGAAATCGCTATTTGACGAATTACGACGATTTCGGGCCGAATTTCTTGAATTCAGAGAGGATCTAAAAAAGGCGAACAGCAGATTGGACCAGGCCGAAAACCGAATCTTGGAAGCTGAAGACAGAATAAAAGTGCTTGAAGATTCTGTACTGGATTTACACAGAAAACAATCAAGGCTGGAGGCTAAGCTAGCCGACCAAGAAGGAAGACAGAGACGGGACAACATCAGAATTCACGGTCTGAAAGAAGGAGCTGAAGATGGTTTCAACACAGTGGCAGAATGCGTGGAATCCTTATTGAGATAGAAGTTGGATATTCCACAATCCACCGATTTGAAGATAGAAAAGGCACATCGCACATTAGCCGCAAAGCCAGCCCCGGAAGCGCCCCCACGTTCAGTGTTGGTAAGATTCTCCGACTTCAAAATAAAACAAGAAGTTGTAAGACGGGCTTGGCAGAAGAAAGGATTTATGCATCAAGAAAGAAAAGTCTTCGTGGAACACGATTACGCCCCTGAAGTTCTTAAAAAGCGACGGGAATATAACGACGCCAAAAAGGTTTTACGGGAAAAGAATCTACGCTTTCTGATGCCATTTCCGGCGGAGCTAAGGGTCTTTTACGGGGAAGAGTCATGTCTCTACAATTCAGCGGAAGAAGCAACATCTGACATGGCAAGAAGAGGACTCCCGGTCACGGTGTTTAAACCCGCAGCGGATCTGAGCGTGAAAATCAGAGCTCAAACGTGGTCCACTCAGAGACCTTCAAAATCCACGGGCCAGCAGCGGGAACACCCAGCCCCAGAGCTACAAAGATAAGCTTTCCAGTACCAGAAAGGAATAGCGACCTTTTTGGGTTTTTTTTTTTTTCTTTCTCTCTACAGTCACTCTGCACTTCCATCCCCCCTCCTACAAGGTAACAAACATTAAAGAAGATGCAGAATCAGCATGTGGTAAAACCTTTCATGGAGCAGTTTTAGCTTTAGAAACAAATGTCTTCTTAATTTAAAGGGAAAAAAAAAAAATCATGTTAAAATAGAAATGTAACAATGACCCACATGTTCTCCCCACACTAACAAATACTGTATTAGAGTGAATGTTTGCTGTGATGGGGGTGGGAGGGTGCACACAAGCTCATAGAGTATAGGCATAAAAAAAAAAAAAAAAAATCATTACAAATTCGGATTGGGATCTGAAATTCACGTTAAAAACATGGGACAACTTACAGGGGTAAGAGAGGGCCCTCAGCACGTAACAGAGTTTGAGGAATTTCCCTCAGAGCCCATACTCCATCAGGGCTCTTACAGGGTCTTTAAAGAGACCCCAGCTCAGGAAGTTTTCTTGACAGTTTTTTGTTTTAAAGTTTCGTTCATTATGTACTTAATGTTTTTTATGTTCTTAATGATCTTTCAGTTTCTGAGTAGCAAAAAAGAGGGCCACCACACTGTTATACTAAATAAGAAAATACAATGGAGAAACAGGGGGTAACCAAAATAACCTCATATAATGTGAAAGGGATCCTGAATCCAGTTAAAAGATCCAAGATTCTACGCAAAATGAAAAAAGACAAAGCAGAAATAGTATTTTTACAAGAAACCCACCTAACAGACATGGAACACACTACACTCAGTAGACAAGGGTTTAAAATGATCTCTTCATCTTCATATAAATCAGGGAGGAGGAGGGGAGTAGCGACATTGATATCAACCAAAATTACATTTGAAAAAAAATCAGAACACAAAGATAAAGAGGGAAGGTACAGTTTGGTAACTGGGCGGCTAGAGGGAGAAGATATCACCCTGCTGAATATATATGCACCACCAGGGGCTAAATGGAAATTTTATAAAAATGTATTCGACCTAATGATAACTAAAGCCCAAGGTTTAGTGATATGTGGTGGAGACTTCAATCTAAGACTGAATCCATACTGGGATGCAACAGGTAATTCTTCACATCAAAATAACACCCAAAATAGGAATACTCGGATGCTACTAAAAGAAATGGGAATCTGTGACGTATGGAGGGAATTCAACCCCAATGTAAAAGATTATACTTTTTATTCAACGCCACATTCATCTTACTCAAGGATTGATTACTTTTTTATGTTTAGGAGAGACATTGGAAGAGTAAAAACATGTAAAATAGGACTGATGGATCTCTCCGACCACAGTCCGATCTATATGGATTTAAACATCCAAAAATACACAAATAATACATTTTCCTGGAGGTTGAATTCAAGTGTCCTCAAAGGGCCACTGAAAGATGAATTGGAATCAGATATTCTCAGATATTTGGAAGAAAACGATAATGGAGAAGTATCCCCTTTAATACTGTGGGATGCGTGCAAAGCTGTAATAAGGGGAAAAATTATTGCAAAACTGGCAACCCAAAAGAAACTGAGACAAGAAAAACTAACCACACTAGAGTCAGAGCTCAAGAACCTAGAAAAAGAACACAAAGATAACACTCATTCTAATGGCTCGCTCAAGATCAAAGAAATTAAAAATCAAATAAATGAGATCTACACAATAGAAATCCAGAAGAAACTTACATTTCTGAAACAAAAACACTATGAAGCAGGCAGTAAATCGGCAAAATTACTAGCCTATAAATTGAGGAAACAACAAACGGAAAGAGCAATCTACAAAATCAGAGACCCAGTATCAAAGGAAATAAAATTCAGAATTCAGGATATTCTTAAAAGCTTCGAGAATTACTACAAGAACTTATACTCCCACAAAAAACATAAAAACGCATCCGAGACATTCCTAAACACATTAAACCTTCCCCAACTTACGGAATCACAAAATAAAACCCTACTGTCAGAAATACAACCTAAAGAATTGGAAAAAGCAATTATGAAACTTAAAGCTAACAAATCCCCAGGAGCAGATGGCTATACAGCAGAATGGTACAAAACCTTTAAACAGCAACTATCTTTTCTCCTCCTGAAAACATTTAACTATGTCCTCCACACAGGGGAAATCCCCCCCTCCTGGAGAGAAGGGGTCATTGCAGTCATACCTAAACCTGAAAAGGATAAACTAGATTGCTCCAACTACAGACCAATCAGTGTATTAAATCAGGACTATAAGCTTTTTACCACTATCCTTGCCAAAAGGTTAGAAAACATACTGACAGACTTAATTCACTTAGACCAAACAGGTTTTATAAGACAAAGACAGACACAAGACAACATTCGACGCACTTTACACATAATTCATCATATAAAAAAATATAACTTAAATGCAGTCATATTGGGATTAGATGCTGAAAAAGCATTCGATTCGGTTGACTGGTCTTTCCTCTATAAAATCTTATCCAGTTTCAATTTTCATAACAACTTCATTAGAACTATACAGGCATTATATAAAAAACCAACAGCTAAAATAAGGATTAACGGTAATTTATCATCATCTTTTGAGCTGGAAAGAGGATGTCGTCAAGGCTGCCCCCTGTCTCCACTGCTCTTTGCAATCTTCATAGAACCTCTGAGCCAATGGATAAGACAAAATCAAGAAATTCAAGGTATTTTTTTCTCCTCTCAGCGCCACACCAGTCGGCTGCCTTTTGCAACAGCGGCTCGATTCCGAGTTTTTTTTTCCCTTCCTCTCTCTTTTGATCACTTTTTTTTTTTTTTTTTCACCCCACTTATATCACGGACACACAGATCATCCCAAATGTCTCCTGAGCCGGTGGACGGAGCCACTGTTTATAGCAGGATATGATATAACAGGGAAGAGCTGCTAGCATTTAACCGCCACCCGGTCCCACTGGAAAAACTCGACATACCGAGAGAACTGAGGCGAAAACGCCGCGGCTGCCGGGCTGGAGTAAGGCGGAGGACAAAAAATATAAGGTACAGACCCTCCCTTCCATCTGTTGTCATGGGAAATGTACGGTCGATACTGGGAAAGTTAGATGAGCTAGCGGCTATCTCCCGTTATGATAGCACTTACCGGGAG
The DNA here is from genome assembly GCA_020510985.1 of Pholidichthys leucotaenia. Classification (NCBI taxonomy): domain Eukaryota; kingdom Metazoa; phylum Chordata; class Actinopteri; order Cichliformes; family Pholidichthyidae; genus Pholidichthys; species Pholidichthys leucotaenia. The sequence goes on from CM035841.1 coordinate 154,473,452, forward strand.
TGCTCTCTCCTTTTGTTTACTGAGACGTGGCTAACTGAACTAGCAGCAGATGCTAACATTGAGCTGGAGGGTTTTCACACGATACGAGCTGACCGAACACCAGAGAGTGGCAAAACTAGGGGCGGTGGAGTGATCATGTATGTTAACAACAACTGGTGCAGACCGGGACATATCACTGTTAAACAACGACACTGCAGCAAAGACATTGAGTTGCTAGCTGTTAGCATGAGGCCTACATATCTCCCGAGAGAACACTCACACGTGATCTGCATTGTTGTTTATGCAAATCCGACGGCGAACGCTGGGACAGCGCGTGACGTCATCCATTCAGTAGCCAGCAGGCTGCAGACAGAACACCCAGATGCTCTTCTCCTCATCTCAGGCGATTTCAACCACGTTTCACTGTCTCCCATTCTGCCCACTTTCACCCAGTATGTCACATGCCACACTAGAGACAATAAAACACTGGATTTGTTCTACGCAAACACTAAGGAGGCGTACACCTCATCACAACTCCCCCCACTTGGGAGATCGGATCACAACTTGGTTCATCTCCGACCGGTGTACAAACCCCTAGTGCACAGACAACCTCCGGCCATGCACACTGTGGAGTTATGGTCTGAGGAGACAATGGACACTCTAAAGGACTGTTTTGAAGCCACTGCCTGGAAGCAGCTCTGCGATCCACATGGTGAGGACATCGATGGCCTCATTCACACCTTCACGGGCTACCTCAGCTTCTGTGTGGACAAATCCGTTCCCACCAAGACCATACGGCGTCACTCAAACAACAAACCCTGGATCAACCCTGAGATAAAAACACTTCTGAGAGAGAAGAAGAGGATCTTCAGGTCGGGGAACAGGGAGATGCTGAAGTCCGTACAGAGGGAGCTGAGGAGAAAGATCAGAGAAGGCAAGGACAGCTTCAGGAAGAAGATGGAGGACAAGCTGCAACAGAGCGACATCAGCGGGGTCTGGAGAAACCTCAAAACCATCTCGGGGCTCCAGAATACCTCCCCCCAGGCCACGGGGGGCAGGGAGTGGGCGAACAACCTGAATCTGTTTTTCAATAGATTTGACCAACCGCCCTCCCCCCTGTCTGCACAACAACCACTGCTGCCTCTAAGAAATCAAGTCCTGCTACCCACTCCCCACTCCACCGACACCCCCCCCACTCCCAACACACAGCCCCCCATCCTGACCCTGACCAAGACCCAGGTGAGGACGGAGCTGAGGAAGATCAAGGCGAGGAAGGCGTCGGGACCGGACGGCATCAGCGCAAAGCTCCTCAAGTCCTGTGCAGACCAGCTGTGTGGGATTGTGACGTATATCTTCAACATGAGCCTGAAACTGGGGAGGGTACCACAGCTGTGGAAAACATCTTGTGTGGTACCTGTACCAAAAACTTCCCACCCCAAAGACCTGAACAGCTTCAGACCGGTGGCCTTGACGTCCCACTTGATGAAGACCCTGGAGAGACTGCTCCTTGCTCATCTCCGCCCCCTGGTGGAACCAGCGATGGATCCACTCCAGTTCGCCTACCAGCATGGCATTGGGGTGGAGGATGCGGTGATCTTCCTCCTTCACCGTTCTCTGTCCCACCTGGAGAAGCCCGGGAATATGGTGAGGATCATGTTCTTTGACTTCTCCAGTGCTTTCAACACCATCCAACCGATGATCCTGAAGGACAAGCTGCTGCGCGCAGGGGTGGACCAGCACCTGTCATCATGGATCCTGGACTACCTCACGAACCGGCCTCAGTTTGTGAGAACCCGGGACTGTGTTTCCGACACGATCATCAGTAGCACGGGGGCCCCCCAGGGAACGGTGCTGGCTCCCTTCTTGTTCACTCTTTATACTGCGGACTTCTCACACAACACAACACATTGCCATCTACAGAAGTTCTCTGATGACTCTGCGATCGTTGGTCTCATCTCCAGCGGAGATGAAGCTGAGTACAGAGGGCTTATCCAGGACTTTGTGGACTGGTGCCATCGGAACTGCCTCCAGATCAACGCGAGGAAAACTAAGGAGCTGGTGGTGGACTGCCGCAGGCATGGGCAGCCCCTCACAGCACCAGTAAATATACAGGGAACAGACATCGAGATGGTGACATCCTACAAGTACCTGGGTATTCATCTGAACAATAAACTAGACTGGTCACACAATACTGACGCACTCTACATGAAGGGACAGCGCAGGCTGTTCCTGCTGAGGAGACTCAGGTCTTTTGGTGTACAAGGGGCGCTGCTGAAGTCATTCTATGACACGGTGGTGGCATCAGCCATCACTTTTGGAGTGGTCTGCTGGGGCAGTGGCATTACTGCAGCCGATAGGAAGAGACTGAACAAACTGATTAAGAAAGCTAGCTCTGTCCTGGGGCAACGCCTTGATCCGATGGAGGAGATAGGAGAGAGAAGGACGGTGGCTAAACTGTCATCTCTGCTGGAGTCCGAGTTCCACCCTATGCAGGACATACTGGATGCACTGAGGAGCTCATTTAGCAGCAGACTACATCATCCCAGGTGCACAACCGAGAGGTTTCGTAGGTCCTTCCTACCAACGGCTGTCAGACTGTACAACCTAAGCAGGGCTGCTCGCAGAGATAGCAAAAAGACGTAACAAACTAATAGTTTTTTTTTTTTTTTTTTGAATGCAAAAGATGCAATAGACTTACACAATGGTCCTCTCCGGCATACAACTAGGAACATACCGGTCGCTATGGAGGGTGAGAATATGTATGGGCACATAATCATACCATGTAGGATAACTAAATAGACGGTTATGCTGTTTCATCCCACCTAGCAACAATGCTCTGCACTGTGTGTGTTTATATATTTACATATTTATTCCATCTAGCTACAATGCTCCGCACTGGGTGTGTTTATATTTATATATCTATATATTTATTCCATCTAGCTACAATGCTCCGCACTGTGTTTTTATATATCTACATATTATTCCATCTAGCTACATTGCTCCGCACTGTGTGTGTTTATATACTTGCATATTTATTCCACCTAGCTGCAATGCTCCGTACTGTGGGTGTTTATATATTTACATATTTATTCCATCTAGCTACAATGCTCTGCACTGTGTGTTCATATATTCATTTATTTATTCCATCCAGCTACAATGCTCTGCACTGTGTGTCTGTGTGTGTGTGTGTGTATATATATATTTTATAGTAATATGTACATATGTATATTAGCTGCTCTTGCTTGCTTGTTTTTTTTTTTTGTTTTTTTTTTTTCTTGCCTTCTGATTGTTGCTCTGAGTGTTGCTATCCCTGTGCTGTTGCAATCCTGGAATTTCCCCGTTGTGGGACTAATAAAGGCTTATCTTATCTTATCTTATCTTACACTTGGTCAGAAAGAACATAAAATAGCACTCTTTGCTGATGACATTTTAATATACCTAGGGCAGCCAGACACTTCTCTACCAGAACTAATCTCAGTTTTTTCAGACTATGGAGATTTATCAGGGTACAAATTAAACATGCATAAAACCCAAGTTTTAACATTCAACTATGACCCAAATCATTTTTCACTAAATGAACTCAAAACTAACTGGGAGTTGGATTCTATGAAATATCTGGGGGTCAATATCCCGAAACAACTCGACAAAATTATAACACTAAACTATGATCCACTGGTGACAAAAATAAAATCTGACCTAGCAAGATGGAATATGATACCATTCTTAGGTACCGCACAAAGAATTGAAGCAGTCAAAATGAATATACTTCCACGTCTTCTATACCTTTTCCAAACAATACCGGTAGAACCTCCCAAAAAAACATGGCAGGAACTGGACAGAAGGATCTCAAGATTCATATGGCAGGGTAAGAGACCTAGAATCAGATATAGAACCCTACAGCTAAACAAAGACAAAGGTGGGCTCGCACTGCCAAATATCAGGGACTATTTTATAGCTGCACAAATTAAAACTTTAGTAGAGATATGTAACTCAGTCTACACTGCACAATGGAAGGAGATGGAATGCCAAATAACAAGTGACATCCCCCTACAGGCGATAATAGGGAACAATGCCTTAACTAAACTCCTGAATAACACTAACCCGTGGATAGAGACCCCGCTAAAAATTTGGTTTAAGATAGTCAGAGAGAATCAAGCTAAAGAGCCCTATCGACTTCTGCAATGGATTGCCTATGATCAAGACTTAACCCCCAATAAAACAGACACTAGATTTAAAGAGTGGAAAGAGAAAGGGCTGATAAAATATTACGATTTTTTTAAGGGGCAAACTTTAAGAAGTTTTGAAGATTTGAAAAAACAAGGTCTAATAAATCAAGATCTATACAGGTTCTTTCAGCTTAGACACCACATAAACAATATACTTAAAAAGGAGGATTTGGAAAGGGCCCAGTCAGGTGTTCTGAAGGTCTTCTTAATGGCATATAAAGGGATCCCAGGGATCAGATACATTTCTAAAATATACCAAGGTCTTCAAGACTTAAAAGGAGACAACACATCGTATATAAAAGAGAGATGGGAAAAAGAGGGGAATTTCACTTTACAATTGGAAATATGGGAAAAGCTAAATAAACAGCAATGGAAAAGTACCTCATCCCTGCAGTGGAGAGAATTTGGATGGAAAAACTTGGTAAGATTTTTCAGAACACCTGCACAAAACAAATTTACCCATAAGGGATTGAACCGTTGGCGCTTGTGTGGTGAAAAGACTGCAAATCATTTTCATGTGTTTTCGTCATGCCCAGTTATCCACCAATATTGGTCCAACGTACAGACAATATTGGGGAAAATATTCAAAATATCAGTTCCCTTTTCTTTTGTAACTTTGTATTTGGGTTTATTACCGGACTCACTGGAAAGACGAGGAGGTAAATACTTATTCAATGTTTTAATATTGGCAAGTAAAAAAGCCCTAACTAAAAAATGGATGCTGAAGGACTGTCCTACACCTGAAGATTGGATTAACGTGATTCAAGACATTTACTCGATGGAAAAGTTGACATTCGCACTGAGACAGGACATGGATGGGTTCATGAACTTTTGGCAACCCTGGATCGCATATGTGTCTTCCATTAGAACTAATCTTTGACAAATACCATTTCAATAATGGTCCCGCTCTTTGTTCCAAGGGTACTCAGTTGCTCTTTTACTTTTAATTACTTAATTTTCTGTTTGTTTGTTTTTTGCTGTTCTGTTTGTTTGTTTATTCGTTTGTTTGTTTGTTTTTTATTTAATTCTCCTTAACTTCACTTTTTCTTTCACTTAAAAAAAGGGGGGGGGGGTTGTTGTAATAACTATCCTACCAATGTTGTCAAATAGCAAAAAATAAGGGAACATGTGATGAAAATGTAAACAATGCAATGCTGTAATGACCTGTATACCCTTTACAAAAACTTAAATAAAAAGAAAAACGTTTTAAACAATCTTTACTATGATTTTAATAAAATATTAACAGATGAGCAACAAAAAAAAAAAAAAAAAAAAAAAGCAAGATTTAATCTTAATCAGATAGATTTAGCCAGTACCAGTTAAGGTGGCAGAGTTTCTAAATCTTCGTTCTGCTAAATTGATATCGAAAATACATGGACTATTATCAAAACTGGATGAGTCTATATCTCTTTCAATATCAAAGTGGGAGACAGATGGATCGATCAATAAGGAGGAAAGTTTCTGGACGCAGATATGTTTAAACACTTTTAAAATGACTAAAAATTCTAGCTTACAACTTATACAGTACAAAGTTCTACATAGAATTCATTACACCGGACAAAGGATGGCCAAAGTGGGCCTGAGTCACACAAATATCTGCTCTCATTGCACCAGTAATGTCCCGGATAGCTATATGCATGCTATGTGGTCCTGTGCACCGGTTCAAAAGTTCTGGCAGAAGGCATGTGAGAACTTATCGGCATGGCTTGGGTATAGTGTCCCATCCTCACCCACACTTTGCATATTAGGTGATTTAAGTGAAATAAATATAGATGCAAGGATATCACACATGGTTCTCATCGCCTTATGCATCGCAAAGAAAACTATCCTCATGAACTGGAAATCAAGAAATAACTCATGCATGACTTATTATAATAACTTACTATTAGATTATATTAGCCTGGAGAGATTGTCAGCCTCCTCAAATAATCAACTGGCAGAATTCAATTCTCTCTGGTCCCCGCTTATTAATTCTATAACCTGAGGGGAGGCGGGCGGTGGCTTGCTCTCCTTGGTACCTCTGGCGGCTGGCTGCACCCCAACTGTGGGTGTCCGGGGGACCTGTTCCAGGGTGGCCGTGTGTCTGGCCTGGGGGGGGGTTGGTCGGAGGGGCTGCAGGGTGGGCCGGGGGGAGCTATGGCCCCCGGCTGGCTGGCCTCGCCTCCCAGGGGGGTCTGGATCTGGCCCTGGTGCTGGGGGGGGCCTTCCCCCCCTGGGCTGGGGTCGGGTGTGCGCCAGTGGTGCGGGTTGGCCCTGGTGCGTCCTTGCGCAGCGGTGTCGTGTTCTCCCTGGGGCCCTGGCGGCACCCTGGGGCAGGTGTCTGCATCCTGGGTCACCCTCCCTGTCCACTGGGGTCTGCGGGTGTGGGTGTGCATGTGTGTGAGAATGGGTGTGCGTGGGGCTTGTATATGAGCGGGTGCAGAAGTGGGTGTGTGTGTTGGGAGTGGGCAGGTGGGGCTGTGTGTGGGTGTAGGTGGGCATGTGTGATGGTGGGTGGGGGTACATGTGTGTGTGGGTGTGGTTACCTGTGGGTGGATGTCTGGGGGTGGAGGATGTGTGTATGGGTAGGAGAACTTCATTGGGTGGCAGGGGTCGGGCAGTGCATCTAGTAGCATGGGGGTTGGCGTTTCAGGGCCTGCTTGTCCCAGCTGCTGCTGTTGTGTCGCAGGGTGGGGCACTTTGTCGCATTGCCCCTGGTGTCATTGGCGGCGGGTGTGTGTTGGTGCTCAGGGGTGGTTGGGGGGGGTGGCGTTGGCACCGGTTGGTGGCTGTGTTTCTGTCGGGTTGCTCCGGAGTGGCTGTGGCTGCAGGTTGGCTTGCTGCTGTCGGTGTGCGTCTGGGGTGGGTGGTCGGTGGGCTTGCGTGGGTGCTTGGAGGTGTTGCTTGGCATGTGGGGTGTCATGTGGGTCCGGCGCATTGTTCACTATTGTGACTATTGTTGTCCATGTTTGTGTGTGTAAGATGAGTGGGAATGGGTATGGCTGCCCCATCATGTTTGTGGTGCTGGGAGCACCAGGGTGCGATGCTGGTGGGTCCTGGGCTGCTCGCACTGGTGGCCCTCGTCCTGGGTTGGGATTTGGGGGCAGTGGGTTGCCCCATGAACCACTTTGCAAGCTGGCTTCTGGGGGGAGACGGCCTCGCTTTTTGACCGCCTCCCTCCCAGTCTTATTTCCCGCCCTCCCCCGACTCTGGGTGGAATATACATCTTCTTGGATACATTTAGGGCTTTGGGGTGGGGGTGTGCCGCACTGTGTCGGTGAAGGGGATACCTTTGCTGTGCGGTGGGGCTGCCCTCACCTCAATTTTAATTGCATTTTAGACACTGAGGGCTTGGGGGGATGGAGGCCCCGCTGGCCATCGCAGTGGCTAGCGGTGCTCCAATCACCATCCCCCCAATTTTAACTGCATTTTGGTAGTCCACACATTTACACACAATTACATCATATAACCGACATACACCCACTGTGTTTTGTGCAGGGGGGGGGGTCTTCCCCCACCCATTTCCCTCCTCCTGCTGGGGGCCTAGTGGGGAGCCTAGTGAATGTATAGATACAACCAAGGGAGTGAGAGCGGGACTGAATATGAGAGTAAGTGAGAGTGAGAGGGTAATGAATGGAGGTGGTGATGGTGGGTCGGTTTTGTGCGGTGCTTTGCATGTCGGGTGGCATCTCGGGGCACCTGTGGTGGTCTGCTGATCAGTCGCTAGGGTGGGCACCGGGGGTTGGGCTCTGCTTCTGTGGCCTGCGCTGGCAGTCTCCCTGGCCGCAGCCGGGTGCTGGTGCGCATTCAGGCTCTCTGCATCTGCTTCGCAGCCGCCTTATGAAACAAGAGTGAATGAGGGGTGAGTTTGAACGGGTACAGGAGTGAGCGAGAATGGGTTGGTCCGGGTGAATGAGAGTGAGTTGGTGCATTTGGGTGCACATGGGAGCATGTTGGTGTGAAGGTGTGGGGAGGGTTGTGTCTGTGAGTCGGGAGGTGCTGGATTAAGGGGGGTAGTGCCTCTCAGCAGTGTGGGCTCTTCTGGGTGGGGGGACTTTTTTGGGAATGGGGGTCCCTGGGGTGTGCGGCGATGGTGCTGGGGGGGGGGGCCCGCTGTGGGGGTGCCTGGGGTGGCTCGTGCTGGGGGGCGCGGACAATTCTCCCTCCTGGGGGGTGGGGTCGCTGGCCTCCTGGCACCTGGGGCCCGGGGGCGGGCGTTGGCCCCGCTGAGGGGTAGGGCGCAGGCGGGTCCGGGGGTGTGGGCTCACCGCGTCGGCCGCCAAGCAACCTGGCCTCCCTCGATTGTCCCTCCGGGGGTGGATGCCTGGCTTTCCTGGGGATTGCTGACCTCAGATGTTTGTGCCCTGTGGGGGCTTGCCTGCTCAGGGTTCCCGGGGGGAGAGCTGCTGCCCCCCCCCCGCTTCGTATGTTTCCTGGCAAATCACTCACATGCACACACTTATTTTGAGCACGCTCTCATATATACGCATGCAGACGTACATGCACAAGTGTCTCTCCTTTAACAGGTGCGGAAACCAGACTCGTGTTGAGACATCTTCGGTGGAAGAAGCAGTTTGTCTTTTGTTTGTTTTAGTTGTTGGTTTGTTTGTTGAGGTTTTTTTGTCTGTTCCCCTCCCTTTTCTTTCCCCCTCCACACACTTCCTTTCCCTCTTCCCCATCCTGTCGGGTCTTCCATGGGTAAAATAATTAAAATAAAGTATTGAAACTTATTACAGGAGGAGTTTACAACAATGTACAATACATAGTTAGGTACTCTATAAGCTCCTCTTGGCAAAGTAAATCTGTTTTGGCACAATAAGGGTGACAGATCCATGTTCTGTTTGCCTAGCTGCCTGACAGGACGGGGTGGGGGGAGAGAGGGGAAAAAAAAGCTAGACATCATGCTGCGATCCAAAGAAATTCAGGAAAACATGAGAAACAAAGTAATTGAGATCTATCAGTCTGGAAAAGGTTATTAAGCCATTTCTAAAGCTTTGGAATTCCAGCGAACCACAGGGAAAGCCATTATCAACAAATGGTGAGAACATGGAACAGTGGTGAACCTTCCCAGGAGTGACCAGCCATCCAAAATTACTCCAAGAGCACAGCGACGACTCATCCAAGAGGTCACAAAAGACCCCACAACAGCATCCAAAGAACTGCAGGCCTCACTTGCCTCAGTTAAGGTCAGTGTTCATAAGATAAGATAAGATAAGATAAGCCTTTATTAGTCCCACAACGGGGAAATTCCAGGATTGCAACAGCACAGGGATAGCAACACTCAGAGCAACAATCAGAAGGCAAGAAAAAAAACAAGCAAGCAAGAGCAGCTAATAAACATATGTACGTATTACTATAAAATATATATATATACACACACACACAGACACACAGTGCAGAGCATTGTAGCTGGATGGAATAAATATATGAATATATGAACACACAGTGCAGAGCATTGTAGCTAGATGGAATAAATATGTAAATATATAAACACCCACAGTACGGAGCATTGCAGCTAGGTGGAATAAATATGCAAGTATATAAACACACACAGTGCGGAGCAATGTAGCTAGATGGAATAATATGTAGATATATAAATATATAAACACACCCAGTGCTGAGCATTGTAGCTAGATGGAATAAATATGCAAATATATAAACACACACAGTGCAGAGCATTGTTGCTAGATGGAATGAAACAGCATAACCGTCTACTTAGTTATCCTACATGGTATGATTATGTGCCCATACATATTCTCACCCTCCATAGCGACCGGTATGTTCCTAGTTGTATGCCGGAGGGGACCATTGTGTAAGTCTATTGCATCTTTTGCATTCAAAAAACTATTAGTTTGTTACGTCTTTTTGCTATCTCTGCGAGCAGCCCTGCTTAGGTTGTACAGTCTGACAGCCGTTGGTAGGAAGGACCTACGAAACCTCTCGGTTGTGCACCTGGGATGATGTAGTCTGCTGCTAAATGAGCTCCTCAGTGCATTCAGTATGTCCTGCATAGGGTGGAACTCGGACTCCAGCAGAGATGACAGTTTAGCCACCGTCCTTCTCTCTCCTATCTCCTCCATCGGATCAAGGCGCTGCCCCAGGACAGAGCTAGCTTTCTTAATCAGTTTGTTCAGTCTCTTCCTATCGGCTGCAGTAATGCCACTGCCCCAGCAGACCACTCCAAAAGTGATGGCTGATGCCACCACCGTGTCATAGAATGACTTCAGCAGCGCCCCTTGTACACCAAAAGACCTGAGTCTCCTCAGCAGGAACAGCCTGCGCTGTCCCTTCTTGTAGAGTGCATCAGTATTGTGTGACCAGTCTAGTTTATTGTTCAGATGAATACCCAGGTACTTATAGGATGTCACCATCTCGATGTCTGTTCCCTGTATATTTACTGGTACTGTGAGGGGCTGCCCATGCCTGCGGCAGTCCACCACCAGCTCCTTAGTTTTCCTCGCGTTGATCTGGAGGCAGTTCCGATGGCACCAGTCCACGAAGTCCTGGATAAGCCCTCTGTACTCAGCTTCATCTCCATTGGAGATGAGGCCAACGATCGCAGAGTCATCAGAGAACTTCTGTAGATGGCAGTGTGTTGTGTTGTGTGAGAAGTCCGCAGTATAAAGAGTGAACAGGAAGGGAGCCAGCACCGTTCCCTGGGGGCCCCCCGTGCTACTGATGATCGTGTCGGACACACAGTCCCGGGTTCTCACAAACTGAGGCCGGTTCGTGAGGTAGTCCAGGATCCATGATGACAGGTGCTGGTCCACCCCTGCGCGCAGCAGCTTGTCCTTCAGGATCATCGGTTGGATGGTGTTGAAAGCACTGGAGAAGTCAAAGAACATGATCCTCACCATATTCCCGGGCTTCTCCAGGTGGGACAGAGAACGGTGAAGGAGGAAGATCACCGCATCCTCCACCCCAATGCCATGCTGGTAGGCGAACTGGAGTGGATCCATCGCTGGTTCCACCAGGGGGCGGAGGTGAGCAAGGAGCAGTCTCTCCAGGGTCTTCATCAAGTGGGACGTCAAGGCCACCGGTCTGTAGCTGTTCAGGTCTTTGGGGTGGGAAGTTTTTGGTACAGGTACCACACAAGATGTTTTCCACAGCTGTGGTACCCTCCCCAGTTTCAGGCTCATGTTGAAGATATACGTCACAATCCCACTTCATGACTTCACCATAAGAAAGGGACTGGGCAAAAATGGCCTGCATGGCAGAGTTCCAAGATGAAAACCATTGCAGAGCAAAAAGATGATAAAGGCTCATCGCAGTTTTGTCAGAAAACATCTCGATGATCCCCAGGAATTTGGGGAAAATACTCTGTGGACTGATGAGACAAAAGTTGAACGTTTTGGAAGGTGTGTGTCCCATTACACCTGGCGTAAAAGTAACACGGCATTTCAGAAAAGGAACATCATACCAACAGTAAACTATGGTGGTGGTAGTGTGATGGTCTCGGGCTGTTTTGCTGTTTCAGGACTTGGAAGACTTACTGTGGTAAATGGAACCATTGTGCTGTCTACCAAAAAATCCTGAAGGAGAATGTCCGGCCATCTGTTCGTGACCTCAAGCTGAAGCGCACTTGGGTTCTGCAGCAGGACAATGATCCAAAACACACCAGCAAGTCCACCTCTGAATGGCTTAAGAAAATCAAAATGAAAACTTTGGAGTGGCCTAGTCAACATCCTGACCTGAATCCGATTGAGATGCTGTGGCACAGCCTTAAAAAGTTGGTTCATGCTCGAAAACCCTCCAATGTAGCTGAATTACAACAGTTCTGCAAAGATGAGTAGGCCAAAATTCCTCCACAGCGCTGTAAAAGACTCACTGCCAGTTATCGCAAATGCTTGATTACAATTGTTGCTGCTAAGGGTGGCCCAACCAGTTATTGGATTTAGGGGACAATCACTTTTTCCACACAGGGCCATGCAGGTTTGGGTTTTTTTCCCCTTAATAATAAACACCTTCATTTAAAAACTGCATTTTGTGTTTACTTGTGTTATCTTTGTCTACTATTTAAATTTGTTTGATCTGAAACATTTACGTGTGACAAACATGCAAAAAGAGAAATCAGGAAGGGGGCAAACACTTTTTTCACACCACTGTATGACACTGTATCACTCAGCCCTAATTAGCAAGCACTATTAGAGTCATAGTGATCAAAGTGTCACACACAATTTAAAATATTAGTTTTTATTGAAATCTAGGTGACCAGCATGGGTAACTTTCCAATTCTTCTCCTGCGCAATTAGTACAGTATTAAGATATTGCGCCGTTATCCCTTTTAATTGATCTCAGTTACCAAAATTGGCCCGTAAGACTTTTTGAAAAGATTTAACAATAGCAGACTAGTGGTAATATGTTTATAATATCTGACTCAAAACATGAATTTAAAAAGAAGCATTCATCTTCAACCGCTAAATTATTTTTGGTGGGAGGGGGTTGCCACAGCCTATCCCAGCAAGAGATTGCCAGTCCATCGGCAAAGAAACAATTTAAAATGTTTAACGTTCTCGTTTTACACTTTGATAACACAGGTGCTGGTCCCTTATAAACACAAAAAAATGCAAGTGACACTGTTAATGGGCCCATTTTTCATAAGAAACACAACATGTCAAAACATCTAGAGCCTTTTTTCTCAGAAGGGGATAGATTGTTAAACAAGGCAGTAAACATGACGATATTTACCGAGCTGGTGGAAGGTGTAACAACCAATGAAATAATGCTGTCAATCTCATGAATCTTCTTTGCACTTGCATCCTTTAATGCTTCTTGGTCTTTAGCAGTGAGGATGAAAGACTACCAGTTACGCAAAGAATTATGACCTGTGGAGCTGATCAGAGTTTTAGATTGGAGACTAGGGAGTAGACAAGTGTTTTTCTGCCTTCCCCCCCCCATACACACACACACACACACACACACACGTGTAAACTTGAAGTTTTGCTCCATCACCTCAACCCACCTGCATCACAGCTGGAGAAATATTCACACATATTCAGATGTCTGAATCTGTATGAGCTAACCTTTAGTATTGATGAGTCCTCTCAGCATGATGCAGATGTAATCATGCTTCCATGAAGGCATCACTTGACTCATCTACTTTTTTTTTTATATGAGCATGCTCAGATCTTGAAGCAGAATCCCTGAATTAAAGAAATGCCTCCTAGTTTTTGTTGAGCCAGTTTCCTCAAAGCAAGCTTACAGATGTTGTATTTTCCTTGTAGTGCACCCCTCTGGTGAGCAGTATCGTTATCTCAATATGGTGATAAGATATCAAAACCTTGCCTTGAGAGCCTGTCTGAGAACTCATCTGAGCACGAACAGCCTCGTTCAAAGTAATACGCACTGACCCACAGGATTAGCACAACCACCCTTTTCGTTGCTGTTACAAGTGAAGTCTTCACATCAATCTCGTTAGCCACCCACCGAAACCACAAACTTTGTTAGCCATGGATGACCATCATCTGGCCTTTTTGTTCCATCTCGCCAAACCAAGGAAACCTGGACTTCAAAAAGCTCGTCTCTCTGCAAAGTTCACATTTGCATTTTGCATAGCAGAGGCCGCCACTTTCCTTCCCTGCATTCCCACAACTCTGGTAAGATTAGAAGGGAGGCTGAGGCATGTGTGTGGAAAACAATTACATTACACAAAAACTGTGGACTCCTTTACACTAGAGATAAGCACACTGTTTTGCTTACACATATGGTTATCTGAAATAACAATTGATCTACTCATAAAATGTACCACAGACACATTGACACACATGTAATAGAGACACAGGTCTACCATGACACTTCCTATTACTATCTTTCCTACAGCAGGGCAAGGACAAAGACAGCCACCATGGAAAATTCATCAACCCTCGTCTTTTTCTACTGTTGTGCATATAACTTGACTGTGCATCTGAGTTTTAAAATGACAGCATTGGAAAACATTACGGGCTTCAGCTTCAGTGCTCTGTGAGAAAGTCTGGAGATTAGAAAAATAGAACGCAAGCAATTTACCAAAAATATGAAATAAAAATATGCAGTGTGCAGGTTAAGAAACTGAGCCAAGAAGGCGGCAGCTCTTTTTGTTCCTTCATAGCACATTGAGCATTTTTATTCCTGGCGCTCCAGCAGATGAAATACTGAATGAAATATTGCAGGAGTCCAATAAGACAGGTGGCTCATTAGCCACATCATCAAGAAAGAGGGAGAGAGAAAAACGACCACGGAGGTTTTTGATATGATACAACACCTCTTCCTTCGTAGAGGTTTCTTAATGTATGTAATTAGCAGCAAGGACAGCATAAGGAAATGCTAATGATGCGTCCCTGTTTGGTCCTTTCATATTCTGCCCCTTTCGAGGCATCCTTGCATATGTAAATCCTGGTTTTCTGAATGAAGAAACGAACGGTTTGAAAGGTTAATAAAATCATCCTTAGTGGTTTTGCAAATGTTATAAGTGTTTTGAAATGTCAATATGGAGAACACTCCCTGCAGGTGAACACCTAGTTCCATTATTAAGTGGGAGAAAACAAATGAGGATGGATTGCTTAGGAGATATGTGTAACTGTTGGGAATATTTGTGTTTCATTATGATGAATGAGCAGCAATGCCTATATAAATGGCAAGCGCATTAATAAGGGGAGCAAGGTTTGCTAGAGGAAACATGCATTTTCATCTTTGTTCTTTGAGTTAACCCAGTTGCAGCCTGGTGTTTGATGAACGATGTAGCTAGTGTTGCCAGCAGAAACTGTTTGATAATGAAGGAAACTGACGAACAATGCCTTGTGTTAAAGGGAAGAAACATGTTGTGCTTTACTGACATGAGGTTTACTAGCAGTTGATTTTAAATCATATACAACTTACCACTTTATCACCCTACAGACTGCATACCAAAATAGGAAATGTATGTTAATAACATTTGCTACCTACCCCATTTTTCCCATATACAGTATCTCACAAAAGTGAGCACACCCCTCACATTTTTGTAAATATTTTATTATATCTTCATGGGACAACATTGAAGATATGACACTTTAATACAATGTAAAGTAATCAGTGTACCGCTTGTATAACAGTGTCCCCTCAAAATAACTAAACACACAGCCATTAATGTCTAAACCACTGGCAACAAAAG
This sequence comes from Pholidichthys leucotaenia, assembly GCA_020510985.1. Taxonomy (NCBI): domain Eukaryota; kingdom Metazoa; phylum Chordata; class Actinopteri; order Cichliformes; family Pholidichthyidae; genus Pholidichthys; species Pholidichthys leucotaenia. The sequence goes on from CM035841.1 coordinate 154,488,761, forward strand.
TGAGTACACCCCCGAAGAGAAAATGTCCAAATTTTGCCCAAAGTGTCAATATTTTGTGTGGCCACCATTATTTTCCAGCACTGCCTTAACTGTCTTGGGCATGGAGTTCACTAGAGCTTCACAGGTTGCCACTGGAATCCTCTTCCACTCCTCCATGACGACATCATGGAGCTGGTGGATGTGAGAGACCTTGCGCTCCTCCACCTTCCGTTTGAGGATACCCTACAGATGCTCAATAAGGTTTAGGTCTGAAGACCTGCTTGGCCGGTCCATCACCTTTACCCTCAGTTTCTTTAGCAAGGCAGTGGTCATCTTGGAGGTGTGTTTGGGATCATTATCATGTGGAATACTGCCCTGCGGCCCAGTTTCCAAAGAGAGGGGATCATGCTCTGCTTCAGTATGTCACAGTACATGTTTGCATTCATGGTTTTATCAATGAACTGTAGCTCCCCAGTGCTGGCAGCATTCATGCAGCCCCAAACCATGACACTCCCAACACCATGCTTGACTGTAGGCAAGACACTCTTGTCTTTGTATTCCTCACCTGGTTGCCGCCACACACACTTGGACACCATCTGAACCAAATAAGTTTATCTTGGTCTCATCAGACCACAGGACATGGTTCCAGTAATTCATGTCCTTAGTCTGCTTGTCTTCAGAAAACTGTTTGCGGGCTTTCTTGTGCATCATCGTTAAAAGGGATTTCCTTCTGGGACGGCAGCCATGCAGACCAATTTGATGCAGTGTACAGCGTATGGTCTGAACACTGTCAGGCTGACACCCCCACCCCTTCAGCGTCTGCAGCAATGCTGGCAATTTTTTTTGCTGCCAATTTTTCCTCTGGATATGACGCTGAGCATGTGCACTGAACTTCTTTGGTCGACCATGGCGAGGCCTGTTCTGAGTGGAACCTGTCCTGTTAAACCGCTGTATGGTCTTGGCCACCGTGCTGCAGCTCAGTTTCAGGGTGTTGGCAATCTTCTTATAGCCTGGGCCATCTTTATGTAGAGCAACAATTCTTTTTTTCAAATCCTTAGAGTTCTTTGCCATGAGGAGCCATGTTGAACTTCCAGTGACCAGTATGAGAGAGTGTGAGAGCGATAACACCAAATTTAACACACCTGCTCCCCATTCACACTTGAGACCTCGTAATACTAACGAGTCACATGACAGCGGGGAGGGAAAATGGCTAATTGGGCACAATTTGGACATTTTCACTTCAAGGGTATACTCACTTTTGTTGCGAGCGGTTTAGACATTTATGTCTGTGTGTTGAGTTATTTTGAGTGGACAGCAAATTTACACTGTTACACAAGCTGTATACTGACTACGTTACATTGTATCAAAGTGTCATATCTTCAGTGCTGTCCCATGAAAAGATGTAAAATATTTACAAAAATGTGAGGGGTGTACTTACTTTTGTGAGATACTGTATACCTCATACTTTCCTTGTACTCATACGGTAATCATGTCAGATCAAAGTAGAAGAATAAGTCAGCCTGCACACCCATGCCCCTCTCTCTCTTTTTGTATGTTTGTCACACTTAAATGTTTCAGATCATCAAACAAATTTAAATATTAGACAAAGACAACACAAGTAAACACAAAATGCAGTTTTTTTAGTAACTTTGATTTTTATTCATTTTTCATCATACATATTACATTCAGATCACAGTCTCTATATTTAAAAAAAGAAGCTAACCATACAGCCAAAAAGAAAGAGAAGAAGAAAAAAAAAGAGAAAAAAAAAGGGGGGGGACAAATGTTGGAGCATCAAGTTTTTGGTTTCCATCTCTAAATTTTTCTGGTTTTTCCAGTGTCTTTGGTTATTCTTTCAATTTCTGTCTCGTTGTTGCACTTTGTAGTGTGTCCGTTTCCACCATTTTTTTTCGTATTGTCCTTGCATTCTTTGTCAATATGTTAGTTTTTCTATTAAACGTACACTACCGTTCAAAAGTTTGGGGTCACTCAGACAATTATTTTGTGTTTTCCATAAAAAGTCACACTTATTTACCACCATGAGTTGTAAAATGAATAGAAAATATAGTCAAGACATTGACAAGGTTAGAAATAATGATTTGTATTTGAAATAATATTTTTTTCCAGATACTCAACCTGCTTAAAGGAAGGTCAGTTTTATAGCTTCTCTAACCAGCTAAACTGTTTTCAGCTGTGCTAACATGATTGCACAAGGGTTTTCTAATCATCCATTAGCCCTCTGACGCAATGAGCAAACACATTGTACCATTAGGACACTGGAGTGATAGTTGCTGGAAATGGGCCTCTACACACCTATGTAGATATTACACCAAAAACCAGACATTTGCAGCTAGAATAGTCATTTACCACATTAGCAATGTATATTAGATATTAGAGTGTATTTCTGATTAGTTTAAAGTTATCTTCATTGAAAAAAACAGTGCTTTTCTTTCAAAAATAAGGAAATTTCTAAGTGACCTCAAACTTTTGAATGGTAGTGTATATCCTCAACAATGTCTGTCCATTGCTCTTGGTCAGGAAGAACTTCTGATTGCCATTTTCTTGTGATTTTTTTTTACATGCAATCAGCATGATTTTAACTAAATATCTGTCCTCAGCCTGTATTACATTGTCTTTTTTAAGATCACATAAATACATCAAGTTACAGTTCATTGGTATATTATATCCTAATATCCTCTGTATTGTCACATGTATAGATTTCCAGAATGATTAAATTTTGCAGCATTTCCAAAACATATGCGAGTGGTCTGCATTTTGAGCCCCACAGCCCCTCCAGCATATAGATTGGGTATTTGTATATTTTCTTTGGATCTGTGGTGTAATGAAATAGCGAATCAGGTTTTTCCATCCAAATTCCCTCCATGTCCTTGAACTTGTTGATGTGTGTTGTGTTTTCCATATTTCTTGCCAGTTTTCTTCTGTTATGTTTAAATTTAGCTCTTTCTCCCATTTCTCCTTTATATAGTTACTTGAATGTTTGTTTGCTGTAAGTTTCTGATATAGCTTTGAAATAATTCTTATTTTATTTCCTGCATACAAGCTTAAAATGAATTGTATAATCTCACTCACATCTGTGTGGAGGTTATGCCTAATCTTTCTCATATAATAATCTCTCATCTGCAGATATCTGAAGAATTCAGATTTTTCTAGTTTAAATTTTCTTCTCATGCTTACAAAACTCCCGAAATCTTTTTTTCCCTTATTGCCCCATGCTGTGATTCCCTTGTTCACCAGATTTTTGTATCCCCTATCTTGCTTTGCCGGTTCAAACTGACTGTCAGATGCTACCCATTTCAATAGTTTTATGTCCTCCTTTATATTATACTTTTGTACTATTTTATACCACAGTTCCAAAGTAAATTTAGTGATTGGGTCTATTTGTTTGATTTGCTTATATGCATCCTTATCTCCTATTATGCTTTGCACTGGGAGTCCCTCAATTTCCTTTTCCATTTCTTTCCATTTTGCCTCATATCCTCCGTCGCACCAACATATGATATATCTTATTTGTGCTGAGTAGTAATATTCCTTTAAACTCGGTAGACCCATGCCGCCTTTCTCTTTTGGTAATTGGAAAGTTTTATATTTCACTCTTGGCTTTTTACCTCCCCAAACAAATCTTGATATCATCCTGTCCCACTTTGAGAACTGGGCACCAGGAATCTCTGTTGGTAGAGCCTGGAAGAGGTAAAGCAGTCTAGGTTGTATTGTGGGACACATATGTGGGTTTCATATGCTTCACATGTATATTACTGTATGCTTATTGTATGCTTCACGTCTCAGAGGAACAAAAGGACTGAACCTCCTAGGAGATAACAGGAGGATGTGAAATGTAGCCTTTTGTATGCAAAGAGATGACCTTGAGGGATTTCCTGACCACCAGTGACTTTAGGTGGAGGTGAGAAGACCTGGAAGAAGACGCATTGTGACTTGGGATTAAAAGACAATGTGACTGTGTGCTTTGATGTCCTGGGGTATAAAAGGGACAGATGTTGGGGGATTCTTTCTCTTTCTGTTTGTGGATGATGTTGGAGAATGTGAATAAACCTGACTTGTGAAATAAACTCAGCCTCGTCCTTCCACATTCTCCACACTGGTGACCCTAAGACGTATCACGAGTGGAAGAAATTCTCCCGAGCCAGACTCGTCAGGAGCCAGTCAAACGAATGCAGCCACAGTTCAGCTACCAGACTTCTGGCAGAACAATCCGCGCTCCTGGTTTAACGCGGTCGAGGCGCAGTTCAACCTCCGGAGGATTTCGGTAGAAGACACAAAGTTCTACCATGTGGTTGCAAAGCTGGACAATCACACAGCCCAGCGGGTGGGGAGCCTGATCAACCAGCCACCGGACAGCGACAAGTACAGCGCGTTGAAGGCTGCACTCATCCGTTACTTCACCCCCTAGGTGGAGAAGCGAGCAGAGGGGCTCCTGGCGCTGACTGAATTTGAAAGCGACAGGCCTGCGGACCTGATGGAGAAGCTGTTGAGGTTGAAAGACTGACGATGATCACTTCATCTTCACCCACATTTTCCTCAGGACCCTACCATCAGCGGTGAGAGTGACCCTGGCCAGTTCACCACTGTTGGCCCGACGAGACTACCGCGAGCTGGGCCAGGAGGCGCATCGACTCGTCAACGCCAATAAACGGTGCGCGGCCGCGGCAGCGGAGCTAGGCGCAACGTCCGAAGATGGCAGGGGGCCAGAGGCTGCAGTACCAGACTCACCGACGGCAGCGGCGGCAGGGGCCAGGAAACACGGAGCAGACGACGTCCTTTGTTTCTACCATTGCCGCTTCGCAGAGAGGGCACGCAAATGTATACCACCGTGCCATTTCAAGCGCTCGGGAAACGCCAAGACCGGGGGTCGGTAGCAGCTGCGGCCCTCGGAGAGGAGAACAAGCTGCTCTACTTGAGGGATGCGCGCTCGGGGAGGCATTTCCTCCTGGACACAGGCTCCCAGCTGAGTTTCATCACACCTTCCTCCGCTGACCGGCTGGCGCCTTCCAGTGGTCCCGGGGTGTCAGCAGCGAACGGCTCGGCGATTAAGACCTTCGGTGAGAGGACGTTGCTTCTGTCCCTACACGGCCGTACATTCGAGTGGACTTTCATCATAGCTGCAGTCAATTTCAACATGTTAGGGGCTGATTTTTTGTGCTCACATGGTTTGTTGGTTGATCTTGCTAACAGACGCCTGGTTAATGCACTCTCTTTTTATTCTATTCCCTGTACAGCTCGAGTGGCCCCGCCAACAGCACAAGCCAACGTCACAGCTGCAAGTGGTAAGTTCCACACACTCCTCACTCAGTTCCCAGCACTCATGGTCCCAACATTTTCGGCGACCGTGGCTAAACACGGTGTGGAACATTTTATTATTACCACCGGACTGCCCGTTTTTGCAAAAGCTCGGTGCTTGGATTCAGCTAAACCGACCATAGCGCGCAAGGAGTTCGCCAACCTGGAAAAGTTGGGCATCATCAGGCGTTCGAAAAGCCCATGGGCTTCACCGCTTCACATGGTCCCGAAAGCTGATGGCTCGTGGCGACCTTGCAGTGATTTCCGCAGGTTGAACAACGCTACAGCGCACGACCGCTACCTGATCCCGCACATCCAAGATTTTTCAGTTCATTTGGCGGGGCCGCGCGTTTTTTCTAAGATAGACTTGGTACGCGGTTACCACCAGGTCCCAGTGCACGCTGAGGACATACCCAAAACAGCGGTAATAACTCCGTTCGGGCTATTCGATTTTTTCGCATGCCGTTTGGGCTTAAAGGCGCAGCGCAGATGTTCCAACGCATGATGGACGCGGTGTTGCGCGATCTCCCCTTCATGTTCGTCTACCTGGACGACATATTGGTAGCCAGTGCGTCCGAAGACGAACACGAAAACCACCTCACGGCAGTTTTCCGGAGGTTGGCAGAGCACGGGTTAATAATCAACCCAGCAAAGTGTCAGTTCGGGGTGACGCAGATTGATTTTGTGGGGCATCGCGTCTCTCCAGAAGGAGCGGTTCCTCTCCCTGACAAAGTGCGCGCAGTAACAAATTTTCCCCTGCCACAAACGGTCAAAGCGTTACAGGAGTTTTTGGGAATGGTGAATTTTTATAACCGTTTCCTCCCCACGCAGAGCAGCTCATGCAACCATTGTATGCTGCACTAAAAAATCAAAAACCCACAAATAAAATCGAATGGTCTCCGGAGCGAGAGCGCGCATTCTTTGAAGTCAAAACAGCCCTGGCAAACGCTACGTTGTTAGCACATCCAGTCCCAACGGCCCGCATGGCGCTCACTACTGATGTGTCAGATGTGGCCATAGGGGCGGTCGTGGAACAGTATGTAGCCGGAGCCTGGCAACCGCTCGCCTTTTTCAGCAGGACCTTGTGCAATAGTGAACGAAAATACAACGCATTCGACAGGGAGTTGTTAGCTCTCCACTTGGCCATTCGCCACTTCCAGTTCTGGCTGGAGGGACGCCGTTTCACCACGTTCATTGACCACAAGCCGCTGACTTTCGCGATGGCCAAGATTTCAGAACCTTGGTCGGGCCGGCAGTAGAGACAGCTGGCCGCGATCTCGGAGTTTACTACCGATATCCAGCATGTGGCGGGTAAACTTAATGTAGTGGCAGACTGCCTCTCGCGCGCCGTGGCGGCTCCAGCCCGTGTAGGGGTAGATTTTGCAGCCATGGCCGCGGATCGGGTTAGCAACGCAGAAGTGCGCGCGGCCCCAGTCCGCATAGGGATAGATTATGCAGCCATGGCCGCGGATCAGTTTAGCTACGCGGACGTGCGCGGGCTCCAGTCTGGACCAACAGGGTTAAGGCTGGAGAACAGGGTGCTGCAAGACGGTATGCCCCCCCCAGTCTACGATGTCTCCACTGGGCGACTGCGCCCTGTGGTACCGGCCGCGTGGCGCCGCCACGTTTTTGACTCGATCCATTCTCTGGCGCACCCGGGAGTGCGCGCGTCGGTCAAAATGGTGGGAGAGAAATTTGTATGGCCGAGCCTGCGCAAACAAGTTAGAGAGTGGGCGGCAGCCTGCATGGCTTGTCAATGAGCCAAGGTACACAGACACACGAGAGCTCCCTTGGAGCCGTTTCACATTCCGGCTAAGAGGTTTGATCATGTTCACGTGGACCTCGTAGACCCCCTCCCGCCCTCACAGGGGTGCACACATCTTCTGACAATGGTTGACCACACCACGCGCTGGCCGGAAGTGGTCCCACTGTCATCAACCACAGCCGAGGAGGTGGCGCACGCGTTTTTAACGGCATGGGTAGCGCGTTTTGGAGTCCCGTCGGACATTACGTCTGACAGAGGCCCTCAATTTGTTTCCGAACTTTGGTCAGCGATGGCCCGCAGCCTGGGGGCAACGATCCACCGCACGACCGCGTACAATACGCAGGCTAATGGGTTATGCGAACGTTTTCACAGGTCATTGAAGGCAGCCCTCAGAGCGTCGCTTACGGATGCAAATTGGGTGGACAGGCTACCATGGGTTTTATTGGGGTTGCGTTCTGCACCTAAAGAGGATTTAGAAGCCTCCCCAGCTGAGCTAGTTTTCGCACAGCCACTTCGGCTGCCCGGGGAATTTCTCCCAGATAATCCGGCGCCACAGTGCTCCCTAGCTCAGCGGTTACAGAGTAGCACGGACTCGAGCATACTACCTGGCCCCGTTCACCACAGTTTTCCGCGCGTTTTTGTGCCTAAGGCTTTAAAAAATGGTTTGTTTTTGTCAGACATGATGCCCATCGCCCACCGTTACGACCACCTTATGATGGACCACATAGAGTGCTGGAAACAGGGGATAAGCATTTTTTGCTAGATTTGGGGGGCAGAAAAGAAATGATTGGCATAAACAGGCTCAAACCCGCTTTTGTGGTGGCTAACGAAGGTGTGCAGTTGGCTAAGGCTCCTCGGCATGGCAGACCCCCTAGAGAGCATTCCCCAGAACACCCACAGAGATTGACTAACAGTTCTCATCTTCAGACAGCAGCTCCCCAGCAGGAGGGCGCCGCGGAGGTGGTAAAGCCTGCTTACAGCAAATATGGGAGAAGACTGAGGCCCAAGCAGCATGTGGACTGACGTGTAGTGATTTTATTATGACATGCAAACTGTTATTACGTTGTTCCATCTTAGACGTTTGGGGGGGTCATGTGGGACACATATGTGGGTTTCATATGCTTCACATGTATATTACTGTATGCTTATTGTATGCTTCACGTCTCAGAGGAACAAAAGGACTGAACCTCCTAGGAGATAATAGGAGGATGTGAAATGTGGCCTTTTGTATGCAAAGAGATGACCTTGAGGGATTTCCTGACCACCAGTGACTTTAGGTGGAGGTGAGAAGACCTGGAAGAAGACGCATTGTGACTTGGGATTAAAAGACAATGTGACTGTGTGCTTTGATGTCCTGGGGTATAAAAGGGACAGATGTTGGGGGATTCTTTCTCTTTCTGTTTGTGGATGATGTTGGAGAATGTGAATAAACCTGACTTGTGAAATAAACTCAGCCTCGTCCTTCCACATTCTCCACAGTATGTTGATTTTGACTGTCTTAATTTTTGAATTCAGATCCATGTTTAAGATTGACCACCTATCAATATCTTTTTTTATTTCTTGTTCTAATCTATCATAGTTTGCTTTATAGATTTTGCTTAAATCTTTTTTTTTTCTTTAGGTATGTTCACTCCAAGGTATTTTATTTCTTTTTGTTTCCAGTTTAGTTTGATCTTATCAGTTATCTGGTTTAAAGGGTTATAGTGGAATGTCAGTATTTGTTTTTTTGGTATGTTTATTTTGTATCCTGATCTTTTTCCAAAATTTTCTATCAAGTCCATCATTTCCATTATTGATTCATCTGGTTGTTCAAGATAAACTATAATATTGTCTGCAAACAGCCCAATCTTGTGTTCCACTCCCTTTATTGTTACACCTTTAATTTCTTATTTTGTCGCATCGCTTGAGCCAGTGGCTGTATGAACAGAGCAAACAAGGTGGGCGATAGGCAGCATCCCTGTCTAGTTGATCTTTGTATATTTACTTTGTCTGTTAAGCTACCGTTTATCTTGATTCTTGCCACAGGTTTTTGATACGGTGTCTTTATGCATTGCACTGACTTTTCATTAAATCTAAAGCGTTCCAGCACATTATATAGAAACATCCAATTAACCCTATCAAATGCTTTTTCTGCGTCTAAACTCATTATTACTGCGCTTTTCTTTTCTTTATGTATTTGATTAATTATATGTATTGTTCTCCTGATATTATGTGTTTGGCGTCCCTCTATGAAACCAGTTTGATCATCCTCTATCAATTCCGTCAAGAATGTCTTTATTCGTTTACAGATAATTGTATATATTTTTATAATCCACATTTAATAAAGAGATTGGACTATAGTTTTCGCATTGTTCACCATCTTTCCCTGGCTTTAAAATAACTGAAATAATGGCTTCTTTCCATGATGGAGGTATTTTGTTGTTGTTTAATGTCCGATTAAATGACTTTAGGAGCTGTGGCATGAGTTCTTCTATAAACAGTTTATAAAACTCAGATGGGTATCCATCACTACCTGGTGATTTACCATTTTTTATTGACTTAATCACATCTTTAATCTCTTGTGTTGTTATTTCTGCTGTTAGCTTTTCATTTTGTTGGTTTCCTATTGATGGCAAGTCCAATGTGTATAGAAATTTTTTAATATCCTTAACATTTTTCTCTTCAGGTTGCGAGTATAGTTCTTGATAGAATTTATGGAATATTTCTTCGATGTTTTGTGGGGTAACTGTGGATTTATTTGTGATGGGGTCCTTAATCTTATATACATTATTCACTGTTTGTTGTTTTCTTAACCGTTTTGCCAACAGTTTTGTTGCCTTTGGCCCCATTTCATAATATTTTTGTTTTAAATATCTATTTTTCTAAATATCTATTTTTCTAAATAAAATATCTAAATATCTATTTTTCCTTTCAATTTCATCTATTTGTATTTCTTTTATCTTTATTTTTTCTTCCTTAATTTCTTGATATATTTTGGGGTCATTTGTGTTTTGATGTTTACATTCTAATTCCCTCAGTCTCTCACATCTTTGTTCATATGATTCCAGTTTAGACTTTTTTGCTTTTCCTGATTCAACAATTAATTTACCTCTTAACACGGCTTTTAGTGCGTCCCATAGTATTGTTGGGTCCACTTCTCCATTATCATTCTCCTCGATATACTCATTTATGTTTAACTTTATTCTTTCTTTCATTTTCTCATCATTTAATAGTCCTACATTAAGTTTCCATGTTGTTTGTCGTTTTCTATTGTTTAAATATATTTCCATGTATATAGGATTATGATCTGATATTTCTGCCCCTCCAATCCGACAGTTTCTCACCCTGTGTCTGTCACCTTCATTCATAAGGAAGTAATCTATTCTAGAGTGTACTTTATGGACTGCTGAATAATGTGTATAGTCTTTTTCGAGTGGGTGCAGGTCCCTCCATATGTCTACCATACCCATTTCTGCCAGTGAGGTTCTTATGAACTTTGTTACATGCTTTTTTGTCTTCTTAACACTTGTTGTGTCAACTTCATGATCCATGACGGCATTTAAGTCTCCTCCACAAATTAGGACTCCTTCACTGTGTGTTGCTATGAGATCAAACAGATGTTGAAAAAAACCCTTGTCACTTTCTGGTGGAGCATAGATGTTCACTAATGTGATCTGCATACCATCTATTCTTCCCTTTGCTATTACATATCTGCCTTCTTTATCCTGGATTTCTTGTTCACATTCAAATTGTATTTTATTTAAAATTAGTATCATAACCCCCTTTTAGTTCCTCCTTTAAATGAACTGTAGTAGGAGTTCTTATAGCCAAATCTCTTTAGTTTCTCATGTTCTGTCTTGTTCAAATGTGTCTCTTGCATAAATATAATTACGGCTTTTTCCTTCTTGAATTTTCTTATTATTCTTTCCCTTTTAACAGGTGAGTTCAGACCATTCATGTTTAATGTCATTATCTTAAGATTTTTAACCATATTCATGTTTTTCCAGTTTTTTTAACTTGTGCTCCTAGCCCCTTTAACAACAAAACTAACTAACTAACTAACTAACCTGCACTTATATAGCGCTTTTCTAGTCACAAAGACTAACACATATATGTACAAAAACACATTAACGAATCTCAACCTCCGCACTTTGGGCCTTTCTTCTGCCCATTGGTCCCTGTTGGAGGGTAGAGGGAATGTCCTCACCGAGTGAGGGGACCACCCTAGACCTGTAGTTACTATCCAAGTAACAGTCATTAGTCTAGAAATGTCCAACAAAAATCACTTTAACCTCTTCTAGCCGTTTGTTTCTCTTTTACCTTGTCTTCTTGGCCTTCATTGCTTCTATGCCCTTCTTAATCTTTGTTATAATCTAAGCTTTCCGTTGAAAGCCTTGCAGTTTTTCTTGGGCTCGGTGCGCCACGTCCGTCTCCTGTCCTCTGCCACTCACTCGCCTCCACTCCGGCTGTCTTGGTGCGCTCCGTGCCGCCGCTGCTCCAGCCGCTTCCATAAAATGCAGTTTTTAAATGAAGGTGTTTATTATTTAGGGTAAAAAAAATCCAAACCTACATCACCCTGTGTGAAAAAGTGATTGCCCCCCTTCCCAGTCAAAATATAAATTAACTGTGATTTATCACATCTTTGGAAAGCTGAGTTCAATTTCTCTAGCCACGCCCAGGCCTGATTACTGCCACACCTGTTCTAAATCAAGAAATCACTTAAATAGGACCTACCTGACAAAGTGAAGTAGACCAAAAGATCCTCAAATGCTTTTACAGCGCTGTGGAGGAATTTTGGCCTACTCATCTTTGCAGAATTGTTGTAATTCGGCTACATCCACGCCATCCACGCCAAGAGGGTCACCATCATGCCCAAAGACAACCAGCTGGCCCGCCGCATCCGCGAAGAGAGAGCTTAGACTTTCTGCTGCACATCCACCAACCACAATGCTCCGCACTGTGTGTCTATATATATATATATATATATATATACTGTATATATATATATATATATATATATATATATTTATAGTAATATGTACATATGTATACTAGCTGCTCTTGTTTTTTCTTGCCTTCTGATTGTTGCTGTGAGTGTTGCTATCCCTGTGCTGTTGCAATCCTGGAATTTCCCCATTGTAGGACTAATAAAGGCTTATCTTATCTTACATTGGAGGGTTTTCGAGCTTGAACCGCCTTGTTAAGGTCATGCCACAGCATCTCAATTGGATTCAGCTCAGGACTTTGACTAGGCCTCTCCAAAGTCTTCATTTTGTTTTTCTTAAGCCATTCAGAGGTGGACTTGCTGGTGTGTTTTGGATCATTGCCCTGCTGCAGAACCCAAGTGCGCTTCAGCTTAAGGTCACGAACAGATGGCCGGACATTCTCCTTCAGGATTTTTTGTAGACAGCAGTATTCATGGTTCCATTTACCACAGCAAGTCTTCCAAGTGCTGAAACAGCAAAACAGCCCCAGACCATCACACTACCACCACCATGTTTTACTGTTGGTATGATGTTCCTTTTCTGAAATGCCGTGTTACTTTTAAGCCAGATGTAATGGGACACACACCTTCCAAAACTTTCAACTTTTGTCTCATCAGTCCACAGAGTATTTTCCCAAAAGTCTTGGGGATCATCAAGATATTTTCTGGCAAAACTGAGATGAGCCTTTATGTTCTTTTTGCTCAGCAGTGGTTTTCGTCTTGGAACTCTGCCATGCCGGCCATTTTTGCCCAGTCTCTTTCTTATGGTGAAGTTATGAACACTGACCTTAACTGAGGCAAGTGAGGCCTGCAGTTCTTTGGATGTTGTTGTGGGGTCTTTTGTGACCTCTTGGATGAGTCGTTGCTATGCTCTTAGGGTAATTCTAGTCGGCCGGCCATTCCTGGGAAGGTTCACCACTGTTCCATGTTTTCGCCATTTGTGGATAATGGCTCTCACTGTGATTTGCTGGAGTCCCAAAGCTTTAGAAATTTCTTAATAACCTTTTCCAGACTGACAGATCTCAATTACTTTGTTTGTCATTTTTTCCTGAATTTCTTTGGATTGCAGCATGATGTGTAGCTTTTGAGGATCTTTTGGTCTACTTCACTTTGTCAGGCAGGTCCTATTTAAGTGATTTCTTGATTGAGAACAGGTGTGGCAGTAATCAGACCTGGGTGTGGCTAGAGAAATTGAACTCAGCTTTCCAAAGATGTGATAAACTACACTTAATTTGTGTTTTAACGGTGGTGGTGGTGGGGGGGGCACTCACTTTTTCACACAGGGCCATGTAGGTTTGGATTTCTTTTACCCTTAATAATAAACACCTTCATTTAAAAACTGCATTGTTATTTTTGTCTAATATTTAAATTTGTTTGATGATCTGAAACATTTAAGTGTGACAAACATACAAAAAAAAAAAGAGAATCAGGAAGGGGGCAACCACTTTTTCACACTACTCTATGTTTCAAGAGGTAAATTTGAAACAGCCAAAATCATGTTTGTTTGATTGGCACAGTGCCTAAAATATTACTCTGTATGTTCACCCAGTAGAAGGGTATTAGGTCAAAATTTTCAGTACAGATATCTTGTTTTTGCATCATCAACACAGAAAGACGTTCTGTAAATTCACTTACTACTCATGGAGTTGTTATGGGCTGCAACCTGTATGCATTTTCAACACATGGTGAAAAAAGGAAAAAATGTGTTCCTCCTTTGTCAACAGCAATATTTATTACATGTACTGTGTAGCAAAGGGCAGGCACAGATGCAGTCCTTGCTCTGCTGCTAAATTTATCATCACTCAGACAGCCAGACATCTCAAGCAGCACCGATTAAGGGTGAGTCGAGCTGGAGGACACTGCCGGCCAATTTCCCTCATTACCCAAAATCCTCCAGTGCGCTCAGAGAGATGATGTCCATTTTAACAATGAGTTGTGAAATATTTTAAGTGCTGTAAAGCACCAGACATAATGAACAACAGTGCTGGACAGCAATGTGGTTTGACCTTCTGAAGGCTTACAGCAGGCTCAGTATAATTAACAAATAAAAAACTTATTTTAACTTAGTTTAGCTGTAGCAGGAAAACTAAAGTGAAATGAACGTTAAAATATAGCTTCTTGCTAAATAAGTATTTGCAATACCATACCAAAGAAGATAGCTAATGTGTTATGAATTGTTTCTTTTATTGTATGAGTTAATATGAGAACGTATATGCTTATCTTCTGCACTACTGATTGAAATAAAAGTAAATATGACTAGAGAAATGAAATGTTCAGTAGACTACCCTAACTTTTCTGGAAATCATGAAACGATGCCAAGATAGAAATCGCAGGCACACACCCACTTCCCTCTGCCGTCTCATTTTTCATTGGTTCTTGCTTCTGTTTTCTCTTCTCCATCCTCATTACATCCTCCCTGCTTTTGTTGTGGTGCTGAATGTGTGTCACCATCCACAGTGAAGTTGTCAGTACTCCAAGTTCTACAGTACTGACAGTACTGTATGACTGCCATTTTTTAAAAATACAAAGATGCATATACTATTGTCTTAGACATAACCCAAAAGATTTTAAAAAATTTTACAGATTTTGAAAATTTGAAAGACCCCCACACATGACGACAAAATTTGCAGCTTTAACATTTTTGTTCCTATAGTGTGTGGGGTGTGGCAACACTTCACTGACAGCCGGAGTATATAGTGTCAGATTTCACATGACAAGTCATACTATTTGTGAAGACAAGTCCACAAATTATTACTGGTGTGTAGAGGGTAAAAGGGAAGGATGTGGAGGCGAGGCACAAGCGTAGGTCTACACAGAATCTTTATTGACCCTCTAACATATATAGATAGATAGATGTACTTTATTGATCCCAAACTGGGAAATTACAGATATGTACTTACCTACAATATGTACCATCGTCAGCCTCCGTCGGTCTATGATGACCATGGAAGAGAATCCTAAACGTCTACTCTGCTGGAACAGCACCGCCTGTGGCTGAACAGGCCGATGCGCGAATGACAGTCCCTGTCACACAGGTCACACTTGTGGGTGGTCTCCGTGCTGCTGGGTCTGTGGCAGTTCTTCCTGCGGGTCCTTTTTTCATCTGCTGCAGCAGTCAGTCTCTCTTCACCCGCCTTGAGCTGTCTGGTCAGGGTGCCTCTCCATTTGGAGCGGTCCATTGCAAGGTCCTCCCAGCGCTCTGTGTTGATCTCCAGGGCCTTCATGTCTCTCTTGCAGACGTCTCTAAAGCGCAGCTGTGGGAGGCCAACGTCTCTCCTGCCAGTCACCAGTTCTCTGTAGAGGACGTCTTTGGGGATTCTGCCATCCTCCATACGGTGAACGTGGCCTAGCCAGCGGAGCCTGCGCTGCCTGAGTAGAGTGAACATGGAGGGAAGGCCGGCGCAGGACAGAACTTCTGTGTTGGGCACTTTGTCCTGCCAGGATATGTCCAGGATGTGGCGAATGCAGCGCAAGTGGAAGGAGTTCAGTCTCTTTTCCTGCCGGGCGTATGTTGTCCACGTCTCACTCCCATAGAGCAGTGTGCTGATGACGCAGGCATTGTACACTGCCATCTTCATCTTGACAGAGAGTTTGGGATTCTCCCACACTCGTGTGGTGAGGCGAGTGAGTGTGAAGGCTGATTTTCCAATCCTCTTGTCGATCTCTGTATCAAGGGAGAGGTTGTTGCTGATCGTGGACCCCAGGTACGTGAACTGATTCACGACCTCCAGCTCATAGTCGTCGATGGTGATGGTTGGTGGTGCTTCCGTGCCTTGCGCCAAGACGTTAGTCTTCTTCAGGCTGATGGTAAGCCCGAAGTCCTTGCATGCCTGGGAGAAGCGGTCCATCAGGGTCTGAAGCTCCTGCTGTGTGTGGGTCACGACTGCAGCATAGTCTGCAAACAGCATGTCTCTGATTAGAGCCTCGCGTACTTTGGTTCTGGCTTTCAGGCGGGCGAGGTTGAAAAGCCTGCCGTCAGATCTTGTGTGCAGGTAGATTCCCTCTGTTGCTGTGCTGAAGCATGCCTCAGGAGCATAGCAAAGAAAATCCCAGAGAGGGTTGGCGCAAGTACACAGCCCTGTTTCACTCCGCTGCGTATGTTGAATGGCTCTGAGACGTTGCCGTCGTGCTGCACTATCCCCTGCATGTTGGTGTGAAACAATTTGATGAGGCTTTGCAACTTTGGTGGGTATCCTATCTTTGGCAGGATCTTGAAAAGGCCCTCTCTGCTGACCAGATCGAACGCTTTGGTGAGGTCGATGAAGGCGACGTACAGGGGCATGTTCTGTTCTCTGCATTTCTCCTGGAGTTGGCGGATGGAGAATATCATGTCTACCGTCGATCGCTCAGCGCGGAAGCCACACTGAGACTCGGGGTAGACACGTTCGGCAAGCTTCTGTAGACGAACGAGAACAACTCGTGCGTAGACTTTGCCAACAACGCTGAGGAGGGAGATGCCCCTGTAGTTGTTGCAGTCACTTCTCTCCCCTTTGTTTTTGTAGAGGGTGATGATCTTGGCGTCCCTCATGTCCTGTGATACGGCACCTTCCTTCCAGCGCTGGCAGAGGACGTCATGCAATGGCAGCAGTAGGGCGGTCTTGCCGTGCTTGATCAGGTCGGGGGGTATGCCGTCGTTGCCGGGTGCCTTGCCAGCGGCCAAGCTATCAATGGCCTTGCTGAGTTCGTCGATCGTTGGCTCGGCGTCAAGTTCGTCCATGGATGGCAGGCAGTCGGTGGCATCAAGGGCTGACAGTGTCACGGTGTTCTGTCTGGAGTAGAGGTCGGAGTAGTGTTCCACCCATCTCTCCATCTGCTTGTTCTTTTCTGTGATCATCTCCCCAGTGGAGGATTTGAGGGGGGCCGTCTTGCTCTGAGCCGGACCAAGTGCTTTCTTGATGCCGTCGTACATACCACAGATGTTCCCTGTTATGGCAGCGGTTTGAATGTCTTGGCTGAGCTGAGTCCAGTACTTGTTCCCAGTTTTAGAGTTGGTCTCTTTTGTTTTTTTGTCTTGCCTGGTGCGAAGGTTCTCAGCCTGCTGTTCGGACTTCTCCTCATCCCCATGCACCCAATGAGGAAAGCAAGCTGTGGCGGGACAACACCTTATTGGCTGGGGGCTGCCTAGCTTGAGGTGGGCAGTAGCTGTCCAGTGAGATCCGATGATCCCTCCCACCATCGGGAACAACCCCTGGCGCCGCGCTCTATGCCAATTGAGCGGTGGCTTATAACCGGTAACTGTCATTCTCCGTGTTTTGTCTACGCCAAAGGCGAAGCTGGAGTGTCCTCTCCAGTGATCCGGTGTTCTACCTTCCAGCGTTGGGCGTTGGTAGGATTCAAGCCTGGGCAGGAAGATGTGGAGGACAAGATGTTGCCCATGCAGCATGTCCCCCCTCTCTACATCACTGATGAATCCAAAGGAACAGCAGGGCTGCTACAGTTTGGCACCAGCGCCGTCGAAGGAGCTGCCAGAACGATGTTGAGCACAACAGAGAACTGACTTAGGGGCTCCGACTCCGGATTTTTCCTCAGGGTTGACTCCCGAAGCCTTTCCCGTGACCGGGTGTGCCGCAAGGCAGCGGAGGTTTGAAATCAGGGTTTACCTTCCCCTAGATGGGCTACCTTCCCAGGTTGACGAGCCACCATCTACCCGAAGCATCTGGTTTTAAGGTGCCAGAGATCCGCCCTCGCTCCTTCTCCTATTAGTAAAAGCAGTTCTGCCGGGCTTAGAGACTAAACCACACGGGCAGGCTAGGAGTTGGACTTAGTTGTCAGAGGCTTTTCGAGACGCATGCCGTAAGGAGCATTTTATGAGCACTGGGAGCTTAACCCCAGTGCCGCTCCTGGCTATGACAACCTTGGAACCAGTATGTACCATACGCTGTACAAATTACATATATGTACAGCCTATGGCCCCCAGTGTGGGCCGCTGGGGCCGATCCTTGTAGAAGAGTCCCCCCAGTTTCTCTGCATTCTCTTTATATAGCTTGATTAACCTTGTATAGAAACTGGGGCTGGTGCATTATGTATTGGGTATGAACAAAGGAAATGTGTGGTACGATTATCATAACACTTGTTACATTCATCACAATACATTCACCCCCCTGCCCTTCATGCTGTAGCTTGGAGCAGCAGGGGGAGAAGGTGCCTCGTTGTCTGGTCTAGTTACCCCCTGGGGGAGCTTCCCCCCTCAGTCCATTATTCTGCCCCTCATCCTGCTTCTGGGTGTGAGAGAAAGTCCACCTGCTGTCTCTAGTGTTCACCACACAGCCCTTCCCTCCCCCGAACACCCAGAAGGGGCTGTAACCCCCCAGTCCTTTCGGCTCAAGACGGCACCCATGGCGGCTGCAGCGGGGGGTTGCCACTCCGGTCAAACTGTCCTGCTGGTGAAGTTTGTCTGAGGGCATGTCAGTCCGTGGGGGGAAAGGGAGAGGGGTGAAAAGCACTTTCTGCTCCGCTCCAAGTTCCAACACGTTGAACAGCCGTGGTTCATGGGCGCACGGGGTCCTGTGCGCATCGTGCTTGACAGAACAAAGCCAGCGATCGGCAGGTATTTGGGACAGAGGTGCGGGAAGAACGATGTGGATGACAAAGGGGAGGTGGGGGAAGACAATAGCGTGCCGGCCCAGGACGTTAAAAGCAGCTGAGCCGCGCAAAAATTGAGTGCAGGTCAGCCTCAGGTGAAGGGCTCTTCCGGTAAACCCTCCGGTGATCTGCAGCAGCTGTGAAAAAAACTAAGTCTCTGTCGACTCCTCCTCTGTCGACTTGACATGTGCGCGCCCAATGTCAAGTCAAATTCCTTGTGTGTTTACTTGTAAATATACTTGGCAATAAAGCTGATTCTGATTCTGATTCTGATTCTGATTCTCATGCTGGCCCGGTCCTGCTAGGATCTGGGGAAGGTGAACGGCTCAATTCCCCGAAGGTGCGTCGCGGCAGTGAAAAAAAACTTAAGCTGTCAGGGAAACTGGAGAATCTGCTTTAGGTGTGGGGACAGTCCTAAAGGCTCCAGGGAAAGCAGTCGGCTTAATTCCCTGTTGAGATGCGCAGCAGCTGAGAAACAAATACAAGTCCTGTGGGCGAGGCTGCCCGGCTGCTTTAGGTGCAGTGCGTGAAACCTAAAGGATCCGAGGATGGCGATCAGCCGTGTTCCCCGGGAATGTGCAGTGGCTGAGGATGATGTATAAGTTCATGGAGCTGGTTTGTCTCTGGTGCGTGGCGCGCGTCGTGGCCAAGTAGCTTTAAGTTGCTTTGTCTTCGTAATCCTGCGGCATGTGCACGGAGCTTCTGTGTGCCGAAACCCCACTGTCAGGAGAAGAAGCCAGGGTCGGGGAGCTTGATTCAAACAACGCAGAAGGTGCCAATCTTCCCCTTTCAGGCTGTTTCTGTGCGGTGCTTGTCTTGCTGATCCTGGTGCGTCTCGGTCCCTGCGCCGCTCGCTCTCTCCGGCCCTTGAAGTCACCAATGTGGAGAGACGAACAGGCGCGCGTGCTCCAGTGTGGATGAAAAGGATGCAGGCGATCCCTCGTACTCCAGAGTCCACAGCACAGTGAAAGGGAGTAGACGGTTCATCTCACTTCGGGTCACCAATGTAGAGGGTAAAAGGGAAGGATGTGGAGACAAGGCACAAGCGTAGGTCGACACAGAATCTTTATTGACCCTCTAACATATATGTACAGCCTATGCCCCCCAGTGTGGGCCGCTGGGGCCGGTCCCTGTAGAAGAGTGCCCCCAGTTTCTCTGCATTCTCTTTATATAGCTTTATTAATCTTGCATAGAAACTGGGGCTGGTGCCTTATGCATTGGGTATACACAAAGGAAATGTGTGGTGTGATTATCATAACACTTGTTACATTCATAATACATTCACCCCCCTGCCCTTCATGCTGTAGCTTGGAGCAGCAGGGGGAGAAGGTGCCTCGTTGTCTAGTGTAGTTACCCCCCCCCCCGGAAAGCTCCCCCGGGGGGGCCTCATTCCCACAGGGATTAAATTCATTTTTTTTCCCTCAAAATTCTACACACACCCTATACTGACAATGTGAAAAAAGTTTTTTTTTTTTTAGATTTTTGCAAATTTATTAAAAATAAAAAATCTAAGAAATCACATGTATATAAGTATTCACAACCTTTGCCATGAAGCTCAGAATTGAGCTCAGGTGCATCCTGTTTCCATTTATCATCCTTGAGATGTTTCTACAGCTTAATTGGAGTCCATCTGTGGTAAATTCAGTTGATTGGACATGATTTGGAAAGGCACACACCTGTCTATATAAGGTCCCACAGTTGGCAGTGCATGTCAGAGCACAAACCAAGCATGAAGTCAAAGGAATTGTCTGTAGACCTCCAAGACAGGATTGTCTTGAGGCACAAATTTGGGGAAGGGTACAGAAAAAATTCTGCTGCTTTGAAGGTCCCAGTGAGCACAGTGGTCTTCATCATCTGTTACTGGAAGAAGTTCAGAACCACGAGGACTCTTCCTAGAGCTGGCCGGCCATCTCAACTGAGCGATGGGGGGAGAAGGGCCTTAGTTAGGGAAGTGACCAAGAACCCAATGGTCACTCTGTCAGAGCTCCAGTGTTCCTCTGTGGGGAGAGGAGAACCTTCCAGAATGACAACCATCTCTGCAGCAATCCACCAATCAGGACTGTATGGTAGAGTGGCCAGACGGAAGCCACTCCTTAGTAAAAGGCACATGGTAGCCCGCCTGGAGTTTGCCAAAAAGCACCTGAAGGACTCTCAGAACATGAGAAACAAAATTCTCTGGTCTGATGAGACAAAGACGGAACTCTTTGGTGGGAATGCCGGGCACCATGTTTGGAGGAAACCAGGCACCGCTCATAGCCATGCCAATGGAAGTGGCAGCATCATGCTATGGGGATGTTTTTCAGCGGCAGGAACTGGGAGACTAGTCAGGATAGAGGGAAAGATGAATGGAGCAATGTACAGAGACATCCTGAATGAAAACTTGCTCCAGAGCGCTCTTTACCTCAGACTGGGGTGACAGTTCATCTTTCAGCAGGACAACGACCCTAGGCACACAGCCAAGATATCAAAGGAGTGGCTTCGGGACAAGTCTGAATGTCCTTGAGTGGTCCAACCAGAGGCCAGACTTGAATCCAACTGAACATCTCTGGAGAGATCTGAAAATGGCTGTGCAGCAATGCTTCCCATCCAAACTGATGGAGCTTGAGAGGTGCTGCAAAGAGGAATGGGTGAAACTGCCCATAGATAGGTGTGCCAAGCTTGTGGCATCATATTCAAAAAGACTTGAGGCTATAATTGCTGCCAAAGCTGCATCAACAAAGTATTGAGCAAAGGCTGCAAATACTTATGAACATGTGATTTCTTATTTTTTTATTTTTCATAAATTTGCAAAAATCCCCCAAAATCTTTTTTCCCCCCATTGTCATTATGGGGTGTTGTGTGTATAATTTTGAGGACAAAAATAAATTTAATCCATTTTGGAATAAGGCTGTAACATGGTAAATGGCATCCACTTATATAGCGCTTTTTCTCATCTCTGGATGACCAAAGCGCTTTACAGATCCTGCTATCCACCCATTCACGCACACATTCACACACTGATGGCGGCAGAGCTGCCATGCACACACAGGCGCTAACCTAACCACCAGGAGCAACTGGGGGGTTCAGTGTCTTACTCAAGGACACTTCGACATGCAGACTGCAGACAGAGTGGGAATCGAACCCATGACCCTCCGATCAGTAGTCGGTCACACTACACCTGCGCCACAGCCACCCACAAACATAACATAACACATAACATATGACACAGTGTGGTAAAAGTGAAGCGCTGTGAATACTTTCCGGATGCACTGCATCTGGCACATCAATCCAGTCGCTTGTGTGAATTTTGGGGTAAGCTTTTTTGCCATTTTGGCACCTCACATAAGTAAAAACGGCACCCTGCAACTACTAATTTTTCCAAGTGACTTTCTGAAAAAAAAAGCACACAAAGTTCTGGGAAATGAATGGATCTGGCAACTCATGTCCAGTAAGTCTCAAAATCTCTTGGATTTAAGACATGACTTTCTGGTTCCTAGGGCCCAGGGGCTGGCATTGGCCCCGCTGGGGGAAGGGGGGAGGGGTTGGCTGGTCCGGGGGTGTGCCGTGCCGGCCACTTGGCGGCCTGGCCTCCCTCAGCCGTCCCTCCTGGGGCGGATGCCTGGCTGTCCTTGGGCTTGTTGGCCTCGGGACATTTGTGCTCTGTGGAGGTTGGTGGCATTGTCCTGGTTGCACAGGGTTTTGTTTTTTGTTTTTTTTTTTTGGGGGGGGGGGTGTTGCTGTGACCTGCCACTCTCTTCCTATGTTTCCGGACAAACTACTCACACACTTTTTTGTGCGCGCTCTCATACATGCACACACACACACATATGTTTCTCCTTTAACAGGTGCAGATACCAGACTTGTGATGACACCTTTTCAGTAGAACAAACAAACAGTCTGTCTTCTGTTCGTTTCAATTGTGTTAGTCTGTCCTGAAGACACTGAACCCCCAGTTGCTCCTGGTGGGTCAGACCAGCGCCTGTGTATGGCAGTTCCGCCGCTATCAGTGTATGAATGGGTGGATAGCAGGATCTGTAAAGCCCTTTAGTCATCTAGAAGTGAGTAGAATGTGCTATATAAGTGAACGTCATTTATTGTTTAAAAACATGACCAAACAGAAAAAGTGGACTTTAGTTTATATGGTTTTGGTTTTCTCTAGAATTCTTGCTGAATGCACTTTTTATTGTGATGAGACTTTTTTTTGTTTTGTTTTTAACGGTTTTATTAAAGGCCATAATAGGAAGGCCTCCCAATATTTATTCCAATTTGTTGCATATTTATGAGTCGGGTGGTCTGACTGGTTCAGTAAAGTTTGCTAAATTTAACTCCATTTTACCCCCCCCCCCATGCAATTTTTTTTCCCCAATGTATTTATTGAATTTTTTCCCCTTTTGTTTTGCGCACGTACACACACACACACACACACACACAAAAATACCAAGCAATCAAAATGTGAAAAACAGCTCAGCACAACACTGATCTACACAAAATCAGAGATTGAAATTTTAAAAAAAAGGGATATACTGCACAACTACAAACTCATACATCTACACACATAAACTAGCACTTGTACACTTGTATAGAGGAATGTATCCATCACAGCACCCCAAACAAGGTCCAGGAAAAAGGAAGTCATATTTAATCCAAGTTAACGCTCCCAAGAATCAAAGCCACCATAAGGTTGGAGAATTTGAGATATGGAGTCCATATTTTCATAAAATGTCTTTGATGAATGAACTACCGTATGTAGTTTTAAAAAAAATGCAATACATGGCTCCGTTTCTATTATGTTGGTGTCATTTTATGCAAAAGTTTCACATTTATACAGTGGTTCGGAGGAGACCGAGATATCACAATAAAATTATTATATTATATTGTATAATTATTATATTATATTGCGCACCACAATAAAACCCTAAATGTATCGCAATGCATTTATTTATATGTTTATTTGTCAGGGACAGTGCAATAAACATAGACAAAAAAAAATCTGATGTGTTGCACCGTGTATAGCATTAAGCTAATTTGCAACTCTTGTCCCTGGATGGGCTTTAGAGAAAAGAAACAGAGAAAAAGAGAAAAAGATGAGGAAAAAACAAAATGAAAACAGTATAAACAATATCCATATACATCAATGCAACCAAAATTATAAATACACAATATAAAAACCTGATTCCCATTTGCCTGGTACAGTAAAATGCCTGTTACACATTTGCCTTCCCTACTTCACTCACACCTTGCAGACAATCATTTCATACATGGGTACATTCTTGTTTACTTTTCAGCCAGTTTTTAACCTTTGTAGTAAATGTTTTAAAATCCGTTATTATTTTGATTTCATTTGGCATTGTGTTCCAGATATAACTGCCCTTTATAGAGAAAGCTATTTGTCCAAATGTGGTTCTGTGGTAGGATATTTTACAGTTGTTGTTAACAGAACTCCTGGTGGCTCTGCTGCTGTCCTGTCTTTGGATGAATCCAACAAGTGGCTCTGGCGCTGATTTATGGAAACATTTGAAAATTAATTTCAGAAAACAGAGATCAATGAAACTCTCAAAACTTAGTAGATTATATTTTTTTAGAATATAACAATGATGCCACCTAATGGGCTTTTTATCCAAGATTTTTAGAGTTTGATTATATAATGAATCTATATGTTTTATTGTAGAAGGAGCTGCTTGAGCCCAGACTGTCAGACAGTATGATATATGCGGAAAAAAACCATAGAATGCATATACAGTACGGCTGCTTGGTGTGGTATGTAATGTCTAATTAATTTAAAGCAATTCAATTTTTTTTTTTACTGTTTTAGAAATCTTCTTTATGTGAAGATTAAATTTGAGTTGAGGATCTAGTACAATGCCAAAGTATTTAAATTCTGTAACTGAACTGATATCTTGATCATGTATATTAACTTTAAAATGTTGCAAGTTACATTTTTTGATTGAAAAGCACATTGAAACTGTTTTCTGAAGGTTCAGCAGTAGATGGTTCTGGAAGAGCCACTCTTGGACATCAACCATGCTTGAAGACAGGACGTCTGCAGCCTGTGCTGGAGCCTTGGCAGCTATGTAAATAACTGCATCATCTGCATAAAGTTGACATGTTGCAGCTGAGCAGTGTAATGGCAGGTCATTAATAAAAATGCTGAAAAGTAAAGGACCAAGAATGGACCCTTGTGGGATACCCATACGATTATTTAAAAGGAAGGATTTATCCTGGTGAACTTTTACACACTGTTCTCTGTTCTGAAGATAAGATGCAAACCATTCTATTGTATTGGGAGAAAAGTTAAAAGATACCATTTTGGATAAAAGCAAGCTGTGGTTTACAGTGTTGAAAGCCTTTTTAAGATCCAGAAAAACAGCTCCCACCACATTACCCCTGTCCAAGGACTGTTTGACATTTTCAATAAGGCAGCAGTTTGCTGTTTCTGTTGAGTATCCTGGTCTAAAACCAGATTGTTGTGGATGAAGAAGTTGACCATCTTGTAGATAGTCTATCAGCTGTGTAGCTACAACTTTTTCAAGAACCTTAGACAGGACTGGTAAAATAGAGATTGGGCGGTAATTACATATATCGTCTTTACTACCCGATTTAAAAACTGGTATGACGACAGCTTTTTACAGCCAGATGGAAATGTACAAGACCTAATGGAAAGATTAATGAGATGAGTCAGTGGTTTGATTAATATTTTACTGTGCGTTTTGAGAAAGGAAGTGCTCATATTGTAGATATCATTAGTTTTAGAGTTTGACAATGTTTTAACAATGCCAGCAATTAATTCTTCATTTACCTCATTAATGTGAAAAGGGACTGTTGAAAGTATTGATTTTGTATTGTTGAGCACACTTGGCAGCACAAAGTTTTTTGATAATTCTTCCACTGACTCCACAAAATATGAATTAAATTTATTTGCCAGTGTAGCATTGTCACTGATGGTCTTGCCATTAATTCTAAGTTCCTTTACCCCCTTCTGATCATTTTTTTTTATTGGTTAAGTTATTTAAGTTCCTCCATAGGGAACTGTTGTTACCCTTTGCATGTTCTATCAATTTATTGTAATAAGATGCTTTTGATTTACTTAAAGGCCCTTTTCCACTAGCCTCACTTAGCCCTACACCGCACCACTCAGCCCGCGTTTGAGCATTTTCCATTAGCCCCAGCACCGGTTAGCAGGTACTTTTTTAGTACCTGATCCAGGGCAGGGTCTAACCGAGCTGAGTAGGGCTGAGTATGGCTGTGAAATGACTTTAAGAGACTGGTCGCCGCTGATTGGTCAGGTCGTAACGTCACGAAAGCGACTTTTTCTGCTGAATCTACTCCACGACCGCCATTTGTAGTTGTTCAGCCAGTGAACACAGTGTGCCCCTTTAATACAGTATATTATATTAATATACTGTATAATATACTTATATAATAATATACTCCTAATATTATATATTAGGAGGTGCGCAATTTTCTTTCTATATTAGCCGACGATCGCATCCAGCACGAGTTGGACGGATCTACTCGAAATGAAAAAATATACCAGCAGGTGTTCGAGCAGATGGGTTCCCAAGGGCACATCCGTACTGCCAAACAGTGTCGGGAGAAGCTGAAAAAGCTGAAAAGCGATTACCGAGCAGTGAAGGACCACAATGCTCGAAGTGCAGCGGATCGGAAGGAGTGGAAGTGGTTCGCTGAGAGACATTGGGCTCGACACGGTCAGAGTCACGGCCACGGCCTTGGAAACCGTGGATGGTGAGTGTTGTTTTGATATTGTGCATCTTTTCGCCACTTTATCCTTTCTGTGCCAAGCTCACTGTTTTTAAGAAATAGGAAGGTTGTTAGATTGTGGGTAATGGTTGTTACTGAGGCTTGCGTATTGTTTTGCAGCCAACTGCAGATTCACGCTTGCTTTGTGTTAAGTATTAGCGCGAACAAAATGTTGAATTATGCTTATTGTATTCCGGTTAAAAACTTTAGACTCTAAAGTTTTTAACCGGTGTAAAGTGTACATGTACACAACGCTCTAAACTTTAGAGCGTTGTGTACATGTTGCACTTTGGTGTTAAGTTTTAAATTGCGTGCATTTTCTTTCTAGAATCGCAGTTCATATCACAGGGGTCCACCTCAGTGGACATGGATACAGCGGACCCTCCTGCATCTGCCTCTGCGTCTGCATCTGGCGGAGCGCCATCTGGATCGACTCCGATGACAGCCACATCACCAGCTCCATCTGGATCACGTTCAAGTGCCGGTAAGGCACAATAACCACAATTTTTTTGTTGTTGTTGTTGAAACAGGTCCAGCGGAAACCAGGGTCGAAAATCCATCCATCCATCCATCCATCTTCTACCGCTTAATCCTTTACAGGTCGCGGTGGGGCTGGAGCCTAACAAGTTATGTACCAAATCGATTAATGCAATTTCCTGTAGCTGCATATTAATTAATTGAAAATGTCTTTTTAAATGTACGAAAAGGCTATTCTTTGGTCTTCACTTATCGGTGTTCCACAACCATTTTTAGGTGTGGTGATTGAAGTGCTGTTGTAACTCCTGTTTTATAAAAACAAATAAAGCTCATGAACTGCCGTTGAAATCAACATGCTTCATTGAAATGCTTCGCGTCAGCTGACTGTATTAACCCATTCAGATTTCTGCGGCCACACTACAAGCAACTAGTTTAAACATTACCCATCCATCCATCCATATTCTTAATCTTAATCCTTTTTAGTTTTGCAGGGGGGCTGCAGCCGAAGACAGCACCCTGCGTGTTGCAAAATCTGCTCTACTGAGGGGCAGCGACATGACAGTTCAGCTTATATACAGCAATGAAGCATAATATAATAGTGACATTCCACCACAGACTTTCACCTGTGTAATTCCATAATATATGTAGTGATCCAGCTTTAACGACCATGCCTTTCTGTCTTTCCATCTACATTAGCGATGGTCAACATGCATGACGAAGAGATGCGGCTCTTGGAACAGCAACATGACCAGCGGCAAGAACACCATCAGGAGTACATGCAGCATTTGCGACAGGTGGCCGCAGATGTGCGGGCAGATGCGCGTGAAGCCCTGGAGCAGGACACTGTGTTACGAAGGGAAGAGCTCACAGAGATGTCATCATTCAACAGAGATTTCCTGACCCTATTTGGCAGGCTTGTGGACGCATTTAGCAGTTGGCGTGTCTAACCATGTCTCCCCACGCCCAGTCTGTTTTTTTGTTTGTAAATTTTGCTTCTGGAATAAAATTGTATTGTTTGCATCAAAAGTCTGGTTTATCTGTTATGACACCGTATGAGAAAAACCAATAATTACATACACATTCCATTCTCTGTTCACTCCACATGCTGCTGTTCATCAGGTCAGGTGTATAGCCTTCTAATGGTAATTTAATTTTTAACAACACAAGGAAACGTAATGTCTTGGTAGGTTTTTTTTTATTTTAAACAAATTTGCAATGCTGAATCCATTTCTCTTGAACGGGTACATTTTTTATGTTATAAGCAGTTGTACAGGTGTGCTTGAACTTGTACAGTAGACTCTGATAAAGGTGAGTACATGTAAGTTGAATGTTGCATCACCAGTCAAAATTTAATAAATTAAGAAGGAATCTAGCAAAAATTTGGCACTAATAACAGTAGACAAATCGGACAAGGATACATAACTGTGTTTTTGTTGCACACAACTGTTGTTACCAACAAGTGCAAAATTTATATTCCCTTTTCCCAAAAATTAAAAATCAATTTGTAAGTAAAAGTGGGAGACCTTGACATGGGAATATGACATGTATCAGCACATGATTTATAGTTCAATTTGCATTTCCACCTAAGCAAAAGTGGCTCGTCAAGCTGGATTTTTGTGAAGATGGCCTGTGCGGTGTTTCTGCATGTAATTACATACCTGTCAAGTGATACGGTTTCGCCGTATTTTAATACGGGGAAAATGCAATTTTAGCAAATACGGGCATATTGCCATTTCTGTACGCCAAAAAGAATCTCTGACCACTGCTCATCTGACTAGACGCATCCACTGTGTGCTAGGAGAGCCTCCGGGCTCGCTCTGGCGTGCTGTGCGGCACTGGAGTGAGTTCCGTGATGGCGGTATGAATAATAAATAAACGCCCTTAAAAACTCACAGTTCGCTGCTTATTATTCCATGCCGCCACATTGCATGGGAATATACCGGAAAAAAAATTATTGAGTGTTGAAGAACACGTCGTGTGTGACCCCCACAGCGTACGGGGCTGTCAGAGCGCTCAGCGTGAGCAATTATCACAACAGTGAGAAGTGTGGACTCATCATTAGGCTGATGGCTTCGCACCTTCTTAACAGATAAGCGTTATGAACAAGAGGACAGGTAGATGGACCATGCACAACATTTTATTTACAAAAAACATTTTTGAAATATGTATGCACATAAATGTGGACGAAATAGACAAGTACTGGATCACAGCATCTCATATTATATCGCCACCCTGCTCCTCTGCTCCCTGGGTCGCTGCCACCACTGGTTCATCTACTGCATCATCCAATGTAGTGTCATACGTCTCTCCATGACTCTCACACAGATTAGGCAAAGCACAAGAAGTCAGTACCATAGATTTCACCAGTTTCATGTCACAGTCATTCCTCTCTCCTTCCTCCTTCCTTCTCTCCTTGTCATCAGCCATTTTCTTTGTTGTGGAGGATTCGGTTGCGTGTTTGACGTCACGAGAGTGTGGCGCCGCCTGCTGTTCAGGAACTCCCACCCACCGCAGGTGTGCCAGCAGGTGCGCCAGCAGTAATGTTGAAAAGCAACCGAGGCCGAACCGAAGTGAGTAGAGTCGGGTTTTCAATCGGGGCTGGGCGGTGCTAGTGGAAAAGCGTCTTAAGTGATGTTCAAACGCCGCAGTTTTTGATTTGGGAATAATAAAATTTACTTTGTCAATATCAACTCCCCCAAAATACTGTAGTTGCCTTTTAGTAAGTTTTCTGACAGCAAGAGCCATGTTATGATCTGAGAGACCAGTTACAAGATTATAGGTTCTGGTTATTCGTTCTGGTTTATTAGCAAATGCCATGTCAATAAGTGTACTAGATTGTTTGGTTATCCTGGTGGGTCCTTCGATCATTTGTTGGTAATTAAATTTAGTCATGAGGCTTTTCAGTTTCTGTTTGTTCTTTTTATCAGACCAGTTAATATTAAAGTCACCATAAAATATTGTTTCTCTGCACCTCTCAAGTTGTTTAACCAGATCACTTAATTCATTATAGAAAGAAGAATTGTATGACGGTGGATTGTACAATACTGCAATGTTGAAATTCATTACCGGTGAGAGACATACACTACCGTTCAAAAGTTTGGGGTCACTTAGAAATGTCCTTATTTTTGAAAGAAAAGCACTGTTTTTTTCAATGAAGATAACTTTAAACTAATCAGAAATACACTCTAATATCTAATATACATTGCTAATGTGGTAAATGACTATTCTAGCTGCAAATGTCTGTTTTTTGTTGCAATATCTACATAGATGTATAGAGGCCCATTTCCAGCAACTATCACTCCAGTGTTCTAATGGTACAATGTGTTTGCTCATTGCGTCAGAAGGCTAATGGATGATTAGAAAACCCTTGTGCAATCATGTTAGCACAGCTGAAAACAGTTTAGCTGGTTAGAGAAGCTATAAAACTGACCTTCCTTTGAGCAGGTTGAGTATCTGGAAAAAAATATTATTTCAAATACAGATCATTATTTCTAACCTTGTCAATGTCTTGACTATATTTTCTATTCATTTTACAACTCATGGTGGTAAATAAGTGTGACTTTTCATGGAAAACACAAAATAATTGTCTGGGTGACCCCAAACTTTTGAACGGTAGTGTACATTAACAGCTAAACATTCAAGTGAAGTATTCAAATCAACCAGTTGACATTTAAATTTCTCTTTGATGTAAATTAAGACACCTCCTCCCCTCCCTACCTGCCTGTCTTTTCTAAAACACTGATAACCCACAATATCGATCATATTAGTGTCTATGTTCCTGTGTAGCCAGCTTTCTGAAAGACAAAGATAGTCCAGATTTGAGTCCAACAACAACGCCGAAATCTCATCTCTTTTGGGGATTATGCTCCGTATGTTTAAATGTCCGCCGAGGATCCCCTTTGGTTTAGCCTTTGTGTCCCAAAGAACTCGTGCATGATTAACAGTTTGGAAGAATAAATGTTGTTTTTGCTTTTGTACAGCTCGGTTTTCGGATCTCACCTCATTTGCGTTTTGTTTGATTGCTCCTGCTTCCAAAAGTTTGGACGTAGCACAGCTGTTTACAGCAGGATCAGATATGTGAGTCTGTCCAGTGCAATTCGACTCACCCGACTCGCTATGTCCAGCTGTACTGGGGCGAAAACCAGCATTATGCTGCTCCACCAGTTCAGGTGTTAGCTGGGCCGTTGACAGCTGCAGCCGATCAGCCGGTTCAGATGTTAGCCGGGCCGTTGACAACAACGGGCAATCAGCCGGTTCAGGTGTTAGCCAGGCCGTTGACAGCTGCAGCCGATCAGCCAGTTCAGGTGTTAGCCGGGCCATTGACAGCAGCGGGCGATCAGCCGGTTCAGATGTTAGCCGGGCCGTTGACAGCAGCAATCGATCAGCCGGTTCAGATGTTTGTGCTAACCCAGTGGCCTGCTGTTGGATAGTGGCAGGTCCAGGGTTAAGGTGATTATCCCCTGCCAGAAGTAGCAGTACTAACAGTACTTTAACTGTATAGCCTCTGCCATATTGTGTTATTTGCTTAACAGCCATGTTTGCCTTATTTTTGATGCTTTTTCTCAGGCCTTTTGACGACCAGATAGAGTACAGGGTGAAATAACCATGTCCATATCCATATAAATAAAGCTTTGTAGATTCACCTTTAGTTGAATTGACCGGAAAACCCTTCTTGTTGCAAGTCCAGACACACGATAACAGTAAAAAGGCATAGATAAGCAAAAAAATATAGAGGCTAAAAGTGGAGCCCATCCAACCACTCCTCATTCCAGTGTCAGCCATCTTGCTTCATGGCTGAGTTCCATGCATGTTGCATGTTAAAAGCCATATCACCCAGCCCTATTGCTAATCTATACAATTGAAACTAAAACTACTGTTCAAAAATAACATCTCCACAAGCTGTATTGGGATTATTGCCTTGTGTGTAATTGCTGGAATTATTGTGCAATATGAAACCAGGCTACAGCTTTGATTCCTTCACTCAGACTTTCTGGGACCATGATTCATTTCAGGACCTAGCTAGCTGAGCTTCTGAGAAATCCACTCTTTTGTGATCAATCAAACGGCTTCTAAATCCCCCTGTTCCCTCAGCCGTCTCTTTTCCGTGAGCCATTTTTTTTTTATTTTTGTCACTGCCACTTCAGGCTCCCCAAGGTTGCGTCCTTTTCAATATCAATGTAACCCCCAATGGTTATGTTGTGTAAACAATGCAAACAGAAGAAATCCACAGCTTTCTGAACATTCAAATGTGTTTTATTTTCTAGACATGTTTGGCTTTTCTGCAAATGTAAAGCTGCCTGTATGTGACACTAAAAAAATACAAGCCACACATGCTGGTTTCTGGTGGAGTGTATTTTCAGTGCAGATGAAGCAATCAAGATTATGTTCCTGCATAGTATCCTTAGGTGCCGTGTAATCTTTTACCTGGCATGGCATTAAATTACATCCAGTGGCAAAGCTCTTGTTAGCGAATTCCAGAGTTTTGGGAATGTGATGTTGTCCTTCAATTGCCATTGCTCCCAGGTCTGCTGTGGCCAAGATCGGTACCACATGCCAAGGCCCCAAATCGGTAGTATATTTTGCCTGCAAGCATGCCGTTTTGGTGGCAATCCCACCAGGGTCTGTCATTGCAGGACTAACTACAGGGCATAACAATCTCCTACAGTTATGAAAAGGAAATGAAAAATAAACTGGATTGATCCTATTAGTAGACAATCTTTTAATGAAGGTTTGCAATGTAAATTACACCTGTGCCACTCGATGTAGACTCCCATATTGAATGTTCAAACCTTTTTCTGTACTGGATCAGCTACACTTGTGTTGAGTATTATACCATCTTTATACAAGGGTGGAGATCATTGAGATATTGCTGAGTGATGACAAAATGGCCAGATCTCCAAACAATCTTTCAATGATCCCTCAGCTATTGCCAAGATCTCTGTGAAAAATTTGGCGTTCATTGAAAGATTGCTAAGAGATCACTGAAAGACTACAAGAAATCATCAAGCAATCGATGAGCTCCTTGAAGCTCTGCTTGACCATTCAACAATCTCATTGATATTCCAATGATCTCTTGGCATTGGGAGATCAATGGGATTCTTAAGAGCTCATTAAGAGACTGTCAAAAGATCATTGAGAAATCACTTGCCTTTGGAGATCATTGCGAGATTATTTTGGACTGAATCAAAAAAAAAACCTCATCTATTTAGGCCATGGAGATCACTGGAAGATTATTGAGATATTGGCGATCATTGAAAGATGAAAAAATGGCCAGATCTCTCAACGACCTCCACCCTTATGTAAAGGAAGTAGAGGAGGACTAGAAACCGCTCAAATACATACACAGTATGTAGTGTTAATGTTATAATTATATTATTATTAATAATTAATATCTAGAATTAATAATTGTTGATTATTGAATTACCTTGTTCCAACACTAGGGGCACCACTCAGTTTATTAGAGATGTGAGAACTCTATGGATAAGTAACTGAGCTTAAGAATTTGGTAATTAAGTTAAGCAATTATTGAATCTTTCTCTCAATCTGTGCATTAGTTCTTGACAATGAGTGATTCTGAAGCCTAGGACAACGGAACCACACTTTTAATTCAGTTTAGCAAATTTAACAAAAGAATCCAAGTGACAGTAAACATTTGTGAAGCTTTGTGTAATGAAGAGATAACAGTAATTTTTGTATATATGATAGGTCGTGCATGTGTGAATTAAGGCTGGAATGTGACTGTTTATCTGACTGGGGAATTGGTGAAACTGTGGAGAGAGGAATAATCAGGCCAGGCATTCACAGCAGATGAACTTTATTCACTCTCTCACATCTCTCAGAATCAGAAAAAGCATTGGCCTCATGCTGCAGGATCTCTCCTTTATATTACAACACTCACTCCCCCTGCTGCCTGAGGTCTTGCATCACAATACATTCTTGCATCGCAATTCCTATTGTCCCCCAGTTGCTTAATCCTGCTGCCTGAGGTCTTGCATCACAATACATTCTCCCGTCACAATTCCTATTGTCCCCCAGTTGCTTAATCCCCCATGCTCTTCCAGCAGAGGAATTTACTGCCTCTCCCTTCCTTCCAGTCTGAGATGAATATCACAGCATGGGTTCTCCATACCCCCCCCCCCCGAGTCTCAGACTGAGCGTTAACTCTCACGTCCTTTCGGCTTCAGCCTCCTCCCATATCTGCTGTAACGAGGGGTCTTCAGCTCCACGGCGCTGCTGTGCCGGTGGGGGGTTCCTGGGAGTGTGTCTGTCTGTGGGTGGACAATGGAGGGGGGGAACATTCAGCATGCTCGTGTGACTGCTCTGATGAATCGTTTACCTGGGGAGTTCTCAGTGGGGGTCTTCCACGCCGAGGAGCTCGAGCCAACATCACCTGCTCGCAGCCCACTCTTTCACCTGTTTGCGCAGGCCCAGCCAAACGAACTTCGCTCGCACCATTTTGACTGACGCGCACACTCCTGGGTGCGCCAGGGCATGAACGGACTCAAAAACGCAACGGCGGCAAGCGCATGGAACCACCAGGTGCGGGCGTCCTGTGGAGACGTCACAGATTAGGGGGGCCTCCCGTCTTGCAGTACTCTGCTCTCCAGACTTAACCCTGTTGGTCCAGACTGGAGTGCGCACACGTCCGCATCACCAATCTGCTCCGCGGCCATGGCAGTGTAATCTACCCCTACGCAGACTGGGGCCACTACTGCGCGAGAGAGGCAGTCCGCCACCACATTAATTATACCGGCCACATGCTGAATATCGGTCGTAAACTCCGAGATCGCAGCCAGCTGTCTCTGCTGCCGGCCCGACCATGGTTCCGAAACCTTGGCCATCGCATACATTAGCGGCTTGAGGTCCACAAACGCAGTGAAGTTGCGCCCTTCCTGTCAGAACTGGAAGTGGAGTATGGCCAGGTGGAGAGCCAGTAACTCTCTGTCGAACACGCTGTATTTACGCTCACTGTCACGCAAAGGCCTGCTAAAAAAGGCAAGCGGCTGCCAAGAACCGGCGACGCATTGCTCCATGACGGCTCCTATGGCCACGTCCGAGGCATCGGTAGTGAGTGCTATCCGAGCCGCCGGGTCCGGGTGCACCAGCAGTGTGGCGTTTGCCAGGGCTGTTTTAACCTCAGAGAATGTCTGCTCCCGCTCAGGAGTCCAGTCGACTCTGTCCACCGGTTTCCGTTTCTTGAGTGCGGCGTACAATGGCTGCATGAGCCGGGCTGCGCGGGAGAGGAAACGGTTATAAAAGTTAACCATCCCCAAAAACTCCTGCAGTGCCCTGACCGTCTGAGGCCGGGGAAAATTCGCCACCGCGTGCACCTTGTCCGACAAGGGTATTGCTCCCTCCGGTGAGATGTGGTGTCCCAAAAAATCAATCCCCGCCACGCCGAACTGGCATTTCGCCGGGTTGATTATGAACCTGTGCTCCTCTAACCTTCGGAAAACCGTCCTGAGGTGGGTTACGTGTTCGTCCTCGGACGCGCTGGTCACCAGGATGTCATCCAGATAGACGAATACAAACGGCAGATCGTGCAACACCGCAGCCATCATGCGTTGGAATGTCTGTGCCAGGCCTTTTAATCAGAAAGGCATGTGTTAAAACTCAAACAGGGTTATTACTGCCATTTTAGGTATGTCCTCCGCGCGCAATGGGACCTGGTGGTAACCATGGACCAGGTCTATCTTAGAAAAAATACATGCCCTGGCGAGGTGAACGGAAAAATCCTGAATCTGGGGGATTGGGTAGTGGTTGTGCGCTGTGGTGTTGTTTAATCTGTGGAAATCTCCGCAAGGTCGCCACGATCCCTCGGCCTTAGGGACCATATGTAGTGGGGATGCCCATGGGCTGTTTAAGATAAGATAAGCCTTTATTAGCCCCACAATGGGGAAATTCCAGGATTGCAACAGCACAAGGATAGCAACACTCAGAGCAATGATTTAGAAGATAAGAAAATAAGAGCAGTGAATATACATATGTACACATAAATATATAAATATACTGTATATACACAGTGCGGAGCATTGTAGCTAGATGGACTAAACAGCATAACTGTCTATTTAGTTACCCTACATGGTATGAATATGTACTCATACATATTGTTACCCTCCATAGCGACTGATATTGTCCTAGTTGTATACTGGAGGGGACCATTTTTGTAAGTCTGTTGCGTGTTTTGCATTCAATACTATTAGGTTTGAGCGCCTGATGATGCCCAGCCTTTCCAACTTGGCAAACTCCTCGCGCGCTATGGCCAGTTTAGCTGTGTCCAGGCGCCGAGGTCGTGCGAAAACGGGTGGCCCGGTGGTGGTAATAAAGTGCTCCACCCCGTATTTAGTGATGGCCACCAAAAACGTCGGGACCGTGAGTGCTGGGAACTGGGTGAGCAGTGTGTGGAACTTACCACCTGGAGCTGTGACGTTGGCTAGCGTTGTTGGCCCGGCTCCTCGAGCTGTACATGGGAGGAAATCAAAAGACATTGCATTAATCAGGCGTCTGTTAGCAACATCGACTAATAGTCCCTGTGCACACAAAAAATCAGCGCCTAAGATTGGGAAACTGCATGCCACTATGATGAATGTCCACTGGTACGTACGGCCGTGTAGGAATACAGTCAGTGTCTTTTCACCAAAAGTCTTAATGTCTGAGCCGTTTGCGGCCATCAGCTCGGGGCCGCTAGCACCCGCTAGCCGGTCGGCATAGGACGGCAGGATGAGCCTCTTTTGGGAGCCAGAGTCCACGAGGAACCGTCTCCCCAAGCGCGAGTCTGTCACATAGAGCAGCTTGCTTTCTTCACCGGCGGTCGCAGCTGCTACTGACTGCTGGCCTTGGCGTTTTCCCGAATACTTGAATTGGCACGGTGGCACGCATCGGCATGCGTCCTCTCCAAAACGGTGGTGGTAGGAGCAGAGCGTGTCTCTCTGGCGCTTCCTGGCCCCCGCTGCCGCTACCATCGCTGGCTCCTCGCTTCCGCTGGCCGTCTCGCTGGGTTCTGATGCCGCTGCATTCACTATGAGGGTTCTGGTGGTGAGGATGATCCGATCTACCTCCTGGGCTAGCGTACAGTAGTCACGCGCGGCCAGCAACAGCGAGTTGGCAAGGACCGCTCTGGCCACCAGAGCCATCAGTCTGAAAGCGTGTAGCGCCGCATCAGCGTGGCTTTGAGAGCCCCGTATTTGTCGCGGGCCGGGGGCTGTTGGAGCAGGCTCGCTACTTGCTGAGTCGTGCGAGCATCCAGCGCTGCAACCACATAGTAATATCTGGTGTCATCTGCCGTTATTCCCCGGAGCGCGAACTGGGCCTCAGTGTGGAGGAACCAAGACTTTGGGTCGTGCAGCCAAAAGTCTGGTAGTTTAACCGAAACGGCACACGCATTGCTGGGGCTTCCTGTCCGGGTCGTCTCTGGGGTGTTTGCCTCGTGTTCCATTATCCGTCAAGGGTCACCAGTGTGGAGAGAGGAATAATCAGGCCAGGCATTCACAGCAGACGAACTTTATTCACTCTCTCACATCTCTCAGAATCAGAAAAAGCATTGACCTCATGCTGCAGGGTCTCTCCTTTATATTACAACACTCACTCCCCCTGCTGCCTGAGGTCTTGCATCACAATACATTCTTGCATTACAATTCCTATTGTCCCCCAGTTGTTTAATCCTGTTGCCTGAGGTCTTGCATCACAATACATTCTCCCATCACAATTCCTATTGTCCCCCAGCTGCTTAATCTGGGGGACAAATCTGAATCTGCTTAATTTACTGCCTCTCCCTTCCTTCCAATCTGAGATGAATATCACAGCATGGGTTCCCCATAAAACCACCATATGAAAAATGAATATAACGCAAGGCTAAAGAAAAAGGAACACTTGGAAAAACGTTTTGGAAAAAGAAGATAAATGATTTACTACATGTTAGGCTCAAAAAGGAGTCTAATATATACTGTCATAGCTGTCAGTGGTTGGTTTGATAATCCTCACTCCTGTCACCAACACCTGTGATCAATTGTACTCATTTCCTTTTGTCCTATTTAAGGCCCGCTGTACAGCAGTTCTTTGCTGCATTCTTAACCTAATTCCAGACGTTTATTCTGCGTCTAATCCCTTTTGTATCCAGTGTGTGCCCCGTGTTATTCTACTTTGTTTCTCAGCTTAGTCCTGACGTACCCCCCATGTCTTCGTTGGCGATCATTATGCCTTAGCTGTAGAGATATTCTGGACTATGCTTTCTCGTTTCCAACTTTTGCCACATCCTGTAAGTTTTTTTGTTCTTGTTATATTCATTCATTCATTCATTCATCTTCTGCTTAATCCTTTTCGGGTCGCTTTTGGTTTAATTAAAATCATTAGCAACTCACAGTTCAGCCTTTGGGTCTTCCTTCTGTCCCTGTCAAGGCGGTTTTTGACACACTCTGCCTGTAATGAATATTAAAAATGCTTATTGAATTATCTTGCAAAAAGATATTAGCTTCTTCATTATTGAAATATTTTTTATTTACAGTAAACATGCAATATTCCTATTTAGCTTGTTGCAGCTCAAACTGTTAAACACAATAAAACAATTCATCAACTAATTTTTATTAATGTTATTTCAGCCAAATGTCAGTTTTGTTTTAATTTTGAGTCCAGCCCTGTTTTGTCCTCATGAGTGCTGACCCTCAGTTCCTCCAGGTTCTAGGGCAGTGAATCTTCAGTGGTATCATGATTCCATGGGAGAGTGGAGTCTGAAGAACGCCCAAGAGCTCGCACCATAAACTGTCCGAACAGCTGCTGATACAGCACTTCAGTTCCACTTTTTTTGTTCCACCAAAACAAATTCCCCCAAACTGTACCAAAAGGCTTCGGGGGCCGGACGGTGGACTCTTGGGGTCCGGATCTGGACCAGAGTCCATCAGTTGGTGACCCCTGTGCTAGACAATGCTGGATGACAGCACAGAGCACATCTGAGATGCACTGTACATGCCATCGTACCCTTCCGTGCTATGAGCAACAAATGGAGGAGCAATGATCCCCTTCAAGAAAGGAGACCATTGCATGACTGTAAAGGATGGTAGTAGGTTTGACATTAATGAAAGGGGTAATCTGTATTACTTAACAACTGCAGTGTTGACTAATATAATATAAAGTGTCATGACATACAAACTTGACATGAAATACTGGGTCATTGTAAGGATGAGAAAGTCCAAAAACACAGACTGGTGAAATTCACAACAAAAAAACAAAACAGGGAAAATGTGTATATATACAGTATAGAGAAAAAATAATGATGATGAAGATTTAAGATACAAGGATTTTATTGTCAATACTACTATACGTGCAGGAAATACAGGAGAACTGAAATGGTGTTTCTCTCTCTCTTTACTGGTGTGCATATTATATAAAGAAAAGGAATAAGGCTGGAAAAAAAACAACAACAGCAGTCTATGTACAGTAATGCAACCCGTGGTGCCAATGGCAACAAGAAAGACCCAGACCTCCAAAGAAATAAATGATTAACGATGAAAAACCCATCAATCCTATATACAGACAGCTAGAGATGAATACCCACAGTTGCAGTTCAGTGCGGTAGTGTAAGTGCAGATAGTAACAGATAGGACTGCACGTGATAAGTATTGCAGTGACAGACAGCAGGAGATACTGTATGACATTTGTGCAAATGGTTGTGGTAAATGTGCAGAGACATACAGCAGCAAAAGTACAACAAAACAACAGTATTACTGTTGGTGTGCCAGTCTTTCTGTGCCCACAGCTGAGGTAGTTATTGTGCGGGTGATTGTGTTACCATCCCGGGGGGCGGTGCACAAAGTTCAGGGTCCTAATGGCCTGATGAACGAAGCTGTTAAGCAGTCTTGTGGAGTGGGCCCGGAGGCTTTGGTACCTTTTCCCCGAGGGCAGGGGGCTGAAGAGGGAGTGTAAGGGAGGGAGGTGTCGCCTGTGATGCTGATGGCTCTGCGGGATAGGTGGATGGGGTAAATGTCTGGGGGGGGGGGCAGAGGGGCACCCATGACCTTGTTGGCTGCTTCCACTGTGCATTGTATTGTCTTCCGGCAGGCGGCAGTGCAGCTTCCATACCACATTGTGATGCAGCTGGTGAGGATGCGCTCAATGATGCAACGGTAGAAAGAACACATGATGGGGGGTGGGACTTGTGCTGTCCTCAGTTTGCAGAGGAAATGGAGGTGAGTTTGGTCCTTCTTGGCCAGTGATGTGGTGTTGTTGGACCAGGAGAGGTCCTCAGAGATGTGCACCCCCAGGAACTTGGTGCTGCTCACCCTCTCCACAGCTGCACCATTGATGATCAGAGGGGGGTGCTGTGTGTGACCCCCCCCCCCCAAAGTCAACCACAATCTCCTTGGTTTTTCCCACGTTCAAGAAGAGGTTATTGTCTTTACACCACTGGACCAATTGGCTCACCTCATTTTTGTAGTTGGCCTCCTCGTTGTTAATGATGAGGCCCACCACCATTGTCTGCAAACTTGATGATGTGGTTGGTGTTGTAGGCTGGTATGCAGTCATGGGTCAGCAGGGTGAAGAGCAGCGAGCTGTGCACGCACCCTTGTGGGGCCCCTGTGCTCAGTGTGATGGTCTGGGAGGTGTTGCTGCCAACCCTCACATTCTGTGGCCTCCCTGTGAGAAAGTCCAGCACCCAGTTACAGAGAGAGGTTTTGAGTCCTAAGTGTCTGAGTTTTTGTATCAGGTGCTGGGGGATGATTGTGTTGAATGCTGAAGTGAAGTCCAAGAACAGCATTCGCACGTAGGAGTTTTTTGAATCCAGGTGGGTGAGGACTGGATGAAGAGCAGCAGCAATGGCATCTTCTGTGGATCTGTTCGGCCTGTATGCAAACTGGAATGGGTTGTGGGAGGGAGGCAGGGTGGACTTGATGTTCTGTATGACTAGCCGCACGAAGCACTTCATTATAATGGGGGTCAGTGCTATGGGCCGGTAATCATTGTAGCTGGATGGGACGGGCTTCTTTGGGACTGGTATTTTGGTGGCAGTTGATGTAAAAGTTAATGCACACAGACAAATAAAGAGAAGGAACTCACCAAGAACCAGGTGGAAACCGGTTCATCCACAAGAGTTCGACACTCAGGATACAGAAGATAAAGTGCAAATGTGTGTAGATCTTTGCTACAAAGCAGTGTGTGTGATATCCCTCAAACCTACAAGGATGCCATAGCATCAGTAAATTCAGGACAATGGAAAGAAGCCATGATTGAGGAGAATGAGACCTATAGTCAGTTGCCACCAGGCAAGAAGTCAGAGGTGAGAATATTGGTCTACGCCATAAGGAGCAACATTGATGGATCAGAAAAATATAAAGCAGGATTTGTAGCGAACCAGTGTGATGGCTCTTTGGCCCTCTTTACTTTGCTATCTGTCAGCCTATCAAAACATATTTGTCCCCTTTCTGATTTCTTATATTTTTGCATATTTTATCACACGTAAATGTTTCAAATCATCAGACAAATTTTAATATTAGATGAAGATAACCTGAATAAAGAGAAAATGCAGTTTTCAGATGATTTCATTTAAGGGAACAAAGCTATCCAGTGTGTGAATAGGTGGATAGCAGGATCTGTAAAGCGCTTTGGTCATCAAGAGATGAGAATAAAAGCGTTATATAAGTGCATGCCATTTACCGTTTACAATTTTACCATCCAATCCTACCTGGCCTTGTGTGGAAAAAATAATTCCCCCCTCCCCCCGTTAATGAATTAACTGTGAATAACCACATTTTTTGGAAAGTAGAATTCAAATTCACTAACTAGACCTGCTGAATCAATTAAACACTTAGTGACACTAGTGAAAATCTCTTTTTTTTCTTGTTAACATGTCTGTATCACATTTTTTGACTTACAAGACATATCAAGAGCAAAATCGCTCTTATGCGTCATGACTGTGTTTCTCTGCTGTGAAAGCTCAGTTAAGCTCATCCCCTTGGAAAAAGGCAAGTTTAGATGGAACATTTTTGTGATGTCACTATAACAGGTGAACCAATCAGGAGAACTGGCTGTTTAAATTTGCCAGCTTGCAGACTTCTGTGTGCTGGTGGGCGGGATGTGGGTGGCCCTGGCATTTGAAGGAGGAGGAAAAGGGTAAACATTTTCACAAGCAACTGTAACAGAATGAAGTGGATTTATATCCATCAGAGTGCGTCTTTACTAAAATCAGCTTCATTTAAATGTTGACTATGTAGACAGTGCAGGTGATTACTGGCAACACCAGATGGCAGTAATGAACATCATCCACTTGTCCCAACCGAATATGATAACATTTTTCTACTGATGACCTATGATGACTTCTTCAAATTTGTCTACTCCA
The DNA here is from genome assembly GCA_020510985.1 of Pholidichthys leucotaenia. NCBI lineage: Eukaryota > Metazoa > Chordata > Actinopteri > Cichliformes > Pholidichthyidae > Pholidichthys > Pholidichthys leucotaenia. The sequence goes on from CM035841.1 coordinate 154,530,902, forward strand.
AATGAACCAGTAATTAACTGGAATCATTACATGTTCTGTCCTACTCTAGAAATTACCGTAACTAAATTAGAACACATGGTTTTTGACTCTGAGCTGAAGCCTTGCTTATACGCACCCTGCTGGTGTAAAGTGGTATTTATCACTTTATCAGCCTGGAAAACATCATAAATGAATTCATAGCTCTGCAATATCATAAATTATCATATTTGATATGACAGCAAAAGATGTTTCTTGACATTAATTGTATTTTTAGGTATTTTTGGAATATTTGAAAGTAGAAAATACTGCCTGTTTTACCTTTATGCTTCACACCTCATTTGTCACCTGACTGGTCATCAACGGTTCCAAGGTTGTCATAGCCAGGAGTGGCACTGGGGTTAAGCTCCCAGTGCTCATAAAATGCTCCTTATGGCGTGCGTCTCGAAAAGCCTCTGACAACTAAGTCCAACTCCTAGCCTGCCCGTGTGGTTTAGTCTCTAAGCCTGGCGGAACTGCTTTTACTAATAGCAGAAGGGGCGAGGGCGGATCTCTGGCGCCTTAAAACCAGATGCTTCGGGTAGATGGTGGCTCGTCAACCTGGGAAGGTAGCCCATCTAGGGGAAGGTAAACCCTGATTTCAAACCTCCGCTGCCTTGCGGCACACCCGGTCACATGAAAGACTTCGGGAGTCAACCCTGAGGAAAAATCCGGAGTCGGAGCCCCTAAGGCAGTTCTCTGTTGTGCTCAACATCGTTCTGGCAGCTCCTGCAACGGCGCTGGTGCCAAACTGTAGCAGCCCTGCTGTTCCTTTGGATTCATCAGTGACGTGGAGAGGGGGGACATGCTGCATGGGCAACATCTTGTCCTCCATATCTTCCTGCCCAGGCTTGAATCCCACCAACGCCCAAAGCTGGAAGGTAGAACACCGGATCACTGGAGAGGACACTCCAGCTTTGCCTTTGGCGTAGACAAAACACGGGGAATGACAGTTACTGGTTATAAGCCACCGCTCAATTGGCGTAGAGCGCGGTGCCAGGGGTTGTTCCCGATGGTAGGAGGGATCATCGGATCTCACTGGACAGCTACAGCCTGCCTCAAGCTGGGCAGCCCCCAGCCAATAAGGTGTTGTCCCACCACAACTTGCTTTCCTCATTGGGTGCATGGGGATGAGGAGAAGTCCGAACAGCAGGCTGAGAACCTTCACACCAGGCAAGACAAAAAAACAAAAGAGACCAACTCTAAAACTGGGAACTTGGAACGTCCGCACTATGATGACAGGACTCGCTGCTAACCATAAGGACATCAACAACACCAGGAAGACTGCCATCATCAATAATGAGCTGAAAAGACTGGGAGTGGATATCGCCACTCTCCAGGAAACACGGTTGGCTGACGCAGGCACACTGAGAGAGAAGGACTACACGTTCTACTGGCAGGGAAAGGGCAGTGACGAACACAGGGAACACGGAGTGGGCTTCGTAGTGAAGAACACCTTGCTGAAGATGGTGGAACCAGGCAGCAATGGCTCTGCACGACTCCTCACCCTCCACCTCAACACCACTCAAGGCCCAGTCACCCTCGTCAGTGTGTATGCCCCAACGCTGACAGTCACACCAGAGGCAAAAGACGAGTTCTACGAGAATCTCGTGACAACCGTCAGGATCATCCCCAACTTTGAACAACTCATTCTCCTTGGAGACTTCAATGCCAGAGTGGGTGCTGACCACGACTCCTGGCCCTCCTGTCTTGGACCATTTGGTGTGGGCAGAATGAACGACAACGGACAGCGGCTGCTCGAGTTCTGCACATATCACGATCTGTGCATCACAAACTCGTTCTTCAAGACCAAGCCCCAACACAAGGTTTCCTGGCGACATCCACGCTCAAAGCACTGGCACCAGCTGGACTTGATCCTGACCAGGCGCACCTCACTGAAGAACGTGCTAATCACCCATTCGTTCCATAATCACAGACCATTCATTGGTGTGTTGCAAGGTCAAGCTGCAGCTGAAGAAATTCCATCGTGCTAGACAGCCTGGAAAGGCACGGATTGACACCAGCAAGATGGCCCAACCAGAGCTTGTAGAGCAGTTTGCCTCCACCTTTGAGAAGGAACTTGATGTACCACAAGAAGGAGAATCTGCAAAGCAGAAGTGGGAAGAGCTGCGAAACACCATTCACCGCACAGCCTTGGCTACCTTTGGGAGGAAGACCTCGAAGTCGCAGGACTGGTTTGATGCCAAGTTGACCGAGATGACCCCCGTCATTGAAGCCAAGCGCTCAGCACTTGCTGAGTACAAGAAGTACCCAAACGAGAAGAACCTCCAGATTCTCAGGGCTGCCAGAAGCAAAGTTCAGCAGACTGCTCGGCGCTGTGCCAACGAGTACTGGACTCAGCTCAGCCAAGACATTCAAACCGCTGCCATAACAGGGAACATCCGTGGTATGTACGACAGCATCAAGAAAGCACTTGGTCCGGCTCAGAGCAAGACGGCCCCCCTCAAATCCTCCACTGGGGAGATGATCACAGAAAAGAACAAGCAGATGGAGAGATGGGTGGAACACTACTCCGACCTGTACTCCAGACAGAACACCGTGACACTGTCAGCCCTTGATGCCATCGACTGTCTGCCATCCATGGACGAACTTGACGCCGAGCCAACCATTGACGAACTCAGCAAGGCCATTGATAGCTCAGCCGCTGGCAAGGCACCCGGCAACGACGGCATACCCCCCGACCTGATCAAGCACTGCAAGACCGCCCTACTGCTGCCATTGCATGACGTCCTCTGCCAGTGCTGGAAGGAAGGTGCCGTACCACGGGACATGAGGGACGCCAAGATCATCACCCTCTACAAAAACAAAGGGGAGAGAAGCGACTGCAACAACTACAGGGGCATCTCCCTCCTCAGCGTTGTTGGCAAAGTCTATGCACAAGTTGTTCTCGTTCGTCTACAGAAGCTTGCTGAACGTGTCTACCCCGAGTCTCAGTGTGGCTTCCGCGCTGAGCGATTGACGGTAGACATGGTATTCTCCATCCGCCAACTCCAGGAGAAATGCAGAGAACAGAACATGCCCCTGTACATCGCCTTCATCGACCTCACCAAAGCGTTCGATCTGGTCAGCAGAGAGGGCCTTTTCAAGATCCTGCCAAAGATAGGATGCCCACCAAAGTTGCAAAGCCTCATCGAATCGTTTCACACCAACGTGCAGGGGATAGTGCAGCACGACGGCAATGTCTCAGAGCCATTCAACATACGCAGCGGAGTGAAACAGGGCTGTGTTCTTTCGCCAACCCTCTTTGGGATTTTCTTTGTTTTGCTCCTGAGGCATGCCTTCAGCACAGCAACAGAGGGAATCTACCTGCACACAAGATCTGACGGCAGGCTTTTCAATCTCGCCCGCCTGAAAGCCAGAACCAAAGTACGCGAGGCTCTAATCAGAGACATGCTGTTTGCAGACGACGCTGCAGTCGCGACCCACACACAGCAGGAGCTTCAGACCCTGATGGACCGCTTCTCCCAGGCATGCAAGGACTTCGGGCTTACCATCAGCCTGAAGAAGACTAACATCTTGGCGCAAGGCACGGAAGCACCACCAACCATCACCATCGACGACTACGAGCTGGAGGTCGTGAATCAGTTCATGTACCTGGGGTCCACGATCAGCAACAACCTCTCCCTTGATACAGAGATCGACAAGAGGATTGGAAAATCAGCCTTCACACTCGCTCGCCTCACCACACGAGTATGGGAGAATCCCAAACTCTCTGTCAAGACGAAGATGGCAGTGTACAACGCCTGCGTCATCAGCACACTGCTCTATGGGAGTGAGACGTGGACAACATACGCCCGGCAGGAAAAGAGACTGAACTCCTTCCACTTGCGCTGCATTCGCCACATCCTGGGCATATCCTGGCAGAACAAAGTGCCCAACACAGAAGTTCTGTCCTGCGCTGGCCTTCCCTCCATGTTCACTCTACTCAGGCAGCGCAGGCTCCGCTGGCTAGGCCACGTTCACCGTATGGAGGATGGCAGAATCCCCAAAGACGTCCTCTACGGAGAACTGGCGACTGGCAGGAGAGACGTTGGCCGCCCACAGCTGCGCTTTAGAGACGTCTGCAAGAGAGACATGAAGGCCCTGGAGATCAACACAGAGCGCTGGGAGGACCTTGCAACGGACCGCTCCAAATGGAGAGGCACCCTGACCAGACAGCTCAAGGCGGGTGAAGAGAGACTGACTGCTGCAGCAGATGAAAAAAGGATCCGCAGGAAGAACCGCCACAGACCCAGCAGCACGGAGACCACCCACAAGTGCGACCTGTGTGACAGGGACTGCCATTTGCGCATCGGCCTGTTCAGCCACAGGCGGTGCTGTTCCAGCAGAGTAGACGTTTAGGATTCATTTCCATGGTCATCATAGACCGACGGAGGCCGACGGTCATCACCTCTCAAAAAATGTTAAAGAATATTCAGAGTAATAAGATGTCCTTGTGTTTATTCTACATGCTTCTACTAGGGGTGTTCCAATATTGCAATATTGACAATAACTAGCAATATTGACAATAACTAGTATTAAAAATTGAGATATTTATTGTGTTTAAAATGCATTTTCACACCAATTAAGAGGATTTTGTTTCTACATATTTGTGCAGTTAGCATAAAACATTCCAAAGAAAATTTGACTGATAGCATTATTTTGTCCTCACATTTTCTACAGATGACACAAAAATAGTGTTGCTGTGGTATTTAAAGCCACGGTAACTGTGTAGTAAAAATATGAAAAGGTGTTAGCTCTAGTATCTATATTGGCGTTGCTATCATAAGCCTGTATCTCACAGAGTGGTGAATGCTGAGGAACGATCACGAACACTGCAGGGTTTCGTCAGGGTTTGAAAAAGATTGCACAACAGTCGCCAACAGTTTTTATGGTGGCAAATGTTTGTTGTTGTTTTTTTGCAGCAGCAATTTTTGTGGTTGCCACCGTAAAAACAAGCAAAACAAATTTGTTGGCAGACTGTTGTGCTGCCTTTAATGAACCCTGACAAAACCTCAGCAATCTCAATCTTTGAACATTCCTCAGCATCCGCTGCTTTTAATCCTTTGAGACTTAAACTCTGCAACTTTTGCTGTAAGTAGCCAGTCATTTTGAATCTATTAGAAGCAATATGTGTGTTTCATTTACATCATTTTAAAAATAAGTCTTCAGCTTATCACAAAGTGTGCAAACAAAAAAGCAAATTCATATAATCTCAGCAATCAAAATTCTATTTGAAAATGACCTTACAGAGAAGGTGAACACACACACACACACACACACACACACACACAGAGGAACTTTTGGCAACTGTTTTGATCTTAGAAAACCTTGGCCTTTTTTTCAAATCATGTTTTATATTCATTTTTAAAATCATTTTTTAATTAGCTCTTTCTTCTGTCTATATTGTGTTTGTTATCCAGATCATGGAAACAGTAGGCTATGTAGAGGCCGAATTTTGCATCTCTGCAGCCAAGAGACAAAACCTTTCCAGTTTGTCCTGGGTCTCATCCCAGTAGGTCGTATAACAACACTCCACATCTAGGAGGTCTTTGAGAAACAAACTATTTCAAATGGCTCCTTTTGATGTGGACAACTATTGACTCTGCTTTGAGCCCTTCCCAAATGGGGAAGGGCTCAAAGCAGAGTCAATAGCAGAGTAAGCAGAGTAAGGGTGAGCAGAGTAAGGGTGAACCCCAGGGTGGGCCCAGGGTGAGCTCCAGCAGAGGGCTGCTGGGGCTCACCCTTACTCCAAGGGTGAGCCCCAGCAGCGTTCAGCGTCAACACATTTCTGCCACTCCTTTGGGTCAATACCCAGTTTGTGGACACAGCTTATGGTGGGAATGTGTGCTGACCAGTAAGAACTTCCCCTTCATTTAAGTTTCTCTTTAGCATTAGCCAAATTCCAATATGTAGGATGTTTAGCCTCACACAAATTTTATATTGAGAAGTAATTTGTTTATTTTCAGCATTCTGGTTCTCATATTTTTTTAAATCAAAACCTTTAAAAATTAACTCTTATTTGGGTGAAATTCTGCTCTGTCTGAATTTTTAATTGGGGTCGTGAAGAGATTTATGCAAGGACTGCATCACTATTGCCGGCAGGTGTGGCAGGGTATCCAGCACCTGGCCAACTATCGAACTAATCTAAGAACCGCGGTAGGTGACCTCACACTGGCGGAGGAGCTGAATATCTTCTTTGCCCGCTTTGAGGTCACTGCACCTGTCTCGGCCAACCTACACCAGGCCCACAGCAGTACGTTCCTCACTTTGGAGGAACATGAGGTGAGGCGCACCCTGCGGTCCATCGACCCAAGAAAAGCAGCGGGTCCGGACGGTGTCCCGGGACGTGTGCTGAGGGACTGTGCAGATCAGCTGGCTGGAGTCTTTACTAAGATTTTCAACCAATCCCTGGCACAGTCCACTGTCCCATCCTGCCTGAAGTCCTCCACCATAGTCCCCTTACCCAAGAAACCTCACATCTCCAGCCTCAACGACTACAGACCAGTCGCACTCACCCCAGTGGTGATGAAGTGCTTTGAAAGGCTGGTCCGTAGTCATATCATAGCAGCACTGCCCCGCAGTCTTGACCCCCACCAGTTTGCTTACAGAGCGAATCGATCCACAGAAGATGCGGTGGCCACAGCACTCCATGCCACTCTAGCCCACCTGGAGCGGCAGGGGAGCTATGTGCGGATGCTCTTTGTGGATTACAGCTCTGCATTTAACACCATTCTTCCACACAAACTGGTGGTCAAGCTGGGGGACCTGGGGCTTCCTCAGGCCATATGTATGTGGATCAGCAGCTTCCTCTCTGATCGCAGACAGAGAGTCAGGGTGGGCCATCATACATCTTCGGCCCTAAGCCTCAGTACCGGATCCCCCCAGGGCTGTGTGCTGAGTCCCCTGCTCTACTGTCTGTTTACACACGACTGCACCCACGCCCATCACAATAACACCATCGTGAAGTTTGCAGACGATACTACAGTGGTGGGTCTCATTTCGGGGGGGGGGGGGGGGGGGAGACGAATCTGCCTACAGAGATGAGGTGGTGCAGCTGTCATCATGGTGTAAAGACAATAACCTTCTCCTGAACACCTCTAAGACCAAAGAGTTGATAATAGACTACAGGAGGAAGAAGACAGAGATTCCCCCTCTCATCATCAGCGGGGACTGTGTAGAGAGGGTAGCTGACTTCCGTTTCCTGGGAGTCCACATGGAGGAGAACCTGTCCTGGAGTGTGAACACCTCTGAGGTGGTGAAAAAGGCCCAGCAGAGACTGTACTTCCTGAGGATTCTCAGGAAGGAGAACATTACACAGAGACTGCTGGTGTCCTTTTATCGAGCTTCCATTGAGAGCATATTAACATACTGTATATGCATCTGGTACAGTAGTTGTACAGTAGCTCAGAGGAAAGCACTCCAGAGGGTCATTGACACCGCCCAGAAGATCATTGGCTGTTCTCTCCTCACGCTGGAAGACCTACACTGCTCTCATTGCCAGAAGAAAGGCCAAAATATTTTAAAGGATACTTCACATCCTGGACACTCACTGTTTGAACTACTGCCATCTGGGAAACGATATAGACAAATGAACACAAGGACAAACAGACTCAAACACAGCTTCTATCCAACAGCAATAACCATTCTGAATAAAACGAGGAAGTAATGTGCTAAATGGACATGATTGTATGTTGTTGAATGCTCTTTGCAATGACTGCGTGCATGATGTCCTGTGTTGATGTCTGTGTGAATGTGGCTAGTTATTTATTCTTTTAATTATTATTTTTAACTGTTTTTTAGTAATTTTAGGTCTATGTTTTTTATAATGGGGCAATGTTTTTATAAATGGGGCACTGACTGGAGAGCACTTTGAATTCCGTTGTACCTGTGACAATGACAATTAAAGATCTATCTATCTATCTATTGACCACCCCACCATTCTTTTTAGTAGTAACTGTAGAGGAGCTTGGCAATGAAGAGGCGATTTGGTTTATAAGCAAAGTTTTAATATCAGCTCTTCTAACAAGTCTCATCTGGTGCAGAGAGCGGCAGAAGGGAAAAGAGACAGAATTTCGCCAACTCACTGATTTTATACATGCACACAACAAAAGACATGCATAACAAAGGCTGACATCCTTCATTATCTTAATCCCCCCCATTGTCTTGGTATTTCCTCTCCTCATCTTGGGAGGTGATGGTATTTCCTCTCCTCTCCTTGGGGGGTGAGGGTGGCTCCTCCGGTCTCCCCCGCCGCGTCCGGGAACGTCTTTGTTCTTCACTCGGCGAGTGAGATTCCTTTGTCCTTTCAGAGGTGTGAAGTTCCTTACATATGTAATCACCAAACATTTCCACATGCTCTAACATATGTAGGTTATGGAATATATGGTTAATATAGACCACAGGCCCCCCAAACAACTAAGAAAAGACAACAGAAAGGTTCACAGTCTAGGCTAGTTATTATGACATACTAAGTGATACAGCTGTTGCCACGGAAGAAACTTTCCAGCAGCCATGCTCCTAAGAGAGTTCAGTGGTAAACATAGCAGCATAGTAAAATCATAAGTCAGTCCTAAACTGTTGCAGCACAATTAGTGAATAATTGTGGAGTGGTTGGTGTCAGTCCCTGTGCTGTCTGGGTTTTATTCTTCTCCCAAAACTGCTGTAGGTTGGTTTAGGCGTCCTGCTAGGACCTTCTTGTGAGGAATCTGCAGTGTGGGAAGGAGAGAGGTTATTTGTTCCCTGCCTGGGGGCTGCGTCTTTTCTCTTGGGGGGTCTACCTCGCCGAGGTGCTCTCGCCAACTGTGCAGGCTCGTCTTTCAACAAGAAGGCAGGTTTAAGTCTGTCAATGCTGACTGTTTCTTTTCTATCCCCAAAATCAAGCACAAAGTGTTTGTCACCATGTTCCAGCACTCTGAATGGCCCATCGAATGCTGGGCGTAAAGTTGGTTTTAGAGCTTCATGCTTAACAAAAACGAACTCAGCATTTTTTAAAGTTTGAGGGACAAAAACCCGTGGGAAGGAGTGATGAGCTGGACCGGGGAGAGAGTTCGGTCCGTTGCTGCCTAAAAACCTTGGGACTGGAAGGCGCCCTGGCTCTGGGTTCTCTGGCAAAAATTCACCTGGGAGCCTGAGAGGTTGTGCAAAAACTAATTCTGCGGGAGAGGCGTCTAGATCCTCTTTAGGTGCAGCACGCAACCCCAATAAAACCCAGGGAAGTTTATTTAGAATCAGAATCAGAATCAGAATCAGCTTTATTACCAAGTATATTTACAAGTAAACACACAAGGAATTTGACTTGACATTGGGCGCGCACATTAGGCGCATCCAATGACACGGCAGCCATAGGCGCCTGACACGGCAGCCATTGGGTGCCATTTACCCAATTTGTGTCCGTTAGTGAGGCTCTGAGGGCAGCCTCTAAAGACCTGTGAAAACGCTTGCATAACCCATTAGCCTGGGGGTGATAAGCGGTGGTGCGATGAATTGTTGCCCCTAAGCTGTTGGACATGGCTGACCAGAGCTCTGAGACAAATTGAGGCCCCCTATCGGACGTGATGTCCGATGGGATGCCGAAACGTGCCACCCAGTTTGTCAAAAAAACGCGAGCGACTTCCTCCGCTGTGGTTGCCGCTAGAGGGACTGCCTCTGGCCAGCGCGTGGTGCGGTCTATCATTGTTAACAGGTGTGTGAAACCTTGGGAGGAAGGTAGTGGCCCCACGAGGTCGACATGAACGTGGTCGAACCTTCTAGCAGGGATTGGAAAAGGCTCCAGAGGGGCTTTTGTGTGTCTGTGTATTTTGGCGCGTTGACAAGAAATGCAAGTTTTTGCCCATTCTTTTACGTTTTTGCGCAGGCCTGGCCACACAAACTTTTCGGCGACCATTTTAACCGAGGCGCGCACACCTGGGTGCGCGAGGGAGTGAATTGCGTCGAAAATGCGGCGGCGCCATGCAGCTGGGACTAACGGGCGAGGTCGGCCAGTTGAAACATCGCATATTAGGGGGGGAACGCCGTCGCGTAAACCCTTTTTCTCCAGCCTTAACCCTGTTGGTCCAGACAGGAGTGCGCGCACGTCCGCGTCACTGTTTTGTTCCTCCGCCATGGCTGCATAATCTATCCCTGCATGGATAGGTGCTGCGTATGTGTCTGCGTTAGTGAAGAGTTCTGCTGCTGAGGCAGTATAATCTGTCTCCCCGCGCTCTGGTGGTGTCACAGCGCGAGAGAGACAGTCCACTACTACGTTAAGTTTGCCTGCCACGTGTCGAATGTCTGTGGTGAACTCTGAAATCGCAGCTAGCTGTCTTTGTTGCCTGCCTGACCATGGTTCTGAAATTTTAGCCATAGCAAAAGTGAGTGGTTTATGGTCTACAAAAGCCGTGAAACTCCGCCCTTCTAACCAGAACTGGAAGTGGCGGATGGATAAATGAAGCGCCAGCAGCTCTCTGTCAAAAGTGCTGTATTTGCGTTCAGTTTGGTTTAGCGATTTGCTAAAGAATGCTAAAGGTTGCCAGACCCCGCTGACAAGTTGTTCTACAACTGCCCCTATAGCTAGGTCTGAAGCATCTGTGGTTAGTGCAATGCAGGCCAAGGGATCTGGGTGAACTAACAATGTGGCGTTAGCTAGGGCACTTTTTACTTCCGCGAAAGCGTGTTCGCGCTCCGGGGTCCATTCGACCGCGTTGGAAGCTTTCTTTATTTTGAGCGCGTCATATAGGGGCTGCATGAGCTGAGCTGCGTGGGGGAGGAAGCGGTTGTAAAAATTTACCATCCCTAAAAATTCCTGTAGCGATTTGACCGTTTGTGGCCATGGAAAACTTTCTATCGCATGAACTTTGTCTGGAAGTGGAACTGCCCCCTTCGGAGAGACTTTGTGTCCTAAAAAATCAATTTGTGACACGCCGAATTTGCATTTGGCTGGATTGATTATTAGCCCATGCTCTTCTAGCCTCTGAAAAACCGTAGTGAGGTGCTGCTCGTGTTCTTCCTCAGACGAGCTGGCTACCAGCATGTCGTCGAGGTAGACGAAAACAAAAGGGAGGTTGCGTAGGACCGCGTCCATCATTCGTTGAAAAGTTTGAGCAGCGCCTTTGAGGCCGAAAGGCATTCGCAGGAATTCAAAAAGGCCGAAAGGGGTTATTACCGCTGTTTTAGGAACGTCTTCTGCTCGGACTGAGACTTGGTGATAACCGCGGACTAAGTCTATTTTTGAAAAAATGCGCGCACCTGCTAGATGTAGTGAAAAATCTTGAATGTGAGGGATTGGGTAACGGTCATGCGCTGTAGCGTTGTTTAATCTGCGGTAATCTCCGCACGGTCTCCAAGAACCGTCGGATTTCGGAACCATGTGAAGTGGTGAGGCCCAGGGGCTCTTCGAGCGTCTAACAATGCCCAATTTTTCAAGAGTTGTAAACTCGTCCCGTGCTATGTTGAGCTTGGCCGCGTCTAAGCGGCGAGCTTTGGCAAAAACGGGAGGTCCCGTTGTGGGAATGAGGTGTTCCACCCCGTGTTTAGCCACAGTGGCTGAGAATTTGGGGATTGTGAGTGCTGGAAATTGGGTGAGGAGTTGTTCAAACTTACCTCCTGTCGTGGTGACGTTGGCCTGCACAGGTGGTGGAGAAACTCGGGCTGAGCATGGAATAGAAGCAAAAGACAGTGCATTAACCAGGCGCCTATTTGCTAGATCCACTAATAACCCATGTGCACACAAAAAATCTGCGCCTAACAAGTTAAAACTCACCGCCGCTACAACAAATGTCCATCTGTAGCTGCAGCCGTGGATGAGGAGGTGCAGGCTCTTTTCGCCGAACGTGTCGATGTTAGAGCCGTTGGCTGCGACGGCTCCGTTGCCCCGGGTGCCCATGGCTCGATCTGCGTGGGAGGGCATGACGAAACTCAGCTGAGCTCCTGTGTCGATGAGGAACTGCTTGCCTGTGTGTCCATCCGTCACGTACAACAGCTTATTTTTCTCGCCGAGAACCGCTGCTGTTAACGGCTCTCGGCTTTGGCATTTCCCGAAATCGTAAATTTGCAGGGGGGAACGCATTTGCGGGCCTTCTCGGTGAAACGGTGGTGATAATAACAGACGTCGCTCTGTCTGTTACGTTTTGGCCGCGTCGCTGTCACCGTGGCCTGGTTCTGCTCCGTGGGTTGTGGCTCCTCGTGGCTCGGGGCATCAGCTTTGAGGTCTGCGGATGCTGCTGTGGATGTCAGCTCCTTGCAGGCGTTGACGAGCCGATGAGCTTCGCTGGCCAGTGTGCGGAAGTCTTGGTGGGTGTTGCACTTCATGCTGGCGAGTGTCCCTCTCATGTGTGGCGGCAGCGTGCTGAGGAAAATAAACTGGAAGAGGAAGTTGTCATTGTCCTCTTCCTTGAGCTGCAGCAAATCCTCCATGAGGGCCTTCGGTTTGCACCCTCTGTGGCCGTAGACCGCCAGGATCTTCTCGGCTCTTTCTTCCGCTGATGGGACGTAGTTCGCCACGATGGTCACTTTGAGCGTCTCATATTTGTCCCGGGCCGGTGGTCGCCGGATCATGCTCCGCACACACTTCGAAGTGGCGGAGTCGAGTTTGGAGACGATATGATAAAATTTAGTATCGTCAGCCGTGATGCCCGCCAGTGTAGATTGGGCTTCAGCCTGCTGAAACCAAGAGGCGGGGTCTTCTTGCCAGAAGTCTGGCAGCTCGACAGCGACGGCGTTCGTGCGCACCATCACTGCTGTGCCTGCCGGGTGAGAGTGCCTTGCCTCGGCTCTCACGGCGGTGCTGGTGCTCGGTTGAGCCCTCTCAACCTCTTCTGCCGGGGGGAACAGCTGTCCATCTGCTCCCTCGTCTGCGTGGCTGCTGGCGTCTGCCTGAGTCGCCACGGATGAGTCGATTGCGGGAGAACGCCTCCGGTCCATACTTGCGTCAAGGTCACCAGTGTAGAGGAGCTTGGCAATGAAGAGGCGATTTGGTTTATAAGCAAAGTTTTAATATCAGCTCTTCTAACAAGTCTCATCTGGTGCAGAGAGCGGCAGAAGGGAAAAGAGACAGAATTTCGCCAACTCACTGATTTTATACATGCACACAACAAAAGACATGCATAACAAAGGCTGACATCCCTCATTATCTTAATCCCCCCATTGTCTTGGTATTTCCTCTCCTTGTCTTGGGAGGTGATGGTATTTCCTCTCCTCGCCTTGGGGGGTGAGGGTGGCTCCTCCGGTCTCCCCCGCCGTGTCCGGGAACGTCTTTGTTCTTCACTCGGCGGGTGAGATTCCTTTGTCCTTTCAGAGGTGTGAAGTTCCTTACATATGTAATCACCAAACATTTCCACATGCTCTAACATATGTAGGTTATGGAATATATGGTTAATATAGACCACAGTAACCATCAATTTTCTGTTTGGAGCAAGTGGATGAAATCAGGTGTATGCATTTTCTTAGCTTTTATAGCTTGTCCTGTTATTTCCTTCTACCACTCTTTCCTTTTGTGAAATAGTTTGTTTGCTTACAGTTATTCAAGTTATTTTAAATATCACAAAACTAAATGCCACGCAGTTTAAAGTGTCTCAACCAATTAAGAAAAGGAATTCAGTGGTTTGTATCAGACAAAAGACATTTGGGCAATAGTTGGAAGGTTGGACTGATGGGAAGAAAAAATAATGATCACCTCACCCCTCTTTATCTTCTCTTTTAGTCAACCCTGCAGGAGTGTCTCACTAGGAGGAAAAATCATTAGCTGCATCTTTGAATGGCAAAATCCCTCTTCATGTGCTGCACACACAGAGCTTGTTTCTACCGTTTCATTGTCTGGATTCGATTCTAATACATGCTCTGTAAGTAAGCCATGTGGTGCAGTCAGTCTACTGTCCTGAACAATATCTTTTCATACTTTTTCATGGAAGTTCCTGCAAAGCCAAAGCCTGGTTATCAATGATGGGTGAGTAAAGGTGAAGAAGGCACAGCAAGGGGGAGATATAAAAATGACCAATTGCATGAGAATTACAGAGTACTGTATGTGTGCAATGCCACCCGCTGTGGTTTTTATCTGCTCCAAGCTGGAAACAAATCCTATACATGCCCCCTGCAGTTTACAGCCATAGTCACCTTTTCTTGCACCAGTGCGAGTGATGTAATGAGTGAGCTGAGCATGAAAAGGGGGAAAGCCTGAATGACAACAAACAAAGACACACGAACACCCAGTCAGACTATGCCTCTGAGTAACATTTCCTTTACTTTTTAAAGTTCAGATTTTCTGTTTTTGGCTGGATTTTCATTTCACAGAGAGATCTGGGGCTTGTAAACATGTACACTTTAAGAACAAAAGTATAGGGCCTACTTCCTAATCACTGAATTCAGATAAAGCTTAATGCGTTAGAATAACAAAATATTTTTCCACCTCGAGTTTACAATTTCCTCTCATGAGTTGCAGGACCTCACTTGTATATCTGCTTGTCATTTACTAAGGTTATGGAAAATGTAGAGTCGTTATGTTTTTTGGGTTTTTTTTGTTTGTTTTTTGCTAGTTGTAAAGGTTTGGGGGATCAGGCTAACTCCTGGTGTTTTTCCCTTTCTGTATAGGTGCTGGAGTGAGCAAATTGTTATGACCCGAGCGCCGATCTCGTCCGCGCTCGGGCCATGCATCATCTCTGCCGGCTTTGACAGCAGTGGATTACATTCTGGCTCCCCGGGCTCTTATTGTGACAGCGCTCGGTGGGGCTTCCTGCTGTCAAGGCCGATCAGCTGTTCTGCATCACTGCTCGTTAGCTGCCGGGCTTTATTAGCGGGCGCTGACAGCGGGTTGATGCAACAGTATCATCAAACATTCCTGGTCTACGTTCGTGTCAAGGTTCAGGTATGTATTCTTGTGCATGTTCTCGTTAAGATCGTAAGTGGCTGGGTGTAGCCCTACGATCCCATGCCTCTTGTAGTGAGTGTTTTTGCCACAGCGGCTCATAGTTTGTGTTATTGTCTTGTGTCTTGTATATTAAACATCAATGCAAAACTCACTGGCGACTTTTGGCATTTTATGGTGGCCTGCGAGGGTCACCGCGTGACAGTCTACTGCTGCCTTGACATCTAAACAGAGACGCCACACCGAGACGCCGTCCCAGTGAGTGTTTGCTTTAATTGGACGATTGTTCTTCCCTGTCTGGGTAACTGTGTGCTGGGAGAATGCCATCGCGGAGGGGCCACGCTCGGAGTCGGGACTACGAGCTGGCGGGGGCTTTGGACTATGTGGACGAAACGCTCATCGCTGCCTCCCTCCTCAACTATCACAGCGACGTACGCTGGTACCTGGACTGCGCTGAGGATGTCCTAAATCATCTCCCCCACTACGCTGACCACCCTGAAGTCGGCGCGAGGAGGGATGACATCGCCGCACAGCACGAGATACTCCATATGGTGGAGGAAGACTACGACCAGAAGCAGAGGAGGAGGCATCCTCGCTCCCTGCTTTGGGATCCCATTCCTGCCCTCGATCCAGTCCAGGAGTTCACGCCATCCGGGGTCCGTCGAAAACGTCGGCGCCACGACCAAGGTGAACGTCAGCAGAATCCCCGGCTGGATCCGCTGCCGGCAAAGCCCGTCAGTGGACCTTCGAGAGCGGCTCCTCCTTGTCCTTCCAGGGGCTCCTCTGTCGCCATCCAGCGGGGAGAGGGAGGAACTACATCCCCTACAGCAGGCACCATCCTCCCTCCGGGAGAAAGGCAAGTGCAAGTTCATTCTTTACATGATAATTGTGATCTGCCTTGTCTGACTCCTGGGGGAGGAGTTCGGGGTTTGCAGTCCACCGAGCTCCTACCACCTGCTGCAGTTGTGATAACCAAACCTGCTGCCTCTGTGTCTCCCTCTGCTGAGCGGTCCACGATGCCAGGCCTATGTCGCCGGACAAGGGGGGGGCCTGCAGTTCTGGAGAGCCTGGACCCAGCCCCGCAGCCACACCGTGGACAGAGGAGAAAAGCAGACTGCGGCCTGGAGCCTGTGCCGACGGTGAAGCGTCCCCGGGTCTCCTCGCCGAGGCGGTCCGAGCCAGTGGGTCAAGGGTCCCCTGCCCCCACGCCATACGGGTCATCGGCGTGGACGTTAGCATCAGAGGAGCCTCAGGCTGCGGAAACCATCATGCCAGCTGCGGAGCCCGACGTAGCTGAGTGGGAGCCTGCAGACGAACTTCTTTACCCTGAACCTGGATCAACGAAGTCCTGGATGGCGACAGAACCCAAGTGCAGGCAAGTGCTCTCTCTTGTGTCTCTTTCTCCTGTCTTGGAGCACTTCTTTGCCCGCCCCGGCTCTCCCATGTTTTGTCCTCGCCAGGGAGGCTGCCGCAGGCTGTTTTTCCCCCAGTTCTGGTGGCTGAGGGACGCGGGTCGACCGCCCGAGGAACTGCTTCGCCGGTTCGGCGCCTTGGGTCGGCCACCCGACTTGTTGTGTGTATTACTGGGCGATCTGGTTCGGCCACCGGAGGAGTGGACTTTCCGGGCCTGGGACTGTGGTAAGCTGCCCGGTCATGTTCCGCCCCCCATGACCACCCGTCGGCCGTTGGACGCGGGGAGACCGCCTGAACTGTTCCCGTGGCATTTGGTCCCCGCCGGTCATCATGAACTGTCGGGGGTAGAGGTCATTCATGGTGTAGTCTGGCCCTGTATTTGTTCTGTTTTTTTGCTGTCCTGTGTGTATTTGATTTGTGCATATGGGAGTGGTATTTTTGTTATCGTGCTTTGTATTGTTTTTTTTTCTTGCCTTGTCTTGATCTTGAGTTGTGCTTTAAGGAGTGTTGTATTTTTCTGTTTTCGTGCCTGTGTAACTGTGTTTCATGTATTTTGGTGTTGTTGTTTTTTTTTCTTTTCCTGATTGTCTGTGCCCTGGTTCACAGTCTGTGATTTGATCCTCTCCCGCCGGGCCTGCCCCATCCGCCCACCCTGGGGGGGGGGGGGGGGGGCTTGGATGTCTATGGGCATTCTGAGCCTGCCCTCGGAGGGAGGGTACTGTTATGACCCGAGCGCCGATCTTGTCCACGCTCGGGCCATGCATCATCTCTGCCGGCTTTGACAGCAGTGGATTACATTCTGGCTCCCTGGGCTCTTATTGTGACAGCGCTCGGTGGGGCTTCCTGCTGTCAAGGCCGATCAGCTGTTCTGTATCACTGCTCGTTAGCTGCCGGGCTTTATTAGCTGACAGCGGGTTGATGCAGCAGTATCGTCAAACATTCCTGGTCTACGTTCGTGTCAAGGTTCATGTATGTATTCTTTTTTTTTTTATTTAAGTTTTTGTAAAGGGTATACATGTCATTACAGCATTGCATTGTTTACTTTTTCATCATGTTCCCTTTTTTTTTGTTTTTTGACAACATGGGAAAAATAATTCTTACAACACCCTTTTTTTAGTGAAAGAAAAAGAAATAAAAAAAACAAAAAAAAACAAAAAAAAACAAGAAAAAAAGAAAAAGAACAAAACAAAACAAAAGAGCAAAAAAAATAAGAGTATCTGAGTAGCGTTGGAACAAAGAGAGGTGCCATTATTGAAATGGTATTTGTCAAAGATTAATTCAATTCAATTCAATTCAACTTTATTTATATAGCGCCATTTCACAACAACAGTCATCTCATAGCACTATCAACTGTAGGGGGAATCCCCACAGTTGCAGAAAGACCCCAGCAATCAGGCAATCCCCTGTGAGCAAGCACTTGGCGACGGTGGAGAGGAAAAACTCCCTTTTAACATGAAGAAACCTCCAGCAGAACCAGGCTCAGGGAGGGGCAGTCATCTGCTGCGACTGGCTGGGGGGTGAGGGGATACAGAAGAAGAAAAGAACAGACATGTAGAGAGCAAACAGCACGATGGGGACTCAATCTATGGGAGAGAACAAACAAATGTTAATGACCAGCAAAAAAAATATTTCATTGAGAGTGAGAAAAGGAGTGAGGCCCAGTGCATTACTGGAGGTCCCCCGGCTGACTAAACCTATTAGCAGCATAACTAAGGGAGGGTTCAGAAACACATGATCCCTCCCTAATTGTAGGCTATATCAAAAAGGTAGGTTTTAGCCCTATTCTTAAAAACAGAGATCGAGTCTGACTCCCGAATCCAGATTGGCAGCTGATTCCACAGGAGAGGAGCTTGATAACTGAAGGCTCTGCCTCCCATTGTACTTTTGGAGATTCTAGGTATTACAAGTAATCCTGCATTTTGGGAGCATAGTGCTCTGTTAGGATAATACGGTAGTATCAGATCTTTTAAATAAAAAGGAGTCTGATTGTTTAGAGCTTTGTAAGTAAGAAGAAGGATTTTAAACTTAATTCTAAACTCTATGGGAAGCCAATGAAGGGAGGCCAGAACCGGAGAGATATGATCTCTCTTTCTAGTTCCTGTTAAAACTCTTGCTGCAGCATTTTGGATCAGCTGAAGACTTTTTAAAGATGTTTTAGGACAGCCTGATATTAAAGAATTACAATACTCTAATCTCGAGCTAACAAAAGCGTGGATCAGTTTCTCAGCATCACTCTGAGACAAGATGCTCCTAATCTTGGCAATATTACGCAAATGATAGAAGGCAGTCTTAGAAACAAATTTAATATGTGAATTGAAGGACAAATCCTGATCAAAAATAACTCCAAGGTTCCTCACAGAGCTATTAAGAGAAAGAGTAACCGCATCCAAACTGAAAGTTTGATTTGGAAAGGAATTTCTAAGGTTTTTTTGGACCAACAAGAATGACTTCAGTCTTATCTGAATTTAAGAGCAGGAAATTATCCAAGCTTTGATTTCCTTAAGACAGGCTTCTAACTTGGCTAATTGATTACTATCATCTGGCTTCACTGACAGGTATAACTGTGTGTCATCAGCATAACAATGAAAATGTATACAGTGCTTTCTAATAATGTTGCCTAACGGAAGCATATATAAACTAAAAAGAGTGGGGCCTAGCACAGATCCCTGTGGAACTCCATGACTAAGCTTTGAGTTGAAAGAAAACTCATTATTTACATGAACAAACTGGAACCTATCAGATAAATAAGATCTAAACCACTGCAACGAAGTTCCATTAAGTCCAACATAGTGTTCTAATCTATCAAGTAGAATATTATGATCGATAGTATCAAAAGCTGCACTAAGGTCTAAAAGGACAAGTACAGAAACTAGTCCATTATCAGATCCAATGAGGAGGTCGTTAGTGACTTTGCTCAGGCTGTTTCAGTACTATGATGGATTCTAAACCCAGATTGAAACTCTTCAAGTAAACCATTTCCCTGCAGGTGGTCAAATAATTGCGTCGCAACAACTCTAAGATTTTTGAAATGAAAGGGAGATTAGAGATTGGTCTATAGTTAGCTAAAGCTCCTGGATCTAGCGTTGGCTTTTTGAGTAAGGGTTTAATTACAGCCGTTTTAAAAGCCTGCGGTACATGGCCTAAAGTTAATGAAGAATTGATTATATGAAGAATAAGGCTACCAATAAGTGGGAAGACTTCTTTAAATAACCTGATAGGAATAGGGTCTAAAAGACAAGTTGAAGGTTTGGATGAGGAAACTATTTTGTCTAACTCACAAAGGTCGATTGGAGTAAACTCATCAAGACAGACATCAATAGAAGGAGTTGTAGTAGTTGCAGTATTTAAGTTAACTGTGGGAAGAATCTGATTGATTTTATCTCTGATGGATGAAATTTTATTATTGAAAAAGTTCATAAAGTCCTGACTAGTAAGCTCTAAGGGAATGCTAGGATTGACAGAGTCCTGACTCTTTGTCAACCTGGCTACAGTACTGAAAAGAAACCTGGGATTATTCTTGTTCTCTTCTATTAATGCAGAGTAATAACTCGTTCTAGCTTTTCTAAGAGATTTTTTATAAATTAAAAGATGATTTCTCCAAGCTAAATAGATTTCATCTAAATTAGTGGAGCGCCATTTTCTTTCTAATTGACGAGTCTTCTGTTTTAAGCTACGAGTTTCTGTGTTGAACCAAGGAGTTAGAAATCTCTGATTAGACTTTTTCTTTTTTAAGGGGGCCACAAAGTCTAGAGTCTGATGCAGAGAAGCTGTAACACTATCCACCATGTTATCAATTACAGAAGGAGCAAGCTGTCTATAGCTTATTTCCGTTGTGTTGACACACGGCATAGAGGAAACAATCTGCATAAATTTGGTAACAGCATCATCTGAGAGGCATCTACTGTAATAATATTTTTCTTTAGGAGCCAAATAGTCAGAAATAGTAAAATCAAAGGTTAACAGACAATGGTCTGACAGTACAGGGTTATGAAGAGACACTACAAGATTTTCTATTTCTATGCCATATGTCAGAACAAGGTCCAAGGTATGGTGGAGATAATGAGTAGAATATCCTACTTTCTGAGAAAACCCAATCGAGTCTAATATTGAATTAAATGCCACATTAAGGCAGTCACTATCTACATCCACATGTATATTCAAGTCCCCTACTATAATTATTCTATCAGATTTCAGCACTAAATCAGCTAAGAAATCAGCAAATTCGGATAAAAATTCTGAGTAGGTTGATGGGGGACAATAAACTATGGCAAATAAAATTGGGTTTAACCTAAAATTGCTAAAGTGCCCAATACTGAGGACCAGGCCCTCAAAGGAATTATAACATGTTTTTTGCTTTACATTAACTCGTAATTTGGAATGGTAAATTGTTGCTACTCCTCCTCCATGACCAGAACATCTGGGATTTTGACAGTTTAAATAACCAGAGGGAGTTGATTCATTTAAACCAACATAATCCTCTTGCCCTAACCAAGTCTCTGTAAGGGAAATTAAATCAATCTGATGATCAATTAACAGATCATGGACTAACAGAGACTTGGGAGGTAGAGACCTAATATTTAATAAACCACATTTAATTTTTAAATTATGAGGAGGAACAGAGGCCAAATCATTCAATTTAGAGGCTTTATGTTTAATTTGAGTTTTACCAATATTTTGCTTTATCACTTTGGGATGCTTATGCATTATATTTTTATTCACTTTGGAGGGAGCAGACAACGATTCTCTGATGGGGAAGACAGGGGTGAGGGGAGGCGGATGAAGAGGAGCTGCAGAGAGGCATATAAGACTGCGACTCTGCTTCCTGGTCCCAACTCTGAGTAGTCAGGGTTTTGGAAATTTGGATAAAAAAGATGCCAGATTGTTAGATAAATGAGAAGCACCATCCAAAGAGGGATGAATGCTGTCTCGTCTCATAAGACCAGGTTTTCCCCAAAAAGAGCTCCAATTGTCAATGTAGCCCACGTCATTTTTAGGACACCACACAGACAGCCAGCGGTTCAAGGATGACGAGCGGCTAAACATGTCATCACTGGTCAGATTGGGGAGGGGCCCAGAGAATACTACAGTGGCAGACATCGTTTTTGCAAAGTCACACACCGATTCTATATTAAGTTTCGTGACTTCCGACTGCCGGAGACGGATGTCATTAATGCCGGCGTGAATAACAATTGTGGAATATTTACAGTTACTTTTAGCCAGCATTTTCAAATTTGACTCGATGTCGCCTGCTCTGGCCCCAGGAATGCATTTGACTATGGCCGCTGGAGTCTCTAGGTTCACGTTTCTGACTACAGAGTCGCCAATGATCAGAGTTTTTTCCTCAGCGGGTGTGTCGCTGAGCGGGGAAAAACGATTAGAAACGTGAACAGGTTGGTGGTGTACCGGGGCTTTGCGACTAGGCTTCCTTCTCACCGTCACCCACCCAGTCTCCTCGCTGCTGAGGAGAGCCAGGGGACCGCTGACAGTGGGGCCTAAGCTAGCTAGCTCCGCTGCAGCTAAGGGGCGTCCGTCGAGATTAACTGGCGCAGATGGTGTTTCAATGCAGCGGAGCCAGGATTCCAAATCAGACAACCTCGCCTCGAGCGCCTCAAAAAGACAACATTTATTACATTTATCGTTATCACTAAAAGAGGCAGAGGTGTAGCTAAACATCTGACAGAGAGAGCACACCAGAGGAGGAGAGGAAAGAGAGCTAGTAGCCATAGCTAGTGGCTGGAGAGCAAACCACACAGGCAGACAGCAAAACAGGAAGTGACGATACGTTACCACAAGGAAGTGACGATCCCAGATTAGATCTAATGGAAGACACATATGCGTTCCAGGGTTGCCAAAAGTTCAAGAACCCATCCATGTCCTGTCTCAGTGCGAATGTCAACTTTTCCATCGAATAAATGTCCTGAATCACGTTAATCCAATCTTCAGGTGTAGGGCAGTCCTTCAACATCCATTTTTTTGTTAGAGCTTTTTTACTTGCCAATATTAAAACAGTGAATAAGTATTTTTCTCCTCGTCTTTCCAGTGATTCCAGTAGTAAACCCAAATACAAAGTTACAAAAGAAAGGGAACTGTTATTTTGAATATTTTCCCCAATATTGTCTGTACATTGGTCCAATATTGGTGGATAACTGGGCATGACCAAAACACATGAAAATGATTTGCAGTCTTTTCACCACACAAGTGCCAACAATTCAACCCTTTATGAGTAAATTTGTTTTGTGCAGGTGTTCTGAAAAATCTTACCAAATTTTTCCATCCAAATTCTCTCCACTGCAGGGATGAGGTACTTTTCCATTGTTGTTTATTTAGCTCTTCCCATATTTCCAGTTGTAAAGTGAAATTCCCCTCTTTTTCCCATCTCTCTTTTATATATGATGTGTTGTCTCCTTTTAAATCTTGAAGACCAAGGTATATTTTAGAAATGTATCTGATCCCTGGGATCCCTTTATATGCCATTAAGAAGACCTTCAGAACACCTGACTGGGCCCTTTCCAAATCCTCCTTTTTAAGTATTTTGTTTATGTGGTGTCTAAGCTGAAAGAACCTGTAAAGGTCTTGATTTATTAGACCTTGTTTTTTCAAATCTTCAAAACTTCTTAAAGTTTGCCCTTTAAAAAAACCGTAATATTTTATCAGTCCGTTCTCTTTCCACTTTTTAAATCTAGTGTCTGTTTTATTAGGAGTAAAGTCTTGATCATAGGCAATCCATTGCAGTAATCGATAGGGTTCTTTTGTTTGATTCTCTCTGACTATCTTAAACCAAATTTTTAGCGGGGTCTCTATCCACGGGTTAGTGTTATTCAAAAGTTTAGGTAAGGCATTGTTCCCTATTATCGCCTGTAGGGGAATGTCACTTGTTATTTGGCATTCCATCTCCTTCCATTGTGCAGTGTAGACTGGGTTACATATCTCTACTAAAGTTTTAATTTGTGCGGCTTTAAAATAGTCCCTGATATTTGGCAGCGCAAGCCCACCTTTGTCTTTGTTTAGCTGTAGGGTTCTATATCTGATTCTAGGTCTCTTGCCCTGCCATATGAATCTTGAGATCCTTCTGTCCAGCTCCTGCCATGTTTTTTTGGGAGGTTCTACCGGTATTGTTTGGAAAAGGTATAGAAGACATGGAAGTATATTTATTTTGACTGCTTCAATTCTTTGTGCAGTACCCAAGAATGGCATCATATTCCTTCTTGCTAGATCAGATTTTATTTTTGCCATCAGTGGATCATAGTTTAGTGTTATAATTTTGTTGAGTTGTTTCGGGATATTGACCCCCAGATATTTCATAGATTCCATCTCCCAGTTAGTTTTGAGTTTGCTTAGTAAATATTGATTTGGGTAATAGTTGAGTGTTAAAATTTGGGTTTTATGCATGTTTAATTCGTACCCCGATAAATCTCCATACTCTGAAAAAACTGAGATTAGTTCTGGAAAAGAGGTGTCCGGCTGCCCCAGGTATATTAAAATGTCATCAGCAAAGAGTGCTATTTTATGTTCCTTCTGACCAAGTGTAATACCTTGAATTTTTTGATTCTGTCTTATCCATTGGCTCAGAGGTTCTATGAAGATTGCAAAGAGCAGTGGAGACAAGGGGCAGCCCTGATGACATCCTCTTTCCAGTTCAAAAGATGATGATAATTTACCGTTAATCCTTATTTTAGCTGTTGGTTTTTTATACAATGCCTGGATGGTTCTAATGAAGTCGTTATGAAAATTGAAACTGGATAAGATTCTATATAGGAAAGACCAGTCAACCGAATCAAATGCTTTTTCAGCATCTAATCCCAAAATGGCTGTATTTAAATTATTTTTTTTATATGATGAATTATGTGTAAAGTGTGTCTAATGTTATCTTGTGTCTGTCTTTGTCTTATAAAACCTGTTTGGTCTAAATGAATTAAGTCTGTCAGTATATTTTCTAACCTTTGGGCAAGGATAGTGGTAAAAAGCTTATAGTCCTGATTTAACACACTGATTGGTCTGTAGTTGGAGCAGTCTAATTTATCCTTTTCAGGTTTAGGTATGACTGCAATGACCCCTTCTCTCCAGGAGGGGGGATTTCCCCTGTGTGGAGGACATAGTTAAATGTTTTCAGGAGGAGAGGAGATAGTTGTTGTTTAAAGGTTTTGTACCACTCTGCTGTATAGCCATCTGCTCCTGGGGATTTGTTAGCTTTAAGTTTCATAATTGCTTTTTCTAATTCTTTAGGTTGTATTTCTGACAATAGTGTTTTATTTTGTGACTCAGTAAGTTGGGGAAGGTTTAATGTATTTAGGAAGGCTTCGGATGCATTTTTGTGTTTTTTGAAGGAGTTCAAGTTCTTGTAGTAGTTCTCGAAGCTTTTAAGAATTTCCTGAATTCTAAATTTTATTTCCTTTGATACTGGGTCTCTGATTTTGTAGATTGCTCTCTCCGTTTGTTGTTTCCTCAATTTATAGGCTAGTAATTTTGCCGATTTGCTACCTGTCTCATAGTATTTTTGTTTCAGAAATGTAAGTTTCTTCTGGATTTCTATTGTGTAGATCTCATTTATTTGTTTTTTTAATTTCCTTAATTTTGAGCGAGTCATTGGAATGAGTGTCGTCTTTTTGCTCTTTTTCTAGTTTCTTAAGTTCTGACTCTAATGTGATTAGTTTTTCTTGTCTCAGTTTCTTTTGGATTGCCAGTTTTGCAATAATCTTTCCCCTTATTACAGCTTTACATGCGTCCCACAGTATTAAAGGGGATACTTCTCCATTATCATTTTCTTCCAAATATCTGAGAATATCTGATTCCAATTCATCTTTCAGTGGTCCTTTCAGCACATTTGAATTTAACCTCCAAGAAAATGTATTATTTGTGTATTTTTGGATACTTAAGTCCATAGATAGATGTGTGGACAGAGGATTCAGTGCATAGCCTCCAGGAATGCTTTAACTGTACAGACTGGGAGATGTTCACACTGTCCTGCGGGGATGATTTGGACTCTTTGGTGGACGTCACATGCTCATAAATGGCTTTCTGTAAAAATACGATCGTTCCACGTAACCATGTCAAAATATATCCCAACAACAAGCCATCGGTTACAAAATCAGTTAAATCCTGCTTACAGAGGAAAGCACTTGCCTTTAAACAGGGGTCTGTTTCTGAGCTACAGGTTGCCACAAAAGAGCTGAAGGCCTAAATTTTAAGAGCAAAACAGAATTATAAATCAGAGTTGGAAAGCAAGATGGCAACAAAGAAACTTGGTTCAGCCTGGGCCAGTATGAAAACTATTGCAGGCCTTCAGAGCACAGAGCGCAGTAATCGTGTGTTTTTAGATGGTTTTAATTCAGACACAGAGCTGGCTAATGCTCTTAATTGTTTTTATGGTCGTTTTGACTCCTTTGATTTTAGCACTGATACCCAAGATTTGAAACAAAAACTCAAAGACAATCAGCACTTTAATATTGAGGTGCAGGATGTTAAAAGGGAGTTCTGCGCTGTAAAAGTGAACAAAAGTCAGGGCCCTGATAATATATGTGGGCGCTTGGTAAAGTCCTGTGCACACGAACTGAGTCCTATATTTCATTACATTTTCAACTAGAAAAGCACTCGGAGAGTGCAGACCTCCTCCAAGCGCCACAGTTCCCCCCATACAGTGTTTAACATCATAAATATTAATGCTACATTTTTTTATTTTTTTTCCCCAAGTGTTCTGACGATTTTTTGGCAGAGTTACATGCACAAAAAAAAAAAAAAATATTGAAAAAATATTGAAAATGGCCCTATCTTGCAATGTTAAATTAAAAAAAATTCCTGGATCCAGACGGTGATCCAGATTACCACCAAAATCTAATCATCTGTAGGATACCCCATTTCTGACAATCTCTGAAAATTTCATGAAAATCCATCCATAACTTTTTGAGTTATCTTGCTAACAAACAAACAAACAGACAGACAGACAAACCAACGCCGATGAAAACATAACCTCCTTGGCGGAGGTAATAAGTCCTTACAGACACAACGTGTGTCTAAGATCTGGAAAGAAGCCGTGGTTGTTCCCGTTCCAAAATCCAGCTGTCCTAAAACGGTAAACGACTTTAGACCAGTTGCTTTGACTTCAATTTTAATGAAAATTTTTGAAAAACTGATCAGATGTGAGGTCCTAAAGCAGACTGAACATGCATTGGATCCTCTGCAGTTTGCCTATAGGCCTCACAGAGGAGTGGAGGATGCCACTGTCACTCTGTTTAACATGCTTTTTAAACATCTGGATTTTAATGGGACACACGCCAGGCTTTTATTTGTGGACTTTTCCTCCACCTTCAATACAATCCAACCTCATATCTTAGTTGAAAGGCTCCTGCAACAATTTGATTTGAGCAATAATCTGGTGGGTTGGATTCTGGATTTCTTAACCAACAGGACGCAGAGAGTAAGGGTCAATGGTACATTGTCTGACCTAAAGTGCTCTTCTACTGGCTCTCCTCAGGGGTGTGTGTTGTCACCACTACTCTTCATCCTGTACACAAACATGTGTCAGAGTAGACATGACAACAGACACATTATAAAGTATGCTGATGACTCAGTTATTGTCAGTCTCCTCCAGAATGGTGAGAGTGGCCACTGCCCAGTAGTTGATGATTTTGTTCACTGGTGTGAGGATTCCTACCTGCAGCTGAATACGACAAAAACTAAAGACATGATTATTGACTTTAGGAGGAAAACTCCCAGGCACAGAGTCACCGTACTAAAAGGACAGACCACCAAATGTGTACAATCCTACAAATATCTTGGGACGATTGTTGATAGTAATTTAAACTTTGAAGAGAACTGTGAAAGGGTGTGCAAAAAGGGTCAGCAACATTTGCATTGCTTGAGAAAACTTGCACGCTTCCAAATTGACCGAACCATAATGACAATGATTTATCGGGCTTTTATTGAATCTGTTTTATCCTTTTCTTTAGTGTAATGGTTTGGTCAGATAAAACTGAAACAGAGGAAATCCTTGGATCAGGTAGTTAGATGGTCCAGTCATTTGCTTGGTGAGTCACAGCTGAGCCTGACATCCCTGTACACCAGACAAGTACAGAGGATGGCTACCTCCATTTTAAATGATGACTCCCACCCTTTGCACTGCAACTTTCAGCTTCTTCCCTCAAGACGGAGGTATGCTGTCCCAAAAAGTAAAACCCAGAGCTACAAAAACAGCTTTGTTCCTGCTGCTGTCAAAGAGTTGAACAAGTTGTCACAATATATTGCACATAATTTAGGCACCTATTTATTAACTCCATTTTATATTTACTTATTTTTGTAGGATGTTATTTGGGTTCTAAATATTTTATTGGGTTTTAGACCTTTGAGTTTTTAACCTCTTTGACTAGTTTTTAACTTTTTAATATGACCCTTCTCTCTTACCTCTGGTTTTTCTCTCATCTCTTTGTCTTTATACCCTGATTGATGGAGCCTTGAGTATTTTTATCATGTTTATAATCAGCTTCATGTGTGCCTGTGTTTGTGTCTATGTTGAATGTAATTGTAGCTTGTAAATATGGATGTCACCAGACTGCAAAACAAATCTACCTACGGGTACAAATAAAGTAACCTGAACCTGAACCTATAGATCGGACTGTGGTCAGAGAGCTCCATCAGTCCTATTTTACATGTTTTTACTCTTCCAGTGTCTCTATTAAACATAAAAAAATAGTCAATCCTTGAGTATGATGAATGTGGTGCTGGGTAAAATGTATAATCTTTTACACTGGGGTTGAATTCCCTCCACACGTCACAGATTCCCATTTCTTTTAGTAGCATCCGAGTTTTTCTACTTTGAGTGTTATTCTGATGTGGAGAATTACCTGATGCATCCCAGTATGGATTCAGTCTTAGACTGAAGTCTCCACCACATATCACTAAACCTTGGGCTTTAGTTATCATTAGGTCAAATACATTTTTATAAAATTTCCAGTTAGCCCTTGGAGGTGCATATACATTCAGCAGGGTGATATCTTCTCCCTCTAGCCGACCAAGTACCATGCTGAATCTCCCTTCTTTACCTTTGTGTTCTGATTTTTTTTCAAATATAATTTTGGTTGAGATCAATGTCGCTACCCCCCTCCTCCTCCCTGACTTATATGAAGATGAAGAGATCATTTTAAACCCTTGTCTATTAAGTTTAGTGTGCTCCACGTCTGTTAGGTGGGTTTCCTGTAAAAATATTATTCCTGCTTTGTCTTTTTTCATTTTGCCTAGAATCTTGGATCTTTTAACTGGATTCAGGATCCCTTTTACATTATATGAGATTATTTTGGTTACACCCTGTTTCTCCATTGTGTTGCCTTATTTAGTATAACAGTGTGGTGGCCCTCTTTTATGCTACTCAGAAACTGAAAGAACATTAAGAACATAAAAAACATTAAGAACATAGTATATAAAACTTTAAAACAAAAAACTGACAAAAGATCTTCCTGAGCTGAGGTCTTTTTAGCGACCATAGAAGAGCCTTGTTGGTGCGTTGGCTCTGAGAGAAATTCCCCAAACTTTGTTACGTGTTGAGGGCCATCTCTTACACCGTAAGTTGTCCCATGTTTTTAACGTGAATTTCAGATCCCAATCCGAACTTGTAATGATTTTTTTTTTTTATGCCTATACCCTATGAAATTGTGCGCAACCTCCCACCACCATCACAGCAAACAATCATGTTAATACAGTATTTGTTTGTGTGGAGAGTTCATGTGGTTCATTGTCACATTTCTATTTTAACAAGTTTTTTTTTTTTTTAAAGACTTATTTGTTTCTAATATTGTGACTGTTCCATGAAATGTTTTACCACTTGATACTTGCTGATTCTGCATCTCCTTTAATGTTTGTTACCTTGTAGGAGGAGGGTTTGATGCACAGATTGATTAAAAATATCGTTATTCCCTCCTGAAAACGCTCAGTTTTTCCTTATAGCCCTGGTGCTGGGTTTCCCGCTGCTGGCCCGTGGATTTTGAGGGTCTCTGTGTGGACCACGTTTGAGCCTTGATTCTTTCAATCGGGTCTGCTGTGGGTTTGTACACCGTTACCGGGAGCCCTCTTCTCACCATATCCGTGGTTGCTTCTTCTGCCGAGTTGTAGAGACACGTCTCATCCCTGTAAAAAAACCCGCAGCTTCACCGGAAATGGAGTTTGAAAGCGCAGTTTCTTCTCTCGTAGTACCTTTTTAGCGTTGTTGTATTCCCGACGCTTTTTAAGGACCTCCGGGGCGTAGTCGTGCTCCACAAAAACTTTTCTTTCTTGGTGCATAAATCCTTTTTTTCTGCCAAGCCAGTCTCAAAACCTCCTCCTTTGTTTTGAAGTTGGGAAACTTAACCACCACCGAACGCGGGGGCGCTTCTGCCGACGGCCTAGGGGCTAATGAACGGTGCTGTAGAAGAGCTTGGAATAACGAGGCGATGTGACTTATAAACCAAAGTTTATTATCAGCTTCGCTCCTCTAACAAGTCTCATCTCAGTGCAGAAGTAGAATAGAGGAAGAACATATTCAGCTCTACATACTTATACCTACACATAACAAAAGACATACATATCCAAGCTGACATCCCGCATTATCTTAATCCCCCTCCTTTGTCTTCGTATCCCTCCACCTGGCCCTGGGAGGTCAGGGCGATCGATCTGGTCTCCACCGCAGCGCCTCGGATGCTCTTTGATCTCCGCTGATGGTTGAGACCTCTTTGTCCTGTTCTGAGGTGTGAAGTCGCTTTACATATGTAATCACCAAACATTCTCACATGCTTATACATATGTAGGTTATGGGATGTATGATTAATATAGACCACAGCCCCCCCCCCAAACGACTAAGAAAAGGACAATAGAAAAATTCACAGTTTAAGATAATTATTATGACATACTAACTGCTACACCTCTTGACAAGGAAGAAACTTTCCAGCAGCTATGCTCCTGTAGAGAATTCAGTGGTAATCATAACAGCGTAGTAATATCACAAGTCATTGTTAAACTGTTACAGCACAATTAGTGAACAACTTTTGAGTAGTTTGCATCAGTCCCTGTGCCGTCTGGGTTTTAATCTTCTCCTGAATCTGCTGTGGGTCCGCTTGGGCGTCCTGGTGGGACCTTCCTGTAAGGAATCTGCAGCTTGGGGAGGAGAGTGATTATTTGTTCTCTGCAGTGGGGCTGAGTCTTTTCTCTTGGGGGGTCTACCCTGCTGAGGTGCTCTCGCCAACCGTGCAGGTTCGTCTCTCAACAAGAAGGCAGGTTTAAGTCTGTCAGTGCTGACTGTTTCTTTTCTGTCCCCTAAATCAAGCACAAAATGCTTATCACCAGGTTCCAGCACTCTGAAAGGTCCATCATATGGTGGCCGGAGGGTTGGTTTTAAAGCTTCATGCCTAACAAAAACGAATTCAGCGTTTTTAAAGCTTGGGGGACAAAAACCCGTGGAAAAGAGTGATGTGCCAGTCCAGGGAGAGTGTCAGGACCGTTGCTGCCTAAAAGCCTCGGGGCTGGAAGATGCCCTGGCTCTGGGTTCTCTGGTAAAAATTCACCTGGGAGCCTGAGAGGTTGTGCAAAAACTAATTCTGCTGGGGAGGCGTCTAGACCCCAATAAAACCCAGGGAAGTTTATTTACCCAATTTGTATCCGTTAGTGAGGCTCTGAGGGCGGCCTTTAAAGATCTGTGAAAACGCTCGCATAACCCATTAGCCTGAGGGTGATAAGCGGTGGTGCGGTGAATTGTCGCCCCTAAGCTGCTGGCCATGGCTGACCAAAGCTCCGAGACGAATTGAGGCCCCCTATCGGACGTGATGTCTGATGGGATGCCAAAACGTGCCACCCAGTTTGTCAAAAAAACGCGAGCGACTTCCTCCGCTGTGGTTGACGCCAGAGGGACCGCCTCAGGCCAGCGCGTAGTATGGTCTATCATTGTTAACAGATGTGTGAAACCTTGGGAGGAAGGTAGTGGTCCCACGAGGTCGACATGAACATGGTCGAACCTTCTAGCTGGGATTCGAAAAGGCTCTAGAGGGGCTTTTGTGTGTTTGTGTATTTTGGCGCGCTGACAAGACATGCAAGTTTTTGCCCATTCTTTTACGTTTTTGCGCAGGCCGGGCCACACAAACTTTTCGGCGACCATTTTAACCGAGGCGCGCACACCCGAGTGCGCGAGGGCGTGAATTGAGTCGAAAATACGGCGGCGCCATGCAGCTGGGACTACCGGGCAAGGACGGCCGGTTGAGATGCCGCATATTAGCGGGGGTACACCGTCGCGTAAACCCCTTTCCTCCAGCCTTAACCCTGTTGGTCCAGACAGGAGTGCGCGCACATCTGCGTCACTACTTTGCTCCTCCGCCATGGCTGCGTAATCTATCCCTACGTGGATTGGGGCCGCGTATGTGTCCGCGTTGGCGAAGAGTTCTGCGGCTGAGGTAGTATAATCTGTCTCCTCGCGCTCTGGCGATGTCACAGCGCGAGAGAGGCAGTCTGCTACCACGTTAAGTTTGCCTGCCACATGTCGAATGTCTGTGGTGAACTCTGAAATTGCAGCTAGCTGTCTTTGTTGCCTGCCTGACCATGGTTCTGAAATTTTAGCCATCACAAAGGTGAGTGGTTTGTGGTCTACAAAAGCCGTGAAATGCCGCCCCTCTAACCAGAACTGGAAGTGGCGGATGGATAAATGAAGCGCTAGCAGCTCCCTGTCAAAAGTGCTGTATTTACGCTCAGTTTGGTTTAACGATTTGCTGAAAAATGCCAAAGGTTGCCAGGTTCCGCCAACGTGTTGTTCTACAACCGCCCCTATGGCCAGGTCTGAAGCGTCTGTGGTTAGCGCAATGCGGGCCGAGGGATCAGGATGAACCAACAATGTGGCGTTAGCTAGGCCACTTTTTACTTCTGCGAAGGCGCGTTCGCGCTCCGGGGTCCATTCGACCGCGTTGGAAGGCTTTTGTTTTCTGAGCGCGTCATATCGGGGCTGCATGAGTTGAGCTGCACGGGGGAGGAAACGGTTGTAAAAATTAACCATTCCCAAAAATTCTTGCAGCGATTTAACCGTTTGTGGCCGTGGAAAACTTTTTACTGCGCGAACTTTGTCTGGCAGTGGGACTGCCCCCTTCGGTGAAACTCTGTGTCCCAAAAAATCAATTTGTGGCACGCCGAATTTGCATTTGGCTGGATTGATTATTAACCCGTGCTCTTCTAGTCTTTGAAAAACCATAGTGAGATGCTGTTCGTGTTCT
Source organism: Pholidichthys leucotaenia (assembly GCA_020510985.1). Classification (NCBI taxonomy): domain Eukaryota; kingdom Metazoa; phylum Chordata; class Actinopteri; order Cichliformes; family Pholidichthyidae; genus Pholidichthys; species Pholidichthys leucotaenia. Next base: position 154,563,371 of record CM035841.1, read on the forward strand.
TCCTCCGACGAGCTGGCTACCAGCATATCGTCGAGGTAGACGAACATGAAAGGGAGGTCACGTAATACCGTGTCCATCATCCGCTGAAAGGTTTGAGCAGCGCCTTTGAGGCCAAAAGGCATCCTCAAAAATTCAAAAAGACCGAAGGGGGTTATTACAGCTGTTTTAGGAATGTCTTCCGCTCGAACGGGGACTTGGTGATAGCCACGGACCAGGTCTATTTTAGAAAAAATGCGCGCACCCGCCAGATGTAGTGAAAAATCTTGGATGTGAGGAATTGGGTAGCAGTCATGCGCTGTCGCATTGTTTAATCTGCGGTAATCACCGCACGGTCTCCAAGAACCGTCGGATTTCGGGACCATGTGTAGTGGTGATGCCCAGGGGCTTTTTGAGCATCTGATAATGCCTAGTTTTTCAAGGGTGGTAAACTCGTCCCGAGCTATGGCGAGCTTGGTCGCGTCTAAGCGCCGAGCTTTGGCGAATACGGGTGGGCCCGTTGTGGGAATAAAGTGTTCAACCCCGTGCTTAGCCACTGTAGCTGAGAATTTGGGAATTGTGAGTGCTGGAAATTGGGTGAGGAGTTGATCAAACTTACCTCCTGCTGTAGTGACGCTGGCCTGCACAGGTGGTGGAGAAACTCGAGCTGAGCAGGGAATAGAAGCAAATGACAGTGCATTAACCAAGTGTCTATTTGCTAGATCGACTAATAGCCCATGTGCACACAAAAAATCCGCGCCCAGCAAGTTAAAACTCACCGCTGCTACAACAAATGTCCATCTGTAGTTGCGGCCATGAATGCAGAGGGGCAGATTCCTTTCACCATAAGTGTCGATGATGGAGCCGTTGGCTGCCATCGCTCCATTGCCCCGGGGGCCCATGGCCCGGTCTGCGTGGGAGGGCATGATAAAACTCAGTTGAGCTCCAGTGTCAATTAGGAACTGTTTGCCGGTGTGTCCGTCACTCACATAAAGAAGTTTATTTTTTTCACTGAGAACCGCAGCCGTTAACGGTTCTCGGTTTGGGCGTTTTCCCGAACTTCTGAACTTGCAGGGAGGAACGCATTTGTATGCCCCCTCGGCGAAACGGTGGTGGTAATAGCAGATGTCGTTCCGCCTGCTGCGTCTTGGTCATGTTGCCGCCATGGTGGGCGGGCTCTGCTCGGTTGTCTGTGGTTTTCCGCTGCTCTGGGCATCTGCAGATGCTGCTGTGGCCACCTGTTCCCTGCAGGCGTTGGTGAGTCGCTGCGCTTCTCGGGCCAGCGCGCGGAAGTCCTGCTGGGTGCTGCACCGCATGTTGATCAGCGTCCCTCTCATGTGTGGCGGCAGAGTGCTGAGGATGATGTGTTGGAAGAGGAAGTTGTCGTTGTCCTCCTCCTTGAGCTGCAGCATGTCCTCCATGAGGGCCTTGGGTCTGCATCCTCTGTGGCCGTAGATCGCCAGGATCTTCTCTGCTCTCTCCTCGGCTGGGGGGACGAAGTTCTCGACGATGGTCGCCTTCAGCTCTCTGTATTTGTCATAGGCGGGCGGCTGTCGGATTATGCTCCGCGCGCATCTTAACGTGGCTGCGTCGAGTTTGGCGACGATGTGATAAAACTTCGTCTCGTCCGCCATTATGCCCGCCAGTGCAAACTGAGCCTCAGCTTGCTGGAACCACGAGCTTGGGTCTTCTTGCCAGAATTCTGGCAGCTTGACGGTGACGGCGCTTGTGTGGGCCGTCCTTGATGTGTCCGCCGGGTGAGAGCGCCTTTCTTCTGCTCTCACGGCGGGGCTGGTGCTCGGTTGAGCCCTCTCTTCTGTCGTGGGGGAACGTCTTCCATCCATTCCCCTGTCTGCATGGGCGCTGGCGTCTGCCTGGGTCGCCTCAGATGAGTCAATCGCGGGGGAACGCCTCTGGTCCATCCTCGCGTCAGGGTCACCAGTGTAGAAGAGCTTGGAATAACGAGGCGATGTGACTTATAAACCAAAGTTTATTATCAACTTCGCTTCTCTAACAAGTCTCATCTCAGTGCAGAAGCAGAAGTAGAATAGAGGAAGAACACATTCAGCTCTACATACTTATACCTACACATAACAAAAGACATGCATATCCAAGCTGACATCCCGCATTATCTTAATCCCCCTCCTTTGTCTTCGTATCCCTCCACCTGGCCCTGGGAGGTCAGGGCGATCGATCTGGTCTCCACCGCAGCGCCTCGGATGCTCTTTGATCTCCGCTGACGGTTGAGACCTCTTTGTCCTGTTCTGAGGTGTGAAGTCGCTTTACATATGTAATCACCAAACATTCTCACATGCTTATACATATGTAGGTTATGGGATATATGATTAATATAGACCACAGGTGCGCCCTTTCTATTTTCAAATCAGTGGATTGGGGAATTTCCAACTTCTCTCTCAGTATGGTTTCCACGCATGCAGCCATTGTGGTGAAACCGTCCTCGACTCCTTCTTTCAGACCATGAATTCTTATATTGGCCCTTCTTAGTCTTCCTTCTTGGTCGGTTAGCTTAGCCTCCAGTCTTGTCTGTCATTTAAGTAAATCCAGCACGGTTTCTTCCAGCCCTTTTATTCTTTCCTCTGCTTCCATGATTCGGTCCTCAGCCTGGTCCACTCTGCTGTTTGTCCTTTTTATTTCGTCTTTAATTTCACGAAATTCGGCCCAACACTCTCGGCGAAATTGTCTTAATTCTTGAAGTACCATTTTTAAGCTAACCATGTTGCTAGCCTCATTCAGCTCCTCTGTTTCCGAGTGGATGTCCTCCAGGTCAGATTCTCCTGCCGATGCGCATCTTGACCTGGGAAATGTCGATCTCTTCTGTTTTCCTTTAGGCATAATGACTGTCTTTTGATTTTCACTCTTCCAAAAATCCGTTAAATCTGATTTTCAAGGTATTTTCATGGATCGGGTCTGGGAGCTTCAGCGTTAAGCTGCTATCACCATGGTGTCCAGACCGGAAGTCCATGTATGTATTCTTGTTCATGTTCTCATTAAGATCGTAGGTGGCTGGGTGTAGCCCTACGATCCCATGCCTCTTGTAGTGAGTGTTTTTGCCACAGCGGCTCATAGTTTGTGTTATTGTCTTGTGTCTTGTATCTTAAACATCAATGCAAAACTCACTGGCGACTTTTGGCGTCTTATGGTGGCCCGCGAGGGTCACCGCGTGACACAAATGGTGAAAAAATGGCTTTGTTATGTATGTAATACCTGATGATGAATGAAGCAAGATGAAGGTTGTGTTGAACACAGCTTTATTTTTTTTTCCACAATATCTTTATTGAACCTTTTTTTTTTTTTAACAAACATGATACAAACAATCAAACACTAACACTAAAGTACTACAAAAAAAAAAAAATACCCTAAAAACACCAACAACCACCAACAAAATCAAGTCTTCAACAATGCTCCTCTGTTTAGTCTAGACAATCCAATACATTAGTATACATATTATGTTCACCAGTTTGGAATTTACAAGGTCCACACACATCATTCACCTTCTTCTTCAAGAGTTATGTTTAAATTTTTTACATAATCAATAAAAGGTCTCCATATATTCTCAAACACAATTTCCTTTGATTTCAGTATATATGTTATTCTTTCTAATGGAAGGTTTGTTAACATCTGTCTTAACCACTGAGTCACATCTGGTCTATGAGTCTTTTTCCATAATAGTGCAATACATTTTTTGGCATTAAGCAAACTGAGGTCTATGAATGTTCTTTCACTTTTATTGAAATTATGCTTTTCTGGGTACAGACCCAACAAAAACAGTTTAGGATTCAATATGATTTGTTTTGAGATTATTTTTTCAATTGTTACCCTCACCTCCTCCCAAAACATTCTTATTAATCTACATTCCCATAAACAATGAAATAGGGTTCCTTTACTTTCCATGCATTTTGTGCATGTATCTGGTATATTTTTGTTATATCTATTTAACTCCTCCGGTGTAACATACATCCGCATTAACCATTTGAAATGTATCAATTTAAGGCGTGCATTTATTGATTTGGTTTGAGCTTCTGTACAAGCCAATTCCCATTGTTCCTCTGAAATTTCAATTTGCAGATCTTCTTTCCAGTAGTTTAATCTTTTCAGTGAATTTTCACTTGAAGATAGTGTCAATGAGTTATAAAACTCTGAAATAATACCCTTTCTTTTACTATCTTTCATCATCATTTTTTCCAAGGATGAATAAATAGGTCGAGTGAGAGCTTTATTTTGATTTGATCGAATAAAGTTTCTAAGTTGAAGATATTTTAAAAAATGTGTTCTATTGAGATTAAATTTGATCCTCAGCTCTTCAAAAGACATTATGTTGTCTGCACATGGCAAATATAAATCCTGAATCTTTTGTATCCCTTTTAAATTCCATACTTTAAATACAGCGTCCGCTCTCCCTGGTTTAAAATATTGATTACCCCATATTGGACTAAATTGTGACAATAACTGTGGTTCTTTTAAATAGTTTTTAGCTTCACACCATATTTTGATCATATGCTTTACAAATGGATTTTTAACTTGTTTTTGTAATTTTTTTGCCGAATCTGAGTATATGGATATGGGAAGAGGTAAAGGTAAATTGTATGATTCCATTTCAGTCCAGTGAGGGAGATCATTTGATGAAAAATAATATGTCATAGACCTCAGTTGTGCCGACCAATAGTACAACATAAAATTTGGACATTTCAGACCTCCACGATCAAATGGTAAATATAATAAAGACAAACGTAATCTAGCCCTCCTGTTGTTCCATATAAATTCCACTAACTTTTTTTTTATTCTTGAGAATAGATCTAAAGGTGGTGATAAGGGAATGTATTGAAATAAATAAAGTATTTTAGGTAAAATATTACTTTTAAGTATATTGATTCTCCCGATCATCGACATTGGTAGTGACATCCATCTCTGAGTTAACTCATTGATATCTGACATTAAGGCTTCATAGTTGACACTGGCGACTGATTCTAGCTTAGGCATAATTTGGATTCCTAAATATTTAAACTGATTTACAACACTGAATTGATTTACCTCAGGGGCTGGGTAATTTCTCTGGGTCTCATTTAGCATTAATATTGAAGATTTAGTTTTATTTATTTTATATCCTGATATTTCCCCAAAATTCTTTATTAAATTCAACAAGGTTGGAATTGATTTTTTTAGATTCGACATAAACAAAATTATATCATCGGCGTACAGGGAGATTTTATGTTCTGTTGGTCCAACTTTAATTCCATATATTTGTGAATGTAAACGTATCGCTATCGCTAAAGGTTCAATTGCCATAGTAAACAGTAAAGGTGAAAGTGGACAGCCTTGTCGACATCCTCTATTGATTTTTATTGGTTTTGAAATATTGTTATTTGTTAGGATTTCTGCTGTAGCATTATTGTATATTATTTGAACCCATTTTATGAAATTATTTCCAAGTCCAAACCTTTGTAGGACTTCAAAAAGAAAGGGCCATTCAACTCTATCAAAGGCCTTTTCGGCGTCCAATGATAGGAGAGCTGTATCCGGTGCTTCTTTATTAAAATAAATAATATTAAATAGTCTTCTTACATTATGGAAGCCTTGTCTACCCTTTATAAAGCCATTCTGATCTCGATTAATAATATTTGGTAAAATTTCTTGTATTCGTCTTGCTAAAATTTTACAGATTATCTTAAGGTCGGCGTTTAATAGGCTTATTGGTCTCATATTTTCACATTTATTAGAGGGCTTACCTGGTTTTGGCAACAGTATAATTAAGGCATTATTTATGTATGATGGTAAATTATTATTTTGAAATGCTTCTAAAACCATTTCCAAAAAAGGTTTTATTAATTTATTCTTAAATTTTTTATAAAGGTCAACTGGAAGACCATCTGGTCCTGCACTTTTTCCTGATTTCATATTATCAATGGCTAGCCCAACTTCTTCTTGACTAATTTTAGACTCCAATATCTCCCTGTTTTCATTTGGAATACACGGTATAGATAGTTCGTTCAAAAACCCATTTAGTTTTGTTAAATCAGGTTCATTTTTGGTATCATATAATTTTTCATAGTAATCTCTAAAGGCTCTATTAATTTCTAAAGGATCTATAACTACCTGTCCCTTACTTATAATACTGGTAATTGGTGTTTTAATTTCCAATTGTTTAATCTGCCATGCTAATAATTTTCCTGATTTTTCACCTTGTTCATAAAAAGATTGTTTCAATCTTAGAAGACTCGAGGCAGCTCTATTCGCTGATTTTTTGTCGTATTCAGCTCTCAAAATCAGTAATTCATTCTCCAACCTTGGGTCACTTCCTGCATACACTTTTTCCTGAAGACTTTTTATTTTATGTTCCAATTTAGCTCTCTCCTCTCGAGTCTTCTTAGATTTTGATCCTGTATAACTAATAATATGTCCCCTAATAAAAGCTTTGAAAGCCTCCCACTTTACACATGCTGATGTTTGTGTAGTATTGATGTCAAAGAACTCGTCTATCTGTTTTTCTATATACTTGACAAATTCCTCATCCTGAAGCCATTTATGCTGAAATTGCCATCTACCTGATTCCTTTGTCAATTTTTTATCTACATATATTAGACAACAGGGTGCATGATCAGAGATCACGATGTTATCATAAAAGCAGTTTTGAATCTTGGACCTTAATTCTGTGGAAATCAAAAAATAATCAATACGTGAGAATGTCTTGTAGGTACTGGAATAACAAGAATAGGCTTTAACTTGTGGTTTCATTTCTCTCCATATATCTAACAATCTCAATTCTTTCATAAAATGATTAATAGTCATCCTACATCCAATGTGCGTACAATCCAGTCCTGTTGATCTATCCACACCTGGATTCAATGTACAATTAAAATCCCCTGCTATTATATGTTGCCCTGTAAGTGATGATAAGATGAGAAATAAATTAGCAAAGAACTTCTGATCATCTATATTGGGACCATATAAGTTCACAAGATTTATATTTTCTAATAGCAAAGAACCTTGAATGATTACATATCTTCCAAATTTGTCTCCAATTACATTTTTCACCTGAAAAGGAACTGATTTATGTATGAGAGTCATAACTCCCCTGGCTCGGGATGAAAATGAAGAGGTGAATACACTTCCCTGCCATCTACTCCTAATTCTTTTAACATCCTCCTCTATCAGATGAGTTTCTTGTAAAAACACAATTCTTGAACCCATGTCCTTTATTTTATTCATAACTTGTTTAAGTTTTTTTAAATTTTGTAGACCTCTGCAATTCCATGAAGTTAAATTAAGATTAACACTTTGGTCCATGATCAATAGAGAGTTTGGGATTACCTTGCAGTGTAAACATGCTCATACAGAGAAGCAAAAACATGAGTGGTTGAACATTCATCCTACAAACTACACACAAACAAATTTCCCCTTCCCACACTTGTGGCAAACCCCCCAAAATCAAAAGAAAAATTCTGTCTCCCGATATAGCCATCGACTGTTCCACACCCACGGGGAACAGCCTAAGCCACTCCTTCTTCATCCTCCCAATCACCCCAACTCTACTGCTTTTAATGACGTAACATTAACTCTCCTCTGTAGTTTTCCAACTTAACTCCAAAATTTTTAACAACTTTGTACATCATAGTTTTTTTTTTTGTTTGTTTTGTTTTTGTTTTGTTTTTTTAATATATAATACAATCTATATTTTGTAAACTTACTATTTACTTCAAGTCAGTCAGATGCCTGTGCAAATGCTTAATTATTCTACCTTATATTTTGTTCATGCTTAGCTCCCACCAGTCTCTTCTTCTTCTTTGATCTTCTTGATGAACTCCTGCGCCTCCTCTGGGGTCTTGAAGATGTGGGTTCTGCCCTCATACGTGGTCAGCAGTCTCGCAGGATAGATTACACCATGACGAATCCCAAGGTTGCGCAGCTCCTTACGTACGGGATCAAACTGCTTCCTCAATTGCTGGATTCCTGTAGCCAAATCTGGGTAGAACCGCACCTGCTGGTCCTGGTGTTTAATCTCTCCTTTAGCACGTGCAGCGTTGAAGATCTTCATCCTGTCTCTGTTGCTAAGAAACTTCATAATTAAGGTCCTCGGCGGTCCCTTATCTCTCCGTGGGCCAATACGATGTGCTTTTTCCAGAACCACTGCTGATTGCAACTCCTCGCTGCCCAGCACCTCCGGAATCCACTTTTCCAGAAAGGAACATACGTCCCGACCTTCTGATTCCTCTGGAAGACCCACCAGCCTCAAATTATTCTGTCTCGACCGAGATTCCAAATCCAAAATATTATCTTCCAGAGATTTATTTTTTTTTTCCAAAGTGCGCACCTTTAATTGAAGACGGGTGACGTCATCTTCAGCACTAGCGAGACGGAGCTCCATCTGCGCCGTTCGTTCTACACAGTCACCCAATTCCTTTCTTATTCCTTCCAACGCTGTCATAATCCCATCAAATCTAGAGGAAAAGTCCGCTCTCATTGAACTCATGGCAGCCATCAGCGCATCTGCGCCATTCCCCGCAAACATCGCACCGCCGCCAGCTTCCTCCGCCATATATGGAGTTTTGTTTGCTGCGTCACAGACCTGAAAGTCCGTTAATTTGGACTGTTTCGGCGGCTCGCTTTTTCCTTTTCCTGGTTTTCCAGCCTTAGGCTTCGCCGACATATCCTCGCCCAAATGCTGGGATACGTTCTGTCCCAAATGAGAGAGTTATTTGCCGATTTTTTTTCTCCAGGAGCAGAGCAGAGCGAGACACGTCCGTCCTACGTGGCAGCCATAACCGGAAGTCGAACACAGCTTTATTGATGGTAAGGGAACACAGCGGTAACACAGCAGGCACCTGGCATGGGCACCGGTGTAAGAGGCCGTAACATGGCAGCCCGCCCCACTATATAGGGCAGTGTGGTGACGTGGCAGGAAGTCCACGTCACCACACTGCACTTCACAATAAAGTGCCACAATTCCATATATCACACACACACCCTTAGAAACGTCCCAAACAACACACAATTGAAACCCACCCCAATTTGGGACCCGAATCACTCTCTAAAATAACGAAAACTAATGTACTAAACTGGCCTAACACACTCACACAAAACAACCTAAAATAGGGCTGGTGGGTGGACTGCCACACATCCCGTACGGTATGGTGGATTATTCTGCCACCAAATAACTAAAAAAAAGTCCTTCAGTAAACTAAAAAATCACTGCCGTGCTCCTAAACTAAGACACAAACATATATATACAACCCCATAACATAACACACACACACAGAACTAAAAACATAACTTTACAGCACAGTCACTTGGTGGGAGAGGTAGAACCGGCACGTGGGGGCCCAAAGCGTGCCCCTGGATGCAGCAAGCCCTCAGGACGATGACTGATCCACTGGACAGTGGAGCCCGACTCCATCACCCTCAACACTGACTCCCGTCCAGCCTCGTAACCCGGAGCGTTCTCCTGGACAAGCAGAAGTAGACTGGCATGCCTCGATGAGCTGTCGGACAACCGGAAGTAGGCTGCGCCCAATTTCGCCACTGGCTGTCGTTTGACCCATCTTTGCCGTGGACGTTCATCAACCCTAATCAAGTCCACAACCCTCAGTGGGGCCTGGCTCGGCCTGACTTGATGCTGTATGACATGCGGCAACTCCATGCATGTTGGTCTGGCCCCGTCTTCTTCTAAAACTGTCTTAGCGGTCACCGTCGTAGCTGCAAAACCTCCATCCCCCTACAGCCAACCTCCGGAGGCATCTGGGGCTACCACAGTGTCACTTGCCGATGCAGGTGCCCCGCCGACACGCTCAGTACCCCCCTCTACCATGTCCCGAGCACCGGCACTGAGATTTTCCTGCGCCGAACCTGAGTGAAACTGGTCCTGCTTGACCACCGTGGTGTCTGTTTGTCCCTCATCCCAAACAATCTCCTCTTCAACCGCCGGAACCAGAGGGTTCCAGCGGCCACTGTCTTTAATGGCATAATCCAGTCCATAAAACAAATCACAGCCCATGATGTTATCGCCTCGTGCTGTCATGCAGAACGTGAAGTTAACCATCTTTGTAGACTTGTAACAGACCGTTAACTCCAAAGTCCCAACCGTGCACAGCCTGCCACCTCCATAACCATACATCGGCGCTGGGTTACCTTTAATCCTGTAGTTGGGGAAGAACTTCCTCACCGTGGCCCAGTTCAGCAAAGACCCCTCCGCCGCTGTATTGAGCAACAGTGGCACCTCCACACTGTCCAACGCCACTACGCAATATGTGTACCTGTTTGGGCTGGGGGATACTGTATGGATGGTTGTTGGGGGCGGGCGGAGTGATTTCTTCCGTGGGCTCTCTGGTTCAGATACACGGCACACTCCAGCATAATGGTTCAAGCGTCCACATCTGCTACAACGTTTTCACCTAGCCAGGCAGTCCTTCATCTTATTTCGGTACGTTGCAGACCCACAACCCTTGCAAAGGGGTTTTCCTGGGGCAGACCTTCAGCTGGCAGCATTGGTTTCCGTAACGTCGTCATCCAAGCTATCCTTACTTTCCGAGTCTGCAGCATTTGCTGCAGCAGGCAGCTCCGGTGGCCTCTGTGACTGGCGCCAAGTTAGCTCTGAAGCTAGCTTGTCTGCGGCCTCCAACTGGAGAGCTAGTTCAACAGCTCTGGCTAGCGTTAAGTCATTGGGTGCCATAAGTAGCCTAGCCCGCAATGCGGCACTGCACGTGTGCTCTGCTAGCTGGTCATGCACCATGTCATCTTCCAATGACCCAAAGCGGCACTTGCTAGCTAATTGCCTCAAGTCGGCGACAAACTGATGGATAGGCTCATCTACCCGCTGATGTCGCTGTCGAAAACGAATCCTGTGGACAGCCACGCTATCCGGGGTGTGGAAATGGTTGGCTAGCAGCTCCATGACATCCTTAAACAAGTCTGACGCGCGAGCGTCTGCAGGACTCACTGACCCTCAATACCCAGGTTATGGACAAGAAGCGCATGTGCCCTTAGCTTGTCAAGCTGCCCGAGGTCCAGCGTAGTGATGTAGGTCTGAAAACCTTCGAACCATCTAGGCCAAGGCACCGGTGGTTCACCCAGGAGCTCGAGGAAGGGACGAAGTGGTGTTATACACGCCTCCATGAGTTAATCCTCAGTCGCCAAACTTTATGTATGTAATACCTGATGATGAATGAGGCAAGATGAAGATTGCGCCGAACACGACTTTATTGATGGTAAGGGAACACAGCAGTAACACGGCAGGTACCTGGTGTGGGCACCGATGTAAGAGGCTGTAACATGGCGGCCCACCCCACTATATAGGGCAGTGCAGTGACGTGGCAGGAAGTCCATATCACCACACTGCACTTCAAAATAGTGTCACAATTCCATATGCCACAGGGTTCAATATTGTTTCTATTACCAAGCATGTGTAATTTCATTGTATACATAAATTTGTACTGAGTTGGTCATTTTATGCATGCACTTTGTGCAATATTCCAGTGGGAGAGAAGCTGCATTGGGCAAGCAGTGAAAATGTTAATTATTGTTTGTTGTGGTTCCCAGGCATGTGTAATTGCATTGTATACATGGACGTAAGTTATTTAACACATACCCTTGTGTACAATGCACCTGTCAGACAGATGCATCATAAGGTCCTGATTGCACAATTGACACGGCTATCTGTTGTGTGAGTGTTGGGCAGTCGTTGCAGAAAAAAAAAAGATTGGCTTGCACATGTTGCGAGAAAGTCCTGCAACACTCGTTGACAGGTATGAAAACTCCTGGCAAATTTTGATCCAAAATTTGCCAGGAATTTATGCAACATTATTGGAACACTCGTAAAATTTAAAAAAAATAAAATAAATTAAATTAAATAAATAAATAAATTTTAAAAATTGGAACACTTGGAAGACATACGCAAATGTGTCGTAAGTACCAATTCATTGTGCTTCCAAGTGAAAATTATCACAATTTGTACTTTTTTATCTCTAACTAGTCACGAGCAGTGAGATACTACCCTAACCCTGCTATTTGGGTCTAAAAGGTGGAGCCAACCAACACAGCCATGCCTCAAACCTATGAATATGAAATGACATCACAGTAAACCCCTTATGGATTAGTTTATGGCCTCAAACATTACTTCAGTCTTAGTTAATACAGCATAAATGCTGTATTAACGGTGGCGGAGTGGTTTAGCACTGTGGCAGCACAGTTTTACCCTCGGCCGGGGGACCGCGAGGATCATGAGGTCGTGGGTTCGATCCCAGCCCCCGACCAACAGTGAGCTGTGTGGAGTTTGCATGTTCTCCCCGTGTTGCGTGGGTTTACTCCGGGATTTCTCCGGTTTCCTCCCGCACACCAAAAACATGTAGGTTTAGGGTGCTCGCGCACGCAGCGACCAGCAGCCGGTGGCTTGTCACCAGACTGCAAACCAAGTCTACCTACGGGTACAAATAAGTAACAAAAAAAAAAAAATAAATAAATAAATAAATATTATTTAGTAAATGTTGGTCCTGCTTAGCATGAAATCAGTTAAATTCTTGCCTTTTTAAAGAGAGCAGCATCTAAAATGTTCAATGGCTGAAAACAGAACGTAACTCCAAAATGAGTGATATTGCAGTGGTTATGCCAATCATTTATAGTCCTTTGGTATCATACTGTATGCACCTGAGCTTAGCTGTCCATTTCTTTATTATTCCAACAATAAAGAAGAATAGTCTGAAACTCGATACAAATTACATACTAAGGCTAAAACATCTTTCTTCTGCCATTAGATCCTGGATATGTGCATCTCAATTGGTTTGCAATATTTTACTTCTCAAGATTATGCCTCACAATCTATTCACAAGACATGACATGAGCTGTCCATTTTTAACAATCCCTCACAACTTTAGTTTAATGTTTATTTGAAAGGGACATTACATAATAATGAACATTAATACAAATGTAAGTATGCCAGATTTAGCAATACTGCTAATTTGCATCTGTAGTCCCTCGGCGGGTCACAAAAACACACAAACAATCATACACGAGAAGAACATCTGCAATAAAACTGTACAAAGTGGATATGCAAAAGTGCAAGAGTTAAGTGCACCAAACCAAAACATTCAAATGTCACACGAGTGAAGTGCTGTGTATGCATACACACACATGCACCCAAGCACCTCACAGCGACAACAGACAGCAACAAACAAGAGGCAGGGCATATGTGTGTGATGCATGGGCATATACAGTATATATGCGCATGCTGCAGAGCAACCACTAGTTATGGGTACAGTTTTGGTTGTTTAAAAGCGAATTTTTACAATGCGTCGTAAAAGTGTTTAGTGTGTTATGTTCTCTGATTGCAGGTGATATATTATTCCAGATGTTGGTGCCCCTCATTGATAGCAGTTTGAGCAAATGTGGTGCATCTATGGGGGACCTCACAGTCTCTTCTAGTGATTGCTCTGGTGGTTGTGCCGGTAACAGTCCTCAGTTTAACATATTCTCCCAGGTGGGGTGGTGAATAGCCATTAATATTTTATAAATTGAACAGGCAAATTTGAGAGTTTTATCATTTTCAAAAGACAGAAAATTGTATTTCTTGTAGATGTGACAACAGTGATATGTGGGATGTTTCTTATCAAAGATTTTTATGTCTATTTTGTATAAAGATTCAATTCATTTCATTGTTACACCAGTGAGAGACCAGTTGGTAAAACAGTAATCGATGTGTGAAAAGATCATTGGATGCAGAAACATTCTGGCTGCACTGTCAGTGATGATCTAATTTGTTTAAAATTTCTCAGATTGAATTTATGTTTGAGATTTTTTTGATGTTTTTTTTTAAATTAATGAGGAATCTAAAATCACACCGAGGTACTTAAATTCCTAAACTAATTGCAGCTCCTCCCCTTTTAAGAAAATGCTTGAGTTTGTAATATTTAATGGTTGTTTGATCATCATGCAAACAGTATTTTTTAGTGTTTAGTAGGAGACACGAATTATTACGCCAGTCATGGATTTGAGTAATCGCTGTTGTAAGAATACAGGTGGCTTCTTGTGTTTTTTTGCCGGTTTGGATATTACCGTGTCATCTGCATACATTTGTATATGAATTCTTCTGCATGCATTTGGTAAATCATTTATGTATAGGGAGAATAATATAGGTCCAAGTATGGAGCCTTGTGGGACACCCATTTGACATTTCAAATATGGCAATTTGACACTGTTGACCATTACACACTGCTGCCTGTAAGTTAAATAGGATTTCATCCATTTGATAGCATGTTCTGAAAAGTTAAACTGAGTAAGTTTGGTTAAAAGGATGTTGTAGTCAGTGGTGTCAAATGCCTTCTTCAGATCTAAGAGCACAGCACGTACACAATTGCACTTATCTAAAAAAAGATTTAATTTTCTCTAAAAACAAGCTTATTGCAGACTCTGTTGAATGGTGGGCATGGAACCCAAACTGTGCGTGATGCGGGGGGGGGGGGGGGTGTTCCCACAATTCAGATGTTCACATAATAGTGTAGCCACCCATTTTTCAATTATTTTGGAGATGACAGGTAAGATGCTGATTGGTCTGTAGTTTTTTTTATATCAGTTTAACTCCCTGCTTTGAAAACTGGTCTGACCACTCCTACCGTTCAAACAGTTGGGACGACAGCATGTTTGATTGACAGCTTGATTAAATGAGGAGCTGGACAAGTGAGAGATTCTTTATGTTCTTTTAAAAAAAAATGTGTTGCAACCATGTTCATCCATTGCTTTTGAGCTATTCAATGATCTGATATTTGCGACTTCATTTTCAATTATTTCTAATATATGAAAAACTGGTTGTGTGGGGTTAATAGGACAACAATTATGATCAGGTGGATTAAATGAATGGAATAACTGTAAGAATTCAGTTCCGCATTTAGGGGCAGATTTACTAAGACAGCGCAAACTAGCAAGTGCGCAATTTAGACAGAGCACCTAAGGGAGTGGCCAATTTTTGCCAGTGATCTATTAACAACACGCAAAATTATGAACACAGACGCAGACACTTCATTTCAATAATGACCACCAATCCACCAAGAGTGCCGCAAAATTGCACTCAGGCACAGCTGATGAGGAAATGGGTCATCAACATAGGCACAGCCAGCTCGGAGGACCATAATATAAAAAACTTTTTTAAAAGCTTTGGTTTAAGCACAGACACCACTAAAATAGTTTTTTTGTTCATTATATTTCAAAATTTTGATTTTTATTTAACTTGGCAGACTTTTTTGTTTGTTTAATATGTATAAATGAAGTACTTGTATCTAATTTTAAAAATGACTACTCATGAATAAAATTGGTTATTTGGCCAACATTTTTATTTTATTAACACTAGAACCATCATGGTCTGATGGAGACTCTGGGGATTTATTATGTGAATAACTTTGTTTTAACAAAATCTACAGGTGTCCCAGTTCACAACTTTTTATAAATGCCATTGAGTTATGGTGTTGCAATTTCAGGGGATGCTTCTGTACATCTGCGTGCTCTTTTTGTCAATAATTTCATTGTTGTTTTCCTCCTATATTGCGTATCCTGAACTGGGAGAGAGAAATAGAGATAAGAGGGAACTGAATTACCATTTTATGCACACCAAAAAGAAATATTGCAAATAAAGAAATATGGATAGACAAAAAAAAAAAAAAACAAAGAAAACTGGCAGTGTGAAAAATTTTGCTTCAAGAGCGAGGGGGAGCTGATAGAAGAGGAAAACTCCAGAACTCTGAACCTCTGCAAAAAAGAGAAAAAAGTCACTATTGGCTGACACTGCAGGTAGGATGGGCTCCTATTGTATCCTATTTTATGGATACAAATTCATGTAGTAGGCTATATACAGTCGTGAAAAAATTAGGACACCTTGTATATAAGCCTGTGTGTTTTTTTTTTTACATATTTGGACATATGGATATTTAATATCAATGTTACAAATACTGGGAGATTCATGTAATACAACTAAACTATTAAAAAATTAAAAACTTTTTTCAAATTTTCTGTAAAATGTAATTCTATGCAAACAGTGATGAATAAATTAGGACAATTTCCCCCCCCCCATCTTTTTTAGGACACCCCCACATTCATTCCCACTTTAAATGGCTAAAATAAATGTTAAAAATTGCAACTAAAAACAAAAATGCAGGTTAGGTTAATTGGAGACTCTAAATTGGCCCTAGGTGTGAATGTGTGTGTGAATGGTAAAGGGATAGCGCCGTACCGTGGCTGCTTCATCCATCCAGGTGGATGCCCTCAATTTCCCCTCTGGGGATCAATAAAGTATACAAAATTAAAAAAAATAAAAAAATAAGGTTAGACATAGATATGTGAACATTTCTTAATAAAGAACTGAATATTTAATAGAGTCCTAATTTTTTCACATGACTGTACAGTATAAACAAATGAAATTTTAAAAAACCCTGCTGGCTGATGTCCAGTAATTCAGTAATTTCCCAGTTTGGGATCAATAAAGTCTATCTATCTATCTATCTATCTATCTATCTATCTATCTATCTATCTATCTATCTATCTATCAGTTCAGCATAATACCAATCTCTGTGAGACCATTGATATTTGTATAATCTGTTCTTCTGTCATGATAAATAAAGTCACACACAGAGAAGCTTCTCTCTTCGGCCATGCGCCCTCGGTTCTCGCTATTGTCTCCTCCTGGCACTAACGATTGCTATCATGTCAGGTGCAGATGAATTAAGACAAGCTTTTTTGGGGCGTTAAATCCTGGTGCATTTAGAAGAAGATTGACAACCCCAAACCTTAGTAAATCACCTTGTGCAAGTCATTTAAATACTCTCCTCCCTCAGATTTGTGCTTTGACATGACAATTCCCACAAATACATATGCAATGAGGCAAGGCGCAAAATTAACATAGTCCACGCCTTTTCACTACTAGTTTTGCCCTACACCCTTTAGTAAATCTCGACAGTAGTTTGTTAATGCCAAAACAGGGTCTTGCGAGGGTGCAGCATGTTAGTAAATCTGTCCCTTAGTCTATACATACGAGGCGGGGCTGAAAAGTTCATAATGGTCAAATTTGACCAAATGTGGTTTATTTTTCAACATAGTCTCCACTTCAGTCCACATACTTCTTCCATCGGTGTTGTAGCACTTGAATCCCTGTGATTAAAAAATAACCCACATTTGGTCAAATTTGACCACTATGAACTTTTCAGCCTATGGACTTTTCAGCCCTCCCTTGACGGTGCTTTCACTCCTACATGCTTTAGTTAGAACTCTAGTTCAGTGTTGCCCTTCACTTTGTTTCATCTGGTGAGAACGCAGTAATTGCACTTGAGCGCACACCAGGTTAACCAAGTCAGTTAACCAAGGTTGACCAAGACCCCCCAAAAAGAAATATTTTCAGTCTGAATAATCTGGGGAACTTTGGTTTGGTCCTCCAACTGAGAAGATGTACCTAAGTAAAACATGACCAAAAGCTATGAATTACATATCTGATAGATCTTTGGGTATATCTTCAGGTGATGAGCATGTCGTAGTTCACAAGCATAAGTGCACATTACCTCATGTTATCTTGATATGCACCTTCAGCATCTCCAGATAATAACCACATTTTCCAGCCATAGCTTTGCCAGTGACATGCGGTCAGGGGAGGCAGGTGAGGCAGAGCCTCATCTTTTATCATGGAAAAATAAAAAAAATAGAGAATTATATATATATTATTTTGTATCCACTAATTTGTCTTGCAGGTCTAAATGTAATTTCTGAATGATTCCAATCATTTCAACAATATTTACTAAATATTTAAAATCACAGAATCTGCACATTTCCAGTTCTTTTTTTTTTTAATCCTTGTCCAGTCAGGCAGTTAGGTGAGCAGAACAGAAATCTGCTACCCTTTTTGTGCCAAAACAGATTTACTTTGCCAAAAGGAGCTTTATACAGTACCTACAGTATCTATGTACTGTAAATTGTTATAAACTCCTCCTGTAATAACTTTTAATACTTTATTTGAATTATTTTGCCCATGAAGGACCCGACAGGATGGGAATGGGGAAAGGAAGTGTGGGGAGGGGAAAGGGAGAGGAACAGACAAAGACAAACAAACAAACAACTAAAACAAACAGAAGACAGACTGCTTCTTCCACCGAAAAGGGATCAGCACGAGTCTGGTATCTGCACCTGTTAAAGGAGAGACATTTGTGTGTGTGTATCCGTGTGAGTGTATATGAGAGTGCGCTCGCAAAATAAGTGCGTGCATGTGAGTGTTTTGTCAGGAAACATACGAAGAGGGTGGCCAGTCACAGCAACCACCCCGCCCCCAGGTAAAGGCAGCACCACCAACCCCCACAGGGCACAAATGTCCAAGGCCAACAAACCCCAGGAAAGCCAGGCATCCGCCCCAGGAGGGATGGCTGAGGGAGGCCAGGACGCCAGGTGGACAGCGCGGCAGGCCTACGGCCCCGAGTCCCCCCCCCCCCCCAGTGGGGCCAACACCAGCCCCAGGCACCGGGAGCCCGGCGCCCCCACCCCCATGCCGGAGCCCCCCCCAAGCACTCCCACAGCGGGTCTGCCCCCCTTCCCAGTGCCACTGCCACACACCCCGGGAACCCCCACACCCAAAGAAGCCCCCCCCCCCCGTCCAGGGGAACTCACATAGCCGAGAGGCACTACCCCCTCAATCCAGCACCTCCCGACAAGCAGACACACCCATTCCCACACATTCACACCCTCATGCTCTCACACGCACCCACATGCACTCAGTCTTGTTCCCCCACTCCCCCACACAGTACTACACTCGCAGTCCCGGACCCACCCATTCTGTCTCACTCCTGTACCAGCTCAATCTCACTCCCACTTGCCCTCAAGGTCACCCACACTCACTCATGTTCACCCATACACACATTCTCACTCACACTCCAACCTACTCACATCCATTTGTGGTCTCCCCCACACACTCATCCACCCTCATTCACCCTTATTCACCCTTATTACTTAGGGCGACCGCGATGCAGATGCATCAAGCCTGAACACACACCAGTGCCTGGCAGCAGCCAGGGAGACCGCCGGCACAGACCAGCAGCAACCCCCCACGATCCACCCCAGGACGGCTGCAGCCACAGAAGCAGACCCCCACTCCCAGTGCCCACCCGAGCGACTGATCAGCAGACCACCGCAGGCGCTCTGAGATGCCACCCGACACGCAAAGCGCCACACAAAACTGACCCGCCATCACCATCTCTACTCATCACTCAATCACTCTTGCTCACTCTCTTGTTCAATCCCTCTCTCACTCCCTTGCTTGTATCTATTCATCCGGCAGCACCCAGGGATTTTGACAACATCACGGGTTCCAGGCCCCCCGCTGGGCCCCCAGGCCCCCGGCAAAAGGAGGGCAACAGGTGTGGGGGAAGACCCCCCCTCCTGCACAAATCATGACAGGTGTGTGTCAGTTGTATGATGTGATTGTGTGCAGGTGTGTGAACTACCGTAGTGCAGTTAAAATTGGGGGGATGGTGGTTGGAGCACCACTAACCACTGCGATAGGCACCGGGGTTCCCATCCCCCCAAGCACTCAGTGTCTAAAATGCAATTAAAATTGAGGTGAGGGCAGCCCCACTGTGCAGCAGAGGTATCCCCTTCACGGACACAGTGCAGCACACCCCCGCCCAAAAACTCAAGTGTATCCAAGAAGATGTATGTTCCACCCAGAATCAGGGGGAGGGGGCAGGAAATAAGACTGGGACACCCACACCCGGAAGTCCCAAAGGACGGGGAGGGTGGCCCCTCAGGACACAGGCACCCATCCCAGAGCATTGCCAGGGCCCGGGGAGGGCACAATCCCACCGTGCAAGGACGCGCCGGGGCCAGCCCGCACCACCGGTGCACACCCGACCTCAACCCAGAGGGGGAATGCGCCCCCCCCCCCCAGCACCAGGGGCCCAGGGCCAGACCCAGCCACACCCGAGAAGCAAGGCTAGCCGGCCCGGGGCCACAGTCCACCCCGCAGCCCCGCCCACCAACCCCCCTGGGCCAGACATACAGCCACCCAGGAACAGGCCCCCCGGACACTGGCCCCAGTGGTTCACAGAAGCCCCTCGTGGTCAGGGAGCAGCCAGCCACCAGAGGCACCAAGGAGAGCGAGCCACCACCCTCAGGTTATAGAATTAATAAGCGGGGACCAGAGAGAATTGAATTCAGCCATTTGGTTATTTGAGGAGGCAGACATTCTCCCCAGGCTAATATAATTTAATAGTAGGTTATTTTAGTGAGTCATGCATAAATTATTTCTTGATTTCCAATTCATGAGGATAGTTTTCTTTGCAATGCATAAGGTCATGAGAACCATGTGTGACATCCTTGCCTCTATATTTATTTCACTTAAATCACCTAATATGCAAAGTGTGGATGAGGATGGGATATGATACCCAAGCCATGCCGACAAGTCCTCACATAGCTTCTGCCAGAACTTTTGGACCAGTGCACAGGCCCACACAGCATGCATATAACTATCCGGGACGTTGCTGGTGCAGTAGGAGCACATATTTGTGTGACTCAGGCCCATTTTGAACATCCTTTGTCCTGAGTAATGAGTTTTATGTAGAACTTTGTACTGTATGAGTTGTAAATTAGAATTTTTAGTCATCTTAAAAGTGTTTAAACATATTTGTGTCCAGAAGCTTTTATCCTTATTGATCAATAAGTCTGTCTCCCATTTTGATTGTGGAAGAGATACTGACTCATCCAGTTTCGATAAGAGTCTGTGTATTTTCAATATCAATTTAGGGGAACAAAGATTTAGAAACTCTATCACCTTAACTGGCACCTCTAAACTTGTCTGATTAAGATTGAATCTTGCTTTTATTATAGATTTAAGCTGTTGGTATTGTAGCATCGTCTCACTTTGGCTCAGCAATAATTATTCTCCTGCTTAAAGACATTTTTGTTTCATCCAGGAATAACGCAAAGAAATGGATTTTCTTCCCCCAGGCCACAGCTGAAATACCCTTTTGTTAAAACCAGCCTAAGGAATTTCCCCAATGTCCTGCTGCACTTTTATTGCCCCCATAAAACATGCAACAGATCCACACTCAGCTAATTTCCTTAAACTGTGGAAACGCTGGATTTAAACAACTTTAAAGTACATTATTACAAACTCAATTCTAAACCTTCATTCTTTTCAGGACTATGAAAATGCAGATGGACTCTGATGTTTTGATGTGGAAAATCAATAATATGTGTGAAATGCATTAATCTGTGATTTTATATATATATGCATGGTAATGTTAAATGAATGTTTATTCCTGCATGTTGATTTAGAAGCACTGCTTATAAGATACACTAAGGTTAGTTTAGTTATACATAAGTGTGTAACAGTACATTCCAATGTATTTAAAACTGTGTATTCCTGTGGACTGATATCATGTGTCACCAGTCTTCATAGAACCCCAGCTTCTTCATCCTATTGGTCCCTCACAGACAAGGCCTGTTATTGGACTAAAGGTTCATCGAGCCCGCCCACGAAGGACGCTCATTGGCTGAGATTCCGGTCAGGGCAGAATCCCGCGAAACTCAACAGAGCTGATAAAAAGGAGAGAGACTCTTGTTCCACCCTCTTTTCCTCCCCGGATTTCTTCCCGGCTGCTCGCCTTGTCCTGATCTCCTCCATTGTCTACACACAGCAAGGAAGAACAAAGGACCACATGGCGCTTTTCTGAACACAGAGCAGATAACTCATAACTTGTAATTCATGTAACTTTGTATTTTCTTTTATTCTCTTAAATGCCTAGGAATTCCTTTTTCTTTGAGCTCAATTCTTAATCGGAGTCAAACTCCAATTTTATTCATCACCTTTTCTGTTAAACTTTCTGTAAAACCACCGTTTGTTTAATTTTATTGTAAACTTTAATCTTGACTTTATTTTTATACTTTTCTTGACCAAGTGTGACAGAGATCATCCTGCGCAGTTCGCCCCACACGGGACACGAACCCGCGACCTCTCAGTCAACTAACACAGTTCGAGCATGGGAGACACAGCACGATCGCGCTGAGCTAAAGGTCCGACCGATAGCTCAGCGCTACCGATACTGTATGAGGCTTTGGGAGGGAGGTTTACTAACGTTCTACGCCGAACAGTACTAGTTGGCATCCGTTACACTCTCCCCCTTAAACCTCACTCCCATGCCGGGTTCACGGCACCAGTGTGACAGAGATCATCCTGCGCAGTTCGCCCCACACGGGACACGAACCCGCGACCTCTCAGTCAACTAACACAGTTCGAGCATGGGAGACACAGCACGATCGCGCTGAGCTAAAGGTCCGACCGATAGCTCAGCGCTACCGATACTGTATGAGGCTTTGGGAGGGAGGTTTACTAACGTTCTACGCCGAACAGTACTAGTTGGCATCCGTTACACAAGCACCCACCAGAAGCTACTATTTTACCTAAAGTCCGAAAGTTTTTTTTTCTTCTAATTTGAAATCTGATCAGATATCTTTAATTATCCCCGAAGACCTCTTGAAGAAAGACGCAGCTGAGAAATCAACGCGCAGCTGTCCCACATCGCTCTGAAGAAAAGTCATCTAACCCAGTTACAACTCTGGGTCATACAGCCCAGAATCCAGCCTCCTTCGACCGCTTGAATTTAAAGGTCGAACTGTGTGGACTTTGAAGTATCTGCGGGCAGATATTTCCCTCACATCCACAAAGTCTTGGGCTGAAGAAGGACGACAGAACTGCCATCACCAGGACACGTGAGCTGCAAAAACTTTAATTCCCCTGCTGAATTAACTTCTGAGGTTCGGTACTAATTTATATATCTAATCAGATGCAAATTAAGAAGCCCTTAACATAACTCTCCTTTTCATTAAAATTCCGTTTTTATTTTCTTAAGATTAATTTAGGACTTTTTCATAATTAGCAAACTTTCTCCATAAATTTGCGTTGTTTTTAATAATCTGTTAACTCAAACTGATAGAAATTCGTTTCTCAGTTTAACCCTGGTTCCGAAAATATTGACATTGTTAATCTATCATTTACAAGATTGATTTTATGATTAATTAAATTATTTCAATGTCTATTAATCATTTCGTTTAATAAATATTTAAAAATGAGAAGTTGTTGGGAATTTATTTCATTCTGAGTCTGTTTCAAGCCCAGGTATCGAATTCACGGAAAATTTTTGAGACTGATTATTGATTAATTTATTGAGTGATCAAACAGGTATAAAGTGAAATTAAAGATCAAATTGCTTCTTAAAGATAGAAGCTGGTGCCCCTTATGAGTGTTATTAACTTTTCTGATGTATATGAAATGAGATTTGAGCTCAGATTCCAATACATCAATATAAATTAAATAATTCATACCTGATCATATTTATTATTTATTAATATCCCATTTCACGTTACAGTATTCAAGAAACTTTTTATCACTGATGTCGTACTGTGACATTAGTTTTTGAAATTGGATAAAATTTCCACCTTGAATAAGATGCTGTAAGTTTTTTATTCCCTTCTCATGCCATAGTGGAAAGTTTAACATCCATTTTTGTTGAAGGATATCAGGATTATTCCAAATGGGGGTGACTTTACAAGGGATAAGTGAAGACCCCGTTATTTTAAAAAAATTCCACCAAGCTGTCAGAGGAGCTGATAGTAATGCTTTTAAAACAGTCATGGCGTCTAATACAGGAACTCATAAAAGGTAAGTCAGAGATATTTAGCGACCCACAGAGAGCTTGTTCAGCATCTAACCATGGGTTTCCTAGTGGGATTGATTTTGTCAATTTAGAAACAAACTGCAGTCTATTGGCTAAGAAGTAATTAAAAAAATTGGTAAATTTCAACCTCTGCACTCTTTTGCTTTTTGAAGAGTTTTTAAACTGATCCATGATGGTTTATCCTTCCATAAAAAATTTACTTATATTTGAGTCTAGAGACTTAAACCAGGCCATAGATGGTTGGGTAGGAATCACTGAGAATAAACTGTTGATTTTAGGAAGGCCCATTATTTTAACAGTTGTGACTCTTCCCATTAGTGATATAGGTAGTGTCATCCAGCGCATAAGGTCGTCTTGCATTGTTTTTAAAAGGGGAATGTGATTTAGCTGCAATAACTCTGAGAGCCTGGGGGAAGTATCTATTCCTAAATATTTAATATTGCCTGATTGTAATGGAATAATGGATATATTTGAAAAATTACAATTTATAGGTAAGACTTGATTCACACCAGTTAATAGTCTAATAATGATGAAAATTTATCAATGAGCGCCACTGTCTGAAGAAGAGATCTTTGTGAGTTTTCAAGGAAAATCAATACATCATCAGCATAAAAACTTATCTTGTGTGTTTTGTTTTGTTTTTTTCCCACCAGTTTGGATGCCTCTGATATCAACATTTTGTCGTATGGCTTCTGCTAATGGTTCAATAAAGATGGTAAAAAGTGAGGGAGAGAGTGGACAACCCTGCCTAGTACCTCTCTGGAGATTAAAGCTACGAGAAGCTTGATCATTTGTTCGGACAGATGCAGTTGGAAAGCTATATAGTGTTTTAATCCAGTTTATCAGGTTCAGGTTACTTTATTATTATTATTTTATATTATTATTACTTTTTTATTATTATGAAAGATGAACCAAACCCAAACTTGTTCAGCACCATAAAAAGAAATTTCCAATTAACACGATCAAAGGCTTTCTCTTCATCCAGAGATAAAATTGTAGTTTCGAAGTTATTAATCTTACAGTAGTCTATTAAATTAAATAGCCTGCGTGTATTACACTGGTCAAAACCAAATTTATTGTCTAAGGTTTTTTTAGCTGATTTAGAACAATTTTGATGTGTTGAATCCAAAAATCACATTGGTTTTTCTCAATCAGGTCAACTTTTTGAATTATGGCCACATGTTGTTTTATACGTTTTTGTTTACATGCACGGGTATTTTTGCTTTATATGATGCAAATTCTTTTTTGTGTCTTGAAATTCTCTGAATTTTGAACAATGATGATGTAACATTCAATTTACATGTACTTACCTTTATATAAAGGTAGGTACATGCACAATACTAAGTAAGTACAGGTTTTTACTTAGCACCTGATCGAGAGAAACAGATGTCATTTTCGAATTCAGTGGTGCAAAATTGTCTTAAATCAGTTGAAAAAACACAGACAACTTACAAAAGAAATTATTTTTGTAACCCTGTGTTATTAGCCAAGTGCCTACCCTTTAAGAAACCTGTTTGATCTGGGTGTATAATAAACGGAATTATCCTTTCCAGTCTTTTGGCGAGAGCTTTACAAATTATTTTAAGATTGACATTCATAAGTGAGATGAGATGGTAGCTGGATGGAAGCATAGATTCTTTTCCAGGATTAAGGAACAGGATAATACTAGCCAAGTTCATATTTGGAGGGATTACATTATTTTCTTTAATTTGGTTCACCATTTTAAAAAAAAAAGTAGGTGCCATCACAGGCCAAAATTCTTTATAAAATTCTACTGGAAAACCATCTGGTCCCAGAGCTTTGTTGTTTGAGATGTGCTTAAGTGCCTCCTGGAGTTTGGACACCAGAAGAGGTGCATCCAGAGCTGCAATCTGTTCATTATTTAATCGTGGTAAGTTAACATTGCCCATAAATTTATTTATCTCTGAGTCGGATGGGTTAATCTGAGATGAGTAGAGGTTTTCATGAAACTTTCTGAAGGAGTGTTTTTATTTCTTCAGGCTCATGGGTAATATTTCCAGTCATATCCTTAATAGAGTGGATAGTTGTTTTTTCTTTATTCAATCTAAGCTGGTTAGAAAGATATCTCCCCGATTTATTTCTGTGTCCTTTTGTTTATAATTTCTTTTAATTCCAGCTTTAATTTTCTCAGATTGTTTAGTGCCTGTTTCTGTGGAGAAACGGCACAGGTGATCTCCAGTGATTTAATTTTCTGTTCTAACTCCAGTACCAGTGCTTTTTCTTTTTATTCTTATATGAACAGTCAGAGATTATTTTACCTTACATGACCGCTTTTGCTGCTTCCCAAAGGACACACAGCGATATTCCTGGCACATCATTATATTCCACATATGATTCCCACTCTTTATTAAAGCAATTAATAAAGTCTTTGTCTTTTAGTAGTGATGTATTAAATTTCCAGCTCCTAGTTTTCCTTATAACTTTTAAATTTACAAGCGTAAGAGATACTGGATGGTGATCGCAAATAACTTGATTTGAACAAATTTCAGTGTCTGTGATGTCCCTCACAATAGAGTTACTGGTTAAGAAGAAGTCTAAACATGAATGTGAACTATGAGCTGATGAAAAAAACAGTGTATTCCTTAAGAGTTGGTTGAAGAGAATGCCATTTTTTGCAAAGACCAAAATCATTCATGTATTGTTTGAGAGTGTCAGTAGCCTGCCATTTTCAATAATTCCCCAATGTACTGAGCCTGTTGATTGCAGGGTTTAATACCAGGTTGAAGTCTCCTCCTATTATGAGTGTAGTGTCCAAGTGCTCAGAAAGAGAGTGAAGAAAGTGTGAAAATAGAATGGGTCATCAACATTAAGGCCATAAACATTTGCAATACATAGATCCAAATTTTGAACTGAGATTTTTAATATTATAAGTCTACCTTCTGGATCTGCTATTGTATTATTCACAAAAAAGTGTATTCTTCTGTTTACCAATATAGCTGCCCCCCCCCCACCCCAGATGACTTAGAAATGTGTTTCCTGTAATAAGACAAAGTCTGCCTGTAGATCCTTCAGTCAATTAAAAACTTTTGGCCTCTTCTCCCACGTACCAATTCCACGTATGTTCCATGTGGACATGGTTTCACTAACTGTTTTTTGTGCTAAAGGCGAACTAAATGTGCCTATGTGATTATATGTCCATAATGTATGTATGTATGTATGTGTGTGTGTGTGTGTGTGTGTGTGTGTGTGTGTGTGTGTGTGTGTGTGTGTGTGTGTGTGTGTGTGTGTGTGTGTGTGTGTTGTGCATAAAATATATACCTATGTATCTCTGCTTGGGTGTGCGCGCATGATGTCTCTGTTCCATTTGCTTGCATTTGCAAGCAAATGGGGTGCATGTACTTAAGGTTATTTCCTATAAACCAGATGTATGAGAGAGATCAGACATAAAGGTTAGTAAATGGTGAAAAAATGCAGAGAACATACAACAACAACCTAACAACTTCAACAAAATTGGCTACAACAAACAAGCAAACAACAACCTCAGCAAAAAAGGAAAAAAAAACATTAGATAAATGTTAACAATTAAACTGAGATCCAATAAGAGACCTGCACACAAATGCATCTTTTTCCACATGTAGCTAAGGAAATAAAGGAGGCTCTAGAGCAGGGGTGGGCAGTGAGGGCCATTCCACTGCAGGTTTTTTGTTCCACCCAGTCTCTTCAGCAGGTGTGTGCTCTGACCAGCTTCAAGGATTGCTAATCATTGAAAACACCTGCTGAAGAGACTGGGTGGAACAGAAAACCTGCAGTAGAATGGCCCTCCATGGCACATGATTGCCCACCCCTGCTCTAGAGTAACCAGGGGGTTATGGTTTCATCCATAAACAGCTTGCCATTTATAAAGGTGGACTCACACTACAACATTTGGACCGACTTTTACTGACGTTTTGGCAAACGTTGCAGAAGGTTGTAATCTTTGAAAATTTTCAGCCTGTTGAAAATTTATCGACGTTTGGAAAAAAATGATGGAGAAAGCTGTTCTCATTTTGTAAAAGTTCCTGAGCACTGAGCTAAGTTATGCACAGTTTACCTAAGTTAGCCTAAGTTAAAGCTAGGTTCACTCTATAGCGTGTGGACCGACTTTTATAGACGTTTTGAAAAATCAGAGAAATACTCAGTGCAGTTCAGCTGACATCAGCGTCAGGTGACGCTTATATAAAGATCAGCATTTGTGGAGGCTTCCTGCCGTTCTGGACCTGCTTCTGAAGTGAACACATCTCCCTTGGGCATACGTTTCAGTATTTATTTTCATTTTATGTTCCTATGTAGTTACTTCTGCATACCCTTTTCCCCTGTTCATTCATTCATTCATCTAAAAACAATAATAAAATAATGCTATAGACTTCAAATGGTAAAATGGTAAATGACATTCACTTACAGCCGTGGACAAAATTATTGGTACCCCTCTGTTAATGAAAGAAAAACCCACAATGGTCACAGAAATAACTTGAATCTGACAAAAGTGGTAATAAATAAAAATTCTATGAAAATTAACCAATGAAAATCACACAATGCTTTTGAATTGGGGTTCAACAGAATTACTTTAAAAAACAAACTCATGAAACAGGCCTGGACAAAAATGATGGTACCCCTAGAAAAGATTGAAAATAATGTGACCATAGGGACATGTTCAACCAAGATGTGTCCTCTAATTAACATCACAGGTGTCTACAAACTTGTAATCAGTCAGTCGGCCTATTTAAAGGGTGACAAGTAGCCACTGTGCTGTTTGGTAACATGTTGTGTACCACACTAAACATGGACCAGAGGAAGCAAAGGAGAGAGTTGTCTCAGGAGATTAGAAAGAAAATTATAGACAAGCATGTTAAAGACCAAATGTCACGTAATTTTTTTTTCTAAATGACAACGAATTTAGATAAAATACACATAGCTTAAACCAAATATTCATACCGGAGACCATATCACCCACCTGTATTTACATAATTGCACAAAATACACCAGGTGAAGGCCCCACCTTGCTTGCTGGCTTGTGACAGCCAGTCCAGACCACGCCCATGTTTTTGACATCACCAGTTGTACCCTGGCTGCCCTGCCTATCCACATTCACACTTATCAACATTGGACAATCATGACGGAAAGTGACAGCGATTGTGAACAAATTAGTTTAGTTTTGTCTTTTTTTTTTGTCTTTTTTTTGTCAGTGGTTCAGACAGTGACAGAGGCATTGAACCTTACAGGTTCGAGCCGTCCGAGACGGAATCAGATGCTTTGTCTGATGACAACAGTTCCAACGATGACCAGAGAGCAGAACCAGTGGAAAATGTCATTGAACTGGACATTAATCGCCTCCAGAATTGCGAAGCCGAAGGGGGTCTGTCGAGGGCGCCCCATAAATATTGATTTTTCGGAAGCCATTATTATTACAGTGGAGGAGAGCCGCTGCTGTCAAGAAATTGACCAGATCAATATGAAAATGGAGGCGCATACCTGTCAAGTGAGACGTTTTCGCCATATTTTGGTGCCAAGCGCGGCTGTGGGGGACGGCGGAGTGGTGGGGGACACTTTTCTGGGAAATGTTTTAAATGTAGTTCGTGTTGTTATTGTCAAATATTTTAAGGAAAATACGGGGAAAATGCAATTTTAGCAAAAACGGGCATATTGCCATTTCTGTACGCCCAAAAGAAAAATATACGGGGAAAAAAAATTGAGTGTGTTGAGAAGCACGTCCTGTGTGTGATCCCCCACAGCTGGTGCTGGCAGATGGCTCAGCCTGAGCTATTCGCACTACAGTGTGGACTCAATCAGTCTGATGGCCCTGGCGGGCAGATGGCTCAGCGGGAGCTATTATCACTACAATGAGAAGTGTGGAGTCAATCATTAGTCTGATTGTCGGGGCGGGCAGATCGCTCAGCGTGAGCTATTCTCACTACAATGAGAAGTCATTAGGACAATGGTTTAACACGTTCAGCTGTGCAGCGGTTGCGGAACAGAGAGAGATCGCCTGACAAATACAGAATTCTGCTTTTTTTTTTTATTTTGCGCCGGACGCTGAGTTGTGTTGTTATTGTCAAATATCCATGAATCCTTAAAATATTTGACAATAACAACACGAGTTGCATTTGGGGCATTTCCCAGAGAGGTGTCCCTTGTTGCTCCGCCGTCCCTTATAGCCGCTTTTTGCGGTGTTGAAGTACGGCGAAAACGTCTCACTTGACAGGTATGAAAACATTTCCCAGAGAAGTGTCCCTTACTACCCAGCTGTCCCTGATAGTCCCGTTTTAAGGTATGGGTGAAATATCCAATTTTTTCTTTCTTGTTGCTCACTTCAACCTTCCAGTCTCCATATAAACAATCAATTGAAATACCCCAAGCATCAAACTAGGGTACAATCGATTTCATCACTTCCGCCTTCTTCCCCAGGCGATTCCAGGGGCCGTGTCAGGCCAAGCGCGGCAGTTTTAAATTAACGAATATTCCGTTGTTACTGAAGCATATGCACCAAGACCCGAATGGATCGGTTCCCTTTTATATCTAGTTTCAAGATATTTAAAGTACCCTGTTACGTGACATTTGGCCTTTAAAGGTAAAGGCTATAAGACCATCTCCAAGCAGCTTGATGTTCCTGTGACTACAGTTGCACATACAGTATTATTCAGAAATTTAAGATCCACGGGACTGTAGCCAACCTCCCTGGACGTGGCCGCAGGAGGAGACAGATAATACTGTACGAATGGTAACAAAAGAGCCCAGAACAACCTCTAAACACATTCATGGTGAACTCCAAGGTCAAGGTACATCAGTGTCAGATCGTACCATCCGTCGTTGTTTGCGCCAAAGTGGACTTCATGGGAGACAACCATGGAGGACACCACTGTTGAAAACAAATCATAAAAAAGCCAGACTGGAATTTGCCAAACTGTGTGTTGACAAGCCACAAAGTTTCTGGGAAAATGTCCTATGGACAGACGAGACAGAACTGCAACTTTTTGGCAAGGCACATCAGCTCTATGTTCACGGACGCAAAAATGAAGCATACCAAGAAAAGAACACTGCCCTACTGTGAAACATGGGGGAGGTTTTGTTATGTTCTGGGGCTGCTTTGCTGCATCTGGCACAGGGTGTCTTGAATCTGTGCAGGGTACAATGAAATCTCAAGACTATCAAGGTATTCTAGAGAGAAATGTGCTGCCCAGTGTCAGACAGCTTGGTCTCAGTCGCAGGTCATGGGTCTTGCAACAGGATAATGACCCAAAACACAAAGCTAAAAACACCCAAGAATGGCTAAGAGCGAAACATTGGACTATTCTAAAGTGGCCTTCCATGAGCCCTGATCTAAATCCTATTGAACATCTGTGGAAGGAGCTGAAACATGCCGTCTGGAGAAGGCACCCTTCAAAACTGAGACAACTGGAGCAGTTTGCTCATGAGGAGTGGGCCAAAATACCTGCTGAGAGGTGCAGAAGTCTCATTGACAGTTACAGAAATCGTTTGATTGCAGTGATTGTCTCAAAAGGTTGTGCAACAAAATATTAAGGGTACCATCATTTTTGTCCAGGCCTGTTTCATGAGATTGTTTTTTAAAATAATTCTGTTGAACCATGATTCAAAAGCATTGTCTGATTTTCATTGGTTAATTTTCATAGAATTTTTATTTATTACCGCTTTTGTCAGATTGAAGTTATTTCTGTGACCATTGTGGGTTTTTCTTTCATTAACAGAAGGGTACCAACAATTTTGTCCACGTGTGTATATAGCGCTTTTATTCTCATCTCTTGATGACCAAAGCGCTTTACAGATCCTGCTATCCACCCAGTCCGCAATTAAAATGTGAATGTGAATGGAATTAAAAAAAAAAACTTTTAATGAATCATCATATAAATAAAAGGATGGGTGATTATATTTTGACTGTTACAACTCTCCATTAAAATAACATAAAATCCTGTTAAATGTCATTTACTTTTTGACACCACATCAGTGCTGTTTGATTCCCACAATGGAAACGAGCCATTAAATCCTGGAGAATGATTACACATGGAGCAGAAAATTAGGAACAGTAAATTTCTCAATGAGGAGATTTATTTTTTTTTTCTTCTGGGCTGCCACATTTTTGGAACAGTACATGTATATACTGAGTTCCAAATTATTATGCGAATAGGATTTTAGTGTCATAGACACTCAATTTTTTGTTTTTCAATTAAACTCATGGATGACATTGTATCTCAGGTCTCTTTGGATCACTGATATCAATCTCAGACACCTTTCATATTTAGTTTGCCAGGTGAGCCCAATTAAAGCAAAACTACTTAAGAAGGATGATAAATGGCATTCACTTATATAGCGCTTTTCTTCTCATCTAGGATGACCAAAGCACTTTACAGATCCTGCAATCCATTCAATCAATCACCAATCAATTCACACACTGATGGCGGCAGAGCTGCCATACACACAGGCGCTAACCAGGCCACCAGGAGCAACTGGGGGTTCAGTGTCTTGCTCAAGGACACTTCGACAGTTGGACAGCAGATAGAGCGGGAATCGAACCCATGACCCCTCCGATCAGTAGTCGTCACACTACACCTGCGCCACTGCCGCAGTTGTTCCACATTATTAAGCTTGCAACAGGTTTCAAGCAATATGGGAAAGAAAAAGGATCTCTCTGCTGCCGAAAAGCATCAAATAGTCGAATGCCTTGGACAAGGTATGAAAACATTAGAAATTTCACAAAAACTTAAGCGTGATCATCATTCAGTGAAGAAATTTGTGGCTGATTCAGAGCACAGACAGGTTTGTGCAGATGAAGGCGTAATGAGGAAGGTTTCTGCCAGACAAATTCATCGGATTAAGAGAGCAGCTGCTAAAATACCATTACAAAGCAGCAAACAGGTATTTGAAGCTGTTGGTGCCTCTGGAGTTCCACAAACTTCAAGATGTAGGATCCTCCAGAGGCTTGCAGATATGCATAAATCTACTATTCGGCCACCCCTAACCAATGCTCACAAGCAGAAACAGTTGCAGTGGGCCCAGAAATACATGAAGACTAATTTTAAAAACAGTCTTGCTTACTGATGAGTGCCATGCAACCCTGGATGGCCCAGATGGATGGAGTAGTGGGTAGTTGGTGGATGGCCACCATGTCCCAACAAGGCTGCAATGTCAGCAAGGAGGTGGTGGAGTCATGTTTTGGGCCGGAATCACGGGGAGAGACCTGGTAGGCCCCTTTAGGGTCCCTGAAGGTTTGAAAATGACCTCGGCAAAGTATATCGAGTTTCTGATTGACCATTTTCTTCCATGGTACAAAAAGAAGAACTGTGCCTTCTGTAGCAAAATTATCTTCATGCATGACAATGCGCCATCTCATGCTGCAAATACCTCTGTGTCATTGGCTGCTATAGGCATAAAAGGAGAGAAACTCATGGTGTAGCCCCCATCCTCCCCTGACCTAAACCCTATTGAGAACCTTTGGAGCATCCTCAAGCAAAGGATCTATAAGGGTGGGAGGCAGTTAACATCAAAACAGCAGCTGTGGGAGGATATTCTGACATCTTGCAAAGAAATTCAAGAAGAAACTCTCCAAAAACTCACAAGTTCAATGGATGCAAGAATTGTGAAGGCTATATCAAAGTGGGGTGCTATGTTAACATGTAACTTGTTCTGTTAAGATGTTTTTGATTGAAATTACTTTTGATTTCAGTAAATAGGACCTCCTAATGCTGCAAATTCAACAAATGACCATTTTCAGCTCTTTACAACCGATAAAATGTTTTGAAACTCTGTTGTGCATAATAATTTGGAACAGTGCATTTTGAGTTTATTTTTGCAAAAAAATAGCTATCCTTGGGAGGTTTGTTCAATAAAATCTGAATTATGATGACATATGCATTGATTATTTAAGAAAATCAGAGACAAATATCATTTGCATAATAATTTGGAACACGGTGTATATGTAGCAGGCAGAGAGTAGACAGACTGACTGAAAATTTCACGAAAAACCGTTATTCCACAGACCCAAAAATGTTTTTTCAGACAGAAAAACAAACAAACAAACAAAAAACGGCTGTTGTTTCCAAGGCCATCACCCATCACCTGCTATATATATATATAGTATATATATATATATATATATATATATATATATATATATATATATATACTGTATGTATGTATGTATATATATATATATATATATATATACATACATACAGTATATATATGTGTGTGTGTATATACATATATATATATATATATATATATATATATATATATATATGTATGTATGTATATATACAGTATATACAGTATATATATATATATATACACAGTGGGGCAAAAAAGTATTTAGTCAGCCACCAATTGTGCAAGTTCTCCCACTTAAAAGATGTGAGAGGTCTCCAATTTTCATCATAGGTATACCTCAACTATGAGAGACAAAATGAGAAAAAAAAAATCCAGAAAATCACACTGAAGGATTTTTAATGAATTAATTGGTAAATTCCTTGGTAAAATAAGTATTTGGTCACCTACAAACAAGCAAGATTTCTGGCTCTCACAGACCTGTAACTTCTTCTTTAAGAGGCTCCTCTGTCCTCCACTCGTTACCTGTATTAATGGCACCTGTTTGAACTCATTATCAATATAAAAGACACCTGTCCACAACCTCAAACAGTCAGACTCCAAACTCCACTATGGCCAAGACCAAAGAGCTGTCAAAGGACACCAGAAACAAAATTGTAGACCTGCACCAGGCTGGGAAGACTGAATCTGCAATAGGTAAGCAGCTTGGTGTGAAGAAATCAACTGTGGGAGCAATTATTAGAAAACGGAAGACATACAAGACCACTGATAATCTCCCTCGATCTGGGGCTCCACGCAACATCTCACCCCGTGAGGTCAAAATGATCACGAGAACGGTGAGCAAAAATCCCAGAACCACACGGGGGGACCTAGTGAATGACCTGCAGAGAGATGGGACCAAAGTAACGAAGGCTACATCAGTAACACACTACGCCGCCAGGGACTCAAATCCTGCAGTGCCAGACGT
The DNA here is from genome assembly GCA_020510985.1 of Pholidichthys leucotaenia. NCBI lineage: Eukaryota > Metazoa > Chordata > Actinopteri > Cichliformes > Pholidichthyidae > Pholidichthys > Pholidichthys leucotaenia. The sequence goes on from CM035841.1 coordinate 154,598,060, forward strand.
GTCCCCCTGCTTAAGCCAGTACATGTCCAGGCCCATCTGAAGTTTGCTAGAGAGCATTTGGATGATCCTGAAGAGGATTGGGAGAATGTCATATGGTCAGATGAAACCAAAATAGAACTTTTTGGTAAAAACTCAACTTGTCGTGTTTGGAGGAGAAAGAACACCATACCTACTGTGAAGCATGGGGGTGAAAACATCATACTTTGGGGCTGTTTTTCTGCAAAGGGACCAGGACGACTGATCCGTGTAAAGGAAAGAATGAATGGGGCCATGTATCGTGAGATTTTGAGTGAAAACCTCCTTTCCTTCATGGAAATTCTGAAGCACAGAATTGCACGGGTGAGGAAAATTCTATTCTCTGAGTGCACTGTGCAGATTTGACCTTGTCTTTGGTGCCCTGTATTTACATTCCTCCCGATGAAGATAAGCGGAAGGAGCGACTCTGCTAACCCAAACATCGACAAACAATGGCTGTTGTTCTGCAGATCGAGCTCCTCGAGGACAGTGTTATCATGTGTTTACAGAACTTGCCACCTGCATGAGAAGAGATAAACTCTGGACATGCCGTGTAGAGCACATGATTATTTGTTGCCAGGGGGTGCCCTCTGCTGTTCACCAGCAATTGACACACCTCCACACTGCATCACATACTGATCATATGCTGACTACATACACTGGTCTCTCTCGCTTGTTATTGTGTGATCTATTGTCTGCTAATTGTGCCACAGAGAGGTTTTTTTCTCCATAATCAAAATTTAGCTTACATAAGCTGTATTCTGATGTTGAAGTTTTTTTTCTCTCACCCATTGTGTCTTTTTCCCTCCCCTTATCTTCCCTTATTCCCCATCTTTTTTGATTAGGCGCCATGATGGCTGCCGTGTCGTTGTGATACGCTTACACAGTGTTCCAATGTCAGGTCAAATTCCTCGTGTGTTTTCTACATGCTTGGCAATAAAGCTTTTTCTGATTCTGATTCTGATTCTGATTCTTCCACCAGCAAGGGCATTGAAGATGAAACATGGCTGGGTCTTTCAGCATGACAATGATCCCAAACACACCGCCCAGGCAATGAAGGAGTGGCTTCGTAAGAAGCATTTCAAGGTCCTGGAGTGGCCTAGCCAGTCTCCAGATCTCAACCCCATAGAAAATCTTTGGAGGGAGTTGAAAATCCGTGTTGCCCAGCGACAGCCCCAAAACATCACTGCTCTAGAGGAGATCTGCATGGAGGAATGGGCCAAAATACCAGCAACAGTGTGTGAAAGCCTTGTGAAGACTTACAGAAAACGTTTGACCTCTGTCATTGCCAACAAAGGGTATATAACAAAGTATTGAGATGAACTTTTGTTATTGACCAAATACTTATTTTACCGAGGAATTTACCAATTAATTCATTAAAAATCCTTCCATATGATTTTCTGGATTTTTTTTTTCTCATTTTGTCTCTCATAGTTGAGGTATACCTGTGATGAAAATTGGCGACCTCTCTCATCTTTTAAGTGGGAGAACTTGCACAATTGGTGGCTAACTGGTCACACAATACTGATGCACTCTACAAGAAGGGACAGCGCAGGCTGTTCCTGCTGAGGAGACTCAGGTCTTTTGGTGTACAAGGGGCGCTGCTGAAGTCATTCTATGACACGGTGGTGGCATCAGCCATCACTTTTGGAGTGGTCTGCTGGGGCAGTGGCATTACTGCAGCCGATAGGAAGAGACTGAACAAACTGATTAAGAAAGCTAGCTCTGTCCTGGGGCAGCGCCTTGATCCGATGGAGGAGATAGGAGAGAGAAGGACGGTGGCTAAACTGTCATCTCTGCTGGAGTCCGAGTTCCACCCTATGCAGGACATACTGAATGCACTGAGGAGCTCATTTAGCAGCAGACTACATCATCCCAGGTGCACAACCGAGAGGTTTCGTAGGTCCTTCCTACCAACGGCTGTCAGACTGTACAACCTAAGCAGGGCTGCTCGCAGAGATAGCAAAAAGACGTAACAAACTAATAGTTTTTTGAATGCAAAAGATGCAATAGACTTACACAATGGTCCCCTCCGGCATACAACTAGGAACATACCGGTCGCTATGGAGGGTGAGAATATGTATGGGCACATAATCATACCATGTAGGATAACTAAGTAGACGGTTATGCTGTTTCATTCCATCTAGCAACAATGCTCTGCACTGTGTGTGTTTATATATTTACATATTTATTCCATCTAGCTACATTGCTCCGCACTGTGTGTGTTTATATACTTGCATATTTATTCCACCTAGCTGCAATGCTCCGTACTGTGGGTGTTTATATATTTACATATTTATTCCATCTAGCTACAATGCTCTGCACTGTGTGTTCATATATTCATATATTTATTCCATCCAGCTACAATGCTCTGCACTGTGTGTCTGTGTGTGTGTGTATATATATATATTTTATAGTAATACGTACATATGTATATTAGCTGCTCTTGCTTGCTTGTTTTTTTCTTGCCTTCTGATTGTTGCTCTGAGTGTTGCTATCCCTGTGCTGTTGCAATCCTGGAATTTCCCCGTTGTGGGACTAATAAAGGCTTATCTTATCTTATCTTATCTTATCTTAACTAAATACTTTTTTTCCCCACTGTATATATCAAAGAATAGAATAGAATCTTTATTATCACTGTACACAAAATACAATGAAATTGTTCAGCAGTCTCTTAGCAGCTTAAAATCATCATCATCATAGCAGTCTGTCGAGGGTGACAATGACCATTTCATTTAGGTCTGATCAGATTCCTCCACACAGCTCTGTCCTTAGCCTTCCGCTGCCAGGAACTCCTGTCTATATCCAACGTCTTCAAGTTTCTTTTTACAGTGTCTTTAAATCTGAGCCTTGGTCTACCCTGATTGCGTTTGCCCTCGCATAACTGTGAGTAGAGTAACTGCCGAGGGAGACACTGGTGGTCCATGCTCTCAACATGTCTGAGCCATCTTCAGGTTCATCTGTATTAGTATGTCGTCCACTGATGGTAGACCAGCTCGTTTTAACACTTCTATGTTGATTATCTTGTCTTTCCATGAGATGTTCATTATGGCTCAAAGGTGTCTCATCCTGTACGTGTGGAGTTTCTTCACCTGCACTCTGTAGACAGTCCAAGTTTCAGCACCGTACAATAGAGCAGCCAGTACTGTCGCTCTGTATACTTTGCGTTTCACACGGATAGACATGTCGATTGTTCCACAGTCTCTCCCTCAAGTTTCCAAACGCAGTGCTCGCTCTTCCCATTCTGAGAGATAGTTCATCCTCCAGCCTAGCATTCTCTGAAACAATACTCCCTAGATACTTGAAAGTCTTGCACTTGACTAGTGGCTCTGTACCAATGCTGATCTCTTCTGGTAGTGATGTTGATAATTGGAACTTTGGTGGTTGATAAAGGCACTCTGTCTTCTTGATGTTGATTTTGAGGCTGAATTGGCTAGCTGTTCTTGCAAATTTCTCCACTAAAGATTGCATATCTTCCACACTGTGTGCAACTAGAGCACTGTCGTTGGCAAAGAGCATTTCTCTTACTACCTTTATCGATGTCTTACTCTTGGCTTTAAACTGAGCCACATTGAACAAGTCTGCTTCTTTCCTTGTTTGAATGTATACTCCTTCTGAAGTGTCTTTGAAGGCGACCTCAAGCATGGCTGCCAGATATAGTGAGAACAGTGTAGGTGCCAGTACACACCCTTGTTTCACCCCGTTGCTTAGTGAAACGTCTTTAGATACTGAACCACTCATTGCCACGTTTGCTTGCATACCTGTATGGAGTGCCTCGATCGGGCTGACAAACTTCTCTGTACAGCCATATTTCTTGAGTACCTGCCAAAGTCCTTGTCGCGAAACAGTATAGAAGGCTTTACTGAAGTCTATGAAGACTACAAAAAGCAGCATGTTCTGTTCGATGCATTTTTCTTGAACCTGTTTCAAACAGAAAATCATGTCCATTGTGCTTCTTCCACTTCTAAAGCCGCACTGGGTTTCCGGTAGTACATTCTGCGAGATGTGTTCATTGAGTCTATTCAGTAGTACACGTGAGAGAATCTTACCAACAGTGACTAGCAGTGATATACCTCGGTAATTTCCACAATCTTTCCTGTCACCTTTCTTGAACAAAGGCACAATACTTGCATCCTTCCAGTCTTGAGGTACTTTCTGGGCATCCCATATCTCTTGGATGAGCTTGTGCAGGCAGTTGGTCAGCTGAACACCACCAAATTTCCACACTTCTGCTGGAATTCCATCCCTTCCTGGAGTTTTACCATCCTGTGTTGTCCTGATAGCTGCCATTAGTTCATCAAAATTTGGTGGTTTGTCCAGAGTTGATACAGCTGGTCGCTGCACTAGGACTTCTTTAGCCTCTTCAGTGAGATCTCCAGCGTTGTTTAGTAGTTGGTCAAAGTGGTCTGCAAATCTGTCCAGGATCTTGTCTTTTGCCTGCAAAACCATCTCACCATCCATAGCCTTTAGTTGGATCAATCCTCTTGGTTTAGGGCCGTAGATTTTTCTCAAACCTGTGAAGAATGTTTTCATGGCCTTCCTGTCTGCTGCAGTTTGAAGTTCCTCCGCTTTTTCATCCCACCAGCTGGACTTCATCTCTCTGGTGTACTTCTGTAGCTCACTCTGAACCTTTGAGTATTTCTTCTTCTTCGACCTTGTGTTACACTGTAGGTTCTCCTGCCTAGCTGTATTCCTCACTTCTAGTAGTTTCTTCAGGTGTTCATCATGCTCATCAAACCAATCTTCATGTTTCCTCTCAGGGTGGCCTAATACATCACTTGCAGTCTGATACACCGTATCCTTCAGTGTTGCCCATTTCTCTTCTATGTCATTCTCTGAGTTGTTGCTGTCCCAGTCTTTCAAGTTTTCATCCATTTCCTGTGTAAGTTCTTCCTGCTTCTTTTGGCCTTTCAGTGCACTAGTGTTTAGCTTCCGTGGTTGCTTCGCACCCGTCCTGCAATGCTGTTTTCGCCTCCAAATCCTTAATCTAGATCTCAGCATAAAATACAATCATCTTAATAATAAATAGATAAAATACTAAATAAATAGATAAAATACTAATGCACTCTACATATATGTGATTGTGTGCATGCCTGCTAAAAGGATTATGAGTGCAACAGTTCATCTGCTGCTCTAGGAAAGAAGCTCTCTTTCATTCTGCTAGTCCGGGTTTTGATGACTCTGAACCTCCCTGAGGGAAGGGTGGAAAACAGGTAATGTCATGGGTGTGTTGGGTCATTCTTGATGTTTTTAGCTCTTCTAAGTAGGTGTGTGGAGTAAATGTCCTCCATGGTCGGGAGCAGGGAGCCCTCAATCCACTGGGCTGTCTTTATGACCCGTTGCAGTGCCTTCTTTTCTGCCTCTGTGCAACTGGAGTACCAGACAGTGCAGCCATACAGTACGTCAGGACACTCGCTACTGTACAGTGATAGAAGTTCTTAAGTAGAGCTGGAGGAAGTTTGTTGCGCTTCAGGGTTCTGAGAAAAAAGAGTCGTTGCTGGGCTTTCTTGATGTGAGTTGTGTTCACACTCCAACTCAGGTCTCTGGATATATACACACCCAAGAATTTGAATTCAGCAACCTGCTCCACATCCTCCCCTTCGATGCTCAAACCTGCATGCTGTGCTTTTGATTTCCTGAAGTCTATAATTATTTCTTTAGTCTTCTTTGTGTTTAAGCACAGGTTATTGTCTCTGCACCATGCTAATAATGTCTGAATCTCCTCCCTATAGGCTGATTCATCATTGTTTGCCACCAAACCCACTATGGTCGTATCATCCGCAAACTTAATTATTGCGTTAGAACTGTGGGTGGGGGGGCAGTCATGAGTATACAGGGAGTACAAAATTGGACTGAGAACACTGCCCTGGGGTACACCAGTACTGACAGTGACAGTGGAGGAGGTAAGACTACCCATCTTAACATGCTGGGGTTGATTTGTGAGAAAATCTTTAATCCATTGAAAAAGGGATGTTCCAAGCTGTAGTGACTGCAGTTTGCTGACCAGTCTGTTGGGGCTGATGGAATTGAAGGCAGAGCTGAAGTCAATAAACAGCATTCAAACATAGGTGTTTGGATTTTCAAGATGGGCAAGAGCTGTGTGTAGTGCTACTGAGATAGCATCATCTGTTGATCTGTTTGGCCTGTAAGCAAATTGATGTTGATCCAGGTCCAAGGAAATGCAAGATTTGATGTGTTGCAGCACCAGTCTTTCCATGCATTTCATGATTACTGGTGTGAGAGCAATGGGCCGATAATCATTTAAACCTGTGACAGCTGAAGTTTTGGGCACAGGAGTAATGGTGGCAGTTTTGAGGCAAGTGGGAACTGTTGCTTGTTGAAGTGATTGGTTAAAAATAGCTGTAAATACTGTGGCTAGCTGACTAGCACATGTTTTTAGTGCCCGACCTGTAACTCCATCTGGTCCTGGTGCCTTCCTGGTGTCAATGTTATGCAGGACCCACTGGACTTGATATGACTGAAAAATGAGTGGCTGCTCACTCTCAGATGCTGTCATAGTCATATCTGATTCTTGCCTCTGATTCTCCTTAAATCGAGCAAAAAATGCATTAAGATCATTTAAGAGGGAGATGTTGATGGGAGTACGGTAGTTTTGCTTGTAATCAGTAATAGTCTTGATATCTTGCCACATAGCTTGTGGGTTATTTTCTGTGAAATTATCCTCAATGAGCCATTTATATTTCATTTCTGCTGCTTTGATGCCCCTCTTCAGGTCTGCTCTTGCGTCCTTATAGGTCTCTTTGGCCCCCAATCTGAATGCTGCATCTCTGGCCTTAAGGAGCTTTCTCACATTGTTGTTGAACCATGGTTTATGGTTGGGGTATGTTTTAAACTGTTTTTCTGTGGTTACGTTATCTGTACAAAAATTGATATAAGATAGTATTGTAGTGGTGTAATATTCAATACCTGGATGTTCAAAAATCTCCCAGTCTGTGTCCTCAAAGCAGTCCTGTAAGGATGATGAAGCCTCTTCAGTCCAACACCGCACAGTCCTATATTGAGGTTTTACTCTGCAAATGAGGGGGTTGTAGGCTGGTGTTAAAAAATAGAGATAGATGGTCAGAGTGTCCTAAGTGGGGAGATGAATGAGTTTTATTTGCTCCAGGGATGTTTGTGTACACCTGGTCCAAAGTTTTATTTTCCCTTGTTTTAATATCCACATTTTTGTGAAATCTGGGTATAAAACAGTCTTGAGGTTACAGCTGTTAAAATCTCCTGCCACAACAAAAACACTCTCTGGTAGCCTGTTAAGTTCTTTGCAGATGGCATCATGCAGTTTGCTCATGGCTGTCTCAGCGTTAGCCCGAGGATGAACATACACTGCTACAATAAACTTTTCTCTTGGCAGATAAAAAGGTCTGCACTTAAGCATCAGAAACTCCAAGTTTGGACAGCAATGCCTTTCAATAACCGTTGCATCTGTGCACCAGTTGTTGTTTTTGTTTTTGTAAAGGGTATACAGGTCATTACAGCATTGCATTGTTTACATTTTCATCACATGTTCCCTTATTTTTTGCTATTTAACAACATTGGTAGGATAGTTATTACAACACCCCCCCCTTTTTTTTAAAGTGAAAGAAAAAGTGAAATTAAGGAGAATTAAATAAAAAAACAAACAAACGAATAAACAAACAAACAGAACAGCAAAAAACAAACAAACAGAAAATTAAGTAATTAAAAGTAAAAGAGCAATTGAGTAGCATTGGAACAAAGAGCGGGACCATTATTGAAATGGTATTTGTCAAAGATTAGATCTAATGGAAGACACATATGCGATCCAGGGTTGCCAAAAGTTCATGAACCCATCCATGTCCTGTCTCAGTGCGAATGTCAACTTTTCCATCGAGTAAATGTCTTGAATCACGTTAATCCAATCTTCAGGTGTAGGACAGTCCTTCAGCATCCATTTTTTAGTTAGGGCTTTTTTACTTGCCAATATTAAAACACTGAATAAGTATTTATCTCCTCGTCTTTCCAGTGAGTCCGGTAATAAACCCAAATACAAAGTTACAAAAGAAAAGGGAACTGTTATTTTCAATATTTTCCCCAATATTGTCTGTACGTTGGTCCAATATTGGTGGATAACTGGGCATGACCAAAACACATGAAAATGATTTGCAGTCTTTTCACCACACAAGCGCCAACAGTTCAACCCCTTATGGGTAAATATGTTTTGTGCAGGTGTTCTGAAAAATCTTACCAAGTTTTCCCATCCAAATTCTCTCCACTGCAGGGATGAGGTACTTTTCCATTGCTGTTTATTTAGCTTTTCCCATATTTCCAATTGTAAAGTGAAATTCCCCTCTTTTTCCCATCTCTCTTTTATATATGATGTGTTGTCTCCTTTTAAGTCTTGAAGACCTTGGTATATTTTAGAAATGTATCTGATCCCTGGGATCCCTTTATATGCCATTAAGAAGACCTTCAGAACACCTGACTGGGCCCTTTCCAAATCCTCCTTTTTAAGTATATTGTTTATGTGGTGTCTAAGCTGAAAGAACCTGTAAAGATCTTGATTTATTAGACCTTGTTTTTTCAAATCTTCAAAACTTCTTAAAGTTTGCCCCTTAAAAAAATCGTAATATTTTATCAGCCCTTTCTCTTTCCACTCTTTAAATCTAGTGTCTGTTTTATTGGGGATAAAGTCTTGATCATAGGCAATCCATTGCAGAAGTCGATGGGGCTCTTTAGCTTGATTCTCTCTGACTATCTTAAACCAAATTTTTAGCGGGGTCTCTATCCACGGGTTAGTGTTATTCAAGAGTTTAGTTAAGGCATTGTTCCCTATTATCGCCTGTAGGGGGATGTCACTTGTAATTTGGCATTCCATCTCCTTCCATTGTGCAGTGTAGACTGGGTTACATATCTCTACTAAAGTTTTAATTTGTGCAGCTATAAAATAGTCCCTGATATTTGGCAGCGCGAGCCCACCTTTGTCTTTGTTTAGCTGTAGGGTTCTATATCTGATTCTAGGTCTCTTACCCTGCCATATGAATCTTGAGATCCTTCTGTCCAGCTCCTGCCATGTTTTTTTGGGAGGTTCTACCGGTATTGTTTGGAGAAGGTATAGAAGACGTGGAAGTATATTCATTTTGACTGCTTCAATTCTTTGTGCAGTACCTAAGAATGGTATCATATTCCATCTTGCTAGGTCAGATTTTATTTTTGTCACCAGTGGATCATAGTTTAGTGTTATAATTTTGTCGAGTTGTTTCGGGATATTGACCCCCAGATATTTCATAGATTCCAACTCCCAGTTAGTTTTGAGTTCATTTAGTGAAAAATGATTTGGGTCATAGTTGAATGTTAAAACTTGGGTTTTATGCATGTTTAATTTGTACCCCGATAAATCTCCATAGTCTGAAAAAACTGAGATTAGTTCTGGTAGAGAAGTGTCTGGCTGCCCTAGGTATATTAAAATGTCATCAGCAAAGAGTGCTATTTTATGTTCTTTCTGACCAAGTGTAATACCTTGAATTTCTTGATTTTGTCTTATCCATTGGCTCAGAGGTTCTATGAAGATTGCAAAGAGCAGTGGAGACAGGGGGCAGCCTTGACGACATCCTCTTTCCAGCTCAAAAGATGATGATAAATTACCGTTAATCCTTATTTTAGCTGTTGGTTTTTTATATAATGCCTGTATAGTTCTAATGAAGTTGTTATGAAAATTGAAACTGGATAAGATTCTATATAGGAAAGACCAGTCAACCGAATCGAATGCTTTTTCAGCATCTAATCCCAATATGACTGCATTTAAGTTATATTTTTTTATATGATGAATTATGTGTAAAGTGCGTCGAATGTTGTCTTGTGTCTGTCTTTGTCTTATAAAACCTGTTTGGTCTAAGTGAATTAAGTCTGTCAGTATGTTTTCTAACCTTTTGGCAAGGATAGTGGTAAAAAGCTTATAGTCCTGATTTAATACACTGGTTGGTCTGTAGTTGGAGCATTCTAGTTTATCCTTTTCAGGTTTAGGTATAACTGCAATGACCCCTTCTCTCCAGGAGGGGGGGATTTCCCCTGTGTGGAGGACGTAGTTAAATGTTTTCAGGAGGAGAGGAGATAGTTGCTGTTTAAAGGTTTTGTACCATTCTGCTGTATAGCCATCTGCTCCTGGGGATTTGTTAGCTTTAAGTTTCATAATTGCTTTTTCCAATTCTTTAGGTTGTATTTCTGACAGTAGGGTTTTATTTTGTGATTCCGTAAGTTGGGGAAGGTTTAATGTGTTTAGGAATGTCTCGGATGCGTTTTTATGTTTTTTGTGGGCGTATAAGTTCTTGTAGTAATTCTCGAAGCTTTTAAGAATATCCTGAATTCTGAATTTTATTTCCTTTGATACTGGGTCTCTGATTTTGTAGATTGCTCTTTCCGTTTGTTGTTTCCTCAATTTATAGGCTAGTAATTTTGCCGATTTACTGCCTGCTTCATAGTGTTTTTGTTAAAGAAATGTAAGTTTCTTCTGGATTTCTATTGTGTAGATCTCATTTGTTTGATTTTTAATTTCTTTGATCTTGAGCGAGCCATTAGAATGAGTGTTGTCTTTGTGTTCTTTTTCTAGGTTCTTGAGCTCTGACTCTAGTGTGATTAGTTTTTCTTGTCTCAGTTTCTTTTGGGTTGCCAGTTTTGCAATAATTTTTCCCCTTATTACAGCTTTGCATGCATCCCACAGTATTAAAGGGGATACTTCTCCATTATCGTTTTCTTCCAAATATCTGAGAATACCTGATTCCAATTCATCTTTCAGTGGTCCTTTCAGGACACTTGAATTCAACCTCCAGGAAAATGTATTATTTGTGTATTTTTGGATGTTTAAATCCATATAGATCGGACTGTGGTCGGAGAGATCCATCAGTCCTATTTTACATGTTTTTACTCTTCCAATGTCTCTATTAAACATAAAAAAGTAACCAATCCTTGAGTAAGATGAATGTGGCGTTGAATAAAAAGTATAATCTTTTACATTGGGGTTGAATTCCCTCCATACGTCACAGATTCCCATTTCTTTTAGTAGCATCCGAGTATTCCTATTTTGGGTGTTATTTTGATGTGAAGAATTACCTGTTGCATCCCAGTATGGATTCAGTCTTAGATTGAAGTCTCCACCACATATCACTAAACCTTGGGCTTTAGTTATCATTAGGTCGAATACATTTTTATAAAATTTCCATTTAGCCCCTGGTGGTGCATATACATTCAGCAGGGTGATATCTTCTCCCTCTAGCCGCCCAGTTACCAAACTGTACCTCCCTTCTTTATCTTTGTGTTCTGATTTTTTTTCAAATGTAATTTTGGTTGATATCAATGTCGCTACTCCCCTCCTCCTCCCTGATTTATATGAAGATGAAGAGATCATTTTAAACCCTTGTCTATTGAGTTTAGTGTGTTCCACGTCTGTTAGGTGGGTTTCTTGTAAAAATATTATTTCTGCTTTGTCTTTTTTCATTTTGCGTAGAATCTTGGATCTTTTAACTGGATTCAGGATCCCTTTTACATTATATGAGGCTATTTTGGTTACACCCTGTTTCTCCATTGTATTTTCTTATTTAGTATAACAGTGTGGTGGCCCTCTTTTTTGCTACTCAGAAACTGAAGGAACATTAAGAACATAAAAAACATTAAGAACATAGTGTACGAAACTTTAAAACAAAAAACTGTCGACTTCCGGTCTGGACGCCATGGCGACTGCAGCTTAACACTGAAGCTCTCAGACCCAATCCAGGACAACACCTTGAAAATCAAACTTAACGGATTTTTGGAGGAGTGAAAATCAAAAGACAAAATCATCATGTCTAAAGGAAAACAGAAGAAACTGAAATTCTCCAGGCCAGGACACGTATCGGCCGGAGAATCTGAACTGGAAGATCTCCGTTCAGAAGACGAGGAACTGGTGATAGCTAACAAAAGGGTTAGCCTGAAATCACTATTTGAGGAGCTACGACGATTTCGCCGAGATGTTACGGCCGAATTTCGGGAATTCAGAGAAGAATTGAAAAGGACAAACAGCAGAGTGGACCAGGCCGAGAACCGAATCTTGGAAACAGAGGATCGAATAAAAGTGCTCGAAGATTCTGTGCTAGACCTACGCAAAAGACAAGCAGCTATAGAGGCTAAGCTAACCGACCAAGAAGGAAAACAAAGAAGAGACAACATAAGAATTCATGGTCTGATAGAAGGAACCAAAAATGGTTTTAACTCAATGGCAGAATGCGTGGAATCCTTACTAAGAGAGAAATTGGATATTCCACAAACCACCGACTTGAAGATAGAAAAGGCACATCGTTCATTAGCCGCTAGGCCGGCGGCGGAAGCGCCCCCACGTTCGGTGTTGGTGAGATTTTCCAATTTCAAAATAAAACAAGAGGTTGTAAGACTGGCCTGGCAGAAAAAAGGATTTATGCACCAGGAGAGAAAAGTCTACGTGGAACACGATTACGCCCCGGAGGTCCTTAAAAAGCACAGGGAATACAATGACGCGAAAAAGGTGTTAAGAGAGAAGAAATTGTGCTTTCAGACACCATTTCCTGCGAAGTTAAGGGTCTTCTACGGCGATGAAACGTGTCTCTATAATTCGGCGGAAGAAGCAACAGCTGACATGGCGAAAAGAGGGCTCCCGGTAACGGTATTTAAACCCGCAGCAGACCCGAGTGAGAAGATCAAAGCGCAAACATGGACAACACAAAGACCTTCAAAATCCACGGACCAGCAGCGGGAAACCCATCACCAGAGCGTCGCGGATAAACTATCCGTTTTCAGGTTGGAATAGCGACCTTTTTTTTTTTTCTTTTCTCTTGAATCAATCCGCACATCCAACCCCCCTCATACAAGGTAACAAACATTAAAGGAGATGCATATTCAGCATGTGGTAAAACATTTCATGGAACAATCATATTATTTGAAACAAATAAGTCTTTGTAATAAAAAAAAAAAAAAACTTGTTAAAATAGAAATGTGACAATAATCCACATGTTCTCCTCATACTAACAAATACTGTTTTTGCGTGAATGTTTGATGTGATGGGGGTGGGAGGGTGCACACAATTTCACAGGGTTTAGGCATAAAAGGGAAAAAAAAAATCATTACAAGTTTGGATTGGGTTCTGAAACTCACGTTAAAAGCATGGGACTACTTTCAGTGGTAAGAGAGGGCCCTCAACACGTAACAGAGTTTGAGGAATTTCCCTCAGGGCCTTCACTCCATCAAGGCTCTTACAGGGTCTTTAAAAAGACCTCAGCTCAGGAAGTTCTTATGACAGCTTTTTGTTTTAAAGTTTTTTACACTATGTTCTTAATGTTTTTCTTGTTTTTAATGTTCTTTCAGTTTCTGAGTAGCACAAAAGAGGGCCACCACACAGTTATACTAAACAAAACAACACAATGGAGAAACAGGGTGTAACCAAAATAATTTCATATAATGTAAAAGGAATCCTGAATCCAGTTAAAAGATCCAAGATTCTAGGCAAAATGAAAAAAGACAAAGCAGGAATAATATTTTTACAAGAAACCCACCTAACAGACGTGGAACACAATAAACTCAGTAGACAAGGGTTTAAAATGATCTCTTCATCTTCATATAAATCAGGGAGGAGGAGGGGAGTAGCGACATTGATATCAACCAAAATTACATTTGAAAAAAAATCAGAACACAAAGATAAAGAAGGGAGATACAGTTTGGTAACTGGGCGGCTAGAGGGAGAAGATATCACCCTGCTGAATGTGTATGCTCCCCCAGGGGCTAACTGGAAATTTTATAAAAATGTATTCGACCTAATGATAACTAAAGCTCAAGGTTTAGTGATATGTGGTGGGGACTTCAATCTTAGACTGAATCCATACTGGGATGCTTCTGGTAATTCCCCACATCAAAATAACACCCAAAACAGGAAGACTCGGATGCTACTAAAAGAATTGGGAATCTGTGACGTGTGGAGGGAACTCAACCCCAGTGTAAAAGACTATACATTTTACTCAACTCCACATTCATCTTACTCAAGGATTGACTATTTTTTTATGTTTAATAGAGACATTGGAAGAGTAAAAACATGTAAAATAGGACTGATGGATCTCTCCGACCACAGTCCGATCTACATGGACTTAAATATCCAAAAATACACAAATAATACATTTTCTTGGAGGTTAAATTCAAATGTCCTGAAAGGACCATTGAAAGATGAATTGGAATCAGATATTCTCAGATATTTGGAAGATCACGATAATGGAGAAGTATCCCCTTTAATACTGTGGGATGCATGTAAAGCTGTAATAAGAGGAAAGATTATTGCAAAACTGGCAACCCAAAAGAAACTAAGACAAGAAAAACTATCCACATTAGAGTCAGAACTTAGGAACCTAGAAAAAGAACACAAAGGCAACACTCATTCTACTGACTCGCTCAAGATTAAGGAAATTAAAAACCAAATAAATGAGATCTACACAATAGAAATCCAGAAGAAACTTACATTTCTGAAACAAAAATACTATGAAGCAGGCAGTAAATCGGCAAAATTGCTAGCCTATAAATTGAGGAAACATCAAACAGAAAGAGCAATCTACAAAATCAGAGACCCAGTATCAAAGGAAATAAAATTCAGAATTCAGGATATTCTTAAAAACTTCGAGAATTACTATAAGAACTTATACTCCCACAAAAAACATAAAAACGCATCCGAGGCATTCCTAAACACATTAAACCTTCCCCAACTTACGGAGTCACAAAATAAAACACTACTGTCAGAAATACATCCTAAAGAATTGGAAAAAGCAATTATGAAACTTAAAGCTAACAAATCCCCAGGAGCTGATGGCTATACAGCAGAGTGGTACAAAACCTTTAAACAGCAACTATCTCCTCTCCTCCTGAAAACATTTAATTATGTCCTCCACACAGGGGAAATCCCCCCCCCCTCCTGGAGAGAAGGGGTCATTGCAGTTATACCTAAACCTGAAAAGGATAAACTAGAGTGCTCCAACTACAGACCAATCAGTGTACTAAATCAGGACTATAAGCTTTTTACCATTATCCTTGCCAAAAGGTTAGAAAATATACTGACAGACCTAATTCATTTAGACCAATCAGGTTTTATAAGACAAAGACAGACACAAGACAACATTCGACGCACTTTACACATAATTCATCATATAAAAAAATATAACTTAAATGCAGTCATATTGGGATTAGATGCTGAAAAAGCATTCGATTCGGTTGACTGGTCTTTTCTATATAGAATCTTATCCAGTTTCAATTTTCATAACAACTTCATTAGAACTATACAGGCATTATATAAAAAACCAACAGCTAAAATAAGGATTAACGGTAATTTATCATCATCTTTTGAACTGGAAAGAGGATGTCGTCAGGGCTGCCCCCTGTCTCCACTGCTCTTTGCAATCTTCATAGAACCTCTGAGCAAATGGATAAGACAAAACCAAAAAATTCAAGATATTACACTTGGTCAGAAGGAACATAAAATAGCACTCTTTGCTGATGACATTTTAATATACCTAGGGCAGCCGGACACTTCTTTACCAGAACTAACCTCAGTTTTTTCAGAGTATGGAGATTTATCGGGGTACAAATTAAACATGCATAAAACCCAAGTTTTAACATTCAACTATGACCCAAATCATTATTCACTAAGCAAACTCAAAACTAACTGGGAGTCGGAATCTATGAAATATCTGGGGGTCAATATCCCGAAACAACTCAACAAAATTATATCACTAAACTATGATCCACTGGTGACAAAAATAAAATCTGACCTAGCAAGATGGAATATGATACCATTCTTGGGTACTGCACAAAGAATTGAAGCAGTCAAAATGAATATACTTCCACGTCTTCTATACCTTTTCCAAACAATACCG
Organism: Pholidichthys leucotaenia; assembly: GCA_020510985.1. Classification (NCBI taxonomy): domain Eukaryota; kingdom Metazoa; phylum Chordata; class Actinopteri; order Cichliformes; family Pholidichthyidae; genus Pholidichthys; species Pholidichthys leucotaenia. The sequence goes on from CM035841.1 coordinate 154,613,956, forward strand.
GTAGAACCTCCCAAAAAAACATGGCAGGAGCTGGACAGAAGGATCTCAAGATTCATATGGCAGGGCAAGAGACCTAGAATCAGATATAGAACCCTACAGCTAAACAAAGACAAAGGTGGGCTCGCGCTGCCAAATATCAGGGACTACTTTAAAGCCGCACAAATTAAAACTTTAGTAGAGATATGTAACCCAGTCTACACTGCACAATGGAAGGAGATCGAATGCCAAATAACAAGTGACATCCCCCTACAGGCGATAATAGGGAACAATGCCTTACCTAAGCTTTTGAATAACACTAACCCGTGGATAGAGACCCCGCTAAAAATTTGGTTTAAGATAGTCAGAGAGAATCAAACTAAAGAGCCCTATCGACTTCTGCAATGGATCGCCTATGATCAGGACTTTACTCCTAATAAAACAGACACCAGATTTAAAAAGTGGAAGGAGAAAGGGCTGATAAAATATTACGATTTTTTTAAAGGGCAAATCTTAAGAAGTTTTGAAGATTTGAAAAAACAAGGCCTAATAAATCAAGACCTTTACAGGTTCTTCCAGCTTAGACACCACATAAACAATATACTTAAAAAGGAGGTTTTGGAAAGGGCCCAGTCAGGTGTTCTGAAGGTCTTCTTAATGGCATATAAAGGGATCCCAGGGATCAGATACATTTCTAAAATATACCAAGGTCTTCAAGACTTAAAAGGAGACAACACATCTTATATAAAAGAGAGATGGGAAAAAGAGGGGAATTTCACTTTACAACTGGAAATATGGGAAAAGCTAAATAAACAGCAATGGAAAAGTACCTCATCCCTGCAGTGGAGAGAATTTGGATGGAAAAACTTGGCAAGATTTTTCAGAACACCTGCACAAAACAAATTTACCCATAAGGGATTGAACTGTTGGCGCTTGTGTGGTGAAAAGACTGCAAATCATTTTCATGTGTTTTGGTCATGCCCAGTTATCCACCAATATTGGACCAAGGTACAGACAATATTGGGGAAAATATTCAAAATTACAGTTCCCTTTTCTTTTGTAACTTTGTATTTGGGTTTACTACCGGACTCACTGGAAAGACGAGGAGAAAAATACTTATTCAATGTTTTAATATTGGCAAGCAAAAAAGCTCTAACTAAAAAATGGATGTTGAAGGACTGTCCTACACCTGAAGATTGGACTAACGTGATCCAAGACATTTACTCGATGGAAAAGTTGACATTCGCACTGAGACAGGACATGGATGGGTTCATGAACTTTTGGCAACCCTGGACCGCATATGTGTCTTCCATTAGATCTAATCTTTGACAAATACCATTTCAATAATGGTTCCGCTCTTTGTTCCATCTCTACTCAGATGCTCTTTTATCTTTATTTACTTACTTTTTCTTTTTGTTTGTTTTTTACTGGTTTGTTTGTGTGTTTTTTTTTTGTTTTTTGTTTTTTTTTCTCTTTAATTTTACTTTTTCTTTCACTTTAAAAAAAAAAAAAGGGGTGTTGTAAGAATTAATCTTCCGATGTTGTCAGATATCAGAAAATAAGGGAACATGTGATGAAAATGTAAACACTGCATTGCTGTAACGACCTGTATACCCTTTACAAAAACTTAAATAAAAAAAAAAACAAAAACAAAAAACTGTCAAAAAAACTTCCTGAGCTGGGGTCTCTTTAAAGACCCTGTAAGAGCCCTGATGGAGTGTAGGCTCTGAGGGAAATTCCTCAAACTCTGTTACGTGTTGAGGGCCCTCTCTTACCCCTGTAAGTTGTCCCATGTTTTTAACGTGAATTTCAGATCCCAATCCGAATTTGTAATGATTTTTTTTTTTTTAATGCCTATACCCTATGAGATTGTGTGCACCCTCCCACCCCCATCACAGCAAACATTCACTCTAATACAGTATTTGCTAGTGTGGAGAGAACATGTGGGTCATTGTTACATTTCTATTTTAACATGATTTTTTTTTTCCTTTAAATTAAGAAGACATTTGTTTCTAATGCTATAACTGCTCCATGAAAGGTTTTACCACATGCTGATTCTGCATCTCCTTTAATGTTTGTTACCTTGTAGGAGGGGGGGTGGAAGTGCAGAGTGACTGAAAAGGAAAAAAAACAAACAAACAAAAAGGTCGCTATTCCTTCCTGGAACTGGAAAGCTTATCTTTGTAGCTCTGGGGATGGATTTCCCGCTGCTGGCCCGTGGATTTTGAAGGTCTCTGAGTGGACCACGTTTGAGCTCTGATTTTCTTGCTCAGATCCGCTGCGGGTTTAAACACCGTTACCGGGAGTCCTCTTCTTGCCATGTTAGTTGTTGCTTCTTCCGCTGAATTATAGAGACATGACTGTTCCCCGTAAAAGACCCTTAGCTTCGCCGGAAATGGCGTCTGAAAGCGTAGATTCTGTTCCCGTAGAACCTTTTTGGCGTCGTTATATTCCCGTCGCTTTTTAAGAACCTCAGGGGCGTAATCATGCTCCACGAAGACTTTTCTCTCATGATGCATAAATCCTTTTTTCTGCTAAGCCCGTCTTACAACCTCTTGTTTTATTTTGAAATTGGTGAATCTAAAGAAGATTTGTTAATGAAATTCCCTGTCTTTGAATTGGCAGGCAGGGAATTAATTGTCAGGGATAAAATTAAATATCTGGGATATGTTATTAATGATAGAATGACTGATGATGATGATATTTTCAGACAACGCTGCAAAATCTACATGCAAGCAAATATTCTTGCATGCAGATTTGGTTTTTGTTCAGATGAGGTGAAACTGGTTCTTTTTAAAACCTATTGTACACCTTTATACACTGCTCATTTATGGATAAATTATAGGAAACTAAGTATGCAGAAATTACAGGTTGCCTACAATGATGCCTTAAGAATTTTACTTAAAAAGCCTCGATGGTGCAGTGCCTCTGCATGCAGTAATAAGGAATTTTATGTATAAATTCATCTGTCGGCTTGATGTATCTAGAAATGAAATCGTTCAAGTCATGTCTAGCATTAAGCTCAGTTCTATTCGCTGTCAGTCACAGTTTAGAAGGCACTGGTACAGTAGTCTTTTTAAGTCTTTTTAAAGTCTGTACTGTCTTTGTACTTCTTTAAGCAGTTATGTCTTAGTGTTTCTTGTAACTTTTTGATTGTTTCAACTGTCTTGTTTTTTTACTTTACTTGTTTATTTTTCTCTTGATGGACCTTGAGTCTGGAATAAAGTCTTTGATTGATTACCACCACAGAACGTGGGGGCGCTTCCGTGGCTGGCTTTGCGGCTAATGTACAATGGGCTTTTTCTATCTTCAAATCGGTGGTTTGTGGAATATCCAACTTCTCTCTCAATAAGGATTCCACGCATTCCGCCACTGTGTTGAAACTATCTTCAGCTCCTTCTTTCAGACCGTGAATTCTGATGTTATCTCGTCTCTGTCTTCCTTCTTGGTCGGTTAGCTTAGCCTCCAGCCTTGACTGTTTTCTGTGTAAATCCAGCACAGAATCTTCAAGCACTTTTACTTTCTTCAGCTTCCAAGATTCGGTTTTCGGCCTGGTCCATTCTGCTGTTCGCCCTTTTTAGATCCTCTCTGAATTCAAGAAATTCGGCCCGAAATCGTCGTAATTCGTCAAATAGCGATTTCAAGCTAATCCTTTTGTTAGCTAGGCCCAGGTCCTCGTCTTCTGAACGGAGGTCCTCCGGTTCAGATTCCGCGGCCGCTGTGCGTCCTGACCTGGGGAATGTCAGTTTCTTCTGCTTGTGGTTAGGCATGGTGTTATTGTCTTTTGATTTTTAATCTTCCAAAAATCCGTTAGGTCTGATTTTGAGGATGTTTTCCTTGGATTGAGTCTGGGAGTTTCAGTGTTAGGCTGCTATCACCATGGCGTCCAGACCGGAAGTCTCTCACCAGTTGTTGTTTATATATACACACTCGCCCCCTCCTCTCATGGTACCAGAGTCTGCTGTGCGGTCTGCCCAGTAGATGGTGTGGCCTGCTAGCTCCACAGCTAGGTCGGGGATGTTTTCATGCAGCCAGGTCTCTGTTATCACCATAACGCAGCGGTTCATGCAGTTGTTCATAATCCGTAATTTAATGTCGTCCATCTTATTGATGAGAGAGCGGGCGTTGGAGAGGAAGATGCTGGGGACAGCCAGTTTATATGGAGACGCCCTCAGCCTTGCGTGGATCCTGGCTCGCTTGCCCCGCTTTTTCTTTCTCTCATGCGGGTGTTTACATATCCTTTTCAGCCTAGGCTTGAACTGGGTGCCTGTCTGCTCCCGTATAGCTGGACGCTGTATTTCCTTCGGAAATGAGGTCAAATTTGCTGGAGCCCACCCGATCCAAACTTCTTCAGGCTCATGAGTTCATTTTGGGTATAAATCCTCTTAGTCCCGTTAGCGCTAACACTAGAAAAGCTGCTTGTGAAAAGAGAGTGCTGAGCCACTGCGTTGGCATGCGCCACTATTTTTTAAACTGTAGGAAATATGTGTGTGTGTGTGTGTGTGTGTATATATATACAGTATATATATACAGTATATATATATATATATATATACCTTACATAAAAAATAACAAAAACATGTCATACACACCATGTTATCGCCAAACAAATAGTCTACATTGTCCTCTTACATACATTATATATTTTCTTTTTTTTAACTCCCCTTCTCTCTATTTCTCTTTCTTTCCTGCATCTCTGAACTGAGTTTTGATCTAAAAATATCTGTTTTCACCAGCATTTCAGTCAACGTTTGCCAATGGAGCTTAACTTACACTGACTTAGGTGAACTCTGCAAAACTTAGCCCAGCGCTCAGGAACTATTACAAATTGAGGACAACTTTCACCAACGTTTATTTCCAAATGTCAGCAAATTTTCAGCATGCTGAAAATTCTCAACGAATACAACTTTGCCAGCGTTTGCTAACAAACACCAACTTTGATCAACTTTTGCCAGCAGAGCCAGATGTTTGCCAAAACATTAGTAAAAGTTGGTCCAAACGTTGCAGTGTGAATCCACCAAAAAAAGCAGGTCCAGGATGGCAGGAAGCCTCTACAAATGCTGGTCTTTACATGAGCATTGCTTGACGCTGATGTCAGCTTAACTGCGCTGAGTATTCCTTTGCTTAAGTTAACCTGTTGCACCTCTGTGTACCGCGGGCGGGCACGTCTCTGGGTCCTAGAGCGCACGAGGGCGCACGAGGGCGCTGTGTCCTAGGAGGCACTGAAAAATAAAACTTCATTTCCGTTCTTCCACTACAGACACAGCCGCGAACAGAAAGCCAAAGGAGTGCTTTGATTGGTTTAGATGTGATTGACCTCTCATTCGACTAATAAGAGCCTTGAATTGGGTTTCTGAAACCTTGAAGAACCAATGACTGAAAACCTAGCAAGAAGGACCTGCCTACCGACGGCTGCGAATGCAGCGAGCCAATTGAAGCACAGAAGTTCGAAAGCTGTTTTGTGTAAGGCTGGGTGAAGAGAGACTGGCTGCTGCAGCAGATGAAAAAAGGACCCGCAGGAAGAACCGCCACAGACCCAGCAGCACGGAGACCACCCACAAGTGCGACCTGTGTGACAGGGACTGCCATTCGCGCATCGGCCTGTTCAGCCACAGGCGGTGCTGTCCCAGCAGAGTAGACGTTTAGGATTCTCTTCCATGGTCATCATAGCCCGTCCACATGCTGTTGTGGACAGGTAAGTGTTATAAGCTAAATTATTCTTTATCCCTGAAAATTGTAATCAAAAATTACTTTTGACCGATCGATAAATTACAACTGTGCGGCGCACGCAGTCCGAAGTCTGTGTGCCGCGATACACGGTTCGTGCGCCGTGTCCTGACCGTGAACGCCCCCCCCCCGCTACTCTTCTGTAGCGGGGGGGGGGGAGTTGTTATCTTCTACATTACAAATATTTTAGAATAATTTTTAATGCACTGTAGGTTATTTTTTCTTGTAAAAAAAAAGCCACACATTTTTTACGTGGCATGCTTCTTTGTTTGTGGGGGCTTGTTTGTTCATTCATTCATGAATGAATGAATAAACACCCCCCCCCCCACACACACACACACACAGCCCTGAGTGTCACCTTTCATTAGAGCCCAAGATGAAGCTTCTATATTGAATCATTCAAAAGTTAGACGTTTTTCTAAACTGTGCCATTTGGCACAATTTGGCACAGTTCAAAAACACCTGGGAACTACCTGAGAACAAAGCTGTGTAATATATTCATTTTTTGTGGTATTGTTACAAAATTTTGACCTCAGCTGGATAACACTTGGTTCTACATTTCTGTTGCATTTTCCAGCCCGGATCTGAAGCTGTGTGTTATTTGCAAGCATTTGTATCCAAAAAAACACCCAGGCCAAATTTATTTTCTTCAAGTTCAGTATGTTTAGATGACTGTTACTCAGTGGCAGGAGCACTTAGAGAGATTATGACTGTTTTGCCAAAAAATTCAAAGTGTTTTCTTTTAAATGAGACCAACCCCATGAAGATGCTGCAAAGGGCTGAAGAACAGCTTTTGATTTACTTTGGGTACGTTATTTTTAGGCGTTTTTAGGGAAATTGACCAGAGTGCAAGGGGTTAACCTAAGTTGGCAACTGCTGCACATATGCTAGCCCAAGTTGACAAAAGTTTGACAGAGCTGAATGCAATGCTGGGAAATGCTAGCAAAAGTTTGTAAAAGCTTGTAAAAGTTCACAAAAGTTGGTGTATGCTCACAAACGTAATTTCACTAATGTTTGGACTGCTCTGATTTTTCAAAACGTCAATAAAAGTCGGTCCAAACGTTATAGTGTGAACCCAGCTTTAACAATCTATCCACGGAGAGAATAGCTTGCTTACCTTCTTGGATTTTTTTGTTTCCTAATGGGGAAAAAGCTTCCTTCTCCCTTCCATGATTTCCTTTAGAAATTGATCATTTAGACCATAATTGGTATTTTTAAGCTGCTTGCCCTGCCTCTGTACCAGAATTTTTTGCTTGAAATGTTCAAATTTGGCAACAATAGGTCTGGGACGTTTATTTTGGGGATTTTTTTGTCCAATGCGGTGGACTCGGTGGAAGGTAATTGATTTTGTAACTTCGGGGGACAGTTTCAGCTTTGTGGACATGAATTCATGGACCAGCTGTTTTGGATTTTCATTATTTTTTTCAGCAATTTAGAAAAAAACAAGGTTATCTCTCATGCTGCGTGACTGCAAATTGAGAACTGTCGCCTTCATTTTCCGGTTCGCTCTTTCAGCAACGCCAAGTTGTGTGGTTAGCGTGTTTACTGACTTTTTCAAGCTACTGTTTTCTTCTAAGAGAGGAACGAGCTCCAGACTTTCTCGTACGTTCTGGAATTCTTTATGGAGCAGTTCGGCCAACCATAATAGTCTACCATCCATGCTGATAAGTTTATTTTCAATAGAAAAAAAGGATATCACGAACCTCTGAGCCCTCCTGTGATTTCTCGGATGTTAAATTCAGAGAGTCCGCGGTGCTTGGACACGGAGGAGGAGGAAGAACCGGGAGATACATTGTCCTCCATGTTAGAGTAGTGATAATAAAACTAGTCTATATAATTCTCAAGTTCCTCCAGCTCCATCAAGAAGATGGCAAAATGATATACGACAAAAATGAAGACAGGAACAGATAGTCAATTAGCAGATTAGTTACAAAAGAAAAGAAATGCTACCTGTGGAAAAGTCTGCTTATGCTTTGTCGATGCGTCGCCATTTTGGATTATTGCGCAACAGTCTCGGAACGTCTCGTGATCACAGCGTCGTGCAACCTCCTAATTGTTTTCGCGCATTTCATGTTCAAATACAAAGGAGAGAGGCCCGGTGAAGCAACACCAAATGCAGCCTCTAAAGGATTGGATTATTGTGTGTCCTCCTTTTCCATTGTCTGTGTAATGTACTTAATATGTGTATAACATATAGTCTTCTTAATCTGACATAAAACTTTAGTTAAAAATCACGGTCAGAGGCTGCACAGTATCATTACTCCAATGAAGGGGGGAAGGGGTGCTTGAGCACTCTAGGCGCAGGAGTTTGTCCATGTTGGTACTTGTTGCTCTTCTTCTACACTGAGGCTAAGCACCAAATTAGCTAAGGATAAAATCAGAAAGTCAAGTGTACCGAGTGTTATGTCCACAAAACCTGGTATTGAGGAGATGGACGAGGAGGCTGCACTGAACACTGCTTTATTAATAAATTTGTACAATACATGTTGTACAGCTACATGGTGGAGTCGTCCGGGCAAAGCGCAGCCCCAACTGGCGGACGCCCCTATTTTAGGGTGGTGTGATGACGCGACCAGAAAGTGGTGTCATCACACCGCACTTCACAATAAATCCCTATCCCACATCCCCCTCCCCCTTTACAAAATCAGAAACACATCCAATTAAACCCACCCAAATCTGGAACACAAACTCCACACAAACACACCAAATAAAGCAAACACAAAACCATAAGGAACACTAGAACACTAAAAAATACCTCCAGAACTAAGCTAGGTCCAGTGGGTAGACTGCCACACGGCCTGCACGGCAAAGTGGTTTATTCTGCCACTTGTCCCTTTTTTTTTTAAACAGTCCGGCCATGCTCCTACCTAAAAAGTCCTTTTATTTTTTTTCTTTATCGTCTCCCATAGTAAATGTGGGTTGGGTGGGAAAAATAGTTCAGTCCGAGGGCTTTCAAACGCGCTCGCGGTGGCCGCCTCCCTGGAGCTGTTGGACCCCCGTGGTCAATGTTTATGATGCCAGGACCTGGGTCCCACACTGCGGCAGCCGACTCCCGTGGAGCCCCGCCGCTTGGAGCTGCCACCTGGACACGCCGTAGTCTATTCACGTGCCGAACCGAATTGTCTGTCTGCCAAAAGCATGTTGTCCTCAGCCAAACCACGATCCTCAGCAGCGCCTTACTTGTTTTCATGTACTGTCGTTGCACTCCCAGTGGCTCTGCGTGCTCGTTCAGCTTAGGACCTCTGCCGTGCTGCGGCGATTCTGTTGTCACCATGTTCGATGCGGACCCTTCACCCGCTGTCTTCGTTGCTGACTGCGGCTCGTCTCGGGTACAGAAGCAGTCCAGTACCTCTCCAGTGTCGCTCGTTGAAACAGACCCTCCACCTGCCAACTCGGTCACTCCAACTACAGCTGGCCGAGTGCGGGCACCAAAGCCGTCTGGCTCCTCCACTGAGCTGCTCTCCTCCCGAGAGCATGAAGTGTGTGCTTCGGTGTCGGTCGTTAAATCGGATTCTTCACCCGTCCGCTCAGTTGTAACCTCCGTTGCTTGCTGGGCAAGGGCACGGGAGTACTCCAGTTCCTTCTCGTTGTTGTCTGAAGTGCTCTGCTGTGCCACGCCATGCATCTTCTCTGTACCTGGCTGCCGTCGCTGTGCTTCAGGGCTCTCAGCATGCTCGCACTCCTCCCCCTTCTGCCGTGTTCACTCTGCCAGCTAACACCGCCTGTCTGGGTAACTTCTGTGCTTGGCACCCCTTCAGCCCCGTGGCTAATTTCTCCATTGCTACCAGCTGGGCCGTTAGCTCCCCCAAGCTAGCTAGCTTAGTGTCTTTTGGCGCCATTAGCATCTCAGCCTGCAGCTTTGTGCTACATGTATGTTCGGCAAAGTAGCTTGCAAGCCGTTCTACACCATCCATATATGATTCCGGCTCCCCTAATGTGTGGAAAGTTCTCTGACCTTCTACGCCGAGTTTGCGAACCATAAGTGCTCACTTCCTTACTCCGTTGAGTTTACCCAGGCTCAATGTCGCAATGTACATCTTAAACGCGGCCGACCAGCAAGGCCACACGATTGCTGGCTCCCCTGGGTGCTCCAGAAATGGCCATAGAGGTGCCCCGCAGGCCTCCATGAGTTAATCCTCAGTTGCCAAATATTATGTCCGCAAAACCTGGTATTGAGGAGATGGACGAGGAGGTTGCACTGAACACTGCTTTACATATTGTACAGCTACATGGCGGAGTCCCAAATGGTGGACGCCCCTATTTTAGGGCGGTGTGATGACGCAACCAGAAGGTGGTGTCATTACACCGCACTTCACAGTAAATCCCTATCCAATACCGAGTACTGTGTTTGTGCTTCTATTTTATATAGAATGAAAATGGAAGATATTATAGCTAAACTTAAAAAATTCTCAAATTGGACTTTCAATCAAAACTGGCAGTAATCTCGATTGAGACAGAGATTTTTAAAACGAAAAGAAGACAAGTAGGACTTTTACAACAAAGTCATTGAGATTTTTGTCCAGAGGGATAGGCAGATGGATTTCATTTACAAGTCAAGGTAAGACCATGCATACTTGTTTTATATACTTGAATTTGTATTGAATTGTGGAGCTACAGGGTGCACAGCAAATGCGCTCTCTGAGCCTCTATAATTTTAGTTCTTCTTTGGCCTAAAACCAGTAGTCTATAATCAATTTTGGGCCCCCAAAATTTGTCTGTAAAGTAACTCAATACATTTTATTTGTGTAGCCATGGGTCTTTGCACTTTGTTTACATTCAGTAGAGTTGAATGAAATGAAAACATGGAAGCATGGAGTTAGTCAGCGGAACTTTAACTGCCTTTCTGCAAAACCAAAGCAACTGGAGTGTACTACTATTTCTGCTTCTTCCCTTCACAATAAAAACTCCAGACTTGCATTGCAGAACTGAACTCACTGCATTCTATCAAGAGCCAATTCAGTAAAATGCCTTAGTTGCTTAATTAATAAATTGTTTAAATAATCGGATTCTATAATGTACAATTAGCAGATCATAAAACATGCAAACTTTCAACTGAAATTAAATTCAAGCTTATGCTATAGTGTTCATAGATTTGTAAATCTGACTTTGAAAGAGTCAGCGCCTCACCACCCACAAACCTCACCGCACATCGCTGACCTTTGCTTCATTTTCAAACTGTTGTCTTCAGTGCCAAATACAAGTAATATAGGAAACAATCCCCAGGGTGATGACAAACTCACATATGCTAACCCCCATCATCTCTTCTTGTCCCAGAAGCATGTGCTGTGTTCAAAACATTTCTTGTTACCATGGAAACAATGTCAGAAACAAAGATGATGTTCTTGCATTTTGGTGCACTTTGCTATTTATCCATGTGAAAAGAAACCAAATCATGAGGGAAGGGGGGTGACCCAAGTTTAAAAAAAATGTATGGGGTATGGGGAGGGGTGTGCCTGCGAGTCGGGAGGGGCTGGATTAGGGGGGTAGTGCCTCTCTGCAATGTGGGCTCACCTGGGCGAGGGGACTTCTTTGGACGTGGGGGTCCCCGGGGTGTGTGGCCGAGGCGCTGGGGCGGGACCACTGTGGGGGTACCTGGGGGGGCTCACGCCGGGGGGCGCTGGCTGGTCTCTGTCCTGGGGGGTGGGGTCGCTGGCCTCCTGGTGCCTGGGGCCCGGGGGCGGATGTTGGCCCCGCTGGGGGGGGGTGGGGGTCGGGCAAGTCCGGGGGTGTGGGCTCACTGCGCCGGCCGCCGGGCAGCCTGCCCTCCCTTGATCGTCTCTCCGGGGGTGGATGCTTGGCTTTCCTGGGGCTTGCTGACCTCGGGGCTGGGGGTTGGTGGCGCTGCCTTGCCTGCTCGGGGTCCTCGGGGGGAGGGCTGCTGCGACCGGCCCTCCGCTCGTATGTTTCCTGACAAACCACTCACATGCACACACTTATTTTGCGCGCGTTCTCATATATAGGCACACAGACATACATGTACAAGTGTCTCTCCTTTAACAGGTGCAGAAACCAGACTCGTGTTGAAACATCTCCGGTGGAAGAAGCAGTTTGTCTTTTGTTTGTTTTAGTTGTCTCTTTTTTTTGTCTGTTCCCCTCCCTTTTTTTTCCCCCCTTCACACACTTCCTTTCCCTCTTCCCCATCCTGTTGGGTCTTCCATGGGTAAAACAATTAAAATAAAGTATTAAAAGTTATTACAGGAGGAGTTACAACAATATACAGTGCAAAGTTAGGCACTGTATAGGCTCCTCTTGGCAAAGTAAATCTGTTTTGGCACAGTAGGGTGACAGATCCCTGTTCTGTTTGCCTAGCTGCCTGACAGGACAAAAAAAAAAAAAAAAGTTTTAAAAAAAATGCCAAGTAAAGCAAATATATAAATTACACAGGGTTACAAAAATATTTTTTTTGTAAGTTGTCTGTATTTTTTCAACTGATTTAAGACAGTTTTGCACCACTGAATCTGAAAATGACATCTGTTTCTCTCGATCAGGTGCTAAGTAAAAACCTGTACTTACTTAGTGCTGTGCATGTATTTTCCTTTATATAAAGGTAATGTAAATTAAATGTTACATCATCATTGATCAAAATTCAGAGAATTTCAAGCCATAAAAAAGAATTTTGCATCATATAAAGCAAAAATACCCGTACATGTAAACAAAAACAAATAAAAAAACATGTGGCCATAATTCAAAAGGTTGACCTGACTGAGCAAAACCAATGTGATTTTTGGATTCAGCACATCAAAATTGTCCTAAATCAGCTAAATCAGCTGATCAGCTAAAAAAAAACCTTAGACAATAAATTTGGTGTTGACCAGTGTTATCATTACTATATCATTAAAAAATCATTAAATATCATTACTAAAAGTTTGTACCATGGGATACCACAAGGTTCTATCTTAGGGCCATTGCTGTTTAGTATATGCATCCATCCATCTGTGTGTGATGATGTTGAAATCTTGATATATGCTGATGACAGTGTATTATGCACATGGTAACAATCCTGAACAAGTTGCTGCTAAATTAACATCCACTATGCAGAAAGTTGTAAGGTTGTTGAACAATTCTTGTCTTACTCTGAATACAGGGAAAACAGTGACCATGTTCTTTCGGTGTTTAGGTAAACAATTAGTGGGAATAAACCCAGCAATCCTATATTCAGACAGCTAGAGATGAATACCCGTAGTTGCATTTCAATGCAGTAGTGTAGGTGCAGATAGTGACAGATATGATTGCACATGATCAGTATTGCAGTGACGTACAGACAGCAGCAGATATGGCATTTGTGCAGATGGTTGTGGTTAACGTGCAGAGACATATAGCAGCAAAAGTACAACAGTATTATTGTTGATGTGCCAGTCTTTCTGTGCCAACATCTGAGGTAGTTATTGTGCAGGTGTTGCTGTCGGGGGGGGGGGGGGGGACTGAACAGAGTTCAGGATCCTAATGGCCTGATAAACGAAGCTGTTCAGCAGTCTTGTGGAGCAGGCCCGGAGGCTACAGTACCTTTTCCCCAAGGGCAAGGGGCTGAAGAGGGAGTGTAGAGGATGGGAGGTGTCGCCTGTGATGTTGATGCCTCTGCGGGTGAGGCAGGTGGAGGGGGGGCGGGGGGGCACCGATGATCTTGCTGGCTGCATCTACTACGCATTGTAGTGTCTTGTGCCCAATTAGCCATTTTCCTTCCCCGGTGTTATGTGATTCATTAGTGTTACAAGATCTCAGGTGTGAATGGGGAGCAGGTGTGTTAAATTTGGCGTTATCGCTCTCACACTCTCTCATACTGGTCACTGGAAGTTCAACGTGGCACCTATGGCAAAGAACTCTCTGAGGATCTGAAAAAAAGAATTGTTGCTCCACATAAAAATGGCCTAGGCTTTTAAGAAGATTGCCAACACCCTGAAACTGGGCTGCAGCATGGTGGCCAAGACCATACAGCAGTTTAACAGGACAAGTTCCACTCAGAACAGGACCTCGCCATGTTGACCAAAGAAGTTGAGTGCATATGTCATATCCAGTGTCATATCCAGTGGTTGTCTTTTGAAAATAGACATATGAGTGCTGCCAGCATTGCTGCAGAGGTTGAAGGGGTGGGGGGTCAGCCTGTCAGTGCTCAGACCATACGCCGCACACTGCATCAAATTGGTCTGCATGGCTGTCATCCCAGAAGGAAGCCCCTTTTAAAGATGATGCACAAGAAAGCCTGCAAACATTTTGCTGAAGACAAGCAGACTAAGGACGTGGATTACTGGAACCATGTCCTGTGGTCTGATGAGACCAAGATAAACTTATTTGGTTCAGATGGTGTCAAGCGTGTGTGGCAGCAACCAGATGAGGAGTACAAAGACAAGTGTGTCTTGCCTACAGTCAAGCATGGTGGTGGGAGTGTCATGGTTTGGTTGCTGCATGAGTGCTGCCGGCACTGGGGAGCTACAGTTCATTGAGGGAACCATGAATGCCAACATGTACTGTGACATACTGAAGCAGAACATGATCCCCTCCCTTCGGAAACTAGGCCGCAGGGCAGTATTCCAACATGATAAGCACCCCAAACACCCCTCCAAGACGACCACTGCCTTGCTAAAGAAACTGAGGATAAAGGTGATGGATTGGCCAAGCGTGTCTCCAGATCTAAACCCTATTGAACATCTGTAGGGCATCCTCAAACGGAAGGTGGAGGAGCGCAAGGTCTCTAACATCCACCAGCTACGTGATGTCGTCATGGAGGAGTGGAAGAGGATTCCAGTGGCAGCCTGTGAAGCTCTAGTGAACTCCATGCCCAAGAGAGTTAAGGCAGTGCTGGAAAATAATGGTGGCCACACAAAATATTGACACTTGGGCACAATCTGGACACTTTCACTTAGGGGCATACTCACTTTTGTTGCCAGCAGTTTAGACATTAATGGCTGTGTGTTGAGTTATTTTGAGGGGACAGCAAATTTACACTGTTATACAAGCTGTATGTTGACTACCTTACATTGTATCAAAGTGTCATATCTTCAGTGTTGTTGAATGAAAAGATATAATAAAATATTTACAAAAACGTACGGGGTGTACTCACTTTTGTGAGATACTGTACACTTCCACAAACATGTGTTGACACTTTGATAGATCTTTAAATAAAATATTCTTAAACTCTTAAGAACCCAGACCCTATCGCCTTCAAGGAAAATTATGGGGTCTGGGTTTTTATGGGTTAAATAAAACAGGGTGCCCATTTGCACCAGATTGTCATCCCATCGTTTGAAAACACCTGATTCTAATTTCACCTTCAAATTACCTGTTAATCCTAGAGGTTTACAAACTTTTGCCACTCACCGATATGTACTATCGGATCATTCTCCTCAATAAATAAATGAAAAGGTAAAAATATCTTTGTTGTTTTTTTTTAAACTGGGTTGTCTTTATCTACTTTTAGAACTTGTGTGAAAATCTGATGTTTTAAGTCATATTTATGCAGAAATGTAGAAAATTCTAAAGGGTTCACTAACTTTCAAGCACCACTGTAGTTTTAGATTCTTACATTTGATGTTTGGATCCCATTGGATGGTTGTTGAATCGTCTTGCTTATAACTCATGATCTGAATCATTATTTACCATTCACCACAGCCCTTTAAAACCTAAGATTGGTTATTTCATCAGCTCAGATTTAAATTTATCATGGATACAGCTGAGGCTCCAATGAAGGGATGAACAGGATTATTATGAATAATACCAAACCATCAACATTTTCCACTTAATCAGTTTAACAGCTATCCTGTACATATATTATACAACTACAAATGTATGACTACTGCATTATCTTTTTCTACTTTTTCTTATTTTTTAGACTGTGCAGCATTGTTGTCAAATGCTTCCTTTCATCTCAATCATGTCATTGAAAGCAAAAGAAAAAGTGTGTACTTGGATTTGTCTTGGAATGTAGGCACAGGATTTTCAGCACCATTGAAATTATGTTTCCCTGCAGGGGGCCTGTGAACATGCCTGATTCCTTTTCTTTAAGATCTTACAGAAGGAGAAATGGCACTACAGCTGCTATTGACAGCCACTGCTGGATTTAAGAAAAATGTCAGAACTGTCAGGAATCAAACTCACTCCTGGTGAACTAAAAAAAAAAATGTAGCTTTAAAGAATTGTGTTCACATACTATAAAAGCTTGATGCTGAAAAGAAATCAGTCCTTGCCTTTGATAACAAGTTATATACGCACATTTTACAAATTCACTCATTAAACTGTAGGAAATTGACATGTATTCTCCTTGGGTTTTAACTTTCCTTTTTTTTTTTGCCTATTGCATATTTTTTTTTCAAAGGATTAATTTCATGTTTTGACATTGTCTGCTCATAAATAATAATGAGCCCCATAATCTGACTGGACACAGGTTTTTACTTGTTTTTTGAGCGAGATAATAACAAGCAGAGCCGTTTCCTGGTTTTGAGGGGGTCCTATACAAGACTGTGTTTGGGGGCCCCCTAATGCATCGGTCTGGTACACAAGAAAAAGAACAGGCTTCTCACTTCCCAGCAGCCCTTGCAGCTGATGGGGCATGTCAAATGTTTGAAAATAAGCATCATCTCCTTAGTTAGATTGTAAGTGTACTCTGTGTCACTGTTGTACATGTTGTGTCCATTATTACAGGAATAACAAGGAAGTAAGAACTCAGTTAACAGGGCTTTATTCTGGGTAACAAACTATGTAGATAAGGCTTACGGCACTCGCCTGCATGCCAGGTGGCTCCCACGACGAAAGAGGCAGAGCCTCTTCCGCCCACTTCATTTATACCCCAAGTGGCATCACTACCGGAAACCGGCAGTTAGTCACCCCAGTCTAACCCCGATCCAACCCGGCCGCCATCTTACTAATACCAGCTTTTTTCATATGTAACCCCCCCCCCCCTTTAAAAAATGTCAGGAACGCAAACAACCCACCCTAATTTGTCACCCGACTCACGCACTAAAGAGAAAAAAAACATATGTACAAAAATAAACTAGAAAAGCACTCAGAGAGCGCAGACCTCCGCCAAGCGCCACAGTTCCCCCCATACAGTGTTTGTGTGTACGTTTTCAGATTCATTGACCATGAAAACATATGACTAGCAATTGGATTCACAATGATAGGATTAGTGGTTCAGTAGTTATTGACGAAAATGGCATTTTCCGTAATGGCGGTTTAGCGCCACAGTTCCCCCCATACAGTGTTTGTGCGTACGTTTTCAGATTCCTTGACCATGAAAACATATGACTAGCAATTGGATTCACAATGATAGGATTAGTGGTTCAGTAGTTATTGACGAAAATGGCATTTTCCGTAATGGCGGTTTAGCGCCACAGTTCCCCCCATACAGTGTTTGTGTGTACGTTTTCAGATTCCTTGACCATGAAAACATATGACTAGCAATTGGATTCACAATGATAGGATTAGTGGTTCAGTAGTTATTGAGGAAAATGGCATTTTTCATAATGTCGGTTTTCTTCTGGACGGTGATCTGGATCACCACCAAAATGTAATCATCTGTAGGATACCCCATTTCTGACAATCTGTGAAAATTTCATGAAAATCCGTCCATAACTTTTTGAGTTATCTTGCTAACAAACAAACCGACAGACAGACAGACAGACAGACAAACCAACACCGATGAAAGCATAACCTCCTTGGCGGAGGTAATAAACTCTTATCCATTCACACAACTAAGGCTGGGGGGCTGGGTAGACTGCCAGCACCCCCTACACAGCTGAGCGGGTTATTCTGCCGCTAAAAGAGAACAATTTAACAAAACAAAATAAGGCTGTGTTGCTAACTCAAAACAATCCCCTTAACAATGCTAAATACAGTATATATCACACACAAAACCACAACACACACTACTGGCGGCCCCCACCCCAACTCCCACCCCACAATGGGCATTCAAAACAAAATCACGTTGGGTGTTCAATGAAAATAGCTCAAACAAACCAGGTAGGCTCAAATATACCATAAACGTAATTAGTTACCTAGCCACCACCCCTCTGGCTGTAAAATTTAACATACAAATACTAATTAAACAATAACATTCTAAAACTCAGTACTAAATCAGACATACCACCATGCTGGCTAATAAAATTTATTTATTTTTTTGAATGAATTTATTTATTTTATTTTTCGGATAGTACATTACAGGTTAAAAGAAACTGTATAATATAACAAGGTCAAATTAGACAAAGACTCCTTCTACTATACAATTCCACGTGAGTTATCCGAAATGGGTGATGGCTGAAGCTGCAGCTTATATTGCCCACCCATATTCCATCCAAGAATTCAAAGGAGAAAAAAGAGAAAACAAGACAAGAGCGATTACAATTTAAAACAAGGCTAAGACAAAATATGACTGAGAGAAAAAGAAAACTGAGCTAGTCTAAGTTAAGCGGTTACTATTCAAAAACAAATCTAAGACATAGTGTCACAGAGAAAAAAGAAAAACTAAGCTATAACACAACACAGGCTGGAAATGTCAATCCTTATGTGAGTTTACATGTCGTCTTGTAAATATGTTTGGAGTATTTCTTCCTTTAGTTTTTGTTTAAATTGTCCAAGCTTTGTACATGATTTTAATTCAGGTCCAAAATCGTTCCATAATCTGACACCTTGCACTGAAATACAGTGTTGCTTGGTAGTTGTTCTCACTGTAGGCTTTTGAAATATACATGTTCCTCTGAAGTGATATCGTTTCTCCCTTGTTTGGAACAACTTTTGGATATTTGCGGGCAGTGATAGATTCTTCACTTTGAACATTATTATTGCGGTTTTAAAGTCGATCAGATCTTTCAACTTGAGAGTTTTTTGTTTAAGAAAAAGTGGGTTTGTTGGTTCCCTGTAAGCTGCTTTGTTGATTATTCTAATAGCTCTCTTTTGAAGCATAAAGAGTGGATATATGTTTGTTTTATATGTATTTCCCCATACTTCATTACAATATGTCATGTATGGGAGTATTAATGAATGATACAAGGTGTATAGTGTGGGTTGATTCAGCAAATTTTTCACTCTGTGTAATATTGCAATTGATTTGGATACTTTACCTTTTATATAATTAATATGTGGCTTCCAACACAGTTTGTTATCAATTATTACTCCAAGGAATTTAGTTTCGGATACCCTTTCAATCTCTACACCATTTACACTGAGTTTGGGTACTGGGTAGTTGTGATGGTTGTTAAAGACTATAAATTTTGTCTTGCTTAAATTGAGCGTTAATTTGTTTGAGTCAAACCACAGTTTCAGCTTTCCTAATTCCTTTCCGAGTGTATCCAGAAGTTGTTCCAAGTTGTTTCCACTGCATAGCAGGTTAGTGTCATCAGCAAACAATATTAAGTCCATTTTTTCTGAAACTTTACATATATCATTTATATACATATTGAATAATAATGGTCCCAAAACTGAACCCTGTGGGACTCCACAGGTGACCTTCAGTAGCTCTGAGTTTTTGTTGTTAACACATACAAACTGATATCTATTCTTTAAGTAACTTCTTAACCAGGACAGTGCTACCCCTCTGATACCACAATTTTGTAGTTTCTTTAATAATAGATTGTGATCTACTGTATCAAATGCTTTTTTAAGATCCAGGAATACTCCAACTGAATACTCTTTATTTTCAATGGCTGTTGATATTTTTTCTGTAAATTCCATTAAGGCATATGCTGTTGTCCTTTTGTGTCTGAACCCATATTGCTGCTCACACAATAAATCATTCTTCAGTATGAAGTTGTCAATTCTCTCATAGAATATTTTTTCAAGTATCTTGGAAAATTGCGGTAATAGTGAAATTGGTCTGTAGTTGGAGAGTTCCCCTCTGTCGCCTGTCTTGTAAATCGGAATTACTTTAGCTATTTTCATTGCATTGGGAAATATACCTGATTGGAGAGACAGGTTACAGATATACGTCAGTGGTTTCACTATGCATTCGATAACAGTTTTGACTAGTAGCATATCAATACCATCGCAGTCAGTAGATGTTTTACTTTTGAACGATTTAACAATTTCAATGACCTCTCTTTCGTCTGTGTTCTTTATGAAGATGGTGTCTTTTACAGCAGTGTTATTGCATATTGAATCACCTGTTGGCACCGTAGTGGGTATTTCTCGGGCCAGTTTAGGTCCAATGTTAACAAAAAAATTATTAAATTCATCTGCAGGTGAAGCTATATTCACATTCGGAGTCGATTTATTATTTTTTGGAGTGTTAGTTGGGTAGCTGGTATTTCTGCTTTTATTTCCAAGGATACTGTTGATTATTGTCCATGTATTTTTAATGTTGTCTTTGTTTTTTTCCAGTTCTTTACTGTAATAGTCTCTTTTACTACATCTTATTATATATGTTAACTTATTTTTGTATGTTTTATACCGCTGCTCTGCTTCTTTTGTCCTTTTCTTTAGGAAAGCTTTATATAATAAATTTTTCTTTTTACACGCCTTTTGTAGTCCTTTGGTTAGCCATGGTTTGTCAGTAAATTTGTGTTTAAGCTTTTTTTTAACTAATGGGCAGTTTTTTTCATAAAGAGTGGTTACAATGTTTGTAAATGTGTCATAGGCTTCATTTACATCTGATACATAGACTTCTGTCCAGTCTTGCTTCAGCAAGTCCTCTTTAAAAGAACTGATTGCGTTTGGTGATTTGTGTCTGAACGATTTTGAGATTTTTTCTGGGTTTGGCCCCGTGTGGCCATGGATAAGTGCAAAGATTGGCAAGTGGTCGCTTATATCATTTATCAATAATCCACTTTCTATTTTCTTGTCGAGAACATTGACAAACAGGTTGTCAATAAGTGTAGCAGAGTGAGCTGTGATTCTACTGGGATGTGTTATTGTGGGATATAGACTCATGCTGTACATAGAGTTCATGAACTCTGTAACTACATTTTGTTGATGTGGATTAAGTAGATCAATATTGAAATCTCCACAAATTGCTACCATTTTCTTACTAGTAATATTATTGTACAGCTCGACTAATTTATCTCTGAATGTCTCAATGCAAGTTCCCGGCGTTCTGTATATGCAGCTTATGATTAGATTTTTTGTTTTGTCTAGGTCAATCTCAACAGTAACACATTCCAGAATCCCTGGTAGTGCTGAGGACATTTCATTTACAAGCTTACATCTATATAGGTCATCAATATACAGTGCAACACCACCACCCTTTTTTTGAGATCTGTTAATGTTAAACATCTGATATCCCTCTATTGCCATCAGGGGAGCCTGGTCTGCATTAAGCCAGGTTTCAGAGACTGCTATAGCTGTGAATTTTCTGTTTAGCTGTTTTAAATAGTCCTGAATCTGTGAGAAGTTTTTGTTAAGACTTCTGCTATTGAAGTGTATTATTGACAGTTTACCATCTAATTGCACTTGACTTTTGAATTGCTTTTCAGTGTAATATTCACAGTGGTTATGAATATTATTGAAAAAGTGGTTATCAGGATCAATATCATTCTCCATCTCTTGTGGTTTATGTTCAGCATAGTGGCATATTTTTAGAGTTTGAGTTTCCTCACTCTGTGTTTCATAGTCAGTGTTCATTTGTATTTATCTAAGTCAGTAGCATCTCTGATCATTATACTTTTTGCTTGCTCAGGTGTTCCATTTAGTTTAATCCAAATTCTACAATTTCTTGTCCAGGTTGACTGTATCTTATTATGTTTCTTTAGCATCCATGCCTGCCGTGCTAATTCAGCGTTTTTTTTTTGTCAGGTGTTCATTTAGGTAAACTTGAGTTTCCTTTAGTTTTTTGGCCTGCCTCAGTATGTCATTTTTCACCCTCCTGTTCACAAAGCGCATCACAATTGATTTCTTTGTTTTGTTATCTTTCTTCGGTAAAGCATAACAGGCTGAGATCGCATTGGCTTCTACCTTAATGTCTTTATCATTAAGGAACTGAAGCACTTGGTTTTCTAAGGACATTGATTCACTTATGGAAGCATGTTCACCACTCAGTCCTGTAGCGGCATGGGCGTACGACTGATATCTGATGTCTAGTCCACTTATAACTATGTCATCAATGCGAGAACCTTGTTCAAGATCCTCAACGCGTTGCTCCAAAAGACGCCCGTGTTGCTCCAGGTCCATAATTTTTTTGTCTTTTTCTTTTATTATTGAATGTAGGGCTTGTACCTCCTGTATTAGGTCTAATATTTTGTCCTGCTGGCTAGTCACTTTGGCCAGTTCATCTAACACAAAGTTCAGAGTTTTTTTAATTTCTTCCATTTCCTCTTTTTTGGGTGGCATTTTACTGACCTGTGGATAGAAATAAGCAGAGAATCCGGCTAGGCCTCAACTAGCTCGGTCACTACTGGACCCGCCGCTCCTGCGCAGCTTCTCCGCCGAGTGACGCTGCTCAGCTCCGCAGATCACCGCCGTCTATCGCCGGTGCCTGCCTCCGTCTACCTGGCCAGTTATGTCGTGCACCGCCGGCGCAGCCGGAATCCACCGATCACAGCCACTCGTCGCCGTCTGGCTAGGCGGCTCCTCCGCTGGGCCCCGTCTAGGCTCCGTCACCGACCGCCGTCAGTCTGGTAGTTCCTCGGCTGGGCCTCGCAATTGGGCACCGGTTCAGACCACTGTCCTGCTGGATCCAGGTGGCCCCCGTCTCTCGCCAACGCCGCGCCCGAGCTCCCAATCGCCGCCTCGGTTGGTTCGTCCTCCTTTTAAATCCTTCTCTCCTCGGCTCCAGATGGCCAGATGTAAAGAATACCTTCTCACTGCTGCAGTTACTCTGGGTTAGCATCTGGGTTAGCATCAGAGGCGAGCCTTTAGAGGTCGGAAACGGGGCGAAACGGAGCCAGATCTGCCAGAACCTTCACCAGGTCAGCACTGGGTCGTAAGGGTATTCCCCACGTTTGTTGGTAGCCAACAGAAGTCCTTATTTTGATGGTTTTGCTTAAAATTCTCGGCTCATATCAAGCATTACAAGTGCAGCACCGGAAGTACCGGAAGTATAACCATTTGCATTTATCATGCAAATACACAACCTAGGTTCGCAACTAAACAACTTAACATGCCTTCTGTACTTTCTCTCTTTTCTTCTTTTTTTTAATAGATTTACTGGGGCACCAAATAGTAAAACCACATAAACAGGACTAGGGTAAACACAATTGACACAACACAAAACCCTCAGTCCTTGGATGAATCCCTCTCCAGGCGTCTCCATCTCTTCACCTCAGGGCTCCTGCTGCGCCGTCTCCTCTCCACCAATGGCAGCCGCAGATCCCTCGGGTTCCTCCAGGTGTAAACAGACCTACGCCGATCTGCCCCCATCCAGCTGGGCTCCACCTGGAACCGCCTCTGGTTGTCCAGCTGCTCACATGGACTGTGTTCCCGTTGTACTTGAGCATCAACCTTGGTCATTGAGGGAGCCCTCTTCCTTTCATCCGGATCACCAATCCTGCGACAGGCCTCCATCACCGATCGCTCCGGCTCGCGGGCTCGTTTCGGTCTCCTCTTGGCAGGTCGTCGCTGGGAGCGCTTTACGATCACCACGCTCAGCGGTTTAGCCCCTTTTTCTTCCAGCATCGGCACCTCAACCTCACAAGCCTCACTGGGGGTCCCACAGTGCCAACTGGCACCCTCATCCAGGGCAGCCTGCGTGACGGCATCGGGTCCAGCCCAAGACGGCTCCGCGTGGCATGGCGTGTGCTCTCCATCTGAAACTTTGTCCAGCCAGTCTGAATCCTACACCTCAGCACCCTCCATGACTGGAACAGGCCAGCCCCAAAGTCCATATCCAGACCATTCTTCACCCGACACGTTAGCAATGGAGAACCCAAGACTGTAAAATAGGTTACGCCCCATAATGTTAACCCCGGATGCTGAAACATTGATGTGAACTCTGGGTGCCACACTGTCCTTATACCGGGCCTCCATCTCCACATAGCCCAAAATGGCCAACCTGTTCCGTCCATAACTATAATACTCTTCATAATGCCTCATAATCTGTCGGTGGGGAAACAGTCTCTCCATGGTCGTCAGGTTCAGGATGGAAATAACCGCTCCAGTATCCACCAAAAGTGGAACCTCGATGCCACCTAGCATGACGGTGCAGCCGATCCTCCCTGTCGTCTCTGGGGAGACGTATGCACCACTGTCGGAGTCTTCTGCGCAGCACCTGGTTCACTCCTACGGCTCCTGCGTACGAAGTTGTCGCACACCCTGGCAAAATGGTTCTAAACACCGCACTTGCCACAACACTTTCCTTCCTTTCGCCAGGCACACCTTGGACTTATAGTGGTGCTCAGTGGACCCACAACCATAACACTTTGGCGTACCTGGGGCAGACCTTATCCTGACCATGGAGGCAAAATCATCCTCTCCGCATTTGCCATCACAAGGGTCCAGGATCAGTGCCTCAGCGTGAGACTCATTCTTTTCCAGAGAAACCCCTTCAGTAAGGCCTCTCGCGATGGTCTCTGCCGCCTCGAACTGTTGGGCAAGCTCAACAGCCTCAGCTAACGTCAACTCCCCTGGGTGAGTCAATAACCTGGACCGGGCCGCCGGGCAGCAGATGTGCTCTGCCAGCTGGTCCCGAATCATCTCGCCCTCCAGGGCCCCAAACCTGCATTCCCTTGCCAGCTCATGGAGGTCCGCCAAAAATCTTCTCACAGGCTCTCCTGACCGCTGTCGGCGCTGTCGAAACTGAATGTGCTTCACAGTGACGTTTTCTGGTGCCCTAAAGTACCGCGCCATTAGCTTCACCACCTCATCAAAACTGTCAGCACCTCCAAGGTTCTCAAGAATCTTCTGCCCTTCCATTCCTAAATTATGGACCAACACAGCTCTCGCTCGGAGTTTCTCCATCTCGCCCAGGTTTAAGACAACGAGATAGTTAGTAAAGGCAGCAAACCAACGAGGCCACGGCATGGGCGGCTCGCCTGGGACCTCCAAAAATGTCCGAAAGCTGGCAATGGAACACTCCATTACCACTTTTACCTCGTCACCAAATGCTGTGTCCATAATTACAGGAATAACGAGAAAGTAAGAACTCAGTTAACAGGGCTTTATTCAGGATAAACTATGTACATAAGGCTTACGACACTCGCCTGCATGCCAGGTGGCTCCCACGACAAAAGAGGCAGACTCTCTTCCGCCCACTTCCTTTATACCCAGAGTGGCATCACTACCAGAAACCGGCAGTTAGCCACCCCGGTCCAACCCACCTCCAACCCGGCCGCCATCTTACTAATACCAGCCTTTTTCATATGTAACAGTACATATGCCCAACGTTTGGATGCTGTGATGTTTGACTTTTTGATAACTTTAATTCACCATTATAGGTTTTGTGCACCATGAGTATATGTTCTATGGCAGCAGTACAAGCCCTTGAGTAGGGGTTATCAATTACATATGTACATGTGAGGGCCAGATACTCTTGTAAAAAAAAAAGATTAATATTGTATCTTAAATAACATATTGTAGAGGATGTGCTCAATGATGAGGCTGGGTTTATTTCTCAGGTTCAGTTTTATTATCAGAACACATTCTCTATCAACCTCCAAGCAAGAAAAGAGACAGATCACAGTCACATCACTTCTCTTATACTCCGGAACATCGAAACTCAAGTCACATGGTGTCTGAGCAAACATACAGTCACATTGTAACCCCTTTGATCCTCCACCATTGTCTCTCAGCCTTCGATGGTCCGGGAATCCCTCCAGGGCCTCTCTCTGAGACAAAGGATAAATCTCACACCTCCTCGATACCTCCTGCAAGCTCAGTCCTTTTGTCCCTCGAGACGTGAAGCACACAATAAACATTCAGCAATACATTTGTGGAAAATATGTACCCAACATATGTGCCACATAACCCCCCCCCCCAAACGTCTAATATGGGACAACATAATCAGAGATGCATGGCATAAAAAAACATTACCACATAACAAAAATTCAATCCACCAGTTGCCTAGGTTTAAACCTCCTGCCGTATCTGCTGTAAGCAGGCCTTGCTGCTTCTGCAGTGCCTTCCTGCACCTGTGGATTAGAACTGTTAGCCAAACTCTGTGGGGGTTCTGGAGAAAGCCTTCTCGGTGGTCTACCGCGACGGGGGGCTCTCGCCAACTGCACTTGTTCATCAGCCAAAACGAAAGCAGGTTTAAGTCTTTTTATACAAATCAACTCCTTCCTGTCTCCCAAATCTAGCAAAAAATGCTTCTCTCCTGTTTCCAACACTCTGAAAGGTCCATCATAAGGTGGCCGCAAATTTGGGCAATGAGCATCATGTCTAACAAAAACAAACTCTGCATTTTTTAAAGCCTTCGGCACAAAAACGCGTGGGAAACTGTGATGAACCGGGCCAGGGAGTGTGTTTGATCCTGTGTCGCTCTCAACAGCTGAGCGGGGGGGCAATTTGGTGCAGGGTTGTCGGGGAGAAATTCACCAGGTAAACGGAGAGGCTGCGTAAAAACTAACTCAGCTGGGGAGGCCTGCAAATCCTCCTTAGGTGCAGAACGCTACCCCAATAAAACCCATGGAAGTTTGTCGACCCAATTTGTATCCGTAAGCTACGCTCTGAGGGCCGCTTTCAATGACCTATGAAAACGTTCGCATAAACCGTTAGCCTGGGGGTTATACGCGGTAGTGCGATGAATCTTCACCCCTAGGCTGCGGGCCATCGATGACCAGAGTTCGGAAACAAATTGAGGACCCCTATCGGACGTTATGTCCGACGGAACTCCAAAGCGCGCAACCCAAGCTGTTAAAAACGCGCGTGCGACTTCTTCCGCAGTGGTGGATGCCAGAGGAACCGCTTCTGGCCAGTGCGTGGTGCGATCCACCATCGTCAAAAGGTGTGTGCACCCCTGTGACAACGGAAGGGGGCCCACCAAGTCGACATGCACATGATCAAAGCGCTTAGCCGGGATGTGAAAAGGCTCCAAAGGAGCTCTAGTATGCTTGTGTATTTTGGCTCGCTGACACACTACGCAGGTTGCCGCCCACTCCTTGACCTGTTTATGCAACCCCGGCCAAACAAATTTCTCACCCACTATCTTGATCGATGCGCACACCCCGGGGTGCGCCAGGGAATGGACCGAGTCAAAAACGCGGCGACGCCACGCGGCTGGTACCACGGGGCGTGGCCGACCCGTGGAGACATCGCAGATTAGGGGAGGCATACCCATTTGCAGCACTCTGTCCTCCAGCCTTAACCCTGTTGGTCCAGACTGGAGCACGCGCACATCCGCATCGCTATCCTGCTCCGCGGCCATGGCTGCATAATCTAAACCTACGCGGACCGGGGCTGCGTGCGCTTCCGTGCCGCTACCTTGGTCTGCGGCCACGGCTGCAGATTCCGCCCCCATGGGGCCTGGCGCTGCCACAGCACGCGAGAGACAGTCTGCCACTACATTATGTTTACCTGCGACATGCTGGATATCAGTGGTGAACTCCGATATCGCGGCCGGCTGTCTTTGCTGCCGGTCCGACCAATGTTCTGAAATCTTGGCCATCGCAAATGTTAGCGGCTTGTGGTCCACAAACGCGGTGAAACGGCGCCCCTCCAACCAGAACTGGAAATGGCGAATGGCCAAGTGTAGGGCCAAAAGCTCCCTGTCGAACGCGCTGTATTTTCGCTCGCTATCGCGCAAGGTTTTGCTGAAAAACACGAGCGGCTGCCGGGTCCCTGCTACAAACTGTTCAACGACCGCCCCACCGCTAAATCGAAAGCGTCAGTGGTGAGCGCCATGCGGGCCGTTGGGACTGGGTGTGCCAACAAAACCGCATTTGCCAGGGCTGTTTTGACTTGGGAGAATGCGCGCTTCCGATCCGGAGACCATTCGATTTTATTTGTGGGTTTTTGCTTCTTAAGTGCAGCATACAATGGTTACATGAGCTCCGCCGTGCTTGGGAGGAAGCGGTTGTAAAAATTAACCATTCCCAAAAACTTCTGTAACGCTTTAACCGTTTGAGGTCAGGGAAAATCCGTTATTGCGCGTACTTTATCGGGCAGAGGGACCGCTCCTTCTGGTGAAACGCGATGCCCCAAAAAATCAATTTGCACCACCCCAAACTGGCACTTCGCTGGGTTAATTATTAACCCGTGCTCTGCAAGCCTCTGAAAAACCTCTGTGAGGTGGCTTTCGCGCTCGTCTTCGGACGTGCTGGCTACCAAAATGTCGTCCAGGTAGACGAACACGAAAGGAAGATCGCGTAGAACCGTGTCCATCATACGCTGGAATGTCTGCGCAGCGCTCTTTAATCCAAAAGGCATACGCAAAAACTCAAAAAGCCCAAAAGGAGTTACTACCGCAGTTTTGGGTATATCTTAAGCACGCACTGGGACCTGGTGATAACCACGCACCAAGTCTATTTTAGAAAAAATGCGCGCCCCCGCCAAATGAACCGAAAAATCTTGGATGTGCGGGATCGGGTAGCGGTCGTGCGCTGAGGCGTTATTCAACCTGCGGAAATCACCGCAAGGTCGCCACGAACCATCAGCCTTTGGGACCATGTGTAGCGGTGAAGCCCAGGGGCTTTTAGAACGTCTAATGATGCCCAGTTTTTCCAAGTTGGCGAACTCCTCGCGTGCTATGGCCAGTTTAACTGAGTCCAAGCGCCGAGCTTTTGCAAAAACTGGCGGCCCGGTGGTAGTGATAAAATGTTCCACCCCATGTTTAGCCACTGTCGCTGAAAACATTGGGACTGTGAGTGCTGGGAACTGAGTGAGCAGTGCGTGAAACTTACCACCTGCGGCTATGACGTCGGCCTGTGCAGTCGGCGGAGCCGCCCAGGCTGTGCAGGAAATAGAGTGAAAAGACAGTGCATTAACCAGACGTCTATTAGCAAGATCAACCAATAAACCATGTGAGCATAAAAAATTAGCACCTAACATGTTGAAACTGACTGCTGCTATGACAAAAGTCCACTCGAATGTTCGGCCGTGTAGAGACAGGAGCAGAGTCTTCTCCCCGAAGGTCTTAATCGCCGAGCCGTTCACCGCCGACACCAGGGGACCACTGGAAGGCGCCAGCCGGTCAGCGTAGGAGGGTGTGATGAAACTCAGCTGGGAGCCTGTGCCCACCAGGAGGTGCCTTCCTGATCGCTCGTCCCTCAGGTAGAGCAGCTTGGTCTTTTCGCCGAGAGCCACAGCTGCTACAGACTCCCGGTCTTGGCATTTCCCGAGCGCTTGAACTGGCACGGTGGAATGCACTTGCGTGCTCTCTCAGCGAAACGGTGATGGTAAAAGCAAAGGACGTCGCCCGCTCCGCATCTCCTGGCCTCCGCCGCTGCCGTTGTCAGTGAGTCTGGTGCTGCAGCCTCTGGCCCCCTGCCATCTCCGGGTGTTGTGCTCAGCTCTGCTGCTGCGGCCGTGGCCATGTGTCGTCTATGAGCGTCGACGAGCCACTGCGCCTCCTGGCCCAGCTCGTGGTAGTCTCGTTGGGCCAGCAGCTGTGAACTGGCCAGGGTAACTCTCACCGCTGACGGCAGTGTCCTGAGGAAAAGGTGGGCAAAAATAAAACCATCATCTTCGGAGTCTCTCAAACTCAGCATCCTCGCCATCAGGTCTGCAGGTCTCTCGGCCTCGCCTTCAGTCAATGCCAGGAGCTTCTCTGCTCGCTTTCCCAGCGAGGGGGTGAAGGAACGGATGAGAGCCGCTTTCAATGCGCCGTACTTGTCGTCGTCTGGCGGGTGGTTAATCAGGCTCTCTACCCGCTGGGCTGTGTGGCTGTCCAGCTTCGCAACCACATGGTAGAATTTCGTGGCATCTGCCGAAATTCCCCGAAGATGGAACTGTGCCTCGACTGCGTTAAACCAGGAGCGCGGGCTATGCTGCCAGAAATCAGGTAGCTGGACTGTGGTAGCTGCATTAGCCTGGCTGGCTCTTGATGAGTCCGGTGCAGAAGAATCGTCACTGGCCATAATTCGTCGTAGGGTCACCAGTGTAGAGGATGTGCTCAATGACGAGGCTGGGTTTATTTCTCAGGTTCAGTTTTATTATCAGAACACTTGATAACTGCTTCCGGTCTGGACACCATGGTGATTGCAGCTTAACGCTGAAGCTCCCAGACCTAATCCAGGAAAATATCTTGAAAATCAGACATCAGATTTTTGGAAGAGTGAAAACCAAAAGACAAAATCATCATGCCTAAAGGAAAACAGAAGAAACCGGCTTTTTCCAGGCCAGGACACGCATCGGCCAAAGAATCTGATCTGGAAGAATTCTGTTCAGAAGACGAGGAGCTGAATGTAGCTAACAAGAAGGTTAGCTTGGAAATGCTATTTGAAGAATTACGACGATTCCGCCGAGAGGTTTGGGCCGAATTTCGTGAATTCAGAGACGAATTAAAAAGGACAAACAGCAGAGTGGACCAGGCCGAGAACCGAATCTTGGAAGCAGAAGAAAGAATAAAAGTGCTTGAAGATTCCGTGTTGGACCTACACAAAAGACAGTCAACAATAGAGGCTAAGCTAGCCGACCAAGAAGGAAGACTGAGAAGAGAAAACATAAGAATTCATGGTCTGAAAGAAGGAGCCGAAGATGGTTTCAACACAATGGCAGAATGCGTGGAATCTTTATTGAGAGAGAAATTGGATATTCCCCAAACCATCGACTTGAAGATTGAAAAGGCCCATCGTTCATTAGCCGCTAGGCCAGCGGCGGAAGCGCCCCCACGTTCGGTGTTGGTGAGATTTTCCAATTTCAAAATAAAACAAGAGGTTGTAAGACTGGCTTGGCAAAAAAAAGGATTTATGCACCAAGAGAGAAAAGTCTTCGTGGAACACGACTACGCCCCGGAGGTTCTTAAAAAGCGCCGGGAATACAACGATGCAAAAAAGGTGCTACGAGAGAAAAAACTGCGCTTTCAGACGCCATTTCCTGCGAAGTTAAGGGTCTTCTACGGTGAAGAGACATGTCTCTATAATTCGGCGGAAGAAGCAACAATTGACATGGCGAGAAGAGGGCTCCCGGTAACAGTGTTTAAACCCGCAGCAGACCCGAGCGACAGGATCAAGGCTCAATCGCGGTCCACACAGAGACCTTCAAAATCCACGGGCCAGCAACGGGAAACACAGCACCAGAGCTACAAGGATAAGCTTGCTGTTTTCAGGAGGGAATAGCGACCTTTTTTTTATTTAGTCATTCTGCACTTCCAACCCCCCTCCTACAAGGTAACAAACATTAAAGGAGAGGCAGAATCAGCATGTGGTAAAACATTTCATGGATCAGTTATAGTATTAGAAACAAATAAGTTTTTTTAATTAAAAAAAAAAACACCACAAAACTTGTTAAAATAGAAATGTGACAATGATCCACATGTTCTCCCCACACTAACAAATACTGTATTAACGTGAATGTTTGCTGTGATGGGGGTGGGAGGGTGCACACAATTTCATAGGGTATAGGCATAAAAAAAAAAAAAAAAAAATCATTACAAGTTCGGATTAGGATCTGATAGTCACGTTAAAAACATGGGACAACTTACAGGGGTAAGAGAGGGCCCTCAACACGTAACAGAGTTTGAGGAATTCCCCTCAGAGCCTACACTCCATCAAGGCTCTTCTAGGGTCTTAAAAAAGACCTCAGCTCAGGAAGTTCTTTTGACAGTTTTTTGTTTTAAAGTTTTATACACTATGTTCTTAATGTTTTTTATGTTCTTAACGTTCTTTCAGTTTCTGAGTAGCATAAAAGAGGGCCACCACAATGTTATACTAAATAAGACAACACAATGGAGAAACAGGGTGTAACCAAAATAATCTCATATAATGTAAAGGGGATCCTGAATCCAGTTAAAAGATCCAAGATTCTAGGCAAAATGAAAAAAGACAAAGCAGGAATAATATTTTTACAAGAAACCCACCTAACAGACGTGGAACACACTAAACTCAATAGACAAGGGTTTAAAATGATCTCTTCATCTTCATATAAGTCAAGGAGGAGGAGGGGAGTAGCGACATTGATATCAACCAAAATTAAATTTGAAAAAAAATCAGAACACAAAGATAAAGAAGGGAGATACAGTTTGGTACTTGGGCGGCTAGAGGGAGAAGATATCACCCTGCTGAATGTATATGCACCTCCAGGGGCTAACTGGAAATTTTATAAAAATGTATTTGACCTAATGATAACCAAAGCCCAAGGTTTAGTGATATGTGGTGGAGACTTCAATCTAAGACTGAATCCATACTGGGATGCATCAGGTAATTCTCTACATCAAAATAACACTCAAAGTAGGAAAACTTGAATGCTACTAAAAGAAATGGGAATCTGTGATGTGTGGAGGGAATTCAACCCCAGTGTAAAAGATTATACATTTTACTCAGCACCACATTCATCTTACTCAAGGATTGATTACTTTTTTATGTTTAATAGAGACATTGGAAGAGTAAAAACATGTAAAATAGGACTGATGGATCTCTCTGACCACAGTCCGATCTATAGGGACTTAAGTATCCAAAAGTACACAAATAATACATTTTCTTGGAGGTTGAATTCAAATGTCCTGAAAGGACCACTGAAAGATGAATTGGAATCAGATATTCTCAGATATTTGGAAGAAAACGATAATGGAGAAGTATCCCCTTTAATACTGTGGGATGCATGCAAAGCTGTAATAAGGGGAAAGATTATTGCAAAACTGGCAATCCAAAAGAAACTGAGACAAGAAAAACTAATCACATTAGAGTCAGAACTTAAGAACCTAGAAAAAGAACACAAAGGCAACACCCATTCTAATGACTCGCTCAAGATCAAAGAAATTAAAAATCAAATAAATGAGATCTACACAATTGAAATCCAGAAGAAACTTACATTTCTGAAACAAAAATACTATGAAGCAGGCAGTAAATCGGCAAAATTACTAGCCTATAAATTGAGGAAACAACAAACGGAAAGAGCAATCTACAAAATCAGAGACCCAATATCAAAGGAAATAAAATTCAGAATTCAGGATATTCTTAAAAGCTTCGAGAACTACTATAAGAACTTATACTCCCTCAAAAAACATAAAAACGCATCCGAAGCATTCCTAAACACATTAAACCTTCCCCAACTTACTGAGTCTCAAAACAAAACACTACTGTCAGAAATACAACCCAAGGAATTGGAAAAAGCAATTATGAAACTTAAAGCTAACAAATCCCCAGGAGCAGATGGCTATACAGCAGAGTGGTACAAAACCTTTAAACAGCAACTATCTCCTCTCCTCCTGAAAACATTTAACTATGTCCTCCACACAGGGGAAATCCCCCCCTCCTGGAGAGAAGGGGTCATTGCAGTTATACCTAAACCTGAAAAGGATAAACTAGAATGCTCCAACTACAGACCAATCAGTGTATTAAATCAGGACTATAAGCTTTTTACCACTATCCTTGCCAAAAGGTTAGAAAATATACTGACAGACTTAATTCATTTAGACCAAACAGGTTTTATAAGACAAAGACAGACACAAGACAACATTAGACGCACTTAAGATAAGATAAGATAAGATAAGCCTTTATTAGTCCCACAACGGGGAAATTCCAGGATTGCAACAGCACAGGGATAGCAACACTCAGAGCAACAATCAGAAGGCAAGAAAAAAAAAACAAGCAAGCAAGAGCAGCTAATAAACATATGTACGTATTACTATAAAATATATATATATACACACACACACAGACACACAGTGCAGAGCATTGTAGCTGGATGGAATAAATATATGAATATATGAACACACAGTGCAGAGCATTGTAGCTAGATGGAATAAATATGTAAATATATAAACACCCACAGTACGGAGCATTGCAGCTAGGTGGAATAAATATGCAAGTATATAAACACACACAGTGCGGAGCAATGTAGCTAGATGGAATAATATGTAGATATATAAATATATAAACACCCACAGTACGGAGCATTGTAGCTAGATGGAATAAATATGCAAATATATAAACACACACAGTGCAGAGCATTGTTGCTAGATGGAATGAAACAGCATAACCGTCTACTTAGTTATCCTACATGGTATGATTATGTGCCCATACATATTCTCACCCTCCATAGCGACCGGTATGTTCCTAGTTGTATGCCGGAGAGGACCATTGTGTAAGTCTATTGCATCTTTTGCATTCAAAAAACTATTAGTTTGTTACGTCTTTTTGCTATCTCTCACTTTACACATAATTCATCATATAAAAAAATATAACTTAAATGCAGTCATATTGGGATTAGATGCTGAAAAAGCATTCGATTCGGTTGATTGGTCTTTCCTATACAGAATCTTATCCAGTTTCAATTTTCATAACAACTTCATTAGAACTATCCAGGCACTATATAAAAAACCAACAGCTAAAATAAAGATTAACGGTAATTTATCATCATCTTTTGAGCTGGAAAGAGGATGTCGCCAGGGCTGCCCCTTGTCTCCACTGCTCTTTGCAATCTTCATAGAACCTCTGAGCCAATGGATAAGACAGAATCAAAAAATTCAGGGTATTACACTTGGTCAGAAGGAACATAAAATAGCACTCTTTGCTGATGACATTTTAATATACCTGGGGCAGCCGGACATCTCTTTACCAGAACTAATCTCAGTTTTTTCAGAGTATGGAGATTTATCGGGGTACAAATTAAACATGCATAAAACCCAAGTTTTAACATTCAACTATGACCCAAATCATCATTCACTAAGCAAACTCAATACTAACTGGGAGATGGAATCTATGAAATATCTGGGGGTCAATATCCCGAAACAACTCAACAAAATTATAACACTAAACTATGATCCACTGGTGGCTAAAATAAAATCTGACCTAGCAAGATGGAATATGATACCATTCTTGGGTACTGCACAAAGAATTGAAGCAGTCAAAATGAATATACTCCCACGTCTTCTATACCTTTTCCAAACAATACCAGTAAAACCTCCCAAAAAAACATGGCAGGAGCTGGACATAAGGATCTCAAGATTCATATGGCAGGGCAAGAGACCTAGAATCAGATATAGAACTTTATGCGGCGGATGGATAAAAATAAGCAGCGATGCTGTGGTTTTAAGCAGGTTTTATTATATCATACCATACCGCCGTCACGAGCTCTGCTCCCGGCGCCGTGCATGCGCGCCGGGAGCGAGCCCACGGCTCTCAGAGAAGGAGGACACAATGTCTGTGTCCTGCAGCAGCAGTTGCAGAATCAGAATGAGAGAGGTTTGTGTTACAGAGTTGCAGCATATATACCCAACTACAACAATACATCAAAGAGCATTCCCCAGCAGTTGGTATGATCAAAGAGATAACAGAACAGGCATGAGACATTTGCATTTGAGAGACATATTGATCTCAGTCCCTAGGTCACAGTAAGGACAGGACGCATGAACACAATGCATGAAGGGCAACATTAACATCACAGAAGTGAGCCAGAAGAAGTGGGTCTGTCTGTAGACATTGATACACATTTCACTGTTCTGTTAATTGCTCTAGCCGAGCGCTGTGTCTGTCCAGTCTGTTTGTGGGGGTTTACACCAAACCGCCACACTCTCCCCCCCAGAGGGCACGGCAAGGGGCCGAGACCTCGATAATCCATCTATGGGAGCGAACTGTGGGAGAAGCTCGCTGCAGGCGGAGGGGGAGGGAGGGGAGGGGTACTAAGTGCCGGCAGGGGCGGTGAAATCGTCCGAGCCGCGCAAAAATTGCTTGCTGCTCCGCGACGTCGAGGGGCTGTCCCGTTGCGCGTGCGGAGATCACAAGAAGAAAAATTTGTCTCTGACTCCTCTCGTGGCCATGAAGAAAAGCAGGAGCGGCTGTAAGAAAAAAAAATAAAAGCAGAGGGACTGGCGTGTTGACTTTAGGGCAGGCGCAACTCTAAAGCCTCGGGAACCGCAGACAGCTGAATTCCCCTTGTGTGCCGTGGCTAAGACCATAAAATCCAGTGAGCAAGCTGCGGGCCTCAGGTGTACAAGCAAGCCTGAAGGGCCAGTGTGCAGCAGAAGGAAGGCGGTCAGTGAAGCTATTATTGTCCCGTGCATGGTGTGCCGTCCTCGTAACTCCCCGGTGTGCGCGTGGGGGTTCCATGCGTGGGTGGGCCGCTGGAGTGGCGAGTCAGGGTGCAGAATCTTGGTGGAGATCGGCGCAGACGGCGCCGATAAAATCCAGGTTTGGGCTGTGGCTGCAGCTTGGCCATGTTGCGTTGGAACGGTGGGAGGAAATAGACGATCTTTTGTCCCTCAGGCTCGTGGAGATGCGTTGGAGCGGTGGGAGGGAATAGACGATCTTTGGCACCGCTCGGCCGTGGTGAGTTCAGGTCCACGTGTTGCGTTCTCCGCCGGCCATGGAGGATGCCGTCGTGGAGAGGGGACGAGGTGCCTGCGCTCTCGTGTGGAGGAATTGTGAGCGCGGCCGGTCCAGCATGGATGAGCAGATCTCAGACGTGCAGATCTCATCCTGAAGAACGGGTAACCAGTGCAGCTGTCCAGATCAGAAGGTTGCATCGCACAAAGCGTGTGCGTCTTCGGGGTAACCAGTGAAGCGTTCACTGGCAGCGTATTCTTTTCTGCCTTCAGGTCATGGTGCGTTGGGGCGGCGAGAGGGAGGAGACGTCTTGTGTCCCTCGGCCGGTTCAGCGTGGATGTCCAGACCAGAAGGCTGCGTCGCACAAAGCGTGTGCGTCTTTGGGGTCACCAGTGCGGCGGATGGATAAAAATAAGCAGCGATGCTGTGGTTTTAAGCAGGTTTTATTATATCATACCGCCGTCACGAGCTCTGCTCCCGGCGCCGTGCATGCGCGCCGGGAGCGAGCCCACGGCTCTCAGAGAAGGAGGACACAATGTCTGTGTCCTGCAGCAGCAGTTGCAGAATCAGAATGAGAGAGGTTTGTGTTACAGAGTTGCAGCATATATACCCAACTACAACAATACATCAAAGAGCATTCCCCAGCAGTTGGTATCAGAATCAGAATCAGAATCAGGTTTATTGCCATTGTTCATGTAGTACACAAACTAGGAATTTGTCTCGGTACAATGCTGCAACATTAAACATGATAAGATAAAAGAAATAAACTATACATGTAATAAAGTGTAGAAGAAGATTAAGTGATACTGGTCAACAGTTAAAATATATTAGCGAGCAGCAGATACTGTGGAGAACTACATAGTGCAGTCGGTAATGCAGGAAGAAAACAGTGATGATTGACATGAGTCTGGTTGAGCTGCTGTACATGGTGCACGAGAGTCAATAAGTCACTTAGTGTTCAGCAGTCTGATGGCAGAGGGGAAGAAGCTGTTCATGTGACGGGAGGTTTTAGTCTGGATGGACCGAAGTCTTCTACCAGAGGGGAGGGGGGCAAACAGTACGTGACCAGGGTGTGAGGGATCGGCTATGATCCGGCCAGCACGCCTCCGGTATGATCAAAGAGATAACAGAACAGGCATGAGACATTTGCATTTGAGAGACATATTGATCTCAGTCCCTAGTTCACAGTAAGGACAGGACGCATGAACACAATGCATGAAAGGCAACATTAACATCACAGAAGTGAGCCAGAAGAAGTGGGTCTGTCTGTAGACATTAATACACATTTCACTGTTCTGTTAATTGCTCTAGCCGAGCGCTGTGTCTGTTCAGTCTGTTTGTGGGGGTTTACACCAAACCGCCACATTTACAGCTAAACAAAGACAAAGGTGGGCTTGCGCTGCCAAATATCAGGGACTATTTTAAAGCCGCACAAATTAAAACTTTAGTAGAGATATGTAACCCAGTCTACACTGCACAATGGAAGGAGATCGAATGCCAAATAACAAGTGACATCCCCCTACAGGCAATAATAGGGAACAATGCCTTACCTAAACTTTTGAATAGCACTAACCCGTGGATAGAGACCCCACTAAAAATTTGGTTTAAGATAGTCAGAGAGAATCATACTAAAGAGCCCTATCGATTTCTGCAATGGATTGCCTATGATCAAGACTTTACTCCTAATAAAACAGACACTAGATTTAAAAAGTGGAAAGACAACGGACTGATAAAATATTATGATTTTTTTAAAGGGCAAATTTTAAGAAGTTTTGAAGATTTGAAAAAACAAGGTCTAATAAATCAAGACCTTTACAGGTTCTTTCAGCTTAGACACCACATAAACAATATACTTAAAAAGGAGGATTTGGAAAGGGCCCAGTCAGGTGTTCTGAATGTCTTCTTATTGGCATACAAAGGGATCCCAGGGATCAGATACATTTCTAAAATATACCAAGGTCTTCAAGACTTGAAAGGAGACAACACATCACATATAAAAGAGAGATGGGAAAAAGAGGGGAATTTCACTTTACAACTGGAAATATGGGAAAAGCTAAATAAACAGCAATGGAAAAGTACCTCATCCCTGCAGTGGAGAGAATTTGGATGGAAAAACTTGGTAAGATTTTTCAGAACACCTGCACAAAACAAATTTACTCGTAAGGGGTTGAATTGTTGGCGCTTGTGTGGTGAAGAGACTGCAAATCATTTTCATGTGTTTTGGTCATGCCCAGTTATCCACCAATATTGGACCAATGTACAGACAATATTGGGGAAAATATTCAAAATAACAGTTCCCTTTTCTTTTGTAACTTTGTATTTGGGTTTACTTCCGGACTCACTGGAAAGACGAGGAGAAAAATGCTTATTCACTGTTTTAATATTGGCAAGTAAAAAAGCCCTAACTAAAAAATGGATGTTGAAGGACTGTCCTACACCTGAAGATTGGATTAACGTGATCCAAGACATTTACTCGATGGAAAAGCTGACATTCGCACTGAGACAGGACATGGATGGGTTCTTGAACTTTTGGCAACCCTGGATCGCATATGTGTCTTCCATTAGATCTATTCTTTGACGAATACCATTTCAATAATGGCTCTGCTCTTTGTTCCAACGCTACTCAGATGCTCTTTTATTTTTTAACTATTTATCTTTATTTTTCTGTTTGTTTTTTTCTCTTTTGTTTTGTTTTGTTTTGTTTGTTTGTTTATTCACTTTAATTTCACTTTTTCTTTCACTTTATAAAAAAAAGGGTGTTGTAATAATTATTCTTCCAATGTTGTCATATAGCAAAAAAGAAGGGAACATGTGATGAAAATGTAAATAATGCAATGCTGTAACGACCTGTTTACCCTTTACAAAAACTTAAATAAAAAAAAAAAAGAACACATTCTCTATCAACCTCCAAGCAAGAAAAGAGACAGATCACAGTCCCATCACTTCTCTTATACTCCAGAACATTGAAACTCAAGTCACATGGTGTCTGCGCAAACATACAGTCACATTGTAACCCCTTTGATCCTCCACCATTGTCTCTCAGCCTTCGATGGTCCGGGAATCCCTCCAGGGCCTCTCTCTGAGACAAAGGACAAATCTCACACCTCCTGGATACCTCCTGCAGGCTCAGTCCTTTTGTCCCTCGAGACGTGAAGCACACAATAAACATTCAGCAACACATTTGTGGAAAATATGTACCCAACATATGTGCCACAATATTACTATTTAAAATATTATTTTCCTTCCAAATGCATTTTATTTTTTTAGCTTTTCACAGTGTTAATAGACGCTGTCCATCTCAGTTACATGCAGTATCACAGTTTGTGGAAAACACTGGCAGGAGAAAAGCCTTCTGAATATATTTCAAGTATGAAAAATGACACTCAAAGAGCTTAAGTGGAAAGTTGAAGTACTTTTATTTCTTGCACTTCATCTGTCTTATTCTATTTTAGCTTGTTTCTATTTCCCTTTAATTTTTAGTTTGCTTTTAAATTCTTATGTATTTCTTCTGCAACTTTGAACTGCGTGCTATACAAACTTGCCTTGCCGAAAACTGCAGCTTTGATGAAGAATGGACTGATAATGAGAAAAAAAGCTTGCCATGTGCCATCAAAAGTCAATCCATTTTCAAGACATGCTTCAGTAGAACACCATTTCAAATAGAAAACATCCTCTCATGCCAACATGTTTCTCCAGAGAAACCCCTATAATTCAAAGT
This sequence comes from Pholidichthys leucotaenia, assembly GCA_020510985.1. Taxonomy (NCBI): domain Eukaryota; kingdom Metazoa; phylum Chordata; class Actinopteri; order Cichliformes; family Pholidichthyidae; genus Pholidichthys; species Pholidichthys leucotaenia. The sequence goes on from CM035841.1 coordinate 154,653,586, forward strand.
TGTCTGATTGCCTTTGAGACGCAACTTACACACAGAATCCACCCATATTACTATGACCTAGCATCCAACAAATTGAGGTGCACAGTTGATTTCTGCAGAGGTCTGTTAGCTATAACTACACATGTACTCATTTACACACACAAACACACCATATAGTCAAAGCTGGGTAGTCAGAAATTGTATGCTTCTCAAGTAAAAGTAGTGTGTGGCGGATGATAAAATAAGGCAGCGAAGTGAGGGTTTTAAGTAGGTTTATTAAATCATACCGCCATCACGGAGCTCACCCCGGCGCGATGCACGCGTGCCAGAGCGAGCCCGGATGCTCTCAAGCAGATAGGCAATGCGTGCAGTGGAAGAGAGTGAGAGGATGAGTTACAGAGCAATGCAGTTTATATACCCAACTACAGACAATACATGAAAGGCATTCACAGCAGTAGGTATGGGCATTTGCATTTGAGAGACACACATAACAATAAGGAGATTACTGGCCGGAATTCGCCTCTGCTCCGGAGCTGCAGGACAAAAGAGGTTACAAGGCACATCTACATATTGTTATCAGTCTATAGACACAGTAAGGGCAGGAAGCATGAACACAATGCATGAATGGCACATTAACATCACAGTACTGAGCAGGAAAAAGCTAGACGAAGCTGGGCTGCCTGTTGACATTAATACACACATTTCACTGTTATGTTAATTGCTCTAGTCGAGCGCTGTGCTTGTCCCAGTCAGTTGTGGGGGTTATCCCACAAGTGTTACATTATGATATTAAAGAGCAAGAAAGCATGTGCTTAAAAACTTGACAGTTTGAGTTTTTTTTCCCTCAAAATTATGAAAGTTTTCTTTTAAATTATGCTATTTCAGTGGTGTGTTTTGAAATTGTGCAACTCCAGAGCTCATGAGGAAACAGCATGCACTGGGATTTTCTGTTATTTTAATAGAGTTGTAAGAAGTTATAATCTAATCAGCCATCGTTGTAATTATAATATGATACACTTTTATTCCATCCACATTCTCATTTATTTGTAGACGTACCATTGGAGTCTATAGATGAGGCATTAATGTATTAATTTTTTCAGGGAATGAATGAATGAATGAATGAACAGGGAGGGTTTGCATTTTACTTTTCACTGTAACTTCCAGGAGAGACGGGGTGCGTCTACATTTACCTCGGCTAATGCGGCCTCTGATCGGGTCTGGACAGACCCTTGGTTTTGTGCCCTCAACGGCTGGAGCTTTCTTCCATTCGGAGGAGAGAGAGAGTGACAGTATTATGCTGTCCATATATAATGTATAATGTCTGTCTCCTTAGTCATCTCCTTTGATTGATCTTTTTTCCATTCAAGCACATGTGTGTCCTGTCCAGGGTAATAAAAATGCACACTCAGGTGTTGTTTTTCCATTAGCTGTATTGATCAGATAATAATAAGATAATCTTTTATAAGTCCCACAATGGGGAAATTTACAAGGAAGGACGAGAGTTGGGTACCCAGGGGTGCGCGGTGTGACAGCCGGGGTGAGGCTGCCTGCTGTTCGAGAACCATGACCGTCAGTGCAGTGTGCAGTCCAAAAGTGTTCTCAGTTATCTGCTGAATTCACTACATGGTTCTAGATATAGAACTACCTTTACTCACAGAACTCATTCATGGAATTCTGGGTTCTGCTGGAGATTTCTTCCTGTGGGAGTTTTTCCTCAGCACTGTTGCCTAGTGCTTGCTCAGAAGTTGTTGGGGCTTCTCCGTGTGTCTTTGTGTTATTATATGAATCATGCCTCTTATGTATTTAGCACCTTGAGATGACTTTAGGTTTGATTAGGAGTTATAAAAATAAAGCTGAATTGAACTGAAATGACCAAGTATCAACCTCGAATGATGAAAAATGCAGTCATTGTAGAAGTTTGAAAAACTGCAGTTCTATCTGCTAAAGGCTAAAGTTGGTCCAAGGTATCATTGTAACGTTTGACTGTCAATTAGAAATGTAGTTTACCAACTCTGAAAATGGATTTGATTTAAACTAATACAACTGCATGTAACACACTTTCAGCAATAAAATTACTGTACTCCAAAGTAGTGTTGAGACCTCATCAAGACCAGAGTCTACCAAGGTCTGCATACACAGTGGTCTTAGTTTTGACTTGGTCAAAGACAAGACCAAGTCCAAAGTAAAAACAATTTACTTTGATAAACATTAGGTTTTTGCCAAAGTCAGAAAAAAAGGTTTTACCAAAGTAAAAAATCTATCCAATCTTTATACTATCTTGGAGAAAATATAATTTTAATTAATACTTAATTAAAATTTAAGATTTAAACCAAATTATAATTATAAAGTTACAGCATTTTTTTTTTTAAAGTTGGTCAACAGCATCACTTTTTTCAGTGGTTCAAACACAGCTTCAATGATTGCTTACACTAATTTTCTAAGTTCTCCTGTGTTTTTCTTATACAAATACAGTATAAGGCTCTGGGCATGTAAATCAAGAATATTACATTCATGGCTGGAGGTGTGGCACTGTGTTTTATTTTTATAATTATTCCTTTAATTTGGTGGGTGTCAAAGTTGCACTGAGTGCAAGAACCTTACCAGTAGGAAAATGAAGTAAATAAATAAAATTAGTATATTGTGTGTCTTGTTGGGGGTGCTTGTAAAATCCATTTAAAATAAAACTGAAGAAAGGAGGCAGGCGAGGCAACGAGCTAGACGACACATAAACTTTATTCCTTCTCCAACATAATTTACAGCAAAAGAGAATCCCATGTCTCTGTGCATTCCTCTTTTATCTCTCTTGTGTGGCACATTAACATAACAGAATGCCGGCACCGCTCCAATACCTTTCTTCTCTCCACAGCGCCAGCATCTCTTACTCTCCCTGGGGGAGCGCATAGAACCAACAGTCTCATCTGATGCCCCCGGTGGCACTTCCTCCTTTGGTCCATTGTCCTCCTCTCCCCTTGCCCTCTCTGGGTGGAGAAACCCCCACACCATGCCCCCACACAGCCCCCCCTCCCAAACACCCAGAAGGGGCACTAACCCCCCCGTCCTTTGGACTTGAGCCGGCATCCATAGCGGCTGTAGCGGGGGGTCGCCGATCCAGTTGAACCGTCCTGCTGGTGAGGTATACCGGCTGGCATGTCAGCCTGTGGAGGGAAAGAGGGAGGGGGGGAAACACATTAACTTTGCGAGCACAGGTCCCTACCGAGGGCTCACCACTTTGCGGAGCCACCAACGGTGGTCGTCCGCACCGGGGAGCTTGGGCAAACACCGCCTGCTCATCTGCCAAAACAAAAGCGGGCTTCTGTCTGCCGATGTAGACAGTCACCCTACGTCCCCTCAAGTCTAACACAAAATGCTTCTCTCCAGGTTCCAACACCCTGAACGGTCCGTCGTACGGTGGGTGCAGTGGGGTCCGGTGCGCATCATGCCTGACAAAAACAAAACTGGCATTCTGCAAGCTTTTTGGGATGAATGTGCGAGGAAAACAATGGTGGGCCGGGCACGGTACACTCACAGCCTCTGTCCTGTGCAAAAACTGCGCGGGCGGACCAGCCTTGGGCACAGGGTTTTCCAGTAAAAACTCTCCGGGGATCTGCAGCAGCTGAGAAAAAAACGAGTTCTGCCGGGGAGGCTGCCAAATCCTCCTTAGGTGTGGAGCACAACCCTTAAAGAACCCAGAGCAGGCAGTCGACCCAATTTGTGTCCGTGAGCGAAGCTCTGAGCGCTGCTTTAAGCGACCTATGAAAATGCTCGCATAACCCATTAGCCTGGGGGTTGTATGCGGTAATGCAGTGGATTTTGACCCCCAGGCTCTGGGTCATCGCGTACCCCTGTCGCCCCCACCAGCTTCACTGAAGCGCACACTCCCAGATGTGAAAGGGAGTGGACCAAATTGAAAACGCGACCATGCCAAGAGCTTTGAACCACCGGGTGCGGGCGGAGACGTCGCAGAGCAAGGGAGGGCACCCTTCTTGCACCACCCTATTCTCCAGCCTTAACCCAGTTGGCGCAGACTGGAGTGCGCAAATGTCCACATCCCCGGCTTGCTCCGCGGCCATGCTGGGGAAATCTATCCCCATGAAGACCGGGGCAATTAACGCGCATGACAGGCAATCGGCCACAACATTGAGTTTACCGGCAACGTGTTGAATGTCGGTAGTAAACTCTCAAATCGCGGCCAAATGCCGTTGCTGCCATGCCGATCACGGTTCCAAGGTCTTGGACATCGTGTGCGTCAGCGGCTTATGGTCCATGAATGCGGTGAACTCGCACCCCTCCAGCCAGAACTGGAAATGGCACATCGCCAGGTGGAGAGCCAGCAATTCTCTACTGAATGTGCTGTACTTACGTTCGTTGTCGCGCAAAGTCCGGCTAAAAAATGCAAGTAGCTGCCACGAACCTGAGACGCACTGCTCCACCACTGCCCCTATGGCAACGTGAGATGCAGCCGTCGTGAGCACTATCCGTGCAGATGAATCCGGGTGGGCTAACAATGTGGCATTCGCAAGCGCTGTTTTGGCGTTAGTAAAAGCCTGGACTTGCTCGGGAGTCCAGTCGATGGCTTCCGCGGGCTTTTTTTTAAGCGCGGCATACAATGGCTGCATCAGCTGGGCTGCCCGGGGAAGGAAACAGTTATAAAAATTAACCATCCCCAAAAACTCCTGTAGTGCTCTCACAGTCTGCAGGAAAGTCCGCCGCAGCACACACCTCATCCGGTAACAGAATCGCGCCCTCCGACGAAATGCGGTGGCCCAAAAAAATCAATCTCTGGCACGCCAAACTGGCACTTCGCTGGGTTAACTATCAGCCCGTGCGCTTCCAACCTCTGCAAAACCATCCAGATGGGCGATGTGCTCCTCCACGGACGCACTGGCTACCGGAATGTCATCTAAGTAGCCAAAAATGAAAGACAAGTCGCAAAGCACTGCATCCATCATCCTCTGGAAAGTCTGTGCAGCGCCTTTTAATCCAAACGGCATGCGCAAAAACTCAAAAAGGCCGAAAGGAGTTATTACCGCTGTTTTTGGAATGTCTTCCGCGTGCACCGGGACCTGATGGCATCCGCGGACCAAATCTACTTTTGAAAAAACACGTGCCCCGGCCAGGTGCACAGAAAAATCCTGGATGGGCGGAACTGGAGCCGTTATTCAGGAGCCGGAAATTGCCGCACGGTCGGCTTTAGGCACCATGTGTAGCACGGATGCCCACGGACTGTTGGAGCACCTAACGATGCCCAACTGCTCTAAGTTGGCAAACTCCTCTTGCACGCTGGCCAGTTTAGCTGTGTCCAAACGCAAAGGACGTGCGAACACCGGTGGGCCTTTTGTTGTTATAAAGTGCTAGACCTCGTGTTTCGTTACCATAGCTGCAAAAGTCGGGACCATAAGTGCTGGGAACTGTGTAAGCAAATGTTGGTACTTACCCCCTGAAGCTATAGCATTAGCCAGTGTTGTCGACCCAGCTCCCCGAGCTGTGCAGGGCAGTGAGGTAAAAGAGACAGCGTCCACTAATCTCCTATTAGCAACATCGACTAACAACCCATAAGCACATAAAAAAATCTGCACCTAAAATGGTGCCGGAACATGCAGCTATCACAATGTCCCACTGAAAGTTGTGTCCATGTAAGCATATCATCAGTGTCCGTTCGCCAAATGTCCTGATGGTGGCTCTGTTGGTGGCTGTGAGCTCAGGACCGCTGCATCCTGCTACCCTGTCTGCATTGACTGGCAGGATGAGGCGCTTCTGGGAGCTGGAGTCCACCAAAAGCCGTCTCCCCGAACGTGTGTCCGTGACATAAAGCAGTCTGTCCCTGTCACCATTGGTTGCAGCTGTCACAAAATTCCAAACATGCCATCTTCCCGGCTTCTTGAATTGGCATGGCAACAGGCAGCGTTGGGCATTCGAGCCGAAATGGCGATGATAAAAACAGATCACCCCATTCCTTTGTCTTCTGGTGTCCGTCCCGGCTACCACGAAAGGCTCCTCAACCTCACTGGAGTCCCTCATGGATGCCGGTGCCATTGTCCGCGCACTGGGAGCTCTGGTCACCAAGATGATGCGGTCCGCTTCCTGTGCCAGGGCGCAGTAATCCTTAGCAACCAGCCACGGCGTTGGCCAGGATCGCCCTCGCTGTAGCCGGTAGGTTCCTGAGGAACAAGTGGGTGAACAGGAAAGATTCATCGTCCTTCCCCCTCAGCGCCAACATGCTCTCCATAAGGTCCACTGTTGACTTGTCCCCTAACTCTGAACGTGTTAGGAGCCTCTCTGCCCTCTCACTGTCAGAAAGGGTATAGCGCTGGAAAAGCATCCTCTTGAGCACTTCATATCCTCCTTGGGCTGGCGGCTCCTGGAGCAGGCTCATCACCTGTTGCGTGGTGTGCGCATCCAGCGCAGCAGCCACATAGTAATATCTGGTATTGTCCATTGTTATCCCCCGGAGTGCAAACTGGGCTTCTGTGTGCAAGAACCACGCAGTCAGGTTGTGAAGCCAGAAGTGTGGGAGATCGACTGAGACCATGCATGCGGCACTGGTGCTCTGGTAGTCTCTGGGGCTGTACTTGGCTCGCTTTCCATGGCATGTCTTCAGGTCACCAATGTGGAGAAAGGAGGCAGGCGAGCCAGCGAGCTGGACGACACAGAAACTTTATTCCTTCTCCAACATAATTTACAGCAAAAGAGAATCCCAGGTCTCTGTGCATTCCTCTTTTATCTCTTTATTCCCATGCATTGAGACCCGGAACTTCCGACCATAACACATTGTTGTATGAACAAAGAATTGTGTGGCACATTAACATAACAGAATGCCGGCACCGTTCCAACACCTTTCTTCTCTCCGCAGCTCCAGCATCTCTTACTCTCCCCGGGAAGCGTATAGAACCAACAGTCCCGTCTGATGCCCCCCGGTGGCACCTCCTTCTTCGGTCCATTGTCCTCCTCTCCCCTTGCCCTCCCTGGGTGGAGAAACCCCAACCCCATGCCCCCACAAAACAAGCAATTTTAAATAACACCTTGTGCTGTTTGGTTTTTGGTAGCATTTTTCTCACTTAACTTAAATACTCAGTAATAATTTCTCATCATGATATCATCTTGAAGTCCATGCTTGAGTGTCACTGTTTTCATTGTGTATTTTCCTTGATTCAACAAAACTAGCTGATAGAGACATATTTTTTCAGATACAGTGGATGAATTTTTTTTTATATATGATTTTGAAGTTCTTCTTACAACTGGGTTATGATCCACAAGGTAAAATGCAACTACTAATAATTATAATAATATTACTAATAATTTTGCCCTGGTCTTAAGATTTTGATGAGTGTGTGTGTGTGTGTGTGTGTGTGTGTGTGTGTGTGTGCACATTTAGCATATTTGCCCTCCGTGGATCACCACCTTATCGTGGTGGAAGGGTTTGAGTGACTGAATGATCCCAGGAGCTCTGTTTTTGGGGGCAACTAGCCCCTGGTAGGGTCTCCCAAGTCAAACTGGTCCTGGGCTAAAAGCAAGACCAGGAGCGGTACAGTGGATCTTCATGAAAAAACATTACATCAAGGACCAAGTGTACCCAAAGGAGGCACATCAGTCCGCCCTGGGCTCACCACCTGCAGGAGGGATCATGGTGCTATGTGAACCAGATAGAAGTCTTGGCTACTCTGCCTAGACTGATGCCCCTGTGACCTGGATCCCAGGATAAGTGGTGGAAGATGGATGGATGGATGGATGGATGGATGGATTTTTGCAATTTTCAAAGCGACTTTTGTTTTTCAGATCGAATAAAACTTTTCATCTCCTGACTTTTATATGCATGTCTATTTTGATACTGTTCATCTCTTCTTTCCCCTTGGAGGGACTCTGATCAGGCCTTTACTGCCCAGATTTCTCACTGTCCTCCAGCAGGCTGTGTCTGTAGATATTTACATAAAATTTGCATGATTCATGACCACTTACTCCAGCTGTGGGTTTTGCAGGACCCTTGGGCCACATTTTCAGCCAGTGAGAATACTCTTTATAACTATGCAAGTTTCCTTTAGTGGCATTTTTACTGGGCTGCAGGAAGACACTTGTAAACTGAAGGTATTCAAAGATTCAAAAGATTCAAAGATTTTTATTTGTCAATACTTCTATACGTACAGGACATACAGGAGAATTGAAATACAGTTTCTCTCTTAGTGGTGTGTGCAATATATAAGAAAAGAAGGAATAAGGATGAAAAACAACAACAGTGTGGGGGGCATGGTGTGGGGGTTTTCTCCACCCAGAGAAGGCAAGGGGAAGGGGAGAACAATGGACCGAAAGAGGAGGTGTCACCGGGGGGTATCAGACAGGACAATTACTGTAGGTCTATGCACCCCCGGGGGAGAGGAAGAATGACCGGAGCCGCAGAGAGAAGAAAGGTGTGAAAGCGGCACTGGTGTATGTTATGTTAATGTGCCACACATTCCTTTGTTAAACAACAATGAAAGATGGCCGGAAGTTCTGGGTCTTGAGGCATGGAATTAAAGATATAAAAGGGGAATGCACAGAGACACGAGATCGCTGTTTGCTGTTATGTTGTTGGAGAAAGAATAAAGCCTTGTGTCGTTCAGCTCGTTGCCTCGCCTATCCCTTTCTCCACACTGGTGACCCCAAGACGTGCCATGGAGAGCGAGCTGAGCATCGCCCCAGAGATTACCATGGAGGGAGAGCACCAGCGCTGCGTACGTTGTTTCAGTCAAGCTCCCAGATTTCTGACTTCACGACCCGGCAGCGTGGTCTTCGCACATAGAAGCCCAGTTCGCACTCCGCAGGATAACTATGAACAACACAAGATACTACTACATGGTTGCGGCGCCGAATGTGCACACCATACAACAGGCGACAAGCCTGTTCCAGGAGCTGCTGGCGTCCTGGAGGGATACCAGCGAGGTCGAGGAGCCGTTGGTGGTATAGTCTCTGGTAAATTTTATTATCTCTATGTCATATTTACAGAGAGTGGTGCTGGTTTTGGACCATGAACGAGGCAGGTTATATCTGAGGGAAATCAGTTATTCATCGGGGTTTTGCTGCGCTCAATAAGCCGAGTTGTGGAGATAAATCATGTAATAATAATAATAATGTTTTTCAACCATTAATTTGTAGACAAATCACTTTAACTGAAGTAGAAACATTATTTTAACACATTCTGTGAGTTTCAGCTGTTTTGTAGTTTAAGAGACCCACATGATAGAGTCAAACAGAATTTTGTGGAGAGCCCGCAACTTCTCGTGGCAGGTGAAAACTTTGTGGCTCAGCCCGCAGATTCTCACATCACGTTTGCTTTTATACATCCCATGTGCATGAAAATCTGTGTGCACCATATTTTTGTGCATGCACACCATTTATACTTGAGGTCCATGATAGCAATAGTCAAAACTTGATTTCTGCCAGTGCTGAAATAAACATCTTCTACCGCTTTTCCGGAGGTCCGGGTCATAGAGGCAGCAGTTCAAGCAGAGAAGCCCAGACTTCCCTCTCCCCAGCCACGTGCTCCAGCAATTCAGAGAGGATACCAAGGCGTTCCCAGACCAGCTGGGAGACAAAGTCTCTCCAGCAAGTCCTGGGTCTGTCCCGGGGTCTCCTCCCAGAGAGACGTGCCCGAAACACCTCAAGTGGGATGTGTCCAGGAGGCATCCTGATCAGATGCCCATACCACCTCAACTGGCTCCTTTCAATGTGGAGGAGCAGCGGTTCTACTCAAAGCCTCTCCTGGATGACTGAACTCCTCACCCCATCTCTGAGGGCGAGTCCAGCAATCCTACGAAGAAAGCTCATTTCAGCCGCTTGTATCTGCGATCTCCTTCTTTCAGTCATTACCCAAAGCTCATGATCATAGGTGAGGGTAGGAACGTAGATTGAATGGTAAATCGACAGCTTTGCCTTAAAGCTGTGTGTGTTTATCCATCCATCCATCCATCTTCTACCGCTTTTCCGGAGGTCCGGGTCGCGGAGGCAGCAGTTCAAGCAGAGAAGCCCAGACTTCCCTCTCCCCAGCCACCTGCTCCAGCTCTTCAGAGGGGATACCAAGGCGTTCCCAGACTAGCTGGGAGACATAGTCTCTCCACCGAGTCCTGGGTCTGCCCCGGGGTCTCCTCCCAGTGGGACGTGCCTGAAACACCTCAAGTGGGAGGCGTCCAGGAGGCATCCTAATCAGATGCCCATACCACCTCAACTGACTCCTTTCAATGTGGAGGAGCAGCGGTTCTACTCTGAGCCTCTCCCGGATGACTGAGCTCCTCACCCTATCTCTGAGGGTGAGTCCAGCAATCCTACGGAGAAAGCTCATTTCAGCCGCTTGTATCCGCGATCTCGTTCTTTCGGTCATTACCCAAAGCTCGTGACCATAGGTGAGAGTAGGAACGTAGATTGACTGGTAAATCGACAGCTTTGCCTTAGAACTAAGCTCCCTCTTCACCACAACAGACCGGTACAACGTCCGCATCACTGCAGATGCTGCTCCAATCCGTCTGTCGATCTCTCGCTCCATTTTCCCCTCACTCGTGAACAAGACCCCAAGATACTTAAACTCCTCCACTTGGGGCAGGAGCCTGTCCCCAACCCGGAGAGGACAATCCACCTTTTTCCGGCTGAGGACCATGGACTCGGACTTGGAGGTGCTGATTCTCATCCCAGCCGCTTCACACTCAGCGGCAAACCGTCCCAGCAAGAGCTGTAGGTCATTGCTGGACGAAGCCAACAGGACAACATCATCTGCAAACAACAGAGATGAGATCCTGTGGTCACCAAGCATGACACCCTCCATTCCCTGGCTGCGCCTAGAAATCCTGTCCATAAAAATTATGAACAGGACCGGTGACAAAGGGCAGCCCTGGCGGAGTCCAACTCTCACTGGGAATGACTCCGACCGAGTGTTGGCAATGCGAACTAAACTCTCACAACGGTCGTACAGAGACCGAATAGCTCGTAACAACAAGCCCGATACCCCATACTCCCGAAGCACCCCCCACAAAAATCCACGAGGGACGCGGTCAAATGCCTTCTCCAAGTCCACAAAACACATGTAAACTGGTTGGGCAAACTCCCACGAACCCTCAAGAATTCTCGAGAGGGTAAAGAGCTGGTCCGATGTGCCACGGCCAGGACGAAAACCACATTGCTCCTCCTGAATCCGAGGTTCGACCAACGGCCGGACTCTCCTCTCCAGTACCTTGGCATAGACCTTCCCAGGGAGGCTGAGGAGTGTGATCCCTCTAAAGTTGGAGCACACCCTCCGGTCCCCTTTTTTGAAGAGAGGAACCACCACCCCGGTTTGCCATGCCAAAGGCACTGCCCCCGACCTCCACGCAATGTTGCAGAGGCGTGTCAACCATGACAACCCAACAACATCCAGGGCCTTGAGGTACTCGGGGCGAATCTCGTCCACCCCCGGGGCCCGGCCACCAAGGAGATTTTTAACCACCTTGGCGACCTCAGCCCCTGTGATAGGCGAGTCATCCCCCTCGTCCCCAAACCCTGCTTCCTCTGTGGAAGGCGTATCAGTGGGATAAATATGCAAGTATATAAACACACACCAAAAGCTTTCTAAACTGGCTTTTGGTGTGTGTTTATATACTTGCATATTTATTCCACCTAGCTGCAATGCTCCGTACTGTGGGTGTTTATATATTTACATATTTATTCCATCTAGCTACAATGCTCTGCACTGTGTGTTCATATATTCATATATTTATTCCATCCAGCTACAATGCTCTGCACTGTGTGTCTGTGTGTGTGTGTATATATATATATATTTTATAGTAATACGTACATATGTTTATTAGCTGCTCTTGCTTGCTTGTTTTTTTTCTTGCCTTCTGATTGTTGCTCTGAGTGTTGCTATCCCTGTGCTGTTGCAATCCTGGAATTTCCCCGTTGTGGGACTAATAAAGGCTTATCTTATCTTATCTTATCTTAAGCTTAGCGCCCTCTTCACCACAACAGACCGGTACAATGTCCACATCACTGCAGATGCTGCTCCGATCCGTCTGTCAATCTCTCACTCCATTCTCCCCTCACTCGTGAATAAGACCCAAAGATACTTAAACTCCTCCACTTGGGGCAGGAGCTTGTCCCCAACCCGGAGAGGACAATCCACCTTTTTCTGGCTCAGGACCATGAACTCGGACTTGGAGGTGGCGATTCTCATCCCAGCCGCTTCACACTCAGCGGCAAACTGTCCCAGTAAGACCTGTAGGTCATTGCTGGATGAAGCCAACAGGACATCGTCTGCAAACAATAGAGATGGGATCCTGTGGTCACTAAGCATGACACCCTCCGTTCCCTGGCTGCACCTAGAAATCCTGTCCATAAAAATTATGAACAGGATCGGTGACAAAGGGCAGCTCTGGCGGAGTCCAACTCTTACTGGGAATGAGTCCGGCCGAGTGTTGGCAATACGAACCAAACTCTCACAACAGTTGTACAGAGACCGAATAGCTCGGAACAACAAGCCTGATACCCCATACTCCCGAAGCACCCCCCACAAAAAAAAACCCGAGGTACGTGATTGAATGCCTTCTCCAAGTCCACAAAACATATGTAAACTGGTTGGGCAAACTCCCACAAACCCACGAGGATTCTCGAGAGGGTAAATAGCTGGTCCGATGTGCCACGGCCAGGACAAAAACCACATTGCTCCTTCTGAATCCGAGGTTCGACCAACGGCCGGACTCTCCTCTCCAGTACCTTGACATAGACCTTCCTAGGGAGGCTGAGGAGTGTGAACCCTCTAAAGTTGGAGCACACCCTCTGGTTCCCTTTGATGAAGAGAGGAACCACCACCCCGGTTTGCCATGCCAAAGGCACTGCTCCCAACCTCCACGCAATGTTGCAGAGGCGTGTCAACCATGACAGCCCTACAACATCCAGGGCCTTGAGGTACTCAGGGTGAATCTCGTCCACCCCCTGGGCCCGGCCACCAAAGAGATTTTTAACCACCTTGGCAACCTCAGCCCCTGTGACAGGCGAGTCGTGCCCCTCGTCCACAAGCCCTGCTTCCTCTGTGGAAGGCGTGTCAGTGGGATTGAGGAGATTCTCGAAGTATTCCTTCCACCGCCTGATGATATTCCCAGTCGACGTCAGCAGTGCCCCATTCGCACCATACAGTGTGGACAGGGAGCTGCTTCCCCCTCCCAAGTCGCCGGACAGTTTGCCAGAATCTCTGCAAGGCCAACCAAAAGTCTTGTTTCATGGGCTCACCAAAGTCCTCCCATACCCGAGTTTTTGCTTCAGCAACCACCCGAGCTGCACTCCGCTTGGCCTGCCGGTACACCTCAGCTGCTTCGGGAGTCCCACAAGCCAACCAAGCGTGCTGAAATACTTAACACATAATAGGTATTAAATAGACCTGCTGCTTCATAGTGGCATAGACTATTACAAGGCTAAATATAGACTTGGCAAATCAAGGAAATAATTTTTACAACTGTTACTAATATGGGAATGCCAAAATAAAGAGGTAAATTAGTCTTGTCCTTTTAGCAATGTTATTGATTTTGCGCTCTTCCTCAATACTACGATGCATATACTGTCATTTTTTACTTTAAAATTCTTTTTCCTTTAAAAACGAAAAAGAGGACATTGGAGACAGCTGCTTGCACTGATGTGCTGACAGTCCTATAGTACAAAATTTTTTTTAAAATTCTTATACGGGCAAAGATCTCACCCCCCCCCCCCCCCCCAATGTTTGAAACAAAGTTACACCCTTGGGTGATGCAAAGCTTGAAAAACAGACAGTGCACTGACAGAAACTAACAAAACCACTGTCATAAGGTGGGAAATCTGGCACAAAAATGCACTGATGATTCTCATAATAGGGCCCATTGAGTCCACAGAACAACATCCATGGATATCTGGAGCCCCGTGGGTATGCTAACATTATAAATGGCAAAAAAATAAATAAATAAATAAAATAAAAAATTAAACAAAATAAAAGGAGATGACTTCAGTAGATAATAGGATAATATCTGATTTGTGAAAACTGAACACTGATGCTGTCAAGCTTAACAGTAGTGGATATTTGTCAGGACCAGCTGCACACTAATGGCGCATGCACTGAACACTTTTGAGCTAGAGTTGATGGATGTTTTAGTTGACTATTGGACGGGTGTTTGTGTGTACATTTAGACAAGTACATCAAAACAAGCAAGAACCTTCACCTCTGTTCAAACTCTACCCAATTAATGGGAATGAAAAATCCATGAGTGATCATTAGTCAAGTTTAGATTCTGACAATGAACTGATATTTAAAACTTGTAAGATGTCGTACAACACCCACATCCTATACCCATTTTCTCTTTTTTTTTTTATTTCAATCTTTGGCTGCCCTCCAGGACAGAGCTCCAGCAGGTCTGCGGGGGTGCCACTGTTGATCTGTATCAGCAAAATGTCAGCCAAGAGAACACACACACACACACACACACACACACACACACACACATACACACACACACGATCCAAAATGCATATCTCCTATACCTATTTCCGTCAGGTAGGAGGACACATTCAAGATGAACGACCTTAATATGACTTTGGTGATATAGGTTTATAATAGCATATACTGTGTAATTCACATGATCTATTTTGCTTCTGTCTGTTGCAGTTCAACTTCTTTTGGCCTTGGGTTGGTGTGAGAAGTTATAATAGTTATCCTCATTAAAAATCCCCTCACCTTTTTAACCGGTGCGTGATAAAAGGGGCAATTTCACCACGAGTCAATGCCTCGTCTTTCATGCCCGTCGTACTTCCACAGGCAAAAGCTGCGTCAGGTAGATTGCCTGCAGACCATAACCACTCCAGTTGCAGTCTAGGAAATATTACCTCAGTAATCTGCAGCAAGAGGCGTTTCAGCAGGAAATAGCTCCCTGCGCTGGGTTGTATATATGGCTTGGGCTGAGTCGAGCTCATAATTCAATGCAGTCGTTGGCACTTTTCATCCCCAGTCTGCTGGGGTTGGGTACTGGCTAAATGACAGTGAAAGCCACAATGGCACTTCTGCCATTGCTTTACGACTGGCAGAGACCCTGGGGCACCATGACTGCAGTACTAAGTGAGAACATGGCTGCCAATCACTCGATATTAATCTCCCTGTGATCGGGAGAGACAGCCGA
This sequence comes from Pholidichthys leucotaenia, assembly GCA_020510985.1. NCBI lineage: Eukaryota > Metazoa > Chordata > Actinopteri > Cichliformes > Pholidichthyidae > Pholidichthys > Pholidichthys leucotaenia. Next base: position 154,668,690 of record CM035841.1, read on the forward strand.
CATGAGAGAGTTGGTGAAAACTGAGTGGGAAGGGACTGGGTTGTGGACCCAGCTGGTGTGAGGCTGACAGAAATTAGCTGTGTGTTTCCTGGGAGCACTCAAATACCTCCCATTCACCTGCGTGCACATATATGCACACACAAACACGCATCCACCTACACACTCGGCGAAGGTCAGCTGTGCCCAGCCTTTTTACTTCCAAACCGCATAATATGGAAAGACATGGAAGTTCAGAGCTTACCATCTTGATGGTTTTCTTGCAGCACAACATATTAAATCACAGATTTCTTTTATTTGTACTGTATGAAAAAGTGTGGTGCGAATAAACCTGAGGCTCAGCCAATAGGTCAAAAGTGAAATAAGCACAAAGTCCCTGAGGTGCTTAGTGTTTGGGATATAAATACAGTTTTAATCACCTTACTAACATGATATGAAGAGTTTGTACTATGACTATTATAAGTTATGGCAACAAATATAGGAACACGTTTCCCTTACAGTCAAGCATAATTCAAGTGTCCGTAACCTGTGATTTTTTTTTTTTTTTTTTGATAGGGACAACTCAATGGGCCTCTTGCAAAAACATGTTAGTATGTGTAAGTTAACAGCATGTGTAAATCTCCAGTATGTAAGTGATGATGTTCATGAGAATTGGAGATTTGCATAACTAATGCCCCAAAGCTGTGACTGACCAGGAGTTCCCATGAGTTTCATTCACCAAAACAGCTTCAAAGTCTAAATATTATGCTCTGGTGAGCGCACTCCCCCTCCCTTCCTGTGGGAGGTTCCTCATCAAGACCCTGGCTCTGCAGGTGATCAGTACACCTGCGTGAGTGGATGCACCTGCTGCCTCTTCCCTGCCAGTACTTAAAAGGACTAGTTCGTGAATGCTCCAGCGCTGGCTTGTTGGGTTGCTGCCATCTCTGCAGTGCGTCTCCGGGGGCTGTTGTGCACTCACCTGCTCCATCGTCATCATCGCTCCGGACAGCCTTCTCCACCTGGTCAGACACCTCTCCCAGCCCTTCTCATCCTCAATTCCCTGCCAGCTCCACCTTGCTGGTTCATCCTTTTCCTGCTGGGTTCCTCTGCCAGGCTCTCTGCTCCTAATTCACTGGGTATTCCTCTGGCGAGTGATGTGTTTTCTCTAACTTTGAGTTACTTCGGTCAATAAAACTGTGTTTAAACGTTGCTTCTGTGTCGTGTACATTCTCTGGTGTAGCACCCTGCACGTGAGCTGATCATTCTCATAATTATGAGAAAATGAGCCAGCCATGAATTAGGCTCATCAGGTGCTGCATCAGCGGAGCACTCCAGCCTTTACCACCTCAAAATCACAGAGAGGCAGGTGGTCAGGCTCACAGAGCAGCTGCAATTATGCAGCAGCTGAGCACGGTCACCGACCATCTTAGCCACATGTCTCATTCGGGCCCAGTTCCCCCACCTGCCGTTCCAGTTTCTTCCATCATTTGCCGAACCACTTCCGTTCCCTCACCGGCCCCGTACCCGGGGGAGGTGGGGAAATGTAAGGGGTTTTTGTGCCAAGTTTGGCTTTATTTGGGGCAGGTGGACGGTGAGTACCTGGACAACACGTCCAAAATTAATTTCATGACCCCCCTGCTGTGAGACTGAGCCCTCAGCTGGGCTCAGTCTATTCTCGACAGCACGGAGGGCCCTAGCTACACTTTTGATATATTTATTGGTGAGTTCTCCCGGGCCTTTGACCGCACAGAGAGCGAGGGTAGCATTATGAGCCTTCTCTTGTCACTCCATCAGGGCAGTCGGTCTGCAGCCAACTATTCTGTGGAATTTCGGGTCATCGCGGTGGACTCTGGTTGGAATGATGTTTCCTTAAGAAGCGCCTTCCTCCAGGGTCTTAATGCCAACCTCCGCGACGACCTGGCGGTTCATGCTGTTCCCTCCTTTCTGGATGTACTCATTGATCAGGCTGTCAGTCTGGATAACCACTACTGCGAGCGCGTGAGGGAGCGGAAGACCTCCTCCGGCCCGCCCATTTTCCCCGGCTACTGGCACGGGTGAAGCCGATTCCTCCTCCAAAGCTATGGTGCTTGGCCGCGTCTGCCCGACTCCGGAGGAGTGTCAGTGATGGAGGAGAGCCGGTGCATGCATGTAGTACAGTTCTTTAGAGCACAAACTGTTTAACTGTCACCTAAAGCCAAGATGCGGCCCATCAGTAGCCGTGGGGGGGTCTGACGGGCGGGAATTCCATTCATCCCCCGTTAATTTTTCCATTCAGGCCCTCATTCAGTTTCCAGGGGTCGAAAGGAGGGTTTCAGCATTAATTGATTCAGGGGCACAGCAGAATTTCATTTCTTCGTGGCTCATGCGGTGAGTAGGCATCGCCACAACTAAACTGCCAACTTCATTAAACGTTGATGCATTATCTGGTAGTTGTGTGGCATCCATTACCGAAGGCACGGCGCTGATGTCTGTCCTCCTTTCCGGGAACTACCGGGAGACCATTTCATTCTTTATTCTCCCTAGTTCGTCCTCGCCGGTGGTTCTGGGGTACCCACGACTCCGGAAGCATAATCCCATTATTAATTGGACACATAATTCCATCTCTTCTTGGAGCCCCTTCTGCTTAGAAGGCCCCTTCTTAGAGGACTTCCCCCCTCGCATGTTAATACAGTCATCCTCACCATCGTTGACCGTTTCTCTAAGGCCATCCATTTGGTGCCCCTCCCCAAGCTGCCCTCCGCCTCAGAGACTCACAACCTGCTCACTACTCACGTTATCCACCTTCATGGCATTCCTCTGGACATTGTGTCTGACCGGGGCCCACAGTTCACCTCCCAAGTATGGAAGTCCTTTTGTCATTCCCTGGGCACCACAGTCAGCCTCACATTTGGATACCACCCACAGAGCAACGGGCAGGCTGAGTGTACCGACCAATCCCTGGAGGCCGCCCTCAGATGTGTGGCATTATGCAACTCGTAACTTGGAGCACTCATCTGACCTGGGTGGAGTATGCACACAACTCTGCAGTCTCCTCGTCTACTGGACTAACGCCATTCAAGGCATCTATGGGGTATCCCCCCCCCCCCCGCTACCCATGGCAGAGAGGAAGGTCGCCATGCCATCTTCAGGGGCCCACGCTCGCCGTTGCCACTGTATTTGGAGGGCCACCCGGGCTGCACTTCTCTACTCTGCTGAGCAGAACCAGCAGTAAGCAGACCGCAGGTGGGTTCCAGCGCCCAGATATACTGTCGGGCAGAGGGTGTGGCTGTCAGCGGACCAGGTGCCCCTAAAAACAGAGTCTCAAAAGGTGTCACCTCGCTTCCTGGGGCCGTTTACCATCTCCAAAATCATCAATGACATGACGGTCTGCCTGGAGCTGCCGCCGACACTCCGCATCCACCCTACTTTCCACGTGTCCAAGATCAAGCCCCTCTCCGCCAGTCCTCTCTACCCCCCCCCCCCCCACCAAGCCACCTCCTCCTCCTCGGATCCTCGACAGCCAGACCACTTACACTGTTCAGATGATTCTGGACGTTCGCCGTCGGGGATTACAGTACTTGGTCCACTGGAAAGGCTATGGACCTGAAGAAAGGTCATGGATCCCTGGCTCCTACTTTCACGACGGGGGATGGTCTGTGCCTTTCACCGAGCTCATCCCAGCAAGCCCGGTGGGAAGAACTGAACCCTCAAGGGGGGCACTGTTATGTTCTGGTGAACATAACACCAAAATGATGGTACCCTTAACTTAATATTTTGTTGCACAACCTTTTGAGGCAATCACTGCAATCAAACGATTTCTGTAACCATCAATGAGACTCCTCTCAGCAGGTATTTTGGCCCACTCCTCATGAGCAAACTGCTCCAGTTGTCTCAGGTTTGAAGGGTGCCTTCTCCAGACGGCATGTTTCAGCTCCTTCCACAGATGTTCAATAGGATTTAGATCAGGGCTCATAGAAGGCCACTTTAGAATAGTCCAATGTTTTGCTCTTAGCCATTCTTGGGTGTTTTTAGCTGTGTATTTTGGGTCATTATCCTGTTGCAAGACCCATGACCTGCAACTGAGACCAAGCTGTCTGACACTGGGCAGCACATTTCTCTCTAGAATACCTTGATAGTCTTGAGATTTCACTGTACCCTGCACAGATTCAAGACACCCTGTGCCAGATGCAGCAAAGCAGCCCCAGAACATAACAGAACATCCTCCATGTTTCACAGTAGGGACAGTGTTCTTTTCTTGGTATGCTTCATTTTTGCGTCTGTGAACATAGAGCTGATGTGCCTTGCCAAAAAGTTCCAGTTTTGTCTCGTCTGTCCATAGGACAGTCTCCCAGAAGCTTTGTGGCTTGTCAACATGCAGTTTGGCAAATTCCAGTCTGGCTTTTTTATGATTTGTTTTCAACAGTGGTGTCCTCCTTGGTTGTCTCCCATGAAGTCCACTTTGGCTCAAACAACGACGGATGGTGCGATCTTACACTGATGTACCTTGACCTTGGAGTTCACCATGAATGTGTTTAGAGGTTGTTCTGGGCTCTTTTGTTACCATTCATACAGTATTATCCGTCTCCTCCTGCGGCCACGTCCAGGGAGATTGGCTACAGTCCCGTGGATGTTAAATTTCTGAATAATATGTGCAACTGTAGTCACAGGAACATCAAGCTACTTGGAGATGGTCTTATAGCCTTTACCTTTAACATGCTTGTCTATAATTTTCTTTCTAATCTCCTGAGACAACTCTCTCCTTTGCTTCCTCTGGTCCATGTTTAGTGTGGTACACACCATGTTACCAAACAGCAGCAGTGACTACTTGTCACCCTTTAAATAGGCCGACTGACTGATTACAAGTTTGTAGACACCTGTGATGTTAATTAGAGGACACATCTTGGTTGAACATGTCCCTATGGTCACATTATTTTCAATCTTTTCTAGGGGTACCATCATTTTTGTCCAGGCCTGTTTCATGAGGTTGTTTTTTTTTTTTAAATAATTCTGTTGAACCACAATTCAAAAGCATTGTGTGATTTTCACTGGTTAATTTTCATAGAATTTTTATTTATTTCCACTTTTGTCAGATTCAAGTTATTTCTGTGACCATTGTGGGTTTTTCTTTCATTAACAGAGGGGTACCAACAATTTTGTCCACGGCTGTACATTTGATAGATAGATAGATAGATAGATAGATAGATAGATAGATAGATAGATAGATAGATAGATAGATAGATAGATAGATAGATAGATAGATAGATAGATAGATAGATAGATAGATAGATAGATAGGGCAAAGTGCAATGGGTACATATTAACATTATGACTTTAGGGAAAAAGGGCATACTAGCAACACCACCACACCATGCCAATAGCCCCCCCCCCTCCCACAGTCACCTCACAGTCCCAGTGGGAGGCCCACCCCTAGGATTTCCATCAGGCGGATCCCTCCCAGAGTGCCTTTGCCTCTTCTCCTCTGGGGACGAGTCATGCCGGTGTCTCTTTTCATTCACCTGCCGCAGCTCATTAGGGTGTCTCCATAATTCATCAGACAGCCTCAGGTAGCTGTCCGCCTGGGCAGCCATCACCAACAGCTGCCCCTGGTTATCTTCCTTTTCACATGCACGCCCCTCACCCAAGCTTCTACCCTGGGCCGGACCTCTTCACCGATGTGCAGAGGAGCTTGATTGGGCTTCCAATGACCATCATGTTGTAACTGGGCTCCCACCCTGGGTCGAACCTCGTCACCGACCTGATCCGGAGTTCTTCTTAGTCTCCGGTGTTGTTGGCTGGCGTGTCGTGAAATCGTGCCCGTTGGCCTCCCCCCTCCCTCTTTCATTTCCAACGCTGGCACAGCCCCTGCAGCTCCTCACTTTATGGTATCACCAGAAGACACTCTGGAAGTCGAGGGAGCTGGCGTCTTGGCTCCTTCAGCCATCCCGGGAGTTCCACTGTGCCATCCAGTTCCCACATCCAGGGCCAACTTGGACACTGGCACTGGAACCCTCCCGAGATGGCGCTTCATGTTGTTGGTCTTACTCACCTCCCATAATACCAGACCAGTCACTGTCCCAAGCCGCGTCGTCCTCCACATGCAGAGTAGGTCGGTTCCACAAACCGCAGCCGGACCACTCCTTTACGACGCCGCAGGCGATTGTGAATCCCAAGCCGTAGAACACGTCACATCCCAAGATGTTCAATCTGGTGGGGGTCACCACGAATTGGATGCTAGCCATCATCGCCGACTTGTACCTCGCCATCAAATCCAACAAACCCATGACTGCTAACTTGCTTCCTCCATAGCCGTAGCATGGCATCGACAGCTCACTCATGCGGTAAATGCGAGAACAGACTCCTCACAGTGGGGCAGTTCAGCAGGGAAATCGCTGCCAACAATGGCACTTCCATGCCGTCCAGCAAAACATCGCAGTAAATTTGCCCATCTGTGCTCGGGGAGACAGTATGAACAACCACAGGAGTCACTGCAGGGAAGTCCATCCTCTGTCTTCGGTCCTCTCGCTCAAAATTCTTGCAGGCTCTGGTGAAATGGTGCAGCAGACCACACTTTCCACAGCGCTTGCCCTTTGCCAGACACTCTCTTGCCTTGTAACGGTGCCTAGTGGGCCCGCAGCCATAACACCTTGGCGTACCCGGGGCGGACCTAATTCTTCATTCACGCTGTCTTTGCTGTCCGAGTCCACAGCCAGCACCTTCAAACATGGTTCCTCACGCCCCAATGTGCTTCTCTCACCAAGGTTTTGGATAATTTCTTCACTGCTTTGAACTGCTGCACTAACTCAACAGCCGTGGCTAACGTCAGTTCACCCGGGTAAGTCAGGAGCCTCGATCTTGCTGCAGAACAAACAGTGTGCTCTGCTAGTTGATCACGGACCATCTCCTCCTCTAGGTCTCCGAATTGGCACCCCCCGCCAGCTGCCGCGGGTCTGCAACATAGCGTTGCACCGACTATCCTGCCCGTTGGTGGTGCTGCCGAAACTGAACCCTCAAGACTATGACATTTTCCGGAGCGCAAAAGTAGCACGCCATTAGCCCAACCACATCTTCAAAACTATCAGCTCCTCCGAGCGGACCGAGGATTCTTTGACCCTCCATGCCAAGATTATGGACTAATATAGCCCTCGCACGCAGTTTCTAGAGCTCACTGTGGTTAAGGGCCACCAGATAGTTCTGGAAAGCCGCGGACCACCTAGCCCAGGGGACGGGCGGCTCCCCCGGAACCTCCAAAAATGGCCGAAATGCAGTGACAGCTCTCTCCATACCTTTTTTCTCCTCGTCGCCAAATGTTATGTCCATAACTTGAGCATTCAAGTAGGAGGCTGAAGGATATAGTTGAACGTACTTCATTGTAGGAAGCACAACAACAGGTGCTCCGTACAGGCCAAGGAGCTGACGGCAAAAGAGATCGTGCTCTTCTGGCCTGGCCCTTTATACCCATGATGACGGCCGAATCGGAAAGGCGGGCCGCCACCCCCAGGCACCATATTGGTACACCACACCAGTGAGAAGCCTCCATTTATACAGTCTATGGCACGAACACCAGCAGAAAGTACCAGAACTATGCCAAAACATTCAAAAAAATACAAAAACTAGAAGAGCTGAAATTAGCTGCCACTTGAGTGCAAAACACGTATGTGGACTATGCATTAAAACGAATTTGAAAAACTTTTAAGAACGCTATTTTAAATGTACCACTACTCTACTTTTACTGACTGATTTAACTAGGTCAGCCAAAACCGGAAGCTCCGCCTATAATCGTTCCTACAGCGGCACCCCCAGGAATCAGGTGGATAATGTTGATTTATTTCTGTACAATCATAGTAAGCAATTTTCTATATCTCGGTGGTACTGGTATTGGTCGTAATTTTGGGTAAATATTTGTCTTACATCTTATGAAGTTGTGTGCAGTCTGAAATTGAGCAAGACTCACTTCCTCAGACAGCCAGTCATATGACATCCCAAACACATTGTTGGCAGAAAGAAACGTCAGCGCTTCCCATTGCCCTGCGTAAATTGCGCAGACCGTTGCCCCTCCCATGCTGATTCTACGTAAAATCCTCAAGAACCTTTTGTGAATGAGCGGCCCTCGTGCGTTAACGTAAAGCCAGCCCTTTTTTGTAACGAGTGGAGATGCACACGGCACTCGAGTGAGGTAACTATATAAAAAAACCCATTTGTTTTCATTCACTCCCACAACATGGACCCGGGCAGCGTTTACTGTACCGTGTAGATGCCGTTAGCCGATGTTGTGATCGTTTATAGCTCACAATAAGACCGAATATTAACCATTCATTTTTGTAGACTGTGAGCTAATTTCCTCCGAGCCGTCTGCTAGCTAACGTTAGCGACTTGGAAGTGTTGCCGTCGATTCCGAGCTAGCTGTTAGCCTGTTGGAGTGGGCTCACTCTCGGTTCGTAAGAGGAATTAAACGACTTTGAGAGTATTTAGCCGGTTCGAGTTGTGGTTCTAAATTGTAAAGCTACGGATATTTATACATTTTCTGCTTTGTCAAAATCACGTCTCAATGAAGCACGCTAATCTGAGCGTTATTGGCACCACGTGCAGCATCCAGCCTCCCATCAGCCTATTGATCAATGATGGGTGGTAGCGATGATTTAGCTTTGCAGCAGACTGCTTCTGTGGGTGTAAGGCAAGGCTAACCAGTAGACATTTACCCACCTGTGGGGATGCATGGGACTCCAATAAAGTGACTTCCCAGTATGCACATGTAACACTCAAGGCAGTACCACTTACGCCCTCTTGATGAATATTCACTCTGAGATAAAGTCATCAGAAGCTTGGCCCTTTATAGATGCGTTATGGTGCCCTCAGAAAATTTTTCTAAAGCCTCAATTTTTTTAAATTTATTGACATTTTCATGAGGTTTCTTATGTCCACATGGGTGGACAAGCATGTGTGTAAATGACACTGGAGAACTCTGATGGGGCACCCCACTGCTCTGTTGAAAAATAAAGTTAATTTCATTTATTTGTTTATTGTCCCCTTGGGAAAATTTTTGTGCTGCAGCATCACAAAAACAACAGTGTCCTCTAAACTAGGCCTGTAATGAAAACAAATTTGGATGGATAAATTTTCCCCAAAATTATCATGATAAAAGTTAATTTTGTCATGAAGACCTTTTTATTCTCTGGATATAGTGATTTAATTTTAGCAGTCTACATACAACTTTACAAAATGATTTGAACATTTATTTGTGAAAAGCAGTTACGCTGTTTAAAAAAGCAGACTTTTAAGCTCAGTCGGGAAAAACTTTTGGCCCTTTTCCACTAGTACCTACTCAGCTCCATTCAATATGGTCAGTGTTGCCATGTTTCACGAGAGAAACAAGCCCAACAGGCAACCTACCACATTGTGTAAAAGAGAGGCTGTTTGATAACATATTGATACATTTTTGTTTGCAGTGAATTGACTAAACACAGCATTGAATAACGGAATTTTATAAACTAAAGGAAAATACATATGCATCCTGCACAAACAACAGCAAATTTATAGTAAACAGTCATCATAAAAACTTTGAATAAATTAAATTTTTAAACTGATCAAAAGAAAAGACAAGTGCATCTTGCATAAGTAACGGCACTAAACATGATTACAGTTTAGTGATGTGGGATAATGGGAGTTGTCCACTAGTCGTTAAAACAAAAGCTTAATATTACTCTTATTTTACGACAGCTGACAACTTTAATTGCATGGAAAATTATCTTGACAAACGTGTAACTCGTGGCAAAATTTGATCGTAATCAAAAGATAATTTTGCTCTTGCCATTTATTTCAATGATTTTTTTTTTCAATGTAAGCGCCCATATGCACTGATCTGTATATAAAAAAAACAACACACAAACTGGATAGCTCACGCTCCATTAGCGAGTACAGAGCTGAGTGGAGTCAGGTGGGCCACTGAGCTCTGTAGAAAAACTGGATGGATCATTGGCCACCAGAAGTGAAGCCCCTGGCCAGCCACTTCTACCTCAATAACTTACCCCCAAATTAACAGATTTTTAACTTATTGGTATGCAGAAACAGTTTATAATCAGGCCCCAGTTTTACTGGGTGGTTCAAACCTGTTAAGATAAGCCTTTATTAGTCCCACAATGGGGAAATTCCAGGATTGCAACAGCACAGGGATAGCAACACTCAGAGCAATAATTTAGAAGATAAGAAAATAAGAGCTGTGAATATGCATATGTACACATAAATATATATACACAGTGCGGAGCATTGTAGCTAGATGGAATAAACAGCATAACCGTCTACTTAGTTATCCTACATAGTATGAATATGTACCCATACATATTGTCACCCTCTGTAGCGACTGATATTGTCCTAGTTGTATACTGGAGGGAACCATTTGTGTAAGTCTGTTGCGTCTTTTGCATTCAATACTATTAGGTCGTCACATTTTTTTGCTATCTCTGCGAGCAGCCCTGGTTAGGTTATACAGTCTGACAGCCGTAGGTAGGAAGGACCTGCAAAATCACATGTACATAAGTATTCACAGCCTTTGCTCAATACTTTGTTGATGCACCTTTGGCAGAAATTATAGCCTCAAGTCTTTTTGAATATGATGCCACAAGCTTGGCACACCTATTTTGGGGCAGTTTGGCCCTGTCCTCTGCAGCACCTCTCAGCTCTATCAGGTTGGATGGGAAGTGTCGGTGCACAGCCATTTTCAGGTCTCTCCAGATATGGTCAACTGGATTCAAGTTTGGGCTCTAGTTGGGCCACTCAAGGACATTCACAGAGTTGTCCTGAAGCCACTCCTTTGGTATCTTGGCTGTGTGCTTAGGGTCGTTGTTCTGCTGAAGGATGAACCGTCGCCCCAGTCTGAGGTCTAGAGCGCTCTGGAGCAGGTTTTCATCCAGGATGTCTCTGTGCATTGCTGCATTCATCGTTCCCTCTATCCTGACTAGTCTTCCAGTTCCTGCCACTGACAAACATCCCCACAGCATGACACTGCCACCACCATCGGCGTGGTTATGAGTGGTGCCTGGTTTCCTCCAAACGTGACGCCTGGCATTCATGCCAAAGAGTTCAATCTTTGTCACATCAGACCAGAGAATTTTGTTTCTCATGATCTGAGAATCCTTTAGGTGCGTTGTGGCACACTCCAGGTGGGCTGCCATGTGCTTTTTACTAAGGAGTGGCTTCCGTCTGGCCACTCTACCATACAGGACTGATTGGTGGATTGCTGCAGAGATGGTTGTCCTTCTGGAAGGTTCTCCTCTCCACAGAGGAACACTGAAGCTCTGACAGAGTGGCCATCGGGTTCTTGGTCACCTCCTTGACTAAGGCCATTCTCCCCCAGTCGCTCAGTTTAGGAGACCGGCCAGCTTTAGGAAGAGTGCTGGTGGTTCTGAACTACTTCAGTTTACGAATAATGGAGGCCACCGTGCTCATAGGGACCTTCAAAGCAGCAGGAATTTTTCTGTACCCTCCTTCCCCAGATTTGTGCCTCAAGACAATCCTGTCTCGGAGGTCTGCAGACAATTCCTTTGACTTTGTGCTTGGTTTGTGCTTTGACATACACTGTCAGCTGTGGGACCTTATATAGACAGGTGTGTGCCTTTCCAAATCATATCCACTCAACTGAATTTACCACAGGTGGACTCCAATTAAGCTGTAGAAACATCTCAAGGATGATCAGTGGAAAAAGGATGCACCTGAGCTCAATTTTGAGCTTCATGGCAAAGGCTGTGAATGCTTATGTACATGTGATTTCTTAGTTTTTTATTTTTAATAAATTTGTAAAAATCTCAAAAAAAAAAAATTATCACGTTGTCATTATGGGGTATTGTGTGTAGAATTTTGAGGGGAAAAATGAATTTAATCCCTTCTGGAATAAGGCTGTAACATAAAGTGTGGAAAAAGTGGAGCACTGTGAATACGTTCTGGATGCACTGTACTCGAAGAGCATGTTGGAGGCTGCTGCTGCCAAATGACATTGGACCAGTTATTGAATAGAAGTGTTCACTTACTCTGCACCAGCACTGTGAACATTTGAGTGATGTGGCCAGTAAAGACATGAAATATTATAATTGTTTGTGTGGTATTAGGATAAGCACATTGTGTTTGTCTATACTTGGGACTTAGATATAAATCAGTTCACATTTTATGGCCAGTTAATGCAGAAAACCAGGAAATTCCAAAGGGCTTACATACTTTTTCTTGCCACAGTTGACAAAACTTTAATCTTTAAGAAGTAGTGGTATGAACAAGAAGTAGGCCATGTGGTTTCAGCAAGCACAAATGGGGGTAAGTTCATCCATTTTGTTTATGTAGTCGAATTTGTCTTCCATGTCAAATATACAACTGGCTTAAATGTCATTGCTGAAGTTGAGTTTTGGTCCCAGTTTTTTTCTGCTGAACTTCCACAGTGGATTTTCTCTATGTAGTGGGGAAAAAGGCTTGTCTATGTAAATGTTTACAAATGTTCTTATTTGGTTTTTGTATCCCAAAAAACAAACGATAAACAGTAGTCAGTTTGGGATTTGGATTTTTTGTTGAAACAAGAGAGTATGGCATCTGAATGTCCTTGAGTTTTTGTTTAATCTTTGGATTCCCTCAGGATGCTTAAAAAGAGGATTAAAACATGGAGGCACACTTTGTAAAATCAGCGGCACGTAGCAGCTGTGACATGACTCTTTGTTTATGGTGGTTAATTGACAGTGTTTCATCCCAACTACCTGTGAGTCTTGCGTGATCCCAGTAACAGCGATGACTGGTTGTGATGAGACTAGGGGTGGAATCGCGAAGGGCATTCGATTCGGATCACGGTACTTGGGTCACAGTTCGATCCTATCACGATTCAAAGGGCCTATATCATGCAAAATCGACTTTTTTGAACTTTTAAGCATGTTATAATGTTAATTCCTCACCAAAAACACCCCCAAAGTAGTATTTTGCTCCATTCACGCATCTCTGAGTATTCCTCCTCAACCCTGCTCTCTGAGCTGCTGCTCCGCCCTGTCCCTGATAATGACTGGGTCCCCACGTTCATACGTATGAACATGGGTGAGCCGCCCACTCCAGGAAGTGCCTGTGCTGCCAGCACCGCCCCCAGGCTAACGCGCACACCCACTTTCTCCGTGCAGCAAACGGAGCGGTGATCGGCAAAACTCTTTCACTTTAGCATTGACGCTGTGAAGAAGTAGTTCCTCTCGCACCTAATCTGCTCAGTGACAACAACTGTTTGCTTTTTTACGTAAGACAATGTCTTCTAAGTGATATAAATGTGTCTTTGGCTGTGAGAGATTTAGGAGTTTGTTCAGCCTTCCTAAAGAAGAGCCTACTCGTCAGAAATGGTCAAAATAGACCAGAGTGCAGAGGCTAAAATCATCATATTAAACGTGATTAACCATACACTACATAAGAATAATATTATAGGCTAAAATAATAACAGGAAGCTAAAGAGTTCAACATGCGCATCCATCTTTTCTAAAGTTTACTGTAGATGTTGTTTTCGTGGGCGGAACCCAGCGACACGCTGCAGCAGCCGGCTCAGGGGTTACGTCATGAAATGGGCGGCAGCCACAAGAAGGAGAGGCAGAGCCTCAGAGATCGAGGCATCTTACTTCCGGGCTCGCGAAAATAACTCATATTTCATAAGAAATTCATTCTCCAGTGTACCAAAGGTAATATACTATCACATACATGCATATAGTTTACTCTGAAAGGCTTAAAATAGCATGATATAGGCCCTTTCAATGATAATCACGATAATAGAGTATCAAGATCCCATATATTCACAATCTTTTTCACCTTATTCAACCTCAAATCATGTCCCAAAGTAAAACTGTCGACATCTCTTTCATATAATAAAGTATTCTCGGGGCTTTATTTTCCATTAAGACACGTCTCTGCACACAGGGAGGGTGGTGGACAGTGTTGTTTGGAATAGACTCCCACTCCTGATACGTTTAGCTGACTCTGGGCTCTTAAAAAGCAGCTGAAAACTTTTTTGTTTAATGAGGATTTCCGTTGAGTTTCAACTGCTTTTTAATGGTAAGTCCGATATTTTAAAATTATTTTAATCTTGTTTTAACTTGTTTTTGTATTTTTTAAATTATTTTTATCCATCAACTTCCTTTTATTCCATTTTATTGTACAGCAGTTTGTGACTATGTCTCTGAAAAGCACTTTATAAATAAATTTTACTTACTTGGCGATCGGAGAAAAAGCTCCATGCCAGTGTCTCTTTTGCTTAGCTGTTGCTAATGCTGCTCTGAGATGTATGTGGCCTGCCGTGTTCTGAGTGTTTGTTTGTTTGTTTTTTATGCAGCACTTCTTGCGGGTTGTGTGTCATGTCATGGTCTTTCTGTCCATCTTTGTTATAAAATCCAAAAAAGGCCCAACATTTGAGCTGACTTTGAGTTAACTGCTTCCTAATTTCAAAGCTAGCTGCAAGTCTCCGAGATAAGCGGTGACTTCACTTGACTGGGTGCTTGCTTTGTGCCAGCTAGTGGACTGAAAACGCCATTGATTAACTGATAACCCAAAAGTATGTGTGTGCACATTTTTTTTAAAAGATCGATCCGTGCATTTATGAATCAATGCATTGTCGCCAGTGCCAAGTATCGCGATCCATCACTGAGTCAGTCTTTTTTCCCACCCCTAGATGAGACGTATTTAGTTTTGCCACTTTATTGATCAAGCCATGGCAAGAGTTGATCTCACTAGTAACATGATAATGTCATGAAAGACAAGTAATCGTGTCGTCTGAACCAGCTTTACAAGTTGACCATGGATCTGTAAAGAGTCCTAAGTATGTCCTAAATATAATTTACAAATATAATGACTTAAACATACTACATGTTCTTAGATTTATGTCTGTTATTTTCCCTTCTACAAATTATGCAATGAAATTGCAGTCTCTTGTGTTCTGAGGATGGCTGTAGTTCCTAAAAAGCTGAACAAAAATATGATGGACCATCACGCTTTTTGGTGGAAGAAAACTGAATCAAATACTATCACTTTACTGTTCATTTTTAAAATTACATTGAGGTATTTAAATTAATAGATTTTCTCTCTTCATGTATTTACCACAAACATTTTTGAAAGTCCTGAAGCTGTGTCTTTAAAAAAATGGTATACTTGCTTTCATAATAACATTATTAAGAAATAACTTACTTTCATAATAAATTTGTAAGGAATATTCATCTTTTTTACACCATTTTCTATACATCAGCTTTACCTGTTGAGGCCATTTATTTAATTAATCTGTCTAAAAGACAGTTTACAATTGGGCTTTCTCCTCTGTTATTTTGAAAGTACAGTAGCCGGTAACAGTTGTCCTTCTCATGTAATGTTTTAGCTGATCAGCTGTTGTGGTTGGGTGAGGGTTGGACTTTCACTGTACTGTCATGAACTGAAGCTACTGACCAGGACCAGAGTGGGACCAGTTGTGATTGATTTTCATTAAGACAAGCCCACTTTTTTTTCTTTTTTTGCCAAGTGGATGAAATTGGGAACAAAAGTTCTATTTCTATCCATTAATTTTTATTGCAGACATGTTTTGACAAGAATACAGAACTTAAATAATAGTTCACCTTATTAAGCAATCTGTTAAATAAATGAGAAACTGAAAGATAAATGACAGACTGGAAAATTAGTTCAGTTCAGTGGCACAAAAATTATGGAAATAAAACAGTTATTCATTAGACAGCTTTAACCTAGTATCCATCCATCCATCTTCTACCGCTTTTCCGGAGGTCTGGGTTGCAGAGGCAGCAGTTCAAGCAGAGAAGCCCAGACTTCCCTCTCCCCAGCCACCTGCTCCCGCTCTTCAGAGAGGATACCAAGACGTTCCCAGACCAACTAGGAGATGTAGTCTCTCCAGCGAGTCCTGGGTCTGCCCTGGGGTCTTCTGCCAGTGGGACGTGCCCGAAACACCTCAAGTTGGAGGCATCCAGGAGGCATCCTGATCAGATGCCCAAACCACCTCAACTGGCTTCTTTCAGTGTGGAGGAGCAGCGGTTCTACTCTGAGCCCCTCCCAGATGATTGAGTTCCTCACTCTGTCTCTAAGGGTGAGTCCAGCAATCCTACGAGGAAAGCTCATTTCAGCCACTTGTATCTGCGATCTTATTCTTTTGGTCATTATCCAAAGCTCGTGAACATAGGTGAGGGTAGGAATGTAGATTGACCGGTAAATCGACAGCTTTGCCTTAGAGCTTAGCTCCCTCTTCACCACAATGGACCGGTACAACGTCCGCATCACTGCAGATGCTGCCCCACTCTGTCTGTCAATTTCTCGCTCCATTCTCCCCTCACTCGTGAATGAAACCCCGAGATACTTTAATTCCTCCGCTTGGGTCAGGAGCTTGTCCCCAACCAAGAGGGGACAATCCACCTTTTTCCGGTTGAGGACCATGGACTCGGAGGTACTGATTCTCATCCCAGCGGCTTCACACTCAGTGGTAAACCATCCCAGTAAGACCTGTAGGTCATTGCTGGATGAAGCCAACAGGACAGCATCATCTGCAAACAACAGAGATGAGATCCTGTGGTCACTAAGCATGACACCCTTCATTCCCTGGCTGCACCTAGAAATCCTGTCCATAAAAATTGTGAACAGGATCGGTGACAAAGGGCAGCTTTGGCGGAGTCCAACTCTCGCTGGGATTGAGTCCGACAGAGTGTTGGCAATACGAACCAAACTCTCACACCGGTCATATAGAGACCGGATAACTCGTAACAACAAGCCCGATACCCCATACTCCCGAAGCCCCCCCCACACACAAAAAACCACGAGGTACGCAGTCGAATGCCTTCTCCAAGTCCACAAAACACATGTAAACTGGTTGGGCAAACTCCCACGAACCCTCAAGAAATCTCGAGAGGGTAAAGAGTTGGTCCGATGTGCCACGGCCAGGACGAAAACCACATTGCTCCTCCTGAATCCGAGGTTCGACCAACGGCTGGACTCTCCTCTCCAGTACCTTGGCATAGACCTTCCTAGGGAGGCTGAGGAGTGTGATCCCTCTAAAGTTGGAGCACTCTCTCTGGTCCCCTTTCTTGAAGAGAGGAACCACCACCCCGGTTTGCCATGCCAAAGGCACTGTCCCCGACCTCCACGCAGTGTTGCAGAGGCGTGTCAAGCATGACAGCCCTACAACATCCAGGGCCTTGAGGTACTCAGGGTGAACCTTGTTCACCCCCAGGGCCCGGCCACCAAGGAGCTTTTTAACCACCTTGCCAACCTCAGCCCCTGTGATGGGCAAGTCGTCCCCCTTATCCACAAACCCTGCTTCCTCTGTGGAAGGCATGTCAGTGGGATTGAGGAGATCCTCAAAATTATTCCTTCCACCGCCCGACAATATCCCCAGTCGAAGTCAGCAGTGCCCCATCCGCACCATACACAGTGTGGACAGAGAGCTGCTTCCCCCTCCTGAGCCGCCAGACAGTTTGCCAGAATCTCTTTGAGGCCAACCAAAAGTCTTGTTCCATGGCCTCACCAAACTCCTCCCATACCCGAGTTTTTGCTTCAGCAACCACCCAAGCTGCACTGCGCTTGGCCTGCGTGGTATACCTCAGCTGCTTCAGGAGTCCCACAAGCCAACCAAGCTTGATAGGACTCCTTCTTCAGCTTAATGGCCCCCCTCACCACTGTCCACCACTTGGTTCAGGGGTTGCCACCATGAGATGCACCAACGACCTTGCAGCCACAGCTCTGGGCAGCCACTTCAACAATGGAGGGGGAGAACATGGCCCATTCAGACTCCATGTCTCCAGACTCCCTCGGAATGTGGTCAAAATTCTTCCGGAGGTGGGAGTTGAAGACCTCCCGGACAGTTCGTTTTTAGCACCTTGGGTTTATGAATGTGAAATATGCTATACACAAAACTGATTCAACTATAGATAGATAGATAGGTAGATGGATAGATACATACTTTATTATGAACAAAAAAGTAAATAAAAAAAACAAAACAAATGACAAGTGCGATAAAGTGACAGTATACAGTGCTCGAAAGGGAGAAGGAAGAAGTGAACACTTATTAACTCCAACTCCTCTTTTCCATAAATACAACCCATGTGAAATATATACAATTTACCACATTTAAGACCCCAAGTAAACAATTAACTATATTTTGTACATATCAACATTAACACCCATCCATCCCAACATACATACAGTCCATACATCAAAACCAGCCCCAAACAACACAGATATACACAGCACTGTCCCACCCACCATTCCATAGTGTCCCGGAGTGAGCATAGTGAATCGTACATATAAATACTACCCTTCTAACATATATTCTTTCAGCAAATAATGTTTATACCTATTTTTGAATTGATTTCTGTTTGTACATAGTTTCAGTTCCAGCTCCAGACTGTTCCACAAATCCACCCCACAGACAGATATGCACATACTTTTCTTAGTTGTTCATATCTTTGGTTTTGTAAAGTTTAAGTCTCCTCTCGAATTATAATCATTGTCTCTTTTTTTGAAAATTTTTTGTATATTAGTTGGGAGTTGATTATTAATTGCGCTGTACATGACTTGTGCTGTCTTAAATTTAACTAAATCCATGAACTTTATGACGTGACTTTAAAAACAACAAATTGGTATGGTCTCTATATCCTACATTATTTATTATTCTTATAGCTTTTTTTTGTAATGTGCATATTGGCTGTAGGTTGGTCTTGTAGGTGTTTCCCCAGACTTCTGCACAGTAGTTAAGGTAGAAACAGTGAATTGTACAGTAAGAGCAATGATTTATAGTCCAAGATGTGTCTTGTCTTCCCCAGTATGTCTATACATTTTGCCAACTTGGCCCGGATGTGACTGATGTGAGGTTTCCAGCAGATTTTATTGTCTAGCGTCACACCCAGAAACTTATTTTCCTGTACCGTTTCTATTCTGGTATCATCTATCGTTACCATTATTTCATGATTTATTTTATAATTTCCAAACAACATAATCTTTGGGTTTTTTTTTTTTCAGATTTAGAGATAATTTATTTTTGTTGAACCACTGCGTTAACCTTTTCATTTCAGTTGTGACCACCTCTAAAACCTGCTGCAAATTCTCACCAGTGCAAAGGATATTTGTGTCATCCGCAAACAAAATAAATTTCAGAATTTTTGATACTTGGCATTGTGGGGATCATGAAATGATGAGACTGGATTATTTCTCAGTATTGGTTTATTGCATCTCACGTCCCCAGCTTTCTCTCTGTCAGGAAAAAAGAGGGAGAGCTCCGGTAAGCCCCACACCTTTATACCAGCACATCAAAAACAGAATCACACAAGTCAAATCCTTCTATTTACAATTAATCACTTCAGAGTCCTCTTTGCTCTTCCGTCTGACCCCAGGGGGTCAGACAACCCTTTCAGGATCTCGCCCCCGATCCTCCGTCTTCCTTCCAAGTCCGCAGGTGGTCCAGACTCATTGTCCATCTGAGGCGTGATGTCAATACACACTGCAAGCTTAAAGTCTCTCTGTGTTTGAGCCTTTGCAGTCAAATATGTGAGCTACATAAGGTTACAATTATGGGCGCTACATCACCCCCCCCCAAACGCCAAAGAATGGACACACAATAACAGTCTCCTAAAGGCAATACAGCATATGTCGCCCCCTACCTGCAGAATCTACAGCACAACCTACACAGTTTGATCAAAACACACATCACTCTGCACGGCGGGATGCATCTGTACTCCTTCTCAGCAAAGCGTCGATGGTAAAAACAGAGGCCGTCCCCTCTTCTGCTTCGGGACCGCGCCGTTGCGTCGTCGCTGGGGATGCCGCTGCTGCTTCTGGCTCCTCACTGCCCCCGGCCGCCGCGCCGAGGTCTGCTGCTGCCACGGAAGGCTCCTGCTCGTCGCAGGCGTCGAGGAGCCGCTGCACTTCCTTGGCCAGCGTGCGGAAGTCTTGCTGGGTCACACACCTCATGCCGGACAGGGTACCCCTCATGTGTGCTGGGAGGGTCCTCAAGAAGATGTGTTTGAACAGAAACGCATCGTTGTCTGTCCCGATCAGCTGCAGCATGTCCTCCATGAGGTCGGTCGGCCTGCGACCTCTGTCGCGCAGGTCCAGAAGCCGCCTGGCCCTCACCTCGGCTGATGGCACGAAACTCTCGATGAGGGCGGCTTTCAGCGCGTCGTACTTGCCAGCAGCGGGCGGCTGCTGCACCAGGCTCCGCACACATCGAGCTGTGCGGCTGTCGAGTCTTGCGATGACATTATGAAACTTGGTGTCATCTGCTGATATTCCCCCAAGCATGAACCGCGATTCTGCGTGTTGGAACCATGAGTGCGGGTCGTCTTGCCAGAACTCGGGGAGCTTAATCGAGCCTGCACTCGTGCGGGCGGTCTCCGGTGAATCCGGGTCAGGGTAATGTTCCCCCGGCATCTTACGTCTTGGTCACCAATGTGGGGATCATGAAATGATGAGACTGGATTATTTCTCAGTATTGGTTTATTGCATCTCACGTCCCCAGCTCTCTCTCTGTCAGGAAAAAAGAGGGAGAGCTGCGGTAAACCCCACACCTTTATACCAGCACATCAAAAACAGAATCACACACTCAAGTCAAATCCTTCTATTTACAATTAATCACTTCAGAGTCCTCTTTGCTCTTCCGTCTGACCCCAGGGGGTCAGACAACCCTTTCAGGATCTCGCCCCCGATCCTCCGTCTTCCTTCCAAGTCCGCAGGTGGTCCAGACTCATTGTCCATCTGAGGCGTGATGTCAATACACACTGCAAGCTTAAAGTCTCTCTGTGTTTGAGCCTATGCAGTCAAATATGTGAGCTACATAAGGTTACAATTATGGGCGCTACAGCATATGTCATTTATATACAAGATAAAGAGTTTGCGTCCCAAAACTGACCCCTGGGGCACACCACAAGTGATGTCCATGAAGGGTGATTTGTGCTGACCAATTTGTACAAATTGTTGTCTGTTACTTAAATAACTTTCCACCCAACTCAGTCCAACCCCTCTTATCCCATACCTTTCCAATTTCATCAGTAGAATTCTGTGGTCACTTGGTGTCAAAAGCTTTCTTTAAATCTATAAATACTCCTACAGCAAACTTTTTTTAAAAATCTATACAACAAATTTCTTCTATAAGTTCGATCAGTGCCAAAGATGTAGATTTATCTGCTCTAAAACCATACTGGCTGTCTGTAAGCAGGTTGTGTTTTTCAATGAAATCATCCAGTCTCTTAGTGAAGATTTTTTCCAAGTATTTTGGAGAATTGTGAGAATAAAGAGACCGGCCTGTAATTTGTGAAATAATGACAGTCTCCTGTTTTGTATAGTGGTATTACTTTTGGTATTTTCATTTTGTTTGGAAATGTACCAGTTTGAAATGAGAGGTTACAGATGTGGGTGGGTGGTTTAACAATTCCTTCAATTACTTTTTTCACTATTGTCATGTCAATTTCATTCCAGTCCGTTGATTTTTTTGTTCTTAAATTTACTCACAGTCTCGATAATTTCCTTTTCAGTAACTGCACCCAAAAAGATTGTTTGGATTTCTATCTTCTATATTTCATTTACAGAACCACTGTTGTTGCCTCCGCCAAAGGGGGAGGTTATGTGATCATCGGCGTTGACTACTGAAGCACTAATCCTATCATTGTCAATCCAATTGCTACTCATATGTTTTCATGGTCAAGGAATCTGAAAACGTATACATAAACTCTGTATGGGGGGAACTGTGGCGCTAAACCGCCATTACGGAAAATGCCATTTTCGTCAATAACTACTGAACCACTAATCCTATCATTGTGAATCCAATTGCTTGTCATATGTTTTCATGGTCAAGGAATCTCAAAACGTACACACAAACACTGTATGGGGGAACTGTGGCGCTAAACCGCCATTATGGAAAATGCCATTTTCGTCACTAACTACTGAACCACTAATCCTATCATTGTGAATCCAATTGCTTGTCATGTGTTTTCATGGTCAAGGAATCTGAAAACGTACACAGAAACACTGTATGGGGGGAACTGTGACCGCCATTATGGAAAATGCCATTTTCGTCAATAACTACTGAACCACTAATCCTATCATTGTCAATCCAATTGCTAGTCATATGTTTTCATGGTCAAGGAATCTGAAAACATACACACAAACACTGCATGGGGGGAACTGTGGCCGCCATTACGGAAAATGCCATTTTCAAGAATAACTACTGAACCACTGCTTCTCATATGTTTTCATGGTCAAGGAATCTGAAGACTGTATGGGGGGAACTGGCGCTTGGCGGAGGTCTGCGCTCTCCGAATGCTTTTCTAGTTTGTTTCTGCTGTCACTATTGATTTTGCTAATTCAGGACCAACGTTTACAAAAAATTTATTGAAACCACTAACCACATCCTCCATATTATTTATCAGATTGTCATTTTCAATAAAATATTCTGGATAATTAGCATTCTTAGATCGGTTACTAATAATCCCATTGAGTACTTGCCATATTCCTCTTAAGTTATTTTTATTATCCTCTAATATTCTGTTGTAGTATTCCTTCTTACAAGTCCTCATTATATTAGTAAGCTTGTTTTTATATCTTTTATATATATTTGATCTCAGCCTCTTCCGTTCTGTACTTAATGAATTGTTTATACAGTATAATGTATTCTTCTTTATACATGCATTTAGTAACCCCTTGGTGACCCAAGGAATATTTTTATTTTGTTCAGGGATGAGAATCCTCTGCGGATCCGAGGAATTCCTCGGATTTGATCATGTCTAGGGTCATTCTCGTGAATCGTCTAAATTTGAGGAGAAAATTTTGGGGTGGGGGGGGGTCTGTTATGAGTGGCGAGTCGCTCATAACAGACGGATTTGAGCGACTGCTCAAATCCAATGCGCAGAACGCCAGCGAGATCAGTAATGTAATGTAACAAGGCCACTGATTGGCTGATACTTATTGAAGCAACCAATCGACGATTTTGTTATTCCTTTGTCATATCCCACACGCGGAGCGAAATGCAAATGGCGGACAATTCAATCAACCGAGTTTTCCCGATTTCGTGAAAATGGTGAACCTAAAACTCACGAAAGACAACAAAGCAAGAAGACAAAGGGATAAGGAACAAGTTTTGTTGGGAATGGCTCGAAAAAAACCAGAAACATCTCAAAATTGTGGCTACAAGGAGATCGAACTACTCGCTCGTGCTGCGTTCAAAACGATCGATGGGCACGGTTAAATTCAGATGCCAGTCAAAGTTCATCACAATCGGCCCCGATTACAGCAATTAGTGATCGTTAGACACATTCCGAGGTAAGATTTTTTTCTCGTTATAAGTAATGTACTTGAGAATTTTCACGTAATGAATTTGTTATGAAATAGCATGTGTAAGTTGTGACGTCATGCCTGTTTTGAAACACTTGATAATTTGAAACACTAATTAAACATCTTTTAGGTTTTACTTTCTTTCTTAGATTATCTTTCAAATATTAAAATATACTAATATGCAACTTTTTTATATTCCTAGTTACACTAACAAATGCACGCATTAATAAATCAAAATGCTTGCAGAATGTCAGTATATTTTAATAAATGGGTGATGGACTTGGTGATGGAATTTTGTTAATATTTATAATTTATTTTACTTGGTTAAATTATTTTGTTTGTTCTAGAACTATGTAAATGTAATTCTGTGTCAGTTCTAGGGGCGGCTGTGGTGCAGGTGTAGTGTGACCGACTAGTGATCGGAGGGTCATGGGTTCGATTCCCACTCTGTCTGAATTCTGCATGTCAAAGTGTCCTTGAGCAAGACACTGAACCCCCAGTTGCTCCTGGTGGCCAGACTAGCACCTGTGTGTGTATGGCAGCTCTGCCGCCATCAGTGTGTGAATGTGTGCGTGAATGGGTGGATAGCAGGATCTGTAAAGCGCTTTGGTCATCCAGAGATGAGAAAAAGCGCTATATAAGTGAATGCCATTTACCATTCTAAACATATTAAATAGTAGTAAAATATAATTTAGTATTATTACATCAACATACCATTCAGATATCATAAATTTACACATGTGATGCAGCAGCAGATTAAAAAGGTAAACTATAAATTAGCATTTGTACTTACTTCTAACTTTAAATATAAGACCACATGTGAGCATTCTAAAACACCAGATTTCGTTCCCCCAGACCTCCCACCAAGGCTCCGCCTTGGATCCGGCTTGGGGGACACAGGCCTAACTAAGACCCCCGGCTTAGTTTCCTCTTTTTTTCCCCAAACCCCATTCTCATCCCTGTTTGTTGTCTGTCACTGTATTGTTTTATAGGACAGTTTTTATTGTACAGTGATTGAAATATTTGTAAAAATTTATCATATGCTTCATTTATATCATTTTCATCACAAACTATCTTCCAGTCTTGTATTAATAATTCCTTTGCCAGTAAATACATAGATTCTTCATTTCTTATTCTTTTATATTTAATATTTTTGGTATACTTTTTCTTCCTATAATCACATTGATAGACAACAAAAATCGGCAGGTGGTCACTGATATCATTCAATAAAAGCCCACTCATGATGTTATTTTCCATAAGTTTGTGAATATGTTATCTATTAATGTGGCACTGTGTGATGTGATTCTGCTAGGTCCGGTAATTGTTGGATGTAAGCCCATACTGTACATTGTGTTGATAAATTCTTCTGTCAAACTATGCTGTTTTGAATTCATAAGATCTATAGTGAAATCCCCACCGATGAACATAACTTTGAGTTAGTTTTGCATACATTTTTTCCATCCAGTCCTTAAATAAGTCAGTGTTTGATCCAGGTGTTCTATATACTCTACACAGCTCACGACCATATTCTTCACATTGTCCAGACAGATTTCTGTTGTAATACATTCAAATAAATCATCCACAGTTACTGACAGATTTTCAACAACCTTGTATTGCAAGCTCTTGTCAACATAAATTGCAACTCGTCCTCCTTTTTTCACTTTTCTGTTTATATAATTTAATTCATAGCCATCCATGGTAAAATCCACTCCTTTCTCTTCACTGAGCCACGTCTTTGATATTGCCACAATATTGAATGGCTCTTTAAACTGATGTAAATAATCTTTAATGTTATTAAAGTTGTCATAAAGACTTCTGCTGTTGAAGTGGATCATAGAAATATTGAAATCAGATGTGACCATTGTGTTAAACTGTTCATCAATGGTCCTCTCCGGCATACAACTAGGAACATACCGGTCGCTATGGAGGGTGAGAATATGTATGGGCACATAATCATACCATGTAGGATAACTAAATAGACGGTTATGCTGTTTCATCCCACCTAGCAACAATGCTCTGCACTGTGTGTGTTTATATATTTACATATTTATTCCATCTAGCTACAATGCTCTGCACTGGGTGTGTTTATATTTATATATCTATATATTTATTCCATCTAGCTACAATGCTCCGCACTGTGTTTTTATATATCTACATATTATTCCATCTAGCTACATTGCTCCGCACTGTGTGTGTTTATATACTTGCATATTTATTCCACCTAGCTGCAATGCTCCATACTGTGGGTGTTTATATATTTACATATTTATTCCATCTAGCTACAATGCTCTGCACTGTGTGTTCATATATTCATATATTTATTCCATCCAGCTACAATGCTCTGCACTGTGTGTCTGTGTGTGTGTATATATATATTTTATAGTAATATGTACATATGTATATTAGCTGCTCTTGCTTGCTTGTTTTTTTCTTGCCTTCTGATTGTTGCTCTGAGTGTTGCTATCCCTGTGCTGTTGCAATCCTGGAATTTCCCCGTTGTGGGACTAATAAAGGCTTATCTTATCTTATCTTATCTTATCTTATCCGTGTAGTAACTACAGTTATTATTGATGGAGCTAAATAAATTATTGTCAGGGTCTATGTTATATTCTACGTCCTGTGGGTTGTGATCCGTATATTCAAAAACTTTTAGTTCCTGTTGTTCCTGTTTGTTCTTTTGTTTCATGTAATTAAATGTCCTGATGCAGATGAGTATAATCCTTCAGTGTCCTACAGTTGTCTCTTGTTGCTGTCGACTCCAGTTCATAATATTCATTGATAGTTGTCCAGTTCCATAATATTACGGATGTTAATGACCTTGGCTTCTTCAGGTGATCCATTTAATTTGATATATATTTTACAGTTTGATGTCCAGGTGTTTTGAATCTTTTTCTGCTTTCTCATGTATCTTGCTTTTCTGGCTATTTCTGCTTTTCTTTTTTGAGGTGCTCATTTATATAGATGTTCGTTCCTTTCAGTTTCCTCCCTTGTTTTAGCAGCGCAGTCTTGTGTTTTCTATTGACAAACCTCATGATTACAACCGGTTTGTCGCTGTTTTTCCTGGGCAGAGGGTCGCAGGCCTCAATGGTGTCATAGTCCAGCTGGATTCCTTTGGACTGCAGAAAGGCCGCTACTTGTTGCTCCGTGGATTCGTCTTCCAGCTCACGAGTCCTCCTCCGCTGTCCACGGCCACCGCCCGAGCATATGATCGGGGTTTAATGTGGAGCCCAGTGATGATCACGTCATTCACCCGGATGTACTGCTCCAGGTCCGACACTCTGCTCTCCAGATGCGCCAGCCTCTTGTCCTTCTCGGCGTTCTCAATCCGCAGCACTTCCACCTCCTCGAGCAGGCCCAGGATGTTTTGTTGCTGCAGCTTAACAGCAGAAATCTCTTCAGCCAAGAAGTCGAGCGATCTTTTAATATCGTCCACCTCCTCAGTCTGCCGAGCTTTCTTGGGACCCAACGATCCCGGACGATGTATGTTGACTAAACAGCTAATGAACAGCTGTTTATCTAGCTGAATGGCGGGCCACTCCGCTCCACTCCACTCCACTCTCGTTTCCCAGTCCGTAGATGCCGCTATTGGCGTCTTAAGTCAGGCAGGGGTCGAAACTAAGATGTCCAGTCCGTAATCCAAATTCAGTTCTCAAAAGCCAAAAAAAGTAGTCAAAAACCAAGCACCAAAACACAGAAATCCACCGGCTGACAGGATCTGACAGCAAGTTGACAGCAGGTTGACAGGAACCGGAAATTTATTCATTAACTATTTTATTCATTAATTTAATTTTGAGTTCCCTGACAGGCCTTTGTTTTGATTTTAATCAACAGTGTCAACACTATAGTTCTGAACATCTGGGTTTCCTATAGGCCAGCAGCACATCTATCAGTTGCGACCTGTAGATTTCATTAAGCTGCCATCCTTCCATCCCAATGAAAGGATAGCATTGTAACAAACTACATTTATGTACTCAAGTAGCTTTTTCACAGAGTTGTACTTTCTTGACTCTTGTGGATTTTGTATGTTTTCCCTCAGACTAACAGTTCTAAAAGGAAAATGGTCCCAAACTGGTGAGAGGATTTTATCACAAAACTACTAAACTTAGAAAAGTCACAAATTTTCCAGGAAAAAAATTATAAATGTCCAAGAAAGATTACAAGAAAAACCTCATTTACTGCATAGAAAATCAGAAATGTATGAGAATAAAAACTAAAACGTCTATACAAATCTGCAGCTTTTGTTCTTGTAATTTAACTTCATTTTTGTTTTATGTTTATGATTTTTTTTTGTGGAAATATGCTATTTTCCCCTGCCTTTCATTGTCTTACAGTTGCTTGTAAATATTTTTGCCCTTTTTCTCCTCCTTCATACACCAGGATTGAATTAGGCCCACCCATATCCCTCCCATCAGGACACAGAAGTCTGCAAGATGGCAAATTTGAACAGCCAGTTCTTAATCCTGATTGGCTCAACACTGTTTACCTGTTATAGTGACACCACCAAAAATGCTCCACCTAAACTTGCCTTTTTCCAAGGGGAGTAACTTAATTCCGCTTTCACTGCCAAAAAAATAAAAAAGACATGACATACAAGAGCGATTTAGCTCTTGATTTGTATTGTAAGTCATAAAAAAACATGTTAGAGACACGTTAACAAGAAAAAAACAACTGTATTTTTGGCAGAGTGTCATTTTAAAGCAGGGATGTCCAATCATGTGCCATGGAGGGCCAAGACCCTGCAGGCTTTACCTCCGACCAGTGTTTTCAACTGCAGATTCTACTGAATTTCTTCCCACAGATTGATAAGTGAAAATCTCTCTTCTACCCAGTCTCTTTAGCAGGTGTTTTCACTTATCAATCTGTAGGAAGAAATTCAGTAGAATC
Source organism: Pholidichthys leucotaenia (assembly GCA_020510985.1). Taxonomy (NCBI): domain Eukaryota; kingdom Metazoa; phylum Chordata; class Actinopteri; order Cichliformes; family Pholidichthyidae; genus Pholidichthys; species Pholidichthys leucotaenia. The sequence goes on from CM035841.1 coordinate 154,696,817, forward strand.
TGCTGTTGAAAACACTGGTTGGAGGTAAAGCCTGCAGGGTCTTGGCCCTCCATGGCACATGATTGGACACCCCTGTTTAACACTAGTGTACCACTGGGGGTAACAGGGTAACACCCACTAACACCTGCGCTCGCCAGATTTTTGTGTGTAACCCTTACTAACACCCACTCACCCTACTCACTTTAGGTGTAGTACCCTTTTTGGTAGTATTGTGTTATGGCAGTGTAGTTACCTTAACTTTTCTACCTGGGCAGAGGGATAATTGGGCCAGGTCAGACCTGGTTCGTAGGAGCCTGGGAGGTGCAACAACAGATGACACTGACACACGGTGTATGGAACTTGCAACTATGTATTATTATTATTTACAAATATGTACACATAAATAAATACACAGCGCGATAAAAGAAAACACAATCCATAAATTCCAACTTATTTTTACAAAATTCACAGTCCTGTTGTTTCAGTTCCAGGTGACCAGTGGGGTCACCTCTAGCAGTTCCTAGGATTCGGGCTTCGGCTCGCCATCCAGCTCTGGAGAATCCACAGTCTTGAGAATCCAGCACAAAAAAAAAACCTGACCTATAAAATAGATCAGAACACAATGAGCTTAATGTACAATCCAAGTCAAGTGCATTGGAAAGCACTTGACAAGAGAAAAAAAAAACAAAACAGAAAAGTGTGCTAGCACAACAATTTATCACAAATTGACACACTAAACACACATAAATCACAGATACATCATTCACCATTGAATAACAATTAAGGGCAAGGGAAATGGGACCATTCCTAACCGTCACAGCTCTGAAAAATGCCCTTTTCTGATGGAAAAAGCTAGCCGAAATTAGCATCGGCGATTAGCATGCTAAGCTAGCGATTAGCATTCCCATACTCAATGAATGGATAGCACTCACCATGCTAAGTGGCTCGTGCGTCAAGGGTTCCCGCGCTCAACGGCGTCGACAGCCTTTGTATCCCAATCTTAAAATTTAATAAATGGGGCGTTAGAATTTGCTAATACAGCAATGTCTCATTGCGTGTATTAATTTAGGCTTACCAATCTCGAATTTTCTCCAAGGCAAAGACTGTTATCAGCACACTAGCTCACCGTCTCTGTAAGTGATCGTCTCTCTCAGTTGGTGCCTTCCGCTGTGTCTGACAGCATTCTGTGGATTACGCACAGACCGAGGGAGAGAGTGCGTGACCCCATTGGCTGGCGTGACCCAGCAATGGCGCAGCCATTGGTTGCTCAAAATACCAACACACATACCAGGAACCTCACCAGAAGATTCTAGAAAATGTTCCTAACCATCTACGAATACACATCTGTCTAAATATTCATACTCAAATCATCCATTCCCATTGTGAAATGGGCACTATTCTTTTTCTAAAAGCGGCATCAATATTTATAATTTAATTCACGTTAAACTATCTACTCCCATTGTGAAATGAATGTCCCCCCTTCTTCTTCTTAAAGCGGTATCGACATTCATAATTCCATCCACGTTTTAACACTGGGTTACACCTGCTTTAAAAGTTTCACCTTCTCCGTGCACTGGTGTGCTTAAGAGCTAGACATGCAAGTAGGCAAGAGTGCTAAAAGGGACCAAAAGTTATTTTCTTTGTTTGGGAGATTAATGTTCTCAATGATATTAAAAAGGTTTTAAGCTTATCAGATGTAATGCTGTGTTCAAGATTAGTGTGGAAGTTTACAGTTGGTTTATGTAACAATCAAATTTTATCAGTAAAATCAGATTTATAGAAATGAAAATGTTGTCAGGCTCTAACCAGTTCTTTTGGATAATTAATTAATCTCAAGTAATTTCTTAGAAGAACTCCATATTTATAATATAACAATTGATAAGTGCTGTACCTGCACTACTCACATGAAAGTAGGGCATTTAAGTAGAAGTATGCAATGGTGATTTCCTCATCTCAATTTATTGAAACAAAAGCCAACAACAGTGGTAGGTATACCACAACAAAAGATGCCAGTGTCTCAATAACTTGTCATGTGCCCTTGAGCATCAGTTACAGCTTGACGATGTCTCATGCTGTTCACAAGTCGACTTAGGGCTGTGCGATATGACCAGAATTTCATATCATGATGTAAGTAATCATATATGACGCTAGGACCATCTCTTTTTCTACATTTTAAATTACATACTGAAAACAATCAATTGTACGAATTCATCTGTCATCAATTGTATGCATTTTTTCCCTCTTAATTTTGCAGTGTTGTTATAAAATTGTTTTTTAATGTGCATCTGAGATGACTTCAACTTTATTCACTATTTATTTATTGTGAATGCGGCCGCTGTCACGCACTTTTGCAGCTTTAGTAATATTTTTCAGACAAAATTAAGAAACTTGGCAGTGATTTAAACCAGTGTTCTGATGCACTATAATGCTTCCTATTAGCGACAAGTTAGCATCATCCTTTAGCTTTTGCTGTTTTATAATTAGAGATGGTGTTAACGTTTCTTACCTCCAATTAAAATGAGGTTAGAGGACTATCCTCCCTGATGCAGCACGGTGAAGAAAAAGTCCCACATCCCTCGCACAGAAATAGCGGCTCCACAGAAGTAGCGGCAGAACATGGTGTAACCCAGTGTTAAAAACGTGAATAGAATTATAAATATCGATACCGCTTTGACAGACACTCATTTCACAATGGGAATAGATATTTTGAAGATGGGTATATAAATACAATATAAGTTCATAAAATATGTTCATAAATAGTTAGGAACATTTTCTGGAAAGCTCTCCTAGAGTTCCCACTGTTTTTATTTGGTATACTGAGCAACCAATGGCTGCTATGGTGAGCAACTATGGGCTGCACGGTGGCGCAGTGGTTAGCACTGTGGCAGCACAGTTTTACCCTCGGCTGGGGGATCGTGAGATCGTGGGTTCGATCCCTGCCCCCGGCCAACAGTGATCTGTGTGGAGTTTGCATGTTCTCCCCGTGTTTGCGTGGGTTTACTCCGGGATTTCTCCAGTTTCCTCCCACATGCTAAAAACATGCAGGTTAGGGATACGGGGCGCTTGCGCACGCAGCGACCGGCAGCTGGTGGCTTGTCACCAGACTGCAAAACAAATCTACCTACGGGTACAAAATAAGTAATAAAAAAAAAAAAAACAATGGCTGCGTCGGTTGTTTGGCAGTATCAGCCAGTGGGGTCACGCCAGCCAATGGGGTCACGCGCTTTCTCGCTCGGTCTTGGTGTAATCTGCAGAATTCTTTCAGACACTGCCGAGACACGACCGAGAGAACGCAATCCCTCACTGAGACGATGAGCTAACGTGCTAGTAGCAGCCTTTGCCTGGATAAAACTTTTGAGATTGACTTGAACCCAAAGGCTGTGAACTCACGTGAGCGCGGGAACCCTTTGGAGCACATGTTGCTTAGCATGGTCAGGTTTTTTCTTTTTAACCTGGATTACAAGAAAGCGTGGATTCTCCAGATCTGGATGGCGAGCCGATTGCCCGAACATACCGCCTGGTAAAGGTGACTCAACTGGTCACCTGGAACGGACACTAGAAAATTGTGCATACTGTAAATATATTTTGGAGTACTTTATTTTTATTTTTTCCCTTCTATTATTGTATTCATAAGCGCTGTGTTTTTGTTTAAGTGTACATACCTGTGAAAATATACATAGCTGCAAGTTCCCATATATCTGTGTTGTGTCATCTGTTGTTACGCCCTCCAGGCTCCTACGAACCTAGGGTCTATCTGACCTGGCCCAATTGTCCCTTCTATCCATGTAGTAAGGTTAAAGGTAACTACACTGCCATACCCAGTACTACAAAAGGGTACAAGACTGCACCTAAAGCAGTATTACACACCTAAAGTGCTACAAGAGGTGTTACAGTGGTCTGATGGCTATAATTAGCTTGCTGTTAAATGCTGTGGCACACTTGGTGTGCCGCTGGGGGAGAGGCGGGGCAGTGACAAGTAAAAACGGGTATGTGTCTTTTAAATCCTGATGTAAACGATACAATTTTATATGAAACGGTAGACGTTTTTTATCGCGTCACCGATATATATCGTCATATCGCACAGCCCTAAGTTGACTTATTGTCTGCTGAGGCATGGCATTCCACTCTTCTTGAAGGGTGGCCTTCAGGTCACTGAGGTTGTGGGGTGCAGGGTTACAAGCCTCTACACGGCAACTCAGCTGATCCCGTGGGTTTTCTATGGGATTCAGGTCTGGAGAAAGTGCAGGCCACTTCATTTGAGGTACCCCAGCCTCCAGCAGCCGTTCTCTAATGATGCAACCTTGGTGAGCTGGAGCATTGCCATCCATGAAGATGAAATAAGGCCTGTGTTGTTAATGCAGGGGCACAATGACTGGATTAATGATGTTATTCAGGTATTATCAGCTTGTCACTTCACCATTCACAAAGTGTAGGGCAGTTCTGTATTGACAAGACACACCTGCCTAGACTACAACACCACCACCAAAGGCTTGTCTGGTGACAACAGTGGCTGATGCATAGTGCTCTCTTGACATCATCATTTCTGCTCAACGTGAATCGACTTTCATCGGAGAACAGCGCTGAGGCCTACTGATCCCTTGTCCAGCGTAAATGTTCCCTGGCCCAGGCAAGACAATGACGCCTGTGCTTGGTGGTGTGGTCAGGTACCCTTGCAGGTCTTATAGCACGCAGGCCATGCTGATGTAAACTGTTTTGAATGGTAAATGACATTCACTTATATAGTGCGTTTTACTCATCTCTAGATGAGTAAAAAGCACTCTGGAGTCTAAATGGGTTAGGACGTGCTGAGGTGGAATGCAGAAATGAGCACCTACATTTCCAATGAAATACCCCACTCATAGCACAGCGTCTCTCCAATAGCCTCTCCTAACCAAATCCTACTGTCTGGCTTCTCGTGCCGACCCTGTTTTCACTAAATGACAGAAGGTGTCAGCGATTCTCTGGCACTATAGCCAGGTTGCTCTGGGTAGGTGGGGCTCGTCAGACTTGGGTGTCAGTCCACCTAGGAGAAGGACCACTCTGATTTCAAATCCGGGCAGGTGGTGCCCGTTAGCCTTGGCTGGCAAACTACCTAGGAGAAGGTAAACTCTGATTCCAAACCTCCGCTGCCTTGCGGCTATACCTGATTACAGGAAAGGCTTTGGGAGTAAACCTCGAGGATAAATCCGGAGTGGAGCCCTAAGGCGGTTGGCAGATGCTCAGCACTACTTCCGGCAACTCCTGCAGTGGAACTGGTCCCAAACTGTATTAGATCATCCTTTCCTTTGGACTCAGCCAGTGACACTGTGAGGGGGTCACTGACGTATGGGCAGCCCAGTGTCTCCATACTACCCTGCCCAGGCTTTTTAGCGCAAACTGGAGAGGCCACTCCAACGGTGTTGCAAGATTCCGGCACAACACGGGACGAGGCAGTTACCGGTTATAAGCTCCAACTGATTGGCGTAGGGAGGAGCGCCAGGGGTCTCGTCCGATGGTGGGAGAAGGCTTCGCAGCTTCATTGGGCAGCTACGGCCCGCCTCAAGCTGGGCAGCCCCCAGCCAGTAAGGTGCCGCCCCGCCATGGCTTGCCTGCTCTACTGGGTGCGTAGAGCTTAGGGGTCTTTCCCAACAAGCAAGCGTCAATCTGCACAAGGCAGTCAAAAGGAGAAACATACGAAGACTCCAGCTCTTCGATTTGCAAGTTGGAACATTTGCACCATGCGCCCTGGATTTATCGTTGATTTCCAACAAATAGATGACTCTCGCAAGACCGCCATCATCAATAAGGAACTGGCACAACTTAACATCGATGTTGCCTGCCTTCAGGAAACCCGCCTGGCCGACAGCGGCTCTCTTAGAGAATCAGACTACACCTTTTATTGGCTGGGAATGTCCCAGGATGAGTCCAGGCAGCATGGTGTAGGTTTTGCAGTGAGGAACTCGCTGATCGCCACCACAGAAACCCCTACAGGAGGGCCCGAAAGAATCCTCACCCTCCGCATGAAGACATCGTCGGGCTTTGTGAACATCCTTTCTGTGTATGCCCCGACCCTCACGTCCACTCCAGAAGCCAAAGATCAGTTCTACGAGGCTCTAGAGGTCTCTAGAATCCCTCGCTCTGAAGGCTTATTTTTGCTAGGCGACTTCAGCGCTCGCGTCGGAGCAGACTGGCAAGTGTGGCCATCCTGTCTTGGCCACTTTGGCATAGGCAGGATAAATGAGAGCGGACAGAGGCTGTTGGAATTCTGTTGTCATCACGACCTCTGCATTACAAACTCCTACTTCAAGTGTAAAGAGCTGCGGAAAGTGTCTTGGAGACATCCCCGGTCCCGTCACTGGCACCAGCTAGATCTTGTCATCACCAGAAGAGTGGACCTCAGCAGTGTTCTTCACATGAGAAGCTATCACAGCGCTGATTGTGATACAGATCATTCCCTTGTTGCCAGTAAGGTCAGAATGAAGCCATGGAAGATCCACCATGCCAAGACTAAGGATCGCCCCCGCATCAACACCTGCGGAATTTCCAATCCGATCAAGGCTCAGACCTTCGCTGACAGCTTTCAGAGGAAACTTGAAGCTCACCTCCAGTCCGATATCCCAGGCAACGTGGACGCCAAATGGAACCACCTTTGCGTCGAAATCTATGACTCAGCCATGACTGCATTCGGAAGGAAAGAACGCAAGAATGCTGACTGGTTTGAGGCTCACTGGGATGAAATGCAGCCAGTCACAGAGGCCAAAAGAGAAGCACTGCTGGCTCACAAGCAGAACCTTTGCCCTGGCACACGCGACGCCCTTCGAGCAGCAAGGAGCAAGCCACAGCAGATTGCCCACCGTTGCGCCAGCGAGTACTGGCAGAACCTGTGCACCAACATCCAGGTAGCTGCCGATTGCGGATATGCCAAAGGAATGTATGATGGCATCAAAACAGCTATCGGCCCCACAAGCCTCAAAACAGCACCGCTCAAAGCCAAGACAGGCGAAGCCATCACTGACAAGAGCAAGCAACTTCAGCGTTGGGTCGAGCATTATCTTGAATTGTACTCAACCCAGAACATCGTGACAGCTGTTGCCCTCGACGCCTTGCCTGGCCTACCAGTCATGGAAGATCTTGACAAAATTACCCACGCTGGAAGAGCTCAGCAAAGCCATAGACTACCTCGCCTGTGGCAAGGCTCCAGGGAAAGACAGTATCCCCCCAGAAGTTCTGAAACATGGGAAAACAGCCATTTTACAACCACTATATGATCTCCTCTGCCTGTGCTGGGAGCAAGGTCACATTCCCCAAGATATGAGAGATGCCAGCATAGTCACGCTGTATAAGAACAAAGGCGACCGCAGCGACTGCAACAATTATCGCAGCATCTCTCTTCTGAGCACAGTTGGCAAAGTCTTCGCCCGGGTCACCCTGTTCCGCCTGCAGAGCCTCGCTTTGCGAGTCTATCCTGAGTCCCAGTGTGGCTTCAGAGCTGGAAGGTCCACAGTGGATATGATCTTCTCCCTCCATCATTTGCAGGAGAAGTGTCGAGAGCAGCAGAAGCCGTTATTCTTTGCGTTCATGGACCTGACCAAAGCCTTTGACTTAGTTACTCGAAGCGGGCTCTTCCAGATTCTGCAAAAGATTGGTTGTCCCCCAAAGCTCCTTGCAATCATCTCCTCCTTCCACATGGACATGCATAGTACTGTTTGCTTTGATGGAGCCACCTCGGATGCCTTCCCAGTCAGCAGTGGAGTGAAGCAGGGTTGCGTTCTATCACCGATTCTCTTTGGGATTTTTTTTCTCAATGCTCCTCCACTACGCCTTCGCCGACTGTCCTGAAGGTGTCTACATCTGCACGAGATTAGATGGAAAACTCCTCAACATCGCAAGACTTCGTGCTAAAACCAAAGTCTACGAGGTCCTCATACGTGAGCTGCTGTTTGCAGACGATGCTGCTCTAGCATCGCACAGCGAGGAGGGCCTGCAGTACTTGGTCGACAAACTGTCCCATCTGCAAGGAGTTTGGGCTCATGATCAGCCTTAAGAAAACCAACATCATGGCGCAAGATGCTGTCTCCTCTCCTGTCATTACCATTGACAACACACTGCTGGAGGTTGTAGACACCTTCACCTACCTAGGGTCCACTGTTTCAAACACACTCTCGCTGGACCCCGAGATCAGCTCCAGGATCGCAAAAGCAGCTGCTGTCATGGCCAAACTAAACAAGCGTGTGTGGAACAACAATCTGCTGAGTTTGAAGACCAAGTTACTCGTATACCAAGCTTGCGTCCTGTCCACTCTCCTGTACGGCAGTGAGTCCTGGACAGCCTATGCCAGGCAGGAGAAGTGGTAAAACCGGTTCCACCTCCGCTGTCTTCGGCGTCTTATGCACATCAAGTGGCAGGACAGAGTCCCCAACACCGAGGTCCTCGAGCGCGCTGACTTGCCAAGCATCCCTGCATTTCTCAGCCAGACACAACTCCGGTGGCTCGGCCACGTGCACCGCATGGAGCCTGACCGTTTGCCGAGAGAAATCCTTTACGGAGAATTGCGGGTGGGCGTCCGCCGTGTGGGCCGACCGTTGTTGCATTTTAAAGATGTCTGCAAACGCAACATGCGGTGTGCGCAGATCAACATCAATAACTGGGAGGTTATTACCAAAGATCGAGCCACCTGGCACCACAGTGTCAAAGAGGGTGTTGTCAAGATGGAAGAGAACACGAGAGTCCAGATGGCAACGAAGCGTGCGACGGGGAAAGAACGTGCAGCATCAGCACATGCACCATCAATCTTCATCTGCGCCAACTGCTCCAAAGACTGCCACTCAAGGATTGGGCTGTATAGTCATTCCATGCGCTGCTCCAACCCTTGATGCGCAAACCATCGCCTCTTCGAGATGAGGATGCCAGAGAGACCCATCTCTAGATGACCAAAGTGCTTTACAGATCCTGCTATCCACTCATTCACACACACATCCACACACTGATGGCAGCAGAGCCGCCATACACAGGCGCTGGCCTGACCCACCAACAGCAACTGGGGGTTCAGTGTCTTGCTCAAGGACACTTTGACATGCAGACTGCAGAAAGAGCAGGAGTCGAACCCCTGGCCTTCCGATCAGTAGTCGACCACACTACACCTGCACCCAGCCGCCCTGGTCTGATGTGACACTTGGGTGCCTTTCACCTCCCTTAAGTATCTGTAGCTATTTCAAAGGATCAATTATGATACTTGTGGTTCCGTCCAGTAATTTTGGTCAAGATTCCTTCTCAAATACGTGAGTTTCAAGTTACTGCTGTGTCAGTCATGGTCAGCGACATCTTGCCTTCTCCATGGCCAGTTTCAGCACCGGTAGTGACGCACAGTCGTTGCTTTGTGCAGTTGACTGAGCTGTGGTATAGCAGTCAACAAAGTTTCGACATCAGAATTTTATGTAATTTTTTTACAAGCAAATCTAACAGCATATAATTTAATGAAATAAAATTGTAGTATGTCAAGATTTAGTCAACGTGTTCTGAAGTTATTTGACTGGGAACTTGCCTGTTCGTCAGGTCCGCTTCAGCTGTTGTTCGCCAAAGGTACCTGCGGATCACGCCGTCAATGAATGCTATTTCCAAGGATGGCTTGTGCATTATATATCCGTGCAGATTTTGCACCGTTTTCAACTCTGATTTTGACCCACTGAGCATCTGCTGAACACGTTTACTTGTCCGCGGTAAACACCTTACTCGTCCGCGGTAAAGCCTTAAACAATGATTGTGCATCACTTCTGGCCGGCGATGGCTGCTCCCCATTGGTTTTGACTGAGTGGTTTTCATGGGATAAAATTATTTAGTATACTGACTCTCGGGGGTTATTTTTACTGAATAAACACATTTTTGGTTTATAACTAATACCTAAAGCAGGATCAATGTTGTTATAATGACCAGTACAGGTTTCCTTTAAAGAAGAAGAAGTCTTCTCTATTGTCATTCAGTCCATTCAGCCAATCATGTATAGTAGAACAAAATTACACTTCTCCTATCTACAGTGTTAATCACATGTAGAATCAGAGGGGTCGCTGCCATACAAGGCGCCGCCACAAACAACTTCTCCTTCCCTCATTTTATTACGCTGAGCACCAAGCTAGAAGGTAGGCAGTACCATTTTTTTATATGGTTTTTGATATGACCCAGTCGGGACTTGAACCCCCAGCCTCCAGGTTGTGGGGCGGATGCTCTTTTAACTAGGCCACCACTCTGGTGTGCCTGGAGTTGAGTGGCATTCATCATCTGGTTCTGCAGGGCGCTGTTCACAATAAAGCAGTCATCAGCATGGGATGTGGCCAAAGGACGTCCACTTCTATGCCTTTCTGTGACTCTTCCAGTCTCTCTGTATCTTTGTTGCAACCTGCTGATTACACTCTGTGACACCTTAAACTCGGTGGCCACTTCCCTCTGAGAACATCCTGTTGGAAGCCTCGCAGTGGCGAGGTACTGTTGATCAGTTGTTAGGTGTCGTCTTGATCTCATGATGTCAAAATGTGAATAGCATGATAAAGAGGACTATTTAAATACCAATTCTAATTGAACCAGAAAATTTATTGGTCGATTCATGGATCAAACACCTATTGTGAATTTTGCTGTAAAGCACCTTGTTAGAGAACAAGTTATACAAAAAGTACTGAAACATTGAACAGTTGGACATGTGCATTCAAAAGGTTAGAGAAGGTCAAATTAAGTTCACCTGTAAAGATTATAGTGCATTTTAGGTGCATCCTGAAATTTCATTAAAAAGCTGAATATCCCTAACTTTTTGTGAGTAGTGTATATAGACCTCACACTTATATACATATGATGCAGACACGACTGCCTGTAGAATAAGGTTTGGGTCAGTGCACAGATTAGGAGGAGTATAAATTTAACATTTACTACAAACTTAGTCATGATTTTTTGGGAGGACACTCATCTGCTTTTACAAGTCATTGTATTGCCAGGCATATCATTTAAACTCTGGAAGGTGGTCAGTTGCGTTTGCAAGGGAAACTACTAAATTGGGCAAAATGCTCCTCCACCAACACTGCACATGTAACTGAACATGCTCTCTCAAACATAAACACGAGTCAGGTGGTTAATTCAGAACAGTTCACAAGCTGCTCAAACACATTCCCTTCCTGGGCTCCCCGCCTCCCTGTACATATTAGTTAAGTCACTGGACTGAAACGCTTCAAAACATTCATCCTGTTTCTTTTGTTAGAACGGCTGTGAATATTTGCTGTGGCATGAGCTCCTATATTCTTTGGCTTATTTATTTTTTTACTTGAGGTAAGCGGTTTCACTGTTTTTGCCAAGCTGTTATTTCTTAGTTGTTTTCATCTTGCATGTAATCTTTAGTCGATTGTTTTGTTATTATGTCTGTCTTGGTTTATATAGTCTATCTTTTGCAATGTGATGAACACTTTCCAGGCCACAGAGCATCAGCTCTGCACCTGCGTCTCACCACAGCAGCCTCACGTCACTGTTGGATTGTAGTTTGTTGATTGTCCCTGCAGATTGCATGCCTATAAATGGCCAAACCAGCAACACTGTAAAAGTGTCTTCAATTTGCAGTGTCTGAGCTCAAGTATTTGTTGTCATGCTGCTTGGGTTGTAAGTTAAAGGAAGTTGTGACTGTTTTCATCTAAATGTGTCATGGTAGCCCAGAGCCTAAATTTAAACCCCAGTGAGCATCACTGTGTTGATTTGCTGACATAGTCATATGGTCATTCAAGAGTTTTTAGAAAAACTCAACTCTGTGATTCAGAAAGATTATTCATTTGTTAAATACCTTGGGATTAGGGCTGGGAATCATCACTAATTCCCAGAATCAATTCGATTCCATTCTTGGTGTTCTGAATCGATTCAATTCCGATCCTGATTCAATCAGGGAAATTACCACTTTAATAGCTATTTTACTTTTTTCAAAAACACCTTAGAGACCTATTGCTGCAAATTGTACCAGGAATACTCTAACTTTGTTAATACATAAATTATCACATAAAGAACTGACCCCAAATCAGTTACAATAATGCGCTTTTTATTAGGGCTGCAACAATTACTCAAATAATTTGAGTAATTCAATTACAAAAATTCCCTGATTCAAAATCTGTGATTTGAAGTGTTGTTTAATGTAGTTCTTCCGGTGTATATGACCTTCTTCTCGTCACACTATGTAAATGAGATGCGGCTTTGTTTAATGGTGTGATGACAGAGTGACGGCTAAAAGGAGGAGAAAAAAATGACAAAATGTATCTCAAGTCTGGGATCATTTCAAGCTCCAGTTGAAGGAAAATACTGTGCAGCGTGTCCATTGCAAAGCCAAGCGGCGAACTAGTATACCATAACGTCGTTGTTACAGTGTCTCTGCAGGCAGTATCCAGCCACATCATGCACGGCCAGCGCACCCGAGGCAAGGTACGCGATTGAGATTTTAAATTAAGATGAATAGAATGTAGTCAGCTACGCTAACTATGTTTATATGGCCAAAGAACATGTAGCAGCTACTGCTATTAGTGGTAGCTGCTAGCGGGGTAGCTATTAGTGGTAGCTACTGTGTTGTGAGTCGAAACTAACACTACAAGACGGAACTTCATGGTGTAACGAAGCATTTAAAGTTATGTTATATGCAATAAGCATCACATTTATTGCAATGCAGTAAGCATTGCAATAAATGTGTACCTTTGTTATTGAGTGGTACAATTATTACTGCTCTTTAGGAAAGAAAGTTCCACACATGTTGGTTAATCAAGTTTATTCAATACCAAAAAATAAATAAAATATCCAATTAATCGAGTAATCATTTGATTACAGTGACAGACTACTCGATAAAATAGTCATTAGCGGCAGCCCTAAGGCTGCAACGATTAGTCAACATTGTCGACAACGCCGATCACAAAAATTTGACGCAAAATTTTATTGTTGACGTGTCATTTAATTTAAAAGTTTATGGATATGCCGCGGAAATGTTCAGCTGTAACTGCAATGCACTGCCAGAGCTGCTGCGGGTAGTAGTGCCTCTGCTGTTCGGCATGCTTCAACAATTTCCAGCGAAGAAGAAAGGGAGCGCAGCATGGCGAAACGGAAAGATAAACACAGAGAAGAGGAACTAAAAAAAGTGAGACCTAAACTTTAAAAAGTATGGGAATATTTTCCTGAAAATAAAGAAATGAAACAAGCAAAATACAGACTCTGCAAAGCAGACTTATGGCAGCACTACATTGACCATGTTTACGTGGTCACAAGTAAACTGATTACTGGAGTAAACCAATAAAGGTAATAAAAGGCTTATGGTGTTGACATGTACTGAGTAAACGGTTTACTGGGTAAGTAAACTAGGTGTGGGGGCATGGTGTGGGAGTTCTCCACCCAGAGTAGGCAGCTGGGGAAGGGGGGAACAATGGACCGAAAGAGGAGGTGTCACTGGGGGGTATCAGACAGTACAGTAAAGACTATGCGCCCCCCGGGGAGAGGAGGAACTGTTGGAGGTGCTGGAAGAGTAAAGGGTGTGAGAGCAGCACCAACGTTATGTCATGTTAATGTGCCACACAGGTCTTTTGTCTAAACAACAATGTATTATGGTCGGAAGTTCCGGGCCTCAATGCATGGTATGAAAGATATAAAAGAGGAATGCACAGAGACCCAGGATCACTTTTACTGTACAATATGTTGGAGAAGGAATAAAGTTCATGTGATGTCCAGCTCGTTGCCTCGCCTGTTTCCTTTCTCCACATAGGTGTGTAAATCTGTTTTCTCATAAACTGTTAATGAGCCTTTGACCCTGTTTACATGGTCACGAGTAAACCGATTACTGGAGTAAACCGATAAAGATAATTGGATTACACTGTTTACATGACAGTTTTGATACAATGTAAAGTAGTCAGTGTACAGCTTGTACAACATTGTAAATTTGCTGTCCCCTCAAAATAACACACAGCCATTAATGTCTAAACTGCTGGCAACAAAAGTGAGTACGCCCCTAAGTGAAAATGTCCAAATTGTGCCCAGTTAGTCATTTTCCCTCCCTGGTGTCATGTGACTCGTTAGTGTTACAAGGTCTCAGGTGTGAATGGGGAGCTGGTGTGTTAAATTTGGTGTTATTGCTCTCACACTTGCTCATACTGGTCTCTGGAAGTTCAACATGGCACCTCATGGCAAAGAACTCTCTGAGGAGCTGAAAAAAGAATTGTTGCTCTATATAAAGATGGCCTAGGCTATAAGAATATTGCCAACACCCTGAAACTGAGCTGCAGCACGTTGGCCAAGACCATACAGCAGTTTAACAGGACAGGTTCCACTCAGAACAGGTCATGGTCGACCAAAGAAGTTGAATGCACGTGCTCAGCATCATATTCAGAGGTTGTCTTTTGAAAACTGACGTATGAGTGCTGCCAACATTGCTGGGGGGGGGGGGGGGGGGTGTCATTCTGTTAGGGCTCAGACCATACGCCGCACACTGCATTGAATTGGTCTGCATGGTTATCGTCCCAGAAGGAAGCCCTTTTTAAAGGTGATGCACAACAAAGCCCACAAACAGTTTGCTGAAGACAAGCAGACTAAGGACATGGATTACTGGAACCATGTTCTGTGGTCTGATGAGACCAAGATAAACGTAGTGGATTGAGATGGCGTCAAGCATGTGTGGCGGCAACCAGGTGAGGAGTACAAAGACAAGTGTGCCTTGCCTTCAGTCAAGCATGGTGGTGGGAGTGCCATGGTTTGGGGCTGCATGAGTGCTGCCGGCACTGGGGAGCTACAGTTCATTGAGGGAACCATACTGTGGCAGCACAGTTTTACCCTCGGCCGGGGGATCGCGGGGACCGTGAGATCGTGGGTTCGATCCCTGCCCCCGGCCAACAGTGATCTGTGTGGAGTTTGCATGTTCTCCCCGTGTTTGCGTGGGTTTACTCCGGGATTTCTCCGGTTTCCTCCCACATTCCAAAAACATGCAGGTTAGGGAGTTAAGGGGCGCTTGCGCACGCAGCGACCGGCAGCTGGTGGTTTGTCACCAGACTGCAAAACAAATCTACCTACGGGTACAAAATAAGTAATAAAAAAAATAAATAAATTAAAAAAAAAATGTACTGCGACATACTGAAGCAGAGCATGATCCCCTCCCTTAAGAAACTGTGCTGCAGGGCAGTATTCCAACATGATAACGACCCCAAACACCCCTCCAAGACGACCATTACCTTGCTAAAGAAACTGAGGGTAAAGGTGATGGATTGGCCAAGCATGTCTCCAGACCTATACCCTATTGAGCATCTGTAGGGCATCCTCAAACGGAAGGTGGAGGAGCGCAAGGTCTCCAACATCATGATGTCATCATGAAGGAGTGGAAGAGGATTCCAGTGGCAGCCTGTGAAGCTCTAGTGAGCTCCCATGTCCAAGAGAGTTAAGGCAGTGCTGGAAATTAATGGTGGCCACACAAAATATTGACAGTTTGGGCACAGTTTGGACATTTTCACTTAGGGGTGTACTCACTTTTGTTGCCAGCGGTTTAGACATTAATGCCTGTGTGTTGAGTTATTTTGAGGGGACAGTAAATTTACACTGTTATACAAGCTGTATACTGACTACTTTACAATGTATCGAAGTGTCATATTGTCAGTGTTGTCCCGTGAAAAGATGTAATAAAATATTTACAAAAATCAAAGCAGTGGGGAGCTTGTTCCATTCTGTTATAGCTTTGTATGAGAATGCTGATTGTCTAAAAGCAGTTTTACATGTGTGTATACACAAGGGTGGGGTGGGGGGGCTGAAAAGTTCATTGTGGTCAAATTTGACCAAATGTGGTTTATTTTTTAACTGCAGGGATCCAAGTGCTGCAACACCGATGGGAGAAGTGTGTGGACCGAAGGGGAGACTGTGTTGAAAAATTAAACCACGTTTGGTCAAATTTGACCACTACGAGCTTTTACCCCCCGGCGTATAAGGTCCTATACCTTTTTTATGTTATTTTAAGACAGAGACTGGGTGTGCAGACTTAAACAGAGGCTGCTATTTTTTGCTGTTGCACTTTACCTTTTTTGTGCAAGACTGCTCTTTTAATTTGTTTCAATTGTTTGGCTAAAAATGCATTTTAGTAAGCTGTTGAGCTTCATTTTCAAATTTGTGTTTCATGGGTCATTTTATTTAGGTCTGGAAACTGCTTATAAAATGTTATATTAAAGCAGGGACTGACAGCAAGGTGATTTTTACAGTTGTGCAGGTTTAAACAATTGAGATAAAACATGCACTCAAGCCCCATGCAAGAGCCATGCCAACAGGAAGCAGAGATGGTGGACATGACCAAAATAATCGCGATTAGTTGAGTCATCAAAAAAATAGTCGTTAGTTTAGTGGACTACCAAAATCATCATTTGTTGCAGCCCTACAACAGTTAATTACTGTTTCCTTAGATTGTAAAAGAAAACACCATCATGCTGGCTGAATTATTAATATATAGAAGTGGGAATCGCGAGTTCTCGCGATTCGATTCGGATCGCGATACTTTGGTCACAATCCTAGCCTATCACGATACAACAATAATCACGGTATTGCGATATCGAGTATCACAATCTCATCCCAATCCCAATTTTTTCACCTTATTCAGCCTCAAATCATGTCCCAAAGTAAAACTGTTGACATCTCTTTCATATAATAAAGTATGTCGGGGCTTCCTTTTCCACTGAGACTCATCTCTGCACACAGGGAGGGCAGTGGACGATGTTTGGAATAGATTCCCACTCCAGCTATGTTTATCTGACTCTGTGGGCTCTTAAAAAGCAGCTGAAAGCTTTTTTGTTTAAGGAGGCTTTCCGTTGAGTTTCAATTCAACTGCTTTTTAATGATAAGTCTGATATTTTTAAATTATTTTAATCTTTTATTTTAACTTGTTTTGTAGTTTTTAAATTATTTTTATCTAGGGCTGTCACGGTGGAGGAATTTCCTCTGCAGTGACAGTGGATAGCTCAACAGCGCGGTATCGCAAATGTTTTTAGGAACCAGTGGTCTTGTAATTTAGACAGGGTTTATAACTTATGTGGCAAGTGATGGAAGCTATGTTGAGAATCGCTGCAGCTGTAGCTCCACTCTCAATTTATGTGCATGTGTGACGGAGCTCTTCCTACAGTCGTGAACTGCTGATTCGGTTAAAAAAAAAAAAACTAAAAAAAAACTTGACCATTTTCATAAAACAGTGGTGGTAACGCCAGCATTTCAACTACAGGGTGTGTGGATTGCTTGGAGACAGCTGCGACATTCAGCTTACTTAAACAGGACAGACTCCTTGTAGGACCCCGCGTAGCTCTTGTCTCCGTGTCTAATGCCGCTGTCCGAAAAATCATGTTCACACAACAGACAAACAATGCACTATGCAGTACCAGAGCTTAATCGTCAGGATCATAAACACTCAGAAGAAGCCCATCCAGCCATTTTATTAAATTTAGAATATTTTCTCACCTCGTTCACCCCCCCCATTTGCCACAAGCAATCTGATCTGATCTTACCAAAAGTAGTACAAATAACACGCTTTATGCCCTGCAAACATGCTGCTGACAATAAAAATACACTTAACATTAAGCAATTTATTTAATATTCAATAAGTGAACAAGATTTAGCCACACACAAAAAAAAGTGAACACTGCGGTTGTTGCGGTTCCTCGTTATCCTTCGCGGTAGGCTTGTCCATAGTGCGGTATTACATGATTGCGGTTATCGCGACAGCCCTATTTTTATCTATCAGATTCCTTTAATTTTATTTTATTGTACAGCGCTTTGTGACTACATGTCTCTGAAAAGCACTTCATAATAAATAAACATTACTTACTTTTTCTCCAGCGCTGGTTGCAAGCTCCATGCCGGTGTGTTTTTAGTTTAAGATAAGATAAGCTTTCATTAGTCCCACAATGGGGAAATTCCAGGGTTGCAGCAGCAAAGGGATAGCAGCACTCACAGCAGTAGTAACAAGATAATAAGATAAGAACTGGTTTGCCAAAGCAGTAGATGAATATACAGTACATATATACACAATGTAGGAGCATTGCAGCTAGATGGAATAAACAGCATTACGGTTTGTTAAATTACCCTGCAGAATATGAATATGTACACAGACAGAATATTTTGCATTTGAATCATTAGTGCTGTTGCCACCTTCTGTAATGATTGTTATTGTCCTATTGTGTATTGGAGGGGACGATCTGTATTGTGCAAAGTTGTTAGGTTCAGTACATTTAATCAGGGATGGGAATTTTCCGCCGATCCGCAGATTTCCGCCGATTTATTTTCAAATTGATCATTTCTGTGAATCGTCTAAATCCGTTGAGAAAATTTTAGGGGGGGTAAGGTACCTTATTGTTGCCGATTTTAGCGAAAATCAACACGATTACATAAGTGCTCGGCGCTTCCCCGGGTCAAGTCTCGCGATAACCCGGATGTACTCAAGCTACTGCTGTATTGACCTCGCCAGCCCACGTGACAAACGCATAATGCATTCTGGGCGGGGTAGGAACAGCGCTCGTAAATGGACTGCAATCACACAGCGCCTCGGCATTTCTTGTGAATGAACGGGAAAAAAATCACAAAATGGACCATGGAGGAAAATTTAAAGGGACCATACTCCGCCAAATTGAATGGGACTGCAAAGGTACGCTATTTGGCGAAACTTGAAGGGGTTAATGGACTAGATCCGTATCAGCATATCACATGGAGTTCGGATGTAAACATTCTGCCAAACTTCAACCATGCCTTCATTTATAATTATATGACTGTAAGCATAACTCCACACACACATGAAGTTTTTAGTAACTTTAGGTCTTTATAGCAAGCAGAAGTGCAGTTCACAGATGGATGGGTGCATGACTTGTAGATGTACAAGGTAGACTTGAAGACAGTTGTGCTCACAAAGGTGTTTTTTTTTTTTTAAATTTCTTGGCTTGATTACAAGTATTTATTTACTAAATAAAATAAGTGCATGCCATAAATTGTCCTGCACCTGTTGTGAAAAAGGCTGTGTGGAAATAAAATCCCATATAAGCACTGCAACAACAACATCCTGCAGGCCTGTGCAGACAATGATTTTTACCTGAAACTCTCTGATGGGAGACTAGAACTCAAGCAGTCACAAGTACTACAAGCAGGTACAAATGCAAATTTTTGTGACAGGCTCACATTTCTGTGACTTTGTTGTGTGGACCACAAAAAGTTGTGTTGTTGTACGCGTCACACCAGATTCTGACCTGTGGGAGCAAACACTTTTACCAGTGGCCCAGAACTTTTTTTATAAAGTTTTCCTACCTGAGCTTGTTGCCCGTCACTTTACTGACTCTGACCCCACAACACAAAAGAGGAAAGCTGCAGCTGATAAACCCACCCAGAAGCCCAAAAGACG
Organism: Pholidichthys leucotaenia; assembly: GCA_020510985.1. NCBI lineage: Eukaryota > Metazoa > Chordata > Actinopteri > Cichliformes > Pholidichthyidae > Pholidichthys > Pholidichthys leucotaenia. The sequence continues at coordinate 154,716,159 of CM035841.1, forward strand.
ACGTCTAACTGCATTACAGCCAGGTCCCACACACAATCCCAGAAGACAGGCACAGAACACAGCAGAAGTGTGGTGGACTTGCAGGCAGCCAGAAGAGCTGCGTGACATGGTTGCCTGTGATAACCAAAACTGTGAAATTCAGTGGTTCCATTTAGGATGTGTGGGACTCTGAAGCACCAACCCCACAGCAGCCGTGGTTTTGCAATGTGCACATTAGAGTAGTGCTGTAACATGAGACAGTTATGCGCTATAACATGGTAGAACAATGATACATGTCGATCATGCATGTCAATTTATATTCTTGTATTGTGTCATGGTTATGGTTACAGTTTTGCATCTTTGAAATAAAGAGCTGGAGTTTGTAAGCCATCGTGTACTTTATTCCAAAAATTGTTACAAAGCAAGCAAGTGTATTTATATAGCACATTTCATACACAAGGGCAACTCAGTGTGATTTACATATATAAAAAGAGGAAAGAAAGCAAAATGTTTGAGCAATAAGAAAAATTGAAGAGGTGCTGCTTTAACTGCTTCAATATTATTGACACAGTTAAAGACATGATGACAAAATGGCTAAACCACACCAAAAACATGTCATGGCCTACATTCTAAAACTAAAAAGTTCAAAGCAGTCAATAAAAACTATGACCTTATTGCCAAACATTTCAATGTACTGATGTGGCATGCTAGCCTGCAAACTATGTCTCTTTGGGCAGGACACCAAAGGGCTGAGGTGTGCATGGAGCACATTTATGGTGTCGCAGAACAGGATGGATGCGGTTTGTCTGCTTATGTCAAAAAGGTGTGCAATATGTTCAAGAGGCAAATTAATCCGCAAACGCATCATAGTTAAAAGGAGAATTTGAAATTGGGAAATTTTTCTGTCTTTGGTAGGCTGGGAAAAAATTGCATCAGCAGAGCCATTAAACTGAAAGATGGAAGCCCAGTGTAGTATTTCACCTTTGAGTCATTATCTTTGAGGAAATTCTCATCCAGGGTCTTTCTGGAGAGCTCTCCCTTTAACTTTGTTCTCCTCTTGCAAGAGTAAAATTTCTTTAAGCCTAAGGTGACACATGCTGCAGTTCTGTAGCTCTTGTGCATTTTCCTCTGGAGCATCATCAGCCTGACAGATCAGTGCTGCTTCATCAGATGTCTCCTCCATCTCAGCCAGAGGTGTGGTGTCATCTGCTGCTGATCAGGACAATAAACAACTGTAGTTAATATATTTTGTAATCAAAAGGAATCCCAAGACACATTTTAGAAAGAAAAACATAGGTAAAATAATAAAAAAAAAAGACTACCTGAAGGAGCTACATTATCCATCTCAGTCACAGGGCCAGTGATGTTGGGCGTCTGTGCTGGGGGGTCACTTGCATGCCCTGCTGATTCTTTTTGTCATAATCTTGTCCGTCTGCATAAGTGATTAAACCTGTCAGGAGTGGCAGCTGGAAGCTCTGCACGCCCAAGGTTTAGAGAAGGTGTCCAGTCAGGATCACAGTCTAGCATTTCATAAGCTGGTCTGCTGTTAAAGCAAAGGAAACGGTAAGAAAATACTTTGGTGTAGAACAAATTAAACCCGCTCACACAGGTGTGTGAGTGGTAACTTTTTCTAGCTAGTAGGATATCGGAGTCTTTCTTTAGCTTAGCTCTGCTTAGCTTAGCACTGCTGACGTAGGGTAAAAGCGATGACCAGGCAAGTCTTAACCACGACACAAGCAAGTTTTAACAACAGACATACACAATAAATCATAACGTACCTTTATGAAAATGCTTTGAGCACACCAACATCCATACAGGTGCGTGTTTGAAAGTTATGTCGGGTCTTCTGACTGCTGCAATCCAGGCCAGGCGTCGCCTCTTAGTTACATCCGAAACGTGAGCTGTGCTGTTCTTCTTCCATGCTGGAAAACGAAAAAAGCCTATTCCGTGGTTTATCTTTTCTCCACGGCGGTTGTGAGAACAACTATTACAGTTTAAAACACAGCAAGACTTCGCCATGTCTGCTTTGTGACGATGTCTCCAGCTTTTACGTGATCTCAGCGAACGGTTCCTACCCTACCCAGCATGCACTTGGTGAATTCTATGGACACTACGTAACAATGGCGGAATCAATAGTAAACAGTCCTGCGATTGGATAGTTGCAAACGATTGGACCAATCAAATGGCTCGTATGCTTTGTCAAATTCATTGCGGCTTGTTCTCAGGGATGTGATTTTTCCGGTAATTCGCCAAATTCCGCTTTATTTTATCTTCCAGGAAGATAAAGTACGTTAAGTACGTTAGCGGCTTGTGGTCCACGAACGCAGTGAAGGTGCGCCCTTTCAGCCAGAACCAGAAGTGGCGTATGGCCAGGTGGAGAGCCATTAACTCTCTGTCGAACACGCTGTATTTACGCTCACTGTCGTGCAAAGACCTGCTTAAAAAAAAGGTGAGCGGCTGCCAAGAACCGGCAACGCATTGCTCCACGACGGCCGCTATGCCCATGTCCGAGGCGTCGGTAATGAGCGCTGTTTTAACCTCAGAACGCCTGCTCCCGTTCAGGAGTCCAGTCGACTCTGTCCGCCGTTTTCCGTTTGAGTGCAGCGTACAAGGCTGTATGAGCTGGGCTGCGCGGGGGAGGAAAATGAGCTGCTCAAGACTCAATGGAGATTGAAACTGGTGATCTGAAATTATGAAAAGTAATGGTATGTTGGAATTTTATTTCTATTATGGAATAGATAAAATTAACTGATTTTGATTTGATCAAGTGTTAAAGCATGTGATGGATAATGCTTGTTGGAATATTTACCTCCGCCAAGGAGGTTATGTTTTCATCGGCGTTGGTTTGTCTGTCTGTCTGTTTGTTAGCAAGGAAAAGTTATGGACGGATTTTCAGGAAAGGTGTGTAATGGCACGGGGAACAGATGATTAGATTTTGGTGATGATCTGAGAGTGCATACCTCCACCAAGGGCTTTTTTGTATTTGTGCAGCAGGATTACACAAAAACTACTGGATGGATTTGGATAAAATTTTCACCAGAGGTGGTTCTTGGGCTAGAGAGGAACCCATTATATTTTGGTGATGATCTGAGAATGCATACCTCAGCCAAGGCGCTTATCTTCTCACAGTGTGTTAGCAACAATACTCCAAAACTGATGGCCAGACTTTGATGCAATTTTCACCACAAGTGGCTATAGGCCTACACACAAACCCATTACATTTTGGAGTTGATCCATAACAAACGGAAGGAGCCTTGGCGGAGGTATGCACTCTGAGTGCTTTTCTAGTTACCGCCGCCAGGCCGAAAAGGCCAGGAGGAGGTTATGTTTTTGCCGGGGTTTGTCTGTGTGTTTGTTTGTCTGTCTGTCTGTCTGTCTGTTTGTCTGTTGGTTAGCAAGATAACTCAAAAAGTCTTGGACAGATTTCCATGAAACTTTCAGGCGTTGTTGGAAATGGTACAAGGAAGAACTGATTAAATTTTGGGGGTGATCCGGTTCACCGTCTGGATACAGGAATTTTTTAAAGCATTTTTCAACACTGTGACATAGGGCCATTTTCAACATGTGCGCAGGCGCAATGGAGGGCGCTGGTCGTCGTGTCTGCAACACAAACTCTGCGTTCTTCAACGTTTTAGGCACAAAAGCACACGGAAAACACTGCTGGCCTGGGCCCGCCAGCGTGCCTGTGTTTGCGCGCAACTGCAAAACCTCACACGGGCAGCTGTCCGCCGACGGATTCTTTGGCAGAAATTCCCCGGCCAGCCATAGGAGCTGCGCATTTGGCAGAAATTCACCGGCCAGCCATAGGCGCTGCGCAAAAACGAGCTCTCTGCCGGCGAAGCTTCTAAATTCTCGTTTGCCGCGGAGCGCAACCCCAAAATAATATAATATAAAACCCACGGCAACCTGTCTACCCAATTTGCATCCGTCAGTGGAGGAGATGGACACAACAGCAACACTTCAGTTTATTACCTCCGCCAAGGAGGCAATGCTTTTACTACTGAACCACTAATCCTATCACTATCACATTGATTGTCATTGATTAATTGTGTGTTTATTGCACTGTCCCTGTCAAATAAACAAATAATCATTGTGAATCCAATTGCTACTCATATGTTTACATGCTCAAGGAATCTGAAAACGTACACACAAACACTGTATGGGGGGAATTGTGGCGCTTGGCGGAGGTCTGCGCTCTCCGAGTGCTTTTCTAGTTTAGGAATGCTATCTTCTTGGAACATAAGTCAATATTATACAGTAATAAGTGGCATTCAGCTGTTTGTTTTATGTCATGTAAGCACAGTTCTGGTACTTAAAAATCATAAAAACCTAGGAGCTTCGGGGGGCAAAGTGACAGTAAAGGTGAAAATTGGCTCAAAGTTCAATGAGGTAACAGAAACACTCGGACAGTTTCTGAAGAAACCAGAAAAGGAGATTAAGTTCAAAGTTCAGAGACTGACACAGCTTCCTGCCAAAAGGAAGAAAGTTTCACATTAAGAAGTGACTTGGTGACCAGTGTAAATAGTGTAATAAACTCTTATAGAACTGTTAAATATGTTGGACTAAAGACAGTGAGACAACATTGAAGAAAAAGTAAGTTAACTTTTCATTAAATTTAATGATTTATCTAAGTCTAGTATTTCATTTTTTTAAATCATTTTTTTCAGTCTAAATTACTTCTGTTTTACTGAAAACCTCCCGGCTTCAGGGGGGCTGCGCCCCCCCGGCCCCCCCCCCCATAAGTCAATCGACCAAATTAGATTTCAGCTGAAATCAGAATTTCCTGTTGCCATCCCTGATTTAATACGACCTCTACGAGCAGCCCTGGTTAGGTTATAAAGTCTGATAGCCATAGGTAGGAAGGACCTGCGGAACCTCTCCGTCATGCACCTAGGATGGCACAGCCTACCACTAAATGAGCTCCTCAGTACGTTCAGTGTGCCCTGCATGGGGTGGGACTCGGACTCCAGCAGAGATGACAGCCACCATCCTCCTCTCGCCTGTCTCCTCCACTGAGTCGAGGTGTGTTCTTTTCTGCACCCCAGAACAGAGCTAGCTTTTTTTGATCAGCCTGTTCAGTCTCTTCCTGTCGGCTGCCGTGATGCCACTGCCCCAGCAGACCACTCCAAATGTGATGGCTGATGCCACCACCGAATCGTAGAAGGTCTTCAGGAGTGCCCCTTGCACTCCAAAAGACCTGAGTCTCCTCAGGAGGAGCAGCCTGCACTGCCCTTTCTTGTAGAGCGAGTTGGTGTTGTGTGACCAGTTTAGTTTATTGTTCAGGTGAATACCCAGGTATTTGTGAGATGTCCCCATCTCAGTATCTTTTCCCTGGATGCTTACCAGTGCTGTGGGGGTTGTCCTCGCCTGCGGCAGTCCACCACCAGTTTCTTGGTGTTCTTCGCATTGATCTGGAGGCAGTTCCATAGGCACCAGTCTACGAAGTCCTGGATAAGTCCTCTGTACCCCACATCATCCCCGTCAGAGATGAGGCCAATGATCTCCGAGTCGTCAGAAAACTTATGTAGATGGCAGTGTGGTGTGTGGTGTGAAAAGTCAGCAGTGTAGAGGGTGAACAGGAAGGGAGCCAGAACTGTTCCCTGAGGGGAACAGTTAGCTGTTGCTAATGCTGCTCCAAGACGCGTGCTGGCCAATGTGGGGTTTTTTTTTTGTGTGTGTGTGTGTGTGTGTGTGTGTGTGTGTGTGCAGCGCTTCTTGTGTGTTGTCATGTCAAGGTCTTTCCTTCATCTTTGTTATAAAATCCAAAAAAGGCCCAACATTTGAGCTAACTGAGCTAATTGCTTTTTAACTTTCAAAGCTAGCTGCATATCTCACGAGACAAGATATGACTTCCACCGACGCCGTCTGGCTGCAAATCTCGCAAGACAAGTTATGGCTTCACTTGACTGGGTGCTTGCTTTGCGCCATCTACAGGGATGAGAATCCTCCACGGATCCGCGGAATTCCTCAGATTTGATCATGTCTAGGGTCATTCTCGTGAATCGTCTAAATTCGAGGAGAAAATTTTAGGGGGGCGGTGAGGTCTGTTATGAGCGGCGAGTCGTATTTTCGATCGGCTGCTAAAATCCACCATGCAGAACGCACTTCCCAGCGAGATCAGTAATGTAATGTAACAAGGCCACTGATTGGCTGATACTTATTGAAGCAACCAATCGGCGATTTTGTTATTCCTTTGTCATATCCAATACGCGGAGCGAAATGCAAATGGCGGACAGTTCAATCAACCGAGTTTTCCCGATTTCGTGAAAATGGTGAACCTAAAACTCAGGAAAGACAACAAAGCAAGAATTTTAGAAATCGACAAAGGGATAAGGAACAAGTTTTGTTAAGAATGGCTCGAAAAAACTGTGTCAATGACTGTAAAGATCGGTAAAAATACCGAAGTTGTGGTTGAAAAAATGGCCGACTTCATAGCGAAATGCGAAGTACCAGGGAAAGCCCAGTGTGGTTATTGCAACGATTTCTTGAGTTATGGATCTCGTGGTTGTGTTGCCTTAGTTGAACACTGTTCAAAACAGAAACATCTCAAAATTGTGGCAACAAGGAGATCGAACAACTCTCTCGTGCTGCATTCAAAACGATGGATGGACACGGTCAAATTCAGATGTCAGTCAATCAAAGTTCATCACAATCGGCCCCGATTACAGCAATTAGTGATCGGAAGACACATTCCGAGCTAAGATTTTTTTCTCGTTATAAGTAATGTACTTGAGAATTTTCGCGTAATGAATTTGTTATGAAATAGCATGTGTAAGTTGTGACTTCATGCCTGTTTTGAAACACTAATTGCATTTGAATGCTGATTGATTGTTAATAGATAAATGTTATTACATATTTTCTCACAATTTGAAATGCAATCTAAGAATTTTGAATATAATTTATCATTTTTTGTTTCACTAGGAGGAGTTACATAATGCATGTGTAAGGTTTTTTTGTCATGGGTGGTGATGGGTTGCCTTTCCTAAGATATCTTTGCTTTTATTAGTAAACATAATTTCTTTATGGTCATTGCATAAAAATATTAAACATCTTTTAGGTTTTACTTACTTTCTTAGATTATCTTTCAAATATTAAAATATACTAATATGCAACTTTTTTATATTCCTAGTAACACTAACAAATGCACACATTAATAAATCAAAATGTTTGCAGAATGTCAGTATATTTTAATAAATGGGTGATGGACTTGGTGATGGAATTTTGTTAATATTTATAATTTATTTTACTTGGTTAAATTATTTTGTCTGTTCTAGAACTATGTAAATGTAATTCTTTGTCAGTTCTAAACATATTAAATAGTAGTAAAATATAATTTAGTATTATTACATCAACATACCATTCAGATATCATAAATTTACACATGTGATGCAGCAGCAGATTAAAAAGGTAAACTATAAATGCATTTGTACTTACTTCTAACTTTAAATATAAGACCACATTTGAGCATTCTAAAACACCAGATTTTGTTAGCTTCTGGGGGGCAACGCCCCCCAGACCCACCACCAAGGCTTCGCCTTGGATCCAGCTTGGGGGCCTGCGTCCCCCAACACCCCCGGCTTAGTTTCCTCTTTTTTTCCCCAAACCCCATTCTCATCCCTGCATCTAGTGGACTGAAATTACAATTGGTTGAATACCCAAGAGCGTATGCAACGTTTACATGAATATATACAAATAAAAGATCGATCGATGCATTTAGGGATCAGTGCATTGCCGTTAATGTCAAGTATTGTGATCCATTACTGAATCAATCTTTTGTCCCACCCCTAGTGTAGAGTGCCCCAGGAATGACAATTAATGGACGTCAGCAGCTGTGGTTTTAAAAAATTATATGATCATCTCTGCAAGGCATATTGGAGAAATTGGGACATGAGTTAAAAACAGTAATTATGATTATACAAAGTAAAACATAACTTTAGCTCGATTAATATATACACTCAACCACACTTGCATGAATATAAATAATGCATATGTTATTAAGTAGTACAAGTATTGATGCTCTCTCCCCAGAATAAAGCAAACGTGTGCAAAATTCACTGAAGTATTAGAATCAACATTAATGATAACACTGCTTCATTCTGGGAGGATTAAAACTGTTACTAACTACTTTAAAAGAACCGGTCCAACCCAAATGTTTAGATCCTAACAATATTGACATGACTCAATGTGACTGCTGTGGTCAGTCAGGCAATGTTTGACTGTCTGGCATATGTTAATCTATCAGTTATGACAGGGATTTAAAAGCCCATCATAGCACTCTTTTCCAACAGCAAACACTATGCTAGTCCTGCAACTTATTTGAGCCATGGCCCCGCCGATAAACTTGTTGCGTACTAGATCATCTTTATTCAACACAAGTTATGCTTATGTGTTTTGTTAAGCCTTATTCATGCTGCATTTCCCCTCTAGTCCGCTTTCGTCCGCGTGCGCTTTGGACGAGCCCGGCACGCACGGACGCGGCGCTGTTCATGCTCACTTTTTTCATCTACTCAGGCCAAGCAGTTGACGCATGCGCACTCCCGCCCATTTCACTCCCGCCTGATAGGTAGCGCCAATGCGCTGACGTGCCAGGATTTTCACCAATGAAGAAAAGCTGTTTGCTTTGTGCTGCTTGACTTCCTGGTTTTCACTCCTTTTCCATGAAGATGCTGCTGCTGCTGAAGTATTTATGTATGATTCATGTATGTTTATTCTCGTCTTCCGCTTCCTCGTTGTCTTCTTCATCTACTTTGTCTTGGTATGCTGTGCCGATATCGCCACCTCGTGAATGGGATGTTTAGTCTTGCGCATGCGCTTTTCAACGCATTCAGGTCGTGGGCAGGTGGTGCGGTCACAAAATGGGCTGCACGCGGTCATCCGTGGCCGAGCACTGCGGACACTAGCGGAGTGGAGACGATGACATAAATTTCATCACACAAGGTTTCCGGTTAGATGTACGCGGACAGCAGAGGTGCAGCGTGAATCCAGCTTTAACATTATCGCCTTTATCACCCGTATCAGTGGTGGTTTCAGATATGGGCCATGTGGGCAAGCGCCCAAGGCGCCATTCTTTTGGGAGCGCCACAAGAATCAGAAAAATAAAAATAATAATAAAAGATTAATAATTATTTGTGCTGAGTGTGTATTTGTGGCAAATGGGTGCCCTCTACAGGCGGGATGCCGGTGTCCTCTGGCTGTGGCTGGCAGACTCCACAGATCAAACTCCAGTATGGCGAACATTCAGAGTGCAGCAAAGGAGGAAGAAAACGTTAAAAGTAAGTTTTTTTTTTTCTTAAATTATGCAGCAGTTTGAATTTTAAAACACTGAGCCATAAAACAGCAACATTTGGTTATCACAGCATACATAATTTTTTTTCCAATGTGTTGTAGTCGGCTTCAGTTTACAGTCCACATGAATTAATTTCAGGGCTGTGCAAAGACCATTTGAAGGGCAGGGGTGAAATTAATAATCAAAAAGGGCATATGATAATTTGTAAAAATCTGTGGGATATTAAATATGACCTTGAGTGTATAGTTATTCAAGTAAAATAGATACCAACTAAGTAAGATATAAAGTTGACATAAATTTTTAACAAATCTCATTTCAACTCACACAGAGACCACGGTCTTCATCATTAATTACGTAAAGGTCAATGACAAAAAAATGAGCAGCTTCCACTGAAAATGATTCTTTTCAAAATAAAAACATCTTTACAAAAATCTGAAAAAAGCTTTTCTTTCAATAAATAAATTATTAAAACTTCATTCAAATGACTAAATCTTTGCAAAAAATTAAAATGGCTATTCGTCTAGTCAGTAAAATAAGCCAGAACCATCCCCGCTGTTAACCTGCCCCCCTCCATCCCCACAAACACTGCAAAGATAGTTTATACAGGATAATTCTGTGTATAGCTCAGTGGGTAAAGTGCCAGATTTCAAAGCAGAAGGTTCCAGGTACGAGACCAGCTGCGATCTTTCTCTGGAATTTCCCCATTGTGGGACTAATAAAGGCTCATCTTATCTTAATGTACAGGTGGGGCAGCATGGTGGAACAGTGGTTAGCACTGTGTCAGCACAGCAAAAAGGTCACGGGATCGATTCCACCCCTGACCATCGTGGATTCAATCCCACCCCTTGACCATCGGTGACCCTTCTGTGTGGAGTTTGCATGTTCTCCCTGTGTCTGCGTAGGTTTACTCTGGGTACTCCGATTTCCTCCCACAGGCCAAAGACGTGCAGGTTAGGTTAATTGGCATCAATTGGGGATTCTGAATTGTCCTTAGGTATGAATGTGAGAGTGAATGGTTGTCTGTTTCTCTGCGTTGGCCCTGCTATGGACTGGCGATCTGTCCAGAGTGTACCCTGCCTCTCCCCCAAAGATGCTGGGATAGGCTCCAACCCCCCTGCGACCCAAAAAGAATTAGGCAGTAGAAGATTGATGAATGTACAGGTGCATCTTAATAAATTAGAATGTGATCAAAAAGTTGATTTATTTCAGTAATTCAGTTCAAAAAAATGAAACTCCTATATAAATTGATTACGCACAGAGGGATATATTTCTAGTGTTTGTTTCTTTTAATGTTGATGGTTATGGCTTACAGCTATTGAAAACCCCTAATTCAGTTTCTCAAAAAATTAGGTTACGTATAATTAATTAAAAAAAAAACAACTGACTTTTAATAGAAATGTTGGCCGACTGAAAAGTATGTCCATGTACACACTCAGTGCTTGGTCGGGGCTCCTTTCGCATAAATTACTGCATCAGTGCAGTGTGGCTTGGAGGTGATCAGCCTGTTGTACTGCTGAGGTGTTATGGAGGCCCAGATTGCTTTGATACCTGTCTTCAGCTCATCTGCATTGTTTGGTCTGGTGTCTCTCATCTTCCTCTTGACAATACGCCATAGATTCTCTATGGGGTTTAGGTCAGGAGAGTTTGCTGGACATTCAAGCATATGGTAATTATGCCTCGGTGCAACGGAGGCATACGGTAATCACTCAGTGTGTCTGTGTGTGGTTGGTTTTGTGTGTGTGTTACCAGCTTTTCAGCATGCCAGGTTAAAGTCAAGTGGAACTAAAGGCAGCTGTGGCGCAGGTGTAGTGTGACCGACTAGTGATCGGAGGGTCATGGGTTCGATTCCCGCTCTGTCTGCAGTCTGCATGTCAAAGTGTCCTTGAGCAAGACAGTGAACCCCCAGTTGCTCCTGGTGGCCAGGCTAGCGCCTGTGTGTGTATGGCAGCTCTGCCACCATCGGTGTGCGAATGTGTGTGTGAATGGGTGAATAGCAGTATCTGTAAAGCGCTTTGGTCATCCAGAGATGAGAAAAAGCGCTGTATACAGGTACATCTCAAAAAATTAAAATATCATGAAAAAGTTCAATATTTTTTGTCATTCATTTCAGAAAGTGAAACCCGTATATTATATGGAGTCATTGCACAGTGACATATTTCAAGTGTTTATTCATTTTAATTTTGATGATTATGGCTTACAGCCCATGAAAACCCCAAATTCAGTTTCTCAAAAAAATTAGAATATATAATATAAGGAGGAAAGACATCATGGCAAGACTCGGACTGGATTTTTTTTTCTTCAGTTTTTTCATTTGAAATTGTAGAATAAAACATTTTATGTCCAAAATAAATAATATTAAGTATCATTTCTCCTGACCATGTAGTCAATCCGATATGGACATCTCAAATGATGTCAATTTTTTTGGGACACCCTGTATTAGCCACAAAATATATATTTTAAAAGGTAAACAGTACTGAGTTTGGTATAATAAGATATATTTGACAATTATGGTGCATTTTAGGCCGAAACAAAACTTGATCTAGGATTAAAAGCAATTAAAATAAAAATAAAAAATAATGCAGTCACAAGGTTACATGGAAAATACTTGATTTACTGGATACATGTAGATACTGTAGAAATATATATTCTCTGCATCAACAATGTACTATACATGTATTCATGTAGTATTGCACGGGGAATTTTGACAATAAACCTTTGGAATTTTTGCAGATGTGTCTCTTTTGTTTTATATGTGAAGGTTACCACCAAGTGACATAAATACTAAAAGATTGGAAAAGCTGTCTAAGAACAATCCAGCAGTTTGAGAAATCACTTGGTTTGGTGTAAGTCTGTCAACAGAATTATGAACCATAAAGCAGTTAGTGTTTAATGGGATTTAACATTTTAACACAAACTCAGGAGTGTTTAATCATGTGCCATGGAGGGTCAAGACCCTGCAGGTTCTCTCTTCTACCCAGTCTCTTGAGCAGGTGTTTTCACTGATCAGCAGTCAGTGGAAGAAATTCAGTGGAATCTGCTGTTGAAGACACTGGTTGGAGGTAAAGCCTGCAGGGTCTTGGCCCTCCATGGCACATGATTGGACACCCCTGCCCAAACCCATTATGATAAAGTACAGATGCTAATATGGCCCAGAATTCCTCCATATACTGGTACTGTCACTAAAGTGTGCAGTGTCTTCTGCACTGGCACATCCAACAATACAGTCTTCAGTAAATAAAATAATTGTTTGGTTACTTTCTTAAAAATGAGCCATTATTTTCAAAGTAAATGGTTTGTACTGTTGTACTGTTTGTACTGTTGACTCTTTTCCCACCGGTGTCTTAACAGACAAAATAGAAAATCATGATGCAAACACATGTCACTAAAATGTTTATTACAATCTGCAGCAAATTCCAGATTATTCAGAATGTGCAAATTCAAACTGTTAAAAAAAAACAACTTAGAATAGGTCACACACATGTCCACTCTGCCTCACTGAGAAGCAACTAAGATGTGCCGCTCACACTGGTCCCGGTTCAGCAGATCTTCAGCCTGCATCTCTGTAAATAGTGACGAAGGGTCCGGTTTGGGGTGGATCGTTTTCCTCTTGCCTAAACGAAAAAAGGGAAAGGGGTGGTGGTTAATTAATGCAAGTTTAAAACATATTTGGGAAATACACTTGTTGCTAAAAGCCAGTGGTGGAATGTGACAAAAAAGTGCTGCGTTGTTATATTTAACCACAATTTTCATGTAGCTGCGCTTCAGTAAAGTAGATTTTACAAGGGCTGGGTTACATTTAAAATCATTTTTTACTGTGGCCTCAGCAATCAGAATGAGTTAATACATTCAGTTGAATGGAATGTAGTACTTTAACTGAGGGTGTGCATCCCCAAGTATGGAGTCGCTCAGTCAAAATATGGAATTTTTAATCAATAAAAGTTTTGCCACCACTCTGTTACCGCTGTGTCTCGTATTGCCCTGGCTTCAAGTGTGGCCAGTGTTTTGTACTTATATTGCTAAAATATAAGAGGAAGCACTACAACGGGTCTCAAATATTTGTAATGTGTCCTGTTACAGCATGAGTTTATTGACAATAGACTATAAATTATAATGGTGACTGAACAACTCCCATTCCCCAAAGCGCAGCATACAATTATGAACATAACTCACAAAGGATCGCACAAGTGATCTGACAAAAAAAAAAAAAAAAAAAAAATACATTAACAAGCGGTTCATTTTACAGTGGATGTGCCATTCATTTTCATTTATTCTGTAATTAATATTCACACAATCAAATCTCAGTTCAGTCCCTTTTATATCAAGTGCAAATTGTGCTACTTTAGTTTTGGCACTTTATCTATTAAAGCAAAGGATTTCAGTACTTTCCACAGTGGCAAGGTCCGTTGTGGGGTGGCTCCTTTTCCTTTCCTCTTGCCTAGACGAAAGACAGAAATGGATGGTGGTTAGTTAAAGCAAGTTCAACACATATACAGGAATATCTCAAAAAATTATAATATCATGAAAAAGTTCAGTATTTTTTGTCACTCATTTCAGAAAGTGAAACCCATATATAGATTGATCACACAGATAGTGATATATTGTTTATTTATTTTAATTTTGATGATTATAGCAGCGCAGTGGTGGAGTGGTTCGCACTGCAGCAGCACAGCAACTCACCCTTGGCCGGGGGATCCTGGGTTCGATCCCAGCCCCCGACCAACAGTGAACTGTGTGGAGTTTGCATGTTCTCCCCGTGTCTGTGTGGGTTTACTCCGGGATTTCTCCCGTTTCCTCCCACATGCCAAAAACATGCAAGTTCGGTTAATTGGCATCAAACTGGGGATTCTAAATTGTCCTTAGATATGACTGTGAGAGTGAATGGTTGTCTGTCTCTGTGTTGGCCCTGCGATGGACTGGCGATCTGTCCAGGGTGTACCCTGCCTCTCACCCAAAGATGCTGGGATAGGCTCCAGCTCCCCCGCGACCCGAAAAGGATTAAGCAGAAGAAGATGGATGGATTATGGCTTACAGCCCATGAAAACCCCAAATTCAGTTTCTCAAAAAATTAGAATATTACATAAAATTAATTTTTAAAAGCCGTTGGTCGAACCTTGGATTCAGGAGGAGCAATGTGGTTTTCGTCCTGGTCGTGGCACATCGGACCAGCTCTTTACCCTCTCGAGAATTCTCGAGGGTTCGTGGGAGTTTGCCCAACCAGTTTACATGTGTTTTGTGGACTTGGAGAAGGCATTTGACCGCGTCCCTCGTGGTTTTTTGTGGGGGGTGTTTCGGGAGTATGGGGTATCGGGCTTGTTGTTACGAGCTATTCGGTCTCTGTACGACCGTTGTGAGAGTTTGGTTCATATTGCCAACACTCGGTCGGACTCATTCCCAGTGAGAGTTGGACTCCGCCAGGGCTGCCCTTTGTCACCGATCCTGTTCATAATTTTTATGGACAGGATTTCTAGGCACAGCCAGGGAATGGAGGGTGTCATGCTTGGTGACCACAGGATCTCATCTCTGTTGTTTGCAGATGATGTTGGCTTCATCCAGCAATGACCTCCAGCTCTTGCTGGGACGGTTTGCCGCTGAGTGTGAAGCGGCTGGGATGAGAACCAGCACCTCCAAGTCCGAGTCCATGGTCCTCAGCCGGAAAAAGGTGGATTGTCCTCTCTGGGTTGGGGACAGGCTCCTGCCCCAAGTGGAGGAGTTTAAGTATCTTTGGATCTTATTCACAAGTGAGGGGAAAATGGAGCGAGAGATTGACAGACGGATTGGAGCAGCATCTGCAGTGATGCGGACGTTGTACCGGTCTGTTGTGGTGAAGAGGGAGCTTAGTTCTAAGGCAAAGCTGTTGATTTACCAGTCAATCTACGTTCCTACTCTCGCCTATGGTCACGAGCTTTGGGTAATGACCGAAAGAACGAGATCGCGGATACAAGTGACTGAAATGAGCTTTCTCCATAGGATTGCTGGACTCACCCTCAGAGATGGGGTGAGGAGCTCAGTCATCCGGGAGAGGCTCAGAGTAGAACCGCTGCTCCTCCACATTGAAAGGAGTCAGTTGAGGTGGTATGGGCATCTGATCAGGATGCCTCCTGGACGCCTCCCACTTGAGGTGTTTTGGGCATGTCCCACTGGGAGGAGACCCCGGGGCAGACCCAGGACTCGGTGGAGAGACTATGTCTCCCAGCTGGTCTGGGAACGCCTTGGTATCCTCTTTGAAGAGCTGGAGCAGGTGGCTGGGGAGAGGGAAGTCTGGGCATCTCTGCTTGAACTGCTGCCTCCGCGACCCGGACCTCAGGAAAAGCGGTAGAAGATGGATGGATAATTTTAAAAAATAGTTTTTAACCAACATTTCAACGGCCAACATTTGTATTTAAAAACTTTTTTTTTTAAATTAATTGTATGTAATATTCTATTTTTTTGAGAAACTGAATTTGGGGTTTTCATGGGCTGTAAGCTATAATCATCAAAATTAAAATAAACACTTGAAATATATCACTGTCTGTGTCATGAATCTATATAATATATGGATTTCACTTTCTGAAATGAGTGACAAAAAATATTGAACTTTTTCAGGATATTCTAATTTTTTGAGATGTACCTGTATTAGGGAAATACACTTGTGAAAGTCAGTGGTTGGATGTGACAAAAATGCTTTGTTTGCCTGAAAAGTGAGCACCCCAGGATCCACTGTCCATGTACAAGTACATTGTGAAACGGCACAACAGCACTTTTCCAACACTGTTTTTTTAAAAAAGCCACAGAATAGGTATGTGGGTCTATTATGAGGCTTTAGAAAATTATATGAATCATTTTATAAATCACTGATTTGAAAATGCACTTGAATATGTTGAGATTTTGGAGTCTGAGGTCCTCTTGACCTGTATCCATTTTAACAACATGCTGAGAGAGGCGGACCCCTGGCATGTGGAAACACATTGTAGAAAGAAATTACACACAACTTAATGCACAGCACCAAAATGCAACATGTACACAAACCAGGACTTTAACCAGGATTAACATATTTCATCGTTTTGCTCTCACAAGCGAATACTTTGGACAAAGCAAGCGCAAATCAGCAGAGTTCGCTACTAGCTAGCTAGCTACTAGCTAACACTCGCTAGCCAGCACAGGACGGCGTTGTATTGCTCAAAAAAAGTGAGCTTACCACCAACAGGATAAAAAAGCGAAAAGATGCACAGTATCACAAATCGCTCACCATCGATGGTTCTCACTTTCATGTTCAGCTTGTCCGTAGTCCAGTTCTATGCTGGGCTGCCATCTGTTTCGTTGTGGGGGTTGCTCTGAATACTATCTGCCACCAAGCACAGAAAACTCCGCACCTCTTCGTTGGACCACGGTGTGGATTTCCGTGAAACCTGCGAAGCCATCTCTGTTAATATCGTGTTTACTCGGTGACCGTGTTACTCCGTGAACTTTTGTAAATGGCAGTTTGGAGATTCTTTAGAACATGGACACTTTCATGACATTACGCACTGATCAATCAGTGGCCTGCAGTCTGTTGACGTCACATTTTCGGCCCTACTCAGCACGACTGTACCCTGGCCTCGAATAGGTACTTAAAAAGTACCTGGTACCAGGTACTAATGGAAAAGGGTACAAAGCGAAACGAGTAGAGTAGAGTAGAGTAAGGCTGAGTGGTTACTAGTGGAAAAGGGGCAATAGTCTCTCCAGCGAATCCTGGGTCTGCCCTGGGGTCTCCTCCCAGTGGGACGTGCCCGCAATACCTCAAGTGGGAGGCATCCAGGAGGCATCCTGATCTGATGCCCAAACCACCTCTACGATACAAATGTAAAAAAAACAAACCAATATTTACTTACCTCAGCAGCTGCAACAGTTGCCCTCTCTGTTTAGTCTGTTGTCCACAAGTTTCAGCCATTCTCCGTGTGGTTCCCATTATCAATCCTCGACTTTTGTTTATGTTCCAACACAATGCTGCACATAGTAAAAACAGTTTATCCCTGCTTTATAAAAAAATATTCAGAATCTGTTGAGCACAGTCTTTAATGATGACTTTGGTTGATAAATTAAGAGGTGTTATCACACAGACAACTACGGTCATGTAAACAAAGATGTGAACGTGTGGCGCAGGGAACTCTCGCGCGATTGTTCAATCACACGAGACTTCAGCTGGCCCAAGGACCGCTTGCATTTTGGTTTTCACAGACGTAAAACCATTACATTAAAAGGTCACTCCGTGGATTTTGTGGCTCGATATTGGCTCAGTCAAACGTGAATCGAAGAATCAATCTTTTGAACCCACCCGTACTTGCGATCAATGTGTTGTCATCATCATCATCATAGCAGTCTGTCAGGGGAAACAGTGACTGTTTCATTTGGGTCTGATCAGATTCCTCCACGCAGCTCTGTCCTTCGCCTTCCGCTGCCAGGAACTCCTGACCTTGTTAACCCGGGCAACATCTGAGCCGGTATGAGTTGCTTTCTGACTGACCATTTCATGAAACTACTTGCAAAGTATTTGAGTACCTCTAACTTTTGCTGGACTAGCAGCACATTCTTGGCAAATAGAGGTATTATCAGTGGCAAGAACATGCCAAGACAAACTGACTCCAGTATCTGTTGCAGAGATGATAGGTTTGTTTATCTCTGTTCTTTTTGTAGCGCATGTCACGATGCACCGACTGGCAAAAGTCCACCACATACCTTGTGACAGATGTGCTTATCTGCCAGGATGTCCAGTCTCACCCTGTGTAACTGGGAGTGGTCCACCACAGACCTGTGACAGATATTGTTTTTAGTTTTGCCAAGATGCCCAGTTTTACCCTCCACGCCCTTGGAAGGGCGGGGTTTCCGGTTGAGTCTCCGATGGCCCGACCTATGAAACAGGTAGTACCGGTTTTCATAGTTATCTGGTAGCAAGCAAACCAGTGCCTGACCTGACACATCAATGTGTAACCAAATCCTAAATGTACCTTAATCTGCCTGGGCTGAGTCTGCCATGATGAACACTTACAAGACCTGCAGTTGAAAGAGGGTCGTATGCCAATCTCATGCTTGATTCAGGTTATTTGGCTTGACAAAGAGCTCATGACAAATTCCACAGAGTACTCCTAACCAGAGGATTACTGGTTTGACTTGTCAAAATGACTACTTTGATTACTGCTTTTCTCGTAGTAGTAGTTGGTGGACGTTCATCTTGTGAACAGAACACACTGCTGTGACCTCATCTGCTTGTACCTGAGGACAGTTAAGTTAAGCTAAAGCAGTTTGCCAATGTCTGCCAGTGTTGAAAGGAACTACAGTGAGACGTTAAATCTGTTGAATAAGCGCTCAGGAAACCATGATGTGTGAGCTAAATAACTGAATGGCTCATCAAGCTGTCATGTTTCTGATTGTCTTTGGCGATTATCTTAAAGAATGCATCACTGAAGCTCAGTTGTGTAATATGCTACTTTTGTCCTGACTCATCATGCAAAGGCAGCTTGTGGTTCTTCAACATTTTTACAGACCATCTGCATGGAGTTGGGCCCATGTGACAGCTGACATCTGCCCTCAGGCTTTACTAAGAAACCCTCTACTCTGACGTGTTTTACATTTTCTGTCTCAAGAACAAATGTGTTCTCAGTGTTCACTTTATGCAAGCTTTTTGGTCATGTAGCTTCCTGGCTTAATAGTCTGAATCAAAAAGTGTAAGCTTAATCCTTTCTGATATAACATCACAGGTCTTAGAAAAGGCTGTGTTTTTTTTACAGGTTTATCAAGCGCGTAATATTGCAATTCTTGGCAAGTGTTGTGCACCTCAAAATGAACTGCATTTTCTCAGTTGTGGTAAAATTTGCACAAACCTCCCTGCTTCACAAATTAAGGGGATACACTTGTTTTTAATAGTGGTAATCACAAGACACACTGACATATCTTGAATACCAGGATGATGTTGCACTCTATTCCTGTTTCCCATGCAGACCCCAGCTTCATGCAGAGATGAGAACTGCTTATAGTCCTTTGAGGATCATATGAACCAGCTTAGGGGTCAAAGTCAGTGTTTTTCTCCTCCCAAGAAATAACAGCATTCCAGTGTTTCCTCTGGCTTAAAGACTTTGGCATGGTGGCAACATATATAATTTTTTTTTGGGTGGGGGTGGGGGGTGTATGTGAAGTGAGTGTAAACGTGAAAAAACACATGACACTCAAAGGAAAAAACATTCATAATACTGTAGTATAGGGCTGTAACGATTACTCGAATAATTTGATTACAAAAATTTCTCGATTTACAATTTATGCTTCAATGTGTCGTTTAATGTAGCACTTCTGATCTATATGACCTTCTTCCGGTCACGCTACTTAAACAAAATACAGATTTGTTTAATGGCGCCATGTAGGGCTGTGCAATATGACAATATATATCGGTGACACGATAAAAAAGTACCATTTCAGATGAAACTTTATCGTTTATATTGGGACACATACCCCGTTTCTATCTGTCACCACCCCGCCTCTCCCTGCAGTGTGCCAGGTGGGTTCCGGTGGTTAGCGCCACAGCAGCTAAAACAGCAAGCTAATGTTTTGGTGCTACTTCTGTGCCAGGGATGTGGGACTTTTTCCCCCACCATGTTGTGCTAGAGAGGATGGTCCGCTAAACTCGTTTTAATTGGAGGTAAGTAATGTTAACACCATCTCTCTCTAATTATAAAATGGCAAATGCTAAATGACGATGCTAACTTGTTGCTAATCAGAAACGTGTATCAGACAATCATTCTGGTTTAAATCACTGCCAAGTTTCTTAATTTTGTCTGAAAAAATATTACTAAAGCTGCAAAAGTGCGTGACAGCAGCCGCATACACACTAAATAAAAAATAAGTTATTAAAACGTGTTGGAGGAACAAACTGGCTCTTAATGTAGCTTGATTTCTAATAATTTTTAATTAGTCAAGTAGTGATAATTAATAAAGTTGAAGCCATCTCAAATGCACATTAAAAAACAATTTTATAACATTGCAAAATTAAGAGGACAAAAAAGTGCATAAAATTAATGACAGATGAATTTGTACAATTGATTTTCTTCAGTATGTAATTTAAAATGTAAAAAAAAAGAGATGGTCCTTTTATTGGTTATTGTATATAAACTATAGAATTTACCGAAAATGTGTATCATGACAGGGGTGTGCCATATTGTATCATTCACGATAATACCGGTATAAATTTTGATACCATTGTAAAAATGAATATTGCAATATTTGGGGTCTGTTACGCTGCCAACGGAAGTTACGTGTTACCATAGAAACAGCAAAACAAATATGGCGTGGGAAGCAGTGCGCCGTGCTTGTAACATCTGCATCTAGTTGTGAGGAAGTAATTTAGTTTTAAGGCTGTTTCAAACTGCTGCCATCAAAAAAAAAAAAACAAAACAAACAGTGCAGCAATGTGAATAATCTGCCTGCATTTTTTCCCGCATGTCAACAATGCCACTTCGGGGAAAAGTTTTACTTTGTTACATTTACTTCTCCCTGAAGCGGCATTGCTGACGTCCGAAGTTTCCAGAGGTTTATTTGTGTTCCGTTGTGGCTGCTCCAGTGTGATTTATTCAACTAACCGAAAGAAAAAAATCCATTAACAGCCCTGGAGTTGGCTGTGCAACGGAGATTTCTAACACGGGTAAACTGAGAGAAAGAGAGACGGGGAGGTCTGATGCTGCGGCCATTTACCTGCAGAAGTGTCTTGTTTGGGGAAACATCAGACAGGTAGGCCAACATATATTCAATATGATAAAAATGATTAAATAATAATGGTCTTAAATAACCCCACTCCCTCCCTTTTTTATTTTGACTCTTCCTGACCTGGTGAAATAACATACTTGTCATGAACTCCTCGTGCGCTTTTCCACAGCGCACGGAGGAGGAGATAAGGATAAGGATTTAAGCACAGGATTATGCACCACACACATTTATTAAACACGACAGCACTGATTCACAGTTACAAGTCATACATTCCACTGTAGCTTAAGGAGTCCATCAGGACGCTCAACAGTCAATTGGCGAGGACCACCGAAAACACACACGGAAATACTCACTGGACTGGAGTTGTCCGAGAAGTCCACATAAAGCAGTGAGTGGGAATAGTTTTCCTTAGACGTGACTTCATACGATGAACAATGACCGTAAATGAAGTGCAATGACCCAGCAATGCGTGACTGGAAAAAGGCTCCTTAAGTACACGCATTGTTGGGGATTGTAGATGTCCAGCACCTGGGCGAGGACCGGGAAAGATGCTCAACGGGCCTGGGAACAGCTGATGGTAATCAATGAGGGGGCGTGGTCGGACTGTCAGCAGTACACACAGCTGCCAGCCCCAGAGCAGTGGCTATGGATACGGTAACCCACTGGAAATGCATACAAAACGTGCATACACAACGGCACCGAGACCCACAGAGAGATCAGGACCAAGCCGGGGGAAACCAAGCCAGCTCAGCTCCTGACAATACTAGGCTAAATTAGTATAATATGTTAAAAGGAGCAAAACTCCCGCATGCCCCAGAGCATAGAAATGAGATGAAGACAGAAGTAATGTGGTGAATGATGTCTGTGGTTATATTATACTGCTGTAGCTGCTTATAGTTTGGGGTTTACCTTTTTAAATGTAATAAATAGGCTGCATCAACCAGAGTTAAATTGCTCTTACATTCATAAGGCAATGCTTTCAGGACTATTCTGATGTTTTAAGAAAAGTCTGCAGAATTTCCTCCAGAATTATATATATTCTGCAGTACCAACTTTACTCTCATCTGCTTGTTATTGTTCTCTCCTAAATGTGTTTTCTTAGTTTTTAAACATCTTTTCACAAAAGTACGTACATTTTTTTTAAAATTTTGAATGTTTTTGGTGACAAATTTGTGACCTTTTTCATGCAAAATTGTAACCTTTTACCTAAAGACTCTTACCTTGCGTTTTTATTCTGAAAAGGTGAAGAAATCAGAAGCAGCACCAGATTTAAATTAAGATTAGTCAAGCAGTTGTTTTAATAATCAATAGATCAGTTGACCATTACAATCCAAATTTATAATTTTCCTCCCAGCTGAAGGTTATAAATACTTTTATAACTAGTTTGATACCTGTTATTTTAAAATGTTGGGAGACTAAAACTGTGGTGGTTTTTGGTTTCCAACAACAAGATGGCCTAGGAAGAAGACAAATTCCAGGCCTGAATTTTTGTCCCAGTCCACCCCTCAGTGTTCTCTGTGTTAACGCACAGAGCTACCAGAGGACTGACCTCCAACTGTAGCTTTCACTACTTACAGTAGCTGTGTGTCCTAAGGGTCAGAGAAACGGAGAAAGGCCCCGACCCTATACACCACATGGTGTCCTACATGCTGTGGAAGGGAATTAACTTAACCCAGTGCGCTTAAGATGTGGTGGTTTATAATATTCTCTGGTAATATTTGATGCAGAATTTTAAAAAAAAGTTTGAAGCACATTCTAAACTGCTCTTTTTAAACTGGAGAAATAAGAGTTTTGTTTTTACTGAATATATTGAACATAATTAACGCTGGCCTGTGAAACTGTCCTTTATAAATTTAAAAGAAAAAAACTGTATTCTGTGATATCGAGAAGAATATCGCCACTGCGAAAATTAACAAAAATATCAAGATATCATTTTCAGGCCATATCGCCCACTCTTGTATCGAGATGTATATCATTATCTCCAAATAAGATTACTTATATTGTGATATGAAATTTTGTTCATAGCCCTAGCGCCATGTCAGAGTGCCATAGTGACGGGCCGGCAAAGAGGAAGAAATTTTTTTAAAAAAACAAAAAACGACAAAAGTATCTTAAGTCTGGTATCATTTTAAGCTCAGATTGAGGGAAAACATTGTACAGTGTGTTCATGGTAAAGCCGAGTGGCGAGCGCTATAGCATCCTACAACGTTGGATGTTACAGTGTCTTGGCAGAAAGCATCCCACATCATGAACAGCTAGCGCACCCGAGACAAGTTACGTAATTGAGATTTTATATTAAAATGAATAGAATGTAGTCAGCTATGCTAATTATGCTTATATGGCCAAAAGACATATAGCCACCGCGGTTGGAATCCGTTGCGGCTAGTGGATACTAACAGCTAGCAAATGGAGCTTTATGGTGTAATGTACCGTTTAAAGTTACGTTCTATGCAGTAAACATTGCAATAAATGTGTACCTGTGTTATTGATTGTTTGGTACAATTACTACTGCTCTTTAGGAAAGAAAGTTCTGCAAATGTTGGTCATAGCAAATTTCTTAAAAAAAAAAAAAAAAAAAGATCAGATTATTCGAGTAATATTTAAAAATAGTCGTTAGCTGCAGCCCTACTGTAGTAATTAACTCATGCATACTTAAAAAAATAATGTGATTAAAGCTTGGTATAGTATCCAGAAACTGCACTCATGTAAAAGCAGTCTTATGAAATTAACAATTAAAAGTAGACACCCGGACTTCCGGTTATGGCTGTCATGTAGGACGGACGTGTCTCGCTCTGCTGTGCTCCTGGAGAAAAAAAAATCGGCAAATAACTCTCTCATTTGGGACAGAACGTATCCCAGCATTTGGGCGAGGATATGTCGGCGAAGCCTAAGGCTGGAAAACCAGGAAAAGGAAAAAGCGAGCCGCCGAAACAGTCCAAATTAACGGACTTTCAGGTCTGTGACGCAGCAAACAAAACTCCATATATGGCGGAGGAGGCTGGCAACGGTGCGATATCTGCGGGGAATGGTGCAGATGCGCTGATGGCTGCCATGAGTTCAATGAGAGCGGACTTTTCCTCTAGATTTGATGGGATTATGACAGCGTTGGAAGGAATAAGAAAGGAATTGGGTGACTGTGTAGAACGAACGGCGCAGATGGAGCTCCGTCTCGCTAGTGCTGAAGATGACGTCACCCGTCTTCAATTAAAGGTGCGCACTTTGGAAAAAAAAAATAAATCTCTGGAAGATAATATTTTGGATTTGGAATCTCGGTCGAGACAGAATAATTTGAGGCTGGTGGGTCTTCCAGAGGAATCAGAAGGTCGGGACGTATGTTCCTTTCTGGAAAAGTGGATTCCGGAGGTGCTGGGCAGGGAGGAGTTGCAATCAGCAGTGGTTCTGGAAAAAGCACATCGTATTGGCCCACGGAGAGATAAGGGACCGCCGAGGACCTTAATTATGAAGTTTCTTAGCAACAGAGACAGGATGAAGATCTTCAACGCTGCACGTGCTAAAGGAGAGATTAAACACCAGGACCAGCAGGTGCGGTTCTACCCAGATTTGGCCACAGGAATCCAGCAATTGAGGAAGCAGTTTGATCCCGTACGTAAGGAGCTGCGCAAACTTGGGATTCGTCATGGTGTAATCTATCCTGCGAGACTGCTGACCACGTATGAGGGCAGAACCCACATCTTCAAGACCCCAGAGGAGGCGCAGGAGTTCATCAAGAAGATCAAAGAAGAAGAAGAGACTGGTGGGAGCTAAGCATGAACAAAATATAAGGTAGAATAATTAAGCATTTGCACAGGCATCTGACTGACTTGAAGTAAATAGTAAGTTTACAAAATATAGATTGTATTATATATTAAAAAAACAAAACAAAAACAAAACAAACAAAAAAAAAAACTATGATGTACAAAGTTGTTAAAAATTTTGGAGTTAAGTTGGAAAACTACAGAGGAGAGTTAATGTTACGTCATTAAAAGCAGTAGAGTTAGGGTGATTGGGAGGATGAAGAAAGAGTGGCTTAGGCTGTTCCCCGTGGGTGTGGAATGGTCGATGGCTATATCGGGAGACAGAATTTTTCTTTTGATTTTGGGGGGTTTGCCACAAGTGTGGGAAGGGGAAATTTGTTTGTGTGTAGTTTGTAGGATGAATGTTCAACCACTCATGTTTTTGCTTCTCTGTATGAGCATGTTTACACTGCAAGGTAATCCCAAACTCTCTATTGATCATGGACCAAAGTGTTAATCTTAATTTAACTTCATGGAATTGCAGAGGTCTACAAAATTTAAAAAAACTTAAACAAGTTATGAATAAAATAAAGGACATGGGTTCAAGAATTGTGTTTTTACAAGAAACGCATCTGATAGAGGAGGATGTTAAAAGAATTAGGAGTAGATGGCAGGGAAGTGTATTCACCTCTTCATTTTCATCCCGAGCCAGGGGAGTTATGACTCTCATACATAAATCAGTTCCTTTTCAAGTGAAAAATGTAATTGGAGACAAATTTGGAAGATATGTAATCATTCAAGGTTCTTTGCTATTAGAAAATATAAATCTTGTGAACTTATATGGTCCCAATATAGATGATCAGAAGTTCTTTGCTAATTTATTTCTCATCTTATCATCACTTACAGGGCAACATATAATAGCAGGGGATTTTAATTGTACATTGAATCCAGGTGTGGATAGATCAACAGGACTGGATTGTACGCACATTGGATGTAGGATGACTATTAATCATTTTATGAAAGAATTGAGATTGTTAGATATATGGAGAGAAATGAAACCACAAGTTAAAGCCTATTCTTGTTATTCCAGTACCTACAAGACATTCTCACGTATTGATTATTTTTTGATTTCCACAGAATTAAGGTCCAAGATTCAAAACTGCTTTTATGATAACATCGTGATCTCTGATCATGCACCCTGTTGTCTAATATATGTAGATAAAAAATTGACAAAGGAATCAGGTAGATGGCAATTTCAGCATAAATGGCTTCAGGATGAGGAATTTGTCAAGTATATAGAAAAACAGATAGACGAGTTCTTTGACATCAATACTACACAAACATCAGCATGTGTAAAGTGGGAGGCTTTCAAAGCTTTTATTAGGGGACATATTATTAGTTATACAGGATCAAAATCTAAGAAGACTCGAGAGGAGAGAGCTAAATTGGAACATAAAATAAAAAGTCTTCAGGAAAAAGTGTATGCAGGAAGTGACCCAAGGTTGGAGAATGAATTACTGATTTTGAGAGCTGAATACGACAAAAAATCAGCGAATAGAGCTGCCTCGAGTCTTCTAAGATTGAAACAATCTTTTTATGAACAAGGTGAAAAATCAGGAAAATTATTAGCATGGCAGATTAAACAATTGGAAATTAAAACACCAATTACCAGTATTATAAGTAATGGACAGGTAGTTATAGATCCTTTAGAAATTAATAGAGCCTTTAGAGATTACTATGAAAAATTATATGATACCAAAAATGAACCTGATTTAACAAAACTAAATGGGTTTTTGAACGAACTATCTATACCGTGTATTCCAAATGAAAACAGGGAGATATTGGAGTCTAAAATTAGTCAAGAAGAAGTTGGGCTAGCCATTGATAATATGAAATCAGGAAAAAGTGCAGGACCAGATGGTCTTCCAGTTGACCTTTATAAAAAATTTAAGAATAAATTAATAAAACCTTTTTTGGAAATGGTTTTAGAAGCATTTCAAAATAATAATTTACCATCATACATAAATAATGCCTTAATTATACTGCTGCCAAAACCAGGTAAGCCCTCTAATAAATGTGAAAATATGAGACCAATAAGCCTATTAAACGCCGACCTTAAGATAATCTGTAAAATTTTAGCAAGACGAATACAAGAAATTTTACCAAATATTATTAATCGAGATCAGAATGGCTTTATAAAGGGTAGACAAGGCTTCCATAATGTAAGAAGACTATTTAATATTATTTATTTTAATAAAGAAGCACCGGATACAGCTCTCCTATCATTGGACGCCGAAAAGGCCTTTGATAGAGTTGAATGGCCCTTTCTTTTTGAAGTCCTACAAAGGTTTGGACTTGGAAATAATTTCATAAAATGGGTTCAAATAATATACAATAATGCTACAGCAGAAATCCTAACAAATAACAATATTTCAAAACCAATAAAAATCAATAGAGGATGTCGACAAGGCTGTCCACTTTCACCTTTACTGTTTACTATGGCAATTGAACCTTTAGCGATAGCGATACGTTTACATTCACAAATATATGGAATTAGAGTTGGACCAACAGAACATAAAATCTCCCTGTACGCCGATGATATAATTTTGTTTATGTCGAATCTAAAAAAATCAATTCCAACCTTGTTGAATTTAATAATGAATTTTGGGGAAATATCAGGATATAAAATAAATAAAACTAAATCTTCAATATTAATGCTAAATGAGACCCAGAGAAATTACCCAGCCCCTGAGGTAAATCAATTCAATGTTGTAAATCAGTTTAAATATTTAGGAATCCAAATTATGCCTAAGCTAGAATCAGTCGCCAGTGTCAACTATGAAGCCTTAATGTCAGATATCAATGAGTTAACTCAGAGATGGATGTCACTACCAATGTCGATGATCGGGAGAATCAATATACTTAAAAGTAATATTTTACCTAAAATACTTTATTTATTTCAATACATTCCCTTATCACCACCTTTAGATCTATTCTCAAGAATAAAAAAAAAGTTAGTGGAATTTATATGGAACAACAGGAGGGCTAGATTACGTTTGTCTTTATTATATTTACCATTTGATCGTGGAGGTCTGAAATGTCCAAATTTTATGTTGTATTATTGGTCGGCACAACTGAGGTCTATGACATATTATTTTTCATCAAATGATCTCCCTCACTGGACTGAAATGGAATCATACAATTTACCTTTACCTCTTCCCATATTCATATACTCAGATTCGGCAAAAAAATTACAAAAACAAGTTAAAAATCCATTTGTAAAGCATATGATCAAAATATGGTGTGAAGCTAAAAACTATTTAAAAGAACCACAGTTATTGTCACAATTTAGTCCAATATGGGGTAATCAATATTTTAAACCAGGGAGAGCGGACGCTGTATTTAAAGTATGGAATTTAAAAGGGATACAAACGATTCAGGATTTATATTTGCCATGTGCAGACAACATAATGTCTTTTGAAGAGCTGAGGATCAAATTTAATCTCAATAGAACACATTTTTTTAAATATCTTCAACTTAGAAACTTTATTCGATCAAATCAAAATAAAGCTCTCACTCGACCTATTTATTCATCCTTGGAAAAAATGATGATGAAAGATAGTAAAAGAAAGGGTATTATTTCAGAGTTTTATAACTCATTGACACTATCTTCAAGTGAAAATTCACTGAAAAGATTAAACTACTGGAAAGAAGATCTGCAAATTGAAATTTCAGAGGAACAATGGGAATTGGCTTGTACAGAAGCTCAAACCAAATCAATAAATGCACGCCTTAAATTGATAAATTTCAAATGGTTAATGCGGATGTATGTTACACCGGAGGAGTTAAATAGATATAACAAAAATATACCAGATACATGCACAAAATGCATGGAAAGTAAAGGAACCCTATTTCATTGTTTATGGGAATGTAGATTAATAAGAATGTTTTGGGAAGAGGTGAGGGTAACAATTGAAAAAATAATCTCAAAACAAATCATATTGAATCCTAAACTGTTTTTGTTGGGTCTGTACCCAGAAAAGCATAATTTTAATAAAAGTGAAAGAACATTCATAGACCTCAGTTTGCTTAATGCCAAAAAATGTATTGCACTATTATGGAAAAAGACTCATAGACCAGATGTGACTCAGTGGTTAAGACAGATGTTAACAAACCTTCCATTAGAAAGAATAACATATATACTGAAATCAAAGGAAATTGTGTTTGAGAATATATGGAGACCTTTTATTGATTATGTAAAAAATTTAAACATAACTCTTGAAGAAGAAGGTGAATGATGTGTGTGGACCTTGTAAATTCCAAACTGGTGAACATAATATGTATACTTATGTATTGGATTGTCTAGACTAAACAGAGGAGCATTGTTGAAGACTTGATTTTGTTGGTGGTTGTTGGTGTTTTTAGTGCATTTTTTTTTTTTTTTGTAGTACTTTAGTGTTAGTGTTTGATTGTTTGTATCATGTTTGTTAAAAAAAAAAAAAAGGTTCAATAAAGATGTTGTGGAAAAAAAAAAAGTAGACACCCAAAAATTTACTAGTTGAGTAAGAGTACTCAAGCACAGACTTAAAAAATACTTGAGTAATGACTTAGTCTTGAAAGTTTGAGGTTTTTCTCCTAAATTTATAACCATTTTCTTGTAGTTTTCTACCTTTTTCTCTGTAAATTTGTTTTTACCTAAATTTGCAACTATTTTCCTCATAAATTTGTAACTTCCTCTTGCAGAATTATGACTCTTGTTTTACATTTGGGGCTTTATTATCATTAATTTGTGGATTGTATTATTAAATTATTTATTATTATATTATTTATTTTCTGTAAGGTCCCATATGCGGAAGTAGAGGGGGCATGGCTTAGGCTTGCTCAATACTAACTAACTAACTAACTAACCTGCACTTATATAGCGCTTTTCTAGTCACAAAGACCACTCAAAACGCTTTCACTAGTACTAACCCTCTATTCTAAGGGCCTATAGGAGACAGATATCTAGGGACAATTTAGAACAACCAATTAACCTAACATGCATGTCTTTGGATTGTGGGAGGAAACCGGAGCCCCCGGAGTAAACCCACACAGCACAGGGAGAACATGCAAACTCCACACAGAAAGGTTCCAACCCCTGCCAACCTGGGGATTTGAACCAGGAACCTTCTAGCTGTAAGGCAACAGTGCTAACCACTGCCCCACCGTGCTGCCCCAGTACAGTCATAGATGTTCAGTACAGCATTTATTTTGCACTTTATATACAAATATTTGAGCAAAGCAATTTGCAATGGGTTCATTTACTTTTTTACCATTTTGTGAATGGAAGTTATTTTTTTTTTTTTTAAGTTTTTGTAAAGGCTATACATGTCATTACAGCATTGCATTGTTTACATTTTCATCACATGTTCCCTTTTTTTGTTTTTTGACAACATTGGAAGAATAATTATTACAACACCCTTTTTTTAAGTGAAAGAAAAAGAGAAATTAAAGAAAGGACAAAAAACAAACAAAAAACAAAACAAGAAAAAACAAAAACAAAACAAAAGAGCAAAAAACAAAAAAATAAAAATAAATAAATAAATAAAAATAAAAGAGCATCTGAGTAGCATTGGAACAAAGAGAGGTGCCATTATTGAAATGGTATTTTTTTTTGTTTTGTTTTTTTTTTTGTTACTTATTTGTACCCGTAGGTAGACTTGGTTTGCAGTCTAGTGACAAGCCACCGGCTGCTGGTCGCTGCGTGCGCGAGCGCCCTAAACCTATTTGTCAAAGATTAGATCTAATGGAAGACACATAAGCGTTCCAGGGTTGCCAAAAGTTCAAGAACCCATCCATGTCCTGCCTCAGTGTGAATGTCAGCTTTTCCATCGAATAAATGTCTTGAATCACGTTAATCCATTCTTCAGGTGTAGGACAATCCTTCAACATCCATTTTTTTTGTTAGAATTTTTTTACTTGCCAATATTAAAACAGTGAATAAGTATTTTTCTCCTCGTCTTTCCAGTGAGTCCGGTAGTAAACCCAAATACAAAGTTACAAAAGAAAAGGGAACTGTTATTTTGAATATTTTCCCCAATATTGTCTGTACATTGGTCCAATATTGGTGGATAACTGGGCATGACCAAAACACATGAAAATGATTTGCAGTCTTTTCACCACACAAGCGCCAACAATTCAACCCCTTACAAGTAAATTTGTTTTGTGCAGGTGTTCTGAAAAATCTTACCAAATTTTTCCATCCAAATTCTCTCCACTGCAGGGATGAGGTACTTTTCCATTGTTGTTTATTTAGCTTTTCCCATATTTCCAGTTGTAAAGTGAAATTCTCCTCTTTTTCCCGTCTCTCTTTTATATATGATGTGTTGTCTCCTTTTAAGTCTTGAAGACCTTGGTATATTTTAGAAATGTATCTGATCCCTGGAATCCCTTTATATGCCATTAAGAAGACCTTCAGAACACCTGACTGGGCCCTTTCCAAATCCTCCTTTTTAAGTATTTTGTTTATGTGGTTTCTAAGCTGAAAGAACCTGTAAAGGTCTTGATTTATTAGACCTTGTTTTTTCAAATCTTCAAAACTTCTTAAAATTTGCCCTTTAAAAAAATCGTAATATTTTATCAGTCCGTTCTCTTTCCACTTTTTAAATCTAGTGTCGGTTTTATTAGGAGTAAAGTCTCGATCATAGGCAATCCATTGCAGTAATCGATAGGGTTCTTTAGTTTGATTCTCTCTGACTGTCTTAAACCAAATTTTTAGCGGGGTCTCTATCCACGGGTTAGTGCTATTCAAAAGTTTAGGTAAGGCATTGTTCCCTATTATCGCCTGTAGGGGGATGTCACTTGTTATTTGGCATTCCATCTCAGATATTTCATAGATTCCATCTCCCAGTTAGTTTTGAGTTTACTTAGTAAATATTGATTTGGGTCATAGTTGAATGCTAAAACTTGGGTTTTATGCATGTTTAATTCGTACCCCGATAAATCTCCATACTCTGAAAAAACTGAGATTAGTTCTGGAAAAGAGGTGTCCGGCTGCCCCAGGTATATTAAAATGTCATCAGCAAAGAGTGCTATTTTATGTTCCTTCTGACCAAGTGTAATACCTTGAATTTTTTGATTCTGTCTTATCCATTGGCTCAGAGGTTCTATGAAGATTGCAAAGAGCAGTGGAGACAAGGGGCAGCCCTGACGACATCCTCTTTCCAGTTCAAAAGATGATGATAATTTACCGTTAATCCTTATTTTAGCTGTTGTGTTTTTATATAATGCCTGGATAGTTCTAATGAAGTTGTTATGAAAATTGAAACTGGATAAGATTCTATATAGGAAAGACCAGTCAACCGAATCAAATGCTTTTTCAGCATCTAATCCCAATATGGCTGCATTTAAGTTATATTTTTTTATATGATGAATTATGTGTAAAGTGTGTCTAATGTTGTCTTGTGTCTGTCTTTGTCTTATAAAACCTGTTTGATCTAAATGAATTAAGTCTGTCAGTATATTTTCTAACCTTTTGGCAAGGATAGTGGTAAAAAGCTTATAGTCCTGATTTAACACACTGATTGGTCTGTAGTTGGAGCACTCGAGTTTATCCTTTTCAGGTTTAGGTATGACTAGAAGACTAGGTATGACTGCAATGACCTCTTCTCTCCAGGAGGGGGGGATTTCCCCTGTGTGGAGGACATAGTTAAATGTTTTCAGGAGGAGAGGAGATAGTTGCTGTTTAAAGGTTTTGTACCACTCTGCTGTATAGCCATCTGCTCCTGGGGATTTGTTAGCTTTAAGTTTCATAATTGCTTTTTCTAATTCTTTAGGTTGTATTTCTGACAGTAGTGTTTTATTTTGTGACTCAGTCAGTTGGGGGAAGGTTTAATGTGTTTAGGAATGCTTCGGATGCGTTTTTATGTTTTTTTGAGGGAGTACAAGTTCTTGTAGTAGTTCTCGAAGCTTTTAAGAATATCCTGAATTCTAAATTTTATTTCCTTTGATACTGGGTCTCTGATTTTGTAGATTGCTCTCTCCGTTTGTTGTTTCCTCAATTTATAGGCTAGTAATTTTGCCGATTTGCTGCCTGCTTCATAGTATTTTTGTTTCAGAAATGTAAGTTTCTTCTGGATTTCTATTGTGTAGATCTCATTTATTTGTTTTTAAATTTCCTTAATTTTGAGCGAGTCATTAGAATGAGTGTTGTCTTTGTGCTCTTTTTCTAGGTTCTTAAGTTCTGACTCTAATGTGATTAGTTTTTCTTGTCTCAGTTTCTTTTGGATTGCCAGTTTTGCGATAATCTTTCCCCGTATTACAGCTTTGCATGCATCCCACAGTATTAAGGGGGATACTTCAACAACAAGATGGCGCCCACAGCGGTCGACATGGTGCTTCGCTGCGCTCTTTGTTTGTTTTTGTTTGTCAATTGTGTGTCTGCTTGCACTTATACCCGTGAAGAACTTCTAAATATCAGGACTTTCACCCCCACGGACCTCCTCCCAGTTTTTCTAGCCCCTGCCGCCGATCTGGTTTATTGTTTGGCTCGGAAAGTGAGACGGCGGAAGAGAGGAAGACGAGCGGGCGCTCTCGTACGACTTCGCAGGAGAGGCTCGCGAACGGCGCTGCCTGGCATATTTCTGTCCAATACCAACTCTCTCTCTAACAAGGTAGATGAACTGAGACTGCTGATGCGTTTTAAGGACCTCGCCTCCTCAGCTGTCCTCTGCTTTACTGAGACCTGGCTCCGGGAAAATATACCGGACAGCGCGCTGCGCCTCGACGGCTTTCAGCTCTTCCGTGCTGATCGTGACACAGAGCTTTCCGGCAAGACCACAGGAGGCGGTGTCTGCTTCTACATCAACTGCAGCTGGTGCTCTGATGTAACGGTAATTTCCAAACACTGTTCTCCTGCCTTGGAATTTCTTGTTATCAATTGCAAGCCCTTCTATTCCCCGCGGGAGTTTGCTTCTTTCATAATGATCACTGTGTACGCCCCTCCCGACGCGGACACGCGCGAAGCTCAGCG
The DNA here is from genome assembly GCA_020510985.1 of Pholidichthys leucotaenia. Taxonomy (NCBI): domain Eukaryota; kingdom Metazoa; phylum Chordata; class Actinopteri; order Cichliformes; family Pholidichthyidae; genus Pholidichthys; species Pholidichthys leucotaenia. The sequence continues at coordinate 154,749,871 of CM035841.1, forward strand.
CGTGCTCGCGGATCACATTCAACACACAGAGCGGAGTTTTCCAGACTCGCTGATTATTGTGGCTGGCGACTTTAATCAGTGCAATCTGAGCCACGATCTCCCCCGCTACAAACAGTTTATTAAATGCCCCACCAGAGGATTAAACACACTGGATCACTGTTACACCACAGTGAAAGACGCATATCGCGCTGTCCCTCGAGCTGCGCTGGGATTATCTGATCACGTGATGGTTCACCTCATTCCCACATACAGACAGAGATTGAAGCTCACTAAACCTGTTGTGAGCACTACGAAGATACGGACCAGTGATGCTGAGGAGAAGCTGGAAACGTGCATGGAAATATCTGACTGGGGCATGCTTAAAGGAGCCACGCATGATCTGGATGAGTACACGGACACTGTGAACTCATATATCCACTTTTGTGAAGAGAACATTCTTCCATCACGCACCAGGGTGAGTTACTCTAATGACAAACCCTGGTTCACAGCTAAGCTCAGACAGATCAGGAAGGAGAAGGAAGCAGCGCTGAAAAGTGGAGACAGGGACTGCTAGAGGGAGGTTAAATACCGGTTTAACAGAGAGCTGAAGAGGGCTAAATCTCTATACTCAGAGAGACTCCAGCAGCAGTTCACTGCTAATGATTCGGCTTCCGTGTGGAGAGGACTGAGGCAAATCACCAACTATCGACCTAAGGCTCCTAAAGGTCAGGATGACAAAGCCCTTTGTCAAAGACTGTCCCAACACTATGCCCGTTTTGACACCTCGTCATCTGTGTCCAACTCCCCCCCTCCCTCCAGCTCCACAGCCTCCACATTCGCTACTTCATTTAAGGCACCCCCCCCCCTCCTCCCCCCCTCCCCTTATCATCAGTGAGCAGGATGTGCTCAAACAGTTCTCCAGACTGAACCCGCGCAAGGCCCCCGGCCCAGACGGCGTGTCTCCCTCCACCCTGAGACTCTGTGCGAAACAGCTGGCTCCTGTATTCACAGACATTTTTAACACCTCCCTTAAGTTATGCCACGTGCCGTCCTGCCTCAAATCCTCCACCATCATCCCTGTCCCCAAGAAGCCACGGATCACTGGACTTAATGACTACAGACCTGTAGCGCTCACCTCTGTAGTCATGAAGTCCTTTGAGCGCCTGGTCCTGTCCCACCTCAAGTCCATCACCACCCCTCTCCTGGACCCGCTGCAGTTTGCCTACCGAGCCAACAGGTCTGTAGACGATGCAGTCAACCTGGCCCTCCACTCCATCCTGCAGCACCTGGACTCCCCGGGAACCTACGCCAGGATCCTGTTTGTGGACTTCAGCTCCGCATTCAACACCATCCGCCCCGCTCTGCTCCGGGACAAGCTGTCCCTGCTCAACGTGCCTGACTCCCTCTGCAGGTGGATCATCGACTTCCTGACGGACCGGAGGCAGCATGTGCGGCTGGGAAAGACTGTCTCAGACTATACTAGCATCAGCACTGGATCACCCCAGGGCTGTGTACTTTCCCCCCTACTCTTCTCCCTTTACACCAACTCCTGCACCTCCAGCCACCAGTCTGTCAAGTTGATCAAGTTTGCGGACGACACCACCCTCATCGGGCTCATCTCCAACGGCGACGAGTCCGCCTACAGGAGAGAGGTGGCCCAGCTGGCGTCCTGGTGCAGCAATAACAACCTGCAGCTGAACGCTCTGAAGACAGTAGAGATGATTGTAGACTTCAGGAAAGTCACTACTCCTCTGCCCCCCCTCACCCTCTCAGGCTCTCCCATCACCACTGCTGATTCCTTCCGCTTCCTAGGCACTACCATCACCAGGGACCTCAAATGGGAGCTGACCATCAGCTCACTCATCAAAAAAGCCCAGCAGAGGATGTTCTTCCTGCGGCAGCTGAGGAAGCTCAAGCTACCCACCAAGATGTTAGTGCAGTTCTACACAGCCATCATCGAGTCCATCCTCACCACCTCCATAACCGTGTGGTACGCAGGAGCCACTGCCAGGGACAGACTAAGGCTGCAGCGCGTCGTGCGCACTGCTGAGAAGGTGATCGGCTGCAAGCTCCCATCTCTCCAGGATCTGTACATCTCCAGGACCCGGAGGCGTGCTGGCCGGATCATAGCCGATCCCTCACACCCTGGTCACGTACTGTTTGCCCCCCTCCCCTCTGGTAGAAGACTTCGGTCCATCCAGACTAAAACCTCCCGTCACATGAACAGCTTCTTCCCCTCTGCCATTAGACTGCTGAACACTAAGTGACTTATTGACTCTCGTGCACCATGTACAGCAGCTCAACCAGACTCATGTCAATCATCACTGTTTTCTTCCTGCATTACCGACTGCACTATATAGTTCTCCACAGTATCTGCTGCTGGCTAATATATATTTTAACTGTTGACCAGTATCACTTAATCTTATCCTACACTTTATTACATGTATAGTTTATTTCTCTTATCTTATCATGTTTAATGTTGCAGCATTGTACCGAGACAAATTCCTAGTTTGTGTACTACATGAACAATGGCAATAAACCTGATTCTGATTCTGACTTCTCCATTATCATTTTCTTCCAAATATCTGAGAATATCTGATTCCAATTCATCTTTCAGTGGTCCTTTCAGCACATTTGAATTTAACCTCCAAGAAAATGTATTATATGTGTGTTTTTGGATACTTAAGTCCATATAGATCGGACTGTGGTCAGAGAGATCCATCAGTCCTATTTTACATGTTTTTACTCTTCCACTGTCTCTATTAAACATAAAAAATAGTCAGTCCTTGAGTATGATGAATGTGGTGCTGAGTAAAATGTATAATCTTTTACACTGGGGTTGAATTCCCTCCACACGTCACAGATTCCCATTTCTTTTAATAGCATCCGAGTTTTCCTACTTTGAGTGTTATTTTGATGTGGAGAATTACCTGATGCATCCCAGTATGGATTCAGTCTTAGATTGAAGTCTCCACCACATATCACTAAACCTTGGGCTTTAGTTATCATTAGGTCAAATACATTTTTATAAAATTTCCAGTTAGCCCCTGGAGGTGCATATACATTCAGCAGGGTGATATCTTCTCCCTCTAGCCGCCCAAGTACCATACTGTATCTCCCTTCTTTATCTTTGTGTTCTGATTTTTTTTTTCATATTTAATTTTGGTTGAGATCAATGTCGCTACTCCCCTCCTCCTCCCTGACTTATATGAAGAGATCATTTTAAACCCTTGTCTATTGAGTTTAGTGTACTCCACGTCTGTTAGGTGGGTTTCCTGTAAAAATATTATTCCTGCTTTGTCTTTTTTCATTTTGCCTAGAATTTTTGATCTTTTAACTGGATTCAGGATCCCTTTTACATTATATGAGATTATTTTGGTTACACCCTGTTTCTCCATTGTGTTGTCTTATTTAGTATAACAGTGTGGTGGCCCTCTTTTATGCTACTCAGAAACTGAAAGAACATTAAGAACATAAAAAACATTGAGAAGATAAGATAAGATAAGCCTTTATTAGTCCCACAACGGGGAAATTCCAGGATTGCAACAGCACAGGGATAGCAACACTCAGAGCAACAATCAGAAGGCAAGAAAAAACAAGCAAGCAAGAGCAGCTAATATACATATGTACATATTACTATAAAATATATATATACACACACACACACAGACACACAGTGCAGAGCATTGTAGCTGGATGGAATAAATATATGAATATATGAACACACAGTGCAGAGCATTGTAGCTAGATGGAATAAATATGTAAATATATAAACACCCACAGTATGGAGCATTGCAGCTAGGTGGAATAAATATGCAAGTATATAAACGCACACAGTGCGGAGCAATGTAGCTAGATGGAATAATATGTAGATATATAAAAACACAGTGCGGAGCATTGTAGCTAGATGGAATAAATATATAGATATATAAATATAAACACACCCAGTGCAGAGCATTGTAGCTAGATGGAATAAATATGTAAATATATAAACACACACAGTGCAGAGCATTGTTGCTAGGTGGGATGAAACAGCATAACCGTCTATTTAGTTATCCTACATGGTATGATTATGTGCCCATACATATTCTCACCCTCCATAGCGACCGGTATGTTCCTAGTTGTATGCCGGAGAGGACCATTGTGTAAGTCTATTGCATCTTTTGCATTCAAAAAAAAAAAAAAAAAAAAAAAAAAAAAAAACATAGTATATAAAACTTTAAAACAAAAAACTGACAAAAGATCTTCCTGAGCTGAGGTCTTTATAGTGACCTTAGAAGAGCCTTGATGGTGTGTTGGCTCTGAGGGAAATTCCTCAGATTCCGTTACGTGCTGAGGGCCCTCTCTTACCCCTGTAAGTTGTCCCATGTTTTTAACGTGAATTTCAGATCCCAATCCGAACTTGTAGTGATTTTTTTTTTTTTTTTTTTTTTTTTTTTTTTATGCCTATACCCTATGAAATTGTGCGCAACCTCCCACCACCATCACAGCAAACATTCACGTTAATACAGTATTTGTTAGTGTGGAGAGATCATGTGGTTCATTGTCACATTTCTATTTTAACAAGTTTTTTTTTTTAAAGACTTATTTGTTTCTAATATTATGTCTGTTCCAAGAAATGTTTTACCATTTGCTGATTCTGCATCTCCTTTAATGTTTGTTACCTTGTAGGAGGGGGGTTGGATGTGCAGATTGACTAAAAATATTGTTATTCCCTCCTGTAAACGGCCAGTTTTTCCTTGTAGCTCTGGCGCTGGATTTCCCGCTGCTGGCCCGTGGATTTTGAGGGTCTCTGTGTGGACCACGTTTGAGCCTTGATTCTTTCGATCGGGTCTGCTGCGGGTTTATACACTGTTACTGGGAGCCCTCTTCTTCCCATATCCGTGGTTGCTTCTTCCGCCGAGTTGTAGAGACACGTCTCATCGCCGTAAAAAACCCGCAGCTTTGCCGGAAATGGCATCAGGAAGCGCAGTTTTTTCTCTCGTAATACCTTTTTAGCGTCGTTGTATTCCCGACGCTTTTTAAGGACCTCCGGGGCGTAATCGTGTTCCACGAAAACTTTTCTCTCTTGGTGCATAAATCCTTTTTTCTGCCAAGCCAGTCTTACAGCCTCTTCTTTTATTCTGGAGTTGGAGAACTTCACCACCACCGATCTTGGTGGTGGTTCCGCCGCCGGCCTAGGGGCTAATGTACGGTGCGCCCTTTCTATCTTCAAGTCGGTGGTTTGGGAAATATCCAACTTTTCTCTCAATAAGGATTCCACGCATGCTGCTATTGTGGTGAAACCGTCCTCGACTCCTTCTTTCAGACCATGAATTCTTATGTTGTCTCTTCTTAGTCTTCCTTCTTGGTCGGTTAGCTTAGCCTCCAGTCTTGACTGTCTTTTGTGTAGTTCCAGCACGGTATCTTCCAGCCCTTTTATTCTTTCCTCTGCTTCCAAGATTCGGTCCTCGGCCTGGTCCACTCTGCTGTTTGTCCTTTTTTTTTTTTTTAATTTTAGTTTTTGTAAAGGGTATACAGGTCGTTACAGCAATGCATTGTTTACATTTTCATCACATGTTCCCTTATTTTCTGATATCTGACAACATTGGAAGATTAATTCTTACAACACCCCTTTTTTTTTTTTTTAAAGTGAAAGAAAAAGTGAAATTAAAGAGAAAAAAAACAAAAAACAAATAAAAAAACAAACAAACCAGTAAAAAAACAAACAAAAAGAAAAAGTAAGTAAATAAAGATAAAAGAGCATCTGAGTAGAGATGGAACAAAGAGCGGAACCATTATTGAAATGGTATTTGTCAAAGATTAGATCTAATGGAAGACACATATGCGGTCCAGGGTTGCCAAAAGTTCATGAACCCATCCATGTCCTGTCTCAGTGCGAATGTCAACTTTTCCATCGAGTAAATGTCTTGGATCACGTTAGTCCAATCTTCAGGTGTAGGACAGTCCTTCAACATCCATTTTTTAGTTAGAGCTTTTTTGCTTGCCAATATTAAAACATTGAATAAGTATTTTTCTCCTCGTCTTTCCAGTGAGTCCGGTAGTAAACCCAAATACAAAGTTACAAAAGAAAAGGGAACTGTAATTTTGAATATTTTCCCCAATATTGTCTGTACCTTGGTCCAATATTGGTGGATAACTGGGCATGACCAAAACACATGAAAATGATTTGCAGTCTTTTCACCACACAAACGCCAACAGTTCAATCCCTTATGGGTAAATTTGTTTTGTGCAGGTGTTCTGAAAAATCTTGCCAAGTTTTTCCATCCAAATTCTCTCCACTGCAGGGATGAGGTACTTTTCCATTGCTGTTTATTTAGCTTTTCCCATATTTCCAGTTGTAAAGTGAAATTCCCCTCTTTTTCCCATCTCTCTTTTATATAAGATGTGTTGTCTCCTTTTAAGTCTTGAAGACCTTGGTATATTTTAGAAATGTATCTGATCCCTGGGATCCCTTTATATGCCATTAAGAAGACCTTCAGAACACCTGACTGGGCCCTTTCCAAAACCTCCTTTTTAAGTATATTGTTTATGTGGTGTCTAAGCTGGAAGAATCTGTAAAGGTCTTGATTTATTAGGCCTTGTTTTTTCAAATCTTCAAAACTTCTTAAGATTTGCCCTTTAAAAAAATCGTAATATTTTATCAGCCCTTTCTCCTTCCACTTTTTAAATCTGGTGTCTGTTTTATTAGGAGTAAAGTCCTGATCATAGGCAATCCATTGCAGAAGTCGATAGGGCTCTTTAGTTTGATTCTCTCTGACTATCTTAAACCAAATTTTTAGCGTGGTCTCTATCCACGGGTTAGTGTTATTCAAAAGCTTAGGTAAGGCATTGTTCCCTATTATCGCCTGTAGGGGGATGTCACTTGTTATTTGGCATTCGATCTCCTTCCATTGTGCAGTGTAGACTGGGTTACATATCTCTACTAAAGTTTTAATTTGTGCGGCTTTAAAGTAGTCCCTGATATTTGGCAGCGCGAGCCCACCTTTGTCTTTGTTTAGCTGTAGGGTTCTATATCTGATTCTAGGTCTCTTGCCCTGCCATATGAATCTTGAGATCCTTCTGTCCAGCTCCTGCCATGTTTTTTTGGGAGGTTCTACCGGTATTGTTTGGAAAAGGTATAGAAGACGTGGAAGTATATTCATTTTGACTGCTTCAATTCTTTGTGCAGTACCCAAGAATGGTATCATATTCCATCTTGCTAGGTCAGATTTTATTTTTGTCACCAGTGGATCATAGTTTAGTGATATAATTTTGTTGAGTTGTTTCGGGATATTGACCCCCAGATATTTCATAGATTCCGACTCCCAGTTAGTTTTGAGTTTGCTTAGTGAATAATGATTTGGGTCATAGTTGAATGTTAAAACTTGGGTTTTATGCATGTTTAATTTGTACCCCGATAAATCTCCATACTCTGAAAAAACTGAGGTTAGTTCTGGTAAAGAAGTGTTCGGCTGCCCTAGGTATATTAAAATGTCATCAGCAAAGAGTGCTATTTTATGTTCCTTCTGACCAAGTGTAATACCTTGAATTTTTTGGTTTTGTCTTATCCAATGGCTCAGAGGTTCTATGAAGATTGCAAAGAGCAGTGGAGACAGGGGGCAGCCCTGACGACATCCTCTTTCCAGTTCAAAAGATGATGATAAATTACCGTTAATCCTTATTTTAGCTGTTGGTTTTTTATATAATGCCTGTATAGTTCTAATGAAGTTGTTATGAAAATTGAAACTGGATAAGATTCTATATAGAAAAGACCAGTCAACCGAATCGAATGCTTTTTCAGCATCTAATCCCAATATGACTGCATTTAAGTTATATTTTTTTATATGATGAATTATGTGTAAAGTGCGTCGGATGTTGTCTTGTGTCTGTCTTTGTCTTATAAAACCTGTTTGGTCTAAATGAATTAGGTCTGTCAGTATATTTTCTAACCTTTTGGCAAGGATAATGGTAAAAAGCTTATAGTCCTGATTTAGTACACTGATTGGTCTGTAGTTGGAGCACTCTAGTTTATCCTTTTCAGGTTTAGGTATAACTGCAATGACCCCTTCTCTCCAGGAGGGGGGGATTTCCCCTGTGTGGAGGACATAATTAAATGTTTTCAGGAGGAGAGGAGATAGTTGCTGTTTAAAGGTTTTGTACCACTCTGCTGTATAGCCATCAGCTCCTGGGGATTTGTTAGCTTTAAGTTTCATAATTGCTTTTTCCAATTCTTTAGGATGTATTTCTGACAGTAGTGTTTTATTTTGTGACTCCGTAAGTTGGGGAAGGTTTAATGTGTTTAGGAATGCCTCGGATGCGTTTTTATGTTTTTTGTGGGAGTATAAGTTCTTATAGTAATTCTCGAAGCTTTTAAGAATATCCTGAATTCTGAATTTTATTTCCTTTGATACTGGGTCTCTGATTTTGTAGATTGCTCTTTCTGTTTGATGTTTCCTCAATTTATAGGCTAGCAATTTTGCCGATTTACTGCCTGCTTCATAGTATTTTTGTTTCAGAAATGTAAGTTTCTTCTGGATTTCTATTGTGTAGATCTCATTTATTTGGTTTTTAATTTCCTTAATCTTGAGCGAGTCAGTAGAATGAGTGTTGCCTTTGTGTTCTTTTTCTAGGTTCCTAAGTTCTGACTCTAATGTGGATAGTTTTTCTTGTCTTAGTTTCTTTTGGGTTGCCAGTTTTGCAATAATCTTTCCTCTTATTACAGCTTTGCATGCATCCCACAGTATTAAAGGGGATACTTCTCCATTATCGTTATCTTCCAAATATCTGAGAATATCTGATTCCAATTCATCTTTCAATGGTCCTTTCAGGACATTTGAATTTAACCTCCAAGAAAATGTATTATTTGTGTATTTTTGGATATTTAAGTCCATGTAGATCGGACTGTGGTCGGAGAGATCCATCAGTCCTATTTTACATGTTTTTACTCTTCCAATGTCTCTATTAAACATAAAAAAATAGTCAATCCTTGAGTAAGATGAATGTGGAGTTGAGTAAAATGTATAGTCTTTTACACTGGGGATGAGTTCCCTCCACACATCGCAGATTCCCATTTCTTTTAGTAGCATCCGAGTCTTCCTGTTTTGGGTGTTATTTTGATGTGGGGAATTACCAGAAGCATCCCAGTATGGATTCAGTCTAAGATTGAAGTCCCCACCACATATCACTAAACCTTGAGCTTTAGTTATCATTAGGTCGAATACATTTTTATAAAATTTCCAGTTAGCCCCTGGGGGAGCATACACATTCAGCAGGGTGATATCTTCTCCCTCTAGCCGCCCAGTTACCAAACTGTGTCTCCCTTCTTTATCTTTGTGTTCTGATTTTTTTTCAAATGTAATTTTGGTTGATATCAATGTCGCTACTCCCCTCCTCCTCCCTGATTTATATGAAGATGAAGAGATCATTTTAAACCCTTGTCTACTGAGTTTATTGTGTTCCACGTCTGTTAGGTGGGTTTCTTGTAAAATTATTATTCCTGCTTTGTCTTTTTTCATTTTGCCTAGAATCTTGGATCTTTTAACTGGATTCAGGATTCCTTTTACATTATATGAAATTATTTTGGTTACACCCTGTTTCTCCATTGTGTTGTTTTGTTTAGTATAACTGTGTGGTGGCCCTCATTTGTGCTACTCAGAAACTGAAAGAACATTAAAAACAAGAAAAACATTAAGAACATAGTGTAAAAAACTTTAAAACAAAAAGCTGTCATAAGAACTTCCTGAGCTGAGGTCTTTTTAAAGACCCTGTAAGAGCCTTGATGGAGTGAAGGCCCTGAGGGAAATTCCTCAAACTCTGTTACGTGTTGAGGGCCCTCTCTTACCACTGAAAGTAGTCCCATGCTTTTAACGTGAGTTTCAGAACCCAATCCAAACTTGTAATGATTTTTTTTTTTCCTTTTATGCCTAAACCCTGTGAAATTGTGTGCACCCTCCCACCCCCATCACATCAAACATTCACGCAAAAACAGTATTTGTTAGTAAGAGGAGAACATGTGGATTATTGTCACATTTCTATTTTAACAAGTTTTTTTTTTTTTTTTTTTTATTACAAAGACTTATTTGTTTCATGACTGTTCCATGAAATGTTTTACCACATGCTGAATATGCATCTCCTTTAATGTTTGTTACCTTGTATGAGGGGGGTTGGATGTGCGGATTGATTCAAGAGAAAGGAAAAAAAAAAAAAAAAAGGTCGCTATTCCAACCTGAAAACGGATAGTTTATCCGAGACGCTCTGGCGCTGGGTTTCCCGCTGCTGGTCCGTGGATTTTGAGGGTCTTTGTGTTGTCCATGTTTGCGCTTTGATCTTCTCACTCGGGTCTGCTGCGGGTTTAAATACCGTTACCGGGAGCCCTCTTTTCGCCATGTCAGCTGTTGCTTCTTCCGCCGAATTATAGAGACATGTTTCATCGCCGTAGAAGACCCTTAACGTCGCAGGAAATGGAGTCTGAAAGCGCAATTTCTTCTCTCTTAACACCTTTTTCGCGTCATTGTATTCCCTGTGCTTTTTAAGGACCTCCGGGGCGTAATCGTGTTCCACGTAGACTTTTCTCTCCTGGTGCATAAATCCTTTTTTCTGCCAGGCCAGTCTTACAACCTCTTGTTTTATTTTGAAATTGGAAAATCTTACCAACACCGAACGTGGGGGCGCTTCCGCCGCCGGCCTAGCGGCTAATGAACGATGTGCCTTTTCTATCTTCAAGTCGGTGGTTTGTGGAATATCCAATTTCTCTCTTAGTAAGGATTCCACGCATTCTGCCATTGAGTTAAAACCATTTTCGGTTCCTTCTATCAGACCATGAATTCTTATGTTGTCTCTTCTTTGTTTTCCTTCTTGGTCGGTTAGCTTAGCCTCTATAGCTGCTTGTCTTTTGCGTAGGTCTAGCACAGAATCTTCGAGCACTTTTATTCGATCCTCTGTTTCCAAGATTCGGTTCTCGGCCTGGTCCACTCTGCTGTTTGTCCTTTTCAATTCTTCTCTGAATTCCCGAAATTTGGCCGTAACTTCTCGGCGGAATCGTCGTAGCTCCTCAAATAGTGATTTCAGGCTAACCCTTTTGTTAGCTATCACCAGTTCCTCGTCTTCTGAAAGGAGATCTTCCAGTTCAGATTCTCCGGCCGATACGTGTCCTGGCCTGGAGAATTTCAGTTTCTTCTGTTTTCCTTTAGACATGATGATTTTGTCTTTTGATTTTCACTCCTCCAAAAATCCGTTAAGTTTGATTTTCAAGGTGTTATCCTGGATTGGGTCTGAGAGCTTCAGTGTTAAGCTGCAGTCGCCATGGCGTCCAGACCGGAAGTCGCTGTTTGTCCTTTTTATTTCGTCTTTGATTTCACAAAATTCGGCCCAACACTCTCGGCGAAATTGTCTTAATTCTTTAAGTACCATTTTTAAGCTAACCTTTTTGCTAGCTTCATTCAGCTCCTCGTCTTCTGAATGGAAATCATCCGGATCAGATTCTCCGGCCGATGCGTGTCCTAGCCTGGTAAATGTCGATTTCTTCTGTTTTCCTTTAGGCATGATGACTTTGTCTTTTGATTTTCACTCTTCCAAAAATCCGTTAAATCTGATTTTCAAGGTATTTTCCTGGATCGGGTCTGGGAGCTTCAGCGTTAAGCTGCTATCACCATGGTTTCCAGACTGGAAGTCCCGTGAATGGAAGTTTTTAAATATATTTAAAATAAATGACTGCATCTTTTGTAAAGGTGGGGAAACTAATCGTTTGTTTTAGATACAGTACATCGAATCACCATATATGGAAGATTCTGAATCAATGTCCAAATATCAAGAAGCTGAATTTTTTTTTTTTTTGGTTTTTAATGTCCAGAGTTCAACCAAAACTGAAAAGGAAGTAATCAGGTATTGTAGTATCTATGGTGGGTGATATGCAGAGTAAATGTAGTAATATTATAGTTGACTTCTCGTATCTCTCTTCAATTTGTTGTATTAAGAAAAAATATTGGAAGTAAATTTATCAGTCATTACTCATTACTTTGCTCTGAAAGTACTAAATAGTCACACAGTGAGGGGAAAGAAAAACAAAATTCTGTATAGGAAAAAAGGATGCACCGATAATTGTTTTATAATCACATGGTGACTCTCTGAATCATAATCGAATTGTGAGATGGTGAGATATATTTCCCTCACTGTGGTGCCATTATGCAGCCAAATCCCAATATCACATTATTCACTTATGCCCCAGAACCAAGATTTACCCTGGGAGTATTGTGAACAGCACAATATGGCACACCCCCAGTTGCATGCAGAACTGGAGTAGCTGGTGCTTTGCAGCATATTTTTATCCCCTGCTGGTTGACGCCCAAAGGGGTCAAAGAGCCCTTTCGGCAAAGACCGAAGGGGGATTATGTTATGGGTCAGTCCGTCTGTCCATCCCACTTTTGTGAAATCAACTCCTCCTACAGTTTTGGTCCAGTTGTTTTGAAACTTGGTACTATAATTTGATACACACTGAGGATACGCATATTGCAATTTGGTTCTGATCGGATGATTTTTGCAGGAGTTGTAGCCCCTGAGCTATGACCTCCTGTTTCACCTCACTTCATAGACCGTAACTGTCATGTGAAATCAACTCCTACAGTTTTGTTCCAATTGTTTTGAAGCTTGGTACCATGGTTTGATATACTCTAATGATGCACATATTGCAATTTCACTCTCATCGGATGACGTTGAGGTCAAAGGTCAGGTCAGATTTTTTCCTAAATCTTCTAAAATCAGTAACTACTGAAAAAAACAATGTAGGCTTTTCAAATCGATGTAGTAGTTGTATCTAATGCACATCTTGGATGAATTGCACCCTCACCTAACTATAGGTTTGGGGTCAAGGGGTCAAAGGTTCAAAGTTAGCATTGCAGTTGCACTATGGTAAATGCTACATTTACTATTACTACAAAACGAGTAAAGCTAGGGCCACCAAACCTGATATATAGGTTCACCTTGAGATCCCGAACTCTTACTATGGGTCTGGGGTCCAAAGGTCAAGGCTAACATTCCCTATGCCTTATTACTGTACAACAAGTAAAGTTAGAGTCACCAAACTTGGTACACAGGTTCACCCTGTGACCCTGAAGTGTGACTGTTTTTTTGGGATGGCAAGGTCAAAGGTCAATATCAAAATGGCTTATAAACTATCTCAACAACAAAGAAAGCTAGGGTCACCAAACCTGGTACACAGGTTCACTCTGAGACCATAACCTCTGACTACAGGTTTGGGGTCAAAAGGTGAAAGGTCAAGATTGGCACTCCCTATGATCTCTTACTATAGAACGTGTAAAGCTCTCTGGGGTCACCATACTTGCTACACAGGTTCACCTTGGGATCCTGACGTCCAACTATGGATTGTATACTTTGTTGTATATTCATGGATGATGGGCTTATCATAATTTGGTTCTGCCACAGTAGTTATATTGAAAAGTTGAAAACTGCTGTCCGTCAGTAAGTATTGGAATCTTCTAAGAAAATGGAGGCGGGGGATATTCCACTTGCCTCAGAGTGCTCTTGTTTTGAATTATTTTGAGGGAACTGGAGAATTTGGAACAAACTCGTGCAGTATGGGGAGAGCATGTAAACTGCACACAGACTAACCTGCATTCAAGCCCAGAACCGCTTGGTGTGAGGCAGCCCTGGTTGGTTGCTGCCAGTTTTGTCCCCTGATGGCATTATATCACAGAAAAATAAGGTTGCCCTGAATACAAGCTTTGGGGCTCCAAATATTTGTGAATAATCCAAAATGATTATCCATATTTATTTTTGTTTGTGTGTGGATGTGTGGCATGCATATCCTTACATATTTTAACATAATTATAAATAAAATAATTTATGGACAGAATATATTTCACATTGAAATCTATGAGCATCCAGGCAATGAAATATTTGGGTACAGCCCAACATAAAACTTTTTTAAATACACAAGGTGAGAATAAATACCATTAATAAATGAATAATCTAGGGTTTGTCTCCATCCTTTTTTAGTGCTCGTTGCAGAAAAGTTGTGAACCCCTCGTAGAAGTTGGACAAGGACTGGCGGCCAAGCAGGAGGAGAAGTATTGGTGAGTGATGAAGTTAGGTAATTCCATCATTGCACTCAAATAGATTAATACTTGATGAGTGTAATGGTGGGTTTATTTGCTTGTCAGTGAATCAAGAACAAAAACACTAAAAATTTTTTTTATCATGGTTACTGTTTATTTAGCCTGTTAACACTATTTTGTCTCCAAGTTAAATAAAGATTCCCTTGATACCATTAAAGGCAACGCACAATAACAACATTAATCAGGAGGCTCTGTTGCTGCTTAGAGGGTGTGCTCTTAAAGCTAGGGTTGGTGCAAAACCAGGATCTATCTGCTGAGAGGTTCATAGTTCACTGTAGTCTTATAAACAGTGTTGTCTGCAGCGGCAAAGTAAAGACTACTCAGCCACTACAACTTTGAGTCTAAACGGCACCATTCAAACTTAATTTCACACACAACTCATTCAGGAAGACATCGCAGTAAGTTGATTTGCTTTATCCAAATTAAAATGTTCATGTTTTGAAAATATTTGCCACAGTTATTTGTATGTTGTTTAATAAGGATCTGATGTGGTCTAGTTTGTTTTTTCAGTTGTTTACTGAAGTTTGCTCAGGAATGTTACTGCTTGAATTAGCAGTAAAGTGGTCATTAGAATAGATATATTACATTATGATGTGTTTTAAAAATACTGATCAAAAACATTTTTTGGCAGAGTTTCTCTGGTTTGTGGGTCACTCTTCATCAGCTGATAAGCCAGTGATGTTGTTGCAACACTGATTAAGGCACTGATTTAATAAAAAGCTCTTTTGTCTTCCTTGTGATCAGAGGGTGGTAGAGTAGCTACAAATATTGCTCAAATAAAACTTGCTATACATTTGTGGTAATAATTACTCTTAAGAGTAGCCAATAAAGAGCAAGAAAGTATCAACTAAAAAGCTATTTATTAATGACTTTACTCTTTCTAATTTAGGAAAGTTTTTTTCTTAAATTTGTGATGCTTTTCCCTAGTGAATTTAAAGCCTTTTGGATATATTTACTGCCTTTTTTTCTCTCTAAAGTTTGCGGTGAAATTTTATATCAATTGAGAGATTGTTTCTAGTAAAGGTACAGCCTTTTTTCATAAAGTTGTGACTTTTGTGATATGACTTTATTGCATTTGTTAGGACCAAGTTATTATTGTGTAAAACACATTTTTAAACCAGTATTCAAATCAGTGAGATCAGAAGTAATTCAGAATAGGACTAAATGTACCTTCGGCAAGGTACAGTTTTTTTCTTCATAAATGTACTCGTAAGAGTAAAAAGTATCCCGCAATAAACTACTCAGTAAAGTACAGTTTTGTAGTTAAATGAGTTACGATCCACCTCTGCTTGTGATCGACCTTTTCAGTGTTGTCTTAATTGATTTTACTTTTTTGTAGAATGTTCTGGAAAACTTCCACTCAAATGTCTAATTTAGTAGAAATCATCCATCCATCCATCCATCTTCTACCGCTTTTCCGGAGGTCCGGGTCGCGGAGGCAGCAGTTCAAGCAGAGAAGCCCAGACTTCCCTCTCCCCCGCCACCTGCTCCAGCTCTCCAGAGAGGATACCAAGGCGTTCCCAGACCAGCTGGGAAACATAGTCTCTCCACCGAGTCCTGGGTCTGCCCCGGGGTCTCCTCCCAATGGGACGTGCCCAAAACACCTCAAGTGGGAGGCATCCGGGAGGCATCCTAATCAGATGCCCATACCACCTCAACTGACTCCTTTCAATGTGGAGGAGCAGCGGTTCTACTCTGAGCCTCTCCCAGATGACTGAGCTCCTCACCTTATCTCTGAGGGTGAGTCCAGCAAGCAATCCTACGGAGAAAGCGCATTTCAGCCGCTTGTATCCGCGATCTTGTTCTTTCGGTCATTACCCAAAGCTCGTGACCATAGGTGAGAGTAGGAACGTAGATTGACTGGTAAATCAACAGCTTTGCCTTAGAACTCAACTCCCTCTTCACCATAACAGACCGGTACAATGTCCGCATCACTGCAGATGCTGCTCCGATCCGTCTGTCAATCTCTCGCTCCATTTTCCCCTCACTCGTGAATAAGACCCCAAGATACTTAAACTACTCCACTTGGGGCAGGAGCCTGTCCCCAACCCAGAGAGGAGAATCCACCTTTTTCAGGCTGAGGACCATGGACTTGGACTTGGAGGTGCTGATTCTCATCCCAGCTGCTTCACACTCAGCGGCAAACCATCCCAGCAAGAGCTGTAGGTCATTGCTGGATGAAGCCAACAGGACATCATCATCTGCAAACAACAGAGATGAGAGCCTGTGGTCGCCAAGCATGACGTCCTCCATTCCCTGGCTGCGCCTAGACATCCTGTCCATAAAAATTATGAACAGGATCGGTGACAAAGGGCATCCCTGGCGGAGTCCAACTCTCACTGGGAATGAGTCCGACCGAGTGTTGGCAAAACGAACCAAACTCTCACAACGGTCGTACAGAGACCGAATAGCTCGTAACAAGCCCGATACCCCATACTCCCGAAACACCCCCCACAAAAAAC
Source organism: Pholidichthys leucotaenia (assembly GCA_020510985.1). Lineage (NCBI taxonomy): Eukaryota > Metazoa > Chordata > Actinopteri > Cichliformes > Pholidichthyidae > Pholidichthys > Pholidichthys leucotaenia. The sequence goes on from CM035841.1 coordinate 154,766,423, forward strand.
CACGAGGGACGCGGTCAAATGCCTTCTCCAAGTCCACAAAACACATGTAAACTGGTTGGGCAAACTCCCACGAACCCTTGAGAATTCTTGAGAGGCTAAAGAGCTGGTCCGATGTGCCACGGCCAGGACGAAAACCACATTGCTCCTCCTGAATCCGAGGTTCGACCAACGGCCGGACTCTCCTCTCCAGTACCTTGGCATAGACCTTCCCAGGGAGGCTGAGGAGTGTGTTCCCTCTAAAGTTGAAGCACACCCTCCGGTCCCCTTTTTTGAAGAGAGGAACCACCACCCCAGTTTGCCATGCCAAAGGCACTGCCCCCGACCTCCATGCAATGTTGCAGAGGCGTGTCAACCAAGACAGCCCTACAACATCCAGGGCCTTGAGGTACTCGGGGCGAATCTCGTCCACCCCCGGGGCCCGGCCACCAAGGAGATTTTTAACCACCTTGGCAACCTCAGCCCCTGTGATAGGCGAGTCATCCCCCTCGTCCACAAACCCTGCTTCCTCTGTGGAAGGCTTATCAGTGGGATTGAGGAGATCCTCGAAATATTCCTTCCACCGCCCAACGATATCCCCAGTCGAAGTCAACAGCGCCCCATCCGCACCATACACAGTGTGGACAGGGAGCTGCTTTCCCCTCCTGAGTCGCTGGACAGTTTGCCAGAATCTCTTCGAGGCCGACCGAAAGTCTTGTTCCATGGCCTCACCAAACTCCTCCCATACCCGGGTTTTTGCTTAAGCGACCACCCGAGCTGCACTCCGCTTGGCCTGCCGGTACACTTCAGCTGCTTCGGGAGTCCCACAAGGCAACCAAGCTTGATAGGACTCCTTTTTTCTGCTTCAAAACAAAGTCTTTAATTATACTGCAGTGATCTTAAAGCCATTTTTATCTCTTTTATTTTTTACTTTTTTTGTTGTCTTGTGGAAAATCCAGAAAGAAACTGATGCATCTAAACTGTGATGCTTCTTTGTTGTTATTGTTGTGCTCAAGCCTACAAGCCCACAATTTGCAGTGTGTTGCTACTAGTGGACAGCTGTGAGGAGGATCTGACATCCTCTTTGTTTCCAGTACGATCTGTGCTGTGCATAACACAAATCTGTTCCCTCACGATGTGCATGCTTTAAACTCTAGTATAAACTTTTTCTAACAAGCTAGTGTGTGGAAGGTGTGGGGGGAAATCACACACATTTGTCTGGTCTCTGTGTGCCATATCACCATTATCCAGCCGTGTTGCTCATCTGACCTCTCTTTATTCCTCTCCGCCCCCTCCCTTCATGCATCAACCACCCACGGGCTTCACAAGAGACCTTATGAGGATCATTTGACTGGAATGATATTGCTGCTTCAGGCTTTTTAAAAGAGGGTGGAAAAACAAGCAATTTGTTACACAATATTATGCACCAGAAGGCTCCTTGATTCAGTGATTAGATTGGTTATTCTAAGCCAAAGTTAGCAGCTTTAAATGTTGTTTGTATCTGCATGCACTGATTTAGAATTCAGATTTTTTTTCAGTTATTATAATAACTGCCAGTATCGCTGTCGCTGATGCTGAGATCTTGGTGTGTTACTGTCTGTAGGGCTAGTATCAGTCACTAGAAGTCTTTGTGAATATATGGTTGCATTAAGCTGTAGAGTCTTTGTTGCACTTCTACTGTTGGTTTACATTGAGGATTAACGTGATTTGGTCAGTATGTTACAAATTGCCGTGTGAAGAAATCAATCTAGCCAAATAGTAATTATAAATGTGGTTCATTTATGCATAAATATCTTCCTACTTTTGTGCATCACAATGTTGCATGAGTTTTCTCATTTCCAAAATTTCCAAAAGCATTTTTTTTAAACATAAGTCCTTAAATTAACCAAGTGCAATCAGATAATGACTTCTTTTGCAGTCAGGTAAAATTGTCAAGTTTCGACGTTCGGGGAATTTCCATTAGTCTTCTCAAGACCACATATGTTAAATTAAAAGCCACTAGACCAGGGGTGTCAAACTCATTTTAGCTCAGGGGCTACATGCCACCGGATTTAATGTCAAGTGGGCCAGACCAGTAAAATAATAGCAAAACAACCTAATGGCAACTCCAAATTTAGTACAAAGAAGTACAAGTACATTGTGAAATGTTTACATTTATTGAAACATTGATCTTTTACAAAACATGAACAGCCTGAATGAGTTGGAGTAATGACCCCAGTTACATTGTGGGGGCATGTTGTGGGACTTCTCCACCCAGAGAAGGCAGCTGGGGAAGGGGGGAGCAATGGACTGAAAGAGGAGGTGTCACTGGGGGGTATCGGGCAGGACAGTAAGGACTGTGCGCTCCCCGGGGAGAGGAGTAACTGCCAGAGCCTCTGGAAGAAGAAGGGTGTGAGAGCAGTGCTGGCGTTCCATCCATCAATCCATCCATCTTCTACCGCTTAATCTTTTTCGGGTCGCGGGGGGGCTGGAGCCTATCCCAGCATCTTTGGGCGAGAGGCAGGGTACTCCCTGGACAGATCTCCAGTCCATCGCAGGGCCAACACAGAGAGACAGACAACCATTCACTCTCACATTCATACCTAAGGACAATTTAGAATCCCCAGTTGATGCCAATTAACCTAACTTGTATGTTTTTGGCCCGTGGGAGGAAACCGGAGTACCTGGAGTAAACCCACGCAAACACGAGGAGAGCATGCAAACTCCACACAGAAGGGTCACCAATGGTCAGAGGGTGGGATCGAACCCACGATGGCCAGGGGTGGAATCACAAAGGGGAAGGGGAAGACCACAAAGTGCTTTGACAGTAAAAATGCAGAGTAATATAAAAGAAGGAAATAAGATAACAGCAATTTAAGCAAAAAGAAACATTAAAACATCCAGTTGAATTGATAAAATAATAGAATAAATAAAAACCAGGCCACCAGTCAATTAAAAGCTCGCCTAAATAACAGTGTCTTCAACTGTTTTTTAAAAGAGTCGACCCAATCAGTCAGACGCAGAGACAGAGGGAGAGCGTTCCGCAAGAGGGGAGCAACGGACTGGTGACAGATCACCTCTGGTGTTATAGCAAGTTTTAGGGATCTGTTATGAGCGAGAAGGAATAATAGCAGACTCAGGTGGGAAAAGTTTGCCTTGGAGTCTTTGTGGAAGAAATCCTGTCCTCCCGACTTGCATAACAAGTTCCCTCAGTGGAAATTGGGGCTCACTTTTGTGTCTGCTACTCTTGTGCGACACCAATTGGACAAATTGGGAATTGTTATTTTATTGAAACAGTGCCTCTCGTATATTCTATTTATTAATTTTCACACTTTGTAAATTCATCCCACGGGCTGGTTTGGACTCTCTGGCCCGCGGGCCGTACGTTTGACACCCCTGCACTAGATAGTTGCGAGTAATTTTAATTTCACATGTTTTACTGTATTTGCTACTTGGATTTAAATAGTTTCTTTTTTTTAGCCTGCTGTTTAATCCTTATGCATGAGGGAAGGTCAGTTAAAAGAGCATTTGTTTAAAGAGGGTGCAGTCTTAAGGAGACTAAAGTAATCTGATTTGTTTTAGACTGTAGTCAAACCTGTATGTGATAATGAAGTTTTGGATGTGTGAATTATACAACATTGTCCTTAAATAATGTGAAGATAAGGCTGTACTCAAACATTTGATTATCCAAGTAGTCGTATGTTACACTGGTATTTGGTCTTCAAATTTGGTGTTTTGGTATTGGACATATATTTTTTCCTCCCAAATTTACTTTTACCAAATTTACAAAAGCAAGCTAATTTAGAAGAAAAATATATCAAATTTACAAGAAAAGGGTAGCAACTTGATGATAGTCACAATTTAAATTTGCAAATATATAGACACGAATTAAGTGACATATCACAGTTATCTGAAAAGGCCTAAAATTTGTAAGAAAAGCTGCAAAATAAGAGAAAAAAAATTACATTTACAAGGAAAAGGTTGCATATTGAAGAAATTTAAATTTACAAGAAAAAAGGTCTCAAAATTATAAGAAAAGCAGTGAATTTATGTAAATAAATTTACCTGAAATTTTCCCACAATTAAACAAAAGACATATCTAAAACCACTGATGCAATTTACTGAAGGAGAAAAGATTGCACAGAATATTGAGGTAATTGCTCTGGATTGGTCTCAAATATTTGACGCCCTGAACAGGCCTAGTCTAAGAACAGATGGGTACAACAGTAAAACTGATTTCAAATTTGTTTTGACTTTATGACCTAATGATGCATTCCTGTTCATTTTCACCACAACAAGCTTCTTTGCATTTACTTATGATTCTAGTGGTCCAGAGTGGAGGGGATAATGCAAGTCCAAGTGCACACCAAGTTCTGTTTCCTGTGTGTGCTCACCTTCCTCCTCCATCAGTGCACCCACGGCCATGAAGAAGGACACCACCATCAGCACGGTGGACACCACCACACTGATCACAACGGAGCCCACAGTGACCTGCAAATTTCTGAGGCTCCATATGTAAGAGGTGCCACAGGGCCCCTGATGTCCAAAGTTCCCCAGGGGGATGCTCTCGAGGAGGAACAGCGCTTCTATATACAGCAGCTTTTCAGGCGCTACGGCCAGAAAAACCGGTTAGATTTCCAGGGCTTTCAGAGTCTGCTGTTCAGCCTGGGTCTGGGAGAGGTAAAGCTTGTATCTGTGGATCATGACGACCTGGGTCATGACCATGTAGCGCACCTTGACGTGTTGGGTGTGCAGGAGGGGCTACACTCACATTCATCCACCCATGAAGGCTATGACCATCAACACGGCCATGGTCATCCGCATCACAGACCAGGCCTCCACCACCGACACACAGAAGGAGCTCCCACACGATGCAGCCAGACCACAGCTGACATTTCAGCTTCTGTTAGGCCCACAGAACATTACCACGATCATGATGATGGTCATGATCACGACGTCACTATTGAGGATCATAGTGACCATAAACATTCTGAAAGACATGTGGAGGAAACACATGACCACCATCATCGCCATGATCACACACACGATAAAGAACACATACATGAGCAGGGTAACCACAAGAGCACTTCTTCTCATCCTCACAGTGACCAGAGCAGTGGTGATCACGAACATGACCACAGTCATATTCATGAAGTTCACACAGACACGGGCAGCTCTCCTCCCTCCCAGGTACAGCGGCCCCCTGCCCATGCGGATCTTTCCCAGGTCCCCCAAAGACCACAGTCTTCTCCTGAACCTACACAAAGCCAACCCAAAAGGCCCAAAAAGCTGGGAAGGGTACGAGGACAGCGAGGGCAGGAGAAAACTCTTCCTTCCGTTACACCTTCATCTCATGACCATGATCACGATCATGAACATGACCATGAACATGACCATAATCCTGGAAATTCTCATAGCCATTCACACAAAGACAAAAGAGAAGCACCAGGAACACCCATGCTGCCCACTCCCCTGCTTCCTGAACATCCAGGTGGATTGTCACATCAGCATGAGGAGGTAGGACTAACACTGAAACATAGATGTTTCTGCTGATATAATGTGTAAAATACAGAGATTTTATTTGAATTTAACTCCAGATTTGTTAGAAAACAATAACAGCAGTAAGACAAGCATTTATTTATTGTTATATGTTATACATCAATTTAGGACTGGCATTTTATAATTAATGTAATATTTTACACTGGCAATGGTAAACATAAATTTGTTACCCACACCGATGGAGTTGAGGCGTGGGTAGGGCATAGGGATGGGAATTGAGAACCGGTTCCTGCTAAATTTTCTGAGTCCCTGGAATCATACATCGCTGATGTTATCAATTCCTCTTATCTATACAGTGGTACCTCTACTTACGAACGTCTCTACATACGGAATTTTCAGGTTACGACACGCCTCAACGGGGAAATATTGCCTCTTGTTACGAACGAAATTTCAGGATACGAAAGGCAAAAAAGTACGCGCTCCTCACAGCTCCCGTAGTTTACCGAACGTAAACATACTTGTAGCTGCTCTGCCATTGGCTATCGCCTAGCATCTTCCTGGTATCCCATTGGCCACGAAGTTGTTTTTTTTTTTTTTTTTTCCAAAACTTTATTAAGAACAAGGTGAAAGTTTTACATGTGTGTACAGTACAGAATTAACATTTATTCGCTATGGGCCCCAAGAAAGTGACGGAGATAAGTGGAAAAGGAGAAAAGAAGAAGAGAGTTTTTTTGTCCATACAAACAAAGAAGGAGATAATCGAAAGGTATGAAAAGGGGATGCGTTTGGTTGATCTCGCCAAAGAATATGGCCGTAATACATCAACGATCAGCACGGTATTAAAACAAAAGGAAGCACTTACAAGCCGACAAAAGCAAACGTCCTTGGATCAGAACATGAACCAAAGAAGGCAAAAGGTGACGACGTCGATGACGATAGCAGTTAAAAGGTAAATGAACATAATTTTTATTATTCTTTCTCTTTTATTATTCTCTTTTAATATTCTTTCTCTCATTTTAAACTGTCATTTTATGTTTATTGTGCAGTAATCTAATTGTAACATGTATTTGTTACATGTTTTGATGCGTTTTTATGATTTATAAAAAATTTATGCCGGAATTTTGGGGGGCTTGGAACGGATTACGGCATTTACATGTAAAACGCGCCTCTACTTACGGAATTTTCACGTTACGAGAATACTTACGGAACGAATTAATTTCGTAAGTAGAGGTACCACTGTACAGGTTTAAACACTTCCGTGTTTTTTTTTTGTTTTTTTTTTTGTTTGTTTTTTAATGGTGTACGTCATGATGTTGCATGCTGGTGTTACCAAGCAACACCATGATGCTGTCGCTACTGCAGAATAATGGCGGAAGCGTATGGTAAACACCAGCAGCATGGCGTATGGTAAACAAGTTGAAAGCCATGGTTCTGTTGCACCCCTTGAAGCGATGTCGGCCCTGGGGTACAACCATGGTTAACACATCTTCGCTGGGCGATGTCAGCTTCGAATTCCAACTGTAAGTGTTTCTGTTTATTTTTGTAAGTCTTCACCTTTTTGGGAACTGTTGTCATCATTCTTATGTTCAATACATGTGCTGTGGTGAATCCTGTGCGTCAATCCATTCGTCATGACCCTCTGTGCGCTCGTACGCGGGGCAGGGAGAGGGAGGATGAAATAACGAGGATTTACGTGCAGAGTTCACCACAGCACATTTAATACAGAAAGGCAGACAATTCCCCGAAAGGTGAAGACGTACAAAAAACACAAACACACTTACTGATGGCATTTGGAGGCCGGCATCGCCCAGCGAACGAGTGAGAAAAGACGTGTTAGCCACAGGTGCGCCCCAGAGCCGACATCGCTTCAAGGACATACAAGAACCACTGCGAACATGGAGTGACTAATGTCGTGAGAGTGCTGAAAATACTGGCAGACTAACAGCACAGATGACAATACTATGGACCAGCAGTGTGTGACTGGCAAACGGCCGCTAAGTACATGCACTGCTGGTGATGGTGTGATGAGAAGCACCTAGGCGAGGACCGGGAAAGATGATCAGCGGGAGTTTGAATCAGCTGGTGATGATGAGAGAGGGGATGTGGCCGGACCAGTGAGCATCAGCATGCGATCACAGAAAGTAGGTCAAAGCTGTGCGTAAATCCATTAATCCTTCCCCTCCTTGTGCACTCCTCCTGCACTTTTACGCAGGAGGAGCACACGAGGAGGCTTATGACAATTGGAGCTGAAGCGTGTGATGTGGTCTTTTACAGCCTGCTGTTTATCTAAGCCTGCGACACAACGCAAAGGCATAGTCGTAAAATTAAAACAAGAAGCCAGAGAAACTGTGAGCTACAAAGCTGCTGTCATTCCAGTCAACAACACCGTTCTGTCACTTACGTCATGAGGGTGCCACCCTTAATTTGTTGGGCGGCACCACAGTCCAGTCAGCGGCTGCGGTTTTTTGATGATAACTAGTTTATGCAGGCGCGATTGTAAATGTTATATTGATCATCGACAATGACTTTTGGGTTTACACAACATGCTAAAAAATGTCAAAAGCGTGTCGTCAGACCTTTAAACATAACAAATGTTACAAGGCATAAATGCCCATTTTTCTAAGGAAAGCCTGTTTACAATCTTATATTTGATTTTATTATATCTTTTTAAGAGAAGAAGCATTGTTTAAAGTCAGAAAAATGACAAAACTGCATTGATGCTGAAATCCTGTGAAGGCTTGCTTTTTCCACATGGAAAACTGATCAAGAATTTTTTTTTTTTTTTTTGACTTATTTTGTACCCGTAGGTAGATTTGTTCTGCAGTCCGGTGACGAGCCACCAGCTGCCAGTCGCTGCGTGCGCAAGCGCCCCTTAACTCCCTAACCTGCATGTTTTTGGCATGTGGGAGGAAACCGGAGAAATCCCGGATTAAACCCATGCAAACACGGGGAGAACATGCAAACTCCACACAGATCACTGTTGGCCAGGGGCAGGGATCGAACCAACGATCTCATGATCCCCGCGATCCCCCGGCCGAGGGTAAACTGTGCTGCCGCGGTGCTAACCACTGCGCCACCGTGCAGCAGAATTGATAAGGGAATTGATAAAGAATTGGATCAATAAGCAAAATTGACAATGCCTTTCATACTGATAAAATCTTACAAATTTCCATCCCCAGTAGGGCGGTCACCTCCGTTTGTCTGTCTGGACTGTAACGAGAAAGAATGAAGCTAGGGTCACCAAACTTGGTATACGGGTGAACCTCAGGCATGTGTTGCTATACTTTTAATGTCAAAAGGTCAAACGTCGTGGTCATTGGTGCTCTAATTCAACAGGGAATGGGGCTACAGCCACCAAACTTGATACATAGGTTGACCTTGGGACTAGCACCTATGGCTATACTTTTGGGGTCAAAAGGTCAAACTCCAAGGCCACAGGGTCATAAAAGGTCAAAATCCTTTTTGGCCTACAGTGACTTCAACTAATAAGTATGTGTGGTGGGGAACTAGGACTGCAAAATGAGTGGGTCTGCATCTCTGTTGAGAGCAATTCTAGTTTTTTTTGCTGATGTGTCAGCTAATGAATGATATGGTGGCTGAAAAATCATGTTAAAGTGACACACCAATGAAAATCAAGTTGTTTTTTTCTTGTTAACATGTCGGTAACATGTTTTTTTATGACTTAAAAGACATATCAAGAGCGAAATCACTCTTATGTGTCATGTCTGTTTTTCTGCTGTGAAAGTTCAGTTAAGCTCCTCCCCTTGGAAAAAGGCAAGTTGAGATGGAGCGTTTTTGTGATGTCACTATAACAGGTGAACCAATCAGGACTAAGCACTGGCTGTTGAAATTGCCAGCTTGCAGACTTCTGTGTGCTGTGGTCCTGGAGGGAAGGTGGCACATCAGCGTCCTGGTGGGAGTGATGTGGGTGGGCCTTATTAGATCCTGGTGTATAAGATAAGATAAGATAAGCCTTTATTAGTCCCACAATGGGGAAATTCAAGGATTGCAACAGCACAGAGACAGCAACACTCAGAGCAACAACCAAGAAGATACGAAAAATATAAATAAGAGCAGTGGATATACATACGCACACATAAATATATAAATATACGTATATACAAAGTGCGGAGCATTGTAGCAAGATGGAATAAACAGCATAACCGTCTACTTAGTTATCCTACATTGTATGAATATGTACCCATACATATTGTCACCCCCCTTAGCGACTGATATTGTCCTAGTTGTATACTGGAGGGGACCATTTGTGTAAGTCTGTTGCGTCTTTTGCATTCAATACTATTAGGTCGTCACGTTTTTTTGCTATCTCTGCGAGCAGCCCTACTTAGGTTATACAGTCTGACAGCCGTAGGTAGGAAGGACCTGCTAAACCTCTCGGTTGCGCACCTAGGATGATGTAGTCTACTGCTAAATGAGCTCCTCAGTGCGTTCACTATGTCCTGCATAGGATGGGACTCGGACTCCAGCAGAGATGACAGTTTAGCCACCATCCTTCTCTCTCCTATCCTCCACTGGGTCAAGGCGTTGCCCCAGGACAGATCTAGCTTTCTTGATCGGTTTGTTCAGTCTCTTCCTATCGGCTGCTGTAATACCATTGCCCCAGCAGACCACTCCAAAAGTGATGGCTGATGCCACCACCGTGTCGTAGAATGTCTTCAGCAGTGCCCCTTGTACACCAAAAGACCTGAGCCTCCTCAGTAGGAACAGCCTGCGCTGTCCCTTCTTGTAGAGTGCGTCGGTATTGTGTGACCAGTCTAGTTTATTGTTCAGATGAACACCAAAGTACTTGTAGGATGTCACCATCTCAATGTCTGTTCCCTGTATGTTTACTGGTGCTGTGAGGGGTTGTCCTTGCCTGCGGCAGTCCACCACCAGCTCCTTAGTTTTCCTCGCGTTGATCTGGAGGCAGTTCTGATGGCACCAGTCCACAAGGTCCTGGATAAGTCCTTTGTACTCAGCTTCATCTCCGTTGGAGATGAGGCCGACAATCTCAGAGTCGTCAGAGAACTTCTGTAGATGGCAGTGTGTTGTGTTGTGTGAGAAGTCCGCAGTATAAAGGGTGAACAGGAAGGGAGCCAAAACCGTTCCCTGGGGGGCCCCCGTGCTGCCGATGATCGTGTCAGACACACAATCTCGGGTTTTCACAAACTGTGGCCGGTTAGTGAGGTAGTCCAGAATCCATGATGACAGGTGCTGGTCCACCCCTGCGCACAGCAGCTTGTCAACTTCAGGGTCATTGGTTGAATGGTGTTGAAAGCACTGGAGAAGTCAAAGAACATGATCCTCACCGCATTTCCGGGCTTCTCCAGGTGGGACAGAGAACGGTGGAGGAGGAAGATCACTGCATCCTCCACCCCAATGCCATGCTGGTAGGCGAACTGGAGTGGATCCATCGCTGGTCCCACCAGGGGGCGGAGGTGAGCAAGGAGCAGTCTCTCCAGGGTCTTCATCATGTGAGACGTCAGGGCCAGTGGTCAGCACTGTAGCAACTCGATGTCTTTGCTACAGTGCTATTCCTTAACCGTGATTTGTCCCGGTCTGCACCAGTTGTTATTGACATACATTATCACTCCTCCGCCCCTTGCCTTCCCACTGTCTGGTGTCCGGTCTGCCCGTATTGCGTGGAAACCCTCCAGTTTGATGTTAGCATCTGTTGCTAGTTCTGTTAGCCACGTCTCAGTAAACAACATCAAACTACTCTCTCTGAAGACGCTCTCATAGCGGGAGATAGCTGCTAGCTCATCAGTCTTACTGAGTAGCGATCGAACATTCCCCATAATGACGGATGGGAGGACGGGTCTATATCTTATATTCCTTGCCCGCCGTCTTACTCCAGCTCGACATCCACGCCGTTTCCGTCTTATTTCTCCCTGTATGTCAGGTTTTTGCGTTAGCATCGTGGGCCGGTTAAGTGCTAACAGCTGGTCTCTATTGTACTGCCTCCTGCAAGAAACAGTGGCTCCGTCCGCTGGCTCAGGAGGCATTTGGGCGATCTACGTGTTTGGATGGAATAAAGGTGACACTGGGTCAGAAAGATTGGCAAGAGAGCCAGATAGTAAATAGAAATGGGCAGAAATTGATCTGCTGTTGCAAAAAGGCAGCCTACTCGTGTGGCGCCGGAAGCTGGAAAATGAAGGAGGAGGAAAAAGATTTTAGAGAATGAAAGTTTTTTTTGTGGGGAAAAAAAATGGTATACGATACCGTTTTAGACAACATAGATTTGTTTTTAAGGGGATCGATAGTCACTGCAGTGCATCATTAACATTGTTAATCAGTTGAATATTTCATATTAACAACATGAGAATCTGCTTCATGATTAACAATCACTGTAGCTGAATATACATATGCTTATATGGTTTGGAGTGATGAATACATTCTTGCTCTGTTAATTGTGTTGAACATATCTGCTTTTGTAAAATTTCTTGTTTTTTTTCATTTGCTAGCTAGCACATTTGTAAATTATTCTATATGAATAATTTAAAAAAAGAGTCACTTTCTAAAAGGCCAAACTAAGACATTTAAAATGACTTGTTTTTGTTGGTTAGAAATATACAAGTACCAATAAAATACAGCAATGCCAATAATCTGAACTTTATACTACTGGATCTCAAAAAATTAGGCATCATGATTATGTAAATCAAAAAGCTAAGTCTTAATCATCAAAATTTAAAACAAAAAAGGCTTCAAGTAGCTCTCTTGTGATGAAGATAGAAAATATGAAAGTTTGATTTTGTAAAATTGAATTATTAGAATTTTTTCACAGTACTCTATTTTTTGAGATGTACAAGTAAATAGTTTTCCTGATAGGACAGTCCTAATGCTAGTACTCTTTAGCAGATACCAATATTTGCACATACCGATCATTTTGGTAATTGAATAAAAGTATTTCTTAGTATTGAATAAATGTTAACATAGTTCCTCTGTATTTCAACAGTAATGGTTTGGAGGCTTGTTTGTGAACATAAAAAATATGTGGCAGAAATGTCACCTCTTATCGTTTATGCCAAAGTTCTAGTGATTTTTCTAAGAAATTTATACATTAAACTGTGACTTTCTGGTATGTCTCATTTAATTGTGTGAAATTCCAACAACCGTGAAACCTTTGCTTTGTTTTGTGGAATTGTTTGGTCCATTAATCAATAAGATATATTTATCCAAAATTGCAAACTTTTTCGTAAGTGAGCAAAAACTTGATTTAGTTAATTTGCACAAATGTAACAATTGTTCCTACTTTAAAGTCCTCATGCTTGTCAGTCATTTTACCAGTCATACATTTAGTCACACTTTTATTTGAATCTTTAATCCTGTTGTGCATAATTCCTTTATGTGTCATATGTTAAATGTTGTTACATGGTCACTTTTTTACTCTCTTCCCTTCCTCTTCCAGTGTTTGAACCTTACCCAGCTCCTCACCTACTACGGCCTGAATCCCGACTCGCTTATTTCCCCCCGGCAGTTCACCTACCTGTGCCCCGCCTTGCTCTACCAGATAGATCGTCGCGTCTGCATCCTCCATTACCACCAAGTAAACGTGGAGCAAAAAGTCAGTTCAGGTAAGAGCAGACTACAGAATTGGATTAAACTGCTAAATCTTTGCAAAATAACATTTAAACCTTCCTGTCCATTTGTCAGTTTTTCTGAAGTCACTGTTGCTTTTTGGCCAATGGCTTGACTTGGAATGGGGAGAACAATCACAAATCTTAAAAAAAAAAAAAAAAAAAAAAAAAAAAAACTACATGAAAAGGTGAAAGTTTACAAGAAAAGTTGCCAATTTAAGAGCAAAAAAGTAATCTTTTGAAATAAAAAAGGGTCACTATATACGATGCATCCAGAAAGTATTCACGGCGCTTCACTTTTTCCACATTTTATGTTGCAGCCTTATTCCAAAATGGATTAAATTCATTTTTTTTCCTCAAAATTCTACACACAACACCCCATAATGACAACGTGAAAAAAAGTTTTTTTTGAGATTTTTGCAATTATTAAAAATAAAAAAACTAGGAAATCACATGTATGTAAGTATTCACAGCCTTTGCCATGAAGCTCAAAATTGAGCTCAGGTGCATCCTTTTTCCACTGCTCATCCTTGAGATGTTTCTAAAACTTAATTGGGGTCCAACTGTGGTAAATTCAGTTGATTGGATATGATTTGGAAAGGCACACACCTGTCTGTATGGGGTCCCACAGGTGACAGTGCATGTCAGAGCACAAACCAAGCATGAAGTCAAAGGAATTGTCTGTAGACCTCCGAGACAGGATTGTCTTGAGGCACAAATCTGGAGAAGGATATGCAAAAATTTCTGCTCTTTTGAAGGTCCCAATGAGCACAGTGGCCTCCATTATCCGTAAATGGAAGAAGTTTAGAACCACCAGGATTCTTCCTAGAGCTGGCCGGCTGTCTAAACTGAGCGATCGAGGGGAGAAGGGCCTTAGTCAGGGAGGTGACCAAGAACCCGATGGTCACTCTGTCAGAGCTCCAACATTCCTCTGTGGAGAGAGAAGAACCTTCCAGAAGGACAGCCATCTCTGCAGCAATCCACCAATCAGACCTCTGTGGTAGAGTGGCCAAACGGAAGCCATTCCTTAGTAAAAGGCACATGGCAGCCCACCTGGAGTTTGCCAAAAGGCACCTGAAGGACTCTCAGACCATGAGAAACAAAATTCTCTGGTCTGATGAGACAAAGATTGAACACTTTGGCGTGAATGCCAGGCATCATGTTTAGATGAAACCAGGCACCGCTCATCACCAGGCCAATACCATCCCTACAGTGAAGCATGGTGGTGGCAGCATCATGCTGTGGGGATGTTTTTCAGTGGCAGGAACTGGGAGACTAGTCAGGTTAGAGGGAAAGATGAATGCAGCAATGTACAGAGACATCCTGAATGAAAACCTGCTCCAGAGTGCTCTTGACCTCAGACTGGGGCGGCGGTTCAGCTTTCAGCAGGACAACGACCTTAAGCACACAGCCAAGGTATCAAAGGAATGGCTTCAGGACAACTCTGTGAATGTCCTGGAGTGGCCCAGCCAGAGCCCAGACTTGAATCCAATTGAACGTCTCTGGAAAGATCTGAAAATGGCTGTGCACCAACACTTCCCATCCAACCTGATGTTGCTCGAGAGGTGCTGCAAAGAGGAATGGGCCAAACTGCCCAATGATAGGTGTGCCAAGCTTGTGGCATCATATTCAAAAAGACTTGAGGCTGTATTTGCTGCCAAAGGTGCATCAACAAAGTATTGAGCAAAGGTTGTGAATACTTACAGTGGGGTAAAAAAGTATTTAGTCAGCCACCAATTGTGCATGTTCTCCCACTTAAAAGATGAGAGCGGTCTCCAATTTTCATCATAGGTATACCTCAACTATGAGAGACAAAATGAGAAAAAAAAATCCAGAAAATCACATTGAAGGATTTTTAAAGAATTTATTTGCAAATTATAGTGAAAAATAAGTATTTGGTCAGTAACAAAAGTTCATCTCAATACTTTGTTATATACTCTTTGTTGGCAATGACACAGGTCAAACGTTTTCTGTAAGTCTTCACAAGGTTTTCACACTCTGTTGCTGGTATTTTGGCCCATTCCTCCATGCAGATCTCGTCTAGAGCAGTGATGTTTTGGGGTTGTCGCTGGGCAACACAGACTTTCAACTCCCTCCAAAGATTTTCTATGGGGTTGAGATCTGGAGACTGGCTAGGCCACTCCAGGACCTTGAAATGCTTCTTACGAAGCCACTCCTTCGTTGCCCGGGTGGTGTGTTTGGGATCATTGTCATGCTGAAAGACCCAGCCACGTTTCATCTTCAGTGCCCTTGCTGATGGAAGGAAGTTTTCACTCAAAATCTCACGATACATGGCCCCATTCATTCTTTCCTTTACACGAATCAGTCGTCCTTGTCCCTTTGCAGAAAAACAGCCCCAAAGCACGATGTTTCCACCCCCATGTTTCACAGTAGGTATGGTGTTCTTTCTCCTCCAAACACGACAAGTTGAGTTTTTACCAAAAAGTTCTATTTTGGTTTCATCTGACCATATGACATTCTCCCAATCCTCTTCTGGATCATCCAAATGCTCTCTAGCAAACTTCAGATGGGCCTGGACATGTACTGGCTTAAGCAGGGGGACACGTCTGGCACTGCAGGATTTGAGTCCCTGGCGGCGTAGTGTGTTACTGATGGTAGCCTTTGTTACTTTGGTCCCAGCTCTCTGCAGGTCATTCACTAGGTCCCCCCATGTGGTTCTGGGATTTTTGCTCACCGTTCTCGTGATCATTTTGACCCCACGGGGTGAGATCTTGCGTGGAGCCCCGGATCGAGGGAGATTATCAGTGGTCTTGTATGTCTTCCATTTTCTAATAATTGCTCCCACAGTTGATTTCTTCACACCAAGCTGCTTACCTATTGCAGATTCAGTCTTCCCAGCCTGGTGCAAGTCTACAATTTTGTTTCTGGTGTCCTTTGACAGCTCTTTGGTCTTGGCCATAGTGGAGTTTGGAGTCTTGACTGTTTGAGGTTGTGGACAGGTGTCTTTTATACTGATAACGAGTTCAAACAGGTGCCATTAATACAGGTAAGGAGGGGAGGACAGCGGAGCCTCTTAAAGAAGAAGTTACAGGTCTGTGAGAGCCAGAAATCTTGCTTGTTTGTAGGTGACCAAATACTTATTTTACTGAGGAATTTACCAATTAATTCATTAAAAATCCTTCAATGTGATTTTCTGGATTTTTTTTTCCTCATTTTGTCTCTCATAGTTGAGGTATACCTATGATGAAAACTGGAGACCTCTCTCATCTTTTAAGTGGGAGAACTTGCACAATTGGTGGCTGACTAAATAAATTTTTGCCCCACTGTATGTACATGTGATTTCTATTTTTTTTTTGTTTTTAATAAATCTGCAAAAATCTCAAAAAAAATAAACTTCTTTCACATTGTCATTATGGTGTGTTGTGTGTAGAATTTTGAGGAAAAAAATGAATTTAATCCATTTTGGAATAAGGCTGTAACATAACGCAGTGTAGAAAAAGTGAAGTGCTGTGAATACTTTCTGGATGCACTGTAAATGAAAAGTTGCACATTTATGAGGAAAAATATAAATAAAACCAACTAAATTCTAATCGATTCTTCTGTGGTCCAAACCCCAATACTGTGAACAGTCAAACAATCAAATAGTACATAAAGTATTACCTGTATGGCCCATGTGAAAACTTGATTCTTTCAGTAGCGGTGGTTTCAAACCAGGTCAGCTGCTTTAAATCAGTTTTAAGGTTGAAATACATTTTGTGGCTCTATAATGTTCCTCTCTGCTTTTTAAATTAAAATATGTATTTGAACCCAGTCTTAATTCTCTATGCAGAAAATATTTAGCATAATTATTTGTTAATTGATTCTGTCGGCTCATCTTAATCCCCTGTGAACATTCACAGGTAAGGGCCATCCACAGCAGGTGCAGTGTTGAGCTGATTTGCATGTCCCTGCCTTTCTGAGGTGCTATAGTTCACTCAGGAAGATAGAGAGCTTTTTATAGCAAATTAACTGGATGAGAAATTTTCTGTATCAATGCGCAGGTGGTTACATTACAGTGTTACACTCACCTGTCCTTAATATAGTACATTTCTGTGATAAAAGGTCTAAATGAGGATGATTCACCCACTTCATGGTAGCACTCATGTCTGGAGCTTTCCGTCTCTAATGGTGTTGTGTTAAAATATTTCAATTTCTGTAGCAGTGAAAAAATGGTATTACTGTATATGCTAAAGTTTTTTTTAGAGGTTCTTTAGATACCCAACTCACTTAGTGAGCGGTTTTCTTTCAGTTCCTATTTTGATCAGACATGTACAAAACAAAACCACAGAAAATAAAAAAGGCCCAAAGAAGAGCCGTAAAGAATGAAGACCATGGTTTAAGCCTTGCTCTGGGACCTAACAATGATTTCAGGTTTCTGAGAATGCAAAATATAAACTTACAATGGTTTAAAGTTAATGAGTTACACATCATGAAATAACACTCAGAAAGCCATAAAAGCGTCACACCAATCAAACCAGATTTAGTGATCTCCATGTCTGTATAAGTTCTTCAGTGTTATTGTTACACAATACAGAGAGCATGTTGGCTGGCCGAGTGAGACATAATAACAGAGACACATCTGGAATTGTAATAAATTATAAACCTGTGTAATTAGTCTGATGGTGTTGAATTTAAATCTGTTAAATCCTTTTGCTGTCATTTTAAGCTTTATTTATGCTTAGACAGTAAAAAGTAAACAGTTGGAATATGTTGAATTCGGGAATATTCAAGAGCCAAAAGTGATGAAAGTATGTTGTGTGATGTTGTTATCCATGCTTGGTTAACAAGCTGTGCTCATGAACAATCTACAGTGGATATAAAAAGTCTACACACCCCTGTTCAAATGCCAGGTTTGTGTGATGTAAGTGTAATGTTTGCGCCAAATATACCTTTTGGAATTATGGCCAAAAAGTTCAGCCTTGGTTTCATCGGACCATAACACATTTTCCCACATGCATTTGGGAGATTTCAAATGTATTTTTGCAAAATGCAGCCAGGCTTAGATGTTTTTCTTCATAAGGCAAGGCTTCCGTCTTGCCACCCTACCCCATAGCCCAGACATATGAAGAAGACAGGAGATTGTTGTCACATGTACTAAACAGCCAGTACTTGCCAGAAATTCCTGCAGCTCCTTCAATATTGCTGTCAGCCTCTTGGCAGCCTCCCTGACCAGTTTTCTTCTCATCTTTTCATCAATTTTGGAGGGACATCCAGTTCTTGGTAATGTCACTGTTGTGCCATATTTTCTCCACTTGATGATGACTGTCTTCACTGTGCTCCATGATATATTTAATGTCTTGGAAATTCTTTTGTACCCTTCTCCTGACTGATACCTTTGAACAGTGAGATCCCTCTGATGCTTTGGAAGCTCTCTGCGGACCATGGCTTGTGCTGTAAGATGTGACTACAAAAATACCAGGAAAAGCCTACTAGAACCGCTGAACTTTATTTGGGGTTAATCAGAGGCACTTTAAATGGTGGCAGGTGTGTGCTGACTCCCATTTAACATGAGTTTGAATGTGACTGATTAACTCTGAACACAGCCACATCCCCAGTTATAACAGGGTGTGCATATTTATGCACCAGGTTATTGTAAGTTTTTTTATTTTTCCCCTTAAAGGATTTCAGTTTGTTTTTCAATTGGGTTGTACAGGTTATAGGTCACATTAATGGTGGCAAAAGTTTTGAAATGATTTATCTTGGTCTCATTTTTTACATCACAAAAACCTGGCATTTGAACAGGGGTGTGTACACTTTTCATATCCACTCTAATAAAATGCCAGATTTTACCTTTCCGAAACTACAGCATAAACTTTCTGTATATGCTGTGTGTCAAAGCAGGGTTTATTATATATTTCAGTACACACATCAAAGTGTAAATTCACAGATGTGAAGCATAACAGAGTGCAGCTATTTTGAGGGGTGAAATTTTAATGGATAAATATATGTAAATTAAACCCTGTTTGAGTTATGGAGGCAGAAAATACTCCCCAAAAATTGCCAAGTAAATTTAATCTCTGCAGCCAGGAACTTTAATGAGGGAGGTGGTCCCGATAGCTAATCAGCCTTGAGATTCCACTGTCACCGGAGTAAAAGTGTCAACACTGGAGAGTAAACTAGTTTGAAAATGAGACTGCCACTCTCCTACAGACAGATGGACTGGAGCTCTGCAGCTGAAATGAAGTGTCAGGAGTTCATCCACCCACGTTCTCCTGCTACAGATGTGCTAAAGAGGACTAGCAGGCTAGCACTATAAGCAACCATCATCCAGGTGCAGTTTCTGGAAGAGACAGTGACTCATTTGAATGCAAATTTGCATCTGTTCGCACCTTTGCATTGAGTTTACATGTAATTGCGCCATACATAAAATTAGCATTTTCACATTTGGTCTGAACACACCTTAACATTTTTTCAGTCTTGTTTGTCAGTCCTATTGACCCCAAGTTGGACTTATACACCCCAGACTTTTCATAGTGATGGTATTGGCAGCAGGCTTTTTAACTCTCCCAGTTTCTCTCATCAAGGATATAGCTGTTTGGTAAATAGTGAATGGGGCTGATGTGGATGGGAAACACTGTTTTTTTTTTTAATGACTGAATGAATGAATCTTTATTTCGGATAGATTAGATTAAAAGAGATTAAAAAGAAAGGAACAGAATAATATAACAAAGGGGAAAAAATCCAACAAGGTCAAATTAAACAATAACTCCTCGGATTATACAATTCAACATAAGTTATCCGAAATGGGTGATGGCTGAAGCCGCAGCTTATATTGCCCACCCATGCCACCCATTTAACTTTCCTGTTCTTGGTAGGAACACTGAGAAGACTTCACCTGGCATGTTTTACAGCCTGAATTCTAATAGCCAGTCACAGGATAGTTTGTAGGTTAGTGGCTTAAGCCACACCCTAAGATTGGCTAATGGGACTTGGGCCGTGTCAGTTGTAGTCTTTTCAGTGGTACTACAAGGAACATGAAAGTTAAATAGTGCTGTGACCGGTAATGCAGACCCATTTAAGTTATGGTGGAAGCCCATCCATCCATCTTCTACCGATTATCCAGGGAACCGGGTCGCAGGGGCCTCAGACCAGGCAGAGTAGCCCAGACTTCCGCCCAGTTCACATAGCACCATGATCCCTATGAGCCCTCCTGCAGGTGGTGAGACCACTGGAGGGCAGACCCATGAACACTGAGTCCTTGATGTAACATTTTTCATGGAGATTCTCTGGACCGTTCTTAGTCTGGACCTTCACCCAAGACTGGTTTGCCTTGGGAGACCCTACCAGGGGCAAGTTGCCCCCAACAACATAGCTCCTGGGATCATGCGGGCACTCAAACCCCTCCACCACGATAAGGTGGCGATCCATGGAGGGGATGGTGGAAGCCATCAAAATAATATTGGAAACATTATCTTAAGGTGAAAGTGTGTTGCTTTAAGTTTGTGTAAGTTTTCTGTGGGCTAAGCATAACAGAACATGTCCATGCATCTGGGTTTTTTTTTTTTTTTTGGGGGGGGGGGGTTGGACTTAAAAAAGCATTGTTAAACCTGGGTTCCATTAACTTGTTATTAACTCATTAGCTTTGGTAGCACTTGGATTTTGGGGCATAAATGCTTTAGGAGGCTTTAGTTTCAAGCAGAGAAATGGACTGTTTAGAGAGAGAGAAAAGGGAGGTGCTATTTCAGGGATATTAAAGTTATGGCCCGTGGGCCAAAACCGGCCCACCAGAGAGTCCAAACCAGCCTGCGGGATGAATTTGCAAAGTGTGAAAATTAGAGAATAGAATACAAGAGCAGCGATTTTTCAATAAAATAGCTGCTCTTCCCAATTTGTCCATTTGGGGTCACACAAGAGTAGCAGACACAAAAGTGATACCCACTTTCCACTGACTCCACTTACAGTCTGTTATCCATTCTCCACCATAACGGATTGCTGAAACTATGCAACAAGTCTTCTTTATTTATGGATGCCGGATCCAACACATGCTGAAATGTCATGGTATTTCTTTAAAAATACATTTACCCTCGTGTCTTGCAACATGCCAGGTGCTGGTGGGGCATTCACCACCGCGCCAACAGTTGGTGGTTCACTTGGGTTTGTGTGTGTGTGGGGGGGGGAGGGGCATGTTTTTATGGTCAGAACCAGTTTTTCTTGTCACAAAATCTTTTGAACATGTTCAAAACGAGAGAAACTGCTGGCTGATGACAGCGAGCTATTGGGGCACCAGCGGTCTGGGCATTTGTTGGCACTTGCCGCTTGTGAGATACGGGGGTTAAGGATTGCACGTGATTTTTTTTTGAGGTCTACCCCTCCACGACTGTGTCAAAGAAGATAAAAACTTTTATATAAAAGAGAATTAACAGCACGGCTTGCTTCCTTGTTGTTATCACATGATTGCGATCGGTCTTTCTCAAGCTCTTGCATTATTTTATGTAATTCTCACGTGATCTTCACTTGTGCTGCATCAAATGACCCTGTTTACATAGTCACAATAAACCAATTACTGGGAATAAACTGATATTGGTAATAATCAGTTTTGTCGTGTTTACATGCCCAGTAAATGAATTATTGAAGGGTAAACCACTTGAGTTAATGACCCCAGTTACATGGCCTTTATCAGATTATTCTGTTTACATGATCACTTGAATAATCAGCTAATTCCTGAAATCCAATCATAACCGGTTTATTCATGTACATGTAAACATGGTCAATTGTTCAAAATACAAACAAGTTCCAGGACTAACATAGCAGCAACACAATATCTGGCTCCTTAAATGGCATTTGTTTTTATTGTGATTAAGATATTGTTCATCAGCAGCTTCAGTTCAAAACAGAGCAGAAAAGAAAAAACTAATTCAGGTTGCTCATACTTTGATGAAGATTCATCATTCAGGTTGTTCATGTTTCGTAAAAGATCAGTGGTTCAATAAATGTAAACATTTCATAATGAACTTGTACTTCTTTTTACTAAAACAAACAATGAAATTTGGAGTTGCCATTAGATTGTTTTGCTGTTATTTACTGGTCCGGCCCACTTGATATTAAATCCGGCAGTATGTGATTCCCGAGCTAAAATGAGTTTGACACCCCTGTGCTATTTGCTGTTATAGAACATATAACCAACATTAGCTTCCCTATTCTCTTGGTTTTTTTTTAATTCTCTGCATTTACACACAATGGGTCGAGGAATCCTAGTCTGAATACCTGCTGCCATTTATGCATTGACTTCATTTTGTTTTTTTAACCCCCAAAGGTTTATTCATGGTCACTCAGTGCTGTGCACAAACTGAATCTGGCCTTAATTGGGCCTAGAACGTGACACCTGATACATATGGACTTGGTGCTAAAACAGCAGGGACTTTACTTCAGTTGTGAAGTCAGAGCAGTTCTCTAACCCTATGCCCTCTTAATTCTTTAATTGTTAAATACACACTCCCCTCTAGAGGAAACTGTTCTGCATGTTGCTCAAACAGGGGTATGCCACCCATGAAAACAGTCATAAAAATGGTAATGATGATGAGAAAGAAGGCACAAACAAGTCAAAAGGGCAGCAATGACTCCTCATTAGTGGAAAAATAGCGGCGCTAGATTTTCAGAAATGGTGCACCAAGATTCAACCACAGACATCACCGCACACTGTAGAGCTGCCTCTCATTTACCTCCTGCCGGCACCCGCGGGGAAGCTCAGAAAATTTGCAGTTCCTTTCTTTCTGGTCCCCACTCCCCCTCTTTTTACTGTGTGCCAATTAGGAGAGCCTAAGTGAAACCCTGGGCCATTTTTCTGAGCCATGATGCACACAGGAGATGCGTAATTGGAGAGAAGACACAGTCCGGTTGGTCTCTTTTTTCCGCATTTCTGTTTCCTTATCACACCTTCAAATGGCCCTGCTGCAACACCCATCCACCTCTACCTGCACACACACTAAATCACGACTGCATAAAGGTAATGAGATAGAGAGGTAGATTAACAGCTTGAGTGTGAAGGACCTGCAGTGATTGACGGTTGGTCTGATATAGTTTCCTCTCAGGGTTATACGGTGTTCCACCTGATGGCCACATATAAGAAGGCATTCAGCCAAATAACTACTTATGTAAAACACATTGAAAATGCTGTGAACAATAAAAAGAGGATGTTAAAAGGTATTTTGAATTTAGAATGAAGGATCTGTCTCCCTTATTGATGAAACCTGTAACGGAAACACTTAAGAGGCTAACACATAAAGAACAGCTTGTGATGCTTACACTTAAAAAAACAGAACAGGCAGTCTCATTCAGAGTTTCTTCTGGTATCATTTCTGCATGGTAGGCCACCATCCCTGAAATTATGCCGCCACGCCAAGGAAATATAAATTTAAGAAAAAAAATATGAAGGAAAGATGCTCCGCAAGTTTGCACAAAAACAACACGCATGACCGTCATCCGCACGCAGTTCAGAAGCGCCCCGCCCGCATGTTCTAGTCGGCAGCAGAGTGTCTCTCTAGCATCACTATCCGAGAGAAGCATGAGCTTATTAAAGTACTTTAAACATGGGGAAAAGTAGAAGAGGTATATAAGGAGTGGAGGCATTTATGGTGGTTTTAACCCACTGGTAACAGGAACAATAATGAAGAGTTGCTTAGCAAATAGGTGTGGTTAGGCTTCATATGCAGGGAAAGGCAAGAGTGACTGATGAATTGCTGAGGATTTACTTCACTGGCCACCACAATAATTTATGTTCACTATTATGTACCTGGCAAGTTAAGATGACCGAAATTAACAAAGTCAATGACTTTAATCTGTCAGCAGCCTTCAGACAAACTAAACATGCCAACATTTGGATTTCAGAATAAGGGAGGTTTTTCCTGCTGTCTGGTTGGTGAAGAGAATTCTAAAAAGCTATAAAGATGTAGAAATATAACAGAAATAACTGCATCTTTGGTCATTTAAGTGAATTTATTTTATTACCTCCGCCAGGCCGAAGGCCAGAAGGAGGTTATGTTTTTGCCAGCGTTTGTCTGTTTGTCTGTCTGTTTGTCTTTGTCTGTTGGTTAGCAAGATAACTCAAAAAGTTTTGGACGGATTTCGATGAAACTTTCAGGTGTTGTTGGAAATGGTACAAGGAAGAACTGATTAAATTTTGGGAATGATCCAGATCACCGTCTGGATACAGGAATTTTTTAAAGGATTCTTTAACATTGTGAGATACGGCCATTTTCAACATGTGTGCAGGGGCAATAGAGGGCGCTGGTCATCGTGTCTGACGAACACAAACTCCGCGTTCTTCAAAGTTTTAGGCACAAAAGCACGCGGAAAACAGTGGTGGGCAGGGCCTGCCAGTGTGCCTGTGTTTGCGCTACGCTGCAAAAGCTGAGACGGGCAGCTGTCCGGCGCCGGATTATTTGGCAGAAATTCCCCGGGCAGCCATAGGGACTGCGCAAAAACCAGCTCTCTGCCGGGGAAGCTTCCAAATACTCTTTTTTCCGCGGAGCGCAAACCCAATAAAACCCACGGCAACCATTATCGCACCTTCTTTTGTCCAGCGGCTCCGGAATAGAGAGGAATCCCGGCGCCAGTAATGCTGCGCCTGATATGTGTGACTCTAATGCTAAAAGTGACTGCATCAGGGATTTTCGACCTGAAGTCGCACTTTGCTACACAGGGCCACAAAAACTGTGTAGCCAAATTCGATCGATGGATGAACATTTTCAGCCAGTGAGAGAACCGACGCCTTCCAAATCCAATGCATCACTAGCAGAAGTGATGTTTTGTCATTTTGTGGCAGAGCACAATCTACCCCCATTGGTGGCAGGTCACTTCAGTGATTTGGTGCCAACATTGTTTCCTGACAGCAAGAGCGCTCAATTTTTTTGTGCTACTTGGCTTATTATTTTGACATTACCAAAAAGTTATGGCTCAAGATTGTGTCCATATAAGTGTACATTTGAATAAATATGTTTGAAATAGTTCATGTTGCAGTTGCTGTTTGTTTAGTTTTTGTTTGTTTGTTTGTTTTTGCTTCAGTTTTCTTTCATCTGCCGATAAATACAGTTTTTAAGTACTCAGTACAGGTGTGAAAGCCCCCCCCCCCCCCCCAATAAGGGAGGCATGAGGTATGCCTTGACAGGTCGCAGCCTGGCACTTTGCAGATGGAGGAGATGGACACAACAGCAACACTTCAGGTTATTACCTCCACCAAGGAGGTAATGCTTTTACTACTGAACCACTAATCCTATCATTGTGAATCCAATTGCTAGTCACATGTTTTCATGGTCAAGGAATCTCAAAACGTACACACAAACACTGTATGGGGGGAACTGTGGCGCTTGGCGGAGGTCTGCGCTCTCAGAGTGCTTTTCTAGTTAAAATACAATTTTATAAATTTTTTTCTTTGAAATCAGAGTTAAACTAGAAAAGCACTCGGAGAGTGCAGACCTCCGCCAAGTACCTCAGTTCCCCCTAATATTGGGATTTTCCTCAAATATAATAGTCCTACATTTATTTTATCTATATTTTCAGATTCCTTGACCATGTAAACATACCTTTAGCAATTGGATTCACATTGATATCTTTATTAGTTCAGTAGTTATTGACAAAAATCACTTTTTGGGTAATGGCGGTTTTCTTCTGGATATAGCTCCATAGCTTTTGAAGATACAACAAATCCATTTGCACATGACTGATTCCTCAGTGTCTTGGCTATATTTTGGTGTTTGTTGTATGTTTATATCTTAATTTGTTTCCTTACAGTGATGAAAATTCCAAAGATCCCCTATTATTTCCTGTTCTGGATCACAGTATCCTGATTTTTTGCAGGATCCGGATCAGTCTTTGATATTTCCTAGAACCTATTGGGATCTTATCCTGTATTTTTTTGGCAAGCGTCTGGACCATTTATTAGGGATGTGATTTTTCCGCTAATTCGCGGAATTCCGCTTTTTTGATCTTCCAAAAATTTTCAGACCAGATGGCGGCGCTTGCACAACGCGAGGCTCAGCGTCTCTTCAGATTTTGCGGATTAGCAGCGATATTTCTGCTCATTTCAGGTCTGTTCGTTCAGAACAGCTTCGCTTTTACATCCTACACCCGAAATGAACTTTTGGACATTGGATTACAAAATAACGACCTTTTTATCAGCAACCTACGTTTCATCCCTGAGCTCTGGAGAACACCCGACGCTAGGTAAGCTACCCGGCCGACCGGAAGTGCTCGCAGGCGGCGTAGAGACCGTAAACAAAGGCGGGGGAAGCGCGGAGGGCTAAGAGCTAAGCTAAAGCTAACACCGCACCGGCTTTCTCTACCCAGCATTTTCCTCGCTAATGTATGGTCAGTGGCGAACAGAATGGATGAGCTACGGCTTCGGATCACCAACAATAAGAAACTTATGAACTGCAATATCATGATTTTCACGGAAACATGGCTACATAGTGGAGTACTTGTGTGGCGCCACGAGACGGCGTTTGTTGTGATGTGGCACATTATAAATAAAGCTGAATTGAATTGGAATTGAATTACTTGACGGTGCTGTCGAGCTGGCCGGACGGCACACTCTCCGGGCAGACAGAGCAGCTAATGACTCCGATAAGACCAGAGGTGGGGGAGTGTGCATTTATATTAACAAGGCTTGGTGCACGAACTCTGTCACTGTTGGGAGACACTGCTCAGCTAACCTGGAGTTTCTCATGGTTAAATGTAGACCTTTATATCTGCCACAGGAGTTCACTTTTCACTTTTCTTCATCTTGCCTGCTGAAGATGTTTTGGACTTTATTTAAAAAATATTTTTAACGCCACACATGTGATGGATAATGCTTGTTGGAATATTTTAGGAATGCTATCTTCTTGGAACATAAGTCAATATTATACAGTAATAAGTGACATTCACCTGTTTGTTTTATGTCATTTAAGCACAGTTCTGGTACTTAAAAATCATAAAAACCCAGGAGCTTCGGCGGGCTTCGCCCCCCTTGCCCCCCCCGGCAGGGCTCTGCCCCGGACCCCGCTGGGGGACTGCGTCCCCCAGACCCCCTGCTAAATTTTAAGATAATTTCCCCAACCCCAAATCACATCCCTAATTTACTGTGGAGTTATATACACATATGGTCAAAAATGGCCCTATCTCGCAATAATAAAGAATCGTTTAAAAAATTCCTGGATCCAGACGGTGATCCGGATCACTCCCAGAATCTAATCATTTCTTCCTTGTCCCATTTCGGACTTGTCCTAAAAATTTCGTCAAAATCCGTTCAGAACTTTTTGAGTTATGTTGGTAACAGACAGACAAACAAACCCCGGTAAAAACATAACCTCCTTGGCGGAGGTAATTATTGTTCTGTTCTGGCTCTGCAAAATTATGGTCAAAAGTGTAAATTGTATGAGGAACAAAAGTCAAAATTTTACCACAATCTGTTTCAAATTTATAAAAAAAAAAAAAAAAAAGAACTTGGTAATGTTATTAAAAAAAATAGATAAAAATTAACTATAAAATATTCAACAAATTTATAATAGTCTCAAATGTACAAGAAAAGTCAATTTTACAAGAGGAAATTACAAATTTGAGGAAAATGGTTTCAAATTTAAATAAATTTACAGAGAAAAGTAGAAAACTTAGAAAATTGTTATAAATTTGGGAGAAAAACCTCAAACCTTCAAGACTGAAGTCATTACTCAAGTTTTTAAGTGGGTGCTCTTTGTACCCTTAATGCAACTAGAAATTTTTTGTTGTCTACTTTTAATTATTAATTTCATAAGATAGCACTGCTTTTACATGAGTAGAATTTCTGGCTACTATACCCACCTCTGATCATATAATTTAAGTATGCATGAGTAAATTACTATTATGAATGTTGTTTCCCTTCCCTTTCCTACTCTTTCTCAATGGAAAAAAAGAAACACCAGAATAAAAACACAAAAAAGTAAACATACTGTATTTTTGTCATTTATGTAAACCATGACATAAAAATCCTGCAGGACAAAACGTGACACTTGGTATTTTCTAACCTGTTTGTATACCACCATAGACAGAGAGAGAACCTGAATTAGACAGGGCTCAGAGAGGGAAAGATGAGACAGAAGAGAGGAGCCAAGGAGAGTTAAGTGTTCAAGCAAGAGGGTCCAGGAGAGGTGAGAGCAGAGGAAGGGGAGAAAGATGACACCAGTAAAAAGTCCAAACACAGGACGTCTGGGTGGAACCCCAACTGGCCCAATATTCCAATATTCAAGCCTTGGTTGTACAATACTTCAAATGGTAAGTTCCATATGCAAAGTTACTGTGCAAAATTTAAAAAAAAAAAATAAGTAGTATAAAATTAACATATTCCGGTTACAATAGTGTCATGTGTTTCCCCCCCCTCCCCCACCCCCAACGGAAAAGTATGTTGCCACCACGCCAAGGTGTTTAAGCCAGATGAAACACTGGTCTCACTGTTTCTTACTGCATCAGAGGTGTCTCTTCAATGGCAGTAATCACATTTACTCCCGCAGTTCCACTCAACACATAGTCTGCTGTATATACAGAAAGGATTAAAACCATGGTACACAAGAATACATAAGGAAATACTAAGTATGATATACATTGAACTGGTACCATGCCATCTTGCAACATTTAATTGTGACATTTCTCACTGAGTGAAAAGCTGTCTTTTTATTTTTTATATTCTATCCGTCCATCCATCATCTTTTACATATTATCCGCGACTCCGGTCATGGGGACAGCAATCCAAGCAGAGAAGCCCAAACTTGGCCTGGTTCACATAGCACCATGATTCCCATGATCTTTCCTGCAGGTGGTGAGCCCACTGGAGGGTGGACTTCCCCCTAACCCTTTGGAATTCACTGGACTACTCTTGGTCTGACCCTTGACCCAGGACCAGTTTGCCTTGGGAGACCCTACCAGGGGCAAGTTGCCCCCGACAGCATAGCTCCTGGGATCATTAGGGCACACCTCCACCAGGATGAGGTGGTGATCCACATTTGGGGATTTTATGCTCCATTAGTGGAAAGGAATGCAGTTAGAATGTTTCACACGGCTCCATTTAGAAGTTAGACGCTCAAACACGGACTTTTGTAATTGCATCTGCATTTGTTTGTCTTTTATGACTTTCAGTTAAATGTGACTTTTTTTTCATTTATATATTTGATCGTTAAAGTTTGCTTAAAATGTCGTTTTGTCTCTTTCTCATGAACCAAATATTGTGCATCGTCTTGTCCCATGAGTTGACTGTCATCACACCCCTAATAACCTTTCAGTGTAGTGTTCTTATATTTGGGGTGTGGTCTTAAGGTGTCTGTGACACGATTTAGGAACTATGAATCAATATTCAGTTTGAATTTATCTTCAATCATCCATATAGTTGGTTCTTTTGACTTAGAACGCTAAATAAGTGGAAAAATATTTCCAAGTGAGTTCAAATTTAGCACCGTGTTGCACTAACGCAATCTCCTGAGACTCACCTCGTTTCCGGATATGATGTCATGAGGTGAAGTTCATCTCAGCTGATCCGTGTGCTGTCAGTGTAAACAAGCTGTTTAGCTTCTGTATCAGCAAAGAAATGCCGAAACGTTGCGTGGCGGCTGGGTGTTCTAATTGCTCCAGTGAACGTACAAGCCTGTTCTCATTCCCAAAAGACCCAGATCTTCTTAAAAATGGGCAAAGCAAGTACAGAGAACAAGGGACAATTGACAACCAACACCATCTTCTGCACTCTGTAGGGATCATTTCACTGCAAACAGTTTTGAGGAGGCGCCTGCTATACAGGAATCTTTACACTTGAAAGTTCGTTACCAACGGGTTCTAAAACCGACTGCCATATGGTTTTTAAATGAAAGCCCACAGCTCAAGACGATGCCAACATATCAAAACAGCGCAGAGAAGCGACAGTGTCAAAACTCGCCCAGAAAAGAGTTTGTGTAATTGATTTTTTTTTCCACATAAGGCGATCGTGATTTTATTATATCTTTTCCGCCGAAAGTAAAATCCTCCCCTATGAATTTTGAAGCCGAGTGTTGACTTTACTCCAAATGGAACGACTGTGTTAAAAACGTTATATTACTTTTTCAGTTTTCATTTTATAAATGTCATTGCCTACCGAAACTGAATATCTGAGCTTTTTTTTTTTATTTCCTTGACCACCCCATCGGGGAAATTAATTGAAGCCAAAATTTCTGTAAACCAAACGATTAAATAACGATCGCCTTATGTGGAAAAAAAAAATCAATTACACAAACCCTTTTCTGTCTTTGGAGAGATGTACTTTCTAATGTATTTAATTCTGCAGCTGGATAATGGTACAGTAACAGCTTGATTCATCGCTCCAAAGGCCATTCTGTCAGACATGAGACGTGTTTCAGATCATCTTTTCAGAAGCTGCCCCACCTGGGGCCGATTAAAAGAGGAGAGAATGTGTGTCTGACAGCATGATTTGACAGTTACTGGTCATTTTTCACCCTTTGGCCATGTGTCACCTTTTGACACTTTTGTTTGTTTGAATTGGGCTTGATCGGAGTTATGGATTCAAGCACCAGCTGGGTCATACCAAAGACCATAAAAATGGTACTTTCTGCCTTCTAGTTTGGTGTTCGGCATGAATGGAATGGGGAAAGGAAAAGTTGGTTATCCAGCCAGAAGAAGAAGAAGCAAAAAACCTGTGTACTCCTTGTGCTGGTCCCACATCTATTTGAGTGTTTACACTGAGTGAATTTGTAATTGCGCTGCCCGAAAAATTAGCACTTTTGCATTTGGTCTTAACGCACCTTTAAGGCATTAAAACAGTACTGTAAGAGCAGTCAAGAAAAAGAGCAGTCAGTGCCAGTGCATCAGGACATTCCAAAATCATGCTGTAGATCTCTAATAGACATGACTTGCCTACTGGATATTAAATAAAATGCAGGTGTAAAAAGCATTTAAACCCAATGAAAATGCAGATTTCATTGGGTTCACTTTCAAACCTAGAAGCCGCATCAGTTATTTTTAAGGTCACACATCATACACAATTGACATTTTTTGTGGTTTTCTAATAATAATATTTGTCCCTAGCCTGTCTACAAACACCCCTGAAGGGAGAAAAATTCATTTTCTTCTCTTTGCTTGCTCAAATTTTCTGAAAATGTCTTTTCAAACATTCAAATCAGAACTTTCCCTTTCTAGACATCACCAAAGGTTATATTTTTTCCATGGATAGCTGGGTAGATCAAGCCACTGACCTTGACTTGACTGGGCAGTGCTTTTACATTCTCACATTCAGTCAGTTTTATGTTAATTAGTTCCAATAAGGTATCATTGTCTGGATCTTAGAAGTGACAAAGTGGAAGGGTGGGGTGAACAGGAGTTCATTAGCATTTAAAGTAAAATTCACTGAATTTTGTTGTTTTGAGAGAGGCTATTTAAGCTTAGTAGAAAATGGTGCTGCAGTAATTAAACCCTGAAATATTCTGACCAAAGCATGTCACATATATTTTGTTATGACCTGTGTTAACTGTGTCAGCATGTGGAAAAATGAGCATAGTTGCCCCCTTTAAATACAGTCTCTGCTACGAAACCAGTAGATGTATATTTTACATGCAGTCTTTCGTTTCTCTTCCAGTTTAATATGCGAGTCTGTTGTGACGTGCCTTTGAAACACTCTACTGAAGCCAGTTGTCTGTAAGATGTGTGCAGCAAACTCAAATTATTTGAGTCAATAGATGTCCTTTAGCTGAGTGTCAGCAGTGAAGGACCCAGCTCCGCTTTAGCAAACACAGCACCAGCTGTGGTGTGACATTGAATTTCATACTACATTAAACATTTTGTCGTCTTTGAAGAAAGAATCACAAACTTCTTCTCACTCGGTCTCGGGCTGTTTTGAAGTGCATCCTGGACTGACAACTGGACTGACAGTTTAAACGATAGTGTACCTTTCTCACATTCTCCCTCTCCTGATTCACGTCTCACAACTTAGGCCTTGAATGAAAAATGAGGCAAGAAGAATTTTGCTGAAATGTCACATGTTTTTTGCTTTGGACATCATGTGTCACCACAAGGACACATGGATTGAAAAACCTCTGGAGAAGCATTTTCTATTACTTATGTACAGGATGAGAAAATGCCATCAGCCAGCAACCAAAACATGATAAAGCTGCAGCTATTTGTGCAATCTTTACTCCTGAAAACCTTTGCCAAAACTGTGATCAGAATCAGAATCAGAATCAGCTTTATTGGCCAAGTATGCACAACACATACAAGGAATTTGACTTTGGCTAAAAACTTGCTCTCGTTGTTCAGGTGAAGGATTTAAATAAGGATTCAATGACAACCAGAGTATGTACAGTAAATTACAGTCTGTCCACGTTTCTATAAAAGATACCATTTAACTTGAACATTCATATGTAATGATTTATTGAATGTCTACAACTTAAAATGGTGCTGTTTACAAAAAAGATTAAATAGATGGATGAAATAAAAAGCTGTTTGTTTCTCCAGTGTGGGTCTGGATCTGGGGCTTTGTGTCCATCACCATCATCAGTCTTCTGTCTCTCCTGGGTGTGGTACTTGTTCCCATTCTCAACCAATCCTGCTTCAAGTTCCTGCTGACCTTCCTGGTGGCTCTGGCAGTGGGGACCCTCAGTGGGGATGCGCTTCTTCACCTACTGCCTCACGTGAGTACCTCGCATAGGGCCGGAATACAACTTGGTGCACTTTAATAAGACCATTTGCTGTGTGTGATATCCAACCCTGCATCATTTACAGCACTGTGTGGCAAAAATATTAGACAAATATCATCAAATATTGCAATTCATTAAACCAACATAAATCTGTCCAACCATGTAAACTACCCTTGTTGCATCAGTAGACATAGTTAGTTAAGCTATTTATATGCAATACTGTGCAAAAGTCTTGAGCCACTCTTCATTTTATATTTTGCTTCCAAGGAAACAGAATTTATGGAAATTTTAAAAAAGGTGAGCTTGAGCACATTTTGAGGAAACTGGACAAAAGAGTAAACTTTAGAAAGCACCTGTCACAGATAAATGTTTTGACAAGAAACAAAGAAGTGTCAGCTCTTAAAAAAATACCTACAGCACATGAACACTATCTGAGAGTCATCTTCTTTAGAAATGGGAAGACAAAATCATTCCAAGACCCTACACGATCCTGAGGGATGCACCTGACCTTTCGCTGGATCCATCTGTTTGTCAGAGTCTCATCAGAACAGTCTCAGTGGAAGGGTGGCTGTCAAGAAGTCATTCTTAAGGATGGGGAAACGGACAGGAAAAGCAGAGATATGCCAGGTTACACAAGAACTAGAATGACAGTCAGTGGCAGCGGGTCTTGTGGAGTGATGAATCCAAATTTGAAAAGTGGGACCATCTTGACAGAGAATGGAACCAAAG
Source organism: Pholidichthys leucotaenia (assembly GCA_020510985.1). Classification (NCBI taxonomy): domain Eukaryota; kingdom Metazoa; phylum Chordata; class Actinopteri; order Cichliformes; family Pholidichthyidae; genus Pholidichthys; species Pholidichthys leucotaenia. The sequence continues at coordinate 154,799,796 of CM035841.1, forward strand.
AGCAGCAAATTGCCAAAGAAGAGCTTTAAAACATCCTTCAAGAAGCCTGGAGAACTATTCTGAAGACTGAAAAATAAATCACAAGAAGGCTGACAGTTAACCACTTGCGCTCCGTTGTTCCGCGGGCGGGCAAGTCTCTGCGTCCTATGACGCACGAGGGCGCACAAGAGCGCGCTTGTGCGCCCTCGTGCGCATGCCGCATGATAAGGATATTGATGGTGATGATGTAGGTGGTGTGCCCTCCAAGCGCCACTGAAAAAAAAATCTGCAAACACAGCCGCGAACAGATTAGTTCATCTGATTGACCTCTCATTCGACTAATAAGAGCCTTGAATTGGGTTTCTGAAACCTTGAGGAGCCATCCATCCATCCATCCATCTTCTACCGCTTTTCCGGAGGTCCGGGTCGCGGAGGCAGCAGTTCAAGCAGAGAAGCCCAGACTTCCCTCTCCCCAGCCACCTGCTCCAGCTCTTCAGAGGGGATACCAAGGCGTTCCCAGACTAGCTGGGAGACATAGTCTCTCCACCGAGTCCTGGGTCTGCCCCGGGGTCTCCTCCCAGTGGGACGTGCCTGAAACACCTCAAGTGGGAGACGTCCAGGAGGCATCCTAATCAGATGCCCATACCACCTCAACTGACTCCTTTCAATGTGGAGGAGCAGCGGTTCTACTCTGAGCCTCTCCCGGATGACTGAGCTCCTCACCCTATCTCTGAGGGTGAGTCCAGCAATCCTACGGAGAAAGCTCATTTCAGCCGCTTGTATCCGCGATCTCGTTCTTTCGGTCATTACCCAAAGCTCGTGACCATAGGTGAGAGTAGGAACGTAGGTTGACTGGTAAATCGACAGCTTTGCCTTAGAACTAAGCTCCCTCTTCACCACAACAGACCGGTACAACGTCCGCATCACTGCAGATGCTGCTCCAATCCGTCTGTCGATCTCTCGCTCCATTTTCCCCTCACTCGTGAACAAGACCCCAAGATACTTAAACTCCTCCACTTGGGGCAGGAGCCTGTCCCCAACCCGGAGAGGACAATCCACCTTTTTCCGGCTGAGGACCATGGACTCGGACTTGGAGGTGCTGATTCTCATCCCAGCCGCTTCACACTCAGCGGCAAACCGTCCCAGCAAGAGCTGTAGGTCATTGCTGGATGAAGCCAACAGGACAACATCATCTGCAAACAACAGAGATGAGATCCTGTGGTCACCAAGCATGACACCCTCCATTCCCTGGCTGCGCCTAGAAATCCTGTCCATAAAAATTATGAACAGGACCGGTGACAACTGGCTCCTTGAGGAGCCAATGAATGAAAATCTAGGAAGGAGGACCCGCCTACTGTGAACGCAGGAGCCAATTGAAGCACAGAAATTCAGGCTGGGTGAAGCGATATTTACTGCTGCAGAAGGACTCTGTACGAATCTACTACAGACCCAGGCTCACCCAGCAGCATGGAAAACACCCACAAGTGGGACCTGCACTCATTCCAGCAGAATAGACGGAGGCCGACGACAAAAGTCGTAAATCATTCGCCAAAACGGCAATAATGGAATTATGTTGATCGGGATCCACGAGCGGAGCAGCGTCGCGTTCGTCTGACGCGTGGGAAGAGCTGTTCGCCACGACTCTGCTGCTTTGAAGAGGTAAGGTGTTATAAGCTAAATTATTATTTATCCCTGAAAACTGTAATCCAAAAATGACTTTTGACCGATCGGTAAATTACAACTGTACTGCGCACGAAGTGCGTGCGCCGCGATAAACGGTTCATTTGCCGTGTTCGGACTGTGAACGCCCCCCCCCCCCCCCCCCCCGCTGCAGAAGAGGAGCGGGGGGGGGCACGGTCCGAACGCTCCCCGGTCTGCGGGAGGAAGCATATCAGTTTATTCCATCATGTAGCGATGGCCCTCTTCTGTAGCGAGGGGGGGGGCGTTCACGGTCCGTTCACGGTCCCCCCCCCCCCCCCCCCACACACACAGTAGCGAGGGGGGGGGGGAGCCGCTGTGAAAACATGCAAAGAAAAAAAAAAAAAAAGTGTAGTATTCCGTCATGTAGCGAGGGCCGAATTTGGTCCTTGGTAGCGGGGGGGGGGGGGGAACGACCCCCCCGCCCACACACACACACACAGACACAGCCCTGAGTGTGACCTTTCATTAGAGCCTAAAATGAAGATTCTACATTGAATTATTCAAAAGTTACAGACGTTTTTCCAAACTGTGCCATTTGGCACAATTTGGCACAGTTCCATAACTCCTGGGAACAGCCTGAGAACAAAGCTGTGTAAAATATTCATTTTTTGTGGTATTGTTACCAAATTTGGATCTCAGCTGGATAACACTTGGTTCTACATTTCTGTTGCATTTTCCAGCCGGATCGGACAGCTGTGTGTTATTTACAAGCATTTGTATCCAAAAAAACACTGTGTCCAATTTTTTTTTCTTCAAGTTCAGTATGTTTAGATGACTGTAACTCAGTGGCCGGAGCACGTAGAGAGATTATGTTTTTTTTGCCAAAAAATTCAAAGTGTTTTCTTTTAAATGAGACCAACCCCATGAAGATGCTGCAAAGGGTTGAAGAACAGCTTTCGATTTACTTTGGGCACGTTATTTTTTGGCATTTTTAGGAAAATTGCCCGGAGTGCAAGTGGTTAAGTCATACCAAATATTGACCTTCAGCTTCATCACAATTGTGCAAACTCTGTTTGTACCTCATATACTGTATTTCCATTTATGGTTGCACTTTTCAGTATATCTCTGTACCTATTTTTATTCTTCCTGGTGCTGTATATAAAGAAATGAGGGGTGGCTCAAGACTTTTGCACAGTACTATATATTTTATTATAACACTACTAGCGGTACTAGTGTGGAGTGGTATCATAATTGAGATAATATAATTTCCCATGCTGTCAAAAGAATGTGTCACTTGTCTTTTTACTAAACTTGTACAGTTATATTGTCCTGATGTTGTGTATTATAGTTCACTGTGCAAAACTACAAACAGAGCCCTTTTTCCTTTTGTGCGTTCTTTCTGTAATTCTGTAAATCATGAATGTTGGAAAGACCTACGGCAGTGCCGTAAACTATTTGGTTTAGCGGTATCTTGATCTGTGTAAAACGTGTGTAAACTAATGTAGCATAACACGAGCTTAACCACAGATACTGACATGAGGATGTGTTAGCTGCTGCTAACCACTCCTTCTATTAGTCACATACTGCAGTGATCTGATATTAGATGCTGATGAACATTTCGGCTTCCTTAAAAAAACAGTTATGGAGGAATGTAATAAATTATTTCATATTCATCGTTTCTTAATACTGATCAGATCAAATGTACTTATAAAAAAAAAATTAAATCTTAAACGGGTCCTTGACTGAAAAATTGTGTTTTTGTAGGTTTTAACATTCTGAAATGTGTCTGTTGGTCACGTGATTATCAAGAAATATCAAAACACACAGCTTTTATATCAGGGATGTCAAACTCATTCCATGGAGGGTCAAGACCCTGCAGGTTTTACCTCCACCCAGTGTCTTCAACAGATGATTTCACTGAATTTTTTCCCTCTTGATTGCTGATCATTGAAAGCACCTGCTGAAGAGTCTGGGTGGAAGAGAAAACCTGAGGGTCTTGGCCCTCTGTGGAATGAATTCTTTCTCTCCAAAAAGCTGTTTTAACTCTTCTGGGTATTTATCTGCACGTCAAGAAATGGGAAATGTCTCATAAAGGTAAACGTCATTACCCTTGATACCTCCCCGCTGCTCTTTTCAGCCAGCCTAGCTGTCTGTCATGTAAATAGGAAGGAAGCCAAAGGCATTAGCTTAAGAGCTGGAGAACTCACTTACTAAGCGTGGTTCATATTGTTCAGTTCAACTGAATTCAGTTGAATTCAATTCAACTTTATTTATATAGCGCCATTTCACAACAATAGTCATCTCATAGCACTTTACATGTAGGGGAAACCCCCACAATTGCAAAAAGACCCCAGCAATCAGGCGATCCCCTGTGAGCAAGCATTTGGTGACAGTGGAGAGGAAAAACTCCCTTTTAGCAGGAAGAAACCTCCAGCAGAACCAGGCTCAGGGAGGAGCAGTCATCTGCTGCAATTGGCGGGGGGGGGGGGGTGAGGGGATGGAGAAGAAGAAATGAACAGACATGTAGAGAGCAAACAGCACAACGGGGACTCAATCTGTGGGAGAGAACAAACAGATGTTAATGACCAGCAAAAATATTTCATTGAGAGCGAAGAATGCAGTGAAGCCCAGTGCATTGTTGGCGATCCCCCGGCTGTCTAAACCTATTAACAGCATAACTAAAGGAGGGTTCAGGGGCACATGATCCCTCCTTAATTATAGGCTATATCAAAAAGGAAGGTTTTAACCCTATTCTTAAAAACAGAGATCGAGTCTGACTGCCGAATGTAGTCAATGGTTTGGGCTGATCATGTCTGGCTGGCTTCCTGTGGTAACACTTCCTGTGTTGCTGGCTGTCAGTGTGGTTAGCTCTCCTCACTCTCCTGAGGATTATTGCCTTTAATTGTATTTTAATCACTTTTTTCCATCTACTGTCACCTCTGACTTCTGTTTAACAAGCCTCCTGCACCTGTGTGCGCGCTCCGTGTCACCAAATCACCCTCTTTAGCCTTCTGTTCGCCTTTCACTGGTGTTTGTGTTAGCTTCGGGTTAGCCACTAGCTATAGCTGCTAGCTCTCCTTCCCCTTCTTCTTTGGTGGACTGTCTCAGATGTTTTGCTACACCTCTGCCTCTTTTAGTGATAATGGTAAATGTAATAAATGTTGTGTTTTTGAGGCGCTTGAGGCAAGGTTGGGTGATTTGGAATCCCGGCTCCACTGCATTGAAACACCGTCAGGGGCAGTTAATAATGACGGACTTCCCTTAAGTTGGATTCATGCTGCACCTCTGCTGTCCACGTACATCTAACTCGAAACCTCGTGTGACGAAATTTACGTCGTCATCTCCGCTCTGCTAGTGTCCACAGTGCTCGACCGCAGACGACCGTGTGCAGCCCAAATTTTGTGACCACGCCGCCTGCCCACGATCTGAACACGTTGAAAAGTGCATGTGCAAGACTGAACATCCCATTCACGAGGTGACGATATCGACACAGCATACCAACACAAAGTAGACAAAGAAGACAACAAGGAAGCGGAAGACGAGAATAAACATACATGAATCATGCATAAATACTTCAGCAGCAGCAGCATCTTGGAAAAGGAGTGAAAATCGGGAAATCAAGCAGCAGAAAGCAAGTAGCGTTTCTTTGTTGGTGAAAATCCTGGCATGTCAGCGCATTGGCGCTACCTATCGAGCGGGAGTGAAACTACAAATGATGGCTGTGCGCATGCGTCAACCACTTGGCCTAGATAGATGAAAAAAGTGAGCATGAACAGCGCCACATGCGTGCTGGGCTCGTCCAAAGCACACGCGGACCAACACAGACTAGAGGGGAAATGCAGCATAAATAAAGCTTTAGCTGCAGCATAGGGCCTGTTAGCCGTCCCCCGGCTTCCACCTCTCCTGAGCAGCCAGGAGAGAATGGGTGGGTGACGATGAGAAGGAAGCATAGTCGCAAGCCCCTGGTTCACCCACCAACCTTGTTTATGTTTCTAATCGCTTATCCCTTCTCAGTGACACACCTGCTGAAGAAAAAACTCTGATCACTGGTGACTCTATAGTCAGAAACGTGAGCCTAGAGCAGGGGTGGGCAGTGAGGGCCATTCCAGCGCAGATTTTCTGTTCCACCCAGTGTCTTCAGCAGGTGTTTTCAATTATTAGCGATCCTTGAAGCTGATCAGAGCAAACACCTGCTGAAGACACTGGGTGGAACAGAAAATCTGCAGTGGAATGGCCCTCCATGGCACATGATTGCCCACCCCTGGCCTAGAGACTCCAGCGGCCATGGCCAAATGCATTCCCGGGGCTAGAGCAGGCGACATCGAGTCAAATTTGAAAATGCTGGCTAAAAGTAACTGTAAATACTCCACAATTGTTATCCACGCCGGCATTAACGACATCCGACTCCAGCAGTCGGAAGTTACAAAATTTGGTGTGGAATCAGTGTGTGACTTTGTCAAAATGCTGTCTGCCTCTGTAGTATTCTCTGGGCCCCTCCCCAATCTGACCAGTGATGACATGTTTAGCTGCATGTCATCCTTCAACCGCTGGCTGTCTGTGTGGTGTCCTTCAAACAATGTGGGCTACATAGACAGTTGGAACTCATTTTGGGGAAAACTTGGTCTTATTAGACGAGACGGCATACATCCCACTTTGGATGGTGCGTCTCTTTTATCTAACAATCTGGCATCATTTTTATCCAAATTTCCAAAACCTTGACAACTCAGAGTTGGGACCAGGAAGCAGAGTCACAGTCTTACATGCCTCTCTGCAGCTCCTCTTCATCCGCTACCCCTCAACTTAGCCCCTGTCTCCCCCATCAGAGAATCATTGTCTGCTCCCTCCAAAGTAAATAAAGATATAATGTATAAGCATCCCAAAGTGATTAAACAAAAAGTTGGTAAAACTCAAATTAAACATGAAGCCTCTAAATTTAATGACTTGGCCTCTGTTCCTCCTCATAATTTAAAAATTAAATGTGGTTTGTTAAATATTAGGTCTCTAACTCCTAAGTCTCTGCTAGTCCATGATCTGTTAATTGATCATCACATTGATTTAATATCCCTTACAGAGACTTGGTTAGGGCAAGAGGATTATGTTGGTTTAAATGAACCAACTCCCTCTAGTTATTTAACTGTCAAAATCCCAGAAGTTCTGGTCATGGAGGAGGAGTAGCAACAATTTACCATTCCAAATTACTAGCTAATGTAAAGCAAAAAACATGTTATAATTCCTTTGAGGGCCTGGTCCTCAGTATTGGGCATTTTAGCAATTTTAGGCTAAACCCAAGTTTATTTGCCATAGTTTATCGTCCTCCCTCAGCCTACTCAGAGTCTTTATCCAAATTTGCTGAATTCTTAGCAGATTTAGTGCTCAAATCAGATAGAATAATTATAGTAGGGGACTTTAATATACATGTAGATGTAGATAGTGATTGCCTTAATATGGCATTTAATTCAATATTGGACTTGATGGGGTTTTCTCAGAAAGTAGGGAATTCTACCCATTATCTCCACCACACGTTGGACCTGGTTCTGACATATGGCATAGAAATAGAAAATCTGGTAGTGTCTCCTCATAACTCTGTACTGTTAAACCATTGTCTGTTAACCTTTGATTTTACTATTTCTGACTATTTGGCTCCTAAAGAAAAATATTACTACAGTAGATGCCTCTCAGATGATGCTGTTACCACATTTAAGCAGATTGTTTCCTCTATGCCATGTGTCAACACAACGGAGATAAGCTATGGAGAGCTTGCTCCTTCTGTAATTGCTAGCATGGTAGATAGTGTTACAGCTTTTCTGCGTCAGATTCTAGACATGGTGGCCCCTTTAAAAAAGAAAAAGTCTAATCAGAGATTTCTAACTCCTTGGTTCAACACAGAAACTTGTAGCTTAAAACAGAAGACTCTTCAATTAGAAAGAAAATGGCACTCCACTAATTTAGATGAAATCTATTAAGCTTGGAGAAATCATCTTTTAATTTATTAAAAATCTCTTAAGAAAGTTAAAACAAGTTATTATTCTGCATTAATAGAAGAGAACAAGAATAATTCCAGGTTTCTTTTCAGCACTGTAGCCAGGCTGACAGAGTCAGGACTGTCAGTCCTAGCATTCCCTTAGAGCAGTCCTTCTCAAATAGTGGGGCGTGCCCCCCTGGGGGGGCGCGATGCGATGCCGGGGGGGGGGGGGGCACGTGTGACCCCAGGGAACAGGCTTTGCTTTTGCCGTGTAAAGTGTAATTGCACATCCACGGCAGCAAGTGGTGCAGTGGCGCTCTCATTGTCGAAGTCTGTGCGGGAGTTTAAAACTTTTTAAATTGCTGTCAACAAACCCCTCGAGAGACACCATGGAGAAATATTTAACAGTAACGAAAAGAAAGGCGGAGAGAGACAGAGGTAAAGAGACAAATGAAAGTCTCCCAAAAGCTAAGACGAGGAAATATGACGAAGCTTATCTAGCGCTTGGCTTCACTGGGACTACGGTGGGAGACGAGGAGACCGGTGTGTTTACTGTCTGAAAGTGTTGGCAGCGGACAGCATGAAGCCAAATAAATTAAGACGTCACATTACATCCTCAACACGTTGATAAGCCGCTTGATTTCTTTCAGCGAAAACGTGCGGAGTACGGCCAACAATCATCCCACTTTGTGAACGCTACATCAGTAAACCAGCGAGCACTTTCAGCATCATTTAAAGTGGCGTACCAAATTGCGCAGTGCAAAAACCCCACACAATTGCAGAGGAGTTGATACTGCCTTTTTCTACCTTTTCTTCAGACTAAAATGTTAAATATATTGGTACTCCTGTGTTAATGTTCCAGATCAATTTACATTTAATATTGTAGCGAACTCAATATGAACACCCTACTTGGCTGGCTAAGTGGGTTGATCCTATTGGCGACACAGGTAGAGTGCGGGACTCCGGAGCGAGAGGCGTGAGTTCGAATCTCCCGGTGGGACGTTTCCATGTCGAGCAGCACGTTACAATATTATTTCTTGATTGAATTATTTTTCTCAGCATCAAATGGTTCAGTTGGTCAAAAATGTTTCTAGTTTAAATAAGGATTGACATATTTTTTATTTCAGGCACTTTGATGCACTTTAAGTTTTTTTTTTTCTGTTTTAGACTATAACAGGGTTTCTGTGTGGCAAAATAAAGTTAATATTTGTTGAAAGTTGATTTATATTGCTTTTTTCTTTTGTTAATGTTAAAAAGGATACAATTTTAGGTATACTTATACAATTTTTATAGATAATGATCTTATTTATAGTCACTGCGGCGAGTTGGGGGGGCGCGAAATATTTTGTCTTTCCTAGGGGGGGCTTTGCAAAAAATAATTGAGAAGCACTGCCTTAGAGCTTACTAGTCAGGACTTTATGAACTTTTTCAATAATAAAATTTCATCTATCAGAGATAAAATGTCAGATTCTTCCCACCATTAACTTAAATACAGTAACTACTACAACTCCTTCAATTGATATCTGTTTGGATGAGTTTACTCCAATTGACCTTTTAGAGTTAGATAAAATAATTTCCTCATCCAAGCCTTCAACTTGTCTTTTACACCGTATTCCTACCAGGTTATTTAAAGAAGTCTTCCCATTTATTGGTAGCTCTATTCTTCAAATAATCAATTCTTCATTGACAGTAGGCCATGTACCGCATGCTTTTAAAACAGCTGTCATTAAACCCTTACTCAAAAAGCGAACGCTGGATCCAGGAGTTTTAAAGTCCATCCATCCATCCATCTTCTTCCACTTAATCCTTTTCGGGTCGCGGGGGGGCTGGAGCCTATCCCGGCATCTTTGGGCGAGAGGCAGGGTACACCCTGGACAGATCGCCAGTCCATCGCAGGGCCAACACAGAGAGACAGACAACCATTCACTCTCACAGTCATACCTAAGGACAATTTAGAATCCCAAGTTTGATGCCAATTAACCTAACTTGCATGTTTTTGGCATGTGGGAGGAAACCGGAGAAATCCCAGAGTAAACCCACGCAGACACGGGGAAAGCATGCAAACTCCACACAGATCACTGTTGGTCGGGGGCTGGGATCGAACCCAGGATCCCCCGGCCAAGGGTGAGTTGCTGTGCTGCCGCAGTGCTAACCACTCCGCCACCGCGCTGCCCCCAGGAGTTTTAGCAAACTATAAAAAAAATCTATAATCTGCCTTTCATTTCAAAAATCTTAGAGTTGTTGCTACGCAATTATTTGACCACTTGCAGGGAAATGGTTTATTTGAAGAGTTTCAGTCTGGGTTTAGAATTCATCATAATTCTGAAACAGCTTTAGTGAAGGTCACTAATGACCTCCTTATCACATCTGATAATGGACTTGTTTCTGTACTTGTCCTTTGTTGCAGTGGTTTAGATCTTATTTATCTGATAGGTTCCAGTTTGTTCATGTCATTAATGAGTTTTCTTCCAACTCAAAGCTCAATCACGGAGTTCCACAGGGATCTATGCTAGGCTCTATTCGTTTTAGTTTATATATGCTTCCGCTAGGCGTCATTATTAGAAAGCACTATATACATTTTCATTGTTATGCAGATGACACACAATCATACCTGTCTATGAAGCCAGTTGATAGTAATCAATTAGCCAAGTTAGAGGCCTGTCTTAAGGAAATCAAACCTTGGACGACTTGTAATTTCCTGCAATTAAATTCAGAAAAGACTGAAGTCATTCTAGTTGGTCCAAAAAACCTTAGAAATACCTTTCCAAATCAAATTCTTAGTTTGGATGCAGTTACTCTTCCTCTTAATAGTTCTGTGAGGAATCTTGGAGTTATTTTTGATCAAGATCTTTTTTAATTCACATATTAAATTTGTTGCTAAGACTGCCTTCTATCATTTGTGTAATATTGCCAAGATTAGGAGCATCTTGTCTTAGAGTGATGCTGAGAAACTAATCCATGCTTTTGTTAGCTCTAGATTAGATTATTGTAACTCTTTATTATCAGGTTGTCCTAAAACATCTGTAAGAAGTCTTCAGCTGATCCAAAATGCTGCAGCAAGAGTTTTAACAGGTACTAGAAAGAGAGATCATATCTTTCCGGTTCTGGCCTCCCTTCATTGGCTTCCCATAGAGTTTAGAATTAAGTTTAAAATCCTTCTTACTTAGAAAGCTCTAAATAATCAGTCCCCTTCTTATTTAAAAGATCTGATGCTACCCTATTATCCTAACAGAGCACTACGCTCCCAAAATGCTGGATTAATTGTAATACCTAGAATCTCCAAAAGTGCAATGGGAGGCAGAGCCTTCAGTTATCAAGCTCCTCTCCTGTGGAACCAGCTGCCAATCTGGATTTGGGATATTGATATTTTCTTTTAATTTCAGTCACCCTAATGGGCATCCCTGTTTCCACCTGGTTGACTAATCCACAGTCGATAATCTATCTCGCATCATTCTGGCTTATTTTGGCATATTTTGGCATATTGTTATATTTTTGTCATGATGCTACATCGAGCCATTAGCATGACTTGGGCTAGACAGTCGGCGTCATCTGCATTAGGAGCTCGTCTTATCAGGGAGGAGGCGTCAGACAGGCTACCTGGCATTAGCATAACTATCGATGTGGCCGGTTTTGATCACTATTTTGTATAAATTCTCTGCACCTCCCACTGGAATCGTTGTTCATCTAACAACACTTGACCATAAACGTTGTTCTTAGACCTTATTTTAGCTTAATTTCTTGTAGTGTTATCTCTAAGCAGGGCCAAAAGCAGCAAGCTGAAACTAGCAGTTTAGCCACTTATTCACAAATGTTTCTGTGCTTATTGTACTCCAGAGACCGGTCATATCCTGTAACCACTGGAACCTTGTCCACCAGTGTTGCATTATTTCATTCATTCTTTAAGAGGCGTTACGTTAATTGGTACAGGCAAGATCTGAGCCAGTGCCATTGAGCAGGGATCTAGTCTGCTAAGATTAGCAATAGTGATGTAAAAGGGATTAATCCTTAGAGATTTAAAGAGACAATTACACAATTACAATTGTACTGCAATAACTAAATAATTAAAGAAAATTTGACCAAAATGTCACAAACATTTAATTGAGACATATGTGAGCTGTTAAATGTGGAAAAAGTTCAGTCAGTAACCCATTTTAATGAAGTGTTGCATGCAAGAATATGATGATCACCAAGAAAATGTGACAAAAAACAAGTTATAATAGTGACTTTTACGTATTCATCCTTACAGTTTTGATGCAGAAAACACAAAAGCCTCTGAAGACAGTGAAAACATATTTGAGTTTTTTCTGAATGCTGTCACATTACTGTACTTTGCACATTATTTCAAAAACAAAATAGAATGAAGTCTAATATATGGTTCTCATGGACGTCTCCATCCTCTTTTTCTTCCCATTAACAGTCTCAAGGGCAGCATGACCACAGCAAACATGAGACGAGTAAAAACGATGATCTGGTCACCACCTTTGACGGAGTGTGGAAGGGGCTCACGGCCTTGGCCGGAATCTACCTCCTCTTCATCATTGAGCACTGCATCGGCATGTTTAAGCACTATAAAGACCAACGTGTAAGTTGAGGTGACTCGGTCACTGATGAATTCCTCAAGCTTGCTTTGCATTGACTGAATATTTTTTTTTTTTTTTTTTTTTTAAATTTAACCACTTGCGCTCCGTTGTTCCGCGGGCGGGCAAGTCTCTGCGTCCTAGGACGCATAGTCCAGATTGTGGTGATGTAGGTGGTGATGGTGATGTAGTGGCGTCCAAGCGCCACTAAAAAAAAAAACTGCAGACACAGCCGCGAACAGATTAGTTCATCTGATTGACCTCTCATTCTACTAATAAGAGCCTTGAATTGGGTTTCTGAAACCTTGAAGAGCCAATGAATGAAAACCTAGGAAGGAGGACCCGCCTACTGTGAATGCAGGAGCCAATTGAAGCACAGAAATTCAGGCTGGGTGAAGAGAGATTTACTGCTGCAGCAGATGAAAACAAAGGACGCTGGACGAATCTGCTACAGACCCCGCAGCATGGAGACCACCCACAAGTGGGACCTGCACTCATTCCAGCAGAATAGACGTTTAGGGTTCTCTTCCGTCATCATAGACCGACGGAGGCCGACGACAAAGGTCGTAAATCATTCACCAAAATCGCAATATTGGAATTATGTTTTGATTGGGATCCACGAGCGGAGCAGTGTCGCGTTCGTCTGACAATGGGGAAGAGAAGTTCGCCAGGACTCTGCTGCTGTGAAGAGGTAAGGTGTTATAAGCTAAATTATTATTTCTCCCTGAAAACTGTAATCCAAAAATGACTTTTGACCGATCGGTAAATTACAACTGTACTGCGCACGAAGTACGAAGTGCGTGCGCCGCGATAAACGGTTCTTTTGCCGTGTTTGGATCGTGAACGCCGCCCCCCCCCCCCCCCCGCTGCAGAAGAGGAGCGGGGGGGGCGTTCACGGTCCGAACGCCCCCCGGTCTGCGGGGGGAAGCATATGAGTCTATTCCTTCATGTAGCGATGGCCATCTTCTGTAGCGGGGGGGGGGCAATCCCCCCCCACACACACACACACACAGTAGCGAGGGGGTGGGGGGGGAGCCACTGTGAAAACATGCAAGGAGTGTAATCCATCAAGTAGCGAGGGCCGAACAAGGACAACCCCCCCCCCCCACACACACACACACACACACACAGCCCTGAGTGTGACCTTTCATTACAGCCCAAAATGAAGATTCTACATTGAATTATTCAAAAGTTACAGACGTTTTTCCAAACTGTGCCATTTGGCACAGTTCCAAAATGCCTGGGAACAACCTGAGAACAAAGCTGTGTAAAATATTCATTTTTTGTGGTATTGTTACCAAATTTGGATCTCAGCTTGATAACACTTGGTTCTACATTTCTGTTGCATTTTCCAGCCAGATCGGACAGCTGTGTGTTATTTGCAAGCATTTGTATCCAAAAAAACACTGTGTCCAAATTTATTTTCTTCAAGTTCAGTATGTTTAGATGACTGTAACTCAGTGGCCGGAGCATGTAGAGAGATTATGTTTTTTTTTGCCAAAAAATTCAAAGTGTTTTCTTTTAAATGAGACCAACCCCATGAAGATGCTGCAAAGGGTTGAAGAACAGCTTTCGATTTACTTTGGGCACGTTATTTTTTGGCATTTTTAGGAAAATTGCCCGGAGTGCAAGGGGTTAAGTTTTTGTAAAGGGTATACAGGTCATTACAGCAATGCATTGTTTACATTTTCATCACATGTTCCCTTATTTTCTGATATCTGACAACATTGGAAGAATAATTATTACAACACCCCTTTTTTTTTTAAAGTGAAAGAAAAAATGAAATTAAAGAAAATAAAATAAAACAAACAAACAATCAAACAAAACAGCAAAAAACAAACAAAAAGAAAAATAAGTAAATAAAGGTAAAAGAGCATCTGAGTAGCGTTGGAACAAAGAGCGGAACCATTATTGAAATGGTATTTGTCAAAGATTAGATCTAATGGAAGACACATATGCGATCCAGGGTTGCCAAAAGTTCAAGAACCCATCCATGTCCTGTCTCAGTGCGAATGTCAACTTTTCCATCGAGTAAATGTCTTGAATCACGTTAATCCAATCTTCAGATGTAGGACAGTCCTTCAACATCCATTTTTTAGTTAGAGCTTTTTTACTTGCCAATATTAAAACATTGAATAAGTATTTTTCTCCTCGTCTTTCCAGTGAGTCCGGTAGTAAACCCAAATACAAAGTTACAAAAGAAAAGGGAACTGTTATTTTAAATATTTTCCCCAATATTGTCTGTACATTGGTCCAATATTGGTGGATAACTGGGCATGACCAAAACACATGAAAATGATTTGCAGTCTTTTCACCACACAAGCGCCAACAGTTCAACCCCTTATGGGTAAATTTGTTTTGTGCAGGTGTTCTGAAAAATCTTACCAAGTTTTTCCATCCAAATTCTCTCCACTGCAGGGATGAGGTACTTTTCCATTGCTGTTTATTTAGCTTTTCCCATATTTCCAGTTGTATAGTGAAATTCCCCTCTTTTTCCCATCTCTCTTTTATATATGATGTGTTGTCTCCTTTTAAGTCTTGAAGACCTTGGTATATTTTAGATATGTATCTGATCCCTGGGATCCCTTTATATGCCATTAAGAAGACCTTCAGAACACCTGACTGGGCCCTTTCCAAATCCTCCTTTTTAAGTATATTGTTTATGTGGTGTCTAAGCTGGAAGAACCTGTAAAGGTCTTGGTTTATTAGACCTTGTTTTTTTCAAATCTTCAAAACTTCTTAAAATTTGCCCTTTAAAAAAATCGTAATATTTTATCAGCCCTTTCTCCTTCCACTTTTTAAATCTGGTGTCTGTCTTATTAGGAGTAAAGTCTTGATCATAGGCAATCCATTGCAGAAGTCGATAGGGCTCTTTAGTTTGATTCTCTCTGACTATCTTAAACCAAATTTTTAGCGGGGTCTCTATCCACGGGTTAGTGTTATTCAAAAGTTTAGGTAAGGTATTGTTCCCTATTATCGCCTGTAGGGGGATGTCACTTGTTATTTGGCATTCGATCTCCTTCCATTGTGCAGTGTAGACTGGGCTACATATCTCTACTAAAGTTTTAATTTGTGCGGCTTTAAAGTAGTCCCTGATATTTGGCAGCGCAAGCCCACCTTTGTCTTTGTTTAGCTGTAAGGTTCTATATCTGATTCTAGGTCTCTTGCCCTGCCATATGAATCTTGAGATTCTTCTGTCCAGCTCCTGCCATGTTTTTTTGGGAGGTTCTACCGGTATTGTTTGGAAAAGGTATAGAAGACGTGGAAGTATATTCATTTTGACTGCTTCAATTCTTTGTGCAGTACCCAAGAATGGTATATTCCATCTTGCTAGGTCAGATTTTATTTTTGTCACCAGTGGATCATAGTTTAGTGATATAATTTTGTTGAGTTGTTTCGGGATATTGACCCCCAGATATTTCATAGATTCCGTCTCCCAGTTAGTTTTGAGTTTGCTTAGTGAATAATGATTTGGGTCATAGTTGAATGTTAAAACTTGGGTTTTATGCATGTTTAATTTGTACCCCGATAAATCTCCATACTCTGAAAAAACTGAGATTAGTTCTGGTAAAGAAGTGTACGGCTGCCCCAGGTATATTAAAATGTCATCAGCAAAGAGTGCTATTTTATGTTCCTTCTGACCAAGTGTAATACCCTGAATTTTTTGATTCTGTCTTATCCACTGGCTCAGAGGTTCTATGAAGATTGCAAAGAGCAGTGGAGACAGGGGGCAGCCCTGACGACATCCTCTTTCCAGCTCAAAAGATGATGATAAATTACCGTTAATCCTTATTTTAGCTGTTGGTTTTTTATATAATGCTTGTATAGTTCTAATGAAGTTGTTATGAAAATTGAAACTGGATAAGATTCTATATAGAAAAGACCAGTCAACCGAATCGAATGCTTTTTCAGCATCTAATCCCAATATGACTGCATTTAAGTTATTTTTTTTATATGATGAATTATGTGTAAAGTGCGTCTAATGTTGTCTTGTGTCTGTCTTTGTCTTATAAAACCTGTTTGGTCTAAATGAATTAGGTCTGTCAGTATATTTTCTAACCTTTTGGCAAGGATAGTGGTAAAAAGCTTATAGTCCTGATTTAATACACTGATTGGTCTGTAGTTGGAGCACTCGAGTTTATCCTTTTCAGGTTTAGGTATAACTGCAATGACCCCTTCTCTCCAGGAGGGGGGGATTTCCCCTGTGTGGAGGACATAGTTAAATATTTTCAGGAGGAGAGGAGATAGTTGCTGTTTAAAGGTTTTGTACCACTCTGCTGTATAGCCATCTGCTCCTGGGGATTTGTTAGCTTTAAGTTTCATAATTGCTTTTTCCAATTCTTTAGGTTGTATTTCTGACAGTAGTGTTTTATTTTGTGACTCCGTCAGTTGGGGAAGGTTTAATGTGTTTAGGAATGCCTCGGATGCGTTTTTATGTTTTTTGTGGGAGTATAAGTTCTTATAGTAATTCTCGAAGCTTTTAAGAATATCCTGAATTCTGAATTTTGTTTCCTTTTATACTGGGTCTCTGATTTTGTAGATTGCTCTTTCTGTTTGATGTTTCCTCAATTTATAGGCTAGCAATTTTGCCGATTTACTGCCTGCTTCATAGTATTTTTGTTTCAAAAATGTAAGTTTCTTCTGGATTTCTATTGTGTAGATCTCATTTATTTGGTTTTTAATTTCCTTAATCTTGAGCGAGTCAATAGAATGAGTGTTGCCTTTGTGTTCTTTTTCTAGGTTCTTAAGTTCTGACTCTAATGTGGATAGTTTTTCTTGTCTTAGCTTCTTTTGGGTTGCCAGTTTTGCAATAATCTTTCCCCTTATTACAGCTTTGCATGCATCCCGCAGTATTAAAAGGGATACTTCTCCATTATTGTTTTCTTCCAAATATCTGAGAATATCTGATTCCAATTCATCTTTCAGTGGTCCTTTCAGGACATTTGAATTCAACCTCCAAGAAAATGTATTATTTGTGTATTTTTGGATATTTAAGTCCATATAGATCGGACTGTGGTCAGAGAGATCCATCAGTCCTATTTTACATGTTTCTACTCTTCCAATGTCTCTATTAAACATAAAAAAATAGTCAATCCTTCAGTAAGATGAATGTGGCGTTGAGTAAAATGTATAGTCTTTTACACTGGGGATGAGTTCCCTCCACACATCGCAGATTCCCATTTCTTTTAGTAGCATCCGAGTCTTCCTGCTTTGGGTGTTATTTTGATGTGGAGAATTACCAGAAGCATCCCAGTATGGATTCAGTCTTAGATTGAAGTCCCCACCACATATCACTAAACCTTGAGCTTTAGTTATCATTAGGTCAAATACATTTTTATAAAATTTCCAGTTAGCCCCTGGGGGTGCATATACATTCAGCAGGGTGATATCTTCTCCCTCTAGCCGCCCAGTTACCAAACTGTATCTCCCTTCTTTATCTTTGTGTTCTGATTTTTTTCCAAATGTAATTTTGGTAGATATCAATGTCGCTACTCCCCTCCTCCTCCCTGACTTATATGAAGATGAAGAGATCATTTTAAACCCTTGTCTACTGAGTTTAGTGTGCTCCACGTCTGTTAGGTGGGTTTCTTGTAGAAATATTATTCCTGCTTTGTCTTTTTTCATTTTGCCTAGAATCTTGGAGGTTCCAAGGTTGTCATAGCCAGGAGCGGCACTGGGGTTAAGCTCCCAGTGCTCATAAAATGCTCCTTACGGCGTGCGTCTCGAAAAGCCTCTGACAACTAAGTCCAACTTCTAGCCTGCCCGTGTGGTTTAGTCTCTAAGCCCGGTGGAACTGCTTTTACTAATAGGAGAAGGGGCGAGGGCGGATCTCTGGCGCCTTAAAACCAGATGCTTCGGGTAGATGGTGGCTCATCAACCTGGGAAGGTAGTCCATCTAGGGGAAGGTAAACCCTGATTTCAAACCTCCGCTGCCTTGCGGCACACCCGGTCACAGGAAAGGCTTCGGGAGTCAACCCTGAGGAAAAATCCGGAGTCGGAGCCCCTAAGGCAGTTCTCTGTTGTGCTCAACATCGTTCTGGCAGCTCCTGCGACGGCGCTGGTGCCAAACTATAGCAGCCCTGCTGTTCCTTTGGATTCATCAGTGACGTGGAGAGGGGGGACATGCTGCATGGGTAACATCTTGTCCTCCATATCTTCCTGCCCAGGCTTGAATCCTACCAACGCCCAACGCTGGAAGGTAGAACACCGGTGCGCATCGGCCTGTTCAGCCACAGGCGGTGCTGTTCCAGCAGAGTAGACGTTTAGGATTCTCTTCCATGGTCATCATAGACCGACGGAGGCCGACAAAAAGAATCTTGGATCTTTTAACTGGATTCAGGATTCCTTTTACA
Organism: Pholidichthys leucotaenia; assembly: GCA_020510985.1. NCBI lineage: Eukaryota > Metazoa > Chordata > Actinopteri > Cichliformes > Pholidichthyidae > Pholidichthys > Pholidichthys leucotaenia. The sequence continues at coordinate 154,818,308 of CM035841.1, forward strand.
TTATATGAAATTATTTTGGTTACACCCTGTTTCTCCATTGTGTTGTTTTGTTTAGTATAACTGTGTGGTGGCCCTCTTTTGTGCTACTCAGAAACTGAAAGAACATTAAGAACAAGAAAAACATTAAGAACATAGTGTATAAAACTTTAAAACAAAAAACTGTCAAAAGAACTTCCTGAGCTGAGGTCTTTTTAAAGACCCTGGAAGAGCCTTGATGGAGTGTAGGCTCTGAGGGAAATTCCTCAAACTCTGTTATGTGTTGAGGGCCCTCTCTTACCCCTGTAAGTTGACCCATGCTTTTAACGTGAGTTTCAGAACCCAGTCCGAACTTGTAATGATTTTTTTTTTCCCTTTATGCCTATACCCTGTGAAATTGTGTGCAGCCTCCCACCCCCATCGCAGCAAACATTCACGCAAGAACAGTATTTGTTAGTGTGAGGAGAACATGTGGATTATTGTCACATTTCTGTTTTAACAAGTTTTTTTTGTTTTTTTTTTTAAATTAAAAAGACTTATTTGTTTCAAATATTATGACTGTTCCATGAAATGTTTTACCACATGCTGAGTATGCATCTCCTTTAATGTTTGTTACCTTGTATGAGGGGGGTTGGATGTGCAGATTGACTCAAAAAAAAATGGTCGCTATTCCAACCTGAAAACGGCCAGTTTATCCGCGACGCTCTGGCGCTGGGTTTCCCGCTGCTGGCCCGTGGATTTTGAAGGTCTCTGTGTTGTCCATGTTTGAGATTTGATCTTATCACTTGGGTCTGCTGCGGGTTTAAATACCGTTACCGGGAGCCCTCTTCTCGCCATGTCAGCTGTTGCTTCTTCCGCCGAATTATAGAGACATGTTTCTTCACCGTAGAAGACCCTTAACTTCGCAGGAAATGGCGTCTGAAAACGCAGTTTCTTCTCAGGTAGTACCTTTTTGGCGTCATTGTATTCCCTGCGCTTTTTAAGGACCTCCGGGGCGTAATCGTGTTCCACGAAGACTTTTCTCTCCTGGTGCATAAATCCTTTTTTCTGCCAAGCCAGTCTTACAACCTCTTGTTTTATTTTGAAATTGGAAAATCTTACCAACACTGAACGTGGGGGCGCTTCCGCCGCTGGCTTAGCGGCTAATGAACGATGTGCCTTTTCTATCTTCAAGTCGGTGGTTTGTGGAATATCCAATTTCTCTCTTAGTAAAGATTCCACGCATTCTGCCATTGAGTTAAAACCATCTTCGGCTCCTTCTATCAGACCTTGAATTCTTATATTGTCTCTTCTCTGTCTTCCTTCTTGGTCGGTTAGCTTAGCCTCTATAGATGCTTGTCTTTTGCGTAGGTCCAGCACAGAATCTTCGAGCACTTTTATTTGTTCCTCTGCTTCCAAGATTCGGTTCTCGGCCTGGTCCACTCTGCTGTTTGTCCTTTTCAATTCGTCTCTGAATTCACGAAATTCGGCCGAAACCTCTCGGCGAAATCGTCGTAGTTCTTCAAATAGCGTTTTCAAGCTAATCTTCTTATTAGCCACAACTAGTTCCTCGTCTTCTGAACGGAAATCTTCCAGTTCAGATTCTCCGGCCGATACGTGTCCTGGCCTGGAAAATTTCAGTTTCTTCTGTTTTCCTTTAGACATGATGATTTTGTCTTTTGATTTTCACTCCTCCAAAAATCCGTTAAGTTTGATTTTCAAGGTATTTTCTTGGATTGGGTCTGAGAGCTTCAGCGTTAAGCTGCAGTCACCATGGCGTCCCTGACTGAATATTTTAAAACTAGAGTGTACATTGTTCTACAGGTTGTGATGATTAAAGTTGAAAGGCAGAGAGAATCCAAAGAGAAAGAAAAACTTTATAGCAGTAGTCTAAGGAAGTTTTAAAATGCTGGCTGATAAAAACAAAAAAGTTATGTCTTTGCTCACAGGGCATGAAGAAGACTGGTGAGGATGGCAAGATCGGAAGGAAGTTGTCAGATCACAAGTTAAATCGGCGCTCAGATGCAGAGTGGCTGCACCTGAAGCCACTCAGTGAAGGTGAGACGTGTTTGGTCGTGAAATTCTTACAGTTTTTATGGCCAATATTAACTTTTCTTCTCATTTAGACCCCGACAGCACAGTCGTCTCCTGCGACAACGGTCACAACGACACGCAGCTCACAGAACTCCAGACGCCCGACTCTCCCACCAACAAGACGCCACTGGCACCTACAAACCCTCAGCAGTCACCCAGCAAGGAGAGTGCTCATAAAGCCAAGCAGCACAGACACAGACACTCACACGGTCACGGTCACTCTCACGGAGGAAACTGCCACTCGGACCAGGAGATGAAGGATGCGGGGATCGCCAGCATCGCCTGGATGGTCATAATGGGAGACGGCATGCATAATTTTAGTGACGGCCTCGCCATAGGTAACTAATTCTCAGTTTCTAACTTTTCAGCAATGGTGGTCGTATGAAGAATTTCTGCTGAAATTCACAAATGTGTTCAGAAACGTATTTCATGATACCAGATTTCATGTTAGGAAAACAGAATTTAATTTCTATTTTTTATTAATTTTAGCCTACTGAAAAATATGTCCATGTACACACTCCATACTTGATCGGAGCTCCTTTTGCATGAATTACTACATCAGTGCGACATGGCATGGAGGCGATCAGCCTGTGGTGCTGCTGAGGTGTTATGGAGGCCTAGGTTGCTTTGATAGCGGCCTTCAGCTCATCTGCTTTGTGGGATCTGGTGTCTCTCATCTTCCTCTTGACAAAGCGGTTTAGGTCAGGAGAGTTTGCTGGCCAGTCAAGCACAGTGATATCATGGTCATTAAACCAGGTTTTGGTACTTTTGGCAGTGTGGGCAGGTACCAAGTCCTGTTGGAAAATGAAACCAGCATCTCCATAAAGCTTGTCAGCAGAGGGAAGCATGAAGTGCTCTAAAATTTCCTGGTAGACGGCTGCACTGACTTTGGACTTAATAACACACAGTGGGCCAACACCAGCAGATGACATGGCTCCTCTCATTTGGAAATCAGAGTCTGGAGGAAGAATGGAGAGGCACAGAATCCAAGTTGCTTGAGGTCCAGTGTGAATGTTCCACAGTCACTGGTCAGCTGGGACATGATGCCATTTAGATATGAGTTTTGACTTCCTGATGTAGGAGAAACCCACCATGAATAACAACTCCAGTTAAAAAAAAAAAAGCAAAGCAAATTAAAGTGATCACAATTATAAGGAAGGGGCTGGTAACTTTAACTTGGATAAAGTCTGCAAAGGCATCACACATTGAGTAACGTTCTATCTTTCTTTTTCGCCCACCTTCCTCCTCTCTCCCTCCTCATCTCTCTAAACCTCTTCTGTTCATCTCATTACTCTCTCATCTCTACTTTCCTTCTCCCGCATATTTCCTCTTTCCTTGCCTTGAGACTTTTCTCACTCAATCTCCTCTGAATATCTCCAGAAAGTTGTTTTGTTTTTCTAGTAGGATTGGTGGAGGGAGAATTAAATGGTTTGGGGGGCAGTTTGGGCCCTGGAGCTTTATTTTGCCCATACATGTTATAAGGAGGTAATTAAGTGTCAAATTATTTCTTGGTTGGGAGTAGTAATTTCCTGCAGTCTTGCCCTCACTGCAGCTTTTAGTGTAGAGAGAAACTTCAGGAAGTCTGGACGAGTCATTTCCTCCTGTTTTCAGTCTGAACTAAGTTAAGAGTTTTATTACTAAAGCTCTGTATCTAACGGACAGACACACAAGGTGAATCCATCTTCATCTAACTCCTGATTTCCCTCTCTTCAGGTGCAGCGTTCAGTGCAAACCTGACAGGTGGCATCAGTACATCAGTGGCTGTTTTCTGCCACGAATTACCTCATGAACTCGGTAAGTTCTGCAAGAGAACGTGTAAAAGAAAAAGAAAGCTACCGCTTTGATCATTACACACAAGACAGGACATACTTCATTTATTCAACAAGTAGAACAGAGCTGTTTTCTGAAGCCTCTGCGGTTGGTTCACATAATGATAATCAGTGTCTGAATCACAGCGCCATGCAAAGCAGCTCTCTTCTTACTTGAACTGAAACTTTAATCAGTATGAGTATGGTGACCCAACGGTCCCATGGAACCCATTAAAGAAACAAGCGGTGTCAATAATCAGCTCTCTCCCCTCACTCCAGAAAAATGCACCTTCTTTTCCATCATTAAGGACTTTTTTCTGACGATCTGCTGATATGAGATGATGCTCTGAGCGTGGCACGCACACAACACATCTGCCTGCTCTCTTGATTTGCATTGAATCGCTTTTCTCCGAGGACCCCTTTTGATTTGGCTTGATTCAACAAGAGTGCGCAGTTTTGTTGGGAGTCATGTGGCTTTTTTTTTTCCTCTGCAGTATCTCCTCAGCCTCTTTTGTTTACAGAGAGAAAAAGGAGTGGAGAGAGTGGGGTGAAAGAAGACAGACAATGGGCCCATCCACAGCAGATCAGTACTGATGATGTGTCTCGCCGTGCTGCGGCAGCTTCATTGCCTCGTTTGTGTGCTTGATGAATAGAGTAGTGTCAATTACTGCAGTGTGTAAAGCAGTGAATAATAGCCTGGGTTTGTCTGGCTGCTGCTCCTTGTGTTTATCAACAGGATGCTGGCCTTCACTTATTGGTGTGTTCAGGGGAAAAATAAAGAAAGGAGATAAACATTTACGTAAAGGTCCCATTAACAGCAGCGTTGTGTTTTTGTACTTTTAACCTTCTAAAATGCGACAGTGGGTCAACTGTGCTACTAAAATACTAAATCACTCGCTTCACAAACACGCATTCCCTTTATTTAGTTAACATCTTAAATGCTTCCTGTTCCTTTTATGACATCACAAACCAACAAAAGCAAAACAAACACCTTGACTGTTTTGTTACTTATGACTGGCCCACACAGGAAACCTTTACCAAGTCAGATTACGGGTTCATCAAGGACCAAGCAGAACATTTTATTTCGTTTTCTGATGTCCTGTAAAACAACAGAAATGTCGTTTAATCCTTGAAACTATCAATTTGAAACAATTTTCTTGTAAATTTATATTTTTCATATAACTATCCATTTTCCCCTTGTAATTATTATTATCATGTTTTTGACCTGTTTGTTCATTCATTTGGCATTTTCTGTTGTCACCACTATAGCTTCTACATTTCTGATCGGATTCACTTCGTATTTATACAGAAGCTTTGACTCAATTGAGGGGTTCCATTTTTGGGGAGTGAGACTTTTTTCCCAACCATTTTATGCTGATTACAGGTCTCATTAGGAGCCCCTGATATGCAGCTGCATATCAGCTTGCTCACTAAGGTTCTTTATTTTTTCCTAAATTTACAGCTGTTCTCATAAATTTAGCTTTTTTCCATTTAGATTTGCAATCTATGTCATGTACATTTGCTTTTTTCATATATATATATATATATATATATACTGTATATATATATGCAAATTTATTTATGTAAATGACTCATTCCAGCGAAGCAGGAGCTAATGCGATGACGCTGCATCCGTCCACTGTCACATTTCATGAGAATCGCTACTCCTCCTAGGAATTTGCCCCTATGCTCACCAAACTCACTCACTGTGATCCTCAGGGGGGTCTGCATCGAGGTTATGCTTAGGGTCAAGGTCAAAGGTCTGGAGATCTGGGCGTTATGATTTCACAAAAAAACATTACTCCCCCTAGGCCAGGGGTGTCCAGTCATGTGCCATGGAGGGCCAAGACCCTGCGGGCTTTACAACTAGGGCTGCACGATTATGGCCAAAATGATGATCGTGATTATTTTTGATCAGTAATGAAATCACAATTATTCATTAACTTTAGGGAAAAACTCAGATTACTTTTTTTTTTTTTTTAAATTCATCCTATTTACCATTTGCTAGATGAAGCCTATGGCCAAAGCACCGGAGCCTCGTCCATTTATTTAGAGAAGTTGCCTTGACGACATAAGATCCACTGTCTGTTGTTATGCAGACTAGTCCCTCCTCCTGCAAGCTCCAAGATGATTGCGCTTTCCTCAGTCCGTGGCTATAGCTTCTCCTGTGTGGTCTCGTGGGAAAAACGATGTCTACAAGCATCAACTCTTCATTTTAAAATCTCCATCAATGTAGTGAATTGTCAGGGACAGGTAGGGCTCCGTTCTGCTTGACCATAGGTTAGTTGCAGAGTACTCGGCAGTTGAGATATCCATCTGTATTTTTCATACAGCGCAGGTAATGCAATTTTGGAGAATCACGTGGGCATCACATATTTCTTGTCCAATGTCTTGACCCTGTTTCTGAAGCCTTCGTCACGCATACAGTATTTAGTGGACACATGTCTTTGGCCAAATAAAACGCTATTGCATCAGTTACTTTAGCGTGTCTTTGGGAGGCGGATGGATACAGTGAAGCTCAGTCCAGGGTCGATACTATGGTTGCCTGGGTCGGCGCCGGACACAGACTGATTTAGTGAAGTGATATTCGCTTTAGCCTTCAAGCATTTATCGTACTTGTGTTTGTGGTGTTTTTTCAGGTGGTTGAATAAGTTAGTTGTGTTGTCGTGCGGCGCAGACACAGCTCTATGGCACTCTTTGCATATAATTTCTTTTTAGTCAGCATCACTTGCCCTGAATCCAAAACACATCCAGACAACAGATGATTATCCTTTCAAGGCACTAGCTCCTCACTTCGACATGTTGCTGTACTGTCACCTTCTGCTCCCGACATCTGGTTTGTGTTTCTCCGAAAACTTGAGGCTGCCCTTGCTTGTCACTTCTGCAGCTTAATGTTGCCCTAACATGCGTTCTCCTCCTAGTGGTCGGCTGGCTGTTGGTTGAGAAAATGCTTGATTTGATATGCAGCAGAGTCCGCATTTTAACTGTCCGTATCGCTGACGATCACGTTAATTTAATTGTGGCAGCCTAAATCGTGATCGCGATCAAAATTTGATTAATTGTGCAGCCCTAGCTTTACCTGCAACCAGTATCTTCAACAGCAGATTTCACTGAAATTCTTCCCACTGGTTGCTGATAAGTGAAAACACCTGCTGAAGAGACTGGGTGGCCCTCCATGGCACATGATTGGACACCCCTCCCCTATAGTCCATTGACCTTGACCTTAAGCACATCCTAGATGGGTCTGCATCCAGGTTGTGCTTAAGGTCAAAGTCAACGGTCAGCAGATCTGAGCACACTCCAGATGATGTCATCAGGCCAGAATATTAAAGCAATTATTGGGGGGAAAAGCATCTGAATACTAAATTTGAAAACCAGTGTAAGAAATGCATACTTGGGTACAGCCTTAAAAATGAATCCCTGTAAAAGACACAATGTGGGACCGTTGAAGGCTGTTTTATACCTTTACCTATTTTAACTAGCAGACGATCTGTTATTATTTGCTGTGTCTGGTGGGTATCACACTTTCCCATAGCTGATTCTTGTCCAATAATTTTTCCTTTTATTGCTATTTTCTCTCAGTTGTACTCAAGTTTCCAGATGGCTAACTGCAGCCCGGAGTCTCGTCTCTGGCGGCATGTGAAGTTATGCTAGATCGGTCTCTTTGTCCCAGAGTAATTTCATACTTCCTGTTGATCGTGCGCTTGTTCTTGAGCAGCACTCACCACCGTGCTTTCACCCCTGTCGGGCCGCTTGTCAGACCAATGCGGCAGTTTGACAAGTGCACCTCTCAGCTCGTCCCAAACACACACACAAAAAAAAAAACATCCTGAGACTGGCAGCTGGATGGAAAAGATGATGATTATGAGGGTTCTTTAACCACCCAGAGTGAAGCTAATTGGCAGTGATGGGTGTGTTAATTGCGGTAGATGAGGCGGCGGCAGGCGTGTCTGAGTGTCTGACGGTTTGGAACCAGCTAGGCAGGAAACACCAGAGTACATTGGAGAGGGGAAAATGCCGTTGAAGAGGGTGTGTGTGTACCGTCTCTCTTTCTCTCTTAAGTTCTTCCTCTTTTCTCCTGGGTTGATTGATGGATGAGAGCAGAGTGGTAATATATTCATTGTGGTAATTAGCGAGGAAAAGAGGCCGCTTGTTACACGGCGGAGGAAATGTAGGCCACCCCCCCCTCCTCTGTATTCATCGAGCTCTCCAAATCCAGGGCATTTCCGCCGAGACTCGGGCCGCTCCTCACATTTGGCCCGGCAATGATTGAAAGGGGAAGAGAGGCTGCAGCATACATATGCAGTCATAGGTATAAGAAGAGCAGCTCTGGATTTCACCCACACTGAGACAGACTAGGGGAGGGAGGTTTGTTCAGAACAGGTTCACCTAATCACCGAAGGAAGAGGAGGAATTGACTGGAAACATGATAAAAAAGGTAAAGAAGGAACAGAACATAAACAGAACATTCTTCCTTCATTTTAGTGGATTATGTAGGATTGTTGTGACATTATGTGGTCTGCACAGTCACAGCCCAAAGTCCTCCTGCACAGGTGTTCTCGCCCATAGAATCTAGAACTACAAATCTACCTGAAACGTCTAATTTGGATTTGCTGTTCTCACGTCACACTCTATAGACCTGCCCCCCTGGCTTGTCTTGAACAGTCTCAGTATTTATAACTCAAGCAGGAGAGGAATCAGGCATTGACCTTTTGCAGTGAATGTTACAAGTCACATCTACAGTGCTACTATGAGTTAGCTCAGCGGCCCAGCGGGGCTGATTTAGAGCTCTTCTCTGTACATTCTAGTCTCCCCACAAGACATGCGTGTTCCCAGCTTGTTCATTTATCCACAGTGTATGATGTGTCTCACACCATTCTGGCTTACTTTATTTTTGGGCCAGCATGACCAATTAATAATTGGACCTTTAGCATGTTAGCTCAGTGATGTTAATTGGCATGACCAGAGGTTTTTGCTGTAAATTATAGTAACCACAGTATACCAGTTTGTTCATTAATCCACATATACATAATCATGCTCAAATCTGTCTTATTTTGTTATCTTTTGGCTGTTGTAGCTGCGTAGATTTGGCTGTTATTGTTTTTTGGGCTGCATGCCAGTGACGGTGTTTTCTGACCAAGAAGAGATGAGGCTGCTAGCCTTTAGCTTAGCTACAGGTCTGTTTTCAATATGTTCTTGCTAGATACCAGTCTTCCCAGCTGGAACATCTGCCAATTCCCTGACCATATATTTCATTCATAGATGTTATTTCAGGTTATTTTACTGTAGCTTATTATGCTCTAGCCCGTATACCACCTTGATCAGCAGCAATTAGCTGCCATTAGCCAAGCTATGCCAAGCTGGTGCGGATGGGACACTGTTGACTTCAACTGGGGATATCGTTGGGCGGTGGAAGGAATACTTCGAGGATCTCCTCAATCCCACTGATACGCCTTCCACAGAGGAAGCAGGGTTTGGGGACGAGGGGGATGACTCGCCTATCACAGGGGCTGAGGTCGCCAAGGTGGTTAAAAATCTCCTTGGTGGCCGGGCCCCGGGGGTGGACGAGATTCGCCCTGAGTACCTCAAGGCCCTGGATGTTGTTGGGTTGTCATGGTTGACACGCCTCTGCAACATTGCGTGGAGGTCGGGGGCAGTGCCTTTGGCATGGCAAACCGGGGTGGTGGTTCCTCTCTTCAAAAAAGGGGACCGGAGGGTGTGCTCCAACTTTAGAGGGATCACACTCCTCAGCCTCCCTGGGAAGGTCTATGCCAAGGTACTGGAGAGGAGAGTCCGGCCGTTGGTCGAACCTCGGATTCAGGAGGAGCAATGTGGTTTTCGTCCTGGCCGTGGCACATCGGACCAGCTCTTTACCCTCTCGAGAATTCTTGAGGGTTCATGGGAGTTTGCCCAACCAGTTTACATGTGTTTTGTGGACTTGGAGAAGGCATTTGACCGCGTCCCTCGTGGATTTTTGTGGGGGGTGCTTCGGGAGTATGGGGTATCGGGCTTGTTGTTACGAGCTATTCGGTCTCTGTATGACCGTTGTGAGAGTTTGGTTCGTATTGCCAACACTCGGTCGGAGTCATTCCCAGTGAGAGTTGGACTCCGCCAGGGCTGCCCTTTGTCACCGATCCTGTTCATAATTTTTATGGACAGGATTTCTAGGCGCAGCCAGGGAATGGAGGGTGTCATGCTTGGTGACCACAGGATCTCATCTCTGTTGTTTGCAGATGATGTTGTCCTGTTGGCTTCATCCAGCAATGACCTACAGCTCTTGCTGGGACGGTTTTCCGCTGAGTGTGAAGCGGCTGGGATGAGAATCAGCACCTCCAAGTCCGAGTCCATGGTCTTCAGCCGGAAAAAGGTGGATTGTCCTCTCCGGGTTGGGGACAGGCTCCTGCCCCAAGTGGAGGAGTTTAAGTATCTTGGGGTCTTGTTCACGAGTGAGGGGAAAATGGAGCGAGAGATCGACAGACGGATCGGAGCAGCATCTGCAGTGATGCGGACGTTGTACCGGTCTGTTGTGGTGAAGAGGGAGCTGAGTTCTAAGGCAAAGCTGTCGATTTACCAGTCAATCTACGTTCCTACTCTCACCTATGGTCACGAGCTTTGGGTAATGACCGAAAGAACGAGATCGCGGATACAAGCGGCGGAAATGAGCTTTCTCCGTAGGATTGCTGGACTCACCCTCAGAGATAGGGTGAGGAGCTCAGTCATCCGGGAGAGGCTCAGAGTAGAACCGCTGCTCCTCCACATTGAAAGGAGTCAGTTGAGGTGGTATGGGCATCTGATTAGGATGCCTCCTGGACGCCTCCCACTTGAGGTGTTTCAGGTACGTCCCACTGGGAGGAGACCCCGGGGCAGACCCAGGACTCGGTGGAGAGACTATGTCTCCCAGCTGGTCTGGGAACGCCTTGGTATCCCCTCTGAAGAGCTGGAGCAGGTGGCTGGGGAGAGGGAAGTCTGGGCTTCTCTGCTTGAACTGCTGCCTCCGCGACCCGGACCTCCGGAAAAGCGGTAGAAGATGGATGGATGGATGGATAGCCAAGCTAACCATTCACTCATTTGAGATTGTGTCTGTGCTTAATACACCTCAGATACTGGTCATATCATTGACCACACAAACCACACACCCCTGTCTGATGATGCTTTATTTGGGCTTTTACATTCTCACATTTAAACCATTTGCATGTTAGTGTTAGTCTAACTATCAGTTAGCACCTGCTTCAATGCGACATTGCTGTCAGTACACAGATCTCACTGCGATGGACTGGGGATCTGTCCAGGATGTATCCTGCCTCTCGCCCAAAGATGCTGAGATAGGCTCCAGCCCCCCCCCCCCCCCCCCCAGACAAAAAGGATTAAGCTAAGCGGAAGAAGATGGATGGATGGAGCTACCAGAGAGGGAGGGTGGGGTGAACTGCAGCTCTTTAGGATTTGAAATGCCATGAAACAACTCCTTTTGATGAAAACTCCTTCAACTGTGCAGTAACTTGTACTGCAGTGATTAAACATTGAGTTGTTTTGACCACAATATGTCACAAACGTTTCATTAACACCTCTGGGAGCTGTGTAAACATATGGAAAACATGCATAATGGGCACTTTAAAGCCTTAGCCTTGAACTGTCCTGACATTTGCCCTTCAAGTTTTGTGAAAATACTATGTATGAAATCTTCATATCATCACTGTTGGGTGAAAACTTTTTTTTTAGCTAATATCAAACCAAGGATATTGTTAAAGGCCTGACATTAGAAAAGCCATGTGCATAAATCTTGTACCAACTCAGTCATTCAGAAAATACAGGGCTTTTCTCATTGAATTATGTCTGCTTGGGAGATGCGAAGTTTGCGCCGACAATGACAATGTGGAGCTTTGGAAATTTACAGTTAACATTTTTTTGTCTTTTAATATAATAGAAAAGTAAATGAGCATGTCTTTTTCTCATACATTTGCAACTTTTTTCAGCATTTTCGTGTAAATTTGAAGCTTTTTCTTATCTCCCAAAGTTGCAAGCTTGTCCCTTAAATTTGTGTCTTTTTCCTGTCAAGTTTGTTTTGTGGGGGTAGAGTCTCAGGTTTTTTACTTGAATAACATTTAGCTACAACATCAGTCTTGCAAGCTTGATTGACGACCCAAAGATTGGAGCAATTCAGTTTTAGTAAATATTTAGACAAGGATAATTCTAATGTGTGGGCAGCTTGGTGGTGCAGTGGTTGGCACTGTGGCAGCACAGCACAAGAAGGTTGTGGGTTCAATCCCACCCCTGGCCACTGGTGACCTTTCTGTGAGGAGTTTGCATGTTCTCCCAGTGTCTACGTGGGTTTTCACCTGGCACTCCAGTTTCCTCCCACAGTCCAAAGGCATGCACGTTAGGTTAACTGGCATCAACTGGAGATGAATGTGTGAGTGAATGGTTGTCTGTCTCTCTGTGATGGACTGGTGATTTGTCCCCGGGTGTACCCTGCCTCTCGCCCAAAGATGATGGGATAGGCTCCAGCCCCCCAGCCCGAAAACGATTAAGCAGTTGAAGATGAATTATTGTAATGTGGTCACATTGTTTTTGTGCATGTAAGCTCTTAAATGTGATCAAGTGGTCTTAAAAATGTCTCCAGAAGTCCATGTTATTTGACAAACATCCAGTATTGCACATGTAAATCATTATCTGCAGCTGAATTCTGTGCCATCTCAGTGATAATTTTTTTATATCAAATAATTAAATCACTGCTTTGACTCTACAAACTGAACATAGTGGTAAAATGAACCTTTCTGTTTGTGACACAGGCTGTATTTTAGTCTCTCTGTGGGATTTCAGTGATGCCGTTTAAACAAGCGTGTCTCTTGGCCGACAGGTGACTTTGCAGTGCTGCTGAAAGCCGGCATGTCTGTGAAGCAAGCCATCGTCTACAATCTGCTGTCCGCCCTCATGGCCTACGTTGGCATGCTCATTGGCACGGCCGTGGGCCAGTACACGCACAATGTCACCAGCTGGATCTTCGCCATTACAGCTGGCATGTTCCTTTATGTGGCTCTGGTGGATATGGTGAGTTGGCTCGGTGCGCTCCACAGCCCAAAATGTTAATTGTCCCTCACAACACAGTGTCTCCTCTCCCAGTCTGTTCCTCCTCTGTGCTAATCCCAGAAAGTCTGTTTCTGATCCCAGACCGTCACTTTGTGTCTTTCACAGCTGCCAGAAATGCTTCATGGGGACAGTGAGGACCACAAGCGCTGCCAGCTGGGACACTTTATCCTGCAGAACCTGGGCATGCTGACTGGGTTCGGCATCATGCTGCTCATCGCTATATTCGAAGAACGCATTGTTTTCGACTTTGGCTTCTAGTGGAGGACAGAGTGGAAGTGAAGGAGGGGAGAGCTGGATGTATCAGTGTTGCTCTTGGCCTTAACTTGCTTTGTTTGCAATGTAAGGGCCCAGTCTTGCATGCCATGTGAGTCTCGCTCATGGCCCGTGCCTCCATTCAAAACATGCAGCGACCGCTTATGCATTATCTCACGACTCTCCTAGTGATGTTTATACGCCGCTCATCCATCACCTCTCCTCTGTCAGTTCCCATCTGTCTGCTCCCTGTGACGTAAAAAAAAAAAAGACAGAAGAGCAAAGCTGCCCCCCCAACCAGGATCTGGTTCTCCTACTCTGAACCAGTCTAAAAAATAGCTGTAGATAGTGAGGTGGTGCAGAGGCAGCTGTCACGGCCCAGCAACCTGCCGCCCATCCATCATCACCTGTTGTTAGCGTGCTGTCACCGTGCACCACCTCCACGTCCTTGTCTCTCATCCGCTCTGTGCTGTGTCCCATCAGCCATTCCTCGTACGTCTGCAGTGCGTGTTCCACCTGCCATCCATCACCCCACGTTTCAAACACCTCTGTGCCAAGCCCCAGCCGCTGGAGCAGCTACATCTGCAATAAACCACCTGCAGTGTTTAGGCAGCAGTATCAGAACAGAAGTATTCTCCTGTTAGTTCTATGGGTCAGTGTTTTATTAGGTTTGTCAACTATTTTATTTAGTTATTAAGTTTTATTGCCTATTTAGACTGTCAGAGACAATTGAAACTTTGTAGTTTGTAGTGACCCCTTTCAGACATGGTTTCATCTATCACTTCTTCAGACATGCATCACTGTAAAGGTGCGTTCAGACCAAACGTAAAAGCACAAATTTTTCAGGTGGCGTGATTCCATGTTAACGCAATGTAAACATGCGAACAGACATGAATTCACATCTGAGCGAGTTGCTGAGGGGCGGAGTTGCCTTTATAACTTCTGCAACTGTTTTCTAGCCACTGTGGAAATCCCAAAAACACGGTCATGTTTAAGGTTATAACGTTACCGGGCATGGATTTCACCTGGAAAATTGTCACTGCCTCCTCCAATACATCGTCTGGATGACTATTGTTTATACTGCTAGCTGGCCGCTGACCCTCGTTAGCACATCCCTAGCAGAAGTATGTGGGCGGATAAACAAGACACTCCGTTTCAGCTCCAGAGCTCCTGGTCCATCTGTCTGCAGATGAATGGCAGTCTCATTTTCAAATTAGTTTACTCTTCAGTGTTGATACTTTTACTCCGATGACGGCAGAATCCCTCGGACACGAATGTGTGAATTTGCGTATTTTCCGTATGTTTACATTTACTTTAAATGTATTTGCGCTGTGTAAAAAAATTTACTTTGCGTCTGGTGTGAAAGCACCTTTAAGGTAGCTAAAATTAACTATTTTCCTCAGAGCTTCTTAAGTCATAGTCAGGACTGCATCGATCGTAGATTTTCACTTCACCATTACTGGGATCAAAACAGTCATTTTAGGCAGTAAATGGTAAACCAGATGTGCGTTATTGACACATTATTGAATAATATGGCAGAATCTAGTACGTACATTTAAGCAATATCACGCAAAAAGTGAGTGCAGTATCATGGCTATATAAGTTTTTTTTATTATCAGTGTACACACGTGTTCAACAAAATTTACCATTGTCTAGTCATTGTTTATATACATACTTTTCCAGAGTTCATCTGTCTGGTGTCTTCAGTAGAGCCATCTGCTAGCTAATTAGCTTGCATTTAAACAGTATCTCTGCCTTTGTTTCCGTCCTCTTTGCTCATTGTCATCTTCAGATGGTGTCAGAAGCACACATGACTCTGTGAGTCTGTCAGTAGAAACTACACCATGAAGTTTTAATCTAAACTTAAAGGGGTTCATTGACTGAAAAATGGTGTGTTTATAGGTTTTAACTGTCTGAAATTAGTCTACTGGTCATGTAATTATCGAAAAAAATTTCAAAACAGTCAACTCTTTAAAACAAACAAACACAGCCTTTATCTCATTTTTCTCTCCCAAGAAACAATGTAAGAGGGAGGGTGGAGTTGAATAGGTGAAGGATTGTTCTTAAAGCGACAGGCTTTAAAATCAGAGCATTTCAAGAAAGCCAGGAAACAAACAAAAATTTGCTTCAATAGTTAAAAAAAATTAAAGAAAATTTTAACAAAATATGTCACAAACATTTCATTAAGACATGAGTGAGATGTTAAAATGTGGAAAAAGTGCAGTCAGTGACCCTTTTAATCTAAATAAAGTAAAACAGTAACCAGGCTAACTATTAGCGTGAACCCAGAACACAACAACACAATTCCTGGGTTACGAAGTCTGTCTCATTTCAAACAAGCTCTCTTTATGGAAATCAAAGTACATGACAACATTATTATTCTTGCATATTATAAGAAGCCACCAACTTTATTATTAGAACACTGCTGCAGTAGAGTGGTACATATCTGATATGTTCAAGTCCATTTACTGGGGATCATAGTAACTCCTAGAATCCTTAATGTGCAATCACCAGGCTTGTTCAGAACCAATTGTTCTTTACTCATTCAACTGTATTGATTAAATTAATCAGTTAAAATAAGGAACCCAGGTTTTGAATGGCATTTTCTTACCAATGCTGTGTTCATGAAGATAAGCCTTTATTAATCCCACAACAGGGAAATTCCAGAACATTATCACCAAAGATGTAGTTTTTACTGTTAATGTTCATCATCTTTAAATGTAATTTCTTGACTAGCAAAATAACATATAAAGCAGTTGCATTTGTGTCATCATCGTGAGTTCAGTTCTGCCACAGTTTTTCCCCCACAGTTAACAACAAGTGAGTATCTGCTACAGAGTAAATTCTACCAGAACTGGAAATGTCAGAACTGCAACCAATAAATGGTGGTGAGAGAAAACTTACTTTATTGGTGTTTAGGGCATTTTTTTTTTCTTCTAAGAGAGTCAACTGATAAATTCATGAATCGTTTGCAGCATGTGTTAATTTGTCTGCTTTCAGACTCGTGCCACGTTAAAACTGAGACTTAAACCGGGACATTTATTTGGACAAAAATCCAAACATGCTCAAACAGAAGAACATGTCTGAAAGGGGCTAGTGCTAACTGAAAGAACTGCCAAAACTTCTACCAATCAGCATTTAAAGTAATCAGTGTTTTAGTATTTTTTAGAAACGAGTTTCCATGAATGTCTGACCAGTTCTCTGTAAGGTTTTGACAATCAGTAGCACAGTGACATCATCGTTATGTGTTTCTATGCCATTATTTGTAAGAATGAAACTCTTCAAAATGTGAATTTAGACAAACTTTTTTTAGTTCACTGTTCATAAAAGGTGCTCTAGTCCACTGGGACACACTGAAGTACAGATTTTATTTCAGTTGGAGGTTATTGATTTTTTAATGTTCTGTAAATATATGAAGTCTGTATAGTTAGTGTCAGTAATAGTTATTCAGCTCCAAGCATTTTTTTCCCGATTTTTATTTTTTTGTCATACAGTTTACTTCCTGACAATCCGAGAGATGAAACTAACCACAATAGTAAACTTTGCTTGAAAGTCCAAGAACATGTAAAAGATGACTAACCAGGAGATCAAACCACAGGACAAATACAGTTTATATTTTGCAAGCATTCCTTAATGTTTTGGGGTCTGTCCATTAAAGGCAGCACAGATACTACATTTGTATTATCAGTCTGAAGTAAGATATGCAGTGGTGTGAAAAAGTGTTTGCCCCTTCCCGATTTCTCATTTTTTTGTATGTTTGTCACACTTAAATGTTTCAGATCATAAAACAAATTTAAATATAAGACAAAGATAACAGAAGTAAACAGAAAATGCAGTTTTTAAATGAAGGTGTTTATTATTAAGGGTAAAAAAAAAATCCAAACCTACATGGCCCTGTGTGAAAAAGTGATTGCCCCCCCATGTTAAAACATAAATTAACTGTGATTTATCACATCTTTGGAAAGCTGAGTTCAATTTCTCTAGCCACACCCAGGCCTGATTACTGCCACATCTGTTCTCAATCAAGAAATCACTTAAATAGGACCTGCCTGACAAAGTGAAGTAGATCAAAAGATCCTCAAAAGCTTGACATCGTGCTGTGATCCAAAGAAATTCAGGAACAAATGAGAAACAAAGTAATTGAGAGCTATCAGTCTGGAAAAGGTTATAAAGCCATTTCTAAAGCTTTGGGACTCCAGTGAACCATAGTAATAGCCATTATCCACAAATGGCAAAAACATGGAATAGTGGTGAACCTTCCCAGGAGTGGCCTGAAAAATTACCCCAAGAGCACAGCGACGACTCATCCAAGAGGTCACAAAAGACCCCACAACAACATCCATAGAACTACAGGCCTCACTCCAGACTCCACCATAAGAAAGAGACTGGGCAAAAATGGCCTGCATGGCAGAGTTCCAAGACGAAAACCACTGCTGAGCAAAAAGAACATAAAGGCTCGTCTCAGTTTTGCCAGAAAACATCTTGATGATCCCCAAGACTTTTGGGAAAATACTCTGTGGACTGACAAGACAAGAAGTTGACTTCGACAGAAGTTGACTTCTGACGAAGGCTGCAGTGACTTCTGACGAAGGCTGCAGTGAACAGTCAAAACATGTAAAGAAGGTAAAAACATCTATTTTTGTCTTTAATAAGAACAAAAGGTAAATTAAAAAAAAAAAGTTGAACTTTTTGGAACCAGTGTGTCCCATTACATCTGGCGTAAAAGTAACACAGTATTTCAGAAAAGGAACATCATACCAACAGTAAAGTATGGTGGTGGTAGTGTGATTGTCTGGGGTTGTTCTGCTGCTTCAGGACCTGGAAGACTTGCTGTGGTAAATGGAACCTTGAATTCTGCTGTCTACCAAAAAATCCTGAAGGAGAATGTCCGGCCATCTGTTCGTGACCTCAAGCTGAAGCACACTTGGGTTCTGCAGCAGGACAATGATCCAAAACACATCAGCAAGTCCACCTCTGAATGGCTTAAGAAAAACAAAATGAAGACTTTGTAGTAGCCTAGTCAAAGTCCTGACCTGAATCCGACTGAGATGCTGTAGCATGAACTTAAAAAGGCGGTTCATGCTCGAAAACCCTCCAATGTTGCTGAATTACAACAATTCTGCAAAGAAGAGTGGGCCAAAATTTGTCCACAGCACTGTAAAAGACTCATTGCCAGTTAACGCAAATGCTTGATTGCAGTTGTTGCTGCTAAGGGTGGTCCAACCAGTTATTAGGTTTAGGGGGCAATCACTTTTTCCACACAGGGCCATGCAGGTTTGGATTTTTTTTTTTTCCCCTTACCAATAAACACCTTAATTTAAAAACTGCATTTTGTGTTTACTTGTGTTGCCTTTTTTTTTTTTTTTTTTTTTTTTTTTTTTTTTATTTGTACCCGTAGGTAGACTTGGTTTGCAGTCTGGTGACAAGCCACCGGCTGCTGGTCGCTGCGTGCGCGAGCGCCCTAAACCTTCATGTTTTTGGTGTGCGGGAGGAAAACGGAGAAATCCCGGAGTAAACCCGCGCAACACGGGGAGAACATGCAAACTCCACACAGCTCACTGTTGGTCGGGGGCTGGGATCGAACCCGCGATCTCATGATCCCCGCGATCCCCCGGCCGAGGGTAAAACTGTGCTGCCACAGTGCTAAGCCACTGCGCCACCGTGCAGCCATGCAGTTTGATGATCTGAAACATTAAGTGTGACAAGCATGCACAAAAATGAGAAATCAGGAAGGGGCAAACACTTTTTCACACCACTGTATATCTGAAATGTGATCATAGGACTAGATTGTGAGCAGTCAAGTCAGAATTCTTGCAGCTTTTTACCTCTTTGTACTTAAGGCTCTGAAATCATCAGTTATCTCCGTTGTTAGCATCAGTGCTAGTAGCATTTGCTAATGACATACCGTAGCTGACAATGCTGTTGGTTGGCTTCCTTTCTTCTAGACCTCACTACATAAACTGCTGCAGTCCTCCAGAGACGGATCCTACATATAATCCTCAGAAATGCACTGTTCCCTGTTCTAAGCAAATGAATGGTACCACAGATATGACACCTTTCTTTGTTCCTATAATGGCGCACGTGCACCATATAAACATATAAAGGCGCACGTGCATTCTTTCAGAGGACAGACAAATTGGTTAAAGGTCACTTGTAATTGCAGAGGGTATAATGTTTTGACCTGTCTGTTCGTTGCTTCATTTGTTTGACATTTTATGTTATCGCCACTATAACTTTGACACTTCTGATCAGATTGACTTCAGATTTATTCAGAGGCGTTAACTCAATACTGGACACATTTGTTCCGTTTCCATCATTTAATTTATTTTGGGGAGGGGTCCTTTTCTGTTGTTGCCACTATAACTTCTACATTTCTGATTGAACTAACTTGAAATTTATACATCTAATGAGGGGGTCCAACTTTTTGAGCAGTGGGCCTTATTTTTTTTTTTTTTTTGCCATTTTATGTTGACCACAGTTCTCATTAGGGGCCCCTGATGTGCAGACGCGTGGGTATGTGAACTTATGAATGTTGACTGTCACGACGGGTAATCTGATCTCAGAAAAACCCCAGAATTGCACAATATAGCTTGTAGTGAGAATAGTCCACAGGCTTCGCCCCTTCACATCTTACGCAGGGAGCTTGTTTTCTTTTTATTGATGCACTGATTCATGAGTTGTCCATCCCAGCCAACAGTAGTCTGTGGGACTCACAACAGCTATCCTCTTCCTCGTCTACACAAATGCTGATGTACTTGTACTTTTACCCTAAGAAAAATCAGATTTTCTGCAAAAGACTAAACCGGTGAAAACGTGATGAAGTCAAGCAAAGTGTGTAAACATCCCATCTGAATGTTTTTGTCATTATTCATTTGTAAAAGTTGTTGTCTGTGTTGCCTGTCAAGTCACTGCTCTGACAGTGCCACACCTCACTGGTGTGGCTTTTTAGTGGCTGGTGTTTGACCCCCGCCCCCCGCTCTCGGCATTCCATTGGCTGTTCTGCAGCTCCATTGCTAAGCTACCAAACTTTAGCTAGCTTCAGCTGCTGCAGCACACAGATGTGTGACTTCATTTATCCTGTCACTGTGTGACATCCATGGTCTGTGCGTCATTGTCAATCTGATTGAATCGTGCATGAAGCATGAGACCACAGTGCAGACATTCTGTTGGGTGTAAAGCTGTTTGTCATTCTTTGTACTGCAAAGTTAAAAATATTGAAAACTTTTTGTTCCCTTTTCAACCATTGTGCAGAGATCAAGGGAGAGTCTCTGGGGTGTAGTGTGATGGTGTCACTTTTCTGAGCAGATGTGAGAGCTCAAAACTCAAATCTTTCCATTGTATCTCTGTTTGTTTGTATTTAATTTTAGTGCAATGGGACCTGAATGTATTTTAATGACCTCCAATGATGTGTGCCATTTGCCTTCTTTAAAATACAAGTTTACATTTGTTCAGTAATGTTGTAAAACATTTGATTGTTTTTAAAGTCAGACTGCCCTGTTGAATGTTAGTGACACTTGAAACACTATGCCCCAAATTAAGTTCCTCTTGAGAAAGAAAAAAACAAAAAAGACCATCATTATTTGCTTTGTTCTCTGAATATGTGTTCAGCAATCTGGATATAAAAATGCAATATGTGACATCCTTGCTTTTTGCCTGTCTGTGCATTCTCCCCTTTAAGGAAGGAAAATAAAACTCTGGAAAGATTTACGACTCCTGATGTTCAATGGTTCTGTTAAAACATCAGAACAGAGCTGCAAACACGCAACAGGCAACATCATGATTGCTGGGTTTATTACCACTAATCGTTTATCTCTATGGAGGTCAGAGTCCTTCTGGCTGCCATTGGCACCACGGGTTGCATCACTGTATATAGACTGCTGCTGTTGCTGTTTGTTCTTGTTTTTCTTTTTTTGATCCAGCCTTTTTTTCTTTTTACAAAATGCACACCAATGAAGAGAGAGCGAAACGCCATTTTAGTTCTCCTGTATGTCCTGCACGTATAGTAGTATTGACACTTGAATGGCAGGCAGCTAAAAGCTGATGGGGGCCCAGAAGAATCTTGCCTCTGTTTTTTTGTGAGAGATCAGGCACATCGTTCTTACACTCTGAAATACTTTGATTGGCACGTTTAATCTGCCTGGCTTAAATGTGCATCTTTTTGGTTTTGTTCAGGGATTTGCATCCACTGCTGTTGTACAGAAAGATTCGCTTTGAGCAGTTTTTGCCAAAACAATTTCCATGAAGCCACAAAACATAACAGCATTAAAATGGTCAAACAGAATTTATAAAGGTATAAATGAGCTTTTCAAAATTGGGTTAAGGTTTACCTCTGAAATATTAACACAACTTTTGTCTCAAAATTGTTTAATGTAAATTTGCTGCTCAGTGTTTGTTTGGGTTGGTTTTTTTTTTATCCTCCGCCGGTTGAAGACCAAAGGGGCAATCCATCTGTCTGTCCCACTTTTGTGAAACCAACTCCTCCCACAGTTTTGTCCGCATTGTTAGAAAGTTGGTACCACAGTTTGATATATGATGATGTGCATATTGTAATTTGGCTCTGATCGGAGGATTTTTGCAGGAGTTTTGGGGCAAAAGGTCAAATGTCAGGGTCGGCATTCCCTATGCCCTATTACTATAGAATGAGTAACGCTGGGGTCACCAAACTTGCTACACAGATTCACCTTGGGATCCTGCCCTACAACTACGGGTTGTATACAACTCTTGCTGTTGTATATTCATGGACGATGGGCTTATAATTTGGTTCTGCCCGGTAATTATATGGGAAAGTTGAAAACTGCTCTCCTTCAGTGGCATATTGGGATCTTCAAAGAAAACGGAGATGGGCGATATTGCACTCCCCTCAGCATGCTCTTGTTACCTTATGGGCTTGCAGGGTTTTTTTTTTTTTTTTGCTTCAGAATTTGCTTTTTTTTAAATCATAATTTACAACTTTTTTTGCAAATCAATTCTTCTCTTAAACTTTCAGCTTTTTATTCTGACTTTTTTTCTTTTAAATTTAAAGGACTTGTATCTCGATTAGAAGTTTTTCATGTAAAATTTGAGACAGCCACATTAAATGCGGGCAAAAGAGCCCGAGCTTGCCGAATTCTGGACTGAGCTATTTCTTTGAAGCTGGCATTATTTAAATTCAAGGTACAATTCAAGAGTTCTAATTATAAAACGTACCAGATTTAAATTTGGCTCACCATCAAGATCAGCTTCTTGAGATCATTTGTTACTGACATTTCTAAAAACACTTCCTGAAAATCCCGTCTTTGATTTTTAGATGGAGCCTAAACTAGCTCTGAGAGCAAAAGCTAATGACTGGATGTCACGGATCCTCACTGTAATGAGCGCTGATGATCTGTGACAGGAGGCCAAAGCGGAGCCCTGAATATTATTTAGCCATGCACACCGGGTCAGGTTCTGACCTGGAGCACAAGGTTGTGTGTTGTCAATTTATTCATTTGAGTCAGATCAGCAGAATCATCAGTCGGACATCTGGCTCACCAGATTTGGCTCTTAAGTTCAAATATAAGAGGAGGGATCCCTGTTTTAACTCAGTGCAGCAGGAATACAGCTTCCAACTACAGGACAGCACTTAGTTCAGTATGTTAGTGCTTTATTGCACGTTTTTAATCACAGATAAATGCATAAAAGCAACACGGACACTATGAATTGAGCTGGCAGAGCAGTGCGACCCTTCGTCTGATCCAGTGCTCTGCAGGATGGTCGGAGCTGAGCGTCACGGCCATGACGTAGTTGGTGGAGTGCCCAGTGGTGGACAGGGTGCCGTGCCGCTCACTGGTCTTGTGGACCGGTGCCAGATAGCACATTCGCTCTGGGATGTCATCACGCTTCATGGGCTACAACCATATCTGACGGAGAGAAGGGCAGGGAGCAACCAGGATACAATTGTGCAATTTTATTTTGATTTTTCCCCAGAAGCACCGGCCAACACCGCATCACTACTATCACTATTGATGAACTATAGTTGACATATTTACAGCTGCAAACAAAAGATAAAATTGGGTTTGTTCAAGTCAACAATTTGGGTATGATAAGAGCCAAACAAGTGTGATGGCACCGATTCTTGAATCCTTACAAGGATACACTTTCCAAACTGATTTTGTGGTACTAAACCAAGGCAGTATAATCCAGTGTTGGATACCCAAAAGTAAAAACGTAGCACAAACTGGTTAAAGACTTGACTGTTTTGGCCTGATGGCTTTCATCAGAGAATGATATATACCCTTAATCAACAGGTGATTGGCTAGAATTGTCACGTGACATTTCACGGCCCAAAATGTGTGACTGCATTGAGTCACTTTTTAACCATGTTTGTGCCGTCCGTCCCTTGAGGAAAATTGTAAAACATTTTAGCTATAAATGTTACATGGTACAAGCTAGTCTGAGGCACCTCTGTCTTCCACCCATACAGTTTATGGATGCACCTAGTCAATGTTGGGGGTTAATGTAACTCCCCATCACCACTATATACGGTCACTTCTGATAAATGAGTGTGTGTATGTGAATGGACTGGCGTCGCACCGTGGATGCCCTGGAAGTTCACCCTGGGATTAATAAAGTATGACAAAGCATCAACTTTTTAAAAATATTCTAATTTACACGAGTATGTGCAAACATGTAACAAGTCATTTTACAAAGTTAGCAGCAGCACAGTCTTGGCTGCATTGGCAATTGCCATGGAAACAAGATAACCTCTGGTTTTCCAGTCCACACGCAAACATCATCGCTGGAGTCGGTTAAAATATTTACCCTGGAAGGGGATTTTCAGAGTTTGTTTTGAGTTCCCCAGAATTATGTTTGCATGTGGATTAAAGGCCAAACCACATATAATAAGCAATTTTTAAAAATACCTGTGTATGTGTGGATGAGGCCTCGTTCCTCATATTGGAGAACTGACATCTGAGGATGAACACTGGGATATAATCCAAAATTCATAAACCAACGATCCATCATTTTTATGCACTCCTTTATGACTCTGACCAGAGTAGTAGCTTTGGTTAAAGGTCAGTGTCACAATGTATATGACAGGAATGATTAAATAATATTAAAGTGATAAAGTGGAATTTGTTTCTGATGGTAAGCAAGACTTGATCGTACGTACTGTAATAGGTAAGAGATCTTTTTAACACATTTTTGCATTTTTCACCCAGAAGTCGATGAAGTGCAATGGACTTTCTGAATCATGAATCATAAACGGTGTCATAACTGAAAAATTAGAGTTTTTTTGTGTGTACCTCAGTGCTTTTGTTCAAATCAACAACAGCCGTATCTGGGTTTTTTTTTTGTTTTGTTTTGTTTTTTTACTGTCATTCCGTATTGATCCAGAAGTCAAGAGTAAATAGGTACAAGAGCTCCAGTAAGACGTGAAAGGCAGCGCTGACATAATAACCGATACTAGGCATCAGAGCCTTATGTTGAGCAGGACTGCTGTAGTTTTAAAAAAAAAAGTGTCCACAGCCTTCTGGTTTAACAAATTCACAACACCACTAAAGAGGAAGAGTGTATGTTAAAAAGCCAAACAGCTTGGAGAATCTGCTGTGCATGCAGTAGATGTGCGCTTGTGCATGCCATTTTCACTGTGTAAAGACACTGGTGCATGAAGTGGAAATGGATATCATCTTTCTGGTTCTCGTTTGGTGAAAACGATGCAGCGTAGTGACTTAAGAATATACATGTGCATCTCAAAAAATTAGAATATCATTGAAAAGTTGATTTATTTCAGTAATTCAGTTAAAAAAAATGAAACTCATAGATTAGAGTGATATATTTCAAGCATTTATTTCTTTTAATTTTGATGGTTATGTCTTTATTTGATGAAAACCTCAAATTTGGTTTCTCAAATTTGAATATTACATAAAATGAATGTTAAAAATTTTATTTTTAATAGAAATGTTGGCCGACTGAAAAGTGTGTCCATGTACACACTATACTTGGTCAGGGCTCCTTTTGTTTTAATTACTGCATCAATGCAGCGTGGCATGGAGGCGATCAGCCTGTGGTACTGCTGAGGTGTTAAGGCCTGTTCCAAGGGGAAATGTTTGCGTTCGGTAGACTGCATTTGTGTACACAGCTGTATTTAGAGTGGCTTTTCAGCCACTGCAGCTGCCACTCAGCAGCCGCGTTTCACGCATGCACAAGTGAAAATAATCTGCAGTTCACATGCCCGTGCTGTCTTTGGCAGCCAAGAGCCACCAAACTGTATTGAACAGCTGCAATTGAAACATAAAAGAAGAATTTCACCTACCAGCTAATTTCACCTATCAGCTGATTTTCGTAGGCGAAAATCAGCTGATAAATGTCACCTGGCAGCAATCAGCTGACTCTTCTGATGAAGGCTGCAGTGTACAGTCGAAACATGTTAAGAAGGTAAATACATCTCCTTTCTATTCTTGTCTTAAATAAGAACAAAAGATAAATAAATAAATAAAAGAAGAGCATGGTGGCAGATGTTTTAAATGATGGAAGTGATGGAGGTACTTGAATACAGTGACAAGATGAGCAGGAGCTTTTGCCGTTTAGTGGCAGAGGAAGAAAACAAACGGGCAAAAAGACGGACATTTGTTCAACCAATATCGGCAGATTGTTCAGTACTTCCCTCTGGCAGACTTCTCCAGGTGCATGCGCAGTTCACTGGGACCATTTGCATACTTGTACGTGCAATCACTTTTTGGGGACTGCATGCACTCAGTCAGTGCTCACCCTCTGGATAGGGTTTGCACACAAATGCATCCACTGTGCTAGTTTGCGTACCAATGCATTTTTGCCACCATGACTTGGGCTTTATGAAGGCCCAGGTTGCTTTGATAGTGGCCTTCATCTCATCTGCATTGTTGGGTCTGGTGTCTTTCATCTTCCGCTTGACATTACTCCATAGATTCTCTGGGGGGTTTAGGTCAGGAGAGTTTGCTGGCCAACGAAGCACAGTGATACCATAGTCATTAAACCAGGTTTTGGTACTTTTGGCAGTGTGGGCAGATGCCAAGTCCTGCTGGAAAATGAAATCAACATCTCTATGAAGCTTGTCAGCAGAGGAAAGCATGAAGTGCTCTTAAAATTTCCTGGTAAATGACAGCACCGACTTTGGAGTTGATAAAACACAGTGGACCAACACCAGCAGAAGGAGGCCACCATCAAAGCAACCTGGGCTTCCATAACACCTCAGCAGTACTACAGGCTGCTCGCCTCCATGCCACACCACTTTGATGCAGTAATTAAAACAAAAGGAGCCCTGACCAAGTATCGAGTTTATACATGGACATACTTTTAAGTTGGCCAACATTTCTATTAAAAATCTATTTTTTTAAATCGATCTCATGTAATATTCTCATTTTTTAAAACAATTTGGAGTTTTCATTAGCTGTAAGCCATAACCATCACAATTAAAAGAAATAAATGCTTGAAATATATCACTCTGTGTGTAATGACTCTAATGAGTTTCACTTTTTGAATTTAATTACTGAAATGAATCAACTTTTCGATGATATTGTGGCTCACATATTTTGACTGCATATGTATAAGCACAAGAGTGAGATGCTTAGGACTGCATGTGTTTTGTGACCTCACGTCTTTGAAGGAACGATACGTCTGGACCTCCTGAGGATAACAGCAGGAGGTGGAGGTGCCGTGATGAGGACTCTGAGAGGACTTCCTGACCTCCTGGGGTCAGACGGACGACGAAGGGACTCGGGGGGAGAATTATTGTCAATGGGCGGTTTGGCGACAATGTGATTCTGTTCTTTGATGTCCCAGGTATAAAAGTGGGGGTTTGGGGGAGTTCGCTCTCTTTTTCTGTTTGGAGAATGCTGGAGATGTGAGATCTGCAATAAATCTGAATTGAGAAATAAATTCAGCCTCCTTATTTCACGCTCTCCACAATATTCTTATTTACTGAGATGTACCTGTACTGTTGTCCCAGAGGAAAGAGGAATAACTTTAAGCAAAAAAAGGTGATCTTATGTTGTATAATGAAAGCTGCAGAGCTGAAAATATCAGTACCAAAAATTTATGCTGATCATCTTGTTAAAATCCCGATTCTTTGAAAGATCCAAGAATAAGCCGGAGAATTCTTCAATTCGAAGATGCAACATTTATTCAGAGGTCACATGTAAAGCAAGCAGTGCTGGGTTCATTGTGACGCAGCTCCCTAGGGAGCGTCGCCAGACTGACCCCGACTTCCGGGTGTAACTTATATTCATCTTCTTGGGCCGGGCAGGCCCCATACAGTGGGATGAACTTGCACGCAACCGTCTGATTGGCCAGTTTAACTCTGACGTGAACAGGCCATCCGCTATTCACGTTAACTATCTCCTAAGATGTATTATGAAATGTATGTGTGTGTGTGTGTGTGTGTGTGTGTGTTGATTTGGGTGTGTAACTAATGCAATAGACCTGACTAATAGAAAAGGGAAAGAGAGAAAGCCAAAGAGGGCTGTATGGTTCTGCCTGATTCCTGTTTATCAGATTGTGGTTGCTTAACACTTTAGACTGTAGTTTAACACTTAACATATTTGGTCATAAGAATGCAAACAGAATATGTATAGAGTATGTATAGAGCATAATGGGAGATTACCTACAGAATTATTATTTTGGCACTCTAACTTTTCATAACCCTTTCATTCCCTCCTTTGACATGATTTTATCATGTCAACCATACATGGTGTGAGATACGCTAGCGGTTAGCAGATGGTGAATAAGGTAGGTCCCTACATTGCGTGTCAACCCAGTCAGTCAACCCAAGATAGGTTTGCACAATTGGTTCTGATACCCTTGCCTCCCCCCTTGCGGACACCCCCAGCATGGTGCAGCGATGTCTAAGGGGGCACACCGAGGCAACACGTCTTTGTCCAGATGAACTGCAGTCACGTAATTGTTCTTGTTCACGAAGTCCTGCACCCCCACTGAGATCTCCTTCTGATCATCATGTGAATAGTTCTTTGTCTGGTGGAGTGGATCATGTGGGGGACAAAAGGTTGAACAGGGTCAATCCATGAAGCCCACGAAACATTTTGTCCACCAGTTGACCATTGCCAGGGCTCGCATCGTTTAGCTGCAGTCATCACACGGTTGCGACAGGGGTTTGACCTTCCTCTGTGTCTGCTTCCTGTATCCGCAGCTGTGGAGCATAGTCCCATCTCGGAGACACACACCGGTACCATTAGAAGCAAAACAACTGTGTGCCCTTGCTCTCAGAGGCACATCTTGTCCCATGAAGTTTATAGGACAGTCTGGTGGAGACAGCAGAGAGTAGACAACATCCAGTCCAGCCAGTGAACAGTTCAGTGATGCTGTCCCAGGGATGCCACCCACCGGTCTATGATTAGTGGACAGAGGTAGAGACTCTGGTGTTGATGAAGCTCGAGCTCCTGTGCCCACCGTAGCTTCCACTGTTAGGGGTAGCGTTAGAAGATGCCGTTTCCTCCGTGTGGCTGATCTGGCTCCACCCCGGACACTGGAGGTGTGGTGGGTGCGCATGGGTACCAGTCCATCCTTTTTTTAGGGACTGAAGTTGTACAGTCACTAGCCCTACAACCTCCTTTTCTACTTTGCAGGTACACATCGTGATAGTCTGGTGACCCCCCTGCATGCACCTTCCCTGCACCCTACACCTTTGCTTGGGTGCCGATACAAAGGGCTCGGCCAGGACAGGATCAATAATGGCCTGAGGGGTTGTCACTGCAATGGCTGGAGCCTGTACTATTTTATCCTTATTCACTACATCTGTAGTTGACAATGTACTGTTGTAAGTTATCTTCCATTAGCCTATGAGTGTATGGTTGTCGGCTGTGAGCAAGCTACAAGCAGTGGTTGTGTTGTGGTAAGTGAGCTGGGTAAAGGGACATATTTGATAAGATAAGATAAGCCTTTATTAGTCCCACAACGGGGAAATTCCAGGATTGCAACAGCACAGGGATAGCAACACTCAGAGCATCAAAAGAGAGAGGAAGGGGAAAAAAAAAACTCGGAATCGAGCCGCTGTTGCAAAAGGCAGCCGACTGGTGTGGCGCCGAGAGACTATTAACAGTGGTATACAAACGCTATAAAAATTACCTCGATAAATCAGTGTGTTAAGTATAATTTTAAAAAATGAACTTATGATATAATGCTGTTTACACTGAAATGAGCTGCCTTCATATTCTTCCTCCTCATTTTGTACAAGTGTAAAAAATAATTTTCATATGATAAGTTGATATATTAATTATCCTTAGAGGCCTAGTGAATTTACACTGAAACGATAATTAAACTGGACGTCTGTCGTAAGCTAGTCATGCTACAGCAGAGCGACGCCGCTCAGTTCAAACCAGACCACGCTTCCTCAATGTCAGCCATCTTTAACAGTTGTCAACGTGTCGTCAGTGAGGTTACACAGCTTCTCTTCAAATGCACAATTGCAAAAACCCCACTTTATAATCTATATTATTCCCATAAAAAATAAGATTTAATTTATAGCAATAATGTAAAATGAATCTCATCTCCCATCTGTTGACGCCGTTAACATCTGTATGTACACAAAAAAAATAGAGTAAACTGATGCTACAGTCTCTTTTTGTTACAGTACACTTTTCTTCTGCTAACACTGAATGGACCAATCGGTGCACTTCTTTCAACAAACAACACAAAAGTCAATTTTAAAAAATGTGCTAAAAACTCTCCACTAGCATTAATATATTAATAATTTATCTTATAGTTTGATTTTAGCTTCCGCCATCCAAACTCCTGATTATAGCTAGCTCGACTCCACCTTGTCCCTTTTCGCTCCCTGAAGACCAACACTTCCTGACATCGCTGAGATCCCCGCACTTAAATTAAAAAAACAAAAAAAAACAAAAACAGGAGCAGTTTACGACGGCAAGCCATTGGTCCTTTAAATACTGTTCAGTACTGGAATGTTTTTAGACTCTAATACCTGATACGAGTAAGTGAGCCATTAAAAAATACAAACAAGAATAAAAACTCCTTCTGGACACAATAAATAGCTATCCTTCATATAGTGCAGTAATACAGTACTCACACTACACCTACAGTAATTGCACATGCAACTGCCCCCCCCCCCCCGCTGCCATCTTTATCATTCCCGTCACTTCCTATTTCCAAAATCAAATTTCCAAAGTCTGTTCTGGGACTTCCCTGCAGCTAAAACCAAGGGGTTCCCAGCATGGAGCCCTGGGGGATGCCATCCCATGTTGAGGCAGAGCTTGCAGTCCAAGGCGAAATGATCTGGGTTACAGGTAGTTTGGTTAATTCCAGTTAATAACACGAGCAGTAACATCTCTACAATTCCTTCTCCTCCATCATCAGATACTCTGCACTGGTCGTCAGAAGTCGTATCAGTTTCAGTCATGGCGAAGACTCTCGTGGCATCCATGCTGGAATGATCCTTGGGTTGTTAATGGTGGTGTCTGTTGCTCCACCCTCCCCCAGCGCTCCTACAGGTCTCCATCTGAAGGCGGCAGACACAGCTTGTAGAGCCTTGGAGCTGCTGAAGGCATCTGGTCCATCACCTTCAGGTTCTTGGCAGAGAGCTCCACCCGTGCTCCCTGTTTCCTCATGATGTCCATGGTCTGCATGATGCAGCGTGGCATCAAGCCATGGTTCCGGGCCAGGATCATGGCCTGCTCCAGGGTCACGGTCAAGGTACACCTCTGCATGCCGGTGCCACACAGGGTGACGTGGCAGGCCCCCAGGCGATTGCACAGCTCCGAGGACACACACAGCACGCTGACGCCCGATGGGTGGCCCTGGGCAGCGGGGCGGACGTTGACATAGGACTGCATCAGTCTGCACAGGTCGTCCAGAGTGTTGAGAGGACGCAGCAGCTGGTCTATCTTCATGGCCGTGGTGTTGGAGTCAGTGGGGAGGTTGGACTTCTCCAGGTAGAAGGCCCTGAGTCTGCGGTAGTACACCTTCACCTTCTCCAGGGACACGGCGTTGGTGCGCTGCTGGAACTCCTCCATGGAGGACAGGTCCTGAGGACAGACGCCGTCTGGACGCTCCAGAGCTCTGGTGAAGAGGACGGTGTGGATCTTCAGACTTCCTCCATTCTGCAGCCTGCTGGGGAGCTCGCTGAAGTGACAGCTGTCCAGGAACAGGGTGACCCTCAGGGCATGTCTGCTGCCTTCCACCTGGTACCACACCGGCGTGTTTGCCACTAGATACTCGTCATCCAGTTGCCTGAAGAACACAGTGACTTTGTCCAGGTCCAACAGGGCAGCCTTGGTGTCCTCCAGCATGGTGCGCTCCTCCTTCACATGTGGCGCCAGCGTGGACTGAAAGTGCATCAGAACCCCGATGACAGAGATCTGCTCCAACCACTTGCGGCTCGTCTCCCTGCTGTCCTCCTGGTACTCACCGGCGTTGTTGAAGCGCGACCTCAGCGCCATCAGCAGCTGCTCGGCCAGTGTGCACAGGGTGCCTGTCGCTGCCTGGCAGAAAATCACATCCCGCCGCAGCTGAAGGGACGTGTCTGTACACTTGAGCAGAGCCAGAAGCAGCTGGTTCTTCCCGTCATCCACAAATCTCTGCAGGCTGTCCACCAGAGTTTTGATGGAGGTGGGAAGGTTCCACGGGTCCTCCTGGATGTTCTTGTGGATGACGCATCGACCGCGGACCGTCCAGTCCTCTGTCTGCCTGAACTCTGGCTGCCCGTGGTCGGAGTAGAAGTGTTTGGTCTCCTCACAGGCTTTGGTCATGACGGCTCCTTTCAGGAGGCTGTTGATGGAGTCTACCTGGTTGAAAAGGTGCTCCAGGCAGCCGTGGAGTTTGTCCTGTTTGTCTGAGGAGATCCTCATGTCACACGGCAGCTCGTCTCCTGACCCCATCTCATCACTGCCCAGGTAGGAGCTGTTACTCCTCACACTCGTATAGGACAGGACCGAGTCTCTGTTGTTGTTACACTCACTGTAGGAGTCTCTGTAGCTCATGGTGTCGTGGCCCGAGTCCTCCTGGTCCTCCTCAGTCACTTTGAAGCAGACTCTCTTGATGCCGCCCTGCTCCGCCTTGTCCTGGTCACATCCGTCCTCGCAGGACGCCATCGAAGGCGACGGGTTCTCCTCATCGACCGGCGGCTTTCCGCCCCCCTGCAGCTGTGTAGGCTCAGTGATGGAGGACAGTAGCACGTCTATCTGGGCGACGTACTGCCTCATTTCCCTCACGGCAACGTCCAGGCGGCTGTACAGGTAAACGTAGGCATCCTGCGTCTCTGTGTCCTCCTGTTTGAGCAGGAAACTCAGACCGCTGTCGCCATGGCAACTCCGGCGGCCGTTCATCATGCCCTGGCCCCCGTCTGACGTCATGTCCCCACTGTCGGACTCGTCTCCCTCCAGGCCCGAACACCTCCAGGACGGGGCGCCCATGCTGGTCATGCAGTGCTGAGTGTGTGACATGGGGTTGAGCTGGGCTTGGTCGGGGTCCAGACCGATGATTGAGTTTTTACGGCCAAAGCGGATGCTGAATGTCCTGCCGGCAGATGTGGTGCTTTTGGGGTAGGAGACCTGCATCAGGTTGACGTGACAGTTGGTGGGAACGAAGTCCATGCAGCCCAGAGGGTGGGGGCTTCCACCAGCCTGTCTGAAGGAGGGACACACCTTGTTTCTCAGCTCCTCAGAAAACTGCTGGTAGCTGCTAATGCGGCGTCTGATGCTCTCCAGCTTGGCGTCACAGATCTGTCTGAACTCCAGCTGAGGCATGGTGACCACGCGGTCGCTCTGGGAAATCAGGAGGCTGCAGTTCTGGACAAAGAGGCTGTCGTCTGCACAGAACGCCTCCAGGATCTTAGCAGAGAGGCTGAAGCAGCTTTTGGGCTCCACGATCTTCTCCAGGACATGACTCTTGATGCCAGCGGTGCTGACGTACTCGTAGACGACGGCGTGCTCCAGCTGGACGTTGTCCACCGTCAGGCTGACCAGAGGCAGGTCGTCAGAGAGGGAGAGGTGGCCCAGCTCGTAGTCTCTTCCGTTGGTGCCGTTCTCCTCCTCGTGTTCAGAGCCATTCTCCACTGGATGACATTTGAATGGGCTCTCCTCCTCCTGCTCCTCCTCCTTCTCTCCTCCTCCTCTTCATCGCTCTTCCACGTCCTCAAAGGCCCGGTACACCCAGTGACACACTTTCAGAGGCTCCTGATGGGTGTGGTGTGCAGTGAAGTGCTCCAGGACCTCCTCGTAGTCGCCATGGTTGACGTTGCTGCCGTTCACCTTCAGGATTACCTGACCGGGCTGAAGACCCGCTGCCGCTGCCTCCCAGCCTTTCCTGGTGGCATGGACGTGAGGCGGGGCAGAGCCACACAGTCTGAAGGAGAGGCTGTCTGGGTTGTCGGGGATCTTCACGATCTCTTTAGCCTTCGTGGCCACCAGCAGCCTCAGTGAGCGCCGGGCGCAGAAGGCCTGGCTGATTATGGTCTGGACCTCGGAGAGCGGCCTGAGGAACAGCAGGTCCTCGTTGATGGTAAAGATCTTCCTGCCCACCTGCAGCCCGGCCATCTCAGCGTGTGAGCCCCTGGTAACAGACTTCACCACAATGGCCTTGTTCTTCTCCTCGATCTCAAAGCCGTAGTCGTCCTCCTCGGGGTGAATCACCAGAGACTTGGCCAAGATGTTCTCGATGAGTTTGAAGTCGTTCCTCTGCAGTTGTTTGGTTTTGGTCCCCGTTCCCTCCGTTTTCTCGTCTGCGTAAAAGCGGAAGAACTGGGACTCATCTTTAAACTCACTCTTCTCCAGCACGTGGTGCATGAAGCCGTTGTTACACAGACCCACTCCCAGCATCACGGCATCCTCTCTGGTGGAGCAGTCACCCTGTGACAGGAGCCAGTCCACTAGTTTGCTGGCAGGAACCACAGATTTAAAGGTTTTCAGGTGGTAGTCTCTGTCCTTGACGACAGGCATGTAGAGGCTGTGGAGGCGGCAGTACAGCCTGACGCCCTTCGACAGGCGCCCTTCCTCCATCTCGCTGCGGGCCTTGTAGGTGCCGTCGTCGTAGCGGAAGCGGTACAACACCTGCTCGTTCTTGAATTGGTGTTTGTCCGACACGTGGTGGATGATGCCGTTCTCCAGTAAAGCCTGGCCCAGGTTGACGCCTTCGTCGGGTTTGCTGATCTCTCCGCAATCCAACAGCCACGACACAAACTCATTTCCCATGAAGCACTTGGGCACGATGCTCAGCTTCCTGCGCCGGTCCTTGATCAGGTGGCGGCTCTTGGTCATCATCATGTGGTAGAGCTTCTCGCCCTTCTCTGCAATCATCATGTAGGCGTCCCGCTCCATTCCCAGCTTCAGACTC
The DNA here is from genome assembly GCA_020510985.1 of Pholidichthys leucotaenia. NCBI lineage: Eukaryota > Metazoa > Chordata > Actinopteri > Cichliformes > Pholidichthyidae > Pholidichthys > Pholidichthys leucotaenia. Next base: position 154,852,798 of record CM035841.1, read on the forward strand.
TCTCTCTGCTCCCGTTCTCTCAGGATGGCGTCCAGCCACTTCTGCTTGTCCTCAGTGTTTTTCGCCATGCAGACGAACCACTTGTTTTTGGCCGTGTTGTGGATCTTCCAGCCGTTGGTCACTGTGTAGTTGTTACTGTGATAGTCCGCTGTTCCGTCCTCCACGTTCTCCACCTCCATCACCTCCGTGTTAATGCGGCCCCTGAACACGTACTGGGGCCCGTTGATGGACTTGGTCCTCTTGGTCGACTTCTTTCCTGAAACCCTGGACTTCCTCTTGCAGTAGACCAGCAGGTTGTCGAACAGGAAGAAGACACGCTCCTGGATGTTTCCCGCTGAAATCTTCAGCAGGTTGCCGTGAAGCAGCAGGTCCGTGCAGATGTCCGTCAGGTTGGTGCCCTCCCAGCCCTCGATGTGGGACTGCAGCTGCTCCAGGGCCTCCAGCTTCTCCATCTGCCTCTTGGTCTCGTTGATGTTGGAGCAGACGGCCTTCATGGCCTGCAGAGCCGCCTCCACCGCCGCGTGGTCCGTGTGCTTCTGAGGAGTCCTCTTCAGCAGCTCCTTCAGCAGCAGCGGATACTTGCAGATCCTCTGGATGGGTGTGAGCAGGTAGCCCTCCAGGGGAATATCTGTGCTCTTCTTCCCTCCCAGTAGCATACAGTGCAGCAGGAAGGTCCTGATGTGGGGGATCTTGTTCAGCTCCATGAGGAGCCGCAAAGCCTTCTCGTGGTTACTACAGTACTCGCCATAGACGGAGAAACTGTCCTTAAACTGGAGGAAGACGTGTCCCAGTGCATGATGGGGTTGGGGTTCAGGCTGCAGAGCGCCCTCCACCGTAGACAGAACCTCTCTGTGCAGCTCCAGGATGTCCTCGATGTTTGAGAAGAGAATCTTGACGTGCTCGGGTGAGAGACACTGTTGGTCATCAGCGGTTTGTCTGATCCGATGCAAGAATGCGGACTGCAGGAACAGCAGAGTCCGGACGTAGTCCCACTCCGTGTTCAGGATCTCATTTAGGACGCAGAGCCGGAGCCGCTGCTGCCGCTCCGAGTCCTTCACGGCGCCGCGGGTCTCGTGAACTCCGTCCTCCTCCTCCATGCTGGGGGTGGGGGGGTGAGTGGGGGACTCGGCTCCCCACGGAGAAAATTAACAAAGGTAATCCAAGAGAAAGAGAATCCACGCTGCTGTCGGGATCTCCGAGTCAGTCCATGGCGCAGAAGGTTTCCACGGAAATTTACGCACCGGAGAGTCGGGGGAAAGTTGGGGAGAAGAGGCCAGAGAGGAGGTGAACGGCTGAAGCAGCTCCTGCCCGACTGACCGGGTGCGAAGAGAGAGGAGTAGGTTCGTTATGATGAGTGAGCTGGGTAATGAGACTATGTGTTGCAGTGTAAGTGGGTAGCAAACAAAATCATTCAAAGTTAGGAGACATCCTTATCTGTGCTTGTTGTATTCGGGCCTCTAGGGCTTCTAACTTTCACAATTATCCTGACTACCTAACCGCAATTAGCATGATGTAAATAATAACGCAAGAATACTATAAGTCTCACACCCCTACGTGTGTGTGGTGAGCTATGTATGATTCATGTATTATCAGTAACACATTGTGTTTACAAATAATCTGTAATAGCGCAATGGTCTTCTTCGTCATCATCCTCTGTCTTGGGGTCTTCAGCTCCTCCTCTGGGCTCAGCAATTGGTTTCTATTAGGAGGTATGAGATGTGCAGGATTTGCTGATGACTACCACTGTGGAAAATTGCATTTGGAGGTTCAGCTCTTTTATCAATATATGTGATCTTGGCATACAACGAGCACAAAGAGTTAGAGCTTCATTAATTCCTGCAGGCCCTGCATCATCAGGGTGTTTCCCACCTAACTGATGATGCTATGACATCTGCTGCTTTTGGTTTTATGGCCTGGTTACCACCTTTCTGGGCTTCTGAATATATGGTTTATAGTGTCATACTCTGCTCCTTTTATTAGATCTACATCTGTTTAATCCTTTTACCATAACAAATTTAGAATTTGTTTCAAATTTTCTCATCCCCTCGTTTGTTAATGTTAAGATTGGTCATGTAGGAGATTTCTGGGTGTCAATGTGCACAGCCTTTTGTGCTGTGGTTACCCACTTAAATGACAATGTGTATGTCTTATATAGAAGAATGTTCTATGTTAAGGTCAGGTGTTGGCTTTCCATGGATGGCTATATTCCCCAGCAGAGGTGACACAATGTCCAACATTTTCCAATCTATGTGTTTGGGTTTAACCAGCGGGATGTGTGGAACCCCCCATTAGTTAAAATGTCTCTTATCCTCTTCAACTAGGACAATGGATGCTTCCACACATTTCCTTGTTTACCAGTCCAAGTTTTATGACCAATCTGGAGGATGGATTTGCAGATAATGGTTGTTCATAATTTGGATCAAATCCGTTCAATTACTTGTAGTAGATGGGGTACAGTGCTACTTTTACAGATGTTGATAGGTATTCTACTGTTAGTTTGCCATTTGCAGATTTTAACAATTACTTTTTCTGACTTTGAAAAGTCCTGTATGTCATTACCTGAAATTACTAATTCACCTGCGTCACACGATTTTAATTGGAGTACCTTGAACCTCAGCACTATTGTTATTATTAGATCAGAGTCAGGTAAATGGAAGATGTCTGATATTTTCTAATAATTTAATTTTTGCTAATTTTCTGTATATCTGTAGAAGTGAGTCCACTTATCTGTTTTAGTCTTAAGCATGCAGTCCAGTTTTTCTGTAATGGATGTGGATCATGGGTGCCTCCCCTCCCAGCGGCCGGTCTCGCCACGCAGTTTCCATTGTGGGTGCATTGGCCCCTCCTGCCCCACTGCTGTCCTCCCCCTCCTCCTTTTGGCTTCCTTTGATAAAAACAGATTCATGGGGAGCCTCAGGGTCCCTGTGTGTCAGCCATTCCATAAATAAGTGCAGGTTTTTCCTTCAAATTTTTTTTTCTTTCTGATCTAGATTTCCAACTTTGAGTCAAGAAAGGCTTTAACTCCATGTGTTGTGTGAATAGTGGTTTGATTGCCCATTGTCAGGTGCAATGTCTTTTCTACAGCCTTTCTTATAGCAGCTACATGTTTCACACAAGATGGATGACCTATTTCTGCGCTGTCTAATTTGCTACTATAGTACATTAGCACCTTTCTATCCGTGCTTGTCCCACTCTTCCCCTTTTGAAAAAGAACGGCTTTAACACAAAGACGTTCTTTTCATCAATATCCAAATGAGGACCATGTAGGGGAGGATACACATTATGTTGCTAATTGGAGGACCCACCCCCGCCCCCCGGGGTTTACTGTTAACATGGCCTCTGCCTCCATTACTAAACCTATGACCATCTCCTGTGGCCCTGCAGCTGATACTGATAGGGCAGATTAGGTGGGGGGATCTGGGTAAGGGTCCATATTGTTGTGATGTGAGGTCGTGCAGAGCATAGATAGTCTGGTGGGGCATGGATTGTTGTGGCATCTGCTTAGCAGAAGCTTTATTTTGGTTTTTACCTTATCCACGACTTTTCTAAAATAGTTCAGTTTACTCAGTATGTGATTTTGGCACCTCTCTGACAGGGCTTTTAGTGAATGAGACAGTAGTTTTAGGTGCCAGTTATCAATCCTCAATTCTTGTGAACACGTGCTGACTACAGCTGATTCACGAATACTGTTTATGCACACTTAGAGAACATATGAGTAGTTTGCTGAATCTGGAATGGCTTGTTAGCACTAACACAGCTTCCTGGCAAAATATGTATGGCCTATGCAGACTAACACTTAAATGTTCATGAATGAGATTCAATATTTGGGATTCTGTCCGAAGGTAAATGGAAGGCAACAATATAATTTATTGTACTTACGTGTGCTCAGTTGATCATCTATGACCCACCTTTCGATGTCCCTTTGTTTTACATTCTTTTACTGTTGTTGCATACGGAGGAGGGGGTTGCTAGGCGATGACGTGGAGGGGGAGGATGGACGCAGCCAATTCTAGCGGGCCTGAGGAGGGATTCACACGGTTGCTGGGGGAGGGAAGTGATCCACAGCCACGACCATTGTCTCAAATTAATAGAGAAACAGACAAGCCTTGAAACAGCATGTTTTTGTCCTTTTCCGTTTTATCGTGTTTATTGATTATTTTGCTTTTGTTCTCCACTTGTGGATCATGGGTGTTCTCACCGTTGCAGCATGAGTCTCTTATTCTTACATTTTCTTTCCTTCTTCCAATCATTTCTCCATATTTCTCTTGTGTCCTACACAAAACTTTAACAATTCATCAGCTTTCAATTTTTCTCTAAAACCAAACTTCCCTTTCCATTTTCTGTCCACTCTCACTTCCACAATGCTTACCTCCACAACTTCTATTTGTTTATATATTCATTTATTTTATTTTATGTATTTATGTATTTACTTATTTATTCATTTATTCCAATTTGCAATTTTCCTTTTTTCTTTAAATTACCTCACCTTTATATATTGTCCACCTAGGATTTTTCTACACTTTTATTGTATAAGTAGGAATAAATCTCCTTATTCTCCCCTCTGCCCAATTTGAAGTTGAGCCTTTTCTCTCCAGCTGATTGGGCAGGCCTTGCCTCACAACATCAAACCCGCACTGGCAAGCGTGGGAGGTCTTTATTTTGCCATGCACAGATTTAAAGCTTTCCTTTTAGCCAGAGAGATAAGGTTCCAATTTTATTAGGAAGATTTGAAGCTCTGTTTGGCAGTAGATTTATGAAAGAATGCACTTCCTACAATTGGCCACACGATGGAGGCACTGTGCCGCAGCTTGAAGGCGGTTCAAGATGGCATTTACCCACACATGCGCACTGAATGCCACGTGGCCGCCTCTGTCACGTGCAATTGTGAATGCGCAAGATGGCCCCGGAGCCTATTGTCCACAAACCACAACTTGTTTTTCAAAGAAACTGGAGCGCTGCCTCCTTAACTTCAGCTGTAAACATGCCAGAATAACCTTACAACTTTAATTTAGCGCTCCATTTTAATACTGTTTTCTTAAATAATCTCCTCTCAGTAACCTGTTTTAAACAATCTCAACTCCACTCGTGGAAAAACACACACCTGCCTTTGTTCCCCACATGGCCCGAAGAGTGCTGTTAGTTAAATCATACTATGGGAAAAGTTTAGTAGATATTTCCAACCCCCGTCATTTCTCAAAACCACACATTTATCCCGTAAAGACACAGAATTAACACAGACATCAGCATGCAGAATATGGACAATACAAAACAACAACTATTTTTATTATTATGGACAGTCGCTCACTAAGGAATGGTTAAAAGATTCTTGCGCTGTACTGAAAATTATTACTATTTTATTATTATGGACAGTCGCTCACTAAGGAATGGTGAAAAGATTCTTGCGCTGTACCTTAAATTATTAACAAAAGGTTGTTGGGTTGTTTTTTTTTTCCTGTACCGGCACCAGGCTAGCCCTGGTTCCCTTTTTTGGGGAGACAAACACAGGTGATTACTGATCACCGCTGTTCCCTAAGTCTCCTAATTATTTTGGAACAGACTGCATCCGAAATACTTCACCCACGTGGCATTGTTCCTTAACGGCATCGGGTCAGACAGTTAAATCCCCCCCCCCCCAACATCAGGCTAATCCGGGCTACTTTAATTTGGAAGACAGAGATGGCCGTTGTCCCCCAAGTCTTTTATTGATTCTGGGTACAGACTGCTCCCAGAATTTCCACCGACTTGTCCAACTGTGTGTAGAGGGCACTTTCACTGAAGCCTCGGCAGGTCTCCAGTACAAGAGGTACCGTATCATACAGCTCAGTGCTACACTGATTTAAACAAGCGTGGCTTCACTCCCCAGCGGCATCGGGTCAAACACTCTAAATGGCTCCCCCCGGCATCAGGTTACTAACCCTGGCTATTTTAATTTGGGAGATGAACCCGGTTGATCATTGATCACCACAGTTCCCTAGTCTCATATTTATTTTGGTTCAGACTGACTCCAAAATGCTTTATCATTTGATGGACTATACACCCGTGAATTGTACGTCCTGATCGCGACCGTCCTACCTCAGACTGATAACAGGACACGTGCACTTTCCTTTGCGTGAAACTATTTGTTCAGATTTTACATGTGACTCCCAATTAAATTATAAAATTTGGACATCGGATATACCCCATAATCAGACAATTGGAAATTTAGTATGGCCAAAGTGCAGAAATTTGTGTAACAAGGTATTCTGCCTACCTTTCTGTTTGGGTGCCAAAGTTGTCTAAAAAGGGTCCTTCCGATCTGTTCTGGACTCATCTCAGAATAGTTCAATCCGGGTCATGGCACCAAAATTGTTAAAATCCCAATTCTTTGATTGAAAGATCCAAGAATAAGCCGGAGAATTCTTCAATTCAAAGATGCAACCTTTATTCAGAGGTCACATTTAAAGCAAGCAGCGCTGGGTTTAGTGTGACACAGCTCCCTTGGGAGTGTTGCCAGACCGGCCCCGACTTCCGGGTGCAACTTACATTCATCTTCTTGGGCCAGGCAGGCCCCGTACAATGGGATGGACTTGCACGTAACCGTCTGATTGGCCAGTTTAACTCTGACGTGAACAGGCCATCTGCTATTCACTTTAACTATCTCCTAAGATGTATTATGAAATGTGTGTGTGTCTGAGTGTTGATTTGGGTGTGTAACTAATGCAATAGACCTGACTAATAGAAAAGGGAAAGAAAGATAGAGAAAGAGGGCTCTATGGCTCTGCCTGATTCCTGTTAATCAGATTGTGGTTGCTTAACACTTCAGACTGTAGTTTAACACTAAACATAGTACTTGTTCATAAGAATGCAAACAGAATATGTATAGACTAGAAAAGCACTCGGAGAGCGCAGACCTCCGCCAAGCGCCACAGTTCCCCCCCATACAGTGTTTGTGTGTACGTTTTCAGATTCCTTGACCATGAAAACATATGACTAGCAATTGGATTCACAATGATAGGATTAGTGGTTCAGTAGTAAAAGCATTACCTCCTTGGCGGAGGTAATAAACTGAAGTGTTGCTGTTGTGTCCATCTCCTCCATCTCCAAACTCCCAGGCTGCGGGCGTTGCAATTCATCGCACAACCGCATACAACCCACAGGCCAATGGGTTATGCGAGCGTTTTCATAGATCACTGAAAGCAGCACTCAGGGCTTCACTGACGGATGCAAATTGGGTAGACAGGTTGCCATGGATTTTATATTGGGGTTGCGCTCCGCGGCAAAAGAGGATTTGGAAGCTTCCCCGGCAGAGAGCTTGTTTTTGCGCAGCCCCTATGGCTGCCCGGGGAATTTCTGCCAAATAATCCCGTGCCGGACAGCTGCCCGTCTCAGCTTTTGCAGCGTAGCGCAAACACAGGCAGGCTGCCGGGCCCGACCCACCACTGTTTTTCGCGTGCTTTTGTGCCTAAAACTTTGAAGAACGCGGAGTTCGTGTTGGTCAGACACGACGACCAGCGCCCTCCATTGCGCCTGCACACATGTTGAAAATGGCCGTATCTCACAATGTTAAAGAATCCTTTAAAAAATTCCTGTATCCAGATGGTGATCCGGATCATCCCCAAAATTTAATCAGTTCTTCCTTGTACCATTTCCAAAAACGCCTGAAAGTTTCATCAAAATCCGTCCAAAACTTTTTGAGTTATCTTGCTAACCAACAGACAGACAGACAGACAAACAGACAAACAGACAGACAAACGCTGGCAAAAACATAACCTCCTGCGGCCTGGCGGAGATAAATATGTGTAGAGCATAATGGGAGATTACCTACAGAATTATTATTTTGGTATTCTAACTTTTCATAACCCTTTCATTCTCATAATGTGACCACTGCCTCCTAGAAGCCAGGATCAACAAGACAATGACTTGTAAAATGAAATGGAAAAACTAAAATGAAGTAAATGCGTGCTTTAAAAAAATCTAGTGGGTTTATGACAGTAGAAAATTCTCTGTGATGTTTAACACTAAACATAGTACTTGTTCATAAGAATGCAAACAGAATATGTATAGACTAGAAAAGCACTCGGAGAGCGCAGACCTCCGCCAAGCGCCACAGTTCCCCCCCATACAGTGTTTGTGTGTACGTTTTCAGATTCCTTGACCATGAAAACATATGACTAGCAATTGGATTCACAATGATAGGATTAGTGGTTCAGTAGTAAAAGCATTACCTCCTTGGCGGAGGTAATAAACTGAAGTGTTGCTGTTGTGTCCATCTCCTCCATCTCCAAACTCCCAGGCTGCGGGCGTTGCAATTCATCGCACAACCGCATACAACCCACAGGCCAATGGGTTATGAGAGCGTTTTCATAGATCACTGAAAGCAGCACTCAGGGCTTCACTGACGGATGCAAATTGGGTAGACAGGTTGCCATGGATTTTATATTGGGGTTGCGCTCCGCGGCAAAAGAGGATTTGGAAGCTTCCCCGGCAGAGAGCTTGTTTTTGCGCAGCCCCTATGGCTGCCCGGGGAATTTCTGCCAAATAATCCCGTGCCGGACAGCTGCCCGTCTCAGCTTTTGCAGCGTAGCGCAAACACAGGCAGGCTGCCGGGCCCGACCCACCACTGTTTTTCGCGTGCTTTTGTGCCTAAAACTTTGAAGAACGCGGAGTTCGTGTTGGTCAGACACGATGACCAGCGCCCTCCATTGCGCCTGCACACATGTTGAAAATGGCCGTATCTCACAATGTTAAAGAATCCTTTAAAAAATTCCTGTATCCAGATGGTGATCCGGATCATCCCCAAAATTTAATCAGTTCTTCCTTGTACCATTTCCAAAAACGCTTGAAAGTTTCATCAAAATCCGTCCAAAACTTTTTGAGTTATCTTGCTAACCAACAGACAGACAGACAGACAAACAGACAAACAGACAGACAAACGCTGGCAAAAACATAACCTCCTGCGGCCTGGCGGAGATAAATATGTGTAGAGCATAATGGGAGATTACCTACAGAATTATTATTTTGGTATTCTAACTTTTCATAACCCTTTCATTCTCATAATGTGACCACTGCCTCCTAGAAGCCAGGATCAACAAGACAATGACTTGTAAAATGAAATGGAAAAACTAAAATGAAGTAAATGCGTGCTTTAAAAAAATCTAGTGGGTTTATGACAGTAGAAAATTCTCTGTGATGTTTCCGGCAGTCTGTCAAAGGGGAGTAAAGGCATGTGCATACTTGACGCAGGGGTCATTGTGCGGGCGAACGCCTGCAAGCTTGCAAACAATTTTTCACAGTAAGCAATGATGATTTTATCTGTTATTTTGAGAGACCAAACTAAAAACAAGTTAATTTATCTTGAGTTAATTATAAAATACAAAAACATCTCTGCCAAAGTAAATGTGTGAACATCAGAAACACTTGTGTTCAGGATGAATGTTAGAAAAAAAATGCGTCCGTCCCCCCCGTTTGTTTTATTGAGCCAACTGCACAGTGCTCACTCACCAGGTTACAAAATTTGAGAGGTGCATGACCAGTAGAAATGACACAAAAGCACCTTACGCGAAACCACTCGTGACATCATTTTTGGTGCACGTGAGGGCCAGTACACACAGGGCATTAACCCAACATAAAACAATGGAGAGCATAGCCTCTGGCCTGCAGTGAGGTTCAAAGATTGGAACGTGGAGCATCATCATCATCATCATAGCAGTCTGTCGGGGGCAACAGTGACCGTTTCATTTAGGTCTGATCAGCTTCCTCCACACAGCTCTGTCCTTCACCTTCCGCTGCCAGGAACGCCTGACCTTGTTAACCCGGGCGACATCCGAGCCGGTATGAGTTGCTTTCTGACTGACCATTTCATGAAACTGCTTGCAAAGTATTTGAGTACCACTAGCTTTTGCTGGACTAGCCCCACATTCTTGGCAAATAGAGATATTATCAGTGGCAAGGACAGGCCAAGACAAACTGACTCCAGTATCTGTTGCAGCGACTGACCAGATGATAGGTTTGTTAATCTCTGCTCTTTGTGTAGTGCATGTCACAATGCACTGACTGGCAACCACAGACCTGCCAGGATGTCAAGTCTCACCCCGTGTAACTGGGAGTGGTCCACCACAGACCTGTGACAGATATTGTTTTTAGTTCTGCCAGGATGCCCAGTTTCACCCTCCACACCCTCGGAAGCCCGGGGTTGCCGGTTGAGTCGCCGACGGCCCGACCCATGAGACAAGTAGTACCGATTTTCATGGTTATGCGGTAGCAAGCAAACCAATGCCTGACCTGACAGTTTTTGCTCCACGGAAAATCATTAAACATAGTGGAAACTATGTTCCCCCCATGGATCGTCACTTTATCGTGGTGGGGGGGTTTGCGTGCCCCAGTGATCCCAGGAGCTATGTTGTCGGGGGCAATTTGCCTCTGATAGGGTCACCCAAGACAAACTGGTCCTGGGTGAAGGGCCAGACTAAGAACGATCCAACAGACTCATGATAAATTCTAGGTCAAGGATTCAGTGTACCCCGCCCAGTATGGGGTTACCGGGGCCCCACCCTGGAGCCAGGCCTGGGGGAGGGGCTCGATGGCTAGCATCTGGTGGCTGGGTTTCCACCCATGGGACCCGGCCGGGCTCAGCCCGAAGGAGTTACATGGGCCCGCCCTCCAGTGGGCTCACCACCTGCAGTAGGGATCATGGGTGTCCGGTGCTATGTGGATTAGGTGGCGGTCAAAGGCGGAGGCCTTGCCGGACTGATCCCAAGCTTCCTAAACTGGCTTTTGGGATGGGGATTGTCACCTCTCTGGTGGGGAAGGAGCCTGAGCTGGTGTACGAGGTTGAGAGATACCGGCTAGATATAGTCCGCCTCATCTCAACACACAGCTCTGGTTCCAGAACCAGTCGGCTGGAGTTTGGCCTTTTCTGGAGTTGCTCCGGGCGAGAGGCGACGAGCAGGGGTGGGTATTCTTGTATCCCCCCACCTTGCTGCCTCTATATTGGAGTTTTCCCCGGTGGATGAAAGGGTTGCTTCCCTGCGCCTTCAGGTTGGGAAACGGGTCCTGACCATCATTTGTGCCTATGCACCAAATGATGTTTCAGAGTACCCACCCTTTTTAGAGTCTGTGACTGGGGTGCTGGAGGGTGCTCCTCTTGGAGACTCCATTGTCCTACTGGGGGACTTCAATGCGCACATGGGCAACGACAGTGAAACCTGGAGGGGGGTGACTGAGAGGAATGGCCTGCCCGATCTGAACCCGAGTGGTGTTCAGTTATTGGACTTCTGTGCTAACCACAGTTTGTCCATAACGAACACCATGTTCAAGCATAAGGGTGTCCATATGTGCACATGGCACCAGGACAACCTAGGTCACAGATCGATGATCGATTTTGTTATCGTGTCATCAGAACTGCGACCGTATGTCTTGGACACTCGGGTAAAGAGAGGTGCAGAGCTGTCAACTGATCACCACCTGGTGGTGAGTTGGATCCAATGGCAGGGGAGGATGCCATTGAGACCTGGTAGACCCAAACGTATAGTGAGGGTGTGCTGGGAATGTCTGGCTGAGGCCCCTGTCCAGGAGGTCTTCAACTCCCACCTCCGGAAGAACTCCAACCACATTCCAAGGGAGTCTGGAGACATGGAGTCTGAGTGGGCCATGTTCTCCACCTCTGTTGTTGAAGCGGCGGCCCAGAGCTGTGGCCACAGGGTGGTTGGTGCATCTCGTGGTGGCAATCCCCGAACCAAGTGGTGGACACCAGTGGTGAGGGGGGCCATTAAGCTGAAGATGGTGTCCTATCAAGCTTGGTTGGCTTGTGGGACTCCCGAAGCAGCTGAGGTGTACCAGCAGGCCAAGTGGAGTGCAGCTCGGGTGGTTGCTGAAGCAAAAACTCGGGTATGGGAGGAGTTTGATGAGGCCATGGAACAAGACTTTCGATCGGCCTCGAAGAGATTCTGGCAAACTGTCCGGCGGCTCAGGAGGGGAAAGCAGCTCCCTGTCCACACATTGTGTATGATGCGGATGGGGTGCTGTTAACTTCAACTGGGGATATTGTCGGGCGGTGGAAGGAATACTTTGAGGATCTCCTCAATCCCACCGATACGCCTTCCACAGACGAAGCAGGGTTTGTGGACGAGGGGGATGACTCACCTATCACAGGGGCTGAGGTCGCCAAGGTGGTTAAAAATCTCGTTGGTGGCCGGGCCCCGGGGGTGGACAAGATTCGCCCTGAGTACCTCAAGGCCCTGGATGTTGTTGGGCTGTCATGGTTGACACGCCTCTGCAACATTGCGTGGAGGTCGGGGGCAGTGCCTTTGGCATGGTAAACTGGGGTGGTGGTTCCTCTCTTCAAAAAAGGGGACCGGAGGGTGTGCTCCAATTTTAGAGGGATCACACTCCTCAGCCTCCCTGGGAAGGTCTATGCCAAGGTACTGGAGAGGAGAGTCCGGACGTTGGTCGAACCTCGGATTCAGGAGGAGCAATGTGGTTTTCGTCCTGGCCGTGGCACATCGGACCAGCTCTTTACCCTCTCGAGAATTCTCGAGGGTTCGTGGGAGTTTGCCCAACCAGTTTACATGTGTTTTGTGGACTTGGAGAAGGCATTTGACCACGTCCCTCATGGTTTTTTGTGGGGGGTGCTTCGGGAGTATGGGGTATCGGGCTTGTTGTTACGAGCTATTCGGTCTCTGTACGACTGTTGTGAGAGTTTGGTTCATATTGCCAGCACTCGGTCGGACTCATTCCCAGTGAGAGTTGGAGTCCGCCAGGGCTGCCCTTTGTCACCGATCCTGTTCATAATTTTTATGGACAGGATTTCTAGGCACAGCCAGGGAATGGAGGGTGCCATGCTTGGTGACCACAAGATCTCATCTCTGTTGTTTGCAGATGATGTTGTCCTGTTAGTTTCATCCAGCAATGACCTACAGCTCTTGCTGGGACAGTTTGCCGCTGAGTGTGAAGCGGCTGGGATGAGAATCAACACCTCCAAGTCTGAATCCATGGTCCTCAGCCGGAAAAAGGTGGATTGTCCTCTCTGGGTTGGGGACAGGCTCCTACTCCAAGTGGAGGAGTTTAAGTATTTTGGGGTCTTATTCACGAGTGAGGGGAAAATGGAGCAAGAGATCGACAGACGGATTGGAGCAGCATCTGCAGTGATGCAGACATTGTACCGGACTGTTGTGGTGAAGAGGGAGCTTAGTTCTAAGGCAAAGCTGTTGATTTACCAGTCAATCCACGTTCCTACTCTCACCTATGGTCACGAGCTTTGGGTAATAACCGAAAGAACGGGATCGCGGATACAAGCGGCTGAAATGAGCTTTCTCCATAGGATTGCTGGGCTCACCCTCAGAGATAGGGTGAGGATCTCAGTCATCCGGGAGAGGCTCAGAGTAGAACCGCTGCTCCTCCACATTGAAAGGAGTCAGTTGAGGTGGTATGGGCATCTGATTAGGATGCCTCCTGGATGCCTCCCACTTCAGGTGTTTTGGGCACGTCCCACTGGGAGGAGACCCCGGGGCAGACCCAGGACTCGGTGGAGAGACTATGTCTCCCAGCTGGTCTGGGAACGCCTTGGTATCCTCTCTGAAGAGCTGGAGCAGGTGGCTGGGGAGAGGGAAGTCTGGGCTCCTCTGCTTGAACTGCTGCCTCTGCGACCCAGACCTCTGGAAAAGCAGTAGAAGATGGTTGGATGGATGGATGGAAACTAAGCTGACTCTCAATTTGTTATTTAAACATACATACATACATCCAATTCAATTCAACTTTATTTATATAGCGCCATTTCACAACAACAGTCATCTCATAGCACTATCAACTGTAGGGGAGACCCCCACAGTTGCAGAAAGACCCCAGCAATCAGGCGATCCCCTGTGAGCAAGCACTTGGCGACGGTGGAGAGGAAAAACTCCCTTTTAACAGGAAGAAACCTCCAGCAGAACCAGGCTCAGGGAGGGGCAGTCATCTGCTGCGACTGGCTGGGGGGTGAGGGGATAGAGAAGAAGAAAAGAACAGACATGTAGAGAGCAAACAGCACGATGGGGACTCAATCTATGGGAGAGAACAAACAAATGTTAAAGACCAGCGAAAAAAAAAAATATTTCATAGAGAGTGAGGAAAGGAGTGAGGCCCAGTGCATTACTGGAGGTCCCCCAGCTGACTAAACCTATTAGCAGCATAACTAAGGGAGGGTTCAGAAACACATGATCCCTCCTAATTGTAGGCTATATCAAAAAGGTAGGTTTTAGCCCTATTCTTAAAAACAGAGATCGAGTCTGACTCCCGAATCCAGATTGGCAGCTGATTCCACAGGAGAGGAGCTTGATAACTGAAGGCTCTGCCTCCCATTGTACTTTTGGAGATTCTAGGTATTACAAGTAATCCTGCATTTTGGGAGCGTAGTGCTCTGTTAGGATGATACGGTAGTATCAGATCTTTTAAATAAAAAGGAGCCTGATTGTTTAAAGCTTTGTAAGTAAGAAGAAGGATTTTAAACTTAATTCTAAACTCTATGGGAAGCCAATGAAGGGAGGCCAGAACCGGAGAGATATGATCTCTCTTTCTAGTACCTGTTAAAACTCTTGCTGCAGCATTTTGGATCAGCTGAAGACTTTTTAAAGATGTTTTAGGACAGCCTGATAATAAAGAATTACAATAATCTAATCTCGAGCTAACAAAAGCGTGGATCAGCTTCTCAGCGTCACTCTGAGACAAGATGCTCCTAATCTTGGCAATATTACGCAAATGATAGAAGGCAGTCTTAGAAACAAATTTAATATGTGAATTGAAGGACAAATCCTGATCAAAAATAACTCCAAGGTTCCTCACAGAGCTATTAAGAGAAAGAGTAACTGCATCCAAACTGAAAGTTTGATTTGGAAAGGAATTTCTAAGGTTTTTTGGACCAACAAGAATGACTTCAGTCTTATCTGAATTTAATAGCAGGAAATTACAAGTCATCCAAGCTTTAATTTCCTTAAGACAGGCTTCTAACTTGGCTAATTGATTAGTATCATCTGGCTTCATTGACAGGTATAATTGTGTGTCATCTGCATAACAATGAAAATGTATACAGTGCTTTCTAATAATGTTGCCTAACGGAAGCATATATAAACTAAAAAGAGTAGGGCCTAGCACAGATCCCTGTGGAACTCCATGACTAAGCTTTGAGCTAAAAGAAAACTCATCATTTACATGAACAAACTGGAACCTATCAGATAAATAAGATCTAAACCACTGCAACGAAGTTCCATTAAGTCCAACATAGTGTTCTAATCTATCAAGTAGAATATAGTAGAATAGTAGAACATCCATCTTCTACCGCTTTTCCGGAGGTCCGGGTCGCGGAGGCAGCAGTTCAAGCAGACAAGCTCAGACTTCCCTCTCCCCAGCCACCTGCTCCAGCTTTTCAGAAAGAATACCAAGGTGTTCCCAGACCAGCTGGGAGACATAGTCTCTCCAGCAAATCCTGGGTCTGCCCTGGGGTCTTCTCCCAGTGGGAAGTGCCCAAAACACCTCAAGTGGGAGGTGGCCAGGAGGCATCCTGATCAGATGCCCATACCACCTCAACTGGCTCCTTTCAATGTGGAGGAGCAGCAGTTCTACTCTGAGCCTCTCCCAGATGACTGAGATCCTCACCCTATCTCTGAGGGTGAGTCCAGCAATCTTATGAAGAAAGCTCATTTCAGCCGCTTGTATCCACAATCTCATTCTTTCGGTCATTACCCTCTTCACCACAACAGACCGGTACAACATCTGCATTACTGCAGATGCTGCTCTGATCCGTCTGTCGATCTCTCACTCCATTCTCCCCTCACTCGTGAATAAGACCCCAAGATACTTAAACTCCTCCACTTGGGGCTGGAACTTGTCCCCAACCCGGAGAGGACAAGCCACCTTTTTCCGGCTGAGGACCATGGACTCGGACGTGGAGATACTGATTCTCATCCTGGCCGCTTCACACTCAGTGGCAAACCATCCCAGTAAGACCTGTAGGTCATTACTGGATGAAGCCAGCAGGACAACATCATCTGCAAACAACAGAGATGAGATCCTGTGGTCACCAAGCATGATACCCTCTGTTCCCTGGCTGCACCTAGAAATCCTGTCCATTAAAATTATGAATAGGATCGTGACAAAGGGCAGCTCTGGCGGAGTCCAACTTTCACTGGGAATGAGTCCGATCGAGTGCTGACAATACAAACCAAACTCTCAGAACAGTCATACAGAGACCGAATAGCTCATAACAACAAGCCCGATACCCCATACTACCAAAGCACTCCCCACAAAAAAACACGAGAGACATGGTTGAATGCCTTCTCCAAGTCCAGAAAACACATGTAAACTGGTTGGGCAAACTCCTACGAACCCTTGAGGATTCTCAAGAGGGTAAAGAGCTGGTGTGATGTGCCATGGCCAGGACGAAAACCACATTGCTCCTCCTGAATCCGAGGTTCGACCAACAGCTGGACTCTCCTCTCCAGTACCTTGGCATAGACCTTCCCAGGGAGGCTGAGGAGTGTGATCCCTCTAAAGTTGGAGCACACCCTCCAGCCCCCTTTTTTGAAGAGAGGAACCACCACCCCGGTTTGTCATGCCAAAGGCACTGCCCCCAACCTCCACGCAATGTTGCAGAGGCGTGTCAACCACAACAGCCCAACAACATCCAGGGCCTTGAGGTACTCAGGGCGAATCTCGTCCACCCCCGGGGCCCGGCCACCAACGAGATTTTTAACCACCTTGGCGACCTCAGCCCCTGTGATAGGCGAGTCGTCCCGCTCGTCTACAAGCCCTGCTTCCTCTGTCGAAGGCATATCATTAGGATTGAGGAGATCCTCAAAGTATTCCTTCCACGGCCCGACGATATCCCCAGTCTAAGTCAACAGAGCCCCATCTGCACCGTACACAGTGTGGACACAGAGCTGCTTCCCCCTCCTGAGCTGCCGGACAGTTTGCCAGAATTTCAAAAGTCTTATTCCATGACCTCACCAAACTCCTCCCATACCCGAGTTTTTGCTTCAGCAACCATCGGAGCTGCACTCCACCTGGCCTGCTGGTACACCTCAGCTGCTTCAGGAGTCCCACAAGCCAACCAACTTGATAGGACTCCTTCTTCAGCTTAATGGCCCCCCTCACCACTGGTGTCCACCATTTGGTTCAGGGATTGCCACCATGAGATGCCGCGACAACCTTGCGGCCACAGCTCTGGGCAGCCGCTTCAACAATGGAGGTGGAGAACATGGCCCATTCAGACTCCGTGTCTCCAGACTCCCTCGGAATGTGGTTGAAGTTCTCCCGGAAGTGGGAGTTTTAATTTAATTTTAATTTAATTTTGTATACTTTATTAATCCCCAGAGGGGAAATTGAGGGCATCCACATGGATGGATGAAGCAGCCACGGTATGGCGCTATCGCTTTACCATTCACACACACATTCACACCTAGGGCCACTTTAGAGTCTCCAATTAACCTAACCTGCATGTTTTTGGCCTGTGGGAGGAAACCGGAGAAATCCTGGAGTAAACCCACGCAGATACGGGGAGAACATGCAAACTCCACACATATCACTTGTTGGTCAGAGGCTGGGATTGAACCAGGGATGCCATGGCCAAGGGTGAGTTGCTGTGCTAAGACCTCCCGGACAGGGGCCTCAGCCAGACATTCCCAGCACACCCTCACTATACAGTACGTTTGGGTTTACCAGGTCTGAATGGCATCCTCCCCGCCATCGGGTCCAACTCACCACCAGGTGGTGATCAGTTGACAGCTCTGCACCTCTCTTTACTCGAGTGTCCAAAACATACGGTCACAGGTCTGATGACACGATAACAAAATCGATCATCGACCTGTGACCTAGGGTGTCCTGATGCACATATGGACACCCTTATGCTTGAACATGGCGTTCGTTATGGACAAACTGTGGTTAGCACAGAAGTCCAATAACTGAACACCACTCGGGTTCAGATCAGGCAGGTTGTTCCTCCCAATCACCCCCCTCCAGGTTTCACTGTCGTTGCCCATGTGTGCATTTAAGTCCCCCAGTAGGACAATGGAGTCTCAAAGAGGAGCACTCTCCAGCACCCCAGTCAGAGACTCCGAAAAGGGTGGGTACTCTGAAACATCATTTGGTGCATAGGCACAAATGATGGTCAGGACCCGTTTCCCAACCCGAAGATGCAGGGAAACAACCCTTTCGTCCACCGGGGAAAACTCCAATATAGAGGCAGCAAGGTGGGGGGATACAAGAATACCCACCCCTGCTTGTCGCCTCTCGCCCAGTGCAACTCCAGAGTAGGCCAAGCTCCAGCCCCTCTCCAGGAGACTGGTTCTGGAACCAGAGCTGTGTGTTGAGGTGAGGCCGACTATCTTGCCGGTATCTCTCAACCTCATGCACCAGCTCAGGCTCCTTCCCCACCAGAGAGGTGACATTCCACGTCCCAAAAGCCAGTTTAGGAAGCTTGGAATCAGACCGCCAAAGTCTCCACCTTTGACTGCCACCTGATCTACATAGCTCCGGACCCCCATGGTCCCTCCTGCAGGTGGTGAGCCCACTGGAGGGCGGGCCCATGTAACTCCTTCGGACTGAGCCCGGCCGGTTCCCATGGGCGGACACCCAGCCACCAGACACTAGCCATCGAGACCCTCCCCCAGGCCTGACTCCAGGGTGGGGCCCCGGTAACACCATACCGGGCGGGGTACACTGAATCCTTGTTCTAGCATTCATCATGAGAGTCTGTTGGATCATTCTTAGTCTGACCCTTCACCAAGGACCAGTTTGTCTTGGGAGACCCTACCAGAGGCAAACTGCCCTGGACAACATAGCTCCTGGGATCACTATGGCACGCAAACCCCCCACCACAATAAGGTGATGATCCATGAGGGGTATTCAAACATTATCTTACAAATTGGAACTTCGGGGACATAAACTTTATAAGACAATAGCATTAACAAGCAGAAGCCCTCTTGGATTATTATAAAGTCTTAGTTATGCAAAAAAGGATAAACTGGGCCAAAAGAAAGGCTTTAAACCAAAAAGAACTAAAACAAGTTTGTAGAGTTACTCATCTGTTCCACAACGGGTGCCTCAGTGAAGATTTGCATTTCAAAGCCAGCCTCTGTTGTTGTGCCTGAGTGCCCCCCTCCCCCCGCAAATAATAAACACATTTTTAATTAAGTTCCACTCATGTCAAAAACTGATTCTGTTAATAACTTGTCCTGAAATGTGTGAATATTGAAAAAGCCGGTCTCGTGCATTATTCATAATCACAGAATGCACTGTGAGGAAGAGAGAACAGAGGAGGGGAAAAAAGGGGAAAACTTGATCAGTCGTCACTCAGCCGTTGGCACTTGTTTCCATCACTCTGTCAGTCTATTTTCATGAATACAATATAAAGTTTGGTTAATTAATAAAAGGATAGGGAGTAAAAAAGATGGGCACCCTGTAGACATCATGTAAAATAGTGCTGAGGCTGCAGTTGAGTCCCGAGAACATCAGCGAACATCCTCCTGGGTGAAGCTGCAGTTACAACAGCGTGGCTGGTGATCACACATAAAATTGGCCCAGATTTAAAAAGAGAAAAAAATACCTCACAGGGATTTGCTTATTAAATGACAATGGAACATCCTCTCTTCTGACACCCAAAGGTATTCACAGGAGCTGAATCAATAAACCTCTCCTCTAATGTTATGTAAAATTATCGTATGCACCATTTTATTTTGACTCGTTACATGCAGACTTTTCCTATAGGCCTCATTACAAATTCATCATTGAAGCATCACATTCCTGTAGTGTAAAATCAAGAGTAAACCCATTCATTTCTGTCTGCATGGGGCTTCACTGGAAGGCACTTGGGGGATTTAACTTGATCAATTTAATGTCTAGTCTCCAACTACAGGATTAACAGTTGTAGCATAATCAGCTACGTAAATTCAGAACTGAATTTTCTTCTGCCTCCTGAGGAGAATTCCTTAGTTTCAAAACTTCAGCCACCGATCCTTTTCCGAAAGCCTGGGCTGACCCCCGCCCCCCCCCCCCCCCATCCTATCAGTCCACCAGGAGAACTTCGATTTAAACAGTTTTATGGCTTTATGACCAAGAGATGTCTGTGACAGAATTGTTGACGAACAACAGGTATGGTAAAGGTTCTGGTCATTACAGAACATCAAGTTTATCCTCCCTCCCTCCCACCCACGACCCATCTCAGTTTACATACAGGCCAAACAGATCCACAGAAGATGCCATTGCTGCTGCTGTCCATCCAGCCCTCTCCCACCTGGACTCAAAGAACTCCTACGTGCGAATGCTGTTCTTGGACTTCAGTTCAGCATTCAACACATTCATCCCCCAGCACCTAATAAAAAAACTCAGGCACTTGGGACTCAAAACCTGTCTCTGTAACTGGGTTCTGGACTTTCTCACAGGGAGGTCACAGAACATGTAGGTTGGCAGCGACACCTCCCAGACCATCACAATGAGCACAGGGGCCCCACAAGGGTGCGTGCTCAGCCCGCTGTTCTTCACTCTGCTGACCCATGACTGTGTACCAGCCTACAACACCAGCCACATCATCAAGTTTGCGGACTACACAACGGTGGTGGGCCTCATCACCAACAATGAGGAGGCCAACAACAGAAATGAGGTGAGCCAACTGGTCCAGTCGTGTAAAGACAATAATGCCTACCTGAACGTGGGAAAGGAGATTGTGTTTGACTTCAGGAGGGGGCACACACAGCATCCCCCTCTGATCATCAATGGAGCAGCAGTGGAGAGAGTGAGTAGCACCAAGTTCCTGGGGGTGCACATTTCTGAGGACCTCTCTTGGTCCAACAACACCACATCACTGGCCAAGAAGGCTCAAACTCACCTCTATTTCCTCTGCAAACTGAGGAGAGGACGAGTCCCCCCCCCACCCCCATCATGTGCTCATTCTACTGGGGCACCATTGACAGCATCCTCTCCAGCTGCATCACAGTGTGGTATGGAAGCTGCACCGCCTCCTGCCAGGAGACACTATAGTGCACAGTGAAAGCTGCCAGCAAGATCATCGGTGCCCCTCTGCCCCCCCCCTCGGACATCTGCCTTACCCGCAGAGCCATCAACATTGCAGGTGAACCTCCCACCCCTCACACTCCCTCATCAGCCCCCTGTCCTTGGGGAAAAGGTACCAGAGCCTCTGGGCCCACTCTACAAGACTACTTAACAGTTTTGGGGGGGGCTGTGGCACAGGTGTAGTGTGGCCGACTACTGATCGGAGGGTCAAGGGTTCGATTCCTGCTCTGTCTGCAGTCTGCATGTTGAAGTGTCCTTGAGTAAGACACTGAATCCCCAGTTGCTCCTGGTGGGTCAGGCCAGCGCCACTGTATAGCAGCTATGCCACCATCTGTGTGTGTGTGTGTGTGAATGGGTGGATCGCAGGATCTGTAAAACGCTTTGGTCATCTAGAGATGAGAAAAAAAGCGCTATATAAGTGAATGCCATTTACCATTTTTGTTCACCAGGCCATCAGGACCCTGAACTCTGTCCACCAACCCCTCCCCCCGCCCCGGACCGTAATGCACTCACCCGCACAATAACTACCTCAGCTGTTGGCACAGAAAGACTGGCACACCCAACGCCATGATTCTTTTTTCTAAAGCCCATCCAGGGACAAGAGTTGCAAATTAGCTAATAGCTATACACTCTATGTGCAACACATCAGATTGATTGTCTTTGATTAATTGTCTATGTTTATTGCACTGTCCCTGTCAAATAAACTAATCTACTACTACTAACAGTAATTACATCTGCTGCTGTACGTCTCTGCACCTTACTGCAAACATTTGCACAATTGCCATACTTGCTGCTGTCTGTTATTGCAATATTAATCATGTGCAATCCAATCTGTCACTGTCTGTAACTACACTACCGCATCGAACTTGCAGCTACGAGTATTACTGCTCTACCTTTTTCTGTATATACTCTAGATTTGCTGGGTTTTCTCTTTATTTGCACTATGGGATGTCTGGGTTTTATCTTTTAGCGTTATTTGCACTATGGGTAGCATTACTGTACATAGACTGCTGTTGTATTTCCAGCCTTATTCTTTTTTTTATATTGCACACACCACTGAGGAGAGAGAAATGCCATTTCAACTCTCCTGTATGTTGTGTATGTATAGTAGTATTGACAGATAAAATCTTTGAATCTTGAATGTTATCTTCATAAACGCAAACTGTTGAAATTCCAACATTGCCCTCTGATGGACAAACGTAGAAGCATTCCCCTGAGGACTGAACATTTCCCTTTGTTGTCTCGAGAAATTCCTGTGAACTAACTTCTCATTTTTCACAGATAACTATTGGGAACTATGAACTTGAACCAAATGGGCTCATGGGTTTGGAAAGTTTTGTATTGATATATAGTTTGTGTATTTCTTTATCCTCCCGCAGAATGAATATGCATGTCCACTATGAGGTATTCATTTATAATGTATGCACATTTTTGTTCTTTTTTTCAGAAGTAGAACATTTTAGTCATGAAAGTCTTAAAGTGTAATGTGCAAAAATGTGGTTCCGTATGTTAGTGAATATTTTGTATTGTGTTCAGTACCTTAAAAAACACCTAAAACAATTGTGCAAAGAATGAAAATATGTGGGTGAAAGTAAACGCTTATTGCTCCAAACACTCTGGTCAGAAATTTTCACCCCCCTAATGTGCAGTAATGCCACATCTCAGTCTCAATATTCTTGGATATATTATTCTGATCATTATGAGCACAGTGAGTACATTATCAGTGTTCTTACCACAGGCATGGGATCATGAAGCACTATGGGTAAGGAGTCAGCCAGACATTTGGTCTTTCTGTCCCAGTGGGCCCCCTCAGGGAACAGGCCTCTGATGTACACAAACATGTACTGTATTAGTGTGCTGTTCAAGTCAACTTCTACAAACGTAACAAAACCTGCAGATACAGACGTGGACAAAATAGTTGGTACCCATCTGTCAATGAAAGAAAAACCCACCATGGTCACAGAAATAACTTGAATCTGACAAAAGTAATAAATAAAAATTCTATGAAAATTAACCAATGAAAATCAGACAATGTTTTTGAATTGTGGTTCAACAGAATTATTTTAAAAAACAAACTCATGAAACAGCCCTGGACAAAAATGATGGTACCCTTAACTTAATATTTTGTTGCACAACCTTTTGAGGCAATCACTGCAATGAAACGATTTCTGTAACTGTCAATGAGACTTTTGCACCTCTCAGCAGGTATTTTGTCCCACTCCTCATGAGCAAACTGCTCCAGTTGTCTCAGGTTTGAAGGGTGCCTTCTTCAGATGGCATGTTTCAGCTCCTTCCACAGATGTTCAATAGGATTTAGATCAGGGCTCATGGAAGGCCACTTTAGAATAGTCCAATGTTTTGCACTTAGCCATTCTTGGGTGTATTTAGCTGTGTGTTTTGGGTCATTATCCTGTTGCAAGACCCATGACCTGCGACTGAGACCAAGCTGTCTGACACTGGCAGCGCATTTTTCTCTAGAATACCTTGATAGTCTTGAGATTTCTTTGTTCCCTGCACAGATTCAAGACACCCTGTGCCAGATGCAGCAAAGCAGCCCCAGAACACATCAGAACCTCCTCCATGTTTCACAGTAGGGACAGTGTTCTTTTCTTGGTATGCTTCATTTTTGCGTCTGTGAACATAGAACTGATGTGCCTTGCCAAAAAGTTCCAGTTTTGTCTCGTCTGTCCATAGGACATTCTCCCAGAAGCTTTGTGGCTTGTCAACATGCAGTTTGGCAAATTCCAGTCTGGCTTTTTTATGATTTGTTTTCAACAGTGGTGTCCTCTGTGGTCGTCTCCCATGAAGTCCACTTTGGCTCAAACAACGACGGATGGTGCGATCTGACACTGATGTACCTTTTTTTTTTTTTTTTTGTTACTTATTTGTACCCGTAGGTAGATTTGGTTTGCAGTCTAGTGACAAGCCACCGGCTGCTTGTCGCTGCGTGCGCGAGCGCCCTAAACCTACATGTTTTGGTATGTGGGAGGAAACCGGAGAAATCCCGGAGTAAACCCACGCAACACGGGGAGAACATGCAAACTCCACACAGCTCACTGTTGGTCGGGGGCTGGGATCGAACCCACGATCTCACGATCTCACGATCCCCGCGATCCCCCGGCCAAGGGTAAACTGTGCTGCCACAGTGCTAAACCACTGCACCACCGTGCAGCCCTTGACCTTGACCTTGGAGTTCACCATGAATGTGTTTAGAGGTTGTTCTGGGCTCTTTTGTTACCATTCATATTATCCGTCTCCTCCTGTGGCCACGTCCAGGGAGGTTGGCTACAGTCCCGTGGATCTTAAATTTCTGAATAATATGTGCAACTGTGTTCACAGGAACATCAAGTTGCTTGGAGATGGTCTTATAGCCTTTACCTTTAACATGCTTGTCTATAATTTTCTTTCTAATCTCCTGAAACAACTCTCTCCTTTGCTTCCTCTGGTCCATGTTTAATGTGCTAACACCATGTCACCAAACAGCACAGTGACTACCTGTCACCCTTTAAATAGGCCGACTGACTGATTACAAGTTTGTAGACACCTGTGATGTTAATTAGAGGACACATCTTGGTTGAACATGTCTCTATGGTCACATTATTTTCAATCTTTTCTAGAGGTACTGTGGCTCACATATTTTGACTGCATATGTATAAGCACAAGAGTGAGATGCTTAGGACTGCATGTGTTTTGTGACCTCACGTCTTTGAAGGAACAATACGTCTGGACCTCCTGAGGATAACAGCAGGAGGTGGAGGTGCTGTGATGAGGACTCTGAGAGGACTTCCTGACCTCCTGGGGTCAGACGAACGACGAAGGGACTCGGGGGGAGAATTATTGTCAATGGGGGGTTTGGCAACAATGTGATTCTGTTCTTTGATGTCCCAGGTATAAAAGTGGGGGTTTGGGGGAGTTCGCTCTCTTTTTCTGTTTGGAGAATGCTGGAGATGTGAGATCTGCAATAAATCTGAATTGAGAAATAAATTCAGCCTCCTTATTTCACGCTCTCCACAGGTATCATCATTTTTGTCCAGGCCTGTTTCATGAGTTTGTTTTTTTAAAATAATTCTGTTGAACCACAATTCAAAAGCATCGTCTGATTTTCATTGGTTAATTTTCATAGAATTTTTATTTATTACCACTTTTGTCAGATTCAAGTTATTTCTGTGACCATTGTGGGTTTTTCTTTCATTAACAGAGGGGTACCAACAATTTTGTCCATGTCTGTATGTCTAAAATGAAAATGAATTGACTCCGTGCTTCTTTTCATTCAGCATGGGAGCACGTCCACCAATAGGGTGAAGGGAAAAAGGGCGTAATTCAGAGATAACTGGCTGTTGGCACCCTGTCAGCATCACACACCCAAATGCACAAACACACTGCAAGATTTGTAGCCTGGCAGTATAGGCTAGGGACAGCGCGGTGGTGGAGTGGTTAGCACTGCAGCAGCACAGCAACTCACCTTTGGCTGGGGGATCCTGGGTTCGATCCCAGCCCCCGACCCACAGTGATCTGTGTCAAGTTTGCATGTTCTCCCCATGTCTGCGTGGGTTTACTCCGGGATTTATCTGGTTCCCCCCACATGCCAAAAAGTTGCAAGTTAGGTCAGTTGGCATCAAAACTGGGGATTCTAAATTGTCCTTAGGTATGACTGTGAAAGTGAATGATTGTCTGTCTCTGTGTTGGCCCTGCGATGGACTGGCGATCTGTCCAGGGTGTACCCTGCCTCTCGCCCAAAGATGCTGGGATAGGCTCCAGCCGCCCTGCGACCCGAAAAGGATTAAGCGGAAGAAGATGGATGGATGGACAGTATAGGCTGTGTTAGTGCATTGGAGGCCCAGCAGGGAGCTGATTGAGGGTGAGGTTTTATGTGAAACTTCTGACTGAGAATCTCAGAGCCGAGCTGGAGGCACAGCGTGGGGCTGATGCAGGCCTGCTTGTAGAAGAGAGACAGGGAGGATTTTCTTTAACTTTCTGTCTCACTTTATTTCATGCCTCTCATATTCAGTCAGCATTATATCAGTTCTCCTGTGTTTGTTTCTTCTCTTGCACCCAATGCTTATGCTCCACTTTCTTCATTCCCTGCTACGAAATCTCACATTCCCCCTTTTATCTTCTTTTCAGACATCTCTTTCTTCTGGCAACCCCCCCCCCCCACTTAAATGAGAAAGCTGTCCTGAAATCCTGCCTGCATCATTAACCTATGGCCATACTCTGTGCTCGTAGCATCCTACCATCCCGTGGAGGCTGTTTGTATTGTCTGTCGTCCAGGACCTGGAAGTTAAACCCAAGCAGGTCGATGGGGATGGTGTGCTTCCTGGCATAGTTCTGCTGGCTGCCTGTGAGGAAGGCCTGGGTGAAGAAGAATCCTGGTATCCAGAAAACAGCAGGTGTGTCTTTATCATACCAGTCCTGAATAAACAAAGAGGAAAACAGTAGAAAAAAAAAATCAAGCCAAGTATTAACACATATACTAAATAAATAAATAGGCTATATTTGGACTTCTTTGCGGATCAGACTATGAGAGTTCATCCAAATCACATGCCACATAGTCACAAGGTGGGGTGCTTAAAAAGTACTGCCCAGAGGACTGAGAAGTTCTATAGAGCTGTAATTATGTTTTGCAAAATAATGTGTAGTAAAATTGCGAAGGTAGACAGCAAAATAATAGCTCACTTTACGGTTGTGTCGCATCACTCTGTGGACATTAATTTTTACTTCCATGTTATTGGACCCCTTATGATCACACACTGGAATATTTAAAAAAATGAGTGGTAGGCAATACATTTTTATAGTAGGGTAGAAACATGCAGAAGCAGTCAGGCTACTGAAAACACTGAGGTGACCTAG
Organism: Pholidichthys leucotaenia; assembly: GCA_020510985.1. Taxonomy (NCBI): domain Eukaryota; kingdom Metazoa; phylum Chordata; class Actinopteri; order Cichliformes; family Pholidichthyidae; genus Pholidichthys; species Pholidichthys leucotaenia. The sequence continues at coordinate 154,879,660 of CM035841.1, forward strand.
TCTTCAAATTATCATCTGTTTATGCCCTGAAAATCCCAAAACATTCTGATACAATAGTGAGTGAACTGAGAACCCCATAACTCCTACCTGTGGGATGTCATGAGTGGACAGTGCAGCTGGATAGCACACACACACACGCACATGCACACACACACACACACACACACACACACAGAGCATTCTTTTCAGTCTTTGGAGGGCTGATGAACGGGGGGATGCTGGTCCTGTGGGAACAGACTGAACTGTGTGATGAAGCAGTTCACTCTGCAGACTCACATGGCCAGTCATGTGGCTGTGCTTCCTCTGCTCCTGAGTGAAAAACGTAATTCAGCAGACCTGTCTAGCCCATAGGAGCTGACGGGCCACACTCAAATAAAGCTCTGTTGTGTAATGCAAGTCTGACACAGATTAAGGTTTCAGCTTATTATAAAGGCCAAGTAGAATATTTTTGCTAATAACCCCCATGCATAACACACACTTGTATGGACTATTTCAAGGAGAGCTCATATACTGTATGTGAGAGTTTTCCTCTTTTTTTTTCTTTTTTTTTTAGTATTATCACATTATATGCTACTCAGAACATTTTTTTCCTGTTATTGTATAGAGGTCTAATTCAAAGGCATGCTTGCATGTCAGCGGCCCCTCCAATTCTCGATGTGATTAGCAATATGCATCGGAGGAATGTAATTTTATTCTACTGTAAATGCTGTGCTTCCTATAGACTAGGGCTCCTCAAATGGCGGACTCTAGTCCACATCTAGGCTACGAGGGTCTTCTGTCTGGACCCCAAAGCCTTTTGATACAATTTTTTTTTTTTCTTTTTAAATTGCCTGTTTTGTTTTGATGGAACGGGAAAAAAAAGGAACTCAAAGTTGTAATGGCTGCCAGGTGGAGCGTTTATAGCATAAGGACAGCCCTGGATGGAGCGAGGTCTTTGATGAGGCCCCGTCAAACTAGGGCCAAATGCTCAGTGGAGACAGGCAAGCATGTGAACCTACACCGCACACCCCACCTAGAGGAGGGAAAAAAAGATCTGGTCCTCCGGTCACAACCGCTGCTGGCGATCCAGAGGACCACAAGCTGGAAAGGGCACCCACATTCCACCTTTGATAATCAGGGCTCCCACCCGCTCCACGGCACACCGCACCGTCACACACCACGGACCAGCGGTCAAAACATGATGCAAAAACAAAAGCTGTCAGACAGCTGGTAGGATTGTTTCTAATTTTCATAGGTTTGTTTTGTAGGATTGTTCATAATTTTCTAAGTTTGATATTCATATGTTTGAAATTCTGTGTATTTGTGATTGGAGGACTATGTCAGTAGTTTATTTTATTTCACCTTTATTTAACATATGAGCTTCTCTGTACGTCCCAAGTTTGCTGCGCTGCCTGTGTGTGACTGAATCAGTGCTGTGTATGCACATGGAGTGCCACCTGTGCCCACGATCACTCCGTTCCAAACACAGCCGCCTGGCTGCTGCTACCAACTTGGCCTCGCTGCCACCAAAGTGCGACGAACGCACTCGTTACCCGTATGTGCATGTGCCCATCACCGGTGCAATTACGTACACTAATGTTCAGCTAACTTCCGCTGAAAGTCGCTGTGCTCACCCAGCTACTCCCACAGCAGGACAGCCTGGTGACATAGGCGTAAATCAAGGGGATCTGGGGGGACCATTTTTTTCTTTAAAATTTGAAGCTTTACACATATTTTTTTTAAAAATCTTTTTCTCATTAATTTACTACATTTATTTTTTTAAATATAAAACTTTTTTTTATAAATTTACATATTTTTTCGCATGGATTTATGACTTTATTCTTGTAAGTGTATGTACGTTCTTTCTCATAAATTTGTGACTGACTACAATAATACTTGTAGTGTCCCCTCAATAGTGGCTTATCATTTACTCTGGAGAAAATGCTCCGTTTACCCCTCCCAACATGGAAACGAAATATCCACCCATGCAGCAGCATGTTGACACTGATTAGAGATAGTAAAAAGATAATTTTATATTTGTCTAAGAATACTTAGATGGTAAAAACAAAAACAAAAACTGAGGTCTTAATTCATATTCAGACACAAATTTAAGCACCGTTTTATTTCTGCTATTTTTTCAATTCATTATTCAATTATTTAAACAGTTTTAATGCCCATGTTATTTTATCCAAATTTATGCTTTTATTCTTTTTTTCATAAATTTCTGCTTCTTTTCTGAGCAACTAATATCCCGGTCACTATTTTCTCCCCTTTTTTATTTCTTTTTTTCCCCCTTATAACCCAGTATGAGACATTGATTTTATTGAATGAAATGGATTTTTATTTATTTTACTTTTTTTTCTTGTGTTAGCGCCCTTCGTGTTAGTGCCCTGCTTTTATGCTCTCTTGTTGTACAGCACTTTGTGTAGCGAGTGTTGCTTTTAAAGTGCTTTATAAATAAAGTTGATTGATTGATTGACTGATTATAAATTATATACTGATGGGCTGTCTATTAATAGCAGTGACCAGGGTGATATTTATTTCTGCAAAACCTTTTTTAGTAGTAAACAAATAAAAATCAATGTTAAGAGGCCCTGTGATGGATTGGTGATCTGTTCAGGTTGTACCCCAACCTCTCACCCAAAGATGCTGGGACAGGCTTCAGGACCCCCGCCCGCAACCCAAAGAGGATTAAGCAGTTGAAGATGAATGAATCAATCTTAAGAAGAAATTAGGAGAAACCACATATTTAGTGCTTGTTTTTATGGTTAAAAAAAATATTTCTGTATTTTTTGCTTTCCCCTTTTCTCTGTCTTTTTAATTAATGTTCAGCAAGAAAGCAGGCAGGGTGGAGTGGAGTGGGTGGAGACGAGTGTCGCGGGTGATTTGTGACAGAAGGGTAGCAGCAAGAGTGAAAGAGGAGATTTACAAGGCGGTAGTGAGACCTGCTATGATGTATGGCTTGGAGATGGTGGCACTGACAAAAAGACAGGAGGCGGAGCTGGACGAGGCAGAGTTGAAGATGCTAAGATTCTCATTGGGAGTGACTAGGAGGGACAGGATTAGAAATGAGTATATCAGAGGGACAGTTCAGATTGAGCGGTTTGGAGACAAAGTAAGAGAAGCAAGGCTGAGATGGTTTGGACATGTGCAGAGGAGGGATAGTGGATATACTGGACAAAGGATGTTGAAGATGGCGCTGTCAGACAGGAGGAAAACACAAAGACCACAGAGAAGATTCATCTATGTAATGAAGGAGGACATGGAGAGGGTTGGTGGAATACAAGACAATGGGATAGGGTGAGATATAGGTAGAAGATCTGCTATTTTGACTTCTGAGGAGGAGGAGAAGAAGAAGAAAATACACCTGTAGAAAGGCAAGTCTTTCCAGGAAGTCAGTGACGTAGCTTCCCAGTGGTTTGAGGCTGGGGTATGACTTCTTCATCCATATGCCCAGGATGCGGCCCATCAGGATGCTACTGAACATCTCCTCCAGCTCTTCAGACATCGCTACCAGGCCCTGTGAACAGGAACGGGAGACTGAAGTACACTCACACACGTGATTATCATCTTCACAACATGAAAATGTCAAGTGGCTCCAGTCTTTTTCTGACACTGAAATGAATGGGAGAGAAACAGCTCTCCACAGATACTCCATGACAGACAACTACATAATAGGGAAATCTTATTCTTATTACTCTACAGGATGTCTTTGATAACACTATGATGAGCTCATTCTCCTTCCTGACTCTGTTAAACTCTTTTCAAATTACCCCTGTGAAGATGGATCATCTCAAAAAGTAATGACAAAATTTGTTTAATGGTTTTTAAAAAAGTATGTGAGGGTTCACACGTTTGATTACATGTTTTCAATGTGACTTGATTGGGAGGACAATATACATGGAAGATGTTTTAGTAAAAACCTCTACATGAACAAACTGCTAAAATTATCAATAGTCTCTTGAAGTTTTTGAAATTGTCTTTTTTCAAGGCATCAATTTCAATTTATTTATTTATTTGAAAGAAACAATATACATTAATCAACATTTGTAAAAATGTAAATTACTCAAATTTTCAAAGTGCCGTTTCATCTTTTCCAAATGTTGTACAGCACCCAGTATTATCGTAAACTACTCTAACGTGCATGGCTTAGGAAATGTCTCAGTTGCAACTGCTCAAACTAAACACCCATGTATAAAAAAGTTGGGTGGATGAGAAATTTGTAAATTAACTTGAAAATAATTTAGATGCTACCTTTAAAGGAGATATTCAAAACAATAATTTATGTAATAAATCATCGAAATAACAATGAGATGTCACTAGAGATTAGTTCAGCTGAAAAACTGGCTTCTCCAACACCAATGTACCTATTTACGAAGTTTGCAATCTGCCCTGAAGAGTCTGTTTTTATTTTGTATTGGCTAAAGTACTCCCTACAACCAGAGCCAATCTGATTTTGACCCCCTATTCACAAGCGTCAAACTCATTCCATGGAGGGCCGAGACACTGCATGTTTTACTTCCACCCAGTGTCTTCAACAGGTGATTCCAATGAATTTCTTCCCACTGATTGCTGATCAGTGAAAACACCTGCTGAAGACACTGGGTGGAAGTAAAGCATGCAGTGTCTTGGCCCTCCATGGAATGAGTTTGACATGTTGTCAGATACAATAAGACACAGGTGTCAAACTCATTCCATGGAGGGCCAAGACCCTGCAGGTTTTACCTCCACCCAGTGGCTTCAACAGGTGTTTTCTCTGAATTTCTTCCCACTGATTGCTGATCAGTGAAAACACCTGCTGAAGAGACTGGGTGGAAATAAAACCTGCAGGGTCTTGGCCCTCCATGGAATGAGTTTGACACCCCTGCAATAAGAGATGGGCAACAGTTTGTTGCAATCAGGAAGACAAAGAAGGCCTCATTTCTACTCAAACTAAAAAGAACAGCTTAAGCCCCTTTCAAAGTACCCCAGCAATCCAAGCAACCCCAGTACGATCCAGGCTCCCTCTATTATCTGAATAGGGTTACTTGTGCTACTTGGCATGGACTAAATGACCCTGCAAATGGCGTGGGTTGTTGGCCACCTCACCTGAACTTACCTCAGTTTGGCATACATTTGAATAGGAAATGTGAATAAACATGCAATGAAGCCCTGCGATGGACTGGCGATCTGTACAGGGTGTACCCTGCCTCTCGCCCTAAGATGCTGGGATAGGCTCCAGCCCCCCCGCGACCCGAAAAGGATTAAGCTGAAGAAGATGAATGAATGAATGAAGCCTACCTGTCACCACATTACAGCACAGAGATAGAGAGTGGAAATGAACCAGATGACTGTCATTATTCTGAGAGATTGCATTCATTTTGAAGCTGCAACAGACAACTATATGTGCCACAATTACACAAATATCACAGCGACTGAGAGGTTTCTTTTAAGAGCATTTTTTCAGCCATTCCCGTGAAGCCTCCAGCAGCTGTAACCATGCCCGGCTACTGTGGAGCCAATACCAGCCTGTCCTGGTTTGACGCTGGGCAGTCTCCCTGTTGAGCTCCACTCTGTGCGTCCTGAATTAACTTATTCTCTGCTCCTATTTTTTCTGACAGCTCCCTCCGAAATAAAACGTATCCTGCTTTGTGTGGCACTGTACACGAAACGTGACACACAAACACATGCCCACACCGAATAAAAGTGCAAGCACATGCACAAAAACAAACAAACAAACAAACAAACAAACAAACACATATGCACACAGTGTCTCTTCTTGTGAATATGAAAGCTAGTCAGTGCCGATATGGGAAAAAATGACCATAATTGTGTGAAACGTCGAGTGAATTTTGCAACCCTGTCCCTTATGATGGAGAACAAAGAGCAGCAACCCTTGAACTATATACTGTAGATCAGTCGTGTATTCCTATATTCACCACTGATCTGCATTGAGTTTGACACGGGGTGACAAAATTAAAAGACTTGTAAAAATGCTGGTGACAACTAATGAGTAGCAGTCATCATCACCAGCTTCCAGGCTGACTGGCGCATTTGTGTGACCTCAGTGATGTGAGGACATGAAACTTGATACCCTGGCGATCAGACCCACATCTCCTTGAAGTTTGAAAAATGCATGAGCCCTGCTTCCATTTACCAGGAACTAGGATCTAATTTGCAGGAACTTCTCCTTGTGCAAGTTTCCATTGCCAGGAACCACCACATAACGGGGAGTTTTCAGGAACCTTTAGTGGCCAAAAAACGGCCTTGGTCAGGAGTAGGTACTTCAGAATGGCCCTGAAAACTGTCCTTTTCCAGGATGTGAGCCCATAGCAGACTGCGAGTCTCAGCCGTCGGTGCTTGGCATTTAGCCAGGCATTTATTCAGTCAATGCCAAGTCAGTTATTTTATGGAGAAGGAAGAGGATGACATGATAGAATAGCTGGGCTGAACAGTTGAGTTGAATTTAAATTAATTTAGGTTTCATCTGACTCATTCCACTTCGTTGTGTAATGCACAGATATGAAAGGCTTTGAAGCTTTGGGGAAAATAGGAGCATCCACTGAATAATTTCATAAACCCACATAGATTTTTTTTCTCTGTGCAATGAAAAACTGTGTACTCTTTCTTCAAATGATTTATCTATAGCCAATAGTCATTCTGTAAGTTGGTGATTAAAATTGATATATGGATAGAATTAAAAAAAAACAACTTAAGTGCATCATCATCATATTATTAAAATGATAGGTAAAAATACTTTGATTAGATTATACTGTAACCCTAAATTTACACCGACTCCGGATGCAATCCATTATGGCTGGAGTGCAGATGGAGCCTTGCGTCCATCCCTACCAGCTTTGTTTGTGTTTTGAAGTGGCACGGATAACAACAAGGTTTGAAATACAAGATTGTGGGATAATTATATAAAATAACATGCAATCTCAACAAAGACCCAAGCGAGACCGAGGAGAACTGATTGCAATCACATGATAACAAGGAAGCATGATGTACCGGCTCTCCCCCTGGATTTTGGTGCGCTAAATAATATGTAAGTAGCCTGCTAATTTGAATTCATAAAGTGTTTGTATGTTATGTCAAAGTTTTTATCTTCTCTGACACAGTGGTGGAGGAGTAGACCACAGAAAATAACAGATGGTCCTTAAATTGTTTTTAATGAACAATCAGCTATTAAATACCGCAAAATACCACGGCATTTCCTTGCAGATTGGATCCACGCATCCGTCAAAAATAGACTTGTTGCATTTCATTAGCGATCCGAATCCGACGAGCTGGATTTGTTCCGCAATGGTCCAGACTAGGTGGGGATTAGAACATTGACGAGAATGGGAACTATATGCTACGGAGTCTAGATCTCAGCCAGAACGGGCCGGATCCGGAATCAGTGTAAATCCAGGGTAACTGTTACAACGCTGTACATTAAAATAACAGAAAATCTTGGTGCATACTATGTAAAAAGTGCATTGGAAGAAAACACTCCAAAATACCAGTGTGGTGAGATTGCGCTGGTGCCGCACCTCTTTTAAATGAGTCTTCTCATTGCAGCGTGAAACGGGCACACAGTCTACAAGTAATCAGATGGTGTGACGCAAAGCGTGAAAAACAGACTATGCGCTGGCAGAAACTAACAAATCCATAGGTGCAAAATGGAAAGCATACCACAAATGTGTGCTTTAGATCATAATAGGGCCCACAGTGTTTTCTGGGAGGGAACACAGATTGACTGTGCCTCAGTTTGCACCCTCCGTCAGTGGTTTTGGTCATGTGTGGTGGCACATTGCTGTTGTGATTGAAATAGTAATAGACAGTGCACACACTTTATGGTTGTTGGAGTGGTGTATTTTAAAAGGGGCGTAGCTGGGTGCAAAAGCAATGTGTTGCTATTTTCTGGCATTGCACCTTTGAACCATTCATTTCATTACAGCCTGCTTTGATTTCGGGTTTACACAGCATTCAGATTTTTTTTTTAAATGGGCTTGCATTTTTTAGACACCTTATCTACTGCATTATGAAATGTAATATGGTTATACACGTTTCAATAGTAGAGGGTAATGTGAAAATAATTTTATAAACATTCATGTCTATTGTTTTAGTTTAATTTAAAAAAATGACACATTTGTGTATTTTCTCTTCAATGCTTACAGTATCTGGTTTTTGAGTATCGTTTCCCAGTATTTCCTGTGTAATCATTCAGCTGAGGTGGGTGTCTACAGATGAACTATTGCTCTCAATTCACAGAAATGTAAAATCGATGATGATTCATCATGCAGCTTCTGTGTTGTGTTTATTCAAACAAATGAAGTTACTGTAATTACAGTGTATCTGGAAAGGGTATCCAAACAAAAGATAGAGACGCAGGAACTAAAGCAGTTTTTAATTCTAGACCAAAACTGTAGCAACACCATTCAGTAGATATATATGTACTCAGTTCTACACAAGCATGTACGTTTATGGCCTTCTGAATGCTGGTGCAGGAGTCCCGGATGATGCCGAGGAGGTTGTTGAAGCGCCCCATCTCCTGCACCAGCGCTGTATTCATGGCTTGACTGTAGCTGGTGGGAAAGTGCCTCATTGCCGCCTCCAAGTCTTAGTCTTCAGGCAGCTTGCTTAGGATGTCAGCTGCCACATCAAAGACCGTGTCATCTGGGGAGTTGGCATCTCCGCCTGAAGAGTGGGACTGATCAGAGACACAGAGTGACAGAGGACTCATGAGGAGTGGAGGCAGGACTGGATTGACAGTTCCTCCTTTTTTTTTTTCTTTTTTTTTTGAAATTACCATTTGCTGTCTTTGACTTGTCAAATTAAACATTCCCTTTTAAACACTCATTTTGAACTGGGTGCTATTTTGGTCCTTAAAACCCTGATTTTAAGAGGGTGTGACTTCTCTTTTGACTTTGCTTATATTTCATCATCTTTGTACCAGGTTGATTTAGATGTGTGCACCAAAAATGACACAAAGTGACACAAAATGACAGAATATCAAAGTCGGTTAATCTTTTAAGTTTACTATTTCTTCTTCTTTTTTTTACTGCAGACATTTCTCAGTGGAACTTCTGAATCCCTGTAACGCAGTTCACAGAGGATTTGTGGTAAGCACACTTACGGTCTCATCTTACTGCATGAAATGAAAGGCTGCACAGCATTTCCCCCTAATTTCTCCCACACAGCAATTTGACGCACTCTTATCAACAATTATTTGATCACTCATGCTGATAATTATTCACTCTAATCTGTGATTCTTCCGCTTTCCTCTCAGACCAACTTGCACCATTTACCTATATACGATGCTTAGTCACTCAGCAGCGGTAATGGATAATCATTGGCTAATGGCATCGAGGTTACAGTAGGAGAATGATAAATAGCTGCTTCATTCCATTTGAAGTGTCTCCCTGTTTATCGGTCATTGAGACTGATGAGATCGTATTAGATGCTAATGAAGTCCACACATGACTGGAGCCATTATTAATCTTGTTGAATGGAATTTGTACGAATAAATGCCAGACTCTGTGGAACTCTAATTTTAACTTGAAACCCAGAAGTCACAATGTGTGTGAAAACCATTTCTTCTATTTTGTAGCAACCCAGGTCTACTGGGGTAAAAATGCAGCCAGAATATAGTATGTATGCGTATATATATAGAAGCACACATACTGTTGCTCATATCTGGTGATTTGTGTAGATCCTCAGGATGGATTTTAACTTTTTGTGTCAGAAAATATTTTTACAGGTAAAGCTCAAACCACTGTGCTTCTTTAAATAAGTGGATGCACAGATAAATAAAAACTATTTCTACTTTGCAGGAGAAACAGTATGCTTATCTTCAAGTAGGTGTTGATGTGAAATCCTGTAGATTTGATTTACAACAAACACTGACTAAAGCAGGGATGTGTGAAGATATAATCCTCAACAACCTTGGTTAACTTGACAGACCTACATATACAGAGATATAATGATGTGGGATCACACAGCTCCACCAAAGCCACAGCAATGCCTGTGCAGTGTCAAAGCACAGTGGCGTTCTTTATGAAGTCTCTCACCAAACAACTAAAATATTTATTTATATTTTTTTCTTTAATTAATGTTGCATAGTGTACTTTAATGGAGGATGATAAAATATTTACAATACTTGTAAAAGACAGTGGAGGAGTGCACACAGAACACTGAGGCCGTGCTTGCTCATGCAAGAAATTATTTTGGTGTCTAGGTGGATGTGATTTTATCTATATATAACTGCTGACAGTTAAAGGTGCTTCATGACAGGTTTAGAAAAGTAGGGTACAGACCAATCCAGTGACAAGTTTGTGTGTTGTGCCATCTTGCAGCACCAGCATTACTGCAATGGCCAGTGGTAGATAATTAGCATCTGTTGCTGCTGTCCGTCATCATCATGGAAAGTTTTACTGATGATGTCAGGAAGTGGATGGGAGTTACCAGTATTCAAGTGTGTATAACTACTATATACTACTCTGAACTACTCCATCCATCCATTAAATGGTCAGTGGTGTTCCCTTATATGTATAGCACTTTTTACTCATCTCTGGATGACCAAAGCGCTTTACAGATCCTGCTATCCACCCATTCACACACTGATGGCGGCAGAGCCGCCATGCACAGGCGCTGACCTGACCCACCAGGAGCAACTGGGGGTTCATTGTCTTGCTCAAGGACACTTTGACATGCAGACTGCTGACAGAGTGGGAATCGAAACCCTGACCCTCCAATTAGTAGATGGCTACACTACACCTGTGCAACAGGTGTAGTGGCGCAGGTGTACCACTGGGGGTCCGGATAAGATAAGATAAGATAACTAACTACTACTACTAACTAACCTGCACTTATATAGCGCTTTTCTAGTCACAAAGACCACTGAAAGCGCTTTCATTAATACTAACCCTCTATTCTAAGGGCCTATAGGATATCTAGGGACAATTTAGAACAGCCAATTAACCTAACATGCATGTCTTTGGCATGTGGGAGGAAACCGGAGAAATCCCGGAGTAAACCCACGCAACACGGGGAGAACATGCAAACTCCACACAGATCACTGTTGGTCGGGGGCTGGGATCGAACCCACGATCCCCACAATCCTCCGGCCAAGGGTAAACTGTGCTGCCGCAGTGCTAACCACTGCGCCACCCTTTATTAGTCCCACAATGGGGAAATTCCAGGATTGCAACAGCACAGGAATAGCAACACTCAGAGCAATAATTTAGAAGATAAGAAAATAAGAGCAGTGAGTATACATACGTACACATAAATATATAAATATATATACACAGTGCGGAGCATTGTAGCTAGATGGAATAAACAGCATAACAGTCTATTTAGTTACCCTACATGGTATGAATATGTACCCATACATATTGTCACCCTCCATAGCGACTGATATTGTCCTAGTTGTATACTGGAGGGGACCATTTGTGTAAGTCTGTTGCATCTTTTGCATTCAATACTATTAGGTCATCACGTTTTTTTGCCATCTCTGCGAGCAGCCCTGCTTAGATTATACAGTCTGACAGCCGTAGTTAGGAAGGACCTGTGAAACCTCTCGGTCGCGCACCTAGGATGATGTAGTCTACTGCTAAATGAGCTCCTCAGTGCGTTCAGTATGTCCTGCATAGGGTGGGACTCAGACTCCAGCAGAGATGACAGTTTAGCCACCATCCTTCTCTCTCCTATCTCCTCCACTGGGTCAAGGCATTGCCCCAGGACAGAGCTAGCTTTCTTGATTAGTTTGTTCAGTCTCTTCCTATCGGCTGCTGTAATGCCGCTGCCCCAGCAGACCACTCCAAAAGTGATGGCTGATGCCACCACCGTGTCGTAGAATGTCTTCAAGAGCACCCCTTGTACACCAAAAGACCTGAGCCTCCTCAGTAGGAACAGCCTGTGCTGTCCCTTCTTGTAGAGTGCGTCGGTATTGTGTGACCAGTCTAGTTTATTGTTCAGATGAACACCCAGGTACTTGTAGGATGTCACCATCTCAATGTCTGTTCCCTGTATGTTTACTGGTGCTGTGAGGGGTTGTCCTTGCCTGCGGCAGTCCACTACCGGCTCCTTAGTTTTCCTCGCGTTGATCTGGAGGCAGTTCCGATGGCACCAGTCCACGAAGTCCTGGATAAGTCTTCTGTACTCAGCTTCATCTCCGTTGGAGATGAGGCCGACGATTGCAGAGTCGTCAGAAAACTTCTGTAGATGGCAGTGTGTTGTGTTGTGTGAGAAGTCCGCAGTATAAAGGGTGAACAGGAAGGGAGCCAAAACCGTTCCCTGGGGGGGCCCCGTGCTACTGATGATCATGTCGGACACACAATCCTGGATTCTCACAAACTGTGGCTGTTTAGTGAGATAGTTTTTTCACACTCGGATCTGGGATCGTCACTTCCTTGTGGTAACGTATCGTCACTTCCTGTTTTGCTGTCTGCCTGTGTGGTTTGCTCTCCAGCCACTAGCTATGGCTACTAGCTCTCCTTCCTCTCCTCCTCTGGTGTGCTCTCTCTGTCAGATGTTTAGCTACACCTCTGCCTCTTTTAGTGATAACGGTAAATGTAATAAATGTTGTCTTTTTGAGGTGCTCGAGGCGAGGTTGTCTGATTTGGAATCCCGGCTCCGCTGCATTGAAACACCGTCTGCGCCAGTTAACCGTGACGGACGCCCCTTAGCTGCAGCGGAGCTAGCTAGCTTAGGCCCCCCTGTCAGCGGTCCCCCGGCTCTCCTCAGCAGCGAGGAGACTGGGTAGGTGACGGTGAGAAGGAAGCCTAGTCGCAAAGCCCCGGTACACCACCAACCTGTTCACGTTTCTAATCGTTTTTCCCCGCTCAGCGACACACCCGCTGAGGAAAAAACTCTGATCATTGGCGACTCTGTAGTCAGAAACATGAACCTAGAGACTCCAGCGGCCATAGTCAAATGCATTCCTGGGGCCAGAGCAGGCGACATCGAGTCAAATTTGAAAATGCTGGCTAAAAGTAACTGTAAATATTCCACAATTGTTATTCACGCCGGCATTATTGACATCCGTCTCCGGCAGTCGGAAGTCACGAAACTTAATGTAGAATCGGTGTGTGACTTTGCAAAAACGATGTCTGCCACTGTAGTATTCTCTGGGCCCCTCCCCAATCTGACCAGTGATGACATGTTTAGCCGCTCGTCATCCTTGAACCGCTGGCTGTCTGTGTGGTGTCCTAAAAATGACGTGGGCTACATTGACAATTGGAGCTCTTTTTGGGGAAAACCTGGTCTTATGAGACGAGACAGCATTCATCCCACTTTGGATGGTGCTTCTCATTTATCTAACAATCTGGCATCTTTTTTATCCAAATTTCCAAAACCCTGACTACTCAGAGTTGGGACCAGGAAGCAGAGTCGCAGTCTTACACGCCTCTCTGCAGCTCCTCTTCATCCGCCACCCCTCAGCTTAGCCCCTGTCTTCCCCATCAGAGAATCCTTGTCTGCTCCCTCCAAAGTAAATAAAAATATAATATATAAGCATTCCAAAGTGATTAAGCAAAATATTGGTAAAACTCAAATTAAACATAAAGCCTCTAAACTGAATGATTTGGCCTCTGTTCCTCCTCATAATTTAAAAATTAAATGTGGTTTATTAAATATTAGGTCTCTAACTCCCAAGTCTCTGTTAGTCCATGATCTGTTAATTGATCATCAGATTGATTTAATTTCCCTTACAGAGACTTGGTTAGGGCAAGAGGATTATGTTGGTTTAAATGAATCAACTCCCTCTGGTTATTTAAACTGTCAAAATCCCAGAAGTTCTGGTCGTGGCGGAGGAGTAGCAACAATTTACCATTCCAAATTACTAGTTAATGTAAAGCAAAAAACATGTTATAATTCCTTTGAGGGCCTGGTCCTCAGTATTGGGCACTTTAGCAATTTTAGGTTAAACCCAATTTTATTTGCCATAGTTTATCGTCCCCCATCAACCTACTCAGAATTTTTATCCAAATTTGCTGATTTCTTAGCTGATTTAGTGCTGAAATCTGATAGAATAATTATAGTAGGGGACTTTAATATACATGTGGATGTAAATAGTGACTGCCTTAATGTGGCATTTAATTCAATATTAGACTTGATTGGGTTTTCTCAGAAAGTAGGAAATTCTACTCATTACCTCCACCATACATTGGACCTTGTTCTGACATATGGCATAGAAATAGAAAATCTTGTAGTGTCTCCTCATAACCCTGTACTGTCAGACCACTGTCTGTTAACCTTTGATTTTACTATTTCTGACTATTTGGCTCCTAAAGAAAAATATTATTACAGTAGATGCCTCTCAGATGATGCTGTTACCAAATTTATGCAGATTGTTTCCTCTATGCCATGTGTCAACACAACGGAAATAAGCTATAGACAGCTTGCTCCTTCTGTAATTGATAACATGGTGGATAGTGTTTCAGCTTCTCTGCATCAGACTCTAGACTTGGTGGCCCCCTTAAAAAAGAAAAAGTCTAATCAGAGATTTCTAACTCCTTGGTTCAACACAGAAACTCGTAGCTTAAAACAGAAGACTCGTCAATTAGAAAGAAAATGGCGCTCCTGCGGCGGCATGAAATAAAGCGGCGTTGTTGGAGGTTTTAAGTAGAGTTTTATTATCATACCGCCGTCACGGGATCCCCTCTCCAGCCCAAGTGTGTGCAGGCTGGATGAGGATCCTCTGGCTCTCAGAGAAGAAGACACAGAGTGTGTGTCTGCAGCAGAGGTTGAAGTGTGAGTGAGAGGAAGTGTTACAGGACCTGTGCAGTATTTATACCCAACTCAAACAATACATCAAAGCAGATTCACAGCACTTTGTCTGATCAAAGGGACTGCAGAACAGGCATGAGATATTTACATTTGTGAGACACAGACAGGATGCATGAACACAACGCATGGGTGGCACATTAACCTCACAGCAGTGAAATGCATAAATGGCTGATTAGATCACAGCATGCAACGGAAAAAACCAGGAGTAGCGAGTTGTCTGTCCTTAGTCTGTTTGTGGGGGGTTTCCCAAACCGCCACAGCTCCCCCCCAGAGGGCTCGGCAGGTGGTCGAGACCTCGATAGTGCAGCTTGGGCAGCGAGCCGGGAAAAGCTCTGTGCAGGAGGGGGTGGAGGGGGGTGGGGGTAGTAAAAGCCGGCCGGAGACGATGAGAAGTCTGGGCCGCGCAAAAAATTGCTTGCTGCTCCGCGACGTCGATGGGTTGTCCCGTTACGCGTGCGGAGGTCCACAAGAAGAAAAATTAGTCACTGGCTCCTCCCGCGATTAAGTCCTGCAAGGATTAATAGCGGCCGTGAAGAAAAGATGAGGCTGCTTGGCGGCTGTGATGAGAGCAGAGGGACTGGCATGTTGACTTTAGGTGCGGGCACAGCCTTAAAGTCCTCGGGGATCGCAAAACCGCCGAATTCCCCATGTGTGCCGTGGCTGAGACTATTAACAAATCCTTCGAGCATGCTGCATGCGTGCCTCAGGTGAGCGAGCAGCCCTGAAGGGCAGCGGCGAAGGAGGAAAGCAGTCTGTGGAGCCGTATGTGTCCCGTGCGCGGTGCGCCATGCCCGTGACTTCCCGGTGCGTGTGCCGGGGTCCCGTGCGTGGTTGGGCCGCTGGAGAGGAGAACCAGGGTCAGGGAGCTTGCTGGAGATCATCCCTGTTGTCTGTTGTGTCGTTCGGTCGTGCGCGTTGGAGCGGTGCGAGGAAAGTAGACGCTCTTGTCCCTCGCTCGGTCATGGTGCGTTCAGGTCCACATGTGCTCCGTCGGCCATGGGAGTCGCCGTCGCGGAGAAAGGACGAGGTACATGCGCTCTCGAGTGGAGGAGCTGTGAGCGCGGCCGGTCCAGCGTGGATGTGCCGATCTAGGCGTTCAGATCTCACCATGAAACGTTGCTCAGCTTTCCCGGTCGTGGGTGTTCTCCGTGGAGTTTCACCTGGAAACTCCGCGTTGCGGTCTCCCTGAAGCAGAAGGGAGGGCAGATCAGTCAGGCTGCCGCGTTCGCTTGTCGTCGAAGAATCACCACCGGGTGTTGCGTTCGCTGGCAGCGTGTTCGTTTCAGCGTCGGGTCACCAGTGCGGCGGCATGAAATAAAGCGGCGTTGTTGGAGGTTTTAAGTAGAGTTTTATTATCATACCGCCGTCACGGGATCCCCTCTCCAGCCCAAGTGTGTGCAGGCTGGATGAGGATCCTCTGGCTCTCAGAGAAGAAGACACAGAGTGTGTGTCTGCAGCAGAGGTTGAAGTGTGAGTGAGAGGAAGTGTTACAGGACCTGTGCAGTATTTATACCCAACTCAAACAATACATCAAAGCAGATTCACAGCACTTTGTCTGATCAAAGGGACTGCAGAACAGGCATGAGATATTTGCATTTGTGAGACACAGACAGGATGCATGAACACAACGCATGGGTGGCACATTAACCTCACAGCAGTGAAATGCATAAATGGCTGATTAGATCACAGCATGCAACGGAAAAAACCAGGAGTAGCGAGTTGTCTGTCCTTAGTCTGTTTGTGGGGGGTTTCCCAAACCGCCACACTCCACTAATTTAGATGAAATCTATTTAGCTTGGAGAAATCATCTTTTAATTTATAAAAAAATCTCTTAGAAAAGCTAGAACGAGTTATTACTCTGCATTAATAGAAGAGAACAAGAATAATCCCAGGTTTCTTTTCAGTACTGTAGCCAGGTTGACAAAGAGTCAGGACTCTGTCAATCCTAGCATTCCCTTAGAGCTTACTAGTCAGGACTTTATGAACTTTTTCAATAATAAAATTTCATCCATCAGAGATAAAATCAATCAGATTCTTCCCACAGTTAACTTAAATACTGTAACTACTACAACTCCTTCTATTGATGTCTGTCTTGATGAGTTTACTCCAATCGACCTTTGTGAGTTAGACAAAATAGTTTCCTCATCCAAACCTTCAACTTGTCTTTTAGGCCCTATTCCTACCAGGTTATTTAAAGAAGTCTTCCCACTTATTGGTAGCTTTATTCTTCATATAATCAATTCTTCATTAACTTTAGGCCATGTACCGCAGGCTTTTAAAACGGCTGTAATTAAACCCTTACTCAAAAAGCCAACGCTAGATCCAGGAGCTTTAGCTAATTATAGACCAATCTCTAATCTAAAGATCTTAGAAAGAGTTGTTGCTACGCAATTATTTGACCACCTGCAGGGAAATGGTTTACTTGAAGAGTTTCAGTCTGGGTTTAGAATCCATCATAGTACCGAAACAGCCTCAGTGAAGGTCACTAACGACCTCCTCATTGCATCTGATAATGGACTAGTTTCTGTACTTGTCCTTTTAGACCTTAGTGCAGCTTTTGATACTATCGATCATAATATTCTACTTGATAGATTAGAACACTATGCTGGACTTAATGGAACTTCGTTGCAGTGGTTTAGATCTTATTTATCTGATAGGTTCCAGTTTGTTCATGTAAATAATGAGTTTTCTTTCAACTCAAAGCTTAGTCATGGAGTTCCACAGGGATCTGTACTAGGCCCCACTCTTTTTAGTTTATATATGCTTCCGTTAGGCAACATTATTAGAAAGCACTGTATACATTTTCATTGTTATGCAGATGACACACAATTATACCTGTCAATGAAGCCAGATGATAGTAATCAATTAGCCAAGTTAGAAGCCTGTCTTAAGGAAATCAAAGCTTGGATGACTTGTAATTTCCTGCTATTAAATTCAGATAAGACTGAAGTCATTCTTGTTGGTCCAAAAAACCTTAGAAATTCCTTTCCAAATCAAACTTTCAGTTTGGATGCGGTTACTCTTTCTCTTAATAGCTCTGTGAGGAACCTTGGAGTTATTTTTGATCAGGATTTGTCCTTTAATTCACATATTACTAGAAATCTCTCTTTCTAGTACTAGGTACTAGAAAGAGAGATCATATCTCTCCGGTTCTGGCCTCCCTTCATTGGCTTCCCATAGAGTTTAGAATTAAGTTTAAAATCCTTCTTCTTACTTACAAAGCTCTAAACAATCAGGCTCCTTTTTATTTAAAAGCTCTGATACTACTGTATTATCCTAACAGAGCACTACGCTCCCAAAATGCAGGATTACTTGTAATACCTAGAATCTCCAAAAGTACAATGGGAGGCAGAGCCTTCAGTTATCAAGCTCCTCTCCTGTGGAATCAGCTGCCAGTCTGGATTCGGGAGTCAGACTCGATCTCTGTTTTTAAGAATAAGGCTAAAACCTACCTTTTTGATATAGCCTTCAATTAGGGAGGGATCATGTGTTTCTGAACCCTCCCTTAGTTATGCTGCTAATAGGTTTAGACAGCCGGGGGACCTCCAGTAATGCACTGGTCCTCACTCCTTTCCTCACTCTCAATGAAATATTTTTTTTTGCTGGTCATTAACATTTGTTTGTTCTCTCCCATAGATTGAGTCCCCATCATGCTGTTTGCTCTCTACATGTCAGAATCAGAATCAGAATCAGAATCAGGTTTATTGCCATTGTTCATGTAGTACACAAACTAGGAATTTGTCTCGGTACAATGCTGCAACATTAAACATGATAAGATAAGAGAAATAAACTATACATGTAATAATACATGTCACATAATACATGACATGTAATAATACATGTCTGTTCTTTTCTTCTTCTCTATCCCCTCACCCCCCAGCCAGTCACAGCAGATGACTGCCCCTCCCTGAGCCTGGTTCTGCTGTAGGTTTCTTCCTGTTAAAAGGGAGTTTTTCCTCTCCACCGTCACCAAGTGCTTGCTCACAGGGGATCGCCTGATTGCTGGGGTCTTTCTGCAACTGTGGAGGTTCCCCCTACAGTTGATAGTGCTATGAGATGACTGTTGTGAAATGGCGCTATATAAATAAAGTTGAATTGAATTGAATTGAATTGAATTGAATTGAATAGTCCAGGATCCATGATGACAGGTGCTGGTCCACCCCTGAGCACAGCAGCTTGTCCTTCAGGATCATCGGTTGGATGGTGTTGAAAGCACTGGAGAAGTCAAAGAACATGATCCTCACCGCATTCCCAGGCTTCTCCAGGTGGGACAGGGAACGGTGAAGGAGGAAGATCACTGCATCCTCCACCCCAATGCCATGCTGGTAGGCGAACTGGAGTGGATCCATCGCTGGTCCCACCAGGGGGCGGAGGTGAGCAAGGAGCAGTCTCTCCAGGGTCTTCATCATGTGAGACGTCAGGGCCACTGGTCTGTAGCTGTTCAGGTCTTTGGGGTGGGATGTCTTTGGTACAGGTACCACACAAGATGTTTTCCAAATGTGGTACCCTCCCCAGCTTTAGGCTCAGGTTGAAGATGTGCTCCACAATCCCACACAGCTGGTCTGCACAGGACTTGAGGAGCTTCTCGCTGATGCCGTCCGGTCCCGAGGCCTTCCTCGCCTTGATCTTCCTCAGCTCCGTCTTCACCTGGGTCTTAGTGAGGGTCAGGTTGGGGGGCTGTGTGCTGGGAGTGTGGGGGGGGTGTTGGTGGAGTGGGGTGTGGACAGCAGGACTCGATGACTTTAGAGGCAGCAGTGGTTGTTGTGCAGCCAGGGGGGAGGGCGGTTGGTCAAACCTATTAAGATAAGATAAGCCTTTATTAGTCCCACAATGGGGAAATTCCAGGATTGCAACAGCACAGGGATAGCAACACTCAGAGCAATAATTAAGAAGATACGAAAAATATGAATAAGAGCAGTGGATATACATACATACACATAAATATATATACTAAGTGTGGAGCATTGTAGCAAGATGGAATAAACAGCATAACCGTCTGCTTAGTTATCCTACATAGTGTGAATATGTACCCATACATATTGTCACCCTCCGTAGCGACTGATATTGTCCTAGTTGTATACTGGAGGTATATTAAAAAACAGGTTCAGATTGTTCGCCTACTCCCTGCCCCCCGTGGCCTGGGAGGAGGTATTCTGGAGCCCAGAGATGGTTTTAAGGTTTCTCCAGACCCCGCCAATGTCGCTCTGTTGCAGCTTGTCCTCCATCTTCTTCCTGAAGCTGTCCTTGCCTTCTCTGATCTTCCTCCTCAGCTCCCTCTGTACGGACTTCAGCATCTCCCTGTTCCCCGACCTGAAGATCCTCTTCTTCTCTCTCAGAAGTGTTTTAATCTCAGGGTTGATTCAGGGTTTGTTGTTCGAGCAATACCGTATGGTCTTGGTGGGAATGGTGTTGTCCACACAGAAGGTGATGTAGTCCGTGATGGTGTGAGTGAGGCCATCGATGTCCTCACCATGTGGATCGCAGAGCTGCTCCCAGGCAGTGGTTTCAAAACAGTCCTTTATAGCGTCCATTGCCTCCTCAGACCATAACTTCACCATGCGCATAACCAGAGGTTGTCTGTGTACTAGGGGTTTGTACACCGGCAGGAGATGAACCAAGTTGTGATCCGATCTCCCAAGTGGGCGGAGTGGTGATGAGGTATACGCCTCCTTAGTGTTTGCATAGAATAAGTCCAGTGTGTTATTGTCTCTAGTGTGGCATGTGACATACTGGGTGAACGTGGGCAGAATTGGGGACAGTGAAATATGGTTGAAATCACCTGAGATGAGGAGAAGAGCATCTGGGTGTTCTGTCAGCAGCCTGCCAGTTACTGAGTGAATGGCGTCA
This sequence comes from Pholidichthys leucotaenia, assembly GCA_020510985.1. NCBI lineage: Eukaryota > Metazoa > Chordata > Actinopteri > Cichliformes > Pholidichthyidae > Pholidichthys > Pholidichthys leucotaenia. Next base: position 154,900,240 of record CM035841.1, read on the forward strand.
CGCGCTGTCCCTGCGTTTGCCGTCGGATTTGCATAAATAACAATGCAGATCACGTGTGAGTATTCCCTCGGGAGATAGGTAGGCCGCATGCTAACAGCTAGCAACTCAATGTCTTTGTTGCAGTGTTGCTCTTTAACCGTGATATGTCCTGGTGTGCACCAGCTGTTATTGACATACATTATCACTCCTCCGCCCCTTGCCTTCCCACTGTCTGGTGTCCGGTCTGCCCGTATTGCGTGGAAACCCTCCAGTTCGATGTTAATAAGTGATCCAAACATGATGATAAGTGGTCCAAACAAAGTAGCCTAGGCTTGTGCCCAGTTCACATAGCACTATGATCCCTCCTACAGGTGGTGAGCCCACTGGAGGGTGGACCCATGTGGCTCCTTTGAGTAGACCAGGTCCTTGATGTAACTTTTTTCACAGGGATCTACTGGACCACTCTTAATCTGGCCCTCCACCCAGGACCAGTTTGCCTTGGGAGACCCTACCGGGTTACATTCTAATTTATTGAGATGCACCTGTATAGGACCACTAGTCATTCCAGACATGGTTTTATTCAGACAGGAGTGTCAAACTACCCACCCAGAAATGTGTTACAGCTTTGTCGTATGACAAAACTTGCATTTAGAAGGACTTTGCAGCTAGTCAATGCTCAATCATGTATTTTGGATACTGCAAGACAAAGTGATGGTACCTGTGTAAGCAAGAGACTGTCAAACAACAACTGGGTCTCAGCCTGATCCTTGGTGATATCTGTGTTGGTGTTCATGCCAGAAATCTCCGGTGAGGGGCTGAGCAGCAGCGACTTTGGTGTATTCTATGTAGCTGTTGTACTATGGCAGAGATACAAAAAACACAAAAAGAGAGAGAGAGGAGAAGGGTGAAGTAAGAGGACAATTTTTAACGCAGCATCAGGAAACATCTCAAGTAATAACGCTCATTGAAAAACAAGTCGGCTCCTTAGATTGCTGACATTTATTTTAATGACTATGTAAATGTGACTTCATGAATAAAAGATGCGGCTGGAGGGGGGTGCAGTGCTGGAGAACAAAATGCCAAATAAAATGGTGCACGCTATAGATTTTACTTGTGTTAACAAATACATCAGCCCTCATGGACGGTGGCTGCACGCTGTGCCTTGTTACACACACTTTATCTCCTAATGACTTTTTAAAGGTAGTTCAACAACAGTGCCAAAGAAGTCCTGTGACATGCTTACAGTTGAAAAAGAGTTTAACTTTTGCTGTGGTGCTTTTAAGGCAATGACACAGCCAGCTGCTCTGTCTAACTGATGACTCTGTACATGGCTATGCTGCACAATATCACATCTTAGAAAGATTAAACTATTATAAATGCAGGAAACACTATTAATATTAGTGAAAGCACAGCACCCGATATCCATGTAAGTACAGCTGATAAAACTCAATAAGATATTCTGAGTCGAGAGCAGAGCCACAGCTTAAAATGTGAAACAATTTAGTTTGCCCTTTCAGTTCTAGGCAAGTCATTAAAATTTCTACCTAATTTTGTCAGAAACACTTGCAAAACTGTAAGGTTAAAATAAACAACCTTAAAGTCGGAAGATGGGAGGCACTTTTGGTCATTTTGGGGAAAAAAGTCTCTCCCTTATGGCATGATCAAAGTAAAATCTAAAACCTTGTTGTGGCCATTTGATGCTCTTGCAGCAAATCTGCACCTAAACGTGACGAGTAATTGACAGGCCCGGTTCAGTGAGGCTTTACATTTAAAACAGCCTTTGCTCCATTCTATGCAAAATACTTTGCAACACTTCCTTGTAATTAACATAATCTTTGTAAATCCAACTGTATGCTTATCTTCGTGCTGACAGTCAATTCTAAACCAAAGTTAGGAGTAATTTAAAAACAAATCTTCATTTTTGCAGTAACTTATTACTCATCAATTCTTACATTCCCCTCGGCTGGGACGTAGTAGAGTCCGCTGGGGTCGAACTTGTAGTTGGGGTCCTCGATGATCTTTGGGGTGTAGAAGATGGAGAGGACCGTGTGCAGGGTTCGTCTGTCCCAGTCATCTGTCACACGGCCTCCATAGTTACATTCACCAGTCATGTAACGGATGGCATCAAACGGCACTTCCTGCAGATCATAAATCATGCTTTCTATGATATAGCTATAGTAGAGAGGAGAATGACTGAAACGTAAACATACAGCAACCAGCCACAACTTTAAAACCACAGAATATGGTAACATCTAAATACTGGATCTCATTTTTACTTATTCAACAGTTAGTTCTGACCGTGCAATCTGATTGGACCATCGACATTCCAGGAGTTTACTTTAATCCTAAGTGGAAGTTTAACATGTATAACTCCACTTCGAAGGTTTTTTTTTTTTTAAATAGTCTTTAATTACAGTAACTAACATTCAGTTATTAAAATGTGAATTGTAATGCTGTGTTGTGTACTTTATTTTCCACTGTCAGGTTCTATTTGAAAAGAGATGGATTTCACAAGCCAGATATCATGTTATTGTGTTGTGGGTTCATGCTAACAGAGGCAGTTATTTTTATATTAATTACCCTACAATTTTGACTGCAGCCCTACAGTTTCTGTTGAAGCCGAAGAGCGTAATGTGCACTTGTGACTTTTTTTGAAAATGCCAATAAGAAGACAGCAAAGAAAGACTAAATAGTAGCAATTTCTTTGTAACTCGACCTGGATCTTGTGACAACAGTGTGTCATGTAATATGACTCTCATGTAACATTGCTTAAAGCTACTGAAACAACTGAAAACCAAGCCTTACAATGCAGTCCACAATCACGCAAAAATGCTTCCAGAAACAATTGCACATTTGGCTTTTAAAGTTATGCAACAGGTCTGATCCTTAAAATCCCCTACCCTACAGCTCACAAGAGACCAATAGGACCTAACTAAATCCTTGATAAAGTCTGTGTCTGACGATGTAGGACACCACCAGATGTCCACAGCCTAACCAGTGTGGGACCTTCTCAATATTCACCAGGTGGTTTAAAGTTGTGACTTGACATACCTGTTATTTTAGGACCTGCATGCACAAAGAAGGCTGTTTTAAGAGGATGTAAATGGATGATGTTGAGGCCACTCTTGTATTTTTTGGAGGAGGATTTCACTCAGCTGCAAATTGAAAATGTCACCGCATTCCAAAAAGGTATTCTCAATAGTTTGTTACTGCCACTTTTTCCCTCAGCTGCAGCAGAGGAACCGGGACTTGTGTGGGGTTGGAGTGCTATCTGTTTGTGGAAAAATGTCAAGAGGGTTTTTGAATATGGCTTGTGAAAGTGAATACTTGAGCAGAGCAGAAACCACTTGTAAAAGCCAGAATTTCTGTTACAGGCTTAAATGCGGAAGTGGATCATGGATGGGAATCTGCATGTGGGAGAGTTTTATTTTGAGCCAGACAGATAAACTCAGTATTTATGACAGTGACGGGCCGTGTATTTTAGACCTGGGCCATCAGTAGTGTGCTACCTGCACGTGTCCACTTAGGCGTCTGCTAATGCTAGATCCTTGTGCCACCTCCACTTCAAGTATCTGGAGGCCACATAAGTTTAACTGATTCTTTTTCCCTTCATACTACAACTGTAGCGATATTTGTACTTTGTCTTTTCGTCTATAAAGTTTTTTTTTTTTTTTAAAGGGTGTGTGTGTGTGTGTGTGTGTGTGTGTGTGTGTGTGTGTGTGTGTTTGTGTGTGTGTGTGTGTGTGTGTGTGTGGCGGGTGGTTCAGGTTACTTTATTTGTACCCGTAGGTAGATTTGTTTTGCAGTCTGGTGACATCCATATTTACAAGCGACAAATTACATTCAACATAGACACAAACACAGGCACACATGAAGCTGACTATAAACATGAAAAAAATACTCAAGGCCATCAATCAGGGTATAAAGACAAAGAGATGGGAGAAAAACCAGAGGTAAGAGGGAAGGGTCATATTAAAAAGTTAAAAACTAGTCAAAGAGGTTAAAAACTCAAAGGTCTAAAACCCAATAAAATATTTAGAACCCAAATAACATCCTACAAAAATAAGTAAATATAAAATGGAGTTAATAAATAGGTAACTAAATTATGTGCAATATATTGTTACAACTTGTTCCACTCTTTGACAGCAGCAGGAACAAAGCTGTTTTTGTAGCGCTGGGTTTTACTTTTTGGGACAGCAAACCTCCGTCTTGAGGGAAGACGGAGGTGGGAATCCAAAAGCCGAGGGGGCATAACTTGTGAAGTCTGCGAGCCGCAGTCAAGCTTGGCAAAAGACACAAACTGCACCTCATTGGTTGGCATGTCTTCTGGTAGGTGGTCTGCTCAACTGTGTCCAAGATGGCACCAGGACAATAAACCAGTCCCTCCAGGATATCTCGAGATGTTTTGATGACTGTTGCAGCCCCAAAAGCCTGAATTTGCAGGAGCTTTTTTAAAATGTTGCGTAAAAGTTGTGATGTTTTGAGGTTTTTGTTTTGCACTAAAAGTTGTGGGAAGAATTACAAATTTTAAAACAGATGGTTTTTTCCAGTTTACTGCAGTGATTTTCTATATAACAATACAAGAAAAGCACAGGATTGTCAAAAATTTCCTATTAAACAGTGATTTGTAAGTTAAGCAGAAACTTCTGTTATACAGAAAAACTTTTGTGTTACAGCAAATACAGACTAACACAATATCCATTACAACAGCTAAATTGCATTGAATGCACGTTAAAGAGTATAGATTTGGAAATTATTGGCAGAACCTTCATTTGAAAACTCCCTATGGTCTCCAACCACTCGGTACCAAGCAGAGATGAAAAAAGAAATAATTTATTCTGTTGCTCTGTGTTGTCTATCGGAGTCTGTTTTTCTAAAAAAAAAAAAAAAAAAATACACAAAATTTTCTCTTTCCATGCCTAACTCCTTCCTGTCTATCTGCTGCGTGTCTTGACACACACACTCACACACTCACACACACACACACACACACACACACACACACACACACACACACACACTTGTCTCATCAGACACTAATCTTTCATTTAAGGGGTGTGTGGGGGGGGGGGCTGGCTTTGTCTGTGTCCAGACCAGCGATTCACAGCTTTAAAGCTCATTGACAAGATGTAGTAATCATTTTACCTCAAAAGATGTTTAAATGTTCCAACACTAGCTATAGTGTTAGATTTGCTCGTTCGTTTGTGGTTTTACGGCATCTCTCCTCACGCGCGCTCCCGCGACAGGGTGCTTTTAGGGCAGACGGACGTTTTTCAACACAAACCCAGCACTTCGTATACACGGTCAGGATGGAGACGTGGTGAGACGTCCACCAGCAGGCTGGCAGATTCAGAGGAAGGGACAGTGTCGGAAACCTCACGGGTAAGTGTTTTTGTTTTTTTTTTAAATCACACACACTGTTTTTGCTGATGTGTTCTGTTAATACTCACTGTAAACACGGAAGTGAACATAGTGCAGGGACGTATTTGACTGGTTAGACTGAGTGAGCACCAATAAGGGACAAATTTGATTGGTGAAACTGGCCGAAGATGACGAGGATTGGCCAAAACTCTGGGAAAGTTGCGGTGATTGGACAAAGTTGCAAGGTTGCACAATAGTGGCGCTGATTGGCTGATTTTGTATGAATTGACGTGATCGCAACATAGTGAAATCCTAGAGGCACTGATAAACTTTCTTCTATATTGTCAAACAAACAGCGAAACATGTTTTTGAAAACAACCAAGGCGAGAAATAAATGGTGTAGTTATTGAATATGTGTTTATTTTTTACCAACAACCACTATTTTAAAAGTTCAGCATGAGATCCCTGAAGCGAGCGCCTCTGTGCACCCATGATGCAATGCTACCAGAATGCAATGTGTTGCATTGTACAGAGACAGTGAATTGGAAATGGAAGGCATACCTAAGTGGACACGTACCATCAATCCAAACAGGATGTGTGTTGAACGTTTTAACTAGCAGTTGCTGATGTCAAACAGATTAATTAACTGCACCTATATTTCTCATCTCAAATGTTGTTAGAAACACTTTTTGCTGGTTTGTTTTATAGATATTCGCAGTTTACCCACAAGCCACCATCTTGTCCAGGAGCTAAAATCCGGTGTAAGACTGCCCACAACTGGTTGCGTCAACCAATCAGGTGCAGCCTTTGTGTTCTCAGCAGCAGGACCAACAAGAGTCTTTTCCCCGGGACAGAAGTCTTTGACTGTTGGTTTTCCACGTCATTCCACCTAGTTATGCAGTCATGTGATTCCTTCCATTAAAAATTGGACCAGTGGACACGTACCATGACCACCCATTCAAAGGACGTGAAAATGCAGACGCTATTGTATGCCAGCTAAATAGCCCCATGTGGCAAACTTAAAACTTGATTGGCTAAAGCAACAGACTCACTACCATTCATTTCAAGCTAACAGACACCTGCAGTATTGGACTCTGAAGGCCTCAAGGCAGATCTCCTTGACACTGACAGCACATGATGGCTGAAATATGACTGAACAAAAACTCCAACATAAACACACACACCACCGGAAACAGTGCAACCAAGAGACAAGCTGTGAAATGACAATAATTAACTATTGGGAATAATTTAATACATCCTCATTGAACAAATATAAGAATGTAGGCTGTAAATCTAGGTCACTGATTCTGAAAATGTTTAGGTCAGCAGAGACGGCCCTTCTGGCCCACCGCTGATTTATGAGTAAATACTGTACAAAGTGTACACAATTAATAAAGGAGTTTGGATGAACTTGTCTGGAGCCTACAATACATGAGATTTTTTTTCTAATTTGGTTAAAAAAAACCTGCCTTTTTTGTTCATATTCAGCTCAACAGCTTTTATATTTTTGGCTTCTACTAGAACTTCTTCATCACAGTTCAAATGAAACCTTATTTATCTTATTCTGGATACTGAGATTCATCATCATGTGAAACAAGCTTTTTCTCTTCCTGAAGGCCACTATTCCTTTGAAGTTAGTTTATTCTCTGCCCTGTCCTTCTTAAAATGAAGGCTTAAAACAACTTTTGCAGGGTGCTGCTGTATACTTTAACACTTAAAGTAAATCTCTCTGGCAACCCTTAGATCCCAAAGGTAGCAGACACTGATGGGATCAATTGTTTGTCTGAATCTTGGCATTTTTTGGCCTATTTTGATAGCGTGTACTTGGAGAAAGATATGTAAATACACCTACCTGGTACTGTTCAAGAAACATGTTGCAGCTGCTGTACAGAGATCTGGAGGTCAGTCTCATTGAACTCGTATGGAATGTTCCACCCTAGAGGACAAAACTTTCTCCTTTCCTGGACCAGTGCATGGAAGAAACACAGGCCATACAGGAGTTTCTTGAACACAGCCTGGAAAGTTGATAAGCACATATGGAAAACATCAACAACTTAAGTACAGAAACATTCAGATCCACCTACTGCTGCTCTCATGATACTGTAACAAACCACAAAGAGAAACAAACTGATCTGCTTTCACACTGACCAGCTTGCTAGAGCTGCCAAAAAACTCTAGGTCAGAGATGGGGTCCATCAAAAGGAGTGTGCAATACTGGAGCAGAGGCCTTTTGGGGCCTCGTTGGTCATTTTAACCCCATTCTGAAGTACCACCACTGGGAAAATGGGAGATGGGTAGCTAGTAAGCCAAAGTCTGAAATCTGGGTGGATGGTTTCTAGGTTCAAATTCTGCAAACAGCCAGAAAAAAAAAAAAACAGAAATTGATGCATATAATAAAGAAAATTGGCTTTTCAGAGCTTTCAGCAATATGGTGTATGTTCCGACCTCACAGACTCTCTCCAGTGTTGAAATCCAACAAGTAGCTAAGTGGCAGTTCTGCAGAACCACCCAGGTGCCTTCGTTAATGCCTCTCTCAATCATTTGCATAGCAATAGGACCCTGGCCTTGGCCCAGAGAGAGGGAGGTCAGCTTGTTTCCAGTAAAGCCCCAAGGGCAAAGAACAGCAGCATGCAAACAGACACTGACTTTATAGGTGGAAAATAACAGTATTTCTAAGACCATTTACAACTGTAGGAGAGTATTGAGGATTCATTTTGTACACACAGTAGGTTTCAAAGCTGCAGAATTTTCTAGTCGTCTCTCTACCTTTTCATCTCCAAACTTGAGCAAAGCAGCCATGGGGTCTGAGCTGGGGGAAAGGATGAAGATGAGAGGGGCACAGCAGTGGCTATCAATAACGGCATTACTTAGGTTAAAGGGTGGGGGTTCGATGAAGGGGCGACCCAAACTGTCAGACACAAACTCCTGCATGATGGGAACAATCTGGGGGAGAAATTAATTTAAGATGTTGAGTGTATATTTGTGTTTATGTGAAGAAATCTTTGAAAACTGATACAGTTCACCATGTGAACTTGACAAACCTTGTCTGGCCTGAGACAACGAATTGCCAGTATTTTCTGAAACTGGCTCAGCTTCTCCTGCCACTTACCAGGAAAGGGACTCTGAATGGGGATTCTGCAAACAAGCACAATACATTCAACCAGACAAAACAAATACACTCCTAGTCAAAATCTTAAGACTGGGGGAAAAATTACTAGTATTTTGCTCTAGTGGATCATGACCCAGCTGTAAGTAGAGCAGAAACAGGAAAACAGACAAAAACAAAGCGTAGGCAATTTACTGAAAACTGCACTTAAACGCAAACAGGCTGTTCATCAACTGTTAAAAATTTAAGACTATAGCCTCACCCGCCCCCCCCGACAAAAACACTACTAAAAGGATCAAAAAAGGACTCAGTAGTGCATAGTCCCACCATTCTTGTCGATTGCTTCAAAAATTCATTTAGGCATGCTTGATGCAAGTGTTTGCAAGAGGCTGGTGGAGACTGAGGTGAAGATGGCTGTGAAGACATAGGCCGATCCTCAACCCAGCTTAAGGCTTTTACTGATGCTGACTGTAGCCCAATAACAATAAGACATCATCTACAAAAGAAGGGCTTAAAGAACAAAAAAATGTCTTCAAAGGCCACGTCTCCTCCCACACCGCAAACTTGGCCGTTCAGACTTTGTAAGAGAGCACCAAACATGGGACACTAAAAGGTGGAAAAAAGTTTTATTGTCGGATGAGAAAAAAAAATTTCACCTGGATGGCCCTGATGGTTACTGGCATGACAAGGAGATCCCACTGGAGATATTTTCTACACGGCACGGTGGAGGAGGCTCCATCCTAGCTTCAGCCTAGACCCTTTTGGTTGTTGTTTCATGTGTCCTACATATTTTTTGTTGTTTTTACTGTATGTTCATTACCAAATAAAATTCCCAATCAGTGATCTAGGGTGCTTTTTCCTTCAATGGAACAATGGTTCAGAGGGCATTCCACTTGACTGAGGGCCCTCGTTTGTGCGGTAATGACTGGGGCTTTCAACAGGACAACGTTGCAGTTCACAACACTGCCTGATGAAGGACTTCTTCATCATAACATCGCTCTTTTGGATAATCCTGCATGTTCCCCTGATAGAATAGAATAGGCTTTATTGTCACTGTACAGTTGTACAGTACAATGAAATTGTGGGTGCGCCACCAGGCTACTGCGCAATAAAGTAAGAGAAGGATCTGATAAAACAGTTACAGAATACACGATTAAATATACACCTGAAATAAAAATAACTCACAGGTATGGTAGTGGCTTCACAGATGGAACTACAGTATGTACATAAGAGTGTGGAGTGCAGAACACACGATTGAATAAAATGGCCCAAGGATTATGGAAAATAGACACAGGAATGGTAGTGGTTTCACGGATGGGTCAACACACATGAAAATGTGGAGTGCAAAGACGTGTGATTATTATGATAATTAAAAAGGTCCTCAGTACTGTGCATGAGAGCGTTCTGATCTATAACCCAATGAGAACGTTTGGGGATGGACAGCAAGAAAAGCTTACAAAAACAGATGCCAGTTCCAAACAGTGGATGACCTTCATGAAGCCATCTTCACCACATGGAGCAACGTTCCCACCAGCCTCCTGAAATGACTCGCATCAAGCATGCTTAAACAAATATTTGAAGGGATCAACAAGAACAGTGGGGCTACTCACTACTGAGTCTTTTTTGACACTTTTAGTTCTATTTTGGGGTTTTTATTGGGCTATGGTCTTAAACTTTTGATCAGCTGATGAACAGCCTGTTTGAGTTTAAATGCAGCTTTCAAAAAAATTGCCTACTCTCTGTTTGTCGTCTCTCACCCTGTTTCTTCTTTTTGCATTTTGAAGCTTTACTTACAGCTGGGTTATGATCCACCAGTGTGAAATGCAAATACTTATAATTTTTCCCCCAATTTTTTTGTTCAGGAGTGTATACTACATTTCATAGTGGATCAGTTAAGCTTATTTCTAGGTCTGTATTTTGGACTCAGACACACATTAAAATAAACATTCAGCTTTGATGCAACACATTTCTTCAGCTGTCTGAAATTAAGAGCTTTGGCTCCTCTTCCTTGAAGGTCAAACACCTTTGTCATGAGGGGTTAGTTTTATATTCTTGGTGGTTTGGACTCTGTGATATTGTTTGGGTTTTGTTTAACTTGAGTCTACTTATATGTTGGCAGCAATTCTCATTTAGTTTTGTTACATTTATCTCAATTTAGTACCAGATCTCAGTTATGATTATTTCTTTAGTTTATCTTTTGTTTCTTACCCCTTCTGTATTTAGTTCAGTTTTCTCCAGAGTTATGGTTGTATCATTGAATGTCCTATGCTGCATTTGAAATGTCCTCTTATTTACAATATAGTGCCCTACATTTCAGTTCACTCCCATTCAAATGTAGGGCACTACTGTATGTAGTGAACAAGTGAATATTTCAAATGCAGCAATAGTCACGTCCATATCTATGTCTTCGTCTACATTTGTACTCTTGTCCACGCTCACCTTGCTCTTGGTTAGAATTTTGTCAACTACTGTTTGTTTTACTGCCCTTGTGCAGGTTTTTGCTTGTCTTTTTCAGTCTTTTGTTTGTTGATTCCTCCATGCCATGTTTTTTTGTTGCCTTAATGAAATCCACAAGGTCATCAAGACAAACCTGCTATTGGACAAAAAAATAGGGAAACAGAACTAGAGAGATGAAAGAGGGATAAAAAAAAAAAAGGTTTGAGAGTCACAGGAATATGTTTGATTAATTAGAGGAACAAGTAGCGGCAGAGGGAGTGAGCAGTGGTGGAGGGAACTTTCTGGAATTGTTTTCCCCAGGCTGTTTGTTGGGAGACTTCTGGCTATGTGTTTTGGCAGGTGCTTTGAGATGGATACACCTATTTAGGGTCCCCCGAGGATTCTGTGAGAACGAGGGTGTGTAGTGTGTGTGAGTCAGAGCCCATGTACTTGATTGAACAGCTGTTCTTACATCAGAACTGAAGAAATGTGAATTCTACAACTGGAACAAAGTAGATTTAATTAGACAGAAGTGTTGTGGCTGATTTTGTTGATTATATATCAAGGGTGCTGTGTGTATGGAGGTGCATGTGTGAGACAAAGAGTCTGTGCTGCACATGTTTGTGCATGACACACACTGATTCAACAGCTGTTCTGGTACTTAGACTGCATAGAAATGGCTAGCACAACAGGGACGAAAAAGATTTAATTGGACAAAACTTCAACTGTCAATTATTCAGACTCAAAAGATGGACAGTGTGCATGTGGGTATCATCCTTGTGTGACAGACACCATTTTCCTCATGCAGTTTCATTCCTCTGAATATTTTTTGCCTGTGCTACCTTTAAACATTATTTCTACTAATAAAACAAAAAATACGAGGAGACCTTTTAAAATGTCTTTTTTGACTCTTAGTTTGGATGTGGTTACTCTCTCTTAATAGCTCTGTGAGGAACCTTGGAGTTATTTTTGATCAAGATCTGTTTTTCAATTCACATATTAAATTAGTTTCTAAGACTGCCTTCTATCATTTGCGTAATATTGCCAAGATTAGGAGCATCTTGTCTCAGAGTGATGCTGAGAAACTGATCCACGCTTTTGTTAGCTCCAGATTAGATTATTGTAACTCTTTATTATCAGGTTGTCCTAAAAAATCTTTAAAAAGTCTTCAGTTGATCCAAAATGTTGCAGCAAGAGTTTTAACAGGTACTAGAAAGAGAGATCATATCGCTGCGGTTCGGGCCTCCCTTCACTGGCTTCCCGTAGAGTTTAGAATTAAGTTTAAAATCCTTCTTCTCACTTTCAAAGCTCAAAACAATCAGGCCCCTTTTAATTTAAAAGATCTGATACTACCGTATTATCCTAACAGAGCACTATGCTCCCAAAATGCAGGATTACTTGTAATACCTAGAATCTCCAAAAGTACAATGGGAGGGAGAGCCTTCAGTTATCAAGCTCCTCTCCTGTGGAACCAGCTGCCAATCTGGATTCAGGAGTCAGACTTGATCTCTGTTTTTAAGAATAGGGTTAAAACCTTCCTTTTTGATATAGCCTACAATTAGGGAGGGATCATGTGTCTCTGAGCCCTCCCTTACTTATGCTGCTAATAGGTTTAGACAGCTGGGGAACCTCCAATAATGGACTGGGATTCATTCCTTTCCTCACACTCAATGATTTTTTTTTTTTTTTTTTTGGCTGGTCATTAACATCTGTTTGTTCTCTCCCATAGATTGAGTCCCCATCATGCTGTTTGCTCTCTACATGTCTGTTCTTTTCTTTTCTTTTTCTCTATCCCCTCACCCCCCAGCCAGTTGCAGTAGATGACTGCCCCTCCCTGAGCCTGGTTCTGCTGGAGGTTTCTTCCTGTTAAAAGGGAGTTTTTCCTCTCCACCATCACCAAGCGTTTGCTCACAGGGGATCGCCCTGACAGGTATAATTATTTGTCATCTGCATAACAATGAAAATGTATACAGTGCTTTCTAATAATGTTGCCTAACGGAAGCATATATAAACTAAAAAGAGTGGGGCCTAGCACAGATCCCTGCGGAACTCAATGACTGAGCTTTGAGTTGAAAGAAAATTCATTATTGACATGAACAAACTGGAACCTATCAGATAAATAAGATCTAAACCACTGCAACGAAGTTCCATTAAGTCCAACATAGTGTTCTAATCTATCAAGTAGAATATTATGATCAATAGTATCAAAAGCTGCACTAAGGTCTAAAAGGACAAGTACAGAAACAAGTCCATTATCAGATGCGAAAAGGAGGTCATTAGTGACCTTCACTGAGGCTGTTTCAGTACTATGATGGATTCTGAGCATAGACTGAAACTCTTCAAATAAACCATTTCCCTGCAAGTGATCAAATAATTGTGTAGCAACAACTCTTTCTAAGATTTTTGAAATGAAAGGCAGATTAGAGATTGGTCTACAGTTAGCTAAAACTCCTGGATCCAGCGTTGGCTTTTTGAGTAAGGGTTTAATTACAGCAGTTTTAAAAGCCTGCGGTACATGGCCTAAAGTTAATGAAGAATTGATTATTTGAAGAATAAAGCTACCAATAAATGGGAAGACTTCTTTAAATATGAGGTAGGAATAGGGTCTAAAAGACAAGTTGAAGGCTTGGCTGAGGAAATTATTTTACCCAACTCAAAAAGGTCAATTGGAGTATCCAAACAGATATCAATTGAAGGAGTTGTAGTAGTTACTGTATTTAAGTTAACGATGGGAAGAATCTGACTGATTTCATCACTGATAGATGAGATTTTATTATTGAAAAAGTTCATAAAGTCCTGACTAGTGAGCTCTAAGGGAATGCTAGGATTGACAGAGTCCTGACTCTTTGTCAGCTTGGCTACAGTGCTGAAAAGAAACCTGGGATTATTCCTGTTCTCTTCTATTAATGCAGAATAATAACTCGTTCTAGCTTTTCTAAGAGATTTTTTATAAATTAAAAGATGATTTCTCCAAGCTAAATAGATTTCATCTAAATTAGTGGAGCACCATTTTCTTTGTAATTGACGAGTCTTCTGTTTTAAGCTACGAGTGTCTGTGTTGATCCAAGGAGTTAGAAATCTCTGATTAGACTTTTTTTTTTTTTTTTTTTTTTTTTTTTTTTTAGTTTAGCCAGTTTAGAAAGCTTGGGATCAGTCCGCCAAGGTCTCCGCCTTTGACCGCCACCTAATCCACATAGCACCGGACCCCCATGATCCCTCCTGCAGGTGGTGAGCCCACTGAAGGGCTCACCACCCTCAGAGATAGGGTGAGGAGCTCAGTCATCCGGGAGAGGCTCAGAGTAGAACCGCTGCTCCTCCACATTGAAAGGAGTCAGTTGAGGTGGTATGGGCATCTGATTAGGATGCCTCCTGGACGCCTCCCACTTCAGGTGTTTTGGGCATGTCCCACTGGGAGGAGACCCCGGGGCAGACCCAGGACTCGGTGGAGAGACTATGTCTCCCAGCTGGTCTGGGAACGCCTTGGTATCCTCTCTGAAGAGCTGGAGCAGGTGGCTGGGGAGAGGGAAGTCTGGGCTTCTCTGCTTGAACTGCTGCCTCCGCGACCCGGACCTCCGGAAAAGCAGTAGAAGATGGATTGATGGATGGATGGATGGACTTTTTTTTTTTTTTAAAGGGGCCACCATGTCTAGAGTCTGATGCAGAGAAGCTGTAACACTATCTACCATGCTATCAATTACAGAAGGAGCAAGCTGTCTATAGCTTATTTCCGTTGTGTTGACACATGGCATAGAGGAAACAATCTGCATAAATTTGGTTACAACATCATCTGAGAGGTGAGTCATCCCCCCCCCACCCCCTGTCCACAAACCCTGCTTCCTCTGTGGAAGGCGTATCAGTGGGATTGAGGAGATCTTCGAAGTATTCCTTCCACCGCCCGACGATATCCCCAGTCGAAGTCAACAGTGCCCCATCCGCAACATACACAGTGTGGACAGGGAGCTGCTTTCCCCTCCTGAGCCGCTGGACAGTTTGCCAGAATCTCTTCGAGGCCGACTGAAAGTCTTGCTCCATGGCCTCACCGAACTCCTCCCATACCCGGGTTTTTGCTTCAGCAACCACCCGAGCTGCTGAGGTCGCCAAGGTGGTTAAAAATCTCCTTGGTGGTCAGGCACCGAGGGTGGACGAGATTCGCCCTGAGTACCTCAAGGCCCTGGATGTTGTTGGGCTGTCATGGTTGACACGCCTCTGCAACATTGTGTGGAGGTCGGGGGCAGTGCCTTTGGCATGGCAAACCGGGGTGGTGGTTCCTCTCTTCAAAAAGGGGGACCAGAGGGTGTGCTCCAACTTTAGAGGGATCACATTCCTCAGCCTCCCTGGGAAGGTCTATCCCAAGGTACTGGAAAGGAGAGTCTGGCCGTTGGTCGAACCTCAGATTCAGGAGGAGCAATGTGGTTTTCGTCCTAGCTGTAGCACATCGGACCAGCTCTTTAGCCTCTCGAGAATTCTCGAGGGTTCATGGGAGTTTGCCCAACCAGTTTATATGTGTTTTGTGGACTTGGAGAAGGCATTTGACCGCATCCCTCGTGGTTTTTTGTGTGTGTGGGGGGGTGCTTCAGGAGTATGGGTTATCGGGTTTGTTGTTACGAGCTATTTGGTCTCTGTACAACCGTTGTGAGAGTTTGGTTTGTATTGCCAACACTCGGTCGGATTCATTCCCAGTGAGAGTTGGACATAATTTTTATGGACAAGATTTCTAGGCGCAACCAGGGAATGGAGGGTGTCATGCTTGGTGACCACAGGATCTCATCTCTGTTGTTTGCAGATGATGTTGTCCTGTTGGCTTCATCCAGCAATGACCTACAGCTCTTGCTGGGACGGTTTGCCGCTGAGTGTGAAGCGGCTGGGATGAGAATCAGCACCTCCAAGTCCAAGTCCATGGTCCTCAGCCGGAAAAAGGTGGATTGTCCTCTCTGGGTTGGGGACAGGCTCCTGCCCCAAGTGGAGGAGATTAAGTATCTTGGGGTTTTATTCATGAGTGAGGAGAAAATGGAGCAAGAGATTGACAGACGGATCGGAGCAGCATCTGCAGTGATGCGGCCGTTGTACCAGTCTGTTGTGGTGAAGAGGGAGCTTAGTTCTAAGGCAAAGCTGTCGATTTACCAGTCAATCTACGTTCCTACTCTCACCTATGGTCACGAGCTTTGGGTAATGACTGAAAGAACGAGATTGCGGATACCAGCGGCTGAAATGAGCTTTCTCCGTTGGATTGCTGGACTCACCCTCAGAGATAGGGTGAGGAGCTCAGTCATCCGGGAGAGGCTCAGAGTAGAACCGCTGCTCCTCCACATTGAAAGGAGTCAGTTGAGGTGGTATGGGCATCTGATTAGGATGCCTCCTGGACGCCTCCCACTTCAGATATTTCGGGCACGTCCCACTGGGAGGAGACCCCGGGGCAGACCCAGGACTCGGTGGAGAGATTATTGGCCCTTTTCCACTATCCCCAGTCGGCCTTACTCTACTCTACTCGCTATTACTCGTTTCAACCTCGATTGTGTTTCCATTACAGCTGGGTACGCCTGGGGTGGGTGGGATTTTTTTTACAGCAAGGCGGGGCCACACTCCCGTGACGTAAAACACGCGACCCAAACAAAACATAACATTGCAGCTGTACAAGGCGACTCCTCGGTCTGTGGCTTTTTGTCACCGTAAATGCCAAAAAGGACCGCCAGACAAGGGTACAGGCAGCGAGACGAAACACTCTGGAATAGTACTGCAGCTTCTGGGAGAGCCGAAGACGTGAGGATACAAACTTGGTCATATATGACGGTAAGCTAATGGTTGCTAATGCTAGTTTGCTATAAGTACGTCGTACTACACTATAATGTCTGCAAGTTATCGCTGTTAGGTACTAAAATATGTATGCTCTGTGTGTGTGTTTCAGATGGCTCTGTTGTGGGAAAATTACCGCTTCAAACGGTCGGTCTGGCGCTCAACACAGCCTGTCACTGATGTCACCCCAGCTTCACAAACGATCAGTGGTTATAGAGCTTAAGAATGTCTGTAGAAATGTTTATTTCCTGTGCAACAAATTGCTCTGATCTGCGTGAAAATAATGGAGAGACTGTTGAGACATCATGGACGTACCTGCTCCAGCAGCACTGAATCTGAGGTGGTATCATGGCAAAAAATGATCAGCTGACAACTTGATCACCAGGTTAATAACTATATTAGCCACAAAATATATATTCAAAAAGTAAACAGTACTGAGTTAGGTATAATAAGATATATTTGACAATTATGATGCATTTTAGGCCAGAACAAACTTGATCTAGGATTAAAAGCAATTAAAATAATGCAGTCACAAGGTTACATGGAAAATACTTGATTTACTAGATACTGTACATGTACTGTAGAAATATATATTCTCTGCATCAACAATGTACTATACATGCATTCATGTAGTATTGCACTGGGAATTGCACTGACAATAAACCTTTGAAGTTTTTGCAGATGTCTCTTTTTTATATGTGAAGGTTACCACCATGTGGCACAAATTAAATACTAACAGATTGGAAAAGCTGTCTAAGAACAATCCAGCAGTTTGAGAAATCACTTTTGGTTTGGTGTAAATCTGTCAACAGAATTATGAACCATAAAGTAGTTTGTGTTAAAATGTTAAATCCCATTAAACCCTAACCCGGGGGTTTCCAATCATGTGTCATGGGGGGGCCAAGACCCTTCAGGTTCTCTCTTTTACCCAGTCTCTTCAGCAGGTGTTCTCACTGATCAGCAGTCAGTGGAAGAAATTCAGTGGAATCTGCTACTGAAGACACTGTTTGGGGGTAAAGCCTGCAGGGTCTTGGCCCTCCATGGCACATGATTGGACACCCCTGCCCAAACCCATTATGATGAAGAACAGATGCTAATATGGCCCAGAATTCCTCCATATTTTTTTTTTTTTTTTTGTTACTTATTTGTACCCGTAGGTAGACTTGGTTTGCAGTCTGGTGACAAGCCACCGGCTACTGGTCGCTGCGTGCGTGAGCGCCCTAAACCTACATGTTTTTGGTGTGCGGGAGGAAACCGGAGAAATCCCGGAGTAAACCCGCGCAACACGGGGAGAACATGCAAACTCCACACAGCTCACTGTTGGTCGGGGGCTGGGATCGAACCCACGATCTCATGATCCCCGTGGTCCCCCGGCCGAGGGTAAAACTGTGCTGCCACAGTGCTAAACCACTGCGCCACCGTGCAGCCCATGATACCATATACTGGTACTGTCACTAAAGTGTGCAGCGTCTTCTGTGGTGGCACATCCAACAATACAGTCTTCAGTTAAAATAATTGTTTTGGTTACTTTTTTCTTAAAAATGAGCCATTAGTTTCAAAGTCACCGATAAATGGTTTGATTTTGTATACTTTATTGATCCCCAGAGGGGAAATTGAGGGCATCCACCTGGATGGATGAAGCAGCCACAGTACGGCGTTTGTACTGTTGACTCTTTTCCCACCGGTGTCTTAACAGACAAAATAGAAAATCATGATGCAAACACATAAGTCACTAAATTGTGTATTACAATCAGCAGCAAATTCCAGATTATTCAGAATGTGCAAAATTCAAACTGTAAAAAAAAAACAAAAAACAAAAAAAAAACTTAGAATGAGTCACACACGCCGGCCACGCTGCCTCACTGAGAAGCAGCTGGGATGTGCCACTCAAGCTGGACCCGGTTCAGCAGATCTTAGGCCTGCATCTCTGTAAATAGTGAGGCAAGGTCTGGTTTGGGTGGATCGTTTCCCTCTTGCCTAGACAAAAGATAGAAATGGGTGGTGGTTAATTAAAGCAAGTTTAAAATATATTTGGGAAATACACTTGTTGCTAAAAGCCAGTGGTGGAATGTGAATGAATGAATGAATCTTTATTTCGGATAGATTAAAAGTAAAGATTAAAAGAAAATAGAATAATATAACAAAGGGGGAAAAAATCTAACAAGGTCAAATTAAACAATAACTCCTCTGATTATACAGTTCAACATAGGTTATCCGAAATGGGTGATGGCTGAAGCTGCAGCTTATATTGCCCACCCATATTCCATCCAAGAATTCAAAAGAAAAACAAAACAGGAGCGATTACAATTTGAATGTGACAATAAAGTACTTTGTTGTTGTATTTAACCACAATTTTCATGTAGCTGCGCTTCAGTAAAGTAGATTTTACAAGGGCTGGGTTACATTTAAAATCATCTGTTTTTACTGTGGCCTCAGCCATCAGAATGAATTAATACATTCACTTGAATGGAATCTAGTACTTTAACTGAAGGTGTGCATCACCGACTATGGAGTCGCTCAGTCAAAATATGGAGTTTTTATCAATAAAAGTTTAGCCACCACTTTGTCTCCGCTGTGTCTCTTCTTGCCCTGGCTTCAAGTGTGGGTGGTGTTTTGTACTTTTATTGCTAAAATATAAAAGAAAGCACTACAATGGGTCTCAAATATTTGTAATGTGTCCTGTTACTGCATGAGTTTATTGATGACAGACTATAAACTACACATATAAACTAAATTATATTGATGACTGGACAACTCCCATTCCCCAAAAGTGCAACATACAGTTATGAATATAACTCACAAAGGATCACAAGTGATCTGACAAAAAAAAAATACATACATTAACAAGCGGTTTATTTCACAGTTGATGTGCCAGTCATTTTCAATTATTCTGTCATTAATATTCACACAATCAAATAAATCTCAGTTCAGTCCCTTTTATATTAAGTGGAAATTGTGCTACTTTGGTTTTGGCACTTTACCTATAAAAGCAAAGGATTTCAGTACTTTCCACAGTGGCAAGGTCCTTTGTGGGCTGGCTGCTTTTCCTTTCCTCTTGCCTAGACCAAAGACAGAAATGGATGGTGGTTAGTTAAAGCAAGTTCAAAATATATACAGGCACATCTCAAAAATTAGAATATCATGAAAAAGTTCAATATTTTTGTCCCTCATTTCAGAAAGTAAAACCCATATATAGTAGATTCATTACAGGGACAGTGATATATTGCAAGTGTTTATTTTAATTTTGATGATTATGGCTACAGCCTATATTAACCAACACTTCAGCGGCCAACATTTCTATTTAAAAAATATTTTTTAAAATTAATTTTATGTAATATTCTAATTTTTTTTTGGGAAGGTCTATGCCAAGGTACTGGAGAGGAGAGTCCGGCCGTTGGTCAAACCTCGGATTCAGGAGGAGCAATGTGGTTTTCATCCTGGCCGTGGCACATCAGAACAGCTCTTTACCCTCTCGAGAATTCTCGAGGGTTCGTGGGAGTTTGCCCAACCAGTTTACATGTGTTTTGTGGACTTGGAGAAGGCATTTGATCGCGTCCCTCGTGGATTTTTGTGGGGGGTGCTTCGGGAGTATGGGGTATCGGGCTTGTTGTTACGAGCTATTCGGTCTCTGTACGACCGTTGTGAGAGTTTGGTTTGTATTGCCAACACTCGGTCGGAGTCATTCCCAGTGAGAGTTGGACTCCGCCAGGGCTGCCCTTTGTCACCGATCCTGTTCATAATTTTTATGGACAGGATTTCTTGGCGCAGCCAGGGAATGGAGGGTGTCATGCTTGGTGACCACAGGATCTCATCTCTGTTGTTTGCAGATGATGTTGTCCTGTTGGCTTCATCCAGCAATGACCTACAGCTCTTGCTGGGACAGTTTGCCGCTGAGTGTGAAGCGGCTGGGATGAGAATCAGTACCTCCAAGTCCGAGTCCATGGTCCTCAGCCGGAAAAAGGTGGATTGTCCTCTCCGGGTTGGGGACAGGCTCTTGCCCCAAGTGGAGGAGTTTAAGTATCTTGGGGTCTTGTTCACGAGTGAGGGGAGAATGGAGCAAGAGATTGACAGACGGATTGGAGCAGCATCTGCAGTGATGCGAACGTTGTACCGGTCTGTTGTGGTGAAGAGGGAGCTTAGTTCTAAGGCAAAGCTGTCGATTTACCAGTCAATCTACGTTCCTACTCTCACCTATGGTCATGAGCTTTGGGTAATGACCGAAAGAATGAGATCGCGGATACAAGCGGCTGAAATGAGCTTTCTCCGTAGGATTGCTGGACTCACCCTCAGAGATAGGGTGAGGAGCTCAGTCATCCGGGAGAGGCTCAGAGTAGAACCGCTGCTCCTCCACATTGAAAGGAGTCAGTTGAGGTGGTATGGGCATCTGATTAGGATGCCTCCTGGACGCCTCCCACTTGAGGTGTTTCAGGCACGTCCCACTGGGAGGAGACCCCGGGGCAGACCCAGGACTCGGTGGAGAGACTATGTCTCCCAGCTGGTCTGGGAACGCCTTGGTATCCCCTCTGAAGAGCTGGAGCAGGTGGCTGGGGAGAGGGAAGTCTGGGCTTCTCTGCTTGAACTGCTGCCTCCGCGACCCGGACCTCCAGAAAAGCAGTAGAAGATGGATGGATGGATGGATGGATGGATTCTAACTTTTTTGCCAAATTGAATTTGGGGTTTTCAGGGGCTGTAAGCCATCATCATCCAAATTAAAATAAATAAACGCTTGAAATATATCGCTGTCTGTGTAATGAATCTATATAATATATGGATTTCACTTTCTGAAATGAGTGACAAAAAATATTGGA
This sequence comes from Pholidichthys leucotaenia, assembly GCA_020510985.1. NCBI lineage: Eukaryota > Metazoa > Chordata > Actinopteri > Cichliformes > Pholidichthyidae > Pholidichthys > Pholidichthys leucotaenia. The sequence continues at coordinate 154,921,720 of CM035841.1, forward strand.
CTTTTTGATGACATTCTAATTTTGGGAGCTGTACCTGTATTAGGGAAATACACTTGTGAAAGTCAGTGGTGGGATGTGACAAAAATGCTTCGTTTCCCTGACCAGTGAGCACCCCATGATCCACTCTGTGCATGTACAAGTACATTATCAATCCAGGGATTTATGGTGGAACAGAAACAGCACGAAAACACTGTTCCAACACTTTTTTTTGGGAAAAGCTACAGAATAGGTGTGTGGGTCTATTCTGACGCTTTAGAAAATTATATGAATCATTTTATAAATCACTGGTTTGAAAATGCACTTGAATATGTTGAGATTTTGGATCCTGGGATCCACTTGACCTGTATCCACAATATAAACACTGAGGGCGGCTAACCCCTGGCATGTGGAAACAGATTCTAGGAAGAAATTACACACAACTTAATGCACAGCACCAAAGTGCAACACGTACACAAACCAGGACTTTAACCAGGATTAACATATTTCATCGTTTTGCTCTCACAAGCAAATACTTAAGACAAAACAAGTGCAAATCAGCAGAGTTGGCTACTAGTTAGGTAGCTACTAGCTAACACTCGTTAGCCAGGACAGGACGGCGCTGTATCGCTCAAAAAAATTGAGCTTACCACCAACAGGATAAATAAGCGAACAGATGCACAATATTACAAATCACTCACCATCGATGGTTCTCTCACATTCGTCTTCAGCTTGTCCGTAGTCCGGTTCTATGCTGGGCTGCATCTGTAACGGGGCGGGTCGCTCCTCTCACTGTGGATTAGCCACCAAGCACAGAAAACTCCGCACCTCTTTGTTGGTCCACGGTGTAGATTTCCGCAAAACTTACAACACCATCTGTATTAATATCGTATTTACTCAGTGACCGAGTTAGTCCGTGAAATGGACTAGATTAGACTAGGTTAGACCGCAAATGGCGGTCATGTAGATTCCACAGAAGACGGACGCTTTCGTGACGTTACGTCCTTACCAATCAGTGGCTCGCAGTCTGTTGACGTCACATCTCGGCTCGACTCAGCATGGTTGTACCCTGGCCTCGAATAGGTACGAAAATTGGACCTGTTAACCAGTGCTGGGTATAATGGAAAAGGCTACAAAAGCGGGCCGAGGCGTACCGTGTAGGGCCTTGTGGGGCTAGTGGAAAAGGGCCATATGTCTCTGTTACGGGTCCCGGGAAGGTGGCCACAATAACAAAAAGAAATAAGTCTAAAAACGTGATCCTCCGTGTCTGCTCTTGGGGCTGGAAAATAAAGAAAGAGTCTTAGAAAGACAGAACACAGGACCACTCGTGTCTTTCTCCAGATAGCACTAAAGGGGGGCCGGAAGCGCACCCTCATTGTTTACCTGGGGAGGGACGACCGCAGTGCCAAAGGTTCCGCTGCTTACTCTTAAATATTTTTACAGGGCTACATATCAAATGTTAATATTGCTGATTGTCCACAATCTCAAAATATATTTAAATGCTCTTAAAATAAAAATAAAATGACAGTCTCTCTGAATTATTTCCAAATGTGGTGCATGATTTGGGTGTACCACATGCTCCCCAACAACAAAAGTGGCTCCTGACACTTAACAGTAACAAATCAAAATCTCAACACTAATAAAGTCTCTATTCAAAAGTCTCTGGAACGTCTTTCTTTTCAAGTGTCCTTAATCTTCAGGTATTATCCAAGATCTGGTCAGTTTAATAGCAAGGAATAGCATACTGACATGGCAAGTAGTTAGAGGTGAAAGGAGGAAGATAAAAAGGTTGAGGATAGAAAGAAGGGTAGCACATAAAAGGATATGGTGTTGACTGCTTAACACTGACAGTGTTCACCGACGGACGAGTCTGGAAGGCTGGCTGGCCCAGGGACGGATAGGTGAACACCATGTTGGGTCGTCTCTGCCTGGTGGACTGCCTCAGACGTGGTGGCGACTCAGGACGGCGGTCTGACTCTGGACTGGGCACCGGCTCAGGATCAGCTGCAGGTCCGGGACTAGGAGCAGGAACATCTTGGTGGAGATGAAACACTTCCCTGTCGTCGTCTGGTTGAAGTTGGTTCACGTTTTGTTCGCTTTCCCTTTGTATTTCTTGTCCTTCTTCCGTAATATGGTCTCTGTCTTGTTCAGATTGAATAGGAACTTGAACTTGTCTTTGCTGTGTTGTTCCCTGTCTTCTTTGTGACTCCCATTGAACTTGGTCGACTGGACGTTGACTTTCTTGCAGGTGTCTGGGAACACGAAACCAATAGAGGGGTTCGTCTTCTTCTGAATCACTCGCTTCAGGACTGTTTGACTTTTCCAGTGTGTTTTGTCTTATATCGGTAGGTCTGTTGTTTCTCTTTTGTGACTTGGCAACTGGACTTTGAACGATGTCGACTGGTAAGTCGTTGACTTGGAGAAGCAAGTTTCTGTGCAGGGTACGGATGGGATGACCTCCTGTCTCTGGACTTACTTTGTAGACGGGGTTGTCTCCAACCTGCTCTCTCATGATGTAGACTGTTTGTTCCCAGTAGGGCCTTAGCTTGCCAGGACCACCTCTTTTGCCCCATGGCGTTGCAAAGCTTGGAGAACTTTCCTCAGCACTTGGACATGCTCATCAAACGACTTGGAAAAACAGAGCACATCATCAAGGTAGGGTATGCAGCACTCATCACGGAGCGTGTCCAGCATTTCTTCCATGCTCCGCTGGAAGGCTGCGGGTGCATTGGACAGCCCGAAGGGTATTCTCACCCATTCGTAGAGACCCCACGGGGTGGTGAATGCAGTCAGGTACCTTGAGCCTTCTGCAATGAAACCTTGATGGTAAGCTTTACCCTGGTCCAGGATTGAAAACCAGCTGTAACCACCGAGGAAGTCTGTGAGGTCCTGGATCCGGGGAAGCGAGTGTCTGTCGGGCACTGTTTTGTTGTTTAAGAGGCGGTAATCAGTACACAGACGTAAAGATCCGTCCTTCTTCCTGACACAGATAACTGGGGCTGCATAGGGTGACTGAGACTTTACGATCCATCCCTTCACTATCAGTTCCTGAATGTACTCTTTTACTTCCCTATACAGGGGCTTGGGGATGGAGGCGTAAGCTCTCTGAAATGGCGTGTCATCTTTGAGTCTGATTTCCATTTGCAAAGAAGGGATACAGCCAATATCAGTGCTATCGCGAGAGAATGCCTCACACTCTTCCATCAGAACCTTTTCGACTGACTTTTGCTGATCTGGGCTTAGATGACTGAGATCGACTGGTGGCAACCAAGGCTCGGCAGGAGAGTCACCTTGGGCGGTCTTACTTAGTACCTCTGCTGTAGTTGCTGATGTCAGTATGGACTGGGTTTCTGGTGGCTCTAGTGTATCAGTTTCAATGACTTTGGCGACATGTTCGATGGTGCCTAGGGCTGTTCTTTTCGGCAGGATTACTTCATGTTTGGAATGGTTGGAGATGGGGATCTTTACAAAAGGTCTTTGGGAATTGTTAATCTCCAAAAGTCCTTCCCCCACACTCAAATTTCTCAAAGCAATGTTCTCTTCAGCAGGTTCGTAAAGTACAAGAGGGTCAGAGATGTCAAAGTTCTGGGGCACCCTGCAACATATTTGTACTGCTTTGCCAGCTGGGATAATCATGTTGTCTTTACCGACTCTGAGTGTAACAGGATCACAGTCTGTTCTTTGCGGCGCTTCAATGAAGTTTACCATGGCCACTACCTGGTCTTCGTCCATTCCAAAAGCTCTGCGCAGTAGACTACACAGTACTGTACTGGCTTCTTCATCTGTCTCTTGGCCTTGTATAATCACTCCCAGCACATTAGCTCCAACTAGTGGTTGGTTCAGTGACAGCTTACTGACTAGGAATGGTGCTTGTACAGTGAGATTGGGATCTTCGTGACCCGCTAAAGTGACTGTAAGCTCAACCCACCCGTCATATGGAACTGCTTGGCCATTAACTGCATAAACCTCAAGCTCGTCGTTCAGCAGATCTTGGAGTGGTCTTACCACAGTGTTGGGTATGTACCTTTTGACCCATTGCCTGTCAACTATACTCACTTGTGAGCCAGAGTCAAACAGCACTATTACAGGATAACCACCGATTAGACATTTCAGCAGACTTTTCTTACCGACAAGGGGAGCTTGGCATTCGGTGGCACTCTGACAGGAGGGAATCTGACTTTTCCTTCTGTTGCATTTGACCTGCTTTCTCAGCTGCTTGCTCTGGTGCTTGGGGCGCGGAGTTGAAACTTTGGCAGGGGAGGAGTTTACTGGCTGGGACTTTGACTCTGTACCGATCTCTGGCTGTCCCTTGACAGAGACCGTTTCCCGTTTCCCTGATTCTTGGGGTCGCTTCAGACATCCAACTGCTCTGTGTCCCGACTCACCGCATACAAAGCAATGACTGCTCTCCTGTAAGCTTTGTTCAGTACATTTCGGACAGAGATAGGTTTTCTTTTGGTTGGCTGGAGGCTGAGAACGCTGAGGGGAGGAGTTTACAGCTTTCTGTTCCATGAAAGTTGCCACCATCTTGGTTAGAGTCTCTACTTGTGCAGCAAGTTGTTTGATTGTCTGTGAAGCTTGTTGGTCTTTGGCTGTCGTGTCCTTTGTTGCAATCACAGCGCTTTGTGCTGACTTCAGACGAGGGGTTTGCCCTAACCTTCGCTGGTGCTCATTCTCATCACTGATTATCTTTGTGACCTCACTAAGAATCTCTTCATCTGTTACATTGTTGTTTGATGTAAGAGGTCTTAGTCGTTGCCGCAGGTCTGCATACTTCACTCCCAGGCCTTGATAGACTGTGTGCAGAAACACTTCCTGGATTGTCCTTGGGTCATACGAGATGTCTGCATTGGCTTGTTTTGACTGAAAGATAAGTTTCTGTTTGAGTCCAATCATGCGATACAGGAATTGCTGAGGGGACTCCTGCTCAGTTTGTCGGGCGCACATTAACTCCTGGAACATCTCTGTTGTTGCCTTTTCTCCAAGGTGGGATCGGAGGAAGCCCTGAAGTTCAGAAAGAGCCAGTTCATCTTTGAGCATGAGCATGTCCCTGAACGTGCCAGGCTTTACAATTCTCAGTACCCCTCTCACGATCTCTGCTTCAGAAAATCCTTCTTTTAATCCTTCATTGATCTGTCTCATAAGACTGTTATAACTGATTTCAGAGCTGTTGTCTCCAATTTGTCCTCCAAAAACCTTGAATTCTCTCCGAGGCAGGTAGGAAAGGTCTTTGAGAGTGACATGTCTTTCTGGACTACCTTGTTCCCTTGGCTGTGGTTGTGAGTGGCTCTGACGACTGGGTGCTGCAGGTGGTCGGAGTGTCACAACTTCACACAGTCTTAGTCTTTCACCCAGTGTCTCATATGCTTTCCTCAGTTCCTCTACAGACTCTGCGTTTGCGTTCACACTAACTTGAATGCCTGGTGGAACAGCAGATGGTGATGGTGGATCTGGCAACATATTGGATGGATGAGGACTTGACTTGGTTGGTGTTGCAGCCTGATCAGCTGGATGCGTGGTGGAGCCACTCGTTTGTATCACTTTAGTTAGCAGATCATCCAACATTAGCAACTGACTCATTCCCTCATCTTCAAGTTTCAGCAGAGTTGGGGACCGTAAATAGGAATTGACATAGTCCATACAGCTCTCATTATCGTCTTCACTGAACTGTGTGTCCTTGTCTCCAGCTGCAAGGCTCTTTGTTAGCCCGAAAAGATCCTTACTCGAGAGGGCAAACAAGCGTCCTCTGATGCTCCATATCAGTTTTTTCCGTGCTGTCGACATGGTACTTTAGCTATCTGTAGTTCGAGTGTTGTATTATCTGTACAGTGACTAGGCTGCGTTTTACCTTCTTGACAGCAGTGCAGTTCCACTTTTGGTTGAAGATCCTTTCTTTCTCTTTGATCTTCCTCCTTGGACACCCACTGACTGACGTGTCTGATGTAGCAGCTTGGCAACCGTTGTCTCGTAGTTCTGGTATAACTGGATCTTCCCTCGATGACTGAAGAGGAGAGATCCCGGACGAGCCCCCACAGTTTGTTATGGGTCCCGGGGAGGTGGCCACAATAACAAAAAGAAATAAGTCTGAAAACGTGATCCTCCGTGTCTGCTCTTGGGTCTGGAAAATAAAGAAAGAGTCTTAGAAAGACAGAACACAGGACCACTCATGTCTTTCTCCAGATAGCACTAAAGGGGGGCCGGAAGCGCACCCTCATTGTTTACCTGGGGAGGGACGACCACAGTGCCAAAGGTTCCGCTGCTTACTCTTAAATATTTATACAGGGCTACATATCAAATGTTAATATTGCTGATTGTCCACAATCTCAAAATATATTTAAATGCTCTTAAAATAAAAATAAAATGACAGTCTCTCTGAATTATTTCCAAATGTGGTGCACGGTTTGGGTGTACCACATCTCCCAGCCGGTCTGGGAACACCTTGGTATCCTCTCTGAAGAGCTGGAGCAGGTGGCTGGGGAGAGGGAAGTCTAGGCTTCTCTGCTTGAACTGCTGCCTCCGCAACCCAGACCTCCGGAAAAGCGGTAGAAGATGGATGGATGGATAGATGGATCATCTGAGAGGCATCTACTCTAGTAATATTTTTCTTTAGGAGCCAAATAGTCAGAAATAGTAAAATCAAAGGTTAACAGACAATGGTCTGACAGTACAGGGTTATGAGGAGACACTATATCCTGATTGATGGAGCCTTGAGTATTTTTACCATGTTTACAGTCAGCTTCACGTGTGCCTGTGTTTGTATTTATGTTGAATGTAATTGTGGTTTGTAAATATGGATGTCACCAGACTGCAAAACAAATCTACCTACGGGTACAAATAAAGTAACCTGAACCTGAACCTACCAGATTTTTTGTTTCTATGCCATATGTCAGAACAAGCTCCAACGTATGGTGGAGATAATGGGTAGAATTTCTTCCTTTCTGAGAAAACCCCATCGAGTCTAATATTGAATTAAATGCCATATTAAGGCAATCACTATCTACATCTACATGTATATTAAAGTCCCCTACTATAATTATTCTGATTTCAGCACTGAATCAGCTAAGAATTTGGCAAATTCAGATAAAAACTCTAAGTAGGCTGATGGAGGACAATAAACTATGGCAAATAAAATTGGGTTTAGCCTAAAATTGCTAAAATGCCCAATATTGAGGACCAGGCCCTCAAAGGAATTATAACGTGTTTTGTTTTTTTTTTGCTTTACATTTACTAGTAATTTGGAATGGTAAATTGTTGCTACTCCTCCTCCACGACCAGAACTTCTGGGATTTTGACAGTGTAAATAACCGGATGGAGTTGATTCATGTAAACTAACATAATCCTCTTGCCCTAACCAAGTCTCTGTAAGGGATATTAAATCAATCTGATGATCAATTAACAGATCATGGACCAGCAGAGACTTGGGAGTTAGAGACCTAATATTTAACAAACCGCATTTAATTTTTAAATTATGAGCAGGAACAGAGGCCAAATCATTCAATTTAGAGGCTTCATGTTTAATTTGAGTTTTACCAACTTTTTGTTTAATCACTTTGGGATGCTTATACATTATATTTTATTTACTTTGGAGGGAGCAGACCATGATTCTCTGATGGGGAAGACAGGGGCTAAGTTGAGGGGTGGTGGATGAAGAGGAGCTGCAGAGAGGCGTGTAAGACTGCGACTCTGCCTTCTGGTCCCAACTCTGAGTTGTCAATGTTTTGGAAATTTGGATAAAAATGATGCCAGATTGTTAGATAAAAGTGACGCACGATCCAAAGTGGGATGGACACCGTCTTGTCTAATAAGACCAGGTTTTCCCCAAAATTAGCTCCAATTGTCTATGTAGCCCACTTCGTTTGCAGGACACCACACAGACAGCCAGCGGTTGAAGGATGACAAGGGCTAAACATGTCACACTGGTCAGATTGGGGAGGGGCCCAGAGAATACTACAGAGGCAAACATTGTTTTGCAAAGTCACACACCAATTCCACGTTAAGTTTTGTGACTTCCGACTGCTGGAGTCGGATGTCATTAATGCCAGCGTGAATAACAATTGTGGAGTATTTACAGTTACTTTTAGCCAGCATTTTCAAGTTTGTCTCGATGTCGCCTGCTCTGGCCCCAGGAATGCATTTGACTATGGCCGCTGGAGTCTCTAGGTTCATGTTTCTGACTACAGAGTCACCAATGATCAGAGTTTTTTCCTCAGCAGGTGTGTCACTGAACAGGGAAAAGCGATTAGAAACATGAACAGGTTGGTGGTGTACCGGGGCTTTGCAGCTATGCTTCCTTCTCACCATCACCCACCCAGTGTCCTTGCTGCTGAGGAGGACCGGAGGACTGCTAGCAGGCCACCCTAAGCTAGGGAGCTCCGCTGCAGCTAAGGGGCGTCCGTCATTATTAACTGGCGCAGACGGTGTTTCAATGCAGCGGAGCCGGGATTCCAAATCAGACAACCTCACCTCGAGCACCTCAAAAAGACAACATTTATTACATTTACCGTTATCACTAAAAGAGGCAGAGGTGTAGCTAAACATCTGACAGAGAGAGCACACCAGAGGAGGAGAGGAAGGAGAGCTAGTAGCCATAGCTAGTGGTTAACGCGAAGATAACAAAAACACAGATGAAAGGTGGACAGAAGGCTAAAGAGGGTGATTAGATGACACTGAGTATGCACACAGGTGCAAGAGGCTTGATAAACAGAAGTGAGAGCTAACAGTAATAGTACTCTTTAATAGTACTATTAAAACAATACAACAATAAGATAAGATAAGATAGGGGTTACTGAAAGAATAAAATAACGGTTATGATAAAAACAAAAACCTAAAATCTGTATGATAAATAATGATATATGTTTTGTTTTTTTTAAAAACCTATGTGTAACAACCTTAAGAAGCATTTAAGATAAGATAAGCCTTTATTAGTCCCACAATGGGGAAATTCCAGGATTGCAACAGCACAGGGACAGCAACACTCAGAGCAACAATCAAGAGGACAAGAAAAACAAGAGCAGTGAATATACATATGTACACATAAATATACAGTATATACACACAGTGCGGAGCATTGTAGCTAGGTGGAATAAACAGCATAACCGTCTACTTAGTTATCCTACATAGTATGAATATGTACCCATACATATTGTCACCCTCCGTAGCGACCAATATTGTCCTAGTTGTATACTGGAGGGGACCATTTAGTAGCTTTATTGCCAAGGGAATAAAAGACTTGGCATACCGATTAGTTTTGCTAGCAGGTAAAACATAACGGTGCTCTGATGGCAAAAGAGAGAATTCATTTGAGAGCGTATGATCAGAAGATAAAATGCATTCTGTTTTGCGAATGATCTGCTGGTTACAAAAGGAATTCAGATCTCTCTGTCTCACACTGATAATCTTGGAACAGATCTTCACAATATTGCTCAGACTATTCCTATCTTTAACTGTGAAAAAATTAAACCAGCAGATAAAAGAAAAACAAAGCAAACTCTCAATAAAAGACTGATAAAAATGTCAGAGAATCATTTGACTCACTGAGAAGGAGTTCATTTTCCTTAAAAGGTAAATTCTCTGTTGCCCTTTCTTTACAATGACCTCAGTATTTACTCTGAATTTCAGTTGATCATCAAAATACATACCAAGGTATTTGTATGACCTGTTTTGACTTTGTCATTGTGAATTCTAGTCTCCTGAACAGCTTCTTTTTCTTTCTAAAATCAAAAATTAATTCCTTGGTTTTAGACACACTTAAATCCAAAAAGTTGTTGTCACACCAGGAGATAAAATCATTAAGAACCAAGCCATGCTCTGATTGTGGACCTTGAAGAAGGGACAGAAAAGCTGTGTCATCAGAAAATTTGACAATATAGCTACCCTCATAATTGCTCCTACACTGATCTGTGTACATCATAAAAAGAAGGGGTGAAAGGACACACCCTTGTGGTGACCCTGTAGAAGTGCTCAGACAGTCCGAAAGGTGATAAGTTACAAGTACCCTTTGAGTCCGACCAGGTTAAAAGTCCATAATCCAAAGCACGAGTTGGTGAGATAAATTAAGTCATAAATTGATCTTTCTGTTAAAAGATGAGGTTGCATGGTGTTAAAAGCTGATGAAAAATCAGCAAACAGAAGCCTAGCATGGGCCTGTGGTTTTTCTAGAAATTTATATACACAATTTAAAATGAAAAGCTTAGCATCCTCAACACCCTTTTTTGCTTGGTATGTGAACTGAAGTGGATCAAGTTTATCTTGAACAGACTGTAGAACACGATTTCTTACAATTTTTTCAAAGATTTTCATCACTAATGATGTTAGAGCCACAGGTCTGAAATCTTTGAGTTCTTTAGGAGAAGTGGACTGAGCATTAGGCACTACTGTAGATGATTTCCAGATGGCAGGATTATGACTGCAGTTCAAAGACATCTGGAACATATAGTGAAGGACACTGCTAAGCTGATCAGCACAATACCAGAGCGTACGACCACAAATAAGATCTGGACCTGGAGCCTTTCTAATATTAACCTTTTTAAGGTAATCCCTAACACTTTCCTCTGATATTGTTATTTGAAGAAAGAGACTGTTTAAGGTGGGACATTTTCACAGAAAAATCATGCTTTTCAAAACAACAAAAGAAGTCATTAAAAACATTAGCAAGATTCACATCATCCACACCCTCACTTTTTACAGGTTTTCTGTTGCCTTCATTTACTTTCTGATTTATAGAGGACATGGACTTAATTCCTCTCCAGGCTACTCTCAGATCACCACTGCTATATTTCAATTCCACCTTTTCCTTATACAGTCTTTTTGCTTTCCTTATCTCATTCCTAACCTCTCTATTAATTTCTTTCCTTTGATCAGTGTTACCAGTGAAAAAAAAACATGTTCTTTCTTATTTAATGTCTTAATGAAATGTTTGTTCCGCCCCACAGCATCCGCCCCACACCCGGGAGGCAGGGGTTCAAATCCCGGCCAGGTCATGCCGAAGACCATATAAAAGCGGAACTTCCTGCCGTCCAGTTTGGTGCTCAGCAATAATGGAATGGAGGAGGGAAATCTGTGGCGGCGCCTTGCATGGCAGCGGCCCTCTGATTCTACATATGGGGTGTGTGTGATTAACACTGTAGATAGGAAAAACACAATTTCGTTCTACTGTACATGATTGGTTGTATGGTTGAATGACAATAAAGGGTGATTTAATTTAATTTAATTGTTACATATTTTGTTAAAATTTTCTTGAATTACTTAATTCTTGCAGCAAATTACTTTTCTTTCCCCCCCAGTCTTTCTGAAAATGGCTTCTTGAGTGCATATGCCTTTAAATCTCAGACTGAATTCAACTCTGCCTTCCTTCTCACATCATATTGCTAATATTGACTGGCTAACCCTTTAGCACGGATGTATCCTGAGCCGAACACAGGTCGGGTTGGCCCAGGGATCTTTCATGGCACAGGCAGAGGATTTCTGTACAACTCCTTACATTTGTTGGCAACGAGAAAAGTCTTTTTAACAGTTACAGTCGCACTTATGGTCAGGGTTCTCAAGCAGTGGGCGCCCTGGACTGCCAGGCCCCAGTGAGCACCCTGATGGCTACCTGTCAGCCCCTGGGAGGGGTCGCCGAGAGCAGGCTCACTTCATGGTGGGAGTTGGCGGTGGACGGGATGCCACACCGGCTCTCCTCCTCCCTTCACACCCGGGAGGGACTGGGACAGACATCCACAAACCTCAGGAGACTCCCACATGAGATGGGGGAGAAATTTGGTCGGTGAAAGCAATAAGACAGGGAGCCCTTCAACACCATCCCCTCACCCCCAGAGGGCCGGAAGTGACATCCGCACCACAATTAATGAGCCTTCCGCAGGGTCATCTATGGAACCTTGTTACAACTTTTACTTCCTCTAGTCAAGTTTGATCGTCTTCTCAGTGCTCCACCAGAGCCGTGACCGACCCCAGCTGGGGCCAAATCGAGGACCTCACTAAACCATCCAATCAGTAGTAGTGATGGAAAAAGAAACGGTCCATGAGTTTATGAAAATCTGCACAGGCATTGTCCTCTTTTCCTGAAGTTTCAAATCCATTCATGTCTGCATGTTGCATCCGTGCACATTACATTAAACTATTCAGCTCTATTACTCAACCCAGCATTATCTCTTCCCTGTTTCCCTGGGCATCAACTGTGATTGATACCTGCTTAATGCCAAGCAGCATTACTATCACATTCATTTTCGCTCACGCCTACGCCCTTTGGCCAGCACAAAACCCATTTTAAATAAGCTGTCATGATCAGAGTTCACTTTAAATAATGCGCCTCTGTGTATTAAAGTGACAGACAGGAGCGTTTTGAAAACACACCTCTCACTAATCAGACTAGCCTTTTTACCCATCTCGTCAGGCGTACAGATCATTCTCCCGATGCCTTGATAACAAAAAGGACTGGGCCACACCCACAAACACACGATGCGCCTCTGACAATTAACAAGTGAATAGACCATCAAAATACGGCCCATAGTCGACTATGTAGGATTTAATGTATCAGTGTCAAACACCAGACATTAATGAATGTTGGTGTGTAGTTAAAGTAAACCTCCTTATGATATTTAATGTTTTACAACACAACATTAGGACAGGAGAAGGGGGAAAATAAGAGGAATATTAATTAGATATTATTACATCTTTAAATAAAAGGAGAAAATTAATGACAGATGAATTTGTGCAATTGATTTTTTTTCAGCATGTAATTTAAAATGTTAAAAACGAGATGGTCCTGTCTATGTGGTCATTACATCAAAACTATAGAATTTACAGAAAATATAGTACATCAGGATATATATCATTCTCAGGATATAAGATTACTTATATTAGGACAGGAAATTTTGGCCATATCACACAGCCCTACTCCCTGCAGATATTCGGGGGCGGGGGGGAGGGTATATGTCTAAGTTGTTTCGTTCAGGCTATTCAAGTATTGCTCATTCTGTCCATTTACAGGCACACAAGCCCTCTTGCTTACACTGAGTAGAATTTTGAGATTGCTTCTTGTCTAAACTTTGAGCAACACCAAAAATATTTCCAAAACATCAATTCTGAGTTACATCAATGCCAATTTCTCCACATCATTATAAAACTTATCAGCTGTGAAACAACAGATGCTCAATTTTCATGTGCACCATTATCATACATATAGATTTAAAAAAGTAAAGTTCTTCGGCCACTTCAGCATAACCGCATAAAATCACATGTCTTGAATGAATGAATGAATGAATGAATGAATTTATTTTGGATAGTACAGTACAGGTTAAAAGAAACTGTATAATATAACAACAAGGTCAAATTAGACAAAGACTCCTTCTTCTATACAATTCCATGTGAGTTATCCGAAATGGGTGATGGCTGAAGCAGCAGCTTATATTGCCCACCCATATTCCATCCAAGAATTCAAAAGAGAAAAAAGAGAAAACAAGACAAGAGCGATTACAATTTAAAACAAAGCTAAGACAAAATGTGACTGAGAGAAAAAAAAAGAAAACTAAGCTAAGTTAAGCGGTTACTATTCAAAACAAATCTAAGACAAAATGTCACAGAGAAAAAAAGAAAAAAAAAAAAAAAAGAAAAAAAACTAAGCTACAACACAATACAGGCTGGATATGTCAATCCTTATGTGAGTTTACATGTCGTCTTGTAAATATGTTTGGAGTATTTCTTCCTTTAGTTTTTGTTTAAATTGTCCAAGCGTTGTACATGATTTTAATTCAGGTCCAAAATCGTTCCATAATCTGACTCCTTGCACTGAAATACAGTGTTGCTTGGTGGTTGTTCTCACTGTAGGCTTTTGAAATATACATGTTCCTCTGAAGTGATATCGTTTCTCCCTTGTTTGGAACAACTTTTGGATATTTGCGGGCAGTGATAAATTCTTCACTTTGAACATTATTATTGCGGTTTTAAAGTCAACCAGATCTTTCAACTTGAGAGTTTTTTTTTTTTTTTTAATTTAAGTTTTTGTAAAGGGTATACAGGTCATTACAGCATTGCATTGTTTACATTTTCATCACATGTTCCCTTATTTTTTGCTATTTGACAACATTGGTAGGATAGTTATTACAACAACCCCCCCTCTTTTTTTTTTTAAAGTGAAAGAAAAAGTGAAGTTAAGGATAATTAAATAAAAACAAACAAACAAACGAATAAACAAACAAACAGAACAGCAAAAAACAAACAAACAGAAAATTAAGTAATTAAAAGTAAAAGAGCAACTGAGTAGCATTGGAACAAAGAGCGGGACCATTATTGAAATGGTATTTGTCAAAGATTAGTTCTAATGGAAGACACATATGCGATCCAGGGTTGCCAAAAGTTCATGAACCCATCCATGTCCTGTCTCAGTGCGAATGTCAACTTTTCCATCGAGTAAATGTCTTGAATCACGTTAATCCAATCTTCAGGTGTAGGACAGTCCTTCAGCATCCATTTTTTAGTTAGGGCTTTTTTACTTGCCAATATTAAAACATTGAATAAGTATTTATCTCCTCGTCTTTCCAGTGAGTCCGGTAATAAACCCAAATACAAAGTTCCAAAAGAAAAGGGAACTGTTATTTTGAATATTTTCCCCAATATTGTCTGTACATTGGTCCAATATTGGTGGATAACTGGGCATGACCAAAACACATGAAAATGATTTGCAGTCTTTTCACCACACAAGCACCAACAGTTCAATCCCTTATGGGTAAATTTGTTTTGTGCAGGTGTTCTGAAAAATCTTACCAAGTTTTTCCATCCAAATTCTCTCCACTGCAGGGATGAGGTACTTTTCCATTGCTGTTTATTTAGCTTTTCCCATATTTCCAATTGTAAAGTGAAATTCCCCTCTTTTTCCCATCTCTCTTTTATATACGATGTGTTGTCTCCTTTTAAGTCTTGAAGACCTTGGTATATTTTAGAAATGTATCTGATCCCTGGGATCCCTTTATATGCCATTAAGAAGACCTTCAGAACACCTGACTGGGCCCTTTCCAAATCCTCCTTTTTAAGTATATTGTTTATGTGGTGTCTAAGCTGAAAGAACCTGTATAGATCTTGATTTATTAGACCTTGTTTTTTCAAATCTTCAAAACTTCTTAAAGTTTGCCCCTTAAAAAAATCGTAATATTTTATCAGCCCTTTCTCTTTCCACTCTTTAAATCTAGTGTCTGTTTTATTGGGGGTAAAGTCTTGATCATAGGCAATCCATTGCAGAAGTCGATAGGGCTCTTTAGCTTGATTCTCTCTGACTATCTTAAACCAAATTTTTAGCGGGGTCTCTATCCACGGGTTAGTGTTATTCAGGAGTTTAGTTAAGGCATTGTTCCCTATTATCGCCTGTAGGGGGATGTCACTTGTTATTTGGCATTCCATCTCCTTCCATTGTGCAGTGTAGACTGGGTTACATATCTCTACTAAAGTTTTAATTTGTGCAGCTATAAAATAGTCCCTGATATTTGGCAGTGCGAGCCCACCTTTGTCTTTGTTTAGCTGTAGGGTTCTATATCTGATTCTAGGTCTCTTACCCTGCCATATGAATCTTGAGATCCTTCTGTCCAGTTCCTGCCATGTTTTTTTGGGAGGTTCTACCGGTATTGTTTGGAAAAGGTATAGAAGACGTGGAAGTATATTCATTTTGACTGCTTCAATTCTTTGTGCGGTACCTAAGAATGGTATCATATTCCATCTTGCTAGGTCAGATTTTATTTTTGTCACCAGTGGATCATAGTTTAGTGTTATAATTTTGTCGAGTTGTTTCGGGATATTGACCCCCAGATATTTCATAGAATCCAACTCCCAGTTAGTTTTGAGTTCATTTAGTGAAAAATGATTTGGGTCATAGTTGAATGTTAAAACTTGGGTTTTATGCATGTTTAATTTGTACCCTGATAAATCTCCATAGTCTGAAAAAACTGAGATTAGTTCTGGTAGAGAAGTGTCTGGCTGCCCTAGGTATATTAAAATGTCATCAGCAAAGAGTGCTATTTTATGTTCTTTCTGACCAAGTGTAATACCTTGAATTTCTTGATTTTGTCTTATCCATTGGCTCAGAGGTTCTATGAAGATTGCAAAGAGCAGTGGAGACAGGGGGCAGCCTTGACGACATCCTCTTTCCAGCTCAAAAGATGATGATAAATTACCGTTAATCCTTATTTTAGCTGTTGGTTTTTTATATAATGCCTGTATAGTTCTAATGAAGTTGTTATGAAAATTGAAACTGGATAAGATTTTATAGAGGAAAGACCAGTCAACCGAATCGAATGCTTTTTCAGCATCTAATCCCAATATGACTGCATTTATGTTATATTTTTTTATATGATGAACTTGAGAGTTTTTTGTTTGAGAAAAAGTGGGTTTGTTGGTTCCCTGTAAGCTGCTTTGTTTATTATTCCAATAGCTCTCTTTTGAAGCATAAAGAGTGGATATATGTTTGTTTTATATGTATTTCCCCACACTTCATTACAATATGTCATGTATGGGAGTATTAATGAATGATACAAGGTGTATAGTGTGGGTTGATTCAGCAAATATTTCACTCTGTGTAATATTGCAATTGATTTGGATACTTTACCTTTAATATAATTAATATGTGACTTCCAACACAGTTTGTTATCAATTATTACTCCAAGGAATTTAGTTTCAGATACCCTTTCAATCTCTACACCATTTACATTGAGTTTGGGTACTGGGTTGTTGTGATGGTTGTTAAAGACTATAAATTTTGTCTTACTTAAATTGAGCGTTAATTTGTTTGAATCAAACCACAGTTTAAGCTTTCCTAATTCCTTTCCGAGTGTATCCAGAAGTTGTTCCAAATTGTTTCCACTGCATAGCAGATTAGTGTCATCGGCAAACAATATTAAGTCCATTTTTTCTGAAACTTTACATATATCGTTTATATACATATTGAATAATAATGGTCCCAAAACTGAACCCTGTGGGACTCCACAGATTACCTTCAGCAACTCTGAGTTTTTGTTGCTAACACATACATACTGATATCTATTCTTTAAGTAACTACTTAACCAGGATAGTGCTACCCCTCTAATACCATAATTTTGTAGTTTCTTTAATAATAAATTATGATCTACTGTATCAAATACTTTTTTAAGATCTAGGAATACTCCAACTGAATACTCTTTATTTTCAATGGCTGTTGATATTTTTTCTGTAAATTCCATTAGGGCATATGCAGTTGTCCTCTTGTGTCTGAACCCATATTGCTGCTCACACAATAAATCATTCTTCAGTATGAAGTTGTCAATTCTCTCATAGAATATTTTTTCAAGTATCTTGGAAAATTGCGGTAATAGTGAAATTGGTCTATAGTTTGAGAGTTCCCCTCTGTCGCCCGTCTTGTATATCGGAATTACTTTAGCTATTTTCATTGCTTTGGGAAATATACCTGATTGGAGAGACAGGTTACAGATATACGTCAGTGGTTTTACTATGCATTCGATAACAGTTTTGACTAGTAGCATGTCAATACCATCACAGTCAGTAGATGTTTTACTTTTGAACGATTTAACAATTTCAATGACCTCTCTTTCGTCTGTGTTCTTTATGAAGATGGAGTCTTTTACAGCAGTGTTATTGCATATTGTATTACCTGTAGGCACCGTAGTGGGTATTTCTCGGGCCAGTTTAGGTCCAATGTTAACAAAAAAATTATTAAATTCATCTGCAGGTGAAGCTATATTGAGACTCTGAGTCGTTTTATTATTTTTTGGAATATTAGTTGGGTAGCTTGTATTTCTGCTTTTATTTCCAAGGATACTGTTGAGTATTGTCCATGTATTTTTAATATTGTCTTTGTTTTTCGCCAGTTCTTTACTGTAATAGTCTCTTTTACTACATCTTATTATATATGTTAACTTATTTTTGTATGTTTTATACCGCTGCTCTGCTTCTTTTGTTCTTTTCTTTAGGAAAGCTTTATATAATAAATTTTTCTTTTTACACGCCTTTTGTAGTCCTTTGGTTAACCATGGCTTATCAGCAAATTTGTGTTTAAGCTTTTTTTTTACTAATGGGCAGTTTTTTCATAAAGAGTGGTTACAATGTTTATAAATGTGTCATAGGCTTCATTTACATCTGATACATAGACTTCTGTCCAGTCTTGCTTCAGCAAGTCCTCTTTAAGAGAACTGATTGCATTTGGTGATTTGTGTCTGAACGATTTTGAAATTATTTCTGCGTTGGGCCCCGTGTGGCCATGGATAAGTGCAAAGGTTGGCAAGTGGTCACTTATATCATTTATCAATAATCCCCTTTCTATTTTCTTATCGAAAACATTGACAAACAGGTTGTCAATAAGTGTAGCAGAGTGAACTGTGATTCTACTGGGATGTGTTATTGTGGGATATAGACTCATGCTGTACATAGAGTTCATGAACTCTGTAATTACATTTTGTTGATGTGGATTCAGTAAATCAATATTGAAATCTCCACAAATTGCTACCATTTTCTTACTAGTAATATTATTGTACAGCTCGACTAATTTATCTCTGAATGTCTCAATGCAAGTTCCCGGCGTTCTATATATGCAGCTTATGATTAGATTTTTTGTTTTGTCTAGGTCAATCTCAACAGTAACACATTCCAAAATCCCTGGTAGTGCTGAGGACATTTCATTTACAAGCTTACACCTGTACAGGTCATCAATATATAGTGCAACACCACCACCCTTTTTTTGAGATCTGTTAATATAAAACATCTGATATCCCTCTATTGCCATCAGGGGAGCCAGTTCTTCATTAAGCCAGGTTTCAGAGACTGCAATAGCTGTGAATTTTCTGTCTAGCTGTTTTAAATAGTCCTGAATCTGTGGAAAGTTTTTGTTAAAACTTCTGCTATTGAAGTGTATTATTGACAGTTTACCATCTAATTGCACTTGACTTTTGAATTGTTTTTCAGTGTAATATTCACAGTGGTTATGAATATTATTGAAAAAGTGGTTATCAGGATCAATATCATTCTCCATCTCTTGTGGTTTATGTTCAGCATAATGGTATATTTTCAGAGTTTGAGTTTCCTCATTCTGTGTCAAATGACTTCCTCCAACTGGGGATAATTGATGTCTACTTGAGTCGGTCATAAGTTTTTGTTTATTTTGCTTATTTTTTTTGAAGTACTTTGGCATGGTGTGTCAAAAGAACTATTCTTATCGTGTGTATGAATATGGATTATCATTGGCTCATAATTTTCTTAATCAGTGTTCATCTGTATTTATCTAAGTCAGTAGCATCTCTGATCATTATACTCTTTGCTTGCTCAGGTGATCCATTTAGTTTAATCCAAATTCTACAATTTCTTGTCCAGGTTGCTTGTATCTTATTTTGTTTTTTTAGCATCCGTGCCTGTCGTGCTAATTCAGCGTGTTTTTTTTTGTCAGGTGTTCATTTAGGTAAACTTGAGTTTCCTTTAGCTTTTTGGCCTGCCTCAGTATGTTATTCTTTACCCTTCTGTTCACAAAGCGCATCACAATTGATTTCTTTGTTTTGTTATCTTTCTTCGGTAGAGCATAACAGGCTGAGATTGCATTGGCTTCTACCTTAATGTCTTTATTATTAAGGAACTGAAGCACTTGATTTTCTAAGGACAATGACTCACTCATGGGTGCATCTTCACCATTCAGTCCTGTTGCAGCATGGGCGTATGACTGATATCTGATGTCTAGTCCATTTATAACTAGGTCATCAATACGAGAACCTTGTTCAAGATCCTCGACGCGTTGCTCCAAAAGACGCCCGTGTTGCTCCAAAAGACGCCCGTGTTGCTCCAGGTCCATAATTTTTTTGTCTTTTTCTTGGATTATTAAATGTAGGGTTTGTACCTGTTCTATTAGGCCTATTATTTTGTCCTGCTGGCTAGTCAATTTGGCCAATTCATCTGACATAAAGTTCAGAGATTTTTTGATTTCTTCCATTTCCTCTTTCTTTGGTGGCATCTTACTGACCTGTGGATAGAGATAAACAGAGAATCCGGCTAGGCCTCAACTAGCCCGGCTGTTGCTGGACTCGCCGCACCGAGCTCCTGCAAGCTCCTCCGCCGCACCGAGCTTCTGCACAGCTCCTCCGCCAAGTAACGCTGCACAGCTCCGCAGATCAGCTCCGCAGATCACCGCCGCCGATCGTCGCCGCCTGCCGCCGTCTGCCTGGCCGGTTATGCCGCACACCGCCGGCGCAGCCGAACTCCACCGATCACCGCCGCCGATCACCGCCGCTCGCCGCCGTCTGGCTGGGTGGCACCTCCGCTAGGCCCCGTCTCCGAGCGCCGTCAGTCTGGTAGTTCCTCAGCTGGGCCTCGCAACTGGGTTCCGACTCAGGCCACTGTCCTGCTGGGTCCAGGTGGCCCCCGTCTCTCACCAACGTCGCGCCCGAGCTCCCAGCCGCCGCCTCGGTTGGTTCGGTTGGTTCCTCTGGTGAGCCCTCACCGGGGACTGAGCCGCTTCGTGTCGGAGTTTGGTCGGCGTGGTCACTGTGTTTGAGACACAGTGATGAGAAGTTAAATCCAAACTGACGTTTGCTCTCCAAAAGCACTCAAACAACTGCTCAACAAGGTGCCGGGTCATTCTGTGTTAATAAGGCTTTTGTGCATAATAACATAATAAAAGCCACAGATTTACTATTGTACATTTGCAGATACACAAGAAAAAACCTTCAAAATTATGTGAAAGAATAATAAATCCACCAAAAACATCTCAAATGTAAGGAGAAAATGTATATTTCTAATAAAAAAAATGTAGTAAATTGACAAACTGAAATCACAAATTTAGAATTGAAAAAAGAAAAAGGATGCAAATTTACAAAAAAAAAAAAACGCAAGACAAAAGTTTTAAAATTATAAGAAGATTCACAAAGTTCTGAAAAAACATTAATGCTGTTGCATTCCACTAAGAGAAAAAAGACAGTACAGAATATTACAATATTCAGGCTGTATTGCGACCAAATATTGGGAGCCCCAAAACTGGTAGTTAGGACAGCCCGGCATCACAGCCACAGAAGGAGCTTCATCTAGAAAAAATCAATCAGCCTGAAGAAAAACTCACTGGGCTGTTGTAGACCTGATTCCATTCATTTCTGTGCTCAGTCATGTCACGGTGTAGACCTTTGAAACTTTCCATCTCACCCAAGCAACATATCTCATCCCAGGACTTCTTAGGGAGCCAGGTGCAGGGATTTGAGTGTGGATTGTCTAGACCCACACCACCTGTTAATAGGAAGTGCCACTCTCTGTCATCCACCCACAAGATTCATTAATGACACACACACATTACAGCATTAACAGGGCAGTGGATTAACCAGAATCTGTGATTATGCGGATTAACGGCTGACAATTTTGAGGATTATCTTCGGGATAACTCATTTATGCAAATTGAATTACAAGATGCAGATAATCTGAAGCAATAACTGAGAAGATCAATTCCAGTAGTAACAACCTTGTTTGATTAGCTAATCACTTCCTAATGAACTGAAAAACAATATGGCTGTGCTTCCAAATATCTAATATGTGCATATTTGTGGGGGTTTGTTAATACTTACCAGGATTTTGTGCATGAGCAGGCTGACACAGACAGAGGGAAAAGAGCAGCTTATCCTTCTCTAATAGTGAGTGACACACATTAACATACAGAGAATGAGTATAGTGGTCTCTCAGGATCTGTAGTCTGAAGATCAAACATATTTTGACATTTTTAACAATCTGAGACTTTTTGGTACTTAAGTACAAATAAAAAAATGATACACAAATGTACTCATAATACACTGCTACTACTATTAAATTATAGTTCTATCTTCATGGAAATGGTTTATATTTTTTTTTTAGTTTAATGAAATATTCAAGTAAAACTGGTCCTGTTATTCTTTTCTCATTTACCATCCATCCATCGTCTTCCGCTTAATCCTTTTTGGGTCGTGGGGGGGCTGGAGCCTATCCCAGCATCTTTGGGCGAGAGGCAGAGTACACCCTGGACAGATCGCCAGTCCATCGCAGAGCCAACACAGAGAGACAGACAACCATTCACTCTCAGTCATACCTACGGACAATTTAGAATCCCCAGTTTGATGCCAATTAACCAAACTTGCATGTATTTGGCATGTGGGAGGAAACCGGAGAAATCCCGGAGTAAACCCACGCAGACACGGGGAGAACATGCAAACTCCTCACAGATCACTGTTGGTCGGGGGCTGGGATCGAACCCAGGATCCCCCAGCCAAAGGTGAGTTGCTGTGCTGCCGCAGTGCTAACCACTCCACTACTGCGCTTCCCCCCATGATACAGAATAAGAATCAGAAATACTTTATAAAGGGGGAGGGCACCGAGGGGCTGCTGCACTAGTACCTACTAAAACAGAGAAAATATTAACCTGAGATTTAATTCAATTCAATGCAGCTTTATTTATATAGCACCATTTCACAACAACAGTCATCTCATACCACTTTCAACTGTAGGGGAAACCCCCACAATTGCAGAAAGACCCCAGCAATCAGACGATCCTCTGTGAGCAAGCACTTGGCGATGGTGGAGAAAAACTCCCTTTTAACAGGAAGAAACCTCCAGCAGAACCAGGCTCAGGGAGGGGCAGTCATCTGCTGCAACTGGCTGGGGGATGAGGGGATAGAGAAGAAGAAGAAAAGAACAGACATGTAGAGAACAAACAGCATGACGGGTATTCAGTCTATGGGAGAGAACAAACAGATGTTAATGAACAGCAAAAATATTTCATTGAGAGTGAAGGAAGGAGTGAAGCCCAGTGCATTGTTGGAGGTTCCCCGGCTGCCTAAACCTATTAGCAGCATAACTAAGGGAGGGTTCAGGGGTACATGATCCCTCCCTAATTATAGGCTGTATCAAAAAGGAAGGTTTTAACCCTATTCTTAAAAACAGAGATCGAGTCTGACTCCCGATTCCAGATTGGCAGCTGGTTCCACAGGAGAGGAGCTTGATAACTGAAGGCTCTGCCTCCCATTGTACTTTTGGAGAGTCTAGGTATTACAAGTAATCCTGCATTTTGGGAGCGTAGTGCTCTGTTAGGATAATAGGATAGTATCAGATCTTTTAAATAAAAAGGGGCCTGATTATTTAGAGCTTTGTAAGTAAAAAGAAGGATTTTAAACTTAATTCTAAACTCTATGGGAAGCCAATGAAGGGAGGCCAGAACCGGAGAGATATGATCTCTCTTTCTAGTACCTGTTAAAACTCTTGCTGCAGCATTTTGGATCAGCTGGACTTTTTAAAGATGTTTTTGACATGAGTTCAGACCCAGGGAACACGCACACAGGCTCGAGTCAATTGCAACAATGATTTATTGAATAATGGAGGTGTGTGGATGTGTGAGCGCGAGAGTAGATGTGCTGCTGGAAGACAGGAAGCACCGAGGGCGGAGCAGCACGCCGTGCAGCCAGGCCACCTTGCAGATGTTCTTGGTGGCTACATCAGCAAGCCGCAGGTCTCCTGCCTGGAGGACAGTGCTCCAATGTGCGCTCGGTGCAGCGGGGGAGAGCTGGATGACGACGGGGGGAGAATCCACCACCAGGGAGTCCACCTGTGCACAGGGGAGAAGGACTGGAGAAAAGGTAAGAAGTAGGGTGATTGCTTACGTGGGAAGCGATGGTTGGGAGTCTTTTAGAAGCGTCGCAGAGAAGGCGAGTGCGGGTAGCACGGTCGTTGATGAGCAGACGGCTCCAGGCCGAAGCTCGAGGCGGAGCGGGCTAAATAGCCCGGGCTTGATGAGGCGCAGGTGTGCTCACAGCTGGAGCGGGAGACGGGCGAGAGTGAGCTGTGACAGTACTCCCCCCCCCGAGCAGCGCCTCCCGGCGCTGGCTTACCTGGGTGCGTCAGGTGGAACTCCGTGACGAGGCGCTTGTCCAGCACAAACGATGGATGCACCCAGAACCTCCACTCGGGGCCATACCCCTCCCAATCCACCAGGTATTGCAGCCCGCGACCTCGGCGGCGGGAGTCCAGGATGGAAGAGACCCTCCACGCCAGGTCGCCGTTGATCATCACAGGAGGGGGTGGAGCCCTAGGAGGAGGATAGAGAGGATGAGACACCACAGGTTTAATGCGGGAGACATGGAACGTCGGACAGACGTGGAGGGAGGGGGGGAGAGCCAGACGTACAGCCACCGGATTGATGACTTTCGTGATGGGGAAGGGACCAATGAAATGTCGAGCCAGCTTCTTCCTTTCGGCCTTCAGGTTGATGTCCCGCATAGACAGCCAGACCTGCTGAACCACCTGATGGCGGTGCGGCCCTCCTGTGGCGATTAGCCGCTCTGCTGTTGCACTCAGCTGTGCGTAAAAGCGCACGGTGCACCGTCGTCCATATGCGCCGACAACACCTGAGATGGGCCTGGATGGACGGCACTGCCACCTCGCCCTCTTCTTCAGGAAACAACGGGGGGTCATACCCAAGCGATGCCCGGAAGGGGGACATCCCGATGGCCGATGACAAAGTGGCGTTGTGTGCATATTCAATCCAGGGCAGATGGGCACTCCAGGAGGAAGGGTTGGAGGAGGTGATGCAGCGCAGCGCAGCTTCCAGTTCCTGGTTTGTCCGCTCGCACTGCCCTTTGGACTGGGGGTGGTGACCGCAGGACAAACTCACCGTGGCCCCCAAGGCCTTGCAGAAGCATGACCAGATTCTGGACACAAACTGGGGGCCCCGGTCAGAAACGATGTCCGCTGGAATCCCATGCAGCCTCACAACGTGTTGGACCAATAGGTCCGCCATTTCCCGTGCCGTAGGGAGACCGTGGAGCGGCACGAAGTGGGCGGCCTTGGAGAATCGGTCCACGATGGTCAGGATGGTGGTGAAGGAGTTGGAAGACGGGAGACCGGTAACGAAGTCCAAGGCCACATGGAACCAAGGTCTGCCGGGGGTCGGCAGAGGGTGGAGAAGACCAGCTGGGGGAGAGGAAGATGTCTTGCCAGCCGCACACAGGGGGCAGGCGCGGACGTAATTAGCGACGTCGCCCCCGAGGCCCGGCCACCAAAAGGACCTCTGAAGGAGCTCAATCAGGCGGGAGATCCCAGGGTGACAGGCGAGCTTGGTGGTGTGAGCCCAGTGGATGACGTCACTCCGGACCGAAGAAGGAACGAACAGCCTACCCGCTGGTCCGCCGCCCGGGTCGGGTTCGGTTTCCTGTGCCCTCCGGACCTTATCCATGATGGACCAAGAGACGGCACCCACGACACACGAGGCCGGGAGAATGGTATGGTCTCGGTCCTCGGGGGCTGCAGGGGCAAACTGCCTGGACAGAGTGTCCGCCTTGTCGTTCTTCGAGCCCGGACGGTAGGTGATTGTGAACCTGAAGCGGCCAAAGAACAGAGACCAGCGCGCCTGGCGGGCATTCAGGTGCTTGGCCGCCCTCAGGTACTCCAGGTTCTTGTGGTTGGTCCACACCACGAAAGGTTGAGCCGCCCCCTCGAGCCAGTGACGCCACTCCTGGAGCGCGAGCTTGACTGCCAGGAGCTCTCTGTCGCTGACATCGTAATTCCTCTCCGCAGCAGATAGGCGCCGGGAGAAGAAGACGCACGGGCGAATCGCCCCATCCACCGGTGAGCGCTGAGACAACACCGCCCCCACCCCTGTATCAGAGGCGTCCACTTCCACAAGGCACTGCAGAGAGGGGTCCACCTGGGCCAGGACCCGGGAGGAGGAGAACTCCATCTTCAGCGCCGCGAAGGCAGCCTCAGCATCCTCAGCATCCTCAGTCCACTGAAAAGGCACCTTGGGGGAGGTGAAGCGGGTCAGGGGAGAAGCGATGGCGCCGAATTTAGGGACAAAGCACCAGTAAAAATTGGCGAAGCCAAGGATCTGCTGGACCTGCTTCCTAGATGAGGGGGTGGGCCACTCGATGACCGCCTTGACCTTGGCAGGGTCGGGGATGATCTGATTGTGGGAAATAATAAAGCCCAGGAAGGAGGTCTTGTCAGCATAGAATTCACACTTCTCCGCTTTCACATAGAGTCTGTTCTCCAAAAGGCGCTGGAGGACCCGCCTCACGTGGACCTGGTGCTCCTCCCACGACCGGGAGAAGATCAAGATATCGTCCAGGTACACAAAGACGAACACCCCCAGGAAATCACGGAGAACATCATTAATTAGGCGCTGGAAGACAGCCGGCGCGTTTGTGAGCCCAAACGGCATGACAAGATATTCAAAATGACCGCTGGGCGTCCCGAACCCAGTCTTCCATTCGTCGCCCTCCCGGATCCGGACGAGATGATATGCGCTGTGGAGATCCAGCTTCGTAAACAAGGTGACCCCCTGCAGAGAATCGAAAGCTGAGTCCATTAAAGGCAGCGTATACCTGTCCTTGACTGTAATATCATTCAGCGCCCGGTAGTCGATGCATGGCCGGAGGGATCCATCCTTCTTGGCAACGAAGAAGAAGCCTGCGCCGACAGGAGACGAAGAAGGACGAATGATGCCGGAGCTAAGCGATTCCTTGACATAGGAGTCCATGGCTTTACGCACCGGTGCTGACAGGTTGTACAAACGACTGGAGGGCAAGGGCGCCCCCGAGCGGAGGTTGATGGCACAGTCATAGGGGTGATGGGGGGGAAGGGACAGCACCTTGGACTTGCTGAAAACTATACCAAGGTCATGAAACTCCGGAGGCACTAAGGAGAGGTCCGGAGGGGGCACGTTGGAGGAAGGAGGAGGGAGTGACGGGGCACAAGCGGCAGACTGGAGGCAGGCGCCCAGACAGAAGGTGCTCCAGGAGAGGATGCTCCCCGACTGCCAATCAAAGGTTGGGCCGTGCAGGCGCAGCCAGGGCTAGCCCAGAATGACGGAGGCGGCCGAGGTGGGTAACACATAGAAGCTAAGGTCCTCCCGGTGATTGCTGGAAATAATGACTGGGACTGGGACTGTCCGGTGTGTAACCCGCTCCAGGGGAGTGGCAGCGGGGGTGACCAGATTCAAAGGGGCCGGCAGAGGGAGGCAGGAGATGCCCAGACGGGTTGCCGGGCCCTTGGAAATGAAGGTCTGCTCAGCCCCTGAGTCCACCAGTGCGTGAGTGAGGTGTTCAGTTTTGATTGTGACAGAACCTAATTGGCAGCATGCACTTGGATAGGGGGTTAGGCTGGGATGCGTCTGCGAGGCCCCCTATAGTGACTCACGGACTCCCCCTTTTGGCCTTACCGGGCAGGATTCCAAGGCATGCTGATCGTCTCCGCAATACATGCAGAGACCCAGCTCCCTATGGCGCTGTTTCTCTGCCTGTGGGAGCTTCGCCCGGCCAATCAGCATCGCCTCCGGCTCATCGGCGGACTCAGACGCGGGCAACGCCAGGGGGCGAGGTTGAGAGGAGCAGGGAGGAGCACCGCTCGAGTGGCTGGAGGATTTCCGCTCGGCGGCCTGCTCTCTCAACCTGTTATCCAGGCTAATGGTGAGGGAGATCAGCTCGGAGAGCTGCTCCTGTAGATCCTTGCAGGCCAGTTCGTCCCGAAGGCTAGAGCTCAGGCTAGAGCTCAGGCTACGGATGAAAATGCTGCAGAGGGCAGCATCTCCCCATCCAACTTCCGCCGCCACAACCCGGAAGTCGACAGCGTAGTCGGCGGCCGACCAGCTACCCTGGCGTAGGTTTAGCAACCGGGTTGTTCGCACGTTGTCACGGTCCGAATGGTCAAACACCTCGTTAAAATCTTGGACAAATTGGGCATAAGTTAGGTTAGCGTAGCTGGGTCGCACCATGATGGCGTAGGCCCAGGCTAATGCTCACCCTTCTAAGAGGTTGGCGATGTAACCAATTCGGCTGTGATCCATCGGGAAGTCCCCGGGAACATGGTTGAACACCGACTCACATTGGAGAAGGAACCCACGTGCCTCACCGAGCTTGCTTGGGAGTGAGCCGGGTTGATGCCCCCGGGTTAGCCTGGCCAGCCGGAGGAGCGGTGGGAGCTAGCCCGCCCTGAGGAGCCGGAGGAAACACCTGTGGGGGATCCAGACGATCCAACCGGCGGGTGATTAAGGTGAGCTGGTTTAAAATCCCCTGTTGCTGATGTATTACCTGATCGACTCGAGCCTCTAAGTTGGTTAACCGGTGTGCGAGCCCGCTGTCCGCGGGGTCGCGCTACTGGAGCCGTACTGACATGAGTTCAGACCCAGGGAACATGCACACAGGCTCGAGTCAATTGCAACAATGATTTAGTGAATAATGGAGGTGTGTGGATGCGTGAGTGCGAGAGTAGATGTGCTGCTGGAAGACAGGAAGCACCGAGGGCGGAGCAGCGCGCCGTGCAGCCAGGCAACCTTGCCACCTTGTTCTTGGTGGCTATGTCAGCAAGCCGCAGGTCTTCTGCTTGGAGGACAGCGCTCCAATGTGCGCTTGGTGCAGCGGGGGAGAGTTGGATGACGACGGGGGGTCCACCTGTGCACAGGCGAGAAGGACTGGAGAAAAGGTAAGACATAGGTTGATTGCTTAAGTGGGAAGCGATGGTTGGGAGTCTTTTAGAAGCGTCGCAGAGAAGGCGAGTGCGGGTAGCACGGTCGTTGATGAGCAGACGGCTCCAGGCTGAAGCTTGAGGCGGAGTGGGCTAAATAGCCCAGGCTTGATGAGGCGCAGGTGTGCTCACAGCTGGAGTGGGAGACGGACGAGAGTGAGCTGTGACAGTTTTAGGACAACCTGATAATAAAGAGTTACAATAATCTAATCTAGAGCTAACAAAAGTATGGAATAGTTTCTCAGCATCACAAGACAAGATGCTCCTAATCTTGGCAATATTACGCAAATGATAGAAGACAGTCTAAGAAACAAGCTTAATATGTGAATTAAAAAAACAGATCCTGATTAAAAATAGCTCCAAGGTTCCTCACAGAACTATTCAGAGAAAGAGTAATCGCATCCAAACTAAGAGTTTGATTTGGAAAGGTATTTCTAAGGTTTTTTGGACCAACAAGAATGACATCAGTTTTATCTGAATTTAATAGCAGGAAATTACAAGTCATCCAAGCTTTGATTTCCTTAAGACAGGCTTCTAACTTGGCTAATTGATTACTATTATCTGGCTTCATTGACGGTATAATTGTGTGTCATCTGCATAACAATGAAAATGTATACAGTGCTTTCTAATAATGTTGCCTAACGGAAGCATATATAAACTAAAAAGAGTAGGGCCTAGCACAGATCCCTGAGGAACTCCATGACTGAGCTTTGAGTTGAAAGAAAACACACCACTGACATGAACAAACTGGAACCTATCAGATAGATAAGATCTAAACCACTGCAACAAAGTTCCATTAAGTCCTACATAGTGGTCTAATCTATCAAGTAGAATATTATGATCGATAGTATCAAAAGCTGCACTAAGGTCTAAAAGGACAAGTACAGAAACAAATCCATTATCAGATGCAATAAGGAGGTCATTAATGACCTTCACTAAGGCTGTTTCAGTACTATGATGGATTCTAAACTCAGATTGAAACTCTTCAAGTAAACCATTTCCCTGTAAGTGGTCAAATAATTGCGTAGCAACAACTTTCTAAGATTTTTGAAATGAATGGCAGATTAGAGATTGGTCTACAGTTAACTAAAACTCCTGGATCCAGCGTTGGCTTTTTGAGAAAGGCTTTAATTACAGCAGTTTTAAAATCCTGCGGTACATGGCCTAAAGTTAATGAAAAATTGATTATTTGAAGAATAAAACTACCAATAAATGGGAAGAGTTCTTTAAATAACCTGGTAGGAATAGGGTCTAAAAGACAAGTTGAAGGCTTGGATGAGGAAATTATTTTGTCTGACTCTAAAAGGTCAATTGGAGTAAACTCATCCAAACAGATATCAGTTGAATGAGTTGTAGTAGTTACTGTATTTAAGTTAACCGTGGGAAGAATCTGACTGGTTTTATCTCTGATAGATGAGATTTTATTATTGAAAAAGTTCATAAAGTCCTGACTCGTGAGCTTTAAGGGAATGCTAGGATTGACAGAGTCC
Source organism: Pholidichthys leucotaenia (assembly GCA_020510985.1). Taxonomy (NCBI): domain Eukaryota; kingdom Metazoa; phylum Chordata; class Actinopteri; order Cichliformes; family Pholidichthyidae; genus Pholidichthys; species Pholidichthys leucotaenia. Next base: position 154,951,659 of record CM035841.1, read on the forward strand.
TGACTCTTTGTCAGCCTGGCTACAGTGCTGAAAAGAAACCTGGGATTATTCTTGTTCTCTTCTATTAATGCAGAATAATAACTCATTCTATCTTTTCTAAGAGATTTTTTATAAATTAAAAGATGATTTCTCCAAACTAAATAGATTTCATCTAAATTAGTGGAGCACCATTTTCTTTCTAATTGGCGAGTCTTCTGTTTTAAGCTACGAGTTTCTGTGTTGAACCAAGGAGTTAGAAATCTCTGATTAGACTTTTTCTTTTTAAAAGGGGCCACCATCTCTAGGGTCTGATGCAGAGAAGCTGTAACACTATCTACCATGCTAGCCATTACAGAAGGAGCAAGCTGTCTATAGCTTATTTCCGTTGTGTTGACACATGGCATAGAGGACACAATCTGCATAAATTTCGTTACAACAACATCTGTGAGGCATCTACTGTAGTAATATTTTTCTTTAGGAGCCAAATAGTCAGAAATAGTAAAATCAAAGGTTAACAAACAATGGTCTGACAGTACAGGGTTATGAGGAGACACTACAAGATTTTCTATTTCTATGCCATATGTCAGAACAAGGTCCAACGTATGGTGGTGATAATGGGTAGAATTTCCTACTTTCTGAGAAAACCCCATCAAGTCTAATATTGAATTAAAAGCCATATTAAGGCAATCACTATCTACATCTACATGTATATTAAAGTCCCCTACTATAATTAATTCTGATTTCAGTACTAAATCAGCTAAGAATTTGGCAAATTTGGATAAAAACTCTGAGTAGGCTGACGGAGGACGATAAACTATGGCAAATAAAATTGGGTTTAGCCTAAAATTGCTAAAATGCCCAATATTGAGGACCAGGCCCTGAAAGGAATTATAACATGTTTTTTTGCTTTACATTAGCGAGTAATTTGGAATGGTAAATTGTTGCTACTCCTCCTCCATGACCAGAACTTCTGGGATTTTGACAGTTAAATAACTAGAGGGAGTTGATTCATGTAAACCAACATAATCCTCTTGCCCTAACCAAGTCTCTGTAAGGGATATTAAATCAATCTGATGATCAATTAACAGATTATGGACCAGCAGAGACTTGAGAGTTAGAGACTTAATATTTAACAAACCACATTTAATTTTTAAGTTATGAGGAGGAACAGAGGCCAAATCATTCAATTTAGAGGCTTCATGTTTAATTTGAGTTTTACCAACTTCTTGTTTAATCACTTTGGGATGCTTATACATTATATTTTTATTTACTTTGGAGGGAGCAGACAATGATTTTCTAATGGGGAAGACAGGGGCTAGTTGAGGGGTGGCGGATGAAGAGGAGCTGCAGAGAGGCATATACTGTATATATATATATATTTTAACTGTTGACCAGTATCACTTAATCTTATCCTACACTTTATTACATGTATAGTTTATTTCTCTTATCTTATCATGTTTAATGTTGCAGCATTGTACCGAGACAAATTCCTAGTTTGTGTACTACATGAACAATGGCAATAAACCTGATTCTGATTCTGATTCTGATTCTGAGGCGTGTAAGACTGCGACTCTGCTTCCTGGTCCCAACTCTGAGTTGTCATTATTTTGGAAATTTGGATAAAAATGATGCCAGATTGTTAGATAAATGAGACGCACCATCCAAAGTGGGATGGACGCCGTCTCATCTAATAAGACCAGGTTTTCCCCAAAATGAGCTCCAGTTGTCTATGTAGCCCACGCCGTTTGCAGGACACCACACAGACAGCCAGCGGTTGAAGGATGACAAGCAGTCAAACATGTCATCACTGGTCAGATTGGGGAGGGGCCCAGAGAATACTACAGAGGCGAACATTGTTTTTGCAAAGTCACACACCGATTCCACGTTAAGTTTTGTGACTTCCAACTACCGGAGTCGGACGTCGTTAATGCCAGCGTGGATAACAATTGTGGTGTGGGATTGCATATTGTGGAGGAATCTGCAGACAGCGTCTCAGTGAGGAGGCAGTGATTAAACATAAGAGAAGAATAGGCAAGGACTTCATGGGGAGTTGGCAGGAAGAGGGAGCTGGGGGTTGAAGGAAAATGTATTGTGGAGTTGGATGTCATGCAATGTGATGTGAAATGTCATGCAGATGTGAGATGATCTGTGGAGGTTATAAGGAGAAACCTGGTTTGGCTGATTCATTGCTTTTCTGTGTTTGGATGATGTGAGAGTGTTAATAAAGCTTCGTCTGCTCGTAAACCTGCCTCATCATTTCCCACACTCTCCACACTGGTGACCCGAGACGTATAATGGAACACGAGGCAAGAACCCCGGAGTCAGTCCGGACGGGAAGCCCCAGCAACACGGCAAGCACCCCACAGACGGCCTGAACGGGAACCCCCAGCAACACGTGTGCTGTTGCAGTCAAGCTACCGGACTTTTGGCAGCACAACCCACGCTCTTGGTTCCACCACACCGAGGCCCAGTTCGCCCTCCGGGGAGTAACAGCAGACGACACCAAGTTTTTCCATGTAGTTGCAGCGCTAGACGCTCGCGCAGCTCAGCAGGTAGCGAGCCTGCTTGACCAGCCCCCAGCCCACGGCAGATACGAGGCTCTCAAAGCTGCGCTGATTCGGCGCTACATGCTCTCGGACTGTGAGAGAACAGAGAGGCTCCTGAGGCATTTCGAGTTAGGAGATGGTTCGGCCGTCGATCTGATGGAGAAGATGTTGGCGTTAATGGGCACGGACGACGGGCATTTTCTGTTTGCCCACCTTTTCCTCCGGAACCTTCCAACAGAGGCGAGAGCGGTCCTGGCCAATTTGCCGTTGCTGGCCGCACGTGACTACCGTGCGCTAGCCCAGGAGGCAGACCGGATCATCCTCACCACCAGAGCGCTCACGGTGAATGCAGCGGCGTCAGAACGCAGCGGCGTCGGAACCCAGCGAGACGACCAGAGGAGGCGAGGAGCCACCGACGGTAGCGGCAGCGGGGGCCAAGGAGCACCAGAGAGGCACGCTCTGCCTCTACCACCGCCGCTTCAGAGAGAACGCATGCAGATGTGCGCCACCGTGCCAATTCAAGCGCTCGGGAAACGCTGAGGTCGGCAGTCGGTAGCAGCTGTGACCGCCAGTGAAGAGAACAAGCTGCTCTACCTGACGGACTCACGCTCAGGGAGACGCTTCCTCGTGGACACCGGAGCCCAGAAGAGCATCATCCTGCCGACCTACGCCAACCAGCTGGCAGGACCTAGCGGCCCCATGCTGGTAGCAGTAAACGGCTCGGACATCAAGACCTTTTTTGAGAGGACACTGGCTTTATATCTACACGGCCGTACATACGAGTGGACTTTTGTCATAGCAGCTCTGAGTTTCCCAATCCTGGGAGCTGATTTTCTGTGTGCGCATGGTTTATTAGTTGATGTTTCTAACAGGCGCCTGGTTAATGCACTGTCCTTTGACTCTCTCCCCTGCACAGCTCGAGGGACTGGGCCAGTAACACAAGCCAACATCACAGCTCCAGGCGGTAAGTTCCACACATTGCTCGCTCAGTTTTCAGCACTCACGGTCCCAACGTTTTCAGCAGCCATAGCTAAACACAGGGTGGAGCACTTTATCACCACCACCGGGCCGCCTGTTTTCGCATGACCTCGGCGCTTGGACGCAGCTAAACTGGCCATAGCGCGCGAGGAGTTTACCAACCTGGAAAGGTTGGGCATCATCAGGTGATCGAACAGCCCACGGGTATCCCCGCTACACATGATCCCTAAGGCTGAGGGGTCGTGGCGACCGTGCGGTGATTTCCGCAGGTTGAATAATGCCACAGCACACGACCGCTACCCGATTCCCACCATTCAGGATTTTTCCGTTCACCTCGCCGGAGCACGCATTTTTTCTAAAATAGACCTGGTCTGCAGTTACCACCAGGTCCCAGTGCGCGCAGAGGACATACCCAAAACAGTGGTAATAACTCCGTTCAGCTTATTTGAGTTTCTGCGCATGCCATTCGGATTAAAAGGAGCGGCACAGACATTCCAGCACATGATGGATGTGGTGCTGCGCGATCTCCCGTTTGTGTTCATCTACCTGGATGATATTCTGGTAGCCAGTGCGTCCGAAGACGAACACGTAACCCACCTCAGGACGGTTTTGCAGAGGTTGGAGGAGCATGGGTTAATAATCAACCCGGTGAAGTGCCAGTTCGGCGTAACAGGGATTGAGTTTTTGGGGCACCGCGTCTCACCGGAGGGAGCGATACCCTTGCCCGACAAAATGCGCGCAGTGGCAAACTTTCCCCGGCCTCAGACGGTCAGGGCGCTGCAGGAATTTTTGGGGATGGTTAACTTTTACAACCGTTTTCTCCCCTGCGCAGCTCAACTCATGCAGTCATTGTACGCCGCGCTCAAGAGACGGAAACCCGCGGATGGAGTTGAACGGACTCCGGATCGAGAGCAGGCGTTCTCTGAGGTTAAAGCAGCCCTGGCAAATGCCGCACTGCTGGCGCACCCAGACCCGGCGGCCCGGATAGCGCTCACTACCGACGCCTCAGACGTGGCCATAGGGGCTGTAGTGGAGCAACATGTCGCTGGTTCTTGGCAGCCGTTCGCTTTTTTCAGCAGGGCTTTGTGCGACAGTGAGCGTAAATACAGCGCATTCGACAGAGAGTTGCTGGCTCTCCATCTGGCCATACGCCACTTCCAGTTCTGGCTGGAAGGGCGCAGCTTCACCACGTTCGTGGACCACAAGCTGCTGACATTTGCGATGGCCAAGGTTTCGGAACCATGGTCAGGCCGGCAGCAGAGACAGCTGGCCGCGATCTCGGAGTTTACGACCAATATTCAGCATGTGTCAGGTAAACTGAATGTGGTGGCGGACTGCCTCTCATGTGCGGTTGTGGCCCCGGTCTGCGTAGGGATAGATTATACAGCCATGGCCACAGAGCAGATTAGCGATACGGGCGTGTGCGCACTCCAGTCTGGACCAACAGGGTTAAGGCTGGAGAACAGGGTACTGCAAGACGGCAGCCCCCCCCCCCCAATCTGCGACATCTCCACGGGACGCCCGTGCCCGGTGGTCCTGGTCGCGTGGCGCCGCCACATGTTTTGAGTCAGTTCACACTTTGGCGCACCCAGGAGTGCGCGCGTCAGTCAAAATGGTGGGAGCAAAATTCGTGTGGCCAGGCCTGCGCAAACAAGTGAAAGAGTGGGCTGCAGCCTGCGTAGCGTGCCAACGTGCCAAAGTGCACAGACACACGAAGGCTCCTTTGGAGCCGTTTAGTATACCGGCTAAAAGATTTGACCATGTTCACGTGGACCTCGTGGGCCCCCTCCCGCCATCACAGGGGTGCACGCACCTTCTGACAGTGGTGGACCGCACCACATGCTGGCCAGAAGCAGTTTCGCTGGTGGCAACCCCGTCCGCGGACGTGGCACGCGCTTTTTTGACAACATGGGTGGCGCGTTTTGGAGTCCCGTCGGACATCACGTCTAATAGGGGCCCTCAGTTTGTTTCTGAACTTTGGTCCGCGATGGCCCGCAGCCTGGGTGTTGCAATTCATCGCACAACCTCGTACAACCCACAGGCAAATGGGTTATGTGAGCGTTTTCAAAGGTCACTGAAGGCAGCACTCAAGGCTTCGGCTGCAAATTCGGATGCAGATTGGGTTGACCGGTTGCCGTGGGTTTTATTGGGGTTGCGTTCCGCACCAAAAGAGGATTTGGAGGCTTCCCCGGCTGAGCTGGTTTTATCTCAGCCACTGCAGCTACCCGGGGAATTTTTGCTAGATAATCCTGCGGACAGCTGCCCGCCTCAGCGTTTGCAGCGTAGTGCAGACACAGGCACGCTGCCGGGACCGGCCCACCACTGTTTTCCACGCGCTTTTGTGCCAAAAACTTTGAAGAACGCCAAGTTCGTGTTCGTCAGACACGATGCCCACCACCCGCCATGGCGCCCGCATAGACAGACTTAAGCCCGCCTTTGTAGTGGCGGACGAGCAAGTGCTGCTGGCCCGGGCCCCCCGGCGTGGAAGACCCCCACGGAGAACTCCCCAGGCAAATGAATCACCAGGACAGCCACACAGGCAGAGCGAAGTTCCCCCCGCCCTCGCCTTGGCCCACCTGCAGTCAGACACACACGTCCAGCAGCCCCCCGCTGGCACAGAGACCCCAGTTACAGCAGATATGGGAGGAGACTGAAGCCCAAAAGACGTAGTGACTGAAACTCTGTCTGGGGGGGGGGTGATGTGGGATTGCATGTTGTGGACGAATCTGCAGGCAGCGTCTCAGTCAGGAGGCAGTGATTTAACATAACAGAAGAATAGGCAAGGACGTCATAGGGAGTTGGCAGGAAGAGGGAGCTGGGGGTTGAAGGAAAATGTATTGTGGAGTTGGATATCATGCAGTGTGATGTGAAATGTCATGCAGATGTGAGATGATCTGTGGAGGTTATAAGGAGAAACCTGGTTTGGCTGATTCATTGCTTTTCTGTGTTTGGATGATGTGAGAGTGTTAATAAAGCTTCGTCTGCTCGTAAACCTGCCTCATCATTTCCCACACTTTCCACAGTGGAGTATTTACAGTTACTTTTAGCCAGCATTTTCAAATTTGACTCGATGTCGCCTGCTCTGGCCCCAGGAATGCATTTGACTATGGCCACTGGAGTCTCTAGGTTCACGTTTCTGACTACAGAGTTGCCAATGATCAGAAATTTTTCCTCAGCGGGTGTGTCGCTAAGTGGGGAAAAGCGATTAGAAACATGAACAGGTTGGTGGTGAACTGGGGCTTTGCAGCTAGGCTTCCTTCTCACTGTCACCCACCCAGTCTCCTCGCTGCTGAGGAGGACCGGAGGACCGCTAGCAGGCCGCCCTATGCTAGGGAGCTCTGCTGCAGCTAAGGGGCATCAGTCAAGATTAACTGGCACAGACGGTGTTTCAATGCAGTGGAGCCGGGATTCCAAATCAGACAACCTCGCCTCGAGCGCCTCAAAAAAACATTTATTACATTTACTGTTATCACTAAAAGAGGCAGAGGTGTAGCTAAACATCTGACAGAGAGAGCACACCAGAGGAGAAGGGGAAGGAGAGATAGTAGCCATAGTTAGTGGCTAACCCGAAGCTAACAAAACACTGATGAAAGGTGAACAGAAGGCTAAAGAGGGTGCTAAGATGACACTGAGTACGCACACAGGTGCAGGAGGCTTGATAAACAGAAGTGAGAGCTAATGGTAGAAGGAAAAAAGTGATTAAAATACATCCATCCATCCATCTTCTACCGCTTTTCCGGAGGTCCGGGTCGCGGAGGCAGCAGTTCAAGCAGAGAAGTCCAGACTTCGCTCTCCCCAGCCACCTGCTCCAGCTCTTCAGAGAGGATACCAAGGCGTTCCCAGACCAGCTGGGAGACATAGTCTCTCCACCGAGTCCTAGGTCTGCCCCGGGGTCTCCTCCCAGTGGGACGTGCCCGAAACACCTCAATTGGGAGGCATCCAGGAGGCATCCTAATCAGATGCCCATACCCCCTCAACTGACTCCTTTCAATGTGGAGGAGCAGCGGACCTACTCTGAGCCTCTGCCGGATGACTGAACTCCTCACCCTATCTCTGAGGGTGAGTCCAGCAATCCTACGGAGAAAGCTTATTTCAGCCGCTTGTATCCGCGATCTTGTTCTTTCGGTCATTACCCAAAGCTCGTGACCATAGGTGAGAGTAGGAACGTAGATTGACTGGTAAATCAACAGCTTTGCCTTAGAAATCAGCTCCCTCTTCACCACAACAGACCGGTACAACGTCCGCATCACTGCAGATGCTGCTCCGATCCGTCTGTCAATCTCTTGCTCCATTTTCCCCTCACTTGTGAATAAGACCCCAAGATACTTAAACTCCTCCACTTGGGGCAGGAGCCTGTCCCCAACCCAGAGAGGACAATCCACCTTTTTCCGGCTGAGGACCATGGACTCGGACTTGGAGGTGCTGATTCTCATCCCAGCCGCTTCACACTCAGCGGCAAACTGTCCCAGCAAGAGCTGTAGGTCATTGCTGGATGAAGCCAACAGGACAACATCATCTGCAAACAACAGAGATGAGATCCTGTGGTCATCAAGCATGACCCCCTCCATTCCCTGGCTGCACCTAGAAATCCTGTCCATAAAAATTATGAATAGGATCGGTGACAAAGGGCAGCTCTGGCGGGGTCCAGCTCTCACTGGGAATGAGTCCGACCGAGTATTGGCAATACGAACCAAACTCTCACAACAGTCATACAGAGACCGAATAGCTCGTAACAACAAGCCCGATACTCCATACTCCCGAAGCACCCCCCACAAAAATCCACAAGGGACGCGGTCAAATGCCTTCTCCAAGTCCACAAAACACATGTAAACTGGTTGGGCAAGCTCCCACGAACCCTCGAGAATTCTTGAGAGGGTAAAGAGCTGGTCCGATGTGCCACAGCCAGGACGAAAACCACATTGCTCCTCCTGAATCCGAGGTTCGACTAACGGCCGGACTCTCCTCTCCAGTACCTTGGCATAGACTTTCCCAGGGAGACTGAGGAGTGTGATCCCTCTAAAGTTGGAGCACACCCTCCGGTCCCCTTTTTTGAAGAGAGGAACCACCACCCCGGTTTGCCATGCCAAAGGCACTGCCCCCGACCTCCACGCAATGTTGCAGAGGCGTGTCAACCATGACAGCCCTACAACATCCAGGGCCTTGAGGTACTCAGGGCGAATCTCGTCCACCCCAGGGTCCCGGCTACCAAGGAGATTTTTAACCACCTTGGCAACCTCAGCCCCTGTGATAGGTGAGTCATCTCCCTCGTCCACAAACCCTGCTTCCTCTGTGGAAGGCGTATCAGTGGGATTGAGGAGATCCTCAAAGTATTCCTTCCACCGCCCGACGATATCCCCAGTCAAAGTCAACAGCACCCCATCCGCACCATACACAGTGCGGACAGGGAGCTGCTTTCCCCTCCTGAGCCGTCGGACAGTTTGCTAGAATCTCTTCGAGGCCGACCGAAAGTCTTGTTCCATGGCCTCACCGAACTCCTCCCATACCCGGGTTTTTGCTTCAGCAACCACCTGAGCTGCACCCCGCTTGGCCTGCCGGTACACCTCAGCTGCTTCGGGAGTCCCACAAGCCAACCAAGCTTGATAGGACTCCATCTTCAGCTTAATGGCCCCCCTCACCACTGGTGTCCACCACTTGGTTCGGGGGTTTCCACCACGAGATGCACCAACCACCTTGCAGCCGCAGCTCTGGGCCGCCACTTCAACAACAGAGGTGGAGAACATGGTCCATTCAGACTCCATGTCTCCAGACTCTCTCGGAATGTGGTTCAAGTTCTTCCGGAGGTGGGAGTTGAAGACCTCCCGGACAGGGGCCTCAGCCAGACATTCCCAGCACACCCTCACTATATGTTTGGGTCTACCAGGTCTGAATGGCTTCCTCCCCTGCCATCGGATCCAACTCACCACCAGGTGGTGATCAGTTGACAGCTCTGCACCTCTCTTTACCTGAGTGTCCAAGACATATGGTCGCAGGTCTGATGACACGATAACAAAATTGATCATTGACCTGCGACCTAGGGTGTCCTCGTGCCAGGTGCACATAAGGACCCCCTTATGCTTGAACATGGTGTTTGTTATGGACAAACTGTGGTTAGCACAGAAGTCCAATAACTGAACACCACTCGGGTTCAGATAGGGCAGGCCATTCCTCCCAATCACCCCCTTCCAGGTTTCACTGTCGTTGCCCACGTGCGCATTGAAGTCCCCCAGTAGGACAATGGAGTCTCCAAGAGGAGCACCCTCCAGCACCCCAGTCACAGACTCCAATAAGGGTGGGTACTCTGAAACATTATTTGGTGCATAGGCACAAATGATGGTCAGGACCCGTTTCCCAACCCGAAGGCGCAGGGAAGCAACCCTTTCATCCACCGGGGAAAACTCCAATATAGAGGCAGCAAGGTGGGGGGATACAAGAATACCAACCCCTGCTCATTGCCTCTCACCCGGGGCAACTCCAGAAAAGGCCAAGCTCCAGCCCCTCTCCAGGAAACTGGTTCCGGAACCGGAGCTGTGTGTTGAGGTGAGGCCGACTATATCTAGCCAGTATCTCTCAACCTCGTAAACCAGCTCAGGCTCCTTCCCCACCAGAGAGGTGACATTCCACGTACCAAAAGCCAGTTTAGAAAGCTTGGGATCAGTTCGCCAAGGTCTCCGCCTTTGACCGCCACCTAATCCACATAGCACCGGACCCCCATGATCCCTACTGCAGGTGGTGAGCCCACTGGAGGGCGGACCCATGTAACTCCTTCGGGCTGAGCTCAGTCGGGTCCCATGGGTGGAAACCCAGCCACCAGACACTAGCTATCAAGCCCCTCCCCCAGGCCTGGCTCCAGGTTGGGGCCCCGGTAACCCCATACTGGGCAGGGTACACTGAATCCTTGATCTAGAATTTATCATGAGAGTCTGTTGGATTGTTCTTAGTCTCGCCCTTCACCCAGGACTGACATAACGTTCGGCTCAGGAGACGCACACACACAGGCTCAGAGTAGTTCAAACTGTTTATTAACAACAGGGATGTTTGGGTGCGTGTCTGCGGAATGTTAATGTGTTGGTGGTGGCGTCTGCTTCGGACCCAGAGGCAGGAGACCGTTCAGCCGGCAACCCTATGGGAGAAATTGGACACAGGGTGATGAGCACACACCAACACAGGAGGAGAATAGGCAAGGGAGAGAAGCTTACTTGTTTGGGCAAATGACTGGCGCTTCAAGGATGGAAGCCCGGGAGACAGCCACCTGCAGGGCTCGGTGCAGCAGCGAGGAGAGACGAGGGACGGGGTTGTCCGCCGCCGAGGAATCCACCTGTGCACAGGGGAGCAGACTGGAGAGATGAGGTAAGTGAACTTCTTACCGGTAAAGAGGATGCTGAAGAGAATGTGGTAGAAGTCCATGCAAGGAAAATGAAGTCTACGGCTTCAGGCCGAAGCTCAGGGCGAGGCGGCTTTTATCCTTCGCCGTTGACGAGTAGCAGGTGCGTGAGCAGGTGGCGCCGCTGATGAATGGCGCGGCGTGACAGTACTCCCCCCTCTAGCAGCGCCTCCTGGCGATGGCTTATCCGGGTGCGCTCGGTGGAAGTCCGCGATGAGCGATGGGTCCAACACAAACGACGGGGGCACCCACTGTCGATGCTCGGGCCCATAGCCCTCCCAGTCCACCAAGTATTGCAACCCACGACCCCGGCGCCGGGAGTCCAGGATGGAGGAGGCGGACCAGGCCGGATGGCCACCAATCATCCGGGGCGCGGGTTGCGCTGCAGGAGGAGGGCAAAGGGGGTCAGTAACCGCCAGTTTCACCTTCGACACGTGGAAAGTAGGATGAATGCGGAGGGAGGGGGGAATAGCCACGCGCACAGCCACCGGGTTGATGATCCGGGTGATGGGGTAGGGACCCATGAAGCGCTGTGCCAGCTTTCTCCTCTCGCCTTTTAGAGTGACGTCCTGGGTGGAAATGTAAACAAGCTGCCCAACTCTGTACGCCGGGGCAGGTCTCCTACGCCGGTCCGCCACAGTCCTGTTGCGCTCCGCTGTGCGCAATAGCGCATGGCGCGCGGCAGCCCAGGTGGAGCGGAACTGCCTGAGATGGGCCCTAACTGACGGGACAGTTACCTCACTCTCCTGCTCCGGAAACAGCGGGGGGTCGTAACCCAGGGACGCTTTGAAGGGGGACATCCCTGTAGCAGAAGAGCGAGCGGTGTTGTGGGCATATTCAACCCAGGCAAGATGGTTGCTCCAGGACGCGGGTTTGGATCTGGACACACAGCGGAGCGCAGCCTCCAGCTCCTGGTTGGTCCTCTCACACTGCCCGTTGGATTGGGGGTGATGGCCAGAGGAGAGGCTCACCTTGGCTCCGATGGCGTTGCAGAAAGACCTCCAAACCTCAGATGAAAACTGGGGGCCCCGGTCCGAGACCACGTCCACCGGAATCCCATGCAGCCTGACCACGTGTTGGACGAGGAGGTCCGCCGTCTCCAGGGCAGTAGGGAGGCCTCGCAGGGGGACGAAGTGCACGGCCTTGGAGAAGCGGTCCACGATGGTCAGGATGGTGTCATAGGAATTGGAGATGGGGAGTCCGGTGACGAAATCCAGAGCGATGTGCGACCAGGGCCTGCCAGGGACGGGCAGGGGCTGGAGCAGACCCGCTGGAGGGGCATTTCCCGACTTGCAGGTGGCACAGATTGGGCAAGCCCGGGCGTAGCGGGCTGCATCCCTCCGCAGGCCTGGCCACCAAAAGGACCGTTGGAGGAGATCTATCATCCGGGAGGTGCCAGGGTGACAGGTGAGCTTGGAGGTGTGGAGCCAGTGGATGACCTCTCCTCGGACCGCGGATGGCACGAACAGCCTCCCCTCCGGTCCGCCGCCAGGGTCAGGTTCCACCTCCTGTGCCTTCCGGATCTTGCTCTCAATGTCCCACGAGATGGCTCCCACGACGCACGACCTGGGCAGGATGGAGTGGGGCGCCTCCTCCGACTCCACGGGGGCGAACTGCCTGGAGAGGGCGTCAGGCAGGACGTTCTTAGAGCCAGGCCTGAAGGTGATGGAAAATTGGAACCTGGCGAAGAACAGGGACCAGCGCGCCTGGCGGGCGTTCAGGCGCTTGGCAGACCGTAAGTATTCCAGGTTCTTGTGGTCCGTGAGGACCACAAACGGCAGGCTTGCCCCCTCCAACCAGTGGCACCACTCCTGCAGGGCGAGCTTGATGGCCAAGAGCTCTCTGTCCCCCACATCATAGTTTCTCTCCGCCGGGGACAAGCGCCGGGAGAAGAAGGCGCACGGTCGCTTGGCGCCATCGTCCGGTGACCGCTGGGACAGCACTGCTCCCACTCCCGTGTCCGAGGCGTCTACCTCTACTATGCACTGCAGCGCGGGGTCGACCTGGCGAAGGACCCGGGAGGAGGAGAATTCCGCCTTCAGCGCCTCAAAGGCGGCAGCGACCTCTTCGGTCCACCGGAACGGGACCTTCGGGGACGTGAGGCGGGTCAGTGGTCCCACGATGGCACTGAAGTTGGGAACAAAGCGGCGGTAGAAATTGGCGAAGCCAACAAATTGCTGCACCTGCTTCCGGGATGCAGGTGTAGGCCATTCCACCACCGCCTTTACCTTCTCTGGGTCGGGGAGCACCTTATCGTGGGCGATGATGAACCCCAGGAAGGACGTACTCCTGGCGTAAAATTCACACTTTTCCGCCTTAACGTACAGACGGTTCTCCAGCAGCCTTTGGAGGACCCGCCTCACGTGGACCTGGTGCTCATCCCTGGACTTGGAGAAGATGAGGATATCGTCCAGGTAGACGAACACGAAAAGGCCAATGAAGTCCCGGAGGACGTCATTAATGAGGCGCTGGAAGACTGCAGGAGCGTTGGTCAACCCGAACGGCATCACCAGATATTCAAAGTGGCCGTTCGGGGTACGGAAGGCCGTTTTCCACTCATCTCCCTCCCGGATCCGGACGAGGTGGTAAGCGCTGCGTAGGTCCAGCTTGGTGAACCAGGTCGCCCCCTGGAGGGAGTGGAAAGCAGTGTCCATGAGAGGCAGGGTGTAACGGTCCCTCTCCGTGATATTGTTGAGGGCCCGGTAGTCGATACAAGGGCGGAGGGACCCATCCTTTTTCCCCACGAAGAAGAACCCTGCCCCCACGGGTGACGATGATGGGCGGATAATCCCAGCACTTAATGATTCCTTCAGGTAGGCGTTCATCGTCTCCTTCTCCGGCGCAGACAGGCTGTAAAGGCGACCAGAAGGTAAGGGAGCCCCCTGGCGGAGGTTGATGGCGCAGTCATAGGGCCGATGAGGGGGAAGAGACATAGCTTTCGCTTTGCTGAACACCATACCCAGGTCGTGAAATTCTGGGGGCACCAGAGACAGGTCCGGGGGTGCAGCGTCCGTCGCAGGGGGAGGAGCGGACGGAGAGCAGGCAGCGGACTGAAGGCAGGTGCCCATACAGAACGTACTCCATGCCGAGATCCCAGCTGATTTCCAATCCAGGACCGGATTGTGAAGGCGGAGCCAGGGATACCCCAGGATGACGGGCGACACAGAGTTGGGAAGGACGTAAAAGGTCATCTCCTCCCGGTGGTTTCCCGAGATGATGACCGGTAGGGGAACAGTTTGATGTGTCACTCTCCCGAGGGTGGCACGGGAGAGGTGGATCAGGGAGAGGGGAGTGTTGAGTGCCTGGCAGCGGATGCCCAATCGGGTTGCCAGGCTTTGTGAAATGAAGCTGCCTTCTGCGCCCGAATCCACCAGTGCGTGGGTGAGGTGCCCAGTAGAGTTATGGCAGAAACGGATGGGCAGCTTCAATTGAGAAAGTGATCCTAACCGATTGACATCCGCGAGGCTTCCAACAGTGACTCGCGGACCCCACCGACTGGCTTTCCGTGGACAACGCTCCACGGTGTGTTGGTCGCCTCCGCAATACATGCAGAGGCCCAACTCACGGCGGCGTTGTTTCTCCACAGGGGAAAGTTTAGTCCAGGCCGTCACCATCGGCTCCGACTCCTCGGGGCGCGATGCTGGCGGCGCCGCCAGGGGGCGAGCTTGGAACAGGTGCGGCGAGGCTCCACGAGGGCGAGAAGAAGAAGACCTCCGCCCCGAGGAGCGCTCGCGCAGCCTGTTATCCAAACTTATCGCTAAGGATGTCAGCTCCGCTAGCGTCCCAGGGATATCCCGACCAGCCAGTTCATCCCTCAGATCACTATTGAGGCTGCGGAGGAACAGGCCACAGAGGGAGCGTTCCTCCCAGCCCAATTCCTCCGCCGCTACCCGGAAGTCGACCGAGTGGTCCGCTGCCGACCGGCTTCCCTGCTGGAGAGCGAGAAGCCGATCGACCTGGACCGTTTCGGTTTGAGAGTGGTCAAAGACCTCCAGAAAGCGCCTCACGAATTGGTCATAGGTGAGGGTGGCATAACTGGGCCTCGCCATTACGGCGTAGGTCCAAGTTAACGCACGCCCCTCCAGAAGATTCCCTATGTAACCAATTCGGCTGTGATCCGAGGGAAAATCTCCGGGCACACGGTGGAACACGGACTCACACTGCATAATAAACCCCCGCGCTCCGCCGAGCTTACCGCTAAAGCGGGCGGGGGTCGGAATCGGCGTGAGCCGAACCGGTGCCACTGGAGCCGGCTGGACGGCCGCTGGAACAGCAGGAGCCGCGCCACCCTGGTGAGTCGGGAGGAACGGCTGTTGGGGGTCCAAGCGGTTCAATCGGTTAGTCAGTTCTAATAATTGATGAAGAACCACCTGTTGCTGATAAACAATCTGATCCACCCGAGCCTCGAGGATGGTAAACCGGTGGGCGAGCCCGCCGCCTGCCGAGCCGCTCTGCTGAAGCCGTACTGACATAACGTTCGGCTCAGGAGACGCACACACACAGGCTCAGAGTAGTTCAAACTGTTTATTAACAACAGGGATGTTTGGGTGCGTGTCTGCGGAATGTTAATGTGTTGGTGGTGGCGTCTGCTTCGGACCCAGAGGCAGGAGACCGTTCAGCCGGCAACCCTATGGGAGAAATTGGACACAGGGTGATGAGCACACACCAACACAGGAGGAGAATAGGCGAGGGAGAGAAGCTTACTTGTTTGGGCAAATGACTGGCGCTTCAAGGATGGAAGCCCGGGAGACAGCCACCTGCAGGGCTCGGTGCAGCAGCGAGGAGAGACGAGGGACGGGGTTGTCCGCCGCCGAGGAATCCACCTGTGCACAGGGGAGCAGACTGGAGAGATGAGGTAAGTGAACTTCTTACCGGTAAAGAGGATGCTGAAGAGAATGTGGTAGAAGTCCATGCAAGGAAAATGAAGTCTACGGCTTCAGGCCGAAGCTCAGGGCGAGGCGGCTTTTATCCTTCGCCGTTGACGAGTAGCAGGTGCGTGAGCAGGTGGCGCCGCTGATGAATGGCGCGGCGTGACAAGGACCAGTTTGTCTTGGGTGACCCTACCAGAGGCAAATTGCCCTGGACAACATTGCTCCTGGGATCACTGGGGCACACAAACCCCACCACCACGATAAGGTGACGATCCATGAGGGGGATTAAAATACAATTAAAGCCAAAATCCTCAGGAGAATGAGGAGAGCAAACCACAGAGCAAGCCACACAGACAACCAGCAACACAGAAAGTGACGATACGTTACCACAGGAAGCCGAGTGGGGGCACATACAATACACTCTGTGTATTGTGCACAAGGATTACACAATACACTCTGTGTATTGTGTGAACCCCCCAGAGTCTGAGCTCTGTTCTCACAGAGCTCAGACTCTCAATTTATGTCTGAGTATTTTATGTCTGTTATGAGTTTGCATGTTCTCCCCATGTCTGCGTGGGTTTACGCCGGGATTTCTCCAGTTTCCTCCCACATGCCAAAAACATGCAAGTTAGGTTAATTGGTGTCAAACTGGGGATTCTAAATTGTCCTTAGGTATGACTGTGAGAGTGAATGGTTGTCTGTCTCTCTGTGTTGGCCCTGCGATGGACTGGCGATCTGTCCAGGGTGTACCCTGCCTCTCGCCCAAAGATGCTAGGATAGGCTCCAGCCCCCCTGCAACCCGAAAAGGATTAAGCGGAAGAAAATGAATGAATGAATGAATGAATAAATATTTATTTTGTCTGTTTCTGTGTCTATTTTTGGTTTTCTGACATAAGCGCCTTCCTCTTTCCCAGACACTCCCACCAGCTAATCACTCTGTTCTCCAGCCATCTCAGCTGTGAGTAGTGGAATAATTAGGTCATCTGCTCGCTCTGTTGCCCACACCTGTAGCTCATCCATTCCATTGTCAGCTATTTAAAGACTGCCTGCTCATTCTCTCACTGCGGCAGTATTGACTGACGACTGAAGGACTTATTCAACTGAATTCTCTCCTTGCAGAGAGATTCCAGCTCTGGAGTGTTCCCCAGTAAGCTGTATGTTCTTCTCATCACTCGCAGAGCAAGTTCGGCTCTGCAGTGCTTTTCTATAAGTTTCCTCCCGTTTGTGTTTTTGTGTTCCCAGCACTGTTTTTGTTCTTGTGTTTGCCTTTTGTTAATAAATCAGCATTACTGGAGTTCAGTGTGTGGGTTTGTCTCTCTGCCCCGGAGGGGCCAATTATGACATTCTGCTGCATTTCCAATACACTATGAATGGAAAGTGGAAAACAATGGAACCAGTGGACACGTAACATTACACTATCTACCATGCTATCAATCACAGAAGGAGCAAGCTCTCCATAGCTTATCTCCGTTGTGTTGACACATGGCATTGAGGAAACAATCTGCTTAAATTTGGAAACAGCATCATCTGAGAGGCATCTGCTGTAGTAATATTTTTCTTTAGGAGCCAAATAGTCAGAAATAGTAAAATCAAAAGTTAAAAGATAATGGTCTGACAGTACAGGGTTATGAGGAGACACTACCAGATTTTCTATTTCTATGCCATATGTCAGAACAAGGTCCAACGTGTGGTGGAGATAATGGGTAGAATTTCCTACTTTGAGAAAACCCCATCGAGTCTAATATTGAATTAAATGCCATATTAAGGCAATCACTATCTACATCTACATGTATATTAAAGTCCCCTACTATAATTATTCTACCTGATTTCAGCACTAAATCCACTAAGAATTCGACAAATTCGGATAAAAACGCTGAGTAGGCTGAGGGAGGACAATAAACTATCGCAAATAAAATTGGGTTAAACTAAATTGCTAACATGCCCAATACCGAGGACCAGGCCCTCAAAGGAATTATAACATGTTTTTTGTTTTACATTAACTAGTAATTTGGAATGGTAAACTGTTGCTACTCCTCCCCCACGACCAGAACTTCTGGGATTCTGACAGTTTAAATAACCAGAGAGAGTTGATTCAATTAAACCAACATAAGGTTACTGTGTGGAGAATATAGTGCTGGAAATGAGCACATTAGGTCTCTTTTTAAAGCAGTGGTGTGGCAACCTACAAAGTGACTTGCAGGAACTTGTATTTTACAAGCACATTAGTCTGGCCTGCTTACCTCTGCTCCAGGTCATCACTCTTGTCTGAGCTCTCAATGGAGCTGATGAAGAGGTTAATAAACCAGGTGAGGGAGTATTAGTACATGGGTTCAATGTTAGCCAGGTCAGTGATAAAGAAGAACAGGATGGCACAATGCACAGCGATGGGTGTGTATCCCATGCGAGTCTCATCGATCATCTGCTCTGCCTCTTCGGCCACAGCCTGCTTCTCACTAATCTCATTGGCGAGCTCCTTGGAGCAAGAGAGGATCTTGACGGCCGTCTTATTCTCCAGAATGTTGCCCTTAGAGGAGGATAGCACTTCTAAGATTTTGTCCTCAATCTGTTTTAGTTGTCTGGGAAAAAAGAGGTCTGATTTAACAGACTTTTTTACTTTAAAGAAAGAAAGTATCTATTTGATTAGTTCATATGTTTTGATCTTGGCCCATTCAAAAAAAACCTGCACATGCAAAGATTTTGTTGGACTTTAACCTTTGGCTTTGATGACAGCACATATTGGTCATGGCATTGCTTCGATAAGTTTATACAATGTCACATCATTTATTTCTGTCATGAGTTGCATTAATTTTTCCCAACATTTTGAATTGATGTAAGAGTAGATGATGAAGATGATGGTTTACCACTATCCATTTTTTTTTTTTTACCAAATTTTAATAATGAACAGTTGTTAACCCAATTTTAGCATTTTAAGCAAGCTCGTTAGTTCTCTTCTTTGATTGAGACCAATAAATTAATCCTTCTGAAACAGAATAACATTTTTTCTCCTCAACCACGGGATATGTCTTCACTATGGTTGTTTAAGAAATGAGAAGCTACTCTGCATCATTTAGGGTTAAAGACAGGGACAGACCAATCCAGCTTTTTTGACCGCCTGTCTGACACCAATATCTTTACATCAATACCTGCTGATACCTATATTGAGCCGAACTGATACCAGAGTCAAATTAAAAGGTTAAATTACTGAAAAATAGACTTCGAGCAAACAATATTGGTCATTTTTTGCACGTGGTGTAACTTTCAAAACAATCAAAAGTTCAATTTCACACATATCTGTACTCAATTATTACAGAACTGTAACTTTCTATTCTCAATAAGTACAGTTTCTTACCTCTCTCTAAACTAAGGTTGTCCATTCATGGGCCATAGAGGGCCAAGACCTTGCAGGTTTCTTTACAGCCAATCTCTTCAACAAGTAATTTCACTGATTTCCTTTGCATTGACTGCCGATCACTAAAAACACCTGTGTTTGTGACTGCCCGAAAAGAAAACCTACAGTTTTCTTTTCTGTCAGGTGTTCTGCAGGAAATAGTCTAATTTCACTTCATTGGTTCCAAAAAATGATTATTTAATTGTTGCAAATAATTTACAGCTGTTGTGCATCTGTGCCTATGATGTAGTGGCTCTTGCATGTCAGCTGGTGGCAGTGTAAATGCAATAAGGATGAGCATCTTCTTCACTTTATTTTTCAATTCAATTCAATTCAACTTTATTTATATAGCACCATTTCACAACAACAGTCATCTCATAGCACTATCAACTGTAGGGGGAACCCCCACAGTTGCAGAAAGACTCCAGCAATCAGGCGATCCCCTGTGAGCAAGCACTTGGCGACGGTGGAGAGGAAAAACTCCCTTTTAACAGGAAAAAACCTCCAGCAGAACCAGGCTCAGGGAGGGGCAGTCATCTGCTGCGACTGGCTGGGGGGTGAGGGGATAGAGAAGAAGAAAAGAACAGACATGTAGAGAGCAAACAGCACGATGGGGACTCAATTTATGGGAGAGAACAAACAAATGTTAATGACCAGCAAAAAAAATATTTCATTGAGAGTGAGAAAAGGAGTGAGACCCAGTGCATTACTGGAGGTCCCCCGGCTGACTAAACCTATTAGCAGCATAACTAAGGGAGGGTTCAGAAACACATGATCCCTCCCTAATTGTAGACTATATCAAAAAGGTAGGTTTTAGCCCTATTCTTAAAAACAGAGATCGAGTCTGACTCCCAAATCCAGATTGGCAGCTGGTTCCACGGGAGAGGAGCTTGATAACTGAAGGCTCTGCCTCCCATTGTCCTTTTGGAGATTCTAGGTATTACAAGTAATCCTGCATTTTGGGAGCGTAGTGCTCTGTTAGGATAATATGGTAGTATCAGATCTTTTAAATAAAAAGGAGCCTGATTGTTTAGAGCTTTGTAAGTAAGAAGAAGGATTTTAAACTTAATTCTAAACTCTATGGGAAGCCAATGAAGGGAGGCCAGAACCGGAGAGATATGATCTCTCTTTCTAGTACCTGTTAAAACTCTTGCTGCAGCATTTTGGATCAGCTGAAGACTTTTTAAAGATGTTTTAGGACAGCCTGATAATAAAGAATTACAATAATCTAATCTCGAGCTAACAAAAGTGTGGATCAGTTTCTCAGCATCACTCTGAGACAAGATGCTCCTAATCTTGGCAATATTACGCAAATGATAGAAGGCAGTCTTAGAAACAAATTTAATATGTGAACTGAAGGGCAGATCCTGATCAAAAATAATTCCAAGGTTCCTCACAGAGCTATTAAGAGAAAGCGTAACCAAACTGAAAGTGTGATTTGGAAAGGAATTTCTAAGGTTTTTTTGGACCAACAAGAATGACTTCAGTCTTATCTGAATTTAATAGCAGGAAATTATAAGTCATCCAAGCTTTGATTTCCTTAAGACAGGCTTCTAACTTGGCTAATTGATTACTATCATCTGGCTTCATTGACAGGTATAATTGTGTGTCATCTGCATAACAATGAAAATGTATACAGTGCTTTCTAATAATGTTGCCTAACGGAAGCATATATAAAATAAAAAGAGTAGGGCCTAGCACAGATCCCTGTGGAACTCCATGACTAAGCTTTGAGTTGAAAGAAAACTCATTATTTACATGAACAAACTGGAACCTATCAGATAAATAAGATCTAAACCACTGCAACGAAGTTCCATTAAGTCCAACATAGTGTTCTAATCTATCAAGTAGAATATTATGATCGATAGTATCAAAAGCTGCACTAAGGTCTAAAAGGACAAGTACAGAAACCAGTCCATTATCAGATGCGATGAGGAGGTCGTTAGTGACCTTCGCTAAGGCTGTTTCAGTACTATGATGGATTCTAAACCCAGATTGAAACTCTTCAAGTAAACCATTTCCCTGCAGGTGGTCAAATAATTGCATAGCAACAACTCTTTCTAAGATTTTTGAAATGAAAGGGAGATTAGAGATAGGTCTATAGTTAGCTAAAGCTCCTGGATCTAGTGTTGGCTTTTTGAGTAAGGGTTTAATTACAGCCGCTTTTACGCTTTCCTATTCAATGTTAGGTTAATGAATGTGTTAAGTGAAACCTACAAGAGGTGTCAGTGACGAGATGGAAAACAGCGATGGATAAATACTATTTGAAAAGGAACCTGAACTCTGAACTGGGCCCTGGTTAAAATTCAAACCTAGATGAAGGGCAGAGTGATAGTCAAAAGAAAACCAAGACAGTGAGCTCAACACAGTACAGCAGTACAAGTTACCTTTTGTTTGGATTTACTTTCACTGACCACACTGACTCCGTTAACCATAGTGTGTGGGGAAAAGGTATCCAACAGTGGTATTAGTTATGGGAATTTTGGCTCTTTTAAGAGAGACGATTTTTATGGTTCGGCTCACCAAAAAAACAGGCTATTTTGGATCTCAAGTGATCCCTCAGATTTTGTGTTGTACTAATGTACAAAACATACATTATATTGAGTGACTGATTTGATTTGTGTACTTTATTGATCCCCAGAGGGGAAATTCAGGGTATCCACCTGGATGGATGAAGCAGCCACGGTATGGCGCTATCCCTTCACCATTCACACACATACATTCATACCTAGGGCCACTTTAGAGTCTCCAATTAACCTAACCCGCATGTTTTTGGCTTGTGGGAGGAAACCATAAACCCACGCAGACACAGGGAGAACATGCAAACTCCACACAGATCACTGTTGGTCAGGGGCTGGGATCGAACCCAGGATCCCCTGGCCAAGGGTGAGTTGCTGTGCTGCTGCAGCACTAACCACTCTTCCACCGCACTGCCCTGTTTTGGATACCTTAATTTCCACAGTGAAGTGCTGTTTAACAAAAAATTAAACATCCATGACCCAAAAGTCCCACCCTTTTGCAAAGGTCTACCGTCTACCCAGTCATTTTACATTAAGCGATTTCACATCTGTTTAAAAAAAATAGGTGGTGCTAGAGTTAGATATTGTCTCGATTAACAAACCACAATACCTTTGTGGTGATGGACTCATTGTTTCACCTGAAAATGTGAAGAAAAGTGAGCAAAATGTGCTAAATTGCTAGCATGTGCTAAATCGCTAGAATACTAACTACTAGCTTCTGGCAACTGGTATTGGATATGTTTTGATCTGGGATTTTCTGAAGTATCGACTTAATAGGTATGTTTTATAAACACTAATTACATTTGCACTTGACAGCATTTAATTTGTTTACATGTATGTGAAATGATAATAGACATCTTCATGCTAATAGAAATATTTAGCAAGTTACTGACTAGATTTAGGGGCTATTTTTTTCTCAGCTGCACAAAATAACTGGTTAAACAAACAAATCATAATATTTTGTCCAGTATTGCTGTCATTTAATAAATTTTCCTTGCCTGAACTGTTGTATAAAAGCAATATTACACTCGACGTCATTACAGTATCATGATTATACTAACTACAGCTGTGATACTCTGAATGCCCTCCGCATTAAGCCGCACCACAGCCTGAGTTACTATAATCACAATACCGTAACTCCATCTTGTGTAATAGTGCTTAATTATATTACTTATACACAACATGGAACAGAGTACTACAAAATAAATTATAAAGTACAAAAACAAATCCCCATCTCAATGTGCCTGTGCAGTGTAAAGAACTGAGGTCCACACGAATAGTGGTTTCAACAAAGTTCTCTTTTAAAACTAGGAGCGGGAACATTAACAGGCGGCAACATCAACACATCGTCATTTTCATATCATATCACTCGGTGAAGGTCAACTCTGACCTGTGACGTCACCACAGTCTTAAAGACACACCACATATAAATATCACATTATATGACATCTCCCCCTTTTTTTTAGTTTTTTTTTTTTTTCAGAACAAAACAATTTTTCAATTCAAACATTTTTCATTTCCATTTCACCCTTCCCCACAGCCCATGGCTTAATTATTGAACCAAATATAACCACACTTATCACAGTGAACACGTGAATTTCTCTCTTTTCATTTTTCTTTTTTTTTTTCTCTACAAATCTAGTCTTTGCACAGGTTTAATCATTCTACCAGACCGGGTAAACAACAGTCCTTGCTTTGGGTCTGGCGGTTTGACACTGGATTCTGGTAAAATAGTGTCAGCAGCAGCTGCAGTTTCAGGCTGCTGATCGACAGTCTCTGGCTGCAGGTCATTTGGAGCTGAAGAGGGTATCTCTCTGGCTGATTCAGGATCATGTTGCAAGTGACGGCGGTTGCGTCGCAAGGTTGCTCCCTGGGGTGTTTCAATAAAAAAGGAGCGAGGTGTGCTGCTTTCTCCTGTGACAACAGCGGGTGTTTTCCAGGATTTCTGATGGTCCAGCTTTGTGAGGACTGAATCTCCTGGCTTCAACGAAGGTAGGGGTTTAGCTCCATGGCGCTGATTGAAGTAGAATGCTTGTTTCTGTTTCTCCATTGCATCCTTATTCCTGGTTTAAATGGAGATCTTCCTCTGCCTGCTGCTTTTCCCTGGATCTCCTGCACCGTGGCGTGTGCCTCCCCCTGCTGGTGAACCTGGAGGACAACCTCCTCGTACTGGCGAACTGTTTGAATGGTTTGGGCAAGCGTTAGATCAGCCATCATCTGCAGTTTACGTGACAGCTCTTTATCAAGGATGCCCACAACAATTCGGTCACGGATATGTTCATCTCTCTTTACACCAAAGTCACAGTGTTCTGACATCTCATGAAGGGCTCTGATAAACATTTCCACTTTCTCACCAGGCCGCTGCAGCCTCTGGTGAAAACAAGCGCGCTCATTGATCACGTTCCGTTTGGGACAGAAGTACTCGTCGTATTTTCCTAACACAACGTCAAACTTCTTTTGATCCGTTTCCTCAGTAAATGAGAATGATTTGAAGATGTTTTCAGCTTCGGGGCCCATGGCGTAAATCAGTGAACTGACCTGAATTTCGCCGTCCTCTTTATTCAGTTTTGTAGCCGTCCGGAAACGCAGAAAGCGCTCTTTCCAGCCCGCCCATTCATTTGGACGATGAAAAGGAAAACTTTCCGGGGGATTAAACTTGGCCATTTTACTGAAGCAGAGCGTCCGTCAAGCACTTCTGACACCATGTAAAGAACTGAGGTCCACACGAATAGTGGTTTCAACAAAGTTCTCTTTTAAAACTAGGAGCGGGAACATTAACAGGCGGCAACATCAACACATAGCCATTTTCATATCATATCACTCGGTGAAGGTCAACTCTGACCTGTGACGTCACCACAGTCTTAAAGACACACCACATATAAATATCACATTATATGACATGCAGGTTATTTGTAGAGCTTGCTCAATATGAGATTTTAACCTTGCATACTTTACACTCTGCCTTTGTATTATCGATGTAATTGAAATGCATCCAAATTTTACCGTTTCTTGCGGTCACTCATTTTCTCACCTTTCCAGCATGTTGTCTCTGTAGCAACTGTTCTCTCTCATCTCCTTCCCTACTGTTTCTCTCTCTCTCTCTCTCTCTCTCTCTCGTCTGTAACCCCTGCCCCTCCTGCTCAGTGTGGATACACAAAAGTCACCACACATCATGTAGTTGACTAATCACGTCAGGCTTAAACAGAAAACAATAGAGGAGAAAAAAACAAAGGTGATAGGAGCCGGCTCTGATCATTCACTTCAAAGAGCTGGCTCTAAGAGCTGTTTCGTTCGCAACGGACGCATCGCTAAGTAGCATGGTCCCAAGCAAGCTTAATTAAACATCATCTACAAACGAAACACCTGACACTTCAGAATAAGAACAAGCACTATTTTGTTTGTTCCCGTGAGCACACAGAGAAACTGGTAACTTTAATGAGAAAAACCACAAAGCTGTCTGAGAGAGTTAATTTTCAAAGCTAACTATTTAGTAACTGAACTCGTAGCCATATCAAAAAAGTCACAAAGTGTGGCAGAGACAGTAATGCTACCTGCCTACAAAGCTATTGTGAATGGGCTGCTCAGCCTGATGCAGTTAAATAAGTAACTAAAGTCCCTCTCTCAGACAGCACAATTGGCAGAGTTATTGATAACATGTCCGCAGATACTGAAAACATTGTTTTGGAAAAAATACACATCAGAGAGAAATTTGCATTGCATCTTCATGAATCTACAGACATACAGAGGGGAAAATAAGTATTGAACATGTCAACATTTTTCTCATTAAACATGTTTCTGATGGAGCCATTGACCTGATATTTTCACCAGATATCAGTAACAACCCAAGTAATCCATACATACAAAGAAATCAAGGGAACTGTTTTCACAAAATAAGTTACATTTAATAAAGTGGAATGGCACAAGGAATAAGTATTGAATTCATGAAGAAAAAGAGGTGCAAAAAGGCACCGAAAGCCAAGAAACCAGCTGAAATCCATCAGAATTTAGGAAGCCACCCCCCCCCCAAAAAAAAAAAAAAAATCAGGGCAAATTAATTTCAGCTGCTTAAAACTCCTTATTTGTGTTTGTTGCCAAACTGCGACATAACCCCTAGTGGTCAACAGTGGTAAAGATTTTTTCAAGAAAATATTCAGATAAGATGTCAGAACTTTCCAAGGCTATAACTTAAAAGTGGTAAGAAATAATGGCTTACTGTCAATTAGAAAGATGTAGAATATGATCCAAAGTTTCATAGGAGTAAATTTATGCATCTAATTTGCATGAAATTTGTCACTTTCCGCTGGCGAAGGTAGCTTGCTCACTTGGTCCTTTTGCAGCATCCTGGTCATTATTTTGTCCTCTCCCAGTCATTTTAGCTTTCTCTCCTACATCCAGAAACTGTTATTGATTATTTCACCTTGATTTTGCTTTTATTCCGCGGCAATTTATCTTATATGACGACATGCAACCAGCGGTTGTTCTCCAATCACATGGCGATCGGGGTGCCGGCAGGTGAAATCAATGAGCTTCGCGCTCCCTGTTACAAGAAAATGTTAACATTTACCTTTATAAGCTAAATAATCTCTTTTTAGAATCATAGTTGGCAAATTCGTGACCAAATGCTCCCGAATTTGCTCCTCCGTCTATGTTCACAACGATGGGTAGCGTCCATTTTGTTTTCTAATCTCAAAGAAGAAGAAGAAGGATTTCTTCCTCTTTGGTGTATTATGTGTCATCCATGAGTCCTCCAATGCGTGTCTGCCACCTTGTGAACTGGCATGATCAGTACAAATCCTCAGTCCAGCTGGGGAGTGTTTGACACGTCATATCAGTTGACAGGCGCAGTGCTGCACAGTGCCACTAGGGGCACAAGGAATCGTACAGCTTAAGGGTTAAATCCTGACTGATAGCCTTTAAAAAGGTCTGTAAATATCAGATTGTCACACCACAAAGAACTCATGATTTGTAGAAGCAAAGAGATCTCTCTAGACCTTTGCAACCTTATTGTTGCAAAACATAATGATGGCACTGGTTTGCTGCACAGCATTTGGGCAAGCCAGTAAAATACTGGGAGAATATAGTTTGGTCAGATGAGACCAAAACTGAACTTTCTGGATGCCACAACACAGCATGTTTGGAGGAAAAATGGCACTGTACATCCCATCATGGTGTGGGGGTGTTTTTCAGCACACAATATAGGCTGACTTCATATAATTGAAGGAAAGATGAATGGACAAATGTACAGAGACATCCTTGATAAGAACCTCTTGTCATCTGCCACGACACTGAAGATGAAATGAGGGTGGATATTTCAGCAAGACAATGATCCCAAACACACAGCCAAGGAAACTCTCAACCGGCTCCAGAGAAGGAAAATAATGCTGCTAGAATTGCCCAGTCAGTCACCTGATGTGAATCCAATTGAAGATCTATGGAATGAGCTGAAGATCAGAGTTCATAGAAGACACCCACGGAACCTTTAAGATTTGACAGTTTGTGTGGAAGAATGGGCTAAAATCACTCTTGAGCAATGCCTGCACCTAGTTACTCCGTACAGGAGACATCTGGAAGCTGTTAATACCAACAAAGGCTTTTCTACTAAATATTAAATCAATTTCACCAAATGTATTCAATACTTATTCCCTGTGTCATTCCACTTTATTAAATATAACTTGTTTTGTGAACACAGTTGCGTTGATTTCTTTGTATGTATGGATTACTTGGGTTGTTACTGATATCTGGTGAAAATTTCATGTCAGTGGCTCAATCAGAAATTTGTTGAATGAGAAAAAAAAAGTTGCGGCAGCACGGTGGAAGAGTGGTCAGCACTGCGCCAGCTCAGCAACTCACCTTTGGCCGGGGGATCCTGGGTTCGACCCCAGCCCCCGACCAACAGTGATCTGTGTGGAGTTTGCATGTTCTCCCCGTGTCTGAGTGGGTTTACTCTGGGATTTCTCCGGTTTCCCCCCACACGCCAAAAACATGCAAGTTAGGTTAACTGGCATCAAACTGGGGATTCTAAATTGTCCTTAGATATGAATGTGACAGTAAATGATTGTCTGTCTCTCTGTGTTGGCCCTGCGATGGACTGGCGATCTGTACAGGGTGTACCCTGTTTCTTGCCCAAAGATGCTGGGATAGGCTCTTGCTCCCCTGCAACCCGAAAAGGATTAAGCAGAAGAAGATGGATGGATGGATGGATGGATGGATGGATGGGTGGATGGAGAAAATGTTGACGTCTTCAATACTAACTTTCCCTGCTGTAAGTGGGCGTGCTCAACTCTTAACCAATGTATGTTTTGTGGATGGAGATGCCATCACAAATTTTCTATTTTGCAAAGAATTACCAGAAAAAAAACAAGAGGAGAGGAAATCCTTTGGGCCACATCAGAGAAGCTTGAACAAGGAAGATTTCAGTGGGAAAACACCTGTGTCTGTACTAATGGAGCAGCCACCATGGTCAGACGCACCAAAGGCTTCATGAGTGGAGTGAAAGAGAGACACTCAGATGTATTACACACTGCTTTCTGCATCGCAAGGCGCTTGATGCCAAGACTTTACCAGCAGACCTAGCTCTTGTGTTAGATGATGTTGTGTAGATGATAAACTTTGTAAAGACTCAGGCTTCATATTGAGTATAATCAAATTACGACGAAACTGCCATTACATATACTGTAATAGGCTACAGTGTGTCATTTTGTAGCATTTTTGGTTGGTGGTGTGCCACAGGATTTTTTTCAATGTAAAAAATGCTCCGTGGCTCAAAAAAAGTGAAAAACACCACTCTATGGCACAAGAATGAACACCCCTGCGCCATACCTCTAATTAATTTATTTTTTTCTGCCATTGTATGTATAAACTAGAAAAGCACTCAGAGAGCTCATACCTCCACCAAGGCTCCATCTGTCTCTCATGGATCACCTCCAAAATGTAATGGGTTTGTGTGTAGGCCTAGAGCCACTTCTGGTGAAAATTGCAGCAAAGTCTGTCCATTAGTTTTGGAGTATTGTTGCTGTCCTAAAATATCCTTAAAAAATCTTCAGTTGATCCAAAATGCTGCTGCAAGAGTTCTAACTGGTTCTAGAAAAAGAGATCATACTGTATCTCCCCGGTTCTGTCCTCCCTTCATTGGCTTCCCATAGAGTTCAGAATTAAGTTTAAAATTCTTCTTCTCACTTTCAAAGCTCTTAATAATCAGCCCCCCTTATATATAAAAGATCTGATATTACTTTACCATCCTAATAGAGCACTATGCTCCCAAAATGCTGGATCACTTGTAATGCACAGAATCTCCAAAAGTACAATGGGAGGCAGAGCCTTCTGCTATTCAAGCTCCTTCTCTGTGGAACCAGTTATCACTCTGGGTCCGGGAGTCAGACTCGGTCTCTATTTTTAAGAACAGGGTAAAGTCCTTCCTTTTTAATATAGCCTACGATTAAGGAGGGATTTTGTGTATCTTAACCCCGCTTCTGTTTTATGTCTGTCCTCTTCACCCTCTCTATCCCCTCACCCCCAGCCAGTCGCAGCAGATGAATGCCCCTCCCTGAGTCTGGTTCTGCTAGAGGTTTCTTCCTGTTAAATGGGAGTTTTTCCTCTCCACCGTCGCTAAGTGCTTGCTCACAGGGGATCGTCTGATTGCTGGGTCTTTTTGAAATTGTGGGGTTTTCTCTGCATTTTGTAGCGCTATGAGATGACTTCTGTTGTGATGTGGCGCTATATAAATAAAGATGAATTGAATTGAATTGTATGAGCCTTGGTGGAGGTATGCATTCTCAGATCATCAAATGTAATAAGTTCCTCTCTAGTCCAAGAACCAACTCTGGTGAAAATTTTATTCAAATTCATCCAGTAGTTTTTGTGTAATCCTGCTGCACAAATACAAACAAAGCCTTTGGTGCAGGTATGAACTCTCAGATCATCACCAAAATCTAATCATCTCTTCCCCATGCTATTAGATAAGTCTTTATTATTTTTTCTTTCTTTTTTTTGTATACTTTATTGATCCCCAGAGGGGAAATTGAGGGCATCCACACGGATGGATGAAGCAGCCACGGTACGGCGCTATCTCTTTACCATTCACACACACATTCACACCAAGGGCCACTTTTAGAGTCTCCAGTTAACCTAACCTGCATGTTTTTGGCCTGTGGGAGGAAACTGGAGAACTCCTGGAGTAAACCCACGCAGACATGGGGAGAACATGCAAACTTCACACAGATCACTGTTGGTCAGGGGCTGGAATCGAACCAGGGATCCCATGGCCAAGGGTGAGTTGCCGTGCTGCCGCAGTGCTAACCACTGCTCCACCACACCGCCCACAATGGAGAAATTCTGTTACACACATTTCCTGCAAATTTCATCAAAATCCTTTCATAACTTTTTGAGTTATGTTGGTAACAGACAAACCAACAGACAAACCGGCCAATGCCACTGAAAACATGACCTCCTCCTTTGGCGGAGGTAATGATCACTGTTGTAAAGGGGGTCATCTGCATTCCATGATACTGCCCAACGATACAGTCTAAACTTTAACAATGTCAGCAGGCATAGAGCAGTACTGAATTTAAATTTAAATGGATCAGATGCTGAATCTGTGGGTCAGTTTGTCATATTGATCCATTGATTTGAGTCATATTAGAATCAATATCTGATACTAATAATGGATTGGTTAAATAACGTAGTCAGCTAAAGCACATTAATCACTTCAGCAACTGTCACATGGAATGCTCTTATGCATTTGCTTAGTTAAAGACAAGTGGTGATTTTTTTGGCCAGCCAATGAATGAATGCTTCTGTACCTTTTGTTCCCTGCGCCCTGAAGGATGAGAGCCTGTTTCTCTTCTTCCAGGTCAGGCCTCTCCCGTGCCACCACAATGCCCAGTAGCTGTTGTTGGATGCCCTCTGGGGTGATCATGAAGTTAAGCAGGGTCACCTACACCACACAAGACGTGTGCTTGAAAACAGTGTACAAACAAAACTTTGTGCGTGTTTCAGAGTGTGGTGTTACAATGATGATAGTCTTGACTTCAGACCTGCTTTCCCCACAAATTTCCTCACTAATCGATCTATAAATGCACAGGATCTATGTCTGTGTGTCGGTGTGTCTATCTGCTTGTGTCTGTTCCACGCATATCTCTTGAACTGTTCGTCAGCCTGACCTAAGGTTTTAAATGTGTTTTGCTGAGGTTACGAGGGTGCACATTCCTGAGTATGGAGTTACTCAGTCAAAATATGTAAGTTTTATTCATAAAAGTTTATCCACTGCTCTGTCACTGCTCTGTGTCTCTTCATGCCCTGGCTTCAAGAAGTGTGGGCAGGGTTTCGGATTGACTCTGTGCTGATTGGATAATATGCCGCATCACAGCCATGCTGATTGCATAATATACAGCACCACAACCTGTCAGTCACCACAGTGTTCCCTGCACAAAACAAGGAAGTGAAAAATGACAAATTTGACAAGAAAAACAATACTTAAGATTTAATGCTTTAAAAAAATTATACCATATAGTTGCTCTGATTGCGTAGGTCTAAAGGATAATTCGGCATATGTGGAGAACATGGGGTGCGCGAGCAGACTGGGTGAAGCGTCAGCGGGAACTGGGTCTGACAAATCAACACAGAACATGCCGGGAGAAGAAGCGGCCAGACACGACCTGGCTCAAAGGCACGCTAACTGATGGCGATTTAAAAAAAAGTTTGCAGGACCACGTTTCGCCATCGCTGATGGTGCTCCTCTCGGTGTGCTCGCACAGCTATCTAAAAATTAGAAGTTCATAATAATACCACCATGATTGTGGAGCAGAATGCCCAGATCAGCTGCATATCATATGCGGCCACATGCATGGTTTGTCTAAACAACGACTGTCACCAAACTGGACACAAAAATGCTCAAATAACGAAATAAATCATTTTAATTTAAATATTTTCTGACAAATGGGCAACACTGATGCAACAGTTGCACCCAAACAGGTCATTCTGCTGTTTATAATATTGGTGTTTTGTACTTATAATATTCCTAAAATATAAAAGGATGCACTAGAATGGGTCTCAGATATTTGTAAACGTGTCCTGTTCTAGTACTGCATGAGTTTATTGACGATAGACTAAAAACTACACATATAAACTAAAACAATTATAACGATGACTGAACAACTCCCATTCCCTAAAGTGCAAAATACAACACCTATGAATATAATATCAAATCAATATCCCATCCAAAGAGCACCTCCAACTAACTCTGTGAATCCAGGAAGGCACTCCTACACAGTAATTTTTCACCTATGAGTATAAGTCATAAAACATCAGACAAATAAGTGATCTGACAAAAAATAAACAAGGGTTCCGAAACAGTCGCTAATATTGGATGTCCCATTCATTTTCAATAATTCTGTAATTAATATTCACACAATCTAATAAATCTTAGTGCCATTCAGTCCCTTTTATATTTGTCAGAGTCTAACATGTGTGATTGTCTACATATAGGCTACACCTCTTTGTATTCCACTTTCAAACACAGTCTACATTTGGGCCTGTAAAGCCTGATTGGGATACCTGTTTTCAGACAAGAATACTTGCTTTCTACAGGCTCGCACTAGTCAATTCTAATACCCGCTCCAGTCTTAGGAAAGTACAGGTAGGATGCATTTACTTTTTTTTTTGGTTCTTTCTCTGAATAGGTGTTACTGCTCAAAGTGAAGGAGTGTCTTTTACCAGAGTCGTAGTCATCCCCCTTTGCACTTACTCCGAGGTTAAAAGCCTATATCTGCTATCTACTCTCTCCCCTAATAAACGAGTGCACTTCTCCAGGTCCTAATTCCATTTCTATTGATGCTGTGAGACCCACTCAGCTGGTGGTAAAGACTCCGTGCCCATATAAATCTCCAGTTTGTCCTTTTCACACATACACCCTCCTTCTTTGCTTCCTTTTGTCCCCTGAGCTTCCTCTATGTTTTTAGAAAGATGTTCCCCCTCCTGTATTTGGAACTATTGCCTTTCAAACAGGGTTTAATGGGGGTAATGGAAGCCTCATAAAGTACTGTGTCGTAGGCAAAGAAAGATAAAAGCAAAAAGCGGTAAAAGAAAGAGAATCTAGCCAGTTGTGAAAAATGAGTTGAATCAATCTAATAGCTGCCCATAAAGAGCTGAGCCCCTGCAAATAGATGCTTGAAATGTGATCTTCAGTAATGCTTTCCAACCCCTTGCCTCTCAGTAATGCAATTTTCCTTTAATGCTTCTTTTCTTGGAATTCCTTTTTTTTTTTTTTCGGAGCTGGGGAGGGTTCTGTTGGGAAGGTGATACAGGTGATATCACTGAACAACAATGACTCACTGTGTTAGTTGACTAAAATTGCCATTTGGTATCAGTAACTAAGCCAAAAGAGAAAAAGGATGCTTGTCTATAAGAGAGGAAAAAAATGCAAAAAAAATATATAAAAAATTGCTGTTCAAAGGAAAATCCAAATTAAACAAATTTAAAGTTTCAAGTCAGTGTTTGTATATATGAGTTGTGATGAAAATAAATCTTCAAAGGCACAGGAATGCTAACGCTTGGGCTGGTTCCTGTTGGTGTAAATTATTAATCATTATTACTTTATTTGCTGGCTAAGCTCTATGTGCTTGGAAGTGTTTGGTTGAGGATAGTGTTAATTCCGTTGCTAAAACTATATCTATTTTTTTTTATCAACTAAAGCTAAAAATCAAACTAAAATTAGCATTTATACATGCTACTTTTGACACTTAATTTTAGTTCAGATTTAGTCTTGTGAAGATTTTATTTTTAGGTATAGTTTTATTTTAGTCTGTTCATTAGGGTTCCAAGCAGCTATGTTGTGGAAATCTTCTTCTTCTTCTCTGAAAGTGCATTTTTGGCTTTTGGCTGCTCCCTTTCAAGGTTGCCACAGCGTATCATCACCTTACATTGCGATGATCGGCATGTCGATTTGGCAAGGACTTTTACGCCAGATGCCCTTCCTGATGCAACCCTGCCCATTTATCCAGGCTTGGGACCAGCACACTACGTAGTACACTAGTGTGTGCAACCCCTGTGGCTGAGTTACCAACTTTCCTTCCTCCATTTTATGTTTGCTGCACAACAAGCTAGAAGTCAAGAAGTACCATTTTTTATATGGTCTTTGGAATGACCTGGCCAGGACTTGAACCCACCAACCGGATGCTCTACTTCTAGGCCATCACTCTAGTATGGGGGAGTAAAAATGGTAATATGTGGAAACTTGAAATTTTACAGTCTGATCAGAAACTCTCCTGATTACTCAGTGACAAAAAACAAACAAACAAGGCACTGTGTACATAGGTGGTGCTATAATAAAGTTTTATGTTTGTGCAACTAATGGCTGAAGTTAGACTAAAGATTCTTTCATCATTCTGTTCACTGAAACCTTCTGCAACTTTTTAATGTGGCAAACTCTGAAAATGAAGTTTTCTGCACCATATTTTCAAAAATGTGCATGTGAACTCAAAATGAACTCTTAGGACATTCATCCAAATTGCTTGAAATTAAGTAGAGATGATCTACAGACGTTGAAAATTAAAAGTTGTTAAAATCATCCAAAAATTTCAATCCGTTTTGATTTTCTAGGCTAATCAAGTTGTACAGTTTCTCTTTGACATGTAGTTTTGGGTTTAACTCTAGATATACTGGTTCAAATTTGATGAAACTTCATACTCACAGTCACAACAGTATTCTTCAGCTAACTAACAAATTTAATGCAATTCTGTTAATGTTCAAAAAATCATGTTTATGAAATGTCTGTCAGCCATTTTGTCTTTTTTTGAGCATGTAACTCAAAGCAATAGTGTGGTGTAGGGATTAAGATACTCATCTGTCATGCAGGAGGCCTGAGTTCAAATCCATCTAGTGATGTGTCGTTCCTCTAAAGTGCATCATACCTCTTCTGTGCATTTAGAAACAATATACAGTGCACATTAACTTTTAAATACTGTACTACTGCTGCTGGGAATCATTTCAGTTGAACATTTATCATCTGAGAAAGAGTGAAAACTAAAGCAGTTGTGCGGTGTTGTGGTTATGATGAGTGCTTGGGAAGCAGAAGGTTCAAATCTTGCCAGGGAGGTCTTGTTCTTCCAAGCAACAGAAGTACAACATGGCTCTCCTGTACATTTTAATGCAGCACTATGTTAGATTTTCGCCTCAAGATAATGTTTGTAAATGTATTTTGATGGTACACCAAGATTTGACCGAGTGAATGGCACTTCATCCATAGCCTGAGTGGGCCCACATTGCCTTCCAACAGTTCTTTTTTTGGTCCCAGCAACGAATCAAAGTGTACAACTTTAGCCCCCACCAACAAAAAGCCCTGTGGTTGGCTGTTGGGACTGGGGTCATGGTCGCTGTGGTTGTGGCCTTTTCAGTGTTCCTACATGGAACAAGAAAGTTGCATAGTGCTGCTCTAAAAACTAATGTGTAGCAGCTCTTAGGTTTTAAATGTTATTGCTCAGCCATATTATATGGCTTAGCACCTTCTCACAGTGGTATGAAAAAGTGTTTGCCCCCTTCCTGATTTCTCATTTTTTTGTATGTTTGTCACACTTAAATTCTTCAGATCATCAAATAAATTTAAATATTATACAAAGATAACACAAGTAAACACAAAATGCAGTTTTTAAATGAAGGTGTTTATTATTAAGGGTAAAAAAAAAATCCAAACCTACATGGCCCTGTGTGAAAAAATGATTGTCTGCCCCCCCACCCCCTTTAAAATATAAATTAACTGTGGTTTATCACATCTTTGGAAAGCTTTCAATTTTTCTAGCCATACCCAGGCCTGACTACTGCCACACCTGTTCTCAATCAAGAAATCACTTAAATAGTGATTTAAGTGACAAAGTGAAGTAGACCAAGAGATCCTCAAAAGCTAGACATCATGCTGCAATCCAAAGAAATTCAGGAACAAATGAGAAACAAAGTAATTGAGATCTAGCAGTCTGGAAAAGATTATAAAGCCATTTCTAAAGGTTTGGGACTCCAGTGAACCACAGTGAGAGCCATTATCCACAAATGACAAAAGCATGGAACAGCGGTTAACCTTCCCAGGAGTGGGAACCCCAAGTACCCCAAGAGCGCAGCGACGACTCATCCATGAGGTCACAAAAGTACCCCATAACAACATTCAAAGAACTGTAGGCCTCACTTCCCTCAGTTAAGGTCAGTGTTCATGACTCCACCATAAGAAAGAGAGTGGGCAAAAATGGCCTGCATGGCAGAGTTCCAAGACGAAAACCACTGCTGAGCAAAAAGAAAATAAAGGCTCATCTCTGTTTTGCCAGAAAACATCTTGATGATCTCCAAAACTTTGGGGAAAATACTCTGTAGACTAACGAGACAAAAGTTGAACTTTCGGAAAGTGTGTGCCCCATTACATCTGGCGTAAAAGTAACACAGCATTTAAGAAAAGGAACATCATACCAACAGTAAAATATGGTGGTGGTAGTGTGATGGTCTGGGGCTGTTTTGCTGCGTCAGGACCTGGAAGACTTCTTGTGGTAAATGGAATCATGAATTCTGCTGTCTACCAAAAAATCCTGAAGGAGAATATCCGGCCATCTGTTCGTGACCTGAAGCTGAAGCACACTTGGGTTCTGCAGCAGGACAATGATCCAAAACACACCAGCAAGTCCACCTCTAAATGGTTTAAGAAAAACAAAATGAAGACTTTGGAGTGGCCTAGTCAAAGTCCTGACCTGAATCTGATTGAAATGCTGTGGCATGACCTTAAAAAAACGGGTCATTCTCAAAAACCCTCCAATGTTGCTGAATTGCAACAATTCTGCAAAGATGAGTGGGCCAAAATTCCTCAACAGTGCTGCACTGTAAGAGACTCATTGCCAGTTAAAGTATCACAAACGCTTGATTGCAGTTGTTGCTGCTAAAGGTGGCCCAACCAGTTATTAGGTTTAGGGAAAATCACTTTTTCACACAGGGCGATGTAAGTTTGGATTTTTTCCCCTTAATAATAAACACCTTCACTTAAAAACTGCACTTTGTGTTTACTTGTGTTATCTTTGTCTAATTTTTAGACATTTTTAAATGTTTTTTTTAGACATTTTTAAATTTGTTTGATGATCTGAAACATTTAAATGTGACAAACATACAAAAAAAAAAAAATAAGAACTTGAAATCCACACCTGCTTGGAACCCAGTGATTACCACTTGCGGCTATATTTATCAATAATGTTTGTCTGCTTTTAGCCAACAAAAAGATTTGGTTTTAGTAAGTGAACTAAAAACTGGACAAGACTAAATCTGGATTAAAATTAGGTGTCAAATGTAACATGTATAAATGGTCATTTTAGTTTAATTTCTATCTTTAGTTGATAAAAAAATAAGATATAGTTTTAGTCGACAAAATTAACACTGGTTGAGGACAGGAGGAGGATTGCACCAGGTACATTACAACAAATCAAAATCAAATCAAATCAAATCAAATCAAACTTTATTGTCATATTGCTGTACATACAACTGTAGTGCAGGCAAGATGAAATTGCATTTCTCTCGGCATCCATATAAGAAGCAGCATGATTTAAGACACATTCCCACATAGCTCCCCCCCACCCCCACCCCCCCATCCATTCACACATCCCTGAGACATACTTGGGGAAAAAGAAGAATAACTAACTATAATATACAAAATGACCGTAGGTGCAGTAGTGTGTATGAGAGATTCCAGGTCAACTGTTCAG
This sequence comes from Pholidichthys leucotaenia, assembly GCA_020510985.1. Lineage (NCBI taxonomy): Eukaryota > Metazoa > Chordata > Actinopteri > Cichliformes > Pholidichthyidae > Pholidichthys > Pholidichthys leucotaenia. The sequence continues at coordinate 154,989,037 of CM035841.1, forward strand.
CATCCTGACAGCTTGTGGAAGGAAGCTGTTGATCAGTCTGGTGGTTCTGCCTCTGATGCTCCGGAATCGTTTACCAGATGGAAGAAGTTCAAAGTGTTTATGCAGAGGGTGAGAACGGTCCTTGACAATGTTTAGTGCCCTGCTCCTACAACGGTTCTGAAAAAGTTCTTGGACAGAGGGGAGGGAGACTCCAATTACCCTCTCCGCCCCCTTGACTATCCTCTGCGGGACTTTTTTGTCTGACATACTGCAGCTGGAGTACCATGTAGCAATGCAGTACGTCAGAATACTCTCCACCACACCTCTGTAGAAGGTCCTGGGGATGCAGATGGGGAGAGAGGCCTGTTTGAGTTTCCTCAAGAAGTGCAGTCTCTGCTGAGCCCGCTTCCTGATCTCCAAGGAATTCTTGCTCCAGGTCAGGTCCTGCGAGATCTGCACTCCGAGAAACTTGATGTTCTCTACTCTCTCCACTAAACAGCCGCCGATGCTGAGAGGGGCGTGCTCAGGCTGCGACCGCCGGAAGTCGATAATCATCTCCTTCGTTTTGTCCACGTTGAGCACCAGATTGTTCTCCCTGCACCAGCCCTCCAGGTCTCTCACTTCTTCCCTGTACATTGATTCCTCATCCCTCTGGATAAGTCCCACCACCGTGGTGTCATCTGCAAACTTAATAATCTGGTTCCCCTCGTGTCTGGATACACAGTCATGTGTTAGAAGTGTAAACAACAGTGGACTGAGTACACAGCCTTGAGGGGATCCTGTACTCAGCGTGACAGACTTGGAGATGTTGTTTCCAACCCGGACATACTGAGGTCTCTCAGTCAGAAAATCCAGGATCCAGAGACATGTGGCGGTGTTCAGACCGAGAAGGAGTAATTTCTCCATCAGTCTCTGGGGAATAATGGTGTTGAATGCTGAACTGAAATCAGTGTACAGGAGTCTGGCTTAGGTGTCTTTCTGGTCCAGGTGGGTGATGACAGAGTGTAGGGTGGTGACTATAGCATCCTCTGTGGAGTGGTTTGAACGATATGCAAACTGGAGCGGGTCGTGTGATGCACAACACTGACTAAAAGTGTTTGTGGGTTCATGTCTGACCATGTGTGTGGAAAAGGGTGGGGAAAATGTGCTGCAATACAAAACAGATTAATTCATTGATTTCCTTTTAAATTCTGTGCTCTGGCAACCTTACCTTTCTATCATTAAGCATCAAGTTGACTAGTTATAGCGGTGGCAGGCTGTTATTAGAATTGTACAGTAAACTATGATAAATACACACTACTCAGACTGAAATCAGTCAAACAGTTTCCAAACACTACATTGACTGCAAACATGATGCTTGCTGTAGCAAAAAGACACAAACATTGTACAAAGTAGAAAAATATATTTCAGCTACAGTTGAAACCAGAAGTTTACATATGCTGTATAAAAACAATCTTTTTTTTCTACTCACTGTCTGACATTAAATCAGGCTAAACTTTTCCTGTTTTAGGTCAGTTAGGATTACCAAAATTATTTCTATTTGCCAAGTAATTTTTATATTTGCAAAATAATTTTTAACAGTTTTTTTTTTAAAACTTTCTTCAGTTTTACATATAACATGATTACTGTCTTTAAACAATTTGGGAAAGCCCAGATGATGAAGTGATGGTTTTGGAAACTTCTTTTTTTTTTGTTACTTATTTGTACCCGTAGGTAGATTTGGTTTGCAGTCTGGTGACAAGCCACCGGCTGCCGGTCGCTGCGTGCGCGAGCGCCCTAAACCTACATGTTTTTGGTATGCGGGAGGAAACCGGAGAAATCCCGGAGTAAACCCACGCAACACGGGGAGAACATGCAAACTCCACACAGCTCACTGTTGGTCGGGGGCTAGGATCGAACCCACGATCTCATGATCCCCACGATCCCCCGGCCGAGGGTAAAACTGTGCTGCCACAGTGCTAAACCACTGCTCCACCGTGCAGCCCTTCTGATAGGTTAATTGGCAACATTTGAGTTAATTGGAGGCACACCTAATTACTTAACAAATATAAAAATGATTTAGCAAATAGAAATAATTTTGGTAATCCTAACTGACTTAAAACAGGAAAAGTTTAGTCTGATTTAATGTCAGACAGTGAGGAAAAAAAGGTTATGTTGGGGAGAAAGGAATAACCAGACCGAGCTTTCCGAGCAGATGAACTTTATTCACTCTCTCACATCTTCCAGAATCAGAAACATTAACCTCATGTAGTAGGGACTCTCTTTTATATCACAACACTCACACGTCCCTGCTACCCGAGGTCTTGCATTACAGTTCACTCCCCCATGACAATTCCTTTTGTCCCCCAGCCCTTTGATCTCCATGCTCTTCCGTCAGAGGAAACTACTGCATTTCCATGACTTTCAGTCTGAGATGAATACCATAGTATGGGTCCCCCATACTGCCCCCCCCAGAGTCTCAGACTGAGTGTTAACCTTCACATCCTCTCGGCTTCAGCCTCCACACATAGCTGCTGTAACGGGGGGTCTTCGGCTCTGCTGCGCTGCTGTGCCGGTGGGGGGTTCCTGGGGGTGTGTCTGTCTGTGGGGGGACAATGGAGGGGGGGAACATTCAGCATGCTCGTGTGACTGCTCTGATGAATCGTTTACCTGGGGAGTTCTCAGGGGGGTCTTCCGCGCCGAGGAGCTCAGGCCAACACCACCTGCTCGTCTGCCACAACAAAGGCAGGCTTAAGCCTGTCTATACAGATTCTCTCCCGGCGACCCCCCAAGTCTAACACAAAATGTTTGTCCCCGGGTTCCAGCACTCTAAACGGGCCATTGTAGGGTGGACGCAATGGGGGCCTCATGCCTGACAAACACGAACACCGCGTCCTTCAAGGTTTTTGGCACAAAAGCGGGGAAAACAGTGGTGGGCCGGGCCAGGTAGCGTCCCTGCGTCTGCGCTATGCCGTGAACGCAGGGACGGATGGGTGTTCGGCGTGAGGTTATCTGGTAAAAATTCCCCAGGGAGCCGCAGCGGCTGAGAAAAAAGCAGTTCTGCTGGGGAAGCCGCCAAATCCTCTTTCGGTGCGGAACACAACCCTAATAGAACCCACGGCAACCGGTCCACCCAATTTGCATCCGCAAGCGAAGCCCTGAGCGCTGCTTTCAGTGACCTATGGAAACGCTCGCATAACCCATTGGCCTGTGGGTTGTACGCGGTCGTGCGATGAATTGAGATGCCCAGTCTCCGGGCCATCGTGGACCAGAGGTTGGAAACAAACTGAGGGCCCCGATCGGACTTGATGTCCGAAGGGGTGCCAAAACGTGCCACCCATGTTGTCAAAAAAGCGCGTGCCACGTCTGCGGACACGGTGGAAGCTAGCGGGACTGCTTCTGGCCATCGTGTGGTGTGGTCCACCACTGTCAGGAGGTGTGTGAACCCCTGCGATGGTGGGAGGGGGCCCACGAGGTCCACGTGAACGTGGTCCAACCTCTTAGCCGGGATATTGAACGGCTCCAAGGGGGCCTTTGTGTGCCTGTGCACTTTGGCTCGTTGGCATGCTATGCAGGCTGTAACCCACTCTTTCACCTGTTTGTGCAGGCTCGGCCACACAAACTCGGCCACACACTCGGCCACACACTCCTGTGCGCGCCAGGGAGTGAACCAACTCAAAAATGCGGCGGCGCCAAGTGCATGGGACCACCGGGCGCGGGTGTCCTGTGGAGACGTCACAGATTAGGGGGGCCCCCCGTCTTGCAGTACTCTGCTCTCCAGCCTTAACCCTGTTGGTCCAGACTGGAGCACGCACACGTCCGCATCGCCGATCTGCTCCGCGGCCATGGCCGTGTAATCTATCCCTACGTAGACTGGGGCCACTAATGCGCGCGAGAGGCAGTCTGCCACCACGTTGAGTTTACCGGCCACATGCTGAATGTCGGTCGTAAACTCTGAGATCGTGGCCAGCTGTCTCTGCTGCCGGCCTGACCATCGTTCCAAAACCCTGGCCATCGCGTACATTAGCAGCTTGTGGTCCACGAACGCAGTGAAGGTGCGCCCTTCCAGCCAGAACTAGAAGTGACGTATGGCCAGGTGAAGAGCCAGTAACTCTCTGTCGAACGCGCTGTATTTACACTCACTGTTGCACAAAGACCTGCTAAAAAAGGCAAGCGGCTGCCAAGAACCGGCGACGCATTGCTCCACGACAGCCCCTATGGCCACGTCCGAGGCGTCAGTAGTGAGCGCTATCCAAGCTGCCGGGTCTGGGTGTGCCAGTAGTGCAGCGTTTGCCAGGGCTGTTTTAACCTCAGAGAATGCCTTCTTCCGCTCAGGAGTCCAGTCAACTCTGTCCGCTGGTTTCCATTTCTTGAGCGTGGCGTGCAACGGCTGCATGAACTGGGCTGCACGGGGGAGGAAACGGTTATAAAATTTAACCATCCCAAAAAAACTCCTGGAGCGCCCTGATCGTCTGAGGCCGGGGAAAATTCGCAACTGCGTGCACCTTGTCCAGCAAGGGTATTGCTCCCTCTGGTGAGATGCGGTGTCCCAAAAAATCGATCCCCATCACCCCAAATTGGCATTTCGCTGGGTTGATTATTAATCCGTGCTCCTCTAACCTCCGAAAAACCGTCCTGAGGTGGGTTACGTGTTCGTCCTCGGACGCGCTGGCCACCAGGATGTCATCCAGGTAGACGAACACAAACGGAAGATCCCGCAACTCCGCATCCATCATGCGTTGGAATGTCTGTGCCGCGCCTTTTAACCCGAAAGGCATGCATAAAAACTCAAACAGACCAAACAGGGTTATTACTGTCATTTTAGGTATGTCCCCCGCACGTACCGGGACCTGGTGGTAACCATGGACCAGGTCTATTTTAGAAAAAATACGTGCCCCGGCAAAGTAAACTGAAAAATCCTGAATATGGGGGATTGGGTAGCGGTTGTGCGCTGTGGCGTTATTTAATCTGCGGAAATCTCCGCGAGGTCACCACGATCCCTCGGCCTTAGGAACCATATGTAGTGGGGATGCCCATGGGCTGTTTGATCGTCTGATAATGCCCAGCCTTTCCAAGTTGGCAAACTCCTCGCGCGCTATGGCCATTTTAGCTGTGTCCAGTCGCTGAGGTCGTGCGAAAACGGGTGGCCCGGTGGCAATTCCTGGCCCCCGCTGCCGTTACCATCGCTGGCTCCTCGCTTCCGCTGGCCATCTCGCTGGGTTCCGACGCTGCTGCGTTCATTGTGAGGGCTCTGGTGGTGAGGATGATCCGGTCTGCCTCCTGGGCTAGCGCACAGTAGTCACGCGCGGCCAGCAGCGGCAAGTTGGCAAGGACCACTCTGGCCACTGTTGGGAGGTTCCGGAGGAAAAGCTGGGCAAAGAGAAAATGCCCGTCGTCCGTGCCCATCAACACCAACATCTTCTCCATCAGTTCGACCGCCGACCCGTCTCCTAACTCGGAGCGTGTCAGGAGCCTCTCCGCTCTCTCGCAGTCTGAGAGCGTGTAGCGCTGGGTCAGCGCGGTTTTGAGAGCCTCGTATTTGTCGCGGGCTGCGGGCTGTTGGAGCAGGCTCGCTATCTGCTGAGTAGTGTGAGCATCCAGCGCTGCGACCACATAGTAATATCTGCTGGTGTCATCTGCTGTTATTCCCTGGAGCGTGAACTGGGCCTCGGTGTGGAGGAACCAAGACTTCGGGTCGTGCAGCCAAAAGTCTGGTAGCTTGACCGAAACGGCGCACGCATTGCTGGGGCTTCCCGTCCGGGTCATCTCCGGGGTGTTCGCCTCGTGTTACATTATTCGTCAAGGGTCACCAGTGTGGAGAAAGGAATAACCAGACCGAGCTTTCCGAGCAGATGAACTTTATTCACTCTCTCACATCTTCCAGAATCAGAAACATTAACCTCATGTAGTAGGGACTCTCTTTTATATCACAACACTCACACGTCCCTGCTACCCGAGGTCTTGCATTACAGTTCACTCCCCCATGACAATTCCTTTTGTCCCCCAGCCCTTTGATCTCCATGCTCTTCCGTCAGAGGAAACTACTGCATTTCCATGCCTTTCAGTCTGAGATGAATACCACAGCATGGGTCCCCCATACTGTGTCTTTTTAATGAGTGTATGTAAACTTCTGATTTCAATGGTATACTGTGATGTGGGGCCTTTGTTGTTTGTTTTTTTTTTTCCTTAATACTAATATCAAGCATAAGGTATATTTGATACTGAGGTCGGTATATATTCATCAATGAATGGCTTGCATTTATGTATCACCTTTCTAGTCTTACTGACTGTGCAAAACAATCCAGACTCAACAGTCCACATTCACTCAGTTTTTGGTCTATACACCTAAGTTCTTTTGAGTAGAGAAAGAGACACCTATGGCATATTTACTGTGATATCCTACCGTGTAGCAATGATCACACTTGAGTTATTTCTTTGGCTAACTCTGCCGTTTATTCTGCAACACACATAATATGACTGAACATGGATTCTGCGCGGGGTTTTCACACTCTTGTTCTAATGTGTCCCCTTAATAGTAGTGCTGAACAATACAGGTAGTTCCCCCTAGAGGCATGTGCCAGTAATGTTCTATTTTAGACTTGCAGTCTACCACATCCCTCCCCTCTAGATTAAACTACTCTTACTTACACTAGCCAATTACTAGACATCCTGGAACTCCCATTTAACCCTGAACTATCACAGTTACTTTTTAATTTCTTAAACACATGTGTCATACACATAATTTCTTTCTTTCTTTTTTTTTTTTTTTTTTTTTCACATGTATAACACACATAACAGTCTAACTGGGGAATTGGTTTGACTACCGCATCCCAGTGAGGTTCCAGGACGCATTCTTGTCCTGTGGCTGGGGAACTCACTACTGACTAAGTATAGTCCTTCAAGTAGTCTGGAGCTCTCCTAGCTCGCTGAGATCTTCTCACGGCGGGTGAGCCAACTGCAGGTGAAGACTCAGACTGCTCCACTGTTTCGGCTGCTGCAGTGCTGCCCGTAGAATCTGCAGAGACGGTTACCTCAGGTTTCACCTGAAGTGGTGGTTCGTTGATGCTCTCCTCAGGATGGGTGTCAGACAACACCTCTGGTGCCATCGGCAGGGGAATGGAGCTCCTACCATGAACTTGGTCGATGTGTCGCCTCACCACTTGTCCATGACCTAATGTCACCTTGAATGACACAGGGCCTGTTTTTTCTGTTATTTCTCCTGGTACCCAGGCTGGTCCTGAGCCAAAGTTGCGGGTGTAGACCACGTCTCCTTCTCTCAGTATTCTCTCTCTAGCATGCATGTCATGATAACCTTTTTGTTTCTCTTGTTTATCATGCACTTTGTTTCTGAAGTCTGGATGTATTAAGTCAGATGTTGACCTCAACTTTCTTCCCATCCATGGACCTGCGTAGTCAATGTGAATTCTTCTCCATGGTTTATCTGGAACTTCCCAGGGATGTAGTGGGGCTGCTGGAGGACTGTTCCTGTTCTCCTGGCATGCCGCACATGACTTCACAAGCGCCTCCACCTCTGCATCCATGTTGGGCCACCACATGTAGCTCCTCGCCAACGCTTTCATGCGAGTGATGCCAGGGTGTGCTTGGTGTAGTTGTTGCAGTAAGGCATTCCTACCAGGTGGTGGAACAACCACGCGTCCTCCCCACAGGATACAACCTTCCTGGTTGCTGAGCTCATCCTGTCGTCGGGCATAGGGAATGAACTCAGGACTGTTCATCTTCGGCCATCCTCGCAAGATGTATTCTCGCACTCTTGCTAGAACAGGGTCTTTGTCTGTCCACTTCTTTATTTGTTGTGCGTTCACCAGGGGCACGCCGATATCTTCAAACAATAGCACTCTCTCCTCCTCCTCAGGCGTGCTGTCTCTTCCTCCATCCAAGGGTAGCCTACTCATCGCGTCAGCATTCGTATGGTCCCGTCCGGCTTTGTAAACGATGGTGTACTCATACGCTGCTAATGTAACGGCCCATCTCTGAATTCTCTGAGATGTCATCTGGGGTATGGCTCTCATTTCACTGAACAGTGAAATTAGTGGCTTGTGGTCAGTCACTATAACGAACTGTCTCCCGTACAGGTATTTGTGGAATTTTTTTACACCAAATACTACTGCAAGGCCCTCCTTGTCTAGCTGGGAGTAGTTTTTCTCAGCTGCACTAAGAGTTCTTGAGACGAACCCTATGGGTCTCTCTGAGCCATCCTCCATACGATGAGAGAGTACAGCACCCACACCGTAGGGTGATGCGTCACACGCCAGGATGAGTGGTTTGTTTGAATCATAGTGCACTAACACACTACAGGACTGAAGTAGCGCTTTGGACTCTTCAAACGCCTTCTGCTGCTTGACCCCCCATGACCATTTTTCTTCCTTCTTAAGTAAGGTATGTAGTGGTGCCAGCAGCGTGGAGAGCTTTGGGAGGAACCTATGGTAATAGTTCAACAAGCCCAGGTAGGCTTTTAACTCAGTAACATTTTGTGGCTCAGGCGCCTCCGCAATGGCTTCCACTTTGTCTGTTAGAGGGTGTAGACCACTGGCGTTGATCTTGTGGCCTAGGAACACCACCTCTTTTCCCATGAACTCACACTTGCTTCTTTTCAACCTCAGACCGCTTTTCTCCAACCGTTGAAGCACTTCCTCCAGCGTTTTCAGATGTTCTTGTTCATTTGGTCCTGTACAAAGGATGTCATCCAAATAAACGGCAACATTCGGAATTCCACCTAGGATGCCCTCCATAGTTCTCTGGAATATAGCAGGACTGGAAGCTACTCCAAATGGTAAGCGTGTGTAGGTATATAAGCCTTTGTGTGTATTGATGGTTACATACTTTCTTGATTCTTCTTCCAGGACTACTTGTTGGTAGGCGTGACTCATGTCTAATTTCGTGAAGTGTCGGCCGCCATTCAGCTGTGCGAAGAGGTCCTCCACTTTAGGAATTGGATACTGATCCACCCGTGATGCTCGATTGACAGTGAGTTTGTAATCTCCACATATTCTAATGGAGCCATCCGGCTTTCTCACTGGGACTATGGGCGCCGCCCATTCTGCAACCTGCACTGGCTCAATGATCTTGTCATCCAGCAGCCTCTGTAGCTCGCTTTCGACCAGTGGCTTGACTGCATAGGGCACCGGTCGGGGTTTGCAGAATCGTGGTTGGGCCTCCTTGTCCACATTAATCTTTGCAGTGACACCTTTTAGCTGTCCTAAGCCTTCTTTGAACACCTCAGCGTGTCTTTCGAGGATCTCCTCCAGCTGCAATTTGGGCTGAGATTCCACTTTATTCACCAACTGATCCATCATGGCCAGTTCTTGTAGCCAACTTCGCCCTAGTAGATTTGGTCCTTCGCTCCCAACTACTACTACAGGTAAGTCCTTTTCTTTGTTTTCGTGCTGCACCTTCACTTGTGCCATGCCTAGCACGTCTAGCTTCTCTCCTGTGTACGTTTTTAATTTTAATGAACAGGGATTTAATTCTGCTGTGTCTGTTTTCTTCCACAGTTGTGTATATTGCTGTTTACTTAATATGGTTACTCCACAGCCTGTATCAACTTCAAATGTTACTTTCATTCCATTAACATTCATGGTACGCGTGATGGGCGCTACCTTGGTCAGCTCCTCTGACGTGTTGTAAATTGTGTGAAAACCCATGTCTTCTGTATCACTTTCTCCCTCCCCTCTCAGTTGATTCGCTCGCTGTTCCTTTCCTGGGCCCTTGTTTTCATACTTTTGCCCATTAACTGTCGCTTTCAGCACCTGTGCGCTGTCCACCTTTATTCTACATGCTTTCTTAATGTGCCCTCGCTTGCCACAATTATGACACAGCTCAGTGGCAAATTTGCACTCGGCGGCATTGTGCTGGCCTTTGCAGCGATAACAACTGGGGAATTTGTGCTGAGTTTTGTCAGTCAACACTTTGCGGACACCTACTTGGGTCTTAGGCACACGAACATGCGTTGCTGTGTCCTCTGTTAGCTTCCCTTGCATCTCTCTCACATCTTTAGATGCTGTTTCCATCGCTTGGCATAATTCCAAAGCCTTCGCAAAAGTGAGTTTTGTTTCAGATAAAAGTCGCCGTTGCATTCGGTCATCATTCACTCCACACACAAGTCTGTCTCTTAACATTTCTTCCAATGAGTCTTTGTAATCACAGTGCAGTGTTAATTTCCTCAATTCTGCCACATACTCTGCTATGGACTCAGTGTTCCTCCTTATGCGTGAATTAAATTTGAATCGTTGCACTATTTCACTTGGTTTGGGGCTGAAGTGCTTCTGAAGCTCCGCAGTAAGCTGGTCGTACGTTTTATCTTTCGGTAATGCAGGGCTTATTAAATTTCTCAACAAGCTGTAAGTAGTTGCACCAACTCCACTCAACAGTACAGCCTTCCTTTTGTCTGGCTCCTCAATGTCATTAGCTTGGAAGAAAAAGTCCAACATTTCACCATATTCTTCCCATGACTGAGTCGAGTTATCAAAAGGGGTTACCGTTCCGATTACAGCCGCCATTGCTCGTCGTGGTGGGGAAACCTCGTTTTTCCTCCTCTGAACTTGCACTCGAACTACTGGAGTCACTTGAGTTCGCCACACTCGCAATGTTCTCTGTTTCTCGCCGCTGATTTTTTTCTTTTAATCCTCGTCGCCAATTGTGTGATATCCTACCGTGTAGCAATGATCACACTTGAGTTATTTCTTTGGCTAACTCTGCCGTTTATTCTGCAACACACATAATATGACTGAACATGGATTCTGCGCGGGGTTTTCACACTCTTGTTCTAATGTGTCCCCTTAATAGTAGTGCTGAACAATACAGGTAGTTCCCCCTAGAGGCATGTGCCAGTAATGTTCTATTTTAGACTTGCAGTCTACCACATTTACACTAAACAATTCACCAAGCACAGCTATGGGCTCTGGAAGGAACCAACTGTCCATATGATTCCACAGACAATTCGGTGTCTGCAAGTTCTGCCACCTGCAGGATGTATAAGGTACACACAGACAGACCCCTAGTGAACAGGGGATTCAAACCTTCTACCTTTGAGGTGAAGTATTAGCACTATATCACTGTTTCATGATGTACAAGTAACAATGTAAAAATAGCCCCTTTGAACCTATAGCATCGCCATCAGACTCAGTGCTGGCCCTTGGCATAGGCCATAGGTCGTCGAGGGTGCCACCTGCTGTGAAATTTCAGTTAAGCTCCTCCCCTTGGAAAAAAGGCAAGGTTAGAATGAACGTTTTTGGTCACATACCTATAACAGATCTGCAGTGATGAGCCAGTCAGGGCATAAGGCCTCTTTTTGGCCTGATTGGCGTTAACCTCCAGGGCCAGTTAGCATCTTTGAACAGCTGCTTTGAAAACTTTACATAAATTAAGATGAGTTTTACCATTAAACTGCTTTTAAGAACCAGTGCAGTTTCAGTCATTATCCTGAGCCACCGTGCATACAACTGGGCATGTCCTTTAAATAGCAGGTCTTTATTTTTTTAACAGGATTTATGGTGGTACCCTAATCTCGCTGCCTTGGGCACCAAAATGGCCAGGGCCAGTCCTGATCAGACTGGTCTAATCACTTAGCTCATGACGCTTCCTGTAGTAACATATCATCACTTCCTGTATTGCTGTCTGTGTGGTTTGCTCTGTGGTTAGCTCTCCTCAATCTCCTGAGGATTATTGCCTTTAATTGTATTTTAATCACTTTTTTCCATCTACCGTCAGCTCACACTTCTGTTTAACAAGCCTCTTGCACCTGTGTGCATACTCAGTGTCATCTAATCACCCCCTTCAGCCTTCTGTTCACCTTTCATCGGTGTTTGTGTTAGCTTCGGGTTAGCCACTAGCTATGGCTACTATCTCTCCTTCCCCTTCTCCTCTGGTGTGCTCTCTCTGTCAGATGTTTAGCTATACCTCTGCCTCTTTTAGTGATAACTGTAAATGTAATAAATGTTGTCTTTTTGAGGCACTCGAGGCGAGGTTGTCTGATTTGGAATCCCGGCTCCGCTGCATTGAAACACCGTCTGTGCCAGTTAATAATGGCGGATGCCCCTTAGCTGCAGCAGAGCTCCCTAGCATAGGGCGGCGTGCAAGCAGTTCTCCAGTTACGACCTCTCCTGAGCAGCGAGGAGAGAATGGGTGGGTGACGGTGAGAAGGAAGCTTAGCCGCAAGCCTTTGGTACACCACCAACCTGTTCATGTTTCTAATCGCTTTTCCCCACTCAGCGACACACCCGCTGAGGAAAAATCTCTGATCAATGGCAACTCTGTAGTCAGAAATGTGAACCTAGAGACTCCAGCGGCCATAGTCAAATGCATTCCTAGGGCCAGAGCAGGCGACATTGAGTCAAATTTGAAAATGCTGGCTAAAAATAACTGTAAATACTCCACAACTGTTATCCACACCGGCATTAACGACATCCGACTCCAGCAGTCAGAAGTCACAAAACTTAATGTGGAATCAGTGTGTAACTTTGCCAAAACAATGTCTGCCACTGTAGTATTCTCTGGGCCCCTCCCCAATCTGACCAGTGATGACATGTTTAGCAGCTTGTCATCCAACCACTGGCTGTCTGTGTGGTGTCCTGCAAACAATGTGGGCTACATAGACAATTGGAACTCATTTTGGTGAAAACCTGGTTTTATTAGGTGACACGGCATCCATCCCACTTTGGATGGTGTGTCTCATTTATCTAACAATCTGGCATCATTTTTATCCAAATTTCCAAAACCTTAACAACTCAGAGTTGGGACCAGGAAGCACAGTCGCAGTCTAACACGCCTCTCTGCAGCTCCTCTTCATCTGCCACCCCTCAACTTAGCCTCTGTCTTCCCCATCAGAGAATCATTGTCTGCTCCCTCCGAAGTAAATAAAAATATAAAATATAAGCGATTATATATTATATATCATCAAAGTGATTAAACAAAAAGTTGGTACAAATCAAATTAAACATGAAGCCTCTAAATTGAATGATTTGGCCTCTGTTCCTCCTCATAATTTAAAAATTAAATGTGGTTTGTTAAATATTAGGTCTCTAACTTCGTCTCAGACGAATAGTAAAAAAAAGGGTGTTTGGTGGCTAAAGACGCTGCTGGATCGTCACTTCCTTGTGGTAACGTATCGTCACTTCCTGTTTTGCTGTCTGCCTGTGTGGTTGCTCTCCAGCCATTAGCTATGGCTATTAGCTCTCTTTCTTCTCCTCCTCTGGTGTGCTCTCTCTGTCAGATGTTTAGCTACACCTCTGCCTCTTTTAGTGATAACGGTAAATGTAATAAATGTTATCTTTTTGAGGCGCTCGAGGCGAGGTTGTCTGATTTGGAATCCCGGCTCCGCTGCATTGAAACACCGTCTGCGCCAGTTAATCTTGACGGACGCCCATTAGCTGCAGCGGAGCTAGCTAGCTTAGGCCCCCCTGTCAGCGGTCCCTCGGCTCTCCTCAGCAGCGAGGAGACTGGGTGGGTGACGGTGAGAAGGAAGCCTAATCACAAAGCCCCGGTTAGTATTCTCTGGGCCCCTCCCCAATCTGACCAGTGATGACATGTTTAGCCGCTCGTCATCCTTGAACCGCTGGCTGTCTGTGTGGTGTCCTAAAAATGACGTGGGCTACATTGACAATTGGAGTTCTTTTTGGGGAAAACCTGGTCTTATGAGACGAGACAGCATTCATCCCACTTTGGATGGTGCTTCTCATTTATCTAACAATCTGGCATCTTTTTTATCCAAATTTCCAAAACCCTGACTACTCAGAGTTGGGACCAGGAAGCAGAGTCGCAGTCTTACACGCCTCTCTGCAGCTCCTCTTCATCCGCCACCCCTCAGCTTAGCCCCTGACTTCCCCATCAGAGAATCGTTGTCTGCTCCCTCCAAAGTGAATAAAAATATAATGTATAAGCATCCCAAAGTGATAAAGCAAAATATTGGTAAAACTCAAATTAAACATAAAGCCTCTAAATTGAATGATTTGGCCTCTGTTCCTCCTCATAATTTAAAAATTAAATGTGGTTTATTAAATATTAGGTCTCTAACTCCCAAGTCTCTGTTAGTCCATGATCTGTTAATTGATCATCAGATTGATTTAATTTCCCTTACAGAGACTTGGTTAGGGCAAGAGGATTATGTTGGTTTAAATGAATCAACTCCCTCTGGTTATTTAAACTGTCAAAATCCCAGATGTTCTGGTCGTGGAGGAGGAGTAGCAACAATTTACCATTCCAAATTACTAGTTAATGTAAAGCAAAAAACATGTTATAATTCCTTTGAGGGCCTGGTCCTCAGTATTGGGCACTTTAGCAATTTTAGGTTAAACCCAATTTTATTTGCCATAGTTTATCGTCCCCCATCAACCTACTCAGAATTTTTATCCGAATTTGCTGATTTCTTAGCTGATTTAGTGCTGAAATCTGATAGAATAATTATAGTAGGGGACTTTAATATACATGTGGATGTAGATAGTGACTGCCTTAATGTGGCTTTTAATTCAATATTAGACTCGATTGGGTTTTCTCAGAAAGTAGGAAATTCTACTCATTACCTCCACCATACATTGGACCTTGTTCTGACATATGGCATAGAAATAAGAAAATCTTGTAGTGTCTCCTCATAACCCTGTACTGTCAGACCATTGTCTGTTAACCTTTGATTTTACTATTTCTGACTATTTGGCTCCTAAAGAAAAATATTATTACAGTAGATGCCTCTCAGATGATGCTGTTTCCAAATTTATGCAGATTGTTTCCTCTATGCCATGTGTCAACACAACGGAAATAAGCTATAGACAGCTTGCTCCTTCTGTAATTGATAACATGGTGGATAGTGTTTCAGCTTCTCTGCATCAGGCTCTAGACTTGGTGGCCCCCTTAAAAAAGAAAAAGTCTAATCAGAGATTTCTAACTCCTTGGTTCAACACAGAAACTCGTAGCTTAAAACAGAAGACTCGTCAATTAGAAAGAAAATGGCGCTCTACTAATTTAGATGAAATCTATTTAGCTTGGAGAAATCATCTTTAATTTATAAAAAATCTCTTAGAAAAGCTAGAACAAGTTATTACTCTGCATTAATAGAAGAGAACAAGAATAATCCCAGGTTTCCACTCTACAAGAAGGGACAGCGCAGGCTGTTCCTGCTGAGGAGACTCAGGTCTTTTGGTGTACAAGGGGCGCTGCTGAAGTCATTCTATGACACGGTGGTGGCATCAGCCATCACTTTTGGAGTGGTCTGCTGGGGCAGTGGCATTACTGCAGCCGATAGGAAGAGACTGAACAAACTGATTAAGAAAGCTAGCTCTGTCCTGGGGCAACGCCTTGATCCGATGGAGGAGATAGGAGAGAGAAGGACGGTGGCTAAACTGTCATCTCTGCTGGAGTCCGAGTTCCACCCTATGCAGGACATACTGGATGCACTGAGGAGCTCATTTAGCAGCAGACTACATCATCCCAGGTGCACAACCGAGAGGTTTCGTAGGTCCTTCCTACCAACGGCTGTCAGACTGTACAACCTAAGCAGGGCTGCTCGCAGAGATAGCAAAAAGACGTAACAAACTAATAGTTTTTGAATGCAAAAGATGCAATAGACTTACACAATGGTCCTCTCCGGCATACAACTAGGAACATACCGGTCGCTATGGAGGGTGAGAATATGTATGGGCACATAATCATACCATGTAGGATAACTAAATAGACGGTTATGCTGTTTCATCCCACCTAGCTACAATGCTCTGCACTGGGTGTGTTTATATTTATATATCTATATATTTATTCCATCTAGCTACAATGCTCCGCACTGTGTTTTTATATATCTACATATTATTCCATCTAGCTACATTGCTCCGCACTGTGTGTGTTTATATACTTGCATATTTATTCCACCTAGCTGCAATGCTCCATACTGTGGGTGTTTATATATTTACATATTTATTCCATCTAGCTACAATGCTCTGCACTGTGTGTTCATATATTCATATATTTATTCCATCCAGCTACAATGCTCTGCACTGTGTGTCTGTGTGTGTGTGTGTGTATATATATATTTTATAGTAATATGTACATATGTATATTAGCTGCTCTTGCTTGCTTGTTTTTTTTCTTGCCTTCTGATTGTTGCTCTGAGTGTTGCTATCCCTGTGCTGTTGCAATCCTGGAATTTCCCCGTTGTGGGACTAATAAAGGCTTATCTTATCTTATCTTATCTTTCTTTTCAGTACTGTAGCCAGGTTGACAAAGAGTCAGGACTCTGTCAATGCTAGCATTCCCTTAGAGCTTACTAGTCAGGACTTTATGAACTTTTTCAATAATAAAATTTCATCCATCAGAGATAAAATCAATCAGATTCTTCCAACAGTTAACTTAAATACTGTAACTACTACAACTCCTTCTTTTGATGTCTGTCTTGATGAGTTTACTCCAATCGACCTTTGTGAGTTAGACAAAATAGTTTCTTCATCCAAACCTTCAACTTGTCTTTTGGACCCTATTCCTACCAGGTTATTTAAAGAGGTCTTCCCACTTATTGGTAGCTTTATTCTTCATATAATCAATTCTTCATTAACTTTAGGCCATGTACCGCAGGCTTTTAAAACGGCTGTAATTAAACCCTTACTCAAAAAGCCAACGCTAGATCCAGGAGCTTTAGCTAACTATAGACCAATCTCTAATCTCCCTTTCATTTCAAAAATCTTAGAAAGAGTAGTTGCTACGCAATTATTTGACCACCTGCAGGGAAATGGTTTACTTGAAGAGTTTCAGTCTGGGTTTAGAATCCATCATAGTACTGAAACAGCCTTAGTGAAGGTCACTAACGACCTCCTCATTGCATCTGATAATGGACTTGTTTCTGTACTTGTCCTTTTAGACCTTAGTGCAGCTTTTGATACTATCGATCATAATATTCTACTTGATAGATTAGAACACTATGTTGGACTTAATGGAACTTCGTTGCAGTGGTTTAGATCTTATTTATCTGATAGGTTCCAGTTTGTTCATGTCAATATTGAGTTTTCTTTCAACTCAAAGCCTAGTCATGGAGTTCCACAGAGATCTGTGCTAGGCCCTACTCTTTTTAGTTTATATATGCTTCCATTAGGCAACATTATTAGGAAGCACTGTATACATTTTCATTGTTATGCAGATGACACACACACTGGCTTCACCTGCCAGTGAAGCCAGATGATAGTAATCAATTAGCAAAGTTAGAAGCCTGTCTTAAGGAAATCAAAGCTTGGATGACTATAAATTCAGATAAGACTGAAGTCATTCTTGTTGGTCCAAAAAAACTTAGAAATACCTTTCCAAATCAAACTCTTAGTTTGGATGTGGTTACTCTTTCTCTGAATAGTTCTGTGAGCAACCTTGGAGCTATTTTTGATCAGGATCTGTTTTTCAATTCACATATTAAATTCGTTTCCAAGACTGCCTTCTATCGTTTGCGTAATATTGGCAAGATTAGGAGCATCTTGTCTCAGAGCGATGCTGAGAAACTGATCCACACTTTTGTTAGCTCGAGATTAGATTATTGTAACTCTCTATTATCAGGTTGTTCTAAAACATCTTTAAAAAGTCCAGCTGATCCAAACTGCTGCAGCAAGAGTTTTAACAGGTACTAGAAAGAGAGATCATATCTCTGCAGTTCTGGCCTCCCTTCATTGGCTTCCCATAGAGTTTAGAATTAAGTTTAAATCCTTCTTCTCACTTACCAAGTTCTAAATAATAAGGCCCTTTTTATTTAAAAGATCTGATACTACCCTATTATCCTAACAGAGCACTACGCTCCCAAAATGCAAGATTACTTGTAATACCTAAAATCTCCAAAAGTGCAATGGGAGGCAGCGCCTTCAGTTATCAGGATCCTTTCCTGTGGAACCAGCTGCCAATCTGGAGTTGGGATATTGTTATTTTCTTTTAATTTCAGTCACCCTAATGGACATCCTTGTTTCCACCTGGTTGTCTAATCCACAGTCGATACTATATCTTGCATCATTCTGGCTTATTTTGTCATATTGTTATATTTTCGCCATGATGCTACATGGAAACATTAGCATGTCTTGGGCTAGACAGTCGGCATCATCTGCATTAGGAGCTTGTCTTATCAGGGAGGAGGTGTCAGACAGGCTACCTGGATATAGACTGGATAAAGACTCATAGATTGAGTCCCCATCATGCTGTTTGCTCTCTACGTTTCTGTTCTTCTCATCTTCTCTATCCCCTCACCCCCCAGCCAGTCGCAGCAGATGACTGCCCCTCCCTGAGCCTGGTTCTGCTGGAGGTTTCTTCCTGTTAAAAGGGAGTTTTTCCTCTCCACCGTCACCAAGCGCTTGCTCACAGGGGATCGCCTGATTGCTGGGGTATTTCTGCAATTGTGGGGGATTCCCCTACAGTTGAAAGTGCTATGAGATGACTGTTGTTGTGAAATGGCTCCATTTAAATAAAGCTGAATTGAATTGAATTGAATGATAGTTTCTTCTTCTCTTAGCTTTCTATCCAGTAAAATAGAATTAGTGCACCTTAAAGCTGGTAGGAATGATCTCTTGTCCTGTCGTCTAGCTTGTTTCCATGACTACAGCACATTATGTTTTTCTTCCTACTGGAGTTTAACCATCTCTTATCTGGCTCTGCCCCACCTCCCCCCCAGGCTCATTCACCCCCAGCCATCATTAAAATTTACACAAAAAAACATTAAATATTTTCCTTTACTTTTATGGGATCTAAAATATTTGAAAGTTTACTTTTGTAATTGCATTATGAATAATAAATGAAAATGTTCACAATATTCCTTTCTGAGTTGCACCAGTTCAAGATAAAAATATTAGATAGGAAATGAGAATAATAGTCCACTTCAAGTTATATTATCACTGTACTGTTCACTAAACCACTTACGAAAAGTTTTAAGAACACCAGAGGCAGTATCTTTCTGCAGTACCTTGACTGAGGTCTCAGGCAGATAGTGGGGGTTGCGCAGCTTGGTGGTGATGTAGAAGTGAAAGTCAGGAGCATATTCAATGGTTGAGCCTCCCAAACGGATATACATGGCACCTCCCTGTTTGAAGGTCTGTTTAAGGAGCAAAGGCTCCAAGATCAGATCCAGCTCCTCACCAATGTTCTCCAGCAACACTGAAAGAAAATATTAACTTCTTTCTTTTTTCTTTCATCAAAGAAACATATTACACACACATGACAATCAAACACACATTTTCTACTGCAAACAACATTCTTGCCTCAACAAATAAAACACAATTTGAAGTAGTCTGAAAAGTTAAGTCAGGCCACAACTGTAGTTAAGACAATGTTGTTACCACAGCTCCTCTCTCTATCACTGCCCTGGTTTCGAAACTCTTTACAGCACCACATAGCCAGTCTGGCAGCTCTGCAGGCCATCGTGCAGCTATTCCAAAATCCAGGACTAATATGTTTTTCCTCTATTTTTAAATATAATGTATTTTAAATTTGTATGAAGAACAGCTAATACTGTATTTGCATTCAAGTCTGGTCTTAATTACAAAAATATTTCCTTGTAATAAGAATCCAAACTGACGTTTAAGATTAAACATTTTTCGATTAAGGATTTGGTCTAAATTGCTTTTAAAAATTTAATAGGGCCCTTTAAAAACCAGACCGTCAATGACAGAGTAGCTCATTCTGGCCTGACAAAATCTAGCACAGCCTAGATACAGACCCATCTAGGGTGTGCATAAAATCAAGGTTAGTGGCCTAGGAGGAGTAACGTTTTTTTGTGAAATCATAAATGTCCAGATCTTCTGAACTTTGACAATGGCCTTGACATTGATCTCAACCTGGATGCACAAGTACCTGAGGTTCATTGTGAGTGAGCTTTTTGAGAATCCAGGAAATTGCTGAGGAGTAGTGATTTTTCTAAAATCATGAAAGTGTCCAGCTCTCCTGACTTCTGACCTTGACATTGACCCCAGTTACATGGTCACAGTAAACTGACTACTGGGAATGAAAGCACCATGGTGCTGATGCCTCGGTGCCTGAGCCTTGGTGGAGGTATGCATTCTCGGATCCTCACCAAAATGTTATGGCTTCCTCTCTATCCCAAGGACCACCTCTGGTAAAAATTTCATCCAAATCCATCCAGTAGTTTTGAAGTATATATGCATGTGCAGTAAAAATAATCTGCAGTTCACATGCCCATACTGTTGGTGGCAGCCAAGTGCCATCAACCTGATTTGAACAGCTGCAATCCAAACAAAAGAAGAGCACAGTGGCAGACGTTTTAAATGGTGGAAGCGATGGAGGTACGTGAATACAATGACAATCAAGTTGAGCAGGAGCTTTTGCTCTTTAGTGGCAGAAGAAGAAAACAGACGGGCAAAAAGATGGACATTTGTTCATCCAGTACTGGCAGATTTCTCAGTGCTTTCCTGTGGCGGGAGTTTCTGGGCACATGCGGAGTTCACTGCAACCATTTGCGGGCGAGGAACGTTGGGACTTGAAGTTCTTGACGAGTTTTTAATTAATTTTACCTCGTCTTTCCTCTGCAAAACTAAACAGCAAAACCAGTGTGAATACAATTGATGTGATGAATAAATGTTGTAGTTGCTGAATATGTTTTTTTAAGTAACCGCTATTTTATAACAGTTCAGCTACACATGGTGTAAAAAATTGTGGTGTGTTGTGCTGTACAGTCGCACTGCCACCTCTAATGTCCCAGCATAGTTATTACAATACCTTTTCCCCTAGCTTCATTGGCATTTAAAGGTGAGTTAAATTTGTGTTTATTTCAAAAACAAAGCCTTATCTTGGAATTCTGGCAAATTAAAAGTCGAGAAAATATGGCGATACAATGATACAAGCCTTTAGTTCCACTTAATTTTGACTGGGCAAACTGAAACAGAGAGGCGGACAGACAGACAGATACACACACACATCCACACACAGACGCATTGACTGATTACTGTATGCCTCTCCATTTCACCGAGGCATTATAAACTGGTAATGGCAATAATCAGTTTTGTCATGTCTACATGCACTGAATAAACGGATTATTGATAGATAGATAGATAGATAGATTAGTTTATTTGACAGGGACAGTGCAATAAACATAGACAATTAATCAATGACAATCAATCTGATGTGTTGCACATGGAGTGTATAGCTATTAGCTAATTGGAGGGTAAACCACTTATTGACCCCAGTTACATGGCCTTTACCTGTTTACATATCCACTTGAATAATCAGATAACACCAGAAATCTAATCATAACCGGTTTATTTGTGTGCATGTAAACATGATCAGTGACCTTGAGCACAACCTGGATGCAGACCCACCTGAGGATTACTGTGAGTATGGCAAGCATCACCACAATTTTGTTTGAGGGGTAGTGATTATTCTGAAATCACATAAGTGCCCAGATCTCTTGACCTTTGACTTTGAGCACAACTTGGTTGCAGACCTACCTGAGGATCATTGTGAGCTGAGTTTGGTGAGCATCAGGGCAAATGCCTAGGAGGAGTAGTGATTCCCCTGAAATGTGGACGGATGGAAGACGCCACATCATAGCATTAGCTCCTTTTGGCTTTGCTAGAATGGGTGAAAAATGATTCAGCTACAGTTCTTGCCTAAACTGAAATATCTTTCAGTACTAGAGATTTTAAGTAAAAGTAAGTAAGTAAAATTTATTTATATAGCACTTGTCACAGAAAGGATCACAAAGTGCTGCACAATAAAATAAAACACAACATCACAAATACAATAATAAAGGCATAAAAACTTTAAAAAACATAAAAAACAAATTAAACTAAAAATCCTGTTTAAACAGCAGTGTCTTCAGCTGCTTTTTAAAAGCCTCAATAGAGTCTACTAAGCACAAAGACAATGGTAGAGCATTCCACAATTTTGGTGCCACTGCCTGAAAGGCTCTATCACCTCGAGTTTTAAAATGGGTTCGAGGGACAGCCAGTAAAAGTTGATCCGAGGATCTGAAAGACCGCGAGGGATTATACACATTAAGCAGCTCAGTGATATATTTAGGGGCCTGATCATGAATAACTCTAAAAACAAGAACTAAAATTTTAAACTGAATCCTAAAACCAACTGGGAGCCAGTGAAGTGCTGCCAAAACCGATGTAATGTGAGCCCTTTTCTTAGTGTGAGTTAAAAGTCTGGCAGCCGAATTTTGAACAACCTGGAGGCGTTGAAGGTCCTTTTGGCTCAGACAAGTAAAAAGACTATTACAATAGTCTAAGTGAGAAGAAATAAAAGCATGAATAATCATCTCAAGATCCGCCTTTGACACCAGGGTTCTCAACTTAGAAATATTCTTCAGATGAAAGAAACAATTTCTAACTAATAGCTAATAACTAATCTCTTCTCTTCACTTCTGCCCTCCAAAGAGAGCAGACGCTTTTCTTCCAGCTCCGGCTCCTTATCTCTCTCCTCCCCTAACTGACTGGATCCCAGCTTGCTATTGTCTGTCTGCGTGTCTCTACTGCTGATTATCAAATGAAATTATGGATTTAATAAGCTGGGCTTTGAACGCAATTGACACTGTTTTTTCAACGAGAAATTCTGGCCCGGGGGAGCCGATTTGTCCCGCAGGTACAGCTGCCGCGGGTTATTTGAAGGACACAAGTAATTGGAAACTCTTGCGCCTGTGTGATCTCTCTATCGAAGATGTTGAAGATTTATACCTCTTCGTAGCAATGGTCATCGGAATTCTACTGATTGGATCTGGGATTGTTCTGGTGTACTGCAAATTGAAGAAGATGGATGGAGCCTGTCAAAAAGCGGACCCGGCGAGGCTTAACCATCAAATTGACCAACTGGGCAGGACTCTGACAGCGGCTAATGGAGAACTGTCTAGGAAAATGGATTACATCACGATCACACTGAGAGCCGTCCATGATAATTTCAACGTCCAACCATGAAGGATTTGAGCACTGAATCTGTAAGAGAATATAAAGTTTTTTCTCTGAAGTCAGTGCTATTCGACCTGATTCAACCTGTCCTCAGCTCACAGTCCTCCAGATTATCTTCAGTTTTACTTGTTTTCATAACATGGCGGGCAGCATTTGACTCTCAAGGACAGCCAGCTGTCTGGCAAACCATTCCATCTGCCGTGCCAAGGACACGCGCCTTTGCCCAGACGGTAGACAAAACATCTGCTGCTGAAGAGACTTTGTTGTCCTTAACTGATATCAACACCCTCACTCCACACCTTCACTCACACTGACTCACTATACTGACGTGAAGATTACTCATTCACTGCTCTCTTTGTGTCATTGTATGGATTCTATCGTCTGCTAATTGTGCATTGAGAGTTTTTTTCTTGTAATCATAATATTGATCATATATATGAACTGTATTCTGACAAACAATGCTTTTTTTTCTCTCTCCTATTGTGTTTTTCCCCTTTTTCTCCCCCATTGCTTCCTGTTCCCATTCTGCTGACAGGCGCGTCACTGACG
Organism: Pholidichthys leucotaenia; assembly: GCA_020510985.1. Classification (NCBI taxonomy): domain Eukaryota; kingdom Metazoa; phylum Chordata; class Actinopteri; order Cichliformes; family Pholidichthyidae; genus Pholidichthys; species Pholidichthys leucotaenia. Next base: position 155,012,415 of record CM035841.1, read on the forward strand.
CTGCCGCGTCACTGAAAATGTCAACTATGTCGTTCTCAGTGTCAAGTCAAATCCCTCGTATATTTATCAGTTATTTACTGTGAATGTACTTGGCAATAAATCTTTTTCTGAGTTCTGAGTTCTGAATGTGGTGCTCAAAAGACACAGCCGAGTCAAAACTGACACCAAAATTCCGAAGACTTGCCTGGACAGAGGAAGCTAGTGTACCCATGTGGTGCTTAATAAGCGGGATCTTGTTTTCAGGAGCGATAATTAATGTCTCTGTCTTGTCTGAGTTAAGCTGTAAAAAGTTTGCACTTAACCGATGTTTGATGTTAGACAAGCAGTTAGTTCAAGATGATATCATGTAAAACTCAGACTTTTTAAAAGAGCAATACAACTGAATATCATCAGCATAGAGATGACAAGAAATATCATTGAACTGGCTAATTATCTGTCCCAGTGGCAAAATGTAAATTAGAAATAAAATGGGTCCTAGAACTGATCCTTGCGGTACCCCACATGAATACTGTGCTATTTCAGAAAGGATCTGATTCACGGACACATTAAAGGTTCTTCCGGAGAGATATGATGAAAACCATTTTAAAACAGAACCAGACAACCCTAGCTCTTTGAGTCTGTTGATCATTATACAGTCATCAACAGTATCAAAGGCAGAAGAAAGATCCAATAAAACCAAAACTGTGTATTTACCAGTGTCAGCCGCCATCATGTCACTGGAGACTCTGACTAAAGCTGTTTCGGTAGAATGATTTTTCCGAAAGCCCAACTGAAATTTATCCATGATATTACAATTTGCCAAAAATGACATAAGCTGCTCAGCCACTCCCTTTTCCAGAATTTTTGATATGAAAGGGAACCTCACCAGCTGAAAGTGAAATGTTTATAAGTTCAACAACTGAAGGACCAATTGACTCAAAAACTGCTAAAAACAGCTTAGTAGGGAGAACATCAGCAGGGGAAGAGGAGGGTTTCATCTTCTGCAGCAGAGCTGTGATGTCCTGAAGGGTCACTGGGTTAAAAGTGGACCAAGTACAAGGTGAGGGCATAACACTGGCACAGTTAAAAGAAGATGATGGCAAAATGTTTTCCCTAATATCTCTGATCTTATCAACAAAGAAATTAAGAAATTTGTTACTGTCTGCTTTACAGAATACAGGAATTAGAGGGGCAGCAGGTGAGACAAGAGTGTCAATTGTGTCAAATAAAACTCTAGGATTTTTCTTATATGTGAAAATTATTTTTGAAAAATACTGATTCCTGGCACCCCTCAGCATGTCATTTAAGGAGACTCTCAGTTCTCTTAGATGGAGTCTGTGAACCTTCAACTGGGTGGATTTCCATAAACGTTCTACCTTACGACAGTTTCTTCTAAAGGATTGAATGAAGTCATTTATCCAGGGATAACGCTTTTTAGGAGAAGCAAAGATAGATTTCACTGGTGCCACTTTGTCTAAAATAGCCATACAATGGCAGTTAAATGTCTGAGTGAAGGCATCAGGATCTTTAATTCCCATCAGTAAGTGTGGCTCAAACAAAGCAGAGAAGTTATTTGCTGCCTTTTGGTTAATAATCTGCCTTTTTGCTGCCATTTTCCGAGGGGGAGGATTCACAGGGAAGTTAACATTAAAAAGCACACAGCTGTGATCACTGATCAGGAAGTCATCCACACACACATTTTCAATATTCAAGCCCAAAGAAAAAAACAAGGTCCAAGGTATGACCCTTAGCGTGTGTAGGGCCCGAAACATGCTGGATGAGGTTATAAAAATGAGTGATGGATAAAAAGTCAACAGTTGTGTTACATGTAACATCATCAATGTGAATGTTAAAATCACCAATAATTAAAACCCTCTCCAATTTAATAAGAGAAGATAAAAAGTCTGTAAAATCCGTAAGAAAGACACTTGCAGGACCAGGAGGACGGTAAATTAAAACACAATAAAAGGCATTAAAGGTCCCGACTTTTATTATCTGAGACTCAAAGGAGGAGAAGGGCTCAGAGTTTACCAGTCTCCACAGCTGTCCCAGTATACAACAGCAAGTCCTCCACCACGTCGCCCAACCCGGGGAGTCTCAATAACAGAGCAGCCAGGGGAACAGACCTCTTTCAGGTGGAAAAACTCATTTTCTCTCTGCCACATTTCCACCAGGAACATAAAATCCATATCTTCTCTCAAGAAAAGTTCATTAAGAGTGAGGGATGTGTTAGAAATAGAGCGAGCGTTAAGCAATGCCATTCGGATGGGTGATGGCTCAGCTATGCTCACAGCTTATCGGAGTGAAACTGACAGCAAGCACCTGACATAGTCACGTGACTTCCAGCTGCGGCGGGTGGTCAGTCTCTGGTCAGGCAGGACGGATCGAGACCCTGGAGGCAAAACCATGATCCCGTCCACAAGCGTCCTGGACATAAGTGTTTGTGAGATGGGAGAGCAATCCAGCAGCTGCAGAGGAGCATCCATAGTCACGTCCTGGATGGGAACCTGCAGCAGACACCGGGCGCATTCACGGTGACCAAACCAGGAACCCTCAGTCCAGAGGGCTTGTCTCCTCTTAGCTTGACAGCCAGCTCTGCAACCCCGTCTCCTGGGCTTCTTCCCAGGCTTACCAGGACGCCAACTCGTGAAGAGAAGCCGGTACTCAGGTGAGGAGGGAGAACACACAAACAGGGGCAGAAAAGTTTGTCTGTAGTCCTCCCAAGAGTCAAATGATCTTTCCATAGACAGTTTAATCCAGTACAACGACTGATGATCATATCTCAGTGTAGCAAAGACACTTTCATTTAGTGATAAGGTTGATATAACAACAGCAATGACAAACAGCCATTGATGACACAGACGAAGTGAGGCAGTAGCCAGGCCAAACACAGGTGCCATCTTGCCCCGTTCGATGAGACACTACACAATAAGACATAATAGGGATGAAATATGAGTGATAGTGCTGCAATTTTCTTGCAATTTATTTAGTATTTTACATCCATAACACAGTTGCAGTCCACTGCAATCTTATGTTTATTGGTAAAATTGAAAGCAACACTGTAGGATTTTCACCTTAAAATAATGGTTCCAAAATAATTCTTTAATGGTACATTGTGGTGGCACTGCATGGGGGGTTCTCCACCCAGAGTCGGAAGCCAGGGTAAGATGGAACAAAGGACTGAAGGAGGAAGTGGCACTGGGGGGTCTCAGATATGTAGCAGAAAGGACTATTCACCCCCTGGGGAGCCCAGGAGACGCCAGAGCCGCTGGAGGAAGAGAGGGTGTGGGAAGCGGGACTGGCGTTATATGATGTTAATGTTCCATGCATGTCTTTGTCCACTGATTGTATTATTTTGGCTCCCTGGGTCTCATGGGACAGAAATAAAGGTTATGAAAAGGAGGTGCCCAGAGACGGCAGCACGGTGGCGCAGTGGTTAGCACAGTGGCAGCACAGCAAGAAGGTCATGGGATCGATTCCACCCTTGACCATCGTGGGTTCGATCCCACCCCCAGACCATCGGTGACCCTTCTGTGTGGAGTTTGCATGTTCTCCCCGTGTCTGCGTGGGTTTACTCCGGGCACTCCGGTTTCCTCCCACATGCCAAAAACATGCAAGTTAGGTTAATTGGCATCAAAACTGGGGATTCTAAATTGTCCTTAGGTATGGATGTGAGAGTGAATGGTTGTCTGTCTCTCTGTGTTGGCCCTGCGATGGACTGGCGATCTGTCCAGGGTGTACCCTGCCTCTTGCCCAAAGATGCTGGGATAGGCTCCAGCCCCCCCGCGACCCGAAAGGATTAAGCGGTAGAAGATGGATGGATGGATGGATGGATGGATGGAGGTGCCCAGAGACCCAGCTAGAGTATTTCCTGTACTTGATGTTGGAAGAAGAATAAAGTTCATGTGTCATTCAGCTCACTGCCTCGTCTGTTTTCTTCTTCCACATTGATGACCCTAAGACGTGCGATGGAGAGCGAGCCGAGCACCGCCCTGGAGATTACTTAGAGGGAGAACACCAGTGCCGTGTGCGTTGTTACAGTCAAGCTCCCAGACTTGTGGCTTCAAAACCTGACCGCATGGTTCTTGCATATAGAAGCCCAGTTCGCACTCCGCGGGATCACAACGGACGACACGAAATATTACCATCTGGTCGCTGTACTGGATGTGCATACTACGCAACAGGTAACGAGCCTGCTCCAGGAGCCACCGGCCCAAGGGAAATATGAAACACTCAAGTGGATGCTACTCCAGCGTTATACCCTGTCTGACAGTGAGAGGGCAGAGAGACTCCTAACACGTTCAGAGTTAGGTGACAGATCAGCTGTGGAGCTGATGGAGAGCATGTTGGCGCTGAGGGGGGAGAACGACGAATCTTTCCTGTTTGCCCACTTGTTCCTCAGGAACCTACCTGCTACAGTGAGGGCGATCCTGGCAAACTCGCCGCAGCTGGTGACCAAGGACTACTGTGCCGTGGCACAGGAAGCAGACCACATCATTTTAGCAGCCAGAGCTCTCAGCATGCATGCAGCGGCACTGGCATCCATGAGGGACTCCAGCAAGGTCGAGGAGCCATTGATGGTAGCCAGGACATACACCAAGAGACGCAGGAATGGGGCGATCTGTTTCTATCATCACCGTTTCGGCTCAGATGCCCAGTGCTGTCTGCCGCCTTGCCAATTCAAGAAGCGGGGAGCATGGCATGGCCAACAGTCAGTAGCAGCTGTGACCGCTGGCGACAGGAACAAGCTGGTTTTTACCACGGACACATGTTCAGGGAGACGGTTTTTGGTGGACTCCGGCTCCCAGAAGAGCCTCATCCTGCTGGTCAGTGCAGACAGGTTGGCAGGAGGCAGTAGTCCCGAGCTCACGGCCACCAACAGATCCACCATCAGGACGTTTGCCGAACGGACGCTGACGATATGCTTGCACAGATGCAATTATCAGTGGGACTTTGTGGTAGCTGCATGCTCTGCCCCCATCTTAGGCGCAGATTTTTTATGTGCTTATGGGTGTTAGTCAATGTTGCCAACAGACGTTTAGTGGACGCTGTCTGTTTCACCTCCCTGCCCTGCACAGCTCGGGGAGATGGGTCAACAACACTGGCTAACGTTATAGCTCCAGGGGGTAAGTACCAGCATTTACTTGCACAGTTCCCAGCACTCATGGTCCCGACTTTTTCAGCTACGGTAACCAAACACGGGGTCGAACATTTCATAACCACAAAAGGCCCTCCGGTGTCCACGCAACTTCGGCGCCTGGATGCAGTTAAACTGGCCAGCGCGTGTGAAGAGTTTGCCAACTTGGAGCAGCTGGGCATCATCAGGCACTCCAACAGCCCGTGGGCATCCCCGCTACACATGGTGCATAAGGCCGACGGGTCATGGCGACCATGCGGCAATTTCCGACGCTTGAACAACGCCACGGAACACGATCGGTATCCCATCCTGCACATCCAGGATTTTTACGTGCACCTGGCCGGGATGCATGTTTTTTCAAAAGTGGATCTGGTCCGCGGTTACCACCAGGTCCTGGTGTACACGGAGGATGCTCCCAAAACAGTGGTAATAACTCCTTTTGGCCTTCTTGAGTTTTTACGCGTGCCGTTCGGGTTAAAGGGCGCCGCACAAACCTTCCAGAGAATGATGGACACAGTGCTCTGTGACCTGTCTTTCGTTTTTATCTAATTAGACTACATTCTGGTGGCTAGCATGTCCAAGGAGGAGCACATTGCCCATCTCAAAATGGTTTTCCAGAGGTTGGAAGCACATGGGCTTATAGTTAACCCGGCAAAGTGCCAATGATTGATTTTTTGGGCCACCACATTTCGCCAGAGGGCGCGATTCCGCTGCCTAATAAGGTGTGCGCCATATCGGGCTTTCCACCTCCGCAGACCGTGAGGGCCCTACAAGAGTTTTTGGGAATGGTTAACTTTTATAACCGTTTCCTCCCCCGAGCAGCCCAGCTGCTGCAGCCGTTGCACTCTGCGCTTAAGAAAAAGAAGCCCATGGAAGACATCGGCTGGACCCCCGATCGAGTCCAGGCTTTCGCAAAAGCCAAAACAGCACTTGCTGACACCGCTTTGTTAGCCCACCCTGCCCCGTCGGAGCAGATAGCGCTCACCACGGACTCATTGGATGTTGCTATAGAGACAGTGGTGGAGCAGTACGTTTCCGGTTTGTGGCAGCCGTTCACATTTTTCAGTCGTACTTTGCGTGACAACGAACACAAATACAGTACGTTTGACAGAGAATTGTTGGCCCTCCACCTGGTGATGCACCATTTCCAGTTTTGGCTAGAAGGGTGCAAGTTCACCGCGTTCATGGATCATAAACCGCTAACGTACACGATGTCCAAAGTCTCAAAACCGTGGTCGGCCCGGCAGCAACAGCATTTGGCCGTGATCTCGGAATTCACGACGGACATTCAACACATTGCCGGTAAGCTCAGTGTTGTGGCTGATTGCCTGTCACGTGCGTTAGTCTCCCCGGTCTACATGGGAATAGATTTCCCTGCCATGGCCACGGAGCAAACCAGGGACATGGACATTTGCGCGCTCCAGTCCGCACCTACTGGGTTAAAGCTGGAGTGCAGGGTGGTGTGACAAGGGTGCCCTCCCTTGCTTTGCTACGTCTCCGAGTTCTTGGTGCAGCCGCATTTTTGAGTCAGTCCACTCCCTTTCGCATCCCAGCGTGCACGCTTTGGTTAAACTGGTGGGGGCAAAATTTGTCTGGCCACGTTTGTGCAAGGACGTGAAAGATTGGGCTGCAGCATGCATTGCGTGCCAGCGGGCCAAAGTGCACAAGCACACCAGAGCCCCCTTCAAGCCATTCCAAATCCTGGCCAGGAGGTTTGACCACATCCATGTGGATTTGGTGGGACCCCTCCCGTCGTCGCAAGGTTTCACGCACCTTTTAACAATCGTGGACCGCACCATGCACTGGCCTGAAGTCATCCTGCTGGCTTCCACCATGTTCGCGGAAGTGGCTCGCACTTTTTTGTCGGCTTGGGTTGCACGGTTCGGATCCCCGTCGTACATCACTTCCGACAGGGGTTCGCAATTCGTTTTGAAACTCTGGTCCACGATGGCCACGAGCCTGGGGGGTCAAAATCCACCGCACTACCGCGTACAACCCTCAGGCTAACGGGTTGTGCGAACGTTTTCATACGTCACTTAAGGCAGCGCTCAGACCTTTGCTCATGGATGCAAATTGGGTCGACCACCTACCCTGAGTTCTTTTAGGGTTGCGCTCCGCATCTAAGGAGGATCTGGCAGCCTCCCCAGCAGAACTCGTTTTTTCTCAGCCGCTGCAGATCCCTGGGGACTTTTTACCAAAAAACACTGCACCTGGGGCCGATCTGCCCGCGCAATTTTTGCACAGTACGGAAGCTGTTAACATGCCAGGCCCAGCCCACCATTGTTTTCCCTGCACCTTCGTCCCGAAAGCTTACAGAACGCCAGATTTGTTTTTGTCAGGCACGATGCACACAGGACCCCGCTGCGCCCACTGTACAATGGACCATTCAGGGTGCTGGAAACTGGAGCAAAGCATTTTGTGTTAGACTTGGGGGGCGTAGGGAGACCGTCTGCATCAACAGGCTGAAGCCCGCTTTTGTGTTGACAGACAAGCAAGTGGTGTAAAGCTCCCCGGTGCAGACGCCCACCTTCGGTGGCTCTGCAAGTTGGTGTTCCCTCGGTGGATACCTACGCTCGCAAAGCTAACATGTCCCCCCCCCCCCTTTTTCCCTCCACAGACTAATGTGCCCTCCTGCACACCTCACCAGCAGGGTGTTTCAACCAGACTGGCGACCCCCCGCTACAGCCGCTATGGGCACTGGCTCAAGCCCAAAGGATGGGGGGGGGTAGTGCACTTTCTGGGTGTTCAGGGGGGCTGTGTGATGGTACTGCGTAGGGGGTTCCCCATCCACAGTCGGAAGCCGGGGAAGATGGAACAAAGGACTGAAGGAGGAAGTGGCACCAGGGGGTTTCAGACATAGCAAAAAGGACTCTTCGTCCCCCGGGGAGTTCAGGAGATGCCAGAGCCACTGGAGGAAGAGAGGGTGTGAGAAGCGGGACTGGCATTATATGATAATGTGCCACGCATGTCTTTGTCCACTGATTGTATTGTTTTGGCTCCCTGGGTCTCATGGGATGGAAATAAAGGTTATAAAAGGAGACGCCCAGAGACCCAGCTAGAGTATTTCCTGTACTTGATGTTGGAAGAAGAATAAAGTTCATGTGTCATCCAGCTCGCTGCCTGGTCTGTTTTCTTCTTCCACAACATCACCCTTTAACTGGGTAAATGTCACTTCCCCATATCCTGAGAGGGCCTGCATTGCCTGCAAGGGCTTTGTTCTTGGTAGGATCACTAAAAGGATTTCAACTCTGGAGACTAGTCGCAACAGTGAGTCACAGGGCAAAACTTATGCCAGCACCAACTAAGCACTCAGATCATAGTCACCATAGTTGTAGTCTTTTCAGGGTTCCTACCAGGAATAAGAGAGATGGTGGTGCTTTAAAAACTTTTAGTTGTTTGGGGAAAAAAGATTGACATTTCAACTATGTAAATGTTTTGTGTTTGTTAACAGCTGAAAAGATGATTAATCTTGATTGTAACTGTAAACTGAATGATTAATATAAGTCTCATATATGTGTATTTAATCCCATTACTATTTACTAAAGGCACAGTTCACCCCAAACTAAAGAGCTGTGAAGTTATCATGCATTAGAACTCAGTTCAGTAAGGGGCAGAAGCCTCTCACCACAGGTAGATGCAAACGTTTTCCTGCACAGAGATACAGTTGATTGATATTGTTCAACAAGAAGAAAATAGCATGTAAATTCTTGCAGTGTTTGTGTGATTTAATGATGAATCAGTAACTTTGGTTGCAGGGAAAATTGCATCAAATCACACCAATTTTTGGGCACTGAGCATTACAAAGTAAGGTTCATCATGTTCAATTATTATCAAAAGAAAGGCAGACACCCATGTAGCTCTGTCTTCGAAAAGTTGGAACTCACACCAGAACTGTCTAGATGGAAAATGGCACAACAAACCACAGGAAAGCTGCATAAATTAGATTGTAGCTGTGTACTTCCACTTTAAATGTATTCTACTGCATTGTTTTATGACTTGCCACTTTAGTTATTTCATGCTGCATTTATTTCTAGAAGGTCTCCCACTTTTATGTCACTGTGCCCATCTTCCTCCCTTTGGAAAGCACTTTGCATTTTGCCCGAAAAAGTGTTTTTTAAATTAAATAGTTGTTATTTGTATTATGGAAGCTGTAGGAGACCATTCACAACAACGAAAAACGTATACAGAAACTTGTATTAGTTGTTCTGATGTATTCCTAACTGCTGCAGTTGTATGGCATAGCGTTATAAGTTACAAGATGAATTAAAGCTAAACCCACAGTCTCGTTCGGTTTTATGTGATTAGTGCTCAACCATGAAGTTCCACTACAGCCCAATAAACAGCACAGACAGTAATATCAAGAAAATCATTGAAGCACATAAAAATGCAATTGCCTTACTCCCATGACATCACTATTAATGTGATTTCACATTAAGTATGATAATGCTGTTCTTGTGTTAAGAACATTAGCTCATCTATTATTGACATTTTGCCTTTAGGTGGTAAGAAAGTTTTTATATAGCTTTTAGGGGAATAGATGGCTGCTGATCTTCACAGGATATTTAACACATTCAGTTTCCCAAGCTACTTAACAGAAATCAGGCCAGCCCTTTCCAAAATGTTTTGCAGCACCATTTTGTCCCAGTACACACATAACTGTTTTGAATATATCAGCAGCGCTTTGCTTAATTTAATAAACAGATGCCTTGCCTGAGATATTTAACAGAGAAACCTCATTTAAATTTCACTTGAAATCTGGATTTAGGACTGTAATACAGACAGCATGATGCTGAAAAACGATGAAATAAGAAAACAGGCTTTGAAGAGGGAAACTGTACCCTCTGGGATCTATTATGTGTTAGGTGTTAGTCTTCCGGTAAGCAAAGACCCTACGGTGGTTCGGTCGGGTTATTATTTCGACATCTTTTTGATGGCAGAGTTGCTCTGTGATTAATTTTTTTATATACTTTCTCAAGCAAGACAAAGGTGTGAAGATTTTGTCAAATATTCTATTTATGTCGTGTTTATTTCTAAAAGAAATGCCGGCCAATATTATGAAACCAGCTTAGAGCCCAAAGAGGTCGCATCCAGAGAGTAGCAGTGGGAATTGAATGTTGTTCTACTTCAAGGCTGAATAGGGAATTAAACAACAGAGAAACAGAAAACTGTACAAAGGTATAGTTACACCTGCCTACACATGTCTGTTTACCCACAATGCTGGGCAGGAAAAATGTAAATGTGGGGGAAAAAAGGATTACTCATAAGCTTTTCAGTGATTTATAATTGTGCATAAAGGCTTACTAGACTGGTTCACTCAGTATTATTACTTATTTTGAAGTCTTCCACTGCAGAACAGAGAACAAAGGAGAGCACTATTCTTTGCACAGCAAGATTTGGTTTCTGTGGTAAAGGGAGACCTCAGCAGGCAATGACAGGAAGAGCAAAAACATATGTGATGCACAAAAGGTACAACCATCAAACTGGAGAAATACTTGAGCCCACCGTACTTGGTGTGCCAAACTGGATACAGTTCTCCAGAGTGCGCACAAAGTCAGCATCACTCAGTTTAATGATATGCAGATTGTTGGCCTTCTCCATGTTTTTCACCCACTCGTTGGCCTGGCCTCGCGGATCAGTCATCAGAGGCCACCGCCTGGTGCTCCTAGAAACACACAAATGATGATGAGGTGAGTGATAAAATAGTGCTGCTTTGCTAGGGTGAGACATCATAACTATGGGGATAGGACAACAACTGAGATGCAGAGAGAAAATGAGAGATAAACATTCACCCTTAGCACAGCTGTACAGCTCACAGTGGGATGGCGCACCAGGAGTCTCAGTAATGTGATTAAGAAGAAATGTCTCAACAATTAAACAACACTCCTGCTTTTTCACAGCACCTTAAATATGCACCGGACAGGCAAAGTTGTTCTCTTTTTTTTTAACAAGATAATCTTATCCTGACCATTATCAATCAACTGTAATCTCTAGGTGTCATCTATTTAAAAACATCAAATAGTCCTACCTTCAAATGCTGTAACTCATCTCACACAAACACTGGATGCCATGATAAAATGAAAACATGATTTTCAAAGTAAGAAGAGTGACATGCAATTTATGGATGGAAATAAATTTTGTCTCAGTTTTGTTGCCAAAAGTTTAAACATATTTCTAGAGTCATCCATAAATTACTAATTGTGATTATAAGGTTTAAGTCATGATGTAAGGAAACACTAACCTTATTCATGACCCTATATATACAGTGGTGTGGTGGACACAATACATATGGCACTCCACCCAGGACAATGGGGTTGGTGGGGGAGAAGATAGTTAGGGAAGCTAATGGAAAAAGGTGAGAGGAGCTATACAGACAAAGATGCTCCTTTTGCCCCCCGCTGCACCAGGTTCGCACCTGAGGATGCAGGGGTGCGAATGTATGGTAGCAAGACCTGCTCTGTGACATGTGGGTCAATGTCATGTTAATGTGTGTACATGTCTTTCATGTCCACTCATCCATCTTCTACTGCTTCCATCTTCTACTCTCATACATCCTCTACTGGACCTCCTCCCAGTTTTTTTTAGCCCCTGCCGCCGATCTGGTTCATTGCTTGGCTCGAAAAGTGAGACGGCGGAAGAGAGGTAGACGAGCGGGCGCTCTCGTGCGGCTTCACAGGAGAGGCTCGCGAACGGCGCTGCCTGGCATATTTCTGTCCAATACCAACTCTCTCTCTAACAAGGTAGATGAACTGAGACTGCTGATGCGTTTTAGGGACCTCGCCTCCTCGGCTGCCCTCTGCTTTACTGAGACCTGGCTCCGGGAAAATATACCGGACAGCGCGCTGCGCCTCGACGGTTTCCAGCTCTTTCATGCTGATCGTGACACAGAGCTTTCCGGCAAGACCACAGGAGGCGGAGTCTGCTTCTACATCAACTGCAGCTGGTGCTCTGATGTAACGGTAATTTCCAAACACTGTTCTCCCGCCCTGGAATTTCTTGTTATCAACTGCAAGCCTTTTTATTCCCCGCGGGAGTTTGCTTCTTTTATACTGATCGCTGTGTACGCCCCTCCCGACGCGGACACGCGCGAAGCTCAGCGCACATTCAACACACAGAGCGGAGTTTCCCAGACGCGCTGATTATTGTGGCTGGCGACTTTAATCAGTGCAATCTGAGCCACGATCTCCCCCGCTACAAACAGTTTATTAAATGCCACACCAGAGGATTAAACACACTGGATCACTGTTACACCACAGTGAAAGACGCATATCGCGCTGTTCCTCGCGCTGCGCTGGGATTATCTGATCACGTGATGGTTCACCTCATTCCCACATACAGACAGAGATTGAAGCTCACTAAACCTGTCGTGAGCACTACGAAGAAACGGACCAATGAAGCTGAGGAGAAGCTGGAAACGTGCATGGAAATATCTGACTGGGGCATGTTTAAAGGAGCCACGCATGATCTGGATGAGTACACGGACACTGTGAACTCATATATCCACTTTTGTGAGGAGAACATTCTTCCATCGCGCACCAGGGTGAGGTACTCTAATGACAAACCCTGGTTCACAGCTAAGCTCAGACAGATCAGGAAGGAGAAGGAAGCAGCGCTGAAAAGTGGAGACAGGGACTGCTACAGGGAGGTTAAATACCGGTTTAACAGAGAGCTGAAGAGGGCTAAATCTGTGTATTCAGAGAGACTCCAGCAGCAGTTCACTGCTAATGATTCGGCTTCCGTGTGGAGAGGACTGAGGCAAATCACCAACTATCGGCCTCAGGCTCCTAAAGGTCAGGATGACAAAGCCCTTTGTCAAAGACTGTCCCAACACTATGCCCGTTTTGACACCTCGTCATCTGTGTCCAACTCCCCCCCTCCCTCCAGCTCCACAGCCTCCACAATCCCTACTTCATTAAAGGCACCCCCCCCCTCCTCTCCCCCTGCCCTTATCATCAGTGAGCAGGACGTGCTCAAACAGTTCTCCAGACTGAACCCGTGCAAGGCCCCCGGCCCGGACGGCGTGTCTCCCTCCACCCTGAGACACTGTGCGAAACAGCTGGCTCCTGTCTTCACAGACATTTTTAACACCTCCCTTAAGTTATGCCACATGCCATCCTGCCTCAAATCCTCCACCATCATCCCTGTCCCCAAGAAGCCACGGATCACTGGACTTAATGACTACAGACCTGTAGCGCTCACCTCTGTAGTCATGAAGTCCTTTGAGCGCCTGGTCCTGCCCCACCTCAAGTCCATCACCACCCCTCTCCTGGACCCGCTGCAGTTTGCCTACCGAGCCAACAGGTCTGTAGACGACGCAGTCAACCTGGCCCTCCACTCCATCCTGCAGCACCTGGACTCCCCGGGAACCTACGCCAGGATCCTGTTTGTGGACTTCAGCTCCGCATTCAACACCATCCGCCCCGCTCTGCTCCGGGACAAGCTGTCCCTGCTCAACGTGCCTGACTCCCTCTGCAGGTGGATCACCGACTTCCTGACGGACCGGAGGCAGCATGTGCGGCTGGGAAAGACTGTCTCAGACTCTTCTAGCATCAGCACCGGATCACCCCAGGGCTGTGTACTTTCCCCCCTACTCTTCTCCCTTTACACCAACTCCTGCACCTCCAGCCACCAGTCTGTCAAGTTGATCAAGTTTGCGGACAACACCACCCTCATCGGGCTCATCTCCAATGGCGACGAGTCCGCCTACAGGAGAGAGGTGGCCCAGCTGGCGTCCTGGTGCAACAATAACAACCTGCAGCTGAACGCCCTGAAGACAGTGGAGATGATTGTAGACTTCAGGAAAGTCACTACCCCTCTGCCCCCCCTCACCCTCTCAGGCTCTCCCATCACCACTGCTGATTCCTTCCGCTTCCTAGGCACAACCATCACCAGGGACCTCAAGTGGGAGCCGGCCATCAGCTCACTCATCAAAAAAGCCCAGCAGAGGATGTTCTTCCTGCGGCAGCTGAGGAAGCTCAAGCTACCCACCAAGATGTTAGTGCAGTTCTACACAGCCATCATCGAGTCCATCCTCACCACCTCCATAACCGTGTGGTACGCAGGAGCCACTGCCAGGGACAGACTAAGGCTGCAGCGCGTCGTGGGCACTGCTGAGAAGGTGATCGGCTGCAAGCTCCCATCTCTCCATGATCTGTACATCTCCAGGACCCGGAGGCGTGCTGGCCAGATCATAGCCGATCCCTCACACCCTGGTCACGTACTGTTTGCCCCCCTCCCCTCTGGTAGAAGACTTCGGTCCATCCAGACTAAAACCTCCCGTCACATGAACAGCTTCTTCCCCTCTGCCATCAGACTGCTGAACACTAAGTGACTTATTGACTCTCGTGCACTATGTACAGCAGCTCAACCAGACTCATGTCAATCATCACTGTTTTCTTCCTGCATTACCGACTGCACTATATAGTTCTCCACAGTATCTGCTGCTCGCTAATATATTTTAACTGCTGACCAGTATCACTTACTCTTATTCTACACTTTATTGCATGTATAGTTTATTTCTTTTATCTTATCATGTTTAATGTTGCAGCATTGCACCAAGACAAATTCCTAGTTTGTGTACTACATGAACAATGGCAATAAACCTGATTCTGATTCTGATTCTGATTCTGCTTTCCGGAGGTCCGGGTGGCGGAGGCAGCAGTTCAAGCAGAGAAGCCCCGACTTCCCTCTCCCCAGCCACCTGCTCCAGCTCTTCAGAGAGGATACCAAGGCGTTCCCAGGCCAGCTGGGAGACGTTGTCTCTGCGGCGAGTCCTGAGTCTGCCCTGGGGTCTCGTCCCAGAGGGACGTGCCTGAAACACCTCAAGAGGGAGGCGTCCAGGAGGCATCCTGATCAGATGCCCATACCACCTCAACTGGTTCCTTTCAATGTGGAGGAGCAGCAGTTCTACTCTGAGCCCCTCCCGGATGACTGAGCTCCTCACCCTGTCTCTGAGGGTGAGTCCAGCGATCCTACAAAGAAAGCTCATTTCAGCCACTTGTATCCGCGATCTCGTTCTTTCGGTCATTACCCAAAGCTTGTGACCATAGGTCAGGGTAGGAACGTAGATTGACTGGTAAATCGACAGCTTTGCCTTAGAGCTCAGCTCCCTCTACACCACAACAGACCGGTACAATGTCCACATCACTGCAGATGCTGCGCTGATCCATCTGTCAATCTCTCGCTCCATTCTCCCCTCACTCGTGAATAAGATCCCGAGATACTTAAACTCCTCCACTTGGGGCAGAAGCCTGTCCCCAACCCGGAGAGGGCAATCCATCTTTTGTCTTACATGTCTGAATGCTAATGTGTTTACCCTGTGTGCCGGAGGCGGGAATAGAAGTGTATAAAAGAGTTTGCTCAGACACTCAGAGTCAAGAGTTTTTTCTGTACTTTATGTTGGAAGGTGATTAAAGTTTGCGTGTCGTCCAGCTCACAGTCTCATCTCCTTTCATCTTCCGCATTGGTAACCCTAAGACGTGCGACGGAGAACGAGCCGAGCATCGCCCCGGAGACAACTCAGAGGGAGAACACCAGTGTGGCATGCGCTGTCACAGTCAAGCTCCCAGACTTCTGGCTTCACAGTCCAACCACGTGGTTCCTACATGTAGAAGCCCAGTTTGCACTCCACGGGATCACAACGGATGACACTAAATATTACTATGTGGTCACTGCGCTGGATGCACGTGCCACGCAGTAGATAACAAGCCTGCTCCAGGAGTGCCGGCCCGGGGGAAATATGAAGCGCTCAAGCGGATGCTACTCCAGTGTTATACCCTGTCAGACAGTGAGAGGGCAGAGAGACTCCTAACATGCTCAGAGTTAGGTGACAGATCAGCTGTGGAGCTGATGGAGAGCATGTTAGCGTTGATGGGGAAGAAAGATGAATCTTTCCTGTTCACCCACCTTTTCCTCAGGAGCCTACCTGCTACAGTGAGGGCAATCCTGGCCAACTTGGTGCTGCTGGTAACCAAGGACTACTGCACTCTGGCGCAAGAAGTGAACCGCATCATCCTGGCAACCAGAGCTCTCAGCGTGCATGCAGCAGCACCGGCATCCATGAAGGACTCCAGCGACATCAAGGAGCCATTGGTGGTGGCTGGGACGGACGTCAAGAGACGCGGGAACGGGACACTTTGTTTCTATCATCGCCACTTCAGCTCGAATGCCCAACGCTGTCTGCCACCATGCCAATTCAAGAAGACAGGAAACGGCACGGCCAGCAGTCAGTAGCAGCTGTGACCACTGGCAACAGGAACAAGCTGGTTTTTACCACAGACACATGTTCGGGGAGACGCTTTTTGGTGGGCTCCGGCTCCCAGAAGAGCCTCATCCTGCTGGTCAGTGCAGACAGGTTGGCAGGAGGCAGTAGTCCCAAGCTCACAGCCACCAACAGAACCACCATCAGGATGTTTGCCAAACGAACGCTGAATATATGCTTGCACAGATGCAATTACCAGTGGGACTTTGTGGTAGCTGCATGTTCTACCCCATTTTAAGCGCAGATTTTTTTATGTGCTTATGGGTTGTTAGTCGATGTTGCCAACAATCGTTTAGTGGATGCTATCTATTTTTCTTCCTTGTCCTGCACAGCTCAGGGACTTGGGCCAACAACACTGGCTAGTGTTATAGCTCCAGGGAATAAGTACCAGCATTTACTTTCACAGTTCCCAGCAGTCACGGTACTGTCTTTTTCGGCTACAGTAACCAAAGGCGAGGTGAGACATTTCATAACCACAAAAGGTCCGCCGGTGTTCGTGCACCCTCGGCGCCTGGATGTGGTTAGGCTGCGAAGAGTTTGCTAACTTAGAGCAACTGGGCATTGTTAGGCGCTCCAACAGCCCATGGGCATCCCCGCTACAAATGCCCAAGGCTGATGGGTTGTGGCAAACATGCGGTGATTTCTGTAGCTTCAACAATGCCATGGAACACAACCAGTATCCCATCATTATCCAGAATTTTTCCGTGCACCTGGCCGGGACGCGTGTTTTTTCGAAAGTGGATTTGGTCCGCGGTTATCACAAGGTCCCAGTGCGTGCAGAGGACGTTCCCAAAATAGCAGTAATAATTTCTTTTGGCCTTTTTTGAGTTTTTACGCATGCCGTTCAGGTTAAAGGGCACGGCACAAACCTTCCAAAGAATGGTGGATGCGGTGCTCTGTGACCTGCCTTCCGTTTTTATCTACTTAGACGACTGGTGGCTAGCGCGTCCGAGGAGGAGCATCTCGCCCATCTCAAACTAGTTTTCCAGAGGCTGGAAGTGCACAGGCTTTTCATTAACCTGGCCAAGTGCCAGTTCGGTGTGCAAGTGATTGATTTTTTGGGTTACCGCATTTTGCCGCAGGGCGCGATTCCACTGCCTGATAAGGTGCGTGCCGTGTTAGATTTTCCATGTCCGCAGACTGTGAAGGCCCTGCAGGAATTTTTGGGCATGGTCAACTTTTACAACTGTTTCCTTCCCCAAGCAGCCCAGCTGCTGCAACCGTTGTACACCGCGCTCAAAAAAAAAAAAGAAGCCCGTGGAAAACATTGACTGGCTCCCCGAGCGAGTCCAGGCTTTCGCAAATGCCAAAACAGCGCTCGCTAATGCTGCTTTGCTAGCCCACCCTGCCCCGTCAGCACAGATAGCACTCACCACTGACATGTCTGACGTCGTCATGGGGCAGTGGTGGAGCAGTACGTTTCCAGTGTGTGGCAGCTGCTCTCATTTTTCAGCTGTACTTTGCACAACAATGAGCGCAAATACAGTACGTTTGATAGAGAGTTGTTGGTCCTCCACCTGGCAACGGGCCACTTCCAGTTTTGGCTAGAAGGGTAGAGTTCACTGCATTTACTGATTATAAGCCGCTAACGTACGCAAAGTTCAAAGTCTCGGAGCTGTGGTCAGCCCGGCAGCAACAACATTTGGCCATGATCTTGGAATTTACAACCGACATCCAGTGAGTAACCGATAAGCTTGATGTTGTGGCCAACTGCCTGTCGCGTGCGTTAGTCTCCCCAGTCTGCATGGGAATAGATTTCCCTGCCATGGCCGCGGAGCAAACAGGGGACGCAGACATTTGCACGCTCCAGTCCACACTTACTGGGTTAAAACTGAAGAACAGGGTGGTGCAAGAAGGGTGCCCCCCTTACTCTGCAACATCTCCACCGGTCGCCCATGCACGATGGTTCCAACCTCTTGGCGCCACCGCATTTTTGAGTCAGTCCACTCCCTTTCACACCCCGGCGTGCGCGCCTCAGTTAAACTGGTGGGGGCGAAATTTGTCTGGCCGCACTTACGTGGGGATGTGAAAGAGTCGGCTGCGGCGTGCGCCATGTGCCAGTGGGCCAAGGTGCACAAGCACACCAAAGCCCCCTTCGAGCTGTTCCAAATTCCGGTCAGGACAATTGACCACGTCCACGTGGATTTGGTGGGCCCCCTCCCGCCGTCACAAGGATTCACGCACCTTTTGACAATCGTGGACTGCACCACGCGTTGGCCTGAAGTGGTCCCGCTGGCTTCCACCACGTCCGCGGAAGTGGCACACGCTTTTTTGTCGGCTTGGGTTGCACGGTTCAGATCCCCATCGGACATCACTTCCAACAGGGGTCTGCAATTTGTTTCAGAACTCTGGTCCACGATGGCCCAGAGTCTGGGGGTCAAACTCCACTGCACCACTGCGTACAAGCCCCAGGCTAACGAGTTATGGGAACGTTTTCATAGGTCGCTTAAAGCAGTGCTCAGAGCTTCCCTCACGGATGCAAATTGGGTCGACAGCCTGCCCTGGGTCCTGTTAGGTTTGTGCCCCATGCCTTAGGAGGATCTGGCAGCCTTCCCGGCAGAACTCGTTTTTTCTCAGCCACTGCGGATCCCCTGGGAATTTTTACCGGAAAACCCCACACCTGGGACCGACCTGTCCATGCAATTTTTTCACGGTACAGGGTCGGCCAATGTACCGGACCCGGTGCACCATTGTTTTCCTCACACCTTCGTCCCAAAGAGCTTGCAGAGTGCCAAGTTTGTTTTCATTAGGCACAAAGCACACAGAACTCCAGTGCGCCCACCATTTGTTGGACTGTTCAGAGTGCTGGAAACCGGAGAAAATCATTTTGTGTTTGACTTTTGGGGGAGGGGGGCATAAAGAAACTGTCTGCATTGACAAGCTTAAGCTTGCTTATGTGTTGGCAGATGAACAGGTGGTGTTGGCTTAAGCTCCCCGGCATGGATGCCCACCTACAGTGGCTCCACAAGTTGGTGTTCCCCCTGCAGAGAGCTGTTGGCAGCAGACTAGGTATTTCCCCTCCCCACCCTTTCCCCCTGCACAGGACTGCACGCCGAAGGCTGGGTTTGTCTCCTGTCCACTTCAACAGCAAGACGCTTCAGCCAGTTCAGTGACTCCATGTTACAACCGTTACGGGCGCCAGCTCAAGCCCAAGGCACCGGAGAGTTAGAGCCCCTTCTGGGTGTTCAGAAGGGGGGGGGGGCTGTGTGGTGGACACAATACACATGGCACTCCACCAAGGACAACGGGGTTAGTGGGAGAAGATAGCGAGGGATGCTAATCGAGAAATGTAAGAGGAGCTATACAGACAAAGATGTGCCTTTTGCCCCCTGCCGTGCCAGGTTCACACCTGAGGATGCAGGGTGCGAATGTATGGTAGCAAGACCTGCTCTGTGACATGTGGGTCAATGTCATGTTAGTGTGTACATGTCTTTCAAGTCTGAATGTTAATGTGCTTACCCTGTGTGCTGGAGGCGGGAATAGAAGTGTATAAAAGAGTTCACTCAGGCACTCAGAGTCAGATTTTTTTTCTGTACTTTATGTTGGAAGATGATTAAAGCTTGTGTGTCGTCCAGCTCACTGTCTCATCTGTTGTCATCTTCCACAGTGGGGGAAATAATTATTTGATCTCCTGTTGAATTTGTAAGTTCACTCCCTTACAAAGAAATGAACAGTCCATAATTTTGATGGTAGGTTTGTTGGTTTATTTTAACAGATAGAGGCAGAATATCAACAAAAAAATCCAGAAAAAAATATTTAATAAGGGTTATACAGTAAATTAATTTGCATTTGATCGAGGGGAATAAGTATTTGATCCCCAAGCAAAACGTGAATTTGTACTTGGTGGTGAAACCCTCTTGGCAAGCACAGAGGTCAAATGTTTGTTGTAGTTGGTCACCAGGTTTTTCGCACATCTCAGGAGGGATATTGGCCCCCTCCTCTTTACAGATACTCTCCAAATCCTGAAAGTTTTGAGGCGGTCACTTGGCAACTCGAAGTTTCAGCTCCGTCCATAGATCTTCTATGAGATTAAGGTCCGGAGATTGGCTAGGCCACTCCAGGACCTTAATGTGCTTCTTCGTGAGCAACTGCTTTGTTGCCTTGGCCATATGTTTTGGGTCACTGTCATACTGGGAGACCCATCCATGACCCATCATCAGTGTTCTGGCTGAGGGCAGGAGGTTCTCATCCAAGATTCTAGAGTACATGGCCCCCGTTCACTGGCCCCTCAATGTGATGAAGTCTTCCTCTACCCTTAGCAGAGAAACAGCCCCAAAGCAGAATGTTTCCACCTCCATGTTTGACAGTGGGAATGGTGTTCTTGGGGCCATATTCAGCATTTCTCTGCCTCCACACACAGCGATATATAGTATATACAGCAGGGAAAATAAGTATTGAACACATCAACATCTTTCTCAAACATACTTCTGATGGAGCCACTGACCTGAGATTTTCATCAGATATCAGTAACAACCCAAGTAATCCATACATACAAAGAAATCAAGGCAACTGTGTTCACAAAACAAGTTATATTTAATAAAGTGAAATGACACAGGGAATATGTATTGAACACACGGTGAAATTCATTTAATATTTAGTAGCACAACCTTTGTTGGTAATAATAGCTTCTAGATGCCTCCTGTATGGAGAAACTAGGCGCAGGCATGATTTTAGCCCATTCTTCCACACTATAGGGCCTTTTCCACTAGCCCCGATTAGCCCAACACGGGACCGCTCAGCACGCTTTGTAACTCTTTCCACTAGCCCCAACACGGTTTAACAGCCGCGATTTTCATCCCCGCTCAAGGGCAGGGTACAACCATGCTGAGTTGTGCCATGTTGTGACGTCAAAAGACTGGTCGCCGCTGATTGGTCAGGTCGTAACGTCACGAAAGCGACCGTCTTCTGATGAATCTACACACGACCGCCATTTGCAATATTTCACGGACTAACTCGGTCACGGAGTAAATACGATATTAATACAGACAGCGTTGTAGGTTTTGCGGAACTCTACACTGTGGTCCAACGAAGAGGTGCGGAGTTTTCTCTGCTTGGTGGCAGATCCACAGTGAGGACTGACCCGGACCGATACAGATGGCAGCTCAGCATAGAACCGGACTACGGACAAGCTGAAGACGAACGTGAGAGAACCATCGATGGTGAGTGATTTGTAATAATGTGCATCTGTTCGCTGTTCGCTTTATCCTGTTGGCGGTAAGCTCACTTTTTTGAGCCGTACAGCGCTGTTCTGTGCTGGCTAACGAGTTTTAGCTAACGAGTTTTAGCTAGTAGCTAGCTAGTACCAACTGCTGATTCGCGCTTGTTTTCTCCTAAGCATTCGCTTGTGAGAGCAAAACGATGAAATATGTTAATCCTGGTTAAAGTCCTGGTTTGTGTACGTGCTGCACTTTGGTGCTGCGCATTAAATTGTGTGCAATTTAATGCTAGAATGTGTTTCCACATGCCAGGGGTTAGCCTTCCTGTTTATATTGTGGATACTGGTGAAATGAACCACAGGAGCTGAAATCTCGTCATATTAAAATTGCTTTTTCAAACCAGTGATTTATAAAGTCATTCATATAATTTTCTAAAGCGCCAGAATAGACCCACACACCTATTCTGTGGATCCTGCAGTGCTTGTCAGGGAAACGAAGCATTTTTGTCACATCCCACCACTGACTTTCACAGGTCTATTTCCCTAATACAGGTACATCTCCAAAAATTAGAATGTCATGAAAAACTTCAATATTTTTTGTCACTCATTTCAGAAAGAGAAATCCGTATATTATATCGATTCATTACACAGACAGTGATATATTTCAAGCGTTTATTTATTTTAATTTTGATGATTATGGCTTACAGCCCCTGAAAACCCCAAATTCAATTTGGCAAAAAATTAGAATATTACATAAAATTAACTTTAAAAAATAGTTTTTAAATATAAATGTTGGCCACTGAGGTGTTGGTTAATATGGGCTGTAGCCGTAATCATCAATATTAAAATAAACACTTTCAATATATCACTGTCCCTGTAATGAATCTACGTATATATGGGTTTCACTTTCTGAAATGAGAGACAAAAATATTGAATTTTTTCATGGTATTCTAATTTTTGAGATGTGCCTGTATAAGTGTTGAACTTGCTTGAAACTAACCACCATCCATTTCTGTCGTTCATCTAGGCAAGAGTAAAGCAGCCGCCCCACAACCTACCTCGCCACTGTGGAAAGTACTGAAATCCTTTGCTTATATAGGTAAAGTGTCAAAACCAAAGTTGCACAATTTCCACTTAATATAAAAGGGACTGAACTGAGATTTATTTGATTGTGTGAATATGGCACATCAACTGTAAAATAAACCGCTTGTTAATGTATTAATTTTTTTGTCAGATCACTTGTGTGATCCTTTGTGAGTTATGTTCATAACTGTCACGCCTCGCCGCCCATCAGCAGCGCCAGCTGCACGCACACCTGCGCCTCGTCAGCGGCGAGGGATTTAAGCCGCCTCACCTTGGGCTTCGGCCTGAAGCCGTCTGTCTTCGTTGGCTTCCCTTGCTGCAAGGAATCCCTTTCGTCGAGCAAGAATACACGTAAGAATCACTTACCTTCTCCTTCCAGTCTGCTCCCCTGTGCACAGGTGGATTTCCAGGCGGCGGACTACTTCCTTCTGCCACCGCCTCCTCGCTGCTGCATCGGGCGCTCCAGGTCGCTGTCTACCGGGCTACTCCCTTGCTGTGCCAGCCACCTGCCATAACCAAGTAAGCCTGTGATCATTGTCATATCTCCCGTGTTGGTGTGGTGCCCGTTACCCTTCTCCCTTTGCTTCTCCCATAGGGTTGTCCGGCTGTACGGCCTCCTGCCTCCGTGCCTGACGCAGACGCCACCACCAACACATTTACATCTCGCATACACACACTCATACACACTTGTTGTTAATAAAGCTATTAAGTCTACCCTGAGCCTGCGTGTGTGTCTCCTGAGCCGTGCATTATGTCAGTACGGCTTCAGCAGAACGGCTCGGCAGACGGCAGGCTCGCATGCCGACTTTCCACTCTCGAGGCTCGGGTGGACCTAATAGCCCACCAACAACAGGTGATTTTAAATCAGTTGTCCATAATCACTAACCGATTGGACCGCTTGGACCCCCAACAGCCGTTCCCCCTGGCTCGTCAGGGCGGCGCGGCTCCTGCTGCTCCAGCAGCCGTCCAGCCTGCTCCGGCAGCACCGACTCGGCTCACACCCATTCCGACCCCCGCCCGCTTTAGCGGTAAGCTCGGCGGAGCGCGGGGGTTTATTATGCAATGTGAGTCCGTGTTCCACCGTGTGCCCGGTGATTTTCCCTCAGACCATAGCCGAATTGGCTACATAGGGAACCTCTTGGAGAGGCGAACGCTTACCTGGGCTTACGCCGTTATGGCGAAGCCCAGTTACACCACCCTCACCTATGGCCAATTCGTGAGACTGTTTCTGGAAGTCTTTGATCATTCTCGAACAGAGAGCATTCAGGTTGATCGGCTTCTCAGCCTTCAGCAGGGAAGCCGGTCGGCAGCTGACTACGTGATCGACTTCCGGGTAGCGGTGGAGGAGGTTGGCTGGGGAGAACGTTCTCTCTGCGGCATCTTCCTTCGCAGTCTCAGTGCTGGTCTGAGGGACGAATTGGCTGGACGGGACATCCCGGAGACTTTAGCGGAGCTAACTTCCCTAGCCATCAGCCTTGATAACAGGTTGCGCGAGCGTGCCTCGGAGCGGAAGTCGTCTTCTTCTCGCCCTTGAGGTGCCTCGTCGCGCCTGTCCCAAGCTCGCCCCCTGGCGTTGCCGTCTCCGTCGTGCTCCGAGGAGTCGAAGCCGATGGTGACAGGCTGGACAAAGCTCCCCCCTGCGGAGAAACAACGCCGCCGTGAGTTGGGTCTCTGCGTGTATTGCGGAGACAGCCAACACACGGTGGAGCTTTGTCCACAGAAGCCAAACGGGGAGGTCCGCGAGTCACTGTAGGGGGCCTCGCGGACGCCAATCGGTTAAATCCCCTCTCTCAATTGAAGCTGCCCATCCGGTTTTGGCACAACCCCACTGGGCACCTCACCCACGCTCTGGTGGATTCGGGCGTGGAGGGCAGCTTTATTTCACAAAGCCTGGCAACCCGATTGGGCATCCGTTGCCAAGCCCTCAAATCTCCTCTCGCCCTGGTCAACCTCTCCCATGTCTCCCTGGGGAGAGTTACACACCAGACCGTCCCTGTCCCTGTGATCATCTCTGGGAACCACCGGGAGGAAACCTCCTTCTACGTCCTACCCAGCTCTGTGTCACCCGTCATCCTGGGATACCCATGGCTCCGCCTCCACAACCCTGTCCTGGACTGGAAGTCCGCCAGGGTGTCAGCGTGGAGTTCCTTTTGCATGAGCACCTGCCTTCAATCCGCTGCCTGCTCCCCGTCCTCTTCTCCTACTCCCAAGGACGCCGCGCCTCCGGATCTCACCCTGGTGCCATCGGAGTTTCACGACCTGGGTATGGTATTCAGCAAGTCCAAGGCGATGCCTCTTCCTCCGCACAGGCCTTACGACTGTGCGATAAACATCCGCCAGGGGGCACCCTTACCCTCAGGGCGACTCTACAGCCTGTCTGCGCCGGAGAAGGAGGCCATGAACTCCTATCTCAAGGAATCGCTGAGTGCTGGAATCATCCATCCCTCGTCATCACCATTAGGCGCTGGATTCTTCTTCGTGGGCAAGAAGGACAGCTCCCTCCGTCCTTGTATTGACTACCGCGTCCTGAATGACATCACGGAGAAGGATCGCTACACCCTGCCACTAATGGACACCGCCTTCCACTCCCTCCAGGGGGAGACTTGGTTCACCAAGCTGGATCTTCGCAGCACATACCACCTCGTCCGGATCCGGGAGGGAGACGAGTGGAAGACAGCCTTCCGTACCCCGAACGGTCATTTCGAGTACCTGGTGATGCCGTTCGGGTTGACCAATGCTCCAACCGTCTTTCAGCGCCTTATATATGACGTCCTCCAGGATTTCATCGGCCTGTTTGTGTTCGTCTACCTGGATGACATCCTCATCTTCTCCAGATCCAGGGACGAGCACCGGGTCCATGTGAGGCGGGTCCTCCAAAGGCTGCTGGAGAACCGGTTGTACGTCAAGGCTGAAAAGTGTGAATTTTACGCTAAGACCACGTCCTTCCTCGGGTTCGTCATCTC
Source organism: Pholidichthys leucotaenia (assembly GCA_020510985.1). Taxonomy (NCBI): domain Eukaryota; kingdom Metazoa; phylum Chordata; class Actinopteri; order Cichliformes; family Pholidichthyidae; genus Pholidichthys; species Pholidichthys leucotaenia. Next base: position 155,037,989 of record CM035841.1, read on the forward strand.
CCACGACCAGGTGCTTCCGGATCCAGCGAAGGTGAAAGCGGTGGTGGAATGGCCCACACCTACATCAAGGAAACAGGTGCAACAGTTTATCGGTTTTGCCAACTTCTACCGCCACTTCGTCCCGAACTTTGGTGCCATCGTCGGCCCTCTGACCCGCCTCACGTCCCCTAAGGTCCCGTTCCGGTGGACCGAAGAGGCCGCAGCTGCTTTCCAGGTGCTGAAGGCGGAGTTCTCCTCCTCCCGGGTCCTCAGCCAAGTCAATCCCTCACTGCAATGCATCGTGGAGGTGGACGCTTCGGACACGTGGGTGGGGGCGGTTCTATCTCAGCGGTCACCTGACGACGGAGTCAAACGGCCCTGCGCCTTCTTCTCCCGGCGCTTGTCCCCGGCGGAACGTAACTACGACGTGGGGGATAGAGAGCTCCTCGCCATCAAGCTCGCGCTGCAGGAGTGGCGTCACTGGCTAGAGGGGGCGGACCTGCCGTTCGTGGTTCTAACTGACCACAAGAACTTGGAGTATTTAAGATCTGCCAAGCGTCTGAACGCCCGCCAGGCACGATGGTCCTTGTTCTTCGCCAGGTTCCGCTTTAACATCACCTTCAGGCCTGGCTCCAAGAACGGCCTGCCTGACGCCCTCTCTAGGCAATTTGCCCCTGAGGCGTCTGAGGACGCAGTCCACACCATCTTGCCCAGGTCGTGCATCGTGGGAGCCGTCACTTGGGACATTGAAAGTAAGATCCGGAAGGCGCAGGAATCAGAACCTGACCCTGGCGGCGGACCGGAGGGGAGGCCTTTTGTGCCGTCCACGGTCCGGGGGGAGGTCATCCACTGGCTGCACACATCTAAGCTCACCTGCCACCCTGGTTCCTCCCGGATGATCGACCTACTTCAACGGTCCTTCTGGTGGCCGGGCCTGCGGAAGGACACTACCCGCTACGCCCGGGCCTGCCCCGTCTGTGCCACCAGTAAATCAGGTAATGCCCCTCCAGCGGGTTTGCTCCAGCCTCTGCCCGTCCCTGGCAGGCCCTGGTCGCATATCGCCCTGGATTTCATCACCGGTCTTCCAGCCTCTAACACCTTCGACACTGTCCTGACCATCGTTGACCGTTTCTCCAAGGCTGTGCACTTCATCCCTTTGCGATTTGTGCACTTCATCCCCATTATCTGCTGCTCGCTAATATATTTAAACTGCTGACTAGTATTACTCACTCTTATTCTACACTTTATTGCATGTATAGTTTATTTCTTTTATTTTATCATGTTTAATGTTGCAGCATTGCACCGAGACAAATTCCTAGTTTGTGTACTACATGAACAATGGCAATAAATCTGATTCTGATTCTGATTCTGATGATTTGACAGAAGACAGATGCAGCCAGATGAATTCTGAAGTGTATTGGGATATACTGTCTGCTCAAATTCAGCCAAATGCAGCAAAGTTAATTGGATGGCACTTCACAGCAAAAGAAACTCAGGAGTTGTTTTTAAGGCAAAGAAGTGGAGTATTCTGAAATGGTTGAGTCAATCAGCAGATCCCAACCTGATCAAGCATGTATTTCACTTGCTTAAGCCAAAACTTAAGGCAGAACGACCCACAAATGAGCAACAACTGAAGACAACTGCAGTCAAGGCCTGGCAAAGCATCACAAAGGAGGAAACCTGTAGAAGAGCTGGAAATGACGAGGCGGTTTTGTATCACAAAAGCAAAGTCTTTAATGAACAACTCTTCTATCTTGTCTCATCTGGTGCAGAGCTTGGCAGAAGGCAAAGAGGAAGAATTCTGCCCAGCTCGCTGGTTAAATACAGGCACACATCAAAGACATGCAAAACACAAGCTGAAATCCCCCGTTATCTAAATCCCCCATTAGTCCTGTTAACTCCTCCCTTCGTCTTGGGAGGTGATGGGAAAACCTCTCCTCGCCTTAGGGGGTGAAGGTGTCAACTCTGTTGCCGCCGCGTCCTGTGACGTCATTGTCTTCACACGGCGGTGAGATTCCTTTGTCCTTTCAGAGGTGTGAAGTTCCTTTGTATATTCTGTCCCAAACATTTCCACATGCTCTAACAAATGTAGGTATGGAATATATGAGTAATATATACCACAGGCCCCCCAAACAACTATGAAAGGACACAGAAAGATTCACAGTCTAGGGTAATTACTAAGACATACTACGTGTTACAGCTGTTGCCACAGAAGAAACTTTCAAGCAGCCATGCTCCTAAGAGAGTTCAGTGAAAACATAACAGCATAGTATAATCATAAGTCAGTCCTAAACTGTTGCAGCACAATTAGCGAAAAACTGCGGAGTGTTGGAATCAGTCCCTGTGCTGTCGTTTCAATCTTCTCCCAAAGCTGCTGTAGGTTGGTTTAGACGTCCTGCTGGGATCTTGTTGTGAGGAATCTGCAGTGTGGGAAGGGGAGAGATTATCTGTTCCCTGCCTGGGGGCTGAGACTTTTTCCTTGGGGGGTCTGCCTCGCCGAGGTGCTCTCGCCAACTGTGCAGGTTCGTCTCTCAACAAGAAAGCAGGTTTGAGTCTGTCAATGCTGACCGTTTCATTTCTATCCCCATAATCAAGCACAAAGTGTTTGTCACCATTTTCCAGCACTCTGTATGGGCCATCGTATACTGGGCATAACGTTGGTTTTAGTGCTTCATGTTTAACAAAAACAAACTCAGCGTTTTTTAAAGATTGAGGAACAAAAACTCGCGGAAAAGAGTGATGAGCTGGACCGTGGAGAGAGTCCGGTCCGTTACTGCCTAAAAACCTTGGGACTGGGAGGTGCCCTGGTTCCGGGTTCTCCGGTAAAAATTCACCTGGGAGTCTGATAGGTTGGGCAAAGACTAATTCTGCAGGGGAAGCGTCTAAATCCTCTTTAGGTGCTGCACGCAACCCCAATAAAACCCAGGGGAGTTTGTTTACCCAATTTGTGTCCGTTAATGAGGCTCTGAGGGCGGCCTTTAAGGACCTGTGAAAACGCTCGCATAACCCATTAGCCTGAGGGTGATAAGCGGTGGTGCGATGAATGGTTGCCCCTAAACTGTTGGACATGGCTGACCAGAGTTCTGAGACAAATTGAGGCCCCCTATCTGACGTGATGTCTGTTGGGACGCCGAAACGTGCCACCCAATTTGTTAGAAAAACGCGAGCGACTTCCTCCGCTGTAGTTGCTGCTAGAGGGACTGCCTCTGGCCAGCGCGTGGTGCGGTCTATCATTGTTAGCAGGTGTGTGAAACCTTGGGAGGAAGGCAGTGGCCCCACGAGGTTGACATGAATGTGGTCGAACCTTCTAGCAGGGATGGGAAAAGGCTCTAGAGGGGCCTTTGTGTGTCTGTGTACTTTGGCGTGTTGACAAGGAATGCAAGTTTTTGCCCATTCTTTTACGTTTTTACGCAGGCCTGGCCACACAAACTTTCCGGCAACCATTTTGACTGAAGCACGCACACCTGGGTGCGCGAGGGAGTGAATTGCGTCGAAAATACGGCGGCGCCAAGCAGCTGGTACTAACGGGCGAGGTCGGCCAGTTGAAACATCGCATATTAGGGGGGGCACGCCGTCGCGCAACCCTTTTTTCTCCAGCCTTAACCCTGTTGGTCCAGACAGGAGAGCACGCACGTCCGCATCACTGCTTTGTTCTTCTGCCATGGCTGCATAATCTATCCCTTCGAGGATAGGTGCTGCATATGTGTTTGCGTTAGAGAAAAGCTCCGCTGCTGAAGCAGTGTAATCTGTCTCCTCGTGCTCTGGCGGTGCCACAGCGCGAGAGAGACAGTCCGCTACTACGTTAAGTTTGCCCGCTACATGTCGAATGTCTGTGGTGAACTCTGAAATCGCAGCTAGCTGTCTTTGTTGTCTGCCTGACCAAGGTTCTGAAATTTTAGCCATCGCAAAAGTGAGCGGTTTATGGTCCACAAAAGCCGTGAAACTCCGCCCTTCTAACCAAAACTGGAAATGGCGGATGGACAAATGAAGCGCCAGCAGCTCCCTGTCAAAAGTGCTGTATTTGCGTTCCGTCGGGTTTAGCGATTTGCTAAAGAATGCTAAAGGTTGCCAGACCCCGCTGACAAGTTGTTCTACAACTGCCCCTATGGCCAGGTCTGAAGCATCTGTGGTTAGAGCAATGCGGGCCGAGGGATCTGGGTGGACTAACATTGTTGCGTTAGCTAGGGCGTTTTTTACTTCCGCGAAAGCGTGTTCGCGCTCCGGGGTCCATTCGACCGCTTGGGAAGCTTTCTTTTTTTTGAGCGCATCATACAGGGGCTGCATGAGCTGAGCTGCATGAGGGAGGAAATGGTTGTAAAAATTAACCATCCCCAAAAATTCCTGTAGCGATTTGACCGTTTGGGGCCGTGGAAAACCTTTTATCGCATGAATTTTGTCTGGAAGCGGGACTGCCCCTTTCGGGGAGACTCTATGTCCCAAAAAATCAATTTGTGATACGCCGAATTTGCATTTGGCTGGATTAATTATTAGCCCGTGCTCTTCTAGCCTCTGAAAAACAGTAGTAAGGTGTTGCTCGTGCTCCTCCTCTGATGAGCTGGCTACCAGCATGTCGTCGAGGTAGACGAAAACAAAGGGGAGGTCGCGTAAGACCGCGTCCATCATGCGTTGAAAAGTTTGAGCAGCGCCTTTGAGACCAAACGGCATTCGTAGGAATTCAAAAAGGCCGAAAGGGGTTATAACCGCTGTTTTAGGAATGTCTTCAGCTTGGACTGGGACTTGGTGATAACCGCGGACTAAGTCTATCTTTGAAAAAATGCGCGCGCCCGCTAAGTGCAGTGAAAAATCCTGTATATGAGGGATGGGGTAGCGGTCATGCGCTGTGGCGTTGTTTAATCTGCGGTAATCTCCGCACGGTCTCCAAGAACCGTCGGATTTCGGAACCATGTGAAGTGGTGAAGCCCAAGGGCTCTTTGAACGTCGGACAATGCCTAATTTTTCAAGAGCTGCAAATTCGTCCCTTGCTATGTTGAGCTTGGCCGCGTCTAAGCGGCGAGCTTTGGCAAAAACGGGAGGTCCCGTTGTTGGAATGAAGTGTTTAACCCCATGTTTGGCTACAGTGGCTGAGAATTTGGGGGTTGTGAGTGCTGGAAATTGGGTGAGGAGTTGCTCAAACTTACCTCCTGCCGTAGTGACGTTGGCCTGCACAGGTGGTGGAGAGACTCGTGCTGAGCAAGGAATAGAAGCAAAAGACAGTGCATTAACCAGGCGCCTATTTGCTAGATCAACTAATAACCCGTGTGCACACAGAAAATCGGCGCCTAACAAGTTAAAACTCACCGCCGCTACAACAAATGTCCATCTGTAGCTGCGGCCGTGAATGAGGAGATGCAGGCTCTTTTCCCCGAACGTGTCGATGTCCGAGCCGTTGGCTGCCACTGCTCCATTGCCCCGGATGCCCATGGCTCGATCTGCGTGGGAGGGCATGACGAAACTCAGCTGGGCTCCCGTGTCGATGAGGAACTGCTTGCCTGTGTGTCCATCCATCACGTATAACAGCTTATTTTTCTCGCCGAGAACCGCTGCCGTTAACGGCCCTCGGCTTTGGCGTTTCCCGACATCGTAAACTTGCAGGGGGGGAACACATTTCCGGGCTTTCTCGGCGAAGCGGTGGTGATAATAACAGACGTCATTCTGTTTGTTGCGCTTGGGCCGCGCTGCTGTCACCGTGGGTTGAGCCTGCTCCGTGGTTTGTGACTCTCCAAGGTTCGGGGCGTCAGTTTTGAGGTCTGCGGATGCCGCTGTGGGTGTCCAATCTCTGCAGGCGTTGACGAGCCGATAAGCCTCGTTGGCCAGCGTGCGGAAGTCCTGATGATTGTTGCACTTCATACTGGCGAGTGTCCCTCTCATGTGTGGTGGTAGCGTGCTGAGGAAAATAAATTGAAAGAGGAAATTATCATTGTCCTCCTCCTTGAGCTGCAGTAAATCCTCCATGAGGGTCTTTGGATTGCCCCCTCTGTGGCCGTAGACTGCCAGGATTTTTTCGGCTCTTTCTTCCGCCGACGGGACGTAATTCACCACGATGGTCGCCTTGAGTGTCTCATACTTGTCCCGGGCCGGTGGTCACTGGATCAAGCTTGAACTGGGCTTCGGCTTGGTGAAACCAAGAGGCCGGGTCTTCTCGCCAGAAATCTGGCAGTTTAACAGCGACGACGTTTGTGCACATCATCACTGTTGTGCCCGCCGGGTGAGAGTGCCTTGCCTCGGCTCTCACGGCGGTGCTGGAGCTCGGTTGAGCTCTCTCGGTACCCTCTGCCGGGGGGAACAGCTGTCTGCTTGTTCCCTCGTCTGCGTTGTCGCTGGCGTAAGTCAGATTCGCCGCGGATGAGTCGCTTGAAGAACGCCTCAGGTCCATACTCGCGTCAAGGTCACCAGTGTAGAAGAGCTGGAAATGACGAGGCGGTTTTGTATCACAAAAGCAAAGTCTTTAATGAACAACTCTTCTATCTTGTCTCATCTGGTGCAGAGCTTGGCAGAAGGCAAAGAGGAAGAATTCTGCCCAGCTCGCTGGTTAAATACAGGCACACATCAAAGACATGCAAAACACAAGCTGAAATCCCCCGTTATCTAAATCCCCCATTAGTCCTGTTAACTCCTCCCTTCGTCTTGGGAGGTGATGGGAAAACCTCTCCTCGCCTTAGGGGGTGAAGGTGTCAACTCTGTTGCCGCCGCGTCCTGTGACGTCATTGTCTTCACACGGCGGTGAGATTCCTTTGTCCTTTCAGAGGTGTGAAGTTCCTTTGTATATTCTGTCCCAAACATTTCCACATGCTCTAACAAATGTAGGTATGGAATAGTAGTAATATATACCACAAAACCCAGCATTTGGTGATGTCCATGGGTTCCAGACTGACATATTGCTGGACCCAGGGAACACACACACAGGCTCAAGTGAAATTCAATAATCTTTATTGTAACCAACAGAGGGTGTGTGAATACGTGTATGCGTTGTGTAAATGTGATGATGATGAACGTGCAGCAGCTAGAGGCGAGACAGAGTGCCATACAGCCTGGCAACCCTAGAACAGAGTCAAAGCACAGACATTAGTTTCTTCCACGTCACAGTGAGCTGAATAATGACTGGGGCTTACTTGCAGGTGGAATGATGCGAGCACAGGTTCGGCCCAAGGGCTCCAGCCAGGAAGACAGCGTTTGCGGGGCACTCCCGGTGATGAGCGGTGAAGTTAGGAGAGGCGAGAGGAAACGTTCCGCCGCCACGGGGAATTGGTTCCACCGCCTGAGGAATCCACCTGTGCACAGGGGAGAGCCTGAGAGAAAAGGTGAGTAGCGTGATGCTTACTTGTTGATGAAAGGTCTTCCAAGACGTGAGGGAGACAAAGGTCAGGGAGAAATGACAGACGGCTCCGTGCTGAGGCTCCAGGCAGAGCAGGCTATAAAGCCCATGAGTGATTGGCCGCAGGTGTGTGTGCAGCTGAGGCAGGTGACGGCCCAGAGTGAGTCATGACACAGACTGCATTACCTGCAAAGAATTTTCAACAATTAAAATGAACATTTTATTTATGGTAACTAGTGCCTACCTGTGCATGCCCATGCATACCCGTGCATGCCCGTAGAAACCAAGTATAAGGAAGTATTTCTGTATGCCCGTAGAAAGCAGGTGTAAGCAAGCGCATCACAACTCGTTCAGTGATGCCTGCCTTTGATCTTTAATGACGTCATAGTGAGTCCTATGATCTTCGATGATGGCATAGCAAGTCCTGTGATCTTTGATGTCATACCACTCATTAAGTGATGCCTACCTTTGAACTGTGATGCCTGCCTTTGATCTTTGATGTCATAGCGAGTGCCTATGATCTTTGATGATGTCATAGCGAGTCCTATGCCTGCTTTTGATTTTTGATGATGTTATAGGGAGTCCTATGATCTTTGATGATGTTATAACGAGTCCTATGATCTGTGATACTGTCATAGTGAGTCCTATAATCTTTGATGATGTCATAGTGAGTCCTGTGACCTTTGATGATGTCATTGATGCCTGCCTTTGATCTTTGATAATGTCATAGCGAGTCCTATGATCGTGAATGATGCCTGCCTTTGATCTTTGATGTCCAATGATCGTGAGTGATGCCTGCCTTTGATCACACACAGATTTTCTTGAATAACTCTATACTATGGTGTCTATATGACATCATATAGACATCATAGGCAATCCTATGATCTTTTAGCAAGTCCTATGGTCGTGACAGACAGACAGACATATGGAGTGACATCACAGTCCAAGGACGGATCAAGTCAGTAGCGGTAATGCACCTGTAAGCTGGTTGCCAACCACCAATCAAATCTAAAAGAAGAAGACCGACAGACACACAGAGATTTCTTGAATTATATATAGAGTGATGTTAATTTCTTCCATTACTTTTGAGTGCCTGAAATAAGGACACTTTATATAAATGGTTGCAGTTCCAAAACTATAACTCCAATCTGGATGTGAATACTCTCAAATTAAAGCTGAGAGTCAGCCCTTAAGTCCATATTGATTAAATAGCTGTATCTTGAATATATTTTGGTAAACAGCTAAAATAACAGAACTTGTGTCATTGTTCTAGTACTTTGGAAGCAGAGTGTATATACACAGTGTATATACTGTATATACACATACATACTGTGATGTTTCAAGGATTCACACAATAATGAGAGAGGATTTGTGACATATAGGCATTTATTCTTCACTGACTCATTACTTCTTCTTTTAGATTTGATTGGTGGTTGGCAACCAGCTTACAGGTGCATTACCGCCACTGACTTGATTATCATCACTCTATATCTTTGTATAAGGAGTTCTTATATGGAGTTCTGAACAACTCATGTATGAAATTATCTGTCCTTCGACTGACTCATTACACAGAACAGAGGGGAGGTCATTCACACAGACATCTCACTCAGGGTGACGTAGGCACATAATCTATCACACACAGGGAAAACAACACTATCACAACTGTACTTATAACCCAATTATAACGGTACAACAATAATGTTCAGAGCACAGGAAAAATTACAGTCCTTGAATCCCCTATGGTGCAAAGCATGCCGGGAGAATCCCCCACCCCTTATCACAGCCCCGACATTACACTGTCCCCCCCCCCCCCCGACTGGTTTCTGTCCCTAGAATAATAAGTCCAACTCAAAAGTCCAATACAAACTCGTCCAGTTGTTGGGGTGCCCACCTTTGGCGGCAGCTGGTACACACAGGTCCATTAGTGTTCATTCGAGCCTCAAACAGGGTAACGGGTCAGGATGGAGCCTCTGGCTCGGCCACCCGCAGGGCAGCTGGCTGGTATGGGGTGAAACCGGGTCCAAAGATGCTGCAGAGTCTTCTTCACCCCAAAGTGGCCCGCCTCCACTGACCCGTGGACCAGCTGGAGCACCTTGGGGCAGAGCCGTCAGGGAACCAGCAGCTGCCAGATGTGATGCTGCCCAGCTGGAGACTGCCACCGTGGACAGACAACACCCTCACAACAGCAGAGGTTGGACCACTGGGAATGTAGGGTCTTGGTCTCTGGGTCCAGCGCAGACACAGCCTCACAGGCGGGCCACCGGTCCGTATCCAGCCACTGCTGAACATGTGAGATGACAGCACCTCCATCCTGCTCCCTCTGAAGCTGCTGAAGGCCTCTATGACATTATTGCTGGGACAGCTGCTCGATGATCTGAGGAAGAGCTATGAGCCGCTGAACTCTCCCGGGCCGCAGTGGTCTGGAGAGGCCGTGAGACTGCTAGGTCATGATCCTCGGCCTGAGCTGACGGCACCAGCCCCTCAATCGCATGGGTCCCCTGGCTCCCCTTCTGGCTCTTGCCGCAAAACGTGATATCCTGGCCCCCAGAAGGAGAGAAGAGCTGACGGTGCTGATCTTCACGCCCCATGCTGTGAGCAGATCTAGTCCAGTGATGCAGGGGTCCTGGATGACGGCCAGCCAGAGGGGGGGTTCGTGTTCTGTCCGGTCACTTTCACGACAAGACCTCTTCGCCCTCCCAATCTGGTGTGCTCACCAGTGGCTGTGGTGACGCAGTGCCTGGTGCATTCTCACCCTTGCGGTCTGAGTTCATCTGTACAGGGTAGTGCCCCGGGTCAGACCAGGGAGATGGAGGAACTGGTGTTGATCAGGGCCTGGACTAGAATGCCGTCCAGGCTGCACTACAGGTACAGCCTGGGTGAGTGTCCAAGTCGGCCCAAATGTGATTATAGTTCACTGGGGAAAATGTCTGTGAGGGGTGGCGGGTCCCCATCTGTGCCACCTCACCCCAAGATTAAAGCTGGTGAGGAGGCTGGTTGTCGCAGAGTAGGTGCAGGGCAGTGGCGCACGACGTGGTCTGGCTCCCCCAGCGGAAGCGTCCCTCCTCGCGCCACCTTCGTACCCTCACCGGCTGTGCAGCTGTGGCTTGGAAAACTCTCTCCCTCTGTGATGAAACGTCAGCCACGGGCTTCAGCACCTGCTCTACACACCACGCCTCTTCCACGGCCGTCTCCCAGCTGCTCGCGGCGTGAATCTGGATGTGTTCTTGGAGCCAGGCCGGTCAGAGCCCTTGGATGAAATTCTGGGGGCAAGCTTCTTCACCACCTTTGGCTCAAAGTCTGGGTAGCCGCATCACGTCAGCAACCGGACACCTGCTGCATAGGTCCTCCAGACTTTTGTGATCGCATTGGTGGCAGCTGGCCAGCTGTTCCAGGACGTGGTCAGCGTGGATCGTCCTCCTGAACCGCCTCCGAAGCGCTCCCTGTAGCGCTGGCCAGCTGTGACGTTCCTCAGGCCAGAGATCAGACAATGTACAGACAGCTCCGCCCTCCAGGGCCAGTGCAACCTGTACAGCTGTCTCCTCTGGTGTCCCAAAATTCAGCGTAGCAGCCAGTTCAACCTGGATCAGATAGTCGTCCAGCAAGGTTTTGCCACCAAAGCAGGGAAGCTTGGCCGGTTGATGGGTCGATGAGATGGTCGTCTCCATGCTGATTACTGCCCTTGGCCAAGGCGGAATCGCTGGCTCATAGTTCCCCCACTGGCGCGCCCCGTCCTGCCTTGAAAAAGGCAGAAAACGGGATGCGCTTGCTCCATCTGGTCCGCTTCCCCATCCTTCCGGCAAGCAGCTCTGGGGGCTGGCGTGCCTGCTCTGCTGCCCATCTCCATCTGCGCGAGGAACCACTCAAGCTGTCGAATCTCTGCCTTGATGCTCACTTCCATCTCTCAAAATCCCACTCCTGACACCAGTGTGATGTTTCAAGGGTTCATACAATAATGAGAGAGGATTTGTGACGTATAGGCATTTATTCTTCACTGACTCATTACACAGAACGGAGGGGCGGTCATTCACACAGACATGCATCTCACTCAGGGTGACACAGACACATACAGTGGGGTAAAAAAGTATTTAGTCAGCCACCAATTGTGCAAGTTCTCCCACTTAAAAGATGAAAGAGGTCTCCAATTTTCATCATAGGTATACCTCAACTATGAGAGACAAAATAGGAAAAAAAAAAATCCAGAAAATCACATTGAAGGATTTTTAATGAATTAATTGGTAAATTCCTCGGTAAAATAAGTATTTGGTCAATAACAAAAGTTCATCTCAATACTTTGTTATATACCCTTTGTTGGCAATGACAGAGGTCAAACGTTTTCTGTAAGTTTTCACAAGGTTTTCACACACTGTTGCTGGTATTTTGGCCCATTCCTCCATGCAGATCTCCTCTAGAGCAGTGATGTTTTGGGGCTGTCGCTGGGCAACGTGGACTTTGAACTCCCTCCAAAGATTTTCTATGGGGTTGAGATCTGGAGACTGGCTAGGCCACTCCAGGACCTTGAAATGCTTCTTACGAAGCCACTCCTTCGTTGCCCGAGCGGTGTGTTTGGGATCATTGTCATGCTGAAAGACCCAGCCACGTTTCACCTTCAATGCCCTTGCTGGTGGAAGGAGGTTTTAAGATAAGATAAGATAAGATAAGCCTTTATTAGTCCCACAACGGGGAAATTCCAGGATTGCAACAGCACAGGGATAGCAACACTCAGAGCAACAATCAGAAGGCAAGAAAAAAAAAAAACAAAAAAAAAAAAACAAAAAAAAAAAAACAAGCAAGCAAGAGCAGCTAATATACATATGTACATATTACTATAAAATATATATATACACACACACACACACAGACACACAGTGCAGAGCATTGTAGCTGGATGGAATAAATATATGAATATATGAACACACAGTGCGGAGCATTGTAGCTAGATGGAATAAATATGTAAATATATAAACACCCACAGTACGGAGCATTGCAGCTAGGTGGAATAAATATGCAAGTATATAAACACACACAGTGCGGAGCAATGTAGCTAGATGGAATAATATGTAGATATATAAAAACACAGTGCGGAGCATTGTAGCTAGATGGAATAAATATATAGATATATAAATATAAACACACCCAGTGCAGAGCATTGTAGCTAGATGGAATAAATATGTAAATATATAAACACACACAGTGCAGAGCATTGTTGCTAGGTGGGATGAAACAGCATAACCGTCTATTTAGTTATCCTACATGGTATGATTATGTGCCCATACATATTCTCACCCTCCATAGCGACCGGTATGTTCCTAGTTGTATGCCGGAGAGGACCATTGTGTAAGTCTATTGCATCTTTTGCATTCAAAAAAAACCTATTAGTTTGTTACGTCTTTTTGCTATCTCTGCGAGCAGCCCTGCTTAGGTTGTACAGTCTGACAGCCGTTGGTAGGAAGGACCTACGAAACCTCTCGGTTGTGCACCTGGGATGATGTAGTCTGCTGCTAAATGAGCTCCTCAGTGCATCCAGTATGTCCTGCATAGGGTGGAACTCGGACTCCAGCAGAGATGACAGTTTAGCCACCGTCCTTCTCTCTCCTATCTCCTCCATCGGATCAAGGCGTTGCCCCAGGACAGAGCTAGCTTTCTTAATCAGTTTGTTCAGTCTCTTCCTATCGGCTGCAGTAATGCCACTGCCCCAGCAGACCACTCCAAAAGTGATGGCTGATGCCACCACCGTGTCATAGAATGACTTCAGCAGCGCCCCTTGTACACCAAAAGACCTGAGTCTCCTCAGCAGGAACAGCCTGCGCTGTCCCTTCTTGTAGAGTGCGTCAGTATTGTGTGACCAGTCTAGTTTATTGTTCAGATGAATACCCAGGTACTTGTAGGATGTCACCATCTCGATGTCTGTTCCCTGTATATTTACTGGTGCTGTGAGGGATTTTTCACTCAAAATCTCACGATACATGGCCCCATTCATTCTTTCCTTTACACGGATCAGTCGTCCTGGTCCCTTTGCAGAAAAACAGCCCCAAAGTATGATGTTTCCACTCCCATACTTCACAGTAGGTATGGTGTTCTTTCTCCTCCAAACACGACAAGTTGAGTTTTTACCAAAAAGTTCTATTTTGGTTTCATCTGACCATATGACGTTCTCCCAATCCTCTTCTGGATCATCCAAATGCTCTCTAGCAAATTTCAGATGGGCCTGGACATGTACTGGCTTAAGCAGGGGGACACGTCTGGCACTGCAGGATTTGAGTCCCTGGCGGCATAGTGTGTTTCTGATATAGCCTTTGTTACTTTGGTCTCAGCTCTCTGCAGGTCACTTCACTTCACTAGGTCCCCCATGTGGTTCTGGGATTTTTGCTCACCGTTCTCGTGATCATTTTGACCCCACGGGGTGATATCTTGCGTGGAGCCCCAGATCGAGGGAGATTATCAGTGGTCTTGTATGTCTTCCATTTTCTAATAATTGCTCTCACAGTTGATTTCTTCACACCAAGCTGCTCACCTATTGCAGATTCAGTCTTCCCAGCCTGGTGCAGGTCTACAATTTAGTTTCTGGTGTCCTTTGACAGCTCTTTGGTCTTGGCCATAGTGGAGTTTGGAGTCTGACTGTTTGAGGTTGTGGACAGGTGTCTTTTATACTGATAACGAGTTCAAACAGGTGCCATTAATACAGGTAACGAGTGGAGGACAGAGGAGCCTCTTAAAGAAGAAGTTACAGGTCTGTGAGAGCCAGAAATCTTGCTTGTTTGTAGGTGACCAAATACTTATTTTACTGAGGAATTTACCAATTAATTCATTAAAAATCCTTCAATGTGATTTTCTGGATTTTTTTTTTTCTCATTTTGTCTCTCATAGTTGAGGTATACCTATGATGAAAATTGGAGACCTCTCTCATCTTTTAAGTGGTAGAACTTGCACAATTGGTGGCTGACTAAATACTTTTTTGCCCCACTGTAATCTATCACACACAGGGAAAACAACACTATCACAACCAGACTTCTAACACAGTTGTAATGGTACAACAATAACACTCAAAACACAGAAATATTAACAGTCCTTGAATCCCCTGCAGCGCAAACCATGCCCCCTATCACAGCCCCGACGTTACAATACACACAGTACATCCCTTTGATCAACTGAACTCTGGCTCTCGCGACCCTGACCCTTCCTCCCTCTCTGTCCGAAGTCACTGCAGGCAGTTCTTCTGGTAGGCAGCCCATGTTGTCCTGCAGTTGATCAATGTAAGCATGTGCGGGACGACCCTGGGCAGCCAAAGCAGGAGGTCGCTAGCACGTTCTTTTTGCTGTGCCAGCAGTGCCAGGCAAACTGCAGCCTCCTCTCCCGGATGGTTTTGGATAAGGGCAGTATAAATATGTAGAGGTCTTTGTTTGTTAGATGGTCCTTCCAGGAGCTGTTTTAGGCTGCTCTCAACATTTGTGTAAAGGTCAAGTGAGGATTGAAGTTTCGATGTCAGTGTCCATAATGTTGATCTGTAGGCCAGGACAGATTCAGTGGTGACACGAAAGAAGCTCTGTTTAAGGTCTGCAGGTAGGTTATGCTTCCAGACTTTGTCCAAGATATTGAGGGCTCCCCTGGCATTTTGAAGAGGGTGTTTGACGTCCCTCTTAGTGGAGGCAATATTGCTTCTGAGATAGGTGAGTCATTGGGCTTTTTAATGTCATCACCATCTTAACAACTGAATGGTGCCTTCAGCACTGAAGGACATGAATTCCATTTTGCCTCACTGTCTGACATTAAATCAGACTAAACTTTTCCTGTTTTAGGTCAGTTAGGATAAAAAAAAATCTATTTGCTAAGTAATTTTTATAATTGCTAAAGAAAAGGTTTTTTTTTTATTACTTGCTTCAAAGTCATAAGTTTATATACACTTACTATGCCTTCAAACAATCTGGGAAAGCTCAGATGATGATGTCATGGCTTTGGAAGCTTCTGATAGGTTAATTGACAACATTTTTGTTAATTAGAGGCACACTTGTGGATGGATTTTAAGGCACACCTCAAACACACTGCTTCCTTGTGTGACATGGGACAATCAAATGAAATAATAATAATAATAATAATGATAATAATAATGCATCAGATTTATATAGTGCTTTTCATAGACATTCAAAGATGCTTTACAATGGATAGCAGTAATCTACTATGGCAGAGGCTCCCAAAGTGGGGGTCCTGAGTCGTTGGGGGGGGGGGGGGTCGCGAGATGATTTTCAGAATCCTCTTGAGGTGATTACACAGGTGACATGTCACTTTAACTGTGCCAGAGTAAACGTCACAGGTCACACACAGGTCAGTGTGCACCAGTAGATTTTGTCTGAACAGCTCAAATCAACACACTACGCTTTAAGCCCAGGATATTATTTTTAAAAATGAAATTGTGGTTAATACTGACCAAAAGCAACACAGAGAGGCCAGTGTAAACAGCAGCAGAGAGTGGAGAAATGCCGTCAGAAAGGCCATCGACTTCTGGCGCGGGGGGAGGAGGAGAAGGAGGACAGCACCGTACATGGCTCCATAAGCAGTCAGACCAGCCGCCAAGTGACACAAGTATCAAGAGAAATATATTCAGTATGGATTCATGCATCGTTATCAGTGAAGTACAACATCCCCAATGTGTAGTGTGTACTGAGGTGCTTGCACATGAGAGTTTAAAGCCTGTAGAAATGCTCAGACACTTGAAAACTAAGCACCCATCTTGTTGCTAAACCAGCAGATTTTTTCCACTAAAAGGAGAGAGAACTGCAAGGTCAAAAGAAAGTCACAACTAATCAAGCAACAACCACTACTAAAGCTCAAAGGTGGCATATTTAATTGCACAGGCAAAAACGCCACACACAATCAGAGAAACCCTAATAAAACCTGTTGCTATTGCTATGAGTTGGACAATGTGTGAGGATAAACAGACACGCGAGCTGGAAGCAGTGCCGCTGTCTGATGGGACCATATCCTGGTGCATCATGGGCATGGTCCAGGACATATAGTGTCAGTTGATTGACAGAGGGAAGTAAGGGAAATATGCTTTGCAGTTAGATGAATCTACAGATATATCAAACTGTGTGTATGTTTTCTTATGTGTCAGTCACCTTCAGGGATACTAGGGGTCGCTAGTCTCTGTCACCATTATTTCGGGGGTCGCAGGCTGAAAAGTTTGGGAACCCCTGTACTATGGTAACCATGTCGGCCTCCGTCGGTCTATGATGACCATGGAAGAGAATCCTAAACGTCTACTCTGCTGGAACAGCACCGCCTGTAGCTGAACAGGCCCTTGCGCGAATGGCAGTCCCTGTCACACAGGTCGCACTTGTGGATGGTCTCCGTGCTGCTGGGTCTGTGGCGGTTCTTCCTGCGGGTCCTTTTTTCATTTGCAGCAGCAGTCAGTCTCTCTTCACCCGCCTTGAGCTGTCTGGTCAGGGTGCCTCTCCATTTGGAGCGGTCCGTTGCAAGGTCCTCCCAGCGCTCTGTGTTGATCTCCAGGGCCTTCATGTCTCTCTTGCAGACGTCTCTAAAACGCAGCTGTGGGCGGCCAACGTCTCTCTTGCCAGTTGCTAGTTCTCCATAGAGGACGTCTTTGGGGATTCTGCCATCCTCCATATGGTGAACGTGGCCTAGCCAGCGGAGCCTGCGCTGTCTGAGTAGAGTGAACATGGTGGGAAGGCCGGCGCGGGACAGAACTTCTGTGTTGGGCACTTTGTCCTGCCAGGATATGTCCAGGATGTGGCGAATGCAGCGCAAGTGGAAGGAGTTCAGTCTCTTTTCCTGCCAGGAGTATGTTGTCCACGTCTCACTCCCATAGAGCAGTGTGCTGATGACGCAGGCGTTGTACACTGCCATCTTTGTCTTGACAGAGAGTTTGGGATTCTCCCACACTCGTGTGGTGAGGCGAGCGAGTGTGAAGGCTGATTTTCCAATCCTCTTGTTGATCTCTGTATCAAGGGAGAGGTTGTTGCTGATCGTGGACCCCAGGTACGTGAACTGATTCACGACCTCCAGCTCGTAGTCGTCAATGGTGATGGTTGGTGGTGCTTCCGTGCCTTGCGCCAAGACGTTAGTCTTCTTCAGGCTGATGGTAAGCCCGAAGTCCTTGCATGCCTGGGAGAAGCGGTCCATAAGGGTCTGAAGCTCCTGCTGTGTGTGGGTTGCGACTGCAGCGTCGTCTGCGAACAGCATGTCTCTGATTAGAGCCTCGCGTACTTTGGTTCTGGCTTTCAGGCGGGCGAGGTTGAAAAGCCTGCCGTCAGATCTTGTGTGCAGGTAGATTCCCTCTGTTGCTGTGCTGAAGGCATGCCTCAGGAGCATAGCAAAGAAAATCCCAAAGAGGGTTGGCGCAAGTACACAGCCCTGTTTCACTCCGCTGCGTATGTTGAAAGGCTCTGAGACGTTGCCATCGTGCTGCACTATCCCCTGCATGTTGGTGTGAAACGATTCAATGAGGCTTTGCAACTTTGGTGGGCATCCTATCTTTGGCAGGATCTTGAAAAGGCCCTCTCTGCTGACCAGATCGAACGCTTTGGTGAGGTCGATGAAGGCGACGTACAGGGGCATGTTCTGTTCTCTGCATTTCTCCTGGAGTTGGCGGATGGAGAATATCATGTCTACCGTCGATCGCTCAGCGCGGAAGCCACACTGAGACTCAGGGTAGACACGTTCGGCAAGCTTCTGTAGACGAACGAGAACAACTCGTGCGTAGACTTTGCCAACAACGCTGAGGAGGGAGATGCCCCTGTAGTTGCTGCAGTCGCTTCTCTCCCCTTTGTTTTTGTAGAGGGTGATGATCTTGGCGTCCCTCATGTCCTGTGGTACGGCACCTTCCTTCCAACACTGGCAGAGGACGTCATGCAATGGCAGCAGTAGGGCGGTCTTGCAGTGCTTGATCAGGTCGGGGGGTATGCCGTCGTTGCCGGGTGCCTTGCCAGTGGCCAAGCTATCAATGGCCTTGCTGAGTTCGTCGATGGTTGGCTCGGCGTCAAGTTCGTCCATGGATGGCAGGCAGTCGATGGCATCAAGGGCTGACGGTGTCACGGTGTTCTGTCTGGAGTAGAGGTCGGAGTAGTGTTCCACCCATCTCTCCATCTGCCTGTTCTTTTCTGTGATCATCTCCCCAGTGGAGGATTTGAGGGGGGCCGTCTTGCTCTGAGCCGGACCAAGTGCTTTCTTGATGCCATCGTACATACCACGGATGTTCCCTGTTATGGCAGCGGTTTGAATGTCTTGGCTGAGCTGAGTCCAGTACACACAGTTGGCACAGCGCCGAGCAGTCTGCTGAACTTTGCTTCTCGCAGCCCTGAGAATCTGGAGATTCTTCTCGTTTGGGTACTTCTTGTACTCAGCAAGTGCTGAGCGCTTGGCTTCAATGACGGGGGTCATCTCGGTCAACTTGGCATCAAACCAGTCCTGTGACTTCGAGGTCTTCCTCCCAAAGGTAGCCAAGGCTGTGCGGTGGATGGTGTTTCGCAGCTCTTCCCACTTCTGCTTTGCAGATTCTCCTTGTGGTACACCAAGTTCCTTCTCAAAGGTGGAGGCAAACTGCTTAACAAGTTCTGGTTGAGCCATCTTGCTGGTGTCAATCCGTGCCTTTCCAGGTTGTCTAGCATGATGGAATTTCTTCAGCTGCAGCTTGACCTTGCAACACACCAATGAATGGTCTGTGTCGCAATATGCACTCTGTAACGAACGGGTTATTAGCACGTTCTTCAGTGAGGTGCGCCTGGTCAGGATCAAGTCCAGCTGGTGCCAGTGCTTTGAGCGTGGATGTTGCCAGGAAACCTTGTGTTGGGGCTTGGTCTTGAAGAACGAGTTTGTGATGCACAGATCGTGATATGTGCAGAACTCGAGCAGCCGCTGTCCGTTGTCATTCATTCTGCCCATGCCAAAAGGTCCAAGACAGGAGGGCCAGGAGTCGTGGTCAGCACCCACTCTGGCATTGAAGTCTCCAAGGAGAATGAGTTGTTCAGAGTTGGGGACGATCCTGACAGTTGTTGCGAGATTCTCGTAGAACTCGTCTTTTGCCTCTGGTGTGGCTGTCAGTGTTGGGGCATACACACTGACGAGGGTGACTGGGCCTTGAGTGGTGTTCAGGCGGAGGGTGAGGAGTCGTGCAGAGCCAGTGCTGCTCGGTTCCACCATCTTCAGCAAGGTGTTCTTCACTGCAAAGCCCACTCCGTGTTCCCTGTGTTCGTCACTGCCCTTTCCCTGCCAGTAGAACGTGTAGTCCTTCTCTCTCAGTGTGCCTGTGTCAGCCAACCGTGTTTCCTGGAGAGTGGCGATATCCACTCCCAGTCTCTTCAGCTCATTATTGATGATGGCAGTCTTCCTGGTGTCGTTGATGTCCTTGAGGTTAGTAGCGAGTCCTGTCATCATAGTGCAGACGTTCCAAGTTCCCAGTTTTAGAGTTGGTCTCTTTTGTTTTATTGTCTTGCCTGGTGCGAAAGTTCTCAGCCTGCTGTTCGGACTTCTCCTCATCCCCATGCACCCAATGAGGAAAGCAAGCTGTGGTGGGACATCACCTTATTGGCTGGGGGCTGCCCAGCTTGAGGCGGGCAGTAGCTGTCCAGTGAGATCCGATGATCCCTCCCACCGTCGGGAATAACCCCTGGTGCTGAGCTCTACGCCAATTGAGCCGTGGCTTATAACCGGTAACTGTCATTCCCCGTGTTTTGTCTACGCCAAAGGCGAAGCTGGAGTGTCCTCTCCAGTGATCCGGTGTTCTACCTTCCAGCGTTGGGCGTTGGTAGGATTCAAGCCTGGGCAGGAAGATATGGAGGATAAGATGTTGCCCATGCAGCATGTCCCCCCTCTCCACGTCACTGATGAATCCAAAGGAACAGGAGGGCTGCTACAGTTTGGCACCAGCGCCGTTGCAGGAGCTGCCAGAACGATGTTGAGCACAACATAGAACTGCCTTAGGGGCTCCGACTCCGGATTTTTCCTCAGGGTTGACTCCCGAAGCCTTTCCCGTGACCGGGTATGCCGCAAGGCAGCGGAGGTTTGAAATCAGGGTTTACCTTCCCCTAGATGGGCTACCTTCCCAGGTTGACGAGCCACCATCTACCCGAAGCATCTGGTTTTAAGGCGCCAGAGATCCGCCCTCGCCCCTTCTCCTATTAGTAAAAGCAGTTCCGCCGGGCTTAGAGACTAAACCACACGGGCAGGCTAGGAGTTGGACTTAGTTGTCAGAGGCTTTTCGAGACGCACGCCATAAGGAGCATTTTATGAGCACTGGGAGCTTAACCCCAGTGCCGCTCCTGGCTATGACAACCTTGGAACCTATGGTAACCACAGCTGCCCAAATCAGACAAGATATCAGGAAGGCCTCCACAAGTCTGGTTCATCCTTGGGTTTCAATTTTCAGATGCCTGAAGGTGCCACGTTCATCTGTTCATACAATTTTACGCAAGTATAAACACCATGGGAATGTCCAGCCAACATACCACCCAGGAAATAGACAGGTTCTGTTTCCCAGAGAGCTGTTTTGGTTCGAAATGTGTGTATCACCCCAGAACAAAATCAAAAGACCTTGTGAAGATGCTGGCTGAAGCTGGTAAAAGAGTGTCATTAGCCACAGTGAAGTGACTCGTACTGGCATGGGGTGAAAGGCCACTCAGCGAGGAAGAAGCCATTACTCCAAAAACAGCATGTATAAAAACCAGATTACGGTTTGCAAATGCACACAGGTACAAAGACTAACTTTTGGAGACATATCCTGTGGTCTGACAAAACTAAAATTGAACTGCTTGGTCATAATTAGTTCATCCAAAAGGCAAGATGGCACCGTTGTGTGTGGCTGGACATCTACCTGGGCTATGTCTTTTGTGTTTAGTTGTCTTCTTATTGTTTCTAGTTCAAAACGTGTCATCGCTGCTGGTTTATGATCGCCTGACTCTTCAAAATATTCACAATTCTGTGGTCAAATTCTCGACCTATGAATTTAATGGTCAGCCTCCTCCGCCCTATACCACCCTATCTGAGATGTGCACCCAGCAGACTGTTTCGAAACAGCCACCACAAGAGACGCTGCAAAAGACGAGGTCGGAGAGGCGGAGTATCATGCAGACTGAGGGCTTACCTGGCTTCTTCTTCAACTCACAACCCTCGTCAACTGCTGACTGAGCTCTCCAGGAAGCATATCGGTTTTGACCTACGAGGATCCATGGATTATCGCTACGATGGCTGTTGCCGACTGTCCCAGAGGCTGGATACCCACTTCCTTGCCACCGGCCCGTGTGGATTCGCAGAAGGGGCTGCGCACCGGAGAATCTTCACCCGATCAGTCGTGCTTCCCAGCAGGCTGATCAATGTTTCATTTGTGTGGCTCTGATTAACACCAGATCCATCGCAAATAAGACTTTTATTCTAAATGACTTTTTTACTTCACATTCCTTGGATTTTCTTCTGATGACAGAAACATGGGTTAAACCAGGTGAGACTGCCGCCTTCTCTGAGCTCCTCCCTCCCGGTTGTTCTTTCTTCAGCTCCCCGCGAGCATCTGGTCGGGGTGGGGGTATGGATTCTGTTTTTAATGACAGTTTTAAATGTCGCCTTCTCTCCACAAATGCTTATTCCTGCTTTGAGCTGCAACTATTTGTGGTGGATCTCACAAGTCCTGTGTTATTTGCTGTTGTCTATCATCCTCCAAAATATAATAAGGACTTCATTAATGAGTTTTCTGAATTTTTGGCGGATGTTATGCCAAATTATGATAAACTTTTGATCTGCTGGGACTTTAATATTCATGTCTGTTGTCCATCTGATTAGCTGGCATCTGATTTTAAAAGACTGTTGGCGACATTTAATTTAAATATTTTAGCGGACAAACCAACACACCATCTTGGTCACACTCTGGACCTTGTTATCTCTTTTGGGCTTTCAGTCTCTCTCAAAGAAATTTCTGAGTCTGTCATCTCAGCTCATTTCCCCATTATTTTTGAATTGTTGACCCCTTCATCACACAGCAAGCCTGTGGCTCCATCATGCTGGTGTCGCATCATCACTTCTTCAATGCCAGAGGAGTTTTCTGCTGCTTTTAGGGATTCACAGTTTTTTGCCTTGAATGAACTCGTTTCCCCTTCCCATCCGGATAATATTCTTTCCTCCTTTCATACCACCTGCTCTGGGATTTTTGGACTCTATTGCCCCATTTCGGCTTAAATCGGCTAAACCGAAAACAGATCCCTGGCTAAACGACACTACCCGTGCCATTAGACAACGGGTCAGGCAGGCTGAACGAAGATGGAAAAAGGACAAATTGCATGTGTCTTGGGGAATTTTTAGGGACTGTCTTGCTGATTACCAGAGGACCGTGCAAAAGGCAAAATTTCAGTATCTCTCTGATATTATTTCCAGCAGCAGTCACTGTCCTAGAGTGCTATTTAACACAATTAACTCTTTTATAAACCCACACACTCGGACTGTAACAGATGTTTCGTTTACAACATATGAGACTTTTCTTCACTTTTTTGTTGATAAAGTGGACTCTGTCAGATGAGTTATTAATAACAGTTTTAATGGGAGCTTGTCTGTTGTCCCGGGTTACTCTGCTGTGCTTGAACAGTTTGAGTTGGTTGCTTTATCATCACTTACTTAGTGAAGTTTCTGAAGCCGACAAATTGCTCACTGGATGTTGTTCCCGCTGGAATCCTGAAAAGGGTTTTTAATACAGTAGGGCCTGGTCTTTTGGTTTTTAATTCCTGCCTTAGTTCAGGATTTGTCCGGCCTGCTTTTAAACATGCTGTGGTTAGGCCCCTTCTTAAAAAACCTCACCTTGACCCTTCACTTTTATCTAATATTAGACCCATTTCTCATTTGCCCTTTTTATCTAAGGTTTTAGAAAAAGTTGTTTTTATACAGTTGCAATCTTTTTTAGAAGACAACTCTATTTTTGAGAAGTTTCAGTCTGGGTTTAGATTTCGTCACAGCACTGAGTCTGCCCTGCTAAAGGTGCACAATGATATTATGATGTCTGCTGATGCCAAATGCCCCGTTGTCTTAGTGCTGCTAGATCTTACAGCAGTCTTTGACAAAGTGGATCATACTATCCTTTTGTCACACCTGAATCACCATGTTGGCATCCATGGCACTGCACTTAAGTGGTTTGAATCCTACCTATCTAACAGAACTTTTTCTGTAATGATTGGTGACATGTCTTCTTCTAGTGCCTCTCTCTCCTGTAGGGTCCCACAGGGCTCTATCCTTGGCCCTATTCTGTTTTCATTATATATGCTGCCACTCAGGTCAATAATAGCCAGGCACAACATGTCTTTCCACTGTCATGCAGATGATTTGCAGCTTTATTTACCTTTGAACCAGAACAAACAAACTCACAAAGTGTTCTATTGGACTGCATCACTGACATTAAGTTGTGGTTAAGCCAAAATGTTCTCCACTTAAGTGAAGAAAAAACTGAATGTATTGTGTTTGGGGATACGGTAACAGCTGGCTTTGGTACCCTCTCTTTAAGGCTCAGTTCATCTGTCAGAAATTTGGGAGTGATTTTTGACAGCTATTTAAAATTTGATAAACAGATTGACAATGTAGTCAAGATGAGCTTTTATCAATTACGTCTGTTATCCAAAGCCAAACCTTTTTTGAGCTGTCATGATCTTGAGATAGCCATCCATGCTTTAATCACGTCTCAACTTGATTACTGCAATGCACTTTATGTTGGCATCTCTCAGTTTTCTCTCAGCCACCTTCAACTTGTGCAAAATGCAGCGGACCGTCTTTTGACCAACACACCTAGGCGAGAGCACATTACTCCAATCCTTTTTTCACTTCATTGGCTTCCAGTCCATTTTAGAATTAATTTTAAACTTTTGCTTTTTGTTTTTAAAGCTCTTAATGGCCTTGCTCCGGTTTATCTGGCTGAGATTTTGACTGTCCGTGACCAAGGCAGGGCTTTGAGGTCATCCAGCTTTTGCTGGATGTGCCCAGGTCAAGGTATAAACATTGGGGTGACCGAGCCTTTTCTGTTGTCGCGCCCAGGCTCTGGAATAATCTCCCCCCTGACCTACGTGCTGTTTCTGACCTGGCCCTTTTTAAATCAGAACTTAAAACATATTTGTTTAGGATGGCTTTTAATACCCAGTAGTGGTGATATTTGTCTTGGCATTTGTTTTTATTTTATTCTTATTTTTAGGTATTTATTCTTATTTCTATGTTTATGTTATTTGTTTTTATTGCTGTGTGTGTTTTTAATGCTGTATAATTTTCTGTAAAGCACTTTGGTCACCTACAGGTTGTTTTAAAGGGATATATAAATAAAGTACATTACATTACATTACATAATGACCATAGTTACATTTGGAGGAAAAAGTGGGAAGCTTATAAACCTGAGAACACCATCCCAAATGTAAAGTACAGGGGTGGTGCATCATGTTGTGGAGGTGTTTTGCTGCAGGAAGGATTGGTGTACTTCATAAAATAGATGGCATCATGAGGAAAGAACTTCATGTTTACCTCCGCCAAGGAGGTTATGTTTTCATCGGCGTTGGTTTGTCTGTTTGTCTGTTTGTTTGTCTGTCTGTTTGTTTGTCTGTCTGTTTGTTAGCAAGATAACTCAAAAAGTTATGGATGGATTTTCATGAAATTTTCACAGATCGTCAGAAATGTGGTATCCTACAGATGATTAGATTTTGGTGGTGATCCAGATCACCGTCCAGAAGAAAACTGCCATTACGGAAAATGCGATTTTCGTGAATAACTATTCAACCACTAATCTATCATTGTGAATCCAATTGCTAGTCATATGTTTTCATGGTCAAGGAATCTGAAAACGTACACACAAACACTGTATGGGGGGAACTGTGGTGCTTGGCGGAGGTCTGCGCTCTCTGAGTGCTTTTCTAGTTAAATATTGAAGCAACATCTCAAGACATCAGCCAGGAAGTTAAAGCTTGGGTGCAAGCCGCCGCCCCATAAGATGACGGCGGCGGCACGTTCACACGCTGCAGCTAGATGCACCGGACTACTGCACTCTTTTTTGTGTTTTTTCTGCCTTTTACTGTGCTCCTTCTGTGACGGACTAATTACCTACAGTTGCCAGGAACTTCTAGGCATTGGTCGCCAACTTACCTCCGACATCTCCAGCACTTACTCCAGTAATCACCACCACATCCCTGAGGAGATCACCAGACCTCCAGGTGCTCCATGGTTTGTTATCAGGCCCCACAAACGGCATAGATGACAACAGAGGAAGCAGAAACGAGGCTGCAGGGCTGGCCTCCATGCCCAGCTGCGCAAACTATGCACCAAACCACCGTTACCTTCAATTTTTCTCACCAACAAAATGGATGAGCTGCAATCGGAGATTGCCTACAATCGCTACGTCCAGGACTGCTGTATTCTGATTGTGGCTGAATCATAGCTGAATCCACGTATTCCTGATGCCGCTGTGGAATTACCTGGCCAAACTATACTCCGTTTTGATCGCACCGCTGACTCTGGTAAGGAAGGGGTGGAGGGCTCTGTGTTTATGTGCTTCAGACTTGGTGTAATAACAGCAGAATAATTCAAAGCCACTGTTCACCAGACTTAGAGGCCATGTCCTTCCTGTACAGGCCTTTTGATCTTCCCTGCGAGATAATGGCAGTAATTATAACAGCTGTTTACGTTCCTCAAGATGTTTACATTAGCTTAGCACTCAACTACCTCCAGCATATTGTCAGCAGGCAGCAAAGAGATCACCTTGACACAGTCCACATTATTGCAGGGGATTTTAACAAAGCATGCTTAAAGACTGTACTCCCTAAATTTCACCAACATGTTAAGTGTCTCACAAGAGGGGAAAGAACACTGGATCATGTTTACAGCAACAATAAGCACGCCTACAGAGCCACCCCCTCCATCAACTTGGACAATCAGACCATCTCTCCCTGCTTCTAATTCCTGCCTACACCCCCCTCAGGAAGAGCCCCCCCCCCCCCAACCAAATAAAGACTTAAAACCTGGCCTGAAAATGCTCTCCTCCAGCTACAAGACTGCTTTGCCTGCACTGACTGGACCATCTTTGAACAGCAGGATCTGGACTCGTACACCGAGTCTGTCCTTTTCTACATTAAATGCTGTGTAGAAAATGTGACAGTCACCAAACACATCTGGGTCTTTTCAAACTGCAAACCCTGGATGACCAGTGAGGTTCAGACTCTGATCAGAGCTCACAACTCAGCCTTCAGACAGAGGGACTGCTCTCTGTACAGCTCTGCCAAAGCCAACCTAAGGACAGGCATAAAACTCGCTAAGAACGCCAATAGGAGGAAAGTGGAGGGCTTCCTCACAGACAACAACCCCCGACAGATGTGGAGAGGCATCCAGGCCCTCACCAACTACAGGGGCCAGGAACCCCCAACATCAGACAGCAGCCTCACTATGGCAGAGGAGCTTAACAGCTTCTTTGCCTGGTTTGAGCAAACCTCCCCTCCAAACTCACCCCCCTCCTCCTCCCTTCTCTACAGGTGCACTAGGTGACGAGGCAACTGAGAGCAGTAAACTCCCACAGAGCTGCTGGTCCAGACGGCATTCCAGGAGTGGTGGTCAAAGCATGTGGAGACCAGCTGGCAGGGATCCTCACCAAGCTGTTCAACCTCTCCCTGATGCATGCCACCATCCCCTCCTGCCTCAAGGCCTCCACCATCATCCCCATCCCCAGAGAGTCTGCAATTGATAGCCTGAATGACTAGAGACCCATAGCACTCATGTCTGTAGTTATGAAGTGCTTTGAGCGACTGGTGTCCCAGCATCAGGGACACCAGTCACATCACATCAGGGACTGTCTTCCCCCCTCCTTCGACCCCTACCAGTTCACCTACAGGGAGAACCGGTCTACAGAAGCCACCATCGCCACCACTCTCCACAGAGTGCTGAACCACCTGGAGAACCCGAGAAGCTATGTGAGGATGCTCTTTGTGGACTACAGCTCAGCTTTCAACACCATTATCCCGGACATCCTGATCAACAAACTGCACCTCTTCCAGAACCCCCACCACCACCACCACCCACCCACCTGCTCCTGGATAAAAAACTTTGTCACCAACCACCCACAAACAGTCAGACTTGGCCCCACCACTCCTCCACACTGTCTCTTAACACTGGCTCCCCCAGGGCTGCGTGCTAAGCCTTCTACTGCTACTGTACTCCCTGTACACCTTTGACTGTATTCCAACCCACCCAGCCATGAATCATTGTGAAGTATGCAGACAACACCACCTTGGTTAGGCTCATCACCGATGACGATGAGAAGGCATACAGGGTGGAGGTAGAGAATCTACTGTTGTGATGCCAAGCAAACAACCTGAAACTGAATGTCCAAAAAAACCAAAGAACTCATACTGCACTTCAGGAAGAACAGACAGGGGACCCCCCCCCCCCCAAATGGCACCGCATGGAAAACGTCCCCGCCTTCAGGATCCTGGACACCCACATCTCCACTAACCTCTTCTGGACTGTCAACACCAAGGTCCTGGTGAAAAAAGCCCAACAGCAGCTGCACTTCCTCCATGTCCTGAGGAAGAACAACCTGGACCAGAAGTTGCTGCTGGCCTTCTATCACTGCTCAGTAGAGAGTGTGCTCACCTACTGCCTGGGTGCATGGTACGCTGGCTCCACGGCCAAGAACAGAAAGGCTGTACAGAGGGTCATCAACACCGCCCGAAAAATTATCAGCAGCACTCTACCCTCCCTGGAAGACTTCTCCAGATCCTCCTGTCTCAGAAAGATCAAGGCCATCACAGGAGACCCCTCACATCTTGCCCACCACCTATTTGACCTGCTTCCCTCAGGACGATGGTTCAGATTGATCAGGTCCCACACTTCCAGACTGACAAAGTTTCTTCCCCTGGGCCATCCGAACTGCAAACAGTCAGAGGCCGCACCCCCCTCCCTCCAAACGCCCACATGCTCAGAACTGAGCCAAGGACCAAGGACCTCATGACATCATCGCTGGGGAGAGCTGCCCAATGGTCTGAAGAAGCACTGTGAACCTCTGCGCTATCCCGGGCCGTCGTGGTCTGGAAAGCCTGTGAGACTGCTGGGTCATGCTCCTTGGCCTGTGCTGATGGTACCGGCCCTTCAATCATGCGGGCCCCCTGGTTCCTCGTCTGGCTGTTGCCATGGAGCGTGATGGTCTGAGTCCCCAGCAGGAGAGAAGAGTTGGCGGTGTCGATCTTCGCCCCCCATGTTGCGAGCAGATCTAGTCCAATGATGCATGGGTCCTGGATGTCAGCCAGCCAGAATGAGTGGTTTGTGTTCTTACCAGCCACTCCCACCCCAAGGATTTGACGCCCTCCCAGTCTGGCACGCTCACCAGTGGCTGTGATGAGGCAGCGCTGGGTAGGTTCCCACCCTTGCAGTCCGAGTCCATCTGTACTGGGCAGCACCCCGGATCGGACCAGGAAAATGGTGGAACCGGTGTTGATCAGGGCCCGGATTGGTGTGCTGTCCAGGCTGCACTGTAGATACAGCCTTGGTGATTGTCCAAGTTGGCCCAGCCGTCCATCGGGAAAAATGTCTGTGGGAGGTGGCAGGTCCCAGTCTGTGCCACCTCGCTCTAGGGTTAAAGCCGGTGAGGAGGCTGATTGTTGCGAGGTGGGTGCAGGGCAGTAGCGTACAATGTGTCCTGGTTCTCCACAGCAGAAGCATCCCTCCTTGCGCTGCCGTTGTTGTACTCTCGCTGACCGCGCAACTGTGGTCCAGCGTAATTCCAATTCTTCCTCATCCTCACTCTCAGTTGTGGCCTGAAAAGCTCTCTGTCTCGGTGATGACACGTCAGCTGCATAATCCATCATCGGCTCCACCCGCTCCGCTTCTGCCATGGCCATCTCCCAGCTGCTCGCTGCGTGAATCCAGATGTGTTTCTGGAGCTGGGCCAGGCGGAGCCCACAGATGAAGTTCTGTAGATCGAGCTTCTCCACCACCTCCGGCTCAAAATCCGGGTAGCCACACTGTGTCAGCAGCTGCACGTCCGCTACATAGGCTCCCAGACTCTCCCAGTTGTCCCGCCGGCAGCTGGCCAGCTGTTCCAGGGCATGATTGGCATGGGTCGCTCTCCTGAAATGCCTCCGCAGCACTCCTTGTAGCGCTGGCCAGCTGTGCTGTTCCTCAGGCCGGAGATCAGACAGTGTGCAGAGAGCTCCGCCCTCCAAAGCCAGCGTGACCTGCACAGCTGTCTCTTCCAGTGTCCAGCCATTCAGCGCAGCGCCTAGTTCAACCTGGACCAGGTAATGATCCAGCAGAGTCTCACCACCAAAGCGAGGAAGTTTCGCCGGTTGGCGGGTCGATGAGACAGTCACCTCCCTGTCAATCGCTGTCCTCAGTCGCAGTGGGATCGCCAGCTCATAGTTCCCCCCCTGCCCTGCCTTGAAAAAGGCAGAAAACAGGGCACGTTTGGTCTTTCTGATCCGCTGTGCCTTGAAAAAGGCAGGAAGCGGGGTACAGTTTCTCCTTCTGGTCCACTTCCCCATTCGTCACGGCGAGCATCTCTAGGAGCTGACGTGTCTGCTCCATAGTTCATCTCCATTTCTATCTGAGCGACGAGTCACTCAAGCTGCCAAGTCTCTGCCTTAATCCTCGCTTCCATCTCTCAGTAATCCCATTCCTGACACCAGTGTGACGTTTCATGGGTTCACACAAATAATGAGAGAAGATTGTGACGCAACAGGCATTTATTTCTCACTCACTCACTACACAGAACGGAGGGGAGGTCATTCACACAGACCCTCATCTCACTCATGGTGACACACACGCATGATCTATCACACAAGGGAAAACAACGCTACCGCAACTGGTCTTATAACACAGTTATAATGGCACAGCAATAACACTTAGAACACACGGATAATAACAGTATTTCAATCCTCCGTGGCGTAAAGCATGCCGGGAGAATATCCGCCCCTTCCTCACAGCCCCGACGTTACAATATCATCATTAATCCTCTTGCATAGTGGCATAGAGCCAACCAGAGTAACCAGTCTTTGCCATCTCCCTCTATCCTGCACTAGCTGCTGAGCCTGTACAGAGATACAGTGGGGCAAAAAAGTATTTAGTCAGCCACCAATTGTGCAAGTTCTCCCACTTAAAAGATGAGAGAGGTCTCCAATTTTCATCATAGGTATACCTCAACTATGAGAGACAAAATGAGAAAAAAAAATCCTGAAAATCACATTGAAGGATTTTTAATGAATTAATTGGTAAATTCCTTGGTAAAATAAGTATTTGGTCAATAACAAAAGTTCATCTCAATACTTTGTTATATACCCTTAGTTGGCAATGACAGAGGTCAAACGTTTTCTGTAAGTCTTCACAAGGTTTTCACACACTGTTGCTGGTATTTTGGCCCATTCCTCCATGCAGATCTCCTCTAGAGCAGTGATGTTTTGGGGCTGTCGCTGGGCAACGTGGACTTTGAACTCCCTCCAAAGATTTTCTATGGGGTTGAGATCTGGAGACTGGCTAGGCCACTCCAGGACCTTGAAATGCTTCTTACCAAGCCACTCCTTCGTTGCCCGGGCGGTGTGTTTGGGATCATTGTCATGCTGAAAGACCCAGCCACGTTTCATCTTCAATGCCCTTGCTGATGGAAGGAGGTTTTCACTCAAAATCTCACGATACATGGCCCCATTCATTCTTTCCTTTACACGGATCAGTCGTCCTGGTCCCTTTGCAGAAAAACAGCCCCAAAGTATGATGTTTCCACTCCCATGCTTCACAGTAGGTATGGTGTTCTTTCTCCTCCAGACACGACAAGTTGAGTTTTTACCAAAAAGTTCTATTTTGGTTTCATCTGACCATATGACATTCTCCCAATCCTCTTCTGGATCATCCAAATGCTGTCTAGCAAACTTCAGACGGGCCTGGACATGTACTGGCTTAAGCAGGGGGACACGTCTGGCACTGCAGGATTTGAGTCCCTGGTGGCGTAGTGTGTTACTGATGTAGCCTTTGTTACTTTGGTCCCAGCTCTCTGCAGGTCATTCACTAGGTCCCCCCGTGTGGTTCTGGGATTTTTGCTCACCGTTCTCGTGATCATTTTGACCCCACTGTGTGAGATCTTGCGTTGATCCCCAGATCGAGGGAGATTATCAGTGGTCTTGTATGTCTTCCATTTTCTAATAATTGCTCCCACAGTTGATTTCTTCACACCAAGCTGTTTACCTATTGCAGATTCAGTCTTCCCAGGCTGGTGCAGGTCTACAATTTTGTTTCTGGTGTCCTTTGACAGCTCTTTGGTCTTGGCCATAGTGGAGTTTGGAGTCTGACTGTTTGAGGTTGTGGACAGGTGTCTTTTATACTGATAACGAGTTCAAACAGGTGCCATTAATACAGGTAACGAGTGGAGGATAGAGGAGCCTCTTAAAGAAGAAGTTATAGGTCTGTGAGAGCCAGAAATCTTGCTTGTTTGTAGGTGACCAAGTACTTATTTTACTGAGGAATTTACCAATTAATTCATTAAAAATCCTTCAATGTGATTTTCTGGATTTTTTTTTCTCATTTTGTCTCTCATAGTTGAGGTATACCTATGATGAAAATTGGAGACCTCTCTCATCCTTTAAGTGGGAGAACTTGCACAATTGGTGGCTGACTAAATACTTTTTTGCCCCACTGCATATTATGCTGTTGCAAGTCACAAGAGAAGACGTCCACCCAGCGGGTGGCCCCCCTCAGTCTGTACTATACATATACATATACATATACATGTGTGTGTGTGTGTGTGTGTGTGTGTGTGTGTGTGTGTGTGTGTGTGTGTGTGTGTGTGTTGTGGAGTGTGTAAATGACGAGGCGGATTTGACTCAGACAGTTTATTACACATCTCACACGTAAACATAGTCAGAAAGAGAGCATCTCAGACAAAACTCTTCTCTTAAATACTCAGGCCTTCTTACAGCAGCTTAGGTCACATTGCATTCACATCAAAGGTCACATTGCATTCACTTCCTTAATCCTTTAACATCCTCCTAGCAGTCTCTGATACACAAAAGATCCTCTTAGCAGTCTCTGACACACAAAAGATCATACTGCATTCATCCTTCACAACTTCCTGTTATCTCCAAGGAAAACTCTGCTCTTTGTTCTTATCTAAGATGCTACTCACTATGTTTTCCCCATGTGCGGCTAAAGTGTAAAATTTATTTATTTTTTAAATTTCACTGTATGTTTATTTTTTGACTCATTACTCCCAAAGCTTGGCATTCTGTGATGGTAACTTGGATCTCAAGAACGTTGAATATATAAACATGTAATGCAATGGTCAACATTAAATTAATATTATGTCGGTTCGTTGTGAAATTGGTCTTTGATACTCACAAGATTATGATACTGTTGTCTATGGAGAAGCTGTCTGATGGCAAACCAGCAATAGTCCATGCACGGATCTTCACTGGATCCCCTAATGAGTTCATGAGTGACATGTTGGCGAAGCATGGGATTTCTCTGTTCCTACAAAGATTTATCCACTCCTCTGTTTGATCCTGGAGAAAAGAACATTAATAGTGATGACTTTATTTTCACTTTATTACATGCACAACAGAGAAAAAAACTAAGAGTATTACTTGAGAGTAGTGTATGTGGATTCTTACCAGTCACAAAAAGAATAGAATCAAAAATGAATAACAAAAACACTATTACAGTCTATATTTAAATATTTGTAGACGAATGATTTTCTTTCATTTGCATACAACCCCAATTCCAGTGAAGTTGGGACATTGTATCTAGCTTTGACACAACATTACATGTCATGTCTGTATGAACGATGTTCAACCTATGTGTTGTTATCTGTATGAATAGTATGTCTCGTCTTGTTTGTGTTCGTCAGACACGACGACCAGCGCCCTCCATTGCGCCTGCGCACATGTTGGAAATGGCCGTATCTGACAATGTTAAAGAATCCTTTAAAAAAATTCCTGTATCCAGACGGTGATCCGGATCATCCCCAAAATTTAATCAGTTCTTCCTTGTACCATTTCCAACAATGCCTGAAAGTTTCATCGAAATCCGTCCCAAACTTTTTGAGTTATCTTGCTAACCAATAGACAGACAAACAGACAGACAAACAGACAAATGCTGGCAAAAACATTACCTCCTCCTGGCCTTCGGCCTGGCGGAGGTAACTACATATTGGAGCCTGGAATGTGCGAACCCTTATGGACAACCAAGCCAGTGATCAACCTGAAAGGAGAACTGCCATCATCTCCAGAGAGCTAAGGAAGTTCCGGATCGACATCGCAGCACTCTCCGAGACCCGACTGGCTGATGAAGGGCAGCTGAAGGAGGAGAAAGGCGAGTATACTTTCTTTTGGAAGGGAAAGCCTGCAAATGAGCCACGAATCCATGGTGTGGGATTTGCTATTAAGAACTGCCTCATCAACCACCTCCATGAACTCCCTGTGGGCATCAACGAGCGCCTAATGACCATTCGTCTGATGCTTGCCTGCAGTCAAATGGCCATCGTTATTAGTGCCTACGCTCCAACGCTTGATGCACAGGATGAAGTAAAGGAGGCCTTCTATGCTGACCTGGACAAAATACTATCTGAAGTCCCAAAGGAGGATAAGTTAATCCTGCTTGGAGACTTTAATGCCAGAGTGGGACGAAACCATCATCTATGGAGCGGCACGCTGGGGAGAGAAGGGGTTGGAAACACAAACTCCAATGGCATACTACTGCTAACCAAGTGCTCAGAGCACAACCTGGTCATCACCAACACACTTTTTCGTCAGAAAACCAAGTTCAAAACATCATGGATGCATCCCTGCTCCAAATTATGGCATCTCATTGACTACATCATAGTCCGCTCAAAAGACCACCGCGATGTCCTTAACACCAGAGCAATGACCATTGCAGATGACTGCTGGACTGACCACCGCCTCATTCGCTCCACCACGTCTATCCGCTTAATGCGGAAAAGAAGGTTGCAGAAAGGACAGAGCCGGCCAAAGCTTAACATCGTGCTGCTGGACGACATTATCTACCAACAACAGCTGCAGGATACTCTTAGGGCAGCTTTGCCCAAACAGTACCCAGAGGATACTGAAAAACACTGGAGCACACTTTCCACTGCCATCGTGGACTCCTGCAGAAGCATCCTTGGTCATAAAAAGTGGAGACATCAAGACTGGTTTGACGAGAATGACAGTGAGATCCAACAGCTCATCGACATCAAGCGGCAAACTTTTATCACCTGGCAAAACAACATTCACTACAAGGTTAAAAGAGCAGCCCATGCCAAAGCGAAGGCAGCTGTACAAACACTTGTTAGGAAATTGAAGAACCAGTGGTGGACAAAGAAGGCCCTGGAGATCCAGCAGCTTGTCGACTCTGGAGACACGAGAGGATTCTTCAATGCCACAAGAGCGGTATATGGCCCCAGCCACCGCTGCCTAACCCCCCTTCGCTCCAGAGATGGGCTCTCGCTTCTGAAGGACAAGGAGGCAATTGCAGACAGGTGGAAAGAGCATTATAAGGACCTCTTAAACAGGGACACCACTCCTGAGATGGAGGCCCTTGATCAATTCCCTCAACAGCCCATAGAGGAAAGCATGGGAAAACCACCTAGCTTGGGTGAGGTACAGGACGCCATCAGGAAGATGAGAAACAACAAGGCTGCTGGACCTGACGGCATCCCAGCAGAAGTCCTGAAGAAAGGCGGTCCTGATCTTCTGAAGCACATCCATGCCCTGCTCCTGAAAATATGGGAAGTAGAGGAAATCCCTGCACAGCTCAGGGATGCCTTGATTGTCTCCATCTTTAAAAAGGGGGACAGGGCAGTTTGTGGGAATTACCGTGGCATTTCTCTCCTGTCCACCATAGGGAAAGCCTTTGCCCAGGTCTTGGCCAATAGACTCACCCCCCTGTCAGAGAGCATTCTTCCCGAGTCCCAGAGTGGTTTTCGCCCAAACAGAGGCACCACAGACATGATTTTCATTGCTCGCCAATTGCAAGAAAAGTGCTGGGAACAAAATCTAGCATTATACATGGCCTTCATAGACCTTACCAAAGCCTTTGACTCAGTAAACCGTCAGGCCCTTTGGCTGGTTCTGGCAAAGATTGCCCAGAAAAATACATCTGGGTACTGAGACTGCTGCATGACAATATGTCTGCCACGGTACTCAGTGGCAGTGGAGACAAAACAGAACCCTTCAGGGTTGACACAGGAGTCAAACAGGGATGTGTCATCGCTCCAACATTATTCTCCATCTATACTGCTGCTATTCTCCATCTCACGAACCAACATCTGCCCCCGGGAGTCAAAATCACGTACAGAATCGACGGTCAACTTCTCAATATCAACCGATTTAGAGCTAAAGGTCAAACCACCACCATATCCATTATGGAGCTGCAGTATGCTGACGACAACGCTCTCGTAGCCCTCTCAGAAGAGGACCTTCAGTGCATCTTGTCTGCCTTTGCCAAAGCATACAAACAGCTCGGTTTGGCCGTCAATATAAAAAAGACACAAATACTCCACCAGCCATCACCAAACTGCAGTACACTTGCCATACCCCCAAACATCTCCACTGATAACATCCGACTGGAAAATGTGGACCACTTCTTATATCTTGGCAGCCTCCTCTCATCAAAAGCCGTCATCGATGATGAAATACACCACCGCCTCAGCAGTGCCAGTGGGGCTTTCTCAAGGCTAAGGAGGAGAGTCTTTGAGAACCGCGATCTCCAGGTGAAAACCAAAATCCTGGTTTATAAAGCGGTGGTGCTCCCCACTCTCCTGTATGGATCAGAAGCCTGGACTACATACAGCAGGCACTTAAAGGCACTTGAGGTACACCATCAGAGATGCCTCCGAAAAATCCTCAGGATTAGTTGGGAGGATAGACGCACCAACACCAGCGTCTTGGAGGAGGCTAACCTTCCCACCATCACTGCCACCATTGCCCAAAACCAGCTCAGATGGACTGGTCATGTTATCCGAATGCCTGACTCTCGCCTCCCGAAACAAGTCCTGTACTCCCAGCTAGCTGAAGGGAAGCGGGCTCCAGGAGGCCAGAAGAAGAGATTTAAGGGCAACATAAAAACAAACCTAAAGAAGTGCCACATAGACCTAAAAGCTTGGGAAAATATGGCAACCGACAGGGCGACCTGGAGAAACATTGTCCGTGAGGGTGCCGCACAGTACAACGCTGACCTCCATCATGCTGCACAAGACAAACGCAGACTCAGGAAGGAGAGAGCAACCAACAATCAGGACCAACCCAAACCCACCACCATTACATTCCCCTGCCCACATTGCAGCAGAATAATCGGGTCCAGAATTGGCCTCTATGCCCACCTGAAGACCCACAAGGACCAAGAGGGAGGACAGTCATACTCGACTACGAGTGACCGCCGATGATGATGATGTGTGAGACGCTTGCAGTGAACGGTGTTTTAGCGACCCACTGCATACCTGCTGAGGCGGTTGGACCCAGAGTCTCTGCAGAGAGTGTAGTCGGTGAGACAACAGAGGGTGAAATCTGAGCACCAAAGGGCTCATGCCATAAACTGTTAGGGCAAGTGCTGATACAGCATTTCAGTTCCGTTTTTTTGTGTGTGTGTGTGTGTTTGTGTGAACAGAATCCTTTTTTCCCCAAGTTCTATCAAAAGGCTTTGGAGTCCAGACAGAGGACTCTTGGGGTCCGGATTCGGATCAGAGTCCACCAGTTGGTGACCCCTGGTCTAAACCATACAAGACTTTTCTTAGACATGATGATATTGATTTGAAAAAGCCACATTATTTCTTGCTGTAGTTATCACGGTCACAAGATTTTGGGGAAAATGACCTAGGTCAGAGTTCACCAAAATTCGAATTCGTCTGAGAGTTTTCATAGATACACCCATGGTATCAATTTGAAAAAGCCATGTCATTTATTTCTCTAGTAATTGCATGCACAAGGTTTTGTGAAAGTTGATCTCTGACCTTTGCCTAAAGGTCAGAGTTCATTTGGCTGCAAAAAAAAAAAAAAAACTCAGCTATGTAAGTCAGCTGTTATATTTCACCAGGACATTTTGGGGGGCTTTTTAGTGACTGGAATTAATACTTAATTTCAATTGCAGTGACTCAAAAATGCATCTGGTTGACCAAGATGGTTCTAGTCATAAATAACTTTTGCTCTCTACTTTTTTCTTCAAATGTGATCATGTTAGGTTAACAAATAAGGTGCCAGATCCTTTAAAACAAGAGTCCACACCAAGTAAGCTATATTGCTGACAATCTCTTACTCTGTACCTGTCTGTAGCTGGAGGTGAACGCTTCCAGATAAGCTACTATGGATGCTGAGATCAGGATGTCACCAGTCAAGTTATTGTAGAGGTCTCCAAGTTCTGAGGCCGTTTCACTCCATCACGTCTTCTCCCCACCCAAACTTCCAATCAGTTGTGTAGTGCGTTACAGCTTCATACTGCACTGAACTTTCTGGAAGTTATCATCAGAAGAGGAAAGAAAATAACAGCTGTGTGAGGTGGGAGGTACTGTGTGAGGTAAATTGCTCACACAAGACCTATGGAAACACACACAAATATGACTGCAAACCTGTTTTTCCAGGTCATCTCTCATTTTTTTTTTTTTAGCAGCCTCCTGGTTTTGCATATTTATCCTGGACTTCTCTGATCACAGCCTGCTTGTTCTGCAAGCTCTGCATGGCCACCTGTAGCTCAGCCTCAGCCTGTGCTAGCTTCTCCTTCTTTGGAGCCACCACTTTGGCCACACTGAAATGCAAATTCAGTGTCAAACGTTCAAATTTTACAAAACATTTCAGCCAATACAGATTCTTGGTTTTAGGCTTTTATAAACTGCAAATATCTCAGGAAGGACTGGGCCTAGACTCAAAATTCTTTCATTAATCTAATCTCCAAAATCATCCACAGCTTGTATCCATTGAGTTTTTGCCCTAAAAATGAAATTTTCTGCACCTTATTTTCAAAAATGTGCTAGTGAAGTCAAAATAAACTCCTCCAAGGCCCATCCATTCTTTTTTCTACTACTTTCAGAGGATCCAGGTCACAGAGGCAGCAGTCAAAGCAGAGAAGCCCAGACTTCCCTCTCCCCAGCCACCTCCTCCAGTTCTTCAGAGAGGATACCAAGGCATTCCCAGGCCAGCTGGGAGACATAGTCTCTCCAGCGTGTCCTGTGTCTGCTGGTGGAGAACATGGCCCATTCAGATTTGATGTCTCCAGTCTCAGGGTGTGGTCAAAGTTCTTCAGGAGGTGGGAGTTAAAGACAGGGGTCTTGGCCAGATGTTCTCAGCACACCTTCACTATACGTTTGGGTCTAGCGGGTCTGAATGGCATCCACTCCCACCATCAGATCCAACTCACCACCAAGTGGTGATCGGTTGGCAGCCCTGCACCTCTCTTCATCCGAGTGTCCAAAACATATGGTCACAGATCTGATGACACAATAACAAAATTGATCATCAACCTGCGACCTAGGGTGTCCTGTATCAGGTGCACATATGGACACCCTTATGCTTGAACATGGTGTTCAATATGGACAAATTGTTGCTGGCGCAGAAGTCACACAACTGAATACTACTTGGGTTCAGATCTGGCAGGCCGTTCCTCCCAATCACACCCCTCCAGGTTTTACTGTCGCCTCCTGCAAGTGGTGAGCCCATGGAGCCCACTGGAATATTAAAACTTAATGTGTAGCACAACTGAGATTTTAAATGCTGTTGCTAAACAGCAGAAGATTAACATCTACAGCCACTTGGAGCCCGATGACTACCACTTGCAGCTATACTGGATTTAGGTTTGTGTGTGTACTCCTGCCCTGCCAAGACATCTGAGCATTACTGTGTACAAGGTGGCCTTGGGCAGATCAGTTTTATCACACAATGTCATCATCTTACCATGTGCAGGTTTTGAGGGAATATGCCAGTTTGCATCCAGTATATAAGATCAGCTGTTCAAGGCCAAATGTATTATTAAAATGTCACTGCTCAACAGCTTGTGTGTGTGTGTGTGTTTGTGTGGTTCCAGAAGAGAAGGCTTAAATGACTGTGCATAAAGAGTAGTTGGATGCCATGTTCTCTTAAAAAATGGGTAAATTAAGCATTGTAATAGCCGTTTAAGCAAAGCTCAAGAAACATGAAATTAACTGAGAGATGAAGAATGAAAAATGTCAGCTAATGCTTTTGACCAACTAAGGTTGTATAAATAAAAATAGTATGTAAGAGTCCCATAATAAAAAGGATGTTTACATTCCCTTTTAACTGACTTAAATATTACATTTGGCTTGTTAGAATGAATGACTTGGGACCTAACGTATGCGTGGGTATGCACCAAGAGACATATTATTCCTCTGAAGCAAAATAAGTTTCATGTTAATCACCAAGACAGATGAAAAGCTTGCCGAAGCTTTGAGATTGTGCATTCATTTTCATAACTAAGAACACAGAGAAAAACATTACTTACTTGTTGTACTTGTCTATGGCACAAACCCACTTACACATGCCCTCAGCTGCAGTGGATGCAGTTCTAATCTTCTCTGGTACAAATCCTGGGCTAGTGATGTACTTATTACGGATGACAGCCATTACATTTGGTGGGATGTTGTCTTTGTCATAGTCATGGAGGCTCTGGAGAAATCTAAGGTCTCCCAGAAGCTTTTTGGCTGGGCCCCAATAGTCCTCCACCTTTTTTAGCAGCACCGGAGGGGTCCGGCACGCGGTCTGGCTTTATGCCGTTAAGAATGCAAATTGCCTCCATAACCAGTTTGACAGCAGTGGGAGGGCTCTTCATGGATTTCACTACTGTGATATCCTGCAGACAGAACCATTATTCAGTAATCTATTCCACCACCTAGCTTGTGACGAAAACATTACTGCTCTTACCTGTGTGGTCAGAGTATTCACTGCAGCAATAGCTGACCCCAGAATAGGCATGGCCTCAGCCAGGTCTGCATCACACTCATCTTTGATGGCCTTGGCAGCCATGGCTCGTTCGTTTGCAATGGTCTTATCCTTTTTCGCCACCTTCTCTGTATCAGCCACCTCTACAAATTCATGTTCCATCATCACCTTCATCTCATCAACTTCTCTGCCATCCACGAGCAGCTGTGGTTGTAGAGTCTCAAGCTCAACTTGCATGGCGGCTACCTGTTCAGTGCCTGAATTGAGCTTTTGCAGACCCACCTCAGTGACGCTTCAGCGTCATCACCTCACTGGACAAAGGACAGACAGATTCAAACAAGACTTGAGTTGCTTAAAATGGGTCAAAGTTTGAAAGACCTGTTTCTTTAGCTCCTTCGTTTTTAGATTTATTTCTGTGTTGTAAAGCCGACTTCTCTTCCAAAATTCTACCATTTGCTTTTGTGTCTTTCCCACACTATACCATGATCTTTTCTTATCTTCCTGTCTCCCTGGTTCCAATTTCAGTACATTTAAGCTATACCCACTTTGATGTGTGACAACCACAGCCCTCAGGGCTTAGGGTGCCGTCTGCTCCCCCCCAGCTGAGCTGAGTCTGTCTTGCAGGTGCTTTATTTATTTAGCGAATGCAAAGTCCTTAAGCCAAGCAGTTGCCTCCTGGTTTGCTGTATGGAGGGTGTGTAATCCTCCTTCCAGTCTTTGGAGCGGGCAAGCCTCTATGATGTGTTCCATTGTTTGCTCCTCTCCACATGCGCACAGTGGGCTAGGGCTACTGCCCCATCTGTAAAGGCTGGCCAAGCAGGGGCCATGTCCAGTCCTGAAGCGATTGAGTGTAGACCACTGTCTCCTTGGGAGGTTGGTGCCCGGGACCTGTTGGTTGGGGTTTATCACCAGCTGTTTGTTTGGGACCTCCTTGGTCTCCCATTCCTCTTGCCAAGCTGTCTGGATGGTAAAGTCAGCTGGGGGAGGGTTTTTCCAAATCGGCCGTCTGGATGAAAGTCGGGCAGTGGGTGGAGTGTAGATATCTGCATGGATTGGTAAGTGAGGAGAATCTTTAACTTTTTGGAGCATTCTTTGAGTTAATGCTGCTCGCCGGATGTGTGGAGGGGCTATGTTTGACAGTACAGAGAGCCAGGGGAGTGGTGTTGAGCGGATTGTTCCAGTTATAGTTCTCATGGTTGAGTTGAGCTGGGTGTCTACATGGTGTGTGTAAGATGACCTGGACCAGACAGGGGCACAATATTCTGCTACAGAGTATGAAAGGGCCAGTGCTGAGGTGCGCAGGGTGGAGACTGCCGCCCCCCATTTTGCACCAGCGAGCTTGCAGAGCAGGTTGTTTCGTACCTTCACCTTAGCAGCCGTCCCCTTTAGATGTTCCTTGAAGGATAAGGTCCTATCAAGGGTCACTCCAAGATAAGTTGGATTTGGGGCATGCTTAAGCTTGAGTCCGCTCAGGTGGATGTTTAGTTCTCTGGCAGCTTTTGCATTGTGGAGATGGAATACACTGGAGACGGTTTTTGCTGGGCTTGGTTTTAGGCGCCAGATTTTGCAGAACTGGTCCAGTTTGGCAAGATCTTCCGTGAGCACCCGTTCCAGTGGTTCAAAGTCTGGTGCTTGGAATGCCAAACAGATGTCGTCTGCATAGGTGAATTTGCGGGATTTTGTAGTAGGCAGGTCGTTTATGTAGAGGTTGAACAGAGTTGGAGCTAGAACTGAGCCTTGTGGGAGTCCGTTTTTCTGCATTCTGCAGGTGCTGATTGACAGTTAGTAGTCATGAGTCACGCCTATGCTCCTGCTATAAGAGTCTCCCCACCTCCTCATTCCTGCAGCTCTGCCTTGCCTGGTACTCTGGACCCGACCTGTTAGGGGAAAGGTGTTCCTCCTCCAAACCCTACTACCTTCTGTTTGGTTTGCCTTCACACACATATTCTCTCATCCAAACACAAACTTACACTGCTGATTTACTGACATACATACGTTTATCTAAGTTGATTCCCCCCGAGCACTTGCTGTAATTTGGACTGTGTTTTGGACTAAATCTGGTCTAAGCCTCAATTTAGCCCAAAACACAACATGTAAA
Organism: Pholidichthys leucotaenia; assembly: GCA_020510985.1. Lineage (NCBI taxonomy): Eukaryota > Metazoa > Chordata > Actinopteri > Cichliformes > Pholidichthyidae > Pholidichthys > Pholidichthys leucotaenia. The sequence goes on from CM035841.1 coordinate 155,080,230, forward strand.
TTATGGCTAGTGCTGGTGGGGTTATGTTCTGTTAAAATAAAGGTTGACTTGATTTTCCTTATCCACTCAACTTGTCTCCATTCTTTGTCATGATCCCTGAGCCAGATCGTGACAAATGTAAAAACTAAAAAGCACTTAAAGACCCACTTGGTAATGTGTCCAAAATACATTTTTTTGTCAAATTAGTTGAAATTCTGTTCCTATCTCAACAAAAGAAAAAAAGAGATAAAATACTGTGACGTTGTGAGGGTTCACACAAGAAAGGAGAGATGACTGTGACGAAACAGGCTTTATTTATACACACCCACTCAACACAGACAGGAGGGGAGTACATTCACACAGACCCCTGCCTCACTTATGGTGACACAAATACATGATCGATCACTGCTCTAACTGGTCTTATAACACTGCTTTATAATGACACAGCAATAACACTTAGAACACACGAATAATAACAGTCTTTGAATCCTCCGTGGCCCAAGCATGCTGGGAGAATCCCTGCCCCTTAACACAGCCCCAATATTACAATACACTTTGTGGAGGACTAAAAACATCAGCAAATCAATGCATTAGGATACAATTTAAAATAATTATATAGTCATAACAAATTACTATGCAGTGTAGTGCTGCAGCAATTAGTCAAATAATCAATTACTAAACTAATAATCGACTAATTCTCTATGCTAATTGTTTCAGTTCCCAAACATAGAAATTTACCACTTTGCTTCTTTTTTGCAGTACGCCGGGTTATTTTTTTTTTTTGTGCCATTTGTTTGATAAATCAAAACATTCGATCACATCACATATTGTGACAAGCATTTTTAAATGTGTTTTTTTTTAATATGTTTTAGATCAAATGATTTGTCAACGAATGGAAAAAAATAATTTTCAGATTAATGAGCAACAAAAATAATCATTAATTGCAGCCCTAATACAGTAGATATGAAACGTATGCCGATCTTGCGCTCTTTTCTTTCTGCAACTGTGGGGGTTCCCCCTACAGTTGATAGTGCTATGAGATGACTGTTGTTGTGAAATGGAGCTATATAAATAAAGTTGAATTGAATTGAATTGAATTGAATTTTAGTCATCAGCAAGGCTTTAAAGGTGGAAATGAGTTCAGGTATGACGTTGGGGTGGCATAATTGTGGCGCTGCAGCTGAGTTAAAAAGCAGCGGGACAGCTGAATGGTTGAGGTGTGGAAACTCTTGCACATATTAATGCAACTCTCTCGGGCCTCGTCTGTCATTTCAACATCCTCCAAAAAGCGGCTGGCCACTGCCTGCGGGGCATCGTCAGGCCAAGTCTAACAAGGAAGAAAATCTATCGTTTTGCCGCTCTGCTGTCACACGCTGAATACAATGTCTCTTAATCTCGGCTACTGTTTACTGGAAACTTATAGCTCACAAATGAATGCAGCCCAAAATTTGCTAGATGCTCTTCTTTAGAGTTAAACTGATTTGATTAGACATCAATATGCATGTATGTATGCAACATACATACATCCACCTGGAGCCAGTTGATGGTACAGCAGTTAATGAGAGCAGGAGACCATCTCAAGTGGTTCCTAAAGGCATCTCCAATAGGGCTCATTGCCAGCACGACATGCAGCTGTGTGCGACAGCGCTCTAAAAACATGTTGAAAAGGGACAAGGAGCTGCCATCTGTCTGTCTGTCACAGTCACGCGGGCAGTCCCACACACGCATTCTCTCACAGATTTCCTGCTTCTCATCAAGTGCAAACAAGTTAGGTACCTGAAAATAAACAAATGGTCACATTGTTTTGAACCTTTTCCTGTGTTTGTCCCTCTATCTATCTTGGAGCCGTTTCTAGCTTTTCGGGTTCCCTATCCAAGATTATATTTGGGGACCCCTTTTTTTGGTAGTTGTTCAGTTCAAACCATTTAAAAATAAAAATAAAAAGTCTCTCCTTCTGGGTCATTAGGGAGAATAAAAATTTAACCAGCATCCATATGAATTTTGCAGATTTACTAGAAAAAGGTTGAACATTTTCAGGAAAAAAAAAAGTTTAAAAATTACTAGAAAAGAGTCACAAATTTATGAGAAAAAAGTTGCAAGTTTACAAGGAAAAGTCATAAATTTATGAGAAAACGTCTCAAATTTATGAAAAAAGTTGCAAATTTACAAAAGTCTAAAATTTATGATGAAAAAATTGCATTTTTAAAAGAAAAAAGTAATTAATTTATGAAAAAAAGAGTTGCAAATTTATGAGAAAAAAGTTGCAAGTTACAAGAAAAAAAAAAGGTAAAGTTAATATTAATTCTCCTCCCCAAAAATGTTGAGGGTGAACTTGAGGATTGGGGGTCCCCTAGTGGTTGAGGGGGCAGTGTTCAGAAGATTGCCAATGTCCTCCAGGAAAGATTCCATTTTGATCTGAGTGTCTGTAAACAGGAATACACCATGAGCGTCACCCTCCGTGGACTTCCTCATGATTTGCTTCAGGTCATCATGCCATTCAGTGGTTCTGTAGGTTTTGGGTATTTCCACCTGGAACAGTTCTGCCTCTGCCATGTAGGCAGCCAAGCGAGTGAGAGACTGACGCCCACTTCCACCCACACCGACCAGCAGGGCATGGCCGCTTGGCTGTTTGATGATGCGTGAAATGCAGCACACGTGTTCGATGGCAAAACGGAAGCAAACCAGATTCATGGGTGCTTTGCTGATGTTGTTGAACTCCTCCAAGTGTGACTCCACCACCTGATGTAGCTGATCTAGGTTGTTAACCTCCCTGTAGCTCCGGCCTTCACCCTTGGGGTCATGGAAGTCACAAAACATGAGACTGCGGAGCTCATCCTCAGTGACTTTTCCATCATGATCCTGGTCCAGATGCTAAAAGAGCTGATGGAAGTTTTCCTTCATGTGGTTCTCAAACATGGCCTGTAAATGGCTGATAAACCAGGACTGATCTGTGTCACAAACCAGTTGATCATAGAACACCCTCAGGACCTGCGGATTAACAAAAAAGAAAAAGCTAACTAAAGAGGGACAGCTAGAGAGAGAAGTCACTGGTGTATCAAATACATCTTTCACATCAATTTACAGTGGGGCAAAAAAGTATTTAGTCAGCCACCAATTGTGCAAGTTCTCCCACTTAAAAGATGAGAGAGGTCTCCAGTTTTCATCATAGGTATACCTCAACTATGAGAGACAAAATGAGAAAAAAAAATCCAGAAAATCACATTGAAGGATTTTTAATGAATTAATTGGTAAATTCATCAGGAAAATAAGTATTTGATCACCTACAAACAAGCAAGATTTCTGGCTCTCACAGACCTGTAACTTCTTCTTTAAGAGGCTCCTCAGTCCTCCACTCGTTACCTGTATTAATGGCACCTGTTTGAACTCGTTATCAGTATAAAAGACACCTGTCCACAACCTCAAACAGTCAGACTCCAAACTCCGCTATGGCCAAGACCAAAGAGCTGTCAAAGGACACCAGAAACTAAATTGTAGACCTGCACCAGGCTGGGAAGACTGAATCTGCAATAGGTAAGCAGCTTGGTGTGAAGAAATCAACTGTGGGAGCAATTAGAAAATGGAAGACATACAAGACCACTGATAATCTCCCTCAATCTGGGGCTCCACGCAAGATATCACCCCGTGGGGTCAAAATTATCACGAGAACGGTGAGCAAAAAATCCCAGAACCACATGGGGGGACCTAGTGAATGACCTGCAGAGAGCTGGGACCAAAGTAACAAAGGCTACATCAGAAACACACTATGCCGCCAGGGACTCAAATCCTGCAGTGCCAGGCGTGTCCCCCTGCTTAAGCCAGTATATGTCCAGGCCTGTCTGAAGTTTGCTAGAGAGCATTTGGATGATCCAGAAGAGGATTGGGAGAATGTCATATGGTCAGATGAAACCAAAATAGAACTTTTTGGTAAAAACTCAACTTGTCGTGTTTGGAGGAGAAAGAACACCATACCTACTGTGAAGCATGGGGGTGGAAACATCATACTTTGGGGCTGTTTTTCTGCAAAGGGACCAGGACGACTGATCCGTGTAAAAGAAAGAATGAATGGGGCCATGTATCGTGAGATTTTGAGTGAAAACCTCCTTCCACCAGTAAGGGCATTGAAGATGAAACGTGGCTGGGTCTTTCAGCATGACAGTGATCCCAAACACACCACCCGGGCAACAAAGGAGTGGCTTCGTAAGAAGCATTTCAAGGTCCTGGAGTGGCCTAGCCAGTCTCCAGATCTCAACCCCATAGAAAATCTTTGGAGGGAGTTGAAAGTCTGTGTTGCCCAGCGACAGCCCCAAAGCATCACTGCTCTAGAGGAGATCTGCATGGAGGAATGGGCCAAAATACCAGCAACAGTGTGTGAAAACCTTGTGAAAACTTACAGAAAACGTTTGACCTCTGTCATTGCCAACAAAGGGGATATAACAAAGTATTGAGATTAACTTTTGTTATTGACCAAATACTTATTTTACCAAGGAATTTACCAATTAATTCATTAAAAATCCTTCAATGTGATTTTCTGGATTTTTTTTTTCTTATTTTGTCTCTCATAGTTGAGGTATACCTATGATGAAAATTGGAGACCTCTCTCATCTTTTAAGTGAGAGAACTTGCAGAATTAGTGGGTGACTAAATACTTTTTTACCCCACTGTAAATATGTAGCTTTCAAACACAAAAGTGCTTTCCAGTGTTCAGTGGTACCTCATGGACCCAGAGCCGTTTGATGACAGATGGTTCATCTGCAGCCTCGGGCCTTGACAGGCAAACGCCTTGGACAACCCGGGAAGCATCACGCAAATTGAACAAGCAATGCGACTTTGCAGGGGTTGGTGGCAGATTCTTTGTGGCCTCCTTGTACACCGACATGGTGCTGTTCACGATCTGGGAGGTCAGAGCTGCAAATGCCTTGGGGAAGGAAGACCTGCAGATGAAATATGTGATTGTTTGGAGACCCTCCTGATGGTTTCTAGCAGTTTAGCCAGGGTATCTATGTGATTATTTCTATTGAATATACATAATGCCATAATTATTAACAATATACTTTTAAATCTTAACAAAAATGTATTTATCTTTTTATCTTAAGCTATCTTTTTAAAATGCAGATGCTGGATATGATTCCCTGAGTGCTGCAGTGAATTTGAAATATGTCTAACAGATTTGATTGCTTTAGGACTAGTAGTCTCTGATGTAATCAGTGCAGTCATGTAGGAAGAGAGCAGGAAAACACAGCTTTACTCTGCAAATCACTGGCACACAAACTGATGTACAGAATAATGGGTATCTATCCTTCCGATTCTTATCATACTACAATCTGGGCCTCAACCATTTTGTTTCATAGCAACATTAATTAAACTGCTAAAACACTAAATACTACAATTAAAATTATAACCTCAAAATAATAGCCAACAGCTTCTTTTCTCTGAAGCAGCTTGGCAGATAATGCTGTAATATACATGATGAGCACATATCTGAGTGCAAGCTCTGTATGAGTTTTATTTTTGTTATACAGTAGATACCATATGCTAAAATGCCAATCTATAATCCTGGAGAAGAGTGTGTACATGGTCTTCTCATCAGAATCATTAATGGTTATCACGCTGAAGTGACGCTGGAACCGAGGTGTGATGGGGCTTCGCCCTCCACCTAAAAACAGGCAGAGCAGAGGACTTCCGGGAAGATGGCGGAGAGGCATAACGCTTAAACAGAGAGCTCTCCCTAGTCGGATTAAAAATCTTTGGTAAATGGCCAACTCGACATAAATAGGTCAATAAACCAAGGGATGAAAACACGAAGAAGCCGGGCACACAGACAAAAGCAGGGTAAAACTAAAGAATCCCTCTTCAACAACACTGGAGAAATCGCTGAACACGAGGCCAACAAAAACGAGGAGACTTCAGAGAAAATGGAGGACGCCAACCTCGATGTTATGAACACTGGCTTCGCCAATATAAGTAAGGACATAAAAGACCTCAAGCGACAACTCCAACAGGATTTAACGGCTCTTAAGGAAGAACTGAAAAAAGAGATGAAGGAGGAAATTATGGGTCTCCGAAAAGAAATGGACCGCAAGCTAGCAGAAAACATGGAGGAGCTGCGCACTCAACGGGCGTCTATGATAGAAGCACAGGCTCGAATATCAGAGTTGGGAGACTGGAAGACCGAGGCAAGCGAGCTGCTACAGACCCTGACAGCACAAACACAGAGGATGCAGGAAAAAACAACCGACCTGGAGAGCAGGTCCAGGCGGAGCAAAATACGCATCTTCGGGATTCTGGAGGGCACTGAAGGCAACTCGATGACGAAATTCATAGATCAATTCTTAAAAAAAGAGCTTGAGCTGCCCAATGAAACAGACTTGCAGATCCAACGTGCGCACAGAGCCTTGGCACAGAACCCGAACCCAAACTCTACACCCAGGTCAGTTGTGGTAAACTTTTTAAAATACGACGTAAAGGAAAGAATCCTGACACAAGTGTGGAAAAAAAAAGATACGAGTTGGCGACAAACAGATATTCTTTGACCATGACTACCCGACAGAAATTGTGCAGCAGCGAAAGAAATATGCCAACATTAAAAAAATGCTGAAAGAGAAAAAAATTAGATTCCAAACGCCACTAACGAAGATGAGAATTCATTGGGATGACGGCGTGAAAACCTACAACACGGCCAGAGAGGCAGCGCGGGACATGACGGAGCGAGGCTTTGTGGTGAGCGTACCGGAGGAAGCGGCTGGAGCAGCGGCGGCACGGAGCGCACCGAGACGACCGGAGTGGAGGCGAGTGAGTGGCAGAGGGTGTGAGGCGGACGTGGCACACCGAGCCCAAGAAAAACTGCAAGGCTTTCAACGGAAAGCCTAGATTATAACAAAGATTAAGAAGGGCACAGAAGAAATGAAGGCCAAGAAGACAAGGTAAAAGAGAAACAAACGGCTAGGAGAGGTTAAAGTGATTTTTGTTGGACATTTCTAGACTAATGACTATTACTCGGATAGTAACTAGAGGTCTAGGGAGGGCCCCTCACTCGGTGAGGACATTCCCTCCACCCTCCAACAGGGACCAATGGGCAGAAGAAAGGCCCAAAGTGCGGAGGTCGAGATTCGTTAATGTGTTTTTGTACATATATGTGTTAGTTTTGTTGTTAAAGGGGCTAGGAGCACAAGTTAAAAAAATGGAAAAACATGAATATGGTTAAAAATCTTAAGATAATGACAATAAACGTGAATGGTCTGAACTCACCTGTTAAAAGGGAAAGAATAATAAGAAAATTCAAGAAGGAAAAAGCCGAAATTATATTTATGCAAGAGACACATTTGAACAAGACAGAACATGAGAAACTAAAGAGATTTGGCTATAAGAACTCCTACTACATTTCATTTAATGGAGGAACTAAAAGGGGGGTTATGATACTAATTTCAAATAAAATACAATTTGAATGTGAACAAGAAATCCAGGACAAAGAAGGCAGATATGTAATAGTAAAGGGAAGAATAGATGGTATGCAGATCACATTAGTGAACATCTATGCTCCACCAGAAAGTGACAAGGGTTTTTTTCAACATCTGTTTGATCTCATAGCAACACACAGTGAAGGAGTCCTAATTTGTGGAGGAGACTTAAATGCTGTCATGGATCATGAAGTTGATACAACAAGTGTTAAGAAGACAAAAAAAACATGTAACAAAGTTCATAAGAACTTCACTGGCAGAAATGGGTATGGTAGACATATGGAGGGACCTACACCCACTCGAAAAAGACTATACACATTATTCAGCAGTCCATAAAGTACACTCTAGAATAGATTACTTCCTTATGAATGAAGGTGACAGACACAGGGTGAGAAACTGTCGGATTGGAGGGGCAGAAATATCAGATCATAATCCTATATACATGGAAATATATTTAAACAATAGAAAATGACAAACAACATGGAAACTTAATGTAGGACTATTAAATGATGAGAAAATGAAAGAAAGAATAAAGTTAAACATAAATGAATATATCGAGGAGAATGATATTGGAAAAGTGGACCCAACAATACTATGGGACGCACTAAAAGCCGTGTTAAGAGGTAAATTAATTGTTGAATCAGGAAAAGCAAAAAAGTCTAAACTGGAATCATATGAACAAAGATGTGAGAGACTGAGGGAATTAGAACGTAAACATCAAAACACAAATGACCCAAAAATATATCAAGAAATTAAGGAAGAAAAAATAAAGATAAAAGATATACAAATAGATTAAATTGAAAGGAAAAATAGATATTTAAAACAAAAATATTATGAGACGGGACCAAAGGCCACAAAACTGCTGGCAAAACGGTTAAGAAAACAACAAACAGTGAATAATGTATATAAGATTAAGGACCCCATTGCGGCGGCATGAAATAAAGCGGCGTTGTTGGAAGGTTTTAAGTAGAGTTTTATTATATCATACCACCGTCACGAGCTCCGCTCCCGGCGCCGTGCATGAGCGCCGAGAGCGAGCCCACGGCTCTCAGAGAAGGGACACAAAGTCTGTGTCCTGCAGCAGGGTTGAAGTCAGATTGAGAGTGAGAGACATATTGATCTCAGTCCCTAGGTCACAGTGAGGACAGGATGCATGAACACAATGCATGAAAGGCAACATTAACATCACAGAAGTGAGCCAGACGAAGCGGGGCTGCCTGTAGACATTAATACACATTTCACTGTTCTGTTATTTGCTCTAGCCGAGCGCTGTGTTTGACCAGTCTGTTTGTGGGGGTTTACACCAAACCGCCACACCCATCACAAATAAATCCACAGTTACCCCAGAAAACATCGAAGAAATATTCCATAAATTCTATCAAGAACTATACTCGCAACCTGAAGAGACAAATGTTAAGGATATTAAAAAATTTCTAAACACATTGGACTTGCCATCAATAGGAAACCAACAAAATGAAAAGCTAACAGCAGAAATAACAACACAAGAGATTCAAGATGTGATTAAGTCACTAAAAAATGGTAAATCACCAGGTAGTGACGGATACCTTAATAATAGAGACATTAAGGTAGAAGCCAATGCAATCTCAGCCTGTTATGCTCTACCGAAGAAAGATAACAAAACAAAGAAATCAATTGTGATGCGCTTTGTGAACAGAAGGGTAAAGAATGACATACTGAGGCAGGCCAAAAATCTAAAGGATACTCAAATTTACCTAAATGAACACCTGACAAAAAAAAAAAAACGCTGAATTAGCACGACAGGCACGGATGCTAAAAAAACAAAATAAGATACAAGCAACCTGGACAAGAAATTGTAGAATTTGGATTAAACTAAATGGATCACCTGAGCAAGCAAAGAGTATAATGATCAGAGATGCTACTGACTTAGATAAATACAGATGAACACTGATTAAGAAAATTATGAGTCAATGATAATCCATATTCATACACACGATAAGAATAGTTCTTTTGATACACCATGCCTAAGTACTTTAAAAAAAATAAGCAAAATAAACAAAAACTTATGACCGACTCGAGTAGACATCAATTATCCCCAGTTGGAGGAAGTCATTTGACACAGAATGAGGAAACTCAAACTCTGAAAACATAGCATTATGCTGAACATAAACCACAAGAGATGGAGAATGATATTGATCCTGATAACCACTTTTTCAATAATATTCATAACCACTGTGAATACTACACTGAAAAACAATTCAAAAGTCAAGTGCAATTAGATGGTAAACTGTCAATAATACACTTCAATAGCAGAAGTCTTAACAAAAACTTTCCACAGATTCAGGACTATTTAAAACAGCTAGACAGAAAATTCACAGCTATTGCAGTCTCTGAAACCTGGCTTAATGAAGAACTGGCTCCCCTGATGGCAATAGAGGGATATCAGATGTTTTATATTAACAGATCTCAAAAAAAGGGTGGTGGTGTTGCACTGTATATTGATGACCTGTATAGGTGTAAGCTTGTAAATGAAATGTCCTCAGCACTACCAGGGATTTTGGACTGTGTCACTGTTGAGATTGACCTAGACAAAACAAAAAATCTAATCATAAGTTGCATATATAGAACGCCAGGAACTTGCATTGAGACATTCAGAGATAAATTAGTCGAGCTGTACAATAATATTACTAGTAAGAAAATGGTAGCAATTTGTGGAGATTTCAATATTGATTTACTGAATCCACATCAACAAAATGTAGTTACAGAGTTCATGAACTCTATGTACAGCATGAGTCTATATCCCACAATAACACATCCCAGTAGAATCACAGTTCACTCTGCTACACTTATTGACAACCTGTTTGTCAATGTTTTCAATAAGAAAATAGAAAGTGGATTATTGATAAATGATATAAGTGACGACTTGCCAACCTTTGCACTTATCCATGGCCACACGGGGCCCAACGCAGAAAAAATTTCTAAATCGTTCAGACACAAATCACCAAATGCAATCAGTTCTCTTAAAGAGGACTTGCTGAAGCAAGACTGGACAGAAGTCTATGTATCAGATGTAAATGAAGCCTATGACACATTTATAAACATTGTAACCACTCTTTATGAAAAAAACTGCCCATTAGTAAAAAAAAAAGCTTAAACACAAATTTGCTGATAAGCCATGGTTAACCAAAGGACTACAAAAGGCGTGTAAAAAGAAAAATTTATTATATAAAGCTTTCCTAAAGAAAAGAACAAAAGAAGCAGAGCAGTGGTATAAAACATACAAAAATAAGTTAACATATATAATAAGATGTAGTAAAATAGACTATTACAGTAAAGAACTGATGAAAAACAAAGACAATATTAAAAATACATGGACAATACTCAACAGTATCCTTGGAAATAAAAGCAGAAATACAAGCTACCCAACTAATATTCCAAAAAATAATAAAACGACTCAGAGTGTGAATATAGCTTCACCTGCAGATGAATTTAATAATTTTTTTGTTAACATTGGACCTAAACTGGCCCGAGAAATACCCACTCCGGTGCCTACAGGTGATACAATATGCAATAACACTGCTGTAAAAGACTCCATCTTCATTAAGAACACAGACGAAAGAGAGGTCATTGAAATTGTTAAATCGTTCAAAAGTAAAACATCTACTGACTGTGATGGTATTGACATGCTACTAGTCAAAACTGTTATCGAATGCATAGTAAAACCACTGACGTATATCTGTAACCTGTCTCTCCAATCAGGTATATTTCCCAATGCAATGAAAATAGCTAAAGTAATTCCAATATACAAGACGGGCGACAGAGGGGAACTCTCAAACTATAGACCAATTTCACTATTACCGCAATTTTCCAAGATACTTGAAAAAATATTCTATGAGAGAATTGACAACTTCATACTGAAGAATGATTTATTGTGTGAGCAGCAATATGGGTTCAGACACAAGAGGACAACTGCATATGCCCTAATGGAATTTACAGAAAAAATATCAACAGCCATTGAAAATAAAGAGTATTCAGTTGGAGTATTCCTAGATCTTAAAAAAGCATTTGATACAGTAGATCATAATTTATTATTAAAGAAACTACAAAATTCTGGTATTAGAGGGGTAGCACTGTCCTGGTTAAGTAGTTACTTAAAGAATAGATATCAGTATGTATGTGTTAGCAACAAAAACTCAGAGTTGCTGAAGGTCACCTGTGGAGTCCCACAGGGTTCAGTTTTGGGACCATTATTATTCAATATGTATATAAACGATATATGTAAAGTTTCAGAAAAAATGGACTTAATATTGTTTGCCGATGACACTAATCTGCTATGCAGTGGAAACAATTTGGAACAACTTCTGGATACACTCGGAAAGGAATTAGGAAAGCTTAAACTGTGGTTTGATTCAAACAAATTAACGCTCAATTTAAGTAAGACAAAATTTATAGTCTTTAACAACCATCACAACAACCCAGTACCCAAACTCAGTGTAAATGGTGTAGAGATTGAAAGGGTATCTGAAACTAAATTCCTTGGAGTAATAATTGATAACAAACTGTGTTGGAAGTCACATATTAATTATATTAAAGGTAAAGTATCCAAATCAATTGCAATATTACACAGAGTAAAATATTTGCTGAATCAACCCACACTATACACCTTGTATCATTCATTAATACTCCCATACATGACATATTGTAATGAAGTATGGGGAAATACATATAAAACAAACATATATCCACTCTTTATGCTTCAAAAGAGAGCTATTAGAATAATAAACAAAGCAGCTTACAGGGAACCAACAAGCCCACTTTTTCTTAAACAAAAAACTCTCAAGTTGAAAGATCTGGTTGACTTTAAAACCGCAATAATAATGTTCAAAGTGAAGAATTTATCACTGCCCGCAAATATCCAAAAGTTGTTCCAAACAAGGGAGAAACGATATCACTTCAGAGGAACATGTATATTTCAAAAGCCTACAGTGAGAACAACCACCAAGCAACACTGTATTTCAGTGCAAGGAGTCAGATTATGGAACGATTTTGGACCTGAATTAAAATCATGTACAACGCTTGGACAATTTAAACAAAAACTAAAGGAAGAAATACTCCAAACATATTTACAAGACGACATGTAAACTGTATAAGGTATAAACTGTATAACTCACATAAGGATTGACATATCCAGCCTGTGTTGTGTTGTAGCTTAGTTTTTTTTTTTTTTTCTCTCTGTGACATTTTGTCTTAGATATGTTTTGAATAATAACCGCTTAACTTAGCTTAGCTTAGTTTTCTTTTTTTTTTTTTCTTCTCTCAGTCACATTTTGTCTTAGCTTTGTTTTAAATTGTAATCGCTCTTGTCTTGTTTTCTCTTTTTTCTCTTTTGAATTCTTGGATGGAATATGGGTGGGCAATATAAGCTGCGGCTTCAGCCATCACCCATTTCGGGTAACTCACGTGGAATTGTATAGTAGAAGGAGTCTTTGTCTAATTTGACCTTGTTGTTATATTATACAGTTTCTTTTAACCTGTACTGTACTATCCGAAATAAATTCATTCATTCATTCATACCCATCTGAGTTTTATAAACTGTTTATAGAAGAACTCACGCCACAGCACCTAAAGTCATTTAATTGGACATTAAACAACAACAAAATACCTCCATCATGGAACGAAGCCATTATTTCAGTTATTTTAAAGCCAGGGAAAGATAGGGAACAATGCGTAAACTATAGGCCAATCTCTTTATTAAATGTGGATTATAAAATATATACAACAATTATCTGTAAACGAACAAAGACATTCTTGACGGAATTGATAGAGGATGATCAAACTGGTTTCATAGAGGAATGCCAAACACATGATAATATCAGGAGAACAATACACATAATTAATCAAATACATAAAGAAAAGAAAAGCGCAGTAATAATGAGTTTAGACGCAGAAAAAGCATTTGATAGGGTTAATTGGATGTTCTTATATAATGTGCTGGAACGCTTTGGATTTAACGAAAAGTCAGTGCAATGCATAAAGACACTGTATCAAAAGCCTGTGGCAAGAACCAAGATAAACGGTAGCTTAACAGACAAAGTAAATATACAAAGATCAACTAGGCAGGGATGCTGCCTATCGCCCACCTTGTTTGCTCTGTTCATAGAGCCACTGGCTCAAGCGATGCGACAAAATAAGAAATTAAAAGGTGTAACAATAAAGGGAGTGGAACACAAGATTGGACTGTTTGCAGACGATATTATAGTTTACCTTGAACAACCAGATGAATCAATAATGGAAATGATGGACTTGATAGAAAATTTTGGAAAATTATCAGGATACAAGATAAACATAACAAAAACACAAATACTGACATTCCACTATAACCCTCTAAACCAGATAACTGATAAGATCAAACTAAACTGGAAGCAAAAAGAAATAAAATACCTTGGAGTGAACATACCTAAAGATTTAAGCAAAATCTATAAAGCAAACTATGATAGGTTAGAACAAGAAATAAAAACAGATATTGATAGATGGTCAATCTTAAACATGGATCTGAATTCAAAAATTAAGACAGTCAAAATCAGCATACAACCTAGACTGCTTTACCTCTTCCAGGCTCTACCAACAGAGATTCCTGGTGCCCAGTTCTCAAAGTGGGATAGGATGATATCGAGATTTGTTTGGGGAGGTAAAAAGCCAAGAGTGAAATATAAAACTCTCCAATTACCAAAAGAGAAAGGAGGCATGGGCGTACCGAGTCTAAAGGAATATTACTACTCAGCACAAATAAAATATATCATATGTTGGTGCGACGGAGGATACGAGGCAAAATGGAAAGAAATGGAAAAGGAAACTGAGGGACTCCCAATACAAAGCATAACAGGAGATAAGGATGCATATAAGCAAATCAAACAAATAGACCCAATCACTAAATTTACTTTGGAACTGTGGTATAAAATAGTACAAAAGTATAATATAAAGGAGGACATAAAACTATTGAAATGGGTAGCATTTGACAGTCAGTTTGAACCGGCAAAGCAAGATAGGGGATACAAAAATCTGGTGAACGAGGGAATCACAGCATGGGGCAATATGGGAAAAAAAGATTTCGGGAGTTTTGTAAACATGAGAAGAAAATTTAAACTAGCAAAATCTGAATTCTTCAGATATCTGCAGATGAGAGATTATTATATGAGGAAGATTAGACATAACCTCCACACAGATGTGAGCGAGATTATACAATTCATTTTAAGCTCGTATGCAGGAAATAAAATAAGAATTATTTCAAAGCTATATCAGAAACTTACGGCAAACAAACATTCAAGTAACTATATAAAGGAGAAATGGGAGAAAGAACTAAATTTAAACATAACAGAAGAAAACTGGCAAGAAATATGGAAAACACAACACACATCAACAAGTTCAAGGACATGGAGGGAATCTGGATGGAAAAATCTGATTCGCTATTTCATTACACCACAGATCCAAAGAAAATATACAAATAGCAAATCTATATGCTGGAGGGGCTGTGGGGCTCAAAATGCAGACCACTCGCATATGTTTTGGAAATGCTGCAAAATCTCATCATTCTGGAAATCTATACATGTGACAATACAGAGGATATTAGGATATAATATACCAATGAGCTGTAACTTGATGTATTTATGTGATCTTAAAAAAGACAATGTAATACAGGCTGAGGACAGATATTTAGTTAAAATCATGCTGATTGCATGTAAAAAAACAATCACAAGAAAATGGCAATCAGAAGTTCTTCTTGACCAAGAGCAATGGACAGACATTGTTGAAGATATACGTTTAATGGAAAAACTAACATATCGACAAAGAATGCAAGAAGGACAATATGAAAAAAAAATGGTGGAAATGGACACACTACAAAGTGCAACAACGAGACAGAAATTGAAAGAATAATAAAAGACACTGGAAAAACCAGAAGAATTAAGAGATGGAAACTAAAAACTTGATGCTTCAACATTTGCCCCCCCACCCTTCTTTTTTTTTCTTCTTCTTCTAGCTCCTTTTTTCAAAATGTAGAGACTGTGATCTGAATGTAAAATGAATGATGAAAAATGAATAAAAATCAAAGTTACAAAAAAAACAAAAAAACAGGCAGAGCAGAAAGGAAATCCTTTTATAACCTCAGTGTTTTAGCACTAGCCAAGCCCACCATGTTTCTCCTGTGTCATATGTGAGAATACATATTATGAGAACTACAAAATACACTGGTGTGTTTAGTGGCGTGTTCAGTTTCCTGTGAGAAGCAGGTTGTCTCTACTTTACAAAGGCACTAAGGATAAACGGAGCCACATGGTGTTACAACAGTCATTTGGAGCTTAATATCAGTAAAATCATACACTAAGCTGGTGATTGATTAACAGATGAACATGATGATCCCCTTCTGTATTTGATTATAGCATGGAAAGATGTCCATAAAAGTATATTATGATGTTGCAACAAAGCTGAACTTGAATTTTTTGGGGGGAAAATTCTAATACCCAATATTTTTCAACTAAATATTTGTGTGAAATCATTTCAGTTTCTTTGGTCTTTGTCACAGTCATCTTTTCCTGTTTCACAGCGTACAGTAGCTAGACAGCAGTCAAATGGATCTCCTCGTTTTCTTCTATGACTCAGCTTCATGAGCTCCCACAGCAGACCTTTTGATACCCTGCGGCAGCTGCAAAGGACAGGGACAGAATGCAGCATATCATCTGGTCTGCCAAGAAGGTGACTGGCTGCAATCTAGCACCCCTCCAGGACCTATACACTTTCACGATTCTAAAGCGCAGGGCTAAGATTGTGGCCGACCCTTCTGACCATGGACACAAACTGTCTGAAACTCTTCCCTCTGGCAGGAGGTTTCAGTCCATCAGAAGCAGAACCTCAAATCACAAAAACAGCTGCTGGCTTTATGAAAAAGGTCCTGGACCCCCAGTTGACTCAGACCTTCCCCCAGAGACAGTATTACAGATTATGTATATTTTTCTTTTTTTGACAAAAAAGTCAAGTCTTTTTTTACTATTTTTTGCATTGTTTTTTAACTGATTGTTGCCATTTTTGCACCATTGTTCCTTTAGTTACTGCTGCGCCGACTCACCAGAACTATTTCCTTATATTGTGCAAATTACTGGGCAAAATATCCTGTTCTGATTCTGAACCTAAACAACCATAAGCTCTGGTACCAGGAACCAATACTGGTGTGTAGCCACCTGAGAGTGGCACTTACTCCCTCTCTTTTTCAGCTCTTGCTACCAGCTGCCCTTAGTAATCAAACCTGTGTCACAGGTTGTGTGTGTGTGTACCTGCATGAGTGAGTGTTTGTGAGGGTTAGTGTGGGTTGTGGTGCTCTGGGCGATTGGGATTCTTTTGAGTTTCATGGGGTGTAGTTGTGATCGGTGGACTGGGCATGGTAGGGTGTGTCACTGTTCTCATTCAGAGATGCAGAGCTGGTGTGTGGGACATGTGTGAAAGAGGAGTACTGATAGACGCCATTGGGTGACCGTGACAGAGAATGTGTGCTCAGGAGACAGAGAAAAAAAAAAAAAAGATGAGAAGTGCAAGTCTCCACTTGGGCTGCGAGGAGAATCCGAACATGTCGGGGGGAGGACCGACGAGTCAAAACCATGGGTTGGATGTTGTGGAAGATCCTGGAGATTTGCTGCAGTAGAGATGATGGTTCGTGGCGGGGTGAAAGTGCGCTTCACCCGTCCTTCAGTTAAGTCTCTTTTATATTGTTCTTCTTGCTCTCTCAACCTGCCTGCCTGTTTATGTGAGATGTCCAGGCCATAGAAACACCAAAATCATAATGGTAGTTTCTCACGGAGCGGTGAATGCTGACAAACAGACAGATTTTGTGTTTATGTATCTAGCGCCTTGAGATGACTTTTGCTGTGACTAGGCACGATACAAACAAAGTTGAATTGAATTGAATTTTTGGATTTGTTAACTTCTTTGACAAATGTTGACGAAAATCAAGCAAGTATCTAATCTCACGGAGCAGTGAATGGTAAGGAACGTTCAAGAACGTTGTGATTTGACAAGTTCGTCAGGGTTTGTAAAAGCTTGCAAAACAGTTTGCATACAGTTTTTAAGGTCTTAAACAATTTTGTCATAAAGGTTCTTAAACAGTTATTCGTGTTCACTATTTGGTAAACCAAAAAGAACTGTGGATACACATGTTACAACCATTTGCACAATACATTCAGCAAAAAAAGATTTGACCGTTTGCAAAATTTCAAAAGAAAAACTGTTTGGGACGTTAAAAATTGTTTGTGAACTGTTTGACAACCTTTTACAAACCCTGACGAAACCAAAAAATCACCATGTTTGTCAGCATTCACCACCCCCTTTACACAGGGGTGGAGATCATTGAGAGATCGTTGAGAGATCTGGCCAATTTTTGATCTATCAATGACATTCCGTGATCTCCACAGTCACCACGGTTTCCTCAAAGACTTGACTCAGTCCAAAACAGACACGGATCTCCCAAACAATCTCAAACATCAATAATTGTCCCAATCGCTCAACAATCTCTGCTATGTTAAAGGGCCCTTAGGAACTTGTCACACCTTGACAATTTAGGCAGCATATGCTGACGTTTAAAAAAAAATGACAAATATGCTGGCATATGTCTAATAAGTTAAGGGTAAGTTTTGTATAAGTTAAGACCACGTTGAAGCACACTGGTATACATCATAGTATGGTGAGGTTGTTGAAAAATTTTGTGCATGCACAGAATTTTTAGACATATCCAGCGTATGACTCACACGTCCCACATATGCAGGCCATAAGTTATATGTAAGTTATGCAATCGTTGACACAAGTTCACAAAGGTTATTTGTAAGTTACTCACAAGTCGAAATACATTGAGATAATATCTAGTGTACCCAAAACTTATTTCTAACCTGAGTAATGCACTTTGAACCTATGTGTAACTTACTGAACGTATTTCTAACTTACAGCTACAGTATAATGGCGTATTGGCAGCATTAGTTCACAGGAGGAATCCGTCAAGACTCTATGGTGAGCAGATGTCCATGTCAAACTAGTCTTGTTCTTCTATTCAGACAAAGTAAAGAGATGTTTCATACCTTGACATGTTTCAACTGTCATCTGACATTCGTGCTGTGTCACATCAGCAGTTTTATCCTTTCCATAGGCGTGACCAACCTGACAGACTTAACAGATCTGCCAGGTCAGTCACCCCTCCGCCCCGCTGCCGTGCGATGGTCTTCGGAGGAGCCTTCATGCTCTCACACACCTAGGATTCATGGATCGGGAGGCGATGGCAGTTTGGCATGACCATGCTATGCTTAAGGATAAGCTGGCATAAGTTGTGCATAAGTTAGACCGGGGTGTCCAATCATGTGTCATAGAGGGCCAAGATCCTGCAGGTTTTCTCTTCTACCCAGTCTCTTCAGCAGGTGTTTTCACTTATCAGCAATCAGTGGGAAGAAGTTCAGTGGAATCTGCTGTTGAAGACACTGGTTGAAGGTAAAGCCTGTAGGGTCTTGACCCTTCATGGCACATGATTGGACACCCCTGAGTTAGACTATCGTTGGGCATAATCTGTGAATGTCTGAAACACGGTAAGCATCTGTTGGTATAAGTCACTGATAAGTTATTGAAGTGTTCTATATAAGTTACTACTACATTATGTATACATTCAACTCGTTATGGATACACGATACATACACCTAAAATTGAATAACTGAAAATTTTGGGTTTATGCCAGCATTTTAGAGAAATGTTGGCATCTTTTTCTTTGTATTTGTTGGCTGCATGGTTGTTTGGTTTATTTTAATTGATTATTCCTTTTCTTTACTGAATTAACTTATTTGTGTGCAAGTTTGGTTTTCCTTTGTTTGCAGTTAATATTCTGTCTGAGGCTTGGTGTTTAGTGATTTTATCCAAGTTATCAGCTGATGTACACAACTCTTGACAGTCTAGCCTGCTGACTGGGACTCCTTTTTTATTTATTAGCTGTAGACCTCACCAGTAACCAGAGATTTACTTGAGATTGTGTGTTACCAGCTGAACTTTTATGGGAGTCTTTTACCTTGAGTCTTGACTAATGAGTCTTTTACCTTGCATTTTTATCTTTAAAAAAAAAAAGAAAAAAAGAAAAAAAACCTTGTAATAAATTGTTATTTTAAGTAAAACCTCTGTCATGCATGCTGTTTTGGGTCAGAAGGGTCCTCAGTAGAAGGTAAGTTCTATTCTAAATCTATAACCCTCATGCCTGTGACACTTGCACTTGCATATACCGGTACTGGTATAAGTAGTGGAGGCAGATGTGGTAAACAATTTCTATCTGTTAAACCCTTTAAGCACTGACAGGTAAAACAAAATAGCAAGAAGTGGTGCCCAACAGGCCCAACAGTATTTGAGCAACAGAGGAATCAGTTATCCCTCTCTAAAAACAGGTGAAAATCTGCCATTTAAATCACGTTCATATTTCAAAAGAGTTTTAGAAAGAGCTGCAACTTACTGGGTGGGCCCATTGCACACATGACCTGGATGTGCACCAGGTTGACCACGGAGTGTCATGATCTCCCCGTGTGCTTTTCCACAGCGCACAAAGGAGGGGTGAAAGGATGAGGATTTACACGCTGGGTGTACACCACACACACATTTATTAAAAACCACAACTGGCAAACAGTTCCAATGCATATATTTCACAAAAGCTTAAGGAGTCCTCCAGGACGCTCAACAGTCACAGGTGAGGATTACCAGGGAACACATACACACAGAATTTACTGACAAGACTGGAGCTGTCTGAGTTAGTCCAAAGAAGAACAAAGTGAACACAGTCCTTCAATGACGCTGGCTTTCATACTGCGATAAACAACCGTATGTCTAGCACAATGACCCAGCAATGTGTGACTGGAAAAGGCTCCTAAAGTACATGCATTGCTGGGGATGGTAGATTGGAGGCACCTGGGCAAGGCCCGGGAAAGATGATTAACGGGGCTGGGAACAGCTGATGGTGATCAGTGAGGGGGGCGTGGTTGGACCAGCAGGCTGTCAGCAGACACACAGCTTCCGGCCCCAGAGCAGTGGCTATGGGCATGATACACACTGGAAATACATACTAAACATGCATGCACAACAGCCCCGAGACCCACAGAGAGATCAGGACCAAGCCAGGGAAAACCAAGCTGGCTCGGCTCCTGACAGAGCCCCCCCCCCCCCCCCCGAAGGGCTGGATTCCCAGACACCCAAGGTAACATCCCAGACACCCCCCCCCCCTTCCCTAACAGGAACAAACAACACAAACCCGGGTGGGAGGTAGGGGGAACAGGAAAGGTGGGATTACAATAACCCGCCCAGGGTCCACAATAGCCCTCTTAAGTCCAAAGGCGTGGGGGCTCGGGAGGCTGCCCCGAGTCCCAAGCCCAGCAGGCAGTCCGGCGGACAGAGTCTGGTGGCCTGCCGGACTGCACGGGCCATCTGGCCCAGAACCCCAGTCCCTCAGGTGGTCAGCCAGCACTGTAAAGCCACCAGGACTGGCAGGATGAAGCAGGAGGCAGCCTGCCCACCGGAAGGCTTACAGGGGGGTGACGGAACCATAGGGAGGGAACCCCCACAGCATCGGACAGAGAAGAGAAGGGAGCCAGGGCATCCTTAGGCAGACCCACAGCACCCTCAGTGGTCCCGGCTTGGGCCACAGCTGCTTCCGTGATGGGCCCCGACCGGTCCGGCTCCACTGCACCCGCGGTGGACCCGGGTCGGCTCCGCTGCTCCAGTGGTGGACCTGGGCCGGCTCCGCTGCTCCAGTGGTGACCTCCAGCTGAGGCTCCGCTGCTCCGGCGGTGACCTCCGGCGGAGGCTCTGCTGCTCTGGCGGTGACTTCCGGCTGGTGCTCGGCTGCACCCGCGGTGAACTCCGGCTGGAGCTCAGCTGCACCCGCGGTGATCTCCCCAAAGGGGGAGGTCATGCTCCCCTTGACCCCTGGTGCTGACCCCCGATCCTCGGAGGCCTCTGGTGGGATCAGCTGCTCTCTGGCAACCCTGTCAGGGGGCCCCGAACCCAGAGAGTGAGAAAGAGAGACTGGGTCAGGGTTGCCAGCAGCGGCAGAGCCCGGTGAGGTGGCCACGAGGGTTACTGTGAGCTGTCCTGGGTCCTCCTCACCGTGAGTCAGGCAGTGTGACATCAGCATTGACACTATTGACATAATGGAGCACATTTGCCTGAACTCGGGCTCCACCGCCATCCAGGACTCCGACGATTTAGGGTGCACAGGTTCTTTCAGTCCGTCGGGTGCTACACCCCCGTCGACCTCCTCCGGGACCACTGGGCCCGCGTCGTCATCTGTGGGCAATCCGGGTTGTGGCAGCTCCTCTCTGGCAACCCTCGGAAGGAGTTCAAAGGGGATAGGTGAGGAGGAACGGTTAGGGTCGCCAGCAGCGGCAGAGCCCGGCAAGGGGAGTCCAGATACGGCCGGTAGCCACACCCAGCTCTCCTCCCCAAGAGCCAGACAAGATCCCTCCATCATTGACAAATGAACTGCCAAAGAGGTTACTTGCCTGTGCTCCAGCTCTACCGCCGTCCAGGACTCCGGCAATGCTGACGATGGCGTTCAGGGTCCCGCCAGCTGGAGTTCTGGTCCGGGGGATGATTCTGCTGTGTCGGTCCCTGCTGCAGGCATGATGGTGGTAGCAGTCCTGGTGCTCCCGTGCACCGTCCTCCTCACCACCAGCTCCTCTGGCGTGGTGGCTGAGGATGACCTCTCCGCTGACCCATGAGCTGGACCCTCCCAGGCCTCTGGTTCCTCTCCCCTCGAGCAACCTGGATCCGGTGCCGTCAAGCTCATGGGGGTACACAGAAAGGGTTGGGTGAGGTCAGGTATGGGGGCACTACATGCCGCTGGGGCGGAGCACTCAGGGGGCTGCTCACCCTGAGTCTCCTCACCAGGAGGCAGGCAAAGTTGTTTATAAGACAAAAAAGTTAAATGAGAAATAACTTGCCTGTCCTCCTGACACGAGATGTCCTCAGCGGCCTCCGAGACATCTCCCCCCTCTGGGCGTTCCTCCTTGTGTAGCGCCAGCAAGACCGGAGGCCTCTTCCGGCGGGAGTTCCTCCTCCTGTTCTTCCCGGGTGGCTCAAGGACCAGATAGTCCCAGATGCGAAGTGCCACGCTGGGCAGCGAGTCAACTGTGCCGAGAAGCTCCTTCTTCTCCGGAGAGGGGGGCGGAGCAGTCACAAGGAGCTCGAGCGCTGAGGAATCCTCATCCGACTCCTCCTCGACCCGGCGGTTGAGTGCAGCGTGCAGGTTCGACCACTCCTCGTCCGACGGCATGCCCAGGGATTGACCAGGCGCGGGGGGTTAATTGGCATCAACTGGGGATTCTAAAGCCTGTTTTCCACTAACCCAGCACACCTCGGTACGGCTCGATTTACTTCAGTACGGCTCGGAATGCTTCTGTCTCCATTAGCACGGTGTTGTGCTTGTGCTGTGATGGTTTGTGTTAGGTTTTAGAAGCGGGGCGGCGGCAGATTCTCAGCGAGGCGGGGCCACACTCCCGTGACATTACGCACCCGACTGAGTCCTTATTTACACGAGACAAAAAATGGAGGATCCAAGGATTATTGCCTTGCTCGCTCTGTGGTTTTATCTCACAATTAATTTTATCTCATAATTAAGCTGCAACAACACAAGTCACTTTTGTTTTGAATTAACTGCCAAATGACCTAGAAATAATGAGCTGAAACACGCCGACCACTGAGTTCCTCTACACCAGCTTCCCAAACTGGGTCACGAAGACTCGGATGAATGAAGCCGTCTCTGCCAGCTGTGGGTCAGGAAGGCTCGGTTGAATTAATCCGGACGGGCTGTTGCGGCGGACGCGTGGGATGATTCTACAAGGAAAATGCACACAATAAAATACAGCACGAAAGTGCAATATATACAGAAAAGACAATAGTTTTTAACAAGAATACATAAGCTTATTTCAGCGTACTGTTCACATGAATAATTAAAATAAAAGCTTTAGTCCGCAGTGTGCTGCAATAAAGCAGCGATCCATCCACAAATGAACAGCTTTTTTATTGCATAAATAAACTGAGCGTCTTACCGAATATATTTGCGAAAAAACACACAATAAAAAAAAATTAAAACTCACCGTTAAAGGACTCCGATGTCGAGACCTCCCGGTATATTTTTTCATTCCGGGCGGCTCCGTCTAACTCGCGCTGGATACGTTCGTCTGACGATGCAGTGAGCAGACACTGCACCTCCTTATTGGTCCATGGAACACCCTTATTACGCGAAGCCATTTTTGATAGAGAATAAATGAAAATAGCACAGCAATACACTGAAAAGAAACCGCCAACAGTGGTTGCGTGCTGAGTAAAGGCGGTCGTGAAGATTCTTTTTTTCTTTTTTTTTTTTTTTCAAAAACTTTATTGAGAAGGTCGTGAAGATTTGGTAGATGAGGAGGAGGAGAGGGGCGGTTACAACCTGACCAATCAGCGCCGGTTACGACCTGACCAATCAGCGGTGACCAGTCTGTTAACGTCACAACACGGCACAGCTCAGCACTGCTGTACCCTGCCCTTCAGCGGGGCTGAGAATCGCGGCTGTTAAACCGTGTTGGGGCTTGTGGAAAAGCGTACAAAGCGTGCTGAGCCGTCCCGTGTCGCGCTAAAGCGTGCTAGTGGAAAAGGCCCTTAAATTGTCCTTAGGTATGACTGTGAGAGTGAATGGTTGTCTGTCTCTCTGTGTTGGCCCTGCAATGGACTGGCGATCTGTCCAGGGTGTACCCTGCCTCTCGCCCAAAGATGCTGGGATGGGCTCCAGCCCCCCCGCAACCCAAAAAGGATTATGCAGAAGAAGATGGACGGATGGACAGTTAAGAAAGGCAGGCTGTGATAATTAGTGTCAAAAATAGTATGCTTTATACTAATTGACTGTCAAAATTAAATAACTCTGACACTCAATAATAACACTGACAAACAAACAAATGCTGACATCATAAAGGTCTGTTTCTAACTTCTACAACTTTTTATTTCTGGAAGGGATGCTCCTGTGGTTCAGAGGTGAATAAGGGAGCCAGAAATTGTACTCAAGTAAAAGTAGCACCACCTTAGGATATTAATCACTCGAGGAGGAGTGGCCCCTAAAAAGATACTTGAGTGGTGAATAACGACAATCACACATTTGTGAAGTTTTTCTCCAAAATTTATGCCTCTTTTCTCATAAATCTGCAACTTTTTTATGTCAAACTTTTAGGACTTTTTTCATATGAAAGTACATCCTTTATCTTATAAATGTGAAGCTTTTTTCACATAAATTTGTGATTTCTTTCAGCATGCAGCTTTTTTAAAATTCTTGACTTCTCTCCTTTACATTTGAGACTTTAGTCTCATAAATTTGTGAGGATTTTTTTCTTTTTTTTTCTGTCTAGAATCTCAGTTACCAATGAATATTTTTGGGACATGTACAGTAGACGTCATGACTAGCTGACAAAATCTATCAGATGACAATCCATGGATACATTAGATGAAATAAAGCATGGAAATGAAAAAACCCAAAAGAGAATCCAACCTATTCTTTCCCAGCGGAGGCCAGAACACTCCTTTGCATCGCTTATCCAACTTGGACGTAATGATGTTCTGGGTCTGGGCTGCTGTAGTCTGAGCTGAGAAGTTGATGAACAACGGGATGTACGCATCCTTCTGCAGCTGATTCAATAAAAAGTCCTGAACAAAAGAAGATTGAAATATGAAGATAAATTATCATCCAGTTATATAGAACAAAAAAAGCAATGCATACTTACCTTTAACCTCTTGCACGCCGGGATACCACGGGCGGTCACGTCTCTGCGTCCTAGGGCGCACGAGGGCACCCGCACTGAAAAAAAAAAAGCTGCATTTACGTTCTTCCACTACAGACACAGCCGTGAACAGAAAGCCAAAGGAGTGCTTTGATTGGTTTAGGTGTGATTGACCTCTCATTCGACTAATAAGAGCCTTGAATTGGGTTTCTGAAACCTTGAAGAACCAATGACTGAAAACCTAGCAAGAAGGACCCGCCTACCAACGGCTGCGAATACAGCGAGCCAATTGAAGAACAGAAGCTCGAAAGCGTGCGTCCCTTGCGTAAAATCTGTTTTGTGTAAGCCGCTGGGTGACACACACGTGTTCGTCAGTCTTTTTTTCTTACTACTATTCTTATTTGTTTTGAAAAATCGTTCGCCAAAACCGCAATCATGGAAGTGCAAAACCGCAATAATGGAATTATGGTTTTACCAGGTCGCGTGACCAGAACCACGAGTCCGTAACAAGCGGGCTAGCGTCATGTTTGTCTGACAATGAGGAAGAGAAGTTCGCCAGCGACACTGTTGTTGTGGACAGGTAAGTGTTATAAGCTAAATTATTATTTATCCCTGAAAATTGTAATCAAAATGACTTTTGACCAATCGGTAAATTACAACTGTGCGTCATCGCAACATGAAGACCGCAGCGCACGGGTCCAGTCCGTGCGCCGCGTCCGGACCGCCCCCCCGCCACTACTCTTCTGTAGCAGATTGCAGATATTATTGCAGATATTTTAGTACAACTGTGCGTAGTAGACCGCGTCGCACCGTCCTGTAGCGATGGGCGATGTCCGTCCTCTGTAGCGGGGGGGTGGTGGGAGTTGTTATCTTCTACATTACAGATATTTTAGTATAATTTTTAATGCACTGTAGGTTATTTTTTCTTGTTAAAAAAAAGCCACACATTTTTTACGTAGCATGCTTCTTTGTGTGTCGGGGCTTGTTTGTTCATTCATTCATTCATGAATGAATAAACAACCCCCCCCCCCAACACACACACACACACAGCCCTTCACCTTTCATTAGAGCCCAAGAACAAGCTTCTATATTGAATCATTCAAAAGTTACAGACGTTTTTCCAAACTGTGCCATTTGGCACAATTTGGCACAATTCAAAAACGCCTGGGAACAACCTAAGAAAAAAGCTGTGTAATATATTCATTTTTTGTGGTATTGTTACAAAATTTGGACCTCAGCTGGATAACACTTGGTTCTACATTTCTGTTGCATTTTCCAGCCCGGATCTGACAGCTGTGTGTTATTTGCAAGCATTTGTATCCAAAAAAAACACCCAGGCGAAATTTATTTTCTTCAAGTTCAGTATGTTTAGATGACTGTAACTCAGTGGCAGGAGCACTTAGAGAGATTATGACTGTTTTGCCAAAAAATTCAAAGTGTTTTCTTTTAAATGAGACCAACTCCATGAAGATGCTGCAAAGGGTTGAAGAACAGCTTTTGATTTACTTTGGGTACATTATTTTTTGGCGTTTTTAGGGAAATTGACCAGAGTGCAAGGGGTTAATCTATACATCTGAAACAGTAATGCAAACTTGTGATAATATACACAAACTGAATAGCAAACGGTATACATTTAATAACTGAAATTCAATAGAGGTTTTTTATTACCTCCGCCAGGCCGAAGGCCAGGAGGAGGTTATGTTTTTGCCAGCGTCTGTCTGTTTGTCTGTTTGTCTGTTGGTTAGCAAGATAACTCAAAAAGTTTTGAACAGATTTCGATGAAACTTTCAGGCGTTGTTGGAAATGGTACAAGGAAGAACTGATTAAATTTTGGGGATGATCCGGATCACCATCTGGATACAGGAATTTTTTAAAGGATTCTTTAACATTGTGAGATACGGCCATTTTCAACATGTGTGCAGGGGCAATAGAGGGCGCTGGTCGCCGTGTCTGACGAACACAAACTCCGCGTTCTTCAAAGTTTTAGGCACAAAAGCACGCGGAAAACTGTGGTGGCCAGGGCCCGCCAGCTTGCCTGTGTTTGCGCTACGCTGCAAAAACTGAGACGGGCAGCTGCCCGGCGCGGGATTATTTGGCAGAAATTCCCCGGGCAGCCATAGGGGCTGTGCAAAAACCAGCTCTCTGCCGGGGAAGCTTCCAAATCCTCTTTTTTTCCGCGGAGCTCAAACCCAATAAAACCCATGGCAACCTGTCTACCCAATTTGCATCCATCAGTCAAGCCCTCAGTGCTGCTTTCAGTGATCTATGAAAACGCTCGCAGCGTTCTTCAAAGTTTTAGGCACAAAAGCACGCGGAAAACAGTGGTGGGCAGGGCCCACAAGCGTGACTGTGTTTGCGCTACGCTGCAAAAGCTGAGACGGGCAGCTGTCCGGCGCCGGATTATTTGGCAGAAATTCCCCCGGGCAGCCATAGGGGCTGCGCAAAGACAAGCTCTCTGCCGGGGAAGCTTCCAAATCCTCTTTTGCCGCGGAGCGCAACCCCAATAAAACCCACGGCAACCTGTCTACCCAATTTGCATCCGTCAGTGAAGCCCTCAGTGCTGCTTTCAGTGGAAGAGATGGACACAACAGCAACACTTCAGTTTATTACCTCCGCCAAGGAAGTAATGCTTTTACTACTGAACCACTAATCCTATCATTGTGAATCCAATTGCTAGTCATATGTTTTCATGGTCAAGGAATCTGAAAACGTACACACAAACACTGTATGGGCGGGAACTGTGGCGCTTGGCGGAGGTCTGCGCTTTCCGAGTGCTTTTCTAGTTACTTTAGTTATTTTAAAGAATGTAAACAGCACTGGACAGTATGAAGATGTCAGTTTGTCATAGACTTTATAGTATATGTAATTGAGGTAATAAATTTGCTCATTTACAATCTTAATAATGGGCTGTTAAAAAGGCCTGGTAGAATACAACATAATTTTAAATTTGATCAGCAGCAAATTGCTCAGATATGCTTTTTAACATAACCCAGTGTGATATTCAGTATGTATTTCATTAGATAAAAATTGGGCCTCACTTAATTCAAGAAAATGACTTTGAAATGAAGTGGAAAATGAGCTGCCCTCTGAGGACACCATCTAAAGTCATGTTGTGCAGGCCAGCATAGTCAAAGCAATGAATTCCTGATTCTAATTTAGACTTTACAAAAAAGCACTGAACTAAAAGCTGAAAGAACAATGTTGTCCTCTATTTATATGAACTGAAACAAAGAATGGGCTGAGATCAAAGGGTCAAAGCAAACTCCCCTTGCTTTGCCTGGTAAAATATCAGCATGCACACAGAATGCTTACGGAATCATGTGATTAATGAGCTGCATAATCAAAGGGGATTTGTGAACAATCACAGGATGCAGCCAAAGGGCATCATCTTCTTGTGTAAAGCCAGTCTAGGAGCATGTGACTGTCTGAGTTTGGAATGTTGAGGGGCAGGTGAAGGAGTCGCAAGTTGCCTGAGGGCACCGTGCCATTCATGTTCACGTGCTCTGAGCGTTTATCACTTCTGCCCGATTTGGGATTGTTCCACGGTCTGTTGGCTGCAGCATGGGAACAGAGTTGCTTCACCACGCGGGCAGGCAGGAAGTGGAGAACACACCTGACTCCCCGGTGAGATGATTTCTATTCACCCCAGAGATTCAAGTTTGAGCACACTAATGAATGAACTAATGAAGCACAGGGAATGAAGGGGATTAGCCTTTAATATAAATAGCTAAAGGACTGCTGCGAGATACTGATGCACCTGGTGTTTGGAGCAGTTTTTTCTCCAAATAAATTATGCATTTACCAGACTAGCGCTACAAATATTCTTAAGTCATTCTGTTACCCGTGTATCTCACGGAGTGGTGAATGCTGAGACGTTTTTAAGGTTGCCAACAGTTTTTCTTGTCACCAAAATTTTTTTTTAAATGTTCAAAATTTTTTTGTATTTTTCTGCAAACAGTTGAAAAATAGTTGTAAGCAGTTGTAACATGTTACAACCATTTGCAAACGGCTGTAACACATTTGCAGACACTTGTACGTGTGTCACCAAGCTTCTTTTTGGTTGAAAACTAGCAACTGTTTAAGGCCCTTTATGACAAAACTGTACACGACCTTAGAAACTGTGTGTGAACTGTTTTGTAACCTTCTACGAACACTGACAAAACCCAAAAATTCATGAACGTTCAGCAGCAGATTTTGAAAAGCTGGCAAATCCAAAATTTGCCACGTTTGGCAGCTGCCCCATGAGATACTACCCTTCTAATTTACTACCAGAAGCTTGTTGGAAGAATTTTTTATTGCATATTTTAAAATGACACTTTATCCCAGAAATCCCAAGACACAGGCTGATTCACAGACAGTCTTCTGCCCTTATCTATCCACTGTGCCCCCCCCACACACACACAGTAGAGGCTCGTTTGTGTTTCTTCCTGAGCCCAAGGTTATCTCACAGATGGCTATGTGTACAAAAAGAGACTCCCTCACACACTCAAGGAGAAGCGCTTCCGTCTCTCTGCTTAAATTTATTTTACGTGTCTATACTATTTTATATAAAATAAATCAATAAAATGTATCTTTTGGATTACAACATCTTCATTCACCAGATAAAAGGGTTTTTAATGTTAAATAAAAAAAAATCCAGCACAGTTTTAAGTAGCAGAGGAAAAAAGAACCATGTGCTTCCTGCCTCAAACTGACTCTACAGGCTGCTGCTTTCTCTGACACCCGGTGAGATTTTCTTTTTGAAATAACAGATATGACCGCTGAGTTTCGTCCGAGGAGGAATGCTGGCTCCGGAAAGATCCTGATTATGGATGCTAAAACCTCCTTTATCTGGTAAGAAGTAAACTTTTCTATGCAAATTTCTAATTTACAGAATTAGACAGCGTTTTAGGCTACGGGGAAACTGTGATTGGGGGAAAAATAATCATTGTTTGTTATTGTATTTTTATTGTATTTTTGCCTCTGAAGTTGGGTTAAAGTCCCTTACACATATCACTGCAGGGATATGTGTATAAACTTGGGTTTAGATCCCCACAAGTACATATAGTGGTGTGAAAAAGTGCTTGCCCCCTTCCTGATTTTTCATTTTTTTCTCTGTTTGTCACACTTTAATGCTTCAGATCCTCAAACAAATTTAAATATTATACAAAGATAACACAAGTAAACACAAAATGCAGTTTTTAAACGAAGGTGTTTATTATTAAGGGTAAAAAAAAAAATCCAAATCTACATGGCCCTGTGTGAAAAAGTGATTGTCTCTCCCCCCATTAAAACATAAATTAACTGTGGTTTATCATATCTTTGGAAAGCCAAGTTCAATTTCTCTAGCCACACCCAGGCCTGATTACTGCAACACCTGTTCTCAATCAAGAAATCACTTAAATAGGACCTGCCTGACAAAGTGAAGTAGACCAAAAGATCTTCAAAAGCTAGACATCATGCTGCGATCCAAAGAAATTCAGGAACAAATGAGAAACAAAGTAACTGAGATCTATCAGTCGCAAAACGGTTATACGGCCATTTCTAAAGCTTTGGGACTCCAGTGAACCACAGTGAGAGCCATTATCCACAAATAGTGAAAACATGAAACAGCGAAGAACCTTCCCAGGAGTGACCAGCTGTTATGGCCTGAGCGCTGATTCTAACTAACTAACTAACCTGCACTTATATGGCGCTTTTGTAGTCACAAAGACCACTCAAAGTGCTTTCACTAGAACTAACTCTATTCTAAGGGCCTATAGGAAACGGATATCTAGGGACAATTTAGAACAGCCAATTAACCTAACATGCATGTCTTTGGATTGTGGGAGGAAACCGGAGCCCCCGGAGTAAACCCATGCAGCACAGGGAGAACATGCAAACTCCACACAGAAAGGTTCCAACCCCTGCCAGCCTGGGGATTCGAACCAGGAACCTTCTAGCTGTAAGGCAACAGTGCTAACCACTGCACCACTGTGCTGCCCTTCTATCCGCACTCGGGTTGTCCAGTATTTTCCCCGTTCTTATTTCTGGTTTTGTCATTTGGCCTTCCTGGGCTTTTATTTTGACAGCGTCACGGCGGGACTTCCGACTGTCAGAGCCGAGCCACACCGTGACAGCTGGATGTCATCTCATTAATTACATTCTCCTTTTTCGATTGGTTGTGACTTATCATTTAAGGGAGCAGCTGAGGCTCACTCCTCGTTGGGACCTACACAACAGTATGTGCCCCTTCGCATACATGACTGTTGTCTTGTGTCTTAGCCTTAGTCGATGTTCGTGTTTTTGCCCCACGTGGCTGTTTATTTTGTCAGTCTTGTCTTTTGTTAATAAACATGCAAACTCACTGGTTGGCCTATAGCATCTCAGTGATGCCCTGCAAGGGACATCCATAACACCAGCCAACCAAAATTACTCCAAGAGCGCAGCGACAACTCATCCAAGAAGTCACAAAAGACCCCACAACAACATCCAAAGAACTGCAGGCCTCACTTGCCTCAGTTAAGGTCAGTGTTCATGACTCCACCATAAGAAAGAGACTGGGCAAAAATGGTCTGCATGGCAGAGTTCCAAGACCAAAACAACTGCTGAGCAAAAAGAACATAAAGCCTCATCTCAATTTTGCCAGAAAACATCTTGATGATCCCCAAGACTTATGGGAAAATACTCTGTGGACTGATGAGACAAAAGTTGAACTTTATGAAAGGTGTGTGGCCCATTACATCTGGCGTAAAAGTAACACAGCATTTCAGAAAAGGAACATCATACCAACAGTAAAATATGATGGTGGTAGTGTGATGGTCTGGGGCTGTTTTGCTGCGTCAGGACCTGAAAGACTTGCTGTGGTAAATGGAACCATGAATTCTGCTGTCTACCAAAAAA
This sequence comes from Pholidichthys leucotaenia, assembly GCA_020510985.1. Classification (NCBI taxonomy): domain Eukaryota; kingdom Metazoa; phylum Chordata; class Actinopteri; order Cichliformes; family Pholidichthyidae; genus Pholidichthys; species Pholidichthys leucotaenia. The sequence continues at coordinate 155,112,301 of CM035841.1, forward strand.
TCCTGAAGGAGAATGTCCGGCCATCTGTTCGTGACCTCAAGCTGAAGCACACTTGGGTTCTGCAGCAGGACAATGATCCAAAACACACCAGCAAGTCCACCTCTGAATGGCTTAAGAAAAACAAAATGAAGACTTTGGAGTGGCCTAGTCAAAGTCCTGACCTGAATCCCATTGAGATGCTGTGGCATGACCATAAAAAGGCGGTTCATCATCGAACACCCTCCAATGTGGCTGAATTACAACAATTCTGCAAAGATGAGTGGGCCAAAATTCCTCCACAGTGCTGTAAAAGACTCATTGCAAGTTATCGCAAACACCAGATCGCAGTTGTTGCTGCTAAGTTATTAGCAGTTACAGTTTTAGGTTTAGGGGGCAATCACTTTTTCCACACAGGGCCAAGTAGGTTTAGATTTTTTCCCCTTAATAATAAACACCTTCATTTAAAAACTGCATTTTGTGTTTACTTGTGTTATCTTTGTCTAATATTTAAAATTGTTTGATGATCTGAAACATTTAAGTGTGACAAACATACAAAAAAATGAGAAATCAGGAAGGGTGAAAACACTTTTTCACACACTGTAGTTGCTTTTTGCTCTAGATACAGTCTCATACACACACACGTATTCTCTCTCTCTCCCTCTCGCTCACACACACACACACACACACACACACTGCATTCATCACTGATATAAAAATATAGGCTTTCAAGCTCCAGAAAATCGTACTAGACGATTCGTCTGTTGAGGGTACAGGCAGATGGATTTCTGGCCTGTGTGTTTCACTTTAGGATTGTGAAGCGCCAGCTTTTATGGTTGTTTAGCTGACGTTATAAACCACCACTACACACCCAGGACATATAGAAATGCAACTATATTATTTGTAAAAAGCGCCAGTCAGTCGCACTAGGCTCCTAGACTGTTGAGGGGGCCAGCTGGTAAGGATAAAAAGTGAGGGTGTCTTTTTTTTTCCTGTGCCAGGTTGGGTATCTCCGCTTTAGCATAGCATAGAGACACAAGGTTTTTATGGCTGTTTTTACTTTCAGAAAAATCGCTACCCAGGGAGACGTCTCTAGGGTTTTACTTTGGTTCACTATGGTGGAGTCTCGCCAGGAACATAAGTCTCAGACTTGTGTCCTTGCAATGGCTCCCATGTAAGAGACAAAGGTACAGGAAGTCTAAAATCAATTAAATTGTGTCAAGTTGTGTCCCAGATTGATATTTGGTGTAAAATGAGATTTTCCAACCAAATTTTAAAATGAAAACAAGAGTTTTTGAGGAAGTAATAAACACACACAAAAAAAAGAAAAAAAGGCAGCGTTTCATATAAAAAAGGCAGTTTCATATAAAAAAAGGCAGTTTCTAAGCAACACAGAAGAGTTTTTCAACAAAAAAGAGTTTAAGAACAAAAACTATTTCAAACAAAAAACTAAATGTCTAGGTAGCTACATATAAAATGTGATGATAAAATGATAAATAAAAGACAGCTCATATTTTACATCTAAATAAATTATGACATGTACATGAAAAGCAAATCAGTTTTGTAGGACATTGTGTGAGAATGTGTTTGTATGCAAATTTGTGAGAATGTGTGTACAAGAAGCTATAAAATTGAAATCAAAGGCCTATTTGCCAACTATACAATTAATATTTCTGATGATGTCATGGTCATCTTCAATTATGAAGGATGAACATTATTTCTTGCCACCAATATCTGGTTTGGATCAATTAGACGTGCGGGTTATTCAGTGCTCTATCTAACTTAACACTACCCCAAACATTAGAGTAAAAGTCTGAATGATTTGAAATAAATAAATAAACAAAGAGAAAGTAGGGCCCTATGGATGCTTTTTTAAATGAATGCATTTTCTTCTTTTGATTTTTATTTTTTCACTCCTAGCCACACTTTTTTGACGGTTTTGATTTAGATTTTTTTCGGAACAATTCTGTGGCAAACATTTGGCATTTTATTTAAAGTTTCACTTTTGTTGTTGAACTTGTGACTTTATTTGAAGTCCAAGGATGCAGAAATTCATATAGCCCTACGAATCTAAGCAGAAAACATGTTTTAATTTATTTTATTTTGTTTTATTTTAAGTCTAGTTTAGTTCATTCAGTGTGGTTCATAAAAACAAGCATAATAATATAATTCATCAAGGTATATATCACAACCTAATTTACCCTTTTCATTGGACTTAATAATCTTATAATTCTACACATTTTTTATCAGTTTCAAGGAATCACATATTTTAATTGTATCAGGACAGTAATCTCACAGACTGACACCTGAAACAGAGACATTTTATATTAGTCCTAGTTTTAATTTCCATGTGGACGATACATATGAAGAGAATATACCTCTCAAGAATCTTTTTCTCCTTTTTTTTTGGGGGGGGGGGGACTGAACCATGGCAGACCAGTGCTATCTTTTTTTTGTTTCATCGCCCTCACCTGACCCCAGCATCATGTGTCAATGCCGACGTCATCACCAAATCTGTATGACTTCAATCCATCCATCAACCAGCACTAAAGCATACACATCTCCTTAATGAGCAGCTCTTACAACAGACTAAAGAAGTCTTTTGCTGGTCACCAACAACAGACCAGTATTGCTTTGTTTGTGGCGATCGCCTGTAACCAAGAACTGCTGAGTGACAAACACAACACCACCTCTGTAAGTGGGTCATGAGCATTCTCTGCTCTATGTGTGTGTGCCGAAGACATGTTCACAGCTAATAGCCGAAGAATGGACAGAGACAATGATACGGTGGACATTCTCTGAAGCGAGAGACAAATGGACACTGTTTGTCATGGTTTACTAGCCCAACAGACAGGATTAAAAAAACTGTGGTAAAGTGCATTTACACCAACAATTTTTTTTTTCAACATGACATTTTTATACGTAGGACAATAGTCAGAAAAGGTACATAGACATTTGAGATATAGTTTACAGTTATAAGTATACAAATGTACTAGCACATGGTAATAAGTATTTCCTAAGTAATTACACCTTCACTAGTACAAAAGAATAATGATGATAATAATAACATCCTCATGCTTAATTGATTACACACCAGAACTGAAGTAGACAGATGAGTGAATGAATGTTTGACAAACTACAAACCAGAGAGAGAAAAAAGTTTTTAAACTACCGGTGTGGCAGCGCAGTGGCGGAGTGGTTAGCACTGCGGCAGCACAGAAACTCACCCTTGGCCGGGGGATCCTGGGTTTGATTCCAGCCTCCGACCAACAGTGATCTGTATGGAGTTTGCATGTTCTCCCCATGTCTGCATGGGTTTACTCCGGGATTTCTCCAGTTTCCTCCCACATGCCAAAAATATGCAAGTTAGGTTAACTGGCATCAAACTGGGTATTCTAAATTGTCCTTAGGTATGACTGTGAAAGTGAATGGTTGTCTGTCTCTGTTTTGGCCCTGCGATGGACTGGCGAACTGTCCAGGGTGTACCCTGCCTCTCGCCCAAAGATGCTGGGATAGGCTCCAGCCCCCCCGCGACCTGAAAAGGATTAAGCGGAAGAAGATGGATGGACAGTGTTGATAGAGTTCCATCAAGAGTAATGTAATAATAATGCATCAGATTTATACAGCGCTTTATCATAGACACTCAAAGACGGTTTTTACAGATACAGTGGGGTAAACAAGTATTTAGTCAGCCACCAATTGTGCAAGTTCTCCCACTTAAAAGATGAGAGAGGTCTCCAATTTTCATCATAGGTATACCTCAACTATGAGAGACAAAATAAGAAAAAAAAATCCAGAAAATCACATTGAAGGATTTTTTTTTTTTTTTTTTTTTTAAGTTTTTGTAAAGGGTATACAGGTCGTTACAGCAATGCAGTGTTTACATTTTCATCACATGTTCCCTTATTTTCTGATATCTGACAACATTGGAAGATTAATTCTTACAACACCCCTTTTTTTTTTTTTAAAGTGAAAGAAAAAGTGAAATTAAAGAGAAAAAAAAACAAGAAACAAATAACAAAAAAAAACAAACAAACCAGTAAAAAACAAACAAAAAGAAAAAGTAAGTAAATAAAGATAAAAGAGCATCTGAGTAGCATTGGAACAAAGAGCGGAACCATTATTGAAATGGTATTTGTCAAAGATTAGATCTAATGGAAGACACATATGCGGTCCAGGGTTGCCAAAAGTTCATGAACACATCCATGTCCTGTCTCAGTGCGAATGTCAACTTTTCCATCGAGTAAATGTCTTGGATCACGTTAGTCCAATCTTCAGGTGTAGGACAGTCCTTCAACATCCATTTTTTAGTTAGAGCTTTTTTGCTTGCCAATATTAAAACATTGAATAAGTATTTTTCTCCTCGTCTTTCCAGTGAGTCCGGTAGTAAACCCAAATACAAAGTTACAAAAGAAAAGGGAACTGTAATTTTGAATATTTTCCCCAATATTGTCTGTACCTTGGTCCAATATTGGTGGATAACTGGGCATGACCAAAACACATGAAAATGATTTGCAGTCTTTTCACCACACAAGCGCCAACAGTTCAATCCCTTATGGGTAAATTTGTTTTGTGCAGGTGTTCTGAAAAATCTTGCCAAGTTTTTCCATCCAAATTCTCTCCACTGCAGGGATGAGGTACTTTTCCATTGCTGTTTATTTAGCTTTTCCCATATTTCCAGTTGTAAAGTGAAATTCCCCTCTTTTTCCCATCTCTCTTTTATATAAGATGTGTTGTCTCCTTTTAAGTCTTGAAGACCTTGGTATATTTTAGAAATGTATCTGATCCCTGGGATCCCTTTATATGCCATTAAGAAGACCTTCAGAACACCTGACTGGGCCCTTTCCAAAACCTCCTTTTTAAGTATATTGTTTATGTGGTGTCTAAGCTGGAAGAACCTGTAAAGGTCTTGATTTATTAGGCCTTGTTTTTTAAAATCTTCAAAACTTCTTAAGATTTGCCCTTTAAAAAAATCGTAATATTTTATCAGCCCTTTCTCCTTCCACTTTTTAAATCTGGTGTCTGTTTTATTAGGAGTAAAGTCCTGATCATAGGCGATCCATTGCAGAAGTCGATAGGGCTCTTTAGTTTGATTCTCTCTGACTATCTTAAACCAAATTTTTAGCGGGGTCTCTATCCACGGGTTAGTGTTATTCAAAAGCTTAGGTAAGACATTGTTCCCTATTATCGCCTGTAGGGGGATGTCACTTGTTATTTGGCATTCGATCTCCTTCCATTGTGCAGTGTAGACTGGGTTACATATCTCTACTAAAGTTTTAATTTGTGTGGCTTTAAAGTAGTCCCTGATATTTGGCAGCGCGAGCCCACCTTTGTCTTTGTTTAGCTGTAGGGTTCTATATCTGATTCTAGGTCTCTTGCCCTGCCATATGAATCTTGAGATCCTTCTGTCCAGCTCCTGCCATGTTTTTTTGGGAGGTTCTACCGGTATTGTTTGGAAAAGGTATAGAAGACGTGGAAGTATATTCATTTTGACTGCTTCAATTCTTTGTGCAGTACCCAAGAATGGTATCATATTCCATCTTGCTAGGTCAGATTTTATTTTTGTCACCAGTGGATCATAGTTTAGTGATATAATTTTGTTGAGTTGTTTCGGGATATTGACCCCCAGATATTTCATAGATTCCGACTCCCAGTTAGTTTTGAGTTTGCTTAGTGAATAATGATTTGGGTCATAGTTGAATGTTAAAACTTGGGTTTTATGCATATTTAATTTGTATCCCGATAAATCTCCATACTCTGAAAAAACTGAGGTTAGTTCTGGTAAAGAAGTGTCCGGCTGCCCTAGGTATATTAAAATGTCATCAGCAAAGAGTGCTATTTTATGTTCCTTCTGACCAAGTGTAATACCTTGAATTTTTTGGTTTTGTCTTATCCATTGGCTCAGAGGTTCTATGAAGATTGCAAAGAGCAGTGGAGACAGGGGGCAGCCCTGACGACATCCTCTTTCCAGTTCAAAAGATGATGATAAATTATCGTTAATCCTTATTTTAGCTGTTGGTTTTTTATATAATGCCTGTATAGTTCTAATGAAGTTGTTATGAAAATTGAAACTGGATAAGATTCTATATAGAAAAGACCAGTCAACCGAATCGAATGCTTTTTCAGCATCTAATCCCAATATGACTGCATTTAAGTTATATTTTTTTATATGATGAATTATGTGTAAAGTGCGTCGAATGTTGTCTTGTGTCTGTCTTTGTCTTATAAAACCTGTTTGGTCTAAATGAATAAGGTCTGTCAGTATATTTTCTAACCTTTTGGCAAGGATAATGGTAAAAAGCTTATAGTCCTGATTTAGTACACTGATTGGTCTGTAGTTGGAGCACTCTAGTTTATCCTTTTCAGGTTTAGGTATAACTGCAATGACCCCTTCTCTCCAGGAGGGGGGGATTTCCCCTGTGTGGAGGACATAATTAAATGTTTTCAGGAGGAGAGGAGATAGTTGCTGTTTAAAGGTTTTGTACCACTCTGCTGTATAGCCATCAGCTCCTGGGGATTTGTTAGCTTTAAGTTTCATAATTGCTTTTTCCAATTCCTTAGGATGTATTTCTGACAGTAGTGTTTTATTTTGTGACTCCGTAAGTTGGGGAAGGTTTAATGTGTTTAGGAATGCCTCAGATGCGTTTTTATGTTTTTTGTGGGAGTATAAGTTCTTATAGTAATTCTCGAAGTTTTTAAGAATATCCTGAATTCTGAATTTTATTTCCTTTGATACTGGGTCTCTGATTTTGTAGATTGCTCTTTCTGTTTGATGTTTCCTCAATTTATAGGCTAGCAATTTTGCCGATTTACTGCCTGCTTCATAGTATTTTTGTTTCAGAAATGTAAGTTTCTTCTGGATTTCTATTGTGTAGATCTCATTTATTTGGTTTTTAATTTCCTTAATCTTGAGCGAGTCAGTAGAATGAGTGTTGCCTTTGTGTTCTTTTTCTAGGTTCCTAAGTTCTGACTCTAATGTGGATAGTTTTTCTTGTCTTAGTTTCTTTTGGGTTGCCAGTTTTGCAATAATCTTTCCTCTTATTACAGCTTTACATGCATCCCACAGTATTAAAGGGGATACTTCTCCATTATCGTTATCTTCCAAATATCTGAGAATATCTGATTCCAATTCATCTTTCAATGGTCCTTTCAGGACATTTGAATTTAACCTCCAAGAAAATGTATTATTTGTGTATTTTTGGATATTTAAGTCCATGTAGATCGGACTGTGGTCGGAGAGATCCATCAGTCCTATTTTACATGTTTTTACTCTTCCAATGTCTCTATTAAACATAAAAAAATAGTCAATCCTTGAGTAAGATGAATGTGGAGTTGAGTAAAATGTATAGTCTTTTACACTGGGGTTGAGTTCCCTCCACACGTCACAGATTCCCAATTCTTTTAGTAGCATCCGAGTCTTCCTGTTTTGGGTGTTATTTTGATGTGGGGAATTACCAGAAGCATCCCAGTATGGATTCAGTCTAAGATTGAAGTCCCCACCACATATCACTAAACCTTGAGCTTTAGTTATCATTAGGTCGAATACATTTTTATAAAATTTCCAGTTAGCCCCTGGGGGAGCATACACATTCAGCAGGGTGATATCTTCTCCCTCTAGCCGCCCAGTTACCAAACTGTATCTCCCTTCTTTATCTTTGTGTTCTGATTTTTTTTCAAATGTAATTTTGGTTGATATCAATGTCGCTACTCCCCTCCTCCTCCCTGATTTATATGAAGATGAAGAGATCATTTTAAACCCTTGTCTACTGAGTTTATTGTGTTCCACGTCTGTTAGGTGGGTTTCTTGTAAAAGTATTATTCCTGCTTTGTCTTTTTTCATTTTGCCTAGAATCTTGGATCTTTTAACTGGATTCAGGATTCCTTTTACATTATATGAAATTATTTTGGTTACACCCTGTTTCTCCATTGTGTTGTTTTGTTTAGTATAACTGTGTGGTGGCCCTCTTTTATGCTACTCAGAAACTGAAAGAACATTAAAAACAAGAAAAACATTAAGAACATAGTGTAAAAAACTTTAAAACAAAAAGCTGTCAAAAGAACTTCCTGAGCTGAGGTCTTTTTAAAGACCCTGTAAGAGCCTTGATGGAGTGAAGGCTCTGAGGGAAATTCCTCAAACTCTGTTACGTGTTGAGGGCCCTCTCTTACCACTGAAAGTAGTCCCATGCTTTTAACGTGAGTTTCAGAACCCAATCCAAACTTGTAATGATTTTTTTTTTTTTTTTCCTTTTATGCCTAAACCCTGTGAAATTGTGTGCACCCTCCCACCCCCATCACATCAAACATTCACGCAAAAACAGTATTTGTTAGTATGAGGAGAACATGTGGATTATTGTCACATTTCTATTTTAACAAGTTTTTTTTTTTTTATTACAAAGACTTATTTGTTTCAAATAATATGATTGTTCCATGAAATGTTTTACCACATGCTGAATATGCATCTCCTTTAATGTTTGTTACCTTGTATGAGGGGGGTTGGATGTGCGGATTGATTCAAGAGAAAAAAAAAAAAAAAAAAAAAAGGTCGCTATTCCAACCTGAAAACGGATAGTTTATCCGCGACGCTCTGGTGCTGGGTTTCCCGCTGCTGGTCCGTGGATTTTGAAGGTCTTTGTGTTGTCCATGTTTGCGCTTTGATCTTCTCACTCGGGTCTGCTGGGGGTTTAAATACCGTTACCGGGAGGCCTCTTTTCGCCATGTCAGCTGTTGCTTCTTCCGCCGAATTATAGAGACACGTTTCATCGCCGTAGAAGACCCTTAACTTCGCAGGAAATGGTGTCTGAAAGCGCAATTTCTTCTCTCTTAACACCTTTTTCGCGTCATTGTATTCCCTGCGCTTTTTAAGGACCTCCGGGGCGTAATCGTGTTCCACGTAGACTTTTCTCTCCTGGTGCATAAATCCTTTTTTCTGCCAGGCCAGTCTTACAACCTCTTGTTTTATTTTGAAATTGGAAAATCTTACCAACACCGAACGTGGGGGCGCTTCCGCCGCCGGCCTAGCGGCTAATGAACGATGTGCCTTTTCTATCTTCAAGTCGGTGGTTTGTGGAATATCCAATTTCTCTCTTAGTAAGGATTCCACGCATTCTGCCATTGAGTTAAAACCATTTTCGGTTCCTTCTATCAGACCATGAATTCTTATGTTGTCTCTTCTTTGTTTTCCTTCTTGGTCGGTTAGCTTAGCCTCTATAGCTGCTTGTCTTTTGCGTAGGTCTAGCACAGAATCTTCAAGCACTTTTATTCGATCCTCTGTTTCCAAGATTCGGTTCTCGGCCTGGTCCACTCTGCTGTTTGTCCTTTTCAATTCTTCTCTGAATTCCCGAAATTCGGCCGTAACATCTCGGCGAAATCGTCGTAGCTCCTCAAATAGTGATTTCAGGCTAACCCTTTTGTTAGCTATCACCAGTTCCTCGTCTTCTGAACGGAGATCTTCCAGTTCGGATTCTCCGGCCGATACGTGTCCTGGCCTGGAGAATTTCAGTTTCTTCTGTTTTCCTTTAGACATGATGATTTTGTCTTTTGATTTTCACTCCTCCAAAAATCCGTTAAGTTTGATTTTCAAGGTGTTATCCTAGATTGGGTCTGAGAACTTCAGTGTTAAGCTGCAGTCGCCATGGCGTCCAGACCGGAAGTCTCACATTGAAGGATTTTTAATGAATTAATTGGTAAATTCCTCGGTAAAATAAGTATTTGGTCAATAACAAAAGTTCATCTCAATACTTTGTTATATACCCTTTGTTGGCAATGACAGAGGTCAAACGTTTTCTGTAAGTTTTCACAAGGTTTTCACACACTGTTGCTGGTATTTTGGCCATTTCCTCCGTGCAGATCTCCTCTAGAGCAGTGATGTTTTGGGGCTGTCGCTGGGCAACAGAGACTTTCAACTCCCTCCAAAGATTTTCTATGGGGTTGAGATCTGGAGACTGGCTAGGCCACTCCAGGACCTTGAAATGCTTCTTACGAAGCCACTCCTTCGTTGCCCAGGCGGTGTGTTTGGGATCATTGTCATGCTGAAAGACCCAGCCACGTTTCATCTTCAATGCCCTTACTGGTGGAAGGAGGTTTTCACTCAAAATCTCACGATACATGGCCCCATTCATTCTTTCCTTTACACAGATCAATCGTCCTGGTCCCTTTGCAGAAAAACAGCCCCAAAGTATGATGTTTCCACCCCCATGCTTCACAGTAGGTATGGTGTTCTTTCTCCTCCAAACACGACAAGTTGAGTTTTTACCAAAAAGTTCTATTTTGGTTTCATCTGACCATATGACATTCTCCCAATCCTCTTCTGGATCATCCAAATGCTCTCTAGCAAACTTCAGACGGGCCTGGACATGTACTGGCTTAAGCAGGGGGACACGTCTGGCACTGCAGGATTTGAGGCCCTGGCAGCGTAGTGTGTTTCTGATGTAGCCTTTGTTACTTTGGTCCCAGCTCTCTGCAGGTCATTCACTAGGTCCCCCCCATGTGGTTCTGGGATTTTTGCTCACTGTTCTCGTGATCATTTTGACCCCATTTGGTGAGATCTTGTGTGGAGCCCCAGATTGAGGGAGATTATCAGTGGTCTTGTATGTCTTCCATTTTCTAATAATTGCTCCCACAGTTGATTTCTTCACACCAAGCTGCTTACCTATTGCAGATTCAGTCTTCCCAGCCTGGTGCAGATCTACAATTTAGTTTCTGGTGTCCTTTGACAGCTCTTTGGTCTTGGCCATAGTGGAGTTTGGAGTCTGACTGTTTGAGGTTGTGGACAGGTGTCTTTTATACTGATAACGAGTTCAAACAGGTGCCATTAATACAGGTAAGGAGTGGAGGACAGAGGAGCCTCTTAAAGAAGAAGTTACAGGTCTGTGAGAGCCAGAAATCTTGCTTGTTTGTAGGTGACCAAATACTTATTTTACTGAGGAATTTACCAATTAATTCATTAAAAATCCTTCAATGTGATTTTCTGGATTTTTTTTTCTCATTTTGTCTCTCATAGTTGAGGTATACCTATGATGAAAATTGGAGACCTCTCTCATCTTTTAAGTGGGAGAACTTGCACAATTGGTGGCTGACTAAATACTTTTTTGCCCCACTGTACATTATTCATTCACTTCAGACAGACAATGATAGTGGCAAGCTACTACTGTAGCCACAGCTGCCTTGGGGCAGGCTGACGAAAACGTGGCTGCCAATCCACGCCAGTGGCCTCTCCGACCACCACCGAACATTTATACACATTCATACCCAGTGTTATGGACACTGGAGGCAAGGTGGGTAAAGTGTCTTGGATTGAACCAACCATTGAACCGCTGATCCATTGAACGCAATGGATCAGCGTTCTCGTCGCGCCCTCCGCCAGTACCCGGGCTCGCCTGGGGAAGCTAATGATCCTACCAGCAGACTAAATTCGAAGAGACGACGCCGCTGTGCCAAGTCAAAGAAGAATCCTAGTCACAGTCCTAAAGCCGAAAGCAAACAGCCCCAAAAGCACTTTGTGGTAGGATCTGCCCTTCGCATATTACAACTAAACGTTGAAGGCCTATCTGCAGCCAAGCGAAGCCTTATTGAAGTCCTCGCCTTCCAACATTCGATTGATGTAATCTGCCTCCAAGAGACTCATATTGGCACAGAGGAAGCTGGCCGCTTCACCATCAAAGGCTTTGACCTCCTGTGCTATGTTCTACATGCTAAACATGGACGTGCCACCTATGCGCGTTCTGACATAGTTGAAGCAAATCACCTGATAACAACACATTTCTCAGACACCATAATCATTGGTGGCTTCCATATTGTCAATGTGTACAAGCCCCCTAATGCCAACTGGGATCTGCAGGTCTTACCCACCCTACCCCACCCTGCCATCTATGTGGGGGACTTTAACAGCCATCACCCTGACTGGGGGTACCCAGCAGTGGACAGTGATGGGGAGGCACTTTCAGACTGGGCATCCAGAAATGACCTCGCTTTGATATACGACCCCAAACAAAGAGGAACCTTCCACTCTGCTAGGTGGAAGAAGGACTATTCTCCTGACCTGTGTTGGGTCAGCTCTTTGAATGGGGAGTCATATCCTACACAGATCCTCATTCTTGATGATTTTCCACACAGCCAACACCGGCCCCTGCTTGTACACATTGGCCTACAACTTCCAGTCATAAACAGCCCAAGGAAGATGCGCTGGAACTTCCGCAAAGCCAACTGGGAGAAATTCAGTGAAACTCTGGACCGGAGCGTTGTTACCATCCCACTCCACACCATCACTGTAGATGAAGCATACAACCGCTTCTGCAGCGCAATCTTCAAGGCTGCCCATACTGCAATCCCACGAGGCTACCGACCCCTCTATGTCCCATGTTTGGACGGAGAAAGTGCTGCCCTCCTACAATCCTATCAAACATCAGGGGACCCAGAGATAGCAGACCATCTCATTGAATCGCTAAATACAGCCCGGCGAAAGAAATGGGAGGAGACAGTTGCTGACCAGAGCTTTACCCACTCTAGCAGGAAATGTTGGAGCCTCATCCGTCGCCTAGGAGCTGCACAGAAGCCCCCTAGCCAAAGCCGAGTATCCGTCACACCCAACCAAGTTGCATCTCACCTACTGACTATCGCCAAAGCACCCCAAGACAAAGACACCAGAAGAGCAGTTACAACTGAGCTAAAAAAAACACCAAAAAATGCCTGTAGAGGAAACGAACCCTGAACCCTTCCAGGCTGCTGAACTGGAGAAAGTCCTACAGGGCCTGAAATGTGGAAAGGCAGCAGGATACGATAACATCTTCCCAGAATTCATGAAAAATCTTGGCCCCCGAGCCCTATCCTGGTTGACACAATTCTACACAAGGATCACACAAACAAACTCGATCCCAAAGAAATGGCGGACAGCAAAGGTCATTGCCATCCCAAAACCTGGCAAAGACCACAAACTACCAGCAAGCTACCGCCCAATCTCCCTACTCAGCGTTCCTTACAAAATCATGGAGCGCCTAATACTGCAACGTATTTCCCCAGAAATAGAGGATATTCTAAGTGTGGATCAAGCAGGTTTCCGCAAGGACCGCAGTACAGGAGAACAAGTACTGGCCCTAACCACCTTCATCGAAAATGGCTTCGAGAGCAGACTGAAGACAGGGGCTGTGTTTCTCGATCTTACAGCCGCCTATGATACGGTCTGGCACAAAGGCCTCCTCCTGAAACTTATAAAGGCGATCCCTGCTTGGGCAACAGCAATTATAAAAACCCTGCTGACCAACCGAAGGTTCAGAGTCCACCTCAGTCAGAACACAAGTGTATGGAGAATGCAGAAAAACGGACTCCCACAAGGCTCAGTTCTAGCTCCAACTCTGTTCAACCTCTACATAAACGACCTGCCTACTACAAAATCCCGCAAATTCATCTATGCAGACGACATCTGTTTGGCATTCCAAGCACCAGACTTTGAACCACTGGAACGGGTGCTCACGGAAGATCTTGCCAAACTGGACCAGTTCTGCAAAATCTGGCGCCTAAAACCAAGCCCAGCAAAAACCGTCTCCAGTGTATTCCATCTCCACAATGCAAAAGCTGCCAGAGAACTAAACATCCACCTGAGCGGACTCAAGCTTAAGCATGCCCCAAATCCAACTTATCTTGGAGTGACCCTTGATAGGACCTTATCCTTCAAGGAACATCTAAAGGGGACGGCTGCTAAGGTGAAGGTACGAAACAACCTGCTCTGCAAGCTCGCTGGTGCAAAATGGGGGGCGGCAGTCTCCACCCTGCGCACCTCAGCACTGGCCCTTTCATACTCTGTAGCAGAATATTGTGCCCCTGTCTGGTCCAGGTCATCTTACACACACCATGTAGACACCCAGCTCAACTCAACCATGAGAACTATAACTGGAACAATCCGCTCAACACCACTCCCCTGGCTCTCTGTACTGTCAAACATAGCCCCTCCACACATCCGGCGAGCAGCATTAACTCAAAGGATGCTCCAAAAAGTTAAAGATTTTCCTCACTTGCCAATCCATGCAGATATCTACACCCCACCCACTGCCCGACTTTCATCCAGATGGCCGATTTGGAAAAACCCTCCCCCAGCTGACTTTACCATCCAGACAGCTTGGCAAGAGGAATGGGAGACCAAAGAGGTCCCAAACAAACAGCTGGTGATAAACCCCAACCAACAGGTCCCGGGCACCAACCTCCCAAGGAGACAGTGGTCTACACTCAATCGCTTCAGGACTGGACATGGCCCCTGCTTGGCCAGCCTTCACAGATGGGGCAGTAGCCCTAGCCCACTGTGCGCATGTGGAGAGGAGCAAACAATGGAACACATCATAGAGGTTTGCCCGCTCCAAAGACTGGAAGGAGGATTACACACCCTCCATACAGCAAACCAGGAGGCAACTGCTTGGCTTAAGGACTTTGCATTCGCTAAATAAATAAATAAACTGTAGCCACAGCTGCCTTGGGGCAGGCTGACGAAAACGTGGCTGCCAATCCACGCCAGTGGCCTCTCCGACCACCACCGAACATTTATACACATTCATACCCAGTGTTATGGACACTGGAGGCAAGGTGGGTAAAGTGTCTTGCCCAGGGACAACCCAGCAGGATATTTGCGGAGAACGTGATTCGAACTGCCAACCATCTTGTTATTGAACGACCTGCTCTACCTCCTGAGCCACTGCTGTGCAACATTATTTAAAATGGCAGCGAACAAGTTTGAGAAAATGGTTAACCTTTTAACATGTATACTTCTGAAGTGTAAAAGTATATGCTTATATTTGAATTTTAAAATGAACTTTTTGAAGTTTTATCTAAGCCATGCATGGAATAAACATATTTTGAGATCAAAATGACAAAATTAGAAACTGAAAGGGCTCTTTCATTGTCTGAAAATTAAGAATCTTACTCATATGTTTCTCAGATCTCTGCCTTTAAGGATGACCCAGCAAAATAAATTTAGAAAAATGACTGTTCTTCTCATCACAGGACAAACTTGAGCATGGATTATGGAGAAAATCTTGAAAATTGGCATCCAGAGGAGGCAGTCCTGGAACTGTATGATTAATTCATCAATCCATCCATCCATCAATCTTCTACTGCTTTTCCGGAGGTCCGGGTCGCAGAGGCAGCAGTTCAAGCAGAGAAGCCCAGACTTCCCTCTCCCCAGCCACCTGCTCCAGCTCTTCAGAGAGGATACCAAGGCATTCCCAGACCAACTGGGAGACATAGTCTCTCCAGCGAGTCCTGGGTCTGCCCCGGGGTCTCCTCCCAGTGGGACGTGCCCAAAACAACTCAAGTGGGAGAGGCGTCCAGGAGGCATCCTGATCAGATGCCCATACCACCTCAACTGGCTCCTTTCAATGTGGAGGAGCAGCGGTTCTACTCTGAGCCTCTCCCGGATGACTGAGTTCCACACCCCATGTCTAAGTGTGAGTCCAGCAATCCTACAGTGAAGGATTTTTAATGTTAAATACAAAAATCCAGCACAGCCTATGCAGTGTTTGTCTTTTAATCACAATTTGAAACAAGTTAAATAACTGAATAACTTAAAAAAAATGTATTACATTATATTTTTACCAACCTCCACACATTCATCAAAATCCTCTCTGTGTAATCCAGTGATTACTAATTAGGCCAAAAGGCCGGGTTACGGCTGAACCGCCTCCGTACTGGCTGGGTGGAGGATACGTTTGTACCTAAAGTCCATTGGAGTATGTGAGGAAGTCACCTGCTACTGTGGTTTACCACAGAACTTGGAGCACATCTCACAGGAGTGCCCAATATTCTAACCTCCAAATGGGTTGGAGGATCTCTCAGAGATGGTGTCTTCAACAATCAAGTGGCTCCAGGAAAATGACATCCCCATTTGATAGGAATTACAGGAACAAACAAATGAAGGAACATCATATTTGTATCTTGTGGGGTTTTATACCACTTGTAGTACAGTTAAACAATATTCTAGATTGCCTACACTGTAAAATCTAGCTAGCTGTTCTTACTTACAAAAAACATGCAAATCAATTGCTTTGATTGACTTGACAAAAAAGTGGAAAGTGTATGCTCTAAATGAACATTTGTTTGTGTAGCATATGTACACTTTCTATTCCACTTCATTTAGCTTTATCAAGTCGTCAATTTGGATTTTTAAGTGTATGAATATTAGGGTCATATTACAACAATCTAGTCAACAGTCTATCGTCTCCAGTGCAAAGCACATCTGTGGGCGTGTCCAAGTCCAATTTGCTATTATACAATTTTTTTCCCCTTGTCCTGTCAAGCAGCTAGGTAAGCAGAACAGAAATCTGTTCCCCTTATTGTGCAAAACAGATTTACTTTGCCAAAAGGAGCTTTATACAGCACATATCTACAGTACGTGCTGTATATTATTTATAGACTCCTCTTGTAATAACTTCTAATACTTTATTTAAATTGTTTTACCCATGATAGACCGACAAGGGGGGAATGGGATAGGGAGGGGAGAGGGAAGGAAAAAAGAGATGAAAAAACAGAAAAAAAAATCAAACTGACACAACTGAAACAAACAGAAGACAAACGGTTCCTTCTTCTGAAAAGGTCTCATCACGAGTCTCTTATCTGCACCTGTAAAAGAACATATGTGTGTGTGCATGTGTGCACATGTATGAGAGCATGCTCAAAGTGAGTGTGTGCGTCCAGAGATGCCACCAGACGTGCAAAGCACCACACAATTCTGACCCACCACCATCACTACTCATCACTCCCTCACTCTCACTCACTCACTCACTCACTCACTCTCGCTCACTCCCTTGCTCGCACCTGTTCACTCACGGTTGAGATGACGACAGCAGAGTGGGCCCCAGGTCACCAGCCAGGCCCCAGACCTTTGCCAGAAGGAGGGCAGCAGGGGTGGAGGAAGACCCCACCCTCCACCCCCCATGCACGAATCGTGATGGGTGAGTGTTATCTGTGTGGCGTCATTGGGTGCAGGTGTGTGAACTACCAAAGTGCAGTTAAAATTGGGGGGATAGTGCAATAGGGTATCACTGCCCATTGCTATTGGCGGCAGAGCTCCCGCAATTATACAATTTTAAATGAATTTTGCACCAGGTGGAAAGTATGAAGGGGCTATCCTAATGCTCTTAATTATTCAGAGGTGTATTTTGGGCATAATGTGTACACCAGGAATCATAACTACATTTGCCCAAGGGCCTGAATTTTGTGAGGGCCAGATGCTGTTGTAAAATAAAATAAATATTGTCTCTTCAGTAATGTATTCATATTTGATATATTAATTTTCCTTCCAAATGTGTTATTTTTTTCGCCTTTGTCAATGTTAACAGACACATATTACCTGTACAGTTAGCTGTTGTGAAAATGTCAGGACAAGACAGTGCTCAGAAAACCACACATGAATAGTTTGACCGAGGGGATTTTATTTCTCTGAGAAATTACAACTTCCTTGGTCACACACACACACACACACACACACACACACACACACACTAAAAATGATACAATGAGAGCTGGGTAGATTAGTCGGAAATTGTAGCCAAGTCAAAGTAGTGTTACCTTATGATACTAATTACTCAAGTATAACAGTAGTAGTGAACCCCCCCAAAAAATTGTTTAGAGTAATAAAGTACTGTATCAACTTAAAAAAGTTACTTGAGGTGTGATTCTATTCTTGACAATTTGAGAGGTTTTTCTCCTAAATTTTTTGGACAGTTTTCTTGTACTTAAACTACTTTTCCCTTGTGAAATTGAAAGGATTTTTAACTTTAATTTGGAACTTTTTCCCTCCTTATTTGTGTTTTTGCCCTTGTAAATTTAGGACTATCATACATTTGAGACTTCATTCTCATAAAGTTGTGAATTTTTCTCTCACAGCTTTCAGACATTGTTCTTGTAAATGGAATATGTTTTTCTTCATTGATTTGTGGGCTATTTACTCCTAATTTTATCTCTACATTATAATGAATTTGGTTTTTTTTTGTTTTTTGATTTTTTTTTAAGCTTGTGGTAAAATTATGACTTTGAGAGTGCATTTTGCCAACCCTAATTCCTCTCAGGAAAGACAGATTTGTGACAAGGATAACCTATGTGTGTGCCTCAACAACACTACAGTCTCTGACAAATTTTAATATTTCTACAGTGGTGCTGGTTTTGGTCCACTGAGTGAGGCAGGTTATCTGAGGGAAGTAAGTTATTAATCGGGTTTTCACTGCGCTCAATAGGCCAAGTTAGAGAGATAAATCACGACATAATTGTAGTTTTTTTCACATAATATTTCATAGACAGCACATTTTAACTTAAGTGGAAACATTACTTTAACACATTTTGTGAGTTTCAGTTGTTTTGTTGTTTAGAAGACCCACCTGATAGAGCCAAACAGAATTTTGCGGGCAGCCCGCAACTCAGGTGGAAACTTCATGGCTCACCCCACAGATTATCACGCCACATTTGCTTCTATACATCTCACTGCATGCGTGAAAACTAGCGCACGCCACATTTTTGTGTGCACACACCGTTTATACATGAGGCCTCAGGACTCCTGATCTTTGGCATTAACCTTGAGCACAACCTAGATGCAGACCCACCTCAGGATCATTGTTCGTGAGTTTGGTGAGCATGCAGGCAAATCCCTCGGAAGCACACTAGGGGTATTGCCATCAGGTGGTCATTCTGCACAGTCTCTCATTCAAAGCTGATGGTTCTTACTGCTGCTCAGACATTGTTATGGAATATTTCCACATGAAATCCATCATGGCCCTACTTTACCTCCAGCAGTTTCCTAACTTTTACCATAAAATATTCTGTTTACCCTAAAATACTTATGAAAAATGATAAAACACAATGGATGACTCACTGTAATGTAGGCACTTTTTCCAGTGCCAGTGGCGCTGATAAAAACAGTGGGCTTCTGGTGAGTGACAAGGAGCTCCATCAGCACCATGTAATGCACCGTGTTCTCAGTGGGGACAATGATCTCATTAAACTGCATGTCCTTGCCTTTTGGGGAAGGGGGGGGGCAATTTTCAGTTTATCTGTCCAAGGTTCCCATCTTCTTGGGCCCTGAAGTTTAAATACAAAAAAAAAAAAAAAAAGTTAAAGATTTGCATTTGGGATAAAACATTCTAGTACTTTCCTCACATACTGTAATACCTGTTAAATGTAAAGTCCTAAGCCTGACATATCTATATTCAGAGATCACCAATTTCTTACAACACACAATTTGATATAGGGCTTATAACCAATAAGATTATTAACATGCTAGTTCCAACAGGGGAAAATGGGGCAAGGATACTTTATTTATATATATATACAGTATATATATATATATATATATACTGTGTATGTGTGTGTGTGTGTGTGTGTGTGTGTGTGTGTATATATATATATATATATACAGTATATACAGTCATTTGAAAAAATTAGGACACCTTGTATAAGCCTGTGTGGTTTTTTTTTTTTTTTACATATTTGGACATACTACTACAGCTTCGTTGTCGAACGGCCAGGTACAGCAAATCTTTCCTGCCACATGCAATTTCACTGTACAATAACTCACTATGATGTTGTATTCTGGTCATAGCTATGCTGCCACACTGCATCTTACAGACTAACTGGTACCTCACTTTTCACTCTGCTCCTGATGGTCCTTCTTTGTGCAGTGAGATGAGTCATGTGTTTATACGGGTCATCATATATTAAGCTATGATGTATATAGGTTCTATAGTCGTGTTAGTTTTTACATTCCATGGGTAATCCCTTTGACTGTCGTGTGTGTTTCTGTTGTTTGGTTGTCAACTGTCATGCTGCTGTTACACTGTAATTTCCCAGTTTGGGATCAATAAAGTACATCTATCTATCTATCTATATGGATATTTAATATTGTGGTGGCACTGAGTGGGGCATTCTCCACTCAGAGTCAGAAGCTGGGGGGGGGGGGGGGGGGGCATGGAACAGAGGACTGAAGAAGGAAGTGGCACCGGGGGGTGTGCGATGTAACAGAAAGGACTAGCCGCACCCCGGGGAGTCAGGAGACACCAGAGTTCGCTAGAGTATGAGAGTGAGTGAGAAGCAGGGCTCGTGTTTGGTAATGTTAATACGCCAGACATGCTTTGTGCACTGTGTGTATTGTCTTTGGCTCCCTGGGTCTCATGGGGCAGAAACAAAGTGGTATAAAAGGAGGTGCCCAGAGACCCCGGGAAGACTTTTTTCCGTGTTTTATGTTGGAAGGTGAATAAAGTTGGTGTGTCGTCCAGCTCACTGTCTCTTCTGCTTTCATCTTCCACAATATCAATGTTAAAAATACTGGAAGATTCATATAATACAACTAAACAATTAAAAATGAATTAAAGACTTTCTTCAAATTTTCTGTAAAATGTAATTCTAAACAAATAGTGGGGAATAAATTAGGACACCCCCACATTCATTCCCACTTAAAATGGCTAAAATAAAAATCACCCTTTATTGTCATTCAACCAATCATGTACAGTAGAATGAAATTGTGTTTTATCCTATCTTCAGTGTTAATCACACACACCCCATGTGTAGAATCAGAAGGGCTGCTGCCATGCAAGGCGCCGCCACAGATTTCCCTCCTCCATTCCATTATTGCTGAGGACCAAGCTGGACGGCAGGAATTTCCACTTTTATATGGTCTTCGGCATGACCCGGCCGGGATTTGAACCCCTGCCTCCCGGATGTGGGGCCGATGCTCTACCAACTGAGCCACCACTCCGGTAAATAAATGTTTAATTTATTTAACATTTAATAAATGTTAAAACATGCAAATAAAAACAAAAACAAGGTTAGACATAGATATGTGAACATTTCTTAAAAAAAAATGAATATTTAATGGGGTGTCCTAATTTTTTCATGACTGTATATTGATATTGTACTATATCACGTCAAAATATGCCTGAAAACTATTGAGGATGAGCAAAGTTAATGGCTGCAACCACAAATACAAGTTTCAACTCTACCACCATGCAAAGAAAAAAAATGTAAGGAATCAGAAATTGTGCAACCACTGACCCAAAGCTCAGTTAACAGGAAATGCATAAAAAAGATAAGATTTTTTTTTTAATTCGTCACTTTCTTTTTATAACTTGTGTTTGTGATAAAATTGTTATTTCTTCATATACAGCAGGGAAAATACTGTAAGTATTGAACATGTCAACATTTTTCTCATTAAACATATTTCTGATGGAGCCATTGACCTGAGATTTTCACCAGGTATCAGTAACAACCCAAGTAATTCATACATACAAAGAAATCAAGGCAACTTTTCACAAAACAAGTTGTATTTAATAACAGGGGATAAGTATTGAACACGCTTGGAGAAATTCATTTAATATTTAGTAGAAAAGCCTTTGTTGGTTATAACAGCTTCCAGATGCCTCCTGTATGGAGAAACTAGGTGCAGGCATTGCTCAGGAATGATTTTAGCCCATTCTTCCACTCAAACTGTCTTGAAATCTTGAAGGTTCCATGGGTGTCTTCTATGTACTCTGATCTTCATTTCATTCCATAGTTTCCATTGGATTCAGGTCAGGTGACTGACTGGGCCATTCTAGCAACTTTATTTTCCTTCTCTGTAGCCAGTTGAGAGTTTCCTTGTCTGTGTGTTTGGGATCATTATCTTGCTAAAATGTTCACCCTCATTTCATCTTCAGCGTCTTGGCATATGACAACAAGTTCTTATCAAGGATGTCTCTGTACATTTGTCCATTCAGCTTTTGTTCAGTTATATGAAGTCTGCCTGTACCATGTGCTGAAAAATACCCCACACCATGATGCCCCCACATCCAAACTTAACTGATTGTATGGTGTTTGGGGTCTGATGGGCAGTGCCATTTCTCCTCCTAACATGCTGTGTGTTGTGGCATCCAAAAAGTTCAGTTTTGGTCTCACCTGACCAGACTATATTTTCCCAGTATTTTACCCACTATTTTACTCCCAGTATTTTAATTGAACTGTTTTATCCATGTCCTGTTTTATTTTATTCTGTACTTTGTTTTTAATGTGATAATTCTAAATTACTTCTGTGTCCATAAGTGTGTGTGTGTGTGTGAGAGAGGTGTCTGTGTGTGGCGACGCGGCATGGGTGGGGCTGGGGGATACAGTACATTCTTCTTTGTTTTGTTTGTTTGTTTGTTTTTTAATATGTAAAGCACTTTTGTGCAACATTGCCATTTGTTTGAAAAGTGCTATATAAATAAAGTTTGACTGATTGATTGATTGACTGATTTACTGGCTTGTCCAAATGTTGTGCAGCAAACTTTAAACAAACTTCAAC
This sequence comes from Pholidichthys leucotaenia, assembly GCA_020510985.1. Classification (NCBI taxonomy): domain Eukaryota; kingdom Metazoa; phylum Chordata; class Actinopteri; order Cichliformes; family Pholidichthyidae; genus Pholidichthys; species Pholidichthys leucotaenia. The sequence continues at coordinate 155,134,556 of CM035841.1, forward strand.
ATGCTTTTTCTTCAGCAATGGAGTCTTGCAGGGTGAGCGGGCACAGAGCTCAGGTCGGCTGAGTGCATTACTTATTGTTTGTTTTCTTTGAAACAGCAGTACCTGCTAACTCCAGGTCTTTCTGGAGCACTCCACAAGTGGTATTTGGCTGTTAGATAACTCTTCTGATAATTATTTTGACTCCTCTGTCAGAAATCTTGTGAGGAGCTCTTGGTCCTGGCCAGTTTATGGTAAAATGATGTTCTTTCCACTTCCGAATGATGGCTCCAACAGTGCTCACTGGAACATTCAGCAGTTTAGAAATGCACCTGTAACCAACGCCATCATTATGTTTTGCAGCAAAAAGGTTAAGGTCTAGAGAGAGCTCTTTGCTTTAACCCATCCTCAGTTCTTTGTGGTGTGACAATCTCATATTCACAGACCTTTTTAAAGGCCATCAGTCAGGACTTAACCAGCTGAAATTAATATGCACTGTTGGGGGATGGGATGGCTTCCTAAATTCTGATTGATTTCAGCTGGTTTCTTGGCTTTCTATGCCTTTTTGCACTGCTTTTTCTTCATGTGTTCAATACTTATTCCCTATGTCATTCCACTTTATTAAATATAACTTGTTTTGTGAACACAGTTGCCTTGATTTCTTTTTATGTATGGATTACTTGTGTTGTTACTGATATCTGGTGAAACTCTCAGGTCAATGGCTCCATCAGAAATATCTTTAATGAGAAAAATGTTGATATGTTCAATACTTATTTTCCCCGCTGTAAATTAGCAATTTCTTCTTTTTCTTTTGGAACTGAGCCAGAAATAAAATGATAAAGTTGCCAAAATGAATAAAGATGTAGTCATTTCTATTAAAATGGAGTTGTTACACTACTAACAAAGACATTTCTCAGCAATTTTCAAATCAGTAAAATCAAAAGTGTTCAACCAAACTTGAGTAAAAGGATAGTTTTCTCTTTGTAAATGTACTTGTGAGCATAAAAGTATTCTGCAACAACTCTGTGACACAAAGTTACTTGAGTACATGTACTTCAATGCATCTAACTAGTTAATACCCACCTCTGGTAATAATGGAAGCATCGACAAAAAAATACTGGCGGCTGCCAGCATCTTTCCTTATTGTCAGTGAAGTTTATATGGCACTTTGACCTTGATCTTTGATCATGTGATCCTGAAAACATAGTGATAGTTCAGGGTCACAGGGTGAACCTGTGTACAAGGTTTGGTGACCCAAGCTTCACTCGTTCTATAGTAATAGGGCATAGGGGAAGCTAACCATGACCTTTGACCCCAAACCCATAGTCAGAGGTCAGCATCTAAGCCATCAAAGATTTGTCTTACATACGATGATATCAATTTGAAAAGGCTACATCATTTCTTTCTGTAGTTATCACATTCACAAGATTTAGGGAAAAAGTCACACAAATTCAAACCTGTGTGAGAGTTTTCATAGATACACCAATGGTATCAATGTGAAAAGCCCACATCATTTCTTTCTCTAGTTATGATGCTCACAAGATTTTGGTAAAATTGACCTCTGACCTTGACCAAAATTTCAGAGGTCACCCTAATTTGAACTTGTGTGCGATTTTTCATAAATACTATATCTATGCTATCGATTTGAAATGCGTACATCATTTCTTTCTCAAATTATAAGGTAGGTGCTGACATCACTGCTGCTGACCATCTGCCCGGCAGGGTGACAACAATACCCCTTCAGCCTTTAGAGGCCGAGGGGTTAAAAACTACAGCATGAAACGATTTTTTTCTGAATAAAGTAAATAAAATCCCAATCTTTCATAGGGCACTAATAAAGACATTTGTCATAAATTTGAGTGTATTTATAAGTCAAAACTGTGGCAAATTGATCTTAGCATCACAAATATAAAAAGCAGACTCACCTCTTTAATGAAACAATATTGGTAGACGGTGCCTTCAGTGGCCAGAGGAACTGTCAGTTGTTTAGGTGGCGCATTGACCGAGGCCAGAATACCATGACGGGCTGAGGTCTCCGTGCTTTAGGGCCCATTCAGTATCTCTCTTACAAATTCATTGAACTTGAATCTGCCCAGATCATCACAGCTGGCACCTACTGACCACACCAGGCAGAACACAAAGATGCCCTTTGGGGGGAAAAAAGAAGAGCACTCTCACTGAGTCAGTGTGTAGTGTAATCTACAGTATGCAGATACAATGCACATTCCTCAAAAAAACACAGTAACACTGATTTATTCATGTCAGAATAAAATACAACACATGTAGTATAAATGAGACATGTTAGATAAATATCTCGAGATCCACTACAGCCAAAGTTAATTTCTAGATAAACATGAATAGAATTAAACCATTTTTAAACCAGTTTCTTAAATGTGAAAAAAATTGAATTATAACGAAATGTTAAGCACTGGATAAAGCAATTTATGGACAAAGCAAGAGAAAATATAATCAATTACACTTTATAATCAGGATGTTACTCAATTTATAAAAAAGGATAAAACTGCCATTTAGTTCAGAGCTGGTTCATCTGGTATACCAGTCTTAATTTTCCACACGGTATGAAATTTTAAAATACAGTGGGGCAAAAAAGTATTTAGTCAGCCACCAATTGTGCAAGTTCTCCCACTTGAAAGATGAGAGAGGTCTCCAATTTTCATCATAGGTATACCTCAACTATGAGATCCAGAAAATCACATTGAAGGATTTTTAATGAATTAATTGGTAAATTCCTCGGTAAAATAGTATTTGGTCACCTACAAACAAGCAAGATTTCTGGCTCTCACAGACCTGTAACTTCTTCTTTAAGAGGCTCTTCTGTCCTCCACTCGTTACCTGTATTAATGGCACCTGTTTGAACTCGTTATCAGTATAAAAGACACCTGTCCACAACCTCAAACAGTCAGACTCCAAACTCCACTATGGCTAAGACCAAAGAGCTGTCAAAAGACACCAGAAACTAAATTGTAGACCTGCACCAGGCTGGGAAGACTGAATCTGCAATAGGTGAGCAGCTTGGTGTGAAGAAATCAACTGTGGGAGCAATTATTAGAAAATGGAAGACATACAAGACCACTGATAATCTCCCTCAATCTGGGGCTCCACGCAAGATCTCACCCCGTGGGGTCAAAATTATCACAAGAACGGTGAGCAAAAATCCCAGAACCACACAGGGGGACCTAGTGAATGACCTGCAGAGAGCTGGGACCAAAGTAACAAAGGCTACATCAGAAACACACTACGCCGCCAGGGACTCAAATCCTGCAGTGCCAGACGTGTCCCCCTGCTTAAGCCAGTACATGTCCAGGCCTGTCTGAAGTTTGCTAGAGAGCATTTGGATGATCCAGAAGAGGATTGGGAGAATGTCATATGGTCAGATGAAACCAAAATAGAACTTTTTGGTAAAAACTCAACTTGTCGTGTTTGGAGGAGAAAGAACACCATACCTACTGTGAAGCATGGGGGTGGAAACATCATACTTTGGGGCTGTTTTTCTGCAAAGGGACCAGGACGACTGATCTGTGTAAAGGAAAGAATGAATGGGGCCATGTATCGTGAGATTTTGAGTGAAAACCTCCTTCCACCAGCAAGGGCATTGAAGATGAAACGTGGCTGGGTCTTTCAGCATGACAATGATCCCAAACACACCGGCCGGGCAACAAAGGAGTGGCTTCGTAAGAAGCATTTCAAGGTCCTGGAGTGGCCTAGCCAGTCTCCAGATCTCAACCCCATAGAAAATCTTTGGAGGGAGTTGAAAGTCTGTGTTGCCCAGTGACAGCCCCAAAACATCACCGCTCTAGAGGAGATCTGCATGGAGGAATGGGCCAAAATACCAGCAACAGTATGGGAAAACCTTGTGAAAACTTACAGAAAACGTTTGACCTCTGTCATTGCCAACAAAGGGTATATAACAAAGTATTGAGATGAACTTTTGTTATTGACCAAATACTTATTTTACCGAGGAATTTACCAATTAATTCATTAAAAATCCTTCAATGTGATTTTCTGGATTTTTTTTCTTATTATGTCTCTCATAGTTGAGGTATACCTATGATGAAAATTGGAGACCTCTCTCATCTTTTAAGTGGGAGAACTTGCACAATTGGTGGCTGACTAAATACTTTTTTACCCCACTGTACCTCCATACCGCCACATGGCTAAAATAACAGCTGTAATCAAATAAATTGTTTGCTGCATATGAGATGAGATGCAGTAAAGGATGCAATCAGAAAACGGGAGATTTAAAATGAACATCGGAGGTAAAAAAAAAAAAAAACAATCATCATGAGTTTTTGCGTTATGATTATTTCAGAAAGAAAAAAAAACACATTTTCCCAAATTCACTTGTGTCACACAAAAAAGAGAAGCACTTCAGCAGGAGTGTGGCTCATGCACCTTAGCCTGCTTCATGCTACTTCATGCTGCAGCTGGCAGGGCTTCCTGGGACAAGGTGGACTGAGCAGTGGATACACATCCACGATTCACTGCATCAGTTTCCACACACACACCAGGCTGCATGTTTGTTTTTTGTTTTTTTATCCTGATATTATTCTAAACCCATCATTTGCGACTCGCCCTTCGAAGTGGCTGCGTGCACTCATGAAGATTGTGTGTGGGGGAAGGGGGGCATGGACGGAACCCTGGTCAGCATTGTGAGAACGTGTATTTTGTACAGCAATAGCAGGGGCATAGCCGGGGGGGGAGGGGCAAAAAAAGAAAAGAAAAACGTAAATAAAGAGCAGCTTTTGAGACGTTTGCATTGAAAATGTTAAGAAATCTGTAGTTGACAGGGGACTGTAGTTGACAGGAGGCTGAAGTTAAAGCTTTGCCCTGGGCATTCAAAATGGTGGTGGTGGTTGGGGTTCAGCCCCCCCTCCACCACCACCACCACCACCTTCACAAATTCCTGGCTACGCCAATGTATAGTTACAGAACTGAGACACATTTTCTAAAAATATGAAAATGTTTAGTCAGAATTCAAGTCTGACATGGTAAAACAATGTGGCATAGGATCATTGGCATCACATGAATAATTTATATCACTAATTATATGCTTACAAAATTACACTGCATAGAAACACTTATGCTGGATCCAGTGTGACAGAGATCATCCTGCGCAGTTCGCCCCACACGGGACACGAACCCGCGACCTCTCAGTCAACTACACAGTTCGAGCATGGGAGACACAGCACGATACAAAATTACACTGCATAGAAACACTTATGCTGGATCCAGTGTGACAGAGATCATCCTGCGCAGTTCGCCCCACACGGGACACGAACCCGCGACCTCTCAGTCAACTACACAGTTCGAGCATGGGAGACACAGCACGATCGCGCTGAGCTAAAGGTCCGACCGATAGCTCAGCGCTACCGATACTGTATGAGGCTTTGGGAGGGAGGTTTACTAACGTTCTACGCCGAACAGTACTAGTTGGCATCCGTTACACTCTCCCCCTTAAACCTCACTCCCATGCCGGGTTCACGGCACCATTGTGACAGAGATCATCCTGCGCAGTTCGCCCCACACGGGACACGAACCCGCGACCTCTCAGTCAACTACACAGTTCGAGCATGGGAGACACAGCACGATCGCGCTGAGCTAAAGGTCCGACCGATAGCTCAGCGCTACCGATACTGTATGAGGCTTTGGGAGGGAGGTTTACTAACGTTCTACGCCGAACAGTACTAGTTGGCATCCGTTACACCAGCATAGCTACTCGTTAGCTAGTAAGCCAGGTAGCCTAATATTAGCCTGTTAACAGCTGGGAGAGGCTCCGGTAATTTAAAGAACTGAAAATAGAGATGGAGGGTGAGGATTCTGAGGACAAGGGGACTGGAGATGAACAACTTGTGCCAAAAAAGGAGCTGTGTCTGCAGCCTGATTTTTTATTTATTTATTTATTTATTTCTTTAATGGAACATACACCAAAAGACTATATATTGCAAAGTTTGTTGAGCCACCATGGTCGCTCAACAACACGAGAAAGTGAAGGCATCACCTTTCTTATTAAGTAGCTGTCTGCAAAATTAAAGTTCAACTGTTTCACTCATGGATTCCTTCATATATTGTGTCAATTTGTGAAGCAAATTAAAGCCATCATACAATGTAGAAAAGATAGTTATGTGTTTGTATATATCATAATAAATTTAAAAAAAACCACTGTGATATAAATTTTGGGTCATACTGCCCACCCCTAATTTAGTTCTGTAAAATAGTCAGGTAAAATTGTTGTTTGCTGTGGACCATGCAACATTTTTTCCCCTTTTTCACAATAGGTGAACAGTGATTTTGAGTTTTTAATTTGCTGGGATGAAGATTTAAATGAGCGAACAGGATAAGTCATTTGTTCTGTTTTGTTTTGTTTTTTTATTTGATTTGGTTTATGACAAAAAACATCTAATATATTGCTAAAAAATCTTACTTGGGCTTTGGGTTGTGCAATAACAAACGAGCTACTGTCACAGGAAAGTAGTGGTTTACAAAACACAATTCCTCTCTTATGTGTTCCAGTGTAGCATATACATCTCTAATCCTTGCACATGTATATGCTAAAATATCTTCTAAACCTTGTATAAATACATACATTTAAATTCCCACTTACTAAAGTGGCATCGGCTTATAAAAAGTTTCTTTGTACAACAAAAATCAAACCAAAGAAATGCAGACTTGTAGTAAAACAAGACATTATACATTAAAGGCTTGCAATTAGCGAGTTCATTTAAATGTACTGCAGCTAGCAACTAAATGTCTCTACTAGTGTACAGATTATTCAATGAGACAAAAAAGAAAATCCAAAGAGAAAGGCTCTTTGTTGGGGAAAAAAATCAGCGGGAGATACTGTAGGAATTGGAAATGAGGCTTAGCAGCCTCATGATAGCTCCTGCTGTTAAAAAGCTGATTAATTCAACACTTTGATAATGACTGGCTGAGAAACATGCCAGAGAGGGCTGAAAGGCATTCATCAGTGCAGCGTACCACGGGGGGATAATAGCAGTGCTTTCAAAAGACATGATTCAGAGGCAAAAAATCAATTGGAACTTATGCAAAGGGCAGAAGAAAGGACTCATCTGCTAAAACTTTTCTGTTCTTTGTTCGCCTGTGTGGCGACTGAGCTAATTAGTAGTACAATTTTAAAAATTAAGAGAAATGTTTTTTGCTTTAGAATATATTTGTTTTATTTAGTTACAAAAGCTTTTGGATGTCCCTTTTTAAACCACTGTAACCATGGCAAACATAACAGAAGACTAAGTTAAAACTAAAATAAATATTTGATTCAAGGTTTGATTAAAACGTGTTTCTTTTGCTTCTTTGTGAGACAATTTTAATGATAAATCAACATTACAGTTATAACAATTTCCCCAAATATTAGTAAAAGGAGTTGCATTAGGCATTTGTTCAATTTTTTTAATTACCTATCCTTGACAGAATTTAAAAAAAGGTATAATTTGTCAGCATATTGGCTACTGGCACTTCCTGTGACACAAAATGATTTCTTTTTCCCTTTCTCACAGTTTAGTTTATCAGATAACTATTAATAAAGTTTTAAACAATTAACCAAAGAATACATATTTGACAAAACTGCCTTTTGCAGTTGATCACACTTCTCTCAAGCTGTATAATGAGCACAGCCTCACTCTGGCAGAGGAGCTTAACAGCTTCTTTGCCCGGTTTGAGCACACCTCCCCTCCCCCTCCTCCCCTCCCCCCTCTCTGATGATAAGCCCTCTACTGTACTCCCTGTACACCTTTGACTGTATTTCAACCCACCCAACCACCGTCACCGTGAAATACGCTCATGACACCACCTTGGTTGGGCTCATCACCCATGACAACGAGAATGCATACAGGGCAGAGGTAGAGAATCTGCTGCTATTGCGCCAAGCAAACAACCTGAAACTGAATGTCCAAAAAACCAAAGAACTCATTCTGGACTTCAGGAAGAACAGACAGGACCCACCCCCCCATAAATGGCGACCACGTGGAAAACGTCCCCGCCTTCAGGTCCCTGGGCACCCACATCTCCTCTGACCTCTCCTGGGCTGTCAACACCAAGGCCCTGATGAAGAAAGCCCAGCAGCAGCTGCACTTCCTCCGTGTCCTGAGGAAGGACAACCTGGACCAGAAGCTGTTGCTGGTCTTCTATCGCTGCTCAGTAGAGAATGTGCTCACCTACTGTCTGGGTGTGTGGTACGCTGGTGTGCAGAGGGTCATCAACACCGCCTGAAAAATTATCGGCAGCCTTCTGCCCTCCCTGGAAGACATCTCTAGATCCTCCTGTCTCAGAAGGAACAACGGCATCACAGGAGACCCCTCACATCTCGCCCACCACCTGTTTGACCTGCTTCCCTCTGGACGCCGGTTCAGATCGATCAGGTCCCACACCTCCAGACTGACAGTTTCTTCCCCTGGGCCATCCGATCTGCAAACAGTCAGAGGCTCCCCCCTCCCTCTGAATGCTCACATGCACAGAACTGAGGGCCTTTTAATTATCACTATAACTCACCTGTCTTTGCACTCCTCACTTGCATGTATATTGACCCAACCGTGAAATCACCACTGTGCATATTTTCCATAATCCTTGGGCCATTTTACTCAATTATGTGTTCTGCACTGCGCACATCTATGTACGTAGTTCCACCCACGAAGCCACTACTGTACCTGTGTATATACCAATGGGCTACTTGCATTTTTACTTTTATTTTTATTTCAGTCATATGGTTAATCGTGTGTTCTGCAACTGTTTTATTTCAAATTCTTCTCACTTACTTTATTGCGCAGTAGCCTGGTGGAGCACCCACAGTTTCGTTGTGCTGTACAACTGTACAATGACAATAAAGCCTACTCTATTCTATACTGTATGAGAGTGTTTATTTAGATTCAGTCTTTGTATCATATTTCTCATAACTCACCTATACTATATAGATTTAATCAGCACTGATTGTTTAAATTAATTTGGGTTGGATTGCAATCACAGGGTTACAAAAATAAATTTTTGGAAGTTGTCTGTGATTTTTCAAATGATTTAAGACAATTTTGCACTGCTGAATCCGAAAATGACATCTGTTTCTTTCGATTAGGTCAGGTTTTTATGCTAAGTTGATTTTTAAAAAATCTGATCTTCTGACTAAATCAATTACATTTTTGTGACATTATCGGTTGATTTTTGTTAATATTTCTCATCTAAAATAGATTTTTAAGAGAAAAAATCATTTTCTAATACAATTTATTGATTAAATGTTACAAACTTCGATTACTGTAAATTGAATAGTAGACATTGATAAAGGTAAGTACATGTAAATTGAATGTCACGTCATTGTTCAAAATTCAGAGCTTCAACTTCCATTTATTCAAACCTCTAGAATGCTCAGTGGCAGGGATGTCTCTCTTCAGAGTCCAACAGTAATCAGCCATCATGACAATTTATGACATCATGTCATAAATTGCCGCATGCAAACTCTTCAGAGTTCGAGAAATTTCAAGAAATAAAAAAGAATTTTGCATCATATAAAGCGAAAATACCCATACATGTAAACAAAAACGTAAAAAACAACATGTGGCCATAGTTCAAAAAGTTGACCTGATTGAGCAAAACCAATGTGATTTTTGGATTCAGCACATCAAAATTGTTCTAAATCAGCTAAAAAAAAAACTTAGACAATAAATTTGGTGTTGATCAGTGTTATCTAGTAAGTAATTTGGGTTTCTGTGTGGTTTATTTATGTATATACAATTGATATAAAAAGTCTACACACTCCTGTTCAAATGCCAGGTTTTTGTGATGTAAAAAAATGAGACCAAGATAAATCATTTCAAAACTTTTTCCACCATTAATGTGACCTATAACCTTCACACCCCAGTTGAAAAACAAACTGAAATCTTTTAAGGGGAAAAATAAAAAACAAAAAACTTACAATAACCTGTTTGCATAAATATGCACACCCTGTTATAATTGGAGATGCGGCTGTGTTCAGAATTAACCAATCACATTCAAACTCATGTTAAATGGGTGTCAGCACACACCTGCCACCATTTAAAGTGCCTCTGATTAACTCCAATTAAAGTTCAGCTGTTCTAGTAGCCTTTTCCTGAGATTTTTGTAGTCACATCTTACAGCACAAGCCCTGGTCCACAGACAGCTTCCAAAGCATCGGAAGGATCTCATTGTTCAAAGGTATCAGTCAGGAGAAGGGTACAAAAGAATTTCCAAGGCATTTAATATACCATGGACCACAGTGAAGACAGTCATCATCAAGTGGAGAAAATATGGCACAACAGTGACATTACCACGAACTGGACATCCCTCCAAAATTGATGAAAAGACAAGAAGGAAACTGGTCAGGGAGGCTGCCAAGAGGCTGATAGCAACATTGAAGGAGCTGCAGGAATTTCTGGCAAGTATTGGTTGTTTAGTACATGTGACAACAATCTCCTGTCTTGGGTGGCAAGGACAGAAGCTTTACCTTACAAAGAAAAACATCCAAGCCCGGCTACATTTTGCAAAAACACATTTGAAATCTCCCAAGCACATGTGGGAAAATGTGCTATGCTCCGATGAAACCAAGGTTGAACTTTTTGGCCATAATTCCAAAAGGTATATTTGGCACAAACACAACACTGTTCATCACCAAAAGAATACCATACCTACAGTGAAGCATGGTGGTGGTACCATCATGCTTTGCGGTTGTTTTTCTTCAGCTGGAACCCAGGCCTTAGTCAAGGTAGAGGGAATTATGAACAGTTCCAAATACCAGTCAGTGTTGGCACAAAACCTTCAGGCTTCTGCTAGAAAGCTGAAGAGGAAGAGGAACTTCATCTTTCAGCACAACAATTACCCAAATTACACATCCAAATCAACAAAAGAATGGCTTCACCAGGAGATTAATGTTTTGGAATGGCCCAGCCAGAGCCCAGACCTGAATCTGATCGAAAATCTGTGGGTTGATCTGAAGAGGGCTGTGCACAGGAGATGCCCTCGCAATCTGACAGATTTGGAGCATTTTTTGCAAAGAAGAGTGGGTAAATATTGCCACATCAAGATGTGCCACACTGATAGACTCCTACCCAAAAAGACTGAGTGCTGTAATAAAAGCCAAAGTATTAGTTTAAGGGTGTTCATATTTATGCAAACAGGTTATTGTAAGTTTTTTTTATTTTTTCCCTTAAAATATTTCAGTTCATTTTTCAATTGTGCTGTACAGGTTATAGGTCACATTAATGGTGGAAAAAGTTTAGAAATAATTTATCTTGTCTCCTTTTTTTACATCACAAAAACCTGGCATTTGTACAGGGGTGTGTAAACTTTTTATATCCACTGTATGGAAGGGTAATATTCAAGTATTTTACTACAATGTCATTCAGCATCAATCAGCAGTTACCAGAGTTTGTGTAGACTGAACTTATTCAAGTCTATGGCTGCACTAATGCATACCATACTTGGGCAAATTAATTCTTGTGGTTTTGTCTTTCTGTTTGTGCGGTGTCATGTCTTTTAATTAGTCTACAATGAACGCTATATGCTACATTACTTCTAACACTCTCAGCACAGCTATTGCTGAGTCTAATATGAAACAAGAAAAAGTTACAAGTTGGAACTGTTTGATGAACTACTTTTAGGGCAAGTAGTGTGCAAATTAAAACTTTGTAGAAATAAGTTAAAATGGCAAAAACAGCAAATATTACTTCAAAGTGCCAATATCCTTTGTGGATTTAAATATTCTTTTTTATTTTTATTGTTTAATTTCAGTTGGAATGATGATTCTTGTCATCACTGACTTGTTAAATCAGATTAAAAATGTTCAAGAGTTTAAAAAAAATACTGAAACACATTACAACGTTCAGTGTTTAGTAGTACAATAATAATAGTTGTCACAAATCTCTAGCCAGGACAAAATGTCTTGTTCACTTATCTTCTTCATCTTTGTTTCATCATGAAATTCATCCATCATGCAGTCCATCAGATTCATCAGAGACTTCACTAGACTGGTGTCAGAAATGGTGAACAGCCCCTGAAGTCAATTAGTTAGACAACACGCATCAGCAATAACACCAAAGAGTTTTCTGAATATATTTCCAGACAAAGAAATAATGTAGAACAGTTTTTTACACTTGGCAATTGAAATACTACATACTGTAGCTCCATTTGACTAAAGTATAGGGAAAAATGAAATGAATAAAACTCTAAAACAGGGGTGTCCAATCATGTGCCATGGGGGGCCAAGACCCTGCAGGGTCTTGGCCCTTGGGTACCTCCAACTCTTGGGCATCTCCTTGGGTACCTTGTCTAAGTTGGGTACCTCCAACCAGTATCTTCAACAGCAGATTTCACTGAACTTCTTCCCACTGATTGCTGATCAGTGAAAACACCTGCTGAAGAGACTGGGTAGAAGAGAAAACCTACAGGGCCATGGCCCTCCATGGCACATGATTGAACACCCCTGCTCTAAAACATGCAAAAACAAGACAGGGATGTAAAACACATAGCGGCGGCTTAAAAAGGAAAGTATGTGCAGAGGTTTCTAGCAGTTAAATACCTTAGTGGCCTTTCAAATGAGCTCTAAGAAGGCAGGATGTATGCGGTCAAAGAGGCCAATGATGATGTCTTTGTGGGTGGCACTGACTGCAAGTGGAAGGGTATTGAGCCAGGAGAGCATGAGAGGTCACCAGCCCAACATATGGGGCTCCATGTAGATCATACCACAGTGAGACACCTGTGATAAATTCACACAACACCTCAAAACACACACTTAAACAGATGGTCCTTGAGCTCCAATGAAAGTTTAGAATATTATTTATCCCCCAAACCAGGTGATATGTAGAGAAATCCCAGTATGAATAAAGTACCTGATATTGTTACTGCAAACACATGATTGCTCTATGATACCATGTCTAGCAATGTTACAGCATAGATAGAAAGCTTTAGTGAAATTTAAAATCATTACAAATTACTTAAAGATGTAAGAAGAAAGAGCAAAGATGAGTGGAGCAGCAGAAGAAAAAAAAAAAAAATTCCGGTTCCGCCGGACCGGCGGCGCCACACGAGTCGGCTACCTGTTGCAACAGCCTTTTTTTTATCTTCCTTCTTCTTTCTACACCTTTCACTCTGTATATATATCACGGACGCACGGATCGCCCCGGGGGTCTCCCGGGTCGGCGGACGGAGCCACGGTTTGCAGCGGGAGACGTTACAGCGGGGAGGAGCTAGTGCTAGCTAGCACTTGGCCGCCGCCCGGTGCTAATGGGAAACTCGACATACCGGGAGCTGTAGCGAAAACGAAGCGGGTGCCGGGCTGGAGTTTAGGCGGCGCGAAAGAAATATAAGACAGAATAATAAAGAGCGATGGCAAGAACCAAGCAGACCGCCCGTAAAATCTACTGGAGGAAGAAGCCCCCCAGGAGACAGCTAGCCACAGGGCTGCTCGGAGAGGCGCTCTGGCCACCGGCAGAGTGAAGAGGCCTCGCCGTCACAGGTCCGTGGCTCTGAGAGAGATCCGTCGCTACCAGAAATCCACGGAGCTGCTCATCCGTAAGCTGCCCGTCCAGCGCCTGGTGAGGGAGATCGCTCAGGACTTCAAGACCGTCCTGCGTTTCCTGAGTTTCGCCGTCATGGCTCTGCAGGAGACCAGCGAGACCCACCTGGTGGTCTCTTCTTCGCTAAGGGGGTCACCATCATGCCCAAAGACTTCCAGCTGGCCCGCTGCATCCGCGGAGAGAGAGCTTAGACTTTCTGCTGCACATCCACCAGCCATAATGCTCTGCACTGTGTGTCTATATATATACATTTATAGTAATATGGACATATGTTTACTAGATGTTGTTTTTTCTTGCCTTCTGATTGTTGCTCTGAGTGTTGCTATCCCTGTGCTGTTGCAATCCTGGAATTTCCCCATTGTGGGACTAATAAAGGCTTATCTTATCTTATCTTATAAGGGGGCCTGATTATTAAGAGCTTTGTAAGTGAGAAGAAGGATTTTAAACTTAATTCTAGACTCTATGGGAAGCCAATGAAGGGAGGCCAGAACCGGAGAGATATGATTTCTCTTTCTAGAACCAGTTAAAACTCTTGCAGCAGCATTTTGGATCAACTGAAGACTTTTTAAAGATATTTTAGGACAACCTGACGATAACGAGTTACAATAATCTAATCTAGAGCTGACAAAAGCGTGGATCAGTTTCTCAGCATCATTCAGACACAAGATGCTCCTAATCTTGGTAATATTGCGCAGATGATAGAAGGCAGTCTTAGAAACAAATTTAATATGTGAATTAAAGAACAGATCTTGATCAAAAATAACTCCAAGGTTCCTCACAGAACTATTCAGAGTGAGAATAGCGGCATCCAAACTAAGAGTTTGATTTGGAAAGGAATTTCTAAGGTTTTTTGGACCAACAAGAATGACTTCAGTCTTATCTGGGTTTAATAGCAGAAAATTACAAGTCATCCAGGCTTTGATTTCATTAACCACTTGCACTCCGGGCAATTTTCCTAAAAATGCCAAAAAATAACGTGCCCAAACTAAATTGAAAGCTGTTCTTCAACCCTTTGCAGCATCTTCATGGGGTTGGTCTCATTTAAAAGAAAACACTTTGAATTTTTTGGCAAAAAAAACATAATCTCTCTACGTGCTCCGGCCACTGAGTTACAGTCATCTAAACATACTGAACTTGAAGAAAAAAAATTTGGACACAGTGTTTTTTTGGATACAAATGCTTGTAAATAACACACAGCTGTCCGATCCGGCTGGAACATGCAACAGAAATGTAGAACCAAGTGTTATCCAGCTGAGATCCAAATTTGGTAACAATACCACAAAAAATGAATATTTTACACAGCTTTGTTCTCAGGCTGTTCCCAGGCGTTTTGGAACTGTGCCAAATTGTGCCAAATGGCACAGTTTGGAAAAACGTCTATAACTTTTGAATGATTCAATGTAGAATCTTCATTTTAGGCTCAAAGGAAAGGTCACACTCAGGGCTGTGTCTGTGTGTGTGTGGGGGGGGGGGTCGCCCCCCCACCCCCGCTACCAAGGACAGAGTTCGGCCCTCGCTACATGACAGATTACACTCGTTGCATGTTTCCACAGCAACGCTGTCACAGCAGCTCCCCCCCCCCCCTCGCTACTGTGTGTGTGTGGGGGGGGGCCCCGCTCGCTACAGAGGAGGGACTTCAGCCATCGCTACACAACGGATTAGCCTCATGTGGTGATGTAGGACAGCAGTGCAGTCACCGCGGCTCCCCCCCCCCCTCGCTGCAGAAGAATAGCGGGGGGGGGCGTTCACAGCCTGTACACTGCGAGCAACCCCTTGTACCGCGGCGCACGAACTTCAGACTTCGTGAACCGCACAGCTGTAATTTACCGATCGGTCAAAAGTCATTTTGGATTACAATTTTCAGGGATAGAGAATAATTTAGCTTATAACACCTTACCTCTTCACAGCAGAATCTTAGCGAACTTCTCTTCCTCTGGTTCTGGTCTCGCGACTCGATCAAAACATAATTCCATTATTGCGGTTTTTGGCGAATGATTTTTCAAAACAAATAACAGTAGTAATTAAAAAAAGACTGGTAAAGGCGTGTGTGTCACTCAGCCTTCGTGGTCAGCCTCCGTCGGTCTATAATGACCATGGAAGAAATCACAACGTCTACTCTGCTGGAACCAATACAAAATAAGCACCGCCTGTGGCCGAACATGCCGATCCACGAATGGCACTCCCTGTCACACAGGTTGCATTTGTGGATGGTCTCCATGCTGCTGGGTCTGTGGGGCTCTTCCTGTGTCCTTTTTTGATCCGCTGCAGCAGCCAGTTTTCACCCAGCCTTAAAAAAAAACAGCTCACGAACTTCTCTGCTTCAATTGGCTCACTGCATTCAAAGCGTTGGGAGGCGGGTCCTCCTTCCTAGGTTTTCTTTCATTGGCTCTTCATGGTTTCAGAAACCCAATTCAAAGCTCTTATTAGTCGAATGAGAGGTCAATCAGATGAACTAATCTGTTCTGCGTCTGCAGCATTTTTTTCCCAGTGGCGCTTGGAGGCCAGCACCATCTCCATCTGCACCATCATCAGTATATCATGCGTTATGCGTCCGAGCGCGCACGAGTGCGCTCTTGTGCGCCCTCATGCGTCCTAGGACGCAGAGACTTGCCCGCCCGCGGAACAACGGAGTGCAAGTGGTTAAGACAGGCATCTAACTTGGCCAGTTGATTACAATCATCGGGCTTCACTGACAGGTATAATTGTGTGTCGTCTGCGTAACAATGAAAATGTATACAGTGCTTTCTAATGATATTGCCTAACGGAAGCATATATAAACTAAAAAGAATAGGGCCTAACACAGATCCCTGTGGAACTCCGTGACTGAGTTTAGAGTTGGAAGAAAACTCATCATTGATGTGAACAAACTGAAGTCTATCAGACAAATAAGATCTAAACCACTGCAGCGAAGTTCCATTTAGTCAAACAAAGTGTTCTAATCTATCGAGTAGAATGTCATGATCGATAGTATCAAAGGCTGTACTAAGATCTAAAAGGACAAGTACAGAAACAAGTCCATTATCAGATGCGATAAGGAGGTCAATAGTGACCTTCACTAAGGCTGTTTCAGTGCTGTGATGAACTCTGAACCCAGATTGAAACTCTTCAAATACACCATTTCCCTGCAAGTGGTCAAACACTTGCGTAGCAACAACTTGCGTAGCAACAACTCTTTCTAAGATTTTTGAAATGAAAGGCAGATTAGAGATTGGTCGATAGTTAGCCAAAACTCCTGGCTCAAGCATTGGCTTTTTGAGTAAGGGTTTAATTACAGCAATTTTAAAAGGCTGCGGTACATAACCCAAAGTTAAAGAAGAATTAATTATATGAAGAATACGGCTACCAATAATTGGGAAGACTATTTTAAATAACCTGGTAGGAATAGGGTCTAAAAGACAAGATGAAGGCTTTGATGAGGAGATTATTTTATCTAACTCTAAAAGGTCAATTGGGGTAAACTTATCTAAACAGATATCAATTGAAGGAGTTGTAGTAGTTAATGTACTTAAGTTTACGGTGGGAAGAATCTGACTGATTTTATCTCTAATACATAAAATTTTATGATTAAAAAAGTTCAAAAAGTCCTGACTAGAAAGCTCAAGGGGGATGCGAGGATTGACCGAGTCCTGACTCTTTGTCAGCCTAGCTATAGTGTTGAAAAGACACCTGGGGTTATTCTTATTCTCTTCTATTAATGCAGAGTAATAACTTGTTCTAGCTTTTCTAAGAGATTTTTTTATAAATTAAAAGATGATTTTTCCATGCTAAATAGAATTCATCTAAATTAGTAGAACGCCATTTTCTTTCTAATTGACGAGTCTTCTGTTTTAAGCTATGAGTTTCTGTGTTAAACCAAGGGGTTAGAAATCTCTGGTTAGACTTTTTCTTTTTTAAAGGGGCCACCAAATCTAGAGTCTAATGCAGAGAGGCTGTAACACTATCTACCATGCTGTCAATTACGGAAGGAGCAGGCTCTCCATTTTTTATTTCCGTTGTGTTGACCCAAGGTATAGAGGAGACAATCTGCAAAAATTTGGTAACAACATCATCTGAAAGACATCTGCTGTAGTAATATTTTTCTTTAGGAGTCAAATAATCAGAAATAGTGAAATCAAAGGTTAACAGACAATGGTCTGACAGTACAGGATTATGAGGAGACGCTACCAGATTTTCTATTTTCTATACCATAACACTGGCGTCTGTTAACGTCTCGTCGCGTCATCTTGTGTTAAATTTGGCGTTATCGCTCTCACACTCTCTCATACTGGTCACTGGAAGTTCAACATGGCACCTCATGGCAAAGAACTGTCTGAGGATCTGAAAAAAAGAATTGTTGCTCTACATAAAGATGGCCTAGGCTATAAGAAGATTGCCAGCACCCTGAAACTGAGCTGCAACACTGTGGCCAAGACCATACAGTGGTTTAACAGGACGGGTTCCACTCAGAACAGGCCTCGCCATGGTCGACCAAAGAAGATGAGTGCACATGCTCAGCGTCATATCCAGAGGTTGTCTTTTGAAAATAGACATATGAGTGCTGCCAGCATTGCTGCAGAGGTTGTAGGGGTGGGGGTTCAGCCTGTTAGTACTCAGACCATACCCCGCACACTGCATCAAATTGGTCTGCATGACTGTCATCCCAGAAGCAAGCCCCTTTTCAAGATGATGCACAAGAAAGGCTGCAAACAGTTTGCTGAAAACAAGCAGACTAAGGACATGGATTACTGGTACCATGTCCTGTGGTCTGATGAGACCAAGATAAACTTATTTGGTTCAAATGGTGTCAAGCATGTGTGGCGGCAACCAGGTGAGGCGTACAAAGACAAGTGTGTCTTGCCTAGAGTCAAGCATGGTGGTGGGAGTGTCATGGTTTGGGGCTGCATGAGTGCTGCCAGCACTGGGGTGCTACAGTACATGTACTGTGACATACTGAAGCAGAGCATGATCCCCTCCCTTTGGAAACTGGGCCACAGGGCAGTATTCCAACATGATAACGACCCCAAACACACCTCCAAGATGACCACTGCCTTGCTCAAGAAATTGAGGGTAAAGGTGATGGACTAGTCAAGCATGTCTCCAGACCTAAACCCTATAGAGTATCTGTGGAGCATCCTCAAACAGAAAGTGGAGGAGCGCAAGGTCTCTAACATCCACCAGCTCCGTGATGTCGTCATGGAGGAATGGAAGAGGATTCCAGTGGCAACCTGTGAAGCTCTAGTGAACTCCATGCCCAAGAGAGTTAAGGCAGTGCTGGAAAATAGTGGTGGCCACACAAAATATTGACACTTTGCGCACAATTTGGACATTTTCACTTAGGGATGTACTCACTTTTGTTGCCAGCGGTTTAGACATTAATGGCTGTGTGTTGAGTTATTTTTAGGGGACAGCAAATTTACGCTGTTATACAAGCTGTACACTGACTACTTTACATTGTATCTGTGGCGATCCGAGCGCTGAGCTAATCCGCGCTCGAGGCATGCATTATTCTCTCTTTTTTCTTTATATTTAGTTTAGTTTAGTTACACTTTTTATATAGTGTGTGTGTATATATATATATTTTATAGTAATACGTACATATGTTTATTAGCTGCTCTTGCTTGCTTGTTTTTTTTCTTGCCTTCTGATTGTTGCTCTGAGTGTTGCTATCCCTGTGCTGTTGCAATCCTGGAATTTCCCCGTTGTGGGACTAATAAAGGCTTATCTTATCTTATTTCCTGCCCTGTTATTATTGGTTTTCCTGGGGCTTTTACTGTGACAGCGCTGTGGCCAGACTTCCGGCTGTCAAGCCAAGCCGGCGCTGTCACAGCTGATTATGATTTTGGTGATTACGTTTTCTCCTCTCCTGTTTGGTTCGTTGCCCATGTTATTAGTATTTAAGGGAGCAGCTGAGGCTCACTCCTCGCTGTGACCTACGTCAACTTTAGGCTGGAGTCCCTACGTCTAGCTCCAGTCCTGTTTCAGCATGAGGTTTCATCCCCGCTACTTCATGTGTAAGTATTTATTCTATAGCGTCAGGTTTCGCCCTCGCTACTCTCTCGTATTGGTGTTTGTGCTCTTTATTTGTGTCCAACGTTTAGTGTATGTGTTTTCCCCCACTTGGCTCTTTATTTTGTGTTTTCTGTAAATAAACAAGCAAACTCTCTGTCAGCATTTGGTGCCTCATTTATGCCCTGAAAAGGGCAAACATGACAGTATCAAAGTGTCATATCTTCAGTGTTGTCCCATGAAAAGATATAATAAAATATTTACAAAAATGTGAGGGATGTACTCACTTTTGTGAGATACTGTATATATCTGCATTGTACAAGATGAAAGGAGTAGATGCCAAGCAAGAGGAAAAATATGTTTCTTTAATGAAAAAGGAGAACTGGAAGAAGCAAAGCTATTCTCTCAAGGTATCAGTGTATTTGAAGATAAGGCCTTTGTTCCTGCCTCACAACAAATAAGCTTATGTGCTGCAAAATAACTACTGGTGTATGAAGGCTGTGGTGTTATTTCAAAGAAACGCAGAGGTGTGTCACCTCTGATCTCTTGGCTGTGACGACTGACAGAATTTATTACACAGCCTATGTCAGACATTTCCTTTAACATCTCTAAAATTGCATACCAGGAGTGGAAGTGGTGAAGAGGTTGGCGGGGGTTGCTCTCTCAAGTGTTGCGCCTTCTTGACTTTGTAAAAAGAAGCATCTGTTGCTGGCACATTGCTGCCTGGATTTCCCAAATGGAACAGTGTAGGATAAAGTTTAAAAAAATGACCAAAGTTCACAAAACATTAGTCAGAAAATAATCCAAGCAGGAGATGCAGGTGCTCAAACTATGAGAAAAGTGCCTCTTTCTGTGGCTGGTGATGCCACCTCGAGGTCCATAGGCTCAAAGATGAGGCGCATCTGTGGTGACATCTGAATGATTTCACTGCTCATCAGGCAGAGCTTCTAGTTGTCATCAAGTACCATGTTTATATTCTCAGTCCACACAGCAACCACTGGGCTGTCAAAGATCAGCCATTTTCTGTCGGAGTTCTGAAAGAAATTTAAAAAAAAAATAAGGAACTGCTTATCTTGAGGGAACAGATTTACAAAAAAATGTAGCAGAAATATTCATTATTATTAAATGTCACTATAATAATCTATAATAATCTTCTTTGCTATGGTGATGGACAGGCTGACAGACGAGGTCAGGAAGGAGTCTCCATGGCTATGATGTTTGCAGACGACATTGTGATCTGTAATGAGAGTAGGGAGCAGGTGGAAGAGAACCTGTAGAGGTGGCGTTATGCTCTGGAGAGAAGAGCAATGAAAGTCAGTAGAAGCAAGACCGAATATATGTGTGTGTGAATAGTGAAGGTAGATGAGTTCAAATACCTGGAGTCAACCATCTGAAGCAACGGAAAATGTACAACAGAGGTGAAGAAGAGAATGCCGGCAGGGTGGAGAGGGTACTGGGAGTGATTTGTGACAAAAGCATAGCAGTTAGAGTGAAAGAGAAGATTTACAAGACTTTAGTGAGACCTGCTATGATGTCTGGTTTGGAGATGGTGGCACTGACAAAAAGACAGGAGAAGGAGCTGGAGGTGGCAGAGTTGAAGATGCTAAGATTCTCATTGGGAGTGACTAGGAGGGCCAGCTCAGGTTGACCGGTTTGGAGACAGTGTAAGAGAGGCCAGGCTGAGATGGTTTGGACATGTGCAGAGGAGGGACAGTGGATAAAATGGACAAAGGATGTTGAAGATGAAGCTGCCTGGCAGGAGGAAAATAGGAAGACCACAGAAAAGATTCATGGATGTAGTGAAGGAGGACATGGAGAGGGTTGGTACTACAGAGAAAGATGCAAGGGATAGGGTGAGATGGAGGCAGATGATTGGCAGTGGCGACCCTTAAAGGGAGCAGCTGGAAGAAGAAGATTAAATGTCCCTACAATCACTGCAATGGGAAAGTTGGTGTCAGTATAAAAAAAAGCTACATGTTTCCAACTATTCTTTTAACACTGTTGGATTTGTAGGACATCAAGGAGTGGCAGGATCCCGATTCTATTATCTCAGACTCTAAAGTGCTTCTGTGTCAGGGGCTCCTAATGAATAGAAAATGGCATCTAATGGAGAAGAGCTAAAACGACGGATTTCAGGCAGTGGATGAACTCACTGGCTGGACCAAAGCCCAGTGTCTGAAAGCTACTCTTGCGCCATTCAAAAATGTAAATGTGGAGCAGTGACTGTGCAAAACTGGTCCAATTTAAATTTCAGAACTAACCAACTTCCAAATGTATAATCACATCAGACAAATCCCATTGAAATCATGTTGAGCTATCTTGATGGAAGGAGCCTAAAATCAATAAAATACACAGTGGTCTTAAAACCTTTCAGCACTGAAAAGAGTCTTCTGTCATGGACAGTTAGATTAATCTTTTAGAAGTTTGGTTCCTGTGGCGTAAAAATTAAAGATAAATATACAAAATTGTTAGTTATTAATGTGCCTGTATCTGTGATCCACATACTGCATTTGTTTCTTCTTTACAAAAAAAAAAAAAAATAGAAAACACTGGCCGCTCTTACTTTCAAGGTTATGAGAGAACTCTTGTGAATTGTATTCCAAATGAAGAATTCTTTTTAAATGAATGAAATTAACACCTACACTGCCATAATGGAGGTTGACAGCAAGTGTCAGTTCTCCAGTTAAATGGGCTGGCAAGAGCTGTGCTTTAAATTGATTTGTTATAACATAAACAAATGGCGATGCCTGGGCTGGGGCCATCTGGTGCTTGAGAGGAAAGTGCTGTAATGTAATGATCTGACTAGAAAAAAAAGCACATTGTGTATGCAGAGGATTTAATATACTACACTGCTGTTTACTCCAGATTAGAAAGCATAAAATTAGTTTAGGGAAATGTTTTGCAGAACAAAACAACAGAAAGACTTCTTCAACGCTGGGAAAATAACTTCTAAAAAATAGATTAAAACAAGATTTGTTCTCACTTTCCCTTTCCTTTGCATCAATATGTAATGCCCCTCCTCACTCTCACTTTTTACTGACAGAAAAACAATTTGTAAAATGACAATTTTTTTTATACAGTGACATTTTTATAAATGGCAAGTTCATTTGGAAACGATTTGAGAGTAGGACGAAGAAATGATTTTCCATTAGGACATGCCTCTGCTGCAATCAGTAAATTGTCCACCTGTGCATGTCTTGTGTGAATGTGCATGTGTGTGTTTTGCAGAAATGAAAGTGAGCTATTAAAGATCAAAATTTAACAAGACAGTGAAATGTTTCTTTTGTTTACCTGTCACTGAAACCTTTCTTCCTGCTAGATGGCAATTACTTGGAATGCCAGTAATAATGAACAATGATGTTTCCCCAAACCCATTAACTGCAACTGAGCAGATAATAATGCATCACAATTTGATCTGCATAAAGTAGGTAGCTGTAAGTTGCACAGCTGGTCGCATCCTGCTATACCGCAATAAATGCAACCACATTTCTCTACTCTAAGTGATTTAGTTCTGATTTGCTCATTACAAACTAACCATATGGCCGACTGTGATACCGTCATTCTGCATTTTTAGTGGTGTCTGCCTGACACAAGGACGCCAATAATCTCTAGCCTGAGCCTGCAGAGCAACACTCTTTATGTATCTGCAACAATTCGACGGTGAAACACAGATATGCCAATATTCATTTGGTTGTAACCAATGACAAAAAGTGGCTTAAAATGATAAGTTCTGATAAGTTCTGTAATAATGAACTTGGTTTAAACATTTGTGGTAAATGCAAGTATGTTGTGTAGTGTAGTTTAAAATTAAAATGGTTCAAGCAACTGACCCCCCATGGATCGTCACCTTATCGTGGTGGGGGGTTTGCATGCCCTAGTGATTCCAGGAGCTATGTTGTCCGGGGCAATATGCCTCTGGTAGGGTCACCCAAGACAAACTGGTCCTGGGTGAAGGGCCAGACTAAGAACGATCCAACAGACTCTCATGATAAATACCAGAACAAGGATTCAGTGTACCCCGCCTGGTATGGGGTTAGCGGGGCTCCACCCTGGAGCCAGGACTGGGGGAGGGGCTCAATGGCTAGCGTCTGGTGGCCAGGTTTCCACCCATGGGACCCGGCCGGGCTCAGCCCGAAGGAGTTACATGGGTCTGCCCTCCAGTGGGCTCACCACCTGCAGGAGGGATCATGGGGGTCCGGTGCTATGTGGATCAAGTGGCGGTCAAAGACGGAGACCTTGGCGGACTGATCCCAAGCTTCCTAAACTGGCTTTTGGTATGTGGAATGTCACCTCTCTGGTGGGGAAGAAGCCTGAGCTGGTGCATGAGGCTGAGAGATACCGGCTAGATATAGTTGGCCTCACCTCAACACACAGCTCTGGTTCCAGAACCAGTCTCCTGGAGAGGGGATGGAACTTGGCCTACTCTGGAGTTTCCCCAGGTGAGAGGCGACGAGCAGGGGTGGGTATTCTTGTATCCCCCCACCTTGCTGCCTCTATATTGGAGTTTTCCCAGGAGGACGAAAGGGTTGTTTCCCTGCGCCTTCGGGTTGGGAAACGGGTCCTTACCATCATTTGTGCCTATGCACTAAATGATGTTTCAGAGTACCCACCCTTTTTGGAGTCTCTGGGGAGCTGGAGGGTGCTCCTCTTGGAAACTCCATTGTCCTACTGGGGGACTTCAATGTGCACGTGAGCAATGACAGTGAAACCTGGAAGGGGGTGATTGGGAGGAACGGCCTGCCCGATCTGAACCCGAGTGGTGTTCAGTTATTGGACTTCTGTGCTAACCACAGTTTGTCCATAATGAACACCATGTTCAAGCATACGTAAGGGTGTCCATATGTGCGCCTGGCACCAGGACACCCTAGGTGGCAGGTTGATGATTGATTTTGTTATCGTGTCAACAGACCTGCGACCGTATGTCTTGGACACTCGGGTAAAGAGAGGTGCAGAGCTGTCAACTGATCACCACCTGGTGGTGAGTTGGATCCGATGGCAGGGGAGGAAGCCATTCAGACCTGGTAGACCCAAACGTATAGTGAGGGTGTGCTGGGAACGTCTGGCTGAGGCCCCTGTCCGGGAGGTCTTCAACTCCCACCTCCAGAAGAACTTCAACCACATTCCGAGGGAGTCTGGAGACATGGAGTCTGAATGGGCCATGTTCTCCAACTCCATTGTTGAAGCAGCGGCCCAGAGTTGCACCCGCAAGGTCGTTGGGGCATCTCGTGTCGGCAACCGCCGAACCAAGTGGTGGACACCAGTGGTGAGGGGGGCCATTAAGCTGAAGAAGGAGTCCTATCAAGCTTGGTTGGCTTATGGAACTCCTGAAGCAGCTGAGGTGTACCGGCAGGCCAAGCGGAGTGCAGCTCGGGTGGTTGCTGAAGCAAAAACTCGGGTATGGGAGGAGTTCTGTGAGGCCATGGAACAAGACTTTCGGTCGGCCTCAAAGACATTCTGGCAAACTGTCCGGCGGCTCAGGAGGGGGAAGCAGCTCTGTGTCTTCACTATGTATGGTGCGGATGGGGCACTGTTGACTTCAACTGGGGATATCATCGGGCGGTGGAAGGAATACTTTGAGGATCTCCTCAATCCTACTGATACGCCTTCCACAGAGGAAGCAGGGCTTGTGGATGAGGGGGACGACTCGCCTATCACAGGGGCTGAGGTTGCCAAGGTGGTTAAAAATCTCTTTGGTGGCCAGACCCTGGGGGTGGACGAAATTCGCCTTGAGTACCTCAAGGCCCTGGATGTTGTAGGGCTGTCATGGTTGACACGCCTCTGCAACATTGCGTGGAGGTCGGGGGCAGTGCCTTTGGCATGGCAAACCGGGGTGGTGGTTCCTCTCTTTAAAAAAGGGGACCGGAGGGTGTGCTCCAACTTTAGAGGATCACACTCCTCAGCCTCCCTGGGAAGGTCTATGCCAAAGTACTGGAGAGGAAAATCCGGCCACTGGTCGAACCTCGGATTCAGGAGGAGCAATGTCGTTTTTGTCCTGGCCGTGGCACATCGGAGCAGCTCTTTACCCTCTCGAGAATCCTCGAGGGTTCATGGGAGCTTGCCTATCCAGTTTGCATGTGTTTTGTGGACTTGGAGAAGGCATTTGACTGCATCCCTCGTGGTTTTTTGTGGGGGGTGCTTCGGGAGTATGGGGTATCGGGCTTGTTGTTATGAGCTATTCGGTCTCTGTACGACCGTTGTGAGAGTTTGGTTCGCATTGCCAACACTTGGTTGGACTCATTCCCAGTGAGAGTTGGACTCTGCCAGAGCTGCCCTTTGTCACCAATCCTGTTCATAATTTTATTGGACAGGATTTCTAGGCGCAGCCAGGGAATGGAGGGTGTCATGCTTGGTGACCACAGGATCTCATCTCTGTTGTTTGCAGATGATGTTGTCCTGCTGTCTTCATCCAGCAATGACCTACAGTTCTTGCTGGGATGGTTTGCCGCTGAGTGTGAAGCAGCTGGGATGAGAATCAGCACCTCCAAGTCCGAGTCCATGGTCCTCAGCTGGAAAAAGGTGGATTGTCCTCTCCAGGTTGGGGACAAGCTCCTGCCCCAAGTGGAGGAGTTTAGGTATCTTGGGGTCTTATTCACGAGTGAGGGGAGAATGGAGCGAGAGATTGACAGGCGGATCGGAGCAGCATCTGCAGTGATGCGGACGTTGTACTGGTCTGTTGTGGTGAAGAGGGAGCTGAGTTCTAAGGCAAAGCTGTCAATTTACCAGTCAATCTACGTTCCTACTCTCACCTATGGTCACGAGCTTTGGATAATGACCAAAAGAACGAGATTGCAGATACAAGCGGCTGAAATGAGCTTTCTCCATAGGATCACTGGACTCACCTTCAGAGATAGGGTGAGGATCTCAGTCATCCGGGAGAGGCTCAGAGTAGAACCACTGCTCCTCCACATTGAAAGGAGTCAGTTGAGGTGGTATGGGCATCTGATCAGGATGCCTCCTGAATGCCTCCCACTTGAGGTGTTTCAGGCACGTCCCTCTGGGAGGAGACCCCGGGGCAGACCCAGAACTCACTGAAGAGACTATGTCTCCCAGCTGGTCTGGGAATGCCTTGGTATCCTCTCTGAATCCTCTCTGCTCCACCTGGAGCAGGTGGCTGGGGAGAGAGAAGTCTGGGCTTCTCTGCTTGAACTGCTGCCTCCGCGACCTGGACCTCCGGAAAAGCGGTAGAAGATGGATGGTATGGATGGATGGATGGATGGATGGATGGATGGGCAAGCAGGTGATACAGAAGTACTCCTGTACATTAGTTTGTAGGTTATATCTTAACTGTGCCTTTCAGTTAATAGGGAAAATAAAGTTACTCAATCAAAAAATGCACTAATTAAATAGTCTTCTTTTCAGGGAGATACTGAAGGAGATCTCACAAAGCCAACACTTAACCCAGAAGCTTTCTTCAGAACAAAAATAAGGAAAAACACTGTTTATACTTAAAAGGTTTTACTGAGAAATGATGCATTCTTTGTAAGTCTACAAACCAACAGTCCTCTTTTTATCGTGTTTGTCTCAGAGGAAAAAGGATTAGAGCTTTCAAAAACAGGACTTCACAAAACAATGGCAACAGTCATCTTTTCTATGTCATATGTAAAGCATATATGGTTATGTGGTCCCATGTTTTTGTATTTACATACTTTTAGCTTGGTTCCAAGGTTGTCATAGCCAGGAGCAGCACTGGAGTTAAGCTCCAAGTGCTCATAAAATGCTCCTTATGGCGTGCGTCTCGAAAAGCCTCTGACAACTAAGTCCAACTCCTAGCCTGCCCGTGTGGTTTAGTCTCTAAGCCCGGCGGAACTGCTGTTACTAATAGGAGAAGGGGCGAGGGCGGATCTCTGGCGCCTTAAAACCAGATGCTTCGGGTAGATGGTGGCTCGTCAACCTGGGAAGGTAGCCCATCTAGGGGAAGGTAAACCCTGATTTCAAACCTCCGCTGCCTTGCGGCATACCCGGTCACGGGAAAGGCTTCGGGAGTCAACCCTGAGGAAAAATCCGAAGTCGGAGCCCCTAAGGCAGTTCTATGTTGTGCTCAACATTGTTCTGGCAGCTCCTGCAACGGCGCTGGTGCCAAACTATAGCAGCCCTGATGTTCCTTTGGATTCATCAGTGACGTGGAGAGGGGGGACATGCTGCATGGGCAACATCTTGTCCTCCATATCTTCCTGCCCAGGCTTGAATCCTACCAACGCCCAATGCTGGAAGGTAGAACACCGGATCACTGGAGAGGACACTCCAGCTTCGCCTTTGGCGTAGACAAAACACGGGGAATGACAGTTACCGTTTATAAGCCACCGCTCAATTGGCGTAGAGCGCGGTGCCAGGGGTTGTTCCCGACGGTGGGAGGGATCATCGGATCTCACTGGACAGCCTGCCTCAAGCTGGGCAGCCCCCAGCCAATAAGGTGTTGTCCCGCCACAGCTTGCTTTCCTCATTGGGTGCATGGGATGAGGAGAAGTCAGAACAGCAGGCTGAGAACCTTTGCACCAGGCAAGACAATAAAACAAAAGAGACCAACTCTAAAACTGGGAACTTGGAACGTCCGCACTATGATGACAGGACTCGCTGCTAACCTCAAGGACATCAACGACACCAGGAAGACTGCCATCATCAATAATGAGCTGAAGAGACTGGGAGTGGATATCGCCACTCTCCAGGAAACACGGTTGGCTGACGCAGGCACACTGAGAGAGAAGGACTACACATTCTACTGGCAGGGAAAGGGCAGTGACGAACACAGGGAACACGGAGTGGGCTTCGCAGTGAAGAACACCTTGCTGAAGATGGTGGAACCGAGCAGCACTGGCTCTGCACGACTCCTCACCCTCTGCCTGAACACCACTCAAGGCCCAGTCACCCTCGTCAGTGTGTATGCCCCAACACTGACAGCCACACCAGAGGCAAAAGACGAGTTCTACGAGAATCTCGCAACAACTGTCAGGATCATCCCCAACTCTGAACAACTCATTCTCCTTGGAGACTTCAATGCCAGAGTGGGTGCCGACCACGACGCCTGGCCCTCCTGTCTTGGACCTTTTGGCGTGGGCAGAATGAACGACAACGGACAGCGGCTGCTCGAGTTCTGCACATATCACGATCTGTGCATCACAAACTCGTTCTTCAAGACCAAGCCCCAACACAAGGTTTCCTGGCAACATCTGCACTCAAAGCACTGGCACCAGCTGGACTTGATCCTGACCAGGCGCACCTCACTGAAGAACGTGCTAATCACCCGTTCGTTCCAGAGTGCAGATTGCGACACAGACCATTCATTGGTGTGTTGCAAGGTCAAGCTGCAGCTGAAAAAATTCCATCGTGCTAGACAACCTGGAAAGGCACGGATTGACACCAGCAAGATGGCTCAACCAGAACTTGTTGAGCAGTTTGCCTCCACCTTTGAGAAGGAACTTGGTGTACCACAAGAAGGAGAATCTGCAAAGCAGAAGTGGGAAGAGCTGCGAAACACCATCCACCGCACAGCCTTGACTACCTTTGGGAGGAAGACCTCGAAGTCACAGGACTGGTTTGATGCCAAGTTGACCGAGATGACCCCCGTCATTGAAGCCAAGCGCTCAGCACTTGCTGAGTACAAGAAGTACCCTAACGAGAAGAATCTCCAGATTCTCAGGGCTGCGAGAAGCAAAGTTCAGCAGACTGCTTGGCGCTGTGCCAACGAGTACTGGACTCAGCTCAGCCAAGACATTCAAACCGCTGCCATAACAGGGAACATCCGTGGTATGTACGATGGCATCAAGAAAGCACTTGGTCTGGCTCAGAGCAAGACGGCCCCCCTCAAATCCCCCACTGGGGAGATGATCACAGAAAAGAACAAGCAGATGGAGAGATGGGTGGAACACTACTCCGACCTCTACTCCAGACAGAACACCGTGACACCGTCAGCCCTTGATGCCATCGACTGCCTGCCATCCATGGACGAACTTGACGCCGAGCCAACCATCGACGAACTCAGCAAGGCCATTGATAGCTTGGCCGCTGGCAAGGCACCCGGCAACGATGGCATACCCCCCGACCTGATCAAGCACTGCAAGACTGCCCTACTGCTGCCATTGCATGACGTCCTCTGCCAATGTTGGAAGGAAGGTGCCGTACCACAGGACATGAGGGACGCCAAAATCATCACCCTCTACAAAAACAAAGGGGAGAGAAGCGACTGCAACAACTACAGGGGAATCTCCCTCCTCAGCGTTGTTGGCAAAGTCTACGCACGAGTTGTTCTCGTTCGTCTACAGAAGCTTGCCGAACGTGTCTACCCCGAGTCTCAGTGTGGCTTCCGCGCTGAGCGATCGACGGTAGACATCCATCCATCCATCCATCTTCTACCGCTTAATCCTTTTCGGGTCGCGGGGGGGGCTGGAGCCTATCCCAGCATGATATTCTCCATTCGCCAACTCCAGGAGAAATGCAGAGAACAGAACATGCCCCTGTACGTCGCCTTCATCGACCTCACCAAAGCATTCGATCTGGTCAGCAGAGAGGGCCTTTTCAAGATCCTGCCAAAGATAGGATGCCCACCAAAGTTGCAAAGCCTCATTGAATCGTTTCACACCAACATGCAGGGGATAGTGCAGCACGATGGCAACGTCTCAGAGCCATTCAACATACGCAGCAGAGTGAAACAGGGCTGTGTACTTGCGCCAACCCTCTTTGGGATTTTCTTTGCTATGCTCTTGAGGCATGCCTTCAGCACAGCAACAGAGGGAATCTACCTGCACACAAGATCTGACGGCAGGCTTTTCAACCTCGCCCGCCTGAAAGCCAGAACCAAAGTACGCGAGGCTCTAATCAGAGACATGCTGTTTGCAGACGACGCTGCAGTCGCAACCCACACACAGCAGGAGCTTCAGACCCTGATGGACCGCTTCTCCCAGGCATGCAAGGACTTCGGGCTTACCATCAGCTTGAAGAAGACTAACATTTTGGCGCAAGGCACAGAAGTACCACCAACCATCACCATCGACGACTACGAGCTGGAGGTCGTGAATCAGTTCACGTACCTGGGGTCCACGATCAGCAACAACCTCTCCCTTGATACAGAGATCAACAAGAGGATTGGAAAATCAGCCTTCACACTCGCTCGCCTCACCACACGAGTGTGGGAGAATCCCAAACTCTCTGTTAAGACGAAAATGGCAGTGTACAACGCCTGCGTCATCAGCACACTGCTCTATGGGAGTGAAACGTGGACAACATACGCCCGGCAGGAAAAGAGACTGAACTCCTTCCACTTGCGCTGCATTCGCCACATCCTGGACATATCCTGGCAGGACAAAGTGCCCAACACAGAAGTTCTGTCCCGTGCCGGCCTTCCCTCCATGTTCACTCTACTCAGGCAGCGCAGGCTCCGCCGGCTAGGCCACGTTCACCGTATGGAGGATGGCAGAATCCCCAAAGACGTCCTCTACGGAGAACTGGCAACTGGCAGGAGAGACGTTGGCCGCTCACAGCTGCGCTTTAGAGACGTCTGCAAGAGAGACATGAAGGCCCTGGAGATCAACACAGACCGCTGGGAGGACCTTGCAACGGACCGCTCCAAATGGAGAGGCACCCTGACCAGACAGCTCAAGGCGGGTGAAGAGAGACTGACTGCTGCAGCAGATGAAAAAAGGACCCGCAGGAAGAACCGTCACAGACCCAGCAGCACGGAGACCACCCACAAGTGCGACCTGTGTGACAGGGACTGCCATTCGCGCATCGGCCTGTTCAGCCACAGGCGGTGCTGTTCCAGCAGAGTAGACGTTTAGGATTCTCTTCCATGGTCATCATAGACCGACGGAGGCCGACGACGACGACTTTTAGCTTGGATAGTATTTTACATTTGGCTTCATACAAAAACTATGCAAACTAACAAATTTATACGTCAAACAGGTTCATTTTGTCTTCTTTCAATTATTTTTCCTTTTTTTTTTTTTTTCCTTTGAAAGACAAAAGTAAAATAGAAAGATGTCTTTACCTTCTTTACATGTTTCAACTGCACTGCAGCCTTCATCAGAAGCTGCAGCCTTCATCAGAAGCTGCAGCCTTCTGATGAAGGCTGCAGTGCAGTTGAAACATGTAAAGAAGGTAAAGACATCTTTCTATTTTACTTTTGTCTTTCAAAGGAAAAAAAAAAAAAAAAAAAGGAAAAATAACAAATTTATAATAATAATGGATTAGATTTATATGGCACTTTACATGTCAAGTAACATCTCAAAGCGCTTACAGTGACTCCATTATTCATTCGATCCAGATAGACAGTGATAGTGGTAAGCTACTGCTGTAGCCACAGCTGCCCTGGGGCAGACTGACAGAAATGTGGCTGCCAATATGCGCCAACGGCCTTTCCAACCACTGCTGGTAGGATGGCTGGGGAGAGCGGGATTCGAACCACCAACCCTCTGGTTATTGGATGACCTGCTCTACCTCCTGAGCCATTGCTGTGATGTACATTCAATTTCAGAGAACTTGTGGCATTTACCAGTCTTCTAGTATTTCAAAATTTTGTACAGGCACTAACAAAATTGACTAAGTTGCTGAGAAAAGCTGTAAGAGTTATGTGAAAATAGTTTGCTGTTATTCTAACTTTAATTTTCAGTAAATGACTCTATGGCAGGGGTGTCAAAGTTATGGCCCATGGGCCAAAACTGGCCCACCAGAGAGTCCAAACTGACCCACAAGATGAATTTCCAAAGTGTGAAAATTAAAAAAAAAAAAAAGAATACACAAGCAGCAGTTTTTCAATAAAGTAACTGCTATTCCCAATTTGTCCATTTGGGGTTACATAAGAGTAGCAGACACAAAAGTGATCCCAACTTACAGACTCTACTTGCAGTCTGTTATCCATTCTCCACCATAACAGATTGCTAAAAATATGCAATGTCTTTTTGTATCAATGCTAGATCCAGCACACACTGAAATGCCATGGTATTTACTGTATTTAATAACTGCTCTGTTCTGGTTCCAAGGTTGTCATAACCAGGAGTGGTGCTGGGGATAAGCTCCCAGCACTCAAAAAATGCTCCTTATGGCGTGCGTCTCAAATAGCCTCTGACAACCAAGTCCAACTCCTGGCGTGCTCGTGTGTCTTAGCTTCTAAGCCCAGCGGAACTGCTTCTACTGACAGGAGAAGGGGTGAAGGTGAGTTCTGGCACCTTCAAACTAGATGCTTCAGGTAGATGGGGCTCAACAACCTGGGAGGGTAGTCCATCTAGGGGAAGGAAAACCCTGATTTCAAACCTCTGCTGCCTTGCGGCATACCCAGTCACGGGAAAGGCTTCGGGAGTCAATCCTGAGGTAAAATCCGGAGTCGGAGCCCCTAAGGGAGTCCCTCATTTATTTAAACACCATTCTGGCAGCTCCTGTGATGGTGCTGGTGCCAAACTGTAACAGCCTTGCTGTTCCTTTGGATCCATCAGTGACGTGGAGATGGGGGACATGCTACATGGGCAACAGCCTTTCCTCCATATCACATTGCCCAGGCTAGCATCCAGCAACACTCACCAACACAAACTCACACCCTACACCCTGGAGAGGTCACTCCAGCTTCACTTGCAGCGTCGACACAACACGGGGAACAACAGTTACTGGTTATACAGTAAGTCATTGCTCGATTGGTGTATAGCTTGGCGCCAGGGGTTGTTCCCAACAGTGGGAGGGATCCTTGGATCTCACTGGACTACTACCACCCACCTCAAGCTGGGCAGCCCCTAGCCAGTAAGGTGTTGTCCTGCCACAGTCTGCCATCCTCATTGGGTGTATGGGGATTAGGAAACATCCAAACAGCAGACTGCAATCGTCACACCAGGAAACAAAACAAAACAATGAATGAAACCAGCTTTAAAACTGTGATGTTGGAACATTTGGACAATGATGACCGACTGGTCTTTCTGAAAACCTTCAGGACATCAGTGACTCCAGGAAAACAGCTGTCATAAATGACGAGCTGAGAAGGCTACATGTGGACATTGCCACACTTCAGGAAACACACCTTGCTGACTCAGGCACGTTGAAGGAGACGGACTACACATTCTACTGGCAGGAGAAAGGCTCTGACGAGCCAAGGAAGCATGGAGATGGCTTTGCAGTGAGGAACAACCTGCTGAATATGGTAGAGCCAAGCAGCAACAGCACGGAGCGTCTATCTGCCAAAAAATGACTTGATTTGGTTCTTCAAGGTTGAATTGTGAAGATTATAATAAAACATGTTCTATCCAACTTGTGAATAGTCTCAAAGGGCTGTTATAGCTCATAAATATGTTATTTCACCTGCCAAAAAATGATTAAGGGTATTAATCTGGATTGAAATTCCAGAAATCCAATCATAACCAGTTTATTCGTGTGCATGTAAACATGGTCAGTGGTCATGTTTACATGTACACTAATAAACTGGTTATGATTGGATTTCTGCAGTTATCTGATTATTCAAGTGGCCATATATACAAAATAATCCGATAAAGGCCATGTAACTGGGGTCATTAACTCAAGTGGTTTACCTTCCAATAATCTGTTTATTCAGTGCATGTAAACATGAGAAAACTGATTATTGGCATTATCAGTTTATTGCCAGTAATCAGTTTATTGTGACCATGTAATCGGGATCATTATTCAAAATACAAACAAGTTCCATGACTAAACAGTAGATGGCAGCAATACAATATGCGGTTCCTTAAATGGCATTTGTTTTTATCATGATCAAGATAATGTTCGTTAGCAACTTCCTTTCAAAACAGAGCAGAAAAGAAAAAAAAAATTCAGGGTGTTCATACTTTGATGAAGATTTATCATTCAGGTTGTTCATGTTTTGTAAAAGATCAATGGTTCGATCAGCATCAACATGTACTTGTACTTCTTTGTGCTAAAATAAACAATTAAATTTGGAGCTGCCATAAGGTTGCATTGCTATTATTTTACTGGCCCAGCCAACTTGACATTAAATCCGGCGGTATGTGGGCCCCATGCTAAAATGAGTTTGACACCCCTGCTCTATGGGCTTTATTTCAGCGTCCCAGTCTGTTGTCAAATTGCATTTATGGCATGTCCAAGTCTATTTTTCTATTACAGCAATGAATTTTGCGGCAGGCAGAAAGTGGGAAGAGGCTGTCCTACTGCTCCAGTTATTCAGAGGTATCTTTTGGACATAATATGAAATAAACCAATCACTGCCTTTGTCATCATTCCCTTTAATAAATAGGAGTGCGAGATCCAAAGCAAGATTCTGATATGACAGCATTTAAATGTGAGGACAAATCCATTATGTGCTGAGAACATGCTTGTTCACAAAGGTGAAATGCTTTTAAGAGCGGTTAAAACCAAACAGCTTAAAAGGAGCTTTTTAAACCTCCTTGTCCACAGCCCTGGTCACACTGGGGAGATGTAATCATAATTATACACAGATGAGAGTACAATTCAGGGGTTATGCCAGTCTTTGTCCATGATTTTGACAGACAGAGTTGTTAAAATTCCTTCAGTTCACCGGACACCTACAGCGCTGTACTCCTCTATGAAACTGCAGAAAACTGACCGTTTCTCCTGCAGCTCCTGGGCCTGAGGTCCATTAATGTTCCCTGCTCTGCTGAATGCAAAATTGCTGCATTTTAACTTAAAAGAAAAACAGGGGCCCGCATTCTGATCACTTAAGGAGATGATATACAAATGAATGATGGAGCCTGTCCAACTGTCTTTGGGTGAGAGGCAGGGCACACCCTGGACAGATTGGAAATGAACGAATGAATGATCAAAAGATTAAGGCATTATCACAGAATTTTATAAAATCAGTCCATCAAAATAAGACACAGAAATTCTAGCCATGGTGTAGTAACAGGCATACGTATGCATTCATGCCATCTAAATGAGCTGCTGAAGTAGTGGTTGATAATCCCATGTTGACTTCAGACCTGCTCTCAGATAATCAAAGATGCATAGACAGAGAATGCACCATATTACCAACGAGCTGTAACATTGTACTGAGCCTCTCACACTTTAAATCAGTCCCATCCTGCAAGCAGTTAATTCCTAATTAGGTGACAAGGGCACACAGCAGAAAACCAGACAATGTAGTGACAGAAACTAATGAAAGCACTCGTGCAAGGTGCAAAGCAAGGGGCAAAAGCACGTTTTAGACTGCTGAAATAGAGCCCCATTTTTCATTTGTGAGTAAAAACCCTATAAACTAATAAATAGTTGACGTGATATTACACTTTTATTCACATTATAATTCTAAGTGTATTTTTATGGTATCCTAATCAGTTTAATCAGATAGCAATGCCACTGTGTAATGAACATGGAAGTAGTAGGGCTTCAGTTAAGCAAACATTCAATTCTCAAGAACTCATGTTTACTTAAACACAAGTGAATATCATCATTTTTACACAATTTTGTAGGACATGCGTACGAGCGTGTTTGATGAATTTGGAGTAGCTCATGCATACTAACACGGCTTACTAACATATTCTTGCATGAGGCCCATTAGTATTAAATCTTGCTATGATGCACTATAATCTAGTGAAAAATGAAAGTTCCTGAATACACTTTTGGGTGCTACTCAAAAACATCTTCAGGGGATACCATAGGATGCTAAACTATGCTATGACTGGGTTCACAAACAACAAAACAAAAACTGGCTGTACTGTAAGACATTAGCTCAGTTATAGTGCTAGGTGTTTGTCGTTTTAAATATCAAGTGCTCTGCATCTCCTGTAAACTATATAAATAAAGACAATACTGTCTGTTTGATTTCTTATTCAAATGTGTTTCATCTGAAATCTAGCAAATGTAAAATGAGGTATATTGTCATGGTGTTTGCTAAATACTTAGTGGCAGCTATATTACCGGTGAGGCAGCAAATGTTCTATAGCTGACAGCCAGAATGCCATCCGACCATTCATGGAGATGGGGTCAAACTGCCCGTACAGCTGGCCCATAGTAATGGATTTAGGGTTGATAACTGTGATCTGTACTTGGTTCTCATCCATCAGTCAATAATACAACAACTAAAAACATATAAAACACACTGAAGACATGTACCGTATAAAAAGGGATTTTCAAAGCTAAAAAATGCACCATTTGCCCAGACAAATAAAGAATCAACAAGATAAATAAGACAGGAATACCAAAATTATGCACACACAAATACATGCAGTTTCTGCTCATTACAGCTTAGTCATAAACAAAAAACCTCATTAGTGTGACAAACCACTCAAATGACCAAATTTTCTTTACCATGGGTCATAAATTTCTTAGAAAATGGCTGTCTGTTTGACAGAACCACTGCTAACTGAGGAAGGGAAGCAAAAACTGCATCAAATAGCTGTTCAGACAGGATGTCAGTTTGAGTTAAAAACTGCCGAGGGAAAAAAAACAACAAAAAAGCAAAGAGAGGGGAGTGGGGTTCGATGTGATCAGTGGATGTGCAGTGACAAGGATGACGATGATAAATGTGGCGTCCCCAGCGCGCTCCATCAGCAGGCCTTCATCTGTCTCCTTGGTGGGATGCCTCTCAGCTCTCTCAGCCATGTAAATACAACAAGTCAGATCTGGTCCTTTCTGTGAGATCGATAACTACTAAACAAAGACTACAGCCCTGACAAAGTGGATGGATGTGTTTACTTGGTCCAAACATGCAGCTCAGATAAGCCTTGGATATTAACTGTAACACATATTTTAAGTGACACACAGGTTTAGAAGGTTATTTATTTACTTACCTATTTACATACAAAGGTTTTGTGCCAAACACTGGGAATATTCTAATAAGAAAGGGAAACTGAAATACTAGCACTTCAGTTTTTAATTTCTAAATCCTTTTTGTCAGGAAAATAAAAAAACACACACACACACACACACACACAGAGGCTCTTACCTCTTCTCAAACAAATGATTAACATTTCAATGGGTATCATACCTTTTCACAGACATCATGAAGGGCTGCAGCCAGCACCCGATAGGCTCTGGTCTTTCCTCCAAAGGGTTCACCCACCAGCATAAATCCATGCCTCACTATCATCTCAAAGATTTGCAGGATTTTCTCTGCAAAGAATTCAGTCTTTTGAAGGTTCATGCGTTTGCAGCTTTCCTCAATGTCCCCCAGCAAAATCTGATTTTGGGAGCTGGACCCCTGGGAAAAGGTCAGAGGTGATACCCTAAAAAAGTAAAGTAAGTAAGCAAAATAGATGGGAATCGGTTATGGAGGAATAATTGTTGGCAGGTGTGTATATACGTACCAACAGCAACATATAATGGAAAGACAGTATATGTGTAAAGTGAACATGAACAAAAAATTACTCTAAACTTACAACAAGAAACTGTATATACAGTGGGGAAAATAAGTATTGAACACATCAAAATTTTTCTCATTAAACATATTTCTGATGGAGCCATTGACCTGAGATTTTCACCAGATATCAGTAACAACCCGAAGAAGAAGCAAGCTTTTATTGTCATTCAATCCATACAGCCTAATCATGTACCGTAGAACGAAATTACGTTTCTCCTATCTACAATGTTAATCACATCTAGAATCAGAGGTGTCGCTGCCATGCAAGGCGCCGCCACAAACAACTTTTCTTTCCTCGTTCAGATAGATAGATAGATAGATAGATAGATAGATAGATAGATAGATAGACTTTATTGATCCCAAACTGGGAAATTACAGTGTAACGGCAGCGTGACAGTAGACAACCAAACAACAGAAACACACACATGACAGACAAAGGGATTACCCATGGAAAGTAAAACTAACACCACTATAAAACCAATATACTGTACATCATAGCTTAATAAATGATGACCCGTATAAGCACATGAATCATCCCATTGCACAAAGAAGGACTATCAGGAGCAGAGTGAAATGTGAGGTACCAGTTAGTCTGTAAGGTGCAGTGTGTCAGCATTATTATGACCAGAATACAACATCATAGTGAGTTATTGTACAGTGAAATTGCATGTGGCAGGAAAGATTTCCTGGACCTGGCCGTTCGACAGCGAAGCTGTAGTAGTCTACTGGAGAAAGTGCTTCGCTGTCTGTCTAGTGTGTGGTGGAGGGGGTGATGAGGACTGTCCATGATGGATCGCAGTTTATTTAGTGTTCTCCACTCCACCACTGTCTCAAAGGTCTCCGGTCTGAGACCAATCACAGAGCCAGCTCTCTTGATAATCTTGTCAAGTCTGTTGGTGTCTCTGGCCCTGATACTGATACCCTAACAGACAGCAGCAAAGAAGATGGCGCTGGCGACAGCGGTCTGGTAGAAAAGCTCCAGCATCCTGCTGCACACATTGAAGGATCTCAGCTTCCTCAGGAAGTAGAGTCTGCTCATCCCCTTCTTGTGCACAGCATCGGTGTTGGATCTCCAGTCCAACCCACTGCTGATCCTGACACCCAGATATTTGTAGTCCTCAACCACTCCAACATCCCCCCCCCCACTAATCTGCAGTGGCTGAGAAGGTGTCTTCCTCTTCCTGAAGTCAATCACCATCTCTCTGGTCTTGCTGACATTCAACCTCAGGTGATTGTGCTCCGTCCACTCCACAAATCTGTCTACCAGTGCCCTGTACTCCCCCTCCTTTCCTCCTCTTATACACCCCACAACAGCTGAGTTGTCAGAGAATTTCTGCAGGTGGCATGACTCTGTGTTGTACTGAAAGTCAGTGGTGTATAAGGTAAAGAGAAAAGGAGAGAGCACAGTCCCCTGTGGAGCTCCCGTATCACTAGCCACCACTCCAGACAAGACATTGCCCAGCCGGACAAACTGTGGTCTGCCTGTCAGGTAGTCGGTAATCCAGGAGATCACAGAGCTGTCAACCCCCATCACCCACAGTTTCTCACCCAGCAGCAGTGGCTGGATGGTGCTAAAGGCACTGGAGAAATAAAAAAAAAGTGATTCTCACAGTATGTCCTCCACCATCCAGGTGCAGATGAGCACGTTGCAGCAGGTAGATGACAGCATCTTCAACTCCTAAATTTATTTAGCGAATGCAAAGTCCTTAAGCCAAGCAGTTGCCTCCTGGTTTGCTGTATGGAGGGTGTGTAATCCTCCTTCCAGTCTTTGGAGCGGGCAAGCCTCTATGATGTGTTCCATTGTTTGCTCCTCTCCACATGCGCACAGTGGGCTAGGGCTACTGCCCCATCTGTGAAGGCTGGCCAAGCAGGGGCCATGTCCAGTCCTGAAGCGATTGAGTGTAGACCACTGTCTCCTTGGGAGGTTGGTGCCCGGGACCTGTTGGTTGGGGTTTATCACCAGCTGTTTGTTTGGGACCTCCTTGGTCTCCCATTCCTCTTGCCAAGCTGTCTGGATGGTAAAGTCAGCTGGGGGAGGGTTTTTCCAAATCGGCCGTCTGGATGAAAGTCGGGCAGTGGGTGGGGTGTAGATATCTGCATGGATTGGTAAGTGAGGAGAATCTTTAACTTTTTGGAGCATCCTTTGAGTTAATGCTGCTCGCCGGATGTGTGGAGGGGCTATGTTTGACAGTACAGAGAGCCAGGGGAGTGGTGTTGAGCGGATTGTTCCAGTTATAGTTCTCATGGTTGAGTTGAGCTGGGTGTCTACATGGTGTGTGTAAGATGACCTGGACCAGACAGGGGCACAATATTCTGCTACAGAGTATGAAAGGGCCAGTGCTGAGGTGCGCAGGGTGGAGACTGCCGCCCCCCATTTTGCACCAGCGAGCTTGCACAGCAGGTTGTTTCGTACCTTCACCTTAGCAGCCGTCCCCTTTAGATGTTCCTTGAAGGATAAGGTCCTATCAAGGGTCACTCCAAGATAAGTTGGATTTGGGGCATGCTTAAGCTTGAGTCCGCTCAGGTGGATGTTTAGTTCTCTGGCAGCTTTTGCATTGTGGAGATGGAATACACTGGAGACGGTTTTTGCTGGGCTTGGTTTTAGGCGCCAGATTTTGCAGAACTGGTCCAGTTTGGCAAGATCTTCCGTGAGCACCCGTTCCAGTGGTTCAAATTCTGGTGCTTGGAATGCCAAACTGATGTCGTCTGCATAGATGAATTTGCGGGATTTTGTAGTAGGCAGGTCGTTTATGTAGAGGTTGAACAGAGTTGGAGCTAGAATTGAGCCTTGTGGGAGTCTGTTTTTCTGCATTCTCCATGCACTTGTGTTCTGACTGAGGTGGACTCTGAACCTTCGGTTAGTCAGCAGGGTTTTTATAATTGCTGTTGCCCAAGCAGGGATCGCCTTTATAAGTTTCAGGAGGAGGCCTTTGTTCCAGACCGTATCATAGGCGGCTGTAAGATCGAGAAACACAGCCCCTGTCTTCAGTCTGCTCTCGAAGCCATTTTCGATGAAGGTGGTTAGGGCCAGTACTTGTTCTCCTGTACTGCGGTCCTTGTGGAAACCTGCTTGATCCACACTTAGAATATCCTCTATTTCTGGGGAAATGCGTTGCAGTATTAGGCGCTCCATGATTTTGTAAGGAACAATGAGTAGGGAGATTGGGCGGTAGCTTGCTGGTAGTTTGTGGTCTTTGCAAGGTTTTGGGATGGCAATGACCTTTGCTGTCCACCATTTCTTTGGGATCGAGTTTGTTTGTGTGATCCTTGTGTAGAATTGTGTCAACCAGGTTAGGGCTCGGGGGCCAAGATATTTCATGAATACTGGGAAGATGTTATCGTATCCTGCTGCCTTTCCACATTTCAGGCCCTGTAGGACTTTCTCCAGTTCAGCAGCCTGGAAGGGTTCAGGGTTCGTTTCCTCTTCAGGCATTTTTTGGTGTTTTTTTAGCTCAGTTGTAACTGCTCTTCTGGTGTCTTTGTCTTGGGGTGCTTTGGCGATAGTCAGTAGGTGGGATGCAACTTGGTTGGGTGTGACGGATGCTCGGCTTTGGCTAGGGGGCTTCTGTGCAGCTCCTAGGCGACGGATGAGGCTCCAACATTTCCTGCTAGAGTGGGTAAAGCTCCAGTCAGCAACTGTCTCCTCCCATTTCTTTCGCCGGGCTGTATTTAGCGATTCAATGAGATGGTCTGCTATCTCTGGGTCCCCTGATGTTTGATAGGATTGTAGGAGGGCAGCACTTTCTCCGTCCAAACATGGGACATAGAGGGGTCGGTAGCCTCGTGGGATTGCAGTATGGGCAGCCTTGAAGATTGCGCTGCAGAAGCGGTTGTATGCTTCATCTACAGTGATGGTGTAGAGTGGGATAGTAACAACGCTCCAGTCCAGAGTTTCACTGAATTTCTTCCAGTTGGCTTTGCGGAAGTTCCAGCGCATCTTCCTTGGGCTGTATATGACTGGAAGTTGTAGGCCAATGTGTACAAGCAGGGGCCGGTGTTGGCTGTGTGGAAAATCATCAAGAATGAGGATCTGTGTAGGATATGGCTCCCCATTCAAAGAGCTGGCCCAACACAGGTCAGGAGAATAGTCCTTCTTCCACCTAGCAGAGTGGAAGGTTCCTCTTTGTTTGGGGTCGTATATCAAAGCGAGGTCATTTCTGGATGCCCAGTCTGAAAGTGCCTCCCCATCACTGTCCACTGCTGGGTACCCCCAGTCAGGGTGATGGCTGTTAAAGTCCCCCACATAGATGGCAGGGTGGGGTAGGGTGGGTAAGACCTGCAGATCCCAGTTGGCATTAGGGGGCTTGTACACATTGACAATATGGAAGCCACCAATGATTATGGTGTCTGAGAAATGTGTTGTTATCAGGTGATTTGCTTCAACTATGTCAGAACGCACATAGGTGGCACGTCCATGTTTAGCATGTAGAACATAGCACAGGAGGTCAAAGCCTTTGATGGTGAAGCGGCCAGCTTCCTCTGTGCCAATATGAGTCTCTTGGAGGCAGATTACATCAATCGAATGTTGGAATGCGAGGACTTCGATAAGGCTTCGTTTGGCTGCAGATAGGCCTTCAACGTTTAGTTGTAATATGCGAAGGGCAGATCCTACCACAAAGTGCTCTTGGGGCTGTTTGCTTTCGGCTTTAGGACTGTGACTAGGATTCTTCTTTGACTTGGCACAGAGGCGTCGTCTCTTCGAATTTAGTCTGCTGGTAGGATCATTAGCTTCCCCAGGCAAGCCCGGGTACTGGCGGAGGGCGCGACGAGAACGCTGATCCATTGCCCCCACTCCTAAATGGGGCTGATATGCAAATTGCAGAGGGTCCAGCCACGTCTTCATCTGCAGCCTCACGTGGGCTAAGACCAGTCTCTCCAGGACCTTCATCACATGAGATGTGAGGGCAACTGGTTGATAGTTGTTCAGGTCCGATGGAGATGACTTCTTGGGGACAGGAACCAGGCAGGATGTCTTCCACAGCACCGGTACTCTCTCCAGACTCAGGCTCAGGTTGTACAGGTGTTTCAGTACCGGAGCTAGTTGGTTGGCACAGGTCCTCAGGGTCCTGGCAGAGATGCCATCAGGGCCCGCCGTCTTCCGCTGACGGAGTCTCTCCAGCTGTTTCTCCACCTGGTCTGTAGTCACTGTGAAGTGAGGGAGGGTGCTGGTGCCCCCTGAGGAGGAGGGGAGGGGATAGAGAGAGGTATGCTGAGCACCAAGCTAGAAGGCAGGAAGTACTATTTTTATATGGTCTTTGGTATGGCCCGGCTGGGGCTTGAACCCACGGCCTCCCGGCTGCTGGGTGGATGCTCTATCAACTAGGCCACCACTCCAGTCATTGGTCGATGGTCAATTCATACATACAAAGAAATCAAGGCAACTGTGTTTACAAAACAAATTATATTTAATAAAGTGGAATGACACAGGGAATAAGTATTGAACACATGAAGAAAAAGAGGTGCAAAAAGCCATAGAAAGCCAAGAACAGAGTTGAAATCCATCAGAATTTAGGAAGCCATCCCATTCTCCATTAGTGCAAATTAATTTCAGCTGGTTAAGTCCTGACTGATAGCCTTTAAAAAGGTCTGTGAATATTAGACTGTCACACCACAAAGAACTCGTGATGGGCAGAAGCAAAGAGCTCTCTCTAGACCTTCACAACCTTATTGTTGCAAACCATAATGACGGCCTTGGTTACAGGTGCATTTCTAAACTGCTGAATGTTTTGTTCTGCTGAATGCTCCAGAAAGACCTGGAGTTAGCAGGTACTGCTGTTTCAAAGAAAACAACAAGTAATGCACTCAACTGACATGGGTTCTATGCCCACTCATCTTGCAAGACTCCATTGCTGAAGAAAAAGCATGTAGAAGCTCATTTAAAGTTTGCTGCACAATATTTGGGCAAGCCAGCAAAATACTGGGAGAATATAGTCTGGTCAGATGAGACAAAAATAGAACTTTTTGGATGCCACAATACACAGCGTGTTTAATAGAGAAATGGCACTGCACATCAGCCCCAAAACAAC
Organism: Pholidichthys leucotaenia; assembly: GCA_020510985.1. Lineage (NCBI taxonomy): Eukaryota > Metazoa > Chordata > Actinopteri > Cichliformes > Pholidichthyidae > Pholidichthys > Pholidichthys leucotaenia. The sequence continues at coordinate 155,178,361 of CM035841.1, forward strand.
ATACCAACAGTGAAGTGTGGGGGTGTTTTTCAGCACATGGTACAGGCAGACTTCATATAATTGAAGGAAAGATGAATGGACAAATGTACAGAGACATCCTTGATAAGAACCTGTTGCCATCTGCCAAGATGCTGAAGATGAAATGAGGGTGGACATTTCAGCAAGGCAATGATCTCAAACACACAGCCAAGGAAACTCTCAACTGGCTGCAGAGAAGGAAAATAAAGCTGCTGGAATGGCCCAGTCAGTCACCTGACGTGAATCCAATTGAAAATCTATGTAACGAACTGAAGATCAGAGTACATAGAAGACACCCACGGAATCTTCAAGATTTGAAGACAGTTTGTGTGGAAGAATGGGCTAAAATCACTCCTGAGCAATGCCTGCACCTAGTTTCTCAATACAGGAGGCATCTGGAAGCTGTTAATACTAACAAAGGCTTTTCTACTAAATATTAAATGAATTTCACCAAGTGTGTTCAATACTTATTCCCTGTGTCATTCCATTTTATTAAATATAACTTGTTTTGTGAACACAGTTGCCTTGATTTCTTTGTATGTATGGATTACTTGGGTTGTTACTGATATCTGGTGAAAATCTCAGGTCAATGGCTCCATCAGAAATATGTTTAATGAGAAAAATGTTGACATGTTCAATACTTATTTTCTCTGATGTACACATTTTTTTTGGCAATCCATTCAAAATTCAGACTAAATTTTTTTCTTGTGCATTGTTGGTTCATATGAAGTGAAGTGAATTAACCTGAAATGACATCAGTTGATGTGAACTGCTCCATTTATCAAGACAATACAAACTCCAAACACCTCAAATAGCTTCAGATCATGAGCCAGGAACTTGGGCAGATTGACATCAATAATGGATCTCAACAACAAGATCTCTTCATTTTCCTCTGGAAAAGCAAGCTTCAGTAAAATAAACCCGCCACCAAGGAGAACAGAGAAGGGGAAAAAAGTGAAAGGAGAGGGTGAGTAGGAAGCCAGAGAGAGAGTGACACAAAGGTGGGAATACAAGCAGAAGGTGAATACAAAACAACTGAAAAAGAGTAAAACTCTCTGAGCCACTGGAGGATAACAGGGAGAGGAATAAAAAGCTGTTGCTAGGCAACTAAATATGCACCACCATATGAAAAGTAATTTCTCTAAATACCATCAAGGTAAACTCGGGCTAAGTATATTCAAAATAAGAGAAGCATTGGGTCGCCAAACTCGTCTCTGTTCTTCCACTCAATACAGCATTCTTTCATTGTTCAAGTTTTAATTGAAGATTTTACTGGTATGGATAAATAATGAAACTTAACTCTTGTGGTTTATATATGTATGAAGTACCTAAGAAATATAAGCTTTTACCCTAAGCTGACTTAGTTTCATTCTTTTGTTGTCAAAAATACAACTACATCTTGCTTTAAGGATAAAGAAATTCTTTACTCTCAGCTGCTGTATGTGGATATTTGCCTTTTAACTTCCTCAGCCCTGTTTTTGCCAAGACTAGAGATACAGCATATTTCACTCCGATTAGGCTGCCTATTGGTATTTTTATTTCACCAAGCACAGTGTTTGCTCAGGAAGTAAATGTCAGCCTTAATGTCTCACATTCAGGAAATTGCCTGTTGTGAAAGTTAACATACAAATGCATACTGTGTGTGATTTGAAAACACTAAGGGTGCACTCACTGAGACTGTGTGGGAATAAAGACAAAAAAAAAATAGGTGAATATAATGAGCCTAAATGCTGTATTCCAGCCCTTTGCCTGCTTCATTTTGACAGATGCCACAACCCATCCTGGATCTTAGAATTCCTGCTTTTCCCCTGGTGCACAAAGTCCAGTTTCCACAAAAATGCATACAAACTGTAAATTACCCAGAGTCAGACAGCTATGTAAGTTTGGCACATGTTGGAACCCAAATTTAGGGGGGACTTTTTATTATTATTATTTTGAGCCAAGAAAGATTTCCCTTATACCACAGTGAATTTATTTAGATGTACCTTAAGGTTTCCAACAGCAGTTAGCACAGACTTGACAGCTCTCATCCCATAGTCGTAGTGATGCTGTGAGGATAGCTGCTCCAAACAAAGACGGTAAGCGGCCGCGATTTTCACCGATTGAAACTGTAGACAAGCAATCTATCAATCTAGATTCTGATCATGTGTAAGAGAAAAATGATTAGAGGAACATTTAAATTAATGAAAGAACCTCAGTGAGGAAGTTCACATACCCCATGCATCTGCATATCAGGGGACTCTAATTAGAACTGCAATCAACATAGAATGGAGTGGGAAAAAAAGAAGTCCCCCTCCCCAAAAATGGAACCCTTCATTTGATTCAAAGCTTATTTATAAAAAGGAAGTCAGTCTGATCAGAAATGTAGAAGGTATTCTGGTGACAACATAAAATGGACTGAAAAAGTACAAGCCACCCTCTCCAAAAAAGGACCATCTCATTAGATTTATCTGTAAATCAAACTAATTCAAAGTATTGATGAGTTAAAGCTTCTGTACAGATTTGAAGTCAATCCGATGAGAAATGCAGAAACTATAGTGACGACAACATAAAAGGACCCCTACCCCCTAAAAATGGAACCCCTCACTAGATGAATCTCATAATCGAACTTGTCCAAGGTATTGATGAGTTAAAACTTCTGTATAAATTTGAAGTCTATCCAGTCAGAAATGTAGACACCAGAGTGGCAACAACATGAAATGTCAAACCAACAGACAGAGGGATGGGTGGACAGGTCAAAAACATTATACCCTTTGTAACTTTGTTGTGTGGCGTATAGGAATGCCATAAACTGAAACTCTACCTTAAGGTTATCTGGTAGTTCAGAACGCCCAGCATCGCCAAGATTCAGAGTGATAAACACAGCACAAGAGGAGTCCAGCTTGAGCTCTGTGCCTTCAAACATCAACACCTCAGTATGGACCAGCAGTTCCTGTGGATGCAGACACAGTTAGAGGTAGAAAACAGCTGCTTTATGGGTTTGCACAATTTGATTCAGATGAGTCAAACTGAGTATTAAATAGAATTTTCTGCTTTTTTTTATTGTATTCTTGTTGTATACAGTTACTGTAATTGATGCCTACATCAAACAAAAGTCTCCATGTTCAATATTTTTCTCTTTGATCTGCCTGATGACAATAACAGTGGAGATTCTTTAACATGGGTGATCTGAGTTACACAGATCCAGCTGTGAGCACACCAGCACCAACATGGTGCAGCCCAATTTATAGGTTTGTGAGGAACTGTTAAGAAAAGAACGTTGGTTTTGTTTCAGAGCAATACTCTATGTGAATCCACAAATAATAAGAGAATGGAGCAAAGTCCATTTTATGTTACATACTGATTTTTTTTGATTTACTCAAATCATGTTAACTGTGATTTAATTAATCCTTTAATCACATGTTTAAATGAAAAGGAAAAGCTCAAGGTCTAAACACAAGTGGGAAAAAGCAACTTAGCAGCAGTTCATTAGCATCTTTGAAACTTCTGGATGATGCAAACTCTCCATTTGGCTCTAGCATCCTGTAACACTACTCATTCATGTCAGTGGCACAAATAGCACTACTGTGCTGCAGTGACCAGATCTGTGCTTGAAGTTCTGCTGATTGGCCAAAACAAATTATCCAATCTCAATGCTGAACTTCTTTATTGTTCAAAACCTACTTATTTTTGTGGTGAAACTTGGACAGATTTGTTTCTCTTACGTATATTTCGAGCTTATTTAAAGATCAAAGAGTGAAAAAAACTGCAAACCTCTTTGTATTGTGAGAATCTGTTGAGCCACCACAGAGAGCACCTCCAGGTCAATGCGGTTAAACTCATCAACGCAGGCCCAAGCTCCACAGGACAAAAGGCCCTGGAAACAAGCATTTAAACACAAACACAGAAACACACAACCACATCAACAGTCACAGAAATCCTTCAGGGCGTCTACAGTTATAAGCAAACAAAAATGGAAATGAAAATACATACAGCATGAGATCACTTTCTACACACTGTGGACCCAGTTAAATAAGGTCAGAAATAGAGCATACTAAATTGTGTGAACTTTCTTGAAAATTTCATGTAACCCTAGAAGGTATTTCAGATGTGATGTTCTATTAATCAATCAATCAATCAAACTTTATTTGTATAGCACTTTTCAAACATTGGATGCTGCACAAAGTGCTATACATAGATAAAAACAGTGGACAAAATTAGTTACATATATTTACACGATACATCCCACCACTTCCAATCCCCCCCCCCATACACACACCCACAAAACACACACACACATGCACCACTCCCTACTTTTCTCACACACATATAAAATAAGAGAGCTATAGCTCGGCACTGAGGCACCATGCAAAAGGAGCAACCATCCTGTGGAGCCCCCTATGCCGGGAGACCACACAGCCCATAACCACAGGTCGTGCCGCAGAAGCCACCCCAACCAGGACAGGTCGGGGCCCACACCACAGCTGTAAGGCAATGGCATAAAGCCCCCACCCACCCAAGCCAGAGTGACCCACGAGACCAACACCCCTGCAGATGGGCCAAGCAGCATCCGGCACAAGGGGCTCCACTGAGGAAACACTGGAGCTAAAAACGCATTAACTACAAGATGAAACTAAGAACACATAAAACAAAGGGAACTAAAAACCCATACTTGCAAACTGAGATAAGACACATCAAAATAAAAAGAGATGAGAAACTCTAAAAACAAATTGGAGCTAAGACAAACATAAAACAATGGAACATAAATGACTACTTCAATAATAAACAGGTTTGTTAAAGGCCAAATTAAAAAGGTGGGTCTTGAGCCTGTTCTTAAAAACATCTATTGACTCTGTGGCCCTGAGGCTCTCTGGCAGGCTGTTTTACGAAAAATTGTGCATCTGATGACAAATGTAAACAGATGGAGGCAGGTATATTTAAATGGGGTTTCAATGTATTCCCATGCAAGAAAAAGAGTTAATACCATGGGAACAACAAGGACAATTAAAGTGACACTCCGCCAAAAATCAAGTTTTTTTTCTTGTTAATATGTCTGTAACACGTTTTTATGACTTACAAGTCATATCAAGAGCAAAATCACTCAAATGTCTCTGTTTTTTTGCTGTGAAATTTCAGTTAAGCCCTGCCCCCTGAAAAAGGCAAATTTAGATGGAGCGTTTTTGGTGACGTATCTATCAGGTCTGCAGTGTTGAGCCAATCAGGACTCTCTGGCATAATTGAAGCTAGCCTCCAGCGCCCGTTAGCATTTTTGGACAACTGCTTTGAAAACTTAACCCAAATTAAGATGGGTTTTAAACCGCTTTTAAGGGCCGATGTCGTTTCATTATCCTGGGCCACAATGAATACAACTGGGCATGTCCTTCAACCAGTAAGCCTTTTTATCACAGGATTTATTCTGTTTAATGTAGTGCTAGCCACTATTAGCCTTGTGGGATGTGGGTGGGCCTATTCATAGATCCTGGCATTTGAATGAGGAGGAAAAGTGAGAAGATTTTGACACGAAACTGTAAGAAAATGAAAGGCTTTTTTTGTAGAAAATGCGGCAAAAGATACCATTTTAGACAATGCACATTTGTTTTTATAAGGGATTTATATCCACTGGAGTGCATCTTTAACAAAATTTATTTAATCAGACACAATTGCAAGATAAAAGGTGGAGAATGGAGAAAAGGGGGCTTTAACTGCGGGTGGAAAATTAAGCTGGCGTGGATAAGTTTCCTTTATCACAGACGAGCAAATGTTGTACACTGTGAGATGCAACATAATTTATTGTCATTATTTATTGTTATTACCAAATAAATTGATATTGCTGAAAAATGGCTGCAGTAACAAAGAAATCAGCACGCACCCCTTAAACATAGATTATCATCCACTGTTCACTGAGGAATCAAAGTCTTGACAACAACACATGCTTTTAATCAAGCTTAAAAAAACATTTAGTAAAAAAGACCTTAAAGAGAAATGGACAAAAGACAGAACAAAACTCATGTCATTTGCATGTGAGCAGCTAACTGCTGGAATGGCTGTTTGGATTGCACAGGGAGATTTATTTTTATTATGGACAGTGACTCTTTCTTTCGTGTTCTTAAATGTTTTACATTCTGCTCAAACTGAGTTAGCAAGATGGCAACATTTATTGCACGTGTGTGATCTCTGTCATCAAAGTATGTCTCACATCTGGCAGACAGATTGGCAAAGAAAACATATGGAAGGGAAGGCACAGTAATTAGAATCACAATGGTAAAAGCAGTAAAGAAAGACAAATCTTCATGTGCTCACATATGTGCATGCGTGTAAAATACTGCTCCTACAGTAAATGCTGTTCAACAGCCTCTTGTTCCCTTTTGAAAATTTTACACTTTGAAGTTGCAGAATAGAAAATAAGGCTTTTTACATACCGTATGTATATGTTCATCCGGGTTTCTATTTTTGAGAGTGGATTCACGTGTTTCATACACACAGTATATGCTGTTATCGCATAATACTGATCGGCTAGAGTGGTGGGCCATGTATTATTGATAGCATCAGTGTTATTGTTCTGCAACTGCTGCATCCAGATATTATGTTAAAAGCAATGTTCCTGTGGGAGTTACTGTATGCCCTTACTATTATCACACACACACACAAATGACCAAAGTGTGACAAGAAAGCAACGATATGCTGTGTGAATGTGGTGCCATTTTAAGTAGGAGGATGTGAGAATGAGTTTTTACTCCTGTGTCTTTTTCTATTAGCTGCTCCTTTGAAGTGCTAATAGCTATGTTGGTGGGATATTCCCAGATAGAAGTGTTGTGGCAGGCTTCCCTCCAAAAGAAGAGGAAAACAGCATATGTGAATATCTTCCTCTGATTAAATATCTGAGGTAAAACATTTCAACTGCCTGGTTTTACTCATGTCTGTGGCTTTCAAGTGCATATCAATTAAGTAATAGTAAGAGAATTCACTCACTTTGAAGAACTTGCCCAGAGCAATGTAGTCCAGACCATCAGAGCAGATGAAGACCACACACTGCTTCGCTACAGCTTTGGCCAAGTCTTTGGTTGTCTCAGTTTTTCCAGTACGAGCTGGGCCCTCAGGGGCTCCTCCCAAATGAAGGTGGAGGGCACCAAAGTGCTGAAGCAGAAAAAAGGACTAAGTGTATTTTCAAGTGAATTCAGCTGATTTTGAATGTTGATACAAAACAACCATGATTTTAAATAAAACCAGAACACAGTTGTATACCGAGATGTTTCTGCCCCGAGTTGTAAAGCATGCCCACCAAGTCTGTGCTCTATTTTTTCTGGTAATGCAGTGCATCCGGAAAGTATTCACAGCACTTCACTTTTTCCACATTTTGTTATGTTACAGCCTTATTCCAAAAGGGATTAAATTCATTTTTCCCTCAAAATTCTACAAACAATACCCCATAATGACAATGTGAAAAAAGTTTTTTTGAGATTTTTGCAAATTTATTAAAAATACAAAAAAAACTAAGAAATCACATGTACATAAGTATTCACAGCCTTTGCCATGAAGCTCAAAATTGAGCTCAGGTGCTTCCTCTTTCCACTGATCATCTTTGAGATGTTTCTACAGCTTAATTGGAGTCCACCTGTGGTAAATTCAGTTGATTGGGTATGATTTTAAAAGCCACACACCTGTCTATATAAGGTCCCACAGTTGACAGTACATGTCAGAGCACAAACCAAGCATGAAGTCAAAGGAATTGTCTGCAGACCTCCAAGACAGGGTTGTCTCAAGGCACAAATCTGGGGAAGGGTACAGAAATATTTCTGCTGCTTTGAAGGTCCCAGTGAGCACAGTGGCCTCCATCATCCATAAATGGAAGAAGTTCAGGACTACCAGGACTCTTCCTAGAGCTGGCCAGCTGTCTAAACTGAGCGATCGGGGAGAAAAGCCTTAGTCAGAGAGGTGACCACGAACCCGATGGTCACTCTGTCAGAGCTCCAGCATTCGTCTGTGGAGAGAGGAGAACATTCCAGAAGGACAACCATCTCTGCAGCAATCCACCAATTAGGCCTGTATGGTAGAGTGGCCAGATGGAAGCCACTCCTTAGTAAAAGGCACATGGCAGCCCGCCTGGTTTTTGCCAAAAGACACCTGAAGCACTCTGACCATGAGAAACAAAATTCTCTGGTCTGATGAGACAAAGATTGAACTCTTTTGTATGAATGCCAGACGTCATGTTTGGAGAAAACCAGGCACCTGTCATAACCACGCCAATGGTGGTGGCAGCATCATGCTGTGGCGATGTTTTTCAGCGGCAGGAACTGGCAGACTAGTCAGGATAGAGGGAAAGATGAATGCAGTAATGTACAGAGACATCCTGGATGGAAACCTGCTCCAGAGCACTCTTGACCTCAGACTGGGGTGACAGTTCATCTTTCAGCAAGACAACAACCCTAAGTACACAGCCAAGATATCAAAGGAGTGGCTTCAGGACAACTCTGTGAATGTTCTGGAGTGGCTCAGCTAGAGCCCAGACTTGAATCCAATTGAATATCTCTGGAGAGATCAGAAAATAGCTGTGCACCATCGCTTCCCATCCAACCTGATGGAGCTTGAGAGGTGCTGCAAAGAGGAATGGGCAAAACTGCCCAAAGATAGGTGTGCCAAGCTTGTGGCATCATATTCAAAAAGACTTGTGGCTGTAATTTCTGCCAAAGGTGCATCAACAAAGTATTGAGCAAAGGCTGTCAATACTTATGTACATATGATTTCTTAGTTTTTTTTAAATTTTCAATAAATTTGCTAAAATCTCAAAACTTTTTTTCACATTGTCATTATGGGGTATTGTGTGTAGAATTTTGAGAAAAAAATAATTTAATCCCTTTTGGAATAAGGCTGTAATATAAAATGTGGAAAAAGTGAAGCGCTGTGAATACTTTCCGGATTTTTGTATTTTTGTATTGTATACTTTATTGATCCCCAGAGGGGAAATTGAGGGCATCCACCTGGATGGATGAAGCAGCAACGGTATGGCTTAACCATTCACACACACATTCACACCTAGGGCCACTTTAGAGTCTCCAATTAACCTAACCTGCATGTTTTTGGCCTGTGGGAGGAAACCGGAGAAATCCCGGAGTAAACCCACGCAGATACGGGGAGAACATGCAAACTCCACACAGATCACTGTTGGTCAGGGGCTGGGATCGAACCAGGGATCCCATGGCCAAGGGTGAGTTGCTGTGCTGGTGCAGTGCTAACCACTGTGCCACCGCACCGCCCATTACACTGTATACTAATACTAATTAATTTGCAGTAATTAACAGACATGTTTCTGGGTGACATCATCAAACAGTTAAATTTACCTAGCTCACCAAGCTTGGTTTCTAGGTGTCAAGATTTGACTGATCTTCATACGAAAATCAAAGCTTAAACTTTATTTAATTAGGCTGTCCTTGGTTCTCAGACTTTTGGAGAACGCCATGATTATTGAGTCTACATATTCTACAAAGCTGTGAAAAAATCTTTGGAAACATAAATCCCTTTTTGTTACAAGAAAGTTGGTACAGCAACAACAAAATTAGATCTAGGCACTACCAAAGGAGAATTCTCACAGAGTTAGAAGATCAATGACAAATACAGACATACATATACTGTATTTTATACATTTATCTACTGTATAACCTGGGTTTGCTGTTGGGAATACATCTATATTAGCTTACCGATAGCAGCGGTCAGTGAGTGGAGTATTGACTAAACGTGGAGTGTTGCCCAGGTATTCATATCCATAAGGCAAACCAGCATTGATCATTTTGATCTGGAGATGTTTATCCTAAAAAGAATGCAATCCAGAGTGTTGAACTCTACCTGTAGCTATGCTCTGAGATTTCACATTGATTCCTAAAACACTTTGACCAATCCGTAGTCCATATACTTACCACCCAGTAGTAGCGCAGTTGGCTAAGCCACTCAAAGTCATTCTCATCACTTATTCCCTTTTGCACCAGTGAGGCTAAAACATCCCCGGCATGGACGTCCAGCACTACAAGAGCTCCAAGGGTCACCCGGCTCTGTTTGGACAGCTTTCCACGTACACGAGCCACAATGTCATCAATCTGTCTGTTGTTCTGCTCCAGGTAAGCTTCCAGGGCCTGAGAAAGAGAGGCATCAGCGAAGAGAAGGCAGAGCATCCTGGAGTTCATTGGAACAAAGAAAGGATGCTATCAAGACCCAAGCTACACACTTAAGATCACAAACAACTACACTGTCAAGATGTTTTATTTAAATCAAGGCACCACATTTTTTCTTATTAGCCGTGATTCTTTGCCCTATGGAGTGAGTCTTCCTCGCCACCTTTATAAAACAGCTTTAAAAGCTGCTGTTTTGAGCAGGACATCCCTGTTGGTAAAGTTAGTTGTTCAGACTGTACTAAAAAAATCATTGTGTACATACATAAAAGACAATACAGACATATACAATATATAAACACTTCTTCACTTGATTTGATAACTTCATGAATATCCCTTGTCCAGCAGACTCGTGACACACACACCACGGTCTGGCCTGGCCAAGCACGCACCTAGTTGATCCTCAACTCATTGGGATATGCATCAATTGCTTCCCCCAATCACCTACAAAAGAGCTTAAAAACAAAAAGGGCATTGGGGATTCTGGATATATTTATCATAAATGGTTTAAGCTGTACAACAGTGTCTTAATTGCTATTGTTTAACTTTGTCTTCTTTACTGTGTGAGCTGAATGTATAAAAAATAATTCAATCACTGCCCACACATTACCTTATGTAGGGAGGCAATCATGCCACTCTCAAGCTCCAGAAGCCACTTCTCCACCTGCCCTCTGGCTTTGGAAGTGGAAATGATGTCCATGAGCTGAACCATTTCACCCTCACTGCTTTTTATATGGGTGATAGCCAGCACATCAGTGAAGACCACACTAGCAATGCCTTCAAAGCACTTCTTCAGATGGGCATGCACCCTTATGGAGGGAAGTGCAAGGAAATGAATGACTTAGATATTGTGTAAGGGCTACTGAGCTGTACTGTATATTTAGTGTTTAATTAAATATACTTTAGTAACCCCAATGTATGCAATATATGAAACTGCAACGCTACCTAAACTTAAACCAGGCTTTATAGTTGCCAGAACATGACTTTGTGTAACTATGTAGCTAAATATCAGATTGTGAGCTTCGTTTAATGCCTTTAAGGCCACACATACCTGTATTCAAAATAATACAGTCTTGACACTGACTGAAAAGAACTGCTTTCGTTGCTGAGCTGTTAACGGCGCCACTTTCACTGCACAGCCAGGGAGAAAAGGAGTAAATTGCCAGTGTGCATCTGGATCGATATCGCCTTGACAAATTCCTGTGTTGTTATGTGCTTAAGTTCCCTATGTGAAAACTTTTGATTTTATTGTGAACTGTACTGTATATTTATGGTGGGATTTTTTTTCTCCCTCTATCTCCTCCAAATCTGAGCGTTGTATAAAAAGGGACAGGGACTCAAAGTGACAACAGAATCATGTACAAGACAGTACCATTTTACATTTAAACTAAGTATGGGCATTTTTCTTCACATTTCAGAGAACTGAAATAACATGTACCAATTGGACATTTTTGATTACTGGCACAATTTATTATATAGTAAACAAAATGGTTAAATGCTATTAAATACCTGGAAATGGGTTTTGTTAAGGAAGAGTAGTCTAACATATGCATAAAGTATCTTTTTAATGTATGATTAGAATTTTATCTTTGTCTGAATGCATTAAATCAGTGTTTCACAACCAGGATTCCCTAGAATATTCAGGTTTCTGTGGGAAATTGCCAAATGTCTAATTTCACTTCTTAACTGGTCCAAAAAAATGCAAATAATTTGCTGTTGTTGTGCATGGGTGCCTACAACCCATGCACAACAACAGCAAATTATTTGCAATTTGGACAAATTAACAAGGGATAAGGATCTGCACTAATATAGCTATTGTTCTAGTCACAAAGACCACTCAAAGCGCTTAACAACACTAACACTCTATTCTAAGGGCCTATCGGAGACAGATAACCTTGGGACAATTTTGAATCACCAATTAACCTAACATGCACGCGGGAGGAAACTGGAGCCCCTGGAGTAACCACAGAGCACAGGGAGAACATACAAACTCCCTACAGAAAAGTTCCCACCCCTGCCAGTCTGGGGATTTGAACCTGGAATCGTCTAGCTGTGAGGCAACAGTGTTAACCACCGTGCTGTCAAGAAGTGAAATTAGAAAATTTCCCACAGAAACTCGAATGTTCCAGGGAACCCTGGTTGAAAAACATTGCATTGGATGATGTATAATATTAGTTGACTGCAAGGGAGACAGTACAGTTTCACCTATTAAAGAAACCCCAGAAAATTCATGAATTCTATGTGATGGGTTAGGTGAGCGCATTATGATCTTGGCACATTCCACTCTTTGGTTGTTGTACAACCTCCTTATTAGGTAATCAGATGCAGATGGTGAAACTCCCTCGCTCAGCTGATTGTGTGGGCATCTTTTAAAGGAGCAATCATTTGACAGCTCAACGCAGGATCATCAAGTCCTGTGAACTACTCCTTGTGACTCTGGACTCACTACTGCTGACTCCTGCTCGTCACTAACTCTCTCTCTGTGAGTACCAGGTTACTCAGCTGTCATGTCTCCCTGCCAACCATCCAAGATTCTCTGGTTGGCATGCTCAGCCAATTCTGCCTTCTCCTACTGCCACCTGAACCCAGGAAACTCTGAAGAAAGACTAGTCTCTGCACCCAGGATCTACCTCCTCCTTGTGCTAGTTTGCTCTGTGCCTCCACAGTGGAAAAAACCCTGACACTGAGGGATCTCTCCACATTCAGTCAAGTAAGTCTCTGATTCCTTCAAACATTCAAATAATCAGTGTGCTTCAGAAAACATCCCAGACGCTATACTCTGAGCCCTCTGTGAGTTTGGTCCCCCCCCCTCCCCCCAAAATGGCTCTCTCTGATGGACCCCTCTGAGCTTTAGGATGGAACAAAGGCTACACAAGTGTCTGAGCCTCCAAGCTCCACTGATGATGCTGTTCATCCATTCCCTTCTCAGCCCATGTCCCACAAGTTGGGAGACTCTCTGGCTTTCTGCCACTACTCCCTCAACCTGCCTCCAACAAACACAAGTAAGAAACCCACAGTCCCAATTATCAATTATTACTTACCTGACACGGTGTCAGTTTCCCCTGCCTCCACAGGAGCACATCTCCCAATGGTGCACTTCAATAAAGTGCACTTTCTTGCCTCAACCATTGCACCCCTGTGTTGTGTCCTGCTTTTGGGTCCAAACCTTGGTGCATTGTGACATTAGGTTTCTAATTATTTTCCACCCTTGGTGCTACTGTTTCATCATCTCAATCCATCATTATTCCCGTAAATACAAGTCTTGCCTTATGTACAAACAAAATCTCTCATCTTACTGATAGTGCTCAGGAACACTATGTTACTATTCATAAACTTTTGTCTAAATATGCACCCTTCCCAAAAAGCCTTTAAACATGGCATATGCTAATTTGGGTGTCTACAAGCCTACATTGGAACTCCTTACCTTGTGGGGTCTTTGGTCTCAGAGGATTTCCAGCAGCTTCCGTCAATGGAGAGGAAGAAGAAACAAGGAAAGTAGAGACGTTTCTTCTCCAAGTAGTTATTAAGACCTCTGAAGATTATTTCCAAAAAGTCTTTGGACATTTTTAGTTTCTCCAGTATCTTTTCGATGGGTATCACTTCCAAAGCGTGTCTCTTCTATATCATATAGAGAGGAACGGAGTTTAGAGCTTTAAGCACCCAGAAAGAGACTGGACATTTACAAGACTACCTAAAAATGAAAGTTTACTTGTTTTTCTGCTTTAAGGGATTTAATGTGCAATCAAACTATTTCACTTCTCCAGATTTGCACTTTTAAGGGAGGAAATCTGGTACCAAAAGCAGATGATTACCAATTACTGTGTTTTATGTAAAATTAATAAAAATTGTACAGTATACATTGGCACAGGGACCTTTTCAATTGGTAGACTCCTTTACAATCAACAAAGAAACAGCTTTATCTCAGGTATAACTTGGCTTTATTCAGACTCCTCACAATTTAAATAACTTTGATCAGTAGCACAAAATAGATCAAGTTCCTACTAGGCTCAGAGACCCTTCCTCACAAACACGCTGTGTATAGAGATTCTCAAGCAAATATCCTCCCTCAGCTTATGTTTATAGTAAAACTATGGGGGGAAAACTCGTGTTACATTTCAACCAAAATTTTAATTCTAACATGTAAATAAAATTGAAAATTAACTTTATGTGAAATTTACTTTCCATCAAATACATGTCCTGTAGCATAATTTATAAAAAGGTAGTAAAAATTAATACTTTAAGTAAGTTGCATGCCTATGCATGCAGCTTACTTGTGGGTAGTGACTAATGACATTTACTTAACTACATGTACTCAAGTACATTTTTCACAAAACTGTATTTTTACTGATTAGCTTTTTCACTCTGAATTCTGATATACTTCTGAGTTGACCCTATGTGGAGCCCACAGCATAACAAACGTGAGTGACCTACGCCATTGTCAGTTTACTTGCGCACTGGTTTCGCTGCCAATGTGTGGAACGATTTCCTGCGTGTACTTTGTATGATTTTTTTTAATTCAAACAATGGCAACAGACAAATACGTAGATTGTGACTGAGTATGAGCTAATAAATGTTGAACAACAGCATCTTTTACTATGATTGCTGCAATCAAGAAAAGCAAGAAAACGGTATGTATCGCCGCCATTTAACAATCTGGGGTGAGGATGAATTATACAAACACTCGTATCTGCTAACTTCCTCGATTCGTTGGAAATGGCGCGGCAGAGGATCCGAGAAGGAGGCAGGAAATGTGTATGAGGAGAGAAAGCAGACCAATCACAGCTGCTGTGCTCTGCACTGTGGTGACGGGTTCTGGAGAGTTGCACTTGAGGTTACAGCAAAGGCTACGTCGTAGAGTCCATTGCTATGCCAGAGCTAGAACATCATTTTGATGTGGTGTAGAAGCATAAATCAGGCTTTACTTCGGAAAATTTGTGAGGAAAAACCTGGATACTCAAATATATTTGGTGTTACTTTTGATTTAATTGATTTGAAATCAATTAACATAGATATGTGAACATTTTTTTAATAAAGAATTGAATATTTAAAGGGGTGTCCAAATTTTTTCAGATGACTGTACCTGAATACAATTTGTGGTCACTCTACCAACCTCCGGCTATATGACAGAAGGTAAGCACAGAGTATCTTGTGGCATAACTTATTTCTCTCCATATGGGGTTGACCCAGCTATTTCAAATTTGACACTAAAACACAAAGTTTTCTTCCTTCAGTTACACCCACTTCGTGCTCCAGTGTGGTCTGCGTGCCACGCGGAGTCCTAAAAAAAATCTATGGGGGACAGCAATAGAGATTTCACCTGAGGCTTGTCTAGCACCTCTGAAATATTTCAGATTTCATATCAACTCCTCTGTACACTAATTCAATATCCTCTGGCGCTGTCACCCCCAGGAAGCGTCTAAATAAAAAGTCTGTCTAATTTTCAGGGTTGCACGGTGAACGTCTCGCTCGCTCACATGAAAAGTTGGCAGTTCTGACATTATCTTATCTGAAAGGAATGGAAAGGAATGCAGGAAGGGAAAAAAATAGGCCTAGTGTAAGGTCCATTTTTAAAAATTGGGGGCAACATTCCGTGATATGGTACAGCACATGGAAAATAATCAAAATGTGAAAAATAAAATGGAGATTGAAAAGTTTAATTAAAAAAACGCTGAGAATGGCTGAAAAAACATTGAATTCTTAAATGGTCCTCCATGAGCCAAGCTGTCAAGCTTGGAGTCTTAGTCCAATTGAACATTTATGGAAAGTTCTGAAAGCTGTAGTGCAGAGGCATCAGCCTTCAAACCTGAGACAGCTCGAGCTGTTTGCACAGAAGAGTGGGCCAAACTACCTGTTGCTAAATGCAGACATTTCAGGTCACTTGTTGACAGTGATTGCTGCAACAAATAGTGCCACAAAGTATGAAATTTAAGGAGGTCATCTTTTTTGAAAAGGCCATTTTGATTTCTTTAATTATGTAAAATATTCAGCTGAATCAATGATCAAAAGCAAAGTCTGATTTGTGGTAAATAGGATATAAACAATAAGATATGCCTTTAAACTTTCATCATTGTCAAGTTCTTTCAGAGATATTTGTCCTTTTGGTTTTTGTGGAAGGGTACCGACAAATTTGAACACGTCTGTAGATGTTGATCAGACATAGCGACTCCCATGAAATGTGAACGGACAGATAGATGTACAGACAACAGATGCCACACAATTGCATTAGCTCCTTTCAGGTTCTCCAAAACGAGCTAAAAATCAATCCAGATTTTGTCATTGTTGCAGCCCAAAAACCCTGAATTTGGGGCAGCTTTTCTGAAAGGTTGCAATAAAAGTGATGTTTTTTGAGGGGTTTTTTTGCACTGAAAGTTGTGCATTGTATAAATTTTAAAGAAGTTGCTTTTTCCATAGGTTACTGCATGCTATTCTACGTAACACTACAAGAAAAGCGCAGAACTGTAAAAAAAAAAAAAAGTCATATAAAACAGTGATTTATTTGTAGACTAAGCAGAAACTTCTGCTATACAGAAACTCTTTTGTGCAACAGCAAATGCAGAATTTTGCACAATTGTATGAGAATTAAGTGCTCAGTAAACTTCATTAAAAATGATCAACATAACTTTTGCTGTGAATTTGAAAAAATAAGATGAATGAAAGAATTAGGCCTTTTAACAGCTAAATTGCATTGAATTTAGAGCAGCTGTCCCCAGCCATCAGGCTACAAAGGAAAAAAATTCTGGTCCTCTGTATTGACTATCAAAGTATGTTTTTTCTTGAAAAATTACTAAATATTCTCTCTCTTTCCGTGACTGACTTTCTGCCAGTCTGTCTTTTGAGTCTTAACACAAATATATCTCATCAGATCTCAAAAAATAAACCCACAAACAATCTTTGCTTTCAAAAGCGTTTGAGCCTTATGGTGAGGAGAGGCTTCTTGAGGGTTAGCCAGGGGATGCATGTGTCTCCGGGTCGGGAGTGGAGGTTCACAGTCTCAAGGTCATCCTGTGCAGGTGCCCAGATCGATGCACACCGGCCGCCCTGATGGAGCAACCGGTCCCCGGGGCACTTCGGCACACACTATCAGCATGGAGATGCTGGGGGAGATGGAGGAACAGATATGGCTCACAGGTAAGTTGTTTGTTTTTTTTTACGCACATATACAGTTGAAACCAGAAGTTTACAGACACTGTATAAAAAGGCACATAACATTTTTCCTCACTGTCTAACATTAAATCAGACTAAACTTTTCCTGTTTTAGGTCAGTTAGGATTACCAAAATTATTTCTATTTGCTAAGTAATTTTTATATTTGCTTAATAAATTTTTAGAGAATTTTTTATTATTTTCTTCGAAGTCAGAAGTTTACATACATTTCGTTAGTATTTGGTAGCGTTGACTTTAAACTGCATGACTTGGGTCAAAAGTTTTGGGTATCTTCCACAAGCTTCTCACAATAGTTTGCTGGAATTTTGACCCATTCCTCCTGACAGAACTAGTGTAACTCAGCCAGGTTTGTAGGCCGCCTTGCTGGCACATGTCTTTTCAGCTCTGACCACAGATTTTCAATGGGATTGAGATAAGTGCCTTGTGATGGCCACTCCAAAACATTAACTTTTTTGTCCTTAAGCCACTTTGGCAGTACGCTTAGGGTCATCGTCCATTTGGAAGACCCATCTGTGCCCAAGCTTTAACTTCCTGGCTGACGTCTTGAGATGTTGCTTCAATATTTCCACATAATGTTCTTTCCTCATGATGCCATCTATTTTGTCAAGTGCATCAGTCCCTCCTGCAGCAAAAACGCCCCACAACATGATGTTGCCACCCCCATCCTCCAAATTTGACAATGGTCATTATGACCAAACACTTGTATTTTTTGTTTCATCAGACCACAGGACATGTTTCCAAAAATTAAGATCTTTGCCCCTGTGTGCATTTGCAAATTGCAATCTTGTGGAGAAAGGAAGCAGGTGAGGCAACGAGCTGGACAACACATAAACTTTATTCCTTCTCCAACATTCAGTACAGTCAAATCTCCTAGGTCTCTGTGCATCCTCCTTTCATAATCTTTAATTCCATGCATGAAGACCCAGGAATCCCGACCATAACCATTGTGTGGAACAAAGACATGCGTGGCACATTAACATAACATAACCCCAGTACCGCATTCTCACACCCTTTCCTCCTCCACTGGTTCTGGCACTTCCTCCTCTCCCCGGGGGGGAATAGCCCTTACTGTCCTGTCTGAGACCCCCCGGTGACACTTCCTCCTTCAGCACATTGTTCCCCCTTTCCCCCAGCTGCCGTCTCTGGGTGGAGAATCCCCCACCCGTACCACCACAATCTGGCTTTTTTATGTTGCTTTTGCAGTAATAGTTTCTTCATCACTAAGTGGGCTTTCAGCTCATATCGGTACAGGACCCGTTTCACTGTGAAAAATGACACTCTTTTACCAACTTCAGCCAGCATCTCCACAAGGTCTTTTGCTTTTGATCTGGGGTTGATATGCACATTTCACACTGAAACACCTTCATCTCTGGGACACAGAACCTGCCTCCTTCCTGAGTGGTATGATGGCTGAACATTCCCATGGTGTTTATACTTGCCTATAATTGTTTGAACAGATGAATGTGGCACCTTCAGGCATCTGGACATTGTACCCAAGGATGAGCCAGACTTGTGGAGGCCCACAATTCCTCCCTGATATTGGTGTATGTGAACTTCTGACTTTGAAGTAAGTAATAAAAAATTCTCAAAAAGTATTTAGCAAATATTAAAATTATTTAGCAAATAGAAGCAATTTGGGTAATCCTAACTGACCTAAAACAGAAAAAAGTTTAGTCTGATTTAATGTCAGATGGTGAGAAAAAAATGTCTTTTTATACAGTGTATGTCATCTTTTGGTTTCAAATGTATATGTATATTGTGCTGATGTATTCCATTTGGAAATTGTTAAGCACGGTCTTTAGTGGTGATTTTAGTGATGTTATCACGTGTCTACGTCTCCACGTAAACAAAGAAGTAAGAATGAGAGAGTGCCATGCAGGAACACATTTGACTGCTTAGACTGATAACGTGCACATCCTCAGGGACAAATCTGATTGGTGAAATTTGTGGAATATGATGACGATTGGCCAAAATTGTGGGAAAGTTGCAGTGATGGGACAAAGCTGCATGCTCGCACAAAAATTGCGAGATTGGTTGAATTTGCATAATTTGGTGTGATCACAGCATCAAAATCCTGGAGGGACTGAAAAATGAGATAACACAAAAAAAATACCTAGTTTGATTGCATTTCAAAACACATGTAGTTATACTGTCTGAACACATCTGATAGATGAATTGTGATTCTATCTTTCAGCACTTGTGTTTTGGCTCATTCTTTAACAGGAAAATGCCAATATTAGCTCAATTTCTGTATCCACTGTACCTGTGGCAAACTATTCTTGAGCCCACAGAATGGGCAGCAATGTTTTCATGCATAATGTGCACTAATGCAGTGTTTATGCACCACATAAATCTCTTCATTAGTTGTTAAGAACAGTCATCAACTGTCTGTAGTCCATATGGGGGAACATGCACCACAAATCCAGGACAAAAAAAACCCCCACATCTTATATACTCAAGAAACATGCTGTAGAATATTAGATCTGCATCAGTGTTAATGTAATATTAACCAGATATTAGTCATTATTGGATAAATCCATCAGTATGTTGGTAAACACTATGCCAGTCATCTACTCTATGAGCTCAGAGGTGAACTGTTTTTCCTTTCCTTGGCTCATTAGAGGGGTTACGCTTGTGGTGCACTGCATAGTTAAAAAGGAAACTGTTTCCTCAAAATAAATCTTTTAAATTGATTTGGCCCTATTTTAACTGCAACTGTGCATGCAATAGTAAGTAAGTGATGCATTAAAACAGGTTAGGCTATGGAGGCTGTAAAGAGCTGGACGATTAGTGGATCTTGAGCAGCTCCCAGTGGCTGATCTGGTGACAACAGCCAGAGCTAAGACATCCTGATGTAGACTGTGAGCAGTGCAGTGACAGCTACCTCTTTGCTCACGCTCTTCAGTTGGGTGTAGTTGGGATTATCCTAATTTCATGGACCACTGATGAATGGTACAGACGAAGTCAAAGAATGTGTTGTTTGTTGGCATTTTGAAGCAGAACAGTACTATCAGGAGGGATGTTTTTCCTATAGTTTCCTTCAGGTTAAAATGAGTTGAACTGAGTTTTTATCTATGCAAAAAATCACAGATAAAAAGGCAGAACAAAATCATTATTTTAGTGTCCATAATCATTAGATTATTAGGTGCCCAACATTGAGTGAAAGCATTCAAATTAAGGTATGTGAAAAATAAATAGGCTATTCAATGAGTTTTGTTTACTGATAAAATAACTGAGGTACAGTATTCCAATCCAAAGCAAAATATTTTACATTACACATTTAAGTCAGCTCTGTCTTAAGCGGTAGGCCTTCACTCTACAGTGCATCTGGAAAGTATTCATAGCGCATTGCTTTTTCCACATTTTGTTAATATTACAGCCTTATTCCAAAATGGAATAAATTCATTTTGTTCCTCAAAATTCTACACACAATACCCAATAAAAACAACATGAAAAATGTCTGAGATTTTTGCAAATTTATTAAAAATAAAAAAAAACTAAGAAATCACATGTACTCACAACCTTTGCTCAACACTTTGTTGATGCACCTTTGGCAGCAATTACAGCCTCAAGTCTTTTTGAATATGATGCCACAAGCTTGGCACACCTATCTTTGGGCAGTTTGGCCCATTCCTCTTTGCAGCACCTCTCAAGCTCCATCAGGTTGGATGGGAAGCGTCGGTGCACAGCTATTTTCAGATCTCTACAGAGATGTTCAATTGGATTCAAGTCTGGGCTCTGGCTGGGCCACTCCAGGACATTCAGAGAGTTGTCCTGAAGCCACTCCTTTGATATCTTGGCTGTGTGCTTAGGGTTGTTGTCCTGTTGAAAGATGAACCATCGCCCCAGTTTGAGGTCAAGAGCGCTCTGGAGCAGGTTTTCATCCAGAATGTCTCTGTACATTGCTGCATTCATCTTTCCCTCTATCCTGACTAATCTCCCAGGTCCTGCCAATGAATAACATCCCCACAGCATAATGCTGCCACCACCATACTTCACTGTAGGGATGGTATTGGCCTGCAGATGAGCGGTGCCTGATTTCCTCCAAACATCACGCCTGGCATTCACGCCAGAGAGTTCAATCTTTGTCTCATCAAACTAGAGAATTATTTTCTCATGGTCTGAGAGTCCTTCAGGTGCCTTTTGGCAAACTCCAGGTGGGCTGCATGTGCCTTTTACTAAGGAGTGGCTTCTGTCTGGCCACTCTACCATACAGGCCTGATTGGTGGATTGCTGCAGAGATGGTTGTCCTTCTTGAAGGTTCTCCTCTCTCCAAAGAGGAACGCTGGAGCTCTGACAGAGTGGCCATCAGATTCTTGGTCACCTCCCTGACTAAGGCCCTTCTCCCCTCGATCACTCAGTTTAGGCAGCTGGCCAGCTCTAGGAAGAGTGTTGGTGGTTCCAAACTTCTTCCATTTATGGATGATGGAGGCCACTGTGCTCATTGGGACCTTCAAAGCAGCAGAAATTTTTTCTGTACCCTTCCCCAGATTTGTGCCTCGAGACAATCCTGTCTTGGAGGTCTACAGACAATTCCTTTGACTTCATGCTTGGTTTGTGCTCTGACATGCACTGTCAACTGTGGGACCTTGTATAAACAGGTGTGTGGCTTTCCAAATCATGTCCAATCAACTGAATTTACCACAGGTGGACTCCAATTAAGCTGGAGAAACATCTCAAGAATGATCAGTGGAAACATGAAGCACCTGAGCTCAGTTTTGAGCTTTATGGCAAAGGCTGTGAATACTTATGTACATGTGATTTCTTAGTTTTTTATTTTTAATAAATTTGCAAAAATCTCAAACTTTTTTCACGTTGTCATTATGGGGTGTTGTGTGTAGATTTTTGAGGAAAAAATGGGATTTAATCCATTTTGGAATAAGGCTGTAACATAACAAAATGCGGAAAAAGTGAAGTGCTGTCTATACTTTCTGGATGCACTGTATGACTATCAGTATCAATAAAACCAATTTCAGACTACAAGATTTTTTTTCATAACATCATGAGTTCTTCCCATGTCTAGACCAGGAAAGTGGCAGTGCTGCACCATCTGATTACGAACAATTGTCGTATTCTGCCATCATCGCTGTCAATAGATTATTGAGGACTCACAGATGGTCGAGAGGAGGATGAAAAAAGTGTCAACCATTGTAAACAATGAGGCACATCATATTTGCTGAAGTGCTCTGTCTGTGTGAGGCTCCTGGGTTTTTGTTCAGAAAAGAAAATAAGAACAAAATGACTGTGGATAAATCTGTGGGCTTCTCAGAGGAGACGGTAAGGGCTATCATTTCTCCAAAGAGAACTTGAGTTAAATTGTTAAGTAAATTAGCCAATATGTAGCCTAAACATACCAGGCTTACTGTATGCAAACAGAAGGTCCCAGAAGGGAAAAACGTGCACACGGCTATTACCCTATGGGCCAGTATCGGCATCGCTGATCTTCATTAGGGGTTCCCAAACTCGGCGATGAAGTCCAAAAAGAATCTGATATGCCAGTCTTACCAAGTTGTGGTCATCGCATGTTTGGTGAATTTCACTCTACACAGCTGTTTGGCGTACTTTACGGCATTCATAATCTCATACAATGATACATGTATACTATGGTCTTCTGCAATGAAATCAGGTCCTGATATGGCTGAATATGTGTAGCACAGTGAAACGGTTGTTAGCACTGTTGTCTCACAGCTAGAAGATTCCTGGTTTGACTCCCCAGGCTGGCTGGTAAGGAGTTTGCATGTATGTGGGTTTGCTCTGGGCTCTCCAATTCCCTCTAGTTTTCCTTCCTCTTAATTCTAAATCAGCCCCAAATATCTGTTTCCATTGAGCCTGGGGAACAGAGGATTGATGTACTTAGTTAAGCACTTTGAGTGGTTATTCACATTATGCTCAGTAAATATCGGCGTGAACCAGATTCAAGTGCTATTCAAACTGTTGAAAAATGAGTTTTAAGGCAACAGGCTCATCTACTCTCAAATAACTGTAGGTTAGTTCTAATTTTTCTTCATTGACCATTACAATAATTTCCTGATTTACTAAGATTTTAAATAGCAGGTACTAAATTGTACAAAAATTGTGTGTTTTAGTGTTTGTTTTTTTTTCAAATGCACATTTAGTAAGGAAGAATTGTGTGTGACCACAGGAGGAAACAGGTGGTGGCAGGCATATTTAGATGAGGATTTAGAGCCTCACTGCACATTTGTGCCTTGAGAATTCAACAGGCTCATAAACACAAGAGGTATTTCAATCCAGGGGAATTGGTGCCAGTGCAAAAAGCAATGAGTTACAATGAAATCTCAGCATTAAATGAAGTAACACTAAATGGAAAGATATTAGATACAAGAGTCAATGCCGTCAGGAATAGAATGTCAATGAATGAAATCATGAAAGGATGATAATATATAAGGTGGCGAATGAGGGAGAGGGTAACATTTGACGATGTGCGCATCTGCAGGTGGAAATGACAGCAGAGGAGACGACAAGCAACAACGAGACAGATTATCAGTTGGATCAGTAACTTGCAGGGGTCCTGGTCTGGTGGGCTCCAGGGGCACGGAGAGTCCAGGCATATCATCAGCCTCAAAAGAACCGGGAGTAACAGAATACAAAAGTGCATGGAGTAGTATCTGTGTGTAATCAGTAGGGCTGGACAATGTGACCTCAAATCAGTATCAGGATTAACTAAACAGTTTACGCTGGTTTCTGTTTCTACATTTTTTAAAATTTTTTATATGCAGAGGTATGTCCCACAAATAAATGATTTCTACCGCTCAACTGCATTATTTATTTAAACCTTTCTGCTACAGCTTCGCTGGCAAAAGGTTAGGTACAGAAAATCTTTCCTGCCACATGCCATTTCACTGTACAATAACTCACTCTGATGTTGAATTCTGGTCATAACTATGCTTCCATACTGCACCTTGCAGTATAATTGGTACCTCACATTCCACCCTGCACCTGATAGTCCTGCAGGGTTTCCTCTGGTAATATTTCTCGGTGGCGGCCCGCCTGGCCAGAAAATTTACCGCCTCACCAAGACGGAGATATGAATTTAAGAAAAATATATGAAGCAATGACTCTCCGCAAGCGCGCACACGAACAGCGCGCGTGGCCGTCATCCGCGCAGAGTTTAGAAGCACCCCGCCCACGCGAGCTTTCCAGTCAGTCAGCAGGCAGAGTCTCGCTAGCGGCAGCAGCATCGTGGAAAAGGAGTGAAAACTGGGAAGTCAAACAGCAGAAATGGACTCTATTTGAAGAAAAACTTTGTGAAGAAGTCTGCCGTTTCTCTGTTGGTGAAAATCCTGGCACGTCAGGCGGGAGTGAAACTACAAATGATGGTTGTGTGCATGCGTCAACCGCTTGGCCTGGGTAGATGAAAAAAGTGAGCATGTACAGCGCCGTGTGCATGCCGGGCTCGTCCAACGCGTACGCGGACCAAGGCAGGCTAGAGGGGAAATGCAGCATGAATAAAGCTTGACTGTCCGACAGAAACATGAGGTTATTAAAGTAATTTAAACGCGGGGGAAAAAAATCATAAGAGGTATGTAAACACTGGCGTTTATCATTGTTTTAACCCACTGGAAACGTGAGCAATAACGGAAGAGTCGCTTAGCTAAGAGATGTGGTTAGAATTCAGATGCAGTCGGTTTCATATAAAGGGAAAGGCAAGGGGGACTGATGAATTGCTGAGGACTTATTTCACCAGCCACTACAATATTATGTTCCCAATTACGTACCTGGTAAGTTATGATGACCGAAATTCACGAAGTCAATGATTTTAATCTGTCAGCAGCCTTCAGACAAACTGAACTGCCAGCATTTGGATTTCAAAATAAGGGAGGTTTTTCTTGGTGGTGAGGAGATTTCTAAAAAAAGCTAGAACTATTATAACAGAAATAACGCCATCTTTGATCATTTAAGTTAATTTAAATCATTAAATATAATTTTATTAATATTCTTTTTTTGTAATGAGAGTTAAATTATTGTTCTGACTGCAAAGTTATGGTCAAAAATATAAATTGTTATAAGGAAAAAGTTAAAAAAAAATACCATAGTCTGTTTCAAATTTATTTTAAAAAAAAACAGTAATTTTATTTTAAAAAACAGACAAAAATAAGCCATAAAATAATCCACAAATTTATAATAAAGTTTCAAATGTACAAGAAAAGTCAATTTTACAAGAGGAAATTACAAATTTGAGGAAAATGGTTTCAAATTTTGATAAATTTACAGAGAAAAGTAGAAAACTATAAGAAAATTGTTATAAATTTTGGAGAAAAACCTCATTACTGAAGTTTTAAGTGGGTGCTCTTTGTACTCTTAACTAGAAATTTTTGGCTGTCTCCTTTAATTTACATGGCACTTGATATTTACTAACCTGTTTGTACACCACCATAGACAGAGAGAGAACCAAAATTAGACAGAGCTCAGAGAGGGCAAGATGAGACAGAAGAGAGGAGCCAAGGAGAGGAAAGTGTTCAGGCAGAGGATCCAGGAGAGGTGAGAGCAGAGGAAGGAGAGAAGGATGACACCAGAAAAAAGTCTAGATACAGGACATCTGGTTGGGACCCCGAATGGCCCAATATTCCAACATTCGAGCCTTGGTTGTACAATACTTCAAATTGTAAGTTCCATATGCACGGCAGTGGCTCAGGAGGTAGAGCGGGTCATCCAATAACCAGATGGTTGGCAGTTCGAATCCCGCTCTCCCCAGATATCCTGTCATTGTGTCCCTGGCCAAGACACTTTACCCACCTTGCCTCCAGTGTCCATAACACTGGGTATGAATGTGAATAAATGTTCGGTGGTGGCTGGAGAGGCTGTTGGCCCGGATTGGCAGCCACGTTTCCGTCAGCCTGCCCCAGGTCAGCTGTGGCTACAGTAGTAGCTTGCCACTACCATTGTCTGTCTGGAGTGAATGAATAATGTATGTGTAAAAAGCGTCTTTCAGTGTCTATGATAAAGTGCTATATGAATCTGATGCATTATTATATGCAAAGTTACTGTGCAAAATTAAAATAAATAAATAAATAGTATAATATTAGCATATTAATACATACAGTATGTGCCCCCCCCCCCCCCGGAAAAATCTGTTGCCACTACGCCATGGTCTTTAAGCCAGAGGAAACACTGGTCCTGCATTGTACAGTGGGTGCGATATATGTAGCTATATGGGTCATCTATTCATCTATGATGTATACAAGTTATTTAGGCAGTTTTACTTTCCATGGATAATCCCTTTCTCTATTATGCTGTGTGTCTCTGTCGTTTTGGTCGTCTACTGTCATGTTGCTCTTACACTGTAATCCCCCAGGTTGGGATCAATAAAATACATCTATCTATCTATAAATATTAATACTTCAGTTTTTCATCCATAAGAGAGAAAAAGCCTTAGTTTATAATTGAAAAATCATCTCGCTTTTATTTTGAAGGCTAGCTTTTGAAAGCATCTGTCAGTGGGAGTAACTAGTTTCCATTTCAAAATGCAGTGCTCAGCTCAAGATTTTTTTTTAATTGAGAGTAGAAGCTGAAGCAGCTGTCACTAACTCTAAAACAGCTCAATAACACTTCAACTGATCTTCAGCCTGTCTAGCATTTGTATTTGTTTTTATCAGTATAAATTTGAAGGAGAGGTGAGCTTCAATTAGGACCTGCTGCTGTTCCTGGCATGGAGAAACTCCTTAAATACATTACATATCAGGTTGTGCCAATTGCTGCTGTGTTATTCAAGGTCACAAAGCACCATTATTTCATTCTGAGTTTAAAAGTGTTTTGTGTATAAACTAGTGGTGTAGGACAATTCAAATTTTTAATCGCGATTAATCTTTTGGAATGTTGAGTTAATTTGTGATTAATAACACACTAATCACGTGTTTTTCCATAGAGATACAGTGTCCCTTAAGTTGGTAATTTTTCAAGTTTCTCCTACTATTATAATCATGGGACTGGACAAATATGCTTGCTGTCGTCACCTGCAGGTTTATTCAAGCTCTTAACACATCCAAAATGACAAAAACTATCCAGAATATTCTCCAGAAAATCCTCAAAAGTACTACTGCATGTGCAAACAACAGAATGCCAGGGCTCAGGAACATCACTGCAACACAACTCCGCATCTACACTACCATAGCAAACATGCACCGCTTTTAAGCAGCTCAACACAAAACTATGGACCTTGTGTGTCACAACAGACACAATTACCCTTTTAGCAGAAAATCTGTAAACATTAACAAACAACTATCTTGCCCGCGATGTCACCCATCGCAAAAACAGGGCGTGGGAGTGAATGGACATTACCAACACAGCTTGAGAATTTTTTTTAGACTGGTATTCGCCTACCGACAGTTGGACCCCAAGCTATGAGGATGAAACAGGCGAGTGTCTGTCCATGTCAGCTGCTGGCAGCAAGCTACAACCTAGCATGTAATGTAAAGGTACTTTATTTATATAGCCCTTTAAAACAACCCGTAGGTAACAAATTACATAAACAAAGAGATAAGCATAAATACCTAAAAATAAATAAATAAATAAAAACAAGAAGAACAGAATAATGAAAATAAATGTCACCACTACTGGGTATTAAAAGAACAAATACGTTTTCAGTTCTGATTTAAAAAGGGCCAGGTCAGAAACAGCATGTAGCCATTTATACTGCTAGCTGGCTCGCCGGCTTCCAGAGAAGAAGAACAACCGACATCCAGGCGAAGTTTTGGAGGAGGCTGTGACAGTTGTCCAGGTGAGCGCTCCGACAGACAATGTTGTAAACTTAAACATGACAACGCTTTGGGGATTTCCATGGCTGTGATCCAGCTTGTTTGACTTTGCAATGTCTGCATGGCGCGCACAGTGTCTGTATGGCCAGAGCAGCTTCGGTATGGAGTGCAGCTAGGCCAATAAAGTGCTGTTCGCACTTTCTGCCGTTAACTGCGATTAACCGCAATCACAAACTTTGTCGCCGTTAACGGGCGATTAACGAGATACTGCTGACACCACTAGTATAAACGCAAATACAGTGCAGACGGTATTAATGGAGGGGGAAAAACAAAATAAGCGACATGGGCAAAACTACGTCTGCTTGAGGGTCAGACTGTTGGTTTTGGTAAGTTAATCGCCCAACTGTAACAGTCAGTCGCTTCCACTCTGTCTTGTGGGTTCTAGGCACATGCAGTTCCTTTTAATACAACCTCTGTAAACAGCAGAGACTGACTTGCTAATTGTAGAGCAGCAGCTGCACAATAACACAATGTAATTGTGTCATTGTATGGAGATATGTTCTTGACTTTTAATTTGCCAGAATTTCAATATAGGGCTTTGTTGTCAGGATAAACACAATAAACAACTGCGGCTTAAAAACACGGTCACACCCACTAAGCTGTGAAAGTTGTTGTAACAACTATGCCGGGACAGTAGAGGTGGCAGTGTGACTTTTTTACACCTCCACGGACCACTTCCTGTCAATCTCAGTCAATCTCGTGTTGAACTTTTAAAATAACTGTTGTTACTGAAAATTAAACATATTCAGCAACTACATCATTTATTCCTCACACTGATTGTTTTCAGACTTGTTTCGCTGTATAGTTTTGAAGATACAGAACAACATATATTCTTCCTGTAATTTTCAGCTCATCAGTAAAAACTAGAAGTCCCACATTCCTCAATATGTGCCTCAGCTCATCTTGTGCTTTTGTCTGAGTACTTCTCTCTAAATGAGTGGTTCTGATTTTGCTTCAGGTGCAACTAAGAACCGAAGCTCATTGAAATGATACTACCGTTCACCCCACAAAAGCAAGAAAACACATTTATCATGTTCATCATATTTGTGGCAATTTTAAGACCTTTGATTTTCAGATTCAAGGATTAATTGTCTCCATCCATCCACCCATCCATCTAAGCCTAACACATAATATTACAGCTCACGGAAGGCTGGACAGCGTGCATGCCCGTCTTTGTGTTTCAGCTCCCTATCCCACAGTGACCTCATTTTGTTTGTGGTTCCATACACCCCTGCCCCTTCCAGACAAAATCCATAATTTCTATTTGATGGTGCAGTCAGACCGGGCTTTCTGGAGGACACAGCCTGAAATTGATGTGTCTCATTTCAGGTCTACTGAGGACGCCAATTACCCTTTGGAAACTCTTTAAGGATGCTGTTACAACATTCCCCTTCTATCTCACGTTCTGTTTTTTTGTTTTTTTTTCCTTCATCTTGTTCCATTTCAAACTGATTCACTCTAATCCCTTTCCCTCTTTCTGAATGTTTCTTTAAGCTTTTATCTGTATGATATTCTTCATTTTCTGTTCTTTCTTCACTCCCTTTCCTGTCAGTCATTACGTTTTGCATATTTACGTTTGTACCCCACATGCTTTACTCTAAAAATGTGAGCTGACACGAACACAAGCCACATATTCAAAAGGTTATACTGGTCATTATGGATCATAATTATCACGCCAAAGAAATTTTCCAAGTTTTGGTAGTTTCATTTACCTTACATTAAAGTGTGCTTTACAGAAATGTTATGACCAGTGACAGTAATCCTGACTTATCTGTCATAGTTTATACTTAGCAGTGGAAATGCCATGAGAACACCACTAGAGGACTGTGAAGTCAAACACATTTGATAAATTAGAGTATTGGTGAAAAGAATTAATGATTGGACTAGTTAGAGCTGATTTTGCTTGATTTATGTGAAAACAGACACATAATATAACCATCACTGCCCTCATACTTCTATGACTCAGTTTCTCTGGCAGGGATCTTCATCAGTACATCCAGAGGGTCTCTGTCAGAGTCAAAAGCTACCCCGCAGAAGAAGAGTCAAAAGTTTCTGACAGCAGCAAACATGCTCCTGCTGTAGCCATTTCTCTCTGTGCCTGGGCAAGGTAACTTCATAAATGTTTGTACTTTCTTACCAACTTACACAGCTTCTTAAAAGTTTCATTATTTTTTTTTATTATTATTATTATTCATGGCGTTTTGCTGGTCTTGCTTGAATTATTGGCTACACTACACAACACCCCCACAGTTCCATTTCCAGTGATACTGCACCCTTTGGTCCACAGCCACAAGCTTTCAGAGACTGTGCAGAAATATAAACAGGAGGATTCATTCATCTCTGCATGCATATCCTACACAGAACATAAATGAGCTGGTGTTCATATTCCACACAAACAATTGTTCTTTTGTGAAACCCACTGAAAGGTTGGAACCGAAGAGCTGGCATGAACACTGCAGGTTGGTGTGTTCTGTCTGATGCTCTTTATTTATTATTCTACAGATTTAAATTATGTAGCTTATACAGTATCACACCCACCTGTGGAAAGTGGGGCAGAATAATAAAATGTTCTAGCAATATCTAAATCGACTTCATTTAGTCATCTTCATTTATTACTTTAGCATAAACCCTTTACCTCTTGACTGCTGCAAGTGTTTTGTAGCCAGATTCTTTTATGCACTTTGATGAGGTGGGTAAGTATACTATGGATTAAAGTATTTTTTTTAACTTCTGAAACATTTCACTACTCATCCAAATGGCTCCGTCAGTCAGAAATGAATGTAGCAGAAGGATGCAAAGGATCTATATATTACTTATGCATTGATTTACATCTACGTATACATATCTACATTTATATACTACAACATCTGTTCAGCAGATGCCACAATACAGAAATCATCAGCTTACTCTTAGCACAGCACCTACAAATATATGGCATATCTTTCCATGTTTTTGTTTGTATCCAAGGCAGCACAGATGTTTGTGTTACGGGTCCCGGGAAGGTGACCACAATAACAAAAAGAAATAGTTTTAAAGCGTGAAAAGACGTGATCCTTCGCGTCTGCTCTTGGGTCTGTAAAATACAAAAAGAGTCTTTGAAAGACAGAACACAGGACCACTCGTGTCTTTCTCCAGATAGTACTCTTATTTCATTTTCATTTTCATTTACAGGCAGCATCACATTTTGTGCTTTATATGTCATCTTCTTTTACATACTGTAAATAATGTTCTTTTTCCCTCAGTCACACAGTGCATAAACTACACTACATCTGACATCTCAAATTTACATACTTCACAAATCACAATTTACTTATACAGGACCTTCAATTACTAGACTGACTCCCATTAATTAGGACAAAACATAGGACTTAACTATGACCTTAGGCTAGTTTAGACATTGCACTTAGATTAGCTGACCTGGACTTAACAACTTATTTTACAAACTTGACAATAGGCAAATATACACAGGACACACTCTGACTATTAATTAGCATCAGGAGACTTTTACATTCACACGGAGCAAAATATACTTGTATTGAGTAAAACATTTTATGTGAGCTAACCGTCTTTCCCAAAGCTAAATTTGACTGGCGCGAAACCGCTACCGCGATGCGGCTCGCCTTTGATCTCCGGCGCCAACTGCAGCCTGAACTTGTATAAAACTTATCAAAACGCCACACCAACATCACAGTATTACTCGTCGCGACACACAGAAATAACACGGAGCTTAAGGCTCTTATTTATGGCATTTTTAACCAAATACTGACCTGTAAAATACAAAAAGAGTCTTTGAAAGACAGAACACAGGACCACTCGTGTCTTTCTCCAGATAGTACTAAAGGGGGGGCCGGAAGTGCACCCTATTTGTTTACCTGGGGTGGAACGACCGCAGTGCCTAAGGTTCCGCTGCTTACTCTTAAATATTTATACAGGGCTACATATCAAATGTTAATATTATTGATCGTCCACAATCTCAAAATATATTTAGATACTCTTAAAATAAAAATAAAATGACAGTCTCTCTGTATTATTTCCAAATGTGGTGCCCTATTTGGGTGTACCACACGCTCCCCAACAACAAAAGTGGCTCCTGACACTTAACAGTAACAAATCAAAATCTCAACACTATTAAAGTCTCTATTCAAAAGTCTCTGGAACGTCTTTCTTTTCATCTTCAGGTATTATCCAAGATCTGATTAGTTTAATAGCAAGGAATAGCATACTGACATGGCAAGTAGTTAGAGGTGAAAGAAGGAAGATAAAAAGGTTGAGGATAGAAAGGAGGGTAGCACATAAAAGGATATGGTGTTGACTGCTGGACACTGACAGTGTTCACCGACGGACGAGTCTGGAAGGCTGGCTGGCCCAGGGACGGATAGGTGAACACCATGTTGGGTCGTCTCTGTCTGGTGGACTGCCTCAGACGTGGTGGTGACTCAGGACGACGGTCTGGCTCTGGACTGGGCACCAGCTCAGGATGAGCTGCAGGTCCGGGACTAGGAGCAGGAACATCTTGGTGGATATGAAGCACTTCCCCGTCGTCGTCTGGTTGAAGTTGGTCCACGTTTTGTTCGCTTTCCCTTTGTATTTCTTGTCCTTCTTCCGTAATATTGTCTCTTTCTTGTTCAGGTTGAATAGGAACTTGTACTTGTCTTTGCTGTGTTGTTCCCCGTCTTCTTTGTGACTCACATTGGACTTGGTCAACTGGACGTTGACTTTCTTGCAGGTGTCTAGGAACACAAAACCAATAGAGGGGTTCGTCTTCTTCCGAATCACTCGCCTCAGGACTGTTTGACTTTTCCAGTGTGTTTTGTCTTATATCGGTAGGTCTGTTGTTTCTCTTTTGTGACTTGGCAACTGGACTTTGAACGATGTCGACTGGTAAGTCGTTGACTTGGAGAAGCAAGTTTCTGTGCAGGGTACGGATGGGACGACTTCCTGTCTCTGGACTTACTTTGTAGACGGGGTTGTCTCCAACCTGCTCCCTCACGACGTAGACTGTTTGTTCCCAGTAGGGCCTTAGCTTGCCAGGTCCACCTCTTTCACCCAGGTTCCGCACAAGCACTCTGTCTCCTACTTGCAGGACTACACCTCTACATCGTTTGTCATAGTTTGTCTTTCCTTTAGAGCTTGACTGTTGACTGTTTGCACTTGCGATCCTGTACGCCTCTGTCATTTTCCCTTTCCATTTCTGAGCGTATCCATGGGCTGTCTCTGTGTCTTCTTCTGTCATGAGGCCAAAGAGAAGGTCTACTGGGAGGCGAGGATGTCTGCCGTACAACAGGAAGTATGGAGAAAAACCAGTGGCCTCATGCTTAGTGCAGTTGTAAGCATGGATGGTGTGAGGTAAGTGTTCCTTCCAGTTTAGTTTCTCTTTCTCTCTCAATGTACGTAGCATCTGCAACAAGGTCCGATTCAGCCTTTCGACCGGGTTACCTTGGGGGTGGTAGGGAGAAGTCCTTGAGTGGCCAACACCTGCTAGCTCTCTGAGGGACTTGAATAACTCGTTCTCAAATTCCCGACCCTGATCGTGATGAAGCTTGGAGGGGTAGCCGAATCTTGGAATGAAATCATTGAAGAGGCGGTCTGCTGCTGTCTTTGCGGCCTTGTTCTTGGTGGGGTAGGCTTGTGCAAACCTGGTGAAATGGTCGACTACCACCAAGATGTATTCAAACCCGCCTTTACAGGACTCTAGGTGCAGGAAATCGATGCATACTAACTCGAGTGGGAAGTTGGATGTTATACTGCCCATGGGTGCTCTCTCATGCGTTGCTGGCTTTTTCTGTTTTATGCATGGGCACTTCCTGGTGACATACTCCTCGATCTCTCGCTTCATGAAAGGCCAGTAGAATCGCTCACGGGCTAAGCTCAAGACTTTCTCCACACCGACATGGCCCATGTTGTTATGGAGATGGGTGAGAGCTACTTGTCTGTAGACAGCGGGCAGAACTAGCTGCTTGCGTTCTGTGGTTTTCCTATAGAGAAGGCCATTTTCAATGCGCAACCGACTCCACTCTCTCAACAGTCTCTTTGTGCTTATGTCAAGCTTGGCTTTGTCGTCTTCAGTTGGTGTCATATCTTTTCCTTTCATCTCCATGACTTTCCCGATGGCTGGATCTGCTCTTTGTTCTTGGACTAGTTTATCGTGGCCGATGAAATGCAGTGGCTCCTTGAGGGGTGAACTTGGTGAAGCAAGGCTGAGGGCTGCAATCCATGCTACATCACCTTGCTTGGCTCTTCTGCTCCCTTCCCATACTGCACCAACGGCTTCCTCTGACAGTTCTCCTGTACACTCTTGCATGAAGGCTTCAATGTTGAGTGGACAACGGGATAATACATCAGCGTCAATGTTTGTTTTTCCGGGGCGATATTTTATGTCAAAGTGGAAATCTGCGAGCTGTCCCACCCAACGATGCCCTACGGCGTTGAGCTTTGCAGTGCTGAGGACATACGTCAAGGGGTTATTGTCCGTAAAAACTGTGAAACTTGGGGCATAATAGAGATAGTCTCTGAACTTGTCGCAAACTGCCCACTTGAGGGCGAGAAACTCTAGTTTTCCACTGTGCAAGTGGTGGTTTTGCTCGGCAGGTGTTAGTGTGCGTGACCCGTACCCAATCACTCTCATCTTATTGTCTTGGTTTTGATACAGGACCGCGCCAAGGCCTTTCTGGGACGCGTCCGTGTGGAGTACGAAGGGCTGGGTGAAGTCAGGATACGCTAACACAGGTGGCTGGGTCAACATGTCAATCAAGCGCTCAAGGGCCTCTTGGTGTTCCTTGTCCCATTTCACTGGAGCTCGGGAAGACTGCTGTGGGTACTTTGCTCTGCCCTTGGATGGCTTGGACGGCAGTGTGTCAGACTTTACCTGGAGCAAGTCGTACAGGGGTTTGGCAATGCGCGAGAAGTCCTGCACATACGTCCGATAATAGCTCAGGAACCCCAAAAGTTGTCTGACTTCTCCAACTATTTGTGGCCTTCTGTGTTTGAGTGCCTGCACAGCTTCGATGTCCTTGGGGTCCACCCTCACTCCATCTTCTGACACCAGGCGACCGACATACCGAACCTCTCTGCGGAACAACTCACACTTCTCAGGCTTCAGCTTCGCCCCGTGGCGTTGCAAAGCTTGGAGAACTTTCCTCAGCACTTGGACATGTTCATTAAATGACTTGGAAAAACAGAGCACATCATCAAGGTAGGGTATGCAGCACTCATCACGGAGCGTGTCCAGCATTTCTTCCATGCTCCGCTGAAAGGCTGCGGGTGCGTTGGACAGCCCGAAGGGTATTCTCACCCATTCGTAGAGACCCCACGGGGTGGTGAATGCAGTCAGGTACCTTGAGCCCTCTGCGATGAAACCTTGATGGTAAGCTTTACCCTGGTCCAGGATCGAGAACCAGCTGTAACCACCGAGGGAGTCGGTGAGGTCCTGGATCCGGGGAAGCGGGTGTCTGTCGGGCACTGTTTTGTTGTTTAGGAGGCGGTAATCAATACACAGACGTAAAGATCCGTCCTTCTTCCTGACACAGATAACTGGGGCTGCGTAGGGTGACTGAGACTTTACGATCCATCCCTTCACTATCAGTTCCTGAATGTACTCTTTTACTTCCCTATACAGGGGCTTGGGGATGGAGGCGTAAGCTCTCTGAACTGGCGTGTCATCTTTGAGTCTGATTTCCATTTGCAAAGAAGGGATACAGCCAATATCAGTGCTATCGCGAGAGAATGCCTCGCACTCCTCCATCAGAACCTTTTCGACTGACTTTTGCTGATCTGGGCTTAGATGACTGAGATCGACCGGTGGCAACCAAGGCTCGGCAGGAGAGTCACCTTGGGCGGTCTTACTTAGTACCTCTGCTGTAGTTGCTGATGTCAGTATGGGCTGGGTTTCTGGTGGCTCTAGTGTATCAGTTTCAATGACTTTGGCGACATGTTCGATGGTGCCTAGGGCTGTTCTTTTCGGCAGGATTACTTCATGTTTGGAATGGTTGGAGATGGGGACCTTTACAAAAGGTCTTTGGGAATTGTTAATCTCCAAAAGTCCTTCCCCCACACTCAAATTTCTCAAAGCAATGTTCTCTTCAGCAGGTTCGTAAAGTACAAGAGGGTCAGAGATGTCAAAGTTCTGGGGCACCCTGCAACATATTTGTACTGCTTTGCCAGCTGGGATAATCATGTTGTCTTTACCGACTCTGAGTGTAACAGGATCACAGTCAGTTCTTTGCGGCACTTGAATGAAGTTTACCATGGCCACTACCTGGTCTTCGTCCATTCCAAGAGCTCTGCGCAGTAGACTATATAGTACTGTACTGGCTTCCTCATCTGTCCCTTGGCCTTGTATAATCGCTCCCAGCACATTAGCTCCAACTAGTGGTTGGTTCAGTGACAGCTTACTGACTAGGAATGGCGCTTGTGCAGTGAGATTGGGATCTTCGTGACCCGCTAAAGTGACTGTAAGCTCGACCCATCCGTCATATGGGACTGCTTGGCCATTAACTGCATAAACCTCAAGCTCGTCGTTCAGCAGATCTTGGAGTGGTCTTACCACAGTGTTGGGTATGTGCTTTTTGACCCATTGCCTGTCAACTATACTCACTTGTGAGCCAGAGTCAAACAGCACTGTCGCAGGGTAACCACCGATTAGACATTTCAGCAGACTTTTCTTACCGACAAGGGGAGCTTGGTATTTGGTGGCACTCTGACAGGAGGGAATCTGACCTTTCCTTCTGTTGCATTTGACCTGCTTTCTCGGCTGCTTGCTCTGGTGCCTGGGGCACGGAGTTGAAGCTTCGGTAGAGGAAGAGTTTACTGGCTGGGACTTTGGCTCTGTACCGATCTCTGGCTGTCCCTTGACAGAGACCGATTCCCGTTTCCCTGATTCTTGGGTCGCTTCAGACATCCGACTGCTCTGTGTCCCGACTCACTGCATACAAAGCAATGACTGCACTCCTGTAAGCTTTGTTCAGTACATTTCGGACAGAGATAGGTTTTCTTTTGGTTAGCTGGAGGCTGAGAATGCTGAGGGGAGGAGTTTACAGCTTTCTGTTCCATGAAAGTTGCCACCATCTTGGTTAGAGTCTCTACTTGTGCAGCGAGTTGTGTGATTGTCTGTGAGGCTTGTTGGTCTTTGGCTGTCGTGTCCCTTGTTGCAATCACAGCGCTATGTGCTGACTTCTGACGAGGGGTTTGCCCTAACCTTCGCTGGTGCTCATTCTCATCACTGATAATCTTTGTGACCTCACTAAGAATCTCCTCATCTGTTACATTGTTGTTTGATGTAAGAGGTCTTAGTCGTTGCCGCAAGTCTGCATACTTCACTCCCAGACCTTGATAGACTGTGTGCAGAAACACTTCCTGGATTGTCCTTGGGTCATACGAGATGTCTGCAGTGGCTTGTTTTGACTGAAAGATGAGTTTCTGTTTGAGCCCAATCATGCGATATAGGAATTGCTGAGGGGACTCCTGCTCAGTTTGTCGGGCGCACATTAACTCCTGGAACATCTCTGTTGTTGCCTTTTCTCCAAGGTGGGATCGGAGAAAGCCCTGAAGTTCAGAAAGAACCAGTTCATCTTTGAGCATGAGCATGTCCCTGAACGTGCCAGGCTTTACAATTCTCAGTACCCCCCTCATGACCTCTGCTTCAGAAAATCCTTCTTTTAATCCTTCATTGATCTGTCTCATGAGACTGTTATAATTGATTTCAGAGCTGTTGTCTCCAATTTGTCCTCCAAAAGCCTTGAATTCTCTCCGAGGCAGGTAGGAAAGGTCTTTGAGAGTGACATGCCTTTCTGGACTTCCTTGTTCCCTTGGCTGCGGTTGTGAGTGGCTCTGACGACTGGGTGCTACAGGTGGTTGGAGTGTCACAACTTCACACAGTCTTAGTCTTTCTCCCAGTGTCTCATATGCTTTCCTCAGTTCCTCTACAGACTCTGCGTTTGCGTTCACACTAACTTGGGTGCCTGGTGGAACAGCAGATGGTGATGGTGGATCTGGCAACATCTTGGATGGATGAGGACTTGACTTGGTTGGTATTGCAGCCTGATCAGCTGAATGCGTGGTGGAGCCACTCGTTTGTATCACTTTAGTGAGCAGGTCATCCAACATCAGCAACTGACTCATTCCCTCATCTTCAGGTTTCAGCAGAGTTGGGGACCGTAGATATGCATTGACATAGTCCATACAGCTCTCATTATCGTCTTCACTGAACTGTGTGTCTTTGTCTCCAGCTGCTAGGCTCTTTGTTAGCTCGAAAAGATCCTTACTTGAGAGGGCAAACAAGCGTCCTCTGATGCTCCATATCAGTTCTTTTCGTGCTGTCGACATGGTACTTTAGCTACCTGTAGTTCGAGTGTTGTATTATTTGTACAGTGACTAGGCTGCGTTTTACCTTCTTGACAGCAGTGCAGTTCCACTTTTGGTTGAAGATCCTTTCTTTCTCTTTGATCTTCCTCCTTGGACACCCACTGACTGACGTGTCTGATGTAGCAGCTTGGCAACCGTTGTCTCGTAGTTCTGGTATCACTGGATCTTCCCTCGATGACTGTAGAGGAGAGATCCCGGACGAGCCCCCACAGTTTGTTACGGGTCCCGGGAAGGTGACCACAATAACAAAAAGAAATAGTTTTAAAGCGTGAAAAGACGTGATCCTTCGCGTCTGCTCTTGGGTCTGTAAAATACAAAAAGAGTCTTTGAAAGACAGAACACAGGACCACTCGTGTCTTTCTCCAGATAGTACTCTTATTTCATTTTCATTTTCATTTACAGGCAGCATCACATTTTGTGCTTTATATGTCATCTTCTTTTACATACTGTAAATAATGTTCTTTTTCCCTCAGTCACACAGTGCATAAACTACACTACATCTGACATCTCAAATTTACATACTTCACAAATCACAATTTACTTATACAGGACCTTCAATTACTAGACTGACTCCCATTAATTAGGACAAAACATAGGACTTAACTATGACCTTAGGCTAGTTTAGACATTGCACTTAGATTAGCTGACCTGGACTTAACAACTTATTTTACAAACTTGACAATAGGCAAATATACACAGGACACACTCTGACTATTAATTAGCATCAGGAGACTTTTACATTCACACGGAGCAAAATATACTTGTATTGAGTAAAACATTTTATGTGAGCTAACCGTCTTTCCCAAAGCTAAATTTGACTGGCGCGAAACCGCTACCGCGATGCGGCTCGCCTTTGATCTCCGGCGCCAACTGCAGCCTGAACTTGTATAAAACTTATCAAAACGCCACACCAACATCACAGTATTACTCGTCGCGACACACAGAAATAACACGGAGCTTAAGGCTCTTATTTATGGCATTTTTAACCAAATACTGACCTGTAAAATACAAAAAGAGTCTTTGAAAGACAGAACACAGGACCACTCGTGTCTTTCTCCAGATAGTACTAAAGGGGGGGCCGGAAGTGCACCCTATTTGTTTACCTGGGGTGGAACGACCGCAGTGCCTAAGGTTCCGCTGCTTACTCTTAAATATTTATACAGGGCTACATATCAAATGTTAATATTATTGATCGTCCACAATCTCAAAATATATTTAGATACTCTTAAAATAAAAATAAAATGACAGTCTCTCTGTATTATTTCCAAATGTGGTGCCCTATTTGGGTGTACCACATTTGCAGAAAAATTCTAATTTGGCAGCTAAATTACACAAGTTAAATTCAGCAGTGAGGGTGCTGCTGCACAGATGTCTGCATTTGCAACAGAATTTCCCTGAAGCCCAGAGGCACCCAATACATACTATCAGCAGACTATAGCTCCACAGTGAGTGTATTGAATGTTTGTACACTACATAGATATATACTGTAGATTAGTCTAAATACAAGCAAAGTAATGTTCTTGTCCCTTACCGTATTTCTTCTTCAAAAGGCTTGATGAAGGGAGAGCACCTCATTGTTTGTGTCTTTATAATGTGATCAGCCAACAGCATTTGCACATCATCCACAGGTGACAGGACTGAGGTGCCCGTTTCTCTGTAGGCCAGGAGGTGAAACTCCATATGATCCCATTCACTAGCCATTTTCTCCATGGCCTTTTCCAGGGAGTACTCCTTGCTGGCTGCTTCGCTGATGCCTTCAAAGGTGCTCAGGTGCTGTTCTAGGGACATGGACAGGAAGTAAGCCACACAGGCCTGTTTATCAGCTGGCTGAAGGGAAAAGCCTGCCAATTCCGACATGGCATCCCAGTGGCGTTTATGCGGGTCTGGTTTGCATAGTACCTATTAGAAAAAGGAGTGGAACAAAAGATAGGCATTTATATCTACAGCAGATATTTCAAGGCATGTATATCAAGTATTAAAATATTCTGATTTTATGAATACAAGGTCTTTCATTTGGAGTCTTTCTTGCACCATGAGAATGTTCTCCTTGAAATCTTCCACCTGAGACTTTATAGTTTTGGCTATATTTAGTGCTCTTGGTACTTCAGTAAAATTTTTCTCCAGCTTGCACAAAGTGTGCAAGTAGTTGTCAACATCATTTTCTAACTATATAAGGTTTGAAGTGCAAAGACATACAATGAATACATGTCAACAATTCCCACTGTGGCTTTTTCCTTATGGTATCATTATAACACAAAAACAGGTCATAATTGCTATATTCAAGCACTAACACTACACACACACACACACACACACACACACACACACACACAGAGTGGATATGAAAAGTCTACACACCCCTGTTCAAATGCCAGGTTTTTGCGATGTAAAAAAATGAGACCAAAATAAATCATTTCAAAACTTTTTCACCATTAATGTGACCTATAACATGTACACCCAATTGAAAAACAACCTGAAATCTTTTAAGGGAAAAAATAAAAAACTTACAATAACCTGGTGGCATAAATATGCACACCCTTAAACTCATACTTTGTTGGAGCACCTTTGGCTTTTATTACAGTGCTCAGTCTTTTTGGGAAGGAGACTAGCAGCGTGGCACATCTTGATGTGGCAATATTTGCCCATTCTTCTTTGCAAAAATGCTCCAAATCTGTCAGATTGCAAGGGCATCTCCCATGCACAGCCCTCTTCAGATCACCTCACAGATGGTCAATCGGATTCAGGTCTGGACTCAGGCCAGGTCATTCCAAAGCCTTAATCTTCTAATGGTGAAGCCATTCTTTTGTTGATTTGGATGTGTGCTTTGGGTCACAGCTGTGCTAAAAGATGACGTTCCTCTTCATCTTCAGCTTTCTAGCAGAAGCCTGAAGGTTTTGTGCTAACACTGACTTGTATTTGGAACTGTTTGCGGCGGCATGAAATAAAGCGGCGTAGTTGGAGGTTTTAAGTAGAAGTTTTATTATCATACCGCCGTCACGAGCTCCGCTCCCGGCGCCATGCATGAGCGCCGAGAGCGAGCCCACGGCTCTCAGAGAAGGGACACAAGCTGTGTCCTGCAGCAGGGTTGAAGTCAGATTGAGAGTGAGAGAGAGTTTGCGTTACAGAGTTGCAGCATATATACTCGACCACAACAATACATCAAAGGGCATACCCCAGCAGTTAGTATGATCAAAGAGATAACAGAACAGGCATAAGACATTTGCATTTGAGAGACATATTGATCTCAGTCCCTAGGTCACAGTGAGGACAGGACGCATGAGTACAATGCATGAAAGGCAACAATTAACATCACAGAGGTGAGCCAGACAAAACGCGTCTGCCTGTAGACATTAATACACATTACACTGTTCTGTTACTTGCTCTAGCCGAGCGCTGTGTTTGACCAGTCTTTTTGTGGAGATTTACCTCAAAGCACATCTACATATGTAAGATGACAAGATGCATGAACACTTTAACTTCACGGCTGTAAACGCAGCATGCAGCAGAACAAACCCCAGGAGTGCGAGCTGACTGTCTCTGTGTTCTGTCTGTGTGTTGTGGGGGGTTTAATCAAACCGCTACACTGCTCCCCCCCCCAGAGGGAAACGGTAGGGGACCGTGACCTCGATGTTGCAGTCTGGGCAGCGAGCAGGGAAAAGCTCTGAGCAGGAGGAGGGGGTAGTACATGCTGATCGGGCGCTGGAAAATCGTTCCAGTCGCGCCAAAAGTGTTTGCTGCTCCGCGATGTCCCGTCTGAACATGCAGAGATCAGGAGAAGAAAAATTAGTCTCTGGCTCCTCTCGTGGCCATGAAGAAAAGCAGGAGCGGCTGTAAGAAAAAAATAAACAAAAGCAGAGGGACTGGCGTGTTGGCTTTAGGTGCAGAAGCAACCCCAAAGCCCCCGGGAACAGCTGACGGCTGAAATCCCTTTGTGCCGTGGCTAAGACCATTAAAAAATCCAGTGGCGAGCTGCGTGCTTGCTTCAGGTGAACGAGCAGCCCTGAAGGTTCTGTGAGCAGCGGCGGAGGACGATGGCGGTCTCTGGAGCCGTTACTTGTCCCGTGCGTGATGCGCCATCCTTGTAACTCCCCGGTGCGTGGGCGGGGGTTCCGTGCGTGGGTGGGCCGCTGGAGAGGAGAACCAGG
Organism: Pholidichthys leucotaenia; assembly: GCA_020510985.1. Taxonomy (NCBI): domain Eukaryota; kingdom Metazoa; phylum Chordata; class Actinopteri; order Cichliformes; family Pholidichthyidae; genus Pholidichthys; species Pholidichthys leucotaenia. The sequence goes on from CM035841.1 coordinate 155,220,954, forward strand.
GTGCAGAAACTTGGTGGAGATCAGCGCAGACGGCGTCGATAAAATCCAGGTTGAGCTGTGGCTGTAGATTGGCCATGGTGCGTTGGAGCGGTGAGAGGAAATAGACGATCTTTTGTCCCTCAGGCTCGTGCAGATGCGTTGGAGCGGCGGGAGGGAATAGACAATCTTGGGCACCGCTCGGCCGTGGTGCGTTCAGGCCCGCGTGTTGCGTTCTCCGCCGGCCCTGGAGGTCGCCGTCGTGGAGAAGGGACGAGGTGCCCGCGCTCTCGTGTGAAGGAACTGCGAGCGCGGCCGGTCCAGCGTGGATGAGCAGATCTCAGACGCGCAGATCTCATCCTGAAGAACGGGTCACCAGTGCAGCTGTCCAGCTCAGAAGGTTGCTTCGCACAAAGCGTGTGCGTGTTCAAGGGGTCACCAGTGCGGCGGCATGAAATAAAGCGGCGTAGTTGGAGGTTTTAAGTAGAAGTTTTATTATCATACCGCCGTCACGAGCTCCGCTCCCGGCGCCATGCATGAGCGCCGAGAGCGAGCCCACGGCTCTCAGAGAAGGGACACAAGCTGTGTCCTGCAGCAGGGTTGAAGTCAGATTGAGAGTGAGAGAGAGTTTGCGTTACAGAGTTGCAGCATATATACTCGACCACAACAATACATCAAAGGGCATACCCCAGCAGTTAGTATGATCAAAGAGATAACAGAACAGGCATAAGACATTTGCATTTGAGAGACATATTGACTTTACATGTTTCAACTGTTCACTGCAACCTTCGTCAGAAGTGTCCAAAAACACACTTCTGACGAAACTCGCTGAAGGTGTGAAAATGGCCTCGGTGAAGTATATAGAGTTTCTGACTGACCACTTTCTTCCATGGTACAAAAAGAAGAACTGTGCCTTCCGTAGCAAAATTATCTTCATGCATGACAATGCATCATCTCATGCTGCAAAGAATACCTCTGTGTCATTGGCTGCTATGGGCATAAAAGGAGAGAAACGCATGGTGTGGCCCCCATCCTCCCCTGATCTCAACCCTACTATGAACCTTTGGAGCATCCTCAAGCAAAAGATCTATGAGGGTGGGAGGCAAGTCACATCAAAACAGCAGCTGTAGGAGGCTATTCTGAGATCTTGCGAAGAAATTCAAGCAGAAACTCTCCAAAAACTCACAAGGTTTCAGGTTCAGGTTACTTTATTTGTACCCGTAGGTAGATTTGTTTTGCAGTCTGGTGTTCAATGGATGCAAGAATTGTGAAGGTTATATTAAAGAAGGGTTCCTATGTTAACATGTAACTTGGCCTGTTAAAATGTTTTAGATTGAAATATCTTTTGATATCAGTAAATATGACATCCTACTGCTGCAAATTCAACAACTGACCATTTTCAGTTCTTTACAACCAATAAAATGTTTTGAAACTCTGTTGTGCATAATAATTTGGAACAGTGCATTTTGAGTTTTTTTGTTTTTGCAAAAAAAAGTTATCATTGGGAGGTTTCTTCAATAAAATTTGAATCATGCTCTAATGGTTGATGATTTGAAAATTATACTGACTGTCATTTGCATTGACTATTTAGGAAAATCAGAGAAATATCATTTGCATAATAATTTGGAATGCAGTGTATTCCCTGTGCCATTCCACATTAAATATTCCACATTCCATTAAATATAACTTGTTTTGTGAACACAATTGCCTTGATTTCTTTGTACGTATAGATTACTTGGGCTGTTACTGATATCTGGTGAAAATCTCAGGTCAGTGGCTCCATCAGAAATATGTTTAATGAGAAAAATGTTGATGTGTTCAATACTTATTTTCCCTGCTGTATATTATTTTCATATATTACACCTTTAATGTTAGGGTGACCAAGAAATACAAAAAAATATTACTGAACTTAATTACTTTAAAAGGGTACATTCCCAGATGTTTTTTTTTAATTATTATTATCATTATTTGCAGCTGTAGTCTACTGTTGCCTATTTGAGAGCAAAATGAATGCCGCAAAACTAAAACTGCCATCATGAATCTTCTCTTTTTTGCCAATAGGCTGGTACCTGGGGTGAATATCAGGCAATACTGATATACAGTATTGGTACCTCCCTTTTGAGTATGTTTACCAATTAAAAAAATGTATTAAAAAGTAGGGATGTCCTGATCACGATTTTTTTGTCCCCAATCCAAGCCATTTAAGAATGAGGATCAGCCAATACCAAGTAACAATCCGATACTTAAATTTTCCTACAACACGTTCTTGCAAACTAAAGTGCATTAAGTACATTAAAGTTATTTTTAAAAAAAATAATGCCGTGTATTTGCTCAACACCTCAAAACTCAAGAGTATTCCACACAGTAGACATGTTGGTTACACCTTCTTTGCTGCAACTTTGTGCAGCTGCTATATCATGGTGAGGCTGACATAAAAACACTTTGGTTGATGGAAAACAACAGAGACTTGAATGCAGATGAACCCAGTGACTCCGATACCAAATGAGTCACAAAAGCCTTGATCGGTCTCCTGATCCGATACTTGAGATTGTATCAGCACATATTAAAAAGGGCTACTGGGAAGTTACAATAAGTTGTGACTGTAAAATAAAAAAAAGAGGTATTCTTTTTTCAAGCAACAAAGACAAGACACAGAAAGTAAGACACCAAAATTACAGAGCAAATGTATAAACATCAGATGCAGAAATGGTCCCAAATTGGAATTTGCGTAAAACAACACTAAAGTAGAAATATTAACCAAGTTTCTGAAATAAATAAAACAACGTGGAAATGTAGTCTTTCTGCTGAAATTGTGCTAGGATGGTTTGGATGGTTGCCAAGTGGCTGCTGTAGTGTGAAATTCAGCTGTGGTGAAATTCAGCTGGTTGCCATGTGATTCAATAGATGGACGCTGCCAAGATGGAAATATGTTTCTAGGTCTGCTACTATTTGCATTTCTTTTGACTACAGTACTCAGATTTGCACAGGATAAGGAACTATAAGCTTAGCAGAGCTCAATAAAGTCAGAGAAAAGTGAAACCACACAAATATACAAATGTGTGACAAGGCCTTGGTTATCTAGGAATTGGCAAAAATGTGGTTTAACAGTTCATGGCACAAGTATGAAAACGACATCCAACTCTGTAAAAAAAAATTATATATATATATCTTAATACACATATTGTTTTTGTTCAAACCATCCAGAGCTCTGAGGCTACAGCAAGAATGGCACTGTGTAATGCTTCAGATTCAGACTGAGAAAAAATATCACATCAAAATTAAACTGAGTGTCATTCTGCGTATGTAACCTAATATCCCCAAGTGTGTTCTGCATTGAATATAAAGTAATTTCCCACTGTGTCTACCTTGTCTGGGTTCACATCGGTGACTGGGCCATTAAGCCACTGCTCATGGTGTTTTAGGAAATCAGTAGTTGTCTCATAGTGGCGCAGCAATGGTGTCAACTTATTCTGGGTCATTTTCCGCTGTGGATACTGGGAAACAGACCAGCCGAAGGCTTCCTCCTCTAGATTGAAATCATTAATCTTTTCAGTGTAAAGGGGGATTTGATGGAGGAAGTTGAAAGAAAAAAACACAGAGCAAAGACAGATGGCTTAATAGATGTCTGTCATGGTAGGGATGGCACACACATTAAAACCTAAAAAGCAAAAAGTCTGGCATTTAATTTGAAGTCCAATGCTGCCCTCTAGAGGCTTGATACTTGACAGCATGTTGAATGAATGAATGAATGAATGAATGAATTTATTTATTTCGGATAGTACATTACAGGTTAAAAGAAACTGTATAATATAACAACAAGGTCAAATTAGACAAAGACTCCTTCTACTATACAATTCCACGTGAGTTATCCGAAATGGGTGATGGCTGAAGCCGCAGCTTATATTGCCCACCCATATTCCATCCAAGAATTCAAAGGAGAAAAAAGAGAAAACAAGACAAGAGCGATTACAATTTAAAACAAGGCTAAGACAAAATATGACTGAGAGAAAAAGAAAACTGAGCTAGTCTAAGTTAAGCGGTTACTATTCAAAAACAAATCTAAGACATAGTGTCACAGAGAAAAAAGAAAAACTAAGCTATAACACAACACAGGCTGGAAATGTCAATCCTTATGTGAGTTTACATGTCGTCTTGTAAATATGTTTGGAGTATTTCTTCCTTTAGTTTTTGTTTAAATTGTCCAAGCTTTGTACATGATTTTAATTCAGGTCCAAAATCGTTCCATAATCTGACACCTTGCACTGAAATACAGTGTTGCTTGGTAGTTGTTCTCACTGTAGGCTTTTGAAATATACATGTTCCTCTGAAGTGATATCGTTTCTCCCTTGTTTGGAACAACTTTTGGATATTTGCGGGCAGTGATAGATTCTTCACTTTGAACATTATTATTGCGGTTTTAAAGTCGATCAGATCTTTCAACTTGAGAGTTTTTTGTTTAAGAAAAAGTGGGTTTGTTGGTTCCCTGTAAGCTGCTTTGTTGATTATTCTAATAGCTCTCTTTTGAAGCATAAAGAGTGGATATATGTTTGTTTTATATGTATTTCCCCATACTTCATTACAATATGTCATGTATGGGAGTATTAATGAATGATACAAGGTGTATAGTGTGGGTTGATTCAGCAAATTTTTCACTCTGTGTAATATTGCAATTGATTTGGATACTTTACCTTTTATATAATTAATATGTGGCTTCCAACACAGTTTGTTATCAATTATTACTCCAAGGAATTTAGTTTCGGATACCCTTTCAATCTCTACACCATTTACACTGAGTTTGGGTACTGGGTAGTTGTGATGGTTGTTAAAGACTATAAATTTTGTCTTGCTTAAATTGAGCGTTAATTTGTTTGAATCAAACCACAGTTTCAGCTTTCCTAATTCCTTTCCGAGTGTATCCAGAAGTTGTTCCAAGTTGTTTCCACTGCATAGCAGGTTAGTGTCATCAGCAAACAATATTAAGTCCATTTTTTCTGAAACTTTACATATATCATTTATATACATATTGAATAATAATGGTCCCAAAACTGAACCCTGTGGGACTCCACAGGTGACCTTCAGTAGCTCTGAGTTTTTGTTGTTAACACATACAAACTGATATCTATTCTTTAAGTAACTTCTTAACCAGGACAGTGCTACCCCTCTGATACCACAATTTTGTAGTTTCTTTAATAATAGATTGTGATCTACTGTATCAAATGCTTTTTTAAGATCCAGGAATACTCCAACTGAATACTCTTTATTTTCAATGGCTGTTGATATTTTTTCTGTAAATTCCATTAGGGCATATGCTGTTGTCCTTTTGTGTCTGAACCCATATTGCTGCTCACACAATAAATCATTCTTCAGTATCCATCCATCCATCCATCTTCTACCACTTTTCCGGAGGTCCGGGTCGCGGAGGCAGCAGTTCAAGCAGAGAAGCCCAGACTTCCCTCTCCCCAGCCACCTGCTCCAGCTCTTCAGAGGGGATACCAAGGCGTTCCCAGACTAGCTGGGAGACATAGTCTCTCCACCGAGTCCTGGGTCTGCCCCGGGGTCTCCTCCCAGTGGGACGTGCCTGAAACACCTCAAGTGGGAGGCGTCCAGGAGGCATCCTAATCAGATGCCCATACCACCTCAACTGACTCCTTTCAATGTGGAGGAGCAGCGGTTCTACTCTGAGCCTCTCCCGGATGACTGAGCTCCTCACCCTATCTCTGAGGGTGAGTCCAGCAATCCTACGGAGAAAGCTCATTTCAGCCGCTTGTATCCGCGATCTCGTTCTTTCGGTCATTACCCAAAGCTCGTGACCATAGGTGAGAGTAGGAACGTAGATTGACTGGTAAATCGACAGCTTTGCCTTAGAACTAAGCTCCCTCTTCACCACAACAGACCGGTACAACGTCCGCATCACTGCAGATGCTGCTCCAATCCGTCTGTCGATCTCTCGCTCCATTTTCCCCTCACTCGTGAACAAGACCCCAAGATACTTAAACTCCTCCACTTGGGGCAGGAGCCTGTCCCCAACCCGGAGAGGACAATCCACCTTTTTCCGGCTGAGGACCATGGACTCGGACTTGGAGGTGCTGATTCTCATCCCAGCCGCTTCACACTCAGCGGCAAACCGTCCCAGCAAGAGCTGTAGGTCATTGCTGGATGAAGCCAACAGGACAACATCATCTGCAAACAACAGAGATGAGATCCTGTGGTCACCAAGCATGACACCCTCCATTCCCTGGCTGCGCCTAGAAATCCTGTCCATAAAAATTATGAACAGGACCGGTGACAAAGGGCAGCCCTGGCGGAGTCCAACTCTCACTGGGAATGACTCCGACCGAGTGTTGGCAATGCGAACTAAACTCTCACAACGGTCGTACAGAGACCGAATAGCTCGTAACAACAAGCCCGATACCCCATACTCCCGAAGCACCCCCCACAAAAATCCACGAGGGACGCGGTCAAATGCCTTCTCCAAGTCCACAAAACACATGTAAACTGGTTGGGCAAACTCCCACGAACCCTCAAGAATTCTCGAGAGGGTAAAGAGCTGGTCCGATGTGCCACGGCCAGGACGAAAACCACATTGCTCCTCCTGAATCCGAGGTTCGACCAACGGCCGGACTCTCCTCTCCAGTACCTTGGCATAGACCTTCCCAGGGAGGCTGAGGAGTGTGATCCCTCTAAAGTTGGAGCACACCCTCCGGTCCCCTTTTTTGAAGAGAGGAACCACCACCCCGGTTTGCCATGCCAAAGGCACTGCCCCCGACCTACGAAGAACGATCCAACAGACTCTCATGATAAATTGTATATCAAGGATTCAGTGTACCCCGCCCGGTATGGGGTTACCGGGGCCCCACCCTGGAGCCAGGCCTGGGGGAGGGGCTCGAAGGCTAGCGTCTGGTGGCCGGGTTTCCACCCATGGGACCCGGCCGGGCTCAGCCCGAAGGAGTTACATGGGTCCGCCCTCCAGTAGGTTCACCACCTGCAGGAGGGATCATGGAAGTCCGGTGCTATGTGGATTAGGTGGCAGTCAAAGGCGGAGACCTTGGCGGACTGATCCCAAGCATTCTTCAGTATGAAGTTGTCAATTCTCTCATAGAATATTTTTTCAAGTATCTTGGAAAATTGCGGTAATAGTGAAATTGGTCTGTAGTTGGAGAGTTCCCCTCTGTCGCCTGTCTTGTAAATCGGAATTACTTTAGCTATTTTCATTGCATTGGGAAATATACCTGATTGGAGAGACAGGTTACAGATATACGTCAGTGGTTTCACTATGCATTCGATAACAGTTTTGACTAGTAGCATATCAATACCATCGCAGTCAGTAGATGTTTTACTTTTGAACGATTTAACAATTTCAATGACCTCTCTTTCGTCTGTGTTCTTTATGAAGATGGTGTCTTTTACAGCAGTGTTATTGCATATTGAATCACCTGTTGGCACCGTAGTGGGTATTTCTCGGGCCAGTTTAGGTCCAATGTTAACAAAAAAATTATTAAATTCATCTGCAGGTGAAGCTATATTCACATTCGGAGTCGATTTATTATTTTTTGGAGTGTTAGTTGGGTAGCTGGTATTTCTGCTTTTATTTCCAAGGATACTGTTGATTATTGTCCATGTATTTTTAATATTGTCTTTGTTTTTTTCCAGTTCTTTACTGTAATAGTCTCTTTTACTACATCTTATTATATATGTTAACTTATTTTTGTATGTTTTATACCGCTGCTCTGCTTCTTTTGTCCTTTTCTTTAGGAAAGCTTTATATAATAAATTTTTCTTTTTACACGCCTTTTGTAGTCCTTTGGTTAGCCATGGTTTGTCAGTAAATTTGTGTTTAATGTGGGGAGACTTGAATAACGAAACCGAATTGTCTTCCATTCCAGTTTATTCAAGAAATCATTCCACTGTCTGCTCTCATTCTTGAGCAGCGAACAAAGAGAGTGAACACACCAAAGTTCTCTCATTTAAACATTCTGACATCAAACCATTTCCCTCGCGGGGGAAATCACACATCTCTCTCAAAATCTCTTTATTCACATTCATTAGCCTTTTATTTACATAACTCCCCCTTCTCTCTTCCCGAGCCTCAGTGGTCAGGAAGTCTTCTGTCCCCTGTCCTCCGCAGGGGGTCCAGGCTCTGTGGCTCCGCACCGCAGGGGGCTGGCTCTCCTTCATCGTGGTTAAATCACATATGCAGTGTCCAACATATACATGTCTCACAACACAGCCATATAACCCCCCCCAAACGATGAAGAACAGACTAATTCCTAAAATTAAATAGCACCTTACTCACTACTGAATAATCAACACCAACATTCAGTCTGTGCGCCGCTTGGGCTTCAGCCGTCTGCCGAATCTGCTGTGCGTTGGCCCCGCCTTGCCTGCGGTGCGTTTCTGCTTCGGCGCTGTTGACTGAGGGAGAGAGTGATTAATTGCCTTCTGCGGGGGCCTGCCTCGTCGAGGCGCCACCGCGACCGGTACAGACACGTCCTTCATGACAAAAGCAGGTTTTAGTCTGTCAATACTGACTGTCTCTTTTCTGTCTCCAAAATCCAGCACAAATTGCTTATCACCTGCCTCCAGCACTCGAAATGGCCCTTCGTAAGGTGGTTTGAGCGTTGCTTTTAGGGCTTCGCGCCTGACAAAAACGAAATCGGCATTTTTCAAAGCCTTGGGGACGAAAACTCGTGGAAAAGCGTGATGAACCGGACCCGGGAGCGTGTCTGCCCCCGTGCCGACTAACGGTCCCAGAGCCGAGAGAGGTGGGGGCTCTAGGGGCTCTGGTAAAAACTCGCCCGGCAGCCTCAGAGTTTGTGCGAATACCAGCTCCGCTGGGGAGGCGTCTAAGTCCTCTTTAGGCGCAGAACGCAACCCTAATAAAACCCATGGAAGTTTATTCACCCAATCTGCATCCGTGAGCGACGCTCTGAGTGCTGCTTTCAAAGACCTATGAAAACGCTCGCATAAACCATTGGCCTGAGGGTGGTAAGCCGTAGTGCGGTGAATTTTGGCTCCTAAGCCGTTGGCCATCGCTGACCACAGCTCAGAGATGAATTGCGGTCCTCTATCGGACGTAATGTCCGACGGAACCCCGAAACGCGCCACCCAAGCCGTTAAAAAAACGCGAGCCACCTCCGCGGCCGTGGTCGTCGCAAGTGGGACCACTTCCGGCCAACATGTGGTGCGGTCCACCATTGTCAAAAGATACGTGAACCCCTGTGATGCCGGTAGGGGGCCCACAAGGTCGACGTGCACATGGTCGAACCTTCTGGCCGGAATGCGGAACGGTTCTAACGGGGCTCTTGTGTGCCTGTGAATTTTGGCCCGTTGACAGGAAATGCAGGTTTTTGCCCATTCCTTCACGTGCTTGCGCAGGCACGGCCAAACAAACTTTTCCGCCACTAGTTTCACCGACGCGCGCACTCCCGGGTGCGCCAGTGAGTGGACCGAGTCAAAAACACGGCGGCGCCACGTGGCCGGAACCACCGGACGCGGGCGCCCCGTCGACATGTCGCAGATCAGGGGGGGGCATACCGGTTTGTAAACACTTGCTCTCCAGCCTCAACCCTGTTGGTCCAGACTGGAGCGCGCGCACGTCTGCGTCCGCCCCCTGGTCCGCTGCCATGGCTGCGTAATCTATACCCACGTGCACCGGGGCTGCGCGCGCCACCGTGCCGCTCTCCTGCGGCGCGGTCACGGTGGCCCGTTCTGCCTCTGCGCGTGTTGGGGTCGTGAATGCGCGTGAGAGACAATCCGCTACTACATTGAATTTGCCCGCAACGTGCCTAATGTCAGTGGTAAATTCCGAGATTGCGGCCAGCTGCCTCTGCTGCCTGCCAGACCACGGGTCTGAAATTTTGGCCATGGCGTATGTGAGCGGCTTGTGGTCCACATAAGCGGTGAAGCACCGTCCTTCCAGCCAGAACTGGAAATGACGAATAGCCAAATGCAGCGCCAATAGTTCTCTGTCAAACGCGCTGTATTTTCGTTCAGCCGCGCTTAAAGATTTGCTAAAGAAAGCCAAAGGCTGCCAAACTCCGGCTACCTGTTGCTCAATAACGGCCCCTATGGCTAAATCTGAAGCGTCTGTCGTCAGCGCGATACGTGCTGCAGGGTCTGGGTGGGCCAGGAGCGCAGCGTCAGCCAAGGCTTTTTTAACCTCTATGAACGCGCGCTCCCGCTCCGGGGACCATTCGACCGCCTGGGTCGGTTTTTGTTTTTTGAGCGCGGCATATAACGGTTGCATGATTTGAGCTGCATGGGGCAGGAATCGGTTATAAAAATTCACCATCCCCAAGAATTCCTGTAGTGATTTGACCGTTTGTGGACGGGGAAAATCCGCTACCACGCGTACTTTCTCTGGTAACGGAACCGCTCCCTCCGGGGAGACGCGGTGACCCAAAAAATCGATCCGCTCGACGCCGAACTGGCACTTGGCTGGGTTAACTATTAAGCCGTGCTCTCCCAGCCTCCTAAAAACTGCTGTGAGGTGCGTTTCGTGTTCGTCCTCTGAAGTACTCGCGACCAAAATGTCGTCGAGGTACACAAACACGAAAGGGAGATCGCGTAACACGGCATCCATCATCCGCTGAAATGTTTGCGCCGCCCCTTTGAGACCAAACGGCATGCGTAAAAATTCGAAAAGTCCGAACGGGGTTATTACCGCTGTTTTAGGAATGTCCTCCGGTTGGACCGGGACTTGGTGATAGCCGCGAACTAGATCAATCTTTGAAAAAATGCGCGCCCCCGCCAGGTGCACCGAAAAATCCTGAATGTGCGGGATGGGATAACGATCGTGCGCCGTAGCGTTGTTTAGCCTGCGGTAATCCCCGCACGGTCTCCAGGAGCCATCGGCTTTCGGTACCATGTGCAGCGGCGAAGCCCACGGGCTCTTCGACCTACGAACGATGCCCAGCCTCTCCAGGCTGGCGAACTCCTCGCGCGCAATGGCGAGCTTAACTGCATCCAAGCGCCGAGCTTTTGCAAACACGGGAGGACCAGAAGTGGGGATAAAGTGTTTCACCCCGTGCTTCGCGACCGTCGCTGAAAAAGTGGGCACAGTGAGCGCTGGAAATTGGGTGAGGAGTGTGTGAAACTTACCACCTGCTGTAGCGACGTGGGTCTGTACTGGTGGCGGGGACACTCGAGCTGAACAGGGGAGAGAGTAAAAAGAGAGTCCATTTACCAGCCGTCTATTAGCAAGATCAACTAACAGATTGTGTGAACACAAAAAATCCGCGCCCAACATGTTGAAACTCACCGCCGCTATCACAAAAGTCCATTCATATGTGCGGCCATGTAAGCATAAAGGCAAGGTCCTTCTCCCGTAGGTGTTGATGTTCGAGCCATTTGCCGCTGTAGCTCCGCTACCGTGGGGTCCAGCCACCCGGTCCGCGTATGTTGGGGTGATGAAGCTCACTTGTGCTCCGGTGTCGATGAGGAACTCTCGTCCGGAGCGCGCATCCGTGATGTAGAGCAGCTTGTTGCGTTCTCCGAGGGTCGAAGCTGCTAGCGACCCCCGGTCTTGCCGTTTCCCGAACTCCTGAAGATGCAGGGCGGCACACACCTGCGTGCCTTCTCTGCGAACCTCCGATGGTAAAAGCAGAGATCTTCTCCTCCGCTGTGTCGTGCCCGCGCTTCTGCCGCCGGGCTATTGGCTCCCCCTCGTCGCGGCCGTGTTGCCGCCGTCGTCGGCCAGTCTGGTTCTGCCGCCTCTGGCTCCCCGCTGTCTCGGGTCGCTGCTGTGGTTGCTTGCCCGCCGCAGGCGTCCAGGATCCCATCTGCCTCCTGGGCCAGCTCCCGGAACTCCTCCAGGGTGTGACACTTTTTGCCGGCCAGCGTGCTTCTCGCATGCGCCGGGAGGTTGGAGAGGAAGATGAACTGAAAAATGAAATCATCGTTGTCCAACCCTCTCAGCTGTATCATCTCCTCCATCAGGGCGCTCGGCCTGTGTCCACCTTGGTCTAGCAAAGACAGGATCCTCCTCGCCCTCACTTCAGCCGAGGGGGTGAAAAACTTGATGAGGGTGGATTTCAGCTTGCCGTACCTGTCGGTCGCGGGTGGCTGCTCCACCAAGCTTTGCACGCACCGAGCTGTGCTGTTGTCCAGTTTAGCGATGACATGGTGGAACTTAGTGTCATCCACCGTTACTCCTGCGAGCGCGAACTGCGACTCTGCTTGCAGAAACCACGACCGTGGGTTATCCTGCCAGAAATCAGGCAGCTTAACGGCCACTGCGCTCGCCAGCTCTGAGCGCTGTGAGTCCGGGACCCTGAGAATTTCTTCGTTCATTCTCAACGTCGTCAGTCACCAATGTGGGGAGACTTGAATAACGAAACCGAATTGTCTTCCATTCCAGTTTATTCAAGAAATCATTCCACTGTCTGCTCTCATTCTTGAGCAGCGAACAAAGAGAGTGAACACACCAAAGTTCTCTCATTTAAACATTCTGACATCAAACCATTTCCCTCGCGGGGGAAATCACACATCTCTCTCAAAATCTCTTTATTCACATTCATTAGCCTTTTATTTACATAACTCCCCCTTCTCTCTTCCCGAGCCTCAGTGGTCAGGAAGTCTTCTGTCCCCTGTCCTCCGCAGGGGGTCCAGGCTCTGTGGCTCCGCACCGCAGGGGGCTGGCTCTCCTTCATCGTGGTTAAATCACATATGCAGTGTCCAACATATACATGTCTCACAACACAGCCATATTTAAGCTTTTTTTTAACTAATGGGCAGTTTTTTTCATAAAGAGTGGTTACAATGTTTGTAAATGTGTCATAGGCTTCATTTACATCTGATACATAGACTTCTGTCCAGTCTTGCTTCAGCAAGTCCTCTTTAAAAGAACTGATTGCGTTTGGTGATTTGTGTCTGAACGATTTTGAGATTTTTTCTGGGTTGGGCCCAGAAAGTCAGATGTCAGATGTTCACAAACATCTGACTATATATAGTACCTCTATTAGAAATTATTAACCCCTCACTCTTTAACGTGAAATATTTCACAAAGTGTGTGAGGTGCTGTTGTGCTAATGTAACAAAAAGATCCTTTATGCTAATAAAAATTATAGCACTTGGGAAACTACTTGTTCAATCTTTATTATTGGCCTATTCTCACCCTCAAAGCTTTTATTTGGCATGGCTCTATTAATAATAAAGCAGCAATGTACCTTTTCCGAGGCCAACTTCAGTTTTGCATTGAGGGCCTGGGCTTTCTTAAGGTAATTATTGATATCAGCCAGATCTCCAAAGGAATTAAACTCCTCCACCTGCACACTGTCGCTGTCCAGTTCTTGCAGAAAGTGCTCAGGAGACATCTCCAATGAGCAAACACACAGAAAGATTATTTTAATTAATAATTCAAAGACTCTGTTGTTAAAAACATGCTTTTTCCAGTCAGACATTGAAGTAGATTGATCAGTAGATCGGTCAATAAAGAAGAAAAACAAACCTTTGTAGAAGATGCCTTACAAACGAGACTGAGTGTATTATCTCAGGAAAGCTTTATTGGAAGTCACATCTTCTATCATTAAAGTTCTCAGCAGAAAAAGAGACAGACCCAACTTTCCCCACAGCTTTTATAACCCAGAGATACAAAACCCCCACATCAAGTATCTCACACCTTCACCCCACAGAAGTTAGGTAAACACATGAACCCACAGTCCCCGAGACTCGCTGGCGCTTCTGTCCTCTTCTCCATCTCGGGGCTCTTGCTGGGACATTGTCTCTCACCTCCGTCTTCCTCCAGCACCCACCTCCTAGCCGAGGTCCCTGCTGGGGCATTGTTCTTATGGACGTTTGATCTGTAGGGTCTGCACCGTCATGCCTACTGGAAGCATGTGGGGGAGAATGCATACCATACAAGCATGCCATATATGTGCCTTAAATATGCACCATATAACCCCCCCCCCAAACGTTCAAATAAGGACAAGTTACATTTCAAATACATAGAATCATGACACCCCACACAGAACAAGAGAGAGAAAAAAAACTTGGCACAACAGATCACATGTCCCACTGCTTGGGCTTTAACTCTCTGCCATATCTGCTGTGAGCAGGTCTCGCTCTGCCTGTGGCTGTCTGCTGCATCTGTGAAGTAGAATCATTAACACATCGTCGTGAAAGCTTAGCAGAGCGCCTCCCAGGTGGCCTGCCGCGGCGGGGGGCTCTGGCCAACTGGACTGGGTCGTCAGCTAACACAAAAGCGGGTTTGAGTCTGTTAATGCAGACTAAGTCCCTCCTGTCTCCCAAATCGAGCAAAAAATGCTTTTCCCCGGTTTCTAACACTCTGAACGGTCCATCATAAGGTGGCCTTAAACCTAACCTCTGTGCGTCGTGTCTAACGAAGACAAATTCTGCATTTTTTAAGGCTTTGGGCACAAAAACACGTGGAAAACTGTGATGAACGGGACCGGGGAGGGTGTGTGACCCCGCTTCGCTCTGCAGCAGCCGAGCGGGGAGGTGCTCCGGAGCAGGGTTCTCAGGGAGGAAATCTCCCGGTAACCGGAGGGGTTGGGCGTAGACGAGTTCTGCCGGAGAGGCTTGCAAATCCTCTTTAGGTGCTGAACGCAACCCTAATAAAACCCATGGGAGTTTATCAACCCAATTTGTGTCCGTGAGAGCCGCTCTGAGGGCTGCTTTCAATGACCGATGGAAGCGCTCGCACAAACCGTTGGCCTGGGGGTTATAAGCAGTCGTGCGATGAATTTTCACCCCCAGGCTGAGTGCCATGGACGACCAGAGCTCGGAAACAAACTGGGGTCCTCTGTCAGACGTTATGTCTGACGGGATACCAAAACGTGCGACCCAAGCTGTTAAAAAGGCACGAGCGACATCTGCCGCTGTGGTTGCCACCAAAGGAACCGCCTCTGGCCAGCGCGTGGTGCGGTCTACCATGGTTAAAAGGTGTGTGAAACCCTGGGACAGCGGAAGAGGTCCTACTAAGTCGACATGCACATGATCAAAGCGTTTGGCTGGGATGTGAAAAGGTTCCAGAGGGGCTCGTGTGTGTCTGTGCACCTTTGCTCTTTGACATGCAGCACAGGCTGCAGCCCACTCTTTGACTTGTTTACGCAGCCCCGGCCAAACAAACTTCTCTCCTACCATTTTGATAGACGCGCGGACGCCTGGGTGTGCCAGTGAATGTATTAAGTCGAAAACACGGCGACGCCACGCAGCCGGGACTACGGGACGGGGACGCCCCGTGGAGGTATCGCAGATTAGGGGGGGCATGCCTCTGTGAAGCACCCTGTGCTCCAGCCTCAGCCCTGTTGGCCCAGACTGGAGCGCGCGCACGTCCGCGTCGCCAACCTGTTCAGCGGCCATGGCTGCATAATCTAACCCGACGCAGAACGGAGCTGTGAGCGCTTCCGCGCCGCAAGCCTGGCCTAGGTCTGCCGCCGCTGAATCTGCCCCCTGGGGGCCTGTCGCTGCAACTGCACGCGAGAGGCAATCTGCCACTACATTGTGTTTACCTGCCACGTGTTGAATGTCAGTGGTAAACTCCGAAATTGCAGCCAGCTGCCTCTGTTGTCGGCCCGACCAAGGCTCTGAAACCTTAGCCATTGCAAAAGTTAAGGGTTTATGGTCCACGAACGCGGTAAAACAGCGGCCTTCCAACCAGAACTGGAAGTGGCGGATGGCCAAATGTAGGGCCAAAAGCTCCCTGTCAAACGCGTTGTATTTACGCTCGCTATCGCGCAACGTTTTGCTGAAAAACGCAAGTGGTTGCCAGCATCCTGCCACCAGTTGCTCGACAACCGCTCCCACTGCCACGTCGGAGGCGTCTGTGGTTAGCGCCATGCGAGCTGCTGGCACCGGGTGTGCCAATAACGCAGCGTTCGCAAGGGCTGATTTGACCTGTGAAAAAGCGCGCTCCCGATCCGGGGACCACTCGACCTTAGATGCAGGTTTTTGCTTCTTTAATGCCGCGTACAATGGGTGCATGAGCCGTGCCGTGTTTGGGAGGAAACTGTTATAAAAATTGACCATCCCCAAAAATTCTTGCAGCGCCTTAACCGTCTGCGGTTGGGGGAAATCCGTTATCGCGCGCACTTTATCCGGCAGCGGGACCGCACCTTCTGGCGACACGCGGTGTCCCAAAAAATCGATTTTCGCTACCCCGAATTGGCACTTTGCTGGGTTAATGATTAGCCCGTGGTCTGTGAGCCTCTGAAAAACGGCTGTGAGGTGGCGTTCGTGCTCGGCTTTGGACGCGCTGGCTACCAAAATATCATCCAAATAAGCGAACACGAAAGGGAGGTCGTGCAGCACTGCATCCATCATGCGTTGGAACGTCTGCGCGGCGCCCTTGAGGCCGAAAGGCATGCGCAAAAACTCGAAAAGCCCGAAAGGGGTTATAACTGCCGTTTTGGGTATGTCCTGCGCACGGACTGGAACTTGGTGATAACCACGCACCAAATCTATTTTGGAAAAGATGCACGCCCCCGCTAAATGCGCCGAAAAATCCTGGATGTGCGGAATCGGATAGCGGTCGTGGGCTGAAGCATTATTTAATCTGCGGAAATCGCCGCAAGGGCGCCACGAGCCGTCAGCTTTGGGTACCATGTGCAGGAGTGACGACCAGACGCTGTTCGAACGCCGGACTATGCCCAGCTTTTCCAAGTTGGCAAATTCCTCGCGCGCGATGGCCAGTTTAGCTGGGTCCAACCGCCAAGCTTTTGCAAAAACAGGGGGGCCCGAAGTACTTATGAAATGTTCGACCCCGTGTTTGGCAACTGACGCTGAAAATGTAGGGACCGTGAGTGCTGGAAACTGGTTGAGTAATGCATGAAACTTACCACCCGCAGCTGTGACGTTGGAATGTGCAGAAGGCAGGGCCACCCGAGCTGTGCAGGAGATAGAGTAGAAAGACAGTGCATTTACAATACGTCTATTAGCAAGATCGACTAACAAACTGTTTGAGCACAAAAAGTCAGCACCTAGCATGTTGTTGTTAACTGCAGCGACAACGAAGGTCCACTCGAAGTTGCGCCCATGAAGGGACAGGCGGAGTGTCTTCTCCCCATAGGTTTTGATCGTGGAGCCGTTCGCCGCTAACACCAGGGGGCCGCTGGCCGGCGCCAGTGTGTCCGCGTAGGTAGGCTTGACAAAACTCAGCTGGGAGCCCGTGTCCACCAGGAATTCTTTCCCAGAATTCGCGTCCGTCACGAAAAGCAGCCTATTCTTCGTGCCGAGAGTCGCAGCTGCTTCCGGCTCCCGGTCTTGGCGTTTCCCTGGCGCTGGTACCGGCATGGTGGGACGCATCTGCGGGCTTTCTCGGCGAAACGTCGATGGTAGAAGCAGAGGGCGTTGTCAGCTCCGCTTCTCCTGGTCTCCGCTGCTGCTGCCGTCCGTGGATCCGGTGCCGCAGCCTCTGGTCTCCCTCCTTCTCGCGAAGGGGCGGTCATCTCTGCTGCTGCCGTCGTGGCTGCGCGCCGTCTATGGGAGTCGACGAGCCGTTGCGCCACCTGTCCCAGCTCGTGGTAGTTACGGTTGACGAGCGGCTGCGAGCTGGTCAGGGTGACTCTCACTGCTGGCGGGAGCGTTCTGAGGAAGAGGTGAGCGAAGATAAAACTGTCGTCGTCCTCACCTCTCAGGCTCATCATCTTCGCCATCAGATCCACTGGCCTGTCTGCTTCTCCCTCTGTCAGCGCCAGGAGCTTCTCTGCCCGCTCTTCCAGCGAGGGAGTGAAGGCTCGGATGAGGGCATCTTTCAATGCGCTATACTTGTCGTCTTGGGGCGGGTGGTTGGTCAGGCTCTCCACCCGTTGCACTGTGAGGCTGTCCAGCTTCGCGACGACATGGTAGAACCTCGTTGCATCCGCTGAGATTCCCCGAAGGTGGAATTGCGCCTCCACAGTGGTAAACCAGGAGCGCGGGTTATGTTGCCAGAAGTCAGGCAGCTGTAGCGCGGTAGCCGCGTTAACCCGGTTGGCTCCTGAAGAGTCCGGTGCGGAAATCACGCCGTCACCGGCCATAAGTAGTCGTAGGTCACCAGTGTAGAAGATGCCTTACAAACGAGACTGAGTGTATTATCTCAGAAAAGCTTTATTGGAAGTCACATCTTCTATCATCAAAGTTCTCAGCAGAAAAAGAGACAGACCCAACTTTCCCCACAGCTTTTATAACCCAGAGATACAAAACCCCCACATCAAGTATCTCACACCTTCACCCCACAGAAGTTAGGTAAACACATGAACCCACAGTCCCCGAGACTCGCTGGCGCTTCTGTCCTCTTCTCCATCTCGGGGCTCTTGCTGGGACATTGTCTCTCACCTCCGTCTTCCTCCAGCACCCACCTCCTAGCCGAGGTCCCTGCTGGGGCATTGTTCTTATGGACGTTTGATCTGTAGGGTCTGCACCGTCATGCCTACTTGAAGCATGTGGGGGAGAATGTATACCATACAAGCATGCCATATATGTGCCTTAAATATGCACCATACCTTAAGTATACTCTGATATTGCGCTGTCTTGTCTCTAACTATCTTTTGGTGTTCCCTGGAGATGGATGGCATTCGATTAAACCACTGGATGGCTTTTGTGTTCAGCTCCATGTCCAGCGGTGAGAGGGTAACAAACGCTACCAGTGAACACAACTGTGCACTGAAGTCTGTCAATCTTTGCTCCAACAGAGGCATCTCTCTTGTTTCCACTTTATTACTATAGGCCTGGATAAGAGGGAGGATCGCAACGAAGACAGATTAATACTTCATCTGGCAAGAAGAGAAGCAAACAGCGGGTATTAGATTACAAAAAGATGCCCAAATCTTTCAGTCAGGGCCATTTCCTGTTTTTATTTTTGAGACCCTACGCAAGATTTTGTTTGCCCCCCCCAAAAAAAAAAACCACCTCCCAGTACCCCACACACACACTTAAAGACATTTGTTTGCTAGTACAAATTTGCAGACAGCACCACATCTAGTACATTTAGCACAATACAAAATAAATGAACAGAATACAGAATGATGAACAGCATGCAAAAAAAAAGGAAAAGTAAATTTGGAAATCTAAGTGCTAAATTTTCCAACTAAATAAAGCCAAGGAGCTTTTAAAGAATTTTAAAGTCATATAGTCACCTTGATAAACCTTAACAGCACTGTTTGTTTGTTTGTTTGTTTGTTTTGGGGGCATTGAAATTTTTAGCTTAAGCTATAAGATTTTATAAGAGGACAATGACTTTTGTATGTGTATTTTTTGTATGTTTGTTTTTTTTTATTTTTTGAGATGTTATCCATATGCCCATAAATTATCCACAGAGCCCTCAACTTAATTTCTCCTGGGGTTTTTTTCTGTTTTTGCACTCAGTTTTTTTAAATTAAACTTTTTTTTTTTTCTGTGACAACTTAGAAACATAACAGCAAAAGAGATGAGGGGGAAGTGATTGTGTTATACCATTCAATAAAGTTTGTTTTAAAAAAGTGACTGCTTTACAGAAGTACTTCAAGCTCTGCACATATATCAGATTGATTACCCTGACAAAGCTCTGTCGTCACTGCAGTTTAATATTATTTATATTTTACATTTAGTTTTTAAGTGCTTGTTAGAAAATAAGCATGTTCTCCTTAGTTAGACTGCCAGTTTATTGTGTGTTAGTGCTGTGCATATGTCAGTTGGGATATTTGTAACTTATCTTTGTGACCACCATTAATGTGCATGGTATAGCAGAGATCATAGATATTAAATGCTAGATTGGCAGTAGGTCACTGGAGCGCGAGATTTACGGCCGCCATATTGGTACAGGAATCACAACAAATCCACAGCTCAGCTTAACGCACAACACTCTGATTATGTCTTCATTTCTGTCACCATGGGATGAGACGCCGGGTTTTCCAGTGCTCAGACCAGTCCCTTCTCATCGCTGTCTCTCATTGGGCAGCGTCTCTGCGGGCTCCCAGCTGTCAGTGTTACAGGACGGCTGGGGCCCAATTAATCCTCATCAGCTGAGGCGCTGCTAATGAGGATAAAAAGGAGCAGCTTCGATCACTCTGGGCTGCGACTTAAGCACTGTTATGCTGGAACCCTTACGGTAAGTGTCGAGTGTTTGTTTTTAAATAATTTAATGGCGTGTTGTCAAAAATAAAGGTAAAAACTCTGATTTTCATTTGGGAGGTCACTGATTTCTGTACATGCATGACTGCCATGAGTGTAATATACAGTATATTGTAATTCAGTATCGATAGTTATGGCAATATTTCTCATGAGATATTAGTATACAGTGTTACATTGTGTTCTTTGTTACTGGGTCAGTATTGGTAGCCAATATTATCAACAGTGAACTTTGGGTTCTTGTAACTAGTTTGGTAGTTACTCAAATAGCGTGAGGATAGTTTTTCTTTTTCCTGTATACACTTGGCCTAATGAAAGATTTAGGTTTATCAAACCGTCTTTACACAATAATTACACATATATGTGTACAAACATCTACCTCCTGTATCAGACCAACATCATGAAGGTTTGCAGATAGTAATTTACAGATATTGTGGCACATATGTCTGGTTCATATCTCCCACAAATGTATGGTTTATGTGGATTAGGGCTTCACATCTGGAGGAACAAAGAGTCTGGATCGACGGGGGCCGACAGGAGATGTCGAGGAGGTGTGAAGTCGGACCCTTGTCTCAGAGAGGAGGCCCTGGGGGCATCCCCGGAACATCGGAGAATAAGAGACAATGGTGAATCTTCAGAGACTTGCATTATGATTAAATGTTTGCAGAAGCACCATGTGACTTGAGTTCTTAATCCCCCGGAGGTATAAGAATGTGATGTGACATGATTCTGCCTCTTCTTTCTATTTGAGAATGTTGGATGATTGTGTTCTGCAATAAAGCCGAACCTGAGGAATGAACTCAGTCTTGTCATTGAACACAACTTCCACAATATGTTATTTGAAAATTGAAACTTTACAGATAGAATTTTACATTACCCATTTCACATTTGTCTATTACAGGGAGGGGGTACAAGAAGATCTGGTGATGATTAATGCAGTCATATCTCATAGACATTACTATTTCTGTCTTATATTATATTTTGCCTGACATTACTATAAATATTTGCTATGATGGATAGGAGGGGACGGGGTGGATATTACGTGTGATGAAGATGATGGTGATGACGATGGGCTGGGCTCTGGGTTAAATTAATAAAGCCTACGTCTACTGCTTTAAACTGTGTTTTGATTCAATTAACACTTCACCTCACTTTGCAATTGATTAATATGAGCTTGCTGCTTTCATGTTGAGTGCATTATTCTATGCAATAAATTTGTAATGAACATTGGTGTATTGTATAAATTTGTTATGTGGGCCTAAAATCAATAAGAATTTCAAATTGATTTTAAACAACTGCTATACAGATCCAGGTAGATGGGGGGGGGGGAGTGTATAATGTCTAGTTAAATGAAGAAACTTGAATAATTGATTTGTAATTTTTTATTCTCTTTATTTATTTCAAAGTTGACATATCTAGGCCAATTTGTATAGCACAGGCTGAAATATTTCTTTGATAAACATTTTTGACAATGGGGGGGGGCAATAAGCTGGTTGCCTGGGGTGGCAAATATAACAAATACAGCCCAGGACAAAGTATGAATTAATCAATTTCGGCCATATATTTATGCATAAATGGCCACAATGAAAGAGGTAGACTTAATTATTAATCAGGGGGTATGGTAACTTCTTTTTCAGCTCATTTGACAGTTCTTGATTGAGACACTGCAAAATGCCATAATTTAATAATTATGAAGCTCTTAAACACCTAATATTTATGCAGATTATGCTGAAAGTAAACCACTATGCGCTGTGTTGTAAACATGTTCACTGTAGCCTGTCAAACGTTTAACAAAGGAGAATGACCCAAGCAGGTGTCTGCACTGGATCACAGGGATGTGCTACACATATCCTGTACCAAGATGGCGGACGCGCGTCACGCCACCGCAAGCACGGACTGACTAGCGCTGCCAATCTAGCATTTTATATCTATGGCAGAGATAAACCACCATTTGTTGCAGCATTATTTGAGCGGTACACTGCCCCCTGGTGGATCATAATAGCCGGTCTTAATATAAAAAATGTACTTTGTGAATTGAATTTCCTGATGCTGAAACCCAGTTTCACTCTATGGCCTCAGCAGCTGGGGGCCCATAGCATTTGCGTACTTATTTCCGCCCTGTGGAGGAAACAGCTGTGCTTTCAGTAGCCTAGATTTTATGTCAGTCTGTGGGAATCAAAGAAATAAAAATCAAAAATTTACTGCTGTGTAGACAAAATATAAGGCACCACTGTCAGTGGAGTTAAGCACAAACATGTCTGTGATGAGAATCTAGTATAGCCACCTTAAACTCCATCAGTTTCTGGGCATCAGGTGGTGTGCTTAGCGCCCTCTCTGAAATCATCTCAAATTCACTGGAAAGTCTGTGAAAAGCAGCGCAACATTAATTCAGTGATATATATAGAGGCTTTCACAGATTTAAAACCATATTGTAGCACAGCTTATAGACAGAGGCACTGAGAAAAAAGCAAATACAGCAGTTAACACTGAATCTAAAACTAAAAAGGATACAAATGTACATTTATTGTGACCTTCATAATGTTTACTTCTGCAGAGGGAAAAAAAAAAACAGTTTTTAGCGTTAGAGCTCCCTTTTTTCCACAATATCAAATGCAAGTTGCAAACCTTTTCCAGATATTTCTAGCGATAACCACACTTGCATTTTAAAAGTTTGTGATGATGCTGGGACAAAAGGATTTCGCGGGATTTTTTTTTCTATTGTTGCGGTAAATTGCGGGGCTGTCCTTGGGAATTGCCTGAATCACGCGTTGGCTCATGTCCAGCCTGGAGAGTCCCAACTTTATAAAACTCATTGACAAGATGTAGTAGTGACTTTTACCTCTACAGACGTATAAACTGTTACAACACTTGCTGTAATATTTGATTTACTTGTTTCTTGTTTTTTGGGGGGGGTTTTTTGTGCGGCTTTACGGCGTGTCTGGGAGCACGCGCTCCCGAGACTGAGGCGCTTTCAGGCAGGCGGACGTTTTTCAACACAAACCCGGCACGTCATACACGCGGTCATTACGGAAACTCGAGCAGACGTTCACCGGTGGACCGGGGGAGACGGAGGAAGGAACGATGTGGGGAAAACGCCCAGGTGAGTGTGTTTTTCTTTAATCACGCACAGACGTGAGCGCGGTGCAGCGCCACATTTGATTGGTCAGACTGATGACGTACACGTCTGCGCACTACTGAGACAATTTTGATTGGCGAAATTGGCGGAAGTTGACAACAATTGGCCAAAATTGCGGGAAAGTTGCGGTGATTGGACAAAATTCAAATAACGTCGCGAAATCCTGGGGGGGGGGGGCATCCTGATGGTGTGAAGAACGAGCTTGAGTTGAAGCGCCTGAGCGCGCGTGACGAGAGTTGATGAGCTTTTGCGGCTGGAGATCAAACATGCCAAAATGCACCTAAAAGTTTACATCATTAATCCATTTAATTAAACGGCTCAAACAGATTTCCATCTGATCGCATTACAGCCAGATATGTATGCCCTGACTTTACACTGTGTATAGTTGATGTGGTCGGCAAGCTGCTGGTAGTGTATCACCTCTGCTCTTATGTCCTGAAAGGGGCGCTGTTCACTAAGAAACTGCTCCACATCCTCCTCTGCCTGCCTGGATGCCAGCCTGGCATGTTTATCAAACTCATGGGCATCCTCCTTAGGCTTGGTACACTCAGCCCACAAGACCCTGCGCACCTCCTCCTGCAGAGGCTGGAGTATCTCAGGAAGGATGGTGGGCTTCAGAGTGCTTCCAAACTGGGAGCTCAACTAAGCACAAATACAGGGAAATGTACCACAATTGTGATAAAATTAAATAACTGATGAAACACCATACTTAGTGAACATCAAGAGTTCTAGGATCAAGGTTCTAGGTTCATTTTTATTGTCATTCAACATGTTAAAAAAATAAAATATGAAAGAGCAAAATGTGTTTCCCAGGCCAGTATCTAAAATAAATAACGATAAATAGAATAGATAATTATAGATACTTAATAAGTACTTAAAAACAATAATAAAAAAGTAAAACCATATCATATAATAAAACTTTATTTATAAAAGCATATTGAGATATAGTGCAGATGACAGCTTTTGGCATGTACAGTGGGGTAAAAAAGTATTTAGTCAGCCACCAATTGTGCAAGTTCTCCCACTTAAAAGATGAGAGAGGTCTCCAATTTTCATCATAGGTATACCTCAACTATGAGAGACAAAATGAGAAAAAAAAATCCAGAAAATCACATTGAAGGATTTTTAATGAATTAATTGGTAAATTCCTCGGTAAAATAAATATTTGGTCAATAACAAAAGTTCATCTCAATACTTTGTTATATACCCTTTGTTGGCAATGACAGAGGTCAAACGTTTTCTGTAAGTCTTTACAAGGTTTTCACACACTGTTGCTGGTATTTTGGCCCATTCCTCCATGCAGATCTCCTCTAAAGCAGTGATGTTTTGGGGCTGTCGCTGGGCAACACGGACTTTCAACTCCCTCCAAAGATTTTCTATGGGGTTGAGATCTGGAGACTGGCTAGGCCACTCCAGGACCTTGAAATGCTTCTTACGAAGCCACTCCTTCGTTGCCCGGGCGGTGTGTTTGGGATCATTGTCATCCTGAAAGACCCAGCCATGTTTCATCTTCAATGGCCTTGCTGATGGAAGGAGGTTTTCACTCAAAATCTCACGATACATGGCCCCATTCATTCTTTCCTTTACACGGATCAGTCGTCCTGGTCCCTTTGCAGAAAAACAGCCCCAAAGTATAATGTTTTCACCCCCATGCTTCACAGTAGGTATGGTGTTCTTTCTCCTCCAAACACGACAAGTTGAGTTTTTACCAAAAAGTTCTATTTTGGTTTCATCTGACCATATGATATTCTCCCAATCCTCTTCTGGATCATCCAAATGCTGTCTAGCAAACTTCAGACGGGCCTGGACATGTACTGGCTTAAGCAGGGGGACACGTCTGGCACTGCAGGATTTGAGTCCCTTGTGGCGTAGTGTGTTACTGATGTAGCCTTTGTTACTTTGGTCCCAGCTCTCTGCAGGTCATTCACTAGGTCCCCCCGTGTGGTTCTGGGATTTTTGCTCACCGTTCTCGTGATCATTTTGACCTCACGGGGTGAGATCTTGCGTGCAGCCCCAGATCAAGGGAGATTATCAGTGGTCTTGTATGTCTTCCATTTTCTAATAATTGCTCCCACAGTTGATTTCTTCACACCAAGCTGCTTACCTATTGCAGATTCAGTCTTCCCAGCCTGGTGCAGGTCTACAATTTTATTTCTGGTGTCCTTTGACAGCTCTTTGGTCTTGGCCATAGTGGAGTTTGGAGTCTGACTGTTTGAGGTTGTGGACAGGTGTCTTTTATACTGATAACGAGTTCAAACAGGTGCCATTAATACAGGTAACGAGTGGAGGACAGAGGAGCCTCTTAAAGAAGAAGTTACAGGTCTATGAGAGCCAGAAATCTTGCTTGTTTGTAGGTGACCAAATACTTATTTTACCAAGGAATTTACCAATTAATTCATTAAAAATCCTTCAATGTGATTTTCTGGATTTTTTTTCCCTCATTTTGTCTCTCATAGTTGAGGTATATCTATGATGAAAATTGGAGACCTCTCTCATCTTTTAAGTGGGAGAACTTGCACAGTTGGTGGCTGACTAAATACTTTTTTGCCCCACTGTAGCTCATGAGCCTCACAGACTCAGGGAAAAAAAGCTGCAACTCAGCCTTGTTGTCTGGGCTTTGAGACTACAGCCTTCTTCCTGAAGGGAGGAGGGTGAACAGTTCATGGACTGGGTGGGTGAGGTCCCTCATGATGTTTGATGTCAGGGCGCTCTCCACCACACAACGACAAAAAGGAGTCAACACATCTGCACCAAGGCCAGTCTGCTTCAGCCACCTCATAAAATACAGCTGTTGTTGAGCTTTCTTAACAATGCCGACTGTATCTGTGGCTCTTATGAGCTTGTTGGACTCTTCTCCTAAAGTCCACCACCATCTCTTTTGTCTTCCCCACACTGATGCGCAGGCTGGTTGTATCACATCAGCCAAAAAGTTCTTCCACATCCCTCATATACCAAGACTTGTCGTTGTAGGAGATCAGACCAACAACAGCTGTGTCATCTGCAAACTTCACAATATGACTGCCTGGGTACTATGTGTCATATGCGAGTAGTGTGTACAGCAGGGAGCTCAAGACATACCCTTGTCGAGAGCCAGTGTTGACTACGATGGTGGAGGGTGAGACACCATGGATTTTCACAGACTGTGGCCTGCCTGTCAAGAAGTCCAATACCCAGTTACACACGGATGATCTCTAGCCCAGCAGTAGCAGTTTATTGACTAGCATCTGCAGAATGATGGTACTGAACGCAGAACTTTTCCCCGTTGTGGGACTAATAAAGGCTTATCTTATCTTATCTTAACTAAAGTCCCTGCCCTACAGATGAGTGAGAGCAAAGTGGAAGACAGCTGATGCTGCGTCAGACACAGACACGTTCTTCCTGTACACACATTGCCATAGTTCAAGGTGATGTCAGCTGAGTCCTTAATGTGTATCAAAACCAGCTGTTCAAGGTACTTTATGATAATCAAGGGAGGGCCACCAGGCCATAGTCATTCATGCCTTTCCCAGCTGAATTTTTAGGCACCAGGACAATGGTGTAACTCTTAAAACAGAGACAGAGAGAGACAGAGAATGATGTTAAAAATATCTGTCAGCTGCATTACTGCAGACACACTGAAGGACAGCTCACCTAGTGGAACTGTGAACTTGGTGCTGTGGGAGGAGTTAGATGACTCGAAGTGGTTCTAGAAGGTATTCAGAGCATCAGGTAGTGATGGATCTCGAGGGCAGTCCAGATCCCTCCTATTGTACCCAGTGATGCTCTTTATACCCTTCCACAAGGTCATTGGTGACAAAATGACTCTATCCTCAGGGCATGGGTTGCCTTTGCCCTTTTAATGGCCCTAGTCCCCTCCGTGCTGCTCTCAGTGCCACCGGATCTGTCATGCTTCCTCGTGTGCCATAGCGCGGCGCACGAGGGAAGGAATGGAAAACCCAAATGCAAGAGTAGAACATGCCATTTATTAACATAAACACAAAAATAGCAAGTCCAGTTTTGACCACACAAATACTAACTAACTAACTAACCTGCACTTATATAGCGCTTTTCTAGTCACAAAGACCACTCAAAGCGCTTTCACTAATACTAACCCTCTATTCTAAGGGCCTATAGGAAACAGATATCTAGGGACAATTTAGGACAGCCAATTAACCTAACATGCATGTCTTTGGATTGTGGGAGGAAACCGGAGCCCCCGGAGTAAACCCACGCAGCACAGGGAGAACATGCAAACTCCATACAGAAAGGTTCCGACAACTGCCAACCTGGGGATTCAAACCAGGAACCTTCTAGCTGTAAGGCAACAGTGCTAACCACTGCACCACCGTGCTGCCCAATACAGGAAGTTGTACAGATGAGACTAGGCCCCCAGACATACAGGGCGCCTCCCGGATACTCAACAGCCCGGCAACGGGAATGCCTTGTGCCGCAGGGCAGCTGTCGACACAGGAAGAAAGGCAAATGTAACTTACAGAACTGGAGCAATCCGGGGCTAATCCGAGCAGTCTGGTGGATGAAGGAATAAAGCAGAATCCGCCGTAAACATCCAGGGATTAATGGTCTGAAAATGTCAGGCTGAATACGTGAAGGAAGTAGTACAACATTCATGGAGAAACGCGTTGCCACAAATGAGGGTGAATGCGCCGACAATCTCTTTCCACAAACGCAACGAATTTATAATCCTGATGCAAACGAGGAAAGAGATTGCCGGTGTGAGGAAGCATGAGTTGAACATAATTGAACCAGGTGTGTAGGAGTGCGTGTATGAGCGTGTGAATGGGAATGAATGGAGTATGTGTGTGTATGTGTGGGAACACCCATGATGACAAACTGAAAAAGGAGAGTCCTCCAAGTCCGCCCTGCCCTCATGAGTTGCTGTTTCTCGCAGTAGGTCTGTCTTATTGGCCAGCGATCTGAAGTTTGCCAAAATGAGTGTCCGAAGAGCAGGTTTGTTGTTAGCCTTTATCTTTATTAACCAGGTGGCTCGCTTGCCACTCTTCTGTTTACACGCACACTGCTTCCTGCATCCTTTGAGCCAGTCTGTCTTACTCCTCCTGACCACCGTCTTCAGGATCTGCAGTCTTCCCAACAGCTTTTAGATGTGATTTAATTGCCATTTTGGGAACACTGAATCAAAAAAGCTCACTCAAACTGTACCTCACTACATTACAGCCTAAGTTAATAAATGGTCCCAAGTTAGTAAACGCTGGTAGCTGAGTAGCCGCTGTACCATTGTGCACTGCCATGACAAGCTCAAGCTGAATTTGTGCACCTGCATCACACTGACGCTACTGCCTACATATGTCACCAACACAGTGATCAGCATTTTTTTTCTTGTGTGCTGTTTTGAATGTGTTGTTCCTTTGCCAAAACAGGTTTCTGCCAATGTGTGGAGTGCTTTGTGCTCATCATGTGTTTTTGTTCATTAAATAACAATGGGCAAGAGCAGATTGTGATGGAGTTGGAGCTAACAAATGTTAAAAAGCAACTTTTCATACAGTGGCTGCAACAGAGAAAAAAGAGAAGACGTTACGGTACGTCCGACCACTGCCCCGCTATCATTTGATAACACAGGGTTACAAAAATACTTTTTTTGTAAGTTATCTGTGTTTTTTCAACTGATTTAAGACAATTTTGCACCGCTGAATCCGAAAATGACATCTGTTTGTCTCAATCAGGTGCTAAGCAAAAACCTGTACTTACTTAGTACTGTGCATGTACTTACCTTTATATAAAGGTAAGTACATGTAAATTGAATGTTATGTCATCATTGTTCAAAATTCAGAGAATTTCAAGACATAAAAAAGAATTTTGCATCATATAAAGCGAAAATACCCATACATGTAAACAAAAACGTATAAAACAACATGTGGCCATAATTCAAAAAGTTGACCTGATTGAGCAAAACCAATGTGATTTTTGGATTCAGCACATTAAAACTGTCCTAAATCAGCTAAAAAAAACTTAGACAATAAATTTGGTGCTGACTAGTGTTATCTATGTAATGTTACCTCATCTATAGCATAATATACTGGGAGGGTGGATATGCCGATGGTGGCATTTTTAAATTTATAACCTCCTTATATGCTTGTTCTATAATTCAACATCGTAATTCTGGGTAAAGTCATAATGATGTGTCATGCAGTGTGTGAATACTAGCACTAAGTACAAATTATAAGAACAAAGGAATGTTTTAAAAACACTGTTACTAACCAACAGCTAAGGTGCACAGAATTAAATGCTGGTTGAATGTGGCTAGCAGTTAAAAGCAGTTTGACTGGTCAGGATGAGTAGATATACTCAATAAGAATGTAAGTCACATGTAACACTGGCAATTTTGCCAACATCTTAAAGTCTTAACTGTCTCTACCATCTAACTGAACTGCCATTGCCAAGTATCAGAACTTGAGTGTTCTTTAAAAAGATGTAGTATGCACCAAAAGCAACATCATTACATAATTACTGCGCTACACTACAAGCATGTGCCAGCATTAGAAAATGGTGATGTAATGAAAAAGAACAATACTGCTATATTGTTATCAAGGTAGATTGCATGGGTTTTAGATAAATATATCTAAAAGTCTCCGCACAGTATTTAGTACATAACCACTGAAAGAGTTCTTACCCAGTCTGGTTTCCACACAAGGAATCTTGCTCACAGACATGAGCATTAACTCAAAGACATTAAGGAGAGCCTCCTCTTACATTTTGAAGTCTGACTCAAACT
Organism: Pholidichthys leucotaenia; assembly: GCA_020510985.1. NCBI lineage: Eukaryota > Metazoa > Chordata > Actinopteri > Cichliformes > Pholidichthyidae > Pholidichthys > Pholidichthys leucotaenia. Next base: position 155,250,836 of record CM035841.1, read on the forward strand.
TGATTTCCTTGTCCTCTAGGATCAGATGCAGAACAAAGCCCGGGTGCTCCCTGAGTCGATCTGAATGCTAAGACAGTGGACAGCAAATTTTAAAAAAGCAATGAAATGATGACAGATAAAATTATTGCCATAGCTCAGTTTATTTGACTTCTATTGTACAGTTGCAATCAAAATTATTCAACCCTCACTGCAAATCATTTGCACAAATGTCATATCTGCTGCTGTCTTTCTGTCATTGCAATACTGATCATGTGCAGTCCTACCTGTCACTGTCTGCACCTACATGACTGCATTGAACTTGCAACTACGGGTATTACAGCGCTACTTTTCTGTGTATAAGATTGCTGGGTTTCATCATCGTTGATCATTTATCTTTATTTGCACTATGGCAAGTCTGGGTCTATCTTTAGTCGCCATTTGCACTACGGGTTGCATTACTGTACATAGACTGCTGTTGTTGTTTTTCCAGCCTTATTCCTTTTCCTTTTTAATATTGTGCACACCACTGAAGAGAGAGAGAAACGTCATTTCAATTCTCCTGCATGTCCTGTACATATAGTAGTATTGACAAATAAAATCTTTGAATCTTTGAATTTTGAACTTAGGTTTATTGGCAAAATATACAAACTAGCATCTGTTTCAAATAAACAAATCAAACAAGAGCAATTTAAATAGCTCAACACAACTAATATTTCAAGTGATTTCTCCAAATTCAACACAAAATGGCACTTTTAATACTACTGCAGTCTCAAAATTATTCAACCTCCTCAATAGAAAAGAAGAAGCTATTAACAGCTGCCACCAGAGTCCTGAAGAGGCAGATGGTTATAAATCCTCCGTGGACTGCAAATGACCTGCAGCAAAGACTTGGTGGCAGCAGGCACTGGGGTTTCAGTTTTCACAGTAAGGTACATACTAAATGCTGAAGGGCTCAATGCCCAAACTCCAAGAGGTACACCACTGCTGACCCAAAAGCACAAGAAAGTCGGCTCCAGTTTGCTCAAAACTGTATAAATAAGCCAAAGAGGTTTGGGGATTCTGTTCTGTGGAGCGATGAAACAAAACTGGAACTTTTCAGGCCTATAGATCAGTCGCATGTTTGGAGGAGGAAGAATGAAGCATATGCTGAAAAGAACACCCTGCCGACAGTGAAGCATGGCAGTGGTTCAGTGATGCTCTGGGGCTGCTTCACTTCCACTGGTATGGGAAACCTGCAGTGTGTAAAGGGCAAGATGGATTCAATCAAGTATCAGGAAATTCTGGGAGAAAATGTGATGCCGTCTGTGAGGAAGCTGAAACTTGGGCGTCACTGGACCTTCCAAACAGGACAATGATCCCAAGCACACCCTAAAGTCCACCATGGCTTGGTTTCAGAAGAAATCCTGTAAGATACTAGAGTGGCCATCATAATCGCCTGACTTGAATCCCATTGAAAATCTCTGGTGGGAATTGAAACAAGCTGTTGGCAGAACACAAACAAGAATATTAGTGAATTGGAGGCCTTTGCCCAAGAAGAACCAGCTAAGATTCCTCTGCATGCTACCAGAAGCTGGTGTCTGGCTATACGTTTGCAGCAGGTCACAACAGCAAAAGGGTGCTCTACTAAGTACTAAAGATGCTTGTCATGAAGGGGTTGAATAATTTTGAGAATATGGTAGCCATTGAAAGTGGCATTTTGTGTTGAAATTTGGGCAATCACTTGAAATATTAGTTGTATTGAGCTATTTAAATTGTTCTTGTTTGATCTGTTTATTGCAAACAGCTGCTAGTTTGTATATTTTGCCAATAAACATAATTTTCATTGGGGGTTGAATGATTTTGATGGCAACTGTAGTTAGGTCTTTAGTATTTAATCTTTACACTTACTGAATCTTGTGAAATTAATCTTGTATAGTCCGTCAGTGAGTTGATCACAAGATTCTGCAGCTGAGAGGTCACTGGGACAGCTGCACAGTTGAAGAAAGACTGCAGTTTGGTCTTGTTGCTGTCAGGAGGCACCAATCTCCTCTCACATACTTGGTAATAAATGTTTTGCACTTCAGGAATCCAGCTTGTGCGTTACAAAAAGTAGCAAGTATATGTGAAGCACATAAAAGTACAGCATCAATGCCAAAATAAGAGTAAAATAATCATTTACATTCCCATACACATGCGGCTAACTGCCTCAAAATGCAGTTCAACTTTAATGGAACAAATTAAGTTCATCTAACAAAATGTGCACTTGTTTATTCATATGCACTCATCACTTTGGCTCATTTTTCTAATATATATTATGGTAGGAAGAACAGCCCATTTAAGAATATTGGCTTTTTGACTTTTTTTAAAGCAAACTTTGTACAGCCCCAATGCTGGTGAATTTGGGACGTCATATAGAATGCAAATAAATTTTAAAATCCTTTTCAACCTATATTCAACTGAATACACCACAAAGACAAGATTTTTAGGGGCAGATTTACTAAGGCAGTGCAAATTAGTACTGTAAGTGTGCAAATTAGCGTGCCTAAGGGAGTGGCCAATTTTTGCCATTGATCTACTAACAACACGTAAAATTATGTCCACAGACACAGTCACTTCATTTCAATAATGACCACCCATCCACCAAAATTGCACATAGGCACATCTGATGAAGAAGCGGGTCATCAACACAGGCTTTTGTTTAAGCGCGAACCCTAGTAAAATAGTTTATATTTGTTCGTCATATATCAAAGTTTGGATTTTCATTTCACACGGCAGACTCCTTTGTTTAATATGTATAAATTAAGGACTACTCATGAATAAATTGATTATTTGACCAACGCGTTTATCTTATTAACACTAGAACCATCAAGATGGTCTGATGGAGACTCTGGAGTTTTATTATATGAATAACTTTGTTTTAACAAAATCTACAGGTCTCCCAGTTCACAACTTTTTATAAATGCCGTTAAGTTACGGTGTTACAATTCCGGGGGATTTTTCTATAGACATGTGCACTGTTTTTGTTAATAATCACATTGTTGTTTTCCTCCTATAGAGGGGATGCATTGGAACAGAAATCATGGCAGTTATAGAACAGTTACCATAGCAACACAGCACTGAGTGGCAATCACATGTGACAGCTTTATTTTGTATGCAGTAAAACATAAAAATCACACAAAATATTTAGTCACAGCAGTGCACAGACTACTTTTTTTACTTTAGATTTTAGTATCACACCATTTACTTAACTGTAGTGATGTGTGGTTAAAGACCAAGAAGCATATGGTAAGTGAAGAACTGATTCAGAGCCTTTAATTATTTATTTATTTTGCCAATTAATCAAGATAGAATGATAAGATTAGCTCTCCACAATACAAGCAGGTAATCTATGTACTGAATATTGTGTGTACTTTTTGCGTTTTACTGCACACACCCTAAAGGTGCCTTCACACCAAACGCGAACATGCAAATTTTTCGCACAGCACGATTACATTATAACTCAATGTAAACCCACAATTAGACATGAATTCACCATCTGGATGAGATGCAGACAGGTGAAGTTGCCTTTAGATCTTCTGCAGCAGTGTTCAACCTGCTGTGGAAATCCCTAATGTAATGTTTTGCTTAGGTTTACATGATCTGACAGGGCCGTCACCTGAAAAAGTTGTCCCTGCCTTGAAAATTTGATGGTTTTTTACGTTGCTAGCTTGCTAGCCTTGTTAGCATGTCCGTGGCAGGAATCTGTGGGTAAATAACGCCGACATCCCGATTCAGCTGAAGAGCTCCTGGTCCTTCTGTCTCCAGGTGAGTGTTAGTCTCATTTTCAAACTAGTTTACTCTCCAATGTTGACACTTTTACTTCATTGATGGCAGAATCTCAAAGTTAGCTCTATTCCTTGGACGTGAACGTGTGAATGGACGATTTTGCATGTGCTCGCCTCTTTCCATTGACTTTGCATGTGTTCGTGCCACCCGTTCATGTTTGGTGTGAAGGCACCTTATTGCTGCTACTCATTTTTGTCACTTAATGTTTTTTAACTGACGTGAGTTCTGTTCGGTGACATCATACGCATACCCTCTATCCTGAATTGGGAGAGAGAAATAGAGAGAAGAGGTAACTGAATTATCGTTTTATGCACAAAAAGAAATACTGGAAATATAGAAATATGGATAGAGAAAAAATGTAGAAAATTGACAATGTGGAAGATTTTGCTTCAAGAGCAAGGGGGAGCTGATCCGAGTCTAACCTTGGATCAGCTCCGAGAAAAGAAAAAAAAGTCACTATCAGCTGACACATCTGTATGGCAAATGCAAGTATAACGGCTCCTATTGTATCTTTTTTTTATGGATACAAATTCATGTAGTAGGCTAAATACAGTATAAACAAATCAAATAAAAAAAAAACTGCAAGCTGATGTACAGTTCAGCATAACACCCATTGATATTCATATAATCTGTTCTTCTGTCATGCCAAATAAAGTTACGGGCAGAGAGAAGCTTCTGCCACGCGCCCTCGGTTCTCTCTGGTGTCTCGGCACGGCAATCATCATGTCAGGCGCAGATGAATTAAGACAAGCTTTTTTGGGGCGTTAAATCCTGGCGTATTTAGCAGTAGACTGACAACTGCAAACCTGAATAAATCACCTTGCGCCAGTCATTTAAATACTCCACTCCCCCAAATTTGCGCGTTGACATGACAACTCCCACAAATGCATATGCAATGAGGCCAGACAAAATTAACATAATCCATGCCTTTCCACAGCTAATTTTGCCCTGCGCCCTTTAGAAAATCTCGACTAATTTTTTACCGCCAAAACAGGGTTTTGCGATGGCACAGCACGTTAGTAAATCTGCCCCTTAATGTTCAAACTGATAAACTTTCTGTTTTTCTTGATTTTGCAAATATTTCTTCCTTTTGAATTTCATGCTTGCAGCATGTTCCAAAAAATCTGGGACAGGGATAATAAAAGACTGGAAAAGTAAAGGAATGCTCAAAAAACACCTTTTTTGAACATTCAACAGATTAATTGGAAACAGGTGAGTGTCATTATTGGGTATAAAAGGATCATCCCCGAAAGGCTTTGTCGGTCACAAGCAAGGATGGAGTGAGGTTCACCACTTTGTGAAAAACTGTGAGCAAACAGTCCAACAGTTTAAGAACAACATTTCTCAATGTACAATTGCAAGGAATTTAGGGATTTCATCATCTACAAGTCCATAATTTCATCAAAAGATTTTTCTGCACGTAAGCAGCAAGGCCAAAAACAAACAATAATGACAATTTTTTAAAGGATATTACCACGTGAGCTCAGGAACACTTCGGAAAACCATTCTCAGATAACACAGCTCATTGCTACATCTACAAGTTCAAGTTAAAGCTGTATCATGCAAAGTGAAAGTCATATCAACAACACCCAGAAACCCCGGCAGTTGCTCTTGGCCTGAGCTCATCTGAGATGGACTGACACAATGTAGAAAAGTGTCCTGTGGTCTGACGAGTCCACATTTCAGATTGTTTTTGGAAATCATGGACGTCGTGTCTTCCGGGCTAAAGAGGAAAATGACCATCCAGATTATTATCAGCGTTAAGTTCAAAAGTCAGGATCTGTGATAGTATGGGGGGTAGTGCCCATGGCATGGGTAACTTGCACATCTGTGAAGGCATCATTACTGTTGAATGGTACATACAGATTTTGGAGCAATATATACTGCCATTCAACCAATGTCTTTTTCAGGGAAATCTCTGCTTATTTAAGCAAGACAATGCCAAGCCACATTCTACACGCATTTGTAATAAAAGAGTGTGGGTATAAGACTGGCCTGCCTGCAGTCCAGACCTGTCTACCATTGAAAAAGTGTTGTGCATTATGAAGTGCAAAATACACCAATGGAAACCCCAGGCTGTTGAGCCACTGAAGTTGTACATCAAGCAAGAATGGGAAAGAATTCCACCAAAAAGCATCAGCAATTAGTGTCCTCAGTTTCTAAATGCTTATTGAGTGTTGTTTAAAAGAAAGGTGATGTAACACAGGGGTAAACATGCCCCTGTACCAGCTTTTTTGGAACGTGTTGCAGGCGTTAAATTCAATATGAGTGAATATTTGCAAAAAACGGTAAAGTTTATCAGTTTGAACATTAAGGGGCAGATTTATTAATATGCAGTGCCATCGCAAAACCCTGTTTTGGCATTAAAAAATTGCTGTCCAAATTAACTAAAGGGTGCAGGGCAAAGTTAGTGATGGAAAGGCGTGGACAATGTTAATTTTGCAGCTGGTCTCATTGCATATGTACAGTATCTCACAAAAGTTAGTACACCCCTCACATTTTTGAAAATAGTTTATTATATCTTTTCATGGGACAACACTGAAGATATGACACATTGATACAATGTAAAGTAGTCAGTGTACAGCTTGTACAACAGTGTAAATTTGCTGCCCCCTCAAAATAACTCAACACACAGTCAATGTCTAAACTGCTTGTAACAGTCGCTCTTAATTTACTCCCTATTTATGCCTTCATTTAGTTGTTTGTCCTTTCTCTTCACGACTATGCCATCTAGTGGTCAAATTTAGTGTACATGGAACTAATTATCTTTAGGTTCCGCCTGACCTTAATTACCTGTGCATTTCTGTCCAAGCAGCGCATCACACTTGCCACTTGCCGCCAAGCTCCATAGATTGATGGCAAACATGTGAAAGGGACGATTAAAACAAAGAAAATAATACAAAAGAAGAAAGAGGACATACGGAGGTTAAAAAGGATCATTTAGCCCAGGGGTGTCAAACTCATTCCATGGAGGGCAAAGACCCTGCAGGTTTTACCTCCACCCAGTGCCTTCAACAGGTGATTTCACTGAATGTCTTCCCACTGATTGCTGATCAGTGAAAACACCTGCTAAAGATACCGGGTGGAAGTAAAACATGCAGGATCTTGGCCCTCCATGGAATGAGTATGACACCTCTGATTTAGCCCCTCGTGGATGCCAGCTCACGATGTTTGTCTAACATTTTTATGTTTTATTTCATGTTTTATGTATTTAATTTTTTTTATTGATGCAGTGGCGGAGTGGTTAGCACTGCGGCAGCACAGCAACTCACCCTTGGCCGGGGGATCCTGGGTTCGATCCCAGCCCCCGACCAACAGTGATCTGTGTGGAGTTTGCATGTTCTCCCCATGTCTGCATGGGTTTACCCCGGGATTTCTCCGGTTTCCTCCCACATGCCAAAAACATGCAAGTTAGGTTAACTGGCATCAAACTGGGGATTCTAAATTGTCCTTAGGTATGACTGTGAGAGTGAATGGTTGTCTGTCTGTTTGTGTTGGCCCTGCGATGGACTGGCGGTTTGTCCAGGGTGTACCCTGCCTCTCGCCCAAAGATGCTGGGATAGGCTCCAGCCTCCACCCCACCCCCCCACCCCCGACCTGAAAAGGATTAAGCAGAAGAAGATGGATGGATGGATGGATGATGCAAACTACAAGATGTAGTTTTACATTTATTTTAATGTACTGTATTTCCTTTTGTGACCAGTTCTCACGGGTTGCCAAGAACAAGAATAAACCCTGTTTTACTCTAAACCTCGTGCGTAAGCCAATCCTTGAGGGTGCTACACTGCTGGCAACAAAAGTGAGTATACCACTAGTGAAAATGTCCAAATTGTGCCCAATTAGCCATTTTCCCTCCCTGGTGTCATGTGACTCGTTAGTGTTACAAGGTCTCAGGTGTGAATGGGGAGCATTCTTCTTCTAGCTGCTCCCTTTAGGGGTCTCTACTGCAGATCGTCTGCCTCCATCTTACTCTATCCCTTGCACCTTCCTCTGTAACACCAACCCTCCACATGCCCTCCTTCACTACATCCATGAATCTTCTCTGTGGTCTTCCTCTTTTCCTCCTGCCTGGCAACTCCATCTTCAACATTCTTTGTCCAATATATCCACTATCCCTCCTCTGCACATGTCTAAACCATCTCAGCTTTGCCTCTCTTACTTTGTCTCCAAACCGGTCTACCTGAGCTGTCCCTCTGATATACTCATTTCCAATCCTGTCCCTCCTAGTCACTCCCAGTGACAATCTTCAGAATCAGAATAAGTTTATTGCCAAGCACATTTACAAGTAAATAACAGGTAAATATACGAGGAATTTGACTTGACACTGAAAACGTCATAAATGACATTCTCAATGACGCGGCGAGCCGTGGAGGCGCCTGTCAGCAGGAGGGGAACAGTAGGCAGAGGGGGAGGATGGACACAGTAGGAGAGAGAAAAAAGCATCGTTTATCAGATTAAAGTTCATATACAGTATGACCGATATTATGATTACAAGAAAAAAACTCTCAATGCACAATTAGCAAACAATAGAATCCACACAATGACACAAAGAGAGCAGTGAGTGAATATCTTCAGTCAGTATAAGTGAGTTGGGTGCATTGTGTAGTGTAGATGTGACAGTTGTTAGTGAGCAGCAGAGGGCGCCTCCTGGCAGTGGATAGATGTTATAATCATGTGACTTATAAACAAGTCCAGAGTCCATCTCTCTTGCTTGCAGAAGGCACATGGGCACTGTCCTTGAGGGTCCAAATCCGCTGATACGACAACAACTGACTGTCGATTGTTTGGGTAAGAGCCGGTCCTTCCGCTTATCTCAATCAGGAGGAATGTAAACACGGGGCACCAAACAAGGTCAAATCAAATCAGCACAGTGCACTCAGAGAATAGAATTTGTCCTCACCCGTGCAAATTCTGTGCTATCATATATGCAGGCTTAAACTGTTTTTCCATGGAAAGCACAGGGCTCCAGATGTATTCCTCCACTGAATTACTGTCATTCAGTTCACCGTTTGCCGCTACTCGTGCCTTCCCCAACTGGTCGAATTTGATGAAGGAGCTTGCCGGGTCCGCTTTGATCAGCTCTCTCACCTTCCTTCAATTTCTGATGCATCAGGGAGCTTCACAGCCAAAAATAGAAGTCCTGAGATCATAACCAATAATGTTTCCACGAATTCCAATGTCCATGAGTCTCCTCGCAGGTTCCAATTCTTGGGCTCCCCCTTGGCCCGATTCTTGTTGAAAAATAGTGACAATAGCACATTTAAGCCGCTTCCAAATCCATAATTTCCGATTAGATCTAATCTTAGCATCTTCACCTCTGCCACCTCCAGCTCTGCCTCCTTTTTGTCAGCGCCACCATCTCCAAACTATACATCATAGGAGGCTTCACTACCATCTTGTAAATCTCCCCTTTCACTCTAGCTGCTATCCTTCTGACTCAAATCACCCCGACACTCATCTCCACCCTGCCTGTGCTCTCTTTTTCACCTCTCTTGTGCATTTTCCATTTCAGAATCAGAATCAATTTGATCGTCACTGTACCCAGGTACAACGAAATTGAATGCTCTACATAAAGCAGTGTACGAGGGAGTAAAACATAAATACAAAAACACACTAAATAATATAAAGGCACAATAAATGTTAACACAAATAAATAGTAATATAAAAACAAGGAGAAACAAGTTTAAAATTAATGCACAAAAAGTATGCATCAAATTGTACTGCACATTAAAGAACTGGTTTAAATTTAGATGTAAACTGCATGTGTGATGTTTGGATGTGGTGGCTCGCCGTAGGTGACGTCATCATGTGGTGAACTGGCCGTGCCGCAGGGCAGTGCCACCCATTTGTAAATATTCAGTTGCGTGTTGAATAAAGGAGAGCTCAGTTCACATCCAGTGTCAGCACCTCATTCTTAGACATAACAATTGCAACGAGGATAAAAATACCAATATTACAACCCATGCAACCTTTCTGCGCTCTACCAGGTGAGCCACCGATCCCCTGGCCCCGCTGACACAAGAAATTCCAGGCTTTTATCAGTGCTGCTGGTTTAAACAATGCTAGTCATGAGAGGCTAAAGGGGGTGCTGATCCACAGTCTCGGTAGCGAGGGGCAGTGTGTGTTCCACTCTCTTGGCCCTACAAGCACCATACGAAGACTGTGTTGCTGTGATGAACAGATATTTTGCACATAATCTCATAGTGCAAAGAATCGCTTTCAATTGGCGCCATCAATGGGCGGACGAGAGTATCCATCAGTATTGTTTTGTTTAAGAATGAGGCACAGACAGCGAATGCCAACCATACTCTCTTTTATTCAACACACAACTAACTATGGACAGAAGATTTGCGCCGTATGGGGCACGGCAATTCGCCACATCATCACGCCACCTACGGCGAGTCAGCAAGTTCAAACACCACATTAACCCCCCCGAAAACCCCAAAGAACATTGTACAACTACCTGGGCACCCGGGTAGACTACCGGTATGCCCGCATGACCCAATGGGTTATTCTGCCACTGTTATCAGTCACGTTCTAGCTACACTCAAAAGTTTGTCACCTAGTCCTTCAGGTGGTGGGGTCTCTGCTGAACTCGGGCCGAATGGCGCTCGGGTGGCGCTGCTGCCACCAGCCCCAGTGGATGCTCCTCATGAGTTGCGGGTCCTGTGTCGCAGAAGTCCCTTCCTGATCTCATCGTGTCCGCAGCCGTCTCCTGATCCAGCCACTGTCGGTGCCACTTTCCTGAGGCAGTTGGCATGCCACCATGACCCATCAGTGAGGCAAAAGGTGGCTGGGCCCAACTGGACTGTGATCTGCAGCTTGTGGGTGCGATTGGGGTGCCGCATCTGAACCCAATCTAGCACCACAAGCCCGGGCCGCTTCACCTGGTGTTTCCTGTCAAACCTCTGTTTCATTCGCCGCTGCTGTTCAACTGTCCTCCCCCTAGGTGATGTTCTTTCTGTTGGGATGGCCTCCGATGGGGGCGTAGTCGGTCCAGGGGAAGACACATTTCACGTCCTCGCATTAGTAGGGCCGGGGAGCATCCCGTCGAGGTATGATGCGTCACTTCGTAATGTAGCAGGGTGCTCTGTAACACGGCTGAGAATAGGAACCCATCTGCCAGGTGTGCCCTAAGACTGTTCTTGTGGGTCTGGTTGAATCTCTCCACTCCCCCGTTCGCCAGTGGGTGGTAGAAGGTGGTTTTAATGTGCTTGATTTCTCTCATGAATATCTCAAAATCCACCGAGGTGAATTGCACTCCGTTGTCCTTTGTAATGGCATCTGGCACACCTCAGTGGGTGAAGAGGGAGTTGAGGAACTTGGTGACTATGTCTGTGGTAACCGAGCCAGTGGGCAACACCTTGGACCATTTCGAGTGAAGGTCATATGCCACTAATAGGAAGCATTGGTGCTGGGGGGCACTATGTAGCTCACCACATATGTCCAATTGGACGTGTTTCCATGGGGTCGATGGCCACGGTAATGGTTGCAGGGGCGGCGGCGGTGGCCCACCAGTTTTCCCACCAGCCAGGCAGGGCATGCAGTCCTTCACCATGTTCTCCACATCCTTGTCGATGCCTGGCCACCAGACCAAACCTCTACACCGCTGTTTGACTCTGACGACACCCAGGTGACCCTCGTGTACAATAGTCAGGATGCAGCCCCTTAGCGCCTCTGGAATCACTGTGCAGTGGCCTCTTGCTACACAGATGTCGTTCCAGCATGACAAATCGTCCCTTACTCTGTGGAAGGGTGCCAATTCCCCCTGGCATGTCAGAAGGCCAGCCCTCACGAATAAAAGTACACAGTCAGGTCAGAGTTGGGTCTTACTTGGATGCCGCTTGGAGCTCTTGCAGGGGGACAACGTTTTGAATTGACCCGTGCCACATGTGGATCAGTTCCAACTTCAGGGGTCTTGATCACTGTCCGGAGTGGGGTTAGGTGTGGCCCGGGACAAGAGAGCCACCACTACGTTTTCTCTGCCTGGTGTGAACTGGGTGTTAAAGTCGTATGCTTGAAGTCTTTCTGTCCCACTGTAGATGTGCAGAGGTTTGTCCCTGACTCCGATGTTTCCAGCAGTGCTATGTGGTCTGTCCACAGTGTAAAGTGTCATCCATATAAGTACATGTGGCAGTGTTCACATGCCCAAACGCACACCAGTGCCACCCTTTCGCCCACGGAGTACTTGTGCTCAGCTGAAGTGAATGACCTCGAGGCGAACGTCACTGGGCACTCAGTTCCTCCTTGCAATTGTGACAAAACGGCTTCCACTGATGTGTTGGAGGCATCGTACTTCATGAATGTGGGGCTTTGTGGGTTGAAGTGGACGAGCACCAGTGGGGAGGTGAGCTGTTTTTTTAGTTTGCTGATGGTGACAGAGCATGCCGAGGTCCACACCCAGGGTGCATCCTGCTTCAGGAGGTCGCATAGTGGCTCTATCATCTCAGAGTACTGGGGAATGAAATGCCCATAAAAATTTGCCATGCCCAAAAAGGATGAGAGCTGTGCGGGACATGAAGGTTCGGGTAGCTGCAGTACCACCTCAACGTTTGAGTGTAGGGGACTCAGGCCCTCGGCAGACAGGTAGAAACACACAAACTCAATGGTCACTGCTCCAAAGATGCATTTTTCCCCATTGACTGTGAGGCCGTGTCTCATTAGCACTTTCATAACCTTATTAAGGTGGGTGTTATGGGAGACCGATGTTGTGCCGTACACCACAATGTCATCCAAGTACACCACCACCCCTGGGATACCAGCGAAGATGGTAGTCATGATCTTTTGAAAGCAGGTCAGGGTGGAACTAAGACTGAAAGGCACACGGGTGTACCTGAATACTCCCATGTGGGTGATGAAGGCTGTTAGATTGTGGCTGCCTGGGTGAAGGAGAGCCTGTAGGTAGCCTTGGAGGAGGGCCAGTTTGGAAAAAATCTTCAAACCATGGAACGCCACCATCAGCTCCTTGATTGTGGACAGAGGGTATTTGTCAGGGATCACCACCTTATTCACCGCTCTGAGGTCAATGCATGGTTGTAGGCCACCCGTCTTTCTCTTTGCTGCCACCAAGTTTGAGATCCATGGAGATGCGTCGACCCGCTCAATGATTCCGGCGTCTAACAGCTTCTGGAGTTTGGCTGTGATGTTGTCCCATAGTGCAAGGGGTAACCAGCGGAGAGACTGAATTTTCGGGGACACCGTCGGGTCAATGAGCGGTCAGTGGTTGAAAGAATTGAGGCAGCCTAGCCCCGTGAAAAGTGCTGGCCAACGGTGATGCCAAGATGAGGCAACTGTCAGAACAACGGCACCCATTGGGTCAGTGATGGAGAAACTCAGCTCACTGATCAGTTTGATGCCCAGAAGATCGGCCCCCTTGTGCATCACCTGGAAAGTGAACAAAGGAATGGCCTTGGAGCTGTACCCATGGCAAAACTGACCATCCCCACCATACCTATTTTGGCATTGCCATAACCACATAAGTCCTCCGTGTCCGCTGTGACTGTCTTCCTAGGGAACAGTTTCCTGACTGTAGGCATGCTCAGGAGGGACCTCAAGGCCTCCATGTCCAGCAGCAGCAGCACATCAACGCCGTCCAGTTCCACTTTTCACCACCTGAATGGCCAGTTTTTCGCACCGAGTGAATGGCAGCTGAGCCGGGTGAGCAGGCTGTCGTGACTGTGATGGTTGAGCGACAGACTCTAGCAAAATGGTTCAATTCCTTACAGCAGTAGCATTTCATCCCTTTGGCTGGACAGGTGGCAAATTGGATTTGGTGTCAAGATGAACCACAGCTGTCGCAGGGCAGGCGCTCACCGGTGTCATCCCGCTTCCTACCTTTCTTTTTCTGGTTGTGGTGGGGAAAAGTGGGGCCAGCGCGTTGGGCGGCGGCGGCAACGACGACCTGTGTTTGTATCGTTGGACAAGGTGCTTGTTGGCTAGGCAGCATTAGCTGTGATAATAGCTCGTCCTCTGCCTCCATTTGGGACACCAATCTCACAGTCTCGTCCAGTGTTGGCTTGTCTGCTGTTGAAAACAGCTAACACCGCAGCCTCATGTTGTTAGTATTCTCCGCTAGCTTATCGCATACTATCTCTTCCATCAACCCTCAACAATCACAGGTGCTTGCTAGGTCCCGAGGTCTGCTACATAATGCCAGACTGACCCTCATGCTGGCAAAGCCAGTTGAGAATTGCTGTCTATGCTGTTATACTGCTTTTGTCACCGTAAAGCTTGTTCATCGTGGCCACAGACTTTTTGTATATGTCCGTAGGGCCCAGAGAGTGAAGCATACGCTGTCCTTCAGCACCGAGATAGAAGGTTAGCATCCCCTTTAGCTTCTCGTCATTAGCATTGAGGTCTAAGGCATCATTGATAACATCTGTACACCAGGAGTCTGGTGGAATGAGCCATTACATTTTTGATTTAATGCCATTGTTTATTTCTCCATTGGCATCCATGTACTGTTGATGGGAGGGAAGAACGAATAACATCAGCCTGCTTGATCAGATATCCATGGAAAGCGGCTGAGAGGGCTGACAAACGGACAGATGGTGATTTCGTCCTTTAAGGTCACAGTGGGGATGAGGCTTCCTCCTCCGATTTGCACCCAGAAAGACTCGGAGGGCTTTTGAGGCCGACTTGTTTGAGCGTGTGGCTGCACGGACTTAATCTGAATGTGTTCCACTGATTTCTTGGTACATAATGTAAATGCACATATGACTAGTTGTCTTTATTAACCAGAGGATGAACAGACGCAGCAGTCGTGGATGTCCAATGACAGCAGAACTGAGCTGAAATGACGATAATGGAATTGGCTCCATCCTGGAATTTTTTTTTTTTTACAGGATAAAAATTCTTTGCCTTAAAGTGTTTGAGGAATAGAAAGGGAGCTGTAATTTGTCTTGATATTGCAGTATATTTTGTGTATGCTCATGACATGACGCTTTTCCCAGATTTCTGTTTGCACAAAGGCTCATAAACCTCTAAGGTCTTCTGAACAACATTTTCATTGATAATTTGACGGAGGATTTAAGGCATTTAGTGTGTAGATGCAACGCGTCATGTTCAGGGGTAAAATGTGGCCTTCACCTCAAATTGGGTAGATAAAAACAAACTGAACGTATATAGGTGGCCAATCCAAATATCTCACATTATAAAGTGGTTATAATTAATGCCATTTTATTCAGTGAATGACTGCTTGTGTGTTGTTTAGGAAAACATACACTACTGCTCAAAAGTTTGGGGTCACTTCGAAATTTCCTTATTTTTGAAAGAAAATAACTTTTTTTCGATGAAGATAACTTTAAACTAATCAGAAATACACTCTATACATTGCTAATGTGGTAAATGACTATTCTAGCTGCAAATGTCTGGTTTTTGGTGCAATATCTACATAGGTGTATAGAGGCCCATTTCCAGCAACTATCACTCCAGTGTTCTAATGGTATAATGTGTTTGCTCACTGCGTCAGAAGGCTAATGGATGATTAGAAAACCCTTGTGCAATCATGTTAGGTCTGCAATGCTGTAATTGCTGCAAATGGAGGATTCTTCGACGAAAGCAAAGTTTGAAGGAAAAAATTATTATTTCAAATACAAATCATTATTTCTAACCTTGTCAATGTCTTGACTATATTTTCTATTCATTTTACAACTCATGGTGGTAAATAAGTGTGACTTTTCATGGAAAACACAAAATAATTGTCTGGGTGACCCCAAACTTTTGAACGGTAGTGTACATTGGCTATAATTTTATAATTCTAAGCCGGCTATAATTCTAAGCCGGCAGTGGTGATATACCTCTGGAACATCCTATGCCAGGAGGGCCAGGGGATCAGCAGCTCGCCTGGCAGGGTGAGGAACGGCTGTGGGGGTGCCAAGCACGCTTTCATGTCAGAGTTATTCGGGTTTATCCTTATTGCCATTTGTGCTTAAGAATGAGGCGCGGACAGCGAATGTCGACCGTACTCTTCTTTATTCAACACACAACTAAGTATGTACAGAGGATTGGCGCCGTATAGCACACGGCGAGCTCGCCACTTCATCACGTCACCTATGACGAATCAGCAAGTCCAAACACCACAAGTATGTCACCGAGCTCCGTTTCCTGGCGAGCACTGTGCATCTTTGGCCACTTAGAGGAAGAAATGGTACGTGACAAGCTAGTGGAACATGCTAGGAGTGAGTGGCTGCGGGAGAGGGGACGACCTGAAATTACACGAGGCTGTGAGAATGGTGTCCCAAATGGAAACGGCCATCCAGTTATCAATGCAGCTAAAGCTGCCTAACCAGCAAGTGCCCTCGTCCGGCCCCACGAGCACAGGCCATCACCACCACTGCCCAGTGCTCTGACCCCGCATCTCCCCGCTACAACCAGAAGAAGAAGGGTAGGAAACAGGACAACACAGGTGAGTGCCTACCCTGCAATGACTGTGGTTCATTCAGACACCAGACTCAATCACCCGCCTGCCCAGCCAGAGGGCTGAAATGCTACCACTGTAAGAAGCTCAACTACTTTGCTAGAGTTTGCCGCTTTGCCTTTGCAAATTCAACAGCCTGCCTATCAGGCTCAACTGCCATTCACACAGACGGCGCCAAAAGCGGCTGTTCAAATGGTACACAGTGGAGCTGGATGGTGTTGACGTGCTGCTGCTACTGTATACGATGGCCTCAAGGTCTCCTCTGAGCATGGCTACAGTCAGGAAACTGTTTCCCCAGAAGGCCATCACAGCTAATGTGGAGGACATATCTGGCTACGGGCATGTCAGAATTGGCATGGAAGGGATGGTTGCCTTTTCTGTACGCTGCGGCCCTAAAACCATTCCGTTGTTCAACTTCCATATAACACACCATTGGGCCGACCTGCTGGCCATTGATCTGATCAGCGAGCTGAGTTTCTCCATCACCAACCCAAGGAGCTCTACCGTTCTGATAGTTTCCTCATCCTGGCAGCACCTTTGGCCGACACTCTTCGCGGGACTGGGATGCCTCACTTCTTTCAACCACCGACCGCCCATTGATCTGACAGTGTCACCAAAAACCCAGTCTCTCCGCCGACTTCCCCTCACACCGTGGGACGACGTCACAGCGGAACTGCAGAAGCTTTTAGATGCCGGCATCATTGAGCAGGTCAATGCTTCCCCCTGGATCTCCTACTCAGTGGTGGCAAAAACGAAGATGGGTGGCCTATGACCGTGCATTGATCTCAGAATGGTGAACAAAACAATGATCCCCGACAAAGATCCCCTGCCCATGCTGGAGGAACGGACAGCGGCGTTCTATGGCTTGAAAGTTTTTTCCAAACTGGACCTCTGCCAAGGGTACCTGCAAGTTCCCCTTCATCAAGACAGCCACAACCTAATAGCCTCCATGACCCACATGTCTTTTGGCCTCAATTCTGCCCCGAGCTGTTTTCAAACAATCATGGCTACCATCTTTGCCACTCTCCCAGGAGTGGTGGTGTACTTGGACAACATCGTGGTGCATGGTGCAACATCGGCTTCCCACAATGCCAGCCTTGATAAGGTAATGGAGGTGCTAGCAAAACATGGCCTCACACTCAATGGGGAGAAGTGTATCTTTGCAGCAACAACTATCGAGTTTGTGGGTGTCTGCCTGACCGCCGAAGGCCTGAGCCCCCTGCACTTAAACGTTGAGGCGGTACTGCAGCTACCTGAACCATCATGCCCTGCAAAGCTCTCATCCTTTTTGGGCATGGAGAACCTTTATGGGCGCTTCATTTCTCGTTACTCAGAGATGATAGATCCACTACGCACCCTCCCGAAGCAGGATGCACCCTGGGTGTCAACCCCGGCGTGTTCCACCACCATCAGCCAATTGAAGACACAGCTCACTTCTCCACCAGTACTCTGACCACTTCGACCTACAGAGCCCCACGTTCGTGACATGCGACACTTCCAGTACAGCAGTAGGAGCCATTCTGTCGCAACTTCAAGGGTGAACCGAGTGCCCAGTGGCATTCGCCTCGAGGTCACTCACTTTGGCCAAGCAGAAGTACTCAGTGGGGGAGAGGGAGGGAGTGGCATTCGTTTGGGCATGTGAACGCTGGCACATGTACCTGTATGGACAATGCTTCACACTGTGGACAGATCATAGGGCACTCACGGTGCTGCTGGAAACATCGGGGTCGGGGCACAAATCTCTGTGCATCTACAGGTGGACAGAAAGACTATAAACATACAACTTTAACACCCAATTTACACTTGGCAGAGAAAACGTAGTGGCGGACCTCTTATCCTGGGCCACACCTAACCCCACTCCGAACGGTGACCGAGGCCCCCTGGAGGTGAAGCTGATCCACATGCTGCACAGGCCACTCCAAAGTGCTGTCTCCCAGCAAGAGCCCCAGGCAGCATCTGAGCAGGACCCGACACTGACCCAGCTGCCCAACTTTATTCGTGAGGGCTGGCCTACCAACATGCCAGGGGAACTACCACCCTTCCACAAAGTCAGGGACGATTAATCATGCTGGAATGACATCTGGGTGGCAAGAGGGCACTACACAGTGATTCCAGAGGCACTATAAAGGTGCTTTTCCACTTGGCCCAGTTTGGCCTCATTTGGCCTCGTTTCACACGGTTCGGCCTCCTTTGTCCGCTTTTCCATTCGGCACCCAATGGCCTAACAGTTCTGTTATTTCGGAACTGTTCCACTTTTATCGGCACCAATCAAGAGTAGGTCCGAAGGGTACCAGCATGGTTTCGTCACGCCACTGCTGGCCATTCATTGGTCTGGGCGTAGCGTCATAAGAGTGGGCGTTACGCTGACTTTCGAGAATCGCTTGCTGGCCGCCATTTGCAATTTTTCATCAGTGAGCCCGCGAACAAGTGATATTATAAACAACAACGATAGAATGGCTAAACAGAAATCAGCAGAAATCTAACACAGCGGTCCAGCAGAGTTTTCAGTGCGTTTCGGCTGATGAGGGAATGCAGAGGGAAGCAGACTGAGCCTGCAGTGGGGCACACAAGCAGACCCACCACAAAATAGACGGAGACGCACCGGGAATTAGACCCAGCCACACGAATTGAATTGAATGTACAGCCGCAACGCACCCAACTTCAGCAGTTGAAGCCGTGATATTGTGATATACAGGACGGTGAGTGATATGATATTCATGTTTTATGTTATTTTTTCCGACAGTGGAAAGTTCACTTAGGACAGACGAAAACTTAATCGTGTTTAAACGATGACCTAGCTTAATGCTACGTCCGTCCTTGTATGTTGCTTTTTTGTGTTGACAATGTCTGATGAAATAAGCTACTTGTAATCCTGGTTAAAAAGGTGTTTTGTTTTTGTTTTGTTTTTTTACATGTTGCACTTTCATGCTGTGCATGTACTTAACTTGTGTGTATTTCATTGTAGAGTCCAAACAGGATCTGCTAGGAATGGCGACGTTTTGACACCAATGTATTGTGACGGGTAAACAACACATCATATTTATAGTCAAATCTTTTGCTTTTAAAAGCGACGTAGTCAGATACGCAAAAGCCGATGGTGTATAGAACACGTATATTAGGATTTGTATGTGAAATGTCGGCATCGAAACTGCTCCCGTTTAGCTGTAATTAATATTCAAAAATGATATTTTCGTGAGGAAAGAATTCAAGCGTCCCTGCATGTTTACTTCTCGGGGCAGCAGCCGGAGAGCGAGCCGTGTGCAAAATGCGATCGTGTTGTTAATATAGCACATTTTTTTGGTGGAAATGTTACTATTATTAGCTGTGAAATGTGTTATAAAACGATTAGACTGTAGCACCTTGGGGGAGTCAGATTATTTAGCATCTCAGACAAGAGACAGTGGATAAGCATGGGAGAACAATGCTCAGGAGGTTCCTGGCGAGATAGCAGGAAGGAGTCAAGGACGTAGGGGGTTGAATGCAGTGTAATGCAAATGTCATGTTGTGTGTGGAGAAATGCCATGAAACGAGTGAGAAGTGATTTGGGTAAAAGAAGAGTGCCTGCTGAAATGTGTCATTCTGTTCTGTGCTTGAAAGATGTGAAGTGTATAATAAACCGTCTGTCGTGAATATGTCTCTTATTTTACACACTCCACAAGACGACGATACTATGGCTCTTCCTGCTGTTCTCATTTCAGTTTTTTTCCGGATGTACAATAAGGGATCTCTACGGCCCATCGGCGCACGAAGTATCCTGGCCGATGTAAATAGCCACGGACCAAAAAACGTACATTTGCTCATGGAACAGGTCATTCACACTCGCAGACAATCATGCTATATGTGTCTAGGATTTTCTTTCCATGCACGCAAAAAAAGCATTTTTTTCCCGGATCCGACTACCTCGCTTTAAGTTAAAGTTTAGGTAAAGTGCAAAATTTAAAGTAGCACAATTTCCACTTAATATGAAAGGTGTGGTCTATATTAATCATATATCCCATAACCTACATATGTATAAGCATGTGAAAATGTGTGGTGACTACATATGTAAAGCGACTTCACACCTCAGAACAGGACAAGAGGTCTCAACCGCCAGCGGGGATCAAAGAGCATCCGAGGCACTGCGGTGGAGACCAGATCGATCGCCCTGACCTCCCAAGGCCAGGTGGAGGGATACGGAGACAAAGGAGGGGGATTAAGATAATGCGGGATGTCAGCTTTGATATGCATGTCTTTTGTTATGCGTAGGTATAAGTATGTAGAGCTGAATATGTTCTGCCTCTTTCTACTTCTGCTTCTGCACTGAGATGAGACTTGTTAGAGGAGCGAAGCTGATAATAAACTTTGGTTTATAAGTCGCATCGCCTCGTTATTCCAAGCTCTTCTACACTGGTGACCCTGACGCGAGGATGGACCAGAGGCGTTCCCCCGCGATTGACCCATCTGAGGCGACCCAGGCAGACGCCGGCGCCCATGCAGACAGGGGAACGGATGGAAGACGTTCCCCCACGGCAGAAGAGAGGGCTCAACCGAGCACCAGCCCCGCCGTGAGAGCAGAAGAAAGGCGCTCTCACCCGGCGGACACATCAAGGACGGCCCACACAAGCACCGTCACCGTCAAGCTGCCAGAATTCTGGCAAGAAGACCCGAGCTCGTGGTTCCAGCAAGCTGAGGCTCAGTTTGCACTGGCGGGCATAACGGCGGATGAGACGAAGTTTTATCACATCGTCGCCAAACTCGACGCAGCCACGTCAAGATGCGCGCGGAGCATAATCCGACAGCCGCCTGCCTATGACAAATACAGAGAGCTGAAGGCGACCATCGTCGAGAACTTCATCCCCTCAGCCGAGGAGAGAGCAGAGAGGATCCTGGCGATCTACGGCCACAGAGGATGCAGACCCAAGGCCCTCATGGAGGACATGCTGCAGCTCAAGGAGGAGGACAACGACAACTTCCTCTTCCAACACATCTTCCTCAGCACTCTGCCGCCACACATGAGAGGGACGCTGATCAACATGCGGTGCAGCACCCAGCAGGACTTCCGCGCGCTGGCCCGAGAAGCGCAGCGACTCACCAACGCCTGCAGGGAACAGGTGGCCACAGCAGCATCCGCAGATGCCCAGAGCAACGGAGAACCACGGACAACCGAGCAGAGCCCGCCCACCATGGCGGCAACACGACCAAGACGCAGCAGGCGGAACGACATCTGCTATTACCACCACCGTTTCGCCGAGGAGGCGTACAAATGCGGTCCCCCCTGCAAGTTCAAAAGTTCGGGAAAATGTCCAAACCGAGAACCGTTAACGGCTGCGGTTCTCGGTGAAAAAAAATAAACTTCTTTATGTGACTGACGGACACACCGGCAAACAGTTCCTAATTGACACTGGAGCTCAACTGAGTTTTATCATGCCCTCCCACGCAGACCGGGCCATGGGCCCCCGGGGCAATGGAGCGATGGCAGCGAACGGCTCCATCATCGACACTTATGGTGAAAGGAATCTGCCCCTCTGCATTCATGGCCGCAACTACAGATGGACATTTGTTGTAGCGGCGGTGAGTTTTAACTTGTTGGGCGTGGATTTTTTGTGTGCACATGGGTTATTAGTCGATCTAGCAAACAGACGCTTGGTTAATGCATTATCATTTGCTTCTATTCCCTGCTCAGCTCGAGTTTCTCCACCACCCGTGCAGGCCAGCGTCACTACAGCGGGAGGTAAGTTTGATCAACTCCTCACCCAATTTCCAGCACTCACAATTCCCAAATTCTCAGCTACAGTGGCTAAGCACGGGGTCGAACACTTTATTCCCACAACGGGCCCACCCGTATTCGCCAAAGCTCGGCGCTTAGACGTGACCAAGCTCGCCATAGCTCGGGTTTACCACCCTTGAAAAACTAGGCATTATCAGACGCTCAAAAAGCCCCTGGGCATCGCCACTACACATGGTCCCGAAATCCGATGGTTCTTGGAGACCGTGCGGCGATTACCACAGATTAAACAATGCGACAGTGCATGACCGCTACCCAATTCCTCACATCCAAGATTTTTCACTACATCTGGCGGGTGCGTGCATTTTTTCTAAAATAGACCTGGTCCGTGGCTATCACCAAGTCCCCGTTTGAGCAGAAGACATTCCTAAAACAGCTGTAATAACCCCCTTCGGTCTTTTTGAATTTTTGCGGATGCCTTTTGGCCTCAAAGGCGCTGCTCAAACCTTTCAGCGGATGATGGACGCGGTATTACGCGACCTCCCTTTCGTGTTCGTCTACCTCGACGATATGCTGGTAGCCAGCTCGTCGGAGGAAGAACACGAACAGCATCTCACTATGGTTTTTCAGAGACTAGAAGAGCACGGGTTAATAATCAATCCAGCCATATGCAAATTCGGCGTGTCACAAATTGATTTTTTGGGACACAGAGTTTCACGAAGGGGGCAGTTCCGCTGCCAGACAAAGTTCGTGCAGTAAAAAATTTTCCACAGCCACAAACGGTCAAATCGCTGCAAGAATTTTTAGGAATGGTTAATTTTTACAACCGTTTCCTCCCCCGCACAGCTCAGCTCATGCAGCCCCTATATGACGCGCTCAGAAAACAAAAACCTTCCAACGCGGTCGAATGGACCCCGGAGCGCGAACGCGCCTTCGCGGAAGTAAAAAGTGCCCTAGCTAACGCAACATTGTTGGTTCACCCTGATCCCTCGGCCCGCATTGCGCTAACCACAGACGCTTCAGACCTGGCCATAGGGGCGGTTGTAGAACAACACGTTGGCGGAACCTGGCAACCTTTGGCATTTTTCAGCAAATCGTTAAACCAAACTGAGCGTAAATACAGCACTTTTGACAGGGAGCTGCTAGCGCTTCATTTATCCATCTGCCACTTCCAGTTCTGGTTGGAGGGGCGGCGTTTCACGGCTTTTGTAGACCACAAACCGCTCACCTTTGCGATGGCTAAAATTTCCGAACCGTGGTCAGGCAGGCAACAAAGACAGCTAGCTGCGATTTCAGAGTTCACCACAGACATTCGACATGTGGCAGGCAAACTTAACGTGGTAGCAGACTGTCTCTCTCACGCTGTGACATCGCCAGAGCGCGAGGAGACAGATTATACTACCTCAGCCGCAGAACTCTTCGCCAACGCAGACACATACGCGGCCCCAATCCACGTAGGGATAGATTACGCAGCCATGGCAGAGGAGCAAAGTAGTGACGCAGACGTGCGCGCACTCCTGTCTGGACCAACAGGGTTAAGGCTGGAGGAAAGGGGTTTACGCGACGGTGTGCCCCCCCTAATATGCGACATCTCAACCGGCCGACCTCGCCCGGTAGTCCCAGCTGCATGGCGCCGCCGTATTTTCGACTCAATTCACTCCCTCGCGCACCCAGGTGTGCGCGCTTCGGTTAAAATGGTCGCCGAAAAGTTTGTGTGGCCCGGCCTGCGCAAAAACGTAAAAGAATGGGCAAAGACTTGCATGTCTTGTCAGCGCGCCAAAATACACAAACACACAAAAGCCCCTCTAGAGCCTTTTCGAATCCCAGCTAGAAGGTTCGACCACGTTCATGTCGACCTCGTGGGACCACTACCTTCCTCCCAAGGTTTCACTCACCTGTTAACAACGATAGACCATACTACGCGCTGGCCTGAGGCCGTCCCTCTGGCGTCAACCACAGCGGAGGAAGTCGCTCGCGTTTTTTTAACAAACTGGGTGGCACGTTTCGGCGTCCCATCGGACATCACGTCCGATAGGGGGCCTCAATTTGTCTCGGAGCTTTGGTCAGCCATGGCCAGCAGCTTAGGAGCGACAATTCACCGCACCACCGCTTATCACCCTCAGGCTAATGGGTTATGCGAGCGTTTTCACAGATCTTTAAAGGCCGCCCTCAGAGCCTCACTAACGGACACAAATTGGGTAAATAAACTTCCCTGGGTTTTATTGGGGTTGCGTGCTGCGCCTAAAGAGGATCTAGACGCCTCCCCAGCAGAATTAGTTTTTGCACAACCTCTCAGGCTCCCAGGTGAATTTTTACCAGAGAACCCAGAGCCAGGGCATCTTCCAGCCCCGAGGCTTTTAGGCAGCAACGGACCGGACACTCTCCCCGGAACGGCACATCACTCTTTTCCACGGGTTTTTGTTTCCCAAGCTTTGAAAAACGCTGAATTCGTTTTTGTTAGGCATGAAGCTTTAAAACCAACCCTCCGTCCACCATACGACGGACCTTTCAGAGTGCTGGAACCTGGTGATAAGCATTTTGTGCTTGATTTAGGGGACAGAAAAGAAACAGTCAGCATTGACAGACTTAAACCTGCCTTCTTGTTGAGAGACGAACCTGCACGGTTGGCGAGAGCACCTCGGCGGGGTAGACCCCCCAAGAGAAAAGACTCAGCCCCCCTGCAGGGAACAAATAATCACTCTCCTCCCCAAGCTGCAGATTCCTTACAGGAAGGTTCCGCCAGGATGCCCAAGCGGACCCACAGCAGATTCGGGATAAGATTAAAACCCAGACGGCACAAGGACTGATGCAAACTACTCAAAAGTTGTTCACTAATTGTGCTGTGACAGTTTAAGACTGACTTGTGATATTACTACACTGTTATGATTACCACTGAATTCTCTACAGGAGCATAGCTGCTGGAAAGTTTCTTCCTTGTCAAGAGGTGTAGCAGTTAGTATGTCATAATAATTATCTTAAACTGTGAATTTTTCTATTGTCCTTTTCTTAGTTGTTTGGGGGGGGGGCTGTGGTCTATATTAATCATATATCCCATAACCTACATATGTATAAGCATGTGAGAATGTTTGGTGATTACATACGTAAAGCGACTTCACACCTCACAACAGGACAAGGGGTCTCAACCGCCAGCGGGGATCAAAGAGCATCCGAGGCACTGTGGTGGAGACCAGATCGATCGCCCTGACCTCCCAAGGCCAGGTGGAGGGATACGGAGACAAAGGAGGGGGATTAAGATAATGTGGGATGTCAGCTTTGATATGCATGTCTTTTGTTATGCGTAGGTATAAGTATGTAGAGCTGAATATGTTCTGCCTCTTTCTACTTCTGCTTCTGCACTGAGATGAGACTTGTTAGAGGAGCGAAGCTGATAATAAACTTTGGTTTATAAGTCGCATCGCCTCGTTATTCCAAGCTCTTCTACAAAAGGGACTGAATTGAGATTTATTTGTGTGAATATTAATTACAGAGTAATTGAAAATGAATGGCACATCCAATAGTAGCTACCATAAAATAAACTGCTTGTTTATTTATTTTTATCAGATCACTTCTGTGATCCTTTATGAGTTATAGTCATAATAGTGTATGTTGCACTTTGGGGAATGGGAGTTGTTCAGTCACCATTAGAATTTAGTTTATACAGTAGGTGTAGTCTATAGTATTTCATCTTTAAACTCATTCAGTAATAGAACACATTACAAATATTTGAGACCCATTGTAGTGCTTCCTTTTATATTTTAGCAATACAAGCACAAAACACCACCCACACTTGAAACCAGGGCGACACAGCGGTGGCTAAACTTTACTGATAACGTTATTTCACACCGTCACAACAACTCAGTATCTAAACTCAGTATAAATGGTGTAGAGATTGAAAGGGTATCCAAAATTAAAATCCTTGGTGTAATAATTGATAATAAACTGTGTTGGAAGTCACATATTAATTATATTAAAGGTAAAATATGCAAATCAGTCGCAATACTGCGCAGAGTGAAATATTTGCTGACTCAACCCACACTATAGACTTTGTATCATTCATTAATGCTCCCATACATGACATCCATCCATCCATCTTCTACCACTTTTCCAGAGGTCCGGGTCGCAGAGGCAGCAGTTCAAGCAGAGAAGCCCAGACTTCCCTCTCCCCAGCCACCTGCTCCAGCTCTTCAGAGAGGATACCAATACCCATACATGACATATTGTACTGAAGTATGGGGAAACGCATATAAAACATATATCCAGTCGTTATGCTTCAGAAGAGAGCTATTAGAATAATAAAGCTGCTTACAGGGAACCAACAAACCCACTTTTTCTTAAATTAAAAGCTCTCAGGTTGAAAGATCTGGTTGCCTTTAAAACTGCAGTAATAATGTTTAAAGCTAAGAATCTATCACTGCCCGCAAATATCCAAAAGTTGTTCCAGAATCAGAATCAGAATCAGATTTATTGCCATTGTTCATGTGATACACAAACTAGGAATTTGTCTCGGTGCCATGCTGCAACATTAAAAACATAATGAGAAAAAGGGATAAAATAAAAAACTAAAGGACTAGAAACGTGCAATAAGTGTAGAAAAATAAGTAATAATAAGTAATAATAATAATAATACTAGTAATAATGAGTAGTACTAGTCAAGGCAGTTTAAAAAATTAGCATGTAGCAGATAATGTGAAGTACCACATAGTGCAGTCAATAATGCAACAGAAAAACAGTGATGAATGACATGAGTCTGGTTGAGCTGCTGTACATAGTGCACGAGAGTCAAAAGTCACTTAGTGTTCAGCAGTCTGATGGCAGAGGGGAAGAAGCTGTTCATGTGCCGGGAGGTTTTAGTCCGAATGGACCGAAGCCTTCTACCTGAGGGGAGGGGGGCAAACAGCACGTGACCAGGATGTGAAGGATCGGCTATGATCCGGCCAGCACGCCTCCGAGTCCTGGAGATGTACAGGTCCTGGAGAGATGGGAGTTTGCAGCCTATCACCTTCTCAGCAGTGCGCACGACGCGCTGCAGCCTTAGTCTGTCCCTGGCAGTGGCTCCTGCATACCACACAGTTATGGAGGAGGTGAGGATGGACTCGATGATGGCCGTGTAGAACTGCACTAACATCTTGGTGGGTAGCTTGAGCTTCCTCAGCTGCCGCAGAAAGAACATCCTCTGCTGGGCCTTTTTGATGAGGGAGCTGATGGTTGGCTCCCATTTGAGGTCACGGGTGATGGTGGTGCCCAAGAAGCGGAAGGAATCTGCAAAGGTGATGGGAGAGCCTGTGATGGTGAGGGGGGGCAGGGGGGATGTGACTTTCCTGAAGTCCACAATCATCTCTGCTGTCTTCAGAGCATCCAGCTGCAGGTTGTTGTGGCTGCACCAGGACACCAGCTGGGCCACCTCTTCCCTGTAGGCGGACTCGTCGCCGTTGGAGATGAGCCCGATGAGGGTGGTGTCGTCGCAAACTTAATCAGCTTAACAGACTGGTGGGAGGAGGTGCAGGAGTTGGTATAAAGGGAGAAGAGTAGGGGGGAAAGTACACAGCCCTGGGGTGATCCAATGCTGATGCTAACAGAGTCTGAGACAGACTTCCCCAGGCGCACATGCTGTCTCCGGTCCGTCAGGAAGTCGGTGATCCACCTGCAGAGGGAGTCAGGCACGTTGAGCAGGGACAGCTTGTCCTGGAGCAGATCGGGGCGGATGGTGTTGAATGCGGAGCTGAAGTCCACAAACAGAATCCTGGCGTAGGTTCCCGGGGAGTCCAGGTGCTGCAGGATGGAGTGGAGGGCCAGGTTGACTGCGTCGTCCACAGACCTGTTAGCACGGTAGGCAAACTGCAGCGGGTCTAGGAGGGGTGTGGTGATGGACTTGAGGTGAGACAGGACCAGGCGCTCAAAGGACTTCATGACTACAGAGGTGAGCGCTACAGGTCTGTAGTCGTTAAGTCCAGTAATCCGTGGCTTCTTGGGGACAGGGATGATGGTGGAGGATTTGAGGCAGGTCGGCACGTGACATTGCTTAAGGGAGGTGTTAAAAATGTCTGTGAAGACAGGAGCCAGCTCTTTCGCACAGTGTCTCAGGGTGGAGGGAGACACACCGTCCGGCCCGGGGGTCTTGCGTGGGTTCAGTCTGGAGAACTGTCTGTGCACGTCCTGCTCACTGATGACAAGGGGAGGGGGGGGAGGAGGAGGAGGGGGGGGCTGCTTTTGATGAATTAGGGGCTGAGGAGGCAGTGGAGCTGGGTGGAGTGGGTGAGTTGGACACAGCTGACGAGGTGTCAAAACGGGCATAGTGTTGGGACAGTCTTTGACAAAGGGCTTTGTCATCCTGACCCTTAGAAGCCTGAGGCCAATAGTTGGTGATTTGCCTCAGTCCTCTCCACACAGAAGCCGAGTCATTAGCAGTGAACTGCTGCTGGAGTCTCTCAGAGTACACAGATTTAGCTCTCCTCAGCTCTCTGTTAAACCGATATTTGACCTCCCTGTAGCAGTCCCTGTCTCCACTTTTCAACGCTGCTTCCTTCTCCTTCCTGATCCGTCTGAGCTTAGCTGTGAACCAAGGCTTGTCATTAGAATATCTCACCCTGGTGCGCGATGGGAGAATGCTCTCCTCACAGAAGTTGATATATGAGTTCACAGTGTATGTGTACTCATTAAGATCATGTGTGGCTCTTTTAAACATGCCCCAGTCAGTTATTTCCATGCATGTGTTCAGTTTCTCTCCAGCTTCACTGGTCAATTTCTTTGTGGTGGTCACAACAGGTTTAGTGATTTTCAGTCTTTGTTTGTATGTGGGGATGAGGTGAACCATCACGTGATCAGATAGACCCAGCGCAGCGCGGGGAACAGCGCGATATGCGTCCTTTACTGAAGTATAACAATGATCCAGCGTGTTATTTCCTCTGGTTGGACATTTAATACACTGTTTGTAGCGGGGGAGCTCGTGACTCAGATTGCTCTGGTTAAAATCGCCCACCACGATAACCAGGGAGTCTGGAAAGTTCCGCTCCGTAAGTTGGATGTGATCTGCGAGCACGCGCTGAGCTTCGCGCGTGTCCGCGTCAGGAGGGGCGTACACAGCGACGAGAATGAATGAGGCAAACTCGCGCGGGGAATAGAATGGCTTGCAGTTAATGAAAAGAAATTCCAGGGCGGGAGAACAGTGTTTGGAAATCACCGTTACATCAGAGCACCAGCTGTTGTTAATATAGAAGCACACTCCTCCTCCGATAGACTTACCGGACAGCTCTGTGATGCGGTCAGCACGAATCAGCTGAAATCCCTCGAGGCTGATCGCGCTATCTGGAATGTTCTCATTAAGCCAGGTCTCAGAGAAGCAGATGACAGACGAGGAAGCGAGGTCCTTGAAACGCATCAGCAGTCTTAATTCTTCTACCTTGTTCAGGAGAGAATTGGCATTGGATAGAAATATGCCAGGCAAGGCTGTTCGCGAGCCTCTTTTTCGTAGTCGAGCGAGAATCCCCCCTCTTTTTCCTCTTTTCCGCCGTCTTGCTCTTTTGGCCAAACAATGGATCAGATCGGCGGCTGGAGCCAAAAAAACTGGAAGAAGGTCCGTGGGGGTGAGAGTCCTGATATTTAGTAGTTGTTATTTGTTCCAAATAACAATATCATTTCAGAGGAACACGTATATTTCAAAAACCTTCAGTGAGAACTACTACCAAGCAACACTGTGTTTCAGTGCAAGGAGTCAGACTGTGGAACGCTTTTGGACCTGAATTAAAATCATGTACAAAGCTTGGACAATTTAAGCAAAAACTAAAGGAAGAAATACTCCAAACATACACACGTGGACAAAATTGTTGGTACCCCTCTGTTAATGAAAGAAAAACCCACAATGGTCACAGCACAGTGACTACTTGTCACCCTTTAAATAGGCCGACTGACTGATTACAAGTTTGTAGACACTTGCAGGGATGGCAATTTTCCGCCGATCCATGGATTTCCGCCGATTTATTTTCAAATTGATCATTTCTGTGAATCGTCTAAATCCATTGAGAAAATTTTAGGGGGGGGGGGTTAAATGTTATGTTTGGACACGGTGGCTCACCTTAGGCAACATCATGATGTGGCAAACTGGCTGTGGCACAGGGCAGCGCCACCCATCTGTAAATACTCAGTTGTGTGTTGAATAAGGGAGAGTTCAGTTCAGGTGAGCTGTCAGCACCTCATTCTTAGACATAACAGCATGCATCATAATTTTTTATTGCACATTTCATTGGATGTTTGACCACAGGTATTTAAACTCATCTACCTTCACTAGCTCTACTCCTTGCACCTACACACCTGCCTTCCTCTCATTCACACACATATTCTGGGCGGTGCGGTGGAGCAGTGGTTAGCACTGCACCAGCACAGCAACTCACCCTTGGCCATGGGATCCCTGGTTCGATCCCAGCCCCTGGCCAACAGTGATCTGTGTGGAGTTTGCATGTTCTCCCCGTAACTGCGTGGGTTTACTCTGGGATTTCTCCGGTTTCCTCCCACAGGCCAAAAACATGCAGATTAGGTTAATTGGAGACTCTAGTTGTGGCCCTAGGTGTGAATGTGTGTGTGAATGGTTAAGGGATAGCGCTGTACCGTGGCTGCTTCATCCATCCAGGTGGATGCCCTCAATTTCCCCTCTGTGGGTCAATAAAGTATACAAAATCAAAATCAAATCAAATATTCTGTCTTGCTTCAACTGACTTTCATTCCTCTTCTTTCCGGTGTATACCTCCATCTCTCCAAGTTTTCTTCCACCTGCTCCCTACTCTCACTACAGATCACAATGTCATCTGCAAATATAGTCCATGGAGACTCCTGCCTGACCATCGCCATGGCAAACAAGAAGGGACTCAGAGCTGATCCCTGATATAATCCCATCCCCACCTTGAATCCATCAGTCACTCCTACAGCACACCTCACACCGTCTCGCTACCATCGTACATGTCCTGCACCACCCTCACATACTTCTCTGCCACTTCTGACTTTTTCATACAGTACCACACTTCCTCTCTTGACACCCTATCATAGGCTTTCTCTAGATCCACAAAAACAGTGCAACTCCTGACCTCTATACTTATTCATCAGCACTCTTAAAGCAAACACTGAATCTCTAGTACTCTTTCTTGGCATAAAACCATACTGCTGATCACTGAATGTCTCATCTTCATAAAGCCATACTTGTTAAATCAGTTATTCTCAACAACAAACATACCACCTGCATGACTCACTGCACAAGTTAATTTTGATTTTATTTCTGATTTCTCACATACTTAATATCTTCTGGACAAGGGCATTTTATTGCCTTGGTCCCATAAAAAGAATTTTTGAGCTCTGTTTCTATTGTGATTAATGTTGTAGTCAAGACAACAAGACCGGAGTCGTCTTGACTTGGTCTTGACAACAACACTAATTATGATGACATATCAACACCTTTAAACCACTTGCACTCCGTTGTTCGGCGGGCGGGCAAGTCTCAGCGTCCTAGGGCGCACGAGAGCGCACTCGTGCGCCCTCGTGCGCATGACGCATGATAAGGATATTGATGGTGGTGGTGTAGGTGGTGTGGCCTCCAAGCGCCACTGAAAAAAAAATCTGCAAACACAGCCGCGAACAGATTAGTTCATCTGATTGACCTCTCATTCGACTAAAAAGAGCCTTGAATTGGGTTTCTGAAACCTTGAAGAACCAATGAATGAAAACCTAGGAAGGAGGACCCGCCTCCCAACGCTTTGAATGCAGTGAGCCAATTGAAGCAGAGAAGTTCGTGAGTTGTTTTTTTTTTAAGGCTGGGTGAAGACTGGCTGCTGCAGCGGATCAAAAAAGGACACAGGAAGAGCTCCACAGACCCAGCAGCATGGAGACCATCCACAAATGCAACCTGTGTGACAGGGAATGCCATTCGTGGATCGGCATGTTCAGCCACAGGCGGTGCTTATTTTGTATTGGTTCCAGCAGAGTAGACGTTATGATTTCTTCCATGGTCATTATAGACCGACGGAGGCTGACGACGAAGGCTGAGTGAAACACACGCCTTCGCCAGTCTTTTTTTAATTACTACTGTTATTTGTTTTGAAAAATCGTTCGCCAAAAACCGCAATCATGGAAGCACAAAACCGCAATAATGGAATTATGTTTTGATCGAGTCGCGAGACCAGAACCAGAGCGGACCAGCGTCGCGTTCGTCTGACAATGAGGAAGACAAGTTCGCCAAGACTCCGCTGTGAAGAGGTAAGGTGTTATAAACTAAATTATTCTCTATCCCTGAAAATTGTAATCCAAAATGACTTTTGACCGATCAGTAAATTACAGCTGTGCGGTTCACGAAGTCTGAAGTTCGTGCGCCGCGGTGCAAGGGGTTGCTCGCAGTGTACAGGCTGTGAACGCCCCCCCACCCCCGCTATTCTTCTGCAGCGAGGGGCGGGGGGAGCCACGGTGACTGCACTGTTGTCCTACATCACCACATAAGGCTAATCCGTTGTGTAGCGATGGCTAAAGTCCATCCTCTGTAGCGAGCGGGGGGGGGGACAACCCCCCCCCCACACACACACACAGTAGCGGGGGGGGGGGGGAGCCGCTGTGACAGCGTTGCTGTGGAAACATGCAACGAGTGTAATCTGTCATGTAGCGAGGGCCGAACTCTGTCCTTGATAGCGGGGGGGGGGGACGACCCCCCCCCACACACACACACACAGACACAGCCCTGAGTGTAACCTTTCCTTTGAGCCTAAAATGAAGCTTCTACATTGAATCATTCAAAAGTTACAGACGTTTTTCCAAACTGTGCCATTTGGCACAATTTGGCACAGTTCCAAAACGCCTGGGAACAGCCTGAGAACAAAGCTGTGTAAAATATTCATTTTTTGTGGTATTGTTACCAAATTTGGATCTCAGCTGGATAACACTTGGTTCTACATTTCTGTTGCATTTTCCAGCCGGATCGGACAGCTGTGTGTTATTTACAAGCATTTGTATCCAAAAAAACAGTGTCCAAATTTTTTTTCTTCAAGTTCAGTATGTTTAGATGACTGTAACTCAGTGGCCGGAGCACGTAGAGAGATTATGTTTTTTTTGCCAAAAAATTCAAAGTGTTTTCTTTTAAATGAGACCAACCCCATGAAGATGCTGCAAAGGGTTGAAGAACAGCTTTCGATTTACTTTGGGCACGTTATTTTTTGGCATTTTTAGGAAAATTGCCCGGAGTGCAAGTGGTTAAGATGAAATATCTTAAATTCATCACGTACTTGTTCAGATATGTTTCTTTACCACTGATATTAGTCAAACTTCTTAAATTATTAAGAGCAGTCAAACAGCTTTCAGGATCTTTCTGAATACTTTTCAATGTGTTTAAAAGGTCTTGGATGAAAAGCTAGGGATATTTGGGTTTTGGGTGAAATTTATGTAAAATGTTCACGCTACAGTGAAATATCATGAAAGTAGGCCATTTAAGTAGAAGCATGCAATGGTGATTTCCTCATCTCAAATAATTTATTCAAACAAACGCCAACAACAGTGGTGGGTATACCACAACAAAAACTGTCAGTGTCTCAATAACTTGTCATGTGCCCTTCAGCATCAATTACAGCTTGACAATGACGTCTCATGCTGTTCACAAGTCAACTTATTGTCTGCCGAGGCACGGCATTCCACTCTTCTTGAAGGGCGGCCCTCAGGTCATTGAGGTTGTGGGGTGCAGGGTTACAAGCCTCTACATGGTGATTCAGATGATCCCATAGGTTTTCTATGGGATTCAGGTCTGGAGAAAGTGCAGGCCACTCCATTTGAGGAACCCCAGCCTCCAGCAGCCGTTCCCTAATGATGTGACCTCGATGAGCTGGAGCATTGTCGTCCATGAAGATGAAATTAGGCCTGTGTTGTTCATGCAGGAGCAAAATGACTGGATTAATGATGTTATTCAGGTAGTACTGGCTTGTCACTATACCAGTTACAAGGTGTAGGGCAGCTCTGTATTGACTAGACACACCTGCCCAGACTGTAACACCACCAAAGGCTGGTCTGGTGACAACAGTGGCTGATGCACTGCGCTCTCCTTGGCATCTCCAACATCGTTGGCGGCCATCATTTCTGCTCAACATAAATCGACTTTCATCAGAGAACAGGTTAGGTGTTGTCTTGGTCTCATGTCAAAATGTGAACAGCATGATTTAGAGGACTGTTTAAATACCAATTCTAATTGAACCAGAAAATTTATTGGTCAATTCATGGATCAAACACCTGTTGTGAATTTTGCTGTTAAGCACCTTGTTAAAGAACAGCAAGTTATGCAAAAAGTACCAAAACAACAGTTAACAGTTGGACATGTGCATTCAAAAGGTTAGAGAAGGTCAAATTCAGTTCTCCTGTAAAGGTTATAGTGCATTTTAGGTCCATCCTGAAATTTTACCTGAAAGCTGAATATCCCTAACTTTTTGTGAGTAGTGTACAGTATACACTACCGTTCAAAAGTTTGGGGTCACCCAGACAATTTTTGTGTTTTCAATGAAAATTCACACTTATTTACCACCATGAGTTGTAAAATGAATAGAAAATATAGTCAAGACATTGACCAGGTTAGAAATAATAATTTGTATTTGAAATAATTTTTTCCTTCAAACTTTGCTTTCGTCAAAGAATCCTCCATTTGCAGCAATTACAGCATTGCAGACCTAACATGATTGCACAAGGGTTTTCTAATCATCCATTAGCCTTCTGACGCAATGAGCAAACACATTGTACCATTAGAACACCGGAGTGATAGTTGCTGGAAATGGGCCTCTATACACCTATGTAGATATTGCACCAAAAACCAGACATTTGCAGCTCTAATAGTCATTTACCACATTAGCAATGTATAGAGTGTATTTCTGATTAGTTTAAAGTTATCTTCATTGAAAAAAGTGCTTTTCTTTCAAAAATAAGGAAATTTCTAAGTGACCCCAAACTTTTGAATGGTAGTGTATATAAAGAAATAATCAGATACAGTACTGTGCAAAAGTCTTACCCCCCTTTTTTATTTTCTTAGAAAACTGAAAATAAGTGCAGTGATTTATTTAAACATGTGTAAACATAAATGGAAATACAGTATACAAGCCAAAAAAAGTTTCTTTAAAGTACTCTTCAGGCTTCATGAAGCTCTTCTTTGGATGTTGGCTGACTTGTCGCATTTTCTGACAAGAGGATCTCACATTTGGATTTATCACTCCATTGGACCAGTTACCATTGATTTTCTGCATTTTTTCCTCAGTTTCACATCTTAAAGAAAGACTTCTTGACAACAATCCTTCCAGTGAGACATTATGAGGTTTTGGCCAATAATGGATCAACTGAAGGCACCTCTCAGGTCCTGTGTCAGGACTTTGGTGGAATTTTTTACCCCATTTATAAAAGATATGAATTTCAGATGCTGTTCATCTGCTGTAGCTTGTTTCTTGGGCCAGCCATTTTTTATGCTCTCTATTTGTCAAGTTTCCTAAAAATAAAAGGAAACTGGACAATATTCAGGAACGACTAGACTAAAAATCAATGAAAAAGCAGCCAATGTCCAAAGAAATAAAGATCTGCACAAAGTCCAATTTAAAAATTACATTAAACAAAATATAATTTTTTTTTTATGGAAACCGAAGTCCTTCATGCATGATGATGCAAGTCTAACGTTTTCTCATGGATTCTGTGCCATGTGGATTGCACATTTACCAAGTGTGAATTTGTGTGTTTCAGCATGAATTCAAGTTTGTTAGGCTTCCCTCATGATCCAGTGACTTGTCTGCATGTAGCTGTCCCGTTTTGATTTTACATTTCCCCCTAATATGTTGCATGGGTTCTCAATATAATTACTTACATAAAATACAAAAGGCTCAGATGAAACATACAAAAGAAAAACATTCCCTTCTTGTCATAAAAAGCATTGTTCTTTTAATGAAAAATGTAAATGAATATTTATAATTTTATTCAATATACCTATATATGCGAGTACTAAATGGGTGGGATGTTAAAGTGTGGAATATCACCAAGATATTATTGTAAGAACATTGGTAGAACTATGGTTGGAGCATTGCTTTATAAAATAAGTTCCATTAGGGTTCTGGGGTGAGTCTTTGCCCTTCCTGTCCAAAATGCCACTCTGGCCAATAATGATAACCAAGACAAAGAAGTGTGAAATTTCTCTGAGCAACACATCTCCACTTGTGGCTCTTCAGCGGCTGAAAAGATGTTGACAACTGTCTCATGTTAGTTGGATTTCTTCAATGCAGGTATCGTGAGCTCATACCTTCATGGGAAAGAAATGGGAAAAACCAAACATCAATGAACAAAAATAAGTCGACTTTGGAACCCACAGTTCTAATTTGTTGGTTCTACCAGCCAGATAGAATTTAAGTGGACATATATTCTAGGACTGAGAAGTGAAGCCAATCATGAATTGTGTTAAACATTCCATTAATAAGTGTACATCCATTCCTGCTTTTTGGGCTTGCAACACATTTAGACCAGACCATCAATGACTGAGTAATTCATTCAGATCTGACAAAATCTCCCCAGGAGTGCTCACATCTGTTGGCCCTTAACCTTGGCCTTAAGTACAGCCTAGATCAGTGGTAGGCAAGTTACTAAAAAAATAGCAACTAGTTAGTTACTTCTTTTCAAAAGTAACAGTTACTTTTGAGTTAGTGTATGATTAAAGTAACTGGTTACTTGGAAAAGTAACTTTCACGTTACTTTTAAATGCATACTTAAATCATCTTGCACACATAGCAAGATCAAGGGCCCCTTGTTCTCATCAGAAAAAAGAAGAAAAAGAAAACTGATGAGAAAAAAGTCTCATCTTGCAGAGAAAAAATGTCTCAGATTTACATATAGCAAGTCAGAAATTTACTAGAAATCAAGCTGTAAATTCACAGAGAAAATTTAGGACCCCCTGGTGGGCCGTTTTTTGGCCCACGAGCTATATGCTTGACACCCCTAAACCAGCCCATTCAAAACGCATATTTAGAGGATTTACTTCCATGAAATAGTTGCATATCACCACAGCATGTAAATTAATAAGATAAAATAAAGCAGAAAGCACAGATAAATGAAAGTTCACCGCTTAGAAGAAGCGGTTCTTTACTGCAACAAATCACAGTCACTTTGTCTCTGTGCGTAAGAAAACTTTAAATGCATTTAATACGGACATTAAATGCGAGCTTCTTGCTCAAAAAATACTCATGTTTAACCACAGAGGCAGGCGCTGTTGGATACTGCTCAGACAACAGGTGATAAGGGCTCAATATGAGAAGTCGCCACCACCACGGCATTTCTTCCTACCGGGCTGCGCCATGAACTGGGGCAGGACAGGAAACCGACCCACGGGGGAGACTGCCAGCTGCGCCAGCTATGGTAGGGTCAGTTTATTTGCCATAAAAATAGCTATCCATATTAAAACAAGTAATGCATCTGATCAAATTTCAGTAACTGTAACGCATTACTGAATTTTTAAACAGTAATTTCGTTACACAGCACGTTACTGCAAAAGGTAGTGGCGTTACAGTAACGCGTTACGCCCGACACTGGCCTAGATACACACCCATCAAGGATGTGGTTAAAGTCAAGGTCAATGGCCTAGGAGTAGTAACGTTTTTCGTGACATCATAAATGCCCAGATCTTCTGACCTTTGACAATGGCATTGACCTTGAGCACAACCTGGATGCAGACCCTCCTGAGGATCCTTGTGAATAAATTTGGATACCACTGGGGAAACTGCCTAGGAGGAGTAGCGATTCCCATGAAATGTGGATGGACAGATGGACAACACGTCATCGCATTAGCTCTTTTTGGCTTCACCAGAATGAGCTATAAACTGGGAAGGCAAAGTATTTCTTTGAAAACACAACGAAATAAAAGAAAGTACAGTTACAATCAAAATTATTCAACCCCCAGTGCATTTTAGGTTTATTGGCAGAATGTAAAAAATTTCATGTGTTTGCAATAAACAAATTACACAAGAACAGATTAAACCAGGGCTATTCAATTACAAAACCAGTTGGGCCACCATCTGAAATCAAGACATGTAACTGGGCCACACATGCTCAGCAATCCGTTGAATATGACAAATTTCAAACCAACACAGATCAGAATGACAAAAAATATGCACTTTTTATTCATTGTCTTGGTTTTAAATGTGTGCTTGGCACATGACAAAAGCACATCAAATGTGCATAAAAACACAATAACAGTGCTGGGATTATGCAGAACTGAGGTAGCAGAAATATTTTTTTCTCTTGAGCAACAAATGAATAGAATGAAAAAAAGAAAATTCTGTAAATAACCATTTTGGTCACATCTTACTCAGGAATACCTCAAAGTGCATAAAAACTCAATGTGCACTGTTAGTAACATTAAAGTAGAACTGAACTGAACGGCATTGAACGGCACTGGGTGATAGTTAGTTAGTTTATAATTGTATGTACTAACTAACTAACTAACCTGCACTTATATAGCGCTTTTCTAAAGATAATTTATCATTGGCACCCACTCCACAAATCCCGGAATCTTGGAGAAAATCGCGATTTTGAATTTCCCGCCCTGAAAAATCAGACAAATCCGCCGATTAACCGGAAGTGCAGCTGGAGTTCCGCGTGACGTCACGAGTGTGACACAGTCCTCCATGTTTACCATTGCGAGCACGTCGACACTGGTTGTTTTTGGTGCATTTTTCGTGACAGTCGACTACAAAACACTTCCAACACCTGGGAAGATCTGTTCAGTGGCCAAGGAAAGCTGTCATGGCGATGAAAGAAAAGAAAGGGGGAGGAAAAGCGACCGGGAAGCGATGCGTTTCTAGATATAGATATTACAGTGATCCCTCACTTATCGCGTTTAATGGGGACCAGAACTGACCACGAAAAGTGAAAAACCGCGAAGTAGCGTCACCCCCCCCCCCCCCAAGGGCGTCACAAGCACTATTTTGCACAAAAAGGCACAAGACAACAGCGAAAAGTGCCACTAAGCAACACGAGCGATAAAGAAGGCGCTCTGCAGGGAGAGAAGCTGGCTAAAACGTCTCGGCCAATCAGCTTGCGAGATTCCCGAGCGGTGAAGAGGTGGGCGGAGAGGAGTGGAGCGGTGGTCAGAGAGGTGGATTTTGAGTTGTGCGGGCTCTCCGTGTTGATAACTGATGTTCTAATGTAGTCCATCAGGTATCAACACGGAGAGCCCGCACAACTCAAAATCCACCTCTCCGCCCACCTCTTCACCGTTCGGGAATCTCGCAAGCTGATTGGCCGAGACGTTTTACCTCGCAAGCTGATTGGCCGAGACGTTTTAGCCAGCTTCTCTCCCTGCAGAGCGCCTTCTTTATCGCTCGTGTTGCTTAGTGGCACTTTTCGCTGTTCTCTTGTGCCTTTTTGTGCAAAATGGTGCTTGTGACGCCCTTGGGGGGGGGGGGTGACGCTACTTCGCGGTTTTTCACTTTTCGCGGTCGGTTCTGGTCCCCATTAAACGCGATAAGTGAGGGATCACTGTATTCCCCGGCAGCGGATCTCGCCTCTGCATCGCCGTCTGCCAGCTGCTGTCACAGGTGCATTAGGTCTCTGTCTTCCGGGCTCGCCCTTGTGCACGCCTGCCACCTGCCACACTCCTGCATCCTCCTCTGTCTCGTCACCGATCCTGAATGCCTCTTCACTCTGAAAACTCTGGTGTTCTTGACTGCTGGAACTGCTGGAACGGCTATCATCTGCCATTGTTGTTTTGTTTAGGGATCACACTCGTGACGGCATGCAGCGTCGTCTGCACTACTTCCGGTTTGTTTGGCACTGCCAGCCAGAGGCAAAAGTTTATCGGCTTATAGCTTGGCCATCGCACGGCCTAAAAATTTCTTTTATGTGTTGAAAAATACAATAGGTAACAAGGAATTAATCTGCTATTCTACTTTTTGCGCCAAAAGGTGGGTTCAGTTCTACTTTAACATTCGTTTCCCTTTTGAAATAAAATATGCTGCATCGTGGTCACAACTGACCTTGGCACATCACAAAGTGCATTTAGCTGAATAAAAAATTAACTGTCAAACACTTCAGTGCACAAACTCCCCAAGAAAATATTGATAACATGAACAAACATTTCACAACCACTATTGTGGTTTGTTTGGTTTTAAATCACCATATGCATGAGTAGGAACCTCTTTTTATAACTACACATTCCATTAAACACACGTATCAGTCAACCAAAAATTTCTAGTAGAGTTAAGGGTGCAAAAAGCACCCACTTAAAAACTTGAGTAATGACTTCAGTCTTGAAGGTTTGAGGTTTTTCTTCAAAATTTATAACAATTTTCTCAAGTTTTCTATTTTTTTCTGTAAATTTATCTAAATTTGAAACAATTTTCCTCAAATTTGTAATTTCCTCTCTTGTAAAACTGACTTTTCTTGTACATTTGACACTTTATTATAAATTTGTGGACTATTTTATAAAATAAAATCCTCAGCGATTCAGTCACTCTTGCCTCTTTCCCTGCATATGAAATTTAACCACACCCGTTTGCTCAGCGACTCATTATTGTTCCCATTACCAGCGGGTTAAAACCATCATAAATGCTTCTACTGCTTACATACCTCTTCTGATTTTTTTCGCA
This sequence comes from Pholidichthys leucotaenia, assembly GCA_020510985.1. NCBI lineage: Eukaryota > Metazoa > Chordata > Actinopteri > Cichliformes > Pholidichthyidae > Pholidichthys > Pholidichthys leucotaenia. Next base: position 155,291,346 of record CM035841.1, read on the forward strand.
TTTAAAGTACTTTAATAAGCTCATGCTTCTCTCAGACAATGAGAGAGAGAGACGCTCTGCCTACCGACTGGAACTGTCACGCGGGCAGGGCACTTCTGAGCTCCGTGCAGATGACGGTCACACGCGTTGTTCGTGTACGTGCTTACGGACTGTCATTCCTTCATGGTTTTTTTTCTTAAATTTATATTTCCTCGGTGTGGCCTGGGCCTGTGGACCACTCGGAGGTTGCTTCTGGGCTGCATGTGGCCCGCGGGCCGCTAATTGAATAGGCTTGGTTTAAACAGTTAAATTAAACTAATATTACAAGGATTTTATCCAAATTAAGCACTAAATCCCACTTTCAATGATTACTACAGTCTCAAAATTATTCAATCACCTGAATAGAATTGTAGAATTGCCTTCCACAAACAAGGAAAAGGATCCAAAAAATAGCAAAGGTGCTGAATGTTCCTACAGATACAGTTGGAAGCATAGACTGTAAGTTTAAGGAACAGTAGCTACACTACCTGGACATGACAAAAAGATGAAGCTATCAACAGCTGCCACCCTGGTGGTCAAACACCCTTGACTGACTGCAAAAGACCTGCAGCAAGACTTGATAGCAGAAGGCACTGAAGTTTCAGTTTCCATAGTAAGGTGCATACTAAATGTTGAAGGGCTCCATGCTCGAATTCCGAGACATCCACCACCACTGACCCAAAAGCACAAGAAAAGTCGAGTCCAACTTGCTCAAAACTATATAAATAAGCCAAAGAGGCTTTGAGATTCTGTTCTGTTGAATAATGAAACAAAACTGCCAGTGGCTCAGTGATGCTCTGGGGCTGCTTTGCTTTCTCTGGTACTGGAAACCTGCAGCGTGTCGAGGGCAAGATGGACTCAATCAAGTATCAGGAAATCCTGGAAGAAAATGTCATGCCGTCTATGAGGAAGCTGAAGCTTGGGCATCAGTGGACCTTCCAACAGGACAATGATCCCAGACATACCTCGGAGTTCACCAAGACTTGGTTTCAGAAGAAGTCGTGGAAGATACTAGAGTGGTCATCACAGTCTCCTGACTTGAACCCCATTGAAAACCCCTGGTGGGATTTGAAAAACGTGGTTGCGGCACACAAACCCAAGAATATTAGTGAAATGGACGCCTTTTCCCATGTGGAATAGGCCAAGATTGCTCAGGAATGCGGTCAGAAGCTGATATCTGGCTATGCATCATCTGTGCAGTAGGTCGTAACAGCAAAAGGGTGCTCTACTAAGTACAAAAGATGCTTGTCAAAAAGGGGTTGAATTATTTTGAGACTGCAATAGTCATTAGAAGTAGTATTTTGTGTTCAGTCTGGAGAAACTATGTGTAATATTAGTTGTACTGAGCTATTTAAATTGTTCTTGTTTGATTTGATTATTGGAAAGAAATGCTAGTTTGTACATTTTGCCAATAAACCTAATTTGCTGTGAGAGTTGAATGATTCTGATTGCAACTTTAAATACAATAACCATTTTTTTGCACACAGTCCCAACATCTTCTGACTTGGAGTTGTACATATAATGCAACTTTGTGTTACATTAAGAAAAACATATGAAGAAACTGATTTGCAACTACTGTGTCTCACTAATCATGAAAATAAGCAAATGGGACTACTTGCCATTCTGTGACACCCTTTTCCAGATCCATCTGTGACAGATCTATCATCACCTGTGAACATAAAGAAAACTTTACGTTCTTTTCTTGTTGTTGTTTTGCACTAATTTTAAAATGCCAATCTGATAGATTTCTTCAGCATTCATTTGCAAATCTGGAAAATCTTTGTTTCTAATGACAACTCTGGCCAAGGTTCACTTGATTTTGTTCAAACCCAATATATTTTGGGTGATGATCCAAGAGTGCATACCTCTGCCAAGGCTCTATTTTGCAATGTATGGATGGATGGAGGCAGACAGGGAGGGAAGGAGCCTTGGTGGAGGTATGCACTCACTAAGTGCTTTTCTAGTTATCAATATATTTTAAGGATGTCATATAACTATAATGTTGTCATATAACTAGCCTATGTCCATGCTACTTACCATGCCGATGTCCTTTCTCTCTCGTGTGAGGAACATCTTGTTATTTTTTACAGACACATCCAGCTTCCTTGTTCGTGCTTCCTCGAGCGACACATCAAACTCAAACCTGTCATGAAAAACAGCAAGTGGATACCAGAAATACAGTTGTGCTCATAAGTTTACATACCCTGGCAGAATTTGATTTTTTTTGGCCATTTTTCAGAGAATATGAATGATAATACAAAAACTTTTCTTTCACTCATATTTAGTTGTTGGGTGGAGCCATTTATTATCAAACAATTGTGTTTGCTCTTTTTAAATCATGACTTTTAAAATCATAATGACAACAGGAACTACCCAGAACTGCAATAATGATGTAAGGTTGTCATTTTTTCCTTTTAATTCTTAATGCAGGTTTTAGATGAATTCAGGAAGCATACTTGTCATTGAAGGTGGGATGAATTGTCCTCTTCACCACATGCGTCCTCTTACGGTGTCTCCAGGAGTGGTCAGGGAGGAAATAAACGCGGACATATGAATCTGTGCCATTCTCACTGCATGGGAATAAGTTCCTGAAATAGATATGTGTGACAACTTAGTGCTTACAATTGAACAGCCTTGTTATGAGAAAGACAATATTGGATTATTCTGGATCAACCTTTCAGTGTTAATATGCATGTTCAGTCATAGATTCCAAATGATGGACACAAATACTGCATGACATACTGTATATAGACATGTTTTGATGTCATTTTAACTTCCTGATACTGATTGAGATACCTGATCTTGTCGATCAGCAGATACCCTGTGCAGTTCGGATACCGACACATAAAGAAATATATTTATGGCAGCTTTAAATACAATAGTCCAACAACAACTTAAGACTACAGAGAACAGTTATGGCTGTAGTGAAGGAGGACATGGAGAAGGTTGGTGTTACAGAAGAAATGCAAGGGATAGAGTGAGATGGAGGCAGATGATCCACTGTGGCGACCCCTAAAGGGAGCAGTTAAAAGAAGAAGAGTCCAACAACAACTTAACAGACATTTGATGAAAATTTCACCTTTCCAGAACTTTTGTGCATCTATTTGGGTACCTGGAGTGGCTACGAGTGGAAAAACTCCAAAAAAAAGCACAACCTTGCGACTTTGTTAGGGTCAGCCTTGGTCTCAGTACCACTCTCTCTAAATGAGCAGTTTCGATTTTACTCCAGTCGTGACATGAGAACCAGAGCTCACAGAAATGATGCTACCACCACAGCTTCATCACCACCCATTTTAATGAGAGTGGAAGAATTCCTGTGAATGTTCAAACATACATTGACTGTGCTACAATGGCTGCTAGCCTATGGACAGGCTACAGATTATACTGCCATTTTTAAATAATCTAGTCACCCCACTGGACACCTCTGTTCTCACCTGGTTCATTGTCCACAGTCGATAATAATGGGCCATTCTGGTTTAATCTGTCATTTTTAGCTCCAACAGGTCAGCACATTGACCTACTAGCACCTGGCTTGTCGGGCGAGGTCAGGCTGTCTGCTGCCTCGGTGTTTGCTTTGGCGGGGAGAAGCCAACAGATGACCCAACTAGCTGCTAGGTTAACCATCTGATCGCAGTTGGGTCTTGAAGTTATTACCTCCGCCAGGCCGAAAAGGCCAGGAGGAGGTTATGTTTTTGCCAGGGTTTGTGTGTTTGTCTGTTTGTCTGTCTGTCTGTCTGTTGGTTAGCAAGATAACTCAAAAAGTCTTGGACGGATTTGCATGAAACTTTCAGGCGTTGTTGGAAATGGTACAAGGAAGAACTGATTAAATTTTGGGGGTGATCCGGTTCACCGTCTGGATACAGGAATTTTTTTAAAGCATTTTTCAACACTGTGACATAGGGCCATTTTCAACATGTGCGCAGGCGCAATGGAGGCCGCTGGGCGTCGTGTCTGACCAACACAAACTCCGCCTTCGTCAACGTTTTAGCCACAAAAGCATGCGGAAAACACTGCTGGCCTCGGACCCCCAGCGTGCCTGTGCCAGCCATAGGCGCTGCGCACATTGCGCTGGTCGTCGTGTCTGACCAACACAAACTCCGCGTTCTTCAACGTTTTAGGCACAAAAGCACGCGGAAAACACTGCTGGCCTGGGCCCGCCACCGTGCCTGCTTTTGCGCCACGCTGCAAAACCTGACACGGTCACCTGTCCGCCGCCCCATTATTTGCCACAAATTCCCCGCCCAGCTATAGGCGCTGCGTAAAAACGACCTCTCTGCCGGGGAAGACTCTAAATTCTGTTTTGCCGCGGACCGCAACCCCAATATAATATAAAACCCACGGCAACCTGTCTAACCAATCTGCATCCGTCAGTGGAGGAGATGGACACACCAACACTTCAGTTTATTACCTCCGCCAAGGAGGCAATGCTTTTACAACCGTAAAACGGGGCTATAAGGGACGGCGGGGTAATATGGGACACTTTTCTAAATGTAATTCTGCTTTTTTAATTTTGCTTCCGCCTAGATTTGATGAAGGATTCATGGATATTTGACAATAACAACACAACTCAGCGTCCTGCTCAAAATAAAAAAAGCAGAATTACATTTAAAACATTTCCCACAAAAGTGTCCCTTATTAACCCGCCGTCCCTTATAGCCCCATTTTACACTACTGAACCACTAATCCTATCACTATCACATTGATTGTCATTCATTAATTGTCTGTTTATTGCACTGTCCATGTCAAATAAACAAATAATCATTGTGAATCCAATTGCTACTCATATCTTTTCATGCTCAGGGAATCTGAAAACGTACACACAAACACTCTATGGGGGGAACTGTGCCGCTTGGCGGAGGTCTGCGCTCTCCGAGTGCTTTTCTAGTTTTCTTTATATTCCATCTACCCTCAGACATCTGTTTCTACCTGGTTAACTAATCCAGTGAATAATAAGTTAATTCCCTTCCACAGCATGTAGGATGCCATGTGATGTATAGGGGCAGCGCCTATGTCCGTTTCTCTGACCCTAGGCCACACTGCTACTGTAAGCAGTGAAAGCTACAGTGGGGGGTCAGTCCTCTGGTAGCTCTGTGCGTTAACTTTCCTTTCCCCATTAACTTTTCTTTCCCCAATGCTCTACCAACTAGGCCACCACTCTGGTATCCAGTGGATAATATATCTTGCTTAATTCTAACTTATTCTGTTATATTTTGGACATAAAAAGCCTGCACATCAGCCTGCTTGCACCTTGGCTAACTGGCCTAGATCGGTCTGTGTACAGCTGTCGAGATCACCTCGGTGAATAAAGAGCAATAGCAGAGGTACTCATTCACTCAATTCATGGTCGTTTCCGTGCTTAGGGTACGCCAGGGACTGGTTATATCCTTTCGAGCACTCACACCATACTGTCCCCGATAATGCTTTGCTTGAGCTTTTACATAGTCACATTCATCCACTTCAGATGAAGATGAATGAACATTCATCCACTAGTAATGTTACTTAGCTCACCCTGTCTTTGCCATCTGGCGCTAACAGCTAACAAGCTAACATTAGCTTCAAAATGGCGCCTGCCCCGTCTCAGCCACACTTGTCAAGGTGTCAGAAAATTGTTTATCATGCATGTTCAATCATTTATCATTTTATAATTACTAACATCATTATCATTGCATAACCATCTTATATGATTAAAATGTATACTGCATGCATCTTCTATGAGTTTATAGCATACTGTATTGTTTCTGGGTAATAAGTGGACCTATTGAATGTCCTTCATTAAGATGTGCTTAGAAGTCAGTGTCTCACCAGACCAGACTATGTATATGATAAGGGGTCTGGGAGTGAGGGAGAATTAATCTTGTTTTCCTATGAAATGCTGTGACTATGATTAACTTGGAGTCTGGGGCACACCTGCAAGGCCATGTTTTCAGTCCAGGCCAGTGTTTTGTATACTCATATTATGACTGTGAATTGTATCCAGTAGATGTTTGTGTGACTGACTATGTATAAATACTTCCTGATTGTTTTTTATTGCCAGTGCTGCATTTTCTGTTAAAAGTATGGCACTCCTTGCAAGTAAAGAGCTCATATGAGGAATATACTTGTGTCATGAATCTTATTTGAGGTAACGAACCAACATACGATCACTCTAAAGTTTCAAGATTCTGACACAAGGTGACAAAAAACGGAGGGTGGGGTAAACTGGGGATCGTGAGTTTTTACAAAAACATGCACTGAAATGAGTTCATTCTGGAATGCTGTTAAAATATGCTGAAAAGGGTGCTGAAATAATTAAAGGCTGTATTCTCTTTAGGAACAGTGTCAACATTTGGAAAAAGTGCATCATATGTTCCCTTTTAAAGCTAAATAAATCCAGAAATAATGTCAGTATCCTGTGTACCATTTTAGATCTGTGAAGAAGAATTGATTTCCTGTATGCAATGTTAAAGCTTGTGGAGCTAACTGGAGAGTACCTGTGTACCATTTGTGGACTACCAAATGACATGAATTACAGACTGGCATACCACCAATACCAGCACTTTTCTGTCACATTGGAAGCATTTCTGGTACCAGTATCTGAATCGGAGCAACTCTTGACATACAGCTATAGTACAGTTCATACAGAAACTGGTATTTCAACTTGAGCTACTAAAGTGGGTTTTAAATGTACATGTTTATGCTGAAATCTAAAACGTGAGTTTGGCTAGTGGTCACATTCCTAGAAAGTACTGCTGCCAGTTTCTTAAAAAATTGCTGTACTGTAGCCAGAAGATGTGGACTTTGTGGCATACCTGCAAGCATTAACCAGAACAATGAGTTTTTTTCTCAGGGTAGTATAACGCACAGACAGCTCAATCTCTCCAAATGAACCCTGGTGATTCCTAATAGCCCTATAGTGATGAAAAGACATAAGGACATAAAGATATAAGACACAAATGTGAGTTTTACTGCTTCACTCTTTAAAATCCATCCAGCTCAGTTTATGGTCCATGCAGAGGCAAAAATTGTTGACTTACTCTGGATAGGAGGCTCCATCTGAGAGGTCGAAACGTGACGAAGCAATCGAGTTGTCCGACAACAAACTCTGAGAGTCATACCGACGCATGTTTGGTCCAGAAGGCTTCCAGTTCTCAGTGTCTAACAAGGATCCACGGCTTTGAGCTAGATAATCTTCATGGGGGCCATTTAGTGATTCAGTGGCTAGGTTTGGAGTGGAGGCAGCTGGGATATAAGTGGAAGCAATCACAGCAGGGGAGGATGGAGAAGCCAGAGAATTGGATACAAAGGTGTTTCCTGCTTGGTTGGTCTGTGGCACTTGTTTTTTTACTTGTGAAGGAGCTGTAACGATTATTTTGGGAGGTGGCTCATCCAATGTAAGAATCTAGACAAGATTGAGGACATAACTAACATCAGTGGTCCTAAAAAGTTCTTTGACTTCACTAGTATGAAGCAGTGAACAATGAAAATGTGTTTGTATTTGTTTTGCAAAGTTGTGTGCTCACCCTGAGAGTGGCCTTCAGTTTGATCAGGCTTTTTGCTCCAGATTGTTCCAGCGGAAATCGCTGATCTAAAGTCATGTCAGAGATGTTGAGGAGGCGGGTGAGGGGCAAGTTGAGAACACCAAGTGGGGTCTTCTTTTCAGGCTCTTTGACCTGAAACACACGGACAAGAAATATTCTCAAAACGGGATGAAGTAGTCTCTCTCGTGGCATATGTTCAACGAAGTGCTCGAAACATTCCTCAGAGAGATTGGTCATTATTGATGTTAGCATCACACAGTTGTTGTGGATTTGTTGGCTGTACATCTATAACACTTCATGTATGCATCCAGTCTTTCATGCTGTTTGCACCCAATTCAAACCCTACCAACTGAATGATGCAGCAGAAATTGCGACTCAGACCAGGCAACATTTGTCCAATTTTCTACTACCCAATTTCACTGAGTCTGTGTGAATTATAGCCTCACTTTCCCATTTTTAGCTGACTGGAGCCAGCTGAGGTCTTCTGATGTAGCCCATCTGCTTGAACAGCCAATGTGTTGGGCCTTCAGAGATGCTCTTCTGCATACCTCAGTCATAACGAGTGATTAATAGAGTTACTATTGCCTTTCTTGCCTTAGCTCGAGCCAGTCTGGCCCTTCTCCTCTGACCTCTGGCATCATCAAGGCATTTGGCCCAGAGAACTGCGGCTCACTGGACATTTTCTCTTTTTCAGACCATTCTCTGCAAACCCTAGAGATGGTTGTGTGTGACAATCTCAGTAGATCATCAGTTTCTGAAATATACCAGCCCATCTGGTATCAACAACCATGCCACAAAGTCTCTTAAATCTTCTTTCTTCCCCATTCTATTGCTCAGTATGAACCTCAGCAGTTCATCTTGACCATGTCTACATGCCTAAATGCATTAAGCTGCTGCCATGTGATTAGCTGATTAGATATTTGCATTAATAAGCAGTTGAACAGGTGCACCTATTAAAATGGCCAGTGAGTGGCCGAGTGGCTTACTAAAAGTTGAAAAGACAAATATGCATAGCTTGTGAACTTTGACCATCTGATGTACTTTGTACATCTTGACCTTGAGCACAACCTCTATGCAAACCCACCTGAAGATCACTGCATGAGTCTGGTGAACACTGGGGCAATTGCCTAGAATACTCTAGGTTGCAATTATTGTGAAATGTGAATGATAGAAGGACAGATGGACAACAGACACAGCACCACAGCATTATCTCATTTTGGCTGTGCTGAAATGAGATGAGTTTTGCCTTTGCTGGAATGAGCTAATCAGACAATTAATGATGGAGTAGCTCATTCCGGCCTGATGGCATCACCCCAAGAGTACCATAAGCACAGCTTGGATGCAGACCTACAGTGGATATAAAAAAATCTACACACCCCTGTTCAAATGTCAGGTTTTTGTGATGTAAAAATGAGACCAAGATAAATCCTTTCAAAACTTTTTCACCATTAATGTGACTTATAACCTGTACAACCCAACTGAAAAGCAAACCGAAATCTTTTTAAGGGGAAAAATAAAAAATAAACTTACGATAACCTGGCTGCATAAATATGCACACCCTTAAACTAATACTTTTGTTGCAGCACCTTTGGCTTTTATTACAGCACTCAGTCTTTTTGGGTAGGAGTCCATCAGCGTGGCACATCTTGATGTGGCAATATTTGCCCACTCTTCTTTGCGAAAACACTCCAAATCTGTCAGATTGCGAGGGTATCTCCTGTGCACAGCCCTCTTCAGATCACCCCACAGATGTTCGGTCAGATTCAGGTCTGGACTCTGGCTAGGCCATTCCAAAACCTTAATCTTCTTCTGGTGAAGCCATTCTTTAGTTGATTTGGATGTGTGCTTTGGGTCATTGTCGTGCTGAAAGATGAAATTCCTCTTCAGCTTTCCAGCAGAAGCCTGAAGGTTTTGTGCCAACACTGACTGGTATTTGGAACAGTTTATAATTCCCTCCACTTTGACTAAGGCCCCAGTTACAGCGGGGAAAAAAACAAACAAAAAAAAACAGCCCCAAAGCATGATGCTGCCACCATCATGCTTCACTGTAGGTATGGTGTTCTTTTGGTGATGAGCAGTGTTGTGTCTGCACCAAATACAGTGGTGTGAAAAAGTGTTTGCCCCCTTCCTGATTTCTCATTTTTTGTCACACTTAAATGTTTCAGATCATCAAACAAATTTAAATATTAGACAAAGATAACACAAGTAAACACAAAATGCAGTTTTTAAATAAAGGTGGTTATTATTAAGGGGGAAAAAAATCCAAACCTACATGGCCCTGTGTGAAAAAGTGACCCCCCCATTAAAACATAAATTAACTGTGGTTTATCACATCTTTGGAAAGCTGAGTTCAATTTCTCTAGCCACACCCAGGCTTGATTACTGCCACACCTGTTCTCAATCAAGAAATCACTTAAATAGGACCTGCCTGACAAAGTCAAGCAGACAAAAAGATCCTGAAAAGCTAGACATCATGCTACAATCCAAAGAAATTCAAGAACAAATGAAAAACAAAGCAATTGAGATCTATCAGTCTGGAAAAGGTTATAAAGCCATTTCTAAAGCTTTGGGAACCAAACCACAGTGAGAGCCATTATCCACAAATGGTGAAAACACAGAACTGTGGTGAACCTTCCCAGGAGTGGCCAGACAACCAAAATTACCCCAAGTGGGCAGCGACGACTAATCCAAGAGGTCACAAAAGACCCCACAACATCGAAAGAACTGCAGGCCTCACTTGCCTCAGTTAAGGTCAGTGTTCATGACTCCACCATAAGAAAGAGACTGGGCAAAAATGGCCTGCATGACAGAGTTCCAAGACCAAAACCACAGCTGAGCAAAAAGAACATAAAGGCTCATCTCAGTTTTGCCAGAAAACATCTTGATGATCCCAAAGACTTTTGGGAAAATACTCTGTGGACTGATGAGACAAAAAGTTGAACTTTTTGGAAGGTGTGTGCCCCATTACATCAGGCGTAAAAGTAACACATCGTTTCAGAACAGGTGTGGCAGTAATCAGGGCTGGGATTAGCTAGAGACACTGAACTCAGCTTTCATGTGATAAACCAGTTAATGTATGTTTTAACGGGGGGGGGGGGCACTTTAAATGGTGGCAGGTGTGTGCTAACTCCCATTAACATGAGTTTGAATGTGACTGGTTAATTCTGAACACAGCCAAATCCCCAGTTATAACAGGATGTGTATATTTATGCAACCAGGTTATTGTAAGTTTTTTGTTTTATTTTTTCCCTTAAAAGATCCAGTTTGTTTTTCAATTGGGTTGTGCAGGTTGTAGGTCACATTAATGGGGGAAAAAGTTTTGAAATGATTTCTTGGTCTCGTTCTTTTACATCACAAAAACCTGGCATTTGAACAGGAGTGTGTAGACTTTTTATATCCACTGCACCTGAGGATTATTGTGAGTTTGGTGACCACTGGAGCAAACCGAGGAGCAGAAATTTTGAAATCATAAATGCCCAGAACTCCTGACCTCTGACAATGACCTTCAGCACAACCTCAATGCAGACCTACCTGAGGATCATTGTGTGAGTATATTGAGAATTAGAGAAATTGAATAGGATGGGTAGCAATTTTCATAAAATCATTTAAGCGCTCAGATCTCCTGACCCTTGACCCTGACGTTGAGCACAACCTGGATGTGGGCCCACCTGAGAATCATTTTGAGTGAGTTTGGTGACCATCGGGGCAGTAGCCTAGGAGGAATAATATCCTGTGAAATATGGATGGAAGGACGGATGGATGGATGGACGGACGGACGGACGGACAGACACAGACGGATGGATGACAGACACAGTACCATTGCAATAGCTACTTCAGCTGCTTTGGAGTAAGCCAATTAAAAAAAACTGAATAAATGTTGGACTATACTAAATTTCTGTAAAACTTACAACCGTGAGACCTTATTAAACATCAAGGTACTGCACGCTGCAAGAATTGCGGCGATCGGTTGTGATTTGGATATTCTACGCCAGCATGGAATTCTGGCGGAGTCCCCGCTGGAAGCTACCCGAGAGAGGAGGAGGCGTAAGCGGAGCGAACGCAAGCAAAAGCGTGGAAAAAGGGCTGGGATCCATGCTAGGCTAAAGGCTAACCCCTCCAGACCAGCGGTACCGTCACTCATAATCTCTAACGTCCGCTCCCTCGACAACAAGCTGGACGAGCTGCGTCTGCTGAGAGAAACCCGAAGAGAGTGGAGACACTGCTGTGTGCTTGTGTTCACGGAGACATGGCTCCACGACAACATCCCTGACGCGGCTATTCAACTGGAAGATATGGCGATGTTCCGTGCCGACAGGGAAACGGTGAGCTCCGGTAAGAGCCGTGGAGGTGGCTATGCATCTATGTTAACAAGAACTGGTGCGTTAATGCGACGTTAGTGTCTAAACACTGCTCTCCGTTGGCGAAGTTCCTTATTGTAAATTGTCGGCCATATTATTTGCCGAGGGAATTCAGCAACGTGTTTGTAGCGGCTGTTTACATAGCGCCAAGCGCTAACGCTAATGCTAATGCTAAGAAGGCACTCGGGGAACTGCACAATGTGATTAGTGAAATCCAAACTTCACACCCGAACAGTTTTGTGGTGGTTGCAGGGGATTTTAACCACACCAGCTTAAAGACTGTGCTCCCCAAGTTTAAACAATGTGTAGACTTTAAGACCAGAGGAGAGAATATGTTGGACTTAGTGTACACAAACACAGATGCATATAAGCCGATACCCCGCCCCCATCTCGGCCTTTCTGACCACATATCCGTGATGCTGCTGCCTGCCTACAAACCTTTATTGAAGCGCAGCAGGCCAGCAGTGAAACAAATCAGAATTTGGCCAGAGAGTGCAACCTCTGCACTGAAAGACTGTTTTCTGCACACAGACTGGGAGGTCTTCAAAATAGCAGCCTCCCAGGAAGACAAGACAGATGTGGAGGAGTATGCTGAAACGGTCACCAGCTACATCGCAAAGTGCACAGAGGATGTCACTACAGTGAAGACCATCACTATGCGGGGTAATCATAAGCCCTGGATGACTGCAGAGGTGTGCTCGCTGCTTACAGCCAAGGATGCAGCCTTCAGAGTGAAGGACAGGATCGCCCTCCGCTCAGCCAGGTCTGCGCTCTCAAAGGGAATTATGGCGGCAAAGCGCGCCTATGCGGAGAAAATCCAGGGACACCTCTGTGACACTAGGAACACCAAGCAGATGTGGCAGGGAGTTCGGACACTGACGGGCTATAAGTCTAGGCAGGGGGTCGATGATGATGACGCTTTGCTTCCAGACAGGCTCAACGACTTCTTTGCACGTTTTGAAGCATCAAACTCGACAATCAGAGGGAAGGCTGGCCCACCCCCACCATCAGTCGGACCAGCTTTTACCATCAACACAGCGGACACACGGAGGACCCTAACCAGAGTCAACCCACGTAAAGCTGCAAGTCCGGACAACATCCCGGGACGTGTGCTCCGAGACTGCGCGAGCGAGTTGGCGGATGTCCTGACTGACATTTATAACATCTCCCTGAGTCAGGCCATCATTCCCAGATGCTTCAAGACCTCTATCATTGTACCGGTGGCAAAGAAACCAGTTGTGTCCTGTTTGAATGACTATCGTCCTGTTGCACTGACACCAATTGTGATGAAGTGTTTTGAACAGCTTGTCAAACCACACATTACAGCCTACCTCCCTGCATCACACAACCCGCTCCAGTTTGCATATCGTTCAAACCGCTCCACGGAGGATGCTATAGTCACCACCCTACACTCTGTCATCACCCACCTGGACCAGAAAGACACCTACGCCAGACTCCTGAACATTGATTTCAGTTCAGCATTCAACACCATTATTCCCCAGAGACTGATGGAGAAATTACTCCTTCTTGGTCTGAACACCGCCACATGTCTCTGGATCCTGGATTTCCTGACAGAGACCTCAGTCTGTCCGGGTTGGAAACAACATCTCCAACTCTGTCACGCTGAGCACCGGATCCCCTCAAGGCTGTGTACTCAGTCCACTGTTGTTTACACTTCTAACACATGACTGTGTATCCAGACACGAGGGGAACCAGATTATTAAGTTTGCAGATGACACCACGGTGGTGGGACTTATTCAGAGGGATGAGGAATCAATTTACAGGGAAGAAGTGAGAGGCCTGGAGGGCTGGTGCAGGGAGAACAATCTGGTGCTCAACGTGGACAAAATGAAGGAGATGATTATCGACTTCCGGCGGTCACAGCCTGAGCACGTTCCCCTCAGCATCGGCGGCCGTTTAGTGGAGAGAGTGGAGAACATCAAGTTCCTCGGAGTGCAGATCTCGCAGGACCTGACCTGGAGCAAGAATTCCTTGGGGATCAGGAAGCGGGCTCAGCAGAGACTGCACTTCTTGAGGAAACTCAAACAGGCCTCTCTCCCCATCTGCATCCTCAGGACCTTCTTTTTCAGGTGTGGTGGAGAGTGTTCTGACGTACTGCATTGCTACATGGTACTCCAGCTGCAGTATATCAGACAAAAAAGCCCTGCAGAGGATAGTCAAGGGAGCTGAGAGGGTAATTGGAGTCTCCCTCCCCTCTGTCCAAGAACTTTTTCAGAACCGTTGTGGGAGCAGGGCACTGAACATTGTCAAGGACCGTTCTCACCCTCTCCATAAACACTTTGAACTTCTTCCATCTGGTAAACGATTCCGGAGCATCAGAGGCAGAACCACCAGACTGATCAACAGCTTCCTTCCACAAGCTGTCAGGATGCTGAACAGTTGACCCGGAATCTCTCATACACACTACTGCACCTACGGACATTTTGTATATTATCTGTATATTATAGTTAGTTAGTTTTTTCCCAAGTATGTCTCAGGGATGTGTGAATGGATGGGGGGGGGTGGGGGTGGGGGGTGGAGCTATGTGCAAGTGTGTCTTAAATCATGCTGCCGAGAGAAACGCAATTTCATCTTGCCTGCACTACAGTTGTATGTACAGCAATATGACAAAGTTTGATTTGATTTTGATTTGATTAAAATATGATTCTATTGTATTTTATCATATTTGCATTGAATCCAAGTGTTTATTTACTTAATTATGTTTTTAAAAGGACAGTGTCTGGTTTAAGCATAAATGATGCCATCTGACGTACCACACCAGATTATAGCTACAAGCTAATTCAGACCTGTAGTAAACTTAAAGAGTCAGTGTATAAACCACTGTACATGCATTTGCTGTCAAAAGTGTTACTTCAGTTTTCATTAATTAAATTAAATTGACATGGAAAATTAAAAAAATCCATCCCGTGGGGCAGTCATCATACTGTAAAAAAATGCTGCCCAATCATTTCATTTAGACCGAATGGAATAATTCAGCAGTCTACCCGTTTACTTCCCGAACGCACAGTCTGGCTGCACATTCATTGCGCAGGTCCCCATCTCAAGCTGTCATCCCCACGTTTCAAAACTGCCACCATAATACCAGTCCCAAAGAAGCCTGTCCCATCCAACTACAATGATTACCGGCGCGTAGCACTGACCCCCCATCATAATGAAGTGCTTTGAGCGGCTAGTCATGCAGAACATCAAGTCCACCCTGCCTCCCTCCCACAATCCATCCCAGTTTGCATACAGGTCAAATAGATCCACAGAAGATGCCATCACTGCTGCTTTCCATCCAGCAATTACCCACCTGGACTCAAAAAACTCCTACGTGCGAATGCTGTTCTTGGACTTCAGTTCAGCATTCAACACAATCATCCCCCAGCACCTGATACAAAAAGTCAAACACTTGGGACTCAAAACCTCTCTCTGTAACTGGGTGCTGGACTTTCTCACAGGGAGGCCACAGAACGTGTGGGTTGGCAGCAATACCTCCCAGACTATCACACTGAGCACAGGGGCCCCACAAGGGTGCATGCCCAGAATGCTGCTCTTCACCCTGCTGACCCATGACTGCGTACCAGCCTACAACACCAACCACATCATCAAGTTTGCAGACGACACGACGGTGGTGGGCCCTCATCACCAACAATGAGGAGGCCAACTACAGAAATGAGGTGAGCCAACTGGTCCAGTAGTGCAAAGACAATAACCTCTTCCTGAACATGGGAAAAACCAAGGAGATTGTGGTCGACTTCAGGAGGGGTCACACACACAGCACCCCCTTCTGATCATCGATGGTGCAGCTGTGGAGAGGGTGAGCAGCACCAAGTTCCTGGGGGTGCACATCTCTGAGGACCTCTCCTGGTCCAACAACACCACATCACTGGCCAAGAAGGACCAAACTCACCTCCATTTCCTCTGCAAACTGAGGACAGCATGAGTCCCACCCCCCATCATGTGCTCTTTCTACCTGGGCACCATTGACAGCATCCTCACCAGCTGCATTACGGTGTGGTATGGAAGCTGCACCATCACCTGCCGGAAGACACTACAACACATACTGAAAGCAGCCAGCAAGATCATCGGTGCCCCTCTGCCCCCCCCCCCCCCCCCAGACATCTACCTCACCCACCAAACCCGCAGAGCCATCAGCATCACAGGCGACACCTCCCACCCCTCACACTCTCTCTTCAACCCTCTGCCCTAGGGGAAAAGGCACCAAAGCCTCCGGGCCCGCTCCACAAGACTGCTTAACAGCTTCGTTCATCAGGCCATCAGGACCCTGAACTCGATGCCCCCCCGCCCCCCCGGAAGGTAACACAATCACCTGCACAATAACTACTTCAGCTGTTGGCACAGAAAGACTGGCATACCAACAGTGATACATTTACTGCTTTATATTTCTGCACATTAACCTCAACCATTTGCACAAATGCCATATCTGCTGTTGTCTGCCTGTCACTGCAATACTGATCATGTGCAGTCCTGTCTGTTACCATCTGCACTTACACTACCAAACTGAACTGCAACTATGGGTATTCATCTCTAGTTGTCTGTATATAGGATTGCTGGGTTTTTATCATCGTTAATCGTTTATCTTTATTTGCACTATGGGAGGTCTGGGTCTTTCTTGTCACCATTTGCACTACGGGCTGCATTACTGTACACAGACTGCTGTTGTTGTTGTTTTCTCTTTTTCCAGCCTTATTCCTTTTCCTTTCATATTATGCACACCAATGAAGAGAGAGAGAAATGCCATTTCAAGTCTCCTCTATGTCCTGCACATATAGTAGTATTGACAATAAAATTTTTGAATCTTGAATCTAAAGTAAAATTCTTTGCAATACATTCTGGAAGCAGTGTGTTTAAATATGTTTAAACGGCCACTTTAAACATATTTAAAGAAATACTGTACGTTTAAAGTTGTCAATATCAAATTAAAAACAAATTCTGCAACTGCACAGCTATTTCTCGTCTCAATATTTTTGAGAAACATTTTTTACTGTTTTGTTCATAAGACATCAGGGAAAATTTACTGTCGAGTTGCCATGTTTGACAATAGACAAATCTCCAAAACAGCCGGCCCACAAATACAATCATCGCCTAATCCAGAGCAGTTGAGTGGCTGTAGTGGGCTCGCTTTCTCTTGCCTCATAAATGGATTACCTACTGGGGCTTTGATACTGTATTTCTGTATTTCTTGCATCTTATCTCCAGAATAGAGAACAGTGTGTAAAAGTTCACCAGGATAAATCCTCATTTTTAAACAATCGCATGGGTATCCCACAAGGGTCCATTCTTGGTCCTTTACTTTTCAGCATTTTTATTAATGACTTGCCGTTACACTGCTCAGCTGCAACATGCCAACTTTATGCAGATGATGCAGTTATTTACACAGCTGCCAAGACTCCAGCACAGGCTGCAGATGTACTGTCTACAAGTATGGTTGATGTCCAAGAGTGGCTCCTCCAGAACCATCTATTGCTGAACCTTCAGAAAACAGTCTCAATGTGCTTTTCAATCAAAAAATGTAACCTGCAACATTTTAAAGTTAATATACATGATCATGACATCAGTTTAGCTACAGAATTCAAATACCTTGGCATTGTACTAGATCCTCAACTCAAATTTAATCTTCATATAAAGAAAATTTCAAAAACAGTAAAAAAAAATCTGAACTGCTTTAAATTAATTAGATATTACATACCTTATGAAGCAGCTGTACTGTATATGCATTCTATGGTCTTTTCTCATATATCATACTGTTTGACAGTCTGGGCTCAAGCAGCCCCTTCCACAATAAGACATATAGGTTCATTATATAATCAAACCCTAAAAATCTTGGACCAAAAGCCCATTAGGTGGCATCACTGTAATGTTTTAAAAAAGTACAACCTATTGAGTTTTGAGAGTTTCCTTGACCTCTGTTTTCTGAAATTAACGTTCAAATGTTTCCATAAATCAGCACCCGAGCCACTTGCTGGTTTCGTCCAAAGACAGGACAGCAGCAGAGCCACCAGGAGTTCTGTTAACAATAACTGTAAAATATTCCACTGCAGAACCACATTTGGACAAACAGCTTTCTCTATAAAGGGCAGTCACATCTGGAACACAATGCCAAATGTAATTAAAATAATAACGGACTTTAAAACGTTCACTAAAAAGGTTAAAAACTGGCTGAAAAATAAACAAGAATGTACTCATGTATGAATTGATTGTCTGCAAAGTGAGAGTGAATGAAGGGAAGGAATGAATGTGTTTGTTTATAATGAGTGACAAAGGGAGGGAGGCCTGAAATAGGCAAATGTGAATCAGGTTGTTATATTTGTGTATTTATAATATTTATAATTGTGTATTTATAATCTTTTTGCATTGATGTATGTGGTTATTGTGTATTTTCTTTTTCTTTTTTTACTTGATTCTCTTTTCTAAAGCCCATCCAGGGACAAGAGTTGCAAATTAGCTAATAGCTATACACTCTATGTGCAACACATCAGATTGATTGTCATTGATTAATTGTCTATGTTTATTGCACTGTCCCTGTCAAATAAACTAATCTACTACTACTAACCATTTCTCACAGAGTCTTTTAATTTATTTACCTTAACAGAGAGCTCCTGTTGTTTGACATTGTGCACAAAGAAGGTGAAGCCCTCTTCCCACACTGGGTCTTTGTTTTTATGCTTAACCTGTGGGGGAGGGGGAGAAAGGTGAGAAATATTACATTTGATTTGACATTGGTAAATCAAGATAGTCAAAAAGTGTTGTTAAACAGGAATCAAAATACATCAAAACAAATGTAAATTTTTACACATTAGATGGAGAATCTTTTTTAGGAACATCATATGCATATATAAACACAATACCGAGCTTTTCTGTTTGTCTTCATCGACAGAAAATTCCACATAGGAGTCTGGACAGATGGCTCTCTTAGTGAGCTGAAAACAATGAAAATCAGTAAGCACATGAGGCCAACTGTGTTTACAACAATAAGACAGAAATTAGGCCACAGTATTTTTTTTTTTTTAATTTATCAGGAAATATGTCTCAAACATCTCATTTAACCCCCTCACACACACACACAAAAAAAGATATGTTGTCAAAAATAGTCATAAAAAAGTTTCCTTGTTACAACAGGTGTAAAATTTGTCAAATTCAAAACAATGACAGAAATCTGATTTTATTTATTTTGATAACTGTATTATCCTTTATTGTCCATTTCTTAATTATGCACTTTGCTCGTTTGGCATCTTTTCTAAATCATTTCATAAAAAGCTTTGAAAAACGTCATACAATCAGAGCTTATCTTTTATCAGTAACAGAGTTAATGAAATAATTGTTATTTAAAAAATCATTTAAGCTAATGTTATACCACTAAGATAATCTGTGCTCTAAAGAGAAAGTATCCTTGGACACCAAATTAGGTTTATTATATATTTTAACTGTACATTTTGTTTTAAATGCAAGAAAATAAACAGTTACAGTTCTACAAGAGTTCGGAAAATATATAGAATGAAAAAAAACAGACAAGGTAAGTGATGGACTCTTCTTGTTTGAGCTCCAGAAGACACAAAACCCAAGAACCCCACCGCACAGCAGTTTGTCAGCAACCATACTGGGAGTTTCTTCATTTAAGTGTAATTCACTGCTGACAGACCACACCAGTTTGAGGAGTACCAAATGTTTATGAAGGAGATCACTACTGGAGCTGGGTCAGTGCACTTTTGAAAGTCAACCCTCATTTTTAAAATTGAAACTACTTTTATTATTTAAATGTGACCCTATGACAAAGAAGAGAATATGCAACAGTAATGCCTGTTGTCTGGTTAAATAGGCCATCCTATTTAAAAGGTCAGGGTGAAACGTTTAAATATTTTTCTGACGAGTCATCTAAGTCACCACATATCCCTTAACAAGAGGCAATAAAAAGATTTGCGAAACTGATTATGTGCCACTATGTTCCATCTAGAATACAAATGACTTTTTTTCTATTTTTAATGTGTTTCTTTTTTTTTTTTTTAATTGGTGTAGTTGACTAGACAAAGTTTACCTGAATAGTTCAAACAGATTGTGCCTCAGGCTAAGGAGGGACATGGAAAACAGCTGGTAAAAACACAGCTCAATGAAATGATAGGCATGCCCCAGACAAGCAGGAAATACCAGCTCAGACCGAGACAAGCACGCGTAGAAGAGTAACAGAGAACATCTGATCTGTCTGAGCGTGATTTCTGGGCTCAGATAAACCACAATATCAACCATAATGACTGAATGAAGCGGTTTAAATTCAACATATGAGTTAGCACAATGCAGCATTTTTGTGTTGATCAATATAGTTTGAGAGTGTCTGGTGTTAAAACCAGTCCAAAACCAAACTAAAAACTTCGAATGTCAAGGTTCTTGTGGTTATATAGACTGAGCATAGAATTATTTTAGTTAACTAAAATTTAAAAAAATAAACTACTTTAAAAGAAAATGAAGAAAAAGTATTTCTTACTGCATAATGATGTTTTTTTTTTAATGTACAATTTAGAAAACTTTAGTTTGTCTCAATGGTGCTCAACCAGCATGATGAAATGGTCTACTTTAAGAGGGAAGAGTGCTTCTTTTAGGACAAAACATCCGTTTAATAAACGTGTCTTAATTAATGCACACTATTAAGGTATTTTAGTTTATCAGTTCTTTTAGACTGAGTTCCTTCTCAAGCTTTGAGTCAAACTTCAGAGTGTTCTCAGTTATAAGTTTAGACAGGAACAGCTTTGCAATCAGATTTTCACCTCTAAAAGTTGGGAAAACCTCTAAATGCCTGAGCTCAAAGTTCAAGATGAGTGCAGCCATAAACTGGGCATCACAGTAGTGTAAAATGCATCATTTTTATGAGCAGTTCTGTTTTATGTCTCTTCTAGTTGGTCACTCACACATAGCACTGCCCAACTTCTACCTCTGACCAAGTCACTACAGTGGTTTTATATGCATATTCTTAAGTACCGTGTTGTTTTCAGTTGGCATCATTCAGATGGCATCATTAACAATGGCTAACAAGTGGATCAGAGTTTTCTGACTTGTGGTATTGGAATGATGCAAATGGAATACAACATTTGGTCCCCACACATGGCCTGGTTGTGATAATTTGGTTTCAAATTTTCATTCTTCAAGAGTCGCTCAACAGAAGCTGGTGGTGATGGAAAGACCTGCTTCAGGGCCTTAAAATGGTTTGAATCTCTCTACAACACACATGTACAGGCTCCTTGAGACAAACTCTACCCTCAACTTACCCGTGCCTCCTGTGGTTGTTTCTTATGTTTCTGATGGTCCAAGATCCCACCCTCTCTCTGGGGACGAGAACAGAAAATGCAGCTTTGTACATTTGCATCCTCAGCTCAACTTGCCACCACAATAATAATAACAGCACTCTGAGGCGAGTGCAATATCCCCCACCTCCAGTTTCTTTGAAGATCCCAATACTTACTGGCTGAGAGCAGTTTTCAACTTTTCAATACAATTTTTTTTTTTTTTTTTGTTACTTATTTGTACCCGTAGGTAGACTTGGTTTGCAGTCTGGTGACAAGCCACCAGCTGCTGGTCGCTGCGTGCGCCCTAAACCTACATGTTTTTTGGTGTGCGGGAGGAAATCGGAGAAATCCCGGAGTAAACCCGCGCAACACGGGGAGAACATGCAAACTCCACACAGCTCACTGTTGGTCGGGGGCTGGGATCGAACCCACGATCTCATGATCCCCGTGGTCAAAGGTAACGTTAACCTTTGACCCTTTGACCCCAAACCCATAGTCAGAGGTCATGAACCCAAGATGAACCTGTGTACCAGGTTTGGTGGCCCTAGCTTTACTTGTTTTATAGTAATAGTAAATGTAGCATTTACCATAGTGCAACTGCAATGTTAACTTTGACCCCTTGACCCCAAACCCATAGTTAGGACAGGGTGTAAATTGTCCAAGATGTGTATTAGATACAACTACTGTATTGGTTTGAAAAACCTACATCATGTCTTTCGGTAGTTATTGTGTTTAGAAGATTTAGGGAAAATCTGACCTCTGACCTCAAGGTCATCTGATGAGAGTGAAATTGCAATATGTGCATCATCAGAGTATATCAAACCATGGTACCAAGTTTCAAAACAATCTGAACCAAACTGTAGGAGGAGTTGATTTCACAAGACAGTTACTGTCTATGAAGTGAGGTAAAACAGGAGGTCATAGGTCAGGGGCTACAACTCCTGCAAAAATCATCCGATCATAACCAAATTGTAATATGTACATCATCACTTTATATCAAACCATGGTACCACGTTTCAAAACAATCAGAGCAAAACTGTAGGAGAAGTTGATTTCAAAAAAGTGGGAAAGACAGATGGACTGACCCATAACATAATCCCCGCCGGACGAAGCCCAAAGGGCTCTTTGACCCCTTTGGGCTTCATCTGGTGGGGGATAACAATACTCTCTATCAGGAGGTACTTACTGGTAGGTCTGTAGCATTTTCCACATACACT
The DNA here is from genome assembly GCA_020510985.1 of Pholidichthys leucotaenia. Lineage (NCBI taxonomy): Eukaryota > Metazoa > Chordata > Actinopteri > Cichliformes > Pholidichthyidae > Pholidichthys > Pholidichthys leucotaenia. The sequence continues at coordinate 155,313,752 of CM035841.1, forward strand.
GCAAGCATAGCACAAGCAAGTTTCCCAGTAGACTGGAACAGAGAGATGGGAAATGGATATGAGCTGCTGACACGGCTGCAACTTATATTAAAGAGTAACAGCTTGGATATAAAGTTGAATAAACTTCTTATGGCTGATTATAACTGGCCAAATTTACACATGGCATTAGAATGTGTTTTTGTGATTGGTTTACAATCTTTTGAACACTAACATTTATATTTCGTATTAACATGCGTCTCCACTGTCCACATTAGGGCTGTCGTGATAACCGCAATTATGTAGTACCACACTATGGACAAGCCTACCACAGAAGATAACGAGCAACTGCAGCAACAGCAGTGTTCACTTTTTTTGTGTGTGTGGGTAAATCTTGTTGTTCACTTATATGTGCCTATTGAATATTAAATAAGTTGTTAAATGTTAAGTGTATTTTTATTGCCAGCAGCATGTTTGCAGGGCATAAAGTGTGTTATTTGTACTACTTTTGGTGAGATCAGATTGCTTGTGGCAGATGGGGGGGGGGGGGGAACAAGGCCAGAAAATATCCTAAATTTAATAAAATAATGGGTGGATGGGCTCCTTCTGAGCGGAGTGTTTATGATCCTGATGATTAAGCTTTGAGAGCGAAACAACTACTGCATAGTGCATTGCTTGTTTGCTGTGTAAATGTGATTTTTCGGACAGCAGCACTGTCCGAAAAGAGAGAACGACATGCAGACAAGAGCCACGTGGGGTCCTGCACGGAGTCCGTCCTGTTTAAATAAGCTCAATGTCGCAGCTGTCTCCAACCAGTCCACACACCCTGTAGTTGAAACGCTGGCATTACTGCCACTGCTTTATGAAAATGATCAAGGTTTTTGTTTTTTTACAGAATCATCAGTTCATGTAGGCTGTAGGAAGACCTGAGCTCTGCACAACTGTCACACACGCACATACAGTGGTGTGAAAAAGTGTTTGCCCCCTTCCTGATTTCTCATTTTTTTGTATGTTTGTCACACTTAAATGTTTCTGATCAAACAAATTTGAATATCAGACAAAGATAACACAAGTAAACACAAAATGCAGTTTTTAAATGAAGGTGTTTATTATTAAGAGTAAAAAAAAAATCCAAACTTACATGGCCCTGTGTGGAAAAAGTGACCCCCCCACCACCACCGTTAAAACATAAATTAACTGTGGTTTATCACATTCTTGGAAAGCTGAGTTCAATTTCTCTAGCCACACCTAGGCCTGATTACTACCACACCTGTTCTCAATCAAGAAATCACTTAAATAGGACCTGCCTGACAAAGTCAAGTAGAACAAAAGATCCTCAAAAGCTAGACATTATGCTGTGATCCAAAGAAATTCAGGAACAAATGAGAAACAAAGTAATTGAGATCTATCAGTCTGGAAAAGGTTACAAAGCCATTTCTAGAGCTTTGGGACTGCACCAAACCACAGTGAGAGCCATTATCCACAAATGGTGAAAACACGGAACAGTGGTGAACTTTCCCAGGAGTGGCCGGCCGACCAAAATTAACCCAAGAGCACATCGACAACTCCTCCAAGAGGTCACAAAAGACCCCACAACAACATCCAAAGAACTGCAGGCCTCACTTGCCTCAGTTAAGGTCAGTGTTCATGACTCCACCATAAGAAAGAGACTGGGCAAAAATGGCCTGCATGGCAGAGTTCCAAGACGAAAACCACTGCTGAGCAAAAAGAACATAAAGGCTTGTCTCAGTTTTGCCAGAAAACATCTTGATGATCCCCAGGACTTTGGAGAAAATACTCAGTGGACTGACGAGACAAAAGCTGAACTTTTTGGAAGGTGTGTGTCCCATTACAGCCGGTGTAAAAGTAACAGCATTTAAAAAAAGGAACACCCATACCAACAACCTACATTACGAGACCACAGGGTCCTAAAAACATTTGCAATAAAACCGGATATCATGCTGTTGAGCTATCCACCGTCACCGCAGAGAAATTCCTCCACCGTGACAGCCCTAGTCCACATAACATTAAACCATAGCAGTTTCTTTCACCAAGCAAAGTATGGAAATGTTAAGGGCCCCCAGCAGCTGCCCCCCCCCAAGCTATAAGGTGAATCTCAACATCACAGTATTAAGAACTGTATTCAATGCCTTAGTACTATTTCTACAGTTAGACTCTCATTCACGTTTCACTGGGTGATGATGCGCATTTCTCACAGTGCTGTAATGAAGATGGGTGTCTATCCCTACCATACCATGTGCACTGATGGAGATGAAAAAGACAAATGTTACAAATATCCCAACAGAAACGGCTTTGACATAAATATGTACAGCAGTAACACACAGTAAAGTGATGGTCTAACAAAGGATACATGCTTATTTTTTTTAACATTTACCATTTCTCATCAGCCCTTGCATCCCAAAAACCAGGAAACGGCCCTGGATCCAACTGCTGTCATCACACAGCCAAGCAGGCTACACCATCACAACTTATTCTTGCTGCCTTAAGAAAAACAACGATGACACTGTGCTGTTGTATGGAAACTGCTTTCTTTTGAAGCAGGGAAGGAAGATGTTGCCAGATTTTGTGCAACAATTTTGCATCAAAACCACAACCCAGGACTACTCATATATGCTACTTTTAAAAGAAAAACAAGCTTGAAGTGATGAGGAATAATCTGAACTGAGCGGTGCCATGGTTCCACCATCATTATAGTTCCAACTTTTTAAAACCACCTCACTTGCATATTTTAACTTTCTAAATGTGGACTGCAGATGCATTTTCTTGGTTACACTTCTGTTCAATGTGTGTGGTTTTTTTTGCTTTTTTTAAAATTTAATCTTTATTTATACAGGGGAGTTCCATTGAGAGGCAACCTCTTTTTCAAGGACGCCCTGTTCACATTCACACAGTCACACATTCACACCTGGAAGCTGCCCACTACAACCACAGACTGACCTGTAGCCACTGAGCAGCTCCACTGGAGCAGTTGGGGTTAAGGACCTTGCTCAAAAGCACCACAGTGGGGTTAAGGACGGTGGGGGCAAACACTGCTACATTATCTGTTCCAGCCAGATCAGATCCTGCTGGTCCAGGGATTGAACCGGCAACCCTCTGCTCATCAGTCCACATCCCTAACCACTAGGCCACCACTGTTAAAAATGTGGTCCACATGCCTCCCCTTCCACCATGTGGTTTGGCATGTCTGATCACAATCTGTCCTCAATGAATTTTGACTGTATTTACACCAGTACTTTTATATGATCAAGGGCAATCCGATCACAACAAACACATTTTAATGCCAAAATTAATTGGGGCCATATTGCTCTATTGTAACTGTAAAGATTGAAGAAAATCACATGGTTGATGTACCTCCTTCAGCAGAGTGGGATCAGCTTGAAGAGAAAGCCACTGGAGCTTCAGATGAACTTCGCCATGAGGTACCCCCTCCAGAGGAAACCACTAGCAGAGCAAAAGGTAAACGGATATCTTTAGGTCTGACTGTAGTCTGTGTAAGTGGGAATTTTATTAAAAACATGTATTATCACAGTGCAAATCACATTTTTCAGTATACAATTAAAACCCACCTGATCCATTTCTTTCTCCCGCTTCACTTCTCCAAGATCAAGGATATACCTAAACAGAAAAAATACTTTAAGAATACATAATTTAGATCTGTTGTTCTTTTTTTTCTGTAAATCAATTTTAAACAAAAAATATTATTACAGCACTTTTTATGATTGTCAAGAAAGTATAAGAAAGTGTCTTAGAAGTTAAACTGACAATCATAATATTAGTGCACAAAGTCATTTAGTATAGCAGCATAATGCAAATTAAAGAGGAATCTCGTCTTCCTTTATCCTCAATATAAGAAATATCTTATTAACAAAAGTCAAATTTCTTATTATGGTCATTGTATGCGTACAGATCTGTTAGTAAGAGGCAGTCAGGTGATGGTTTTCTTAAAGCTTGTTTGAGGCAGAGGATGAACTGGGGTTATGTAAAAGACAATCTCTATCTTATCATCTTCCACATTGCCAATGCTAGATCCAGGTTTCCACACTTTCACTGAGAAAAAGATCCTGGTGGTTGGTGCTGGTCCCAGAATGGCAAAATAGCATCACACAATTTCTTAGTCCAAACCACAAAGACTTCATAGATGATGTGTAGCCAGCAGAACCTGCATACAGCCAAATATTAAAGGTCCCATTTTGTCAAAAATAGTGTTTTTGTAGGTTTTAACTTTATAAAGTATGGCCAGGGGTCACACCTCGTACATTACTAAAATATTAAAATGCTCACTTTGCAAAGAAATACACGCTGCCTTTAGTTAAGCTCTTACAGAAAAGAACGTACAGCACTTCCTGGTTTTTCTGACAGCACAAACCAACAAGCCCTGCCTTCAGTTCTCTAAGGGTACTTTCACACCTAAATTTGTTTAATTTGGTCCGAATCAGTTGACAAATGTGTTACTTTGTACCATTTTCTCCTCGGTTCGGTCCCCTTTCACACAGGCAAAAATTGAGGCAGACCATAAGCAGACCAAACTGCGTCACGTTAAATCCCGCGAGACTTACGTCATAACGTTCTCTGTTCTTATTGGTCAGATTTTTTTTGCCCCGAGAACAAGAAAGTTAAATACAGGAAGTAGGATGACTACCGTGTATTTATGCATTTCTGGGAGAAAATAATACAAATCGTAGCGTGATCTACGGGGGATTTTCATCGCCCTGGTTATTGTTTATTACATACGTGCACATACCACTTTTGGCAAATTGTACAGTTTGAAAATGAAGCGCTGCTACAGATGGGAAATAACATGTTAACGTTGATTAATCCTCCAGAACCATGACGTGCTCAGCCACAGATATTTTCAAAGATTTATCAGGTATGTACAGTGACATAAAATGTTTTACCATTTGCCGCTGGTCCCGTTTTAGTGCGGTCGCTTTCTCACCTGCAGGACCACACCAGAGTTCGCCATTTAATTCGAACAGAGACCACCTCTTTCAGGAAGTCTCGGTGCGGTTGTTTTGGTACGCATTTGAGTGTGATTACCATGTTCTCACCAGACAAAACAAACTGCGCTAATGGAAAAAACAAACTTGAGTTTGATTGAAATGGACTAAAACCTGCAGGTGTGAAAGCACCCTAAGACCGCAAATAAACCCACCCTTACTGCTCTCTTACTCCAAAAACCTTTATCAAATTAGAATAGGGGCCCATTAATATTAATAAGCAGGCTGAAAACTGACAGTTTCCGACAGCTCTTTGGAAGATTAAAAAGAAAGTGTTTTTGTCTTTAAAAACTACTGTGTATACAGTATATATGTGTCCTTGAGGACAGCAAACTTAAAATTTATCTGACAAATGTATAATATTTGACCTTTAAAAAAATCCCAAAACTGTCCAGTTGTTGTCAGAGGTGGTTATGCACACCACAACAGCAAAAAAAAAAAAAAAAAAAAAGAAGTATATTATCCTATTAACAATCCATGTATCCAATAGCTTCACCTGGTGTGAACATTATTTGACAGAATCATACCTCCCAATGAAGTCATCATTATCTGTATCTTCATCAAATATCTCCACTTCCAGCTCTTGCCCCGGGGCCTCGTGGACAACAAACTACACACAAAGAAAACATCTCTTGAATGTAAAAGTTCAGAATGTTTTTGTAATTTACTTTAAAAAGGTAAACTTTCATGTATTCCATATTCATTGCGTGCAATAATAAATATTTCAAGATTGATTTTGATGGGTATGTCATAGCTTGTTTAATTAAATTTTGAATGACAATATTACATTTTTTGGCGATTCACCTGTATTAAGGCAAAAGTTAAGGACACACTAAAAAAATTAAGCTACTGGACAAAGAGTATATAGCAGTTTACAAAACTAAAACAAAATCTGGCTGAATTTGTCAACCTCAAACTTCATGAAGGAGTTACTTGCTTTTACCTTTTTCAAATAAAAACGTTGCCATGAATTCTTTGTATACCACAATTCACAAGTGATCACAGGGTCAGAAAACTGTTTGTCTACACAATTTAGGCTGCATGTCCACCAGGTTCATAAAAATTCTCTAGACTTGTTTATGCGGGCGATTCACATGTGCTCTTAAAAAAAAAAAAAAAAAAAAAAGATCTCCGCCCTGTATCCTACCAACCGCATGACCTGTCACTCAAAGCGTGCAGTTGGGGTTTCACACATTTTGCACTATAACTCTCTACTAGCTGCACTAAACCGCATCACACTGGTAAGAAGATACGCATCCTTCTGAGCGTTTGCTGTAAATATTAATCATGGTATACTTGGCTGGTTACAGAGGTGTACCGCTGATGAGTGTAGCTGTGCTCCAAAAGTTTAACTTTTTTCAGCTTTCAGTGTCCTGGGCATAGCGACAAAAAAGGTTCACCACTCTGAGCGTTTTTGCGCCAAGGTCTCTGAGCGCATTAAATACTGAACTGCTTAGGAAACGAACCAAAAATAGAAGCTCAGAGCATAAATGTGCTTGGTGGACACGCAGCCTTAATTTACAAAGTCCCTCCAGAAATTGTATAAAAGTTATACAGCTTCAGTATATTAATATGTGTTACCTCATGCACTTCATTCCACTTTGGGTCCAAGTTCTCTTTGACTGTTTTGCTTTGGAATGTCTTGTCACCAACTCTGAGTTTTGCATAAGGGTCTGACTTGCCTTTCACCATACCCAGCATGTATGTGTCCTTAGCCACCAGCTTCCTGGCTTCCAGCAAGTGGACTCTCACCACCCCCTGAGGGAAAAAAATGCAACTTTAGTCCAGACAACAATAATCTTAATAACTTTTATTTTGGTAGTTTTTGAATATTTATGACATGTACAATCTTAAAACTCTGCTAAAAAGAAAGATGAAATCACATTAACCAAAAACTGTAATTCTACTAATAGCTGCATTTGGGAGAGTTTCTAGCTACACCACAAATAAAAATGGAGCAGTTCTAATAAATTATGAGATGTGTGTGGTTCTGTATTGGCAAGCAGGATTCTAATATTGTATTTCTAAAAATTTGCTGATAATTTTCTCTGAATACAGTCACTTGTGGCTGCAGACAAATCAAGATGTCTACAACAGTAGTGTCTCTATATTTGGGGTAGATGGGGCATTCTAGGGCTCAAGTATTAAATTTTGGAACTCAGGCACTGCAGTCATACCCCACCCCCATCCAATATATTAGTTCCAAAGTTCCACTGAGATGTGCGCATACTACCCATTCAAAAACAGTTCTATGGAAATTAATATATTGAAGAATATGTCACAGTTATCGTTTATGCTTCAAATTATACTGCAATATTAATTTTAGGCCATACCGCTTACCCCTAGACTGCAGCCATTAAAATTGAAATGGAGGCATTCAATGGTATTGCGGCTAAGGACTTATGGGTGCTGTCCTGCAGTGATTTCCATTTTGAATCCTGGTCACAACAAGCCTTCCTACATGTTTTTCCACCTGGTCTTTAGCCCATTTCTTGTCTCACTTCACTGCTCATTTGTAAACTTAAAGGTCAAAATTAAATCTTAAAAAAAATAAAATGGAGGTTACAAAGACTGTGGCTAACAAAACCACATGGAACTCAGCTATGGTGGTGGTAAGTAGGGCTGAAACAATTAGCTGACACTGTCGATAACGTCGAACATAAAAAATTGTCAACGCAGATTTTTATTGCTGACAAATCATTTAAGTTTATACGCATGCTGTGGAAATGTTCAGTTTAACTGTTTCTGCGAAGAAGAAGAGGAACACATCATGGTGACACGGAGAGAAAATCACGGAGAAGGCCAAAAGTTTCCAAAGTATGGGAGGATTTTACACATCACCGCTGCACTACAGCGATGCATCCATTCCCTCCTCCTCTCTGTTCCTCCGTCTCCGGCCACCTGTCAGCAGACTGCACCGGTAAGGTTAGCGCTTCTTATTTTCAGTAAGTGACTCTCTCAGCTTTAGAAAACTGACCACACTATTAGTACATGCTGTTTAAATAGTTTACCTGCTGTCAGACAATAATCTCTTATGATGGTTGCCGACAGCTGAGCTGCTTCCGTTATGCTAGCTATATGTTAGCTGCAGTAAATGGGTGAATTACAAGAGCAACTTGCTCTTTTTCATATTCTCTACTATTGTCGCTGTAATATCAGCCTTCATTCTGAATATTGATGCATCTCAGTAAATTAGAATAGCATGATTTGTAATTTAATTACAAAAAGATAACCATAATCATCACAAATAAATTTAAAACGGCTTAAATATTTCACTCTATATGTAGTGAAGGCTCACATTACTGCACTGATATTTAAAGTGGGTTTTTTTTTATTTTATTTTGGACTGGAAGAAGATCTTTTAATTTTTATCTGAAGCCTAATTAAACTTTTAAACTTCTAGACCCAGCAAGGTTTCAAACAGGATGGACTAGCTTGTTATTTTCTTTCTTCAATGGAGTTGAATATTACTCTAGTTTGTTTTAAACACGCAGTTACAACATCCTTTATGGAGCAGCAGAGCTGCTATTTGAGTTTTTACACTTTAACATCTATTATTTAATTGTGTTGCTACAAACACTTCTAATTAAGCTGCCAAGTTCAAGTTTCCAACTCATGTTTGATGAATCATTATTTTATTTAGCTATGGGAACTTTTTATAATAGGCTACATTATATTAAGGCAGAGACTGACAAAGTGATTTTCACAGGTGTGCAGGCTTTAACAGGTGAGGTAAAACATGACCTAGAGCTCCAAACAGGAGCCGTGCCAGCAGGAAGCTGAGCTGGCAGACATGACAGAAATAATCACGATTAGTCGACTAATCGAAAAAAAATAGTCGTTAGATTAGTCGACTACCAAAATAATCATTAGTTGCAGCCCTAGTGGTAAGAAAAAGAAACATTTTAAATGTGAAAATCTTTTACATACACGAGGCAGGGGGAACCTCATCTGGTCCACCTTAACCTGGTCTATTAGGGGAATGCACATGCGGTTGGGCAACACCATGAGAGAGGCAATGATGTCAACAATTGTTCCCTCAGAAAGAAAACTGGAAGAGAATAAATGACATTAACAGTTTGGCTGAACACAAAAAGACTGAAGAAACCATAAAGACCCAATGAGAAGAAAAAGAATTTCTAACCTAAAACCAGGAGTGTCCAAAAGGTTGCCCGCTCCAGTCCAGTTGACCGCCAGTGTCTGGAAGAGTTGTAAACAATCACTAATCATGGAACCTCACTTTTCACAATATGACACTGAAAGCATCTGGGAGCTTTTACCGGACGGCGAATGAAAAAGTAGGTGACTCCTCCCACCAGAGGGGACTGACCAATAAGAGGCTCTAAGATGACCCTCAGCATCCCTTCAAACTGGAAGATTGATGGTGGGTTTTACGAGTGCAGTGAATGCATGATAAAGATGAATGAGACAACAGAAATGCATGAAAAAGAGATTCCTACTTTAAGTCCTTTCACACCAGCTGTTGTCACCGGGTTGATCTCGACATCGATGTCTGCATCACCATTATAACTGGAACAAAAACAGCAATTATTAAATGAAAATGATAGCACATTCTTATACCATGACTGGTGCACAGTGAACATGTTCTACTGACCATATATCCATATCCAAAATGACCTCCCTATAATCCACTTCATGGGTATATGCCTTTATTCCTGTGATCATGAGAGGCTGAAATCAAAGAAACATTTAAAGGAACCTCATCAATCTCATCAATTTCAGTACAGTTGATTTTATAACATGTACTGTATGTCCAGTCACAACATTGTTCACTTTTAATTAAATATTAAAGCAACACTATGCAAGATTTTCACATGAAAATAATGTTTCTAAAATCATTTTGTTGGAAAATCAACCTTTGACCAAGTGAATGTCACTTCCACCATAGCCTGAGTGGGCCTGTGTCGTTTGCAACAGCACTGTGTGACTTTCCTGCTCCTGGTAGGAGCACTGAAAAGACAACTGGTACATTTTGCAGCCAAAGTTTGATTATTCAATAGGGCAGGACTTCAGCAAGCAGTAGGGCTGGGCAATAAACTGAAATGAAACCGACGTTCGGGTTGTAAAACCCATGTCAGTTTGCTCGTGTCAGAATTTTCACCTCTCCCTGTTGTGTGCATGTGTACAGGAGAGCTTTCATGTCCTTCCCCTTGTCATGTGACCACGAAGGTCATGTGACCACGCACCCCGGAAGCTGTGCAGTCAGCACTGTCTGGAAGCAGCAAAAAAAAAAAAAAAAAAAAAACACGGGAAAACAAAACTTAAAAAGGCTTGTATTGAAAAGAAATGTGGTGCCCATCCACACAGTATGTGATGACTGTTTATTTCATCTGAAGATGCCAAGAAAAAGTGAGCAAAGTGCACTTTAACTAGCAGGGAATGTCACGAGGCTAAATCACTGTTAGCAGCTAACGGCTATCTGCGTCAGCTGAACTGTACAGTGAAAAATAAATGACAAAATGGACAAGCTGAGACTGGATTTAAGAACCCGATCAGAAACTTGTAATCCCCATGTCAGTCACTTCAGGATTTCATAATGTTGCAATCACACCAATTCACGCAAATTCAACTGATCCCTGCAAATTATCAACCTTGCAACTTTGTCCAATCACTGCAACTTTCCTACAATTTTAGCCAATTGTCATCAACTTCCACAAATTTCGGCAATCAAATAATATGTCCCCAAGTAGTGCTCAAAGGCATACCTCATCAATCTCATCAAACAAATGCGTCGCTGTACCATGCCCACTTCCTTGTTTACAGTGAGTATGAACAGAATACATCAGCAAAAAAGAGTGTGTGATTACCCCAAAAAACACTCACCCATGAACTTTCACACGTCATCCCTTCCTCCATCTTCCCTGGCCTACCGGTGGATGTCACCTTGCATCTCCGTGCTGACCACGTGTACAGAGTGCTGGGTTTTTGGTGAAAAAAAAAGCATGCCTGTCTGAAAGCCCCCCCCCCGCCGTTTGCGGGAGCATGCTTGAAGAGAGACTCTATACACCGCGTTCCAAATTATTATGCAAATGATATTCGTCTCCGATTTTCCTAAATAGTCAATGCAAATGACAGTCAATATAATTTTCAAGTCATCAATCGTAAAAGCAAAATTCTAATTTTATTGAACAAACCTCCCAATAACTATTTTTTTGCAAAAATAAAATTCAAAATGCACTGTTCCAAATTATTATGAACAACAGAGTTTCAAAACACTTTATTGGTTGTAAAGAACTGAAAATGGTCATTTGTTGAATTTACAGCATTAGGTCATATTTAGGCACAGTGGTTAGCACTGCACCAGCACAGCAACTCACCCTTGGCCATGGGATCCCTGGTTCGATCCCAGCCCCTGACCAACAGTGATCTGTGTGGAGTTTGCATGTTCTCCCCGTATCTGCGTGGGTTTACTCCGGGATTTCTCCGGTTTCCTCCCACAGGCCAAAAACATGCAGGTTAGGTTAACTGGAGACTCTAAAGTGGCCCTAGGTGTGAATGTGTGTGTGTGAATGGTTAAGGGATAGCGCCGTACCGTGGCTGCTTCATCCATCCAGGTGGATGCCCTCAATTTCCCCTCTGGGGATCAATAAAGTACACAAAATCAAAAAAAAAAAAAAAATCAAAATCAAAAAAATATTTAAAGAAATCAAAAGCTATTTCAATCAAAAACATCTTAACAGGCCAAGTTACATGTTAACATAGGACCCCTTCTTTGACATAACCTTCAAAATTCTTGCATCCATTAAACTTGTGAGTTTTTGGAGAGTTTCTGCTTGAATTTCTTTGCAAGATGTCAGAATAGCCTGCTACAGCTGCTGTTTTGATGTGACCTGCCTCCCACTCTCACAGATCTTTTTCTTGAGGATGCTCCACAGGTTCTCAATAGGGTTGAGGTCAGAAGAAAATGGGGGCCACACCATGCGTCTCTCTTCTTTTATGCCCATGGCAGCCACTGACACAGAGGTATTCTTTGCAGCATGAGATGATGCATTGTCATGCATGAAGATGATTTTGTTACAGAAGACATGTTTTTTCTTTTTGTACCATGGAAGAAAGTGGTCAGTCAGAAACTCTATACTTTGCCGAGGTCATTTTCACACCTTCAGAGACCCTAAATGGGCCTACCAGCTCTCTCCCCATGATTTTGGCCCAAAACATGACTCTGCCAACTCCTTGCTGACGTCACAGCCTTGTTGGGACATGGTGGCCATCCACCAGCTATCCACTACTCCATCCATCTGGACCATCCAGGGTTGCACGGCACTCATCAGTAAACAAGACTGTTTGAAAATTAGTCTTCATGCATTTCTGGGCCCACTGCAACCGTTTCTGCTTGTGAGCACTGGTTGGGGTGGCTGAATAGTAGGTTTATGCACAACTGCAAGCCTCTGGAGGATCCTACACCTTGAGGTTTCTGGGACTCCAGAGGCACCAACAGCTTCAAATACCCGTTTGCTGCTTTCTAATGGCATTTTAGCAGCTGCTCTCTTAATCTGATGAATTTGTCTGGCAGAAACCTTCCTCGTTATGCCTTTATCTGCATAAACCCATCTGTACTCTGAATCAGCCACAAATTTCTTCACAGTACGATGATCATGCTTAAGTTTTTGCGAAATATCTAATGTTTTCATACCTTGTCCAAGGCATTGCACTATTTGTCACTTTTCGGCGGCAGAGAGATCCTTTTAATGTCCCATATTGCTTGAAACCTGTGGCATGCTTAACAATGTGCAACATCCTTCTTCAGTAGTTTTCCTTTAATTGGGCTCACCTGGAAAACTAATTATTACAGGTGTCTGAGATTGATATCAGTGATCCAAAGGGCTCTGCGACACAATACCATCCATGAGTTTGATTGAAAAACAAAAAATTAAATGTTTATGACACTAAAATCCTATTTGCATAATAATTTGGAACATTGTGTAAAACCACAAACAAATGAGAAGATGTAACACTTTATACATTTTTAGAGGCAAAAATCACTACATCTAGGCAATGAGTTTTAAAGCTGTGAGCCTCCCGTCTGGACGGTGAGGACACAGAGCAACGTGCACCCCAGCACATGCCCAGGGAAACCCCTTCTCCTGGTGTGACTCATTAAAAGCAAAGATTAATAATATATCTGATGAGACAGGTGGGTGTCAAGATGCACAGACAGACAAGCAGGAATGAGAGAGAATATTCCACAGACTTCGATAGACAATACAGAGGAACAGAATCATTCATTTTTTCCTCTGCGCTCGGTACTGTTGGGTTGGAGACCATTGTTGTAAGGGAGTTTTCAAATGAAGGTGCTGCCATAATTTCCAAATCTATACTCCTAACATGCATTCAATGCAGTTTAACTTTTGTAATACTGTAGATAATTATTCTATTCATCTTTTTTATTTAAGCTCTCAGCAAGAGTAGCCTACAATGTTGGTCATTTTTATGACAAATTTACTGTGTACTTAATTCTCACTTAATTGTGTGAAAGTCTGTATTCGCTGTTGCACAAAAAAAAAAAAAAATCTGTACAGCACTAGCTTCTGCTTAATTTACAAATAAATCACTGTTTCATAGGAAATGTTTGCCAATCCTGTGCTTTTCTTGTGGTGTTATATAGAATACCATTGCAGTAAACTATAGAAAGAAAGCATCTGCTTTAAAATTTGTACTTCTTCCTACAACTTTTAGTGCAAATAAAACCTCTAAAAACATCACAACTTTCATAAACGTTCCCGCAAATTCAGGCTCTTTGAGCCACAACAACCATAAAAACAGCCCACAAAATCCTGAAGGGACTGCCACTGTATGTGGTGATAACATAATCATGGCTGTGTAAAGGACTCCCTCAATGCAGCTAACTGACTAATTAGCCGCCACTGTGAGCCACGGGACCCACAAACCCTCAAGAGGTAAGTATATAACCACTGACTTCTGCACTGGGCAGTAATTAATTTGGATCCATGTGTGTGAAATTATTATATCATGCTCATTTAATACCAAATTACCAAAGTGATATATTCATTGACACCACACTCTTGTATTGCTTAATTACAAGCCTCCTCAGTGAACAGTGAGGGAAAAGAAAGTGGGGGAGAAAAACGACAAAAAAAAAAAAAACAAACAGACATGAAAGGTTCAAATAACCATGATGTTGATTTAAGGTCAAAGTGCCCAGCCCTAGCAAGCAGCAAACAAGGCACCATCTGATTGGCTATTGGGATTCAGGCTGTAAAACATGCCTGTTATTTCAGTAATTCAACTCAAAGTGAAACTCATTTATATTCATTACACAAAGAGTGATTTATTTCAAGTGTTTATTTTAATATTGATGATTATGGCTTACAGCAAATGAAAACCCAAAATTCAGTTTCTCAAAAAAATTTGACGATTACATAAGACCAATCTTTAAAAAAAAAAAAAAAAAAAAATGTTGGCCATCTGAAAAGTATGTCCATGTACACACTCAATACTTGGTCGGGGCTCTATGTGCATGAATTACTGCATCAATGTGGTGTGGCATGGAGACATTATGGAAGCCCAGGTTGCTTTGATAGTGACCTTCAGCTCGTCTGCATTGTTGGGTCTGGTGTCTCTCATCTTCCTCTTGGCAATACGCCATAGATCCTCTATGGTTTAGGTCAGGAGAGTTTGCTGGCTAATCAAGTACAGTGATACCACGATCATCACACCAGGTATAGATACTTTCGGCAGTGTTGGCAGGTGCCAAGTCCTGTTGAAAAATGAAATCAGCTTCTCCATAAAACTTGCCAGCAGAGGGAAGCATGAAGTACTTTAAAAATTTCCTGGTAGACAGCTGCGCTGACTTGACTGACATGGCTCTCCAAATCAGGTGCCAAGTTCTGCCATGTGGAAATCAAGGTCCCAGAGTCTGGAGGAAGAGTGGAGAGGCACAGAATCCATGTTGCTTTAGGTCCAGTGTCAAGTTTTCAGTCAGTGATGATTTGGGGAGCCATGTCATCTGCTGGTGTTGGTCCACTGTGATTTATCAAGTCCAAGGTCAGTGGAGCCGTCTACCAGGAAATTTTAGAGCACTTCATGCTTCCCTCTGCTGACGAGCTTTATGGAGATGCCAATTTCATTTTCTAGCAGGACTTGGCACCTGCCCACACTGTCAAAAGGAGCCTCGACCAAGTATTGAGTGTGTACATGGACAAACTTTTCAGTAGGCCAACATTTCTACTAAACATCAATTTTTTAAATTGATCTTATGTAGTCTAATTTTGGAGAAATTGAATTGTGGGTTTTCATGAGCTGTAAGCCATAACAATCAAAATTAAAAGAAATAAATACTTGAAATATATCACTCTGTGTGTGATGAATCTACATATTAGTTTCATATTTTTAATTGAATTACTGAAATAAATGAACTTTCTGATGATGTTCTAATTTACTGAGATGCACCTGTAGACCTTTCAATGTTGCTGCCAGGAACAGAAACGTTAAACATCACTTTAGACAGAACTGAGTATGATTAGAATACTAAGCATGAAATTTAAAAGGGAAGGACAAAAAGACACCACTCACTTTATGTCCAAAGTGAATCTTGGTGAAAGTGAAACCACTCAGTGCACCACTGGAATCCCTTACTAATTGCTGGATGGTAGTTCTAAGAAATTTTTCCATGTACATCCCAAAGAAAGGCCACGACTGTTTCACCACCTGAAAAACAAAACACACAATATGAAAACAACTTGATTCAACAGCTTGAGCAAACAGACATTTTCTCTCGATGCCAATCGTTAGCACACCCTGAGTTCTGCAGAACAGGATCTTTGCACACCACATTAAACTTTGAAACAGGTAGCAGCAGAAGACCACACTGAGTGATAATCCTGTCAGCTAAGAACAGAAAACTGAGGCTACAGTTTACACAGGCTCACCAAAACAGGCACTGGAAAACTGAAGGATCGTTGCCATGTCTGAGGAGTCTGAAGTTCTGCTATGAGATTCTGATGGAAGGGTCACAATTTAGTGTAAACAACATGAAAAAATGGATGTATGGATGGAGCATCATGGAGGTGCAGTTAACAAATCCGCAGCAATTAAGTCATGTCATGTCAGTGTGGATCCATAACACAGAGGAAAAAGTTTTCAGCACCTTGGTGAATCTACGAGGGCGGCTCATTAAAGATTTCCCCTGATCCGCTTCCAGTTACTGTAGGAGGCTGAAGCTGCTCATGTAGAACGATACATAGACAGTGCTGTGAACAAGTGTTTCCCTCCTTTCTCATTTTCTTATATCTTTGCACATTTGTCATTGCCCTCAAATCATGCGTTTTATAGCCTTTGGTCCCATTTTAGCTCAGTATGCTTTCTCACCTGGAATACCGCACCAGAATTTGCTAGATTGATCGGCTTGAGACCACCTCTTTTAAGGGGTCTCGGTGCAGTTGTTTTGGTGCGCACCTGAGTGTGATTACAGTGTTCTCACCAGACAAAAGGAACAACACTAACAGAGACAACAAACTCGAGTCTGACTGAAACGAACTAAAGCCTGTAGGTGTGAAAGAACCCTTAGCAGTCTCTTGCATTCATATAATTGTGTATGCAATTCACAAAGTTCGAGGGTTCGGGGTACAATTTACAGTGTCAGGCCTCTGAGAAGTTTTTAATATGCAAGGGAAAATGGTTTATAATGTCCATATAACTGACTGAATCAATATCACATCAAATCAGGACCCTGTGAACTGGTATTTGGATGGATGGATGGATGTTGATGAGAAATTTGCACCAGTCCAACCACTGATTTAATGTGAGGTTAAGGGAATGGATGGTAGGAATTTACCTCATTTTTCCCCATTTAAGATGGGGCTGCTATCAGAACAACTTTGTGAAATGGTTTACAAAAGAAGACAATTTTTTACTCCCCAAAAACAGTCACTTTGCCAAAATTCCATAACTGAGCTGTATAAAGAGAACTTTATGTTGAAAACTGTACCTTGTTGACCCAGTTAACTTTCTCCACCTCTGGGAAGTGCACCTTCAGAAAAAGAAAAGTTACATTAGAAATGATGGTGTGATTACAGCCTTGAAAGAGAAAGATAAAACAGCAAATCGGCATGCATGACGGAAGATAAATCATTCCTTATTAGCCAACATGCAAATCTGGAAATGTTTTACCAGTCAAATTAGTGAACGAGAAATCAGTCCATTGCAAACGAGATGTGTGTCTAACTGGTGGTGGATTCAACCCTGAAATTAGTTATGATTCTGTAACTCTGACAGTAATGCTCTGTAAAAATGAAGAATGGTTGAGTACAGCATTGTTTTCAGGCTTACCAAAACATCTCTGCAGCGTCAATACTGTGGACTGTAGCAGAAGTTTGGAATCATGTTCTGATTCACCAGATAAACTAAGCATCCTCAGTCAGATCTTCCACATTAAACAAAGTGCATTTGATCTACAAACTAGGGCCACTTAGTAGAGCATTTTAGAGCTGAACAAAAAAAGCAAGTCGACCATTTATGGATATTTGCAACCAGTTGTATCTATACTGACAATAAGAAAAACTTTTAAATCTCTACTCTTACTGCAAACATACTGAAAACTATAGTCTGGGAGGAAAAATGAAAGAAAAAATACACTGAAACCTTGCAGGTATGTAAACCTGCATTTTCAGCATCACTTGTTCTTTCTGGCATAAAGACAGAAAAGCCCCACTGATGAAATCTGGCCAGTCACATCCACTGTGCAGATTACATTCCTCTGACTTTAAAACAAACCTTTGCTGTCGTTTTTTCCCTCCCTGAGTTTCATGACTCAGTTTTAAGTGGGTGCGGCGTAGTCAAATAAGGCACAGAATAAAAGGGTGTTTGAGTGGCAGTTTTGGGAGGATCGGCCACTAGTCTGGCATGTCATGAACAATAGAAATTATTTCAGAAATTTAACAAAAGCTCGTCAGAAACAGACAAAAAACTATAAACTTGTACTACTTTCTGTAATTCTTGCTATCAAACTGAATTCAGTCCCTTGGGTGCACAGTTGCCGGCCCACTCGAAACCAAATGACTTCAGTTCATACATGGCAGCGGTCAGAAAACTCTACAACTATTTTAGACCACTTTTTGACCAAAAAACGAAAATGTGCAGAGCCACAACATTTTTGAGCCTTTACCCAAAGGTAAGCAATTGAAGTTATATAGCTGAGCACCCAACATTTAACCATGCATTTTGTCCTAAATTCATAGCATTTTTCATAGTAAATTTGAAACTTTTTTTTGATAAATTTGTTTGTTGTTGTAGATCTATTTTTTTCCTGCAAATTTACCAGCTTTTTTTTTTCCCTTGAAATTTGTCTTTTTCCTGGTAAATCTATGACTGTTTAACATAAACTGTATTTTTTTCCTGTTTAAGAGTGAATTTTTCTCATAAATTTGCTGTTTTTCTTCTTCTGAATTTCAAACTTTTCTCATAACTGACTTTCTTGTGGGATTTTTTTTTTCCCATTGCTATGATTTTTGTCACAAATTTGCCATTTGTTTTATGATAAACGTGCAATTTTTTTAAGTGTAAATTTGAAACGTTTCTCATAAATTGACCATTTTATTCTTGTAAATGTGTGTGATTTTTCACTTTGTTTAAATTAGAGCTTCTCTCATATTTTTAGGGCAAACTGTAAGACAATCATTCCGCTCTGTGCTGATTGACTATTTTTTTGCTTTTGGGGTCGCCACAGCGTGTCATCACCGGATATCGCGGTGATCCGCAAGTCGATTCAGTGAGGATTTTTACAGATGCCCCTTCCCGACACAAGCCTCTCCAATTATCCGGGCTTGGGACCAGCACAGGGACTACACTGTGCCCTGTGGCTCTGCTATGTTGAGCACCAAGCTAGAAGGCAGGAAGTATCGTTTTGATATGGTCTTTGGTATGACCCAGCCGGGGCTTGAACGAGCAACATGTTGGGGCGGAGGCTCTACCACTAGGCCACCACTCCAGTTGCTCATTCACTATTTAATTATAAATTTTGTATTTATTTTTCTTCCAAAAATAAACTCCCTTATAATCTTTAACTTTTAATCCTAAATTTAACACTTTCAGTTGTGATTTTTTTCTTATACATTTTTTTCTTATTTCACAAATTTGTTTTTTTCCCCCTTAAAAATGGTGCTTATTCTTGTAGACTTGTACATTTTCTTGTAAATGTACCATACTTTTCCCCCTACATCTGTGAGGTTTTTCTTCTGATGTCACTGTTTTCTTCATGTAATTTGCAACTCCTTTCTCATGAATTTGCACAGGTTTTTAAATTAATTTGCTTTTTTTTCTTATAAAAGCATTTTGGATTTCCCCAACATAAATTTGCTACTGCTTTTCTCTTAACTTTGCTTTTTTTCCTAGAATGTAGCCTGTTGCTTTGTTCTTAAAAGTTTACTGTTTGTGATGAAAATTTGGGGGGGGGGGCACAAATTTGACATTTTCTTGTAGATTGGCAATTTCCTTTCCTCCTGAATTTACTAATTTTTTTGATAAATGTATTTTCTAAAATTCTCCCTACATCTGTGAGGGTTTTCTTTCAGATTTAGCCTTTTTTTTCTTGTAATTTGTGCATCCATATAATTTTGCTTTTATCTTCTAAACTGGCAGTTTTCCCCCTCATAAATGTACTCTTTTTCATATAAGTATTTTTGACTTTTCCCTTACATGTTTGCTGTTTTTTTTCCTTATGATTTTGCAACTTTTTCCTCCAAATTTGCACTTTTTCACAAAAATATAGTCTAGCATTATTTTCTCTTAAAAGTTGACTCATTCTGCAGTTTTGTGAGGCTTTTCTCTTAGGTTTGGACTTTCCCTCCTGTCCTAATTTGTGACCTTCCTCCTGAAATTTGCAGCCTTTCTTGCAAACATTTGACTCATGGCTGCCGCAGACCAACATCGCCCTAGTCCGAGACTCATGCATATTCGTCCCGCAAGCGTGCCCGCTTGTCCACAGCCCCCCGACTGATACACACCCACGAAGCCATCTGTAAGCCCTTTTTCAGCTCCGTGTTGATCATTTCTTTCTCTCTGTCCACGAAGCTGATGGCCGATCCGATGCGGGCGTCCTTCCTCTGGCGGTTCTGCTTCCACCAGGTCACCATCAGCATGCACAGCAGCACCCAGCTGATGCTCAGGCCCAGGTACCCGGTCAGGTACACCGGGTAGCACACCAGCACGGCGCGGGCGAAGTAAATCAGGAACTCCATCAGTATTCGGTTGACGGCGGACGGCGTCAGATTCTCGGTGCTGGCCGATAAACCGTCCGCGAGCCCAGCTCCCAGCGCCGGGTCGGAGAGCGTCGGTTCGGCGGATGCCATCGAGTTGGACTCCCCGCTGAGGGTTCCAAAAAAAAAAATAAAATACAAAACACCTAAATGGGTGCTGTACCTACAACACTTAAACGAGTTTGCGTTTTGTTTCGGTTTAAACCAACCCGTCACGCGACTGTGAAACGGCCAAGCCGTGGTCGTCCCCAAACTTCCGTGTTTGTAACTTTGCTTTGCGGGTAAGGCACAGCTGCGCCCATGGGTGTGGAACTGCGCTCAGGTGGAAAGAAAAACACCGTCCTACACCTGTACACGGATAAAGCTACTACATGTGACCATTTCTGTTGATTTAACAGCTTCCACTAACAATTACCAAGGCTTAATTGGGGGGGGGGGGGGTATGAGGACAAAATATAAATTAAATTTTTAAATTCAAAACTGAGCAACCTTTTCTTGTAACTTTACTTTTTCTTGCAGGTTTGCCAATATTTTATTTAAAAAAAAATCTTTGTCGAAAATCTGCGCCGCACTCCAGCTTTTAACCTCAAATGACCCAAGTGCGTGCGTGGACGCATGGAAACTTTTTTTTTTCTGTACAAAATAGTTTCTGCAATGAACAAGTCAGCCCTACAGATGGAGCCAGAGAGTCCAACAGAGGCTCTCATTTTAATAGAGCTCATCGATAATAAAGTCTGTGATTTACCTCTAACAAATCTGAATGAAAATGGTTTAAGGATGCTGATTTTTGTGGCTTTAACGTGACTGAAATGTTCATTTCAAAATGCTGTAAAAAATGATTAAATAGATCTTGCTGTATGTAACGTGTTTAAAATAAATATTTTAACCACACATATGTTACACCAAAATCAAACTTTTAATGCCATCTGTCAATTTGCCCACACAAATATAGTCAGATATTTACTTTACCATGATTCACAAATATACATTCTGCTCTTTTTGTATGCCCATCTATTCATTTTAAATTTTACATAATTATTACACTTTTTATGCACCTTGGTCATTGCAAACTAACATTTTACTTCCTTGTAAACTATGTATGCTGTATGATAGTATAGGGTTGAATTGAGCTGATTTTAATCAATTAAAAACGTTACCCAGACTTTAGTATCACAAAACCTTTTAAAAGCAACTGTAGAATTTTTTTAATACAAAAACTAATAAATTGCGGCGGATGATAAAATAAAGGCAGCGATGAGAGGTTTTAAGCAGGTTTATTAAATCATACCGCCGTCACGAAGCTCGCCCAATGGGCGGCTTGGAGGCTCTCCAGCAAAGAGACACAGAGTGTGTGTGTCAACAGCAGTTGCAGAGTGAGAGAATGAGAGAATGAACATGAAATTCAGACAGCTTATATACTCA
This sequence comes from Pholidichthys leucotaenia, assembly GCA_020510985.1. NCBI lineage: Eukaryota > Metazoa > Chordata > Actinopteri > Cichliformes > Pholidichthyidae > Pholidichthys > Pholidichthys leucotaenia. Next base: position 155,335,401 of record CM035841.1, read on the forward strand.
GCTCAGACAATACATCAAAGACATTCACAGCAGTCGATCTGGGCATTTGCATATGAGAGGCACAGACAGTACAGGATGCATGAACACAATGCATGAGTGGGACATTAACATCACAGCAGTGAAACCATGCATGAATGGCAGATTACTTCACAGCATGCAGCGGAAAAAACCAGAAGAGCGAGCTGTCTGTCCCAGTCTGTTGTGGGGGTTGCCTCATAAATCACCTTTTAAATGTGTTAAATGTAAAGAGAGAGAAATAATTTTCATATGTACATGGGAAATCATGAAAGATAAAAAAAAAAATCAGAAATCAAATCTCTTTCAGGGCAGCTCAGTGGAGCAGTGGTTAGCACTGTGGCAGCACAGTAAGAAGGTCACAGGATCGATCCCACCCCCTGACAATCGGTGACCCTTCTGTGTAGAGTTTGCATGTTCTCCGTGTGTTTGCATGGGTTTACCCCAGGCACTCCGGTTTCCCCCCACAGGCCAAAAGCATGCAAGTTAGATTAACTGGAGACTCTAAAGTGGCCCTAGGTGTGAATGGTGAAGAGATTGGCACCATACTGTGGCTGCCTCATCCATCCAGGTGGATGCCCTGTAAATTCCCTTTAGGATTAATAATAATGCATCGATTTTATATAGCGCTTTATCATATCGTTGGCCTCATCTCCAATGGAGATGAAGCTGAGTACAGAGGGCTTATCCAGGACTTCGTGGACTGGTGCCATCGGAACTGCCTCCAGATCAACGCGAGGAAAACTAAGGAGCTGGTGGTGGACTGCCGCAGGCAAGGACAACCCCTCACAGCACCAGTAAACATACAGGGAACAGACATTGAGATGGTGACATCCTACAAGTACCTGGGTGTTCATCTGAACAATAAACTAGACTGGTCACACAATACTGACACACTCTACAAGAAGGGACAGTGCAGGCTGTTCCTACTGAGGAGACTCAGGTCTTTTGGTGTACAAGGGGCACTGCTGAAGACATTCTATGACACAGTGGTGGCATCAGCCATCACTTTTGGAGTGGTCTGCTGGGGCAGTGGCATTACTGCAGCCGATAGGAAGAGACTGAACAAACTGATCAAGAAAGCTAGCTCTGTCCTGGGGCAGCGCCTTGATCCAGTGGAGGAGATAGGAGAGAGAAGGACGGTGGCTAAACTGTCATCTCTGCTGGAGTCCGAGTTCCACCCTATGCAGGACATACTGAATGCACTGAGGAGCTCATTTAGCAGCAGACTACATCATCCCAGGTGCACAACCGAGAGGTTTCACAGGTCCTTCCTACCAACGGCTGTCAGACTGTACAACCTAAGCAGGGCTGCTCGCAGAGATAGCAAAAAAGACGTAACAACCTAATAGTTTTTTGAATGCAAAAGATGCAATAGACTTACACAATGGTCCCCTCCGGCATACACCTAGGAAAATACCGGTCGCTATGGAGGGTGAGAATATGTATGGGCACATAATCATACCATGTAGGATAACTAAGTAGACGGTTGTGCTGTTTCATCCCATCTAGCAACAATGCTCTGCACTGTGTGTGTTTATATATTTACATATTTATTCCATCTAGCTACAATGCTCCACACTGGGTGTGTTTATGTTTATATTTATATTTATATATCTATATACTTATTCCATCTAGCTACAATGCTCCGCACTGTATGTTTATATATCTACATATTATTCCATCTAGCTACAATGCTCCGCACTGTGTGTGTTTATATATCTACATATTTATCCCATCCAGCTACAATGCTCTGCACTGTGTGTCTGTGTGTATATATATATATTTATTGTAATATGTACATATGTATATTAGCTGCTCTTGCTTGCTTGCTTTTTTTTTTTTCTTGCCTTCTGATTGTTGCTCTGAGTGTTGCTGTCCCTGTGCTGTTGCAATCCTGGAATTTCCCCGTTGTGGGACTAATAAAGGCTTATCTTATCTTATATACTCAAAGACGCTTTACAAATAGGTACATTATTCATTCGCTCCAGACAGACAATGGTAGTGGCAAGCTACTTCTGCAGCCACAGCTGCCCTGGGGCAGGCTGACGGAAACGTGGCAGCCAATCTGCGCCAACGGCCTTTCCGGCCACCACCGAACATTTTTATACATTTATACACATTCATACCCAGTGTTATGGGCACTGGAGGCAATGCGGGTGAAGTGTCTTGCCCAGGGACACAACGGCAGGATATGTGGGGAGAGCGGGATTCGAACCGCCAACCATCGGGTTATTAGACGACCTACCTCCTGAGCCACTGCCATTCTCTTGAAATTCTTTTTTGGAACACAAAAGTTTCTTTGGGACACCAATTCCAAGAATTGGGAAAAAAATGAACTTTCTGAATATATTTACAAATACATAGATCTCTGCTATTTATTCGAAATAAATAGCAGAAAATATCCCCACAATCACAAGGACATTCGAGATACTTTGTAAAGTCGGAAAGAAATCTCTAAGATGTGGAAAACACACAAAAAAGTTTGGAATTTGAATTGTATTTAAGTATTTATTCAGTTTCAGAAAAAAAGACATTCACATTGAGAAAGCAAACTACAGGTGTTAAAAGGAACTCCGATTATATTGGCATGTTAGCTCTATATGCTTTATTTTTATGTTAGTAACATAACTATAATATAAATTTTTTGCAAATAATTCCCAGTTTTATATATTTTTAAAAAACTTTATTACGATGTAAATTGCCATTTTTGTTTACGTCGCAATGCATTCTGGGTAGTGACGTAGAATGGTTGCAGCCGTTTTTTCTGTCTTATACAAGCCAAGAAGCGAAGCTACGAACTACTGCCATTTGTCAGTGAAAATGCCACATTGCGCGGCTTTTGGATGTAATTTCCAATCAAAGGGAAATAAAGAGAGCGAGGTAAGCCTCCATAGCTTTCCTAAAGAGGGAAAGTTGAGGAAAAAGTGGGGTGGCAGCGGCTCAGGAGGTAGAGCAGGTCATCTAATAACCCGATGGTTGGCGGTTCGAATCACGCTCTCCCCAGATATCCTGCCGTTGTGTCCCTGGGCAGAACACTTCACCCGCATTGCCTCCAGTGCCCATAACACTGGGTATGAATGTGTAAAAATGTTTAAATGCTCGGTGGTGGCCGGAGAGGCCGTTGGCGTGGATTGGCAGCCACATTTCCATCACTCTTTGAGTGTCTATGATCAAGCGCTATGGCACACGCTTGATAAAGCTGATATTGTGGCGGTTCGTTTTAACCCCACAACAGACTAAGGACACTCAGCCCTCTTTTCTCTGTTTTTCTGCTGCATTACTGAGAAGCAATGTGCCATTCATGTATTTGTGATGCAAACATGCATGTGTTGTGATGTAATGCGTCATTCTGTATAGTGTGCATATGGCTTGTCCTTACTGTGCTTTTTCTGTCTCACCTATGTGATGTTAATCGATGCCTTTCATCCTTTGTACTCATGCGTCCTGTCCTTACTGTGACCTAGAGACTCAGATCAATATGTAGATGTGCTTGTTAGCCTCTTTGTCCGCACCTGGAGCGAGGTCTAGCTAATCTGCCCTTGGTCTCACAAATGCAAATACCTCCTGCCTGTTCTGTTATCCCTTTGATCACTGTGGGGTATGTCTCTTTCATGTATTGTTATGGACAAGTATTTAAGGCGCAACTCTGTAACGCAATCTCTCTCTTTCACTCTCACTCCGATCCTGCAACCGGTGGACACTGTGTCTACCTCTCCTTCTCTGAGAGCCTAGGGATCCCGCTCCGGGCTGCTCCACTATGCACCGGAGAGGGGATCCCGTGAAGGCGACATGATTAATAAAACCTGCTTAAAACCACAGCACTGCTGCTTATTTTTTCATGCCGTTTCAATATATATATTAATCATGCTATGATGAAGCTCTATATCGCTCAAAGCACGCTTGAGCGATATAGCGTGCGCTTGAGTGTCTCTCCACTTTGAGTGTCTCAAGCGTGCGCTTGAGGAAGCATTATTTTAAGGTGAAACTTATATATTGTTGATTTACTTATAATAGAATGCTCAAACACAAAAAATTGTCTACAAGCATGATGGGCACTGAACTGATAAACATGGACTCTCAGCAACATAAAGCAATTTCTCTGTTGCTTTCTCAGACTGCGGGTTGAACGTCCATAAGCAGTGCTCCACAGTCGTTCCAAATGACTGCCAGCCAGATCTTCGACATGTCAAGCCAAGCGTGCTCTTTGAGCGATATCGTGCTTTATCATAGAGTGATTAATACATATATCAGCTTTATCAAGCGTGCACCATAGTGCTTGATCATAGACACTCAAAGCGCACGTCTCAAGTGCACGCTTTGAGCAATATAGAGCTTTATCATAGCGTGATTAATATATATATCAGCTTTATCAAGCGTGCGCCATAACGCTTGATCATAGACACTCATAGAGTGACGGAAATGTGGCGGCCAATCCACGCCAACGGCCTCTCCGGCCACCACCGAGCATTTAAACATTTTTACACATTCATACCCAGTGTTATGGGCACTGGAGGCAATGCGGGTGAAGTGTTCTGCCCAGGGACACAACGGCAGGATATCTGGGGAGAGCGTGATTCGAACCGCCAACCATCGGGTTATTAGACGACCTGCTCTACCTCCTGAGCCGCTGCCGCCCCACTTTTTCCTCAACTTTCCCTCTTTAGGAAAGCTATGGAGGCTTACCCCACTGTCTTTATTTCCCTTTGATTGGAAATTACATCCAAAAGCCGCGCAATGTGGCATTTTCACTGACAAATGGCAGTAGTTCGTAGCTTCGCTTCTTGGCTTGTATAAGACAGAAAAAACGGCTGCAACCATTCTGCGTCACTACCCAGAATGCATTGCAACGTAAACAAAAATGGCGATTTACATCGTAATAAAGTTTTTTAAAAATATATAAAACTGGTTATTATTTGCAAAAAAATTATATTATAGTTATGTTACTAACATAAAAATAAAGCATATAGAGCTAACATGCCAATATAATCGGAGTTCCTTTTAAAGGAAAAAAATGTAAGCATTGTTTAACATTGCACCAAATCAGCTATATAAACACTTGTTAGATAAGTCATAGGGATGTAAGGGATAGGGTGAGATGGAGGCAGATCATCTGTGGTGACCCCTAAAGACAGCAGCTGAAAGAAGAATTTAAGGCCTACTGTATATACTGTATCTGTGCTGTTCTAACAGTATATGGAACTGCAAAACTAAACAAAGTAGTGGTGTTAAAACCGAGACCTGTAAAAATTAAAATAGGACAGTTAGCAGAATCTTTTCAGTTAACCAATCAATATTCACAGAAGAAATTTCTATTTCTCAGCTTATCTTTTATTGAAGCACGCAAGGAGTCAAACATGGCCTTGGGTCCCCACAGCACAATCTGGTGAAGACCCAGAACAAAGAAATCAACAGCTACATATAGCTTCAGTTTACTGGGCGTTTCCCAGCAACTCTCCAACAATACATGGCCATTGTCCAAACTAGTTAGAATCGGTCATCTCAGCATTATCTTCTCCAGATGTCTCCTCCTTTATGGCCTGCATCCATCCTCTTCAGCATCCAGATATCTCCTCAGCCTTTGATGACTTCCGCATTCTGTTGTTGGGTCAGGTCTTCTTCAGCCCTACGTGACCCCCATCCCCATATATGGAAGCAGGAACAGAGGCTCCTCTGTAGAGTTTGTGTGTGTGCATGTGTGTAGAGCTTGTGTGTGTGTGTGTGTGTGTGTGTGTGTGTGTGTGTGTGTGTGTGTGCGCGTGTGTGTAGAGCTTGTGTGTGTAACTGGTGTGTGTAAGTAGCTGGTGTGTGTGTATGTAAATGTGTGTGTATAACTTGTGTGTGTGACTGGTGTGTGTGTGTGTGTGTGTGTGTGTGTGTGTGTGTGTGTGTGTGTGTGTGTGTGTGTGTCCCGATGGGATCACCACCTTATCATGGTGGGGCACTTTGAGCGTCTCCATGACCCCTAGAGCTATGCCGGCCGGAGTCTCGTACTCCTGGCAGGGTCACCCAAGCCGAACAGGTCAAAGGGTAGAGGCCAGACTAAGAGTGATCCCGAAGACGAAGATGAAGACCTCAACGGTAGAGCAGGCAGAAGCTGGTAGTAACGATAAACACCACAATGGCTGTAATAGCGGACGAAGGCTAAGAGAGCACACCCTGACAAAAAGCAAACTGGTGGTGGCACGCTTTGAGGCAGTTTCCCAAAAATCTGGATTCCGGCAGCCTCCTGCAGTTGTGAGAAGATGCCGGTCGTCTAGGGTCTCCCTTGCCACTGGAACCATCTTCTCTACAATCAAGGTGGTGGCATCGGGAAAAGCGCACCCCCCATGCCACTCTAAAAACCATCACTGCGCAGGTATCTTCTTTACCTGAGTTTCCGACCTCTGAAGTCTGGCGGTGATGGAGCATCCAGTAACGGGGGCAGGTTCGAATGAGCTGGAAGCTCCTAGCTGGAACTCTGCACGTCAGCGGCACAGGACAACGGTCGTTAGCAGTTGGGATTGAGTGGCAGCTGCTTCCGGCAGACTCCTGTGCGTCTGAGCAGCCCTATTTAGGGACCGCACTGCTCACCCCAACTGGGGAAAGGCCTAGAAAAGGTGGCCTAAACATTGCCCACTCAGCACAGCACCCGGATAGGAAACCGCACCTGTCGGGACATTCCACTATGCGGTCGAAAAATAAAAACAATACCATTTAGAATTGCAGCATGGAACATAAGGACACTCCTGGATGCCATTCCGGACAGACCACAGCGCAGAACAGCACTCGTTGCCAGCGAGCAGCGTTACAATGTGGATGTGGCAGCACTCAGTGAGACACGACTCCTCGAAGAAGGCTCACTCAATGAAATAGGAGAGGGGTATACATTCTTTTGGAAAGGATACCCCATTGGCGGTCAACTCCTTCATGGAGTTGGTTTTGCAATCAAGAACAGCCTCCTGCACAAGCTCACAGAATCACCATTGGGTGTCAGTGAAAGGCTCATGACTCTTCGCATCCCCCTTGCAAAATGCAGGTATGTCACTTTGGTAAGTGCCTATGCACCAACTCTGTCATCGAACACTGAAGAGAAGGACCGCTTCTACCAGGCACTCGATGACATCCTCAGTCACATCCCGAAGGGTGACAAAATCATGCTGCTTGGTGATTTCAATGCAAGAATCGGAAGGAACTTGCAAAACTGGAATGGTGTGATCGGTGCCCATGGCATTGGAAAAGTCAACCCCAATGGCATGAGACTTCTTAGTCTCTGTGCAGAACATGATCTTACCATCACTAACACAATCTTCCAGCAAAAGAACAAATATAAGGCATCCTGGATACATCCCAGGTCCAAACATTGGCACCTGATCGACTATGTGATCGTGAGGAGGGCTGACCTCAAGGACGTGCTCATCACAAGAGCTATGCGAGGGGCAGACTGCTGGACTGACCACCGCATGATTCTGTCAAAGGTCAGAATGCATGTTAGGCCCCTAGCTCGCCACGGTGGCCCAAAGAGGAAAACACTCCACTGTGCCAGACTCTCCAGCAGCGACATCTGTGACAACTTCCGTCGCTCCCTAGCTGAGAGGCTGGCAGGTATTGAACAACTGATCATCTCAGAGTCTGGGATGGATGAGAAGTGGACCGCTCTATCTACCATTCTCTTTGACACTGCAGCCCAAGCCATCAGGACTGGTTTGACCAGAATGCTGGAGAGATCTCCACCCTCCTGGACAGAATGCACAGGGCACACAGAGCCACCTTGAACAACCTACAATCCCAATTCCATAAGAAGCAATGGCAAGCCCTTCATTCTGAGGTCCAAACAACTCTCAGGAAACTGCAAGATGAGTGGTGGATCTCAAAGGTCAGTGAAATCCAGACTCATGCTGATAGAAACGATATGCACAGTTCCTATGATGCAGTCAAAACCATCTACGGCCCCAGAAACTGCTCCCTTGCACCTGTGAGATCTGTTGATGGTTCTTCTTTAATCAAGGATCAGGCCATGATAGTGGAGCTGTGGGCTGAGCATTTTAACACCGTGCTTAACCTCTTGCACTCCGTTGTACCGCGGACGGGCAAGTCTCTGCGTCCCAGAGCGCATGAGGGTGCCCTCATGCGCTCTAGGACGCATGATGGAGATGGTGATGTAGGACGCATGATGGAGATGGTGATGACGTCCAAGCGCGCACTGAAAATAAAAGCTGCAGACACAGCCGCGAACAGATTAGTTCATCTGATTGACCTCTCATTTGACTAATAAGAGCCTTGAATTGAGTTTCTGAAACCTTGAAGAACCAATGACTGAAAACCTAGCAAGAAGGACCCGCCTACCAACGCTGTGAATGCAGTGAGCCAATTGAAGCAGAGAAGTTCGCAAGCTGTTTTTTTTAAGGCTGGGTGAAGACTGACTGCTGCAGCGGATCAAAAAAGGACCCGCAGGAAGAACCCCACAGACCCAGCAGCACGGAGACCACCCACAAATGCAACCTGTGTGACAGGGAGTGCCATTCGCGCATCGGCATGTTCGGCCACAGGTGGTGCTTATTTTGTTTTTGTTCCAGCAGAGTAGACGTTATGATTTCTTCCATGGTCATAGACCGACAGAGGCCGACGACGAAGGCTGAGTGACACACACGCCTTCGCCAGTCTTTTTTTAATTACTACTGTTATTTGTTTTGAAAAATCGTTCGCCAAAAACCGCAATCATGGAAGCACAAAACCGCAATAATGGAATTATGTTTTGATCGGGTCGCGAGACCAGAACCACGAGCGGACCAGCGTCACGTTCGTCTGACAATGGGGAAGAGAAGTTTGCCAGGACACTGCTGTGAAGAGGTAAGGTGTTATAAGCTAAATTATTCTTTATTCCTGAAAATTGTAATCCAAAATTACTTTTGACCGATCGGTAAATTACAACTGTGCGGCACACGAAGTCTGAAGTTAGTGCACCGAGGTACACGGTTCGTTCATCGCGTCCAGACTGTGAACGCCTCCCCCCGCCGCTATTCTTCTGTAGCGAGGAGGGGGGGGAGCCACGGTGACTGCGCTGCTGTCGCCACATCACCATATGAGGCTAATCCGTCATGTAGCGATGGGCGATGTTCGTCTTCTGTAGCGGGGGGGGGGACAACCCCCCCCCCCCACACACACACACAGACACAGCCCTGAGTGTGACCTTTCATTAGAGCCCAAAATGAAGCTTCTACATTGAATCATTCAAAAGTTACAGACGTTTTTCCAAACTGTGCCATTTGGCACAGTTCCAAAACGCCTGGGAACTACATGAGGAAAAAGCTGTGTAATATATTCATTTTTTGTGGTATTGTTACAAAATTTGGACCTCAGCTGGACAACACTTGGTTCTACATTTCTGTTGCATTTTCCAGCCAGTATCTGAAGCTGTGTGTTATTTGCAAGCATTTGTATCCAAAAAAACACCCAGGCCAAATTTATTTTCTTCAAGTTCACTATGTTTAGATGACTGTAACTCAGTGGTCGGAGCACTTAGAGAGATTATAGTCACTCGGATGAAAAATCTATCTTTCAGTTCTGTTCCAGTAAAACCGGTCTAAATGATCTTCACACAGTAATGTTGTAAAAAATATATTGAAGAACAATTCACATAGTTCAACTCGAAAAATATGCACAAAAACGAAATCTAACTCGAGAAAAAATTTAACATTTACAATTTTTTCAACGCGAAGATGATCGCCACGTGATCCGTCTGGACCAATCACTGATCAGCTTTCCTCTCCAAGCAACGAGTAAACATGGCGTCCCCTGCTGCGGAAACCAGCTAGGCAGATAGTGACGGGCAAATAAAATGCTTTTTCCACCTCGATTCCGTGAAAAATGAGAAAGCTGCTCCCATGACAGCAGTGAGGTGGATTAAAGTTGTTGAATGTTGTAACTGTGAATGTCTGCAGGGCTCTTATTGGACTGCATGTGTTCTCCGGTTGTGACAGCACCAGTGCATTTTATGGGAAGGGGAAAAAGAAGCCACTTGACATTGCACTTCAGAATATTCACTACTTGAAAGCATTTGAGGAACTTGGAGCTGACTATATTCCAAATTCAGAACTGATCTCCATCCTTACGGAATTTGTCTGCAACTTGTACGGGCATAAATGTAAAGATGTCAATGAAGCCAGGTACCTCTCCTTCTGTGCAACATCTTCAGAAAAGTGCCTACCTCCTTGTAAAGATGCCTTGATCCAGCACATTAGACGTTGTGCTTACCAAGCGGCTATTGGTAGAAGAGCTACTGTAGCCATCACTGAACCGCCATCACCTCATGATCATGGGTGGACAGTTCAAGAGGGTAACATCACAGTGAAGTGGATGACGCAGCCCCCAGCCCCCAAAAGCTTGATGGAGGTGGTTGCCTGTGGCTGCAAGACGAGCAGCTGTGCTCAAGGAAGATGTGTTTGCAAAAGAAATAACCTGAACTGTACAGACTTATGCAAGTGCACAAACTGTACCAACAAAGATGATGACGACGACAATGATGACAATAGTAATGATGATATTGACATAGGGTTTGATTTGGATACAGATTTACCTGCATAATTTGCCCACCATCTTCCCAACCAAAAATCCTTGATTCATTTAATGTGTGCAGATGATATGAACATGTACAGGTTCTTTTTTTTTTTAAATGGCTTACAGTAAATAACAAACAACCAAACTGCAGGATTAAATGTGCCTGTTTCAATGCAACAGTCTTGTATTTAATGTGTTCATTTCCACAAATTTCCCAGCCACATGTATGTGTGCACTATTACGATACTAATTTTGTTATAATGCTTGATTTATTTAATGAAAATCAACCAGTTTCTATTTTTATAGGTTTCTGCAAGATACACCTGGAAAAAGTTTCAACCTGAACAAAACAGTGGGCACTAGTTTTTGTCTTCATGACATCTTTCTTAGTTTAAAGGGCTGCATTGTCTGACACTTCAATCTCTCCTTTTCAGTTTGCAACTGTAATTGTAGTGCCTGGAAGGTCCTAAATTCGGACCAAATTATATTTTACATATTGTGTATTTTCCTTTTACATGTACATACATTTGCATTTTTATTCCACGGGCCAAAATGACATGGCTAGAATTTTTTTTTTCAACTAGCTTATCATGAATTGTTCAATGGAGGTAGTTTGTTTTTAGTTGATCTCTAATGAACTACATGAATCATTGCAAGCACATGTACATGTAATTTGAAATCATTTTGGGAGATCACTTTGCTGTAGGGAGACAACATGGAGACAGTTATTGATTTAATAGTGTCTGCCCCTTAAATACAAAAAGCATGGAAAGCTCGATGGTGATGATGAAGATAAACAGTGAGGAAATATTTAAAAATGAACATTCATATTATTTATTCAGTTGCTTTGGTGTCTGGGTAAAAAATAAAAATCAAGAAATTTTAATGCCATTACATGTAACATGTTGATATTGACGGGGAAAGGAATGTTTTCATAAACCAAGTCAACTGGAAAGCACGAATTCAGCGATAGCTACCGGTCCCTATATTCCTTGAGGGAGCGGCAACCAGTCTATGTTGAGTCCTTAGGACACGGAGCCAGTCTATCTATGCTAATGCCACACACAGAGTTGACTCAGGGCGGCGATTCGTATGCGGCAGACCGACCCAATGCACATCAATGCCACCAAGAGGGCGGAATCGAGGTGGAAAAAGCATTTTATTTGCCCGTCACTATCTGCCTTGCTGGTTTCCGCAGCAGGGGACGCCATGTTTACTCGTTGCTTGGAGAGGAAAGCTGATCAGTGATTGGTCCAGACGGATCACGTGGCGATCATCTTCGCGTTGAAAAAATTGTAAATGTTAAATTTTTTCTCAAGTTAGATTTCGTTTTTGTGCATATTTTTCGAGTTGAACTATGTGAATTGTTCTTCATTATTTTTTACAACATTACTGTGTGAAGATCATTTAGACCGATTTCACTGGAACGGGAATTTATTTCTGGGTATATTTCTCGCGTTCAACTGAACGACTATTATGACTGTTTTGCCAAGAAAATTCAAAGTGTCTTCTTTTAAATGAGACCAACCCAATGAAGATGCTGCAAAGGGTTGAAGAACAGCTTTGGATTTAATTTGGGCACATTATTTTTTGGCATTTTTAGGGAAATTGACCGGAGTGCAAGGGGTTAACCAGCCCACCTCAGTGGACCCAACTGTCCTTGCAGAGCCCCCTGAACATCCTACTTTGCCAGATCTCGACCTCCCCCCAACCTTCAAAGAAATCCTGCATGCAGTAAAAACCCTGAAAAACAATAAATCCCCTGGACCTGGCGGCAACCCAGCTGAACTTCTCAAGGAAGGAGACTACCTCTGTACTCGGATACTGTATCTCTATATCTCAGAGGTGTGGAGACGAGAGTGTGTCCCACAACAGTGGAAAGACAGCAACATTGTGACCATCTACAAGAACAAAGGAGACAAAGCCATCTGCTCCAATAGTAGGGGTATCTTTCTGTTGGCTACTGCTGGAAAGGTCCTTGCCAAGGTCATGCTCCGCAGACTCATCTCTGCAATATCAGAGCGGGTCACCCCAGAGTCACAGTGTGGTTTTCGGAAGGACAGGGGGACAGTTGACATGATCTTTGTGAAGCGTCAGCTCCAAGAGAAATGTTGGGAGCAGCATAAGGACCTGTTCATTGCCTTTGTTGACCTGTCAAAGGCATTTGACACAGTGAACAGGGAACTGCTGTGGCAAGTCCTAAAGAGATTTGGGTGTCCACCCAAGTTTCTCACCATCCTTGCGCAGTTCCATTTTGGGATGATGGCCCGAGTGGTAGTGGGAAGGCACAGCTCAGAACCTTTTGGAGTGCAAACCGGAGTGAGGCAAGGCTGTGTGCTGGCCCCAGTTCTCTTCAACATCTTCCTTGTCTGTGTAACAACTCTGCTACGTAGGAGGGTGGAGAAACAAGCTGGAGTTACCATTGACTTCAGGCTTGATGGTAACCTGTTCAACATCAGGAGGCTACAGACAACTTCCAAGCTGACATCAGAGACCATCATTGAGCTACAGTACGCCGATGACTGTGCCCTGGTTGCTCATACACCAGACGCTCTACAAAACATCCTCTCGGCAGCTGTAACTGCATACACCAGAATGGGACTGACAATCAACACCCAGAAGACAGAGGTACTCTGTCAGTCCAGTACCGACCCCCCACAAAACCCAATAACCCCCACAGCAGCAGGGCAACAGCTGCCCACAGTGCCCACATTCAAATACCTGGGGAGCATAATGTCTGACACCTGCTCAATGGATGATGAGATCCAGAACCGCCTCAAGCAAGCATCAGCATCTTTTGGTTGTCTAAGGAGAAGGGTTCTTCAGAACAGCAATCTCAAACTCCACACCAAAGTGCTGGTCTACAGAGCTGTATGTATCACCACCTTACTATATGGATGTGAGACATGGACTATTTACAGCCGCCATCTGAGAAGCTTGGAGACCTTCCATGTAAGATGTCTCCAGAAGATCCTTGGCATCACTTGGAAGGACAGAGTGCCGCACACAGAAGTGCTGGAGAGAGCTGGCAGCTGCAGCGTGGAGTCATGGCCCAGCATCAACTCAGGTGGTTGGGGCATGTCATCCGGATGCCCAGCCACAGACTCCCACGCAGAATCCTGTATGGTTAGTTACACCGTGGCCAACGCAACGTTGGTGGGCAGAAGAAGCGCTTCAAAGACCAAATGAAGTCCATCCTGAAGAGATGTCAGATCAACCCCTCTTCACTTGAGGAACTCGCTTCCTGCCGAGACATCTGGCGCTTCCACTCCTCACAGGGAGTGGATTATATGGAGGAACAGCGCACACAACACCGGACAGCAAAGCGTGCAAAGAGGCATGCTCGCCAAGTTCCCCCTGCTTCCCCCAGCACTTCCTTCACATGCCCGGTCTGTAACCGAATCTGCAGATCCAGGATCAGACTATTCAAACACCAGCAGACCCACAAATAAAGAAGATGGTCATCATCGAATCGATGGACTACCAGAGAGAGAGAGAGAGTGTGTGTGTGTGTGTGTGTGGGGGGGGGGGGTAAAAGCACTTTATGTAATATCTAACTAATCTTCACTATTTATTATAACAGGCCTCACGAAACAACGAGCAACTTTGAGACAATAGCTTCATGAGCGACACAGTGGTATGTATGGAACAAGGCTTGAGCCAGCAGGAACTGAATTTTAATTTTAATTATTTGAATTTGAATAACTGAATTTGAACCTGAATTAATTAGTTTGAGTAATTACTTTTAAAATCTGAATCTGAATTGCCTAATTTGTAATTGAATCGATTGGATTGAATGTGTATTGCAATAAAATTGAAACTGTATTTCATTTATTTGAAAAATTCACCTCCCTAATTCATTATCAGATTTCAGTTTCACTTCTTGTCATTCAAATTCAGTTTTTTATTTCAGGTTTTTGTGCCACACATCCAGGACCTAGCCTCGGTCAAAACTAGTCGAACGCAGCTAGAAAGAACTCTGCTTTACACATGCAGCTCTTGCTTTACATGCTGTTTACCTGTTAAACACTCGCACGGACTTGAATGGTTAATTCAAAGTGTTGTCCAGCAGCCACACGCCAGGTTTGTAATAATAATAATGATGTCATGTGTTAAGTTAAGTTACGCCTACCAGCATGGCATCAGGGTGGAGGATGCAGTGATCTTCCTCCTACACCGTTCCCTGTCCCACCTGGAGAAGCCTGGAAACACAGTGAGGATCATGTTCTTTGACTTCTCCAGTGCTTTCAACACCATCCAACCGGTGATCCTGAAGGACAAGCTGCTGTGTGCAGGGTGGACCAGCACCTGTCATTGTGGATCCTGGACTACCTCACAAACCGACCACAGTTTGTGAGAACCCAGGATTGTGTGTCCGACACGATCATCTGCAGTACGGGGGCCCCAAGGGAACAGTTCTGGCTCCCTTCCTGTTCACCCTCTATACTGCGGACTTTTCACACAACACAACACACTGCCATCTACAGAAGTTCTCTGACAACTCTGTGACCGTCGGCCTCATCTCCGATGGAGATGAAGCTGAGTACAGAGGATTTATCCAGGACGTCGTGGACTGGTGCCATCAGAACTGCCTCCAGATCAACGCGAGGAAAACTAAGGAACTGGTGGTGGACTGCCACAGGCGAGGACAACCTCTCACAGCACCAGTAAACATCCAGCGAACAGACATTGAGATGGTGACATCCTACAAGTACCTGGGTGTTCATTTGAACAATAATCTGGACTGGTCACACAACACCGACGCACTCTACAAGAAGGGACAGCGCAGGTTGTTCCTACTGAGGAGGCTCAGGTCTTTTGGTGTACAAGGGGTGCTCCTGAAGACCTTCTACAATTCAGTGGTGGCATCAGCCATCACATTTAAAGTGGTCTGCTGGGGCAACAGCAGCACGGCAGTCGACAGGAAGAGACTGAATAGACTAATCAAGAAAGCTAGCTCTGTCCTGGGGTGGCGCCTCGACCCAGTGGAGGAGATAGGAGAAAGGAGGATGGTGGCTAAGTTGTCATCTCTGCTGGAGTCCGAGTCCCACCCCATGCAGGACACGCTGAATGCACTGAGGAGCTCATTTAGTGGTAGGCTGCATCATCCTAGGTGCGCGACCGAGAGGTTTCGCAGGTCCTTCCTACCTATGGCTGTTAGACTTTACAACCTAAGCAGGGCTGCTTGTAGAGGTTGTTAAAAAAAAAACTTTATGACCTAATAAGTATTGAATGCAAAAGACGCAACAAACTTGCACAATAATGGTCCCCTCCATTATACAACTAGGGCAATATCAATTGCTACAGCGGGTGACAACTAGGCTGATTCAAATACAAAATATGCTGTATGGGTACATATTCATACTAGGTGGGGTAACCGTTATTCTGTTTATTCCATCTAGCTACAATGCTCCGCACTGTGTATATACAGTATATTTATGTGTACATATGTATATTCACTGCTCTTATTATCTTCACTCTATTAAAGTAAAGCAAGAAATTGCTGTGTGTCTGTGTGTGTGTCTGTCACGTTTATAGGACATCATAGGATGGCCTATGATGATCAGATCATAAGGCCGTACTATGAACTCAGGCATCATAAGACTCACAATGCCATTATAAAGATATGATGTCTATATGACGGCACATAGACAAATGTGTCTTTATGATGTCATATAGACCATCACTCACGATGCCTAGACTAATGTGTCTTTATGATGTCACATGGCTCAAAATTGGCAAGTTGAATAAGTCAGGTCAGTCTTTACAGCACGTTCGTGTTTTCTGCACAACAGATTTCTGCAGCCATGGCCAATTCTATGTTGCTGCGAGCAGAGTTACCAGATCAAGCAGTCTTTGTATTCTTGCTCAAGATGAAGAAACTAAGCAAAAGCGTCGCTTTCTCAGCAATGTCGTTTTTTAAAGAGGTGCTGACAGTAAAAATGTGTAACCTTGAAGAATAAGATAAGATAAGATAAGCCTTTTTTAGTCCCACAATGGAGAAATTCCAGTCTACACTACAAATGTGTAAAATGCCAAGCAAAGTGCTGATTTTCTCCGGGGGCTCTGGTTTCTTGGTTTCTACAGCCATACACGGGCCTTCCTGAACAGGGTTGAAAGCCACTTTTTGCTCAGATCTATTTTCATGATCCTGCCCATGAACTGAAATTATGACACACATAACCCTCAACCAGTGGTCTGAACAAAGAAGAAGAAGACCCACCAGATGGAGAGCAATAGAATGAGGAGAACTGCTGCACATCAGAAAAGATGCTGTGAACATGAAACACCTCAGGTTCCACCTGTACGCCAGAGGCATGACTGTGAACAACACAGCCATCTGAGACAGGAGGAGACCCTTCAGCGATGGGCATGCAGAAATGACAAATGTGTCTTTATAATGTCATATAGACCATCACTCACGATGCCTAGACCAGTGTCTTTATGATGTCATATGGCTCAAAATTGGCAAGGTGAGTAAGTCACAGGGCCAGTTTTTACAGCGCGTTCGTGTTTTCTGCACAACAGATTTCTGCAGCCATGGCCAATTCTATGTTGCCACGAGCAGCGTTGCCAGATCAAGCAGTCTTTGTATTCTTGCTCAAGATGAAGAAACTAAGAAAAAGCGTCGCTTTCTCAGCAATGTCGTTTTTTTTTGTTTTTTTTAAGTTTTTGTAAAGGGTATACAGGTCATTACAGCATTGCATTGTTTACATTTTCATCACATGTTCCCTTATTTTTTTGCTATTTGACAACATTGGAAGAATAAATATTACAACACCCCTTTTTTTTTTAAAGTGAAAGAAAAAGTGGAATTAAAGAAAATAAAATAAAAAACAAACAAACAAACAAACAAAACAGCAAAAAACAAACAAAAAGAAAAATAGGTAATTAAAAGTAAAAGAGCATCTGAGTAGCATTGGAACAAAGAGCGGAACCATTATTGAAATGGTATTTGTCAAAGATTAGATCTAATGGAAGACACATATGCGATCCAGGGTTGCCAAAAGTTCATGAACCCATCCATGTCCTGTCTCAGTGTGAATGTCAACTTTTCCATCGAGTAAATGTCTTGGATCACGTTAGACCAATCTTCAGGTGTAGGACAGTCCTTCAACATCCATTTTTTAGTTAGGGCTTTTTTACTTGCCAATATTAAAACATTGAATAAGTATTTTTCTCCTCGTCTTTCCAGTGAGTCCGGTAGTAAACCCAAATACAAAGTTACAAAAGAAAAGGGAACTGTTATTTTGAATATTTTCCCCAATATTGTCCGTACATTGGTCCAATATTGGTGGATAACTGGGCATGACCAAAACACATGAAAATGATTTGCAGTCTTTTCACCACACAAGCGCCAACAGTTCAACCCCTTATGCGTAAATTTGTTTTGTGCAGGTGTTCTGAAAAATCTTGCCAAGTTTTTCCATCCAAATTCTCTCCACTGCAGGGATGAGGTACTTTTCCATTGCTGTTTATTTAGCTTTTCCCATATCTCCAGTTGTAAAGTGAAATTCCCCTCTTTTTCCCATCTTTCTTTTATATATGATGTGTTGTCTCCTTTTAAGTCTTGAAGACCTTGGTATATTTTAGAAATGTATCTGATCCCTGGGATCCCTTTATATGCCATTAAGAAGACCTTCAGAACACCTGACTGGGCCCTTTCCAAATCCTCCTTTTTAAGTATATTGTTTATGTGGTGTCTAAGCTGAAAGAACCTGTAAAGATCTTGGTTTATTAGACCTTGTTTTTTCAAATCTTCAAAACTTCTTAAAGTTTGCCCCTTAAAATAATCGTAATATTTTATCAGCCCTTTCTCTTTCCACTTTTTAAATCTAGTGTCTGTTTTATTAGGAGTAAAGTCTTGATCATAGGCAATCCATTGCAGAAGTCGATAGGGCTCTTTAGTTTGATTCTCTCTGACTATCTTAAACCAAATTTTTAGCGGGGTCTCTATCCACGGGTTAGTGTTATTCAAAAGTTTAGGTAAGGCATTGTTCCCTATTATCGCCTGTAGGAGGATGTCACTTGTTATTTGGC
The DNA here is from genome assembly GCA_020510985.1 of Pholidichthys leucotaenia. Lineage (NCBI taxonomy): Eukaryota > Metazoa > Chordata > Actinopteri > Cichliformes > Pholidichthyidae > Pholidichthys > Pholidichthys leucotaenia. The sequence continues at coordinate 155,353,992 of CM035841.1, forward strand.
ATTCGATCTCCTTCCATTGTGCAGTGTAGACTGGGTTACATATCTCTATTAAAGTTTTAATTTGTGCGGCTTTAAAATAGTCCCTGATATTTGGCAGCGCAAGCCCACCTTTGTCTTTGTTTAGCTGTAAGGTTCTATATCTGATTCTAGGTCTCTTGCCTTGCCATATGAATCTTGAGATCCTTCTGTCCAGCTCCTGCCATGTTTTTTTGGGAGGTTCTACCGGTATTGTTTGGAAAAGGTATAGAAGACGTGGGAGTATATTCATTTTGACTGCTTCAATTCTTTGTGCAGTACCCAAGAATGGTATCATATTCCATCTTGCTAGGTCAGATTTTATTTTTGTCACCAGTGGATCATAGTTTAGTGTTATAATTTTGTTGAGTTGTTTCGGGATATTGACCCCCAGATATTTCATAGATTCCATCTCCCAGTTAGTTTTGAGTTTGCTTAGTGAATAATGATTTGGGTCATAGTTGAATGTTAAAACTTGGGTTTTATGCATGTTTAATTTGTACCCCGATAAATCTCCATACTCTGAAAAAACTGAGATTAGTTCTGGTAAAGAAGTGTCCGGCTGCCCTAGGTATATTAAAATGTCATCAGCAAAGAGTGCTATTTTATGTTCCTTCTGACCAAGTGTAATACCTTGAATTTTTTGATTTTGTCTTGTCCATTGGCTCAGAGGTTCTATGAAGATTGCAAAGAGCAGTGGAGACAGGGGGCAGCCCTGACGACATCCTCTTTCCAGCTCAAAAGATGATGATAAATTACCGTTAATCCTTATTTTAGCTGTTGGTTTTTTATATAATGCCTGTATAGTTCTAATGAAGTTGTTATGAAAATTGAAACTGGATAAGGTTCTATATAGGAAAGACCAGTCAACCGAATCAAATGCTTTTTCAGCATCTAATCCCAATATGACTGCATTTAAGTTATATTTTTTTATATGATGAATTATGTGTAAAGTGCGTCTAATGTTGTCTTGTGTCTGTCTTTGTCTTATAAAACCTGTTTGGTCTAAGTGAATTAAGTCTGTCAGTACATTTTCTAACCTTTTGGCAAGGATAATGGTAAAAAGCTTATAGTCCTGATTTAATACACTGATTGGTCTGTAGTTGGAGCATTCTAGTTTATCCTTTTCAGGTTTAGGTATAACTGCAATGACCCCTTCTCTCCAGGAGGGGGGATTTCCCCTGTGTGGAGGACATAGTTAAATGTTTTCAGGAGGAGAGGAGATAGTTGCTGTTTAAAGGTTTTGTACCACTCTGCTGTATAGCCATCTGCTCCTGGGGATTTGTTAGCTTTAAGTTTCATAATTGCTTTTTCCAATTCTTTAGGTTATATTTCTGACAGTAGTGTTTTATTTTGTGACTCCGTAAGTTGGGGAAGGTTTAATGTGTTTAGGAATGCCTTGGATGCGTTTTTATGTTTTTTGTGGGAGTATAAGTTCTTGTAGTAATTCTCGAAGCTTTTAAGAATATCCTGAATTCTGAATTTTATTTCCTTTGATACTGGGTCTCTGATTTTGTAGATTGCTCTTTCTGTTTGTTGTTTCCTCAATTTATAGGCTAGCAATTTTGCCGATTTACTGCCTGCTTCATAGTATTTTTGTTTCAAAAATCTAAGTTTCTTCTGGATTTCTATTGTGTAGATCTCATTTATTTGGTTTTTAATTTCCTTAATCTTGAGCGAGTCAGTAGAATGAGTGTTGCCTTTGTGTTCTTTTTCTAGGTTCTTAAGATCTGACTCTAATGCGGTTAGTTTTTCTTGTCTCAGTTTCTTTTGGGTTGCCAGTTTTGCAATAATCTTCCCCCTTATTACAGCTTTGCATGCATCCCACAGTATTAAAGGGGATACCTCTCCATTATCGTTTTCTTCCAAATATCTGAGAATGTCTGATTCCAACTCATCTTTCAGTGGTCCTTTCAGGACATTTGAATTCAACCTCCAAGAAAATGTATTACTTGTGTATTTTTGGGAATTTAAGTCCATATAGATCGGACTGTGGTCAGAGAGATCCATCAGTCCTATTTTACATGTTTCTACTCTTCCAATGTCTCTATTAAACATAAAAAAATAGTCAATCCTTGAGTAAGATGAATGTGGCGTTGAGTAAAATGTATAATCTTTTACACTGGGGTTGAGTTCCCTCCACACATCACAAATTCCCATTTCTTTTAGTAGCATCTGAGTCTTTCTGCTTTGGGTATTATTTTGATGTGGAGAATTACCAGAAGCATCCCAGTATGGATTCAGTCTTAGATTGAAGTCCCCACCACATAACACTAAACCTTGAGCTTTAGGTATCATTAGGTCAAATACATTTTTATAAAATTTCCAGTTAGCCCCTGGGGGTGCATATACATTCAGCAGGGTGATATCTTCTCTCTCTAGCCACCCAATTACCAAACTGTATCTCCCTTCTTTATCTTTGTGTTCTGATTTTTTTTCAAATGTAATTTTGGTTGATATCAATGTCGCTACTCCCCTCCTCCTCCCTGACTTATATGAAGATGAAGAGATCATTTTAAACCCTTGTCTACTGAGTTTAGTGTGCTCCACGTCTGTTAGGTGGGTTTCTTGTAAGAATATTATTCCTGCTTTGTCTTTTTTCATTTTGCCTAGAATCTTGGATCTTTTAACTGGATTCAGGATTCCTTTTACATTATATGAAATTATTTTGGTTACACCCTGTTTCTCCATTGTGTTGTTTTATTTAGTATAACAGTGTGGTGGCCCTCTTTTGTGCTACTCAGAAACTGAAAGAACATTAAGAACAAGAAAAACATTAAGAACATAGTGTATAAAACTTTAAAACAAAAAACTGTCAAAAGAACTTCCTGAGCTGAGGTCTTTTTAGAGACCCTGGAAGAGCCTTGATGGAGTGTAGGCTCTGAGGGAGATTCCTCAAACTCTGTTAGGTGTTGAGGGCCCTCTCTTACCTCTGTAAGTTGTCCCATGCTTTTAATGTGAGTTTCAGAACCCAATCCGAACTTGTAATGATTTTTTTTTTCCCTTTATGCCCTGTGAAATTGTGTGCACCCTCCCACCCCCATCACAGCAAACATTCACGCTAGGACAGTATTTGTTAGTGTGGGGAGAACATGTGGATCATTGTCACATTTCTATTTTAACAAGATTTTTTTTTTAAACTTATTTGTTTCTAATATTATGAGTGTTTCATGAAATGTTTTACCACATGCTGAATATGCATCTCCTTTAATGTTTGTTTCCTTGTATGAGGGGGGTTGGATGTGCAGATTGATTAAAAAAAAAAATAAAAGGTCGCTATTCCAACCTGAAAACGGCCAGTTTATCCGTGACGCTCTGGCGCTGGGTTTCCCGCTGCTGGCCCGTGGATTTTGAAGGTTTCTGTGTGGTCCACGTTTAAGCCTTGATCCTATTGCTCGGGTCAGCTGCGGGTTTAAACACCATTACCGGGAGCCCTCTTCTCACTATGTCAGCTGTTGCTTCTTCCGCCGAATTATAGAGACATGTTTCTTCACCGTAGAAGACCCTTAACTTCGCAGGAAATGGCGTCTGAAAGCGCAGTTTCTTCTCACGTAGCACCTTTTTGGCGTCATTATATTCCCTGCGCTTTTTAAGGACCTCCGGGGCGTAATCGTGTTCCACGAAGACTTTTCTCCCTTGGTGCATAAATCCTTTTTTCTGCCAAGCCAGTCTTACAACCTCTTGTTTTATTTTGAAATTGGAAAATCCTACCAACACCGAACGTGGGGGCGCTTCCGCCGCTGGCTTAGCGGCTAATGAACGATGTGCCTTTTCTATCTTCAAGTCGGTGGTTTGTGGAATATCCAATTTCTCTCTTAGTAAAGATTCCACGCATTCTGCCATTGAATTAAAACCGTTTTCGGCTCCTTCTATCAGACCATGAATTCTTATATTGTCTCTTCTCTGTCTTCCTTCTTGGTCGGTTAGCTTAGCCTCTATTGATGCTTGTCTTTTGCGTAGGTCCAGCACAGAATCTTCAAGCACTTTTATTCGTTCCTCTGCTTCCAAGATTCGGTTCTCGGCCTGGTCCACTCTGCTGTTTGTCCTTTTTAATTTGTCTCTGAATTCACGAAATTCGGCCCAAACCTCTCGGCGAAATCGTCGTAGTTCTTCAAATAGCGTTTTCAAGCTAACCTTCTTGTTAGCTACATTCAGCTCCTCGTCTTCTGAACGGAAATCATCTGGATCAGATTCTCCGGCCCATACGTGTCCTGGTCTGGAAAATTTCAGTTTCCTCTGTTTTCCTTTAGACATGATGATTTTGTCTTTTGATTTTCACTCCTCCAAAAATCCGTTAGGTTTGATTTTCAAGATATTTTCTTGGATTGGGTCTGGGAGTTTCAGCGTTAAGCTGCTATCGCCATGGCGTCCAGACCGGAAGTCCCGAGCAATGTCGTTTTTAAAGAGGTGCTGACAGTAAAAATGTGTAACCTTGAAGAATGCCAAGTCTACACTACAAATGTGTAAAATGCCAAGCAAAGCGCTGATTTTCTCCGGGTGCTCTGGTTTCTTGGTTTCTACGGACATGCATAGGCCTTCCTGAACAGGGTCAAAAGCCACTTTTTGCTCAGATCTATTTTCATGATCCTGCCCATGAACTGAAATTATGACACACATATCCCTCAACCAGTGGTCTGAACGAAGAAGAAGAAGACCCACCAGATGGAGAGCAATAGAATGAGGAGAACTGCTGCACGTCAGAAAAGATGCTGTGAACATGAAACACCTCAGGTTCGAGGAGTACGCCACAGGCATGACTGTGAATAACACAGCCATCTGAGACAAGAGGAGACCCTTCAGCGATGGGCATGCAGAAATACTTGCTTATACTTTCTATGAGCATGGATGGGTATGCACAAGTATGTACTAGTATCTTCTAAATTATTGTTCTGAGTGTTGCTATCCCTGTGCTGTTGCAATCCTGGAATTTCCCCATTATGTGACTAATAAAGGCTTAACTTATCTTATCTTATCTTAAGTAGTAAGATAGCGGCCAGGACAGCTGGGGTTTGGTAGGAGGTGGCGGACCGCCTTTTCTGGTGGTGCATCACCAGGGGTATAAGGGCCGATGAGCCTCCATCTCTTTGCCGTCGAACCTTTGGCCAGTATGGAGCACAACTGGTTCATTGTAAGTTTCCGTTATATTATTAATAAGCCTATGTCTGCTGCACCTCGTGTTTACTTATTTATATAAGTGATTATGGACATAACATTTGGCGATGAGGTAAACTGCGATATGGAGCGAGCTGCTACCTGTTTTCAGCCATTTTTGGAGGCCCCAGGTGAGCCGCCCGTCCCCTGGGTTTGATGGTATGTGGCTTTCCACAACTATCTAGTGGCCCTTAATCTTGGTGAGCTTGAGAAGCTTTGCACTAAAGCTATTTTGGTTCACAATTTGGGCATGGAGGGCCAAAGAATCCTCGGCACTCTGGGACTAGCTGATAGCTTTGATGAGGTGGTGGAGCTAATGGCGCACTATTTTTGCGCTCCTGAGAACATTATAGTCCGGCGTATCAAGTTTCGGCAGCGCCACCAGTGGATGGGAGAGTCGGTGCAGTGCAACGTTGCAGACCTGCGTCAACTGGTGGGGGAGTGCCAGTTTGAGGCCCTGGAGGATGAAATGGTCCGCGATCAACTAGCGGAGCATGTTCGTTGTTCAGCCGCTCGGTCAAGGCTTCTAACTTACCTGGGTGAACTGACGTTGACCACAGCTATTGAGCTAGCCCAACAATTTGAAGCAGCTGAAGCATTGGTGAGGGGTTTCGGTGAGAGGACCACACCGACCTGGGATGAACCAGGTTTGAAAGTGCTGGCGGTGGACCCCGAGAACGAGGACAGTGATGAAGACAAAGAATACGCCTCCGCTGTGAAAATTAGGTCCACTCCTGGCACGCTGAATTGTTACAGCTGTGGGTCCGCCAGGCACCATTACAAGTCAAGAGAATGTCTGGCAAAGGGCAAGCGCTGTGGTAAATGTGGGCTGTTGACACCATTTTTCCAGAGCCTGCAAGAATTTTGAGCATGGGGACCGACGGGAAGAAGCAGGCCCCTCTACAAAGAACCCCACAGTCATCCATACAGTTTCCCCAAGTACGACTGGACGCATTTATTGCAGTGTACTACTGGATGGTGTGGAGGTGCCATTAATGGTGGACACTGGAGCAGTGGCCTCGGCGCTGAACTGGTCCACAGTAAGAAGCCTATTCCCACATTACCATTTGAGAGACTTGAAGGAGTCCTATTTCGGCTACGGTGGCATCAAGTTGGCGATTGTGGCCTCTATTGAGTTAACAGCACAATTCAAGTCAGCGGTGATGACAGGCATCCAGTTTGTGGTAACAGCTACCAGGTCTAATATCCTAGGCTGTGACATGTTTTATGGCCTAGGGTTCTCGATTAAGAACGACACCAGAGAGGAGTGGTCAGGAGGTGGATTGTGGAGCCGACCTCCTCTGCACATGGAGGATGACGCAGTGTGGGACAGCAATTGGCCTGGTGTGATGGGGAGTGTTCAAGCCCAGCATCGAGGGGCGCCGTCTCGAGAGAGTCTTGATGCCAGTGTCCTAGTTACCCTGGATGTGGGAACGAGACGGCATGGCAGGACCCCTGAGGCGGCAACTGGAGCCAAGGTGTCGGCTCACTCGTCCTCTGGAGCAGGTTCGTGTGATACCAGTGGGCAAGGAGCTACAGAGGCTGTGTCAGCGCTGAAAAAGAAAGAAGACAGAGAGAGACCTGAGGGTGCAGTATTAAAACACGCCGGCCATCGGCATCTATGGAGCGCTTTGGACCGGGTCAGCCGGTCATCCCGACCCAGGACAGAGGCTGATACACGACACGGTGGATCGCAGAATCACGACAGAGCTCCCCTGCGCATTGGTGAAGAGGTCCACCCGAGGGTAGAAGCTCAGCTGAGGGGCGTCCATAAACTTCGTGAGCAACGAGATGACGAAGGGTGGCTAAAGGTGTTGTCTGCCCGTGAGGACGGCTATCTAGGGCTGTTGGCTGATTCGTGGAGGCACCCTAATGAGCTGCGGAGTGTGGTGAAGAAGAGGCTTCGACGCAGCTCATCTCCTGAGGCTAAGAAGAGGAGGTGCCCAGGGTGGGATCCACAGGTTGGAAATCCACGGGGTAGCCCTTCCACTGAGTCTGTGACATGACTGAGGTGGGTTCTGTGTGGGTTTGAATAGTTTTATTCCCAAGTCTGTTGTGTATATAGTTTCACATGTACCTTTTAGGTGTGCCCGTGTATGTAAAAAAAAAAAGAAGAGAGATGATAGTGAAATGTGATGTGGGACCACAACACTGTTTTCTTTTGTGTGAATGTGAATTGGTTTGATGTACCTGGGTTATTGAGTGGGTATGTTGGGGTGGGGGCGGCCAATAGGTTGTGATGTTTGATTGTTATAAATTACTTGTGTGTATATATAGGAATAACTGTTCTGGGATTGTTTTCATTTAGGAACACAGCTATTTTTATTTTTGGACTTTTAGGGATAAGGCGGCAGAATAACCTGCCTGGCCGTGTAGGGGCGCCGGTAGTCTACCTGGCCGGCTCTAGCTTATGTTGTGTGAATGGATAGGCCTGTTTGTTTCTTTTTGAACATATGTGTCATGAACTTGGGTTTGGTGTCCTAAACCCAGTTCTGACACTAGGGCTATTTTGTCTCTTTCCATTGTTTATTTTCCATCAGGGGCTTCAGGGAGCCCTTTGGGTCCTCCGCTCCCTGACAGCTCACAGCTCGGCCACACTCCCTCTTTCTGTCAGTGCACCAGCTGTTTCTCATTGCACACACACACACACACACACACACACACACACACACGCACACACCCCTCCATTCATCGTCATTCACATGCTCAGACACTCACTCACGCACACCTGTCTTCTATTTTGTCCAGCCCACGCACTTTCACACCAGCGGTCTCTTTCCTCATTAGTTTGGTTATTACTTAAGCTCTGTTTGAGTAGGAAGAGATCTTCTCCTTCTCCTTCTTCTTCCGGCTTTCAGAGAGAGCAGACGCATTTCTTCTCCTCTCCCTTCTCCTCTTCCCTTCACTGATCCCAGCTTGCTGTGTCCTGTCTGTGTTTCGCTCTTCTTCTGCTGCATCTCGACCCAAACGGAAAATTATGGAATTGAGCTGGGCTTTAAATGCAATTGACACCACTTAAAAGAAGATCGGGCCAGGGGGAGCCCAAGTGGGGAGACTCATGGACAATTGGGAACTCATGTGTCTGTGTGATTCGATTGAAGATGCGGAAGACATCTATCTGTTTGGCTATGATCACAGGATTTCTACTTTGGCTTTGGAGTTTCCTGATGTATCAGAAATTAAAGAAGTTGGGAGAGCTGATCAAAATGCGGACCCGGCAAAGCTCCTTCAACAATTCGACCAGTTGGGGAGTGCACTAATAGCGGCAAATGGTGAACTGAATGGTGGCTGATTCAGTAGGTGGAATACATCTTGGAGTCGCTGGTGCTCTCCAGGGAATGATTTTAAAGCCTGTGAATGTGTTGCACAGAATCGCATGAGATGGAAATTTTTATGCTCTAAGTGAACTGTGCTCATCTGGCCTTGATTCGGCGTCCTTGGTATTCATCCCTCCAGGAGAGAAGATAAGGCAGAAGTGAGTTTTTGGCTTCTCTAACCCAAACAATTAACAAACAATTGCTGTTATGCAGCAACCTGAACTCTTCAAGGACAGCGTGATCATGTGTCTAATATGGAACTTTACCATCTGACATGTACTGAAGAGAGATGGACTCTGGACATGCTTATCTATGTTTAGAATACATAAACATAACATCCAGCCGTTGCCTAGGAGATGTCCTTTGTTGTGCACCAGCAACTGATACATTCACACTGCATTCATACTGATATCACATGACTGATACACACACTGGTCTCTCTCTTGCTTTTGCTGCTTTGTTAATGTGTGATCTGTATTGTCTGTTAATTGTGCATTAGAGGGTTTTTTTCTATGTAATCACAATTTTGCTCATACGAGCTTTATTTTGATAACTATGTTTTTTCTCTCTGCCCAATGTGTTCCCTCCCCCTCCCCCTTCCCCTCTTTACCCCCCACTGTATGACAGGCGCCTTGCATGGCTGCCGCGTCATTGGGAAGCGCTTATCGAGCGCGCCAAATGTCAAGTCAAATTCCTCGTATGTTTACATGTAAACATGCTTGGCAATAAAGCTCATTCTGATTCTGATTCTGATCACCGGATCATTGCAAATCAACACAGTCACTTTTCCCCTCTGTGTTGTTGCCACCACCCATGTCTAGAAGCCCTGCCAAGTTTTATTCGGTGCCGCTTCGCACTGGGTGCATTTTTCCATTCCCTGCTTTGTACTTTCAGCCTGACAATGTAGTCTTCTCAAACATTAACTGACGCCTGCTCGTTTCCTGATGTTAGCGGCTGTTCCTGTCTACCTGCACTTTGAAAAGCATGGACTGCCTCGGACTACTCCAGCCCGTAAGTCTCTTTGCCTTTCTCCCCGTGCCACGCAACGGCACTAGATATTCTCCCCCTCAGGCTGTTGAGCGTCCTAGAGGCATCCCTGCTTTTCCGGAGCCCTCCATGATTGTTTAGCTCATCATCCGTTTGATTCATCATAACTGTTTGCTGGACTGAACTCTTTATTTTTGTTGTTTAATAAATAGCACTCAACTATCTCTGCTCATGGGTTTTCATTTCTCCCTCTGTGCACTGCGTAATGGCGCACGAGGGATCATAACAGAATGATCCGGCGCGTAAAGGAAAACCCAGCAGAGTAGTCGTGCATTTTTCTTTTTCACCTTTTTCTTTTTTCCCCTTCCGAGCTACGCGATGGAGTTTTGGACAGACAAGGAGCTGAAAGCGCAGGACCTCCTGGAGCAGGCTCTCTTTTCTGCTCAGTGGCTGAAACTGCCTCGTCCTCCGGATCGGAGTCCACCCAAAAGTTCGTTAAGACGGAGGAGGAGAGACTGGCCCTATTAGCACAAATCGACCGTCAGATGAAGGAGGAACGCCGCAAGAGGGAGGAGTAAAGGAGCACGACCCAGGCATTTGTTCCCCCTGCAGCTACTTCCCCTTAACCTTCACATCCACCAAGGTGGAGGAGGAAGCTTTTTCCTCTCCCTCACCTTCCCCTGCATCCGTTTGGGAGGCTCCTCCGTCACATACTGAGGAGTTTGGGCCTGGGGTGGATGCTCAGCGGAGAGGAGACACTCCGGATGCCGCTGGGAATGTCAAGAGCCAGGAGAACAGGCAAGTTCTTTCTCAGTTAATTTCAATTTTTGATGAACAATTTTGCCTGTCCCCTGGCCAGGAGACTCGGGGTTTGCTGTCCCCTGAGTACTCTTTTCCAGCGGCATGTCCTGACTTTTCACCTGACCACTCCGAATCCCCTCTGTGTGCTCCTATGAGTTTGCCAATCCCAGAACCAAGTCGCCAGAGGGGGGAGGAACCTGAGGCCCTGGAGGATCCAGTTCCAGGGTCGGCGGGGAGGCAACAACCATCACGCCTGCAGCGAGGGCCACCACAGCAGAGTCCTCTAGCAGACCAGACCTCCAGCCAACTGGGTCCCAGATGTCATTGTCGGGATTGACAGAGTCCTGGACGGCAGTGGAGCTCGAGTCCAGGCAAGTGCTCTCATTTGTTTCTCTCCCTTGTAAATTGGAGCAATCTTGTCTGGCTCTTGGTGAGGAGAGTCAGGTGCAGCCCTCAGATGCATCCGATCTCGCCTTGCCGGGCTCTGCCGCTGCTGACAATCCTAACCCCTCTTTCCTGTCATACCCGAGTTCCTTCCTAGGATTGCCGGAGAGGATCCATCGCAACCTGGGGTGCCTGCAGACAACAACAATGTGGGTCCAGCCACCCCGGGGAGGGCCAGCGTGGATACAGCACCTCATGGACCTCCAGAGCCTGTGCACTCCAGATCGCCAGAGTCCTGGACGGCGGTGGAGCCCGAGTTCAGGCAAGTGTGCACCATAATGTCTCCTGTGCCTATGTCGAGGTAACACTGCCCGACTCATAGTGAGGAGGGCCCGGGGCAGCTCGCTGCAGCCCCCAGGCTCACCTTACCGGGTTCTGCCGCTGTCGGCGACCCTGACGCGGTCTCTTTCTCTCTCCCTCCGGCTTCGGATCTCCTTGCCAGGGTCGCCAGAGAGCAGCCTATGTTGCCGGACATCACCATTGAGGTTGCAGTGCTCCAGCCAGAGTCCACCGTGGGTGTTGCAGAGCTCCAATCAGGAGTCACCGTGGGTGCTACAGAGCTCCAGCCGGGAGCAACCGTGGCCGTTGCAGAGCTCCAGCCGGGAGCCACCGCAAGTGCTGCAGAGCCCCAGCCGGGAGCCGCCGCGGGTGCTGCAGAGCTCCAGCCGGGAGGCACTGCGGGTGCAGTGTTGGCCTGGTCTGGGTCCACCGAGGGTGCAGCATTGGCCCTGTCCGGGTCCATCGAGGGTGCAGCGTTGGCTCAGTTGGGGTCCTTCGTGGGTGCAAAGCAGGCCCAGTCGGGGCTCACCACAGGAGCAATGAGGTCCCGGGAAGAGGCCACTGCCGGTGCAACGTTGTCCCAGACCAGGACCATCGCGGGTGCAGCTATGTCCCAGACCAGGACCATAGCTGCACCCGCGGGATAATAAGGACAATAAGGACCGGGGGTGGGTGTCCTTATTGTGTTTTTTCTTCTGGTGTCACTAGGGTGTCTGGTACCCACCCCTTGGGGGGGCTCTGTCATGAATTTGGGTTTGGTGTCCTGAACCCAGTTCTGACACTAGGGCTATTTTGTCTCTTTCCATTGTTTATTTTCCATCAGGCGCTTCAGGGAGCCCTTTGGGTCCTCTGCTCCCTGACAGCTCGGCCACGTCCCCTCCTCCTGTCAGTGCACCAGCTGTTCCTCATTACACAGACACACCTCCATTCATTGTCATTCACATGCTCAGACACTCACTCACGCACACCTGCCTTCTATTTTGTCCAGCCCACGCACTTTCACACCGACGGTCTTTTCCTCATTAGTTTGGTTATTACTTAAGCTCTGTTTGAGTAGGAAGAGATTGCCGGATCATTGCAAATCAAGACAGTCGCCTTTCCCCTCTGTGTTGTTGCCACCACCCACGTCTAGAAGCCCTACCAAGTTTTATTCTGTGCCGCTTCGCACTGGGTGGCGTGCTTCGTTATTTTTCCATTCCCTGCTTTGTACTTTCAGCCTGACTATGTAGTCTTCTCTAACATTACCTGACGACTGCTTGTTTCCCGATGTTAGCGGCTGTTCCTGTCTACCTGCACTTCGGAAAGCATGGACCGCCTCGGACCGCTCCAGCCCATAAATCTTTCTCCTCGTGCCACGCAACAGCACTCGACATTCTCCCCTTCAGGCTGTTGAGTATCCTAGAGGCGTCCCTGCTTTTCTGGAGCCCTCCATGACTGTTTAGCTCATCACCCTGTTTATTCATCATAACTGTTTGATGGACTGAACTCTTTATTTTTGTTGTTTAATAAATAGCACTCAACTATCTCTGCTCATGGGTTTTCATTTCTCCCTCTGTGCGCTGCGTAATGGCGCACGAGGGATCATAGCAATATGGTTTGGACTGTTAGTGCGTGAGTTGGGTTATAATTTTGGGAGGGTCTAATTAGTGTGCTTGACGTTTTCTACGGAGGGGGGGTGTTAAGTAGTAAGATGGCAGCCAGGACAGCCGGGGTTTGGTAGGAGGTGGCAGACCGCCTTTTCGGTGGTGCATCACCAGGGTTATAAGAGGCAAGGGCCATCGACCCTTTGGCCAGTATGGAGTGCAATTGGTTCATTGTAAGTTGCCATTATATTATTAATAGACCTACGTCTGCTGCACCTCCTGTTTCCTTATCTATATAAGTGATTATGGACATAACATCATGTATGAGAAGAGGTGTCACGTATGCATACAAAACATCATTAGCCAGGGCAACAGATTAGCAGAGATTAACAGCAGAGCCTCCATTCAGGTGTTGGAGGTAGAGCAGCCCAGGAGGTGGTGATTCTGCTGTCAGGACACTGCTCTGTCAAAAACCAGAGGCCTTCTGTGAGAGACCTTTCTTCTACACAAAGTTCAGTGGAGTCAGAAAGTGGACAAAGATAACTTATGCTAATCTTGGCTATTTAGCATCATAGAAGACATAACTATGAAATGATAATAAAAATGAAGCATTCTGCCTTCTCTGAGTTACTAAGAGGATGGAGACTGGAGTTACAGTGGTAGTCTGTCCTTAAAAATTAGGTTTCAAAATAATAAAGCTGTGAGTAGGTTGGCAAGTAAATTAATAGTGTCGTTAGCTTGATAGCTAGCCACAGTCAGCTGGTAAGATGCTAACGTCAGAAATCAGCACTTAAAATGACTTTAGATATAATCTATAGATTATTCATCAAAACTATCACACTTTAGATTTGTAACAGCCTAATATTACGTTTAATGTGTTGATAAAAACCACTGTCATAAAACGTATTGTTGTAGCAGACACAAAATGCATATTGTAGCGCTGTAGAAACTTGAATGAGTCAGACAGCGTCTCAGTCAGGAAGCAGAGGGTAAACAGTGGACGGGGGGTTTAAGGGTGAATGTATTGCAATGTTGGATGTCATGCAGTGTGATGTGGAATGTCACGCAGATGTGAGATGAGCGGTGGAGATATAAAGGAGAACCGTGCCTGAATGCTTTCATGCTTTTCTGTGTATGACTGATGAGAGAGTGTTAATAAACTTCGTCTGTTCGTAAACTGGCCTCATCATTTCCCACACTCTCCACACTGGTGACCCTAGACGTATTATGGAACACGAGGCAAGAACCCCGGAGTCGGCCCGGACGGGAACCCCCAGCAATGCATGTGCTGTTTCAGTCAAGCTACCAGACTTTTGGCAGCACAACCCGCACTCTTGGTTCCACCACACCGAGGCCCAGTTCACCCTCCGGGGAATAACGGCAGACGACACCAAGTTTTACTACGTGGTTGCAGCGCTGGACGCTCGCACAGCTCAGCAGGTAGTGAGCCTGCTTGACCATCCCCCAGCCCACGACAGATACGAGGCTCTCAAAGCTGCGCTGACCTGGCGCTACACGCTCTCGGACTGTGAGAGAGCAGAGAGGCTCCTGAGGCGTTCCGAGTTAGGAGATGGTTCGGCCGTCGATCTGATGGAGAAGATGCTGGCGTTAATGGGCACGGACGACGGGCATTTCCTGTTTGCCCACCTTTTCCTCCGGAACCTTCCAACAGAGGCGAGAGCGGTTCTGGCCAATTCGCCGTTGCTGGCCGCACATAGCTACCGCATGCTAGCCCAGGAGGCAGACCGGATCATCCTCACCACCAGAGCGCTCTCAGTGAACGCGGCAGCGTCGGAGCCCAGCGAGATGACCAGAGGAGGCGAGGAGCCACCGACGGTAACGGCAGCAGGGGCCAAGGAGTGCCAGAGAGACACGCTCTGCTTCTACCACCACCGTTTTGGAGAGAACGCACGCAGATGTGCGCCACCGTGCCAATCCAAGCACTCGGGAAACGCCAAGGCCGGCGGTCAGTAGCAGCTGCGACTGCCGGCGAAGAGAACAAGCTGCTCTACGTGACGGACTCGCGCTCAGGGAGGCGGTTCCTCATAGACACCGGAGCCCAGAAGAGCATCATCCTGCCGACCGGCTGGCAGGACCTAGCGGCCCCGGGCTGGTCACAGTAAACGCCTCGGACATTAAGACCTTTGGTGAGAGAACGCTGGCTTTATCTCTACACGGCCGTACATACGAGTGGACTTTTGTCATAGCAGCACTGAGTTTCCCAATCCTGGGAGCTGATTTTCTGTGTGCGCATGGTTTACTAGTTGATGTTGCTAACAGGTGTCTTTTGACTCTCTCCCCTGTACAGCTCGAGGGGCTGGGCCAGTAACACAAGCCAACGTCACAGCTCCAGGCGGTAAGTTCCACACACTGCTCACTCAGTTCCCAGCACTCACGGTCCCAACGTTTTCAGCGTCCATCGCTAAACACGGGGTGGAGCACTTTATCACCACCACCGGGCCGCCCGTTTTCGCACGACCTCGGCGCTTGGACGCAGCTAAACTGGCCATGGTGCACGAGGAGTTTGCCAACCTGGAAAGGTTGGGCATCATCAGGCAATCGAACAGCCCATGGGCATCCCCGCTACACATGGTCCCTAAGGCTGAGGGGTCGTGGCGACCGTGCGGCGATTTCCGCAGGTTGAATAATGCCACAGCACACGACCACTACCCAATTCCCCACATTCAGGACTTTTCCATTCACCTCGCCGGAGCACGCATTTTTTCTAAAATAGACCTGGTCTGCGGTTACCACCAGGTCCCAGTGCGCACGGAGGACATACCCAAAACAGCGGTAATAACTCCGTTCGGCTTGTTCGAGTTTCTGCGCATGCCATTCGGATTAAAAGGAGTGGCACAGACGTTCCAGCGCATGATGGACGCGGTGCTGCGCGATCTCCCATTTGTGTTCGTCTACCTGGATGATATCCTGGTAGTCAGTGCGTCCAAAGACGAACACATAACCCACCTCAGGACGGTTTTCCAGAGGTTGGAGGAGCACGGGTTAATAATCAACCCGGCGAAGTGCCAGTTCGGCGTGACGGGGATTGATTTTTTGGGGCACCGCGTCCCACCGGAGGGAGCGATACCCTTGCCCGACAAAGTGCGTGCTGTGGCGAACTTTTCCCGGCCTCAGACGGTCAGGGCGCTGCAGGAATTTTTGGGGATGGTTAACTTTTATAACCGTTTCCTCCCCCGCGCAGCTCAACTCATGCAGCCATTGTACGCTGCGCTCAAGAGATGGAAACCCGCGGATGGAGTCGAATGGACTCCGGAGCGAGAGCAGGCGTTCTCTGAGGTGAAAGCAGCCCTGGCCAACGCCACACTGTTGGCGCACCCAGACCCAGCGGCCCGGATAGTGCTCACTACCGATGCCTCGGACGTGGCCATAGGGGCCGTCGTGTCGCCAGTTCTTGGCAGCCACTCGCTTTTTTCAGCAGGGCTTTGTGCAACAGTGAGCGTAAATACAGCGCGTTCGACAAGGAGTTGCTGGCTCTCCAAGTGGCCATACGCCACTTCTAGTTCTGGCTGGAAGGGCACAGTTTCACCGCATTCATGGACCACAAGCCGCTGATGTTCACGATGGCCAAGGTTTCGGAACCATGGTCGGGCCGGCAGCAGAGACAGCTGGCCGCGATCTCGGAGTTTACGACCAATATTCAGCATGTGTCGGGTAAACTGAATGTGGTGGTGGACTGCATATCGCGCGCGGATGTGGCCCCAGTCTGTGTAGGGATAGATTATACAGTCATGGCCGTAGAGCAGATTAGCGATACGGACGTGTGCGCTCTCCAGTCTGGACCAACAGGGTTAAGACTGGAGAGCAGAGTACTGCAAGATGGCAGCCCCCCCCCCCCAGTCTGCGACGTCTCCACGGGACGCCCGCGCCCGGTGGTCCTGGTCGCGTGGCGCTGCCGCATGTTTGAGTCAGTTCACGCTTTGGCGCACCCAGGAGTGCGCGCATCAGTCAAAATGGTGGGAGTGAAATTCGTGTGGCCAGGCCTGCGCAAACAAGTGAAAGAGTGGGCGGTTTCCGCCCATGGGACCCGGTTTGGGCTCAGCCCAAAGGAGTTGAATGGGTCCGCCCTCCAGTGGGCTCACCACCTGCAGGAGGGATCCTGGGGGTCCGGTGCTATGTGGATTAGGTGGCGGTCAAAGGCGGAGACCTTGGCGAACTGATCCCAAGCTTTCTAAACTGGCTTTTGGTACGTGGAATGTCACCTCTATGGTGGGGAAGGAGCCTGAGCTGGTGTACGAGGTTGAGAGATACCGGCTAGATGTAGTCGGCCTCACCTCAACACACAGCTCCGGTTCCGGAACCAGTCTCCTGGAGAGGGGCTGGAGCTTGGCCTTTTCTGGAGTTGCGCCGGGCGAGAGGCGACGAGCAGGGGTGGGTATTCTTGTATCCCCCCCACCTTGCTGCCTCTATATTGGAGTTTTCCCTGGTGGATGAAAGGGTTGCTTCCCTGCCCCTTCGGGTTGGGAAACGGGTCCTGACCATCATTTGTGCCTATGCACCAAATGATGTTTCAGAGTACCCACCCTTTTTGGAGTCTGTGACTGGGGTGCTGGAGGGTGCTCCTCTTGGAGACTCCATTGTCCTACTGGGGGACTTCAATGCGCACGTGGGCAATGACAATGAAACCTGGAGGGGAGTGATTGGGAGGAATGGCCTGCCCGATCTGAACCCGAGTGGTGTTCAGTTATTGGACTTCTGTGCTAACCACAGTTTGTCCATAGCGAACACCATGTTCAAGCATAAGGGTGTCCATATGTGCACCTGGCACCAGGACACCCTAGGTCACAGGTCAATGATTGATTTTGTTATTGTGTCATCAGACCTGCGACCGTATGTCTTGGACACTCGGGTAAAGAGAGGTGCAGAGCTGTCAACTGATCACCACCTGGCGGTGAGTTGGATCCGATAGCAGGGGAGGAAGCCATTCAGACCTGGTAGACCCAAACATATAGTGAGGGTGTGCTGGGAACGTCTGGCTGAGGCCCCTGTCCTGGAGGTCTTCAACTCTCACCTCCGGAAGAACTTCAACCACATTCCGAGGGAGTCTGGAGACATGGAGTCTGAATGGGCCATGTTCTCCACCTCTGTTGTTGAAGCGGTGGCCCAGAGCTGCGGCCACAAGGAGGTCGGTGCATATCGTGGTGGCAACCCCCAAACCAAGTGGTGGACACCAGTGGTGAGGGGGGCCATTAAGCTGAAGAAGGAGTCCTATCAAGCTTGGTTGGCTTGTGGGACTCCCGAAGCAGCTGAGGTGTACCGGCAGGTCAAGCGGAGTGCAGCTCGGGTGGTTGCTGAAGCAAAAACCCGGGTATGGGAGGAGTTCGGTGAGGCCATGGAACAAGACTTTCGGTCGGCCTCGAAGAGATTCTGGCAAACTGTCCAGCGGCTCAGGAGGGGAAAGCAGCTCTGTGTCCACACTGTGTGTGGTGCGGATGGGGCGCTATTGACTTTGACTGGAGATATCGTCGACCGGTGGAAGGAATACTTCGAGGATCTCCTGAATCCCACTGATAATGCTCCGCACTGTGTGTTTATATACTCATATATTTATTCCATCCAGCTACAATGCTCCGCACTGTGTGTCTATATATATATATATATTTATATTTGCATATGTATACTTGCTGCTCTTGTTTTTTTTTTTCTCTTGCCTTCTGATTGTTGCTCTGAGTGTTGCTATCCCTGTGCTGTTGCAATCCTGGAATTTCCCCATTGTGGGACTAATAAAGGCTTATCTTATCTTATCTTATCTTATATGCCTTCCACTGAGGAAGCAGGGTTTGTGAACGAGGGGGATGACTCGCCTATCACAGGGGCTGAGGTCGCCAAGGTGGTTAAAAATCTCCTTGGTGGCCGGGCCCCAGGGGTGGACGAGATTCACCCTGAGTACCTCAAGGCCCTGGATGTTGTAGGGCTGTCATGGTTGACACGCCTCTGCAACATTGCGTGGAGGTCGGGGGCAGTGCCTTTGGCATGGCAAACTGGGGTGGTGGTTCCTCTCTTTAAAAAAGGGGACCGGAGGGTGTGCTCCAACTTTAGAGGGATCACACTCCTCAGCCTCCCTGGGAAGGTCTATGCCAAGGTACTGGAGAGGAGAGTCCGGCTGTTGGTCGAACCTCGGATTCAGGAGGAGCAATGTGGTTTTCGTCCTGGCCGTGGCACATCGGACCAGCTTTTTACCCTCTCCAGAATTCTTGAGGGTTCGTGGGAGTTTGCCCAACCAGTTTACATGTGTTTTGTGGACTTGGAGAAAGCATTTGACCGCGTCCCTCGTGGTTTTTTGTGGGGGGTGCATCGGGAGTATGGGGTATCGGGCTTGTTGTTATGAGCTATTCGGTCTCTGTACAACCGTTGTGAGAGTTTGGTTCGTATTGGCAACACTCGGTCAGACTCATTCCCAGTAAGAGTTGGACTCCGCCAGGGCTGCCCTTTGTCACCAATCCTATTCATAATTTTTATGGACAGGATTTCAGGACCAGGGAATGGACGGTGTCATGCTTGGTGACCACAGGATCTCATCTCTGTTGTTTGCAGATGATGTTGTCCTGTTGGCTTCATCCAGCAATGACCTACAGCTCTTGCTGGGATGGTTTGCCACTGAGTGTGAAGCGGCTGGGATGAGAATCAGCACCTCCAAGTCCGAGTCCATGGTCCTCAGCTGGAAAAAGGTGGATTGTCCTCTCTGGGTTGGGGACAGGCTCCTGCCCCAAGTGGAGGAGTTTAAGTATCTTGGGGTCTTATTCTCGGGTGAGGGGAAATGGAGCGAGAGATTGACAGACGGATCGGCGCAGCGTCTGCAGTGATGCGGACGTTGTACCGGTCTGTTGTGGTGAAGAGGGAGCTGTTAAGGCAAAGCTGTCGATTTACCAGTCAATCTACGTTCCTACTCTCACCTATGGTCACGAGCTTTGGGTAATGACCGAAAGAACAAGATTGCGGATACAAGCGGCTGAAATGAGCTTTCTCCGTAGGATTGCTGGACTCACCCTCAGAGATAGGGTGAGGAGCTCAGTCACCCGGGAGAGGCTCAGAGTAGAACCGCTGCTCCTCCACACTGAAAGGAGTCAGTTGAGGTGGTATGAGCATCTGATTAGGATGCCTCCTGGACGCCTCCCACTTGAGGTGTTTCGGGCATGTCCCACTGGGAGGAGACCCCGGGGCAGACCCAGGACTCGGTGGAGAGACTATGTCTCCCAGCTGGTCTGGGAACGCCTTGGTATCCTCTCTGAAAAGCTGGAGCAGGTGGCGGGGGAGAGGGAAGTCTGAGCTTCTCTGCTTGAACTGCTGCCTCCGCGACCCGGACCTCCGGAAACGCGGTAGAAGATGGATGGATGGATGGACATACAAGAGTAGTCCCCGAAAAAACTACTTCAATAAGAAAATATTAGTAACACCTTCACTCTTGCGTCACTTTTTTCATCTGCATCAAACTGTTCTAATAAGTTTGCAACTCTTTTTTTTAAAAGTGTTTTCTGTTTCTAAAACTAAAACATAAACTACCTACATGTGCCCTCTATTATAGTAAAATCATATGTAGAAACATTAAGTATTCACTGAGCCAGAATATACAAGCAATTAGAAAATAATTTCACATATGATGAGAAAAACTTTGCTCCCAATTTATTTAAAATCACTGAAATCAAGATACTAAGAGTACAGTCACATGTACTTGAGTAAAAGCATCAGGATTTTTTCTAATTGTTTTTCTTTTTGGCTCAGTGAATACTTATTACTGTTATTTAGTGAATTAAATTTAGTATATCAAGTAATTTTGAGGGATCACTTGTTTACTACATTTTCTTTAAATAACTTCTTGAGTTGGATCTGCTGAATACTGATAGTTAGTATGGTTAGACATGATCCCAAAATAAGTTTACATTAATATTAAGAAAAATTTAATCACACATTTTAAGGGTTGGTCCGGCCGTTGGTCGAACCTCAGATTCAGGAGGAGCAATGTGGTTTTTGTCCTGGCCATGGCACATCAGACCAACTCTTTACCCTCTCGAGAATCCTTGAGGGTTTGTAGGTGTTTGCACAACCAGTTTACATGTGTTTTGTGGACTTGGAGAAGGCACTCAACCGTGTCCCCTGTGGTTCTTTGTGGGGGGGGTGCTTCGGGAGTATGGGGTATCAGGCTGGTTGATGTGAGCTATTTGGTCTCTATACGACCGTTGTGAGAGTTTGGTTCGTATTGGCAACACTCGGCCGGACTCATTTCCAGTGAAAGTTGGACTCCACCAGGGCTGCCCTTTGTCACCAATCCTGTTCATAATTTTTATGGACAGGATTTCTCAGCGCAGCCAGGGAACGGAGGGTGTCATGCTTGGTGACCACAGGATCTCACCTCTGTTGTTTGCAGACAATGTTGTCCTGCTGGCTTCATCGAGCAATGACCTACAGGTCTTACTGGGACAGTTTGCTAGTGAGTGTGAATCGGCTGGGATGAAAATCAGTACTTCCAAGTCTGAGTCCATGGTCCTCAGCCGGAAAAAGGTGGATTGTCCTCTTTGGGTTGGGGACAAGCTCCTGCCCCCAAGTGGAAGAGTTTAAGTATCTCAGGGTCTTATTCACAAGTGAGGGGAGAATGGAGCGAGAGACTGACAGATGGATCGGCGCAGCATCTGCAGTGATACGAACGTTGTACTGGTCTGTTGTGGTGAAGAGGGAGCTAAGCTCTAAGGCAAAGCTGTCGATTTACTGGTCAATCTACGTTCCTACCCTCACCTATGGTCATGAGCTTTGGGTAATGACCGAAAGAATGAGATCGTGGGTACAAGCGGCTGAAATCAGCTTTTTCGTAAGATTCCTGGACTCACCCTCAGAGATAGGGTGAGGAGCTCAGTCATCCGGGAGAGGCTCAGAGTAGAACCGCTGCTCCTCCACATCAAAAGGAGCCAGTTGAGGTGGTGTGGGCATCTGATCAGGATGCCTCCTGGAGACCTCCCACTTGAAGTGTTTCAGGCACGTCCCACTGGGAGGAGACCCCGGGGCAGACCCAGGGCTTGCTGGAGAGACTATGTCTCCCAGTTGGTCTGGGAACGCCTTGGTGTCCTCTCTGAAGAGCTGGAGCAGGTGGCCGAGGAGAGGGATGTCTGGGCTTCTCTGCTTGAACTGCTGCTGCCGTGATCCGGACCTCCGGAAAAGTGGTAGAAGATGGATGGATGGATGGATGGATGGATTTTAAGGGTTTTAGTGACACTATATGGCCTACAGCACACATCAAACCATCTCAGAATTAAATGAAATAAATATGGTTGCATTTTCCAAAAGTTCCTTATTTTTAAACTCAAGTTGAACAAGAATTTACATGATTTTATATCATTCATTTTAAATGTTGGGTACTTTTTCATCAGCCACCCCTAAAACAGCTATAAACTGGGGCTGTAATTATTCCTCCGGTTCAGTCTTTCATGTTTAGAGGTGAAGGTCCATTCATTCCAGTGTGATGCTGATGTTCTCCTCTGCCTGGTAGGAGGTCTGTCATGTTGGAAAAGAGCAGCAAAGACACTGAGAACTGGAACAGATCTGTTCAGGTGTGCTTGAGTTGATAAAGTGAAGGTGGAAACTGACACATGTGGTCGGGAAAAAGAGCAGTAGGATCCTGATGGTCATCTCCTCCCTCCCAGAGGAGACAGAGGTGAAGTTAAGAGTTTTTATCGTGAAATAATTCAGTCTCATGATGGCATCAAACAGGAACCTGTCTGGAGTCTACAGTCTTCTACACCTCGTACCTACATGCTCTTGGGGCCCCTTAATACAGCATGGAGTGACATAATTCACGGGCCCAGGGAACACGCACACAGGCTCAGGTGAGATTCAAAAGCTTTATTCAACAACAAGGTGTGTGTGGATGCGTGTGTGCAGAATGTGAATGGACTGCAGGTGAACAGGGAGCGCCGGGGGCAGAATGGTACGCTGTGCAGCCAGGCAACGCTATGGACAGAACAGAGACAGGGATATGAACAAACCTTCACCATGCAGGGTTAACATACAGGGTGTTGCTTACTTGCAGGTGTAGCGGTGGCTGGCGTTGGCAAGTGTAGCTCCTGCCTGGAGGACAGCGCCCTGCTGCGCGCTCGGCGATGAGAGGGAGAAGAGGACGAGGATGTGGCGAGGATGGATGGAATCCGCCGCCGAGAGGATCCACCTGTGCACAGGGGAGAGACTGAAGGACAGGTGAGCAAACAACACAGCTTACAGGCTGGGAGGAGAAAGGCGCAGGTCGGGAAGAGACGATCCTGCATAGGGATTGAGAGCGTTGGTGATCAGATGGCTCCAGACCGACGCTCTGGGTTAAATAGCCGGTGATTGACGAGGCGCAGGTGTGCGCGCAGCTGGGGCAGATGACTGGTGAAGACAAGTTGTGACAGTACTCCCCCCCGAGCAGTGCCTCCCGGCGCTGGTTTATCCAGGTGCGCCCGGTGGAACTCCGTGATGAGGCACTTGTCCAGTACAAAGGAAGGGTGCACCCAGGATCTCCACTCCGGGCCATACCCCTCCCAATCCACCAGATACTGTAGCCCACGACCTCAGCGTCAGGAGTCCAGGATGGAGGTGACCCCCCATGCTGGGTGGCCGTCGATCATCACGGGAGGGGGAGGCGCCCTAGGAGGAGGACAGAGTGGGTCAGAGATCATGGGTTTGACCTGGGACACGTGAAATGTGGGACAGACACGGAGGGAGGGGGGGAGGGCCAAACGCACAGCCATCGGGTTAATCACCTTGGAGATGGTAAAGGGGCCGATGAAGTGTGGCGCCAGCTTCTTCTTCTCAGCCTTGAGGTTGATGTCCCGGGCTGATAGCCAGACCCGCTGGCCCACCTGGTAACCGGGAGCAGCTCTCCTGTGGCGATTGGCTGTAGTGTTGTTGCGCGCCGCCTTGCGTAAAAGCGCTTCGCGCGTCCTGGTCCATAGGTTCCAGCAGCGCCTCAGATGTGCCTGGATGGATGGAACTGCCACCTCACCCTCCTGCTCGGGAAACAACGGGGGGTCGTATCCTAATGATGCCCGGAAGGGAAACATCCCAATAGCCGATGACAGCTTAGAATTATGGGCGTATTCCACCCAGACCAGGTGTGAACTCCAGGAAGAGGGATTAGAGGAGGTGACGCAGCGCAGGGCAGCTTCCAGCTCCTGATTGGCACGCTCACACTGCCCATTGGATTGGGGATGGTGACCGGAGGAGAGACTCACTGTGGCCCCCAGGGCGTTGCAAAAACACCTCCACACTTTGGACACGAACTAGGGCCCCCAATCAGACACGACGTCGGTCGGAATCCCGTGCAGCCTGACCGCATGTTGGACTAGGAGATCGTCTGTCTCCCGTGCTGTGGGGAGACTGTGGAGGGGCACAAAGTGGGCGGCCTTGGAGAATCGGTCCACAATAGTCAGGATGGTGCCGTATGAATTATAAACGGGGAGGCCAGTGACAAAGTCCAGGGCTACATGGGACCAGGGTCTGCCAGGGCCCGGCAGGGGGTGGAGCAGCACTGCTGGAGGTGAGTTCGGGGTCTTATTCGTAGCGCACTGGGGGCAGGCACGGATGTAATTGGCAGCGTCCTTCCGCAGTCTGGGCCACCAGAAAGAGCGCTGAAGGAGGTCCACCAGCCAAGAGATGCCAGGGTGACAGGCGAGCTTGGATGTATGAGCCCAGTGGATGGCACAAAGAGCTTCCCTGCCGGACCGCCGCCAGGATCAGGTTTGGTCTCCTGCGCCTTCCGGACCTTGTTCTTGATGGACCAGGAAACCGCCCCCATGACACACGAGGCGGGCAGGATGGTGTGGTCCTGCTCCTCCGGGGTCTCAGGAGCGAACTGTCTGGACAGCGCGTCAGGTTTACCATTCTTGGAGCCTGGACGGTAGGTGATCGTGAACTTGAAGCGGGCGAAGAACAGAGACCAGCGCACCTGGCGGGCATTCAGACGTTTAGCTGACCTCAGATACTCCAGGTTCTTGTGATCCGTCCAGACCACAAAAGGCTGCGCTGCCCCCTCCAGCCAGTGACGTCACTCCTGCAGCGCGAGCTTCACTGCCAGGAGCTCCCTGTCACCGACATCATAATTACGCTCAGCAGCTGACAGATGCCGGGAGAAGAAGGCGCAGGGGCGCAACACCCCATCCACCGGAGAACGCTGAGACAAAATTGCCCCCACCCCCGTGTCGGATGCATCCACCTCGACCAAGCACTGCAGCGAGGGGTCAACTTGGATCAGGACCCGGGAGGAAGAGAACTCCGTCTTCAAGGTCTCGAAGGCTGATGCTGCCTCCTAGGTCCACTGGAACAGCACCTTGGGGGAGGTGAGGCGGGTCAAGGGGGTGACGATGGAGCTGTACTTAGGCACAAAGTGGCGGTAGAAATTAGCAAAACCAATGAACTGTTGCACCTGTTTCCTGGAGGAGGGGGTGGGCCACTCGACCACCGCTTTGACCTTGGCAGGATCGGGGAGAATTTGATCATGGGAGATGATGAAACCCAGGAAAGAGGACTTTTTGGCAAAAAATTCACACTTTTCTGCCTTAACGTACAGTCTATTTTCCAGAAGCCGCTGCAGAACCCGCCTCACGTGGTCCTGATGCTCCTCCCGAGACCTGGAGAAGATCAGGATGTCATCCAAGTATACGAATACAAAGACCCCCAGGAAGTCTCGCAGGACGTCATTGATGAGCCGTTGGAAGACGGCCGGAGCGTTGGTGAGCCCAAACGGCATGACCAGGTATTCGAAATGGCCGCTGGGCTTCCGAAACGCCATCTTCCACTCATCACCCTCCCGGATCCGAACGAGGTGGTACACGCTGCGGAGGTCCAGCTTGGTGAACCAGGTGGCCCCCTGGAGGGAGTCGAAGGCAGAGTCCATGAGGGGAAGGGTGTATCTGTCCTTCACCGTGATGTCGTTGAGGGCCCGGAAGTCGATGCACGGCCGCAGGGATCCATCCTTCTTGGAGACGAAAAAAACCCAGCTCTGAGTGGGGACGAAGAGGGGCGGATGATGCCAGCGCTGAGCGACTCTGATGTATGTGCCCATGGCCTCCCGTTCCGGGGCAGACAGGCTGTAGAGGCGACCAGATGGTAACGGCACCCGTGGGCGGAGGTTTATGGCGCAGTCATACGGGCGATGGGGGGGAAGAGACATCGCTTTGGACTTACTAAAGACGAGCCCCAGATCGCGGAACTCCGGAGGCACCAGGGTGAGGTCCGGCGGGGACGAGTCAGGAGCAGGTGGAGGAGAAGACGGGGCACAGGCCGCAGACTGGAGACAGGTGCCCATGCAAAACGAGCTCCACGAGAGGACGCTGCCGGACTGCCAATCAAGCACGGCGTTGTGGAGGCGCAGCCACGGATAGCCCAAGATGACGGGGGAAGCCGAGGTGGGCAAGACGAATAGGCTAAGGTCCTCTCTATGGTTGCCAGAGATGATGACAGGCAGTGGCTTGGTGCGATGGGTAACCCTTTCCAAAGGTGACGAGATTGAGGGGGCTGGCAATGCTTGACAGAGGATGCCCAAGCGGGTTGCCAGGCTCTTGGAAATAAAGTTCTGTTCTGCCCCCGAGTCCACCAGTGCATGAGTGAGATGCCCGATGGAGTTGTGACAGAACCTAATGGGCAGTTGGCATTTTGAGAGGGGATTTGGCTTGGTTGCGTCCGCGAGGCCCCCTACAGTGACTCGCGGACTCCCCCGGTTTGGCTTGATCGGGCAACGCTCCATGGAGTGCTGGTCGTCCCCGCAATACATGCAGAGACCCAGCTCCCTGCGGCACTGTTTCTCCGCTAGAGGGAGCTTGGTTCGCCCGATCAGCATCGCCTCAGATTCGTTGGAGGACTCCGGAGCGGGTAACGCCAGGGGACAAGACTGAGAGGCGCAGGCGGAAGCTCGGCACGAGCGGCTATAGGATTTCCACTCGGTGGCCCGCTCTCTCAGCCGATTGTCCAGACTAATTGTGAGGGAAATTAATTCAAATATCCGCTCCGGCTGATCCCGGCAGGCCAACTCATCCCGCAGATTAAAATTTAGGCTGCGGAGGAAAATGCTGCAGAGGGCGGCCTCACCCCAGCCAACTTCCTCCGCTGCCACCCGGAAGTCGACAGCGTAATCTGCCGCCGATCGGCTACCCTGGCGAAGATTCAGCAGCCGATCGGTTAGCACGCTATCGCGATCCAAGTGGTCAAAGACCTCCAGGAAATCATGCACGAATTGGGTATAAGAGAGGTTCGTGTAGCTGGGCCTCGCCATAACGGCATAAGCCCAGGCTAACGCTTGCCCGTCCAGGAGATTGGCTATGTACCCCACCCGGCTGTGATCTGAGGGAAAGTCCCCGGGGACGCACTGGAACACTGACTCACACTGCAGGAGGAACCCCCACGCTTCGCCGAGCTTTCCGCTGAAGCGCGAGGGTGTGGGAATGGGTGTGAGCCGGGTTGGCGTCCCCGAGCTAGCCTGGCTAGCTAGGGAAACGGCAGGAGTTGGCCCGCTAGGTCGGGCCGGAGGATACACCTGCTGGGGATCCAGGCGATCCAAACGGTGAGTGATGTTCGTTAACTGATTAAGGATAACTTGTTGTTGATGAGCAATCAAATCCACCCCAGCCTCGAGGGTGGAAAGTCGGCGTGCAAGCCCGCTGTCCGCTGGGCCGCCTTGCTGGAGCCGTACTGACATAATTCATGGGCCCAGGGAACACGCACACAGGCTCAGGGCAGATTCAAAAGCTTTATTCAACAACAAGGTGTGTGTGGATGCGTGTGTGCGGAATGTGAATGGACTGCAGGTGAACAGGGAGCGCCGGGGGCAGAATGGTACGCCGTGCAGCCAGGCAACCCTATGGACAGAACAGAGACAGGGATATGAACGAACCTTCACCATGCAGGGTTAACATACAGGGTGTTGCTTACTTGCAGGTGTAGCGGTGGCTACCGTTGGCAAGTGTAGCTGCTGCCTGGAGGACAGCGCCCTGCTGCGCGCTCGGCGATGAGAGGGAGAAGAGGACGAGGATGTGGCGAGGATGGATGGAATCCGCCGCCGAGAGGATCCACCTGTGCACAGGGGAGAGACTGAAGGACAGGTGAGCAAACAACACAGCTTACAGGCTGGGAGGAGGAAGGCGCAGGTCGGGAAGAGACGATCCTGCATAGGGATTGAGAGCGTTGGTGATCAGTCGGCTCCAGACCGACGCTCTGGGCCGAGCGGGTTAAATAGCCGGTGATTGACGAGGCGCAGGTGTGCGCGCAACTGGGGCAGATGACTGGTGAAGACGAGTTGTGACATGGAGATCTTTGAGAAGGACCAATTTTTGATCTTAGGGATCATTTAGGAGATCCGTGTGTGTTTTGGAATGAATCAAAAGTCTGAGGACACTCTACCTTTTATTGCATGCATAGCTTTTTGGTTTTTTTTGGTTTTTATCTTTAGTGTTACTCCATGTTTAATGTTGCAGCATTGCACCGAGACAAATTCCTAGTTTGTGTACTACATGAACAATGGCAATAAATCTCATTCTGATTCTGAGAGTGTGGAAATCGTTAAATGTCATTGATTGATAAAAAAAAATTGGCCAGATCTGCACCTCTGAGTAAAGGGGGTATTACACTCATATCTATGTTCCAGGGTCTGATCTAGAGGGTTTATGGATTTGCAGTAAAATGTATTGGAACAAACAACCTCTGTTGTCTTACTGGTGGAGGACTTGCTGAGTTCTAATAAAATCATATACCAGGGGTTACCAACTGGTGAACTCCGGTCCGGATCCGGACCCCGAGAGTCCTCTGTCCAGACCCCGAAGCCTTTTGATACAATTTGGGGAAAAGGAAGACCGTTTTATTTTGGTGGGAAAAAAGTGGAACTGAACTGCTGCATCAGCGACCGCCCAACAGATTATGGCAGAGGCCCTTGGGCGCGCTCCTCCTGTTGCAGACTGCCCTCTTCGCTGTCCCAAGAACGCCACTCTCTGCAGAGACTCTGTGGGTCCAACCACCCCAGAGAGTATGCAGCGGGTTGCAAAAGGCAGCCAGGTTCACTGCTGCACCCCCCCCCCCCCGACACACACACACACACACACACACACACACACACACACACA
The DNA here is from genome assembly GCA_020510985.1 of Pholidichthys leucotaenia. Classification (NCBI taxonomy): domain Eukaryota; kingdom Metazoa; phylum Chordata; class Actinopteri; order Cichliformes; family Pholidichthyidae; genus Pholidichthys; species Pholidichthys leucotaenia. The sequence goes on from CM035841.1 coordinate 155,382,657, forward strand.
CACACACACACACACACACAAAGCCAACACGGAAAAACTCTGTAAAAGCTCCATGTGTTACTGAACATAAAAAGTTCCACCTGCCCTCTCCCTGTAACCATGGAGTGACAGCTCCATCCACGCTGTAACAGAGTTTACTGTTGAGATTTTTTTTTAAAAATGTTGAGGAATTCTGTCCTGTGAAATTATATTTTGTGTCCGGTTTTTTGTCTTAGTTTGAAACTGCTTTTTCTGCAATGAAAATATTGTATAGAGGTGGACTTTTTGTGAAATTTAGTTTTAGATATTAATCTTTTTATAAAATGCAATACAATTTAATTTGCGTTCTCCTGTCAAACATTTTTAGGATTTTAGTTGTAGATTTTAGAATTTTAGACCTATTTATTTGGAGTCAACAAACACATTTAGTGTTCTCCTGTATTATAAAATTTTATATTATGTTTTGTTTGAAACTGAGCAAAGAATTCATTTTAATTTTTTTTTTGTTTAAAAATTAATATAGAGCTAAAAGCAGCTAAAATATGAGCTTAATAAAATAATGTGTGAAAGCAAGTTAAATGATCCTGGCCTATCTGGAGACAGCTGTGGTCTTCTGAAAGAATGTCCATGAAAGGATGACAGTTCTTAAAAGCACATTTTGAGATAAATTTGTCCATGTTCATTTTATTTAACCTTTATTTATACAGGGTTGTTCCACTGAGAGACAACCCCTCTTTTTCAAGGATGCTCTGTTCACACTCACACCAGGAAGCTGCCCAGTACAACCACAGACTGACCTGTGTGTTGTGTCCATAATGCTGGGAATGATGAGTGAGACTAGACTCAGTTAACAGGGTTTATTCAGAATCAGAATTCTGATTCTGATTCTGATTCTGAGTTAACAGGGTTTATTCAGGATAAACAACTATATACAATAGGCTTACGGCGCTCACCTGCATGCCAGGTGGTCCCATGACAAAAGAGGCAGGGCCTCCTCTGCCCACACCCTTTATACCCCAGGTGGCGTCACTACCGGAAACCGGCAGTCAGCCACCCCGGTCCACCCACGTCCAACCCGGCCGCCATCTTACTAGTACCAGCCAGTTTCTATACATAACAATCTTCCCCCCTTTAAAAAAAATGTCAGGCACACAAATAACCCACCCAAATTTGTCACCCGACTCACGCACTAATCAGGAAAACATATGTATATAAACAAATAAAATACCTATCCACTCATACAACTAAGGCTGGCGGGCCGGCTAGACTACCAGTGCCCCCTACACGGTTGAGTGGGTTATTCTGCCATTAAAAGAGAACAGTGAAAAGAAATAATAAAAGCCATGTCTCTAACTATAAAATAATCCCCCATATTAACACTAAACACATACAAAAACTACAATACATCTACTATCGCCCCCCCCCCCAACTCCCACCCCACATTGGGCACACAAAAGAAAACAAAGTTGGGACATTCAATTAAATAAATCAAATAGACAAAATAAACCAGGTAGGCCCAAATTTACCATTGTAATAAACACTCACAGAGCCGCCACCTGTCTGACTACAAAATTTAACACTTAAATACCAATAAAATACTCCCAAACACAGTGTAAAATAGGCACCACACCATACAGGCTACCAGAATTATCATGCAAACACACTGCTCAGGTTTGCAACTAAACATCACATCATGCCTATCACACTCACTGTCCTTTCACTTCTTTTTTTTTTTAAAATCAATTTACCAGGGCACCAAATAGTAAACAACACACAAAGGACTGAAGAAAACACCACAAACATGCAAAATCAAAACCCTCAGTCCTTGGCTGGATCCCTCTCAAGGCGTCTCCGTCTCTTCACCTCAGGGCTCCTGCTGCACCGTCTCCTCTCCACCACTGGCAGCCGCAGACCCCTCGGGTGTCTCCAGACCTGAATAGACCTACGCCCACCTGCCTCCATCCAGCCGGGCTCCACCGGCTCATCTTGGTCTCCTCTTGGCAGGCCGTCGCTGGGAGCGCTTTATGATCACCACGCTCCGCGGTCTAGCCCCGTTTTCTCCTGACGTTGGCGCCTCGTCCTCACGAGCCTCATCGGGGGTCCCACCGTGTCGTCCGGCACCCTCGTCCAGGGCCGCCTGCGTGACCGCATCAGGTCCAGCCCGAGACGGCTCTGTGTGGCGCAGTGTGTGCTCTCCCTTTGTCACTTTGTCCACGCAGTCTGAATCCCACACCTCAGCACCCTCCACGACACGAACAGGTCGGCCCCACAGTCCACATCCGGACCATTCCTCACCCGAAACGTTAACGATCGAGAACCCAAGAGTGTAAAATAGGTTACAACCCATAATGTTAACACCGGATGCTGAAACGTTGATGCGAACACTGGGTGCCACACTGTCTTTATATCGGGCTTCCATTTCCACATAGCCCAAAATAGCCAACCTGTTCTGTCCAACAGTCTCTCCATGGTTTCCAGATTCAGAACGGAAATCACTGCTCCAGCGTCCACCAACAGCGGGATCTCAATGCTATCTAGCATGACGGTACAGCCGATCCTCCCTGTCGTCTCTGGGGAGACGGTATGCACAACCGTTGGGAGTCTTCTGCGCACCACCTGGTTCACCCCTATGGCTCCTGCGTACAAAGTTTTCACACATCCTGGCAAAATGGTTCAAAACACTGCACTTGCCACAACGCTTTCCTTTCGCCGGACACACCCTGGACATAGTGGTGCTCAGTGGACCCACATCCATAACATTTTGGCTTACCAGGGGCAGACCTTATCCTGACCTCGGAGGCAAAATCATCCTCTCCACACTCGCCATCGCAAGGGTCCAGGATCACTTCCTTAGTGCAAGACTCATTCTTTTCCAGAGAAGCCCCTTCAGTAAGGCCTCTCGCGATGGTCTCTGCTGCCTCGAACTGTTGGGCAAGCTCGACAGCCTCAGCTAACGTCATCTCCCCTGGGTGTGTCAACAACCTGGACCAGGCCGCCAAGCAGCAGATGTGCTCTGCCAGCTGGTCCTGAATTATCTTGTCCTCCAGGGCCCCAAATCTGCATTCCCTCGCCAGCTCACGGAGGTCCGACACAAATCTTCTTACCGGCTCTCCCAACCGCTGGCGGTGCTGTTGAAACTGAATGCGCTTCACAGTGACGTTTTCCGGTGCACTAAAGTACCGCAACATTAGCTGCACCACCCTGTCGAAACTGTCAGCACCTCCAAGGTTCTCCAGAATCTTCTGCCCTTCCATTCCCAAATTATGGACCAACACAGCTCAAGTTCTGAGCTTCTCCATCTCGCCCAGGTTTAAGACAACGAGATAGTTGGTGAAAACAGCAAACCAACAAGGCCACGGCACAGGTGGCTCACCTGGAGCCTCGAGAAACGGCTGAAAGCTGGCAACGGAACGCTCCATTACCGTCTTTACCTCGTCGCCAAATGTTGTGTCCATAATGCTGGGAATGATGACTGAGACTAGACTCGGTTAACAGGGTTTATTCAGGATAAACAACTATATGCAAAAAGGTCTACGGCACTCGCCTGCATGTCAGGTGGCTCCACAACGAAAGAGGGAGAGCCTCCTCCGCTCACACCCTTTATACCCCGAGTGGCGTCACTACCGGAAACCGGTAGTCAGCCACCCCGGTCCACCCACGTCCACCCTGGCCGCCATCTTACTAGTACCAGCCAGTTTCTATACATAACACTGTGACCACTGAGCAGCTCCTGTTGGGGTTAAGGGCCTTGCTCAAGGGCACCACAGTGGGGTTAAGGAGGGTGGGGCAAACATTGTTATACCTTTAGGCCACCACTGCCTACCATGTGTCAGGTTTCTCTTCTATTTATTTTAATAGATGTTGGAAGTAACCTGAACCTGAACCTGAAGTAAATACTTTGCTTTAAAAGGGCCAACTTGTCACACAGTGGGAGGGAAAAATCATGAATAGAAAAAAAAATGTGTCAAGATGCATTGAGAATTGTTTTAGAAACAAGTTGGAGTTCTGAACCATAATCGTATCATGAGGTGCCTAAAGATTCCCACACCTAGTTTGGGCCTCAGCTGGGGAGGAGGACCGACTTATCGGACCTTTTGCAGTTTTATTTGGTGACCCCTGTCATATAGGAAATAGTAAAAAGAAATGCATATTTCCTGAGCCTGAGTTGACAATGATGTGAACACTGATTTATATTGGATGCAATTATAAATTCACTTAAAGACTCATAAACCTGGTTCTTCTCTTTTCAGAAATTAATATTTAAAAAAATAATTAAGTTCAATGTATTTATGGCTGAAACTTTACCACAGCAGTCTACTCTTCACATGTACTACACATTTGTTGAAAAAAATAAAAGGCAGTATACATGTCACCGATTTTTGCTTATGTTTAGTCAGCTTTACTCACCTGACATGAAAATATAGAATAATTTATTCTGACGAAGCTCTAAGTATGCTCTGAATATGCTCCTTATGTTAATACAGTCATGTTCCTGTACATCATGTCATATGTTACAGATTATAAATGATCATGCAATCAACATTGCACTAATATTGTGGATCAGCTCTGTGTAGTTAATAATGAAACAGACAAAACTGGACAGTTGTTGATCATCTGCTGTCACATGGCAAATATGACAATAGGTGTTATGACAGTGGTTTTTATCAATACATTAAATGTAATATTAGGTTGTTACAAATCTAAAGTGTGGCAGTTTAGATAGATAATCTATAGATTATATCTAAAGTCATTTTTCAGTGCTGATTTTTGACGTTAGCATCTTGAATGAATGAATGAATGAATCTTTATTTCGGATAGATTAAAAGTACAGATTAAAAGAAATGGTGTAGCACCTTGTGTGAGCCAGATTATCTAGCATCTCAGACAGGAGACAGTGAGAAGCTTGGGACAACAAAGAGCTTGAGGTTCCTGGTGAGATAGCAGGAAGGAGTCAATGATGAAGATTGTTGAATGCAGGTGATGCAAATGTCATGTTGTGTGTGATGTAAATGCCATGAAACTTAAGGGGAGAGTTTCTGCTTGAATGCTCAGTTTGTTCTGTGCTTGAAAGATGTGAGTGTGTAATAAATCGTCTGAAATGATTCCGCCTCTGATTTCACACACTCCACACTGGTGACCCAAGACGTATTATGGAACATGAGGCAAGATCCCTGGAGCCGGCCCGGTCAGGAAGCTACAGCGAGGCGGCAGCCATCCCACAGACAGCCAGGACTGGAACCCCCAGCCACGCATGTGCGGTTTCAGTCAAGCTACCGGATTTCTGGCAGCACAACCCGCGCTCTTGGTTCCACCTCACCGAGGCTCAGTTCGCCCTCCGGGGAGTAACGGTAGATGATACCAGATTCTACCATGTGGTCGCAGCGCTCGATGCCCGCACAGCTCAGCAGGTAGCGAGCCTGCTCGATCAGCCACCAGCCAGCAGCAAATATGAGGCGCTCAAGGCTGCGCTTATCCAGCGCTACACACTCTCGGAATGTGAGAGAGCAGAGAGGCTCCTGATGCGGACCGAGATAGGAGATGGTTCAGCCGTAGACCTGATGGAGAAGATGCTGGCGTTAATGGGCATGGACGACCAGCACTTTCTGTTTGCCCACCTCTTCCTCCGGAACCTTCCAACAGTGGCGAGAGCGGTTCTGGCCAATTCACCGTGGCTGACCGTGCGCGACTACCGTGCGCTAGCCCAGGAGGCAGTCTGGATCATCGTCACCACCAGGGCGATCACAGTCAACGCGGCAGCGGCAGAGCCCAGCAAGACGACCAGAGGAGGCGAGGAGCCACCAACGGTAGCGGCAGCGGGGGCCAAGGAGCGCCAGAGAGACACGATATGTTTCTACCACCGCCGCTTCGGAGAGAAGGCACGCAGATGTGCACCACCGTGCCAATTCAAGCGCTCGGGAAAACGCCAAGGCCAGGGGTCGGTAGCAGCTGCGACCCTCGGTGAAGAGAACAAGCTGCTCTACTTAACGGATGCACGCTCTGGGAGGCGTTTCCTCGTGGACACCGGAGCCCAGAAGAGCTTCATCCGGCCGACCTACGCTGACCGGCTGGCAGGATCTAGCGGCCCCAAGATGTTGGCAGCAAACGGCTTGGATATTAAGACCTTTGGTGAGAGGACTCTGCTCTTATCTCTACACGGCCGTACATATGAGTGGACTTTTGTCGTAGCAGCACTGAATTACCATATACTGGGGGCTGATTTTCTGTGTGCACATGGTTTACTGGTTGATGTTGCTAACAGGCGCTTGGTTAATGCACTGTCCTTTGACTCTCTTCCCTGTATAGCTCGAGTGACCCAGCCAACAGCACAAGCCAACGTCACAGCTACAGGCGGTAAGTTCCACACACTGCTCACTCAGTTCCCAGCACTCACGGTCCCGACATTTTCCGCGGTGTAGCATCATCGTCTCCTCACAGCCGAGACAGAAGATCACTTCTCTTCAGTTTACAGGAATCTCATTTTATTCATTACACAGGAATATCACTTTTCTGCCTTTTCAGGAATATCACTGGCTTTTATGTCGACTCATGCAGGCTTCTTCCAGGCCTGACCAAAGATGCTTGCTTTCCCAGGACCCCAATGTAAACAGTTGCCTCTTGCAGAGATTGTAAGGATCAGAATTTGCTTTTAAAGGCTCAAAGGAACATAAAACTCAGGAGACCAGACCTCTCAACGTGAACACTGCATTTGATAACGTACCTTTTCACAGGAAACCAATGTTCTTAAAAGAGTCATAAACCACTTAATCTGACGGGTTTATAGCCGATGCTGTCCAGGTACCTTCGTCCAGATACTAAAGGAAATCATCTACAGCTCAACAGTACCTCCTAGCGGATACCTACGGAATGTGTTTTCAGTATGTAGGATGACTTTTAATTTGTTCTAAATATTAAGTTTCTTTCAGCTTATCCTCTGGATCCTAAGGACACTGAAAATCATCCCTCTTTTATCACCAACCATGGTTTGCTGCATGTTTTGCTGCATTTTGGATCTAAATGTGAATGCATGTATTATAATTATGTATAAGAAATGTTATATTCATGAGTATTATTCAAACACATATTGGAGTAATGGTATAAATGCATGATCACCATATATTAGCCAAGTCATTTAATTTAGTTAGATTTTATATTGAGCATTTATTTCATAAGAACTGACTGAGTGTTGATTTTCCCTCTAAAATTTCATGGGATGGTGTCTTCATTTGATTGGCTGCTCTCAAACAAAGAAGTGTTCTCACATTGGATAGCAGCCATTTCAAACTGCTTCTGAAAAAGCCGATTGGTCAGTCTTGCGACTACATCATCAGTTTTACGACCCGGCGAGGTAACTTTAAAAGAGAAGTTAGACTTGAGTTTAGTGAGAGATCAGCAAAGAAACAGTAGAAAAAGGGTAGACAAAGAACAGGCAGGAAGATTAGCTAGAAATAGAATTAAGAATTAGAAACACAGAAAGAAGAAAGAAAGAGATTTTGAGAAGGATTAGGAACTAAATTAAGATTAAGGAAGCAGAATAGTAATCTAGATCTCAGAAGAAGATTTTATTCCACCGTTTCAAGGCCCTGTGAAGTTTTATTTTATTCTCTGTGTGTTTGTCAAGTCTTTCCTTATATTCTGGTCACTGAGGAGAAACCATTTTTCTTTGGAGCTCGTCCCTTTTAGAGAATCAAATTCTCAAACTTTTTCCTTCACCTCAGAAGCCATTCTTATCCTAGTAAATGTTTTTCTAATATATATTTTTTTCATGACTTTTCACGCCATTAAAGTGGACCTTTAATTTGCCTAAGTTAAAGTGAACAGAGACTGAGAAGATTTTCCTTCAGTTTTTTTTGTCTATCCCGCTACAAGAGACCTCAAATTTGGACACTTTTCCAAGGACTTGTCACGCCACTCTGTGACAGACCACCCACTGCTGCCATTGTCTGGAGAGCCCCCAGCTGAGTTTACACTCCCACGGCTGTGAGGAGGCATCGCAGCAGCCGCTTCCTCCGACGTCCTAACTCCCAACTCAGCGGTACCGACCCGCGGAAACTTGGACCTACGGCTGTGTGTGAGTGAAACTTTTATTTCTCCTATCTACTGGGTTGAAACGTGATGTCCTAACAATTAAATTACAGTTGAATATGGCCCGTATTTCAGGGCTCAATTAGTCTCTCAGCCACAGAGTAAAGCTGTAAACTGAAGGAAAACTCTTAGTCATTTTTAAGTAACTGCCCTTAAATTTTTATAGATTAATTCAGGAGTCATTTTTAGATAATTAGCTTATGAATTTTCCCCATAAAATTGCGTTGTTTTGTTAAAACATTCCAGCCTCATTTACCGTTGAAACATAAGTCTAGTTTCTCCTTGGTTCTGCAGAGGTGTAATGCTGGATTTTATGTTCAGGAACCCAATATCAGTTGATGTGATATTTTACGCTGTCATCATCTGAATCTGTTTATTCATCATTTGAACGCTATGCCATGTAAACTGAATGAGTTTAATAAAAGAGTGAATAAGAGCAGTTGAAGCGTTTTCCTTTCGCATATACAGGTTTCCTAATCATGGCAGGACAAAAACTCACTGAAACTTTGAGACTGATTCATTAAGTAATTTAAGGTACAAAGTTAATTAAAATTAAAAGTTAATATTGTCCGTTAGGACTGGTGCCCCTTTTACGAGTGCTTTTATTTAATTTAGCGGGTGTAGAAGTGACGGTTTAACTCCGCCCCCTTTCACACCCACTATTAAATAAAATAAATAATTCCTGTACCTTATGACAAATAATTTTATAGGCACTTCATCCTACAGCGGCTATCGCTAAACACGGGGTGGAGCACTTTATCACCACCACCGGGCCGCCCGTTTTTGCAAGACCTCGGCGCTTGGACACAGCTAAACTGGCCATAGCGCGCGAGGAGTTCGCCAACCTGGAAAGGTTGGGCATCATCAGGCGCTCGAACAGCCCATGGGCTTCCCCGCTACACATGGTCCCTAAGGCTGAGGGATCGTGTGGGGATTTCCGCAGGTTGAACAACGCCACAGCGCACGACCGCTACCCAATTCCCCACATACAGGATTTTTCCGTTCACCTCGCCGGAGCACGCATTTTTTCCAAAATAGACCTGGTCCGCGGTTACCACCAAGTCCCAGTGCGCGCTGAGGACATACCCAAAACAGCAGTAATAACTCCGTTCGGTCTATTCAAGTTCCTGCACATGCCATTCGGGATAAAAGGAGTGGCACAGACGTTCCAGCGCATGATGGATGCAGTGCTGCGCGATCTCCCGTTTGTGCTCGTCTACCTGGACGATATCCTGGTAGCCAGTGCGTCCGAAGACGAACACGAAACCCACCTCACGACGGTTTTCCGGAGGTTGGAGGAGCACGGGTTAATAATCAACCCAGCGAAATGCCAGTTCAGCGTGACGGGGATTGATTTTTTGGGGCACCGCATCTCTCCAGACGGAGCGATCCCACTGCCCGACAAAGTGCGCGCCATGGTGGATTTTCCCCGGCCTCAGACGGTCAGGGCGCTGCAGGAATTTTTTGGGATGGTGAACTTTTATAACCGTTTCCTTCCCCACGCGGCACAGCTCATGCAACCATTGTACGCCGCGCTCAAGAAACAGAAACCCACGGATAGGGTCGAATGGACCCCGGAGCGAGAGCAGGCGTTCTCAGAAGCTAAAGAGGCCCTGGCAAACGCCGCACTGCTGGTGCATCCAGACCCGACGGCCCGCATAGCGCTCACCACCGATGCTTCAGACGTGGCCATAGGGGCTGTTGTGGAGCAGCGCGTCGCCGGGGCTTGGCAGCCGCTCGCCTTTTTCAGCAGAACTTTGTGCGATAGGGAACGTAAATACAGCGCGTTCAACAGAGAGGTGCTGGCTCTCCACCTGGCCATACGCCACTTCCAGTTCTGGCTGGAAGGGTGCAGCTTCACCGTGTTCGTGGACCAAACGGAGTTATTACCGCTGTTTTGGGTATGTCCTCAGCGCGCACTGGGACTTGGTGGTAACCGCGGACCAAGTCTATTTTAGAAAAAATGCGCGCCCCTGCCAAATGAACCGAAAAGTCTTGGATATGTGGGATTGGGTAGCGGTCGTGCACTGTAGCATTGTTTAACCTACGGAAATCCCCACAAGGGCGCCATGATCCGTCAGCTTTCGGGACCATATGTAGGGGGGAAGCCCACAGACTGTTTGAACGTCGGATAATGCCCAACCTCTCCAGGTTGGCGAACTCCTCGCGCGCTATGGCTAGTTTAACTGCGTCCAAGCGCCGAGCTTTTGCAAAAACGGGCGGTCCGGTAGTGGTAATAAAATGCTCCACCCCGTGCTTAGCGACTGTTGCCGAAAATGTGGGAACCGTGAGTGCTAGGAACTGTATGAGCGGTGTGTGGAACTTACCGCCTGCTGCTGTGACGTTGGCTTGTGCTGTAGGCGGGGCCACTCGCGCTGTACAGGGGATAGAATCAAAAGAAAGTGCATTAACCAGGCGCCTGTTAGCGAGATCAACCAACAACCCATGTGAGCACAAAAAATCAGCCCCCAGCATATTGAAATTTACTGTTGCTACAACAAAAGTCCACTCATATGCACGGCCGTGCAGAGACAGAAGCAGAATCTTCTCACCAAAGGTGAGCCATTCGCTGCTGTCACCCGGGGACCTCCGGAACCAGCCAGTCTGTCCGCGTAGGAAGGTGTGATGAAACTCAACTGGGAGCCTGTGTCGATGAGGAACTGCCTCCCGCAGTTCCTCTGCGTCTGACAAGTAGAGCAGCTTGTTCTCTTCCCCGAGGGCCATGGCTGCTACCGACCCCCGGACTTGGCGTTTCCCGAACGCCTGAACTGGCACGGCGGTACACACTTGCGTGCCCTCTCTGCAAAGCGGCGATGGTAGAAACAAAAAACGTCCGGTCCACGCTCCCTGGCCCTTGCCGCCGCCGTTGTCGGTGAGTCTGGCACCGCTGCCTCTGGCCTCCTGTCGTCTCCGGTCGTCGCGCCGAGTTCCGCTGCAGCGGCCGTGGCTGCGCGCCGCTTGGTGGCACTGACAATCTGCTGCGCCTCTCGGCCCAGCGCGCGGTAGTCCCGTAGGGCCAACAGTGGCGAACGGGCCAGAACCGCTCTCGCTGCTGACGGTAGAGTCCTGGGGAAGAGGTGGGTGAAAATGAAGTGATCATCGTCAGAGTCTTTCAACCTCAACAACTTCTCCATCAGGCTTGCGGGCATGTCGTTTTCCCCCTCTGTCAGCGCCAGGAACCTCTCTGCTCGCTCCTCCGCCGAGGGGGTGAATTGCTGGATGAGTGCAGCCTTCAGCGTGCCGTATTTGTCGCTCTCCGGCGGCTGGTCAATCAGGCTTTCCACATGCTGGGCCGTGTTGTTGTCCAGCTTTGCGACTACGTGGTAGAATTTCGTGGCATCTACCGATATCCCCCGGAGGTTGAACTGCGCCTCAACCGCGTTGAACCAGGAGTGCGGATTGCTCTGCCAGAAGTCCGGTAGCTGGACTGTAGCGGCATTCGCTTGGCTGGGGGCTCCTGACGTGGCTGGCCCAGGGGAATTTTCTTCTTTCATGATACGTCTCAGGGTCACCAGTGTGGAAGATGGGAAAATGACGAGGCAGTGTTCTTTCTCAGAGTCAGCTTCATTCACATCTCCATCATTGCAAAGCAGAAAAAAAGAGAATGAAATAGTAAACTCTCGTCCTTAAATATCAGGGACTTCACACCTCATAAATCACATGTCACACAGACCACCTTGCATAATAAAGACAGTCACAATGCATTTCACCACCTTGCATAATAAAGACAGTCACAATGCATTTTTCCCCATGATATCACTTCCACTGTCACCCATGCATCCTTTAATCGACCCCCCACAGTCTCCAGCCTTGCATACCAAGGCTAAGATTCCTGCCTTTGTTCTAACCTAAAATGCGAGTCACAGAACCGGTCCAACAGGTCCATTGAGTGTTCCCCACACTCCTACCATTTTGACCGACGCGCGCACTCCCGGGTGCGCCAAAGAATGAATCGAGTCAAAAACGCGGCGGCGCCATGCGGCCGGTACCACGGGACGCAGTCGCCCCGTGGAGACATCACAGATTAGGGGGGGGGCATACCGTCTTGCAGCACCCTGCTCTCCAGCCTTAACCCTGTTGGTCCAGACTGGAGCACACGCACATCCGCGTCACTAACCTGCTCCGCGGCCATGGCTGTGTAATCTATCCCCACGCGGACCGGGGCAGCCACGGCGCGCGAGAGGCAGTCTGCCACTACATTCAGTTTACCCGACACATGCTGAATATCGGTAGTAAACTCTGAGATTGCGGCCAGCTGTCTCTGCTGCCGGCCCGACCACGGTTCTGAATCCTTGGCCATCGCGAATGTTAGTGGCTTATGGTCAACGAACGTGATGAAACAGCGCCCTTCCAGCCAGAACTGGAATTGGCGAATGGCCAAGTGGAGAGCTAGCAACTCCCTGTTGAACGCGTTGTATTTACGTTCACTATCGCGCAAAGTCCTGCTGAAAAAGGCGAGCGGCTGCCAAGCCCCGGCTACACGCTGCTCCACGACCGCCCTTATGGCCACATCTGACGCGTCAGTAGTGAGCGCTATGCGGGCCGTTGGGTCTGGTTGTGCCAACAACGCAGCATTTGCCAGGGCTGCTTTAACTTCCGAGAACGCCCGCTCTCGCTCCGGGAACCATTCGATCTTATTTGCGGGTTTCTGTTTTTTGAGCACGGCATACAGTGGTTGCATGAGCTGCGCTGCGCAGGGAAGGAAACGGTTATAAAAATTCACCATTCCCAAAAACTCCTGTAAAGCCCTGACCGTTTGCAGCCGGGGAAAATCTGCTACCGCACGCACTTTGTCAGGCAGTGGAACCGCTCCTTCGGGAGAGACGCGGTGCCCCAAAAAATCAATCTGCGTCACCCCGAACTGACACTTCGCTGGGTTGATTATTAAACCGTGCTCTCCCAACCTCCGGAAAACCGCCGTTAGGTGGGTTTCGTGTTCGTCTTCGGACGTGCTGGCTACCAAGATATCGTCCAAGTAGATGAATACGAAAGGGAGATCGCACAGCACTGCATCCATCATGCATTGGAATGTCTGTGCAGCCCCTTTAAGCCCGAATGGCATGTGCAAAAACTCGAATAAACCAAACAGAGTTATTACCGCTGTTTTGGGTATGTCCTCAGCGCGCACTGGGACTTGGTGGTAACCGCGGACCAAGTCTATTTTAGAAAAAACACGCGCTCCTGCCAAGTGTACGGAAAAATCCTGGATGTGAGGAATTGGGTAGCGGTCGTGCGCTGTGGCATTGTTCAACCTGCGGAAATCCCCGCAAGGTCGCCACGAACCGTTAGCTTTAGGGACCATGTGTAGCGGGGAAGCCCATGGGCTGTTTGAACGCCTGATGATGCCCAACCTCTCCAGGTTGGCGAACTCCTCGCGCGCTATGGCCAGTTTAGCTGTGTCCAAGCGCCGAGGTTTTGCAAAAATGGGCGGCCCAGTGGTGGTGATAAAATGCTCCACCTCGTGTTAAGCAACGGCTGCCGAAAGTGTGGGGACCGTGAGTGCTAGGAACTGAGTGAGCAGTGTGTGGAACTTACCGCATGCAGCTGTGACGTTGGCTTGTGCTTTTGGCCGGGATGCTCAAGCTGTACAGGGGATAGAATCAAAGGACAGTACATTAACCAGGCGCCTGTTAGCAACATCAACCAACAAACCATGTGAGCACAAAAAATCAGCCCCCAATATATTGAAATTCAATGCTGCTATGACAAAAGTCCACTCAAATGCACGGCCGTGTAGAGACAGAAGTAGTCCTCTCACCAAAGTTCTTAATCTCCGAGCCGTTTGCTGCTGCCATCTTGGGGCCGCTAGATCCTGCCAGCCGGTCGGCGTAGGACGGCATGATGAAACTCAGCTGGGCGCCGGTGTCCACGAGGAAATGCCTCCCCGAGCGTGCGTCCGTCAAGTAGAGCAGCTTGTTCTCCTCCCCGAGGGCTGCACCTGCTACCGACCCCCGGTCTTGGCGTTTCCCGAGCGCTTGAACTGGCACGGTGGTATACATTTGCGTGCCTTCTCTACAAAGTGGCGGTGGTAGAAACAAAGGATGTCTCCTCCGCGTTCTTTGGCCCCCGCCGCCGCCGCTGTTGTCAGTGGTTCTGCTACTGCCGTCAATGGCTCCTCGCCTCCTCCGGCCGTCGCGCCGAGCTCCGTCGCTGCCACCGTGGTCGTGAGCTCTCTGCTGGTCATGATGATCCAGTGTGCTTCTCGGGCCAACGCACGATAGTCCCGCTCGGCCAGCAACGGCAAATTGGCCAGGGTCGCTCTCGTCACTGACGGAAGGTTCCGGAGAAAGAGGTGGGTAAAAATGAAGTGGTCGTCGTCCGAGCCCTTCAATCTCAGCATCTTCTCCATCAGGTCAATAGCCGACCCATCTCCTAACCCGGTCCGCGTCAGGAGTCAGGAGTCTCAGGAGTGTAGTGCTGGATGAGTGGAGCCTTCAACGCGCCGTACTTGTCGCTGGTTGGTGGCTGATCCAGCAGGCTCTCCACATGCTGAGCCGTGTGGGCGTCGAGCTTTGCGACCACATGGTAGAATTTCGTGTCATCTGCCGATATCCCCCGGAGGATGAACTGCGCCTCAACTAGGTGGAACCAGGAGCACGGATTTTGCTGCCAAAAATCCGGTAGCTGGATTGTTACAGCGTATGCTTGGTTGGGGCCTCCCGAGGCTGGCTCCGGGGATCTTTCGTCATGTTGCATGATTCGTCTTGGGTCACCAGTGTGGAGTGTGTCAATAACGAGGCGGATTTGATGCAGACAGTTTATTACACATCTCACACATAAGCATAGTCAGAAAGAGGGCATCTCAGACAAGACTCTTCTCTTAAATACTCGGGCCTTCCTTCAGCAGCTTCTACACATCAAAGGTCACATTGCATTCACTTCCTTAATCCTTTAACATCCTCCTAGCAGTCTCTGATACACAAAAGATCACACTGCATTCGTCCTTCACACCTCCCCGTTATCTCCAAGGGAAACTCTGGGAAACTCTGCTCTTTGTTCTAGTCTAGATGCTACACCATTATGCACTCTCTAAAATTTTACCTTTAATATAATTAATATGTGACTTCCAACACAGTTTATTATCAATTATTACTCCAAGAAATTTAGTTTCAGATACCATTTCAATCTCTACACCATTTACACTGAGTTTAGATACTAAGTTGTTGTGATGGTTGTTAAAAACTATAAATTTTGTCTTACTTAAATTGAGCGTTAATTTGTTTGAATCAAACCACAGTTTAAGGTTTCCTAATTCCTTTCCAAGTGTATCCAAAAGTTGTTCCAAATTGCATCTTACCAGCTGACTGTGGCTAGTTATCAAGCTATTAATTTACTTGCCAACCTACTAACAGCTTTATTAGTTTAAAATCTAATTTAAAGGACAACCACTGTAACTCCAGTCTCCATCCTCTTAGTAACTCAGAGAAGGCAGGATACTTCATTCTTATTATCATTTCATAATTATGTCTTCTATGATGCTAAATAGCCAATATTGGCATAAGTTACTGACCTTTGTCCACTTTCTGACTCCACTGAACTTTGTGTAGAAGAAACGTCTCTCACAGAAAGCGTCTGGTTTTTGACAGAGCAGTGTCCTGACAGCAGAATCACCTCCTCCTGGGCTGCTACACCTCCAACACCCGAATGGAGGCTCTGCTGTTAATCTCTGCTGATCTGTTGCCCTGGCTAATAATGTTTTGTATGCATACATGACGCCTCTTCTCATACATGACGTCATTATTATTATTTTTACAAACCTGATGTGTGGCTGCTGGACGTAAAACAAGAGTTCTTTCTATCTGTGCTTGACTAGTTTTGACTGAGCCTAGGTCCCGGATGTGTGGCACAAAACTCTGATAATGAATTAGAGAGCCGAATTTTTCAAGTAAATGAAATACAGTTTCAATTTTATTGCAACACACATTCAAACCAATAGATTCAATTTCAAATAAGGCAATTCAGATTCAGATTTTAAAAGCAATTATTCAGACTAATTAATTCAGGTTCAAATTCAAATTCAGTTCCTGCTGACTCAAGCCTTATTCCATAGTTATGAAACATCTAATAAAGAGTGCCATCTGGTGACTGACTGTCAGAACTGCATCAGAGTTGAAAAACCTGAAAAAAATCTCAATACTTTTTTTTTTTTTTTTTTTGAGCATTTGGCCATCTGAGGTCTATTCAAAATTGGGTGGCAGGAACAAACAATACAAAGCAAACCAAAAAAAATTTCCTCTCAAACTTCCCGCGAACCCTCAGGTCACGTGATGTGACAGACATAACGAGGCCTCACTTGCTACGGTCACCTAACTGTGGGCGTGTTGACACAGTGCTTGACACTCTGCTCACGACACAACCGCATTATATTGCTCGAGTCAGTGTCGAGTGGGCAGTGTCGAGCATAACATCATTAAAACAAAGCTTAAGTAATTAACTTCTTAAATTTAATAAAAACAGTTCATTAGTTGTGCTTGATTATTTCTTCAGGTGTGTTTAATAGAACATAAGCAATCTTTCAGCTTTACTTTCAAAATTAGAACTGACTCCTACCCTGGCTATCTAGCTTTTCTCATCACACAGTTTCCTTTAACTAAATGGGTACATCTCAACCTCCTAGGATTCTTCAGAAAAATATTGTCCATTGTTAATGCCTATTGCACAATGCACAACAAAAGAAAAAAAAAAGTCTTGGCATCTTTTCAGTTTTCTTCCCATTTATTGCTTGCATAATAAATCCAGAGTACAGTATAGTATAAGACATTTTCAAGGCACTACACAAGTAGTCGACTAATAAAGGCCACCAGTGATCAACAACCATTAAGTGCAATAAAAATAACAGCAGCAATTATCACTTTGATTGGCAAGTTTGATTCACTTATCAAAAAATGACGGTTTTCTGATTAAAATCACAACATCAACAATAAAAGCAGCGCTAACCACTTTTTCTCAGGTGGCCCATTCGCCTGTGTTATCGGCGTTTCTTTGTGGAGGGAGGGTTTATGGTTGGAAGTGCCAACTTAAAAACAATGTACACCTTAGCCCTGAATCATCACGCAAACAAAAACATTATTATTTAAGGATTACCAAAGAACCATTCAATGCTGTCAGGCAGTTATAAAAACTTTCACAATACAGATTCATGGCTGCGTCACTTGAATGTAATCAAATATTCAGGATAAGCCTGGGCGTCATGGAAGATGACAAACATACTGGGATTGGTCATGTTGTCCACAACACTGTCATAGAACTGGGTGGAGCCAATGCTCTTGGGCGGTGGTGCGATCATGTTTTGTGCTCCAAGGGTATAGTCACCAGTCAGCACCAGACAGACATACATAAACTTCTCCCCACTTGGACTTGGCTTGGAGTAGGTGTCACCGGCGGAGTAGCTAGCATTGACAGCAAAGTATGTGCCCTTGCCATAGCATGTAGCTGAAAACAGAACAACAGCCAAAAGTTAATCTGTTACATATATTATTTGTCGTTTATATTTATATTGACAGGCACCAGATTACCAATGAACTTTGAAAAGGTGGGAACAATACTTTGTTTTTATCTGTATGTTTTACTGTGCATGTGTGCGTCTGCTGTGCATATGTCCGGCTGCTGCTAACTGAAGACTTTTTAAGTGTGGTTTGTGCTAATGTAACCTTTACTGCAGCTTTTCTGGGTTGTGTCCATCATACTGTAAGTGCCTGGAAGTTATTCGGTTAAAAGATAAGCAGCCAGCTGATGTAATGAAAAAGTTTTATGAAGGTGCTACACGGTGTGTTGGTGAGAGCTAGCAGGATGAGATGAATTAATTAGCATGTGCACTGCTCTCAGGATAAGGCTGCGTGTCCACCAAACATGTTTTGTCACCTGACTGCCCTGAGCTTTTTTTTTTCCAGCATTTGTACGCTGTGCTCTGGGGGAAAAAAGTCTGTGCCCTGTATCCCAGCAACAGCTTGTCCCTCTCAGCTCATCACTCCTGCTTTTCCTATTGTCAGACTTTCTACAGATTTATTTAACTTTTTGTTCTTATTAAAGACAAAAATAGAAAGGAGATGCTTTTACCTTCTTTACCTTTTATTTTTGTCTTTAATAAGAACAAAAAGGTAAATAATTAAAAGAAGACAAAATGAACCTACTTGAGTTTCTACAGATTTTTTAATAGCAGTCTCTAAATAACAATGGACAGGAAACGTTTTCTAGCAGCTCTGGATGTAAAATATGATGACACGGAAAGCAGGAGTCCGAGTACAGACTAGAACTGGTGTCCTATGTCCCACCCACGCAGCAGTTCTGATTGGCTGCTTGAGGTCTGACACTGACGAGCTCAGCTGCAGTCTCTGAAAAGTTGAACTTTTTTCAACTCTAAGTGCCGCGACAAAAAACGGCCACCGCTGAGAGTGTTTCAGCGCTGTGGGTGCTCAGCACTGTAAACGCTGGACTACATAGAGAATGAATGGAAAATAGCCGCCCACAGCTGAAAACTAGAAAAGCACTCGGAGAGCGCAGACCTCCGCCAAGCGCCACAGTTCCCCCCATACAGTGTTTGTGTGTACGTTTTCAGATTCCTTGAGCATGAAAACATATGACTAGCAATTGGATTGACAATGATTATTTGTTTATTTGACAGGGACAGTGCAATAAACATAGACAATTAATCAATGACAATCAATGTGATAGTGATAGGATTAGTGGTTCAGTAGTAAAAGCATTGCCTCCTTGGCGGAGGTAATAAACTGAAGTGTTGCTGTTGTGTCCATCTCCTCCACTGACGGATGCAGATTGGGTAGACAGGTTGGCGTGGGTTTTATATTATATTATATTGGGGTTGCGCTCCACGGCAAACGAGAATTTAGCAGCTTCCCCGGCAGAGAGCTCGTTTTTGCGCAGCGCCTATGGCTGGCCGGTGAACTTCTGCCAAATGCGCAGCGCCTATGGCTGGCCGGGGAATGTCTGGCAAAGAATCCGGCGGCGGACAGCTGGCCGTGTCAGGTTTTGCAGCTGCGCGCAAACACAGGCACGCTGGAGGGCCCAGGCCACCAGTGTTTTCCGCGTGGTTTTGTGCGTAAAACGTTGAAGAACGCGGAGTTTCTGTTGCAGACACGCCGACCAGCGCCCTCCATTGCGCCTGCGCACATGTTGAAAATGGGTGTATGTGACAGTGTTAAAAAAATGCTTTAAAAAATTCCTGTATCCAGATGGAGATCCGGATCATCCCCAAAATTTAATCAGTTCTTCCTTGTACCATTTCCAACAACGCCTGAAAGTTTCATGGAAATCCGTCCAAGTCTTTTTGAGTTATCTTGCTAACCAACAGACAGACAGACAGACAAACAAACAAACCCCGGCAAAAACATAACCTACTCCTGGCCTTTTCGGCCTGGCGGAGGTAAAAATGCGTTTGGTGGACATGCAGCCTTAGAATAGTTGAATTTCAGAGAAAGTCAGGCACCTCGCATTAGAGCAGGTTAGAATCTGCATTGAATTTCAGTTATTGAGAATTTGCTATATAATAGGCTAACACTCTGTTGTTCATGATGGGTTAAAGCTTCATGGTTTGGTACAAGATATGTATATTAATACAAAAGATACTCTGAATTAGAAGAATTAAGACTTTTTTGTCATATCCACCAATTATTAAATGATCAGAAAATGGCAGCGACAGAAAGGATTTTTCTTTATGTATAAAAAACAAATGGAGGCAAGAACCCAAAACATGGATTCAGATAATTGTTACATCCCCAATATACTCCATATGGTGCTTTATAGTTTTACATGTTTGATTATGAAGATAGAGCAGCAGTACAAATCAGAAATCAGCATAAAAGATTGACAATCTCAAATTTTAAATCTGAGAAAATTATGTTACAAGTTAAACCTCAAATCAGAAAAGCTTGTTAAGCCCCAGAGGCCCCGAATTTGGGGCCTGGCATCACTGCTCATGAAAAAAATTTCATGTCATTAAAGACACACTTGGCACCGATGGTTCCAATGGGTTTTTAGAACAAAACCAAACAGATGGAATTATATGTGTTATGACCCGAGCACCAATGTTATTTGCGCTTGGGCTATTCCTGTCAGGTCTTGACAGTGGCGTTATTATTCCGGCTCTCCGAGCTCTTATTGTGACAGCGCTCGGGGAGGCTTCCGCTCAGCTGTCAAGACCTGAACAGCTGTTCTGCATTTGCGGTTGTTAGCGGCTAGCTTCTTAAGCCGACGCTAGCAGCTGCATCCTTGCAGCAGTGTCCGTCGCTGATCGTCGGAGCGATCGTACTATATGGATTATTCTACATTGCCCGTCTGTGGTGTGACCGTCTTATCCTGTGGACCCGTGAGTGAGCTTGTTAGCCTTACGCCTCCCTGTGTGTAGACTTGCTTGTGTCATAGCCTCAGTGGCTTGTATTATTGTGACTTCACCGTAAATAAAGACACTAACACAACTCTCTGGTGACGGTGTGGCGTCTTATGGTGGCTCGCGAGGGCCACCGCATGACAACATGGAAGGAATATCTGTAGTGATATATAAGTTTAACATAATTTTATTGTATGGTACCTGAGAATCTAAAATGGCACAGTTGGCACAGCCCGCCTAGATATTTCTTCACTATGCCTCCCCCTTTTTTGCACGAATTTTGGTGGAGGTAATGGTTGCGTTATTTTGCATATATTGCATATATTGCATATTTAAAATTTACTTTGAATAAATTATAGCCTGCCAATCTTTAGCATGTCCTACTAGAAAAGAGGTTTAAAAATGCCAGTGTTATAGTTGTTATCAAGATCTTTCATGGAGAACTTGTCATTGCTTTACATATTATTTTAATTCATGATTATCTGGTCATACTGTAAGTCCTAATGACCAGGAGAAGTTTGACCTCACTGTATCCCAAATGTCTCACCATTCTTTCCCGCATAGCTCCTGTTGAATCCGTTATCGTTGATGGTTTTCACGGTGGTTTGACAGGTTCCATGGAAAAGACGCTTCTCGTTCTTCTGATGACCATTTCGCACCTCCATGTCACGTTTCTTCACCTGTAGACCCTTCCACAAACCAGGGTTTTGGATTCTCTGAATCTAAGAGCAGAGAAATAGTCATTTATGTTCATTGCACTAAAATTTTATGCAGACCAATTTTATAGCCCTTTCTGTTAAATCACCAGAAAATGGTTTTTATATACATATAATAGTTCTAAACAAAAAGAGGCTGATGTTAAAAAAAAGAAGTTTTGTGATAAGACTTTACGAGATGTTTGATTCTACCTTGGTAACAGGTCGGCTGGGACATGTGGCCTGGAACAGTTTTAAGATTTCATTGTACTCTGCTGTCCCAGCTTTGACATCAAAAGCCTGACTGGTGGCATTAGCTGACATGGTTTCCCAATGCTCTGGAATGTCATCTAGAGGCAAAAATAAACCAATTAAAATGACCAACATTTTTTTTTTTTTTTTTGGCAGGTGTCATATCAGCAAGAGATGACAGTAAAACAATTAGAAAAAATACCTCCTTTTAGCTTGTCAATTCGTTTTATATTCACAGTGTTGCCCTGTTGGTTAGTAGCAGGTCCTTTTGGCATGGTGACAGTGTAGTCTTGCTTCTGAATTGTAACTTTAACACTTGGTTGTTTCCCTTCCAAAGCTTGCTCAAGCAGGAAGTTGGTCATTAAGTCAAAACTCTGAAAATGAAACCCTTGCAGTTGGTACTGCCAGTCTGCTACTGTGGCCGCCAGCTCCATTTTCTTCTTCTTCTCCTCATCCTCTCTTACCTTCCTCAGTATCTTGTGGATCTCCTTGGAGGCTTTGACCACATCCTTGCTGTGCCCTTCAATGGTGATTAAGCCTTTTCCCTGCTTGTTTTCAGTCCTCACACCCACGCTCATTGACTTCTGGATTTCAACAATATGCTTGTGGTCTGCATCAGTGAAGCTAAGGACGCCACTATCTTCAAAGGTGGTAGTGTCGAATTCTTTGGCTATCCGGTCATTTATCCATTGCTTGGCAGAATCTACTTTAGCCTGTGTACCACTGCAGATGTGGAAACAAGCAAGGTCTGGTTTCAGAGCCTCTTTGACATAACCCACATCTTTCTTTGGCTCGTCTGGAATATCAATGGTAAACACTGCTGAGAGAATACATTACAATAGACATTAGTATTCAATTTCATTCAAAACCAAGTACAGCCTATGTATTGGTTTCTTTTCTATATTTACATTTCAACTTGGAAGTGAGGCTTGCAAAGAAGCCTGTTTTGCCCTTTGGGTCAGTCCCTTCCCTTTCTTGCATGCTGCTGTGAAACTCTTTGAGCATATGTGGCTGGAAGATAACTATCCGGATGGTCTTCAGCGTACTGGGAGTGTTTTGGCTCAACACATCAATTACTGCATCCATCATAGCATCCGCCACCAGTTTTGCCCCAACATTGCCTTGGCCTAAAAAGGTATAGTATAAATTTGAACAGGAAAGAATCATTTGAAGTAAAGAAGGATGTATATGACACAAGCTATATTCACTCAGTGTGAAGATAACCCTTATTATAAATATGTTTCGATTGTTGAACAAAATGTCCACAGTGAGGGGGAAATTTGAGGATAAATCTTACCTGTACCGATGGCAGGAAATGCCACTGATGTGTAGGAATTTGTTGCACACATTTGGAGCGCTTCTGTAACAACCTTTTTTATCTTCACTGGGTCCGTCTGCCCAACAAGGTGGAGGATCTTCTTACACTTTAGATTACCTGGCTGCGTCATTATCATGCCCTGGTTAGGCTGGGCACCTAAAAGTGTAGATATTGGATGTAAATGCCTATGAAAAAGTATGTGTAACCAAATTTATCCCATTTCATCTACTTTGGTCTTGTGCTGGATGGTCTAAAACCACATTATCTGTCTGGCCTACTACTCCCATAACACGAAGTAGACTGGCATTGACTGGCAGCTTATAAAGAAGCTACTGTAGTTTTTCTACTTCCAAATATTCAAAAAATACCTTTAATAATAACTAAAGTGTTAAGAAACAAAAGTTAGGACATTATGGAAAAGATGTCAAAGTATTACAGAGATCTATACTGAACTTTCACCCAGGGCCGGTTTTATGCTTTTTCTCTGTGTCAAGAGTGGGAAAATGTTAAGGTCCAGGTTAAAGTTATTTTTATTCATGACTGGCTGCAGATATCAACACCAAACTCGGGTCAGTATTGGTACATGCAAAGTTCAAGACATGTACTCATTTTGAGATCTTCAAGTCAAAATTTGGGGTTGCAGGTTGCTTCTGGTGTGTTTGTGGGTATGTCTGGTCTATGTGTTTGGTGTAAAACACCTAATTTTATTTGAAATTCCCACTCATGGTTGAAGGCTGGCACAGACTAGTTTTGGTATGCTTTGCTACCATCTCTGGTTAATTTGTATATTTAAAATGTGCCATAAAAAATAAAACTGACAAGGTTCAAATCTGGGCAGTATCATGCGATGACTGGGTTAGTTATTAAAACTCTTTATATACTATTTCACAGCAATATTTTCCAGCAGCTTCTGTAATTTCTAGAATACCATCATGTAAAATCTTACCAAGGGTTTGGCATTCTGCTTCTACGGCATTTCCAGCTGCATCAAGTATGGCCTTAGATACTCCTAGAAAAAAAAATTGGAGGCCATGTGTATTTCAAAATCTGATACTGAAATCAACACCACTGCCTCAATGTTAATTGATGTATTACTATCCTTTTAGAATATGATATATAAACATGTAGCCTGATGTTGAATTAGCAGTGGAAAGAATCCATGTTTTCAGGTTATTTACCTGACTTAAGTGAAAATTGGTCATTGGAGGAGTTGATGATAATATCAGTGGTCTCCTTGGTTATGTCACCGTTGACTACTTGTACAGTCACATTTCCCATTTTAGTCTCATGCATTCCTGAGCTCGAGACCACTTTAGAGAAGAGGCCCGATGCCACTGTACAAAAATTAAAACAAAATAAACAGCAGACCTTAATGATTCAATCTGTGTTTGATAATAACATACTCTAAAACAAATGATGACTACCTGAACTTTGTGAAGAACTTGGGGACACTGAGCCAATGGAGCCATTTGGAAACTTCTTCTTAAATTCATCAATAAAAGCCTGCAGACAGAATTCAAGAGGATGTTAAGCATTAAAGGTAGGTACATTAAAGGCATTACAAGACATGGAATTTTTGAATTTTGGTTTTTAATAGTTTAATTATCTGCTTCTGTTTTCTTGTGAAATAAAGCAGGTTGATGTTGTAATACAAAGTTTTATTAAAAGTTGATCAACATGAATAAACAGTGCAATCTTAGCATGACTGAACCCTTGGGTATTGAGTGCCCCTTTTAGCATTGCCATCATTTACTAAATTTCCTTTAAAAATTTGAAACTTCCAAAGCTTATTATCTATTTATATTAACTCACTTGGATAGTGTTTGTATCTCCCGGATAAAGGATAATCACAACCTTTTTGAGGTGTTTGGGTTGCTTTGTGCTACTGAATGCTACAATTTCGTTCAACACCAAAGAGGCAACAAGGTCTTTTGGGAAACCCAGGTTTCCAGTGCCAATGGCTGGGAAGGATAGGGAGGTCAGGCTGCTATCCTCTGCCATGCCCAAGCAGTCTTTGAAGATTCCACTCAAAATCTGAAAGGCAAATTATATCAGAGCAACAGAAACAACGATCAGACACTTTGCATTTAATCAAATTCTAATCAAGAAAGTAATTTAATAAATATGGCATAACACTTTACCTTTGCAGATGTGCCTTTACCTTTATCCCAATGAGGTACAATGGCATGAAAGACTTGTTTACTCTTTAGCTTGCAGCCATCTGTGACAATCACTTCACCAACATTTTTACTTGCATTCTTTGCATCTACTAATTGCTGAAGTTTGGCTCCAGCAGCACCCAGGATAGCATTTGAAATTGCACCTTTGTTCAATGCAAGCTCTTCAAATATGGCATTTACAGTCACCTCCGTCTGAAAACAAAAAATTTCAAGAATAACATATGTTAACAATTTACAACATACATATAAAAGCAGTTTTTAATTCCTCTGTACATTTCAATGCTAAACAAATTTGTTTTCATGATATATATTTTAAAAAATGTCAATTACCGTGGCAGCTTCTATATTTCCTTTTATAATTTTAATGTCCAGGCCCTCTTTGGTCTGCACATGACATAAGTTGGGGTCTGATGGAGCAGGCTTCACAGACTTAGGAAGTTTGATTGGAGGAATATTTTGAGAATGACTGAAATTATGACTTCCAAACTCCTGGGTAACAGCATCCACCATAGCCTGAGTGGCGCTGTTATCATTGTTCACCAAATGGATCCTCTTCAGTGTGTTATTGTATTTCTGTTCACAGTGTTCCTTCACAGCTTTGACAATGACGGTGGCACACATATCAAGAGGAAAACCAAGGCCTCTACTGATGGCAGGAAGAGCAACAGAGACGCAGCCATGCTGTTCAGCAAGTTCTAGACTTCCTTTGACGGCTTTTTCCAACAGTTCCAAAGCCTTTTCAGGCTGAGCTGGGTCAAACTTAGGTGCTACTGTATGGATTACTTTTTTGCAAGAAAGCTGCCCTCCTGCACCAGTAATGACACAGTCTCCTGGCTTGAGCTGTCCCTTTGACCTGATTATTTTGTCACATTCATCCTGAAACTGTGGCCCAGCAGCCTTTAAAAGTGCCGCACCAAGACCTCCATTGTGTTTCAAGTCTTCATTTGAAGAATTGATTATCATTTGGACTGGGTAGTTACACATATCTGCCTTGCAAACAGCTATTTCCACTCCATCAGTTGTCTTAAACTGGTATAATGGTTGTGATACTTGACTAAGAGAAGAGTTGTTATTTCCACTACCCATATCATCCACCAACTGGACTATGCAACTAGTTTCATTTTTGAGTGACAAAACAAACTCAGCTTCATTTTTCTGGAAGAACTTCTTTAGCCCTGGCTTGGAGATATTCAAATGGTCAAACACCACAGAAGAGGCTACAACTTCAACCAAGTCCTTGCAGTCCACCACATCTACTCTGGAACCATTTAGACATATGGCCTCCTTTTTATAAGACACTGTCACCTTGTGTGCACTTTTCTCAAAGGATTCTTTGTTGAAATTTTTAATGTATTCAATGATGGCATTTGGTTTGACCACAACACTTTCTTCAACTTGAGCATTCTGTGTTAAGAAGTCTTCAAGTTCTCTGCTGACCTTTATTACACTGTCTTTATGACCTGACACCACAACTTGTTGACCCGTAGTCTTGATTTGAATCTTTCTCCATGGTGTACAGTTGTTGTTCTCCAACTGTCTGACCAGGTGCAGCCAGCCTGGCTTCCTCAGCACATTTTTGTCCTCAACATCAATGTATTGGGATATCAGCACCTGTCGGAGGTGGTTTTGAGCTTCCTTCAGATCTTGGTCAGAAAGACCAAGGAGCAGCACCTGGTGTGTGCTGAGCTCAAAAACTGCATTTAATTTATTTGGTGTGAGGAGAACATCTGTAAGCTTCTCTTGCTGCTCACCCTTCAACAACTGAAGCACAAAGTTGTCTATTTCTAAATTCTGTCGCTTTAAAGCATGCATTGCTTTAAATATAGCTTGGTTTGCTGCGGTGATCTCATCATTTAAGCCAGTTACTTTCAAATGTTGGCCACCTGTCTCAAATGAAATTCTGAGCCCTGGGTATACTTGCAGAAGCTTGTCCTTAAGACCATCTTGACAAAGGATTTTGAAAATTGACTCTGACAGTTCGATCTCATGGGTTTTACAATATTTCTCCCTCTTCACTTGTGTCACAATCTTGCTTAGGCTCTCAGAGAGAGGTTTCTCTAGTTCACTAACGTCATTCACCAGACCGGCCACTGATAAAACACCTGTGGCTTTATCAGGCACTATAACCACACCTTTGTACCTTAAAGTCTCTCTGACCTGCCTCACAGACTCGTCCCAAACCTCTGGATCTAGGTTGAACTTCAGGGATTTGAAAGCTGACAAAGACTGTGAAAACGTCAATTTCACCACATCTGCCCACTCTTTGATGACAACTTTGGCATTCTGCTGTTGTAGTAATGAAGATACCGGGCTCAAGATCACTGTGGACTGAGCTAGGTTTACGTTGCAGAAGTGTTTTGCCAAATTACAACGAATTATCTCTGCTGCTGATTTGTTGTCAGTGAGGTATTTCCATACAGCAGTATCAATGGACTCAGAGATGGCAGCAGGAAGTTTTGAGGGTGGTTTGTCTTTGCCGTAAAGGGCCAATCCCAGTGATTTATAATAGGGGTAAACTTTGATCTCTTCCTTTCTGATCTGATGCTTCTTCTTCTTTATGGCTGTATTAACAGCTGTTAAAAATAAAGATACGACTGTGAGCCACTGTACAGTTTACTATTTAAATTCACATTAATATGTACAGTAAAATGACGGGTAAGTGAACTACCTTTATGATCTTTAAATGTGATGATAGCAGACTGTTCCTCTTTATTCAGTACAACATCTTCCACATCACCAACTTGATTCTCAAAATAGAGATGCAGGATATCGTCACTTAAATTCCGTGTATCATCAACTATAACCCGTTTTGTGGCTTCGAGGTGCCGCACTGACAGTTCTTTCTTTTTAAAGGTCCTGTTTTGGGGGCATCTTGTCACAAAGTCATCGTTTTCTGTAAAACAGTAACAGTGAAGAAAAAAAAAGTTTAAACATTAGATAATATGTGATGGTTCTTACACTATATTTGGGGCCCATCTTTAGTATTTGATGTACATATACATTACATGCTACTTACAGTGCCATGGAAAAGTATTTGTCACCTTCCTGATTTCTTGTATTTTTGTATATTTGTCACATTTAAATGTTACAGATCAAACAAATTTTAATATTAGACAAAGATTACCCAAGTAAATACAAAATGCAGCTTTTAAATTATGATTTTATTTATGAAGGGATAAAAGCTATCCAAACCTACCAGGCCCTATGTGAAAAAGTAATTGTCCCCTAAACCTAATAACTAGCTGTGCCACCCTTTGTGGCAACAGTTGTAATCAAGTGTTTACGATAACTGGAAATGACTCTTCTGCATCACTGTTGAGGAATTTTAGCCCACTCTTCTTTGGAGAATTGTTTTAATTCAGCCACACTGGAGGGCTTGAGCTTGAGGTCACAAACTGATGGCTGGACATTCTGCTTCAGGATTTTCTGGTAGACAGCAGAATTCATGGTTCCATCAACTATGGCAAGTCGTCCAGGTCCTGAAGCAGCAAAGCAGCCCTACACCACCACCACCATGTTTGACTGTTGGCATGATGACCTTTTTATGAAATGCTGTGTTAGTTTTACACCAGATGTAATAGGACACACCTCTTTCAAAAATTTCAACTTTTGTCTCATTAATACACAGAATATTTTCTCCAAAGTCTTGGGGCTCATTAAGATGTTTTTTGGGCAAATGTGAGACGAGCCTTTGTGTTCTTTTTGGTCAGCAGTGGTCTTCACCTTGGAACTCTCCCATGGATACCATTTGTGCCCAGTCTCTTTCTTATTGTTCAATCATGAACCAGTGTCCAAACTGAGACAAGCGAGGCCTGCGGTTCTTCAAATGTTGTTCTGAGTTTTTGTTTCTCACCTGCTTTCGAATTTCTTTTGTGGCATGATGTGTTGCTTTTTGAGATCTTTTAGCCCAGTGGTTCCCAGCCTGGTGTGGCACCAGAGATCACAAGGGGGAGCGCCAGACTATGTCTGCTCAGAGGTTGTAAAAAATTATATTTGTGCATGTTAAATGGAAAAGAATGGAATAACACACCTCGTTCTATAAGTCTGCATATAAACACACTAAAAACACATTTCTGGTCCGCATTTAAATTTATTCCCTTCAGGATTTCGTGATGTTGCGATCACACTAATTCACGTGAAATCAGCCAGTCAGCACAACTATTGCGTGACCTTGCATCTTTGCCCAATCACTGCAACCTTTCTGCAATTTTAGCCAATCCTTGTCAACTTCCACCAATCAAATTTGTCTAACTGGCACTGAAACGGTCAGTCTAACCAATCAAATGCATTGCTGCACGTTCACTTTCATGTTTACAGTGAGTAACGGAACACATCAGCAAACAGAGTGTGTGATTTAAAAAAAAATCACTCACCATCCCTTCCTCTGTCTCCCCCAGCCTACCTGTGGATGCCTCGCCACATCTCTGTCCTGACCACATGTACGAAGCGGTGGGTTTGTGTTGAAAAACATGCACCTGTCCAAAAGCACCCTGACGCGGGAGCACGCGTGAGAAGAGTACACTTCACTACAGCCAGTGTTTGAACATTTATACATCTTTAGAGGTAAAATCGTTACTACATCTGGTCAATGAGCTTTAAAACTGAATCTCCAGTGTGGACAGACAAATGCACCCACCCCCCCACCCTCCGCTGTCCCACTGTAAATGAAAGATGTGTGTGTGTGTGTGTGTGTGTGTGTGTGTGTGTGTGTGTGTAGCCCGACATGCAGCAGACAGGCAGGCAGGCATGGAAAGAAAGAGAACATTCTCTGTATTTTTTTTTTTTTTTCAGAAAAACACAGACTCCAATAGCCAATACAGTGCAACACAGTGAATTATTTTTTCTTCTCCACTCAGTACCGAGTGGTTGGGAACCGTAGGGAGTTTTCAAATGAAGGTGCTGCCAATAGTTTCCAAATCTATACTCTCTAACA
Organism: Pholidichthys leucotaenia; assembly: GCA_020510985.1. Lineage (NCBI taxonomy): Eukaryota > Metazoa > Chordata > Actinopteri > Cichliformes > Pholidichthyidae > Pholidichthys > Pholidichthys leucotaenia. The sequence continues at coordinate 155,412,439 of CM035841.1, forward strand.
TGCATTCAATGCAATTTAACTGTTGTAATGGATATAGTGTTAATGTTTGTATTTGCTGTTGCACAAGAGTTTTTCTGTATAGCAGAAGTTTCTGCTTAATTTACAAATCACTACAATAGGAAATTTTTTACAATCCTGTGCTTTTCTTGTATTGTTATATAGAATATCACTGCAGTAAACTGGAAAAAAAGCATCTGCTTTAAAATTTGGAATTCTTCCCACAACTTTTAGTGCAAAAAACACTCTAAAATCATCGCAACTTTTATCGCAATTTTTTTTAAAAAGCTCCCGCAAATTCAGGCTTTTTGGTCCGCAACAATCATAAAAACATCCCGCGAAATCCTGGAGGGACTGATTTATTAGAAAAAAATCTCTGCTCTGAACCGTGACGTGTCATATATGATGCACATGACCCTTGCAGCATGCTGCGCCATCTCATGAGGCCAATTAGCAGCAAACTGGCTAATTCACCTTTTGTTGCAGACATTGCATTGCTGTGTGAAGGAAACACCATGTCTGAAAAATGTAAAAATGTAGATGACTCATCAGTATTAAAAAAGAAAGTCAGGTAGTATGACGAAAGCTACCTAACTTTGGTTTCATTGAAGGACAGGACAATTTTCGTCCAGAATGTGTATTGTATGGTGAGAAGCTAGCTAATGACATCATGAAGCCTAGCAAAAATGAAACGGCACCAAGAGACCAAACACCAAAGACTGCTGGGGAAAGTTGGGAATTTTTTGAGAGGAAGAAGCACTTGACATGACAGGGTTTCCTCTGGTAACATTTCTGGGTGGCGGCCCGCTTCGCCAGAACAATTTCCACCACGCTCATGAGGAGATATAAATTTAAGAAAAATATATGAAGCAATGACTTTCCGCAAGCACGCACACGAACAACGCGCGTGACTGTCATCCGCGTGGAGTTGAAAAGCGCCCCACCCACGCGAGCTTTCCAGTCAGTAACCACGCAGAGTGTCTCACTAGCATAACTGTCTGAGAGAAACAAGGAGTTCATTAAAGTACTTTAAATGCGGAAAAAAATCAGAAGACATATGTAAGCAGTGGAGGCATTTATCATGGTTTTAACCAGCTGGAAACGGAAGCAATAATGGAAGAGTCACTTAGCTAAGAAATGTGGCTAGAATTCATATGCAGCCGGCTTCATATAAAGGGAAAGGCAAGGGGGACTGATGAATTGTTAAAAATATACAGTATTTCATCAGCCACTACAACATTAAGTTATGTTCCCCATTATGTACCTGGCAAGTCAAGATGACCGAAATTCACGAAGTCAATGACTTTAATCCGTCAGCAACCTTCAGACAAACTAAACGTGCCAACATTTGGATTTCAAAATAAGGTTTTTTTTTCCTGCTGTCTGGGTGGTGGTGAAATTTCTAAAAAAAAACAAAACAACTATAAATATGTAGAAATATTATAACAGAAATAATGGCATCCTTGGTCATTTAAGTTAATTCATTTCATTAAATACAATTTAATGAAATTAAATCCCTCATGGATTGTCACCCCTCATGGATCGTCCCCCTTATTGTGGTGGGGTTTTTTTTTTTTTTTGTTACTTATCTGTACCCGTAGGTAGATTTGGTTTGCAGTCTGGTGACAAGCCACCGGCTGCTGGTCGCTGCGTGCGCGAGCGCCCTAAACCTACATGTTTTTGGTATGCGGGAGGAAACCGGAGAAATCACGGAGTAAACCCACACAACACGGGGAGAACATGCAAACTCCACACAGCTCACTGTTGGTCGGGGGCTGGGATCGAACCCACAATCTCACGATCCCCGCGATCCCCCGGCCGAGGGTAAACTGTGCTGCCACAGTGCTAAACCACTGCGCCACCGTGCAGCGGTTTGCATGCCCTAGTGATCCCAGGAGCTATGTTGTCTGGGGTAATTTGCCTCTGGTAGGGTCACCCAAGACAAACTGGTCCTGGGTGAAAAGCCAGACTAAGAACGATCCAATAGACTCTCATGATGAACCCTAGAACAGGGATCCAGTGTGGTCCACTGTGTTTTATCAAGACCAAAGTCAGCACAGTCGTCTACCAGGACATTTTAGAGCACTTTAGTGGAGCAGATAACTAAAAAAATCCTTCAAATGGTGACACAAGCATGAAATTTTGCACAGATACCCTCCTGGATATACTCTTTCAGATTAGGGTCCTGGCCACGTGAAAATTCAAGATGGCGACCTTTTTTCAAGATGGCCGCCATCAGTATCTGGCAATCTCACACCGAGACCATATATCTGTTGAAATAAACATGCTTTTTTCATTTAAATGAACTTTAAATCATGGGATTGTGATCATGAACTGTTTCTCACAAGAGAGAGAGACTGTCAGGAGAATAACTGACAGTCTTCTTTCAATAGCCTTTGCTTTGACTGTACAGGACTAGCCGATTCTTGTTGGAAGAAGTCGGTCACATTCTTCTTGATGGGTTCATACATGGAGGCAGGGCGGCTTGCCAGAGCATCTGAGAACTCCTGGAACTTGGCATGGCCTCTGTTCATGTGTGTCTTGAGAAGCTCTGCTGTGTTGGGGTGGGCAATATCCTTGGTGTCAATGGAATACAAGTCAGAACTTTCTTCCTGAAAAGGACTGCCTAGGTTTTGCAAGGCTGCAGAAAGCTTGTTGACCTTGTCCAGAAAAGTCTTCTGTGCCTGTGGGTTTTGCTCATGGTGTGTTGCTTGCTCGGGAATTTCTTTGCGTTGGGCCTCTGTGTCATAAACAGATAACAAGCGACTGACCTCTGGGCCAGCTAACATCCATCGCCTGAGTGCAGATGGATCTTCTGTCAACCCAATGGCTCCACCATCAGCCTTGATGATGGCATTGGTCTGCTCATGGGCTTGATCTAGAGCCATTGCTGAGAAAGGACGACGGGTCTTGTGCACCACAAAGTTGCCAGCTTTAAACTCTTTGTCTAACTCTGGGTGTGAAATCTCTAGCATAAGCATGTCCCTGAGGTGGATGGGCAGCCAACGAGCATAGTTTGTATTGTTGTTGGCAAAGAAACAGGGTATCAGTTCATGTAGTGCCTGGCAGTAGAGAGCAAAATTTCCCTCGCGGAAAGATCTAATCAGCAGAAAGACAACAAGCTCCATGGATAGTACCATGTGCCAGAAGTGAAACTGTGGACTATCCTGTTTTCGGGAGTCACACCACTTCTCAAAGTCCAGTGCCTCTTCATCTTGATTTTCCTGCTCAGTACAGTACTCATCATATGCAGCTTTCAAGAGTTTGTACAAGCTGGAGGCTGTCACTTGGTGCATCTGTCGCGTCCTGGTAACACTTGCAGCTGACAGGAAGGACTCTGCAGTACACCAGCTTCAACTAGAGCTCCTGTCCATCCACTGGCTTGGAGGATAGTACCCAGCGACTTCAGTGCTGCCATCTCAATGTGCAGACCACCAAACATGACCAGGTACTTGTCCTCACCATACTGACCTGGCCACTGCCACTGCACCTGCTTTGCTATGGTGTAGATTGGCTGGTCAGCTGTGATGACAGGTACCTGGCCAGGGTTGAGGAAATCAACAACATCTTTTACTTTGTTCATTACATGTTTGACTGTAGCAACTGAATGAGCTGGATCCCGCAGGAGAGGAAGCAAAGAAGTAATGGTAACTTCAAATTCAGGGCTTCTCTTCATTGAAGCATGATGTGCTGACCATGTTAGGTTCAATGCATCATCAACTTCTTGTGTCACTGAGACCTTGTCCAGCCACTGGTACTCTAGTGCTAGTTGTGGCCCCAGAATATCTGTGGGTGGTTTTGGCATTGCAGTACCTGGTGGAACAGGATTTGTTGTCCGGAAGGAAGCTGGAGAGATATTTGTGAATGTATCAGGAAGTTCAGGAACTGACTTTACTTTCTCAGGCCCAAACCTGAGTTGCCCTCGTTCCTGTCCACTATTATCCTTTGTGGGATGTTGGAACAGAGAGATGCTTGTGCCATGAAAGGAGGTAGTTGCAGTTGTTGCAGAGGGATTGTGATCAATGTTATCCATCACTGCAGTAGTGAACAACCCTTTCCGCAGCACTGGAGGACAAACCACACCCTCCTCAACATACTTGCTGACTGTTGCATCTCCAAGTTGAGCAGAGATCTCCAGCACTCTGTCATAAGAGATACTGAGACCATGATCGAACAACATCTCAACCAGATTCCTCTTTCTGGTTTTGGCATAAACAGAGAGCCCCATGTACACGGGAAATGGGGTCTCTCTGTCTTTAGAATGCCTGTGAGTTGCTGCTCCTTCCTTGTAGCGGGTGTAGCAGTTGAATTGCATGAGCTGAGCAATTGCCTGGTCTGACTTTGATGCCCCGAATCTCAGCTGTGATTTTATGTCAGCACCATGCTCAACCATCCCCACAAATTGAAGCAGAAGGGGAGGTATAGCATTTTGCACACAACCCTGAGAAAATGTACCTTCAAATCTAGACTTGTGGTCAAGTATACATCTTCTGAGAAAGCCCGACTTAAATTTATCCATGACATTACAATTTGCCAAAAATGACATAAGCTGCTCAGCCACTACCTTTTCCAGAATTTTTGATATGAAAGGGAGTTTAGAGATTGGCCTATAATTATTTGGCTGTGATGGATCCAAACTCGGCTTCTTAAGTATTGGTTCAACCACCAGATGCTTGAAGGGGCTGGGAACCACTCCAGCTTAAAGTGAAATGTTTATCAGTTCAACAACTGAAGGACCAATTGACTCAAAAACCGCTAAAAACAGCTTAGTAGGGAGAACAGCAGCACAGGAAGAGGAAGATTTCATCTTCTGCAGCAGAGCCATGATGTCCTGAAGGGTCACTGGGTTAAAAGTGGACCAAGTACAAGGTGTAGGCATAACACTCGCACAGTTTAAAGAAGATGATGGCAAAATGTTTTCCCTGATATTGCTGATCTTATCAACAAAGAAATTAAAAAGTTTGTTACTGTCTGCTTTACAGAACACAGGAATTAGAGGGGCAGCAGGTGAGACAAGAGTGTTAATTGTGTCAAATAAGACTCTAGGATTTTTCTTCATTCATCTTCTTCCGCTTAATCCTATTTGTGAAAATTATTTTTGAAAAATACTGATTCCTTGCACCCCTCGGCAATGTCATTTAAGGAGACTCAGTTCCCTTAGATGGAGTCTGTGAACCTCCAATTGGGTGGATTTCCATAAGTGTTTTATCTTACGACAATTTCTCCTAAAGAAAAGGATTAAGCGGAAGAAGATGGATGGATGGATGGATGGATGGATCGAATGGAGTCATTTATCCAGGGATAAGGCTTTTTAGGAGAAGCAAAGACAGATTTCACTGGTGCCACTTTGTCTAAAATAGCCATACAATGGCTGTTAAATGTCTGAGTAAAGGCATCAGGATCTTTAATTCATTTCTTCATTATTGCTGAGCACCAAGCTGGATGGCAGGAAGTTCCACTTTTTTATATGGTCTTCAGCATGACCTGTCCAGGATTTGAACCTAGGCCTCCCGGGTGTGGGGCAGATGCTCTACCAACTGAGCCACACCTCTGCTTTGATGAAACGCATCAAACACTGTTGTTACACACGGAGGTGTGGTGGTTGTCGCGTGGACATGTGCTTATGCGTTCTATGGAAATGAAGGAAAAAATTAATGAATTCTTGCAAGATCACAATCAGCCACTGTATGAACAGCTGACTGATGTGCTTTGGATCAAAACAGCACAGAGTTACGTTCCCAGTCACGTTTGCTCTCTACAGTAAGACGAACAAGCAGATGCAGGGGCCTGAATCAAATGTCATGCAGCGCAAAGATGCTCTGGACACTTTTGTATGCAAATTGGAATTCAGAGTCTGTAAAATATCAGAAGGAGAGTTACAGCATTTTTCAATGCTGTTGAAACACTGTGGTGGCACTGTGTGTATGTGTCTTTACAGGCAGAGTTTACCAGGCACATGAACCTCCTCCAGGAGGAAATTAAGAACCACTTTGCTGACATTGGTAAGCACTTATCAAAGGAATCGTGGGTGACTGACCCCTACACTTCTACCCTCACGGATGTGGAATATCGGGGCTGTGAAGATGAGCTTTGTGACCTTCAAGCAGATTCTGTGTCAAAAAAATATTGTCAGGAGAAGGGATACAAAAAGTTTTGGATTGTCAGAGGACACACTGTTGCTCCCAGATTGGATAAACATGCAGTGAGAAAGGTTATTCTCCCATTTAGCACTACTTGCCTATCTGAGGCAGTCATCAGTGCCCTCATCACTCTATTAAAGCAAGAAATCTGTGTGTGTGTGTGTGTGTGACGTTTATAGGACATCATAGGATGACCGATGATCTCTGCCTGGACATCATAGGACACCCTATGAACTCAGGCATCATAGGACTTGCGATGCTGTCATAAAGATACAGTATGATGTCTATATGACGGCACATAGACTAATGTGTCTTTATGATGTCATGTAGATCATCACTCACAATGCCTAATGTGTCTTTATGATGTCATATGGCTCAAAATTGGCAAGGTGAATAAGTCACAGGGCCAGTCTTTACAGCGCGTTTGTGTTTTCTGCACAACAATGTCGGTTTTAAAGAGGTGCTGACACAGTAAAAATGTGTAACCTTGGCAAGGTGAATAAGTCACAGGGCCAGTCTTTACAGTGCGTTTGTGTTTTCTGCACAACAGATTTCTGCAGCCATGGCCAATTCTACATTGCCGCGAGAGATCAAACAGTCTTTGTATTCTTGCTCAAGATGAAGAAACTAAGCAAAAGCATTGCTTTCTCAGCAATGTCGTTTTTAAAGAGGTGCTGACAGTAAAAATGTGTAACCTTGAAGAATGACAGTCTACACTACAAATGTGTAAAATGCCAAGAAAAACGCTGATTTTCTCCGGGTGCTCCGGTTTCTTGGCTTCTATGGGCATGCATGGGCCTTCCTGAACAGGGTTGAAAGCCACTTTTTGCTCAGATCCATTTTCATGATCCTGCCCATGAACTGGAATTATGACGCACCTATCCCTCAACCAGTGGTCTGAACGAAGAAGAAGAAGACCCGCCAGATGGAGAGCAACAGAATGAGGAGAATTGCTGCATGTCAGAAAAGATGCCGTGAGCATGAAACACTTCAGGTCCCAGCAGTACGCCGCAGGCATGACTGTTAACAACACAGCTGTCTGAGATAGGAGGAGACCCTTCAGCAACGGGCATGCAGAAATACTTGCTTATACTTGGTTTCTACGAGCATGGACGAGCATGCACGGGTATGTACTAGTAACAATAAAGACAAAAGCCAGAAACAGATTTGGTATGCATCTATACTCTTTTGATGCATATGTGCCGGGAGGGGGTTGGGTGGGGGGGCCTGGCCTATCATGATGAGAAAGGGGGCTCCAAGGAAAAAGGTTGGGAACCACTGTTTTAGCCTCCTTCACTTTGTTAGACAGGTTCTATTTAAGTGATTTCTTGATTCAACAGGTTGAAGAGTAATCAGGGCTGGGTGTGGCTAGTGAAATTAAACTCAGCTTTCCAAACAACTTGTGGTTAATCAGAGTTGATTCATGATTTTTCACACTGGACCAAGTAGGTTTGGACAGCCTTTTTCCCCCCTTAATAAATGAAATCATCATTTAAAAACTGCATTTTATATTTGCTCAGTTTATCTTTGTCTAGTATGAAAATTAGTTTGATAATCTGAAACATTTAAGTGTGACATATGCAAAATATAAGAAATCAGGAGGGGGCAAAGTGGATGTAAAGACTGTATTGATACGAGGGAAATTCAGATTCTCAGGAAAATTTGACACATCAATTAATTGTTAATTGATTGACAAGATGAATCAACTAACAATTAATGAATCAGTTGACAACTTCCCACCCCCTGACCATTGGTGACCCTTCTGTGTGGAGTTTGCATGTTTGCCCCGTGTCTGTGCGAGTTTACTCCAAGTAGCTACTCCGGTTTCCTCCCACAGGCCAAAAACATGCAGGTTAGGTTAACTGGAGGCTCTAAAGTGGCCCTAGGTGTGAATGTGTGTGTGAATGGTGAAGGGATTGGCACCACACCATGGTTGCCTCATCCATACGGGTGGACGCCCTGTAATTTCCCCATTGTGGGACTAATAAAGGATTATAATAATAATACAACTTGCATCCCTAATGCCTACATTAATTCAATCATGGTCAAGGGAATAAGATCACTTTTTTTTTTTTATATATGTCCATCCCCTTAAATAAACCCGTGGATTTAGAGAACCATAGCAGCCCATACTGGAAAACAATATTCAGGCTGAGACGACTCTGGTCTCGAGTTATTCCTTAGTGATTTTGGAAAAAAAAACTAGAAAATGGACTTTGCATTTTAGCTCCATTTGATCCAATAATCTTGTTATCTTTCACTGTTGTTCAGTTTTTGATATGATTATATTTTTGTATAACCATAACTGTTAGAACCATAGACTGTATATAAATATGGGTGACATATGCCTCCAGTTATTTCCACTGTAGAAAAAGTAAAGCTCTACTTCCTGGTTTAAGGATGCCATCACTTTTGAAGCCAGAGCCTGCTCAGTAGCAACTACAGCAGGGCAATAAATAAATTTTAAATGAAAATTTGAATTTCTTGGTTTAAACAATGTCAAAAAATAAATATTGTGAAATTGATGTTCCCATTCACAAGAGTAAAAAAAAAAAAAAAAAAAAAAAAGTAGTTTCCAGTTTCAACCCCCCTTTCCCATCTTTAGAAGTTATTTTTATATAAGTTAACTGGCACTTTATTAGTCAAAAATGTGTGGATTCATCTTTGTTTGACCAACCCTTTATTATAAAAAGGTTTGGTGAAAGCCAAGTTTGCACATTATTCCTAACAGGGGATCATGTTTGTCTAGAGGAAGAAAACAAAACTATTTGAAATAATTCCCCATCTTCAATCCAAAAACACTGGTCAAAATCAAATATGGCATGATAAAAAAAAAAATAAAATCTGGGATTTTTTTTAGGTCACCATGAAGACAACATATTGTTGTGAAAGAAAAAACAATTATTATTGTTGTATATTGTTGCCACCTGTATGTGATAAATGCGAGTGCATATTACAAAAGATCACCTTTTCCGTTCTGAAAGGTCACCACAGCAGAACTGAGGGCAGGAAGGAACTCTAGGCTGAAGCTTCCATGTGTAGATGGAGAATCGGGATCCTTTAGAATGTTTTCCACCAGCATCTCCACAAACTCCTGGGTTACCGTCTCCGAAACATTCCCTATAACAGCAGAAGTGGAACACACCTCTTCCTCTGGTGTGTCACTGTCACTGTCTTTGTCTCTCGACTCTGTCTGAACTTTGGCTTTTGGGCTCCTTGGCCGTTTGATGTCCGTAGCAGGATATGCTATTAATGAGATAAATACACATTTCTTAAGATAACATAACCACTATTTAATGGGAAGTAAGTGACAAAGTGCCATTTGAGACCGAGAAATTGATGTTTTCTGTTGATGAATATATGTTTTCAGGATTTAAAGTAAAACTGAAAGCCAATAGCAGGGCCACTGCGAACTTGCGTATGAATGGTGTGTTCATAAGTATCTTTGTGTTAAGAAAGAAATGATGATTTTTCTGGCAGTCATCCAGGTAATGCATGCCAGGAAGCTGATTTTCCTGTTTTCCATGGGCCCAGCTCAACAAAAGCAGCTTCCACAAACACAATCTCATAAAAAAAACTTTAGCCTTGTGGCAAGAATGCAAATGTAAAGGTGAAAATGAAACTGCTCGTCAGACAACAGAGATCACAAACAAGTTTCAGTCCAGGAATATTAGCCTCATTTATGAGCCTGTTCACAAAATAATCACATAAATGTATTTGGAGCACCTGGTAAATCCAAATACACATTAAGACATTAAGCGAAACATTTCAAGCCTTTTTTTGTTGAAATTTCAGTGATTATTGAAAGTCAGTTACGTGCTGTGAGACTGTGAGCAAACCTTTACTGAGTACTTACGTCTCTTGTTAACTTTACTAGGTGGAGAATCCTGTATAAAATAAAATAATAATACATTAGTCACCTTTACTTTGCACGTCGGTCGACCTGAAGAGGAATACAGTCAAATCATCGACTTTTCATCACAGAATCACGACCCAGTAACACTTTATAAAATGTTTTTATTTGGGGTTTGTTCACTACTTTTTCCAAAGCTGTTTTGCTTGACTTATTTTCGTTTTTATTTTAGCCCTATATCATTTGCATAAAGTGCTTTTGTTGGGGGTGATATGTGAGAAGTTCAAACAGGTGTTATTTGTATTTAAAGTTTCCCAAAAATCCTTGGTTCAAGCTGGGCATGTTGCCAAAATCTTACCAGTCAGTAAGATTAAAGTAATTTCCAGGATGTCTTATTTCATTTCTTTTGTGTTCATTTTAAAAGTTTTCTATATTGCTACAGCTAAGTTTTGACTGTTTGAACTTTTAAATTTAGGTAACAAAAATGTCTTTTACACAAAGTATAAATTTTGTGTAAAATATTAACCTTTGTTTAAACTGCTATAAACTCCACACACCAGACAGAAAGCAAAAGAAAACCTCAGGACTGATTTATGACAACTCATGTGACTTCTAGAAACACTAAAGGACCATTTTACAAAAGGAAATGGTTTAATGTTGTTTTGCCCACGTTAACACTAGAAGACCCAGACATTAGCCCTCTTGTGGCCACTTAATGGTCCCCCTATGGATTTTCTAGCCAAAAAGGCCAAATGGCCCCTCTCTGGGACTTCTAAACAAACTATGCAGCAGTGACTCAACACTGCGTTAAAAACGATGCTACAGTGACCTCTACTGGTGGAGTCTCATTATTATTATTATTAAGTTTGAGGAAGTCTCGCTGGAATTAGTGGTTTGTAGTGAACATTTAACAGTGACATGGAAAAACACCGTAGAGTGTAATCGATAACAGTTTACTACATTAACAACTGCTGGCATTTCTTCTTTTTACCTGTTTGGTGTTTGTGGGCAGGCGAACGGTCACCTTCAGAGCTCCTTTATCCAAAGGGATTTGATGCGATTCTTTCGCCAGGACATTTTGCTGGTCTGCAAGTGAGGAGAAGTGACTCCAATAACCACCTATAATAAATCAAATAATTTTATTCTTTCTTTCCACCGTGGGCCTACTTTCTGAGGACTCACCCTCCCGGTTCCTGAACCGAAGCACCGCCGTCCGGCTGCCGCTTTCATACTCGACTTCGCAGTCCCCTCCGTTGGACTTCTTACTACTTTGAAAATATTTAGTCAACTTAATTTTTAATCTTTTCTCGTCGTTTTCTCCGAATTCTACCAAGAGAGGATAAGCGTAATCGCCTGCCATCGCTGCGCTGCCAAGCGGACAGCTGTGGCAGGCAGCTTTTAACTTTCGCTTTTGTTTCTCGGGAAAGGAAACGACAACGACGACGTCCTAGTGTTGAAATGGCTGGTCTGGCTATGAGGAAGGTCGCGCTGTTTGTTCGCAACAGAGAAAAAAGATCCAGTTAAGGGTGGGGAGAAGCCGTAAAGGCGCTTTACAGCGGGTCCGCACCCTCTTTTTTATACTTTCGCTTTCTGATTTATCTCGGGACTTTCCAGTCGAAAGAAAGACGAGGTGAGTACCACGACCCTTCTTTAGCATTTTAATTTAGCAATATGATTGCCTGAAATTCATATTAACTTCACAAAGCATGATAAATAAGAGTTCGACATTTCGATGATCGTGTACCTACATGTAGTTTTCTGTTTTCATGAATGCCACGTATATGAAAAAAAAAAAAAAATCAATGTTAATTACAAAATTGCGCTGTAGTGTGTTGAAATAACGCGAGAACACACGGTTTCACGGTTTTTTACACTTTTTTAATCCTATGTTGAGTAGCGTGCTGCACCACATTTTAACTGCGTGGAAAAGCCTGGAATGCTTTGATTTCATCATGTAAGTTGTACAGAAGTACAGCAGTGTATTAAAAACAACAGAAAAGTACTGCACAATCCTTACTAAATGGATGAAACTGTAATCTTCCATTTTTGTTGTGGGGAATTTAATTTACTATATGCAGAGGGTCATAATCCTGTTGAACATTGTCTCCCCCTACTGTCCAGAGAGAAAATAACATATTCTAAGAAATAAATCCAGGCATCAAAGCAACATCCGGAGGCTGCAGGTTTGACCATAGATATAAAAGGCTAGATTGGCAGCGCTGGCCAGTCCGTGCTTGCGGTGGCGTGACGCGCGTCCGCCATCTTGGTACAGGATATGTGTAGCACATCCCTGTGGTCCAGTGCAGACACCTGCTTGGGTCATTCTCCTTTGTTAAACGTTTGACAGGCTTCAGTGAACATGTTTACAACACAGTACAACACAGCGCATAGTGGTTTACTTTCAGCATAATCTGCATAAATATTAGGTGTTTAAGAGCTTCATAATTATTAAATTATGGCATTTTGCAGTGTCTCAATCAAGAACTGTCAAATGAGCTGAAAAAGAAGTTACCATACCCCCTGATTAATAATTAAGCCTACCTCTTTCATTGTGGCCATTTATGCATAAATATATGGCCGAAATTGATTAATTCATACTTTGTCCTGGGCTGTATTTGTTATATTTGCCACCCCAGGCAACCAGCTTATTGCCCCCCCCCCAGTTGTCAAAAATGTTTATCAAAGAAATATTTCAGCCTGTGCTATACAAATCGGCCTAGATATGTAAACTTTGAAATAAATAAAGAGAATAAAAAATTACAAATCAATTATTCAAGTTTCTTCATTTAACTAGACATTATACACTCCCCCCCCCATCTACCTGGATCTGTATAGCAGTTGTTTAAAATCAATTTGAAATTCTTATTGATTTTAGGCCCACATAACAAATTTATACAATACACCAATGTTCATTACAAATTTATTGCATAGAATAATGCACTCAACATGAAAGCAGCAAGCTCATATTAATCAATTGCAAAGTGAGGTGAAGTGTTAATTGAATCAAAACACAGTTTAAAGCAGTAGATGTAGGCTTTATTAATTTAACCCAGAGCCCAGCCCATCGTCATCACCATCATCTTCATCACACGTAATATCCACCCCGTCCCCTCCTATCCATCATAGCAAATATTTATAGTAATGTCAGGCAAAATGTAATATAAGACAGAAATAGTAATGTCTATGAGATATGACTGCATTAATCATCACCAGATCTTCTTGTACCCCCTCCCTGTAATAGACAAATGTGAAATGGGTAATGTAAAATTCTATCTGTAAAGTTTCAATTTTCAAATAACATATTGTGGAAGTTGTGTTCAATGACGAGACTGAGTTCATTCCTCAGGTTCGGCTTTATTGCAGAACACAATCATCCAACATTCTCAAATAGAAAGAAGAGGCAGAATCATGTCACATCACATTCTTATACCTCCGGGGGATTAAGAACTCAAGTCACATGGTGCTTCTGCAAACATTTAATCACAATGCAAGTCTCTGAAGATTCACCATTGTCTCTTATTCTCCGATGTTCCGGGGATGCCCCCAGGGCCTCCTCTCTGAGACAAGGGTCCGACTTCACACCTCCTCAACATCTCCTGTCGGCCCCCGTCGATCCAGACTCTTTGTTCCTCCAGACGTGAAGCCCTAATCCACATAAGCCATACATTTGTGGGAGATATGAACCAGACATATGTGCCACAATATCTGTAAATTACTATCTGCAAACCTTCATGATGTTGGTCTGATACAGGAGGTAGATGTTTGTACACATATATGTGTAATTATTGTGTAAAGACGGTTTGATAAACCTAAATCTTTCATTAGGCCAAGTGTATACAGGAAAAAGAAAAACTATCCTCACACTATTTGAGTAACTACCAAACTAGTTACAAGAACCCAAAGTTCATTGTTGATAATATTGGCTACCAATACTGACCCAGTAACAAAGAACACAATGTAACACTGTATACTAATATCTCATGAGAAATATTGCCATAACTATCGATACTGAATTACAATATATATTACACTCATGGCAGTCATGCATGTACAGAAATCAGTGACCTCCCAAATGAAAATCAGAGTTTTTACCTTTATTTTTGACAACACGCCATTAAATTATTTAAAAACAAACACTCGACACTTACCGTAAGGGTTCCAGCATAACAGTGCTTAAGTCGCAGCCCAGAGTGATCGAAGCTGCTCCTTTTTATCCTCATTAGCAGCGCCTCAGCTGATGAGGATTAATTGGGCCCCAGCCGTCCTGTAACGCTGCCCAATGAGAGACAGCGATGAGAAGGGACTGGTCTGAGCCCCGGAAAACCCGGCGTCTCATCCCATGGTGACAGAAATGAAGACATAATCAGAGTGTTGTGCGTTAAGCTGAGCTGTGGATTTGTTGCGATTCCTGTACCAATATGGCGGCCGTAAATCTCGCGCTCCAGTGACCTACTGCCAATCTAGCATTTTATATCTATGGGTTTGACCGCAGGTTCACGACCCTCAGGTTTTCTCGACAGCGCCGCCTACTTCCTGCGCAACCGGTCATTTTTTTTCCCCATCCAAATTAAAGTAACAAAATATGGATACAACAGTGAACAAAAGGAAATAAAAATAAATAAAAACATAAACACATAACCACATGGTGTGTGGAACAAGGCACTTATAAGTACTGAAAAATCAATATTTTATGATTGTTCAGAAGACAATAATCCATTCATTTCTTTTGGATTTTTTTGATAATGCACAGAGGCTTTGCTGCTTTTATGTATGTGGCAATATTGGAACAGGATATATTGAAGCTCATTCTTAAGTATCAGGATATTTGGGGTGGCTTGCACAAATTTTGCTTTATAGAGGGGTTGCACTGATGTCAATCGGGTCACGTGACTTTTGTTTACTGTGCCATGTTGGATGGCAATGAAGAGTCAAATCACCAACAGCAAGTGTGAGTGAGTGTAATCAGCAAGATAAATGGCTACACACAAATAAACACTGTGGTCCAACGATGAGGTGCAGACTTTTCTGTGCTTGTTAGCTGATTAAAGAAATCCAGAGGGAGCTGGACGGTGCAAGTCTACCTACAGAACACATGCACAACAATGACAAATTATTTGCAAATCTTTGGACCAATTAAGAAGTGAAATTAGAAAATTTCCCACAGAAACCTGAATGCTCCAGGAGCCCCAGGTTGGCTGTCCCTGAGCTACATGTATATATCCAGTAATTCCATGTCACCTTGTGACCACATTATTTTAATTGCTTTTAATCCTAGATCAAGTTTGTTTTGGCTTAAAAATGCATCATATATTTTATTATACCTAACTCAGTACAATTTATTTGTTGAAATATATATTTTACGGCTAATATAGCCCCATAACTACAATATGGCACCTGGCGATCAATTTTTGCCACGACGCCACCACAGGCTGGATTGCTGCTGGAGCAGGTACATCCCATGTCGTCTCAGTAGTCTCTTCCATGATTTTCACACAGATCAGAGCAATTTGTTGCACAGGAAGCTAAACATTTGTTTAGACATTCTGAAGTTCTGCAACCACTGCGCATTTGTGAAGCTGGGGTGGCGTCCCACTGCTTTGTTCCTGCTGCTGTCAAAGAGTTGAACAAGTTGTAACAATATATTGCACATAATTTGGGTACCTATTTATTAACTCCATTTTATAGATAAGATAAGCCTTTATTAGTCCCACAATTCCAGGATTGCAACAGCACAGGAATAGCAACAATCAAAAGGCAAGAAAAAACAAGAGCAGCTAGTATACATATGTACATATTAATATATATATATATATATATATATATATATAGACACACAGTGCAGAGCATTGTGGTTGGTGGATGTGCAGCAGAAAGTCTAAGCTCTCTCTCCGCGGATGCGGCGGGCCAGCTGGCATGATGGTGACCCTCTTGGCATGGATGGCACACAGGTTGGTGTCCACGAGGAGACCCACCAGGTAGGCCTCGCTGGCCTCCTGCAGAGCCATGACGGCGGAGCTCTGGAAGCGCAGGTCGGTCTTGAAGTCCTGAGCGATCTCTCTCACCAGGCGCTGGAAGGGCAGCTTACAGATGAGCAGCTCCGTGGATTTCTGGTGGCGACGGATCTCTCTCAGAGCCACGGTACCGGGCCTGTAACGGTGAGGCTTCTTCACTCCGCCAGTGGCCGGAGCGCTTTTCCGAGCAGCCTTGGTGGCCAGCTGCTTCTGGGGGCTTTTCCTCCACTAGATTTACGGGCGGTCTGCTTGGTTCTTGCCATCGCTCTTTATTATTCTGTCTTATATTTCCTGCACGCCGCCTAAACTCCAGCTCGGCACCCGCGTCATTTTCGCTTCAGTTCTCCCGGTATGACGAGTTTCTCCGTTAGCACCGGGTGGCGGTTGAGTGCTAGCTAGCTCTTCCCTGCTGTATCATCTCCTGCTGTAGACAGTGGCTCCGTCCGCCGACTCGGGAGACCTTTGGGGCGATCTGTGTGTCCGTGATATATATAGAGTGAAAGGTGTGCCAGATCAGAAAGTTATCACCGGGTCAGAAAGAAGAAGGAAGATAAAAAGACTCAGAATTGAGCCGCTGTTGCAAAAGGCAGCCAACTCGTGGCGCCGGAACCGGAAGGGAGGGAATTTACTTATTTTACTTATTTACTTATTTTTGGAATTTACTTATTTTTATTTATAAGGAATTTACTTATTTTTGTAGGATTTTATTTGGGTTCTAAATATTTTATTGGGTTTTAGACCTTTGAGTTTTTAACCTCTTTGACTAGTTTTTAACTTTTTAATATGACCCTTCTCTCTTACCTCTGGTTTTTCTCTCATCTCTTTGTCTTTATATCCTGATTGATGGAGCCTTGAGTATTTTTATCATGTCTATAGTCAGCTTCGTGTGTGCCTGTGTTTGTGTTTATGTTTAATGTAATTGTGGCTTGTAAATATGGATGTCACCAGACTGCAAAACAAATCTACCTATGGGTACAAATAAAGTAACCTGAACTGCTGGGAGGCTCGGTTGAACAACCAGACCGACGGTTTGAAACAATTATTTTGCCACAAGAGAGCCCTCTGAAACACACACACACACACACACACACACTCACACAGCATACATATTTTAATACCTAATAGCGATAACTTGCCTTTATTACAATGTAGTACAAGGGACTTTTCCTAGTGTCTATTTTGTAATGTAGTTATACATCTGCACCAATAGGTGGCGGTAGTGCTGCAGATTGTTCCTTTGCCTTGAACTGAGGTCATGGGTCAAGTGTTTTTTTTTGTTGGGGTTCTCTGTTGTTCGGACTACTGAAGAAGACACAAACGCGTGCTCTGTATGTGTGCTGCATTAACCTTTTTGAGGTAAATAAAGGACTCGTTTTTCTACACCAAGTTGTTCTGGAGTGGTGTAACATTTGGAGGTTCCATTGAGGTCGATATTTCTGGATTACCTCACAGAGAGAGACTGAAAAAAGACAACGGAGACTGTAAAGAAGTGTGCCAGAGCGAGAGGCTAATGCTAGGATACAGCTTGAGTCTAGCTAGTGTGACACAAACCGCATTGTTTTTCAGTCAAATCCAGTGAAAAGGCTAATTTTTCAAGCATGTCTGAGCATCGCAAAGGTTTTTTGTTGAAGCTGCAACAGAAATTATATGACCTTTTTGTCAAAGAACTGCTAAGAGTATGTGAACTGTGTAATATTACCGGAAAAGACGATGATAGCTCAAGCAAAACTCACAGAGCTCTTTTTAAGCTTATTAGTCAGTTTTGTGAACGAGATGAGCTTGTGCAAAGTGAAGATGAAGGCATGTCTGTGCTTTTGGAGTTAAACAATGTGCTAGACTCACTCATAGAGACACGGTCATCAGCTGTCGGCGCGGGAGCGGCAGCCCTGTCTTCATCCATGGATGCGGCGGTGACGGCGGTGATTACACGCCCGGAGCAGCCTGCGGCAGTGGGACAGGACCAGGCGCCAGGAGAGGACCTTGTACCGTCAGTGTCAGGGGCATCGCTGGAGCATCAGGCGGCCCTGAGGACAACGCTGGACAGCGGGAATCAGCGCAGAGGGAGAAACTCCATCAGCAACAGCTGCTGCAATGCTTCTTCAGTTAGATTCAGTAAAGATTTCAGGATAAATGGTCACGTGGGTGAGTCAACGTCAAAAGACACCTTGAGTTTCAGTAGCTTGGAGTATCAGATTGAAAGTGGCTTAAAAAAGGGCTACTCTGAAACTGAAATAGTGGATGCTGTAATCCGTGCCATAAGCCCTGGACTGAAGTTAAGGAGCTATTTAGAAGGAAAAGCAGATCTCACATTGACCAACCTGAGACAAATACTAAGATCCCATTATGTGGAAACAGATGCAACTGTGTTGTATCAACAACTGACCAAAGCAACACAGGGAACAAATGAAACACCCCTTGAGTTTCTGATTAGAGTACTAGATTTGTGTCAGAAAATCCTCTTTGCATCAGAGCGTACTCAGTCTAGCCTAAAGTACAACAAAGAGCTAGTTCAAAGTCAATGCTTTCAGTCAGTTAGGACTGGACTATTAAATGACAGTGTCAGAGCAGAAATGAGGATGTACCTACAGGATGAAAACAGCAGTGATGAGCTCCTGTTACAGAAAATGCAAACTGCACAGTACAATGAAAGTGAAAGAGCTCTAAAGACAAAGGCAAATAAGTCAGCTCTCAGAGCAGGCAGCAGGACTAAATGTAGTTGAACAGACTGAAACACTGAATGACCCCTGCATAGGCCAGCCTGTAGCTAAGCCAAACAAACCAGTCAAAGACAACTCGCTATTCTCTAAAATAGAGGAAAGTAATACTGCAATCAGAGAACTTACAGGTCAGGTAGCCTCACTTGTGCAGACTGTTCAACGTGACATAAAACATGAGTGACAAGCAAACCAAATCCTACAAAAAGTCAACTCAGAGACAGGAAAGACAATGTGCTGTGTGTCAACAAGACAAGGATTGTAGCCATTGCTTCAAATGTGGCAGTGACTCTCACTGGGCAAAGGGATGTAGAGTAGGGGGGAGTCAGAAGCAGTTAAACTGGCGGGGAGCTGCAACTGAGGGACAAGCCACAGCTCCAAAACCAAAGTCCCAAAGTGATAAAATCCCCAAAGCTCAAAACTCACCCCATGCCCAACCAATAGAGTTAAGCCCGAACAAGCAAAATGTGTTACAAAGTACAGCAACAATAAATGCCAAAGCTAGAGACCAACCACCGAACATGCTTAACCCTAGTGCAAAACGCAAAAAGATAGCACATCTTATAGGCAAAAAGTGTCTAGTTTGGTGCAAGATGAATAAGTGTAAAACTCAAGCACTGTGGGACACAGGTGCCCAAGTTTCAATAATGAGTGCACTGTGGAAGTCAAATAACTTAATTGATTTGAAAGTCCACCCAATCAGTGATTTACTAAGTAGTGATGAAATTTTGGATCTGAGAGCTGCAAACGGATCTGAAATCCCCTTTCAGGGCTGGGTAGAAGTTAGCCTTAGCCTTTGTGATCCAAAAGGGAAAGCCACAGCTCAGGATGAAGTTGTAGTTCCAATCCTAGTGAGTTGTGATATTATGCAAAAACCAATAATAGGGGTTAATGCCACTGAAGAACTAATAAAGCAGAATCCTACTCAAAATAGTGACAGTGTCCTTACTCAGAAATTCACTAAAAGTTGGAGCAGAAAAAGCAGAGGTGCTTTTGAACCTTATCCACACAGCTACAAGTGAGGCTACTTACCCAGTCAGAACAGGACGCACAGGGGTTGTAGTGCCAAGCGGACAAATACACTGCATTAGCTGCCCTATAAAAACAGACCTAAAAGTGCAGACAGAAATGCTTTTTGAGCCAGATGAAAACTTGTGTATCAGGCACTACCCATAAAGCTAAGATTCATGTCACTAATACTACAAAGCATGACATAGTTCTGCCAGCGAAGACCGTTATAGGTAGCATTGAGAGAGTAACCCACTGCTACTCGGCGAATCTGAACCAAAGTCAGATTAGTTCAGTTGAAGCTGAAAACCGTCAAAACTCACGTAACCCACCCATCAATTTGAGTCACCTCACCACAGAACAACAAGCTGCTGTCATGGAGATGCTTAGGGAGGAATCAAGTGCATTTGCCAAGCACAAAGATGAAGTAGGCTACGTTAAAAATCTGAAAATGGACATTAAACGGTTCCTGTAGCCAAAGCCTACAATGCAGTCCCTCGTGCGCTCTATGATGAAGTTAAAAATCATATCCAGGACTTGTTGAATAAAGGTTTCGTTCGCAAATCAACCTCACCTTATGCCTCTTCAGTGGCGTGCGTAAGGAAACGTGATGGAAGTCTAAGACTGTGTATCAATTATAGGGGCCTTAATAAAAAGACCATCCCAGACAGGCACCCTATACCACGCGTCCAGGAGATACTTGATGGACTTGGCAGCAATATGTGGTTTAGTGTGCTTGACCAAGGCAAAGCATACCATCAAGGTGAAATCAGCATGAACTCAAAGAAATACACAGCCTTTATAACGCCTTGGGGGTTGTACGAATGGAACAGAATTCCATTCGGTCTCACCAATGCACCCTCGGCATTTCAGTGCAGTATGGAGGAGAGTCTGGAAGGACTAAGGGACAAAATATGCACTCCATACCTGGATGATGTTTTAGTGTACAGTCGGACATTTGAACAACACGTTGAGGACTTAAGATCTGTTCTCAAACGTCAGCAAGCTTGGGGTATAAAACTAAGACCCGACAAATGTGACTTGTTCAAAAATGAGGTCCGCTATGTAGGCAAAATCATTTCGGCAGAAGGTTACAAAATGGACAAGAAAGAGGTACAAGCAGTACAAGCCCTCAAAAATACCCCTCCAACCAACATCAAAGAACTCTGCAAGTTGTTAGGGTTCTTAGGGTATTACAGGAGTTATGTGCAGGATTTTTCGAGACATGCAAAGTGCTTCTATGATTTGCTCTCAGCTGACCATACTCAAGACTCAAACTTACAACCGCAGGTATGGTCAGCTAAGGTGGGGCAACCTGCACCCACCCAGAAAATCATATGGACTGACACTCACCAAAAAGCACTCAACTACTTGGTTGATGTTTTGACTAATCCACCTGTGATGGCTTACCCTAGGTTTGAGGACCCGTTTATTCTGCACATAGATGCATCGGAGGAAGGGCTTGGTGCAGTTTTGTACCAGAGACAGGAGAGTAAGCTAAGAGTAATGGGATATGGATCAAGGACACTAACATCGGCTGAGAAAAACTATAGGCTGCATTCAGGGAAACTTGAGTTTCTGGCACTTAAGTGGGCCGTTACGGAGCGCTTCAGAGACTACTTGTTTTACGCCCCCTCAGTGACAGTCTATAGCGATAACAATCCTGTGACCTATGTTTTAAGTTTAACCAAATTAAATGCAACGGGACACAGATGAGTTTCCGAGTTGGCTGACTTTAACATAACACTGAAATACCGACCCGGAAAAAGTAATATTGATGCAGACTATTTGTCCAGAACACCTGCCAGTATGGACTTGTATATGTCAGAGTGCACTGAGCGGTGTTCACCTGAAGTGTTAAGTGCAATACTAAACGCTGTCGAGACACAAAAAGAACAAAACGTCTGTTATAACTTGCAATCCACAAGTAAATGACATCATTGCTGACCATCAACCGGACGTGAAAATTACAAAACAGTTGCAGGACCCAGCCATAGCTTGTGTTCTCAACCTTAAAAAAAACTGGAGAAAACATTGACAAAACACTAGTGAACAAAGACTTGAAGCTAAACCAACTACTACATGAGTGGAAAAAACTTTTTGTTTCCGAAGAAGGGTTGTTAATGTGCAAAACTGTAACTTATACTCAAATTGTGCTTCCAGATTCATACAGAGAGCTTGTGTACAAATACCTTCACTATGAAATGGGTCACTTAGGGGTAGACCGTGTAATGAACTTGGCAAGAAATAGATTTTACTGGCCTAACATGCAGAAAGATATTGAGTTTTTTATTACTCGGGTATGTAAATGTAACATTCAGAGGAAACCTACGGTTCAGAGTAGGGTCCCTATGTGCCATGTACCTGCTACTGCACCCTTTGAAATGGTTGCTATAGACTATCTTCACCTTGATAAAAGCAGGGGAGGGTATGAGTATATTTTGGTGTTATATGACAACTTTACTAAGTTTGCCCAAGCTTACCCTACTCGTAACAAATCTGGCAAAACTGCAGCAGATAAGATTTTTAATGACTTTTCTCTGAAATTTGGTTTTCGTATTAAATTACACCATGACCAGGGCAGGGAATTTGAGAATTATTTATTCAAACAGCTGCAGAAGTACACAGGAATAGTCAATTCAAAAACTACACCCTACCATCCACAGGGGAATCCAGCCAAAAGATTCAATCGTACCTTGCTTTCTATGCTGCGGACCTTGGATGAGGAAAAGAAAGGAAACTGGAGTGATTATGTAAACAAAGTTGTTCACGCTTATAACTGTACAACTAGTGAATCAACAGGTTATTCACCCTTTTACTTGCTTTTTGGTAGACATCTACGTCTTCCTTTTGATTTAATCTTTGGGCTGAATGAGACAAATGGATGTAAAACACATGGGGATCATGTTCAAAAATGGCAGCAACAAATGAAAGAAGCATATGACATTGCTGCCAAAAACATTAAAAAGACTCTTGCAAGGGGAAAGTCACATTATGACCAAAAGAGACAAAGTGCTGTACTCTGACCTGGAGACAGGGTTCTTGTCAGGAACATGTCAGAAAGGGGAGGCCCAAGAAAGTTACGCTCATATTGGGAGGACCAGGTTCATGTGGTGGTCTCTCAAAAGGGGGACAACAACCCTGTTTGAGGTAAAACCTGAGTGTGGCACAGGACGTGGTCGGATTCTTCATCGCAACATGTTAATGCCTTGTAATGCTTTGCCACTTCCCCAAGTAACCAGGACTGAGCCAAGTAGCACTAAGTCAAAACACAGGCCAAAAGACAAAAACCTGAGCAACACATCTTGAGTATGCAGAGAGCTTAGATGATGATGATGAGGAACAATATTGGACTCGAAGAGTAAGGGGCCATCACCACCGTCAGTCTTCAGAGGACTCTGTGGTACCTGTACCTCCTACTGGACTTGACCAAACCAGTCAGTCAGAGCATTCTGAGGATACTCAGGAACAGATAATGGACACTCACAAGCTCAGGGTGGATGCTGAGGAGTTTCAAATGGACATTCCAGAACCAACAGAGATGGTTTCCTCTCCAACCCAGCCCAGTGGTGTGGACACAGAGCTGTCAGACACTGTGCTGAGGAGGTCTCAGAGGGAGAGACGCCCAAGAGAAACATTAACTTATGATACACTTGTTGGTCAACCAGTTTGGAGAGTAACTGGTCTTAATTCCAATCCACTGTATGCCAGTGCAGTAATCCCATTCTATGGACAATATGGAGTACCATGGATAGCTCCACAAATGCCTTACTACCCAGCTTATGTGCCTGTGGGTTATTATTGAACTGTGACACAGATCACCTGTTTAATATTGTTGGAGATGTGAAATGTATTGGTACTTACAAGGTTAAAATTATTATTGTGACTTAAAGTAGAACTGAACTCACCTTTTTGCCAAAAAAGTAGAATAGCAGATTAATTCCTTATTACCTATTGTATTTTTCAACACATAAAAGAAATTTTTAGGCCGTGCGATGGCCAAGCTATAAGCCGATAAACTTTTGCCTCTGGCTGGCAGTGCCAAACAAACCGGAAGTAGTGCAGACGACGCTGCGTGACGTCACGTGACCCTTATCAAAACAACAATGGCAGATGATAGCAGTTCCAGCAGTCAAGAACACCAGAGTTTTCAGAGTGAAGAGGCATTCAGGATCGGTGACAAGACAGAGGAGGATGCAGGAGTGTCAAGTGAACAGGAAGAGAGCGAGGGAGGCATCAAACCGTACAGATTAGAGCCAGAATTTTCGGGGGATTCCAGCACCGACTCAGACCGCAGCAGTGATGGGGAGGAGAGTCGCTTATTGAATACAGAATGGTGAGTCTTTACTTTATTATGTTTGGGGTGTCAGGATAAGGAAAATTAACAATAAAAAAGAAAGGGGAAAAAAAACATCAGCATTTTTCCAACTTATTACAGTTATCCCTCACTTATCGCGTTTAATGTGGTCTTCCTTCGATAGATAGATAGATTAGTTTATTTGACAGGGACAGTACAATAAACATAGACAATTAATCAATGACAATCAATCTGATGTGTTGCACATAGAGTGTATAGCTATTAGCTAATTTGCAACTCTTGTCCCTGGATGGGCTTTAGAAAAGAGAATCAAGTAAAGAAAAGAAAAGAAATAAAGAAAATACACAATAACCACATACATCAATGCAAAAAGATTATAAATACACAATTATAAATATTATAAATACTTTGAATATTATAAATACACAAATATAACAACCTGACTCACATTTGCCTATTTCAGGCCTCCCTCCCTTCGTCGCTCACTATAAACAAACACATTCATTCCTTCCCTTCATTCACTCTCACCTTGTAGATAATCAATTCATACATGAGTACATTCTTGTTTATTTTTCAGCCAGTTTTTAACCTTTTTAGTGAATGTTTTAAAGTCTGTTATTATTTTAATTTCATTTGGCATTGTGTTCCAGATGTGACTGCCCTTTATAGAGAAGGCTGTTTGTCCAAATGTGGTTCTGCGGTGGAATATTTTACAGTTATTGTTAACAGAACTCCTGGTGGCTCTGCTGCTGTCCTGTTTTTGGATGAAACCAGCAAGTGGCTCGAGTGCTGATTTATGGAGACATTTGAACGTTAATTTCAGAAAACAGAGGTCAATGAAACTCTCAAAACTCAATAGGTTGTATTTTTTTAAAACATTACAGTGATGCCACCTAATGGGCTTTTTGTCCAAGATTTTTAGGGTTTGATTATATAATGAACCTATATGTCTTATTGTGGAAGGGGCTGCTTGAGCCCAGACTGTCAAACAATATGATATATGAGAAAAAACCATAGAATGCATATACAGTACAGCTGCTTCGTAAGGTATGTAATATCTAATTAATTTAAAGCAGTTCAGATTTTTTTTTTTACTGTTTTTGAAATTTTCTTTATATGAAGATTAAATTTGAGTTGAGGATCTAGTACAATGCCAAGGTATTTTAATTCTGTAGCTAAACTGATGTCATGATCATGTATATTAACTTTAAAACGTTGCAGGTTACATTTTTTGATTGAAAAGCACATTGAGACTGTTTTCTGAAGGTTCAGCAATAGATGGTTCTGGAGGAGCCACTCTTGGACATCAACCATACTTGTAGACAGTGCATCTGCAGCCTGTGCTGGAGTCTTGGCAGCTGTGTAAATAACTGCATCATCTGCATAAAGTTGGCATGTTGCAGCTGAGCAGTGTAACGGCAAGTCATTAATAAAAATGCTGAAAAGTAATGGACCAAGAATGGACCCTTGTGGGATACCCATGCGGTTGTTTAAAAATGAGGATTTATCCTGGTGAACTTTTACACACTGTTCTCTATTCTGGAGATAAGATGCAAACCATTCTAATGTATCTGGGGAGAAGTTAAAAGATACCATTTTGGATAAAAGAAAACTGTGGTTTACAGTATTGAAAGCCTTTTTGAGATCTAGAAAAACAGCTCCTACCACATTACCCCTGTCCAAGGACTGTTTGTCGTTTTCAATAAGGCAACAATTTGCTGTTTCTGTTGAGTATCCTGGTCTAAAACCAAATTGATGTGGATGAAGAAGTTGACTGTCTTGTAAGTAGTCTATCAGCTGTGTAGCTACAACTTTTTCAAGAACCTTAGACAGGACTGGTAAGATAGAGATTGGGCGGTAATTGCATATATCGTCTTTACTGCCTGATTTATGAACTAGTATGACGACAGCTTTTTTCCAGCCAGATGGAAATGTACTAGACCTAATGGAGAGATTAATGAGATGAGTCAGTGGTTTGATTAATATTTTGCCGTGCATTTTGAGAAAGGAGGTGCTCATATTGTAGATATCATTAGTTTTTGAGTTTGACAGTGTTTTAACAATACCAGCAATTAACTCCTCATTTACCTCATCGATGTGAAAAGAATCTGTTGGAAGTATGGAATTTGTGTTGTTGAGCACATTTGGCAGCACAAAAATTTTTGTTAAGTCTTCCACAGAGCCCACAAAGTATGAATTAAATTCATTTGCCAAAGTAGCCTTGTCACTGACGGTCTTGCCATTGATTCTAAGTTCCTTTACCCCCTTCTGATCGTTTTTTTTATTAGTTATTTAAATGCCTCCATAGGGAACTGTTGTTACCCTTTGCATGATCTATCAGTTTATTGTAATAAGATACTTTTGATTTTCGCAGCTCATGTACCACTTTATTTCTTAAACTTTTGTACACAAGGTGATCATTTTGTAGTTTAGAGGTTAATGATGTTTTCAATGCATAGTCTCGCCTCTTCATAAGTTTTCTTATTTCATTATTTAACCATGGTAGGCTAATTCGCTGGGTATAGGCGCTCGGCAGGGAGTGAAGCTGGGTAAAACGTCTCGGCCAATCAGCTTGCGAGATAAAACGTCTCGGCCAATCAGCTTGCGAGGTAAAACGTCTCGGGCAATCAGCTTGCGAGATTCCCGAGCGGGCTGGGGAGCTGGGGAGAGCGGGCTGTCCGTGTTGATACCTGATGTTCTAATGTAGTCTCCCTGCCTTCTCATTAGAACATCAGGTATCAACACGGAGAGCCCGCACAGCTCAAAATCTACCTCTCTGACCACCGCTCCACTCCTCTCCGCCCACCTCTTCACCGCTCGGGAATCTCGCAAGCTGATTGGCCGAGACGTTTTACCTTGCAAGCTGATTGGCCGAGACGTTTTACCCAGCGAAGGAAGACCGCATTCATTGTTCTTTATTGCTCGTGTTGCTTAGTGGCACTTTTCGCTGTTCTCTTGTGCCTTTTTGTGCAAAATAGTGCTTGTGACGCCCTTGGGGGGGGGGGTGACGCTACTTCGCGGTTTTTCACTTTTCGCGGTCGGTTCTGGTCCCCATTAAACGCGATAAGTGATGGATCACTGTATATCTAGAAACGCATCGCTTCCCGGTCGCTTTTCCTCCCCCTTTCTTTTCATTCGTCGCCATGACAGCTTTCCTTGGCCACTGAACAGATCTTCCCAGGTGTTGGAAGTGTTTTGTAGTCGACTATCACGACAAAATGCACCAAAAACAACCAGTGTCGATGTGCTCGCAATGGTAAACATGAGGACTGGGTCACACTCGTGACATCACGCGGAACTCCGGCTGCGCTTCGGCGGATTTGTCTGATTTTTCAGGGCGGGAAATTCAAAATCGCGATTTTCTCCAAGATTCCGGGATTTGTGGAGGGGGTGCCAATGATAAATTATCTTTATAATTGTATGTACTATCACCCAGTGCTGTTCAATGTCGTTCAGTTCAGTTCTACTTTAAGTATTTGATACTACAAACTATTGAGATGGTATATAACAAAATTGGGTTGAGTGACATTTGGTCAATTTGATATGTCCAAGTAAGGTTATTATCTAAGTGTAAAGACTCCGGAGTACATGAAGTGATAGTAACATGTGTTAGAGTAAATTGTTAATACCTGTACTATTGGGAAAACTACTCCTCGTGGTTATGAGCTTCATGCTTATTTGAGTAATGAGTTACATGTGATTGTATCACCTGAGGTTCAATAGTATGGTATGCCAAAGTGATCTTAATGCACTGTAAAACATTTGCTCTATTCCAGTTGTATTCCATCTTGATACGTCACATGTAACATGCATTTCTGGTTCATATTTGGCCAGTGTTGAGGACAACATTTATACATTTATTTAGCAGGGGAGGATTGTAGCACTTGAGTTAGTGTTGTGCTAAATAGGTGAAAAACATTGCCTGAATTTATTAATGATTCTGTTTTCCTAGTGTCTATTTTGTAATGTAGTTATACATCTTCACCTATAGGTGGTGGTAGTGCTGCAGATTGTTCCTTTGCCTTCAACTGAGGTCATGGGTCAAGTGTTTTGGTTTTTTTTGGGGGGGGGGTTCTCTGTTGTTCGGACTACTGAAGAAGACACAAACGCATGCTCTGTATGTGTGCTGCATTAACCTTTTTGAGGTAAATAAAGAGCTCATTTTTCTACACCAAGTTGTCCTGGAGTGGTGTAACACTTGTCACATACAAATGATGTCATGGGAGTGTTGGGCCGTCTTGCTGTAAAGATCTCACTCACCTGAGGTGGTATTCAGTTGTAATGGAAAATGAACAACACCATGTCGAGGCGAGTTGGGTTGTGTACGTGCTAGTGGAATTATTATTATTCTCAACACAGGGCCTACGCTATAAGCGACTTTCGCATTACGAGTGCGCATGTGCGGACTATGTGAGTTCAAAGTTCACGACTACCAAACATTCCGGTAGCCGCCTTGCTTTTGTATAGAGACAGTACTGTCACACCAGAACAATTGCCGTTTAAAGTCTGCTTCAAGCTTTAAATCGCCGTTATGCCAGGTGCACATTGTGCCGTAGTGAAGTGTGGAACAGCATGTATCATCTAGAGCGGTGGAAAAAGAAAACTTGCAGCATACATGCGTGTAACTTCGGGACCAGCGTGTGCACATGTCCGCCGCCATTCATGTTATACACATTCCCCACGGAGCTGAAGGATCCGGACGGACGTAATTATTGGATTAAAGCAGTGTGTCTATATTATAACATAATTAAATAGTGTTGTGTATTGTTCAAGTTCTAGCCTAATTGACACGAGTCTAAACCCTGAAGTAGTAGGTACGGACAGGCAGGCCTGGATCTAGGATATAGTTCTTTATACAGTGGTACCTCTACTTACGAAATTAATTCGTTCCGGAAGAATTCTCGTAACGTGAAAATTCCGTAAGTAGAGGCGCGTTTTACATGTAAATGCCGTAATCCGTTCCAAGCCCCCCAAAATTCGGGCATAAATTTTTTATAAATCGTAAAAACGCATCAAAACATGTAACAAATACATGTTACAATTAGATTACTGCACAATAAACATAAAATGAGAGTTTAAAATGAGAGAAAGAATAATAAAAGAGAATAATAAAAATTATGTTCATTTACCTTTTAACTGCTATCGTCGTCGACGTCGTCACCTTTTGCCTTCTTTGGTTCATGTTCTGATCCAAGGACGTTTGCTTTTGTCGGCTTGTAAGTGCTTCCTTTTGTTTTAATACCGTGCTGATCGTTGATGTATTACGGCCATATTCTTTGGCGAGATCAACCAAACGCATCCCCTTTTCATACCTTTCGATTATCTCCTTCTTTGTTTGTATGGACAAAAAAACTCTCTTCTTCTTTTCTCCTTTTCCACTTATCTCCGTCACTTTCTTGGGGCCCATAGCGAATAAATGTTAATTCTGTACTGTACACACACGTAAAACTTTCACCTTGTTCTTAATAAAGTTTTGGAAAAAAAACTAAAAACTTCGTGGCCAATGGGATACCAGGAAGATGCTAGGCGATAGCCAATGGCAGAGCAGCTACAGGTATGTTTACGTTCGGTAAACTACGGGAGCTGCGAGGAGCGCATACTTTTTTGCCTTTCGTATCCTGAAATTTCGTTCGTAACAAGAGGCAATATTTTCCCGTTGAGGCGTGTCGTAACCTGAAAATTCCGTATGTAGAGACGTTCGTAAGTAGAGGTACCACTGTATATTGGTAATGAAGCTTGATCTACACACATGTAATTTAAAAAAAGTGGTAAATGGTATTCACTTATATAGCACTTTTATTCTCATCTCTTGATGACCAAAGCACTTTACAGATCCTGCTATCCACCAATTCACACACTGATGGCGGCATGCTACCTAACATGGCACTTCCAGACCCACAAGGAGCAATTGGGGGTAAAGTGTCTTGCCCAGGGACACAACGGCAGGATATCTGGGGAGAGTGGGATTTGAACCGCCAACTATGTGGTTAATGGACGACCTGCTCAACCTCCTGAGTCACTGCCACCCCAATTAAGGCCATTGATAAGTAGGCTGGTATAAAATAAAATTGCAAATCATTGAAAATGTGTGGTACTTAAACTATAGTAGTATCGACCGATAGATCTAAGTAAGCAGGTTATGCCTTGTAGTGAAATTTACTCAGAATGACAAAACCAAAGTTGAGCTGTGAAACCACTTGCTTACCTTCTTTGTAGTTGTTCTGGAGTCTCGCAAGTAAGGGTGCTTGGTCCTTTGACAACAAAAAATCTGCTGTCAGCGTACATACAGGGGGGCCATTTTGGCCAATTTCTGCAACGTGGCCGCGAATGCAAGCGCAACTAGTTTATCCTTGCATTTGCGGGTACACCCGGGATGACCCCTATGCATACAATATGCTTGTAGATCAGGAACTTTCCATAAATTAAATGTATTGATAGAACATGTTTGGTAGCCACATTCCCATGATGCTTTGCACGAGCCGAGATGCGAAAGTCGCTTATTTGCCGTCCAATATGGCAGACAGTGTGGCACGTGACCACTGACATCATGTGCAACCCCTCTATATTTTCCAACAACAAAAGCATTCATGCTTCCTCATTTTTCACAACAGTGCCACCTTGTGGATTTGATGAGAACACTACACCACAGTCTTAGTACTGAAAGTAATCACTATTTTAGAACTGGTACTACTCATTAATATATTAGTTCATAGCAGAAGAGGGAAAAAAGCATCTTTGTCGAAGACCTGCTAGATTGCATTAATAATATACAGTAAATAATGGTCTTTACCATTATCAATTTTATTCTGACAATGTATAATTTTGAATAGAAAACTTCAATTTTTGCTCTCAACCTGATGGATGGATACACACAAACACTAAGAACGTCATAGGTTAATAAATCAAAAGTAAACATGAATTTGAACCTTCATAGGGATTAAAAAACAGACTGATTCTCTTACTCTCCATCATTCATCCCATCACAGATTTCCTCATCATAATACACTAGTAGTGCATGGCTGTAGAACGCAAGTATTCCTGTCTGAAACGGGTATCCCAGTCAGGCTTTACAGGCCCAAATGTAAAATGGTAAATGGCATTCACTTATATAGCGCTTTTATTCTCATCTCTTGATGACCAAAGCGCTTTACAGATCCTGCTATCCACCCATTCACACACTGATGGTGTGATGATGTAGGCTGTGTTTGAAAGTAGAATACAAAGAGGTGAAGCCTATATGTAGACAATCGCATGTTAGACTTTGACAAATATAAAAGGGAATAAATGGCACTAAGATTTATTTGATTGTGTTGTAGCACCTTGGGAGAGTCAGATTTCTAGCATCTCAGACGAGAGACGGTGAATAAGCATGGGAGACAAAAGAGCAGGAGTCTCCTGGTGAGAGAGTGGGAAGGAGTCAAGGATGTAGGGGGTTGAATGCAGTGTGATGTAAATGTCCTATTGTGTGTGATGTAAGCCGTGAAACTTAAGAGGAGAGTCTCTGGTAAAAAGTTCAGACTGTTCTGTGCTCGTAAGATGTGAGTGTGAAATAAATCATTTTGAAATGAATCTGCCTGTGATTTCACACACTCCACACTGGTGACCCAAGACGTATTATGGAACACGAGGCAAGATCCCCGGAGCCGGCCCGGTCAGGAAGCTACAGCGAGGCGGCAGCCATCCCACAGGCAGCCCGGACTGGAACCTCCAGCCACGCGTGTGCGGTTTCAGTCAAGCTACCGGATTTCTGGCAGCACAACCCACGCTCTTGGTTCCACCTCACCGAGGCCCAGTTTGCCCTCCGGGGAGTAACGGCAGATGACACCAGAGTCTACCACGTGGTCGCAGCGCTGGACGCCCACACAGCTCAACGGGTAGCGAGCCTGCTCGATCAGCCTCCAGCCAGCAACAGATACGAGGCACTCTAAGCTGCGCTCATCCGACGCTACACGCTCTCGGACTGTGAGAGAGCGGAGAGGCTCCTGACGCGGACCGAGCTAGGAGAGGGTTCAGCCGTAGACCTGATGGAGAAGATTCTGGCATTAAAGGGCACGGACGACGAACACTTTCTGTTTGCCCACCTCTTCCTCCGGAACCTTCCGACAGTAGCGAGAGCGCTTCTGGTCAATTCGCCGCGGCTGGCCGCGCAAGACTACCGTGTGAGACTACCGTGCGCTGGCTCAGGAGGCAGACCGGATCATCATCACCACCAGGGTGACCACAGTCAATGCAGCAGCGGTGGAGCCCAGCGAGACGACCAGAGGAGGCGCTCTGTTCCTACCACCGCCGCTTCAGAGAGAACGCACGCAGATGTACGCCACCGTGCCATTTCCAGCGCTCGGGAAGACGCCAAGGCCAAGGGTCGGTAGCAGTGGCGACCCTCGGTGAAGAAAACAAGCTGCTCTACCTAACGGACGCACGCTCGGGGAGGCATTTCCTCGTGGACACCGGAGCTCAGAAGAGCTTCATCCGGCCGACCTACGCTGACCGGCTGGCAATATCTAACGGCCCCGAGATGGCGGCAGCAAACGGCTCGGAGATTAAGACCTTTGGTGAGAGGACTCTGCTCTTATCTCTACACGGCCATACATATGAGTGGACTTTTGTCATAGCAGCACTGAATTACCATATCCTGGGGGCTGATTTTCTGTGTGCACATGGTTTATTGGTTGATGTTGCTAACAGGCGCCTGGTTAATGCACTGTACTTCGATTCTCTCCCCTGTATAGCTTGAGTGACCCGGCCAACAGCACAAGCCAACGTCACAGCTACATGCGGTAAGTTCCACACACTGCTCACTCAGTTCCCAGCACTCACGGTCCCGACGTTTTCCACGGCCATCGCTAAACACGGGGTGGAGCACTTTATCACCACCACCAGGCCGCCCGTTTTTGCAAGACCTCGGCGCTTGGACGCAGCTAAACTGGCCATAGCGCGCGAGGAGTTTGCCAACCTGGAAAGGTTGGGCATCATCGGGCGCTCGAACAGCCCTTGGGCATCCCCGCTACACATGGTCCCTAAGGCTGAGGGATCGTGGCGACCGTGCGGTGATTTCCGCAGGTTGAACAACGCCACGGCGCACGACTGCTACCCGATTCCCCACATACAGGATTTTTCCGTTCACCTCGCCAGGGCAGCCATTTTTTCCAAAATAGACCTGGTCCGCGGTTACCACCAAGTCCCAGTGCGCGTTGAGGACGTACCCAAAACAGCGGTAATAACTCCGTTCGGTCTATTCGAGTTCCTGCGCATGCCATTCGGGTTAAAAGGAGCGGCACAGACGTTCCAGCGCATGATGGACGCAGTGCTGCGCGATCTCCCGTTCGTGTTCGTCTACCTGGACGATATCCTGGTAGCCAGCGCGTCCGAAGACAAACACGAAACCCACCTCACGACGGTTTTCCGGAGGTTGGAGGAGCACGGGTTAATAATCAACCCGGCGAAATGCCAGTTCGGCGTAACAGAGATTGATTTTTTGGGGCACCGCGTCTCTCTAGAAGGAGCGATCCCGCTGCCCGACAAAGTGCGCGCCGTGGCGGATTTTCCCCGGCCTCAGACGGTCAGGGCGCTGCAGGAATTTTTGGGATGGTGAACTTTTATAACCGTTTCCTTCCCCGCGCGGCGCAGCTCATGCAACCATTGTACGCCGCGCTCAAAAAACAGAAACCCGCGGATAGGGTCGAATGGACCCCGGAGCGAGAGCGGGCATTCTAGGAAGTTAAAGCAGCCCTGGCAAACGCCGCACTGCGGGCACATCCAGACCCGACGGCCCGCATAGCGCTCACCACCGACGCTTCAGACGTGGCCATAGTGGCTGTCGTGGAGCAGTGCGTCGCCGGGGCTTGGCAGCCGCTCGCCTTTTTCAGCAGAACTTTGCGCGACAGCGAACGTAAATAC
Source organism: Pholidichthys leucotaenia (assembly GCA_020510985.1). NCBI lineage: Eukaryota > Metazoa > Chordata > Actinopteri > Cichliformes > Pholidichthyidae > Pholidichthys > Pholidichthys leucotaenia. Next base: position 155,446,377 of record CM035841.1, read on the forward strand.
AGCGCGTTCGACAGAGAGTTGCTGGCTCTCCACCTGGCCATTCGCCACTTCCAGTTCTGGCTGGAAGGGCGCAGTTTCACCGCGTTCGTGGACCACAAGCCGCTAACATTCGTGATGGCCAAGGTTTCAGAACCGTGGTCGGGCCGGCAGCAGAGACAGCTGGCCGCGATCTCAGAGTTTACTACCGATATTCAGCATGTGTCGGGTAAACTGAATGTAGTGGCGGACTGCCTCTGGTGCGCCGTGGTGGCCCCGGTCTGCGTGGGGATAGATTATGCAGCCATGGCCGCGGAGCAGATTAGTGATGCAGACGTGCGCGTGCTCCAGTCTGGACCAACAGGGTTAAGGCTGGAGAGCAGGGTGCTGCAAGACGGCATGCCCCCCCTAATCTGCGATGTCTCCACGGGTCGCCCGCGTCCGGTGGTCCCGGCTACGTGGCACCGCCGCGTGTTTGAGTCGGTTCACACTCTGGCGCACCCAGGAGTGCGCGCGTCGGTCAAAATGGTGGGAGAGAAGTTTGTGTGGCCGAGCCTACGCAAACAAGTGAAAGAGTGGGCTGCAGTCTGCGTGGCGTGCCAACGAGCCAAGGTACACAGACACACGAAGGCTCCCTTGGAGCCGTTTCGTATTCCGGCTAAGAGGTTCGACCATGTTCACGTGGACCTCGTGGGCCCCCTCCCGCCATCACAGGGGTGCACACACCACCTGACCATGGTGGACCGCACCACGCGCTGGCCAGAAGCGGTTCCGCTGGCGGCAACCACGTCCGCAGACGTAGCGCGCGCTTTTTTAACAGCGTGGGTGGCGCGTTTTGGAGTCCCGTCGGACATTACGTCCGACAGGGGCCCTCAATTTGTTTCCGAACTCTGGTCTGCGATGGCCCGTAGCCTTGTTGTTACAATTCACCGCACAACTGCGTACAACCCACAGGCTAATGGGTTATGCGAGCGTTTTCATAGATCACTGAAAGCAGCGCTCAGGGCCTCATTGACGGATGCAAATTGGGTAGACAGGCTGCCGTGGGTTTTATTGGGGTTGCGCTCCACGCCGAAGGAGGATCTAGAAGCTTCCCCGGCAGAGCTCGTTTTCACGCAGCCACTACGGCTGCCCGGGGAATTTCTACTAGATAATCCCGCTCCCGGCAGCTCCTCGTCTCAGCTTTTGCAGCGTAGCGCAAACACAGGCACGCTGCCGGGCCCTGCCCACCACAGTTTTCCGCGTGTTTTTGTGCCTAAAACTTTGAAGAGCGCGGAGTTCATGTTTGTCAGACACGATGCCCACCGCCCTCCATTGCGTCCACCCTATGATGGACCGTTCAGAGTGTTGGAAACAGGGGATAAGCATTTTTTGCTAGACTTGGGGGGTAGGGGGGAAAAAATTGGCATAGACAGACTCAAACCTGCTTTCGTTGTGGCGGACGAGCAAGTGCTGTTGGCTAGGGCCCCTCGGCGTGGAAGACCCCCACGGAGAGCTCCCCAGGGAAACGATTCGCCAGAGCAGCCACACGGACAGACCGAAGTGTCCCCCCCTCCCAGCAACCTCCCATCGGCACAACAGCGCCGTGGAGGCGGTAAAACCCAGTTACAGCAGATACGGGAGGAGACGGAAGCCCAAACAGCATGTGGACTGATGTTCTGTTGTTCTATCACAGCATGTGAACTATTATTCGATTGTCCTATCTAAGATGCTGGGGGGGTATTTGTAGCACCTTGGGAGAGTCAGATTTCTAGCATCTCAGACGAGAGACAGTGAATAAGCATGGGAGACAAAAGAGCAGGAGTCTCCTGGTGAGAGAGTGGGAAGGAGTCAAGGATGTAGGGGGTTGAATGCAGTGTGATGTAAATGTCCTGTTGTGTGTGATGTAAGCTGTGAAACTTAAGAGGAGAGTCTCTGGTAAAAAGTTCAGTCTGTTCTGTGCTCGTGAGATGTGAGTGTGAAATAAATCATTTTGAAATGAATCTGCCTGTGATTTCACACACTCCACAGTGTGAATATTAATTACAGAATAGCTAAATATTGAAAATGAATGGGACATCCAATATTGGTGGCTATTTGAGATCCCTTGTTTATTTGTTTGTCAGATCATTCTTATTTGATCTTTTATCACTTATATTCATAATAGTGTATCTTTGCACTTTGGGGAATGGGAGTTGTTCAGTCATTATAATTATTTTAATTTATATTACTGTAATATTGAATTTCTCTTGTGTATCGTCAATAAACTCATGCCGTACTATAACAGGACATGTTTACAAATATTTGAGACCCATTGTAGTGCATCAACTTATATTTTAGCAATATTTTGTTATTAAAAGGTTTTTTTTAAAAACTGTAATCAACAAAACACCCAGCATTATTATACACAGAAGGACCTGTTTGACTGCAGCCATTAACATCAGTGTTGCCCATTTGTCAGTAAATATTTAAAAATGATTTATTTCGTTATGTGGGTGTTTTTGTGTCCTGTGTTCAGGCCCTGTCACACCTTGACGGTTTAGGCAGCGTTTGCAAAACGTATAGAAAAATTTGGAGGATACATTGGCGTACGTCGAATCAGTTTTGTCTAAGTTAAGAGCACGCTGGTGTAGGGTGTAGTTTGCTGAGCTCCTCCGACATATCCAGCGTATGGTTGATACAGCCCACGTTTGCAGAGCAAAGGTTGTAGGGAAGTTATGCGTTCAGCCCATGTTTGCAGAGCAAAGGTTGTAGGGAAGTTATGCGTTCGTTCACACACTTTACTTGTCAGCAATTCATAGGCTACGGTCACACTGCAGGTCTTAATGCTCAATTCCGATTTTTTGTCAAGATCTGATCTTTTTTTTCTTTTTTTTTTTGTGTGTGGACCTTATAATTTAAATGCAACCTCCATCAGACTCCAATGTGAACGGTCTACAGCTATGAAGTGATCCACATGTACAGAAGAAAATGTAACGTCAGACACAGTGTTGTGTTTGAACCCTAAACAATTGAGGGGGACAGAACTTCTTCACCTTGATGCAGCGCAGCAAAATAAAATGTTAAAATCATTCAGAAATTATTATGCACAAAAATAAAGGAGACCAGCTTCCTTCCTCCACACGCCAGATGACCACTCTGATCAGCTCTGCTTTAACAGAACTGACCGATTAAACAGCTCTCTTGAAAATGAGACCCTGTGTCTCAATGGAATTACCTCCACAGTCATGTCAGTATTAACCTTACATTTTAGATATTACAGTGGCCAGGACTCACGGTGTGCTGTTTAAAAGGAAAAGGGAATTTGCAGCATCCAATAAATGTGCCGTTACTGTCTGCTTGCTTGTCTGATGATTTCAGCCCTGACACCCCCCCCGCCACCTCCAAATTTTGAACTTGTTGTGCAGTCGGAGCCGACAAAATTACAATCAGTGATAAAGGGAATAATTGAATGGGTTTCTAACTTGGAGCTACCATATAATGGCATATTTGCAGCATTTGTTCACAGGAAAAACCTGTACAGAGCTCTGCTCTGCTGCTGCCTGCAGCGCGCACACACACACACACACACACACACACACACACACACACACACACACACACACACACACAGCTAAACCCGCCCACACTTGCTGAAGCCAGGGCTAGGGATGGGCGATACCAGCATTTTTCCTTTCGATACAGTACCATTAATTTATGGGACTTTTTCGATACCGATACTTTTTGCCCCTTAAAGGAAAATCACATGATTGCAGTTTCATTAACTTTATTGCAAGGGCAATATGAAATATGAATAAAACTCATGAACATAAATACTTGAAAGAAATGCTCAAAAATGATAATAAAATAGAACAATGAGCAAAATACATAAAAATAAAATAATTCAATTCTAATAAAAATAATTAATACTTAAAATGAATGCAAAATTAATTAATTGTCTTAATTTGGTGAAGATTCTCAGTCATCCAGGTGGGTAAGTATGCTGTATAAAAGCTCAGTTAAGCCAATTAGATTCAAGTATTTTTTACTTCTGAAATGTTTCAACATTCATCCAGATTTGTTTTCCCGCCTTGTCCTGTCAAGCAGCTAGGTTAGCAGAACAGAAATTCATCCAAATTCCATGGTAATACCAAGCAGCATATATGCGTAATTTTTTTCGCAGTGCAATGTTTTTTTTAAAAATTTTATTTTGCTAGTACATACCTGTGCATACTCATGCATGACCATAGAAAGCAAGTGTATGCAAACATTTCTGCATGGCCATAGAAAGTTTCAGTTACCATGGCAACAGCAACCATGGTGAAACCTGCCGCAGATCTTTGACGTTCCCACTCGTTCGTTGATGCCTGGCTTCGGTCTGTGCTGCCTGACTTTGATCTTTGATAATGTCATAGCGAGTGCTATGATCATGAGTAATGCCTGGCTTTGATTTTTGCTGATGTCATAGCAAGTCCTATGATTGTGAGTGCAGCCTGTCTTTGATCTCTTAGCAAGTCCTATAATCTTTTTGCGAGTCCTATGATCATGACATTATGACATCGTGACAGACAGAGATTTCTTGAATTATATTTAGAGTGATACTCCTTATCTCCAGGGCATGGGTCCCTGCCCATATCCTCGCTTTAAGTTGGGATTTTCTATATTTCACCTTATTATTATTATTATTATCCTGGGTTGCTATTATTATTATTGTTATTCTGTCTTGCATATTTATGTCTTCATTGGTCTTCCTTTTAGTTTATCAGCATTCTTATTATTATTATTGTCATTATCATTATTGCCTATCATAGAAACATCATAGGTTGTCCTGTGATGTCCTCTGATCGTGACACACAGACACACACTAACACACTGACAGATTTTTTGAATTTACAGAGTGCCTTCTACCTTAGTGACATTTCCAGATTTACTGCTTTGAATGGGTCTGGTTTAAAGTAGTGTGTCCTATTGTTAATTGGGTGATGAGTATCTCTTCTTTCATGAGTGATGGTCTACAGTGGGGCAAAAAAAGTATTTAGTCAGCCACCAATTGTGCAAGTTCTCCCACTTAAAAGATGAGAGAGGTCTCCAATTTTCATCATAGGTATACCTCAACTATGAGAGACAAAATGAGAAAAAAAATCCAGAAAATCACATTGTCTGATTTTTAAAGAATTTATTTGCAAATTATGGTGGAAAATAAGTATTTGGTCAATAACAAAAGTTCATCTCAATACTTTGTTATATACCCTTTGTTGGCAATGACAGAGGTCAAACGTTTTCTGTAAGTCTTCACAAGGTTTTCACACACTGTTGCTGGTATTTTGGCCCATTCCTCCATGCAGATCTCCTCTAGAGCAGTGATGTTTTGGGGCTGTCGCTGGGCAACACGGACTTTCAACTCCCTCCAAAGATTTTCTATGGGGTTGAGATCTGGAGACTGGCTAGGCCACTCCAGGACCTTGAAATGCTTCTTACGAAGCCACTCCTTCATTGCCCGGGCGGTGTGTTTGGGATCATTGTCATGCTGAGACCCAGCCACGTTTCATCTTCAATGCCCTTGCTGATGGAAGGAGGTTTTCACTCAAAATCTCACGATACATGGCCCCATTCATTCTTTCCTTTACATGGATCAGTCGTCCTGGTCCCTTTGCAGAAAAACAGCCCCAAAGCATGATGTTTCCACCCCCATGCTTCACAGTAGGTATGGTGTTCTTTGGATGCAACTCAGCATTCTTTCTCCTCCAAACACAACAAGTTGAGTTTTTACCAAAAAGTTCTATTTTAGTTTCATCTGACCATATGACATTCTCCCAATCCTCTTCTGGATCATCCAAATGCTCTCTAGCAAACTTCAGACGGGCCTGGACATGTACTGGCTTAAGCAGGGGGACACATTTGGCACTGCAGGATTTGAGTCCATTTGAGTTACTGATGTGCAATTTTGAGTTACAAAATTTGAGTTACTCAAATTTTGAGGATTTGAGTTACTGATGGTAGCCTTTGTTACTTTGGTCCCAGCTCTCTGCAGGTCATTCACTAGGTCCCCCAGTGTGGTTCTGGGATTTTTGCTCACCGTTCTCGTGATCATTTTGACCTCACGGGGTGAGATCTTGCATGGAGCCCCAGATCGAGGGAGATTATCAGTGGTCTTGTATGTCTTCCATTTTCTAATAATTGCTCCCACAGTTGATTTCTTCACACCAAGCTGCTTACCTATTGCAGATTCAGTCTTCCCAGCCTGGTGCAGGTCTACAATTTGTTTCCGGTGTCCTTTGACAGCTTTTTGGTCTTGGCCATAGTGGAGTTTGGAGTCTGACTGTTTGAGGTTGTGGACAGGTGTCTTTTATACTGATAACGAGTTCAAACAGGTGCCATTAATACAGGTAACGAGTGGAGGACAGAGGAGCCTCTTAAAGAAGAAGTTACAGGTCTGTGAGAGCCAGAAATCTTGCTTGTTTGTAGGTGATCAAATACTTATTTTCCACCATAATTTGCAAATAAATTCTTTAAAAATCAGACAACGTGATTTTCTGGATTTTTTTTTTTCTTTTCTCATTTTGTTTCTCATAGTTGAGGTATACCTATGATGAAAATTGGAGATCTGGTGACATCCTACAAGTACCTGGGTGTTCATCTGAACAATAAACTAGACTGGTCACACAATACCGACGCACTCTACAAGAAGGGACAGCGCAGGCTGTTCCTACTGAGGAGGCTCATGTCTTTTGGTGTACAAGGGGCACTGCTGAAGACATTCTACGACACGGTGGTGGCATCAGCCATCACTTTTGGAGTGGTCTGCTGGGGCAACGGCATTAAAGCAGCCGATAGGAAGAGACTGAACAAACTGATCAAGAAAGCTAGATCTGTCCTGGGGCAACACCTTGACCCAGTGGAGGAGATAGGAGAGAGGAGGATGGTGGCTAAACTGTCATCTCTGCTGGAGTCCGAGTCCCACCCTATGCAGGACATACTGAACGCACTGAGGAGCTCATTTAGCAGTAGACTACATCATCCTAGGTGCGCAACCGAGAGGTTTCACAGGTCCTTCCTACCTACGGCTGTCAGACTGTATAACCTAAGCAGGGCTGCTCGCAGAGATAGCAAAAAAACGTGATGACCTAATAGTATTGAATGCAAAAGACGCAACAGACTTACACAAATGGTCCCCTCCAGTATACAACTAGGACAATATCAGTTGCTACGGAGGGTGACAATATGTATGGGTACATATTCATACTATGTAGGATAACTAAGTAGACGGTTATGCTGTTTATTCCATCTTGCTACAATGCTCCGCACTGTGTATATATACATTTATATATTTATGTGTACGTATGTATATTCACTGCTTTTATTTTTATTTTTCTTATCTTCTTAATTATTGCTGTGAGTGTTGCTATCCCTGTGCTGTTGCAATCCTGGAATTTCCCCATTGTGGGACTAATAAAGGCTTACCTTATCTTATCTTAAAATCTGATATTATCTGTCAATTCTTTTCAGGAACCATGGAGAGTAAACGAAGTATTGATCTTGATGGATCTTCACTTGACATTGTGAAACAGTGTGGACCCGCTCTGTGTGATATCATTCACAGCAAATTTGGATGTGTGGCCGAAATCAGTGCCGTGGACTTTGAGAGTGGTTCAAGGTTTGCAAAGCAGAAGAGACCAGTTGTTGCCCAAGAACAAAGGGTTTCTTATATACTGCCTGTTTCAGGGGTTAAGGTGTCTGTGTGGAAGGCTGATCTCACCAGTATGAAAGTGGATGCTGTTGTGAATGCTGCCAACAAAAGACTCCAGCATGGTGGAGGCCTGGCACAAGCTCTGTCTGAGGCTGGTGGTTCACAAATCCAAAGAGAAAGTGATGATTACATTCGTAAATATGGTCCGTTGGCAACAGGGGATGCAGTCATCACTAGTTCTGGTTTCCTTCCATGCAATATGGTAATTCATGCTGTGGGCCCAGATCTGCCATATCCTCCCACATCATTTGATGTTTCATATGCTAAACGAGAGTTGGAGATGGCCATCAATAATATTCTTTGCAGAGTTGACGAAAGATGTGTGAAGACTGTTGCCATTCCTGCTATAAGTTCTGGATTGTTCAACTATCCTTTGCCAGACTGTGCTGAGACCATTGTGTCAACAGTGAGATGCATCTGTGAAAACTCCAGACAAAAACATCGTCCTACAGAGATCATGCTTGTAAACCACGATGACCCAACGGTTAAAGAAATGGAGAAGGCCTGCGATAAAATTCTAGGATTCTACTGTGCCAGCCATCCCAGCCAGAACAAGTCACACAGCCAGGCAACTGCAACAGACACCACAGGCACTATGAAAACATCGGGATTCACCATTCAAATAGGAAATGTCAGTTTGACTCTAAAGAGGGATAACCTGGAGAATCAGGAGGTAAACATTATTATTGTTTGGTATTATTGTGCGCTTTCATTTTTTTGACAATTTGATTTAATATCTGAATAATAATATGTTACGTGAGTATTTGTGATTCAGATTTTTCTATCTTTTCAGACAGATGTCATTGTAAACACAGCATCAGAAGACGGAAGATTGAACGTTGGTACAGTCTCCTCTGCTTTGTTAAAGAAAGCTGGTCCTGGCATGCAAGATGAAATGCAAACGGCTCCTCGAGGTCGCCCTGTCATTTACACAAAAGGCTACAACCTGAGGTGTAAGGAGGTGTATCACACCTTTTGCATTAAAAGAGCTGAAATTGGAGCTGACAAGGTACATTTAATACGTTTGAAATGTTTTGGTTTATTGTATTAAGAACTGAACCTCTGATGTGTTTTTTTTTTTTTTTTTAAAACACAAACTATTACGACTGTTATTTTCAATATATTCAGTGTTACATCATTATTAGAAATGCATCCTCTTATAATAAAGGTGTTACACACCAGTGCAGTACAGCTATTGGAAAATCATGTATGTGACAGAATGGAATAGTCTGTTGATTAAAAAAATACACTTAAAATTTAATCTATAATAGCTATACTTTTATGTGTAAATTTATGAAAACTGATAAAAAATTTTGCATTGAATAATTCATACAACCTACACATCCAACATTCACAAGCTCTAGATGAGATTCTCAGCTGCTGAAGTTTTTAACTCTTTCAGAGTAACTAGTGATAGATGTCTCGATGGCCACCCTCACTAGTCTTGTAGTCAGGGCTTGACATTAACTTTTTTGCTCACCAGGCACTGTGGTATTTGACTATTGCATGCTAAAATTTACTTGGAACTAAATCTGTGACCTTTTTAAATGTAAATGACCCTTTTACATGCAGAAAAACAGCAAGAGAAACACTGTTTAATTTTTTATTAACTGCATTAAGTACTGTAAAACAAAGAAAAAATATTTGAAATGTGAGAGTGAAGTACAGGTAGGTTTGGGGTCTGTCCCAGTTCTCGTTTGTACTCCTCCCCCTTCAGGCTGCACTAAGTCATTATTAGTAGTGGCTGATGGATATAACCCTTTAAGGTCCGCACCAAGAAAAAAGCAATGGAAAAAAATTTTCTTTGCATTTTTTACTCACTTAGGATAGCAATAACAACAATCAACTGTTTTTCCAAAATCAGATCCCACAGTTTTTTAGATATAGGCCTCTACCAAACGGTTGAGAGGTCTGTTCATAGTAAAAGTATTATATACCTTTAAATGCATACAAAAAACATTGAGAACAAGTCAAATAAATTGCTAATTTTCTTCAACAAATGAGTAGAATTTGCTCATGGGTTAGGGTTAGGGTTAGGGACTGCTCAAACACGCAGTGCCATCTAGAGGATTTTTTTTAGCATAGCGCAACTAAACCAAGTGGCAGAGATGGCTCATTCAGGTTGAGTTAAGCTGAATGCATTATTCAATGAGATATTGTGACTCAAAGTGTGGTCGACCAAACGGTTGCGCAGAACCTTAAAGGGTTAACCACTTGCACTCCGTTGTTCCGCGGGCGGGCAAGTCTCTGCGTTCTAGGGCACACGAGGGCGCACGAGAGCGCCCTCGTGCGCGCTTGGACGCATGACGCATGATGGTGGTGATAGTGATGTAGTGGCGTCCAAGCGCCACTAAAAAAAAAACTGCAGAGACAGCCGCGAACAGATTAGTTCATCTGATTGACCTCTCATTCGACTAATAAGAGCCTTGAATTGGGTTTCTGAAACCTTGAAGAGCCAATGAATGAAAATCTAGGAAGGAGGACCCGCCTACTGTGAACGCAGGAGCCAAATGAAGCACAGAAATTCAGGCTGGGTGAAGAGAGATTTACTGTTGCAACAGATGAAAACAAAGGACGCTGGACGAATCTCCTACAGACCCAGGCTCACCCAGCAGCATGGAGAACACCCACAAGTGGGACCTGCACTCATTCCAGCAGAATAGACGGAGGCCGACGACAAAAGTCGTAAATCATTCGCCAAAACGGCAATAATGGAATTATGTTTTGATCGGGATCCACGAGCGGAGCAACGTCGCGTTCGTCTGACAATGGGGGAAGAGATGTTCGCCACGACTCTGCTGCTTTGAAGAGGTAAGGTGTTATAAGCTAAATTATTATTTATCCCTGAAAACTGTAATCCAAAAATGACTTTTGACCGATCGGTAAATTACAACTGTACTGCACACGAAGTACGAAGTGCGTGCGCCGCGATAAACTGTTCATTTGCCGTGTTCGGACCGTGAACGCCCCCCCCCCCCCCCCGCTGCAGAAGAGGAGCGGGGGGGGGCGTTCACAGTCCGAACGCCCCCCGGTCTGCGGGGGGAAGCATATGAGTCTATTCCATCATGTAGCGATGGCCGTCTTCTGTAGCGAGGGGGGGGGGGGCGTTCACGGTCCGTTCACGGTCCCCCCCCACACACACACACACAGTAGCGAAGGGGGGGGGAGCCGCTGTGAAAACATGCAAGGAGTGTAATCCGTCATGTAGCGAGGGCCGAACTCGGTCCTTGGTAGCGGGGGGGGGGGGGGACGACCCCCCGCCCACACACACACACACACACAGACACAGCCCTGAGTGTGACCTTTCATTAGAGCCTAAAATGAAGATTCTACATTGAATTATTCAAAAGTTACAGACGTTTTTCCAAACTGTGCCATTTGGCACAATTTGGCACAGTTCCAAAACGCCTGGGAACAGCCTGAGAACAAAGCTGTGTAAAATATTCATTTTTTGTGGTATTGTTACCAAATTTGGATCTCAGCTGGATAACACTTGGTTCTACATTTCTGTTGCATTTTCCAGCCGGATCGGACAGCTGTGTGTTATTTACAAGCATTTGTATCCAAAAAAACACTGTCCAATTTTTTTTTCTTCAAGTTCAGTATGTTTAGATGACTGTAACTCAGTGGCCGGAGCACGTAGAGAGCTTATGTTTTTTTTGCCAAAAAATTCAAAGTGTTTTCTTTTAAATGAGACCAACCCCATGAAGATGGGGTTGAAAGGGTTGAATAACAGCTTTCGATTTACTTTGGGCACGTTATTTTTTGGTATTTTTAGGAAAATTGCCCGGAGTGCAAGTGGCTAACCATTTAATGGACACTACCTGTTTTCACCAGAAAAAAAAGAGAACTGATGAAGAAAAAAGTCTCGAATTTATATGAACAGTAGAAAAAGTCAGAAATTTACTAAAAAGGAAGCTGTAAAGTCACAGAGAAAAAATTGGAAACCCTGGCGGGCTGGTTTTGGCCTGATGGCCATATGTTTTGACACCCCTGGACCAGCCCATTAAAAATACATATTTAGAGGATTTACGTTCATGAAATAGCTGCATATCACAACAGCATGTAAATGAATAAGATAAAATAAAATAGAAATCATAGATAAATGAAAGTTCACCTCAGAAGAAGCTTCATTTGTTCTTTACAACAACATATCAAAGTGCAGTCACTTTTTCTGTCATAAGAAAACTTAAATTTGTGCAACTGTGGACAGTAAACAGAGCTTCTTGCTCTAGAAATAATCTCATTTAACCTCTTCCACTCTGTTCAGTTGCCCTAAAAACACCTAAAAATAACATACCCAAAGTAAATCAAAAGCTGTTCTTCAACCCTTTGCAGCATCTTCATGGGGTTGGTCTCATTTAAAAGAAAACACTCTGAATTTTTTGGCAAAACAGTCATAATCTCTCTAAGTGCTCCTGCCACTGAGTAACAGTCATCTTGTGGCCGACACACATTGTGGGCTCACGCTGCCACAGAGACAGGACTGAATGTGTATTGTGGGGTGTCACGTCTGCAAGGACTGAGGACTCGAATCTACAGGAGGTAACAAGGAAGTGTGAGATTTGTCTCTTTGTCCCACAGAAGACGCCCCGGAGGGTATTCCGGTTCATCAGGAAATGAGAGACAATGGTGAAGCTTCAAAGGGATGCTTTGTAACTGTATGTTGACTGAAGACACCATGTGACTTGAATTCTGATGCTGGAAATGTATAAAAGGGTGTTGAAGTATGATTCTTTCTCTTTCCTGCTTTGAGAATGCTAGAAGCTGCGTTCTGTCTAATAAAGCTGGTTTTATGACTGAAACTCAGCCTCGTTATTTGAGCATGCTTCTACAATGGTGACCTACGACGGAAAATGAGCAGACAGAATTCTCCCGAGCGGGGCTTGGTGGAAGCCAGCCTGATGGCCGCCTCCACGATCCGGCTGCCCGATTTCTGGCAGCACAGCCCGCGCTCATGGTTTAGCGCAATCGAGGCGCAGTTCAACCTCCGGAGAATCTCCAACGATGACACACGATTCTACCACGTGGTAGCGAAGCTGGACAGCGACACGGTCCAGAGAGTGGAGGTTCTGGTTAACCATCCACCAGACAGCGACAAGTACAGCGCATTGAAGGACGCGCTGATCAGCCATTTCACCCCCTCAGTCCAACAACGAGCAGAGGGGCTCCTGGCGCTGACGGAGGCCGAAAACGATAGACCTGCGGACCTGATGGTGAAGATGCTGCAGCTCAAAGCCTCTGAGGATGGCGAATTCATTTTCGCCCACCTTTTCCTTCGAACCCTACCACCAGCAGTGAGAGTGGCCCTGGCAGAGTCACCCCGATTGGCCAGGCGAGACGACCATGGGTTGAGCAAGGAGGCGCAGAGGTTGGTCGACGCCCACAAGCGGAACGCGGTCTCGGCTGCGGCGGCCAGTCCAGGAACGGCGTCCGGAGACAGTGCGGGTCCAACGGCCGCGGCGCCAGACGCACCAACGACGGCGGCGACAGGAGCCAGACGACGCGGAGCGGAGAACGGCTCGTGCTTCTACCACCGCTGTTTTGCAGAGAGAGCGCACAGGTGTGTCCCACCGTGCAATTTTAAGCGCCAGGGAAACGCCAAGACCGAGGGCCGGTAGCAGCTGCGACCCTCGGCAAAGAGAACAGGCTGCTTTACCTGACGGATGCACGCTCGGGGAAACAGTTCCTCGTGGACACGGGCTCTCAGCTGAGCTTCGTCACACCCACCTACGCGGAACGGCTGTCGCCTTCTAAAGCCCCCTGGGTGTCGGTGTCAGCAGCGAACGGCTCCACGATTAGAACGTTTGGTGAGAGGACCATGCTTCTGTCCTTACAGGGCCGTTCATTTGAGTGGACATTTATTGTAGCAGCAGTCAGTTTCAACATGTTAGGGGCTGATTTTTTGTGCTCACATGGTTTATTGGTTGACCTTGCTAATAGACGTCTGATTAATGCACTGTCCTTTCATTCTATTCCCTGCACAGCTCGGGCGGCCCCGCCAACTGCACATGCCAGCGTCTCAGCTGCGGGTGGTAAGTTTCACACTCTGTTTGCTCAGTTTCCAGCACTCACAGCCCCCACGTTTTCAGCAACGGTGGCCAAACATGGGGTAGAACATTTCATAACAACCACAGGCCCTCCCGTTTTTGCAAAGGCTCGGCGCTTGGACCCAGCTAAACTGGCCATCGCGCACGAGGAGTTCACTAATCTGGAAAAACTGGGCATTGTTAGACGTTCCAAGAGCTCTTGGGCTTCGCCGTTACACATGGTCCCAAAAGCTGACGGCTCGTGGCGACCTTGCGGCGATTTCCGCAGGTTGAACAACTTTTCAGCTCATGACCGCTACCCGATTCCGCACATTCAGGATTTTTCTGTTCATTTGGCGGGGGCGCGCATTTTTTCCAAAATAGACTTGGTGCGCGGCTATCACCAGGTGCCAGTGCGCGCGCAGGATGTACCCAAAACAGCGGTCATAACGCCTTTCGGCCTTTTTGAGTTCTTGCGCATGCCTTTTGGCCTCAAGGGGGCCGCGCAGACTTTCCAACGCATGATGGATGCAGTTTTACGCGACCTGCCTTTCGTGTTCGTTTATTTGGACGATATTTTGGTAGCCAGCGCGTCCGAAGGCGAACATGAAAAACACCTCACAGCAGTTTTCCAGAGGTTGGCAGAGCACGAGTTAATAGTTAACCCAGCGAAGTGCCAGTTTGGGGTGGCGCAGATTGATTTTTTGGGACATCGCGTTTCGGCAGAGGGAGCAGTTCCCCTTCCAAATAAAGTGCGTGCCATAACGGATTTTCCGCAACCTCAAACGGTCAAGGCGCTTCAGGAGTTTCTAGGGATGGTTAATTTTTACAACCGTTTCCTCCCAAGCGCAGCACGACTCATGCAGCCATTGTACACCGCGTTAAAAAAACAAAAGCCCGCAAATAAAGTTGAATGGTCTCCGGAGCGGGAGCGTGCTTTTGCCCAGGTCAAAACAGCCCTGGCTAACGCAGTTTTGTTAGCGCACCCAGTGCCAACGGCCCGCATGGCACTCACCACTGACGCTTCCGATGTAGCGGTGGGGGCGGTAGTTGAACAGTTTGTGGCAGGTACCTGGCAACCCCTCGCGTTTTTCAGCAGGACCTTGCGCGATAGTGAACGGAAATACAGCGCGTTTGACAGGGAGCTTTTGGCCCTACACTTGGCCATCCGTCATTTTCAGTTCTGGTTAGAGGGGCGACGTTTCACCGCTTTTGTGGATCATAAACCGCTAACGTTTGCGATGGCCAAAATTTCAGAACCCTGGTCAGGCCGGCAACAAAGACAACTAGCCGCAATATCGGAGTTTACTACTGATATTCAGCATGTCGCGGGTAAACACAATGTTGTAGCAGACTGCCTCTCGCGTGCAGTAGCACCGCCAAGCCCCATAGGGGAAGACCCTGTAGCCATGGCCGCGGGCCCGGGCAGCGACGCGGGAGCGCGCGCAGCCCCGGTCTGTGTTGGGTTAGATTATGCAGCCATGGCTGCGGAGCAGGTTAACGACGCGGACGTGCGCGCGCTCCAGTCTGGACCAACAGGGTTAAGGCTGGAGCACAGGGTGCAACAAAACGGTATGCCCCCGCTAATCTGCGATGTCTCCACGGGACGGCCCCGCCCTGTGGTGCCAACCGCGTGGTGTCGCCGTGTTTTTGACTTGGTCCATTCTCTCGCGCACCCAGGGGTGCGCGCATCGATCAAATTGGTGGGGGAGAAATTTGTTTGGCCCGGGTTGCGCAAACAGGTCAAGGAATGGGCGGCAGCCTGCGTAGCGTGTCAGCGAGCTAAAATACACAGACACACTAAGGCCCCGTTAGAACCTTTCCACATCCCCGCTAAGCGTTTTGATCACGTGCATATTGACCTGGTCGGCCCGCTTCCGTTATCACACGGGCACACACATCTTTTGACGATGGTAGACCGCACCACGCGCTGGCCAGAGGCGATTCCTCTGACATCAACCACAGCGGAAGAAGTTGCGCGAGCATTTTTAGCAGCATGGGTTGCGCGTTTTGGTGTACCGTCGGACATAACGTCCGACAGGGGTCCCCAATTTATTTCCGAGCTGTGGTCATCGATGGCCCGCAGCTTGGGGGTGAAGATTCATCGCACCACCGCGTATAACCCCCAGGCTAATGGTTTATGCGAATGCTTTCACAGGTCATTGAAAGCAGCCCTCAGAGCGTCGCTAACGGATACAAATTGGGTAGACAAACTTCCATGGGTTTTATTAGGGTTGCGTTCTGCACCTAAGGAAGATTTGCACGCTTCCCCGGCTGAATTAGTTTTCGCTCAACCGCTCCGTTTGCCCGGGGAATTTCTTCCTGATAATCCCGCACCTAATGGCCCCCCCGCTCAGCCGTGGCAGAGCGGCTCAGGAGCAAACACGCTTCCTGGACCAGTCCATCACAGTTTCCCACGCGTTTTTGTGCCCAAGGCTTTAAAAAATGCAGAGTTCGTTTTTGTTAAACATGACGCCCAGCGTCCAAGTTTGCGGCCGTTTTACGACGGACCGTTTCGAGTGTTGGAGACCGGGCAGAAGCATTTTCTGCTAGATTTAGGGGGCAGAAGGGAACTGATTTGCATTAACAGACTCAAACCCGCTTTTGTTCTGGCTGACGAGGAGGTGCAGCTCGCGAGGCCCCCCCGCCGGGGCAGGCCGCCGAGGAGACATTCTCCAAAGTCTTCACAGAGAGGTGCTAACAGCTTTAATCCACAGGTGCAGAGAGATGTTGCAGGTGCAGCCAAGCCAGGTTGCAGCAGATTCGGCAGGAGATTAAAACCTAGGCAGTTGGTGGATTGATTAGCGATGTATGGAGTGCTTTGTGTTTCTCTTTTTGTTATGCCATTTATATTTTGCCTTACTAGACGTTTGGGGGGGGGGGTAGTGTGGCCGACACACATTGTGGGCTCACGCTGCCACAGAGACAGGACTGAATGTGTATTGTGGGGTGTCACGTCTGCAAGGACTGAGGACTCGAATCTACAGGAGGTAACAAGGAAGTGTGAGATTTGTTTCTTTGTCCCACAGAAGACGCCCCGGAGGGTATTCCGGTTCATCAGGAAATGAGAGACAATGGTGAAGCTTCAAAGGGATGCTTTGTAACTGTATGTTGACTGAAGACACCATGTGACTTGAATTCTGATGCTGGAAATGTATAAAAGGGTGTTGAAGTATGATTCTTTCTCTTTCCTGCTTTGAGAATGCTAGAAGCTGCGTTCTGTCAAATAAAGCTGGTTTTATGACTGAAACTCAGCCTCGTTATTTGAGCATGCTTCTACAATCTAAACATACTGAATTTGAAGAAAATAAAGTTTGCCTGGGTGTTTTTTTTTAGATACAAATGCTTGCAAATAACACACAGCTGTCAGATACTGGCTGGAAAATGCAATAGAAATGTAGAACCAAGTGTTATCAAGCTCAGGTCAAAATTTTGTAACAATACCACCAAAAATTAATATATTACACAGCTTTTTCTCAGGTTGTTCCCAGGCGTTTTTGAACTGTTTCAACAGTTTGGAAAAACGTCTTTAACTTTTGAATGCTTCAACATAGAAGCTTCATCTTGGGCTGTAATGAAAGGTGACACTCAGGGCTATCTTGTTAGATATCCAGAAACACTGTCAGTAGTAATGATGCAGAGAAAGTGAAGTTTAAAATATAAACACGCTTTACTGAACAAAAATGTCAATATACAAAACATACAATTTTCAAACAACAAATGTGAATATGAAGTCTGTCCCTTATATGTTATTGGCAATATGCCAGTTGTTGAAACAGTTCCAGTTTGGGATCAAACAGAGAGGCACATCACAGGTGGAGCACTTGAGTGGTGTCTTTTTACGGCAGTGCCTGCATAGTGCCCGTCCATTTGTGCGGTGCCCAGAGATAAAGGCAATCCTGTGATGTGCAGTGGGTATAGGATGAGGTGGTGTGGGTGTGGCTGATGGAGAACGCACCTGTGCCAGCTGCTCAGCAAGGGTCTCCCGAAATGCCTTCTGTGTCATTGGCTTCACTCCTCTTCCAGAGGCGAGTGCCTTGTGGAGGATGTATGCATTTACAATAGCAATGTCCATGAAGTCGTTAAAAAAGCTTTTATACCACTTCATGGTCTTGTGGAGAACACTGTAGTAGCCTATCAGGGGCATCTGATAGGTCCACTCCACCCATGCACCTGAATAGACAAAAAAACAATTTTTTAGAATAAAAGGAAAAAACACTTCAATATATTACTCAAGCCAATTGTTACATTTTCAAATCATTACATACCTGTTGTAGTCCTTTACGCAAGGCGGCACAGAGATGTCCTTTGTTGACCACTGCCCCTGCACATCTTTCACCCTCCGGCACACCGTCTCTCCTGAGTGGGCAATGTGCACTGTGGAACACATCTCTTGTGTCTCGCCACTGGAGGAAAAGAAGGGAGTTCTTCCTCATCCAGCGGATGCTTCCCTGTGGAGATCTGGAAACCAGGTTGTTCTCCTTGGTCTTTGGAAAGCCGACCCTGTTGGTGCAGGTAGTTCTACAGGCATAGATCCTCTTTTTCAGGAGATCCTGAAAAAGGGCAGGGCTTGTGTAAAAGTTGTCCACAAAGAGGTTGTACCCAGTGCCCAGCAACTGTGTGTCAAGTAGCTGCATCACTGACTCATAACTGAGTCCCATGCCAGTACTTGACTTTGCTTTGGCCTCATACACAAAAAAGTCCCAGGTGTAGCCAATACTGGAGTCAGCCAACACAAACAGCTTGTAGCCCCACTTCACTGGCTTGTTCTTCATATACTGTTTCAAGCCAATGCGGGCTTTTGAAGCAACCATCCTCTCGTCGATGGCAATGTCCTGACCAGGGTGAAAGTTTCTCCTGCATGCTTCTCTGATGTCTTCATAGAGAGGCTTGAGTTTGCTGAGGCGGTCATGCATATCTGTGCCTCTCTTCTGCTCATTGGCCTCTTCTGCTGCTGGGCTGCTGAGGTGAAGGGCCCAGCTGATCAGCAGAAACTTTGTCCTGGTCAGTTGGGGAAAGGAAGGTTGTACAGCTTTCCCCCTCGCCAGTAATCGCTGAAGGATTTGCACTTCACTATACCCATGTAAATAATGAGAGCAAAAAATGAGAGCAGGTCGGAGCGTGTGAGGTCAATCCAGGGGCTGGTGGGAGTGTTGCAGTGTGCAGAGCCCTGTAAGTTGGTGTTCTCAACAATGTGGTCTAGCACAGATGGAGTGAAAAATAACTGGAACAACTGAACGGGGGTGTATGAAGCTATTGTAGTTACCTGAGGTCCAGGTGGATTTTTGGGACGAAAAATGGGCTGTGGTGGAATCATGTCAGGGGTGTCAGTATCATGCCACCTCTCCTCAGCTGATGAAGGGCCAGCCGATGTCCCAGGCTGAGGGCTGCCATCACCACTCTCGCCTCCTCTTATTCTCCTGCCTCTCCTGCTACCTCCTCTTCCTCTCCCTCTTCCTCCTCTTCCTATCCCCAGTGGTCTCCCTTTTTTGGGGGGTCGGGGTTTCCTCTTCTGACGAGCTGTCCTGCTGCTCCCTTTTTCTGCGCTTGCTGGCAGAGTACTCGTCTGGCACCCGCTCCTCACCAGAGTCTTCATCTGAAGTTTGTCTATTATGTGAAAATAAGTCATTTACAAAGTTCAATTTTTATTTTTCACTATTCTCCTATTTTCCCAGAGTTCACATACACAGCACAGTTCCTGTTTTGTTTTGTTTTGTTTTTTTACAAGAAAAAATAGCCTACAGTGCAATAAAAATTATACTAAAATATTATTACATTTCTAGAGGGTAACAAACAATCCCTCCCCCACACACACAACCCCCCCACACACAAAGGAACATGCCACGTAAAAAAATGTGCCTGTTTTTACAAGAAAAAATAGCCTACAGTACAATAAAAATTATACTAAAATATTATTACATTTCTAGAGGGTAACAATCCCTCCCCTGCACCCCCCCCCCACACACACACACAAAGGAACATGCCACGTAAAAAAATGTGTTGCCTTTTTTACAAGAAAAAATAGCCTACAGTGGAATAAAAATTATACTAAAATATTATTACATTTCTAGAGGGTACCAAACAATCCCTCCCCCACACACACAACCCCCCCCCCACACACACACACACACACAAAGGAACATGCCACGTAAAAAAATGTGTTGCCTTTTTTACAAGAAAAAATAACCTACAGTGCAATAAAAATTATACTAAAATATCTGCAATGTAGAGGATAACAACTCCCCCCCCCCCCCCCGCTACAGAGGAACTGGGCCCACAAAAAAACTTGTGGCCACGAGGGACCGTTGTAATTACCGATCGGTCAAAAGTTATTTTTATTACTATTTTTATTGATAAAGAATAATTTAGCTTATAACACCTGTCCACAACAGCAGTGTCGTTGGCGAACATCTGTTGTCGAAGTTCCTCATTGTCAGACGAACATGAAGTTGGTTCGGTTACTGACTCGTGGTTCTGGTCACCCAACCCAGTCAAACCATCTCCGCTTCCATGCTTGCGGTTTTTGCGAACCATTTTTCTAAGCAGTAAGTACAGTAGTAATAAAACAAAGACTGGCTAATGGCTAAGAGTGTGTGTTTATACAGTATATTCATATATTTATTCCATCCAGCTACAATGCTCTGCACTGTGTGTCTGTGTGTGTATATATATATTTTATAGTAATATGTACATATGTATATTAGCTGCTCTTGCTTGCTTGCTTTTTTTCTTGCCTTCTGATTGTTGCTCTGAGTGTTGCTATCCCTGTGCTGTTGCAATCCTGGAATTTCCCCATTGTGGGACTAATAAAGGCTTATCTTATCTTATCTTATCTTATCTTAAGAGTGGCTAATGCTACGTTACGCACAGGTCTCAATGTGATTCACCCAGCGGCTTAGGCAAAAATGATTTTACGCAGGGGGATGCACGTGTTTTACTGGCAATATAAACATGGAACAAAGGCATGTCAGGTATCACTGAATTCAGAATTTCATTGGCTAAACGACACGTCAATATTCGAACTTCTCTGCTTCAATTGGCTCGCTGTGTTCGCGGTCATTGGTAGGCAGGTCCTTCTTGCTAGGTTTTAAGTCATTGGTTCTTCAAGGTTTCAGAAACCCAATTCAAGGTTCTTAATAGTTGAATGAGATGTCAATCAAATCTAAACCAATCAAACACTCCTTTGGCTTTCTGTTTACGGCTGTGTCTGTACTGGAAGACCAGAAATACAGCTTTTTTTTCATTGCGCACTGAGACGCACAGACGTGCCCACCCGCGGAACTCACAGACTGGGAGAGGTTAATCACAGAGGTAGGAGCTGGGGGGGGGGGGGCATAGGGTTAGCTACTTACTGCCATTTCTCCAGACTGGCTGCAAAGTGTACTCCCCGTGGCCCTGCTTTAGGCTGAAGAAACCACCACCAACCATGCATTTCGTCCCACCAAGCTGTGGTGTGAACTAGGGCAGGGCGGGAGACCGACCCGCAGAGAAGATCGTCTGCGGATTCTCCTTTACCGGGTCAGTAGACGAGGCAGACTATGTCCACAGCAACAGTGGACCAATGAGCACAGACTGTGTGCAGATAGTGCTTATGGGAATTGTAGTTTCATAGTCTCACGTTGCGATAGGATTATTATTTTCAATGCCATTTGAGAATACAGTGATCCCTCACTTATCGCGTTTAATGGGGACCAGAACCAACCGCGAAAAGTGAAAAACCGCGAAGTAGCGTCACCCCCCCCCCCCCAAGGGCGTCACAAGCACTATTTTGCACAAAAAGGTACAAGACGAACAGCGAAAAGTGCCATTAAGCAACACGAGCGATAAAGAACAATGAATGCGGTCTTCCTTCGCTGGGTATGGACGCTCGGCAGGGAGAGAAGCTGGGTAAAATGTCTCGGCCAATCAGCTTGCGAGATTCCCGAGTGGTGAAGAGGTGGGCGGAGAGGAGTGGAGCGGTGGTCAGAGAGGTGGATTTTGAGTTGTGCGGGCTCTCCGTGTTGATACCTGATGTTCTGATGTAGTCTCCCTGCCTTCTGCTAGCGCCCGGGCAACTTTCGTGCCATTTTTTCTCAATTTTGAATTTTTGATGAATATTTTTGAAAAATCCGCGATGCACTGAGGGCGCGAAAGGTGAAACGCGAAGTAGCGAGGGATAACTGTACTACAACTCACCAAAGTGGCTAGTGGGAGTCGCTGTCTTACTGGCCACCGCTGAAATCTACCCACTGTTGGCGGGCATTAATGTCAAGCTCTGCTCGTAGTCCATTTCATAGCCCACCAGCCTGTTTGATCAAAAAAATTTGACTGAATTCCAAGGCATATTCAGTGGCTTGTGAATTTCTTTTGTATACATTTTTTTTCCAAGCAGCACAAGTGATTATCATGCCTGATGATCTGCCACATAAGATGCAATGCAATATATAAATATAATTTTTTTTATAATTATAAAATACCCTAACAATATTTTCAGCTCTCTAAAAATATGAAAATGTTTGCTGACAAATTGTGCACAATAATGAGGACCTGCATTCTCTTTGTGTATTCACTTGTTACAGCTCTTGCTTGATTCAGTGTTGAAGTGCTTACAGCTTGCAGAGAAACGTCACCACAGATCAATTGCCTTCCCAGCAATCGGTACTGGAGCCCTTGGATTCACTAAAAAGGAAGCTGCACGCATCATGTGTGCAGCAGTGGGGGACTTCGCCGAAAAGTCTTCGAAGAAAATGGAAGTTCACTTTGTCATATATCATATGGAGTATGACACATTTCAGGTTGTATTTTAAAAGATTCTGTCATGATTATAGAATTTTATAATACTGAATCTTAAAATGTTTTGATTGTCAGTGTTATATTTACTTAACAATGTGACTCAATGTGATGATGCATTTTTGTTGCATGAAACACTCCTTATACCTGCAGAAAAATACTGAGCAGGTTTTACCACTTGTCTGTTCAGCTGTAACTGCTCCCCAAGTTAACTCAAAAAGTCTTATGTGTATTTGGCAATGGCCTTGTTTTTGCAGGCTTTTGAAGAAAGAATGCGACATCTTGAGAAAAACAAGTCTTACACCACCAGCTATACAACTGGTAAAAATATATCTCAATCCATTATACAATTTAGAGTAGTATTTTAACTTGGTCTTAAAAGTGGTGGTTTTTTTTTTTATTTTTGTTTCCATACTAGCACCTCAGAACAAAGATCACTCTGATTTCAAAGAAGCTCCAGCAGCTGTTGGAGGTAGAGGTGGCTTCCAAGATCATGACAGTTTTGAAAAACCTCCACATATCAGCTTTAGTGGCCCCTCTGAAGAATCCATAAATGAAGCTGAGAAATGGCTCAGAGGCCTCTTCAATTCCCCTAAAACCATTACCATATGCAACAACTTCATCCAACACTTTTCTGAAGATGAATATCGGCAGCTGTCTGATCTAAACTACCGTGTTTCCATTGAGGAGTTTTTGTCGAAGGGCCATGCATGCCTAACCGTGAATGGAACGTCAGTTGAAGATGTTAGAGTAGCTGCATTGCAGGTGGAGGCCATGCTCTGTAATGTCCAGAAGAGGTTTGTCATTGAGGAAGAAAATGAAATGATTAGCTTCTGTCATGGAAACAGAGTTATTTTTGAAAGAAAGCGAGTTGACTGTCCAAGCCGGGAATTCTCAGTCAAAGAATCTGCTTTCAAAGAACAGGGGCTGTGGATAATAAAGGTACAGTATGTTCACCCACAAACTGGTTTTATTAATGTGAGATTGTATTTTAACTTTCTATCAATGGGGTGTGTCTGTAGATGGACAAAGTGGAGAACCTTACATTGGGGACGCTGTTTGGATTAAAGAAACATCAGCTGAATTGCCACACACCTGAACTAATGTTTCAACGCATCCCTGCACAATTCTGTGAGATGGTGAGCCATATTGGATTCCACGCAGAATTTGCACCACCTGAAGGTATGATGATGCCCATGGGCTTAGTCATGTTTTTCTATTAGAACACAAAAACCCCTTTAAGGCATGGTAAAATATCAGTTACACTGATGACATACAGTTGCAGTCAAAATTATTCACCCCCTCCCCCACTGTAAATTTGGCTTATTGGCAAAATGTACAAACTAGCAGCTGTTTGCAATAAATACATCAAACAAGAACAATTTAAATAGCTCAACACAACTAATATAACAAGTGGTTCTTCCAAATTGTACACAAAATGCCACTTAATGGCTACAGCAGTCCCAAAATTATTCAACCCCATTCATGACGAGCATCTTTAGTACTTAGTAGAGCACCCTTTTGCTGTTATGGCCTGCTGCAAATGTGATGCATTAGCCAGACACCAGCTTTTGGCAGCGTTCCTGAGGAATCTTAGCTTAATCCTCATGGGTAGCAACCTCTAGTTCACTAATATTCATGGATTTGCGTGCTGCAACTGCCTTTTTCAAATCCCACCAGAGATTTTCAATGGGGTTCAAGTCAGGCGACTGACTGGGATGGCCACTCTAGTATCTTCCAGGACTTACTCTGAAACCAAGCCTGGGTGGACTTTGAGGTATAATTTGGATCATTGTCCTGTTGAAAGCTCCAGTAATATACAGGGTGTATATCCGAGTGTGTATCCAAATAAAAATCTGGATCTTGTGCTTAAAGTTGCACTCCGATGGATATAAATTCCTTATAAAAACGAATCTCCATTGTCTAAAATGCAGTTGTAGACTCTCAGGGCCAGCAAAGCCTTCTGTGTTGGCCTAAACACTATTAGAATTACATTTACAACCTACATTCGTATATTTGTTCCATGAGGATATATTAAATTATTCCCAATAGTCTGTTCTCTTCATTTTGTGGCTTTTCTCTTGGCTGCACTCCTTCCAGTAGTGTTTTTTTTTTTTTTTTTAATTTGATTTTGTGTACTTTACTGATCCCCAGAGGGGAAATTCACGGCATCCACCTGGACGGATGAAGCAGCCATGGTGTGGCACTATTCCTTCACTATTCACACACACATTCACACCTAGGGCCATTTTAGAGTCTCCAGTTAACCTAACTTGTATGTTTTTGGCCTGTGGGAGGAAATTGGAGAAATCCTGGAGTAAACCCACGCAGACATGGGGAGAACATGCAAACTCCACACAGATCACTGTTGGTCAGGGGCTGGGATTGAACCCGGGATCCCATGGCCAAGGGTGAGTTGCTGTGCTGCCACAGTGCTAACCACTACGCCACCGCACCGCCCAATAATGTAATGCATGTTAGAGTTTTTTTGTCCAATCATATTTCAGCCATCTGTGTCGCCAGGATCAAGCAGATCTGCTTTGGGCTTTCAGGAATTAACAGTGCGGCTCTGTAGGTTAAATTAACCGTTAAACTTACCCTGTTGCTTTAACCAATCAGATGTCTTCTGTACATCCAGGGGTATGCATAGAAGGCATCCAAGAATGTCGACGTTTTCACGTCTTTTGATTGAATTCTTAGGCTCCTCCACCCACAATGCAGAGGTTCCTAGCTAGCAAAATGCCAGTGCAAGGACTTGCTTAAGCAGCTACAATATACTGTATCTGTTTAAATGTAATAGCTGTTTTTCCACCCACAATGGCTGACAGGCGAGCGGAAAATGATTTGGTGGCTGATACTTTAAAAAAATCTATTTTCCAGACAGACTTTTCAAGAAAAGCTGGTCATTGTGAAGAAAGCTCAGCCAACCCTGAAGCAAGCAGCCCCGTCCCCGACAAATCTTTTCCCCGTCAGAAAAGATTTGTCCATCACTTCCATATTAGCAATGAGCAGTATCCTCGGATTACAGCCTCCGAGGAGTGCTGCAAATTATCTTGCTGGGAATGCCTGTTGTTTGCAACTGATTGAATAGATATTGGAGCCAGACGGGGTTTGCAAACTTGAGCTGTCTACTGTCACATCATGACGATTTAAGCAGTGTTTGCCAAATGTATAAAAATTGGTCTAAAAAGCTGGCATACGCCGAAATTTTCACTTTTGGCCGTATGCATTGCGTATCCATAACGACTTGGACATATACATAACGTATTAGTAACTTGTATAGAATATTTCCATAACTTGTAAGTAACTTAAACCAACTAATGCTTAGTGTGTTGCCGACATTCACAACTTATGTGCAACAATAGTCTAACTTCTGCATAGCTTATAACGTCTGCATAGCGCAGTCATACCAAACTGCCATTGCCTCCTATCCATGAATCCTAGGTGTTTGTTCAGGAGACTGATGGCAGTGGGAAAGAAGGAGTTTTTCAGTCTGGTTGTCCTGCATTTCGTACTTCTATACCTTCAGCCTGAAGGTAGAAGTGTGAACATTCTGTGTTGGGGGTGGGTGGGGTCCCAGAGGATGGCGTCAGCTCTCCTTTGGACTCTGCGGTGGTAGATGCTCTGCAGAGGTGGGGAGTGGAGTCCTGATGATCTTCTCCACTGTCTTCACCACTCTCTGCAGGCGTTTGTGGTCCAGGGCAGTAGTGCTGCCGTACCATGCAGTGATGCAATTGGACAGCATGCTCTCGATGATGCAGCTGTAGAAGTTGTTGAGGATCCAGGAAGATATGCCAAACTTCTTCAGCCTCCTCAGAAAGTACAGCCGCTGTTGAGCTCTCTTAACCAGCTCTGTGGTGTTGTGTGTCCACATAAGGTCCTCATTGATGTGGATGCCCAGGTATTTAAAGCTGCTCACCCTCTCCACCTCAAGCTCCCAGATGAACAGAGGCTGATGGGGTCTCCTCCTCCCTTTCCTCATGTCCACTATCATCTCCTTTGTCTTGTCCATGCCATGTTGAGGGTGAGGTTGTTGTCCTCACACCATGACACCTGGCTGGCCACCTCCCTCCTGTAGGATGTTTCATTGTCACCAGTGATGCATCCTATCACTGCTGTGTCATTCGCAAACTTTAAGATGATATTGTCCTTGTGGGAGTCAACACAGTCAACAGCGATTTGGATCTTAAATCCTGTAGCTTGAAACTCTCAGAAACATCCCCAACAGGTCCCGTTATACGAACGAGTACATTTGCTTAGCTCCGTGTGTGTGTGTGTGTGTGTGTGCGTGCGTGCGTGCGTGCGTGTGCGCACGCGTGCTGCAGGCAACAGCAGAGCTCTGTACAGGTTTTTCCTGTGAACCAACACTGCGAATATGCCATTATAAGGTAGCTGTAATTAGGGTGCTTTCACACCTGCAGGCTTTAGTCCGTTTCAGTCGAACTCAAGTTCGTTTTCTCTGTTAGTGCGGTTTGTTTTGTCTGGTGAGAACACGGTAATTGCACTGAAGTGCGTACCAAAACAGCTGAATTAAATGGCGAACTCTGGTGTGGTCCTGCAGGTGAGAAAGCGATCGCACTAAAACGGGACCAGCGGCAAATGGTAAAACATTTTATGTCACTGTACATACCTGATAGATCTTTGAAAATATGTGGCTGAGCACGTCACGGTTCTGGAGGATTAATGAACGTTAACATGTTATTTCCTATCCGTAGCAGCGCTTCATTTTCAAACTGTACGATTTGCCAAAAGTGGTATATGCACGTATGTAATAAAACAATAACCAGGGCAATGAAACCCCCCGTAGATTACACTACGATTTGTATTATTTTCTCCCCGAAATGCATAAATCTACGGTAGTCATCGTACTTCCTGTATTTACCTTTTTTGTTCTTGTGGCAAAAAAATCTGACCAATAAGAACAGAGAACGTTCGTGGGATTTAATGTGACACAGTTTGGTCTGCTTATGATCTGCCTCAATTTTTGCCTGTGGAAAAGGGGACCGAACTGAGGAGAAAATGATACAACGTAACAAACTTGTCAACTGATTTGGACCAAATTAAACAAATTTAGGTGTGAAAGCACCCTTAGAAACCCGTTCAGTATGTTACACATAGGTTCAAAGAGCATTACTCATGTTAGAAATAATTTTAGGGTACGCTAGACATTAATCTCGACGCACTTTGACTTTTGAGTAACTATGAGTCACTGACAAGTAATGTGTATGAACAAATGCGTAACTTCTCTGCAGCCTTTGCTCCGTGAATGCGGGACATATCAGCCATACGCTGGATACGTTGGAAAATTTTCAGCATGCTGAAAATTAATTTTCAGAGGAGCTTGGCAAACAACGCCATATATCAGCGTGCTTCAGTGTTGTTCAGACCATAATTTTATAGTTAAAGTTATCTTTAACATGCTTTGTGTGGATGGCCCTATTATATAGGCTATTTTTATGGTGCTTGGTATGAGTGGCACTTAAATCAGGTAGATCACCACTGAAGGCCTAGTTGTAAAATACACAGTCCACCACTGCTAAAATGGTATCTTATGCCCTTTTTCTACAAAAAAAAAAACAAACTATCATTGTCTTATAGTTTTGTGTCAAAATCTTTTCACTTTTCCTCCTCCTTCAAACGCCTGGATCTGTGAGTAGGCCCACCCATATCCCACAAGGCTAATGGTGGCTTGCACTACATTAAACAGAATATATCCTGTGATAAGATAAGCCTTTATTAGTCCCACAATGGGGAAATTCCAGGATTGCAGCAACAAAGGTATAGCAGCACTCAGAGCAATAGTAAATAAGATACTAAGATAAGAACTGGTTAGCCAAAGCAGTAAATAAATGTTCACATGTACAGTTATATACGCAGTGCAGGAGCATTGCAGCTAGATGGTATCAACAGCATTACAGTTTGTTAAATTACCCAGCAGAATATAAATATGTACCCAGCCAGTATATTTCGCATTTGAATCAACAGTGTTGTTGCCACCCTCAGTAATAATTGTAATTTTCTTAGTTGTGTATTGGAAGGGACGATCTCTATTGTCCAAAGTTGTTACGTTTAGTACATTTAGTACAACCTTTACGAGCAGCACCGGTTAGGTTATAAAGTCTGACAGCCGTAGGTAGGAAGGACCTGCGCAACCTCTCCCTCGTGCACTTAGGATGGCACAGCCTACCGCTAAATGAGCTCCTCAATGCATTCAGCGTGTCGCGCATGGGGTGCGACTCGGACTCCAGCAGAGATGACAGCTTAGCCACCATCCTCCGCTCTCCTACATATCTCCTCCACTGGGTCGAGGCTTCGCCCCAGAACAGAGCTAGCTTTTTTGATCAGCCTGTTCAGTCTGTTTCTGTCAGCTGCCGTGATGCCACTGCCCCAGCAGACCACTCCAAATGTGATGGCTGATGCCAAATTGTAGAAGGTCTTCAGGAGTGCCGCTTGCATTCCCAAAGACCTGAGTCTCCTCAAGAGGTACAGCCTGCGCTGCCCCTTCTTGTAGTGCATGTTGGTGTTGTGTGACCAGTCCAGTTTATTGTTCAGGTGAGCACCCAGGTACTTGTAAAATGTCACCATCTCAATGTCTGTTCCCTGGATGTTTACCAGTGCTGTGGGGGGTTGTCCTCGCCTGCTGCAGTCCACCACCAGTTCCTTGGTTTTTTTCGCATTGATCTGGAGGCAGTTCCGCAGGTACCAGTCCACAAAGTCCTGGATAAGTCCTCTGTACTCTGCATCATCCCCATCAGAGATGAGGCAGACAATCACAGAGTTGACAGAGAACTTCTGTAGACAGCAGTGTGGTGTATTGTGTGAAAAGTCAACAGTGTAGAGGGTGAACAGTATGGGAGCCAGAACTGTTCCCTGGGGGGCCCCCATACTGCAGATGATGTTGTCAGACACACAGTCCTAGGTTCTCACAAACTGTGGTCGGTCTGTGATATGGTCCAGGATCCATGATGACAGGTGCTGGTCCACCCCTGCACACAGCAGCTTGTCCCTCAGGATCACTGGTTGGATGGTGTTGAAAGCACTGAAGAAATCGAAGAACATGATCCTCCAGGTGGGACAGGGAACGATGTAGGAAGATCACTGCATCCTCCACCCCGATAAAAGGACTTATCGGTTGAAGAACATGCCCACTTGTATGCACGGTGGCCCAGGATAATGACTGAAACTACATCGGTCCTTAAAAGCAGTTTAATGGTGAAAACCATCTTAATCTGTATCAAGTTTTCAAAGTAGCTGTCAAAAATTGCTAACTGGCCCTGGAGACTAACTTCATTTAGGCCTGAGAAAAGTTCTTACGTCCTGATTGACTCAGCACTACGGACCTGTTATAGTGATGTCACCAAAAATGCGCTATCTAAACTTGCCTTTTTCCAAGGGGAGGAGCTTAACTGAAATTTCACAGCAAACTGATTGCAGTGTGTGCAAACAGAAGGTCATACCTCCGAGTCTCTTAAAGTAACAAAAAGGTGTGCCTCAGGGGTCGGAGGTAGGGTCACTCCTTTTTATCATTTATATCAATAATATTGACCAAAACATGTCCAATGCAGTTTCATTTTTATGCTGATGACACTGTGATGTACTGCACAGCCCCCACCCCGACCCAGGAACTTGCCCAGTTAGAGCATGATTTTAATATTGTTCAGCAGAACTTTTATGATTTAAAACTTGTATTAAATTCAGATAAAACTAAAGTCATGCTGTTTTCAAATGGTAAGGCCAAGCCACAGAACCTGCCCCCAACTGCCACCACTCAGGGTTCACAGACTGAGACAGTATCATGTTGCAGATATCTTGGTATTTTAATTGACAGATCTCTCTCTTTTACTCCACATATTAATCAGCTTTTTAAAAGGATGAAAGTGAAACTGGGTTTTTACTTCAGGATTACATTTTGTCTTTCTTTTGAATCCAAAAAGAGATTTGTTGGTGCTACTTTTATGTTGGTCTTGGGTTATGGTGATGTTTATACATGCATGCCTCGTCTCAGAGTCTACGTGCTTTGGGCACGGTGTATCACAGGGCTCTGAGGTTCATCACCAACTTCAGACCTCTCACCCATCACTGCCTGCTGTATGAGTGTGTTGGATGGTTTTCTTTAGCCACATGTAGACAAAGACACTGGCATATCCTTGTTTACAAGGCTGTCGGTCTTCTCCCTTCATACCTTCTGACCCCTCGTCAGTCAGAGTTGCTCTGGGACTTATCTCCGTTCACAGGATGTTCTTTCTTTGTTTGTCCCAAGGGTTAGAACTGAACTGGGAAAAATGTATTTATAATTGCTGTGCCCTTTGCCTGAAATGAACTACAAAAAGACTTAAAACTTAATGACTTGGTCTCTTTGGTTGCTTTTAAAGGAATGTTGGACAATTTGGAGGCAGAAACATCTGGTTGTAGATGTTCTGTACAATCTAAGGGGTTTTTATGATGGTGATCTCACAGTAGTTTATGCAAATGACTGTTTTTATAATTTGATCGTATGTTTGGCTGCTGGCCAGGACACTCTTGGAAAAGAGATTTTTAATCTCATTGAGGTTTTCCTGCTTAAATAAAGGTCAAATAAAATAAACTAGAAAAGCATTTGGAGTGCATACCTCTGCCAAGGCTCCTTCCTTCCCTCTCCTTGTCCATCCATCTGTTCATACCTCCTGCCTCCATCCCACCGTACATTGCAGGATAGGGCCTTGGTAGAGGTATGCACTCATAGATCAGCTCCAAAATCTACTGGGTTTGTCTGTAACCCAAAGACCTCCTCTGGTGAAAATTTCATCAAAAGCTATCCATAAGTTTTTGTGTAATCCTGCTAAACCACTGCTAGAAGATTGAGCCTTGGTGGAGGTATACACTCATGGATCACCTCCAAAATGTAATGGATTCGTGTGTAGCCCAAGAGCCACCTCTGGTGAAAATTTCACCAAAATCCATCCATTAGTTTTTGAGTAATCTTGCTAACATATTGTGAGACGAGAGAGCCTTGGCGGAGGTATGCGCTCTCGGATCATCAACAAAATGTAATGGGTTCTTCTGCAGCCCAAGGACCACCTCTGGTGAAAATTTCATCAAAATCTATCTAATAGTTTTTGTATAATCCTGCTGCACAAATACAAACAAGGGTTTGGCGGAGGTATGCACTTTCAGATCACCACCAAAATCTAATGGGTTAAGCCTTAGGCCAAGGGCCACCTTTGGTGAAAATTTTATCCAAATCTGTCCAGTAGTTTTTGCGTAATCCTGCTAACAGACAAACGCTGGAAAAAACATTACCTCCTTTGGGGAGGCAATAATAAAAAACACAGCCATGGCACATTTGAGCGATTTCACTCTTGATGTCTTGTCAGTTATGTTACAGACATGTTAAGAGAAGTGGAGTGTCACTTTTAAGTGTTGGGGGAGGTGTCATGTTCTAGTTTAGAAACATTTAATCAACTTGAAGACTGTATGCTTCTAGCTATTGTTTTAATTGACTCTAGCTGCTATCTGATGCTGAAGGTGGCTAATAATATCGGCTGAAGGACTCCATGAATGGCTGAATTCATCAAATTAACTTTGGCTTATGCTATTTCTTCAAACCTTTGTATTCATTATCAGCTAGTTTTATGAGCTGCCACACAATATGCATTTGCAGGAGAGAGTAATGCATTACTGTACATTGTTTTATAATAATTTCAGCATGTAATAGATTTGAAATTGTTTTTCTTTGTGTTTAAAGTGGTGGAAAGGTTGCTTGGGTCAGACCTAGCAAAATTGCCATCTCAGGTATCACTGAAAAGAGCATGTTCATAAATGAAATCGGCAGTTGCCATCATATTAATGCATGGAGAGAAAGGGATTTCATACTAAATTCAAAGGTGACATAATAACAAAGACATGTATAGATAATATTTATTGTTCCTGATTAATAGATCCTGTCTATGGAGAGGGCATCTACTTTGCAAAGTCTTTAAAGACTGCGATGAAACTGTGGAGGAAAAAAGACGAAGAGTATCTCTACTTCGTGGAGGCTGAGGTACTGACGGGGAAGTCCACTCCAGGTCAACGAAGTCTCATTATGCCGCCTGCTTTGAATAAAGACCCCCAGAATAGGTATGACAGTGTGACCGGAGGGCACGATATTGCTGTCATATTCAGTGGTTATCAAGCAATGCCCAAGTATATTATCACCTGTAGGCCGTCTTATTTTTGAACAAAATGATGCGTACCCTTCAAGAAATACTGCAGGAAAGACAGGCTATGTTATTCCTGTTGTTGTGGGTGTATTACTATCACTAAAGTTGTATAACTGATAAGTAAATTGAAAAATATGGAATAAATGACAATATTGGGGTTGTTTTTCCTGCATCACTGTATTCAACTTGGTTTCCTTTTTGGTGATAAATATCAATACTAGATGTGTGTTGTAATGAATGACAAAATCATTTATGTATTATCGAGCATTAGATTGTATTTTGTTATATGTATGGTTCACACTGGATCTTCTTTTTTTAGTAGCTATGCTTCATTAATTGTTCTTGCTTTAGCAGGGGATGATAAGGTTATTTTTCCTAACACAAGACAAAATCTTTGCTTTACTTTTTGGCACAATACAACTGATTGAATATAAATAAAGCTATTTTTTTACTATTTTTATGATTAATGTCAAGATCAGTGTGACAGGGTGTTATAATGTGTTTTTTGTGCCAATATTGATGGTATACTTGTCTATCAAAATGTAATCCTCAATACATGAAAGATTTTCTGTTCTATTAAATTGATTGTTTTATCCATGCAAGTCAAAAACATCGAATAAAATATGGAAAATGATCTTACTTGGCATCCATCTTGGCTTATTATCAACAATAAAACCTCATCCATTGCACAAATTTAATAAGCAGAATTTATGTTGTTTACAAAATGAAATGCACCCTAACATGACAAACTTTTATCCTTCCATCTACCACTTTTCCGGAGGTCCGGGTCGCGGAGGCAGCAGTTCAAGCAGAGAAGCCCAGACTTCCCTCTCCCCAGCCACCTGCTACAGCTCTTCAGAGAGGATACCAAGGCATTCCCAGACCAGCCGGGAGACGTAGTCTCTCCAGCGAGTCCTGGGTCTGCCCAGGGGTCTCCTCCCAGTGGGATGTGCCCAAAACACCTCAAGCGGGAGGCGTCCAGGAGGCATCCTGATCAGATGCCCAAACCACCTCAACTGGCTTTTATATTGATTTAAATTAGTAAGATTAAAATTATAAGAACACAACTGCTTAAAATGCTTGTTAAGTAAGAAAATTATACAGTGTCACAATAATTATGCCAGATATGTATCAGATAATGAGTATATTTTTATCCTATAGGTCCATTTGCCTATCTAGATGGTTTTGGTGAGTGTTGCTCAGTACTGGAGATACAGGCTTCAAAGGCGTAGTGTGTAATATTCAGCACAATATAGCAGTCAGATTTAAAAATCCAACCAATTAATTTTATCAGTCGTCACCTTTTTCCAAAGCATAGAGAAGAACATGCAGAAGCTACTTGTGTGAATTGAAGACTGACGTAAAAATTTTGAAAGACTTTGATGATTTAAGCTGGCCGCCTATATGAAGCAGGACCTTCCTGTGTATAAAGAGAGATTTTCTTTCAGTACAGAAAATATAACAGCTTTTACTTCAAGACACACTCCGGGGGATATACACTGCTCACAAAAAGTTGGGGATATTCGACTTTCGGGTGAAATTTCAGGATTCACCTAAAATGCACTAAAACATTTGCAGGTGAACTTAATTTGACCTTCTCTAACCTTTTGAATGCACGTGTCCAACTGTTAAATGTTTCAGTACTTTTTGCATAACACTGCTCTCCAACAACTTGCTTAATGGCAAAATTCACAACAGGTGTTTGATCCGTGAATCGCCCAGTAAATTTTGTGGTTCATTTAGAATTGGTATTTAAACAGTCCTCTTCATTATGCTGTTCACATTTTGACATGAGACCAAGACGATGCCTAACAATTGATCAACAGTAACTCGCCATTGCGAGGCTTCAAATAGGATGTTCTCAGAGGGAAGTGGCCACTGAGCTTAGAGTGTTACAGAGTGTCATCAGCAGGTTGCAACAGCAATACAGAGAGACTGGAAGAGTCACAGAAAGGCATAGAAGTGGACGTCCCTTGGCCTCATCCCACGCTAATGACTGCTTCATTGTGAACGGTGCCCTGCGGAACAGGATGATGAATACCACTCAACTCCAGGCACATTTAAGGGAGGTGAGAGGCACCCAAGTGTCACGTTCCAGGGGTGGGCAATCATGTGCTGTGGAGGGCTATTCCACTGCAGGTTTTCTGTTCCACCCAGTTTCTTCAGCAGGTCTTTGCAATTATCAGCTTCAAGGATTGCTAATCACTGAAAACACCTGCTGAAGAGACTGGGTGGAACAGAAAACCTGCAGTGGAATGGCCCTCACTGCCCACCCCTGCGTTAGACCATTCAAAACCATTTACACTACCGTTCAAAAGTTTGGGATCACCCAGACAATTATTTTGTGTTTTCCATGAAAAGTCACACTTATTTACCACCATGAGTTGTAAAATGAATAGAAAATATAGTCAAGACATTGACAAGGTTAGAAATAATGATTTGTATTTGAAATAATTTTTTCCAGATACTCAACCTGCTCAAAGGAACGTCAGTTTTATAGCTTCTCTAACCAGCTAAACTGTTTTCAGCTGTGCTAACATGATTGCACAAGGGTTTTCTAATCATCCATTAGCCTTCTGACGCAATGAGCTAACACATTGTACCATTAGAACACTGGAGTGATAGTTGCTGGAAATGGGCCTCTATACACCTATGTAGATATTGCACCAAAAACCAGACATTTGCAGCTAGAATAGTCATTTACCACATTAGCAATGTATTGTAGCCACACATGTGACTTACTTTTTGCCTCACATCTTAGATAAGAACAAAGGGCACAGTTTCCTTAGAGATAACAGGAAGCTGTGAAAGTTTAATCCTTGGTATGCAAGAGACGGCCTTGGGGGGATCCTTTGTGTGCCAAAGACTGAGGGGGATGTTATGGGATTAAAGGGAAATGCATTGTTACTTGTGATTCGAATGCAATGTCACTTGTGAGCTGTGAGAGTCCTGGATATATAAAGGACGAGTTTCTTCTGTGAGTTTCTCTTTTCTGCCATGCTCTTGAGATAGAATGTGTAATAAACTGCTTGAGACCAACTCGCCTCATCATTCACACATTCTACACTGGTGACCCAAGACGAAGTATGCATCACGCAGACAATTCCCCGGGGCCAGCCTCATCGGGAGCCCCCAGCCAAGCGTATGCCGTTACAGTCCAGCTACCGGACTTTTGGCAGAACAACCCACGCTCCTGGTTCTACTTGGTTGAGGCACAGTTCACCCTCCGGGGGATATCGGTAGATGACATGAAATTCTACCATGTGGTCGCAAAGCCCGATAACCACACGGCTCAGCATGTGGAGAGCCTTCTGGAGCAGCCACCAGCCAGCGACAAATACGGCGCGTTGAAGGCTGCACTCATCCAGCACTACACTCTCGGTTGAGGAGAGAGCAGAGAGACTCCTGGCGCTGGCCGAGTTGGGAGATGGCACGCCCATTGACCTGATGGAGAAGATGCTGAGGTTGAAAGGCTCGGACGATGACCACTTCATCTTTACCCACATTTTCCTCAGAACCCTACCGTCAGCGATGAGAGCGACCCTGGCCAGTTCGCCGTTGTTGGCCCAGCGGGACTACCGTGTGCTGGCCCGGGAGGCACATCGGATTGTCAATGCCAGCAGACAGCGCGCGGCCACGGTGACGGCGACGGAGCTCGGCGCGATGGCCGGAGATGGCAGGGAGCCAGGGACAGCGGTAGCAGAACCACCGACGACGGTGGCGGCGGGGGCCAAGGGACGCGGGGGAGACACCCTTTGTTTCTACCACCGCCGCTTTGCAGAGAAGGCACGCAAATGTATACCACCGTGCCAGTTTCAAGCACTTGGGAAACGCCGAGACCGGGGGTCGGTAGCAGCTGCGACCCTCGGGGAGGAGAACAAGCTGCTCTACTTGACTGACGCACGCTCGGGGAGGCATTTCCTCGTGGACACAGGTGCCCAGTTGAGTTTCATCATGCCTTCCTCCGCTGACCGGCTGGCAGGTTCCAGCGGTCCCAAGATAGCAGCAGCAAACGGCTCGGAGATTAAGACCTTCGGTGAGAGGACTCTGCTTCTGTCTCTACACGGCCGTACATTTGAGTGGAATTTTGTCATAGCAGCATTGAATTTCAGTATATTGGGGGCTGATTTTTTTTGTACTCACATGGTTTGTTGGTTGATGTCGCTAACAGGTGCCTGGTTAATGCACTTTCTTTTGACTCTATTTCCTGTACAGCTCGAGCGGCCCGGCCAACAGCACAAGCCAACGTCACAGCTGCAAGTGGTAAGTTCCACACACTGCTCACTCAGTTCCCAGCACTCACGGTCCCCACATTCTCGGCAGCCGTCGCTAAACACGGGGTGGAACATTTTATTACCACCACCGGACCGCCCATTTTTGCAAAAGCTCGGCGATTGGACGCAGCTAAACTGGCCATAGCGCGAGGAGTTCGCCAACCTGGAGAGGTTGGGCATCATCAGGCGTTCGAACAGCCCATGGGCTTCCCCGCTACACATGGTCCCGAAAGCTGACGGCTTGTGGGGACCTTGCGGGGATTTCCGCAGGTTGAACAACGCCACAGCGCATGACCGCTACCCAATCCCACATATCCAAGATTTTTCCGTTCATTTGGCAGGGGCGCGCGTTTTTTCTAAAATAGACTTGGTCCGCGGTTACCACCAAGTCCCAGTGCGCGCTGAGGATATACCCAAAACAGCGGTGATAACTCCATTTGGCCTATTCGAGTTTTTACGCATGCCATTCGGGCTTAAAGGGGCTGCACAGACGTTCCAATGCATGATGGACGCGGTGCTTCGTGATCTCCCTTTCGTGTTCGTCTACTTGGACGATATTTTGGTAGCCAGCGCGTCCGAAGACGAACATGAAAACCACCTCGCGGCAGTTTTCCGGAGGTTGGGAGATCACGGGTTAATAATCAACCCAGCAAAGTGTCAGTTCGGGGTGACGCAGATCGATTTTATAGGACACCGCGTCTCCCCCGAAGGAGCGGTTCCGCTACCTGACAAAGTGCGCGCGGTAGCAGATTTCCCCCAGCTGCAGACGGTCAGGGCGTTACAGGAGTTTTTGGGAATGGTGAATTTTTATAACCGTTTCCTCCCCCGTGCAGCGCAACTCATGCAACCGCTGTATGCCGCGCTCAAAAAACAGAAACCCGCGAATAAGATCGAGTGGTCCCCGGAGCGAGAGCGAGCGTTCTTGGAAGTCAAAGCAGCCCTGGCAAACGCTGCATTGTTGGCACATCCAGACCCAACGGCCCGCATAGCGCTCACCACTGACGCATCTGATGTGGCCATGGGGGCGGTCATGAAGCAGCATGTAGCCGGGGCTTGGCAGCCGCTCGCCTTTTTCAGCAGGACCTTGCGCGATAGTGAGCGTAAATACAGCGCGTTTGACAGGGAGTTGCTGGCTCTCCATTTGGCCATTCGCCACTTCCAGTTCTGGCTAGAAGGGCGCTGTTTCACCGCGTTCGTTGACCACAAGCCGCTAACATTTGCGATGGCCAAAGTTTCAGAGCCGTGGTCGGGCCGGCAGCAGAGGCAGCTAGCCATGATCTCAGAGTTTACTACCGATATTCAGCACGTGTCGGGTAAACTGAATGTAGTGGCAGACTGCCTCTCGCGCGCCGTGGCTGCCCCCGTCCACGTGGGGATAGATTACGCAGCCATGGCCGCGGATCAGGTTAGTGACACGGATGTGTGCGCGCTCCAGTCTGGACCAACAGGGTTAAGGCTGGAGAACAGGGTGCTGCAAGACGGTATGCCCCCCCGATCTGTGATGTCTCCACTGGGCGACCGCATCCTGTGGTACCGGCCGCGTGGCACCGCCGCATTTTTGACTCGATTCATTCTTTGGCGCACCCGGGAGTGCGCGCGTCGGTCAAAATGGTGGGAGAGAAATTTGTGTGGCCGAGCCTTCGCGTTAAGGAGTGGGCAGCAGCCTGCATGGCGTGTCAACGAGCCAAGGTACACAGACACACGAGAGCTCCTTTGGAGCCGTTTCACATCCCAGCTAAGAGGTTCGACCATGTTCACGTGGACCTCATGGGCCCCCTCCCGCCGTCACAGGGGTGCACACACCTTCTGACAATGGTGGACCACACCACGCGCTGGCCGGAAGTGGTTCCACTAGCGTCAACCACAGCCGAGGAGGTGGCGCGCGCGTTTTTAACAGCATGGGTGGCGCGTTTTGGAGTCCTGTCGGATATTACGTCCGACAGAGGCCCTCAATTTGTTTCCGAACTTTGGTCAACAATGGCCCGCAGCCTGGGTGTCACAATTTACCGCACAACCGCGTACAATCCGCAGGCTAATGGGTTATGCGAACGTTTTCATAGGTCATTGAAAGCGGCTCTCAGGGCGTCACTGACGGATGCAAATTGGGTAGACAAGCTACCGTGGGTTTTATTGGGGTTACGTTCTGCGCCTAAAGAGGACTTAGAAGCCTCCCCGGCTGAGCTCGTTTTTGTGCAGCCACTTCGGCTGCCCGGGGAGTTTCTCCCAGATAATCCTGCGCTGGACAGCTCCCCGTCTCAGCTGTTGCAGCGTAGCATAGAATCGAGCACACTGCCCGGCCCCGTTCACCACAGTTTTCTGCGCGTTTTTGTGCCTAAAACTTTGAAAAACGTGGAGTTTGTTTTTGTCAGACAGGATGCACATCACCCCCCACTGCGACCACCTTATGATGGACCGTTCAGAGTGCTGGAAACAGGGGACAAGCATTTTTTGCTAGATTTGGGGGGTAGGAGGGAAAAGGTTGGCATAAACAGACTCAAACCCGCTTTTGTGGTGGCGGACGAGCAAGTGCTGTTGGCGAGGGCCTCTCTGCGTGGTAGACCCCCACGGGGAGATTCCCCAGAACACCCGCAGGGACTGACAAAAGGTTTTCACCCCCAGGCAGCAGCCCCCCAGCATGACAGCGCCGCGGAGGTGGTGAATCCTGGTTACAGCAGATACGGGAGAAGACTGAAGCCCAAGCAGCAGGGGGACTGATGTGTAATGATTCTATCACGAAATGCAGACTGTTATCCTGTTGTTCGATCTAAAATGTTTGGGGGGGGGGGGTCGTGCAGCCACACATGTGACTTACTTTTTGCCTCACATCTTAGATAAGAACAAAGGGCACAGTTTCCTTGGAGATAACAGGAAGCTGTGAAAGTTTAATCCTTGGTATGCAAGAGACGGCCTTGGGGGGATCCTTTGTGTGCCAAAGACTGTGAGGGGGATGTTATGGGATTAAAGGGAAATGCATTGTTATTTGTGATTCGAATGCAATGTGACTTGTGAGCTGTGAGAGTCCTGGATATACTATAAGGGACGAGTTTCTTCTGTGAGTTTCTCTTTTCTGCCATGCTCTTGAGATAGAATGTGTAATAAACTGCTTGAGACCAACTCGCCTCATCATTCACACATTCTACAGTATATTAGATATTAGAGTGTATTTCTGATTAGTTTAAAGTTATCTTCATTGAAAAAACAGTGCTTTTCTTTCAAAAATAAGGAAATTTCTAAGTGACCCCAAACTTTTGAACGGTAGTGTACATCGGCATGGTCTGTTTGCTAGACGACCTGCAAGGGTACCTGACCACGCCACCAGGCAAAGGCATCATTTGCATGGGCCAGGGAGCATTTACCCTGGACAAGGGACCAGTGGGCCTCAGTGCTGTTCTCTGATGAAAGTCAATTCATGTTGAGCAGAAATGATGGTTGTCAACGATGTTGGAGACGTCAA
The DNA here is from genome assembly GCA_020510985.1 of Pholidichthys leucotaenia. NCBI lineage: Eukaryota > Metazoa > Chordata > Actinopteri > Cichliformes > Pholidichthyidae > Pholidichthys > Pholidichthys leucotaenia. Next base: position 155,486,765 of record CM035841.1, read on the forward strand.
GGAACACTATACATCAGCCACTGTTGTCACCATGTTACAGTGTGGGCAGGTGTGTCTAGTCAACACAGAACTGACCTACACCTTGTGAATGGTACAGTGACAAGCTGATACTACCTGAATAACATCATTAATCCAGTCATTGTGCCCCTGCATGAACAACACAGTCTCAATTTCATCTTCATGGATGACAATACTCCAGCTTGTCAAGGTCACATCATTAGGAAACAGCTGCTGGAGGCTGGGGTACCTCAAATGGAGTGGCTGCACTTTCTCCAGACCTGAATCCCATAGAAAACCTATGGGATCAGCTGAGTCGCCGTGTAGAGGCTCGTAGCCCTGCACCCCACAACCTCAATGACCTGAGGGCCACCCTTCAAAGAAGAATGGAATGCCACGCCTCAGCAGACAGTAAGTTGACTTGTGAACAGCATGAGATGTCGTCAAGCTGTAATTGATGCTCAAGAGAACATGACAAATTATTGAGACATTTGTGGTGACCCAGCAGATTGATACTATTTCACGCTCAGCACGGGTGGAGGAAACGGAAGACAATATGCATGCAGAGGACAATTCATAGACAAAGAGCCACAGGAGGCAGTCAGACGGGACTGTATGCATGTGGCCTCAAGCCAACCAATGTCATGCTAATCATGTGTATTGACTGTTATGCTAATGTGCCATGCATTCTCTCTTCCTGTATCACTGCATAAGAGAGCTTATGTGACATGTCTCAAGAGCACAGTACAGCACAGTAGCACACAGCGCTACAAGTGCGTCTCATTTTGATGGAGGAAAATAAAACTCTGCAACCTTCCAGCTCGTCGCATCTCGCCTGATCTTATTCCTCCACACTGGTGACCCTTGACGAAGAATGGAACACGAGGCGAACACCCCGGAGATCAACCGGACGGGAAGCTCCACGATGTGTCATGGTGCGCCCCTCGCCTGATCTATTCCCTTCTCCACACTGGTGACCTGACAAGAAAGAATGACCGTCTGCTCCCTCTCACCGTGCTGTGGACACAGAGGACCAGAGAACGCCTGCAACCTCTTCATCCTCACCGGAGCGCACTCTCTGGAGTGCAGCTCTGGGACCGGCACACACCATGAACGGCGACATGAGCGAAACGAAGGAAGCAGCCTGAACGGGGATGATCACCGGCGCCAACTGCGTTGATTTCCACCATGCTCCCTGGCCCTGACTCAGCTCGTGACAGCGGACATCCCACACACAGAAGCCCCGCACGCACACCGCAGGATTGTGAGGACAGTGCAAATGCCAGCTATGTGGTTACTGCGCCAAGCACGCGCCACGCACAGAGACGAACCGGCTCCACAGACTGATACATCATCCTCCGTCGCTGCACATGCCCGAGAAACATGGCCGATCGCCACCCTCGAAACCCTCAGGGCTGCTCATGCACCTGAAGCAGACGTGCAGCCCGCACACAGGACATTGTATAGGTTTCTCAGCCACGGCGCACACCGGGAGTTTAGCCGATTGCTGTCCCCGATGGCTTTAGGGCTGCATCTGCACCGAAAGCCAAACCGCCAAGTCCCTCACACAGCTGCAGTTGTTCCACAGCCGCTATGCATCCTCTGAGAATTTGGCTGTTCACCTTCCCCACATCCTCGCTGGACCGAGCCGCGAGAGGAGTCAGAGACGTAATTTTTTTTTTTTCCACAGCCGCTGTGGATCACCGCCAGGGTGACCGGGAAAGTCCCTCACCATCACGGATCCACACGCAATTTTTGCGCGGCCCAGACACCTTTGACGTCCCGGGCCGGCACTCACTTACTCCCACCCCCTCCCCCTCCTCCTCCACAGCGCTCTTCGTGCGGAGCCTGGTACAGCAGCCACCCGCTGACAACAAATACGGCGAGTTGAAGGCTGCCCTCACCGAGTGTTTCACGCCCTCAGCCGAAGAGAGGGCTAGGAGACTCCTGGCTATGCATGACCAAGGAGGGCGCAGGCCAGTTGCCCTGATGGAAGACATGCTGCAGCTGAGGGAATCAGACAACGATGATTTCCTGTTTAAGCACATCTTCCTAAGAAACCTCCCGATGCACATGAGGGGGACCCTGTCCAGCATGCGTTGTGTGACCCAGCGGGACTTCCGTGCGCTGGCCCGAGAGGCGCAGCGGCTCCTCGACTCCTGCGGCGAGCAGACGGCCACAGCGGCAGCGGCACACCTAGGTGCGGCGACCCGAGGCAACGAAGAGCCGGAGACAGAGGAGCCAATCCCACCAACAATGGCAGCGGCGCGGCCCCGACGCAGTGGAGGAGATGGCCTCTGTTTTTATCACCGGCGTTTCGCAGAGAAGGCACACAGGTGTGTGCCGCCGTGCAGCTTCAAGAGCTCGGGAAACTCCAGGACCGGGAATCGTTAGCAGCTCCGGCTCTCGGTGAAAGAAATAAGCTGCTCTACATCACGGATACGAGCTCCGGGCAGCACTTCCTCGTAGACACCAGAGCCCAAGTGAGTTTCATCACCCCGACCTATGCTGACCGGCTGGCTGGCCCCCGTGGTGACGGGGCAACGGCAGCAAACGGCTCGAGCATCAACACCTACGGAGAAAGGACTTTGTTTCTGTCCTTGCACGGCCGCACTTATGAATGGACTTTTATCATAGCGGCGGTGAGTTTCAACATGTTAGGTGCCGATTTTGTGTGCTCACATGGTTTGTTAGTTGATCTTGCCAACAGGCGCTTGGTTAATCTTTTTATTCTATTCCTTGTGCAGCTCGAGTGTCCCCGCCACCAGTGCAGACCAACGTCGCCACAGCAGGCGGTAAGTTTAACACACTCCTCACCCAGTTTCCAGCGCTCACGGTTCCCATATTTTCGGCAACAGTTGCGAAACACGGGGTGGAGCATTTTATCACTACAGTTGGCCCCCCCGTCTTCGCGAAAGCTCGGCGCTTGGACGCTGCTAAGCTCTCCATAGCGCGCGAGGAGTTCGCCAGCCTGGAAAGGCTGGGCATTATTCGCCGTTCGAAGAGCCCATGGGCTTCACCGCTGCATATGGTCCCTAAAGCTGACGGCTCCTGGAGACCCTGCAGCGATTACCGCAGACTAAACAATGCCACAGCGCATGACCGCTACTCAATCCCACACATTCAGGATTTTTCGGTGCATCTAGCGGGGGCGCGCATTTTTTCTAAAATAGACCTGGTTCGCGGCTACCATCAAGTTCCAGTCCGGCCTGAGGACATTCCTAAAACAGCGGTAATATCCCCTTTTGGACTTTTTGAGTTTTTGCGCATGCCGTTTGGTCTTAAAGGCGCTGCACAAACATTCCAACGTATGATGGATGCCGTGTTACGCGATCTCCCTTTTGTGTTCGTCTACCTCGACGACATTTTAGTCGCCAGTACTTCAGAGGAGGAACACGAAAAACACCTCACTGCGGTTTTTCGGAGGTTGGGAGAGCACGGGTTAATAATTAATCCAGCCAAGTGCCAGTTTGGCGTGGCGGAGATCGATTTTTTGGGGCACCGCGTTTCCCCAGAAGGGGCAGTCCTGCTACTGGATAAGGTGTGCGCAGTGGCAGATTTTCCCCGACCACAAACGGTCAAATCATTGCAGGAGTTTTTAGGAATGGTAAATTTTTATAACCGTTTCCTACCCCACGCAGCGCAGCTCATGCAACCATTATACGCCGCGCTCAAAAAACAAAAACCCTCCAATACGATCGAGTGGTCCCCGGAGCGGGAGCGCGCATTCGCGGAGGTAAAAAAAGCCCTGGCTGACGCCGCGCTCCTAGCTCATCCAGAGCCATCAGCTCGCATAGCGTCACCACTGACGCATCAGATTTGGCCATAGGGGCGGTCGTGGAACAGCACGTTGCCGGGGTTTGGCAGCCGCTGGCATTTTTCAGCAGATCCTTGAACGAAGCCAAGCGGAAATACAGCACGTTTGACAGGGAGCTGTTAGCGCTCCATTTGGCCATTCGCCATTTCCAGTTTTGGCTGGAAGGTCGGCGTTTCACCGCTTTTGTCGACCATAAGCCGCTCACTTTTGCGATGTCCAAAATTTCAGAACCTTGGTCGGGCCGGCAGCAGAGGCAGCTGGCCGCAATTTCGGAATTTACCACTGATATTCAGCACGTAGCGGGTAAACTCAACGTAGTGGCAGACTGCCTCTCTCGCGCGGTCACAGCACCGGTGCGCGCGGAGGCAGATTATACTACCACAGCCGCAGGGCAAAATAGCAGCACGGAAGCGCACGCGGCCTCAGTTCACGTGGGAATAGATTACGCAGCCATGGCAACGGAACAGGGTAGAGATGCGGACGTGCGCGCGCTCCAGTCTGGACCAACAGGGTTAAGGCTGGAGAGCAGGTGTTTGCAAACCGGTATGCCCTCCCTAATCTGCGATGTATCGACTGGGCGACCGCGCCCGGTAGTCCCGGCCGCGTGGCGCTGCCGCGTTTTTGACTCGGTTCACTCCCTGGCGCACCCAGGAGTGCGCGCTTCTGTGAAAATGGTAGCGGAGAAGTTTGTTTGGCCGAGCCTGCGCAAGCACGTGAAAGAGTGGGCAAGAACCTGCATGGCTTGCCAGCGGGCCAAAATTCACAAGCACACAAAAGCTCCCTTAGAACCGTTCCACATTACGGCCAAGAGATTCGATCATGTGCATGTCGACCTCGTGGGCCCCCTACCGTCGTCGCAGGGGTTCACACATCTTCTGACAATGGTGGACCGAACCACACGTTGGCCGGAAGTGGTCCCACTGGCATCGACCACGGCTGCAGAGGTGGCTCGCACTTTTTTGACGGCCTGGGTAGCACGTTTCGGGGTTCTGTCGGATATTACGTCCGACAGAGGGCCTCAATTTGTCTCTGAGCTTTGGTCAGCGATGGCCAGCAGCTTAGGAGCGAAAATTCATCGCACTACCGCTTATCACCCCCAGGCTAATGGTTTATGCAAGCGTTTTCATAGGTCTTTGAAGGCAGCCCTCACAGCGTCGCTTACGGATGCAGATTGGGTAAACAAACTACCATGGGTTTTATTGGGGTTGCGTTCTGTGCCCAAGGAGGATTTAAATGCCTCCCCAGCGGAGTTAGTTTTTGCACAACCTCTCAGGCTGCCTGGTGAGTTCCTACCAGAGCATCCGGAGCCGGGGCGCCCCCTGGCTCTGGGGCCACTGATTGGCACGGGAGCGGACATGCTCCTGGGTCCCGTTCATCACACTTTTACGCGCGTTTTTGTTCCCAAAGTTTTAAAAAATACCGAGTTCGTTTTTGTCAGGCACGAGGCTCTAAGACCGACCCTCCAACCGCCATATGATGGTCCATATAGGGTGCTGGAAACAGGCACTTTGTGCTAGATTTGGGAGACAGAAAAGAGACAGTTAGTATTGACAGACTAAAGCCTGCTTTTGTGATGAACGACGAGTCTGTACGGGTGGCGAGGGCACCTCGACGTGGCAGACCCCCCAGGGAACACGTCCCGGAGCTCCCGCAGGGATCAAATAACCACTCTCTTCCTCAGTCAGCAGATTCTTTGCAGGACGGCGCCGCAGGGACGGCGAGACCTGCTTACAGCAGATTCGGAAGACGTTTGAAGCCCAGACAGCGTACGGACTGATGTTTGATGTGATCATGTTGTACAGACTATGCTATTGATGTTATCACTGATTTTTGATGTGATCATGTTGTATAGACTATGCTATTGATGTTATCATGTTTTGTGAACTCTGATATATTGTCCATTCTTCGACGTTTTGGGGGGGGTTATGTAGCTCATGTATTTTACCTACATATGTATAAGCACAATAGGATGCTTGAGATTGCATGTGTGGATTGACCTCACGTCTTGGATGGGACAATATGTCTGGACCGCCTGTGGATAACAGCAAGAATTAAACCCTGAATTAAGGAATAATTCAGCCTCGTTATTTCACGCTCCCCACAACTGATACTATTTCACGCTCAGCAAGGGTGGAGGAAACGGAAGACAATATGCATACAGAGGACAATTCACAGAAGGACAAAGAGCCACAGGAGACAGTCAGACGGGACTGTATGCATGTGGCCTTGAGCCAACCAATGTCATGCTAATCATGTGTATTAACTGTTATGCTAATGTGCCATGCATTGTCTCTTCCTGTATCACTGCATAGAAGAGCTTGTGTGGCATGTCTCAAGAGCACAGTACAGCACAACATAGTGCACAGCGCTACAAGTGCGTCTCATTTTGATGGAGGAAAATAAAACTGTCTGCAACCTTCCAGCTCGTCGCATCTCGCCTGATCTTATTCCTCCACACATTGACATTTTTTGTTATGATACCCACCACTGTTGTTGGCTTTTGTTTCAGTAAATTGTCTGAGATGAGGAATTCACCATTGCATGATTCTACTTAAATGCCCTACTTTCATGCTATAATATCTCTGTAGCGTGAACTTTTTATATTTTCTCATAAATTTCACCTGAAAGCCAAATATTCCTAACTTTTGTGAGTAGTGTGATAAATACCATTAAAATAGATCTACATTGTCTAAAATGGTATCTTATGTCCTTTTCTTGCCCACACACACAAAAAAATCTTTCATGGTCTTACAGTTGCTTAAATTACTTCTTAAATCTTTTCCTTCTCCCAATGGCAGGATCTATGAATATTCTAATTAGGTCTGTCCATGAAGTGCTGCCTCTCCTCCGGCAGGACCACAGCACATAGAAGTCTGCAAGGTGGAAAATTTGACCAGAAAACGATAATACTAAAGATCTCATTTTTAAAAGATTACATTACAATGCTGCCATGACCACGGAGGGTCCAAACAACCACTCAGCACATGCAGAGCACCATGGCAAAGCGGCATGGCGCACACACCGGCTACCACCGTTGTCCTCTGCTGAGACATGAGCTACATACAGCCGCACAAAAGTACACCACGAGTCAAGAGTCCTCACTGGTGCGCGTGCACCTATAATATGCTAAACTTCAAAAATTAACACCACCATGACTGTTTGGAGCAGGGGTGCCCAACCTTTTTACACTTGAGGTCTACTTTTAGATTTTTCAACATCACAAGATCTCCCAGTTAAAAAATTACAACAAAAATCAGTTACAAGAACAAAGTTGTAAATTTACAAATAAATTTAGTAAATTGAGAAAGTTACGACTTCCGGTTATGGCTGCCACGTAAGACGGACGTGTCTCACTCTGCTCTGCTCCTGGAGAAAAAAATGGGCAAATAACTCTCTCATTTGGGACAGAACGTATCCCAGCGTTTGGGCGAGGATATGTCGGCGAAGCCTAAGGCTGGAAAACCAGGTAAAGGAAAAAGCGAGCCGCCGAAACAGTCCAAATTAACGGACTTTCAGGTCTGTGACGCAGCAAACAAAACTCCATATATGGCGGAGGAGGCTGGCAACGGTGCGATATCTGCGGGGAGCGGCGCAGATGCGCTGATGGCTGCCATGAGTTCAATGAGAGCGGACTTTTCCTCTAGATTTGATGGGATTATGACAGCGTTGGAAGGAATAAGAAAGGAATTGGGTGACTGTGTAGAACGAACGGCGCAGATGGAGCTCCGTCTCGCTAGTGCTGAAGATGACGTCACCCGTCTTCAATTAAAGGTGCGCACTTTGGAAAAAAAAAATAAATGTCTAGAAGATAATATTTTGGATTTGGAATCTCGGTCGAGACAGAATAACTTGAGGCTGGTGGGTCTTCCAGAGGAATCAGAAGGTCGGGACGTATATTCCTTTCTGGAAAAGTGGATTCCGGAGGTGCTGGGCAGCGAGGAGTTGCAATCAGCAGTGGTTCTGGAAAATGCACATCGTATTGGCCCACGGAGAGATAAGGGACCGCCGAGGACCTTAATTATGAAGTTTCTTAGCAACAGAGACAGGATGAAGATCTTCAACGCTGCACGAGCTAAAGGAGAGATTAAACACCAGGATCAGCAGGTGCGGTTCTACCCAGATTTGGCCACAGGAATCCAACAATTGAGGAAGCAGTTTGATCCCATACGTAAGGAGCTGCGCAACCTTGGGATTCGTCATGGTGTAATCTATCCTGCGAGACTGCTGACCACGTATGAGGGCAGAACCCACATCTTCAAGACCCCAGAGGAGGCGCAGGAGTTTATCAAGAAGATCAAAGAAGAAGAAGAGACTGGTGGGAGCTAAGCATGAACAAAATATAAGGTAGAATAATTAAGCATTTGCACAGGCATCTGACTGACTTGAAGTAAATAGCAAGTTTACAAAATATAGATTGTATTATATATTAAAAAAAACAAAAACAAAACAAACAAAAAAAAACTATGATGTACAAAGTTGTTAAAAATTTTGGAGTTAAGTTGGAAAACTACAGAGGAGAGTTAATGTTACGTCATTAAAAGCAGTAGAGTTAGGGTGATTGGGAGGATGAAGAAGGAGTGGCTTAGGCTGTTCCCCGTGGGTGTGGAGCAGTTGATGGCTATATCGGGAGACGGAATTTTTCTTTTGATTTTGGGGGGTTCGCCACAAGTGTGGGAAGGGGGAATTTGTTTGTGTGTAGTTTGTAGGATGAATGTTCAACCACTCATGTTTTTGCTTCTCTGTATGAGCATGTTTACACTGCAAGGTAATCCCAAACTCTCTATTGATCATAAACCAAAGTGTTAATCTTAATTTAACTTCATGGAATTGCAGAGGTCTACAAAATTTTAAAAAACTTAAACAAGTTATGAATAAAATAAAAGACATGGGTTCAAAAATTGTGTTTTTACAAGAAACTCATCTAATAGAGGAGGATATAAAAAGAATTAGGAGTAGATGGCAGGGAAGTGTATTCACCTCTTCATTTTCATCCCGAGCCAGGGGAGTTATGACTCTCATACATAAATCAGTCCCTTTTCAAGTGAAAAATGTAATTGGAGACAAACTTGGAAGATATGTAATCATTCAAGGTTCTTTGCTATTAGAAAATATAAATCTTGTGAACTTATATGGTCCCAATATAGATGACCAAAAGTTCTTTGCTAATTTATTTCTTATTTTATCATCACTTACAGGGCAACATATAATAGCAGGGGATTTTAATTGTACATTGAATCCAGGTATAGATAGATCAACAGGACTGGATTGTACGCACAATGGATGTAGGATGACTATTAATCATTTTATGAAAGAATTGAGATTGTTAGATATATGGAGAGAAATGAAACCACAAGTTAAAGCCTATTCTTGTTATTCCAGTACCTACAAGACATTCTCACGTATTGATTATTTTTTGATTTCCACAGAATTAAGATCCAAGATTCAAAACTGCTTTTATGATAACATCGTGATCTCTGATCATGCACCCTGTTGTCTAATATATGTAGATAAAAAATTGACAAAGGAATCAGGTAGATGGCAATTTCAGCATAAATGGCTTCAGGATGAGGAATTTGTCAAGTATATAGAAAAACAGATAGACGAGTTCTTTGGCATCAATACTACACAAACATCAGCATGTGTAAAGTGGGAGGCTTTCAAAGCTTTTATTAGGGGACATATTATTAGTTATACAGGATCAAAATCTAAGAAGACTCGAGAGGAGAGAGCTAAATTGGAACATAAAATGAAAAGTCTTCAGGAAAAAGTGTATGCAGGAAGTGATCCAAGGTTGGAGAATGAATTACTGATTTTGAGAGCTGAATACGACAAAAAATCAGCGAATAGAGCTGCCTCGAGTCTTCTAAGATTGAAACAATCTTTTTATGAACAAGGTGAAAAATCAGGAAAATTATTGGCATGGCAGATTAAACAATTAGAAATTAAAACACCAATTACTAGTATTATAAGTAACGGACAGGTAGTTATAGATCCTTTAGAAATTAACAGAGCCTTTAGAGATTACTATGAAAAATTATATGATACTAAAAATGAATTTGATTTAACAAAACTAAATGGGTTTTTGAACGAACTATCTATACCGTGTATTCCAAATGAAAACAGGGAGATATTGGAGTCTAAAATTAGTCAAGAAGAAGTTGGGCTAGCCATTGATAATATGAAATCAGGAAAAAGTGCAGGACCAGATGGTCTTCCAGTTGACCTTTATAAAAAATTTAAGAATAAATTAATAAAACCTTTTTTGGAAATGGTTTTAGAAGCATTTCAAAATAATAATTTACCATCATACATAAATAATGCCTTAATTATACTGCTGCCAAAACCAGGTAAGCCCTCTAATAAATGTGAAAATATGAGACCAATAAGCCTATTAAACGCCGACCTTAAGATAATCTGTAAAATTTTAGCAAGACGAATACAAGAAATTTTACCAAATATTATTAATCGAGATCAGAATGGCTTTATAAAGGGAAGACGAGGCTTCCATAATGTAAGAAGACTATTTAATATTATTTATTTTAATAAAGAAGCACCGGATACAGCTCTCCTATCACTGGACGCCGAAAAGGCCTTTGATAGAGTTGAATGGCCCTTTCTTTTTGAAGTCCTACAAAGGTTTGGACTTGGAAATAATTTCATAAAATGGGTTCAAATAATATACAATAATGCTACAGCAGAAATCCTAACAAATAACAATATTTCAAAACCAATAAAAATCAATAGAGGATGTCGACAAGGCTGTCCACTTTCACCTTTACTGTTTACTATGGCAATTGAACCTTTAGCGATAGCGATACGTTTACATTCACAAATATATGGAATTAAAGTTGGACCAACAGAACATAAAATCTCCCTGTACGCCGATGACATAATTTTGTTTATGTCGAATCTAAAAAAATCGATTCCAACCTTGTTGAATTTAATAAAGAATTTTGGGGAAATATCAGGATATAAAATAAATAAAACTAAATCTTCAATATTAATGCTAAATGAGACCCAGAGAAATTACCCAGCCCCTGAGGTAAATCAATTCAATGTTGTAAATCAGTTTAAATATTTAGGAATCCAAATTGTGCCTAAGCTAGAATCAGTCGCCAGTGTCAACTATGAAGCCTTAATGTCAGATATCAATGAGTTAACTCAGAGATGGATGTCACTACCAATGTCGATGATCGGGAGAATCAATATACTTAAAAGTAATATTTTACCTAAAATACTTTATTTATTTCAATACATTCCCTTATCACCACCTTTAGATTTATTCTCAAGAATAAAAAAAAAGTTAGTGGAATTTATATGGAACAACAGGAGGGCTAGATTACGTCTGTCTTTATTATATTTACCATTTGATCGTGGAGGTCTGAAATGTCCAAATTTTATGTTGTATTATTGGTCGGCACAACTGAGGTCTATGACATATTATTTTTCATCAAATGATCTCCCTCACTGGACTGAAATGGAATCATACAATTTACCTTTACCTCTTCCCATATTCATATACTCAGATTCGGCAAAAAAATTACAAAAACAAGTTAAAAATCCATTTGTAAAGCATATGATCAAAATATGGTGTGAAGCTAAAAACTATTTAAAAGAACCACAGTTATTGTCACAATTTAGTCCAATATGGGGTAATCAATATTTTAAACCAGGGAGAGCGGACGCTGTATTTAAAGTATGGAATTTAAAAGGGATACAAAAGATTCAGGATTTATATTTGCCATGTGCAGATAACATAATGTCTTTTGAAGAGCTGAGGATCAAATTTAATCTCAATAGAACACATTTTTTTAAATATCTTCAACTTAGAAACTTTATTCGATCAAATCAAAATAAAGCTCTCACTCGACCTATTTATTCATCCTTGGAAAAAATGATGATGAAAGATAGTAAAAGAAAGGGTATTATTTCAGAGTTTTATAACTCATTGACACTATCTTCAAGTGAAAATTCACTGAAAAGATTAAACTACTGGAAAGAAGATCTGCCAACTGAAATTTCAGAGGAACAATGGGAATTGGCTTGTACAGAAGCTCAAACCAAATCAATAAATGTACGCCTTAAATTGATACATTTCAAATGGTTAATGCGGATGTATGTTACACCGGAGGAGTTAAATAAATATAACAAAAATATACCAGATACATGCACAAAATGCATGGAAAGTAAAGGAACTCTATTTCATTGTGTATGGGAATGTAGATTAATAAGAATGTTTTGGGAAGAGGTGAGGGTAACAATTGAAAAAATAATCTCAAAACAAATCATATTGAATCCTAAATTGTTTTTGTTGGGTCTGTACCCAGAAAAGCATAATTTTAATAAAAGTGAAAGAACATTCATAGACCTCAGTTTGCTTAATGCCAAAAAATGTATTGCACTATTATGGAAAAAGACTCATAGACCAGATGTGACTCAGTGGTTAAGACAGATGTTAACAAACCTTCCATTAGAAAGAATAACATATATACTGAAATCAAAGGAAATTGTGTTTGAGAATATATGGAGACCTTTTATTGATTATGTAAAAAATTTAAACATAACTCTTGAAGAAGAAGGTGAATGATGTGTGTGGACCTTGTAAATTCCAAACTGGTGAACATAATATGTATACTTATGTATTGGATTGTCTAGACTAAACAGAGGAGCATTGTTGAAGACTTGATTTTGCTGGTGGTTGTTGGTGTTTTTAGTGCATCTTTTTTTTTTTTTTTTGTAGTACTTTAGTGTTAGTGTTTGATTGTTTGTATCATGTTTGTTAAAAAAAAAAGGTTCAATAAAGATATTGTGGAAAAAAAAATTGAGAAAGTTACAAATTTATGTGAAAAGCTGCAAATTTTAAAGACAAAAATGCATACAGGTACAGTGGGGTAAAAAAGTATTTAGTCAGCCACCAATTGTGCACGTTCTCCCACTTAAAAGATGAGAGAGGTCTCCAATTTTCATCATAGGTATACCTCAACTATGAGAGACAAAATGAGAAAAAAAAATCCAGAAAATCACATTGTCTGATTTTTAAAGAATTTATTTGCAAATTATGGTGGAAAATAAGTATTTGGTCAATAACAAAAGTTCATCTCAATACTTTGTTATACTGTATACCGTTTGTTGGCAATGACAGAGGTCAAACGTTTTCTGTAAGTCTTCACAAGGTTTTCACATGCTGTTGCTGGTAGTTTGGCCCATTCCTCCATGCAGATCTCCTCTAGAGCAGTGATGTTTTGGGGCTGTCGCTGGGCAACAAGGACTTTCAACTCCCTCCAAAGATTTTTTATGGGGTTGAGATCTGGAGACTGGCTAGGCCACTCCAGGACCTTGAAATGCTTCTTACGAAGCCACTCCTTCATTGTCCGGGCGGTGTGTTTGGGATCATTGTCATGGTGAAAGACCCAGCTACGTTTCATCTTCAATGCCCTTGCTCATGGAAGGAGGTTTTCACTCAAAATCTCACGATACATGGCCCCATTCATTCTTTCCTTTACACGGATCAGTCGTCCTGGTCCCTTTGCAGAAAAACAGACCCAAAGCATGATGTTTCCACTCCCATGCTTCACAGTAGGTATGGTGTTCTTTCTCCTCCAAACACGACAAGTTGAGTTTTTACCAAAAAGTTCTATTTTGGTTTCATCTGACCATATGACATTCTCCCAATCCTCTTCTGGATCATCCAAATGCTCTCTAGCAAACTTCAGATGGGCCTGGACATGTACTGGCTTAAGCAGGGGGACACGTCTGGCACTGCAGGGTTTGAGTCCCTGGCGGCGTAGTGTGTTACTGATGGTAGCCTTTGTTACTTTGGTCCCAGCTCTCTGCAGGTCATTCACTAGGTCCCCCCGTGTGGTTCTGGGATTTTTGCTCACCGTTCTCGTGATCATTTTGACCCCACGGGCTGAGATGTTGCATGGAGCCCCAGATTGAGGGAGATTATCAGTGGTCTTGTATGTCTTCCATTTTCTAATAATTGCTCCCACAGTTGATTTCTTCACACCAAGCTGCTTACCTATTGCAGATTCAGTCTTCCCAGCCTGGTGCAGGTCTACAATTTTGTTTCTGGTGTCCTTTTACAGCTCTTTGGTCTTGGCCATAGTGGAATTTGGAGTCTGACTGTTTGAGGTTGTGGACAGGTGTCTTTTATACTGATAACGAGTTCAAACAGGTGCCATTAATACAGGTAACGAGTGGAGGACAGAGGAGCCTCTTAAAGAAGTAGTTACAGGTGTGTGAGAGCCAGAAATCTTGCTTGTTTGTAGGTGACCAAATACTTATTTTCCACTATAATTTGCAAATAAATTCTTTAAAAATCCTTCAATGTGATTTTCTGGATTTTTTTTCTCATTTTGTCTCTCATAGTTGAGGTATACCTATGATGAAAATTGGAGACCTCTCTCATCTTTTAAGTGGGAGAACTTGCACAATTGGTGGCTGACTAAATACTTTTTTGCCCCACTGTATATGCTTCAAATGCGTTTTGTTCAGCTGTGTAAAATGATATGGAGGGGATTATGATGATTTGGTGGGTGACGATTCTCATTTTTTCCAGGTTTGGGGACATGTCCCTGTTATGTATGAGTGTGTGTGTGTCTGGGATGCCATGCCCACCCACGGGTGACGTCAGGCAGGCACGGCCCACTCTGTGTATAAACTCAAGTTCACACAATAAAGTTCGTTAATTGCTGCATGAAGACTTGCCTCTGTCCTGGACATTTATCAGATATAACATTTGGGGACGAGAAGAATGGGAGCATGCTGGCTAAATCGGTGACTATTGCTGTTTCTGGAAAACCCGGGTGAGCCGGTGATTTCATGGCTGCAGTGGAGATGTGAGTTTGAGGAATATATCAACTCGCTGGGTCTCCCTTGGCTTGGCGGGAGAGAGTGGCAGGCCCTCCTGGCCTGTAACCTCGGCACGGAGGGCTGAAGGATTCTCGACTCGCTGGGCACGAGTGAGGGCTACGTGGAGGCTGTCGAGCTCATGGAGGCACACTTCGCGGAGCGGGCGAGAGCCAGAGAGCTGCGGGTGAGGGAGCTGGTGGCGCTAAGGGTGACGGAGCTAGTTAGCTGGGGAATGCTAGCGGCTCAGTCAAAGTCAAAAAATGGACAGGCTAATCCCGCGCCAAAACACGGCTAAGGGCGCTAAACTGGACCTCGAGGCAGAACCGGGACCACGGGTTGAAGAGTTCCCGGTCGCTGAAGACAGCGAATCAGCCATGGAGCCCAGCTTGACCCGGGACCATGGCGCTGACGGGTCAGACGGCGCGGTGTGCGAGAATGGCAGAAAGGTGGTGCAGCAGGAGTTGGCCCCGCCGCTGGAGGCCAGGCAGGCTGACGGCCCTGGGGAGGAGCAGCAGCCACAGAACATGGTGACAGCGCAGTGGAGCACCAACACCGAGAGCGCTGGATGCAGCAGTGAGGAGCCCAGGTTGGTGAGCGGGCCCGACAAGGGTGATGGTGCATGTCCCGGAGAGGAGCAGCAGCCGCGGAACACAGTGATAGTGCAGCAGAGCACCAACATCGAGAGCACTGAATGCAGCAGTGAGGAGCCCAGGTCAGTGAGCGGGCCCGGCGAGGGTGGTGGTGCATGTTCCGGAGGTGAGCAGTGGCCAGATATGGAGGCTATGCAGCATGACTCATGGAACAAGGGAGTTGAGAGCTGTGTTGAGACGCCCGGGTCGGAGAGGGTCGCTGATGAGTGCGAAGCTGAGAACCCCGGGAGTGAGCAGCGGCAGCTGGACATGGTGGCAGCACAGCGGCGCATCCTGGATGAGGGTGCTGGACGGTACGGTGAGACACCTGAAGCAGCGAACAACGCCGACAAGCAGGTTTCCATTTTCACCAGAGTGCGGCCACAGGTGGCTGGACTAGTTGGAGCCATGACGGCAGTGCTGAAGGCGGTTGGGAGCAGTCCGAGGGACATGATGGGATGGCATGCTGGACAACAGCACTGCGGGGCCGGAGGGAAGACGAAGCTTATGGCGGAAAGGGACATCTTTGCCAGGGAGAGGGGCTTTGACCTTGGATGTGGACAGAGGCCAGGGGCGCATATGCTGTGGGGGTTCCCGAGGCCTCCGAGGCAGTTTTGTGGATGGTGGCTGCCCAGAGACATTGGTGTTACTTGAATTTTTCTTTGTCCTTGTGTAAATACCTGTGTGTGTGTGTGTATATATATATATATATATATATATATATACGTATATATACAGTATATATACATATATATGAGTAAATGTGAATAATATGGGGTTATGTGGTATTTTTCAAGAGACAAGGTCCAGTTTAATTGTTTTGTGTGAATGTGATAGGATGTTCATGACAGTATATTATTCTCCCTGTTCTTAGTGTGTGAATGTCACCATGTTCTAAATTTGGGAGGGTCAATTGTGTGTGTGGTTTCCCAGTTTTTTAAAGGGGAGGGAATGTTTTGTATGACAGTGTGTGTGTCTGGGATGCCGTGCCCACCCACAGGGTGACGTCAGGCTGGCATGGCCCACTCTGTATGTAAACTCAAGTTCACATAATAAAGTTAGTCAGTTGCTGCATGAAGACTCGCCGCCATCCTGGTCATTTATCAGATATAACAGTCCCCCTTTATTTTTGCATATGGCACGCCTGAGAGGGATCCATGTCACCAAGCTGTCTGTGCCATATAAGAAACTGAGTGAATAAAACAACTTTTTATGAAGTCTGTCCTCTCAAATCAGAGGAAATGCTCTTGGCTTTATGACTGAGAATAACCTCCATACATAGCCTGACTGCTCTTTCAACCGCAGCACATCGTAGTGTTTTGGGTCAGTGAGAGAAACGGCACAGCTTGTAGCCACTGCATTGAACCTGTGTGTGGTGTATGGACGTTGGTACGTTGGGACAGTGATGTCACTACATCACCAGCTAAACCTTGGCGCGATACGGCGCCACTGTGAGTGTCCAGTTGGAATATGGTGAATAAAGTGGGAGTTCAGTTCATGCCAGCTGTCTGTCCATTTTTCCAGACATAACACTGGCAGCGAGGATAATGGACATGACTGGCACCTCTAAAGCTGTTCCTCTCCCTGCCAGCTGAGCCGCCGGTCCCATGGCTCTGCTGGCAAGAATCATTTGAGAACTTTCTAGAGGCTATCAACTTAGCCAATGCTAGCGACACAAGGATAAATGACATGCTAATTCATAAGCTTGGCAGCGAGGGACAACATATTCTTCGATCTCTCGGCTCTACAGACTGATATGAGGATTGTGTTGCTTTGATGGCGGGACATTTTGCTGAAACACGTACTGTAACATCACGTCCCGAAGGATTACTCTCAGCCAATGTCGCCAACGCGTGGATGAGATGGTTCAGCAGTATGTCACCAAACTCCACTATCTGGCTAGTATGTGCAACTTTGGCCATTTGGAGAAAGAGTTGGTGCAAGATAAGCTGGCGGAGCACACCACAAATACGAGGCTGTGCGAGCAGCTGCTGCTGGCACCGGAAGACCCGCAACTAGACGAAGCTGTGGAAATGGCGTCCCATTTGGAAATGGCCGCACAGCTAGCGTCATGGCTAGTAATGCCTAGCCCACAGGCCCCACACCCGACCCTGCAAACACAAGCTGTTGCCACCGCCGCCCAACCCGTCAACTCTACACATCCTTGCTGCAATCGCAAGAAAGGTAAGAGACGACAGGGCATAAAGAAACGCTGACTCTGCCGTAAATGTGGTTCCTCTTCGCATCAGGCTCTCACAACTGCCTTCCCAGCCATAGGGCAGAGGTGCAGCCGCTGCAATAAACTCAACCAACTTGCAAAAGTATGCCACTTGACTGCTGCAAATTTGCCGCCTCACCCACCCGACCCAACCACCATTCATTCAGTGGGCACCCAAAACTGGCCATTCAAGTGGTGTACAGTGGAACTGGATGGTGTCAGCGTGCCACTGCTGGTGGATACGGCGGCCTCGATATATGTGCCCGTGCATCACACACATATGCCCTGCCTCTTGTTTGTTGCTACTTGTTGTTGCTGTGAGGTGCTTGGGTGCATGTGTGTGTGTGTGTGTGTGTGTGTGTGTGTGTGTGTGTGTGTACGCATACACAGCACTTCACTCGTGTGACATTTGAATGTTTTGTTTTGTATCACCTTAACTCTTGCACTTTAGCATGTCTACTTTGTACAGTTTCATTGCAGTTGTTCTCGTGTATGATCGTTGGTGTGTTTTTGTGACCCGCCGGGGGACTACAGATGCAAATTACTAGCATTGCTAAATCTAGCATACTTACATTTGGATTAATGTTCATTAGTATGTAATGTCCCTTTCAAATATACATTAAAATTATATTAAACCATCAACCGCTCATGGACCCAATGGTGTCCCCAACCATACAACCCCTTAGCCGGTTGCCCCAGAACAGAAGTATTCAGTAAGGGAGAGGAAGGCACTGGCATGTGTCTGGGCATGCGAACGCTGGCATATGTACCTCTACGGGTGACATTTCACACTTGGGACGGACCACAGGGCCCTCACGTCGCTGCTGGAGACATCGGGGTTGGGACACAAACCGTTGTGCATCTACAGGAGGACAGAAAGGCTACATGCATACAACTTCACCACCCAGTTCACACCAGGCAGAGAGAATGTAGTAGCAAATCTTCTGTCTCGGGCCATGCCTAGCCCCACACCGAATGCCGACCGGGACCCCTTGGAGCCAGAGTTGGTCCTCATGCTGCACGGACCTCTTCAGACCGCTGTCTCCCTGCAAGAGCTCCAAACTACGTCTGAACACGATCCCACACTAACCTAGCGCTGCACTTTCATCCAGGAGGGCTGGCCAT
Organism: Pholidichthys leucotaenia; assembly: GCA_020510985.1. Taxonomy (NCBI): domain Eukaryota; kingdom Metazoa; phylum Chordata; class Actinopteri; order Cichliformes; family Pholidichthyidae; genus Pholidichthys; species Pholidichthys leucotaenia. The sequence continues at coordinate 155,505,405 of CM035841.1, forward strand.
CCAGTGTGCTGGAAGAGCTAATGTCCTTCTACAGAGTCAGGGATGACCTGTTGTGTTTGAATGACATCTGCGTGGAAAGGGGGCTCTGCACGGTGATCCCGAAAGCGTTGAAGGGCCGTATCCTGGCCATGGTACACAAGGGCCACCTGGGCATCATCAGGGTCAAACGACACTGTAGAAGCTTGGTCTGGTAGCCAGGCATCAACAGGGATGTGGAGACCATGGTGAAGGACTGCGTGGCCTGCCTTGCCAGTGGTAAGCCTGGTTTACCACCACCACCACAACCCCTGCAACCTTTGCCATGACTGTCGGCCCCGTGGACACACATCCAACTGGACATCTGCGGCAACCTATACAGCACCTCTTTACATCAATGCTTCCTATTGGTGGCCTACGATCTCCACTCAAAATGGCCCAAGGTGCTGCTCACTGGCTCAGTTACCACCGAGGTAGTCACCGATTTCCTCTCCTCCTTGATTGTCCGCTGGGATGTGCCCAATGTGATTACGACAGACAATGGACTGCAGTTCATCTCAGTGGACTTTGCTGCTTTTGTATAAAGAAAAGGGGTCAAGCTCATCAGGACTGCTTTCTACCACCCTCAGGTGAATAGGGGGTGGAGAGGTTCAATCCGACCCTTAAGAACAGACTTGGGACACACCTGGCGGATGGACTCCCATTCTCTGCCACATTCCAGAGCACCCTGGGGCATGTTTAAACGAGCCACGCATGATCTGGATGAGTACACGGACACTGTGAACTCATATATCCACTTTTGTGAAGAGGTCATTCTTCCATCACGCACCAGGGTGAGTTACTCTAATGACAAACCCTGGTTCACAGCTAAGCTCAGACAGATCAGGAAGGAGAAGGAAGCAGCGCTGAAAAGTGGAGACAGGGACTGCTACAGGGAGGTTAAATACCGGTTTAACAGAGAGCTGAAGAGGGCTAAATCTGTGTATTCAGAGAGACTCCAGCAGCAGTTCACTGCTAATGATTCGGCTTCCGTGTGGAGAGGACTGAGGCAAATCACCAACTATCGGCCTCAGGCTCCTAAAGGTCAGGATGACAAAGCCCTTTGTCAAAGACTGTCCCAACACTATGCCCGTTTTGACACCTCGTCATCTGTGTCCAACTCCCCCCCTCCCTCCAGCTCCACAGCCTCCACAATCCCTACTTCATTAAAGGCACCCCCCCTCCTCCCCCCCTGCCCTTATCATCAGTGAGCAGGACGTGCTCAAACAGTTCTCCAGACTGAACCTGCGCAAGGCCCCCGGCCCGGACGGCGTATCTCCCTCCACCCTGAGACACTGTGCGAAACAGCTGGCTCCTGTCTTCACAGACATTTTTAACACCTCCCTTAAGTTATGCCACGTGCCGTCCTGTCTCAAATCCTCCACCATCATCCCTGTCCCCAAGAAGCCACGGATCACTGGACTTAATGACTACAGACCTGTAGCGCTCACCTCTGTAGTCATGAAGTCCTTTGAGCGCCTGGTCCTGCCCCACCTCAAGTCCATCACCACCCCTCTCCTGGACCCGCTGCAGTTTGCCTACCGAGCCAACAGGTCTGTAGACGACGCAGTCAACCTGGCCCTCCACTCCATCCTGCAGCACCTGGACTCCCCGGGAACCTACGCCAGGATCCTGTTTGTGGACTTCAGCTCCGCATTCAACACCATCCGCCCCACTCTGCTCCGGGACAAGCTGTCCCTGCTCAACGTGCCTGACTCCCTCTGCAGGTGGATCACCGACTTCCTGACGGACCGGAGGCAGCATGTGCGGCTGGGAAAGACTGTCTCAGACTCTACTAGCATCAGCACCGGATCACCCCATGGCTGTGTACTTTCCCCCCTACTCTTCTCCCTTTACACCAACTCCTGCACCTCCAGCCACCAGTCTGTCAAGTTGATCAAGTTTGCGGACGACACCACCCTCATCGGGCTCATCTCCAACGGCGACGAGTCCGCCTACAGGAGAGAGGTGGCCCAGCTGGCGTCCTGGTGCAACAATAACAACCTGCAGCTGAACGCTCTGAAGACAGTGGAGATGATTGTAGACTTCAGGAAAGTCACTACCCCTCTGCCCCCCCTCACCCTCTCAGGCTCTCCCATCACCACTGCTGATTCCTTCCGCTTCCTAGGCACTACCATCACCAGGGACCTCAAATGGGAGCCGACCATCAGCTCACTCATCAAAAAAGCCCAGCAGAGGATGTTCTTCCTGCGGCAGCTGAGGAAGCTCAAGCTACCCACCAAGATGTTAGTGCAGTTCTACACAGCCATCATCGAGTCCATCCTCACCACCTCCATAACCGTGTGGTACGCAGGAGCCACTGCCAGGGACAGACTAAGGCTGCAGCGCGTCGTGCGCACTGCTGAGAAGGTGATTGGCTGCAAGCTCCCATCTCTCCAGGATCTGTACATCTCCAGGACCCGGAGGCGTGCTGGCCGGATCATAGCCGATCCCTCACACCCTGGTCACGTACTGTTTGCCCCCCTCCCCTCAGGTAGAAGACTTCGGTCCATCCAGACTAAAACCTCCCGTCACATGAACAGCTTCTTCCCCTCTGCCATCAGACTGCTGAACACTAAGTGACTTATTGACTCTCGTGCACTATGTACAGCAGCTCAACCAGACTCATGTCAATCATCACTGTTTTCTTCCTGCATTACCGACTGCACTATATAGTTCTCCACAGTATCTGCTGCTCGCTAATATATTTTAACTGCTGACCAGTATCACTTACTCTTATTCTACACTTTATTGCATGTATAGTTTATTTCTTTTATTTTATCATGTTTAATGTTGCAGCATTGCACCGAGACAAATTCCTAGTTTGTGTACTACATGAACAATGGCAATAAACCTGATTCTGATTCTGATTCTGACCCTGTTACACTACAGAGTGACGCCACATGCCACGACAGGCAGATCCCCAGCTCTCCTTATGCTGGGGTGTGAGATACACTACCGTTCAAAAGTTTGGGGTCACTTAGAAATTTTCTTATTTTTGAAAGAAAAGCACTGTTTTTTTCAATGAAGATAACTTTAAACTAATCAGAAATACACTCTAATATCTAATATACATTGCTAATGTGGTAAATGACTATTCTAGCTGCAAATGTCTGTTTTTTGGTGCAATATCTACATAGGTGTGTAGAGGCCCATTTCCAGCAACTATCACTCCAGTGTTCTAATGGTATAATGTGTTTGCTCATTGCATCAGAAGGCTAATGGATGATTAGAAAACCCTTGTGCAATCATGTTAGCACAGCTGAAAACAGTTTAGCTGGTTAGAGAAGCTATAAAACCGACGTTCCTTTGAGCAGGTTGAGTATCTGGAAAAAATTATTTCAAATACAAATCATTATTTCTAACCTTGTCAATGTCTTGACTATATTTTCTATTCATTTTACAACTCATGGTGGTAAATAAGTGTGACTTTTCATGGAAAACACAAAATTATTGTCTGGGTGACCCCAAACTTTTGAACAGTAGTGTACGTCTCCCTCTGGACCGGCTGCACCCCCCCCCCCCCCAATTGGACGACACTCCGGTGAACATGCCCTCGCCTAAGGAAAGGGTGGCCGAGCAACAGCACCGCATGAAGCAGAGATTCGTCAGGAAGCGCTGGGCGAAGCGGCCCCTACTCGCAGTGCTCGACTGGGTCTGGATCCATCGTCCCAACCGCTCACACGAACTGCAGTCATTCTGGACAACACAGATGCAAATCACAGCTCATTTAGGACCAGCCACATTCTGTCTCATTGGCACACCAGCCGCCTCAGGAGGGTGACGCCGGCTCCCGCCCCAGATCAGGAGACTGCGGCTGACATGGCTGGGTCGGACTGGGACTTCAGTAATGCAGGACCCACAACTCTCGTGGGGCGCCCACCGGAGCCTGCACTGGCAGTGCAGCCTGAGCACCGCTCGGCATGGGTCCAGTGAAGATGGGTCTTGTTACCTGGAGGACTTTGTGACTGACTTTTGAAATGTGGGTTTAATAGTTAGAACATGACCTGTTGAGTGGCAGAATTATCCACATGGTCATGTGAGTATACCTGCAGTCCACCTGGTTGCTCAGCTAGATGTTATAGTCACTCATGCTAAACTAGCAGTAAGACAGTTGTGGTTGTTGTTCTTTGGGGTTTTCAAAGGGGGAGGGGGATTAATGTGGTGTATGGACGTAGGTACATTGGCACAGGTGACATCATCACGTCACCAGCTAAACCTTGGGGCGATACGGCACCAGTTTGAGTGTTCAGTTGGAATATGGTGAATAAAGAGGAGTTTAGTTCATGGCAGTTGTCCGTCCATTTTTCCAGGCATAACACTGTGTACAGGGGTGCGAGGGGATGTTTTCCTGATCTCACCCTGGTGTTGTGTTCTGTTCAGGATGGCCATGCGTGGTCACATGTTGACATTTTGCACTGGCGGAAAGCAGCTGTAAACCAAACCAAGAAGAAATGGCTGCGCAAGGCGTGCTCCCATGGCGGCCTGATCAGTCTCTGGCAGACCATCACTTTTTGGCATGAAAGCTGTCAGGCAGTTGTGTCACACAATTCAATTTCAATTCAGTTTTATTTATATAGCACCAAACCACAACACAGGTCATCTCAAGGCACTTTACAGAAAAGAGTGGGTTTAGGCCACACTCTTAGTTTATAGAACCCAGCAGAGACCTCTAAGAGCAAGCACTGCGGCGACACAGGCGAGGAAAAACTTCCCTTTAATAGGCAGAAACCTCGGGTGAAACCATAGCTACACACAAGCTACAGTGTTGCTTGGTACATATGCAACGCTGACATGTTTGGTCGCTTTGCTGCAAAATTGGTGGACACAGTGAAGTACACATGATTTAAGCTGGGTTGACCGGAGTGGTGGCTCAGTTGGTAGAGCATCCGCCCCACACCCGGGAGGCAGGGGTTCAAATCCCAGCTGGGTCATACCAAAGACCATATAAAAATGGTACTTTCTGCCTTCTAGCGTAGTGCTCTGCATAATGGAATGGGGAAAGTAAAGTTACGTACAGAGCTACCAAAGGACTGACCCCCCGCTGTAGCTTTCACTACTTACAGTAGCTGTGTGGCCTAGGGTCAGAGAAACAGAGATAGGCGCCGCCCCATACACCAACATGGTGTGAAGGGAATTAACTAACTAACTAACTAACTATGCTCCACCTTGACTCTGCTCGTCTGTTAAAGTGTGAGGCTTGCGTGGCTCATGTTCGAGTCCAGACTGATTTGCGATCGACCTTTAAGCATCTCCAGATCAACCAATCGATCGCGATTGACTGTCTGGGCACCTCTGGTTTAGAGGAAAAAAAACAGATCACTGTAAATCATATGAAAACACACATGCAGCATGGAACACAGTGGGGAGCACTGCAGCTGGAGCTGCCGGAGGTTTTCTCAGCAGTCACTAAACAATATTATACATTCAGTCAGACACAATCATCTCAACACACTCCAAATGTATTTTACTTTGCTGCACTACACTGGGGCAAACCTGTCAGGACGACCCTGTCTGATTTCATCTCTTTTCTCCTCCCGTCTTTAACGTGAAGCAGTGTCTCTCCAAAAAAGTTTGGACAAACAAATCAACACATGCAGTATCTCAATATAGCCAGGCTTATCTGGATATTTATGAATCATTTTCTCTCTGGCACATTACCTACTTGACACAAGGCTTTAACATTTACTGTACATAAAATCATACCGTTCGTTAGTAGACTACAGTATCAGGCACATTAAAGGCTAATGGTGGCTAGCGCTACATTACACAAACGGAACAAATCCTGTGACAAAACACAAACTTACCGGTTGAATGACATGCCCACTTGTATGCACGGTGGTCCAGGATAATGGCTGGAACTGCATCAGTCCTTAAAAGCAGTTTAATGGTGAAACCCATCTTGAGTCAAATTTTCAAAGCAGCTGTCCAGATATGCTAACTGGCACTGGAGACTAAATTGACGCTTTAGTTCTGCCCTCTCCTTCCAAGTGCTTAGCCCTGATTAGTTCTCTGTTATTGCGACATCACAAAAACGGTCTAAACTTGCCTTTTTAAAAGGGAAGGAGCTTAACTGAATTTTAACAGCAGAAAAACACAGACATGACACATACACTGTAAGAGTGATTTAACTCCATATGTCTTGTAAATTGTAAAAAAAAAACAAGAAAAAACAAACTTTGTTGACCACAGTGTTGCTTTAAAAATGACTGAATAACAATGAAAACAAAGTTAAGATTTTATACTGCACTAAATTTAAGAATTCAGATTACCCAAACTTTTTCACACTATACCTTTGAAGTGACAGCTCTGGCAAAAAATCAAGTTTTTTCTGTTGTTAACATGTTTGTAACATGTTTTTTGTGACTTACAAGACATATTAAATGCATAATCTCACCACGGTCCCAAGTCTTTTTTTTTTTTTTTTGCTGTGAATTTCCAGTTTGGTAATGCCCCCCGGAAACGGGCGAGTTTGGACAGACTGTTACTAGCTACGTAAGCATTTCTGTTTAGCCTAATTGGTTATAACATTAATGAATCAGACGGATACTCTTGGCTACCTCGGGGGAAGAGGGCGGAGCTGAGGAGCAGCAAGATTGAGACTGTTTTTTTTTTTTTTTTTGTATGTTGTATACTTGATTAATCCCACATGGAAATTACAGGGCATCCACCCGGATGGATGAGGCAGCTATGGTGAGGCACCAATCCCTTAACCATTCACACACACATTCACACCTAGGGCCACTTTAGAGTCTCCAGTTAACCTAATCTGCATGTTTTTGGCCTGTGGGAGGAAACCGGAGTACCTGGGGTAAACCCACGCATACACGTGGAGAACATGCAAACTCCACACAGAAGGGTCACCGATGGTCAGGGGGTGGGATCGAATCCACAATGGTCAGGGTGGAATTGATCCTGTGACCTTCTTACTGTGCTGCTACAGTGCTAACCACTGTACCGCCGAGCTGCCCCAGCAGGGGTAGCAGCAAAGAGTGGAAAAAGGCAGAGAGGTGGTGTGTGTGTGTGTGTGCGGGGGAGGGGGGGTACCCAATTTGCATGTGGATTGGCGAGACCCATATTCAAATCAAGCTGCTCTCAGCTCGTTTCTTCGGCGGACAGTGCGCCGAGCTGAGGGCAGTCATATTCAAATCACCCCCCTCCCCTCCCTGCTCAGCTGCGGGTGGACGGTAATCGTGTTTAGTGATGTGGGATGATGGGAGCTGTTGTCTGCTAATCATTTAAACAAAAATTAAATATTACTGTTATTATAAAATAGTCGACAACTTTAATTACGTGGAAAGCTATCTTTTAAAATGACAAACATATGTGTAACTCGTGGAAAAATTTGATCGGGATCAAAAGAAATTTTTGTTCTTGCCATTCATTTCAATGGAGAATTTTTTCAATTTTAATTAAGGTGCCATATGCAGAAGTAGAGGGGATGTGGCTTAGGCTCTCTTGTTTGGTAACAGTACATTTATCTCTTGCCTCGACCGCTTTCAGAAATATGTTTTGCTTTTTACTTTTGAAGATATAGGCAAAACTTTAATGTCCCGAAGCATCGTGAACAGATTAGCAGTCCACCCACCAGGAGTTGAGGCGACCAATCACGCGCAAGCCTTGCAGGCTGCTAATTAGAATATTCATAGATTCATGCATACTTAAGTAGGTGAAAATTTTGAAAAGTATTTCCAGGCAATTCTTAGGCAATGAAAGTTTTTTTTGTGTGTGTATAAAAAAGCCACAATATACTATTATTTGGCAATACAGATTTGTTTTTGAGGTGGTTTTAGAGCCGTCGGAGTGCATCTTTAAAGAATCAACTTTTTGCAATAAATGTAGGAAATACTCTCTTAGACCAACTAGAAAAATTGTAATTTGTTACCAAAAGTTCAGCTTTGAAAATTGTTTAGATGAAACTAAGAATACACCTCCTGCAAGAACCATTAGTACTAACAGATTTGTTCATAAAACTTGACATATCAATTTGGTTAATCCCACCAGTTTACATAATCTGTGGAATTTAGTACAAGTACTGTACTAACAAAACTTATGAGCAGTTGAGACCAGTTGTTAGAGTTATGTGTAGGTTGCTGTTATTCTAACCTTAGTTTTCCCTGAATGGCTTTATATTTTGTCTGAATCAGGTATAAACCATGTAAACTTAATTTGTTGACAAGATTTTATATTTTGATTCAATTTATAATTAAAATTCTAATAATTAAAAGCACTATCATTCCACCAACGTCCAAATCACAGTGTACTGTGACTTTTACTATAAATTTGCAACATTTTCTTTTAAATTGCTCATTTTTTTTGCCAGAAATTTAAAGCTTTTTATGCACATTTGAGGGGTTTGTAAATTTCTTGTAAATTTTTCATATAAATATGGTTTGGTAAAGGTAAATTTGTAAGAATATCTGAAACCAAATTTAAAAAACTGAATACCAGTGTAAAGAACAAACATCTGGATAATGGAATATTTGGGTACAGATGTATCTGCACCTATATCCAAAATCTTGGAAATTTTGTCCAAAACAATCCAACAGATCAGAGAGAAAAAGGCTTCAGAGTGAACAATCCCTTTAGTTTGTAATAAATTTATTAAATAAATATAGAACAACAAATTTACGCAAAGAGAAGCAGAAGAATCTACAGAGGTGTGTTGGGACATCATTTAGAGATGCATATTGACTGACATTAACAGTGTCTATAAAAGTGTTAACAGCTATTAAATTACACCCTGATAACGCTTTAACACATTTACAGCAGTCAGTGAGACGTAAACGGACGAGACCATTAACTCAGGCCTAAACAATGCTCACTCCAGAGCATACTGATGATTTACATACAAGAAACACATTTTATCTTGATGTTTAACCTTTGTAAGCTTCATTGCTGAAAATACAAAAATGCTAGCATGAAGATTTGTCAAGAAACAGAACAGTTTACTGGGACAGTATGTTTTAAATGGTAGCTGCACATGAACGGGTGAGTCTAGTGAGAATAAGTGTGGCACATCTGGATATCAGTGATGAATATTACTGACATTGGTAGTATTTAGATCAATAGAGAGTAGTAATTTACAGTATTTTCAGTGTCTAGTCCACATTTTAAGACAGTAAATCATTTTTATAGCTGCACTCTTTCTTCTAACTGTAACTTTATTAATTACAGCACAGTTTTCACCATTTATGGCTAATATACCCTGCACAGTATGAGCCTAAACACACTGAAGAGTACATTTGTGTCAGTTGGTCCCTTTAAAATCACACTTTGTCACGTTGCATCCTTGCTCAGCTCCACAGGTAAATGCACCATCCACACTCACTCGGTGCATTCAGCTATCTCTGTGTCGTCCACCAGCAGCGTGTGGATGATCCCGTCTCGTCTCTTCCCACTGCTCACAGCTTTCACGCAGCAGTTGTGATCTCCGAGGGTGAAATGTGTCTCTGTGCCGTCGTCCACAAACTCCCCCTGAAAGCACAAGATAAACATAAGTGCACAAAGGAAGTAATCACTTAGTTTCACATCAAACTCTGAATCACATACTAGAATTAGTTTGTGAAATCAAAATTGTTTCAATATCAAAAAAAATATGCCATCTTAATCCAGTCTCCATATTAGTTAAAGGAGACATATTCCTTTTTTTCACATATTGACAGAGTTCCTGGGAGTCTTAATAAAGTGTCTGAAATACACTTTTTTTTTTCCACAATATTTTTATTGAACCTTTTTTTAACAAACATGACACCAACAATCAAACCCTAACACTAAAGTAAATTAAAAATAAATGTTCTAAAAACACCAACAACCATTAACAAAACAAGTCAAACAATGCTCCTCTGTTTAGTCTAGGTAATCCAATACATAAGTATACATATTATATATTCACCAATTTGGAATTTACAAGGTCCACACATATCATTCACCTTCTTCTTCAGAAGTTATGTTTAGTTTCTTTACATAATCAATGAAAGGTCTCCATATATTCTCAAACACATTTTCCTTTGATTTCAATGTGTATGTTATTCTTTCTAGTGGAAGGTTTGTTAACATCTGTATTAACCACTGAGTCACATCTGGTCTATGAGTCTTTTTCCACAGTAGTGCAATACATTTTTTGGCGTTAAGCAAACTGAGGTCTATGAATGTTCTTTCACTCTTATTAAAGTTATGCTTTTCTGGATACAGACCCAACAAAAACAATTTAGGATTCAATATGAGTTGTTTTGAAATTATTTTTTCAATTGTTACCCTCACCTCTTCACAAAACATTCTAATTTTTCTACATTCCCATAAACAATGAAATAGAGTTCCTTTACTTTCCATACATTTTGTGCACGTATCTGGTATGTTTTTGTTATATCTATTTAACTCCACCGGTGTAACATACATCCGCATTGACCATTTAAAATGTATCAATTTAAGACGTACAATTATTGATTTGGTTTGAGCTTCTGTGCAAGCCAATTCCCATTGTTCCTCTGAAATTTCAATTTGCAGGTCTTCTTTCCAATAATTCATTCTTTTCTGTGAGTTTTCACTTGAGGATAATATCAGTGAGTTATAGAACTCTGAAATAATACCCTTTCTCTTACTATTTTTCGTCAAAATTTTTTCCAAGTATGAATAGGTAGGTCGGGTGAGAGCATTATTTTGATTTGATCGAATAAAATTCCTAAGCTGAAGATATTTAAAAAAAATGTGTTCTATTAAGATTAAATTTGGCCCTCAGTTCTTCAAAAGACATTATGTTGTCTGAACGTGCCAAATATAAGTCTTGAATCTTTTGAATCCCTTTTAAATTCCATAATTTAAATACAGCATCCGCTCTCCCTGGTGTAAAATATTGATTACCCCATATTGGGCTAATTTGTGACAATAAGTGCGGTTCTTTTAAATATTTTTTGACTTCATACCATATTTTGATCATATGCTTTACAATAAGATTTTTAACTTGTTTCTGTAATTTTTTAGCCGAGTCTGAGTATATGAATAAGGGAAGAGGTAAAGGTAAATTGTATGATTCCATCTCCGTCCAGTGAGGGAGATCATTTGATGAAAAATAATATGTCATAGACCTCAGTTGTGCTGACCAGTAATACAACATAAAGGTTGGACATTTCAGACCTCCACGATCAAATGGTAAATATAGTAAGGACAGACGTAATCTAGCCTTCCTATTGTTCCATATAAATTCCACTAACTTTTTTTTTTTAATTCTTGAGAATAGATCTGAAGGTGGTGGTAAAGGAATGTATTGAAATAAATATAGTATTTTGGGTAAGATATTACTTTTAAGTATATTAATTCTCCCGATCATCGACATTGGTAGTGACATCCATCTCTGAAGTAACTCATTAATGTCTGTCATTAAGGCTTCATAGTTGATACTAGCGACTGATTCTAACTTAGGCACAATTTGAATTCCTAAGTATTTAAACTGATTTACAACATTGAATTGATTTACCTCAGGAGCTGGGTGCTTTCTCTGGGTCTCATTTAGCATTAATATTGAAGATTTAGTTTTATTTATTTTATATCCTGATATTTCCCCAAAGTTCTTTATTACATTTAACAAGGTCGGAATTGATTTTTTAAGATTCGACATAAACAAAATTATGTCATCGGCATACAGGGAGATTTTATGTTCTGTTGGTCCTACTTTAATAATTAATTCCATATATTTGTGGATGTAAACATACTGCCATCCCTAAAGGTTCAATTGCCATAGTAAACAGTAAAGGTGAAAGTGGACAACCTTGTTGACAACCTCAATTAATTTTTATTGATTTTGAGATATTGCTATTTGTTAGGATTTCTGCTGTAGCATTATTGTATATTATCTGAACCCATTTTATGAAATTCTTTCCAAGTCCAAACCTTTGTAAAACTTCAAACAGAAAGGGCCATTCGATCCTATCAAAGGCCTTTTCAGCATCCAATGATAGGAGAGCTGTATCCGGCGCTTCTTTATTAGAATAAATAATATTAAATAGTCTTCTTACATTATGGAAGCCTTGTCTTCCCATTATAAAGCCATTCTGATCTTGGTTAATAATATTTGGTAATATTTCTTGTAGTCTTGCTAAAATTTTACAGATTATCTTAAGGTCTGCATTTAATAGGCTTATTGGTCTCATGTTTTCACATTTATTAGAAGGTTTACCTGGTTTTGGCAAAAGTATAATTAAGGCATTATTTATATATGGCGGTAATTTACTATTTTGAAATGCTTCTAAAACCATTTCCAAAAATGGTTTTATTAATTTATTCTTAAATTTTTTATAGAGGTCAACTGGAAGACCGCCAGGTCCCGCACTTTTTCCTGATTTCATATTATCAATGGCTAGCCCAACTTCTTCTTGACTAATTTTTGACTCCAGTATCTCCCTATTTTCATTTGGAATACACGGTATAGATAATCCGTCCAAAAACCCATTTAGTTTTGTTAAGTCAGTTTCATTTTTTGTATCATATAGTTTTTCATAATAATCTCTAAAGGCACTGTTAATTTCTAAAGGATCTACGACTGCCTGTCCGTTACTTATAATACTGGTAATTGGTGTTTTAAATTCTAATTGTTTAATCTGCCATGCCAATAATTTTCCTGATTTTTCACCTTGTTCATAAAAGGTTTGCTTCAATCTTAAAAGACTCGAGGGCAGCTCTATTCGCTGATTTTTTGTCATATTCAGCTCTCAGAATCAGTAATTCATTCTCTAATTTGGGATTACTTCCTGCATACACTTTTTCTTGAAGAATTTTTATTTTACGTTCCAATTGGACTCTCTCCTCTTGAGTCTTCCTAGATTTTGAACCTGTGTAACTAATAATATGCCCCCTAATAAAAGCTCTGAAAGCTTCCCACTTTATACATGCTGATGTTTGTGTAGTGTTGATATCAAAGAACTCATCTATCTGTTTTTCTATGTACTTAACAAATTCCTCATCTTGAAGCCATTTATGCTGAAATTGCCACCTACCAGGAACCTTTGTCAATTTCTTATCTACATATATTAGACAGCAGGGTGCGTGATCAGAGATCACAATGTTATCATAGAAACAATTTTGAATCTTGGACCTTAATTCTGTGGAGATCAAAAAATAGTCAATACGTGAAAATGTCTTGTAGGTGTTAGAATAACAAGAATAGGCTTTGACTTGTGGTTTCATTTCTCTCCATATATCTTTTTATAAAATAATGGTCATCCTACATCCATTGTGCGTACAGTCCTGTCCTGTTGACCTATCTATACTGGGATTCAATGTTCAATTAAAATCCCCTGCTATTATATATAGCCCTGTGAGTGATGCTAAAGTAAGAAATAAATTAACGAAGAAGTTTTGATCATCTATATTGGGACCATATAAGTTCACCAGATTTATATTTTCTAATAACAAAGATCATTGGATGATTAGATATCTTCCCAATTTATCTCCAATTACATTTTTCACTTGAAATGGGACTGATTTATGTATGAGAGTCATGACTCCCCTGGCTCGGGATGAAAATGATGAGGTGAATACACTTCCCTGCCATCTACTCCTTATTCTTTTTACATCCTCCTCTATTAGATGAGTTTCTTGTAAAAACACAATTTTTGAACCTATGTCTTTTATTTTATTCAAAACTTGTTTAAGTTTTTTTAGATTTTGTAGACCTCTGCAATTCCATGATGTTAAATTAAGCTTAACGCTTTGGTCTATGATCAATAAAGAGTTTGAGATTACCTTGCAATATAAACATGCTCATACAGAGAAGCAAAAACATGGATGGTTGAACATTCATCCCACAAACTACACACAAACAAATTCCCCCTTCCCACATTTGTGGTAATCCCCCCAAAATAAAAAAAAAAAAAAAAAAAAAAATTCTGTCTCCCGTTATAGCCTGAATCTGCTCCTCCCCCGTGAGGATCAGTCAAACCACTCACTCTTTCTCCTCTCAATCACCCTGATTCTGCTACTTTTAATGATATGATAATAACTCTCTTCTGTAGTTTTTCCAATTTAACTCCAAAATTTTATAGCAACTTTGTACATCACAGCTTCTTTTTTTTTTTTATTTATAATACAATCTATATTTTGTAGACATGCTATAAGTTTCAAATCAGTCAGATACTTGAACACTTGCTTAAATATTCTGCCTTTTATATCTTGTTCTTGCTTCATGCTTGGCTCTCGCCAGTCTCTCCTTGGATCTGCTTAATGAGTTCCTGCGCCTCCTGAGGGGTCTTAAAGACTTGGGTTCTCCCTTTATACGTGACCAGCAGTCTTGCAGGATAAATCACTCTGTGACGAATCCCAAGGCTGCGTAGTTCTTTACGGGCGGGGTCAAACTGTTTCCTTAATTGTTGGATTCCTGCGGCCAAATCTGGGTAGAACCGCACCTGTTGATCCTGATATTTAATTTCTCCTTTAGTACGCGCTGCGTTGGAGACCGTCATCTTGTCCCTGTAGTTGAGGAACTTCATAATCAGCATCCTCGGTGTTGTCTTCTCATCTCTCGGTGGGCCTATTTGGTGTGCGCTCTCCAAGACGACTGATGACTGCAGCTCTGCGTTATTCAGCACTTCTGGAATCCACTTTTCCAAAAAGGAACACGCATCCTGTTCCTCCGCCCCCTCCGGAAGGCCCACAAGCCTTAAATTATTCCGTCTCGACCGGGATTCTAAGTCCAAAACGTTATCTTCCAGACGTTTATTTTTTAATTCCAATGTTTGGACCTTTAATTGCAGGCTGTTGACGTCATCTTCAGCGTTGGAGATCCGGAGCTCTGCCTGCGATATTCGCTCCATACAGTCGCTTATTTCTTTTCTCATAGCTTCTATCGCAGCTATAATCCCATCAAACTTAGACGAAAAGTCTGTTCTCATAGCGCTGATGGCAGCAAGGACCGCATTCGTTCCTTCGGCAGTCACCGCACCACCGCTAGCTCCCTCCTCAGCCATGGTCACAGGTGATTTATCTGCTGTGTCACGAACGTGGAAATCTGTTAACTTGGCTTGTCTCGACGAATCAGTTTTTCCTCCGCCTGATTTCACAGCCTTAGTTTTTACCATATCCGCCCCCAAATGCTAGAATAGGTTTTGTTCCAATTGGGAGAGTTTTAGCCTACTTTTTTATCATTAGGAGCAGAGCAGAGTGGAGCACACCCTCCTACGCGGCCGCCATAACCGGAAGTCCATCTGAAATACACTTTAGTCTAAATACATCAAGGACTAAATGCTACAGCACCATTTTCCAGACAGATTAAACATCCTTCTTCACATCAGCTCATTTCAGTGCATGTTAAATAGAATAGGACTAGGGTATAAGCAGCACAAAAACAAGCCTGAATTAGCGAATGGCTAACTCTGTAAGCTGTGGTGAACAACTAGCAGAGCATCTGTATAATAAAACTACAATTAACTAAGCAAAAATAACCTGTAGGAATGAGATGCAGCACTGTACAGTCAAGTGTTGTAAATGTCCTGACTGGGATAACAGATATTGAATGAGATGGTTGAGTTAGTCGTTGGGCATCCCTCGTAAACGAGTAGGATTGTCCTTCCCAAAAATCATCTGTGAGTCCTTTGGTGGCTAAAGAGACCAATCCGAGAGGCACAGACACGGTTGCAGACTGGACAGGTAAAGTTTGATGCTGATTCTGGCAGCGGTTCTATTTCCCGTTACTTGCGCCGAAGGTGTTTCTACTCTGCCTTACACCGTCTCTCCTGCTCAAAATGGACAATACCCTCAAAGACCGTCTTTCGCCAACCAAACCGGTTCAGGGTAAGCACTTCACAGTCGTCAGTACCGATGTTACAAAGTTTCAGGGACGATTTGAGGTCGTCTTTGAAGCGCTTCCTCTGTCCTCCTTGTGATTGTACAAATAAGCCGAGTTCGTCAAAGAGGACTTGCTTGACAAGACGAGAATCATCCATCCTGAGAACATGGCCTGACCAACGCAGTTGATTTCGAGTCACCATAGCTTCGATGCTTGTACAGTTTGCATCGTCAAAAACGCTGTTGTTTGTTCATCTATCCTGCCACTTTATGTCCAAAATACGGCACAAACAACATTGGTGGTATTTTTCAAGAGTCTTAAGATGCCATCTGTAAGTGGTCCAGGATTCAGAGTCATATAGTAGAGTTGGTAGTATGACTGCCTTATAGATTAGTATTTTGGTATCTTTCCTTATACCCCTCTTTTCGAAGACTCTCTTTCGCATTCAGCCAAACGCATAGCTAGCAGTTTGGAGGCAGTGCTGAATCTTGGCATCGATGTCGGCTTTAACAGAACGCTGCCCAGGTATGGGAAACGGTTAACATTCTTCAATTCAGATCCGCTGATGGTGAGTGAGGGACAGGCAGGCTCCTGACCTGGGGCTAGTTGGAAGAGGATCTCCGTTTTCTTTACATTGATGGTAAGACCCAGTCGCTTGTACGCATGTTCAAAGGCATCAAGAATGCTTTGAAGATTATTCTTTGAAGTGGTGCAGACGCAGTTGTCGTCAGCGTACTGAAGCTCAATTGCGGAGGTTGCGGAGGTCTCAGTCTTTGCCTTCAGTCTTCTCAGATTAAACAGTCCTCCATCCATTTGGTAGACAACCTCGATACCGTCAGGTAGTCTGTCTTGAATAAGGTGGAAAATAGCTGATGTAAAGATGGAGAATAGGGTTGGTGCAATCACACAGCCTTGCTTTACCCCCCCCCCCCCTTTTCACTTCAAAAGGCTCACTACTGCCGGTAGTGCCCAGGACTTTAGCAGACATGCCATCGTTAAGGAGTCTTAGGTTCGAAATAAACTTCTCAGGACAACCATATCTTGCCAGGATCTGTCATAAGGCTTCATGACTGACAGAGTCAAAGGCCTTTGTCAGATCTATAAAAGCCATGTAGAGTGGTTTATTCTGCGCTCTGCATTTCTCTTGCAGCTGACAAGCAGTAAAAATTATGTCAACTGTTCCTCGATGAGCATGAAAGCCACACTGAAATTCTGGCAGAAGATTTTCGGCGTGCAGGCATAGCTGATTAGCAAGAACTCTAGCATTGATTTTGCCAGCAATAGCAAGGAGAGAGATGCCGCGGTAATTTCCAGTCAGATTTGTCACCTTTCTTAAAGATTCGGACAATTTCCGCATTCCGTAAGTCTAAAGCTATTTCCTCCTTTTCCCAGATGAGGCCAATGAGTTGATGCAAGTAGTGAGCTAGTTCTTCCCCGCCATATTTAAATATCTCTGCTGGTATTCCATCCACACCAGGAGCCTTATTGTTCCTCATCTGATTAATAGTGGACCTCACTTCAGCGAAACCAGGTTCTGTTTTCAGCTCATCATTAAGTTGAGGAATCTTTCCAAAGACAGACTCGTCTACGGATGAACTGCGGTTATAAAGTTCTTTGAAGTGTTCCCTCCAGTGAGCGATTTATGCTGTCCGCATCTTTGAAAAGATTTCCGTCTTTGTCCCTTATAGATGTTTCGCCGTGGGCACTAGGGCCAAAGATGGCTCTTGTGCCACTGAAGAAGCCACGACTATCACCTCTATCAGTTAGGTCTTGAAATTCCTTCACCTTTTCACTCCTCCACTGGTCTTTTATATGTCTGATCCATTTCTGAACTTCAGCCTTGATGGATTTATAGGCTTTTTGTTGTTGTTAGCTGGGTCACGTTGCCAAGCACAAAAAGCCTTCCTCTTTTTTGATATTAGAATCGTGATTTCATGGTCATTCTCGTCAAACCAGTCCTGGTGTTTTCTGGTGGTATAACCAATGGAGGTCTCACTACTAGAGAGAATGGCTGCATTAAGCTCATTCCAACAGTTCTCAACATCATTGCTAGAACCGGACAGGTGGGTAGGTGGGCGGGAGCACACTGAAAGTGCTCCCGCATCTCAGGGTGTTTCAGTTTCTCAACATAGAGTTTCCTCCTCGGCTGTTTAGCCATATTTCGTCTCCTGTGGTGGAGTTCAAGGGACATTTTTGAGTGGACCAGCTGGTAGTCGGTTCAGCAGTCATCCACACTGGTAATGGAATAAGTTAAGTGAATGTCCTTGAGGTCACAAGCTCGAACAATTATATAGTCGATTAAGTGCCAATGTTTTGATCTGGGGTGTTGCCAAGTGGTTTTGAACTTGTTTTGTTGGTGGAATACTGTATTGGTTATGGTCAGTTGGTGCTCAGCGCGAAAGGCTAAGAAGAAGCAGGCTGTCTGAGTTGCAGTTTCCTACACCTTCCTTGTCGTTTGTTCCTTTCCAGAGAAGTTGATCGCTGCCGACTCTCGCATTAAAGTCTCCCAGAAGGACGACTTTATCATCTTTCGGGATGTTTATCAAGATGGAATCTAAGGTCGAGAAGAAAGCTCCCTTTATTTCCTCATCTGCATCTAGGGTTGGGGCACAGACACATATGACAGTGACATACTGGTTCTTAACAAGGGAAAGCTGTAATGTTATAAGACACTCGTTGACACCATGTAGGAGTTCAGTAAGATGTTTGATCAGGTCGTTTCTGATCGCGAAACTGACACCGTGAATCCTAGGCTGGTCCTCCAGCCTAACTTGCCAATAGAAAGTATAGCCCCCGCCATGTTCTTTCAGCTGTCCATAACCAGATCTTCGAGTCTCCTGAAGAGTGGCAATGTCAATGTTAAAACAAATCCAGTTCTTGGGATACAAGTACAGTTCTCCTCTCAGGATGCTCGCAGTGTTGTGTGTCATCAAGGAGGGTACGTACATTCCAAGTTGCAAAATTGAGTTTTTCGACCGCTAAATTGGTGATCCTGCTGGGCACGGTTTTCCAGCCAGGGAAAGGTGGACAGACTATTTTTAGGGCACATTTTCTAGCCCCCTCCCCTTATCAGGGTGAGCAGAGCAGATCCTCAAAAGGGCTGCTCAGTCACAGAGAATGCTGCTGAAGCATGCTTCCGTTCCAAGCCAAGAGTGAGACGACTGAGTCAGGACTCTGCCACCTAACGTGCCGGTCTGAAACTAGGGACCTCCAGATCTCACTAATCCTGTCCCCGTCGCTTCTCGCCGATCACCGTAGGACTTTTGAGAAAGTGTTGGGTAGATGCCATGTGCGTGAGCTGTTTTAATGTGGAAATACTGGAGCACAACAGTAGACACACGGTGCTATACAGAGAGAGGTCCGAGTCCAGTGGCAAGGAGACCTCGACGACTGGGGATCCGCTCTCTGCAGCAAAGTATCCCAAGGTGCCAGGAAGATCGACATGTAGGCACTTGTATGATGGACCACCTCCTGGGATTAGCGGTGGGGACAGCCACCAGTGTGGTGGGATTTTTCTTCAGCGTTGTCTCCCCTAGATCCGCCGCATTCAGCAAGCCCCGGGGTGATGGTTGGAGCCACTGCGGACGGTCTTCGATATGTGAGAGGCTAGATGGTAAGGCCACCTGCTGATGATGGGTTGGCCGTATTCTGCGCATCACATATCACTGGATTTGGGGAGACCAGTCTGGGACGCCAAGATGTTATAGGCCAACCAGAAAGGTGCTACTCCTCCAGTGACCATAAATTGGTGCTAAGCTAACTCAGCTACTGGCACTGCCAATGTGATTACAGGGCAATCCTGAAAAAATATAACAAAATTAACCACAAAAACGCATAGAAGTGAGATATATCATTAAGTGGGGAGTGGGACAGAATCTGTGTGTCTGTCTGTCACGATCATAGGACATCATAGGACTGCAACTGCTGCTGCTGGACACAGACATTGTGTCCTCCTTCTCTGAGAGCCGTGGGCTCGCTCCCGGCACGCATGCACGGCGCCGGGAGCGGAGCTCGTGACGGCGGTATGATTAATAAAACCAACTTAAAACTCCATCGCTGCCTTTATTTTATCATCTGCTTCACTGGTGACGGCCTACGATGTCTGCCTGATGTCCTATGATGTCAGCGTTCATAGGACCATCTACTTGATGTCTATATGACGTCACATAAACTGTACTCTATATGGCGTCAGAGAAACTGTAAGGCTGCTGTTCCGATGATCTCAGAAGGATGTCTATATGACGTCATATAGACCGCAGGACTCGCTAAAAGACATACACAGACACGGGTAAGCAACAGAACACAGAACAGTAACAAGCAGGAGAAGAAGTAACTCTGTGTCTGTCTGTCTGTCATGATCATAGCACGTCTGTCTGTCTGTCACAATCATAGGACATCATAGGATGGCCTAGGATGTCTGCCTGCTGTCCTATGATGTTCCTATGATGTCGGCGTCATACGACCATCTACTTGACGTCTATATGATGTCACATAAACCATACTCCATATGATGTCAGATAAACTGCAAGGCTGCTGTTCCTATGATCTCAGAAGGATGTCTAGATGACGTCTAGATGTCTATGCACCTGTAAGCTGGTTGCCAACCGCCAATCAAATCTAGATAAGATAGATACATACTTTATTTCAAACAAAAAAGTAAATCTAAAAGAAGACTCGCTAAAAGTCATACACATAGACACAGGTAAGCAACATAACACAGAACAGTAACAAGCAGGAGAAGAAGTAACTCTGTGTGTCTGTCTGTCACGATCATAGCACGTCATAGGACAGCCTATGCCTGCCACAGGAGTAGACCCTTCACCTGCCTTGATGTCTTTATGATGTCACAGAGACCATCACTCACAGTGCCTGCCCACCTAAGATGTAGTGTCCTATGACGCCTGCCACAGGAGGACACCCGTCACCAGCATAGGGTACACACAACACACAAGGGATGCACAGACAGACAGGAAATGTGTGGCAGTGCGCCACGCACGTGCCGAGTCACTTGAACCCCGAAATGCCCACAAAGTGAGCAACGTTGCACGCCAGGCAAGGCATAGACAAGCTGAGACCCAGGAGATGCGGAAAAGTCGGCTGGCCGCCAACGCTGCACACCAGGCAAGGCACAGAGAAGCTGAGACCGAATTTAAACCACACCCATTCGAAGCAGGAAATCGGGAAATCTCACTCAGTAAGGCAGAAGCCACTCTATAAATTCAAGAAATCGCTGTCAGTGATGTCTGCGGCATGACTGACAGCAACACAGCCATCTCAGACAGGAGGAGACCCTTCAGCAATGGGCATGCAGAAAGACTTGCATGGACTTGGTTTCTACGGGCATGGACGGGTATGCACGGCTATGTACTAGTTATTATATACAACATTATTAATTGAATATATGTAGAGTAGCAATAAATAGCACAGCAGCTCTGCTAAGCTAACTAAACTAGTGGTGCTGTTGCTGTGTGGTTTTAAAACCTTACACTGACACATTTACCCCTACCATCATTAAAATAGGTGGAGACTAAAGGGCACGCCGAGAGCGCATACCTCTGCCAAGGCTCTGTCCATCCATCCCTTCCTCCTTCAATTCTGCCATCTCTTTATCTAGCCATACCACAGTCCCTCCGTACATTGTGAGATAGGGCCTTGGCGGAGGTATCTGCTCATGGATAACCTCCAAAATGTAATGGGTTCATCCATGGCCCAAGGGCCACCTCTGGTGAAAATTTAATCAAAATCTGTCCAGTAGTTTTTGCATAATCCTGCAAACACACTACCAGAACAATATTGTGCCTTGGCAGAGGTATGTGCTCATTGATCACCTCTAAAGCCTAATGGGTTCATCCTTAGACTAAGGGGCACCTCTGGTGAAAATTTTATCGAAATCCGTCCAGTAGTTTCTGCGTAACCCTGCTAACAGTAAAACACAGGCAAAAATATAACCTCCTTGGCGGCTGTAATTAAGATGTATGGATGTGTGTATTTGGGATGGAGGGGGGCGGTCATCACAGCCAGAGGCTAATGTGAATAGCTGACTGAATGAGACCCAGTGACAACATAAAGTGACACATACCCAAATTCATCATTTTCATATGTACAGTGGGGCAAAAAAGTATTTAGTCAGCCACCAATTGTGCAAGTTCTCCCACTTAAAAGATGAGAGAGGTCTCCAATTTTCATCATAGGTATACCTCAACTATGAGAGACAAAATGAGAAAAAAAATCCAGAAAATCACACTGAAGGATTTTTAATGAATTAATTGGTAAATTCCTCAGTAAAATAAGTATTTGGTCACCTACAAACAAGCAAGATTTCTGGCTCTCACACACCTGTAACTTCTTTAAGAGGCTCCTCTGTCCTCCACTCATTACCTGTATTAATGGCACCTGTTTGAACTCGTTATCAGTATAAAAGACACCTGTCCACAACCTCAAACAGTCAGACTCCAAACTCCACTATGGCCAAGACCAAAGAGCCATCAAAGGACACCAGAAACAAAATTGTACACCTGCACCAGGCTGGGAAGACTGAATCTGCAATAGGTAAGCAGCTTGGTGTGAAGAAATCCACTGTGGGAGCAATTAGTAGAAAATGGAAGACATACAAGACCACTGATAATCTCCCTCGATCTGGGGCTCCACGCAAGATCTCACCCCGTGGGGTCAAAATTATCACGAGAACGGTGAGCAAAAATCCCAGAACCACATGGGGGGACCTAGTGAATGACCTGCAGAGAGCTGGGACCAAAGTAACAAAGGCTACTTCAGAAACACACTACACCACCAGGGACTCAAATCCTGCAGTGCCAGACGTGTCCCCCTGCTTAAGCCAGTACATGTCCAAGCCCGTCTGAAGTTTGCTAGAGAGCATCTGGATGATCCAGAAGAGGATTGGGAGAATGTCATATGGTCAGATGAAACCAAAATAGAACTTTTTGGTAAAAATTCAACTTGTCATGTTTGGAGGAGAAAGAACACCATACCTACTGTGAAGCATGGGGGTGAAAACATCATACTTTGGGGCTGTTTTTCTGCAAAGGGACCAGGACGACTGATCCGTGTAAAGGAAAGAATGAATGGGGCCATGTATCGTGAGATTTTGAGTGAAAACCTCCTTCCACCAGCAAGGGCATTGAAGATGAAACGTGGCTGGGTCTTTCAGTATGACAATGATTCCAAACACACCGCCCGGGCAACGAAGGAGTGGCTTTGTAAGAAGCATTTCAAGGTCCTGGAGTGGCCTAGCCAGTCTCCAGATCTCAACCCCATAGAAAATCTTTGGAGGGAGTTGAAAGTCCGTGTTGCCCAGCGACAGCCCCAAAACATCACTGCTCTAGAGGAGATCTGCATGGAGGAATGGGCCAAAATACCAGCAACAGTGTGTGAAAACCTTGTGAAAACTTACAGAAAACGTTTGTCCTCTGTCATTGCCAACAAAGGGTATATAACAAAGTATTGAGATGAACTTTTGTTATTGACCAAACACTTATTTTACTGAGGAATTTACCAATTAATTCATTAAAAATCCTTCAATGTGATTTTCTGGATTTTTTTTTTCTTATTTTGTCTCTCATAGTTGAGGTATACCTATGATGAAAATTGGAGACCTCTCTCATCTTTTAAGTGGGAGAACTTGCAGAATTGGTGGCTGAATAAATACTTTTTTACCCCACTGTATGTCCCATTTAAATGAATACTACTTTGAGATGTAACTGACACTGACTGTACTGTTAAAAACTTATCAGCTAGAGAGAAACACATTTTCAGATTTGATCATATTAATACATTAATAATACTTTTTTAAAGGAGTCTCATTCATATAAAAACTGCATTTGGTTTATTACTTTTGAAGAAATTGGTGGCTGGATTATTTCCTTGGACTGACTAATACACAACGTGCTTGCCCTCACTTTTCTTTATAAATCAACCCTCAAAAAGTATTTTCTCTTTTTAGCTGCTCGGTCCTTTGTTTGTTCATCATGTGGGCTGACTTGCATACACACAGCTATGCAGGAAGTTGTACATGGAAATATTGGCTTTCTGACATACTGATAATGTAGCTGTGTGTAATGAACAGAATATTCTCGTTTTATGAAAGAAAATGGCTCATATCTAGATTGGCACTTTCTAATGTTACAGCATAATTTCATGATTTAATGGAAATTATTATTCCGTGTCCCCCGCCTTGATCAGATCAGTGTAGGGTCACTGGTGTTTTACTTACAGCAGTCTCTATCTTTTGTCCATTGCACCACACATCCATGGTGTCTTTCTCTGAAAGTAAACAGAACATAACCAATTAATCAATGCGCAGATGTGATAAAAACCCATATGCCAACTGGAAAACTGGTTAAACAAAGGCAAAGTATGTGAACAGCCAGCCAGGTTGGTTGTTCTGAACGTAGGAAGGTGTTGGTAATGTTTATCTGATTGTCTTGTGGTGTCACAGAACTCGCAAAACGGCATTGCCCACATTCATGTCAGCTGTGTGTCTCCAGTTCTGTGCACAACTTTCCATTAACATCTAGAGCTGACAAAAACACCATCTTTAAACAACACAATGCAACACATCAGATTGATTGTCATTGATTAATTGTCTATGTTTATTGCACTGTCCCTGTCAAATAAACAAATCTATCTATCTATCTTTAAATGAAACCAATCTTCTCTTTAGACTTACAATGACAAAAAAAATGCACCAAAGTTATTACAGTTAAAACCACAAAAAGCAGTGCAGGTAAATGTGTCTATTAGAGTAAATAGTTATTCTGCCAAATTAATTTCCTTGTGTTCATTATATATTCTGGAGTTAGCTGAGCTTAAATTAAGTTTTAATATTGACAGGAAAAACCTGACTGATATCAGTGCCACTATGGATTCTGCTTGTGGGACTAGTTCTGTGGTACTTAAAATAACTCAATTCAGCTTCCCTATGGCTACTGCAGTAAATTACCATTTTAGGAAAAATTGGTTCCATTTTCTTTGTTGAGTTCTACAGGCATATCTGTGTTTTGTGCTGCGTCACTGCCCCCTACTGGACTTAACTGTTATTTTGAGCATTCACACACAGCATCCACTCAGCAGCTGCACCACTGAGAAGCCTGGTTTGCTTCCCCACCGTAAAGCTAACTTTTAACTCTGGCCTGTTGCTGCAGGTACCCACAGTTCTCCCACCTTCATCCGAGTTTATGCATGAAAACAGGGTGTGTTCATCAATTTTTCCTCAAACACTATGAACTAAAGAGGCTAGCTTGATGTTAATGCATACAAAAATATGATTCCTAAATTGTTGCATCTTACTCTTAATCTGCGTATATGTACTAACCTAATCTGCTCCAAAACTGGAAGAAAGCAGATATCAGTGGACAACAGCCAAACCATAACAACACTCAAGTATCCTGCAATAAAACTATCGATGAAAGTACAATTTTGTGAAAAATTGAGTACACGTACTTCAGTAATGTGTTACTACCCACCACTGCTGATAATACAAATACAAAACAAAGCCTGCTCAAACAGGATTCATCATCAGAGCCTAAAAACTGTAACTACAAAGCTTCGGCTGCTCAAAATTTTGCCTTCAGTGTAAATATGAAGAAGCTGTTTACACAGTTGAGTTAGTTTGTCACACACAAAGCTCACCTTACAAACCACATCCACATTTCTGCTCATTGAGTAAAATGTTTACTTCTTCTGCTGTGGTATCACCACCGATCGCTACTGTAACTAATGCAGCGTAGTTGTTAATGTGCTGTGCACTGTGAGCAGTTTGTCACCTGATCCACGGTAAGCGGTTCAATAATAAGATCAACCGGTCAGATAACAGAGGTCGCTGAACATGGTGCCAGCTTAGAGCAGATAAAGAGCTTCGCCTCGGCTCTGGCATAATATTAGGGGATGGTTCTGAAGAGGCATAAATCACACTATATCAAACATTAATCAATTATTATTCTGCAGAGAAATCACGTTTGTTGTCATTGAAGTAGGGCCTAATATTGGGAAGTATTCTCAATAATCAGTTCACTACAGAAAGGAAAAAAAAAAATCAGTTTGAATTAGAAACCGATGATCAAGACCCCAGGAGGAGAGCATTTCTAATTAACATTCATGACTTTTCAGTGCCATTTTATATCAAATTTAAGAACTTGTGATGGAAAACATCTTTCCAACTAAACAAACATGGCAGTTCAATCTGAACACGGCTTTCCTAAAGGAAAACAATTATTGCTCTAAAAGATAAAGAACAGATCATGACCTGAATGAAATAATCAATTCAGACAATTTATTTAATATTTTAGTTAATTATTTCATCGACCTACTGTTGGCAAGAAAAATAGTGTAAAAAGGGTTAATAGGAAACAGCACAGCCTTTATAATAAATTCTTGGTTCAAACTTTACCTTGTGTGATTTGAAACTTTCAACGCCCACTGAAAGTAAATTTATGAAAGTTACAGTAAATACTTGAAAAGACAGCACTTATGAGCAAATCTGAATTCCAGGGACTAGTAGACAGGTACAATAACACCAGAACTCTGATCAACTCACCCAGCACCACTCTGCAGTCAATGCCGTCCAGGTTGAGCACCCAGGTGCTGGTCACCTTAGACCGGTTCTCCATGTACTTCTTCAAGCTCTTCCCATTGATCTCTAGCGTGTATTCATAGGCAAAACCGCTGACTGCGTCAATATTGATGGTGGCTTTGGTGTCCGAGCTGCCCACACTGAACGTCTCCTTCCCCACAAGTTTGAACATCCAGTCCCGCCTCAGCACTTCCTGCAGCAAAAAAAAAAAAAAAAAGAGAGAAAAGAAACACAAATGGGTGAATGTGGTTATTAGGGTG
The DNA here is from genome assembly GCA_020510985.1 of Pholidichthys leucotaenia. NCBI lineage: Eukaryota > Metazoa > Chordata > Actinopteri > Cichliformes > Pholidichthyidae > Pholidichthys > Pholidichthys leucotaenia. Next base: position 155,532,043 of record CM035841.1, read on the forward strand.
TTACGGTCAGTGTTGTGCTCACCACCCACCTGGGCTTGAAGCATCCATTTAACCAAGTTCCAACGCCACCGTGGGCTGGTGATATGAGGCGTTTGACAAGTGAAGATGATGTTTCCACTTTCTAATCTATTTTATATAGTTGGTAACAAAAGGGTGCAGGACCAATACAAAACAACAATAATGTAACAAACATATTTTAGTGGATTTCATTCTCATTCACGCATTAAAAAACGGTCTCAATAGCAGCAGCTGAATCACCTATTTATAAATACAACTCTCATGAAATTATAGAGACACCTCCTGGTGTCTCCTGGTGACACAAACTCAAATGGCCGTTATATGGCTAGTAATTTTTCAGCTACTATAGCCACTCAATATTTTCACCAGCCCTACTTTATCATTGGAACATTGTGTTTTATATAATCCTCTTTGTCTCTGCTGTTTTCTCCTCACTGACACCCCAGCAAAAAGAATCATCAATAGGTCAGCTTCTACAAATGTATTTTTTTTTACTAGTACATGTATGTTTTTCCTCCTAAATTGTTAAAAATTGTTGTCAAATGTGTTTTTTTTCCCCATAAATTTGCAGCTTTTATAGTCTGATTAGCTACAGTCTGTACATACAGCCCAATGAAATGTCTTAAATTATTTTGTGATTTCATGCTTGCCAATGATCCCCGTGAAAAAGTTCCACCAAGGATCCGGTGTAGCCGAAGGAGCCTCCAGTGGGCTCACCGCCTGCAGGAGGGATCATGGTGCTGTGTGGGCCGGGTGGCAATCTGAGCAACTCTGTTTGGACTGCTGCATGGAAATATAGTTCATTACAATACCATAAAAAAAAGATTTTAATATGCACATGCCAAATTAACATTTAAAAGCAGAAATCCTAAATGAATTTAGCAATCATTTATGTTTTTAGTTTTAGTGTTTTGATGATTCATTCCCCTCATAAAGTACGACACACTAGCCTCCCCTACACAAATGTGCATAAACTGCTTTAATAAAGTGATAAGCATCTGTATCGATGGCACATCATTAATCTGATTAATCACCTAAGTTCCTGGGTGGCCATGTGGAGCATAACTGTGTGGCGCTGGCACGTTCTCCCTGCGACTCTGGTTTCCTCCCACAGTCCAAAGACATTAGGTTAAAAGTCACTAACCGGAGACTCCAAATTGCCAGCGGTAATGAATGCAAGCGTGCGTGGATGTCTGTGTTTCTGTGTTGGCCCTGAGACGGCCTCGCAGCAGTCCAGACTGAACTCTGCCTCTGGCCCAGAGAAGCTGCGACAGGCTCCGGCCCCTCGCGACCCCAAAGGATAAGCTAACAAAATGAGAAAAAAAAAACAAAAAAGACAACTGAACGTACCTTTCCATCTACGTAGATGACTCTCTTGCCTGTGGTCGTGCCGTGTTCGAACTCGATTCTGTGGACTCCATCACTGAGGGCCACCTCCCACACGCCGGCCAGATCGTGAGACATCCTGACGCTTCAGAACCTGCCCAGGATCAGCGTCAACAAACCGCTACGTTAAATGACGAAGAAAGCCAAGCTGACGCACGGCGCCAACACGCAGATGATAAACTCTGAATTAAACAAGCGAAAACCCACTGCAGTGCGTGTAGATGTTTCTACACATAATTGTTCCACAGCATTAGAGCGTAACAATAGTTGTGTAGAACCGCAGCTCGATAACAAGCCTAGCTAGCGCTAATGCTTGGAACATGACTTCCGCCGTCAGAAATTCCCTTTCAAATTAAAAGCCTGGGATATAGTCTTCAAAATTTACTTTTAAATGTTTGCTTAAAAACAGGTAATTTTTTTTTTTTTACAATAGTTCAACTGCTGAACTATTTATTATTTTTACTATTTGTATTTGTTTTTGTAAAAAATATGAAAGATGGAAAATTTGAAAAATATTTCTGATGGGAGTTAATCGGGAATAATATTAATCTAATATAGTTAGAATTTGCTCTAATTCTAATCTGACTGCCATTTCTAGTGGGTTTTTTTCGTCTGGATGTGCACTGAATTATTTTATTATTTATTAACATGTCATTTTTAAAGTATAATTGAGGCTCTTAATGTAGTTGCATTATTAAATATTTTCTTGGGTTGAATGATTGAATTCAGTTTCATTAATTTGTAGTTACAGTTTCATTCGTAAACAGAAATCAAAATGAGCAGAACCAACAGCAATCATTCTGTAGTGTTTAAGTAGGGCTACTGTTATAGTCGTCAGGATTGGTCTTGGTCTTGAGACCAAATTTTCAAAGTCTCGGCCTTGTCTTGGAATCTGAGTCATTTTTACCCGGTCTTGGACAAAATGGACTCGGGAGTTTAAATCAAGTCCACTGAAGACCAGGGCTTGTTTATTTGTCCATATAATTAGTATGACTGCGAAGAAATGTATGTAAAATGCAACAATAGAGTCATTTGCAGGTTTAATTTTATGAAGAGGGGAGAGAGAACCAAACTCTTGTTTAACCATTTTTCTGTTGGTGGGACTTCTGAGAACATTTGGACATTCCATGTTTGTGTTAACTACAGATAGTTGAGGGTGTCTTGAGTCAATTAAAGATGGTTATTTTTATTTCAGCAAGCTTGTATTTACTCGGAGAAGGAAGTATATGATAGATGGTCTTGGTCTCGACTCAGTTTTGATCTCTCTTGGTCTCGACTTGGTCTCAAAGCCTTAATGTTTTCGTCTTGTCTTGGTCTTGATACACTCTGGTCTTGGCATGTCTTGGTCTTGGCTAGTGTGGCCATAGGGGCTACTTTATTAAGTAGTAGGGAGGGGGATACTTTAATTTCAGTTTTAATGGTATTACAACTTCATTATTGAGCAGCAACACTGATCACAAACTTCCAGTACATATTTAGATAAATCTGTTTATAATGAGGTAAAACTGATTATTTTTACAAATATAACCTCTTAAATTTGAGCAAGTGGCCTGAAAAAAGGTTAGAAAAAAGTCTTAAAGATGTACTCCAGTGGAAACTTTCGTTGTCTTCACAGTTGCTTGTGAAAAATGTTGCCCTTTTTCTCCTCCTTCAAATGCCAGGATCTAATTAGGTCCATCCACATCCTGCCCACCAGGACACAGAGCTGAGCAGCCAGTGCCTAGTCCTGACTGGTTCTGTTATAGTGACATCACAATAACATCTCCGTCTAAACTTGCCTTTTTCCAAGGAGAGGAGCTTAACTGAACTTTAACAGCAAAAAAAAAAGTGATTTAGCTCTTGATATGTCTTGTAAGTCATAAAAAACACGTTACAGACATGTTAACAAGGAAAAAAAAAACGAGTTCTTTGCCTTCCTCATGCATTTAGATACCAAATTTAATACTGAATTCCCAGCAGAAATATAAAGACAGCAGGATGACGTACTACACAGTTTTCTTTGCACAGAAATGTGCAGCTTTATCATGGCAAAAGACAGCCGATCTAGTAGGACGTCCCGACGGTTGCAGTAACAGTCAGTCCTTGTGACACCTGTTGTATGAAGCTGTTCGTTAAAAGCGCAAATTTCAGAATGGCACGACTATGCAACAACCGTGCTGTTCAGTTAACGCTGCGATGTGCCACATCTGTTAGGCTGCAAAAGAGAAAGCACGGTTTTAAAAACGACCAAAATCAAGAAGAAATTTCACCTTTGCGCGCACAGCAAAAGTCTGAGAACAACTTTTACGCCAAGTTGTAAAACCAAATAAATTATGTTCTATTGCTAGCCTTTCACTAATTACAAAAAAGCAAAAATATAAATTATTAAAGTTTTTTTAATCCACAACCTTGTGGCACGTTTTGCTAATATAAGCACATTTTAAATTTCTCCTTTCTTTTAATTTCTTTCCCCCTCTTATTATTATTTAGCATAGCTTGTGTTTGATTTTCCTCTTGAAAGGCTGAAGGAAAAAAAATGTTATGTAAAAAATATAATGTGAAATGTACCTTTTCTGTGCAAATCCAATATATATGCCTTCATGACAGAAAATGTTAATTTGGCAAGCAGAGAAAATTAGGCATGTGTTTACATACACACAACTCCACTGTGCACTTTTCAAATCGTCATAATTCCCATGATTCAAGGGGATTCTGTCACGCGCAAGGCATTATCATTTTATTTTGAAAGCACAGCGGAAGCACCGGTGTATTAGCTAAGAAGCCTGACTAATCTTTGGTACCGCTGACTAGCTTTAACCGCTAACGTTATCCTCTCTCCTTGATGAAGGCAAAGTTTAGCTAATCGAAATCATCGATCAGAATTACCTTAATGGTCCTGAAACAATCCCCCGGGCTCAACAGTAGAAGATAAATGCGCTACCATGCACTTCAACGCAGCGAATATACAGCTTGTTGGTTGTTAGCAACAGCGGACTTGACGGGGGAGCTGTGGCTGTGTCGTAACCATGGAAACGTGACGTAGGCTCGAGGCGGAGCACTGGCCCCGTCCATTTATTAATTTATTTACTTATTTCCTAAATCATAGCAACATGTCAGACCACTAACCTATACCTGCCTAATTAAAATTTTAAACAGTAGATCAACACCACTTGCTAATATTAAAGTTTGTTCTTGCCTTCTAATTTTGTTACCTGTTCTGCTGATATTTTGAGGTCTATTCCTTTATAAATTTCCTCGTCAAAATGCTTTTGTCCTGTGCACTGTGGATTAAGTTGGCAGCACAACAGGGTGACTGTTAATCATCATCTCTTCATACAGCGACTGAATGATCTATGGGGGCAAAATGGGTCCGTCTTCTCGCCAAAGTATTTCACTGGAAGTGATGTTTGGTAATTCTGAAATTGCTAGAAAATATGTTTGTCAAAAAGTGAACTTCCCTTATTCATTTCCTCTCTTTTTTTTGCCAGTAATACAGCAGACTGTCTCTCTCTTTCTTGCTCTCTCATATACAGTACGTAGCCCTGTTTCCACTACAGGAACCAGGAACCAGTTTTAGGGGACAGGAACTTGATAGGGCCAGTGAAAGTTATAAAGTTCTCTGCAAGGGTATGAAATTAACTTTGACATTTGCCCTTGCTATACTTGAAGGTCTCTATCGTTTCTGTGGAACTGTCTAGTCAAAACTGACTGTATACATGTGGAAGTGTCACTTGCCCATTGTATGAGAAAAGTTGTCTGCCTATTACCTGGTGTCCTGTTTCAGCCCTCTTCATTTCTCTTCACTCTATTAATGCAAGAAATCTGTGTGTGTGTGTCTGTCACATTTATAGGACATCATAGGACGGCCTATGAACTCAGGCATCATAGGACTTGCGATGCCGTCATAAAGATATGATGTCTATATGACGGCACATAGACAAACGTGTCTTTATGATGTCATGTAGAGTCACAGATGTCATATGGCTCAAAATTGGCCAGGTGAATAAGTCACAGGGCCAGTCTTTACAGCACGTTCGTGTTTTCTGCACAACAGATTTCTGCAGCCATGGCCAATTCTGCGTTGCCGTGAGCAGAGTTGCCAGATCAAGCAGTCTTCGTATTGTTGCGCAAGATGAAGAAACTAAGCAAAAGTGTCACTTTCTCAGCAATGTCGTTTTTAAAGAGGTGCTGACACAGTAAAAATGTGTAACCTTGAAGAATGCCAGTCTACACTACAAATGTGTAAAATGCCAAGCAAAGCACTGTTTTTCTCCTGGTGCTCTGGTTTCTTGATTTCTACAGGCATGCACAGGCCTGAACAGGGTCGAAAGCCACTTTTTGCTCAGATCTATTTTCATGATCCTGCCCATGAACTGGAATTATGACGCACCTATCCCTCAACCAGTGGTCTGAACGAAGAAGAAGAAGACCTGCCAGATGGACAGCAATAGAATGAGGAGAACTGCTGCACGTCAGAAAAGATGCCGTGAATATAAAAACACCTCAGGTTCCAGCAGTACACCGCAGGCATGACTGTAAACGGCACAGCCATCTGAGACAGGAGGAGACCCTTCAGCAACGAGCATGCAGAATTATTTGCTTATACTTGGTTTCTACTGGCATGGACGGGTATGCACGGGTATGTACTAGTTTCCTATAATTAATAATAGTGCTCTGAATAATATTAGCTATTATTTGCAACTCATATTTGCAACATATGGCCATTGGAGTTGATTTTTGTCACAATGTAACCCACCCAGTTATGATGCATTCACTCTTAATGGATGTTGCATTTCCCTGTTGCATCAGGTGAGCAGTTGTATTACAGCTTACAGCGTCATCTGTGCTTGGTCCTGTTTAATCAGAATCAAATTCAAGACACGCTAAAGAGTAGCCATGACAGCCTTGGTAGTGGGGGTCATCCAGGGAGGTGCAAAACTTTAGAAAAAGTACTGGCACCCTACCACTGGAAAACCTTGTCGGAAGATGTCAATAAATGAATGAGAGTTTATTATTTTTGCATATGAAAGAAATAAGTGGCTGAGTACACATGGACTAAATTGTTGGTACCCCTCTGTTAATGAAAGAAAAATGCACAATGGTCACAGAAATAACTTGAATCTGACAAAAGTGGTAATAAATAAAAATTCTATGAAAATTAACCAATGAAAATCACACAATGCTTTTGAATTGTGGTTCAACAGAATTATTTTAAAAAAACAAACTCATGAAACAGGCCTGGACAAAAATGATGGTACCCCTAGAAAAGATTGAAAATAATGTGACCATAGGGACATGTTCAACCAAGATGTGTCCTCTAATTAACATCACAGGTGTCTACAAACTTGTAATCAGTCAGGTGGCCTATTTAAAGGGTGACAAGCAGTTACTGTGCTGTTTGGTGACGTGTGTACCACAGTAAACATGGACCAGAGGAAGCAAAGGAGAGAGTTGTCCCAGGAGATTAGAAAGAAAATTATAGACAAGCATGGTAAAGGTAAAGGCTATAAGACCACCTCCAAGCAGCTTGATGTTCCTGTGACTACAGTTGCACATCCATGGGACTGTAGCCAACCTCCCTGGACGTGGCCGCAGGAGGAAACTTGATGAAAAATGGAAGAGACGGATAATACAAATGGTAACAAAAGAGCCCAGAACAACCAAAAATATTATTACAGTAGATGCCTCTCAGATGATGCTGTTACCAAATTTATGCAGATTGTTTCCTCTATGCCATGTGTCAACACAACGGAAATAAGCTATAGACAGCTTGCTCCTTCTGTAATTGATATCATGGTGGATAGTGTTACAGCTTCTCTGCATCAGACTCTAGACTTGGTGGCCCCCTTAAAAAAGAAAAAGTCTAATCAGAGATTTCTAACTCCTTGGTTCAACACAGAAACTCGTAGCTTAAAACAGAAGACTCATCAATTAGAAAGAAAATGGCGCTCCACTAATTTAGATGAAATCTATTTAGCTTGGAGAAATCATCTTTTAATTTATAAAAAATCTCTTAGAAAAGCTAGAACGAGTTATTACTCTGCATTAATAGAAGAGAACAAGAATAATCCCAGGTTTCTTTTCAGTACTGTAGCCAGGTTGACAAAGAGTCAGGACTCTGTCAATCCTAGCATTCCCTTAGAGCTTACTAGTCAGGACTTTATGAACTTTTTCAATAATAAAATTTCATCCATCAGCGATAAAATCAATCAGATTCTTCCCACAGTTAACTTAAAGGCCAAATGTCACGTAATTTTTTTTTCTAAATGACAACGAATTTAGATAAAATACACATAGCTTAAACCAAATATTCATACCGGAGACCATATCACCCACCTGTATTTACATAATTGCACAAAATACACCAGGTGAAGGCCCCACCTTGCTTGCTGGCTTGTGACAGCCAGTCCAGACCACGCCCATGTTTTTGACATCACCAGTTGTACCCTGGCTGCCCTGCCTATCCACATTCACACTTATCAACATTGGACAATCATGACGGAAAGTGACAGCGATTGTGAACAAATTAGTTTAGTTTTGTCTTTTTTTTTTGTCAGTGGTTCAGACAGTGACAGAGGCATAGAACCTTACCGGTTCGAGCCGTCCGAGACGGAATCAGATGCTTTGTCTGATGACAACAGTTCCAACGATGACCAGAGAGCAGAACCAGTGGAAAATGTCATTGAACTGGACATTAATCGCCTCCAGAATTGCGAAGCCGGAGGGGGTCTGTCGAGGGCGCCCCATAAATATTGATTTTTCGGAAGCCAGAAATTGACCAGATCAATATGAAAATGGAGGCGCATACCTGTCAAGGGAGACGTTTTCGCCGTATTTTGGTGCCAAGCGCGGCTGTGGGGGACGGCGCAGTGGTTTGGGACACTTTTCTGGGAAATGTTTTAAATGTAGTTCGTGTTGTTATTGTCAAATACTTTAAGGAAAATACGGGGAAAATGCAATTTTAGCAAAAACGGGCGTATTGCCATTTCTGTACGCCCAAAAGAAAAAATATACTGGAAAAAAAACTGAGTGTCTTGAGGAGCAGTCCTGTGTGTGATCACTCACAGCTGGGGCGGGCTGATCGCTCAGCGGGAGCGCTTCTCACTACTGTTCGAAGTGTGGAGTCACTCATTAGTTTAATTGTCTGGGTGGGCTGATCGCTCAGCGGGAGCAATTCTCACTACCATGAGAAGTCATTAGGACAATGGTTTAACACGTTGAGCTGTGCAGCGGTTGCGGAACAGACAGAGATCCCAGAGAGGTGTGCCTTGTTGCTCCGCCGTTGCTTATAGCCGCTTTTTACGGTGTTGAAGTACGGCGAAAACGTCTCACTTGACAGGTAAGAAAACATTTCCCAGAGAAGTGTCCCTTATTACCCAGCTGTCCCTGATAGTCCCGTTTTAAGGTATGGGTGAAATATCCAATTTTTTCTTTCTTGTTGCTCACTTCAACCTTCCAGTCTCCATATAAACAATCAATTGAAATACCCCAAGCATCAAACTAGGGTACAATCGATTTCGTCACTTCCGCCTTCTTCCCCAGGCGATTCCAGGGGCCGTGTCAGGCCAAGCGCGGCAGTTTTAAATTAACGAATATTCCGTTGTTACTGAAGCATATGCACCAAGACCCGAACGGATCGGTTCCCTTTTATATCTAGTTTCAAGATATTTAAAGTACCCTGTTACGTGACATTTGGCCTTTAAATACTGTAACTACTACAACTCCTTCTATTGATGTCTGTCTTGATGAGTTTACTCCAATCGACCTTTGTGAGTTAGACAAAATAGTTTCCTCATCCAAACCTTCAACTTGCCTTTTAGACCCTATTCCTACCAGGTTATTTAAAGAAGTCTTCCCACTTATTGGTAGCTTTATTCTTCATATAATCAATTCTTCATTAACTTTAGGCCATGTACCGCAGGCTTTTAAAACGGCTGTAATTAAACCCTTACTCAAAAAGCCAACACTAGATCCAGGAGCTTTAGCTAACTATAGACCAATCTCTAATCTCCCTTTCATTTCAAAAATCTTAGAAAGAGTTGTTGCTACACAATTATTTGACCACCTGCAGGGAAATGGTTTACTTGAAGAGTTTCAATCTGGGTTTAGAATCCATCATAGTACTGAAACAGCCTTAGCGAAGGTCACTAACGACCTCCTCATCGCATCTGATAATGGACTGGTTTCTGTACTTGTCCTTTTAGACCTTAGTGCAGCTTTTGATACTATCGATCATAATATTCTACTTGATAGATTAGAACACTATGTTGGACTTAATGGAACTTCATTGCAGTGGTTTAGATCTTATTTATCTGATAGGTTCCAGTTTGTTCATGTAAATAATGAGTTTTCTTTCAACTCAAAGCTTAGTCATGGAGTTCCACAGGGATCTGTGCTAGGCCCTACTCTTTTTAGTTTATATATGCTTCCGTTAGGCAACATTATTAGAAAGCACTGTATACGTTTTCATTGTTATGCAGATGACACACAATTATACCTGTCAATGAAGCCAGATGATAGTAATCAATTAGCCAAGTTATAAGCCTGTCTTAAGGAAATCAAAGCTTGGATGACTTGTAATTTCCTGCTATTAAATTCAGATAAGACTGAAGACATTCTTGTTGGTCCAAAAAGCCTTAGAAATTCCTTTCCAAATCAAACTTTCAGTTTGGATGCGGTTACTCTTTCTCTTAATAGCTCTGTGAGGAACCTTGGAATTATTTTTGATCAGGATCTGTCCTTCAATTCACATATTAAATTTGTTTCTAAGACTGCCTTCTATCATTTGCGTAATATTGCCAAGATTAGGAGCATCTTGTCTCAGAGTGATGCTGAGAAACTGATCCACGCTTTTGTTAGCTCGAGATTAGATTATTGTAATTCTTTATTATCAGGCTGTCCTAAAACATCTTTAAAAAGTCTTCAGCTGATCCAAAATGCTGCAGCAAGAGTTTTAACAGTAGTCACTCGGATGAAAAATCTATCTTTCAGTTCCGTTCCAGTAAAACCGGTCTAAATGATCTTCACACAGTAATATTGTAAAAAATATATTGAAGAACAATTCACATAGTTCACCTCGAAAAATATGCACAAAAACGAAATCTAACTCGAGAAAAAATTTAACATTTACAATTTTTTCAACGCAAAGATGATCGCCACGTGATCCGTCTGGACCAATCACTGATCAGCTTTCCTCTCCAAGCAACGAGTAAACATGGCGTCCCCTGCTGCGGAAACCAGCAAGGCAGATAGTGACGGACAAATAAAATGCTTTTTCCACCTAATTGGGTCAGTCTGCCGCATACGAATCGCTGCCCCGAGTCAACTCTGTGTGTGGCATTAGCATAGATAGACTGGCTCCGTGTCCTAAGGACTCAACATAGACTGGTTGCCGCTCCCTAAAGGAATATAGGGACCGGTAGCTATCGCTGAATTCGTGCTTTCCAGTTGACTTGGTTTATGAAAACATTCCTTTCCCCTTCAATATCAACATGTTACATGTAATGGCATTAAAATTTCTTGATTTTTATTTTTTACCCAGACACCAAAGCAACCGAATAAATAATATAATATAATAAATAATAATAAATATATGTAACGGACTCGAACTAGTCAGCTACATTAAAATAACAAAATAAAATAAATCTTGGCCGATGCAGAGAAGTAGACATCAGGCAGGGTCTCGATCAGTCAGTAGTCTGTTTATTTCTGAAACAGATTGGGGCAGACAATTTACACATGACACGGGAATGGGGACAAGTGCTGGCATTCCCCTTCCCAGGCTTCCAGCGTGTGAGAAACATAGCTTACAGCTACTTGGACTACATAACTTTAGATCGTATAGTTACAGTATACCACAAGCAAAGAAAAAGTTTAGCACCAAATACATGACAGCATTACATGACAGAGTTACATGACTGATCGTTTTTTCTATTTTTTACAACAGTACATTTAACATTTTAACATACCTGAAACAGATTGGGGCAGACAATTTACACATGACACGGGAATGGGGACAAGTGCTGGCATTCCTACAGAACAATGGACTCGTTAGCGCCTACTTAACTAGCCATCAATCATCGGTATTTATGACACTACTTTGAATATTTTACATCGGTATTGCAAACGAAAATGTAACAGAAAATCTTACAATCAAAATTAGTACAATAACTTAAAGAAAACTACAGTAAATCAATCACATTAATCAATTTCGTTCCCTGAGGAATTACACACAACTTACCCCTTCCCAGGCTTCCAGCGTGTGAGGAAGTTCCCAGATGTGTCACACTAATTATCGCCCCATCAGAAACACTTGACATATTTACAACACGGACATTTTGGGAAGTTCATTACTGCAGGAACATATTTATTCTTAAGACTACTACATACTCCCCTCTGAACTTCACCAAAATACCACTACAAGTCAACCACCAAAAAACCACTGGATAAGTATATCCCACAGTATACTGCAACATGTATGTCACCCAATTCAAAGGGAAAGCGACTACGGAGGGCTGCGCAGACCCCCCCCCAAAGTGTACTTGCTACAGGAGTGCCGTATACACTACCCATATCATACCAGACTAAATACCACCAGTTGACTTCACATGAATTGGAGAAAAGGAAAGAGAAGAAAGAAGAAAAAACAAAGAAAAAGAACAAATCTGTCATTCTTCAACTGGACAGAAGGCCTATGTGGTGTGTGTGTGTGTGTGTGTCTTCCCCTACGGCATCAGTGCCCTAGCCAAACTAAGAACTGAACTGTTTGAGCGTTGAGTATACTGTTGGGCCATGTTCTGAATCAGCCGATTCACTGGTTTAACTACCCTCCCAAACCTGGTTCTCACTGCGCCCACTGTACTACTAGGGGAACTCCCAATGCTGGAAGGCGGCATGGACACTTCAGATCTTTGGTCACCACAAAAACTGGCAGATAGACAGGGCATTTCTGAAAGATCATTGGTCAACTGAACAGTTTCCGCTGTGTTCAACTGCACGGGCAGGTCAAAATCTTGTGTGCATGAAGCCTCTTGTAGCTGATTGGAGGCAGAGGCCCTTGCCACCCAACTGGCTGTCCAAGCAGTCCTGTCGATCTCTGATGCAGCAACATGTGAATCAAGATCATCACCTGACTCATACGACTCACTCAGGGTCACTTCATGAGCAGCACGGTCCATTTCAATTGGCAGAAAGTTGACCAAGAGAAGCAGATTGCGGTGAACAACCCTTTCTTGCCCATTGGTTGTGTTCCTGACACGGTAAGTATGGCACCTAGGGTCGGCAGAGACGACGACATACGGGGTGGACCCCCACTTGTCTGCTAATTTCCTGCGCCCCCGTTCACCCTTGTTTGCCAACAAGACTCGATCACCTTCCACAATGTCACGTCCTTTAGTTCTCCTATTGTACAAGTCTGCTTGACGTTCCTGGCTTGAAAGAGCGTTGGCCTGAGCAGCTGACAGAGCCTCCTTCAGATCTTGTCTCATCCTAGCAACATACTGGTCATAGTCCACAGTGTCGCAGTCCCTTACAGCATTCTGAAACATGACATCCACCGGTAGACGTGGCACTCTGCCATACATTAAAAAGAATGGCGCGTAACCGGTGGATTCGTGTGCAGTGCAGTTGTAAGCAAACGCTAGAGTCTGTAGCATCTGCGGCCATTTCTGCTTTGCTCTAGGGGGAAGGGTTCTTATCATGCTGCCCAAAGTTCTATTGAACCGTTCAACGTTCCCATTCCCCATGGGGTGATAGGCAGTAGTTCGGGACTTTTTGACCCCAGCAACTTGCAACAATTCCCTGATCAGCTCACTTTCAAAATTGGCACCCTGGTCTGAGTGAATTCTGTCAGGGAACCCATACACACAAAAGTATTTGTCCCAGAGCTGGCGGGCAACTTGTTTTGCAGATTGGTCACGGCAGGGGTAGGCATGGGCCATTTTAGTAAAATGGTCAGTGACCACTAGCACATCCACACTTTTCCCACTGCTGTCCTCCGCGGACCAAAAATCAATGCACACAAGTTCTAATGGGCTCGTTGTCTTAATGCTTTCGAGGGGCGCTCTGGCTTCCGGTTCAGGAGTCTTACTGACCACACAACGCTTGCATGTTTTCACATATTCACGGACATCCCGTTCCATGTCAGTCCAGAAGAACCTCTGCCTTGCCAAGTATAAAGTTCTCTGCTGGCCCTGGTGGCCTGCGTCATCATGGATGCCTTGCAGCACTCGCTGAACCAATGAAGCTGGAACAACATACTGGTGTCTTTTCTTGCCAGTCAGTGGATCTTTGCTCACCCTGTACAGTAGCCCATCTAACATCTTGAGTTTGTCCCACTGCTTCAACATTCTCAAGACGCCATCTGTCTCGTGAGGCCTTTCTCTTCGCGACGGTCGTCTCCCGCGTGTCACAAAAGAGATGACTCTGGAGAGGCAGGCATCTTGCTGTTGCTGGCCTTGCAACTCCTGAATGGAAAACACAGGTAAGGGGTTCTGACCACAGGCAGCCAGCTGCTGCACGTCCTGGACAAGCCAACACGAGGCTCTCTCAGCTGATCCCATCTCCCACTCAGCATGACCCTCGAACACGGCCTTCACTGTTTCGCTGTCGAGTGAGGAACGCTCCAGCCTGGAGACTTGCGAGAGACAACTGACCCCCTGGTGGTTGGCACTCAGTCTAAAGACTTCCTGTATCATATTGTCCTTAATCAGCTGTGCTTCTTCCAGCAGCGCTCCGTATGGCTCAGACACAAGCCTCTTGCTGACACAGCCCTGAACGAAAGGCTGCCTGCTGAGGGCGTCCGCCACAATGTTTTTCTTGCCAGGAATATACTTGATACTGAAGTTGTACGGGGCTAACTTCGCAACCCATCTCTGTTCGCATGCGTCCAACTTCGGCTTAGTCAGTATATATGTCAATGGATTATTATCCGTCCAGACAGTGAACTCATGCCCTTTTAACCAATGACTAAATTTATCACAGACTGCCCACTTAAGGGCCAAGAACTCCAGACGATGCGCTGGGTACTTGGTCTGGGATTGCGTCAGAGACTTGCTTGCGAAAGCAATCGGACGGGCCTTGTTCTCCCCTTCCGGGACTTGAGAGATGACTGCCCCTAACCCATCTAATGACGCATCAGTGGACAGGATAAAGGGACGGCTGAAATCTGGATGAGCTAAGACGACTGACTCGAGTAGGGCCAACTTCAGTTGCTCAAAAGATTTCTGTTGGTCACTTGTCCAGTCACTCGGCTTGAGTTTCTTAAAAGCCACATGCCTTGTCTGGCCTTTACTCTTCTTTGGCGTTGCAGTGAGGGCAAAGAGAGGCTTAGCAATGCTAGAGCAATTCTGAATGAAGCGCTGATAATACATGACCATGCCCAAAAAGGACTTTATTTTTCTTGGGGATGGGGTCACGCCATCTTCATGCATTAGTGCTTGTTCAGTCATGGCAGCAATTGCTTGTACTTTCTCCGGATCAGTCGCTACTCCACTCTCGTCAACGACATGGCCCAGAAACTTCACACTGCGCTGAAGAAAATGGCACTTTTTGGGCGCAAGCTTTAATCCGTGCACACTTAGCCTGCTGAACACTACATCGAGCCGCTTCAGTGCCTCACCTTCGTTCGGCGCGAAAACCAAGAGGTCATCTAAATAACACAACAGAGTCAAAAAATTCTGGTCGCCAAAGATGTTTGTCATGAGGCGCATAAAGCTGGCTGGCCCATTACATAGCCCCTGAGGCATGCGATTGAACTCATGCAGCCCCATGGGCGTGGTAAAGGCAGTCAGTTTCTTATCCTCTTCCCACATGGGGATATTGTAATATCCTGATGTTAAGTCCATGGTGCTGAAGAATGCACTCCCCCCAAGAGCAGCCAGGCAATCCGCCTGATGAGGCAATGGGTGGGCATCTTTGATAGTCCTGGAATTCAGCCATCTGTAATCCACACAAACCCTCAGATCACCGTTCTTCTTCCATACGAGTACCAGAGGTGACGCCCACTCACTGGAAGACTTACGGATGATTTCTTTTTCCTCCATCTCAGACAGCACCTGTCTCAGCTTTTGGTAATGACCAGGTGGGACACGTCGATACGGGAGTCTGAATGGCCGAGGATCAGTCAGGTGGATCCGATGAACAAAACCGGTGGCCTCACCGCAGTCCAACTTGTTCCTAGAAAATAGGCTCTCATATTTCCGTATCAAGTCGAACAACTGGCCTTTCCAATAATCTGTAACATCACATGAATCAATGTCGAGGTCACTCAATCCGAGTCGATTCAGAGCATCACTGAAATCAGGGGTAGAGGAGGATGAGTCAGCATCATGTAGGCTCTGGCTGTTCACCAGAAGGTCATTTGGGGGGGTTTTGGAAGTGGGTACATCCAGGTCTTCCAACGCAACACACGGGAACACATCAGCTAACTTAGTGTTTCGCTTCAATGTAATTTGTTTGTCACTTGGATTGATCACTTTAATAGGTACCCATCTGTCCCCTGACATTGTAGCGACAGCCCTCCCCACCATGATACCCTTCTTGTGTGTGTTGGAACTTGGAGCGTCAATGAGAATAGCGCTCCCTGCTGAAACAGGTGAGTTGGCTGGGAGCCTACCCCACACAAGGTGTTCATGATGTGGCAGCAGTGTTACGGCTTGTGTCAGCTTGGCTGTACCTATCATGTCAGGAATCACATTCCCCCTCCATCTGTTAATTCCAGATAACATGTTAAGAAAATGTTCAACCCCTGGGTCATTCGTTGATTCAGGCTTCTCAATCACTTTCCAGTAACTGGAGTTTTGTTTGAGGTGATGAATCAAGTGCTTTATCACGTTGGAGCCCAGGATCATTTCGTCACACTGACCTGGCACGACCAGTGTGGGAACACTCACATCCTGTCCATACACAGTCATCTCCAGCTGATAAATGCACTTCGGCTTCACTTGAACCCCACCACACCCCACCAGTACCATGCCTGTGTCTGCAGTAATGCTCTCAGCACATAAGCCCACACTACGTAGTTTCTGTTCGGCCTCTTCATTCATTGTGCAGGCCATGGACCCACTGTCAATTAATGCATGCAACAAAACTTGGTTCTTCACTGAGACGTCAGTATAAAAGAGACTATCGGAATTTGCTAATTTGTGCACATTTTGATAAACAATCTTACTTCCAGCAGGAGCACACTTGCATTTTTCTTCATAAGTAGATTGCACATCATCTTCAAAACTGAGGGACTGACTAAATGCACCCACATCGTCCCCTCCCACATGTGGGTGGCCTAGTTTCCCTGAGCAGGCGCAGTGGTATTGGGCATTGCTGTCCTGCGCTTGGAGCAGTCCTTTTTTTGATGTCCAGTTTCAAAGCAAGCAAGGCATCGCTTTTCTCTCATGCAGTGCGATCTTGTAGAGTGGGTGCTGTCGCCACAGACGCGGCAGGGAGTGACTCGAACCCACTGGGCTGGTTGCGCAACACCCGGTGCTGTGGCCTGGTTTGTCTTCTCCAGCACCCTCTCCAGCATACACAGGACACGCTCAAACGCACCCCCCTCCGCACTGGAGGACTCGCTGAATCTGGACGGGCTAGACGCACTAGGCTCACGAACACTCACTTCCTCCTTAACGTCTGGCATGGAGTAAGCGACAGCCGCAGTCACCTTAGATGGTTTAACTTCCACTGGCTTCCTCTTGGACAGGAACTCCCCCTGATACTCATCGATCGCTTCCTGCACCTCTGTCAAAGACCACTTGCTCATAGGTTTACTCTTAAATACACTGGACAGCTCAGGATCATTGCAGTTCCTAATAAACATCATGGATATTTCAGCATTCATGTTCTCCAATTTCCTGCCTTGCTTTTTCAGGAGACGATCTGCCTGCTCTGCTGCTGTATTCAAGCGCACCCAATAATCCACTGGATTCTCACCCACACTGGGCTGAGTGGCATAAAAATCAGCCAACGGTAAGCATGATGCAGGGGACTCACTGAAATACTTCCGCAGGATATCATAGATCATGTCTGGCTGGACTGCATGGTCTGGGGTTAAGCTACTCCTTATTCCCACTTTAACTATTTTCTTGGCCTTTCCCATCAGATGACTCAGGATCTCATCAACTTGATCTGAAGTGGGGAATTTCTTTTTGCGTAAATACATTTCCATCAGCTCTATCCATTCCTGTACTGAGCATTTATCAGACCCCTCCCCTCTGAACACAGCAGGCTCACGAACATCTGACTTGACTACCACATTGACATTGGTGAGATCAAGAGTGCCACTGATGTTACTAGATTGTTCATGCCTGTCTGGCGCCATTGGAGAGACTGGGTCACATGACTGTGTGACAGGCTGAGTAGAAGGTAACAGCCGACTGGCTATGGAATCTCCAATTCGATTCCCTAATTCAGTAATTAGATCACGCAGCTCAGCTGAGGGGTCATTGCTACCAGGAGGAAACATGGGCGTGGAGGATGCGGGCCCTACCTCACATGCCTGTGCTGGTAAATCCCCCTCCCCATCACTGATATGTGGCTGTGGTGTCTGTACAACATAAGTAGCCCCCACTGGGTGTGTATGCATAGTACCACCCTCTCCCACCATGTCAGTGAAAGTTAACTGTTTAACTCCCCCACCCCTCAACAAAAAAAGACCCCTGCCTCTACCTGCCCCAGCTACAGGGGTGTGAGAATAAAGGCTATGAGACATATCACCATCCATTACTAAAAACTAGCTTAATTAATGGTAATAAACACAAAATAGAAATTTCAAAACAGGCTACTCTGATATAACACACATAAAATAAAATTCAAAGCCAAATAATACTGAATGAGCTTCTGTCAAAAACCTTAAGTAACTGAAGGATGCGTTGTGTTGATGAAGACTGGACTCTCCTTGCGAACCTCCACTCAGCAGGCAGCTGGACCCCGGAGATCAGCTGTGGCTGATCAGAAGAATCCTTGAAAGGTCACGGCACCAGTTTATGTAACGGACTCGAACTAGTCAGCTACATTAAAATAACAAAATAAAATAAATCTTGGCCGATGCAGAGAAGTAGACATCAGGCAGGGTCTCGATCAGTCAGTAGTCTGTTTATTTCTGAAACAGATTGGGGCAGACAATTTACACATGACACGGGAATGGGGACAAGTGCTGGCATTCCCCTTCCCAGGCTTCCAGCGTGTGAGAAACATAGCTTACAGCTACTTGGACTACATAACTTTAGATCGTATAGTTACAGTATACCACAAGCAAAGAAAAAGTTTAGCACCAAATACATGACAGCATTACATGACAGAGTTACATGACTGATCGTTTTTTCTATTTTTTACAACAGTACATTTAACATTTTAACATACCTGAAACAGATTGGGGCAGACAATTTACACATGACACGGGAATGGGGACAAGTGCTGGCATTCCTACAGAACAATGGACTCGTTAGCGCCTACTTAACTAGCCATCAATCATCGGTATTTATGACACTACTTTGAATATTTTACATCGGTATTGCAAACGAAAATGTAACAGAAAATCTTACAATCAAAATTAGTACAATAACTTAAAGAAAACTACAGTAAATCAATCACATTAATCAATTTCGTTCCCTGAGGAATTACACACAACTTACCCCTTCCCAGGCTTCCAGCGTGTGAGGAAGTTCCCAGATGTGTCACACTAATTATCGCCCCATCAGAAACACTTGACATATTTACAACACGGACATTTTGGGAAGTTCATTACTGCAGGAACATATTTATTCTTAAGACTACTACATATATAATATTTACATATTTATTCCATCTAGCTACAATGCTCCGCACTGGGTGTGTTTATATTTATATATCTATATATTTATTCCATCTAGCTACAATGCTCCGCACTGTGTGTTTATATATCTACATATTATTCCATCTAGCTACATTGTGCCGCACTGTGTGTGTTTATATATTTACATATTTATTCCACCTAGCTGCAATGCTCTGTACTGTAGGTGTTTATATATTTACATATTTATTCCATCTAGCTACAATGCTCCGCACTGGGTGTGTTTATATTTATATATCTATATATTTATTCCATCTAGCTACAATGCTCCGCACTGTATGTTTATACAGTATATCTACATATTATTCCATCTAGCTACATTGCGCCGCACTGTGTGTGTTTATATATTTACATATTTATTCCACCTAGCTGCAATGCTCTGTACTGTGGGTGTTTATATATCTACATATTTATTCCATCTAGCTACAATGCTCCTGTGCTACAATGCTACAATGCTCCCAAACACTGTGTGTTTATATATTCATATATTTATTCCATCCAGCTACAATGCTCTGCACTGTGTGTCTGTGTGTGTGTATATATATATATTTTATAGTAATATGTACATATGTATATTAGCTGCTCTTGCTTGCTTGTTTTTTTTTTTTTCTTGCCTTCTGATTGTTGCTCTGAGTGTTGCTATCCCTGTGCTGTTGCAATCCTGGAATTTCCCCGTTGTGGGACTAATAAAGGCTTATCTTATCTTATCTTATCTTAATATGAATGTTCATTTTTAAATATTTCCTCACTGTTTATCTTCATCATCACCATCGAGCTTTCCATGCTTTTTGTATTTAAGGGGCAGACACTATTAAATCAATAACTGTCTCCATGTTGTCTCCCTACAGCAAAGTGATCTCCCAAAATGATTTCAAATTACATGTACATGTGCTTGCAATGATTCATGTAGTTCATTAGAGATCAACTAAAAACAAACTACCTCCAATGAACAATTCATGATAAGCTAGTTGAAAAAAAAAAATTCTAGCCATGTCATTTTGGCCCGTGGAATAAAAATGCAAATGTATGTACATGTACAAGGAAAATACACAATATGGAAAATATAATTTGGTCCGAATTTAGGACCTTCCAGGCACTACAATCCGTCCGTCCAAATTTCGCCACGATTTACAACATTCAACAACCTTAATCCACCTCACTGCTGTCATGGGAGCAGCTTTCTCATTTTTCACGGAATCGAGGTGGAAAAAGCATTTTATTTGCCCGTCACTATCTGCCTTGCTGGTTTCCGCAGCAGGGGACGCCATGTTTACTCGTTGCTTGGAGAGGAAAGCTGATCAGTGATTGGTCCAGGCGCATCACGTGGCGATCATCTTCGCGTTGAAAAAATTGTAAATGTTAAATTTTTTCTCGAGTTAGATTTTGTTTTTGTGCATATTTTTCGAGTTGAACTATGTGAATTGTTCTTCAATATATTTTTTACAACATTACTGTGTGAAGATCATTTAGACCGATTTCACTGGAACGGGAATTTATTTCTGGGTATATTTCTCGCTTTCAACTGAACGACTACAGGTACTAGAAAGAGATCATATCTCTCCGGTTCTGGCCTCCCTTCATTGGCTTCCCATAGAGTTTAGAATTAAGTTTAAAATCCTTCTTCTTACTTACAAAGCTCTAAACAATCAGGCTCCTTTTTATTTAAAAGATCTGATAGTACCGTATTATCCTAACAGAGCACTACACTCCCAAAATGCAGGATTACTTGCAATACCTAGAATCTCCAAAAGTACAATGGGAGGCAGAGCCTTCAGTTATCAAGCTCCTCTCCTGTGGAACCAGCTGCCAATCTGGATTCGGGAGTCAGACTCGATCTCTGTTTTCTAGAATAGGGCTAAAACCTACCTTTTTGATATAGCCTACAATTAGGGAGGGATCATGTGTTTCTGAACCCTCCCTTAGTTATGCTGCTAATAGGTTTAGTCAGCCAGGGGACCTCCAGTAATGCACTGGGTCTCACTCCTTTCCTCACTCTCAATGAAATATTTTTTTTGCTGGTCATTAACATTTGTTTGTTCTCTCCCATAGATTGAGTCCCCATTGTGCTGTTTGCTCTCTACATGTCTGTTCTTTTCTTCTTCTCTATCCCCTCACCCCCCAGCCAGTCACAGCAGATGACTGCCCCTCCCTGAGCCTGGTTCTGCTAGAGGTTTCTTCCTGTTAAAAGGGAGTTTTTCCTCTCCACCGTCGCCAAGTGCTTGCTCACAGGGGATCGCCTGATTGCTGGGGTCTTTCTGCAACTGTGTGTGTGTGGGGGGGGGGGGGTTCCCCTACAGTTGATAGTGCTATGAGATGACTGTTGTTGTGAAATGGCGCTATATAAATAAAGTTGAATTGAATTGAATTGAATTGAACCTCTAAACACATTCTAAACACATGCTAAACCACTGCACGGTGGCGCAGTGGTTTAGCACTGTGGCAGCACAGTTTTACCCTCGGCCGGGGGACCGCGGGGATCATGAGATCGTGGGTTCGATCCCAGCCCCCGACCAACAGTGAGCTGTGTGGAGTTTGCATGTTCTCCCCGTGTTGCGTGGGTTTACTCCGGGATTTCTCCGGTTTCCTCCCGCACACCAAAAACATGTAGGTTTAGGGCGCTCGCGCACGCAGCGACCAGCAGCCGGTGGCTTGTCACCAGACTGCAAACCAAGTCTACCTACGGGTACAAATAAGTAACAAAAAAAAAAAAAAAAAAAAAAAAAAAATTCATGGTGAACTCCACGGTCAAGGTACATCAGTGTCAGATCGCACCATCCGTCATTGTTTGAGCCAAAGTGGACTTCATGGGAGATGACCAAGGAGGACACCACTGTTGAAAACAAATCATAAACTAGAAAAGCACTCGGAGAGCGCAGACCTCCGCCAAGAGCCACAGTTCCCCCCCATACAGTGTTTGTGTGTAGGTTTTCAGATTCCTTGACCATGAAAACATATGACTAGCAATTGGATTCACAATGATAGGATTAGTGGTTCTGTAGTAAAAGCATTACCTCCTTGGCGGAGGTAATAAACTGAAGTGTTGCTGTTGTGTCCATCTCCTCCATGTGCAAAGTGCCAGGCTGCGACCTGTCAAGGCATACCTCATGCCTCCCTTATTGGTGGGGCTTTCACACCTGTACTGACCTCATGCCTCCTTATTGGGGGGGGGGGGGGTTCACACCTGTACTGAGTACTTAAAAACTGTATTTATCGGCAGATGAAAGAAAACTGTAGCAAAAACAAACTAACAAACAAAAAGTAAGCAAACAGCAACTGCAACATCAACTATTTCCAACATATTTATTCAAATGTACACTTATATGGACACAATGTTGAGCCATAACTTTTTGGTAATGTGAAAATAATAAGCCAAGTAGCACAAAAAAATTGAGTGCTCTTGCTGTCAGGAAATAATGTTGGCACCAAATCACTGAAGTGATCTGCCACCAATGGGGGTAGATTGTGCTCTGCCACAAAATGACAAAACATCACTTCTGCTAGTGATGCATTGGATTTGGAAGGCGTCGGTTCTGTCACTGGCTGAAAATGTTCATCCATTGATGGAATTTGGCTACACAGTTTTTGTGGCGCTGTGTAGCAAAGTGCGACTTCAGGTCGAAAATCCCTGATGCAGTCACTTTTAGCATTAGAGTCACACATATCAGGCGCAGCATTACTGGCGCCGGGATTCCTCTCTGTTCCGGAGCCGCTGGACAAAAGAAGGTGCGATAATGGTTGCCGTGGGTTTTATTGGGTTTGCGCTCCGCGGAAAAAAGAGGATTTGGAAGCCTCCCCCGGCAGAGAGCTGGTTTTGGCGCAGCCCCTATGGCTGGCCGGGGAATTTCTGCCAAATAATCCGGCGGCGGACAGCTGCCCGTCTCAGCTTTTGCAGCGTTGCGCAAACACAGGCACGTTTTCTGCGTCCTTTTGTGCCTAAAACTTTGAAGAAGGCGGAGTTTGTGTTGGTCAGACACGACGACCAGCACCCTCTATTGCCCCTGCACACATGTTGAAAATGGTCGTATCTGACAATGTTAAAGAATCATTTAAAAAATTCCTGTATGCAGACGGTGATCCGGATCATCCCCAAAATTTAATCAGTTCTTCCTTGTACCATTTCCAACAAGGCCTGAAAGATTCATCGAAATCCGTCCAAAAGTTTTTGAGTTATCTTGCTAACCAACAGACAAACAGACAAACAGACAGACAGACAGACAAACAAACGCTGGCAAAAACATAACCTCCTCCTGGCCTTCGGCCTGGCGGAGGTAAAAAGCCAGACTGGAATTTGCCAAACTGCATGTTGACAAGCCACAAAGCTTCTGGGAGAATGTCCTATGGACAGACGAGACAAAATTGGAACTTTTTGGCAAGGCACATCAGCTCTACGTTCACAGACGCAAAAATGAAGCATACCAAGAAAAGAACACTGTCCCTACTGTGAAACATGGGGGAGGTTCTGTTATGTTCTGGGGCTGCTTTGCTGCATCTGGCACAGGGTGTCTTGAATCTGTGCGGGGTACAATTAAATCTCAAGACTGTCAAGGTATTCTAGAGAGAAATGTGCTGCCCAGTGTCAGACAGCTTGGTCTCAGTCGCAGGTCATGGGTCTTGTGTAACCCAGATTGAGGTAGAAGAAGCAGACAAAGAAAAGACCGCTTTTGTAACACCCCTTGGATTCTGGGAGTTCAACCGCATGCCGCAGGGCATAACCAACGCCCCAAGCACTTTCCAGCGGCTCATGGAGCGCTGCGTCGGTGACATGAACTTAAATGAGGTACTAGTCTTTCTAGATGATCTCATCATCTTTTCAAATAGTTTGGAAGAACATGAACGGCGACTCATGCGGGTACTCCATCGTCTTAAAGAGTACGGGCTAAAGTTACCGCCGGAAAAATATAAATTTTTTCAAACAACAGTCCGGTACCTAGGTCATGTAGTCTCCAAAAGCGGTGTCGAGACAGATCCCGAAAAGATTCAGGCCCTTAAGACCTGGCCACGGCCTAAGAATCTCAAGGAACTGAGATCCTTTTTAGGGTTCTCAGGGTACTACAGATGGTTCATTGAAGGGTACTCGTCTATAGTACGCCCCCTTAATGACCTCACACACGGTTACCCGCCACTCAACAAAAGGTCAAAATCCAAAGTCACTGACCAAACCTACTTTGATCCCAAACTGCCATTTGAGAGTCGATGGACCACAGACTGTCAAAAAGCTTTCGACTCCATCATCGAAAAGCTAACATCAGCTCCTATCTTAGGCTTTGCAGACCCGAAGCTGCCTTACGTACTCCATACCGATGCTAGTACCACTGGCTTAGGTGCAGCACTCTATCAGGAGCAGGACAGTCAGCTTAGGGCCATAGCTTTTGCCAGTCGTGGGTTATCAAGGAGTGAAGCACGTTATCCAGCTCACAAGCTAGAGTTTTTAGCTCTAAAATGGTCAGTAACTGAAAAGTTTCACGACTATTTGTATGGTGGTCAGTTCACGGTAGTTACAGATAGTAACCCACTCACCTACATATTGACCTCTGCTAAATTAGACGCCACAAGCTACAGGTGGCTTGCAGCTTTGTCTAACTACAACTTTAAGTTACAGTATAGAGCAGGCAAGCAAAACCTAGACGCAGATGGGTTGTCTAGACGTCCTCATGGTGAAGTCGTTAACGATATCCAGTCCAGGAAAGAGCAGGAGTGTGTAAGCCGCTTTGTAGAGCGTCACCTAGCTGACAGGGACACCACAGAGATTGTAAATGATGAAGCTGTCCAAGCCATCTGTCAAAACCACCTTGTTAAAATCTGTGATGACAATCAGGATAGTGGTGTTACACTTGTAGAGTCACTTACCATCTCAGCTGATGCAATCCCAGACTTGTATGTCTTGGAGCAAGACAATGGCTTACCCACTATCCCTGTCTTGTCTCAAACAGAAATCAAAGACAAACAAAGAGCGGACTCAACAATCAGACAAGTTATTGAACAAATCGAACATGGCCAAACACCCCCACCGACTGCTAGAGAAGAACTCCCAGATCTCCCTCTTTTACTCAGAGAACTCCATAAATTGGAGATGTACAATGAAGTGTTGTACAGAAAAAGACAAAATGGAGACCAAGTGACCCACCAGCTCGTTCTTCCCGAGGAGCTCAGAGCTCCCATACTCCAAAGTCTGCACAATGATATGGGCCACTTAGGTATTGACAGAACCCTTGATCTGGTCAGAACACGATTCTATTGGCCACGTATGGCAACAGATGTCGAGCAAAAGGTAAAAACATGTGATCGGTGCATACGAAGGAAGAGTCCTCCTGAAAAAGCAGCTAGCCTGGTCAACATAACCACCACACGACCTTTAGAGCTAGTCTGCATGGACTTTCTCAGTCTGGAACCAGACAGTAGCAATACCAGCAATATTCTCGTAATAACTGATCATTTTTCTAAATTTGCCCTTGCGTTGCCTACCTCAAATCAAAGGTCCAAAACGGTTGCCAGGTGCCTGTGGGATCAATTCATCGTTCACTACGGTATACCTGAGCGCCTGCACAGCGATCAGGGTCCTGATTTTGAGGCAAAACTAAAAAAAGACCTTTGTGAGATCTCAGGCATAAAGAAAATAAGAACAACCCCATACCACCCCAGGGGTAACCCCACTGAAAGATTCAACCGAACGCTACTGAGTATGTTAGGAACGCTTGAGTCCAAACAAAAGTCCCACTGGAAAGACTATGTTATGCTGTTAGTACATGCATACAACTGCACACGCAGTGATGTAACCGGGTTTACTCCCTACGAATTAATGTTTGGTAGAAAACCCAGATTGGCAGTTGATCTAGCGTTCGGACTTCCTCTCAACAAAGATCAGAAAGTTACTCACTTGCAATATGTTGAAAATCTCAAGAAAAGGCTTGAAGAAAGCTACAAGTTAGCTTCACAAAATGCACAAAAGATTGCAGACAAGAACAAGGCCAGGTTTGACCGCAAAATCACTGTTTCTGAACTTGAACCTGGGGATAGGGTTTTAGTTAGAAATGTGAGACTGCGTGGAAAAAATAAGCTTGCTGATAAATGGGAGGCCGACATTCATGTGGTAGTCAAACGTGCAGGTAATTTACCCGTTTACACGGTTGAACCCGAGTCAAAGCAAGGTCCCTCAAGAACTCTACACAGAGACCTTTTGCTTCCCTGCAGTTTCCTCCCTGTTGCTACAGCAGAAACACCTGAGCCAGAGCCTATTCACCGTCCTAAGACACGCCAAACAACTGTTGCAGAGAACAATGATCACGAAGAGTTAACCAAAATTGAAAATGAATTTTTGATTCCGTGGGTTGAGGATTCCCCACGTGAGGAGATAACCAGATTTACTACTGTACATGATTATCCAAAACCTTTGCAAACACCGGAAATGACAAACCCACCTGATTGTGACTTACCTGAAATCACTACCAATGCAGAACCGGATAGGGAGCATAATACAAATGAGATTGAACTTTCCTATAATTCACCTGTGGAAATGATACCGGATAGAGACAATACTGAGAATGACAAACCTGTTGAAAATGAAACAGCAACAATACTAGAAGAACCTTCTGACAATTCAGTTGAGGGACAAGAACACCAATCAAATGATTTACCTGATGAAATGGACAAAAATGATCACATTACAATTCAACCAATACGACGATCTGAAAGAATCAGACAACTTCCAAAAAGACTAGAGTATCCTGAATTAGGAAATCCTCTAGTGACTGTTGTTAAGTCCCTTTTTCAAGGTTTGAATACAGCCTTTTCAGAGTTTCTAAATACTGACGATGGACTGTCTTGGTTACACATGCAATGGGACGTGTATGATATTTAGCGCGGGAGGGTGTAACCCAGCTGAGAAAATGACCCTTTTTTTTCCCTCAGATGTCAATTGTATTAATACAATTGTGTGATTTTATTTTGAAAAACGATTATTTTGGGAAGAGGAAGTGTGATCCTTGTTATCCAACTTTTAAATTCCCATTTCATGGTCACGTTGGGCGATTGTGGTCTTTTCATTCGTTAAGAGCGATATTAGCCCCGCCTTCCGAGCAGAGTGCCGAGGCGCGCACTCGGTTTTTCGGTCTTTTGCGATGTGAGAGCGGACGAGAGAGGCTGTGGACGGTCTGTGTGGAGACCTGGGAGTCTTCTTGTTGACGGGAGCATGAGCTTGAGAGACCGTGAGGCTGTGACTTTTGCTGTGTTCACACTGATACCTCTTCTTGGTGAGTTTAATTTAGAAAGATGCTGTAAATAAATCTAAACACTGTCCAAACACTAATTTGAAACCTTTATTATCCTAAGTTGACGGGAGCACGAGCTTGAGAGGCCGTGAGGCTGTGACTTTTGCTGTGTTCACACTGATACCTCATCTTGGTGAGTGAAAACCAAGTGTGTACTAAACAATACATGCTAATGTTAGCGTTATGCTAATGCTAATCGCGAGTGGATTTTTTCTGTTTAAAAGCAATGGAAAAGGCTATTTTTGTGTCTGTATGGTTTTCCTAAATGTGATTTCAGTTCTCAACAGTATGCTGAAGTACTTTTAGTTCTTATGCACTATTTCTGTCAAATGTAATGTGTAGTTTGATGCTAAAAGCACATTGTGTTGGTCTCCTATGTAAATTCATAGGTTATGCTAAACCCAGTAGCTTAGACAGGGTTTTACTGATTTTAAAAGGGAATGTTGGAAGTAATGGGACAGTATATTCCCTGGTTATGTGATAAATTAATTGTATTTCATTTCATGATTTACAAAGACAAGGTTAAAAAGGATTAATCATAATTTCATGGTTAAATGATGTAGAGATAAAAAGAGAAATTCATTTAATTGGTTACATGAGAAAAAAAAAGTATTTCATGTGCTACCAGAGAGATTGTGAGAAAAGAACACATGCATGTAAGATGTAAGATGTGAAATGTGAATTGTAAGATATTACTATATTACTGGATTGTAACAATAGTAATATGAGGGAAGAATTTAAACACTAAGCTATAGTGTTATATAAGAAGAGATTGGAAAATGAATTACTCTAGCTGTAAACAATAATACCATTATTGTTGTGCAGGCTAGGTTTTTTTGGTTGCTGATTAAGAACCTTCTGGATCCTGGATTCTCTCCGAATGGAGATGGCGAGCCTGACCCGAGACCTGAACCGAGACTGAACCGAGATCTGAACCAAGATCTCGGTTGAAGAACATCCTTCCTCTCTCCAGTGCCCAAAATTCAAAGTGGTAACAACTCAAGCCGCCGCTTTAAAAGAGGAAAAGAAACCTGAGTCTGGAAATACAAGATATCTTGACTGGTCAAACGACTAAAACAAAAAGACAAACAAACACTGAGCTCAGTAGGACATTTTTGGGGTTTTATTTCATGCCGGCCGTTGTTATATTTGTATATTTGTAAATTGTTTGTATATTTTGTTCCTTTTATCTTTAATAATAACAGATATGAATTGCTCATTCCTTGCCTCCAGCTATTTCATTTCACACTCATTTTAATTCCCTATTGTAACCCTTACGAACCTAGCAACTGGTCTGCACTTAATAATTTCCCTTACCTAATTAACATAAGGCAAAGGTTACACTTGCAACAGGATAATGACTCAAACACAGCTAAAAACACTCAAGAATGGCTAAGAGCGAAACATTGGACTATTCTAAAGTGGCCTTGTATGAGCCCTGATCTAAATCCTATTGAACATCTGTGGAAGGAGCTGAAACATGCCGTCTGGAGAAGGCACCCTTCAAACCTGAGACAACTGGAGCAGTTTACTCATGAGGAGTGGGCCAAAATACCTGCTGAGAGGTGCAGAAGTCTCATTGACAGTTACAGAAATCGTTTGATTGCAGTGATTGCCTCAAAAGGTTGTGCAACAAAATATTAAGTTAAGGGTACCATCATTTTTGTCCAGGCCTGTTTCATGAGTTTGTTTTTTAAAATAATTCTGTTGAACCACAATTCAAAAGCATTGTCTGATTTTCATTGGTTAATTTTCATAGACTTTGTGGTGACCCACCACAATCTACTTGGACATTCAGAATACTCAGCTTGAGCATGAAACAGAACAATTGGCATACGGGCAGGGAGCCCCTCGGGGGACAACCAGTTAATCACGCGATTGATATGTATGGACTGATATCAATATGTAAATGTGCCTTGCATTCTCTTTTGTCCTATTGTTATACATCCCCGGCGCAAAGAGGAATTCCGGCGCCAGTAATCAAGCAATTGATATGTGTTGACTGTTATGTAAATGTGCCATGCATTCTCTCTTGTCTGTATAAATGTGCTCACTCAAAGCTCACTCACAATGCACTAAAACGCACTCAGGGCACACTCAGTGCACAGACAGAGCGCTGAGTGAGTCTCGTGATGGAGGAATAAAACACCTTTAACCTTCAGCTTGCCGTGCCCGCCTGTACTTATTTTTTCCTCCACAACTTTTTATTTATTACCACTTTTGTCAGATTCAAGTTATTTCTGTGACCATTGTGGGTTTTTCTTTCATTAACAGAGGGGTACCAACAATTCTGTCCACGTGTGTATTTTATGTACTATCCTTTTGATCTGATGCCTTTATGTTCTACATAAATGTTGATCCACATCACTCTAATTGTTTATGCAGTGGTGGTTCTGTGTTGTCAGTGACATGAAATGGTGAAAACTGTTGCTCCGGTCCTCTAACCAATTGAGGTTAAAGAAGCATCAAGTGTCCTAGGGATCGATCTGATTGGTCTCCTGCCTACAACCGCAAAGGGCCAAAGGTAGCAATATGTGTTGCTATGAGTCTCTCCAGGTAGTAAATGCATCGAGTTTGGATAAAAGAAAAAAGACAACATATATTTACAACAATATGCATTTTTTTCGAGGTTCATACTAACAGCAACAGATCTCTTTACAAAATGGGTTGTGACAAAATTCCAGTATAAGAACAACAAATGGAAACGGTATTCACTCAAGATAGAAAAACTGTAAAACACTAACTTTTTTTTTTTTTACAGAGGTCAGCCAAGTGCACTCCATATTGTGCAGTGTTTGGGTGACACACCCCTTCCCCAGGTGTAATAAACAGGACACAACATGACAGGGATGATGACTGTTGTTGATGATACCACAGAAGAACACATGAAGGCTAAGACTTTAGAAGCTGCAGATCTTCATTCAAAGGTGATGAGGAAATATATGCATGCTGTGACAGTCCCTGTGTAGACTGGGTGACACCTTTACTGATTGTTCTTGTCTCAAGGTGCGCTGGAGGAGGTGGGTCCAGTCAGCTGAGGAGATTGGTTGGAGCTCAGCTGTTTTCCATCAGCCGCTGGAATAAATGCCAGTTCCTCTGTGGCGATTTTCCCTGCTCTGCTGCATGTTCTGCTGTTGCTCTTTCTGCCCGGTTGGTCTGTCGCTCTCTCCGACTGCTGCTTTCCCTCAGCTGTGGCCCTCCGCTCTTTGTTGGTCCGCACCGGCGATGGCACATTCCACGCTGTTGATAAAATGACTTGATTTCTCTGTCTCTCTCTCTTTCCCACACTTCTTTATCTGCTTGCTTTACACGCTACACTGCAGAGTTTAGATTACACCCCATAATTCATTCGCTGAAATCAGTTAGAATCAGCTCTGTACACAGCTGAGCTGTCATGTAAGTTTAAAGTATGTTACAGATACAATGAGGTAAAAACCCCTCCCTCTTGCATGAGGGGGGTGGTCAGGCTATAAAAACCATAGGGCTCCATTTTGGGGTGGCACACTCTCTTGAGGAATTGCCTAAAGAGGTGTGTCCCAGCGCTGCTTGTAACCATATCTCACTTTCAGTAAAAAAAGGAAAATATACTTCATCTCTCAGCCTGGTTATTTGGCCGTCGTATCAAAGAACTGGGGTTTAAGGTATTTTAGACTCAACAATTTGGTGTTTACGCCTGGTTACGAGGCTAAATTTTAGTTTTTGTAAACGGTGTGAGGATTTTTTCTCTACAGACTGGCGGCCGCAACATGATAAGAGGTGAGCAGAAAACCTTTTTCAATAAATTTCTGCCTGTCCCTTTGGGGACAGCCCTTTCTGTAGAGATTAAATACTCATGCACACATGATTTTATTTTTGGAATGAAACTGAGATATGGTCTTGAATTCATAATATGTTGTTTTAAGAAATATATTTACTAAGTTTGATGAGGAAATCTCCAAACGGTTTTGACCTCGAGGGATAAATCAGACGCGTTAAAACTGTCCCTGAAAGTCAGGTGGACATATAAAAAAAGACAAAAAAAAAAAATCCTTTAGGGCCACCAAAAAAAGAAGTGTTGCCCCGTTGAGCATTGCATAGTCTGGGTAAAAGGTTTAAATCCCAAGGTGGACAAAATAAAAAGACAAAAAAAATTGTAGGGCCACCTAAAAAGGTCAGGCGGACAAAAGAAAAAGACAAAAAATATTGTAGGGCTGCCAACAAACGAAGTGATACCCAGCTGATGCATAGCTTGGCCAAAAGGTTAGACCCCTTGAAATCATTGCTTGATTTCAAAAAGGAGAAGGTTGGCACCCTTAGTGTATTTTAGCTCAGACCAGAAAAGGTTGAAACTCCCAGAGAAATTGGAACGAGCGCGTTTCTAAAATATAGTTGGTCTTACCGCATTAGGTAATTATAGTAAAAAACACGGTGATGTGTGAGGCAATATTGTTGTGAGGAAGTGGAAATAAATAAAATCATAATAATTTTATTCTATGCTATAAGATATTGATATTAGACTATAATATTTAAAGTCGGCTTAAATGGCAACAGAACCGGATAACGTTAAAATGGACAATGAGAAACAGTTATTTTTTTATTGTGTGTGTGTGAGTCTTCGAGGCAGCTGCAGTTTGGTTGTTTTGTCTTTCTGGAAGGTTCCTACTTCGATCTTGTGGAGATAGGACAAAAGAAGCAATTCTGTGTTTGTGTGTGTGTGAGTGTTTTAGAAAAAGGGAAAAGCAGACTATGTGGGAGAGGAGTAATCTAAATATGGGTATTTTTACAAAGTTTTGGGGTTTTACCTTTTCAATCTAATTTTGCGGGTTTTTAACTAATGTTGCGTACGTGATAAATTGTTTACATATTTTTTAAAGCAATTTTTGACATATTACTGACCTTTTTTCTTTGACAGAAGCATAACAGTGCATTTTACAGGAAGAAGGACTGACGTGTGACAACGTGACTACAGGCCGGCCCATAGGATATTAAGTTAAGTATATATATATATTTGGGGCGGCAGTGGCTCAGGAGGTAGAGCAGGTCGTCTAATAACCCGATGGTTGGCGGTTCGAATCCCGCTCTCCCCAGATATCCTGCCGTTGTGTTCCTGGGCAAGACACTTCACCCACATTGCCTCCAGTGTCCATAACACTGGGTATGAATGTGTATAAATGTATAAAAATGTTCGGTGGTGGCCGGAAAGGCCATTGGCGCAGATTGGCTGCCACGTTTCCGTCAGCCTGCCCCAGGGCAGCTGTGGCTGCAGAAGTAGCTTGCCACTACCATTGTATATCTGGAGTGAATGAATAATGTACCTATTTGTAAAGCATCTTTGAGTATATATGATAAAGCGCTATATAAAACCGATGCATTATTATTATTATAACTGTTTACATCTTAATCAATGGTACCAGCATGACAATGATGAAATTAATTGAATATTACAATATCATGATGTCACTTAATAATGCCTAATCACTGAAAGCTTTATGTATACCCTATATTACATGATTTAAAGCATAGAGGTTCAAAAGAGATTGATAATTAATGTGTTTGTGTGTATGATTTGCCAGAGACTATGGATTATCAAACAAAGGTCTTGGTAATTGTATGTTATATTGTTGCTTTGTTTAAATAATGCTATACTTACCCTTTAATAAACGACATATGCAATCATATTTACATTTTCGCCTTAGGACTGACTTTTTCCTCTTGGAGAAAATAGCAAGATGAGGATGAAGTTTTTATTATTGGGAGATGGTACGTTTATGAACAGAAAAGACAGAAATACCACAAGAATTTTGATAGAGATACTGAGACTGATTATTGGGTTGTGTCAGTCTGACCTAGATAAAAATAGACAGAATTAGCCTTCAAAAAAAAAAAAAAAACAAACAAAAAAAAAACACAGGCCACAGGCTGTGGGTTTGTGTCATAAATTTTTGAAAACAGAGATTAGGTTACTATCTACTGTTATTCATTCTAAAATGCAACACTGGTCTAAGGCTTTTAATATAGGATATTGTTTTGTTTGACTATAATTTTAAACTAAGTGATTATCCATGTCAATTGGTAAAAACTTAATTGATTCATAGAATATTTAGTGAATACTTGTTGGAAGTAGTGAACTCACATTCAAATTGTTGAAGCTTTCGGTGTGATTTAAAGGTTTTTCTGCTATTCCTTATTCTTTGTTTTTCAAAAGGAAAGGGAAAAACATTCAATTTTTTTTTTTTTTAGCTTTTACCAGGAATTAGATTTGCCAAATTAACAAGGAATCATAAAATCATCATTACTGCCTCAGAGCCTGTTAACACCAACTCCGTAATGTGTTCAAGGCCCTGACCTTATCTAAGCTAGACTGGCTGGAGCCGCCATTTGGAGCTTCTAATATATGGTCAGCACTGAACATTCTGCTGCATGACCTGGTCACCCTAACTACAGGCATACAGTATAGTACAGCTTGGTATGATAAAACAATGAAACCTTTGTCATTATTTACAATCTTGTTCAACCTAATCTCACACTGAAAGATAGACAGTCTTTTCAAGCTCTGAGACAATGGAAAAATACAGTGAATCAGACATTGGCTCATTATATGCACCAGATAGAATTATAATATAAAAGAGAATAATACGGCATTAAAATCATATAGAATAATCAATGAAACCTGAAAATATCCTATCAATTACCTTTTAATTTAATAAATCTTTGGTGACATATGCAATATATAATAAAATCATAAAAATAATAACTGACATTGACATTGACATTGACTGATCACAGGAGAAAGGACCCTTAAATTGATAAGAATTTTTTGAAGCTAAGTATGACTTTGTATGACATTGTAAATGACATAAGGTATACTGATTTAAATGACTCTGACTTTACAAATGTAATGTTTATATGATTTTATATGATTTTGCACTGCAGGATACATTTGATGTTACTCACCACATAATGGTGTGACAGCATCATATTTCAGAAATGTGACAGTAATAAGGAATGTGTTTTCCTGATCTTAGCCGTGGCCAAGCTGGGTCTCAGGACTACATTCCACCCCATAATTTACCAAGGAATGTATAAAATGAGGCATTCCTTGTATAAAATTAAACCAAATTCTAATTAGGCAAAATGTCCACCCTTCCATTGACTGAAAGAGTGTGACACAATCTTTATTCATTTATACAAATTCAATCTATCTGTGTTCAATTGGACAAACTGACCTTATTTATCAATATTAAAGCATATCAAATCTACACAGATAGCTATTTTGTTTTTCTCAAATGGAATTTGTAAATTGGTTCAAGAGATGTCACAAAAGAAGTAATGATTATTGAAATCTCATTTTGAAGGAGCTGTACTACCCATACATTTTCATCTAAATTAAAGGTGGTAACACACTTCCTTTCAGTAAAAGAATCAAGCATATACCCTGTAACTTTGCTGCATGTGTGTCTCCATGCATCAAAAAAGGGGGTATCAAAGAAATTAATTAGCAAAATAATTAGCAATCCTCAGAAAAATAGATAATACATAGAAATTATCAATAGATGATCAATAATGAATTCAATTCAACTTTATTTGTATAGCGCCATTTCACAACAACAGTGATCTCATAGCACTTTCAATTGAATGGGGAATCCTACAAAACTTAAAGAATTTTAAACTTAATTCTTAACTCTATGGGAAGTCAATGAAGGGAGGCCAGAACCGGAGAGATATGATCTCTCTTTCTAGTACCTGTTAAAACTCTTGCTGCAGCATTTTGGATCAGCTGAAGACCTTTTAAAGATGTTATAGGACAACCTGATAAAGAATTACAATAATCTAATCTAGAGTTAACAAAAGTGTGGATCAGTTTCTCAGCATCACTCTGAGACAAGATGCTCCTAATCTTGGTAATACTACGCAAAAGATAGAAGGTAGTCTTAGAAGCAGATTTAATATGTGAATTGAAAGAGATCTTGATCAAAAATAATTCCAAGGTTCCTCACAGAGCTATTAATAGAAAGAGTATGTCATGCGGTGGCCCTCGTGAGCCACCATAAGACGCCAAAAGTCGCCAGTGAGTTTTGCAATGATGTTTAATACACGAACACAAGACACAAATACAAAGCAATAAGCCGCTGAGGGTAAAACACACTACACAAGACACATGGAATCGTAAGGCTACACCCAGCTACTTGCGGTCTTAACCAGGAACAAGGAAATTGGTGACGTCTGAGATGAGAACCGCTCGCTCAACGTCTGGCACAAAGTACTCACAAGAAATGTTAGACGAGATTGCTGCATTGTACTGCTGTCAGCACCCATATAAATGCTGGCCGCTAACAAGCCATAAATGCAGCACAGCTGTTTGGCTCTGACAGCTGGAAGCCCCTCCGAGCGCTGTTACAATAAGAGCCCGGGGAGCCAGAAGGTAACCACTGCTGTCAAAAGCCGGCAAAGATGATGTATGGCCCGAGCGCGGACGAGATTGGCGCTCGGACCATAACAGTACCTCCTCCCCGAGGGAGGTCTCCGAACGCCCATAGACACCCAAGCCCCCCCACCCCCCACCCCCAGGGTGGGTGGATGGGGGCAGGCCCCGCGGGAGGGAATCAATACACAGGTCAAAAACCACGAACTAGAAGCACAGAGACAACCAGGAAGAAAAAAAAAAAACCAAAGCTCCCAAATGCATGACATAATTACCCAGGGCACGAATAACAGAAAATAAAAGAAATACAACACTCCCAAATGCACAAATCAAAATAATGACAGAGGGCAAATGAGGCAATTGCAGAACACAAATCACAAACT
The DNA here is from genome assembly GCA_020510985.1 of Pholidichthys leucotaenia. Taxonomy (NCBI): domain Eukaryota; kingdom Metazoa; phylum Chordata; class Actinopteri; order Cichliformes; family Pholidichthyidae; genus Pholidichthys; species Pholidichthys leucotaenia. Next base: position 155,568,295 of record CM035841.1, read on the forward strand.
CCCAAACACACGAATCACAAATACATGAAACAAAAAGCACAGGACAGCAAAAAAACAGAACAATCACAGGGCCAAAATATTACCCCGAATGACCTTCACCCCCGACAGTCCGAGATGATGACGACCGGCGGAAACCAAACGCCACGGGGAACAGTTCTGGCGGTCTCCCTGCATCCAACGGCCGACGGGTGGTCACGGGGGACAGTACAAGACCGGGCGGCCTACCCCATTCCCAGGCCCGGAAAGTCCACTCCTCTGGTGGCCGAACCAGGTCGCCCAGTAATAAACACAATATGTCGGGTGGCCGACCCAGGGCGCCGAACCGGCAAAGCAGTTCCTCGGGCAGCCGACCTGCATCCCTCAGCCACCAGAACTGTGGGAAGACGGCCTGTGGCGGCCTCCCTGGCTGGGGAAAGACATGGGAGAGCCGGGCCGAGCGAAGGGGCCCCCCAACGGCCCCTGGCGATGATGAGCACGGCTGGTGACTGCAACGATGGGAATGATGGTGACGACGAGCCCGCACCATGTCAGGCGGCGAAGGGTCTGCAGCTCCTCCACCGTCCTTGACCCACACCGATGCTGCGGTTGTGGCTGCACCCACGTTGGACCCCCACTGGGTCTCGGCTGCACCCGCGTCGGACCCCGATTGGGTCTCAGCTGCACCCACGTCGAACCCCCACTGGACCTCGTGGGACCCCGACTGGGTCTTGGATGCACCCGCGTCGGACCCCCACTTGGTCTCGGCTGCAACCGCGTCGGACCCCGATTGGGCCTCGTCGAACCCAGACTGGGTCTCGGATGCACCCGCATCGGACCCCACTGGGTCTCGGCTGCATCCGCGTCGGACCCCGATTGGGTCAGCGCAGCACCGGCGATGACCTCCGCCCCCGAACCCGGAACCTCCAGCACAGCGACCACGACTGGCTCCGCACCAGTGACTCTGCAACAAGGCTCAGAAGACAAGAAAGGACCGGGATCAGAATCACCGGCAGCAACAGAGCCCAGCGAGACGAGCTTGGGCGCAGCAGGCGGCTGCCCCTGACTCGTCTCCCCGAGAGGCAGGCAAAAATGCTCCAAGACAGGAAGAAGAGACACAAGATAGAGCACTTGCCTGCACTCGGGTTTTGTCGCCATCCAGGACTTCGTCGATCCAGGCTCAGGGCGAAGAAGTTTGTCCGCAGGCTCCCCTCAGCTACGGCGGGCTCCGCAGCTGGCATGATGGTTTCTGCAGTCTGTGGATCCTCCGGTGCTGATGTCCACACCGATAACCCGCACGGCGTGGTGGCAGGGGACCCTCGACCCGCTGGCTCACACTGTTCCAGTGTGGAGACCCGGGAGCGCTTGATCGTCGGCGCAGGCTCCAGGCTGCAGTCCGCTTTCCTCCTCTGTCCACGGCGTGGGTGCAGGGCCGGAACCAGGCTCTCCAGCACCGCAGGCCCCCTCCTCATCTGGCGACGTAGGCCTGGCATCGCGGACCACTCAGCAGAGGGAGACACAGAGGCAGCAGGATGGGTAATAAGGACTACAGCAGGAGGTAGGAGCTCGGGGGACTGCGAACCCCGAACTCCGCCCCCAGGAGTCAGACAAGGCAGATCACAATAATGATGGAAAGAATTAACATGCACTTGCCTGTCTCCCGGAGGGAAGATGGTGCTTGCTGAAGGGGATGTAGTTCCTCCCTTTCCCTGCTGGATGGCGACAGAGGGCCCCCTGGAAGGACAAGGGGGAGCCGCTCTCGAGGGTCCACTCACGGGCTTTGCCGGGAGCGGATTCAGCCGGGGATCCTGCTGAGGTTGATCTTGGCCGCGGCGCCGACGTCTTCGACGGCCCCCGGATGGTGTGAACTCCTGAGCTGGATCAGGGACAGGAGCGGGATCCCAACGCGGGGAACGAGGATGCCTCCTCCTCTGCTTCCTGCCGTAATGTTCCTCCAGCCCACGGAGTACCTCGTGCTGTGCGGCGAGTTCAGCCCTCCTAGCGACGACTTCAGGGTGGTCGTAGTAGCGAGGAAGGTCATCCAGAAGTACCTCAGCATAGTCCAGGTGCCAGCGCATGCCGTTGGGGTCGTTGTAGAAAGTAGCGGCAAGGAGCGTCCCATCAACATACTCCAGGGCGCTTGCTAGCTCCTTGCCCAGGCGCCGAACGCGGCTCCTGGATGACGACATTCTCCCAGCATGTAATTACCCAGACAGGGAAGAACAATTTTCCAATTTAGCCAAAACTCACCGGGAACGGCGTCTCGGTGTGGCGTCTCCGTTTAGACAACTTGGCAGCAGTCTACTGTCACGTGGTGGCCCTCGCGAGCCACCATAAGACGCCAAAAGTCGCCAGTGAGTTTTGCAATGATGTTTAATACACGAACACAAGACACAACTACAAAGCAATAAGCCGCTGAGGGCAAAACACACTACACAAGACACATGGGACCGTAAGGCTACACCCAGCTACTTACGGTCTTAACCAGGAACAAGGAACTTGGTGACGTCTGAGACGAGAACCGCTCGCTCAACGTCTGGCACAAAGTACTCACAAGAAATGTTAGACGATGTTAGACGAGACTGCTGCATTGTACTGCTGTCAGCACCCGTATAAATGCCGGCCGCTAACAAGCCGTAAATGCAGCACAGCTGTTCGGCTCTGACAGCAGGAAGCCCCTCTGAGCGCTGTCACAATAAGAGCCCGGGGAGCTAGAAGGTAACCACTGCTGTCAAAAGCCGGCAAAGATGATGTATGGCCCGAGCGCGGACAAGATCAGCGCTCGGACCATAACAGAGTAACCGCATCCAAACTGAAAGTTTGATTTGGAAAGGTATTTCTAAGGGGTTTTTTTTGGACCAACAAGAATGACTTTAGTCTTATCTGAATTTAATAGCAGGAAATTACAAGTCATCCAAGCTTTGATTTCCTTAAGACAGGCTTCCAATTTGGCTAATTGATTACTATCATCTGGCGTCATTAACAGGTATAATTGTGTCATCTGTATAACAATGAAAATGTATACAGTGCTTTCTAATAATGTTGCCTAGCGGAAGCATATATATATAAACTAAAGAAAATTCATTATTGACATGAACAAACTGGAACCTATCAGAAAATAAGATCTAAACCACTGTAATGAAGTTCCATTAAGTCCAACATAGTGTTCTAATCTATCAAGTAAACCATTTCTCTGCAGGTGGTCAAATAATTGCGTAGCAACAACTCTTTTTAAGATTTTTGAAATGAAACGGAGATTAGAGATTGGTCTATAGTTAGCTAAAGCTCCTGGATCTAGCATTGGCTTTTTGAGTAAGGGTTTAATTACAGCCATTTTTTAAAAAAAAAGCCTGCAGTACATGGCCTAAAGTTAATGAAGAATTGATTATATGAAGAATAAAGCTACCAATAAGTGGGAAGACTTCTTTAAATAACCTAGTAGGAAAAGGGTCTAAAAGACAAGTTGAAGGCTTGGATGAGGAAACTATTTTGTCTAACCCTAAAAGGTCAATTGGAGTAAACTCATTAAGACCGATCAATTGAAGGAATTATAGTAGTTACTGTATTTAAGTTAATGGTGGGAAGAATCTGATTGATTTTTATCTCTGATAGATGAAATTTTATTATTGAAAAAGTTCATAAAGTCCTGACTAGTAAACTTTAAGGGAATGCTAGGATTGACAGAGTCCTGACTCTTTGTCAACCTGGCTACAGTACTGAGAGGAAACCTGGGATTATTTACTGTATGTTCTCTTCTATCAATGCAGAATAATAACTCATTCTAGCTTTTCTAAGAGATTTTTTATAAATTAGAAGATGATTTCTTCAAGCTAAATAGATTTCATCTAAATCAGTGGAGTGCCATTTTCTTTCTAACTGACGAGTTTTATGTTTTAAGCTACGAGTTTTTGTGTTGAACTAAGGAGTTAGAAATCTCTGATTAGACTTTTTCTTTCTTTAAGGGGGCCACAAAGTCTGGAGTCTGATGCAGAGAAGCTGTAATACTATCTACCATGCTATCAATTACAGAAGGAGCAAGCTCTCAATAGCTTATTTTTGTTGTGTTGACACATGGCATAGAGGAAACAATCTGCATAAATTTGGTAACATCATCTGAGAGGCACCTACTGTAGTAATATTTTTCTTTAGGAGCCAGATAGTCAGAAATAGTAAAATCAAAGGTTAACAGACAATGGTCTGACAGTACAGGGTTATGAGGAGACACTACCAGCTTTTCTATTTCTATGCCATATGTCAAAACAAGGTCCAACGTATGGTGGAGATAATGAGTAGAATTTCCTACTTTCTGAGAAAACCCTATCAAGTCTAATATTGAATTAAATGCCACATTAACCCCTTGCACTCCGGGCAATTTTCCTAAAAACGCCAAAAAATAACGTGCCCAAAGTAAATCAAAAGCTGTTCTTCAACCCTTTGCAGCATCTTCATGGGGTTGGTCTCATTTAAAAGAAAACACTTTGAATTTTTTGGCAAAAAAAACATAATCTCTCTATGTGCTCCGGCCACTGAGTTACAGTCATCTAAACATACTGAACTTGAAGAAAATAAATTTGGCCACGGTGTTTTTTTGGATACAAATGCTTGCAAATAACACACAGCTGTCCGATCCGGCTGGAAAATGCAACAGAAATGTAGAACCAAGTGTTATCAAGCTGAGATCCAAATTTGGTAACAATACCACAAAAAATGAATGTTTTACACAGCTTTGTTCTCAGGCTGTTCCCAGGCGTTTTGGAACTGTGCCAAATTGTGCCAAATGGCACAGTTTGGAAAAACGTCTGTAACTTCTGAATAATTCAATATAGAAGCTTCATTTTAGGCTCTAATGAAAGGTCACACTCAGGGCTGTCTGTGTGTGTGTGTGGGGGGGGGGGGTTGTCCCCCCCCACCCCCGCTCGCTACAGAGGATGGACTTCGGCCATCGCTACACAACGGATTAGCCTCATGAGATGATGAGATGAGATGAGATTCAACTTTATTGTCATTACACATGTATGAATACAAGGTAACGAAACGTGACTTGGCATTTGGGCACGCTCTGCAGAGCGCATCCAAGGCCGGGGCAGCCGCTAGGCGCCAGTCATAAAGAAGAAAGGAAAAAAAAAAAAGAAAAGAAATGATATGACACAATAGGCGAGAGAAAAAAACATGTTTTATCAAATTGACGCTTAATGGGTATGCGAAATTTTGATTGCAGGCAAAAAAACCCTCAATGCATATTTAGCAAACATTTAGTGGACAAAAAACCAAAAGACCAAAAGTCAGAGAGAGTCAGTGAATGGATGGGTGTAATTCAGTATTATGAATCAGTGTGTTCGTGTATGTTGAATGCAGGTGGGTGTTTATCAGTTACTGGAGGCAGCAAAATCTCTCCCAGCCGAGATGTTATGTCTTAGTGTCTGAAACTCGGAAGCATGTCCTTGAGGCATGGCAGATGGAAATTTCCTGAGCCAGTCACATATCAATGAGAGTTCAGATGCAGTCCCAGATTGTTTATGAAAGAGAAGCACAATCTTCTGTTTTGCCTTAATCCAGGAGGAAAATAGACAACAAGGCATCGAATTGAAGGTCTGGTAGACACAGATCACAGAGCATAGAATTTTACATCTCATGCAATCCTGTGTCCATAATTTCCATACTTAGGCTTTAAATCCATTCCTTGGAGGCACCAAAAACGACTCCAGATGTTTCCCTTCTAGAACATGGGTAAACATGTCTGGTAGAGTCCATTCTCTCTACAATGCATGCCAGGTGGAAATTTCCATGTTAATCATTGCCGATAGTTAGTGCACTCCCCCGTCTAGTCGAATTGTTGAGAAGCAGCTATGCCGGGACCGCTTTTAATTAGCTCTTCCAGTTAATTTTTCGATACACCAGGAAAAACTTCAGAGCCAATCAGCAGAAAATCCTGTGATCCTAGCCAAACCAGGTAGATGTTTCCACATCCTCAGTCGAATTATGCAGACACATGCGTTCCAATCCATGGGTCTCTCCATAGGGGCTCCCCCTGGCCCGAATTTATATAAAATGTTGTTAATTTTATTAAAGCCGCTCACCAAATCCATTTTTTTCGTTTGGATCAAGATTCAGCCAGAAGAACAGCGACGCAGACAAGACAGCAAGCTGGGATTCTCAGTTAGGGAGGGAAGGAGGGTAAAAGAGGGGAGCAGCAAAGAAAAAGGCGTCTGTTCTCTCTGAAGGGCAAGAAGAAAGCCTCATGTGGTGATGTGGGACAGCAGCGCAATCACCGCGGCTCCCCCCTCCCCTCGCTGCAGAAGAATAGCGGGGGGGGGGGGCGTTCACAGCCTGTACACGGCGAGCAACCCCTTGTACCGCGGCGCACAAACTTCAGACTTCGTGTGCCGCACAGCTGTAATTTACCGATCGGTCAAAAGTCATTTTGGATTACAATTTTCAGGGATAAAAAATAATTTAGCTTATAACACCTTACCTCTTCACAGCAGCAGTGTCCTGGCCAACTTCTCTTCCTCATTGTCAGATGAACGTGACGCTGGTCCGCTCTGGTTCTGGTCTCGCGACCCGATCAAAACATAATTCCATTATTGCGGTTTTGTGCTTCCATGATTGCGGTTTTTGGCGAACGATTTTTCAAAACAAATAACAGTAGTAATTAAAAAAAGACTGGCGAAGGCGTGTGTGTCACTCAGCCTTCGTCGTCAGCCTCCGTCGGTCTATGATGACCATGGAAGAAATCATAACATCTACTCTGCTGGAACCAATACAAAATAAGCACCGCCTGTGGCCGAACATGCCGATCCACGAATGGCACTCCCTGTCACACAGGTTGCATTTGTGGATGGTCTCCATGCTGCTGGGTCTGTGGGGCTCTTCCTGCGTCCTTTTTTGATCCACTCCAGCAGCCAGTCTTCACCCAGCCTTAAAAAAAAACAGCTCGCGAACTTCTCTGCTTCAATTGGCTCACTGCATTCAAAGCGTTGGGAGGCGGGTCCTCCTTCCTAGGTTTTCATTCATTGGTTCTTCAAGGTTTCAGAAACCCAATTCAAAGCTCTTATTAGTCGAATGAGAGGTCAATCAGATGAACTAATCTGTTCGTGGCTGTGTCTGCAGCTTTTTTTTCAGTGGCGCTTGGACGCCAACACCAACTACATCACCACTATTAGGACCATGCGTCCGAGAGCGCACGAGGACACACGAGTGCGCCCTCCTGCGCCCTAGGATGCAGAGACTTGCCCGCCCGCGGTACAACGGAGTGCAAGAGGTTAAGGCAGTCACTATCTACATCTACATGTATATTAAAGTCCCCTATTATAATTATTTTATCTGATTTCAGCACTAAATCAGCTAAGAATTCAGCAAATTTGGATAAAAATTCTGAGTAGGTTGATGGAGGATGATAAACTATGGCAAATAAAATTGGGTTTAGCCTAAAATTGCTAAAGTGCCCAATGCTATGGACCAGGCCCTCAAAGGAATTACAGCATGTTTTTGCTTTACATTAATTAGTAATTTGGAATGGTAAATTGTTGCTACTCCTCCACCACGATCAGAACTTCCGGAATTTTGACAGTTTAAATAACCAGAGGGAGTTGATTCATTTAACCCAACATAATCCTCTTGTCCTAACCAAGTCTCTGTAAGGGATATTAAATCAATCTGATGATCAATTAACAGATCATGAACTAACAGAGACTTAGGAGTTAGAGACCTAATATTTAATAAACCACATTTAATTTTAAATTATGAGGAGGAAGAGAGGCCAAATCATTCAATTTAGAGGCTTCATGTTTAATTTGAGTTTTACCAGTTTTTTGTTTAATCACTTTGGGATGCTTATACATTATATTTTTATTTAAGATGAGCTCCCCCAAAATGAGCTCCAATTGTCAATGTAGCCCACTTTGTTTGCAGGACACCACATAGACAGTAATAATGAAGAGAAAAATACAAATGAAACCATTTGGTAATGAAATCATAACATTCAATAGGAGAAGTTAAAAGTTATATCAATAAATTTCCAGATATTTAAGGAAATACCTGTAGATTATTGTAAAGGAAATATCATGTATATAAGGAACAAGGTAAACTGGTAAGGAAGAAAACCATGCAAATCTTGAAAAGTTCCAAATGTCTAAGGGAAGTTCAACTTGCTGAATTTCTGTTTACTGTGGGACTTGATTTAGAATCTACTATAAAGACAATACAGATTTTTACATTTATTAAGATTGCTTTACAAAAATTAAGTGGGTACTGGCACAAGTCCCACTGTATCAAGTGCACAGTGCCTCCAGGAACTCGGACATTGGCAGAAGTCCTTGAATTATTATTTTTGTAACGCTAAAATTCTAATCAGATGCAAAAGATGCAAAAAGACATATAACATAAAAATACACTTCATAAAATTTTTGACATTTAAATATAATTATTATAATAATGATTAGAGAAAGGGAGGAATTAGATAAATTTAAATTTTGTGTGCTTTTTCTTTAGTGTTTCTTCTTTTTTCTTCCTTTTCCTTATTTAATAATGTAAGTGTATTAGGGTAAATTGAAGCTGAAACCTTTGTTGATACTGAACAGCAACCACAAGACATTTTAGGAGATATTGACCCAGACAATAACTACAGTATTTTAATCATATTAATAATAAGTGTGCTTATTATGATGAACAATTAAATGGAATTATGAATTCAGATCAGACATTGACAATGATACATATTAATAGTAGGAGTCTTTATGCAAACTTTGATAGCATTAAGGAGTTTTAAATCAATTTAACACCCCATTTAGGATTATTGCAATAAGTGAAATATGGATTAATGAAGAAAAAGATATAGATTTTGAATTACAGTATATGGATATGAGATGTACACACAAAAATAGAAAATGTAAAAGTGGTGGTGGGGTCAGATAGAAAATTAAAAAGTAAAAAGTGGACCCAACTGGCACATTTTTTCAAAATTTACAACCTCTGCCCCATTTGGCTGCTCCTCAGGGACAACATTTGTTGGACATTAGGAGCAGACAAGAGGGGGAGGGGAAGAGACGATATGCAATCACTATGTTGCAACTCGCTCTCGCCAGTCATCAGCGCCAGTGGCGCGCACACCTGCGCCTCATCAGCCTCGGCCTATATAACTCCCTCTGCCCTCTGCTTCGGCCTGGAGTCGTCTGCTCGTCAACACTCCCAAAACCTCCAGCGCTCGTCTACCTCACTACCGACCAGCGCATCATTCTCCTAGCACGTAAGCTGCACTTTACCTCTCACCTTCTCTCCAGCTTCTCCCCTGTGCACAGGTGGACCTCCGGGGCGGCGGAATTCCTCTTCCACGTCTCTCCTCAGCCATACTCTCTCCAGCACGTCGGGAGCACGCAGCCACGCTGTCCTCCAGGCAGACTGCTGTATCGCTAACGCCAGCCACCTTCTCGCCTGCACGTAAGCAGTACTTGGTGATTATTTCCACGGGACATTTGTAGCTAATCCCCTGCTGTGCTCTGTCCTCAGGGTTACCTGGCTGCATGGCGAGCTGTTCCGCTCTCAACACATCCCGTCCACCCACACCACATCCACACTTCCATTCACGCACTCAAACACCACCAGTTGTTGAATAAAAGCCTTAAACCTCCCCGAGCCTGTGTGTGTGTTCCCTGAGCCCACAACCATGTCAGTACGACTCCAGCAAAGTGGCTCAGCGGACAGTGGGCTCGCACGCCGATTTTCCACCCTCGAGGCTCGGGTGGATTTAATCGCTCATCAGCAACAGGTGATTTTCAATCAACTTACCTGAATAGTCCAACGATTAGATCGTCTGGATCCTCCACAGGCCTTCCCTCCGGCATCTTCCGGTGGGCCAGCTGCGGTTCCCTCTTCGGCTAGCTCAGCTAGCTCGGGACCGCTGACCCGACTCACTCCTATTCCGACCCCCGCATGCTTCAGCGGGAAACTTGGTGAGGCGCGAGGGTTTCTCCTGCAATGTGAGTCGTGTTTCAGCGTGTCCCCGGGGACTTCCCTTCAGATCATAGCCGAATTGGGTATGTGGCTAATCTTCTGGAAGGGCGAGCATTAGCTTGGGCTTATGCCGTCATGGCGAGGCCCAGCTATGCGAACCTGACCTATGCCCAGTTCATGCATGATTTTAAGGAAGTCTTCGACCATTCGGACCGAGATAACGTCTTAGCCACCCGGCTTCTAGGTCTTCGTCAGGGTAGCCGATCAGCCGCCAACTACGCTGTCGACTTCCGGGTGGTTGAGATGGAAGTCGGGTGGGGCGAAGCTGCGCTCTGCAGCATCTTCACCCGCAGCCTAAATTCATCCTTACAGGACGAGCTGGCCTCCCGGGATATGCCGGACCGGTTAAAGCAGACGGACAGACGAAAATTCAATATCGCTAATTCTTATCTCAAATTGTTGTCTGAGACGAGCTAAGTCGAACCGCACATGTTTTGGTGTCAACAAATGTCGCATAAGGTGACAATGCGCTCTTGAAGTATGCTGTCGTGCAGAGCTGTCTGACCCAGCCAAGCGATCAGTGGCTAAGATGGCCACTGACTGTGTGACGTCACCACCGGCAAACACGCACACGGTCGGCGGCCAGTGCTGTGTTTTGCTTCATGCAACACTTGATGTTTACGTCTTAAAATCGGCGATTACGGATATTTCTCGGAATACTTGTGGATTACAAATAGATTATTTATGAAGATTAGGATTTCAGGAATCGAATTAATATGGTTTGGCGTTGTGTTGTCTACAGGTGTGATGGTCCTGCTGTGTTTTGCTTCATGCAACACTTGATGTTTACGTTTTAAAATCGGCGATTACGGATATTTCTCGGAATTACCAAATATTTTCATGATCATAAGAACGGTTAGGGGGAAAAAACATGCTGAAGAAAGACAGTTTAACTCACCGGTTACTTATATTGGAAGTCCATCCTCCTGTGTTTTTTAGAAGCAAAGTTCTCAATTACAGAGACATACAGTGTTCCCTATTGCTTCAGCTTCTGTATTAAAGCAGACTCCAGTGAAATAGTACCCAGGTTTGTCAGTCTTTCTTGTCCACATATATTTTGCAGGTGTCACGGCTCGCTGCTCTCAGGCATCTGCCTCAGCTGCGCGCACACCTGCACCTCGTTAGTGCCCTGCATGTGCAGTAGACATTTCGTTTACAGCGATTTCGAGAATAAGATGCAATTTGCAAAAAGATTGGTGATAAAGAAAATGGCTATTCCAACTATATATCCCTCGATTCCCAAGTCTGACTCTGAGACAAGTGTCAGTGACAGTGGCGTGAAAAGCAAGGGTGATCTACCGATGCGATCAGCTGTCAGAAAACGAGAAGTAAACAGGGTAAGTTTTGTATTTTTAATATTCACAGCAAATGTTTACTAAACATTTTAAATGAATTCCAAGCAATGGATGATTTTCAAAGTCAAACATGTAAAAGTAGAAGAAATTACCAATGACAGTTCAGCTTTCAATTTTTAGGGAAGCAACATATTTGCTAAGAAAAATAAATATAAGCCTAAGATTGTAAGAGAAATGGGCTTTTAAAAATGGAACCCCAATTTTCTACCATAAAATGGTGCCCATTATAACTGTGAAATGTTATTTATTGGAATATAATAATTGCTATATCTGGAAACTAGTTATTTTCTTATTCTGTAGTGATACTCCATTGATTTTTGTATTTCTTTGTATATTTCTGCTGTGTTTTCAAACGTTCATACAAAGGTGGTATAGTATGTAATACAGTGATCCCTCGCTACTTCGCGTTTCACCTTTCGCGCCCTCAGTGCATCGCGGATTTTTCAAAAATATTCATCAAAAATTCAAAATTGAGAAAAAAATGGCACGAAAGTTGCTGACTACATTAGAACATCAGGTATCAACACGGAGAGCCCGCACAACTCAAAATCCACCTCTCTGACCACCGCTCCACTCCTCTCCGCCCACCTCTTCACCGCTCGGGAATCTCGCAAGCTGAATGGCCGAGACGTTTTACCTCGCAAGCTGATTGGCCGAGATGTTTTACCCAGCTTCTCTCCCTGCAGAGCGCCCATACCCAGCGAAGGAAGACCGCATTCATTGTTCTTTATCGCTCTTGTTGCTTAGTGGCACTTTTCGCTGTTCTCTTGTGCCTTTTTGTGCAAAATAGTGCTTGTGACGCCCTTGGGGGGGGGTGACGCTACTTCGCGGTTTTTCACTTTTCGGGGTCGGTTCTGGTCCCCATTAAACGCGATAAGTGAGGGATCACTGTATTTCTTTTCAAATTGAGAAGAATTTAGTGTGTTCAAATTATTCAAATGTATATGACATGCGACTTTGATGAATGCTGAACTATGAGAATTATAACATTGACATGAACATTAATAAACTCAATACAGCGATCCCTCACTTATCGCGGTTAATGGGTTCCAGAACCGACCGCGAAAAGTGAAAAACCGCGAAGTAGCGTCACCCCTAATGACGTCACCCATAAATAACACGTACGCTCATTCTCTCACTCTCTCTCTCATATGATACGTGTGTGTGTGTGTGTGTGTGTGTGTAAGTATACATACATACGTAGATGTAAATAAAGTGTACATAAATATGTTTTTAGAACTCTTTTATTCTTATAACAAGATATGTAACTCAAGATGAAGATGATTTACTGCACAGGTTAATGAGAGCTTTACTGCTCCTCAGGTGACGCCTCATCGTCAGGTGCTAGAGGCGCAGGATCGTCGAGGGCAGCTTCCGATAGAGCTGGAGAAGCTGCAGGAGACGGCGTAGTGGCTCGACGGGAAGACTATTTTGCACAAAAAGGCACAAGAGAACAGCGAACAATGAATGCGGTCTTCCTTCGCTGGGTATGGGCGCTCGGCAGGGAGAGAAGCTGGGTAAAACGTCTCGGCCAATCAGCTTGCGAGATTCCCGAGCGGTGAAGAGGTGGGCGGAGAGGAGTGGAGCGGTGGTCAGAGAGGTGGATTTTGAGTTGTGCGGGCTCTCCGTGTTGATACCTGATGTTCTAATGTAGTCTCCCTGCCTTCTGCTAGCGCCCGCCAATTTTTTCTCAATTTTGAATTTTTGATGAATATTTTTGAAAAATCCGCGATGCACTGAGGGCGCGAAAGGTGAAGCGCGAAGTAGCGAGGGATCACTGTATATGATTTTACAAAACTTTATTTACATATCATTGTTCACAGATCTAATCTTGGTAGGCAAAATCCCTTGTAGTGATCAGATGGGAATGTTTCTCTGATGAGGCTCACTGCACAGGCCGGCAACATAACCCTCACTTCTTTCCCACAAATAAGGCTGAATACCCCCCTCAGCACCACTTCATCATCCGATTCTTCATTTTCAATGTCATCATTTATATTGAGGTCGTCAAACTCGAGAAAATAATCGCTGTCCGAATCACTTTGCTCTCGTTCTGCCATTTTCTATTGCTGTTGTGACGTCACCAATGCCCGCACCTATCGAGAGATGGCGGTACTGCAGCCTCACTAAGTGAAGGCTGAGCTATGAGCAAATAAGGTCATTTATGGAAGCTGGTGACACATATTAAATCGCGGGAATAGACAGAATAGAATATTTTCATACAATCTGTTGATTGGTTCAATAAAAAAATGTCACTGTCCGTCCGCTTTAACTGATCTAATTTCTCTCGCCATAAGTTTAGATAATAGGCTGAGGGAACAGGCCGCCGAGCGGAGGGCTTCTGGCTGCTCGAGCGGAAGTTCCGCCCGGGTCCCTCAGTCTCGTCCCCTGGTGTTACCCTCACCAGGGTCTGCCGACAACACAGAGGCAATGCTGGTTGGTCGGGCTAGACTGCCACTAGCGGAAAGACAGCGCCGCAGAGAGTTGGGCCTCTGCATGTATTGCGGGGGTGACCAGCACTCTTTGGAGGACTGCCCGATTCAGCCAAAAGGGGACGTTCGCGAGTCACTGTAGGGGGCCTCGCGGATGCATCCCATTCAAATCCCCTCACTAAGTGCCTCCTTCCGGTTAGGTTCTGTCATAACTGCACGGGTCACGTCACACACGCACTGGTGGACTCGGGGGCGGAACAGAATTTTATTTCTCAAAACCTGGTAACCCGCTTGGGCATCCCCTGCCAAGCGCTGCCAGCCCCAATTAACCTGGTCACTCTCGCCCATACACCTCTAGAGAGAGTCACCCACAGAACCAAACTGATCCCAGTCATCATCTCCGGCAATCATAGGGAGGATCTCAGCCTTGTTGTTCTACCCACCTTGGCTTCGCCCATCATCCTGGGTTATCTCTGGCTGCGGCTCCATAACCCCACCTTCGACTGGCAGTCCGGCAGCATCCTCTCCTGGAGCACCTTTTGTATGAGCACCTGTCTCCAATCCGCTGCCTGTGCCCCGTCGTTGCCGCTCCCAGCCTCAGACTCTCCTCCGCCGGACCTCTCCTTGGTGCCCCCGGAGTTCCACGAGCTGGGCCTGGTCTTCAGTAAGTCTAAAGCACTGTCTCTCCCCCCCCACCGCCCCTACGACTGCGCCATTAACCTCCGCCCGGGGGCGCCGTTACCATCTGGCCACCTCTACAGCCTGTCTGCCCTGGAGCGTGAGGCCATGGACGCTTATATTAAGGAGCCACTCAGCGCAGGCATCATCTGGCCGTCCTCATCCCTGGTTGGAGCTGGATTCTTCTTCGTGGGCAAGAAGGACTGGTCCCTGCGGCCGTGTATCGACTTCCGGGCGCTCAACGACATCACTATTAGGGACAAGTACACGCTACCCCTGATGGACTCGGCCTTCAACTCCCTCCAGGGGGCCACCTGGTTCAATTAACTGGACCTACACAGTGCGTACCACCTCGTCCGGATCCGGGAGGGTGATGAATGGAGGACGGGGTTCCGGATGCCCAGCGGCCATTTTGAGTATCTGATCATGCCGTTTGGGCTCACCAACGCTCCGGCCATCTTCCAACGGCTCATCAACAACGTCCTTCGGGATTTCCTGGGGGTCTTCGTGTTCGTGTATCTGGATGACATCTTGATCTTCTACCGGACTAGGGAGGAGCATCAGGCCCATGTGAGGCGGGTCCTTCAGCACCTTCTGGAGAACAGGCTGTACGTTAAAGCGGAGAAGTGTGAGTTTTACACCAACCAGACCTCCTTCCTGGGTTTTGTCATTGCTCACGATCAAGTTCTCCCTGACCCGGCTAAGGTCAAAGCGGTGGTGGAGTGGCCCACCCCCTCCTCCAGGAAGCAGGTGCAACAGTTCCTCGGCTTCGCCAACTTCTATTGCCGCTTCGTGCCGAAGTACAGTGCTATTGCCACTCCCCTGACCCGCCTCACCTCCCCCAAGGTGCCATTCCAGTGGACCGAGGACACAGCATCGGCCTTTGAGATCCTGAAGACGGAGTTCGCCTCCTCCCGGGTCCTCACCCAGGTTGACCCGGCTCTCCAGTGCCTGGTCGAGGTGGACGTATCCGACATGGGGGTGGGGGCAGTGCTGTCCCAACGCTCACCTGTGGATGGGCAGGTGCGTCCCTGCGCCTTCTTCTCCCGACGCCTCTCCCCTGCCGAACGGAATTACGACGTCGGGGATAGGGAGCTCCTGGTGGTGAAGCTCGCTCTGCAGGAATGCCGCCATTGGTTGGAAGGAGCAGCTCAGCCGTTTGTGGTCTGGATCGATCATAAGAGCTTGGAGTACCTGAGGACGGCCAAGCGCCTGAATGCCCGCCAGGCGCGTTGGTCGTTGTTTTTCGGTCGCTTCAAGTTCACCATCACTTACCGGCCCGGGTCCAAGAATGGGAAACCGGATGCGCTGTCCAGACAGTTCGGGCCCGAAGACCCAGAGGATCAAGAACACACCATCCTGCCCACCTCGTGCATCGTGGGGGCCGTCTCATGGGGGATCAAGGCCAAGGTCCGGAAAGCACAGGAGGCGGAACCCGATCCTGGCGGCGGTCCGGTCGGGAGATTATTCGTTCCATCTTCGGTCCGGGGCGACGTCATCCACTGAGCTCACACAGCTAAGTTTGCCTGTCACCCTGGTATCTCCCGGCTAGTGGAGCTCCTCCAACGGTCCTTTTGGTGGCCTGGCCTTAGGAGTGATGTCACTAACTACGTTCGTGCCTGTCCCCAGTGCGCAACGGGTAAGACCTCCACGTCCCCTCCAGCGGGTCTCCTTCGCCCAGTACCAGTCCCCGGGAGGCCCTGGTCCCATGTGACTCTGGACTTCGTCACCGGTCTCCCCAAGTCCAACTCTTATGACACTATCCTGACCATCGTCGACCGGTTCTCCAAGGCCGCCCACTTCGTGCCTCTCCAAGGGCTCCCTTTGGCACGAGAGATGGCCGACTTACTGATCCAACATGTCGTCAGGTTGCACGGGATCCCGGTAGATGTTGTCTCGGATCAGGGTCCTCAGTTTGTGTCCAAGGTATGGAAGTTCTTCTGCAACGCACTGGGGGCCTCGGTGAGTCTGTCGTCCGGTCACCATCCTCAAACTAACGGCCAGTGTGAGCGCGCTAACCAGGAGTTGGAGGCAGCCCTGCGCTGTGTCACCTCTTCTAGCCCCTCTTCATGGAGCGCCTGTCTACCCTGGGTTGAGTACGCCCATAACTCTCCCTTATCCTCAGCCATCGGTATGTCCCCCTTCCGGGCGTCCCTGGGGTATGATCCGCCCTTGTTCCCTGAGGAGGAGGCTGAGGTGGCGGTTCCATCAGTCCAGGCTCATCTGAGGCGCTGCCGGCGTATTTGGACCAAGACGCACCAGGCACTGTTACGCACGTCGAAGCGCAATTCTCGGGTCACCAATCGCCTCAGGAGGGCCGCTCCCGAGTATCAGGTGGGTCAACGAGTTTGGCTTTCTACTAAAGACATTAAACTGAAGGCTGAGAGGAAGAAGCTGGCACAGCGTTTCATCGGGCCTTATCCTATTACCAAGATAATCAATCCCGTGGCTGTGCGTTTGGCTCTCCCCCCCTCCCTCCGGGTCTGCCCGACGTTTCACGTCTCTCATATTAAACCTGTGGTGTCTGACCCTCTTTGTCCTCCTCCCAGAACCCCTCCTCCCCCCAGGATGATCGACGGCGATCCGGCATGGGGGGTCACAGCCATCCTGGATGCCTGCCACCGTGGCCGCGGCCTCCAGTACTTGGTGGATTGGAAAGGGTATAGCCCTGAGTGCAGATCCTGGGTGCCCCCGTCCTGGGTGCTGGATAAGAACCTCATCACGGAGTTCCACCGGGTGCACCCAGGTAAGCCAGCACCAGGAGGCGCTGCTCGGGGGGGGGGGAGAGTACTGTTACAACTCGCTCTCGCCAGTCATCAGCGCCAGCGGCGCGTACACCTGCACCTCATCAGCCTCGGCCTATATAACTCCCTCTGCCCTCTGCTTCGGCCTGGAGTCGTCTGCTCGTCAACACTCCCAAAACCTCCAGCGCTCGTCTACCTCGCTACCGACCAGCGCATCATTCTCCTAGCACGTAAACTGCACTTTACCTCTCACCTTCTCTCCAGCTTCTCCCCTGTGCACAGGTGGACCTCCAGGGCGGCGGAATTCCTCTTCCACGTCTCTCCTCAGCCATACTCTCTCCAGCACGTCGGGAGTGTGCAGCCGCGCTGTCCTCCAGGCAGACTGCTGCATCGCCAACGCCAGCCACCTTCTCGCCTGCACGTAAGCAGTACTTGGTGATTATTCCCACGGGGCGTTTGACTGTAGCTAATCCCCTGCTCTGCTTTGTCCTCAGGGTTACCTGGCTGCACGGTGAGCTGTTCCGCTCTCAACACATCCCGTTCACCCACACCACATCCACACTTCCATTCACGCACTCAAACACCACCAGTTGTTGAATAAAAGCCTTAAATCTCCCCGAGCCTGTGTGTGTGTTCCCTGAGCCCACAATCATGTCACATTGCCAGTGCATGCTATGAGCTTAAAGACATAACAGGCCTTAAAAGAGTGTAAATCAGTTCACAGAGTCAGATTACCACACTGGAATGTTTGGAGTAATGAGAGAACCATATGAGATAATACAAAGTTGCAAAAATATTGCAATCATAAATAAAATTAAGACAAATCACTTTGTATCTTGTATTGCTCATTGATACTTCCATACTTGACCTATTGTATAGAGGCCTGGGGTAACAATTATAAAAGTACACTTAATTTATTGCTAACATCACAAAAAGGGCTGTCCATGTTATACACAAAGTCGGGTATTTTGAACATACTAATTTATTGCTTACACATTAAAAGTTATTGAAATTGCGGGATCTGGTTGATTATTTTATAGCACAATTAATGTTTAAAAAAAGAAAAAGAAAAACCTTTTGCATAATTAATCAATTTACTAAAATAGTTATAAAATCCATAAGTTGCATATCTAAAATAGTTATAAAATCCATAAGTTGCATATCTTTAAAATATAGCTTAAATTTTAGAAAAATGAAAATCTTTATACCGGCGCCACTGGTCCGGTTCTGCCGGACCGGTGGCGCCACACGAGTTGGCTGCCCGTTGCAACAGCCTTTTTTTTTTATCTTCCTCCTTCTTTCTACACCTTTCACTCTATATATATATCACGGACACACAGATCGCCCCAAAGGTCTCCCGAGTCGGCGGACGGAGCCTCTGTTTACAGCAGGAGACGTTACAGCAGGAAGAGCTAGTGCTAGCTAGCACTCGGCCGCCACCCGATGCTAGCGGAGAGACTCGATATACCGGGAACTGTAGCAAAAATGACGCGGGTGCCGGGCTGGAGTTCGGGCGGCGTGCGGGAAATATAAGACGAAATGATAAAGAGCGATGGCAAGAACCAGGCAGACCGCCCGTAAAATCTGCTGGAGGATGGGGCCCCCCGGGAGGCAGCTGGCCACCAAGGCTGCTCGGAGAAGCGCTCCGGCCACCGGCGGAGTGAAGAAGCCTCACCGTTACAGGCCCATGGCTCCGAGAGAGATCCGTCGCTGCCAGAAATCCACGGAGCTGCTCATCCGTAAGCTGCCCATCCAGTGCCTGGTGAGGGAGATTGCTCAGGACTTCCAAGACCGATCTGCGCTTCCTGAGCTTCGCTGTCGTGGCTCTGCAGGAGGCCGGCGAGGCCTACCTGGTGGTCTCTTCTTCACTAAGGGGGTCGCCATCATTTTTTTTTTTTTTTTTTTTTTTTTTTGTTACTTATTTGTACCCGTAGGTAGACTTGGTTTGCAGTCTGGTGACAAGCCACCGGTTGCTGGTCGCTGCGTGCGCGAGCGCCCTAAACCTGCATGTTTTTGGTGTGCGGGAGGAAACCGAAGAAATCCCGGAGTAAACCCGCGCAACACTAACTAACTAACATGCAAACTCCACACAGCTCACTGTTGGTCGGGGGCTGGGATCGAACCCACGATCTCATGATCCCCGCGATCCCCCGGCCGAGGGTAAAACTGTGCTGCCACAGTGCTAAACCACTGCGCCACCGTGCAGCCATCATGCCCAAAGACTTCCAGCTGGCCCGCCGCATCCGCGGAGAGAGAGCTTAGACTTTCTGCTGCACATTCACCAACCATAATGCTCCGCACTGTGTGTCTATATATATATATATATACTGTGTATATATATATATATATATATATATATATATATATATATATATATATATATATATATATATATATACTGTATAGTAATATGTACATATGTTTACTAGCTGTTCTTGTTTTTTTCTTGCCTTCTGATTGTTGCTCTGAGTGTTGCTATCCCTGTGCTGTTGCAATCCTGGAATTTCCCCATTGTGGGACTAATAAAGGCTTATCTTATCTTATCTTATCTTATAAAGCTTAATCTGGCATTGATAATCTTGCAGGTAGTTGGGTTAATAATATATTTGGCAAATGGGGAAAAATAATTCAAGGAGCCCTTGTAAGTATAATTATTAGTTTATTGATCTTAGTTTTTTTGTGGATGTTGTTGTATTCCTATAATTAAAAGAATAAAAATAAATAAAATAAAAAATAAAAAATAAAAGATCTATTTTAGTGGCCTTCTCTTCCAAGAATTGTCTCCATATCAAGGGGACCCACCTGCCCACCTGCCCACCTATTGTCAGGACGATGACGAGGTTTTGCCACGACTGACGGGGATCTAGAAGACGCCGAGGAGATAGTTTAGGGTCTACGATAGGGTCTACAATGCACATTCACATGGTGTTAGATTTTGCTTTGCATTACTGTTGCCCCACAGATTTCTTCTGTGATAAATGATTAATGAAAGAATAGATGCATGTACAGTATATGAATGTATTTGTATATGCATATACGTATATATATATATACATATGTATGTATGCATGTACGCATTTTCACATATATTCATATCTATGCATAGATGAGGATAGTTTAGTTTTGAATATATTTTACACATATAGGATTGTTAGCTATATTAACCCATGATGTCTGCACCACACCCGATGTCCTCTGGAGAGATGGCGACCTGAGGGGGGCAGGTCTATGTGAATGCCGGAAAGAGGACATCACGCACATATAGAACTTAGAAACACTATATACATAGGGGGTAGACTAGGGTTATGAGATGGGTATTAGACCCATCTCAACAGGGGGAGATGCAAAAACATAGGTTTAGATGGATAGATAGATAGGTAGATAAATAGTTAGTGAGGTGCCCTGATAGGACACCTCAACAGGGGGTATTGTTGATAAAATGACTTGATTTCTCTGTCTCTCTCTCTCTCACACACTTCTTTATCTGCTTGCTTTACACGCTACACTGCAGAGTTTAGATTACACCCCATAATTCATTCGTTGAAATCAGTTAGAATCAGCTCTGTACACAGCTGAGCTGCCACTTAAGTTTAAAATATGTTACAGATACAATGAGGTAAAAACCCCTCCCTCTTGCGTGAGGGTGGTGGTCAGGCTATAAAAACCATAGGGTGTGGAGAATGTAGAAATGACGAGGCTGAGTTCATCTCACGAGTCAGGTTTATTCACATTCTCCAACATCATCAAAAAACAGAAAGAGAAAGAAACCCCCATACATTCGTCCCTTTATACCCCAGGACATCAAAGCACACAGTCACATTGTATTTAATCCCAAGTCACAATGCGTCTTCTTCCAGGTCTTATCACCTCCACCTAAAGTCACTGGTGGCCAGGAAATCCCCCAAGGCCATCTCTCTGCATAACAAAGACCACATTTCACATCCTCCTGATATCTCTTAGGAGGCTCAGTCCTTTTGTTCATCTGAGACGTGAAGCATACAGTACTATACATATGAAGCATATGAAACCCACATATGTGTTCCACATGACCCCCCCAAATGTCTAAGATGGAACAACGTAATAACAGTCTGCATGTCATGATAAAATCACACACATCCACACATCCACATGCTGCTTGGGCCTCAGTCTTCTCCCGTATCTGCTGTAAGCGGGCTTTACCACCTCCGCGGCGCCCTCTTGCTGGGGAGCTGCTGTCTGAGGATGAGAACTGTTAGTCAATCCCTGTGGGTGCTCTGGGGAATGCTCCCTAGGGGGTCTGCCGCGCCGAGGAGCCCTGGCCAACTGCACACCTTCGTCAGCCACCACAAAAGCGGGTTTGAGCCTGTTTATGCCAATCATTTCTTTTCTGCCCCCCGAATCTAGCAAAAAGTGCTTATCTCCTGTTTCCAGCACTCTAAATGGTCCATCATAAGGTGGTCGCAAGGGGGGGGGCGATGGGCGTCGTGTCTGACAAAAACAAACTCCGCATTTTTTAAAGCCTTAGGCACAAAAACGCGCGGAAAACTGTGGTGAACGGGGCCAGGCAGCGTGCTCGATTCCATGCTACTCTGCAACTTCTGAGCTGGGGAGCACTCTGGCGCCGGATTATCTGGGAGAAATTCCCCGGGCAGCCGAAGTAGCTGTGTGAAAACTAGCTCAGCCGGGGAGGCTTCTAAATCCTCTTTAGGTGCAGAACGCAACCCCAATAAAACCCATGGTAGCCTGTCCACCCAATTTGCATCCATAAGCGACGCTCTGAGGGCCGCCTTCAATGACCTGTGAAAACGTTCGCATAACCCGTTAGCCTGCGGGTTGTACGCGGTCGTGCGGTGAATCGTTGTCCCCAGGCTGCGGGCCATCGCTGACCAAAGTTCGGAAACAAATTGAGGGCCTCTGTCGGACGTAATGTCCGATGGGACTCCAAAACGCGCTACCCATGCCGTTAAAAACGCGCGCGCCACTTCCTCTGCTGTGGTTGATGACAGTGGGACCACTTCCGGCCAGCGCGTGGTGTGGTCAACCATTGTCAGAAGATGTGTGCACCCCTGTGAGGGCGGGAGGGGGCCTACGAGGTCCACATGAACATGATCAAACCTCTTAACCGGGATGTGAAACGGCTCCAAGGGAGCTCTCGTGTGCCTGTGTACCTTGGCTCGTTGACAAGCCATGCAGGCTGCTGCCCACTCTCTAAGTTGTTTGCGCAGGCTCGGCCATACAAATTTCTCTCCCACCATTTCGACCGACGCGCACACCCCCGGGTGCGCCAGAGAATGGATCGAGTCAAAAATGCGGCGGCGCCACGCGGCCGGTACCACAGGACGCGGTCACTCAGTGGAGACATCGCAGATTAGGGGGGGCATACCGTCTTGCAGTACCCTGTTCTCCAGCCTTAACCCTGTTGGTCCAGACTGGAGCGCGCGCACATCCGCGTCGCTAACCTGATCCGCGGCCATGGCTGCATAATCTATCCCTACGCGGACTGGAGCCACCACGGCGTGCGAGAGGCAGTCTGCCACTACATTAAGTTTTCCCGCCACATGCTGGATATCGGTAGTAAACTCTGAGATCGCGGCCAGCTGTCTCTGCTGCCAGCCCGACCACGGTTCTGAAACCTTGGCCATCGCGAAAGTCAGCGGCTTGTGGCCAACGAACGCGGTGAAACGGCGTCCCTCCAGTCAGAACTGGAAGTGGCGAATGGCCAAGTGGAGAGCTAACAACTCCCTGTCGAATGCGCTGTATTTTCGTTCACTATCGCGCAAGGTCCTGCTGAAAAAGGCGAGTGGTTGCCAAGCTCCGGCTACATACTGCTCCACGACCGCCCCTATGGCCACATCTGACCCGTCAGTAGTGAGCGCTATGTGGACCGTTGGGACCGGATGTGCTAACAACGCAGCGTTTGCCAGGGCTGTTTTGACTTCTGAGAATGCGCGCTCTCGCTCCAGAGACCATTCGATTTTATTTGTGGGTTTTTGGTTTTTTAGTGCAGCATACAATGGTTGCATGAGCTGCGCTGCACGGGGGAGGAAACGGTTATAAAAATTCACCATCCCCAAAAACTCCTGTAACGCTTTGACCGTTTGTGGCTGGGGAAAGTTTGTTACTGCGCGCACTTTGTCAGGCAGAGGAACCGCTCCTTCTGGAGAGACGCGATGCCCCAAAAAATCAATCTGCGTCACCCCGAACTGACACTTCGCTGGGTTGATTATTAACCCGTGCTCTCCCAACCTCCTAAAAACTGCCGTGAGGTGGTTTTCATGTTCGTCTTCGGAGGCGCTGGCTACCAATATGTCATCTAGGTAGACGAACACGAAGGGGAGATCGCGCAACACTGCGTCCATCATGCGTTGGAATGTCTGCGCTGCGCCTTTAAGCCCAAATGGCATGCGCAAAAACTCGAATAGCCCGAACAGAGTTATTACCGCTGTTTTAGGTATGTCCTCAGCGTGCGCTGGGACCTGGTGGTAACCGTGTACCAAGTCTATCTTAGAAAAAACGCGCGCCCCCGCCAAATGAACTGAAAAATCTTGGATATGCGGGATTGGGTAGCGGTCGTGCGCCGTAGCATTGTTCAACCTGCGGAAATCTCTGCAAGGTCGCCACGAGCCATCAGCTTTCGGGACCATGTGAAGTGGTGAAGCCCATGGGCTTTTTGAACGCCTGATGATGCCCAACTTTTCCAGGTTGGCGAACTCCTCGCGCGCTATGGTCAGTTTAGCTGAATCCAAGCGCCGAGCTTTTGCAAAAACGGGCGGTCTGGTGGTAGTAATAAAATGTTCCACACTGTGTTTAGCCACGGTCGCTGAGAATGTTGGGACCGTGAGTGCTGGGAACTGAGTGAGCAGTGTGTGGAACTTACCACTTGCAGCTGTGATGTTGGCTTGTGCTGTTGGCGGGGCCACTCGAGCAAAGGTCTTAATCGCCAAGCCGTTCGCTGCTGACACCCCGGGACCACTGGAAGGCGCCAGCCGGTCAGCGGAGGAAGGTGTGATGAAACTCAGCTGGGAGCCTGTGTCCACGAGGAAATGCCTCCCCGAGCGCGCATCCTTCAAGTAGAGCAGCTTGTTCTCCTCCCCGAGGGCCGCAGCTGCTACCGACCCCCGGTCTTGGCGTTTCCCGAGCGCTTGAAATGGCACGGTGGTATACAGTTGCATGCCCTCTCTGCGAAACGGCGATGGTAGAAACAAAGGACGTCGTCTGTTCCGTGTTTCTTGGCACCTGCCACCGCCATCGTCGGTGAGTCTGGTACTGCTGCCTCTGGCTCCCTGCCATCTCCGGACGTTGCGGTGAGCTCCGTTGCTGCGGCCGTGGCCGCGCGCCGTTTGGTGGCGTTGATGAGTCGTTGCGCCTCCTGGCCCAGCTCGCGGTAGTCTCGTCAGGCCAACAGTGGCGAACTGGCCAGGGTCACTCTCACCGCTGACGGTAGGGTCCTGAGGAAAAGGTGGGTGAAGATGAAGTGATCATCTTCAGAGTCTTTCAACCTCAACAGCTTCTCCATCAGGTCCGCAGGTCTGTCGCTTTCAAATTCAGTCAGCGCCAGGAGCCCCTCTGCTCGCTCCTCCACCGAGGGGGTGAAGTACCGGATGAGTGCAACCTTCAACACGTCGTACTTGCCGCCTGATTGATCAGGCTCTCCACATGCTGGGCTGTGTGGTTGTCCAGTTTTGCAACCACATGGTAGAACCTTGTGGCGTCTACCGAAATCCTCCGGAGGTTGAACTGCGCCTCAACCGCGTTAAACTAGGAGCGCGGATTGTTCTGCCAGAAGTCCGGTAGCTGAACTGTGGCTGCATTCGCTTGGCTGGCTCCTGACGAGTCCGGCCCGGGAGAATTTCTTTCATTTTTTAAATTAATTAAAAATTAAATCACCCTTATTGTCATTCAACCGTACAACCAATCATGTACAGCAGAACGAGATTGTGCTTTACCTATCTACTGTGTTAATCACACACATCCCAAGTGCAGAATCAGCGGGCCGCTGCCATGCAAGGCGCCGCCACAGAGATCCCTCCTCCATTCCATTTATTGCTGAGCACCAAGCTGGATGGCAGGAAGTTCCACCTTTATATGGTCTTTGGCATGACCTGGCCGGGATTTGAACCCCTGCCTCCCGGGTGTGGGGCGGATGCTCTACCAACTGAGCCACCACTCCGGTATGATACGTCTTAGGGTCACCAGTGTGGAGAATGTAGAAATGACGAGGCTGAGTTCATCTCACGAGTCAGGTTTATTCACATTCTCCAACATCATCAAAAAACAGAAAGAGAAAGAAACCCCCATACATTCGTCCCTTTATACCCCAGGACATCAAAGCACACAGTCACATTGTATTTAATCCCAAGTCACAATGCGTCTTCTTCCAGGTCTTATCACCAACACCTAAAGTCACTGGTGGCCAGGAAATCCCCCAAGGCCATCTCTCTGCATAACAAAGACCACATTTCACATCCTCCTGATATCTCTTAGGAGGCTCAGTCCTTTTGTTCATCTGAGACGCGAAGCATACAGTAATATACATATGAAGCATATGAAACCCACATATGTGTTCCACAAGGGCTCCATTTTGGGGTGGCACACTCTCTCGAGGAATTGCCTAAAGAGGTGTGTCCCAGCGCTGCTTGTAACCATATCTCACTTTCAGAAAAAAAAAGGAAAATATACTTCATCTCTCAGCCTGGTTATTTGGCCGTCGTATCAAAGAACTGGGGTTTAAGGTATTTTAGACTCAACAATGCATTAGCTTGTTGTTTTTCTTACCTTATTGAAAAGAAACTTTTTTAATCACCATTAGTCGCATGCCTTTGTCATGACTGTCGAGCCAGGTTGTGACAAAATGGGGGCTCAAGTGTGCCCACAAGTGTGGGCTGATGCACCTCCTCCACCCGTCGTTACATCTGATCCAGTGGACGTTGTTCTTGACCAGACCAGTGAAGGTTTATCTGGTGTTTCCTGTCTGTGCAGTGACTCATTCGAAGACCAAGGTTGAGGCTGGAGTTTTCTCTCAGGAGGGTGATGCTGATGTCAAGATTCCCTGTTTAAACGATTTTCCACTTTCTGTGACACATGATGACATGGTTCTTGGACAGCAGAGTGACTCCTAATTAAAACAGTTGTTTGATCAGGGTTTGCCCACTACCGATGTCTCTGGTGCTGCCTGTGGTTATTTTTTACACAATGGCCTGCTATTGAGGAAGAGTGTCTTTGTCGGTGAAGATTTTGTGGGACATGCTGTTTTTCAGGTGGTGGTAACAGTAAAGTTTTGGGATTTGGTGCTGAAAATTGTCCATAATCAAAGTGGACGTTTTAGTGTGAGGAAAACATACATGAATGTTTTAAAATATTTCTTCTGGCCACGCGTAAAACGCAATGTGGCGGCATGTATTAAAATGTGTATTGTGTGCCAATTAACTGGGAAACCAAATCAAGGTGTTAAGCCCGCTCCATTACAACCATTTCTATCTGTAAGTGAACTCTCTGAGCATCTCATTGTTGACTGTGTGGGTCCTTTATCAAGTTCAAAGCTTGGTTGTAAATATTTACTCACTGTAATGTGTCAAAGTACAAGATATCCTGCTGCTTATCCATTGAGATCTATTACTACTAAAACAGTAGTGAAGGCTCTGACACAGTTCATTTCAGTGTTTGGTATCTCAAAAGTCATTCAAACCGATCAAAGTTCTAATTTTTCATTGCACATGTGTTATGTACACAAACCTGGTGATGAACGAGGCCAACAGAGATGTAGCACTGAACTCGGCTTTATTGATAACAGTGAACACAGTATACATGAGGCACCGTAGCGGAGTCAACCGGGACA
Organism: Pholidichthys leucotaenia; assembly: GCA_020510985.1. Lineage (NCBI taxonomy): Eukaryota > Metazoa > Chordata > Actinopteri > Cichliformes > Pholidichthyidae > Pholidichthys > Pholidichthys leucotaenia. Next base: position 155,595,302 of record CM035841.1, read on the forward strand.
AGAGGAAGTCCTCATGGCAACTGCCCCCTGATACAGGGCGGTGTGATGACGCACCAGGAAGGCAATGTCATCACACCACACTTCACATTAAAACCCCTATACAACACCCCCTTCCCCTTTACAAAGTTCAAAACACACACACACACCAAATCGAACCCACCCTAATTCAGAAACACAATCATACAAAAGCACACCAAACTAAAATGGCAAAAATAAAAGCAGAGCATAAAGCATCATCAAACTAAAATAGGACTGGTGGGTGGACTACCACACGGCCCGCACAGCACAGTGGGTTATTCTACCACTGTTACTACCCTTCTTTTTCTTTATTTGAACAAACTAAAAAAACAGCCGTGCTCCTAAAATAAAACAAAAACATGAACAATAACATTGAGTCCATTAGCACAGTCATTCAAGCAGATGGTGGGTCAGGCGGGGGGTGGGGGGAGGCAGTTCAGTCTGAGGGCTTTGAGGCAGCCCCATTGCGGCCTCCTCCCTAAAGCCCTGAAGTAAGCCCATGGTACCACCCCCACCCCCCCGGAGTTTTGAAACGGGCTCATGGTGGCCTCCTCCCAAGAGCTTTCAGACCCCCAGGGCCAATCTTCATGATGTCAGGGCCTGGATCCCACATTGTGGCAGCCGACTTCCACGGAGCCCCGCCATTTGGAGCCACCGCCCAGACACACCGCTGTTTGTTCACATGCCAAACAATTGTCCGTCAGCCAAACATATGCTGTTCCCAGCTTCGCCACAATCCTCAGTGGCATCCGTTGTTTCACTGGCTGCGGTCCAGTCAGTCACCGTCCCGACCTCCTGCCGGCACAAACCTGAACCCAGTCCATGACTTGCAATGGCGCTGTACTTGGTTTGATGTGCAACTGTGCGCTCGCCAGCTCTGTGCTGTCCTTTGGTCTGGCACCTTCATTACACTGTGGCAGTTCAGCAGTCACCGTTGTCGCAGCGGACCCTCACCTGTTGCTGGCTGAAACTCGACCTGAACACTGAAGGTGTCTGGTGCCTCCCCGGTGTTGCTTGCTGGAACAGACCCTCCACCCACCAACTCGGTCGCTCCCACTGCAGCCGGCCGAGCATGGGCACTGAAGTCTTCTGGTTCCTCCACTCAGCCATCCAAAGCACTCTGCTGCACTGCGCTGTGCGCTGCGTCCGAGTTTGTCTGCTGTCGCTGTGTGTTGTTGCCCCCTGCATGCTCCCCTTCCCCCGGGCAGCTCTCCCCCTGAGAGCACAGAGCGGGCACTCCGGTGTTGGTGCTGTCTATAAAAATCTTGTCAGCGTTGGTCTCGCCTAACCTGGGCTCCCTCTCCTCCAGCTTCAGTTCTGGCTGTGTGAGGGGCGGAGGCGAGCCCGGTCTCTGTTCTTCCTCCATGTCGTCTTCACCTTCCGTGCCGCACCCACTCTGTGCGTTATGTTTGCTGTCTACACAGTGCTCTTTGATTGTATTCACGCTTGCGAAGCTTGGGTGAACTGGGCCTGGACCGCTGACCATCTGCCCGCCGATTGTGAGAGTAAGACCCAGCTCACTGAATAAATCCCACCCCATAACATTTCCACCCTGGCGTGTCACATGAAACCAGAATGCTGGAATCACTTTTTCACTGTACTGCACTACAAATGTGACATTCCTGCCGGCACCTGAGCTCCCATTGTCTGGTTGTTCCACTGCATCAGGGTGCCGTGGGGTGCCCTGATGCACACGTATGACGTGTGCATACGTATGTATTGTTGAAGACCCTTTGACCTTGTACCTCAAGATTAAAGTTAGGTTCACCAGCTTGCAGTTCCTAGAGGAATTTTCCTCACAGGAAATTCTGTCACATGTGTGCGTGTGCTTGGTGACTTTGAGAGTTAACCCAGCTACGCTGTCTACTATCTAGCAGGAGACCTCCACTGCCTGTATACCAGACCCCCCGACTGAGTGACCTATCCAGTCAGACACCTGGTATACACCCCTGGTATTAACGGCAGCCTCTCATGGTCTTGCATTGCTCTTGGTAATCTGGGTAAATATTTAAGATCAGGAAAGTTGATCTATAGGAGGTCTGTTTTAAAAAAAAAACCTTAAAGAGTAACCTTTAAAAACTCATAAAAATGTAACACCTCTTGTAGAAAGATGCCTTCTTGAAAAATCACCCAGGAAAAGTGGACACTGAATCAGTGATCTCACAAACTCCCATACTGTCTTTTAATATGCTATAGTATTTATTGAAAGTCTGCAAAGCTCAGCCAAAACAGGATATACTTGCATGAAAACAGTCATTTAAATCAAAATGATGAAAATTAAAAATCAAACCAAAAAACTGATTGAAAAACCTTGATTCAAAGAGTTGATAATTGTAAAATCAGTCATTTGATCAAAAATCAAAAGATTCAAAAAGCATAAAAATTCAAAAATCACCAATCAGTCCAGAAAATCAAAATGTAAAATCAATCAAAAATATAAAAAATCTGAAAGAGTCCAAGATAAAAGAAACCCTTTGACTCATAAAACCTGGTAAAAACATCTAATTAATTTGTGGATAAATGTCTAAAAAGCCTGGCTGGTGAGATTGGGGAAAAAGGATGATTAATAGCTAGTCTTCTCCGTCGAGGCCCCCTTTCACGGGGAAAAAGGGAAGAAGTGGGTGACGCGGGATAACTGACTCTCGAGGCTCCATCTTCTGTTCTTCCATCAGCTGAGCCTGTGGTCTGCGAAGCCGTCTGCTGGGAAGAGGAAGGCGAGAAGAGCCCTTGAAGCGGAGACCTCAAGCCAGAGAAATCTTGCAGCCCCGGCTTCTTCTCTCTCCTCTGCGGGGACCCGTGATGTAAGGCAGCAGGCTGGGAGTGCAGCCAGCTGTGGTGACGCCACTTCCCTTTTCTGTTCATCCAAAGTGCTATTTTATCCCTTCTCGCTGCAGAAGATTTATAGTTGTTAAAAACTGAAGAGATGAGATGGTAGTTGATCCATTTTCTTGTGACGGTCTCCCTATCTTCAATCTTCTGCAGTGGGATGCTGGGGGTCTTGGAGTCCACCGAAAATGAACATTTTGGGGCTTTCGGGCTTGGTTTTTATACCTTTTTAACACTCAGTTGTGATTGGCCCGCAATCTCACCATAGGCTTCTTGGTTCCTGTGATTGGCTTAATGTTAACTTTTATATAACAATTACCTCATTCTGCACATGTTTCACCCCCCCCCCCCAATTCCAGTAAAGCCATGTGCTGTTCATGTGCTCAGCTCATGGCTGTCTGGCTTGCTTGTCTCATCATTTTCCATCACCAAAATACCTCAACTTGCTGTTCCAACCAACTTTCACTTCCTCATTATCACATGCTTTTCCAGTCAATAGGCCTTTCCAACATTTCACAATCTGACCCCACAAAAACCTTCTTTTGTGAAGTTAAAATGTAAATACAATCACACAGTTTGATTACATTCATTATTTTTGTTGATTACATACATCTTAATCAGTGAGCATACATTTTGCTTCACTGATTACACAAGATATTACATTTCCTGGCATATGCTTTTAATATTGCTTTGCATTCAGTTCTATGATTCACCAGCCATGTCTGCTCCCATCTTTTCTGACCACAGGAGTGTGGGCCTTCTGACAGTTTCATGACCCTTGCTGACCTCCCTGTGATGTTTTCTGTATTCTTGGTCCATTTGAAGCAGGATTCCACATTTTCTTTTCATAGGGGGTATATCGGTATTATTGGGGGGGTCTGCTGCTTTCAGCCTTCTTGCGGTTACTGGGGTCATGTCGTGGGGTACTTGAACAGTATCTATCCAGTCAGTACGTATGACAGTAATGACTGGATAGACTGTATCTATCCAGTCAGTACATACAGACGTGGACAAAATTGTTGGTACCCCTCTGTTAATGAAAGAAAAACCCACAATGGTCACAGAAATAACTTTGGCTCAAATAACGACGGATGGTGCGATCTGACACTGATGTACCTTGACCTTGGAGTTCACCATGAATGTTCATGGTGAACATGAATTCATAAATTGTTCGTAAATTGGCAAGTTATTTTAGACCACCTGAGTTATCCTCTAAGGAACATGTTAATGTTCACAACAGTTTTCGCATTAAAGAGGTATCCAGTGATGCAGTTAAAGAGATTATTGGGAAAATGAATAACTCTATGGCAAAGGATGTTGATAACTTAAATGCTGCCTTAATTAAGAAACACCAGAATAGTCTGTTGGAGCCTATTACTCATTTAGTTAACTTGTCAATAAGGACAAATACCTTTCCAGAGAATTGGAAGACAGCAGTAATTACCCCGGTCTATAAGTCGGGAGACAAGGACGTAGCAAGCAGCTACAGACCGATTGCCGTATTGCCCGTAGTCTCAAAAATTTTGAAGAAGATTGTTGCTGATCAATTGATAGAACATTTAGAGTCCAACCAATTACTTTATTCACAGCAGTTTGGGTTTAGACCTAAGTATTCCACAGAAACAGCTAACTGTTATTTTATTGAGAAGGTCAAGGCTTTATTGGTTAAGGGGCATGTTGTGGGGACCGTGTTTCTGGATCTAAAAAAAGTCCTTTGACACGGTAAACCACACTGTCCTATTGTCGAAGTTAAAAGACCTCAAGATTTCAACTGAGGCAATACAGTGGTTTAGGTCATACCTGGAGGGGTGAGAACAATGTGTCAAGGTCAATGGGGAGAAATCTGGGCTGCTCACAAATAACATGGGAGTACCACAAGGATCTATACTAGGGCCATTGTTGTTCACAATATACATCAACGACTTGCCCGATAGTTGCTCAGGTGCCAACTGCCAGATGTATGCTGATGACACCGTAATCTATCTGTCTGCCAAAACGGCTAGCATGGCAGCTGAGCACCTGACCCAGGTTTTACAGAACATCTCTAAATGGCTTGTGTTGTCGCATTTAACCTTGAATGTCAAAAAAACTGTTGCTATGTGTATCTCAGAATCAGAATCAGAATCAGAATCAGAATGAGATTTATTGCCATTGTTCATGTAGTACACAAACTAGGAATTTGTCTTGGTGCAATGCTGCAACATTAAACATGGAAGCACTAAAGATAAAAATAAAAAAAACTATGCATGCAATAAAATGTAAAATATGAATGAGTAATACTAATCTATGCAATTATTAAATATATTAACAAGCAGCAGATATTGTGGAGTTCCACATAGTGCAGACGGTAGTGCAAAAGAAAACAGTGATAATTATCATGAGTCCGGTTGAGCTGCTGTACGTAGTGCATGAGAGTCTAATAAGTCACTTAGTGTTCAGCAGTCTGATGGCAGAGGGGAAAAAGCTGTTCATGTAGCGGGAGGTTTTAGTCTGAATGGACCGAAGTCTTCTACCTGAGGGGAGGGGGGCAAACAGTGCGTGTCCAGGGTGTAAAGGGTCAGCTATGATCCGACCTGCACGCCTCTGGGTTCTGGAGATGTACAGGTCCTGGAGGGATGGGAGCTTGCAGCCGATCACCTTCTCAGCAGCGCGCACAACGCGCTGCAGTCTTAGTCTGTCCCTGGCAGTGGCTCCTGCATACCACACGGTGATGGAGGTGGTGAGGATGGGCTCGATGATGGCTGTGTAGAACTGCACCAACATCTTGGTGGGTAGCTTGAGCTTCCTCAGCTGCTGCAGGAAGAACATCCTCTGCTGGGCCTTTTTGATGAGGGAGCTGATGATCGGCTCCCACTTGAGGTCCCGGGTGATGGTGGTGCCCAGGAAGCGGAAGGAATCCGCAGTGGTGATGGGAGAGTCTGTGAAGGTAAGGGTAAGGGGCAGAGGGGCTGTGACTTTTCTGAAGTCCACGATCATCTCCACTGTCTTCAGAGCGTTCAGCTGCAGGTTGTTGTGGCTGCACCAGGATGCCAGCTGGGCTACCTCTCTCCTGTAGGCGGACTCGTCGCCGTTGGAGATGAGCCCGATGAGGGTGGTGTCGTCCGCAAACTTGATCAGCTTGACAGACTGGTGGCTGGAGGTGCAGGAGTTGGTGTACAGGGAAAAGAGCAGGGGGGAAAGTACACAGCCCTGGGATGATCCGGTGCTGATGCTAACAGAGTCTGAGACAGTCTTTCCCAGCCGCACATGCTGCCTCCGGTCCGTCAAGAAGTCGGTGATCCACCTGCAGAGGGAGTCAGGCATGTTGAGCAGGGACAGCTTGTCCTGGAGCAGAGCGGGGCGGATGGTATTGAATGCAGAGCTGAAGTCCACAAACAGGATCCTGGCATAGGTTCCCGGGGAGTCCAGGTGCTGCAGGATGGAGTGGAGGGCCAGGTTGACTGCGTCATCCACAGACCTGTTGGCTCTGTAGGCAAACTGCAGCGGGTCCAGGAGGGGAGTGGTGATGGTCTTGAGATGGGGCAGGACCAGGCGCTCAAAGGACTTCATGACTACAGAGGTGAGCGCTACAGGTCTGTAGTCGTTAAGTCCAGTGATCCGTGGCTTCTTGGGGACAGGGACGATGGTAGAGGTTTTGAGGTAGGTCGGCACGTGGCATGACTTCAGGGAGTTGTTAAAAATGTCTGTGAAGACAGGAGTCAGCTCTTCCGCACAGTGTCTCAGGGTGGGGGGAGACACGCCGTCTGGACCGGGGGCCTTGCGCGGGTTCAGTTTGGAGAACTGTCTGTGCACGTCCTGCTCACTGATGACAAGGGCAGGGGGGAGGAGGGGGGGCGCCTTTGATGAAGTGGGGACCATGGAGGCAGTGGCGCTGGGGGGAGGGGGGGAGTTGGACACGGCTGACAAGGTGTCAAAACGGGCATAGTGTTGGGACAGTCTTTGACAAAGGGCTTTGTCATCCTGACCCTTAGAAGCCTGAGGCCGATAGTTGGTGATTTGCCTCAATCCTCTCCACACAGAAGCAGAGTCGTTAGCAGTGAACTGTTGCTGGAGTCTCTCAGAATACACAGATTTAGCTCTCCTCAGCTCTCTGCTAAACCGGTATTTGACCTCCCTGTAGCAGTCCCTGTCTCCACTTTTCAACGCTGCTTCCTTCTCCTTCCTGATCTGTCTGAGCTTGGCTGTGAACCAGGGCTTGTCGTTGGAGTAACTCACCCTGGTGCACGATGGAAGAATGCTCTCCTCACAAAAGTGGATATATGAGTTCACAGTATCCGTGTACTCATCTAGATCATGCGTGGCTCCTTTAAACATGCTCCAGTCAGTTATTTCCAAGCACGTGCGCAGCTTCTCCCCAGCTTCACTGGTCCATTTCCTCGTAGTGCTCACAACAGGTTTTGTGAGCTTCAGCCTCTGTCTGTATGTGGGAATCAGGTGGACCATCACATGATCAGATAGTCCGAGCGCAGCGCGGGGAACAGTGCGATACGCATCCTTAACTATAGTGTAACAGTGATCCAGCATGTTCTCTCTGGTGGGGCATTTAATAAACTGTTTGTAGCGGGGGAGTTCGTGGCTCAGGTTGCTCTGGTTAAAGTCGCCAACCACAATAACCAGAGAGTCCGGAAAAGTTCGCTCCGCTTGCTGAATGTGATCCGCGAGTGCGCGCTGAGCCTCCCGCACGTCCGCGTCGGGCAGGACGTAAACAGCGGCCAGAATGAATGAAGCGAACTCACGCCGGGAATAAAAAGGCTTGCAGTTGATGAATAAATATTCCAGAGCGGGAGAACAGTGTTGGGAGATCACAGTTACATCGGAGCACCAGCTGCTGTTGATGTAGAAGCAGACTCCTCCTCCTGTGGTCTTGCCGGAGAGCTCCTTATCTCAGTCTGCACGAAACAGCTGAAATCCCTCGAGGAGGAGCGCACTGTCCGGTGTCTGTTCCTTAAGCCAGGTCTCAGTAAAGCAGAGGGCACACGAGGTGGAGCGGTCGTTAAATCGCATCAGCAGTCTCAGTTCCTCTACCTTGTTATAGAGAGAATTGACGTTGGACAGAAATATCCCAGGCAGAGCCGTGCGCGTGCCTCTCCTGCGAAGACCCACGAGAGTGCCCGCTCGTCTTCCTCTCTTTCGCCGTCTCACTTTTTGGGCTAAAAGGTGAACCAGATCGGCGGCAGGAGCCAAAAAGACTGGGAGTAGGTCCGTGGGAGTGAAAGTCCTGATATTTAGTAGCTCTTCACGGGTGTAAGAGCAGGCAGACACACAATTGACGAACAAAAACAAACAAAGCAAAGTGCAACGAAGCACCATGGCGACCACTGTGGGCGCCATCTTGAGTAGATGGCGCCCACATCTATCTCTATTAGAAACAGGCCCATGAATGATGTTTTTGATGTTAAAATTGGAAATGAGGTGCTTACTGAAGTGAATGAGGTCAAGTATTTAGGGATCATTCTAGACAGGAACCTGCGATTCGACAAGCAGGTGCATTACATTTGTAAGAAGGTCAAACCCAATTTAAATTGCTTCCGTCTCATTAGAAGGGATTTGCCATTCAGAACTGCTCATACGTATTGTATGAGCAATACGTATTGTATGAGCTCATATGTGATTCTTTCACATCTGTCATACTGTATCACATCTTGGTCACAAACATCTCAAATTACACTAAAACCCATAACTGCAATATATAAACAGGCTATAAAAATCTTGGACCGCAAACCAATGCGGTGGCATCACTGTGGTATTTTAGTCAAGCACAATCTTCTTACTTTTGAAAATTTTATTATCTTCTGTAATATCAGACTGGTTTTTAAATGTCTATACAGTCTTGTTTCACCTCCTTTCTCTGGTTTGGTGGCTAGACGCTCGAGCTCTAGCAGAGCATGCACACGAGCTTCCGTCAACGGTGACTGCATTGTCACCATGTCTAGAACTTCATTTGGTCAGTCTGCTTTCTCCATAAAAGGGGCAAACTTATGGAACTCTCTGCCAACTCACTTAAAATTGGAGACAAATGCTAACCTCTTCAAGAGAGGTGCTAAAGATTGGCTAAAATCCCACCAGCAATGTGTGCATGTCTAGTCTGAATTGTGTTTGTTGTGATCATGGATCTCTTGCTCTATTTATAATTACAACTTAGCCCCTGTCTTCCCCATCAGAGAATCGTTGTCTGCTCCCTCCAAAGTGAATAAAAATATAATGTATAAGCATCCCAAAGTGATAAAGCAAAATACTGGTAAAACTCAAATTAAACATAAAGCCTCTAAATTGAATGATTTGGCCTCTGTTCCTCCTCATAATTTAAAAATTAAATGTGGTTTGTTAAATATTAGGTCTCTAACTCCCAAGTCTCTGTTAGTCCATGATCTGTTAATTGATCATCAGATTGATTTAATTTCCCTTACAGAGACTTGGTTAGGACAAGAGGATTATGTTGGTTTAAATGAATCAACCCCCTCTGGTTATTTAAACTGTCAAAATCCCAGAAGTTCTGGTCGTGGAGGAGGAGTAGCAACAATTTACCATTCCAAATTACTAGTTAATGTAAAGCAAAAAACATGTTATAATTCCTTTGAGGGCCTGGTCCTCAGTATTGGGCACTTTAGCAATTTCAGGTTAAACCCAATTTTATTTGCCATTGTTTATCGTCCCCCATCAACCTATTCAGAATTTTTATCCGAATTTGCTGATTTCTTAGCTGATTTAGTGTTGAAATCTGATAGAATAATTATAGTAGGGGACTTTAATATACATGTGGATGTAGATAGTGACTGCCTTAATGTGGCTTTTAATTCAATATTAGACTCGATTGGGTTTTCTCAGAAAGTAGGAAATTCTACTCATTACCTCCACCATACATTGGACCTTGTTCTGACATATGGCATAGAAATAGAAAATCTTGTAGTGTCTCCTCATAACCCTGTACTGTCAGACCATTGTCTGTTAACCTTTGATTTTACTATTTCTGACTATTTGGCTCCTAAAGAAAAATATTATCACAGTAGATGCCTCTCAGATGATGCTGTTTCCAAATTTATGCAGATTGTTTCCTCTATGCCATGTGTCAACACAACGGAAATAAGCTATAGACAGCTTGCTCCTTCTGTAATTGATAACATGGTGGATAGTGTTTCAGCTTCTCTGCATCAGGCTCTAGACTTGGTGGCCCCCTTAAAAAAGAAAAAGTCTAATCAGAGATTTTTAACTCCTTGGTTCAACACAGAAACTCGTAGCTTAAAACAGAAGACTCGTCAATTAGAAAGAAAATGGCGCTCTACTAATTTAGATGAAATCTATTTAGCTTGGAGAAATCATCTTTTAATTTATAAAAAATCTCTTAGAAAAGCTAGAACGAGTTATTACTCTGCATTAATAGAAGAGAACAAGAATAATCCCAGGTTTCTTTTCAGTACTGTAGCCAGGTTGACAAAGAGTCAGGACTCTGTCAATCCTAGCATCCCCTTAGAGCTTACTAGTCAGGACTTTATGAACTTTTTCAATAATAAAATTTCATCCATCAGAGATAAAATCAATCAGATTCTTCCCACAGTTAACTTAAATACTGTAACTACTACAACTCCTTCTATTGATGTCTGTCTTGATGAGTTTACTCCAATCGACCTTTGTGAGTTAGACAAAGTAGTTTCCTCATCCAAACCTTCAACTTGTCTTTTAGATCCTATTCCTACCAGGTTATTTAAAGAAGTCTTCCCACTTATTGGTAGCTTTATTCTTCATATAATCAATTCTTCATTAACTTTAGGCCATGTACCGCAGGCTTTTAAAACGGCTGTAATTAAACCCTTACTCAAAAAGCCAACGCTAGATCCAGGAGCTTTAGCTAACTATAGACCAATCTCTAATCTCCCTTTCATTTCAAAAATCTTAGAAAGAGTTGTTGCTACGCAATTATTTGACCACCTGCAGGGAAATGGTTTACTTGAAGAGTTTCAATCTGGGTTTAGAATCCATCATAGTACTGAAACAGCCTTAGCGAAGGTCACTAATGACCTCCTCATTGCATCTGATAATGGACTAGTTTCTGTACTTGTCCTTTTAGATCTTAGTGCAGCTTTTGATACTATTGATCATAATATTCTACTTGATAGATTAGAACACTATGTTGGACTTAATGCACTTAATGCACTTAACTTTGTTGCAGTGGTTTAGATCTTATTTATCTGATAGGTTCCAGTTTGTTCATGTAAATGATGAGTTTTCTTTCAGCTCAAAGCTTAGTCATGGAGTTCCACAGGGATCTGTGCTAGGCCCTACTCTTTTTAGTTTATATATGCTTCCGTTAGGCAACATTATTAGAAAGCACTGTATACATTTTCATTGTTATGCAGATGACACACAATTATACCTGTCAATGAAGCCAGATGATACTAATCAATTAGCCAAGTTAGAAGCCTGTCTTAAGGAAATCAAAGCTTGGATGACTTGTAATTTCCTGCTATTAAATTCAGATAAGACTGAAGTCATTCTTGTTGGTCCAAAAAACCTTAGAAATTCCTTTCCAAATCAAACTTTCAGTTTGGACGCAGTTACTCTTTCTCTTAATAGCTCTGTGAGGAACCTTGGAGTTATTTTTGATCAGGATTTGTCCTTCAATTCACATATTAAATTTGTTTCTAAGACTGCCTTCTATCATTTGCGTAATATTGCCAAGATTAGGAGCATCTTGTCTCAGAGTGATGCTGAGAAGCTGATCCACGCTTTTGTTAGCTCAAGATTAGATTATTGTAATTCTTTATTATCAGGCTGTCCTAAAACATCTTTAAAAAGTCTTCAGCTGATCCAAAATGCTGCAGCAAGAGTTTTAACAGGTACTAGAAAGAGAGATCATATCTCTCCGGTTCTGGCCTCCCTTCATTGGCTTCCCATAGAGTTTAGAATTAAGTTTAAAATCCTTCTTCTCACTTACAAAGCTCTAAACAATCAGGCTCCTTTTTATTTAAAAGATCTGATACTACCGTATTATCCTTACAGAGCACTACGCTCTCAAAATGCAGGATTACTTGTAATACCTAGAATCTCCAAAAGTACAATGGGAGGCAGAGCCTTCAGTTATCAAGCTCCTCTCCTGTGGAATCAGCTGCCAATCTGGATTCGGGAGTCAGATTCGATCTCTGTTTTTAAGAATAGGGCTAAAACCTACCTTTTTGATCTAGCCTACAATTAGGGAGGGATCATGTGTTTCTGAACCCTCCCTTAGTTATGCTGCTAATAGGTTTAGTCAGCCGGGGGACCTCCAGTAATGCACTGGGCCTCACTCCTTTCCTCACTCTCTATGAAATATTTTTTTTTTTTGCTGGTCATTAACATTTGTTTGTTCTCTCCCATAGATTGAGTCCCCATCGTGCTGTTTGCTCTCTACATGTCTGTTCTTTTCTTCTTCTCTATCCCCTCACCCCCCAGCCAGTCGCAGAAGATGACTGCCCCTCCCTGAGCCTGGTTCTGCAGGAGGTTTCTTCCTGTTAAAAGGGAGTTTTTCCTCTCCACCGTCGCCAAGTGCTTGCTCACAGGGGATCGCCTGATTGCTGGGGTCTTTCTGCAACTGTGGGGGTCCCCCCTACAGTTGATAGTGCTATGAGATGACTGTTGTTGTGAAATGGCGCTATATAAATAAAGTTGAATTGAATTGAATTGAATTTGTAATGCATTTGTAATTTTAATTAACTTGTAAATTTTGTTTGTACAGCCTAATTTATGACCTATATAAGCCACCTATGGACTGGTGTTGAGAATTAGCACTTGTGCTATATACACCTATGCAAAACATCTGGTCTCTCCTTGTGATTGTACTAATGTAATTTGTTATGTCCATATTAAATAAAATAAATAAAGAAAGAATGTGTTTAGAGGTTGTTCTGGGCTCTTTTTTTGCCATTCATATTATCTGTCTCCTCCTGCGGCCACGTCCAGGGAGGTTGGCTACAGTCCCGTGGATCTTAAATTTCTGAATAATATGTGCAACTGTAGTCACAGGAACATCAAGATGCTTGGAGATGGTCTTATAACCTTTACCTTTAACATGCTTGTCTATAATTTTCTTTCTAATCTCCTGAGACAACTCTCTCCTTTGCTTCCTCTGGTCCATGTTTAATGTGGTACACACCATGTCACCAAACAGCACAGTGACTACTTGTCACCCTTTAAATAGATCGACTGACTGATTACAAGTTTGTAGACACCTGTGATGTTAATTAGAGGACACATCTTGGTTGAACATGTCCCTATGGTCACATTATTTTCAATCTTTTCTAGGGGTACCACCATTTTTGTCCAGGCCTGTTTCATGAGTTTGTTTTTTAAAATAATTCTGTTGAACCACAATTCAAAAGCATTGTCTGATTTTCACTGATTAATTTTCATAGAATTTTCATTTATTACCACTTTTGTCAGATTCAAGTTATTTCCGTGACCGTTGTGGGTTTTTCTTTCATTAACAGAGGAGTACCAACAATTTTGTCCACGTCTGTATGACATTCTCATACCTACTGACTGGAGAGAACACAACACTGATGGTGGGGACGCAGAGCCTATTAAGCAGCGATTTTACCGCATGTCTCTGGAAAAATGTAAACATTTAAATTCTGAGATCAGTTACATGCTAGATCATAATATCGCTGTGCCATCCTCTTCCAATTGGGCGTCTCCATGTATATTGGTGCCAGAAGGCAGATAAAACATCCAGGTTTTGTACAGATTTTAGAAAGGTCAATGCTATTACAAAACCTGACTCATTTTCATTGCTGCGAATGGACAACTGTATAGAGCAAGTTGGATCAGCTACATTTGTCAACAAGTTCAGTCTTCTTAAGGGGTATTGGCAGGTACTCTTATCCAAACATGCACAAGAAATATCGATGTTTGTGACACCTTTTGGACTGTATTCTTATACAGTAATGTCTTTTGGTTTGAGAAATGCTCCTGCCATCTTTCAGAGATTAATGAACAGAGTTGTGTCAGGCTTGGAGGGTTATTCTGTGTATTTAGATGGCTTGGTTGTTTTTAGTGACACGTGGTATTCACACCTCCCACGCATCCGGGCATGCTTTGCAAGGTTGGCTGAGGCAAAATTAGCTATCAGTCTCATCAAATGTGAGTTTGCTAGAGCGACATTAGCCTTTCTGGGACAAGTGGTTGTGTGGTGATCTGAGTGCTGATTACGGCCACGCTCAGGTTGCTCAGTATTTCCCCTTTTTCCACCGTAGTATTCTGGGGTTTGTTATTAGGGCCACTCAGGGGCTTTTATTGTGACAGCGTCACGGCCGCACTTCCGGCTGTCAAAGCCAAGTCGGCGCCGTGACAGCTGTTTGTCATTTTTGTTAATTACTTTACCTCTTTTCTGATTTGTTTGTGCTCGGTATTTAAGGGAACAGCTGAGGATCACTCCTTGCTGCGACCTACACTATCTTCCTCTTTCGTGTTGATGGACTGGAACTCCTATTCCTGACTCCAGTCTTCCCGTGTCTTGGACTATTTGCTGCTTGTCTCCATAAGTGTTTTTGTACAGCGCAGGCTCCGTCCTCGCTGTCCCTCCTAGTTTATCTTCAGAGTTTATTATTTTGTACCTCAGTATATGTTCGTGTTTTGCCCCACGTGGCTGTTTATTTTGTCATTTTGTCTTCTTGTAAATAAACGAGCAAACTTACTGTTTGGCATCTGGCGTCTCACTAATGCTCTGCAAGGGGCATTCATAACAGGTTGGACAAGGTCATGTTGTTCCTGTTCAGGACAAGGTGGCTACAGTTAGGAACTATTCACAACCCACAACCAAAAAAGAACTGCAGCGCTTTTTAGTGGGATATTGTTAGAGCTTCTGCAGAAACTCTTCTACAGTAGTGTTCGCTCTCACTGAACTGTTGAAGGCCAGGGCAGCATTTGTGTGATCTTCTGAGTGTCAATAGGCATTTGAGAATGTAAAATCTTTCTTGTGCTCCTCTCCTGTTCTGGCTGCTCCTTGTTTTGACAGACCTTTCCCACTGCAGCTGGATGCTAGCCAGGTGGAAGCAGGTGCTGTCCTGTTGCAGAGAGATTACCGGGATGTGGTGAGACCCATAAGCTTCTTTTCAAGGAAGTTCAGCTCTTATCAGAGTAATTACTCTGTTATTGAAAAGGAAGCATTGTTTTTGGTTTGGGTACTATAACATTTCAAAATTTATGGTGGAGTAGGAACAACACCCTTTATGGTGTATACGGACCACAATCCATTAGTATTTTTGAGGTCTGTGAAGTGTCCAAGCCAGAGACTGATAAGATGGTCGTTGTTTTTGCAAGTTTATGACCTTGACATTAAACACACTAAGGGGATGGACAACATTATTGCTGATTTGTTAATGTTTGGTGTGTGTTGTTTTGTGGGTGTTTCCTTGGGAACACCAACTTTATGAGTGGAGTTATGACTGTTATGAATGCCCTTAGGGGCAGAGAATTGAGACCCATGTGCTGAACTGTGAGTTTCGGCAATTTATTGAAAAAGCAAACAAGAAACATAAAGTTCAACAAAGTGCTCAAAATACAAAATACCAATGAGAGAGAAAAACTTACAAGTGTTGTGTGCCAGAGTGAGGCAGGGCTCTGGTGGAGATGAGGAACAATAACCAATTCAGTGGCAAAGAAAAAATAAAAGTAAATCCCTTAAATAGGGTTCAAATCCATTTACATAATTAAGGACAGGTGTGGGTACCTGAATGGGCAGGAGAAAGCAATGATACATAATACGGATCAGCTGGGGCAGTAAGAGAGAGGGGAACCAAAACTGACAGCTGATGCCCACATGAAACCTAACGCCACTGACAGCTGTCAACCAGCAAGTGAAGATATAAAGAATAAAATAACAATCCAAGCATACCAAAATATAAATATAAATAAATACAAAGTAAAAAAAAATGTAACAAAACTAACACAAACAGGAAAATGGCAAACATGAATGCATAAATGCAGAAGGCATAAAATGCAGCAAATAAGTAAATAAACAGAAAAAGCCATGACACCAAGAGACCTCCAGCTCTCGGTTCATGACAAAGCCCCCCTCTCAAGTAGTGGACCCCAGACACCCCAGGGTAACATAAAAAAACCCCAACCCTCCCCCCAGTAGGAGCACAACAATAGCTCACCCCGACAGGGTGGTGGGGGGATCAGGCCAGGAGGGAACAAAACAAACCCCGCTCAGGACCCACACCAGGAAAAGCCCTGACTCCCCTAAGCCCCCTGGACTGAGGGGCTGAACAGTTCAGGTGGGCGACCAGAGTCCCAGGCCCATGAGATGCACAATGGAAGGGGTCAGGTGGCCTCCCAGAGAACGTGGGCCACCCAACTCTGTGGCACTGCTTGTCGGGTGGTCTGCCTGAGTGTTTTAACTACCTGAACAAGAGAGGTGGTCCAGGCGGCGGCTCCCCCATGGGGAGGCCCAACAATAAGAAGGAGAGCTGAGGAGGAGGGATCACGACAGCATCTGGCAGAGGAGGAGGAACCATGACAGAATCTGGCAGAGGAGGAGAAACCATGACGGCATCTGGCAGAGGAGGAGAAACCACGATGGCGTCTGGCAGAGGAGGAGAAACCACGACAGCGTCTGGCAGAGGAGGGGGGACCACGACAATGTCTGGCAAAAGAGAGGGAAACACGACGCAGAGGGAACCACGGCGCCCTTGGACTGGCCAGCAGCACCCTCGGTGGTCCCGGACAGGAACATGGTTGCATCCTCGGTGGCTCCAGACTGGAGTGGAGCTGCACCCTTGATGGTTTCAGGCTGGAGTGGAGCTGCACCCTCGGTGGCTCCGGGCTGGAGCAAAGCTGCACCTGCGGTGGCTCCGGCTGGAGCAATGCAGCACCCACAGTGGCTCTGGGCTGGAGCAATGCAGCACCCATGGTGGCTCCGGGCTGGAGCGATGCTGCACCCGCAGTGGTCCAGGACTGGGTCATAGCTGCACCCATGGTGGGCCCGGACTGGTCCACAGCTGTACCCACGGAGGACCTCAATGAGAGGAGCTGGACCCATGATGATCTCTGGCAGCTGACCTGGACACACGGACACATCTGGCTGATCAGGAAATACCTCAGTGACCCTAGGGAAAAGCTCAGATAATACAGGCGGAGAAACAGGGTCAGGGTCACCAGCAGCGGTGGAGCCTGGCGAGGTGAGCTCAGGCGCAGCTGATGGCTGCACCTGACTCTCCTCACCAAGAGCTAGGCAAGATTTCTCCAAAACAGACATCAGAAAAATGAAAGCGAGCACTTGCCTGAGCTGGAGCTCTACCGGCGCCCAGGACTCTGTTGATCCAAGTGACGATGCTTCTGGGGTGGAATGTTGGAGGTCCAGCTCCAACTCTGCTGCCCCTGCAGCAGGCTTGGTGGTAGATTCAATCTCCAGACTCACAGGCGAAGTGACCCACTCTGGTGGCTCGTCCAGTGTGGTGGCTGGGAGTTCACTTCCTGCAGGTGCTGGATTCAATGTAGTTGAAGCCAGGGGATGCTCTATCATTGGCTCAAGCTTCAGGTCGGAGGCAGCGCTCTCCCTCTGCCCAGACCTTGGCTGCGGGGCTGGGACCTGGTCCTCCAGGGCCGCAGGTTCCTCCATCATCCAGCAGCTCAACCCTGTCACCGGCAGACCCTCAGGGAGGACAGGCGGAGACATGGAGAGGACAGATGAGAAGTTAATAGCTGCAGCAGGCAGTGAAGACTCAGGGAACTGCAAACCCTGACCCTCACTACCGGGAATGCAACAAGGCACATCATCATAAAATAAAGGGGAATGAAATGGCACTTGCCTGTGTTCCCGGTTTTTGATGCTGCCTGCTGCAGCAAGTGTAGCATTGTCCCTCTCTGTGACTAAAGTGGATATTGGCTCCTCATAGGATTGTGGAGGAGCAGCCCCAGTGGGCACAGAGGTGGGCAGAGCGGGGGGAAAGGCAGACAACCTCTCGGCAGTGGATGAGGATGCGGGGGAGAAGCAGAGAACAGTAGCTGCACAGAGAGGAATTGCTGATGATTCAGCCAGAGAGAAAAAATACTGGGTGCGCACTGCTGAGGGGGGCTTCTGTTCCGGCGTAGGAGAGGCTGCCGATTGAGAGGTAGGGGCATTCCTCCGGCAGGATTTCCCAGGATGACGATGAGGAGTGGGAGGTGGAGACGTGGGCTCAAAGTGGAGAGGCAGAGGCTCCGGAGTCATGGGACGCTCACTACTTGGTTCACACTCCGGGTGCCTTGGTGAATTCTCCTCCAGCTTCTGTGCCAAATCTGAGAGAAGCCATAGCTTAACCTCCAGGAGGAGGTCAGTCTCTGTCAGTAGAACTCAGAATCAGAATCAGATTTATTGCCAAGCACATTTACAAGTAAACAAGTAAACATACGAGAAATTTGACTTGACATTGGGCGCGCACGAAAGGCGCATCCCAATGACGCGGCAGCCATGACGAGGCGCCTGTCATATGGGGGGGGGAGGTGAAGAGGGGGGAGGGGGGAAGGATAGGGAAAAACACAATAGGAGAGAGAAAAAAGCATTGTTGATCAAAATAGAGCTCATTTTATGACCAAAATTTTGATTACAAGAAAAAAACTCTCAAATGCACAATTAGCAGACAATAGATCACACAATGACAAAGCAGTAGTTGAGAGAGTCAGTGTATTGTGAATATACTGTATATCAGTAATTGTATCAGTAGTGTAATGTTGAATGCAAGTGTAGGTGTGTCAATTGCTAGTGAACAGCAGAGGGCGCCTCCTGGCAGTGGATAGATGTTAA
The DNA here is from genome assembly GCA_020510985.1 of Pholidichthys leucotaenia. Lineage (NCBI taxonomy): Eukaryota > Metazoa > Chordata > Actinopteri > Cichliformes > Pholidichthyidae > Pholidichthys > Pholidichthys leucotaenia. The sequence goes on from CM035841.1 coordinate 155,613,900, forward strand.
AGTCATGTGATCTAAGCAGTCTAGAGTCTCTCGCTCTTGCTTGCAGATGGTAAATTGTCACATGGTGCACTGTCCTTGAGCTTTCATCTGCTGAAACAATAACAACTGTGTCGATTGTTTTGGTTAGCAGGCAGAGCCGCTCCTTCTGCTTATCTTCATCAGGAGGAATGTAAATACAGGGCACCAAAGACAAGGTCAAATCAAATCTGCACAGTGCACTCAGAGAATAGATTTTTCCTCACCCGTGCAATTCTGTGCTTTCATAATTTCCATGTGCAGGCTTAAACTTTATTCCATGGAGAGCACAGGGCTCCAGATGTATTCCTCTGCTGAATCACTGTCATTCAGTTCACCGTTTGCAGCTACTCGTGCCCTCCCCAACTGGCCAAACTCGCCTGCACTCCTCCAGCTCCTAGGCCGATGGAGCAGGCCAAGGCTTGGGAGGAGGAGGTGGAGCTGCCACCGGAGAGTGGTGAGGGACTGGAGGTTTCTGTCTATGTGAGTGCTTGCTTTTCATCGGCGCGGACGCAGGCATAGGAGCTGACCTTCCCAGCTCATCACTCATGGACTGAGGGAGGATTATAGAGAGGAGTACGGGCTGCACGGTGGCGCAGTGGTTAGCACTGCGGCAGCACAGTTTACCCTTGGCCGGGGGATTGTGGGGATCGGGGGTTTGATCCCAGCCCCCGACCAACAGTGATCTGTGTGGAGTTTGCATGTTCTCCCCGTGTTGCGTGGGTTTACTCCGGGATTTCTCCGGTTTCCTCCCACATGCCAAAGACATGCATGTTAGGTTAATTGGCTGTTCTAAATTGTCCCTAGATATCTGTTTCCTATAGGCCCTTAGAATAGAGGGTTAGTATTAATGAAAGCGCTTTGAGTGGTCTTTGTGACTAGAAAAGCGCTATATAAGTGCAGGTTAGTTAGTTAGTTAGTTAGAGTAGGTCCGTGAGCTCCCCATGACCCAACAGGCTGGGACATGCCTCTAGTATCTGTGCCGCACCCTCCAGACACTCTCGGGCTGTCTCGGGAGTTCAGGAGGCTTGAGCCTGTGACAGAATGTCCTCCAAAATTCCCACTGACCATCGCTCCACCTTGTTCAGTTTTAGGGTGGCACTCTCCGGGGTGACAGACATGGTAATCCCGGTGAGAGAAAAAAAAACAACCAATGAGCTTTTCCACCGCTGAGGTGAACAAAATGGCAAGAAAAAAAGAAAAATCACCAAACTCACAGCAGCTGGGTCTCTACTGGCCACTGAATTCTGTCATGAATGCCCTTCGGGGCAGAGAATTGAGACCCATGCGCTGTACTGTGAGTTTATGCAATTTATTGAAAAAGCAAACAACAAACAAAGTTAAATAAAGTGCTCAAAATACAAAATACCAATGGGAGAGAAAAATTTACAAGTGTTGCGCACCAGAGTGAGGCAGGGCTCTGGCGGAGACAAGGGACAATAACCAATTCAGCACAAAGAAAAAATAAAAGTAAAGCCCTTAAATAGGGTTCAAATCCATTTACATAATTAATGACAGGTGTGGGTACCTGAACGGGCAGGAGAAAGCAATGATACATAATACGGATCAGCTGGGGCAGTGAGAGAGAGGGGAACCAAAACTGACAGCTGTTAACCAGTAAGTGAAGATATAAAGAATAAAATAACAATCCAAGCATACCAAAATATAAATATAAATAAATACAAAGTAAAAAATGTAACAAAACTAACACATATAGAAAAATGGCAAACATGAATGCATAAAAACCCAGAAGGCATAAAATGCAACAAATAAGTAAATAGACGGAAAAAACCTAAGACCAAGTCTGGCGGAGACCTCCAGCTCTCGGCTCATGACAATGACGGTCCCTGTGTAGACTGGACAACACCTTTACTGATTACTCTTGTCTCAAGGTGCACCGGAGGAGGTGGGTCAATCAGCTGAGGAGATTGCCTGAAACTCAGCTGTTTTCCATCAGCTGGGGCTCTCTGCTCTTTGTTGGTCCCCACCGGCAATATCACATGCCACGCATTAGCTTGTTGTTTTTCTTACCTTATTGAAAATAAACTTTTTTAATTGCCATTAGTCGCATGCCTTTGTCATGACTGTTGAGCCAGGTAGTGACTGTTATGGACATCATTGAGACACTAGAGGCCAACCGGTGTTTGCATGTTTATTAGCAAAGAACTAAAATGACAAAATAAACAGCCACGTGGGGCAAAAACACGAACACAGACTAAGACACATAAGACCATAGACTAAGAGGATAAACTATGAACAGGGGCAAGGTCAGAGCCTACGCTGTACAATAACACTTATGAGGAACGAGGAAGAATCACAGGAAAAACCGGAGACGGGGTTTGGGACTCCAGTCGCGTACATGGAGGTGCACGAAGTTGTGTAGGTCGAAGTGAGGAGTGAGCCTCAGCTGCTCCCTTAAATAATAAATCAAACCCAATCAGGAAAGGAGAATGTAATTAATGAAATGACATACAGCTGTCACGGCGCGGCGCGGCTTGACAGCCGGAAGTCCCGCCATGATGCTGTCAAAATAAAAGCCCTGGAAGGCCATATGACAAAACCAGAAATAAGAACTGGGAAAATACTGGACAACCTGAGCGCAGATGGAATCAGCACTCAGGCCATAACAGTACCCACCGTTCACAAGGCACATTCCAGGTGCAAACGTAACATCCGAGCCTCCCCCCCAACCAGAAGGCCACCAGGGCCAACCCAGGGAGGGCAGAGGGGGAAACAGGCCAGGAGGGAGAGAACCAAAAAAAAAAAAAAGAAAGAAAATACAGAATGACTACAGTGATACAAAAGGAGACAAAAAAAAAAAAAAACTACAAGGGACGGGTGAAAAAGGTAACTAATAAAATGGTGAGGCTTAAACACAGAAAACCAAAGGTAGAACATACAACAAGGAAATCCTCAAGCACAGATGAATCAAATAAACAAAAATATATAAAACATCCTGCCCGGTAAGGAAACAAGGGAACCAAAATACAGGTACCCTTCACAAAATATACAGGTACCATACAAATACTAAGAAGAAAGAAGAAAAAAACCATCCAAAACACAAAAACCAAAATACAGGTACATTTCAAAAAATACACAAGTACCAAATAAACACTAAGGGAAGAAAAAACTCAATAGCTACAGAGTAGGCCAGCAAAACTATAGCTATAGTCCAATCCTATAAACCAGGCAAAGAAAAAAAACCCCACAACTACAGGGATGCTGACAGGTAGAGCAGGGAGAGGGAGGAAAAAAAAGGCAGGTCAGGTGGTCTACCCACATCCAGATTCCACCTGACTGAGAGAAAAAAAAAAAGCCGTTCAGGCAGCCTACCCAAGTCCCAGACCCGAGAAAACAGTAGCTCAGGAGGCCAGACTAGTTTGCCGAACCAACAAGGCAGTCCCTCGGGCGGCCGACCCAGAACGCCGAACCAGCGAAGCAGTCTCCCGGGTGGCTGACCCGCGTCTTTAGGCCACCGGGACCAGAGGGGAAAGCTTGGAGGTGGCCTCCCTACCGAGAGGGACAGTGAGGGGAAGCCGAGCCAAATACGGGGAACCCCAGCGGCACCCGGAGGAAGAAGAAAGGGGGAAAGATGAGGGACCAGTCAGGCGTCAGACAGCAGGGGATCAGCAGATCTTTCACCGACCTCAAACCAAACCGGCGCTGCACCCTTGGTGGACCCCTATGGGGCCAGCGCAGCACCCACGATGGACCCCGATTGGGCCGGAGCAGTACCCACGATGGACCCTGATTGGGCCGGAGCAGCACCCACAACGGACCCCGATTGGGCCGGAGCAGCACCCACATCGGACCCCGACTGGACCGGCGCGGCACCAGGGATGACCTCCGAGCACAAACCTGGAACCTCCACGACGACTGGAGCTGACTAATCTCCGGTGACCCTGGGAAAAGGCTCAGAGGAACAAAGAGAACCGGGATCAGGATCATCGCCAGCGGCAGAGCCCGGCGAGACGAGCTCGGATGCAGCGGTCGGCTGCACCCGGCTCATTTCCCCAAGAGACAGGAAATAATGCTCCACAACGGAAAAAAGAAAGACAAAAAAGAGCACTTGCCTGATCTCGGGCTCTACCGCCGCCCAGAACTCCGACAATCCAGGCTCAAAGATCTGGAGATCCATTCCTGGTTCCGACTCGACTGTGGCGGGCTCCGCAGCCGGCATGATGGTCGTCAGAGTGTAGGAACTCCCCGGCGCTGAAGCCCACGCCGAAAGCCCGCACGGCGTGGTGGCAGGGGATCTGTATCCTGCTGGGTCTGACTGCTCCTCCACAGAGACCTGGGGACGCTTGATCATCGGTGCAGGCTCCAAACAGCAGTCTGCCCTCCTGCTCTGCCCATGACGTGGCTGCAGGGCTGGCACCAGGCTCTCCAGGGCCGCAGGCTCCTTCTTCGTCCGGCGGTCTATTCTTGGCACCGGTGGACGCTCACAGAGAGGGGAAGGAGACACAGAAGACACAGGTTCAATATTTATGGCTACAGCAGGTGGAGGGAGCTCAGGGGACTGTGAACCCTGAACTCCACCCCCAGGAGTCGGACAAGGCAATTCATTATATGGAGTGTGAGAATGAATCAGCACTTGCCTGTTCTCCTGAGGACTGATGGTGACTGCTGTAGTGGGCTTGGTTCTCCCCTTTCCCCTATGGATGGTGACGGAGCCCCCCCGGGAAGACGAAGAGGAGCCGCTCGCATGGGATCAGTGACGGGCGCAGCCGAGGCAGGACTCGTTAAGCTCACAGCAGCTGGAGAGAGCGCCGAGGAGGAGGGAGGAGCAGCCGAGGCAGTCCGGGGACGAGGAGCTGACAGAACAGTGGGAACGGATGACCCGGAGGCTGAGGCTGCTGTCTGTCCCTTCTGTTGGGATGCAGGGGAAACAGCTGGCTGGGAGGCAGAGTTCTGATGGCGACCCGGAACAGGATCCAGATGGGGATCTCGCTGAGGTTGATTGCGAGCAGGGTGACGACGTCTGCTGGCAGAGGGCGAGGCTAAGGTCAGATCAGGGAAGCGCCGCTGCTGTGCAGAAACAGAAGCTAGCAGCTCGGCGTACTCGGGAAAATCATAAAGTTTGGGATTGACCTCCACCAGTCTAACTGCCGCCACCACATGCTTAAGGATTTGGCTGGGATGGAAGGAAGAGCGAGCTTCAGCCACACGGCCCCGGATGAGCTCAGCTGCCCACTGCGTCTCCTCACGGGGAATCCCGGCTGTCCTCTTCCTCCGCTGCGGACGTGAATGGCCCTTCAGTGATGTAGACCCCTGGGCTGGATGGTTGACAGGAACCTGCTCCCAAGGCAAGAAGTGGGGATGTCTCACCTTCGGTTTCCTGCTGGGACTCCTCTCTGGTCCACGGATCTTCTCCCAAAGTGCCGTAATTTCGGCCATCCTCTTCCTGCCCTTGATGCGATTGGCATGGCAAGAATTGCGCATAAGAGCCATCTCTGTGAGGTCCAAGTACCAACGTGGACCGTCAGGGGTGGGGTCGCTACGAGCCTGGGAGATGATACCATCTACCTCGATAAGGGACATGATTAGCTCATAGCCCAAGTCCAAAGAGTAGCCTTTTCGAGGCGACGCCATTCCCCAAAACATGCTGGTACACGGAAAAAAGAAGGAGAAAAACTACAAGCCCCAAAATACAAACTCACAGTGACGGGCGTCTCATTTTGCTGTGACCTACTGTTATGGATGTCCCTTGCGGGGCATCATCGAGACACTAGAGGCCAACCGGTGTTTGCATGTTTATTAGCAAAGAACTAAAATGACAAAATAAACAGCCACGTGGGGCAAAAACACGAACACAGACTAAGACAGGCAAGACCATAGACTAAGAGGATAAACTATGAACAGGGGTGAGGTCAGAGCCTATGCTGTACAATAACACTTACGAGGAATGAGGAAGAATCACAGGAAAAAACGGAGACGGGGTTTGTGACTCCAGTCGCATACACGAAGGTGCACAAAGTTGTGTAGGTCGCAGCGAGGAGTGAGCCTCAGCTGCTCCCTTAAATAATAAATCAAACCCAATCAGGAAAGAAGAATGTAATTAATGAAATGACATACAGCTGTTACAGCGCGGCTCGGCTTGACAGCTGGAAGTCTCACTGTGACGCTGTCAAAATAAAAGCCCTGGAAGGCCATATGACAAAAACCAGAAATAAGAACTGGGAAAATACTGGACAACCCGAGCGCGGATGGAATCAGCGCTCAGGCCTTAATAGTGACAATGCATATTCAGCTTAAGAACTTAAATATACAAATATGTTTTAAAGGGCAATTACATGAAAAGCATTTCATATTTTCACAGGTATATAAGAACAAAAAATTGGCGCCAAAAGAAGGCATATGAAATGCACAAAAGAAGTAACATAAAATCCTTCCACTTTAAAGTTGGTGATGAGGTTATGAAATCTAGTAAAAGAAAGGAAGGAAGAAAAGGAGAATGACTGGAAAGCAACTGCTCCAGGCCTTATATCAGAGCCTCCATTTCAGAAAAGAATGTAGCAACGCTTTCAGGAACAAGAGGCTCAGCTAAAACAAAATGTAAATATTTCACAGCTGAAGCCATTCATCACACCTAAATTGAGAGGTATTGTTAACACAAGTATACACTAACTGGATTCGGTATATGGTCGTTGCATAATACTGTATATAATACTGCATAATAGGGGTGGGAAATATTGCTTAAAAATGAAATCACAATATTTTTGCAAATTTTTATAACTATACTGTTCACAATATCAAAAAAAAAATTATAAAGAACAGTTTCACAGGCCAGTGTTATTTACCTTCAACATATTTAGTAAAAACAAAATAAAAACTCTTATTTCTTCAGTTTATAAAGAGCAGCTCAGATTGAGTTTCAATTTTGTATCAAATATTACAAGAAAATAATACTGTATAAGCCCCATCGGAAGTGCACTGATGTAGACGTGGTTTTATGCTGAATAAGTTTACCTGCATCAGTAGTCTCTGTTGCACCGACACCTCCTGGGGCTTTTTGGCTCTCGTTGCACTGAATGGATGTTTGTTTTTTGGGTTTTTTGGTTCAGATGGTTGAATAAAATCAAGCTTAAGCAACTGAAATGGAACAAAAATAAAACTCTGTACACTTCGGACGGTATTGTTGACGTGTTGTACATGCGGAAAAAAAATGTGGGCAGATCAGCTGCATTGCTGCACCAATTTTTTTTAACATGGCAGTAGTCTCAAATTGCCTTAAAACTAAAATATTTCAACACAATTTGCCACAGACGCTCCGACTATGGAGCAGTAGCTTCCTGCGCCATGTTTGTTTTGCCATTTCTAGGGTAGTGCGTAACCTCAGAAGTGTAACAGTGTGATGCCATCACGTAGCAGATCCCAAATATTGTGATATTCATTTTTACACCAGTATCAAAATTTATACAGGTATTATCGTGATTTATACGATATGACTCCTGATCATCGTGGGTTCGATCCCACCCCTGACCATTGGTGACCCTTCTGTGTGGAGTTTGCATGTTCTTCCCGTGTCTGCGTGAATTTACCCCGGGTACTCCGGTTTCCTCCCACAGGCCAAAAAACACGCAAGTTAGGTTAACTGGAGACAATAAAGTGGCCCTAGGTGTGAATGTGTGTGCGAATGGTGAAGGGATTGACGCCACACCATGGCTGCCTCATCCATCCAGGTGGATGCCCTGAATTTCCCTCTGGGGATTAACAAAATTATACGAAATACAAAAAAATAAAAATAAAAATGGCACACCGCTAATCACAAGTACTCATAGATATTTATGCATTACATGTTTTCATTTCCATGACAATAAAGCATTGTATATGCTATGTATGTACAGTATCTCACAAAAGTGAGTACATCCCTCACATTTTTGTAAATATTTTATTATATCTTTTCATGGGACAACACTGAAGATATGACACTTTGATATAATGTAAAGTAGTCAGTGTACAGCTTGTATAACAGTGTAAATTTTCTGTCCCCTCAAAGTAACTCAACACACAGCCATTAATGTCTAAACCGCTGGCAACAAAAGTGAATACTGTACAGGGTAAAAGAGAAGGATGTGGAGGTGAGGCACAAGCGTAGGTTGACACACATTCTTTATTGATCCTCTAACATACTGTATGTACAGCCTATGTACATGTACAGCCTATGTACAGCCTATGGACCCCAGCATGGACACTGGGGCCGTGCGTCTGTAGCAGCCTAGAAGAAGCCTCCCCAGTCTCCCTGCGTTCTCCTTATATAACTTTATTACCTTGCCTAGAGAATGGGGCTGGCGCATAATGCATGGGCCTGAACAATGGCAATGTGTAGCACGATTATCATAACACATACTACCTTCATCACATACATTCGGCTCCCTGCGCTACATCCTACAGCATGGAGCAGCAGGGGGCGAAGGCGCCTTATAGTCTGGTCTAATTACCCTGCTGGGGGGGCTACCCCCTTCAGTCCATTGTTAAGCCCCATCTTCACTTCTTCTGGGTGAAGATGTCCACCCGCTGTGTCAGGTGTCCACCACAATACACCCCTAAATGAAAATGTCCAAATTGTGCCCAATTAGCCATTTTCCCTCCCCGGTGTCATGGGACTCGTTAGTGTTACAAGGTCTCAGGTGTGAATGGGGAGCAGGTGTGTTAAATGTGGTGTTATCGCTCTCACACTCTCTCATACTGGTTACTGGAAGTTCAACATGGCACCTCATGGCAAAGAACTCTCTGAGGATCTGAAAAAAAGAATTGTTGCTCTACATAAAGGTGGCCTAGGCTATAAGAAGATTGCCAACACTCTGAAACTCAGCTGCAGCACGGTGGTATTGGCTTGTATTGATACTGTATGTAACGGCCAAAGTGTGGATATTTTTTTACTCACTCTTATGACTATAGTGTTTTCGGTTAGCTATGCTAACAAGCTAACAGTGCCTTTACTATGACCAAACGTTTCTCCTCACCATAAAGAAATGAACAGGCCGTCTCTGCTGACAAATGTACATCACTTGTATTGATATGTAACGGCCAAAGTGCGGATGCTTTTTTAGTCACTCTTGTGCCTATTGTATTTTCGGTTAGCTACGCTAACATGCTAACAGTGTTTTTACCACGAATGTTCCTCCTTGCCATAAAGAAATGCGCATTTGAAAAACTAGAACAAAAATCTTAGCGTCTTACAGAATACTTTGTTAGATATCCAGTGCAAAATACGCTGTTTGTTCAGTATTAATACTGTTTATTGCTGTCTCAAATGACGTTAGTGGCATCGCCATATACAGTATCTTGAAATGCTCATTTGAGTGAAAATGAGAACAAAAATCTTAGCTACTTTTTTTTTATAAAGACATCCAGCACAAAATATGTTTTTTTGTGGTATCAATGCTGTGTATGAATGGGTGCCTTGCGTTGTGTTATGGGAGATTTTTCTACCAAAGACACTAGTAACATCGTCTTTTTTACTATTTTGGAAATATTTCCATAATTTTGGGCCTTTTTTTTTTAATTTCACTCGTTTCATTGTGTTTTCCGCAGTAGCCTAGTGGAGCACCTACAGTGTCATTGTACTGTACAACTGTGCATTGACAATGAAGCCTATTCTATTCCTATTCTTCTATTCCATAATCAGACATGTAAGCTTTGCTAATATTGATATTGAAAAAAATTGCCTTCTATGACTGCACATTTAATGGAAGGCTTAAGTTGGCCACTGCACAAACTAAAACACTTTTTTTTTTTTTTGTATTTACAGATTTATCACAGCTGGATGATGAGGTCCCGCATGCCAAAAACATGCAAGTTAGGTTAAATGGCATCAAACTAGGGATTCTAAATTGTCCTTAGGTATGACTGTGAAAGTGAATGGCTGTCTGTCTCTCTGTGTTGGCCCTGCGATGGACTGGCGATCTGTTCAGGGTGTACCCTGCCTCTCGCCCAAAGATGCTGGGATAGGCTCCAGCCCCCCCCCCCCCCCCACAACCTGAAAAGGATTAAGCGGAAGAAAATGGATGGCTGGATGGATGGATGGATGATGAGGGAGAACCAGCCAGACCCGTGGTGTCCAGCTCACCTTCACCAGCACCAAGCTTGTCCTCCTCCTGCTCTTCCTCTCTTCTCATCAGACCAGATTAGGTAATATATGTTCAGACCATGACCCATTCACACAAGGAGGGAATGAATTAAACCAATTATACACTTGAAGTGAATGCTGTGATGCCACTAACAGTAAATGGATGTTGAACAGACATATTCAATCTTGTACTGACAATTCCTGCATTTTTCAGTGTGTGGTTATTTTATATTGCTTATTTTTGTACTTTAAAACAGGGAAACAGAAATGGAACACAAACATGGACCTCCTTCTTGACTACCTGGAGAGGTCAGAGGAGAGACAGCAGGAGCAGAGCAGGAGGGAGGAGCAGCTGACCTCCTCTTTGCTGCAAAGCATCCAGAAGATGGAGGACAGTACCAACACCTTTGTTGTACTGATGGGACACGTTGTGTCTGTGCTTGAGGGACTGCAAAAAAAAAGTAAAAAAAAAAAAAAGTAATTATCACAGCATTGATATTTTTGGCTGTGTGTACATAATATTTCATATGTAGCAGTTTAAGTTTTTGCACATTTTGTAAATAAAAGCTTTCTTTCCTTAAGTGTTTTTCTGCTTCTACAGTAATTGTTATCCTCACACCAAACATATGCATGAAATGTAAAGCTATTTAGGACAAACAATGCAAATCTATAACATTGCAGTGGTGGGAAGTGAAAGTACAAGTACTGAATTATTGCAGTTAAGTTCAATTTTTCAGGTATTGGACAATATATCAGGTATTTGTGCACTTACTCATATTTTTGACAACTTTTTTCACATTTTCTAAAGAACAAGCAGCAACAAGCTTTAAATCTATGCACTTTTTCAGTGGAAGATGTTCCAAGCTGTCATGAGCGGGGTTATGTTCGGCCCCGCCCATGACTTGTGGCTGTGGTTTCCTGAAGTGTTATTTATTGTGTTCAGCTGGCAGGTTGTTAGAGCCCCGGGCTGGGGCCCCTGGCCAGCCTACAGCCGCACCCCTTCTCTCTCTCTCTGCTAGACACTCACCAGCTGTCTGCCATCATCCCTTAGGGTTCACTCATGCACACACACATTCACACACATTCATTCCCTCTCACTCATGCACGCACACACACTGCCATTCTTACTCACATGTGCACTCATTCATTATTCATCAATTGCCGCCGCACCTGCTTCCACTTGCCGCTCAGTAGTCTATGAGGGTATTTAATGTGTGGCAGTGTGATGGTTCAGCACGGCGGCATCAGTCTACTGGGTCCAAGAGTTTTCTCCGGTCCATATTGGTGATGTGCAACATTTGATGCTCAGGCTCTTTCTCCCATCGGGGTGTTCCTTGGACTGCTTTAGGTGTTGTCCAGAGCCCAGCTGCGCTCCGGAACTTAATAGTTAGTTGTCCTTATTTTTGGGTTACGTTGTCTTTTCCCTCAGTGGTGGATTTCACCCTGAGGCGTGATGTAACCCCTTCACTGCCTGTAGAGTTAATTTCCCTGTGTATCTGTTGTTTACCTGCTCAGACTGTTTTCATGGACACTGGTTAACTACTCCTCTGCCCAACTGTTTTTCATGGACATGCGTATCTCATTCTCTGTTTAATAAACCGCACGCTACACTCACACGTTGCCTTGTGCAATTTCTTCGGTCTGCTGCATGATGATGCAGCAGCCGTGACACAAGTTGCCAGCTTCAAAAATGATAATGAGTTTATATTCTTTTGACAACGTACCACATGACATTCTATCAGCTCTGGACAAGATCATTTCTGGGGAAAGTACTTTTGCAGCAGATTACTGCCCCTCCCTGAGCCTGGTTCTGCTGGAGGTTTCTTCCTGTTAAAAGGGAGTTTTTTCTCTCCACCGTCGCCAAGCGCTTGCTCATAGGGGATCGCCTGATTGCTGGGGTCTTTCTGCATTTGTGGGGGTTTCCCCTACAGTTGAAAGTGCTATGAGATGACTGTTGTTGTGAAATGGCGCTATATAAATAAAGTTGAATTGAATTGAATCATTTCTGGGGAAAGTACTTTTAACTTGTACACTTTAGAGTCTGTCTCTTGTTACCCCTACATGAATAAAAACTTGAATCGGTACTTTAACCAGAATAGATGACATACAAGTACAGAAGGGTATACCTTTAACAACTCTGTAAATGTGCCTATAAAATACATAAATACTTTAAAACAGAGTACACTGAGGACTGATAGTAAGCTGAATGTTTTATTCATTATTTTGAAGTACTTCACGTTATATTTTGTAAATGACATGGCAGGCATTAAACAGGTTACTGCTCCCCACTGTTAAAAATACTCCATTAAAGCTGCTCTAATGTCATTCTACGTTGGCATGGTCAGCTAGTGGTTGAACTGGAGGCTGACTGTGATCAGGTGGAGTCCAAAGTTGTCACCATGTTCCTCACAAATATTATCAAGTATGCAACAGGTGAGCATCATTTTCTTGCTCCGCTCCAGTCTGCAGTCATTCCTTGTCAGGAGGGACCTCCATCGTCCTTTCAAGCCGCCGAAAACCATTTCTACAACTGAACGTGCACGGCTCATCCGGTAGTTGTAGTTACGTTGTTCAGGGGTAAGTCTGCCTGTGTCCAAAAAGGCTTTCATCAGCCACTTCTGCAGGGGGTAGGCTGGGTGGTGAAATCCTGTGTCGTGCCAAAAAGTGATCACCGTCTACAGGAGCCAGGAGTGCCCGTTTGTTAAAGGTGGACTGCCTGGTCTCAGTCCACCTACGATGTGTCTAAATGTTTTGAGGTTTTATCACATCTGAAAAATTATAGTGTTGGTGTCATGGCGCGGTCCTCACGTGCCACAAATGAGACGCTATAGGCCACCGATGAGTTTGCGCAATTTATTAAAGGAAGACAATGACAAAATAATGAGCCACGAGGGGCAAAAACACACTATCACTAGGACTAAGACTATGGCAAAGGAAGAACAGAATCACAGTGAAAACACTTACTGAGAAAGGAACGAATCGCGAAACCAGCACGGAGGTTGGACGAGGGAATGTTTGACGAGATTGCAGCAATGATTAACTCTCAGCAGCTTCCTTAAATCCCCGAGATAACCCAATCATTGGGGAGAGTGATTAGGGAAGATACTGAACAGCTGTCACAACGTGACCCGGCTTTGACAGCCGGAAGCCCCGCAGTGACGCTGTCAGAATAAAAGCTCGGAGAGCCACAGGGAACACACACCAGATGGGAGGAAAATACTGCATGACCCGAGCACGGACAAAATTGGCGCTCAGACCACGACAGTACTCCCCCCTCCCCGAACGGCGCACTCTGGGTGCCGCGTGACACCCAAGCCCCCACCCACCCAGGGTGGGAGGATGGGGGAATAGGCCAGGAGGGCGAGAACCAGGAAAAAAAACATCAAGACCAGGAACCGGAACAAAGAGCAACAAGGGAGAACACAGGAAATAAACATGAAGCAATTACAGAGCCTGGGAAACAAAACAAAACAAAACAAAACAAAACACAATACTGACATGTTTCAGGACCCAGGAGACAGACACAGACACGGGCGGATACAAACAATTATTCTTTATTAATAGTGAGGGAGTGTAGTGCGTGTGTGAGTGCAGATATGGCAGACTGGTCACTGGAGCTGAGCAATTCAGATGTCGACCTGGCAACCTTGAGGAAACCACAGGTTGTATCTTGCTGACTCCAGGTGTCCGTGTGACGTGGTGGTGCTTGTGTCCGTAGCTGTGGTGGAGGTTGCTCCTGTAGCTGTGGTGATGGTTTAGGCGAAGGTGGTAATTGTACCTGCAGCTGTGACAGTGACTGCTCCCGTAGCCGTGGAGGTGATAGTGTTGGTAGCTGTGATGGTGATGGCTCCTGTAGCTGTGAAGGTAACAGTACCTGCAGCTGTGGTGATGGTAGTACCCGTAGCTGTGGTGGTAAGGAGGAGCTCCGAGAAGGAGAGGGAGATTCCCCGTCGGTTGGGGAAGCTGGTCCGCCGCCTGGGAGGTCCACCTGTGCACAGGGGTAAAGATTTGGAGTAGAATAACAGAGAGTATTCTTACGTGGCTGGTCTTGTCGAGACGTTCTTGACTTGGCTGAAGAACGAAGCTCTAGCTCATACTCAGACGAGGAATCCATGAAGTCCATCAGTACTATGAATCCATCATAGTACTGAAACAGCCTTAGCGAAGGTCACTAACGACCTCCTCATTGCATCTGATAATGGACTAGTTTCTGTACTTGTCCTTTTAGATTTTAGTGCAGCTTTTGATACTATTGATCATAATATTCTACTTGATAGATTAGAACACTATGTTGGACTTAATGGAACTTTGTTGCAGTGGTTTAGATCTTATTTATCTGATAGGTTCCAGTTTGTTCATGTAAATAATGAGTTTTCTTTCAACTCAAAGCTTAGTCATGGAGTTCCACAGGGATCTGTGCTAGGCCCTACTCTTTTTAGTTTATATATGCTTCCGTTAGGCAACATTATTAGAAAGCACTGTATACATTTTCATTGTTATGCAGATGACACACAATTATACCTGTCAATGAAGCCAGATGATACTAATCAATTAGCCAAGTTAGAAGCCTGTCTTAAGGAAATCAAAGCTTGGATGACTTGTAATTTCCTGCTATTAAATTCAGATAAGACTGAAATCATTCTTATTGGTCCAAAAAACCTTAGAAATTCCTTTCCAAATCAAACTTTCAGTTTGGATGCAGTTACTCTTTCTCTTAATAGCTCTGTGAGGAACCTTGGAGTTATTTTTGATCAGGATTTGTCCTTCAATTCACATATTAAATTTGTTTCTAAGACTGCCTTCTATCATTTGCGTAATATTGCCAAGATTAGGAGCATCTTGTCTCGGAGTGATGCTGAGAAGCTGATGCACGCTTTTGTTAGCTCGAGATTAGATTATTGTAATTCTTTATTATCAGGCTGTCCTAAAACATCTTTAAAAAGTCTTCAGCTGATCCAAAATGCTGCAGCAAGAGTTTTAACAGGTACTAGAAAGAGAGATCATATCTCTCCGGTTCAGGCCTCCCTTCATTGGCTTCCCATAGAGTTTAGAATTAAGTTTAAAATCCTTCTTCTTACTTACAAAGCTCTAAATAATCAGGCTCCTTTTTATTTAAAAGATCTGATACTACCATATCATCCTAACAGAGCACTACGCTCCCAAAATGCAGGATTACTTGTAATACCTAGAATCTCCAAAAGTACAATGGGAGGCAGAGCCTTCAGTTATCAAGCTCCTCTCCTGTGGAATCAGCTGCCAATCTGGATTCGGGAGTCAGACTCGATCTCTGTTTTTAAGAATAGGGCTAAAACCTACCTTTTTGATCTAGCCTACAATTAGGGAGGGATCATGTGTTTCTGAACCCTCCCTTAGTTATGCTGCTAATAGGTTTAGTCAGCCGGGGGACCTCCAGTAATGCACTGGGCCTCACTCCTTTCCTCACTCTCTATGAAATATTTTTTTTTTGCTGGTCATTAACATTTGTTTGTTCTCTCCCATAGATTGAGTCCCCATCGTGCTGTTTGCTCTCTACATGTCTGTTCTTTTCTTCTTCTCTATCCCCTCACCCCCCAGCCAGTCGCAGCAGATGACTGCCCCTCCCTGAGCCTGGTTCTGCAGGAGGTTTCTTCCTGTTAAAAGGGAGTTTTTCCTCTCCACCGTCGCCAAGTGCTTGCTCACAGGGGATCGCCTGATTGCTGGGGTCTTTCTGCAACTGTGGGGGTCCCCCCTACAGTTGATAGTGCTATGAGATGACTGTTGTTGTGAAATGGCGCTATATAAATAAAGTTGAATTGAATTGAAGACAGACGACTCCGTGCCGGGCTGTCAGCGACGCTGGCTTTTAACAGCCGCTGATTGGCACCTGCTGGTCTGTGCGCAGCTGGAGCTGATGAGACAGATGACGGCCCAGCGGCCGTCATGACAGTACTCCCCCCTCTAGCAGTGCCTCCAGGCACCTGCCCAATTCTACCCGGATTCGCCCCATGGAAGTCGCGGATCAACTGCTTATCCAAGATCAACTCTGGGCGAATCCAAGAATGATCCTCCGGTCCAAAGCCCTCCCAGTCCACCAAATAC
The DNA here is from genome assembly GCA_020510985.1 of Pholidichthys leucotaenia. Classification (NCBI taxonomy): domain Eukaryota; kingdom Metazoa; phylum Chordata; class Actinopteri; order Cichliformes; family Pholidichthyidae; genus Pholidichthys; species Pholidichthys leucotaenia. The sequence continues at coordinate 155,630,065 of CM035841.1, forward strand.
TGAAGACCACGACCCCGCCTGCGAACGTCCAGAATGGCAGTCACCCCCCAAGCTGGATGGCCGTCGATCATCCTCGGAGGGGCAGGCGCCGCAGGGGGCGGACACAGAGGGTCCAAGATGTATGGTTTAACCTGGGAGACATGAAAGGTGGGGCAGATGCGCATGGAACAGGGGAGAGACAAGCGCACAGACACAGGATTGACAATACGAGAAATGGTGTAAGGACCAATGAAGCGCTTAGTGAGCTTGCGCTTCTCGGCCGGTACACCAATATTTCGGGTGGATAACCAAACCTTCTGACCCACCTTGTAGTCCGGGGTGGGTCTCCTGTGACGGTTGGCCACCTGGATGTTGCGTTCAGTGGTCTTCAAAAGGGCCTTGCGGGCGATGGACCATACTCGCCGACAGCGCCTAATGTGAGCCTGGACAGACGGGACCGCTACCTCCTTCTCCTCCTCCGGGAACAGTGGTGGATTGAACCCAAATGAGGCCTTGAAAGGAGAGATGCCCGTGGCCGTAGAGATCGTGGTATTATGGGCGTACTCTATCCAAGGAAGGTGCTTGCTCCAAGAGGACGAACAGGAGGAGATGACACAGCGCAGCGCGGCCTCAAGCTCCTGGTTAGCCCGTTCACACTGGCCATTACTCTGAGGGTGATATCCTGAAGAGAGGCTAGCTGTGGCTCCCAGCGCCAAGCAGAACGCCTTCCAGACCTGAGAGACGAACTGAGGTCCCCTATCTGACACTATATCAGCGGGGATACCATGGAGGCGGACCACATGCTGAATAAGGAGGTCCGCCGTTTCCTGGGCCGAAGGCAAACCCCGAAGGGGCACAAAATGGGCCGCCTTCGAAAAACAGTCCACAATAGTCAATACAGTGGTGAAGTTATCTGAGGGGGGTAAACCAGTCACAAAATCCATGGCCACATGAGACCAAGGGTGGGAAGGGACGGGCAGGGGATGTAACAGACCCGCCGGGGGGGATGATGTCGTCTTCCCTGTGGCGCACTGAGCGCAAGTCCGGATATAACTCACCCCGTCCTTCCGCAGCCCTGGCCACCAGAAGGTCCTCTGGAGCAGGTCCACAGTCCGGCCCACTCCCGGATGACAGGCCAGCTTGGAGGCGTGACCCCACTCAATCACCTGACCCCGAATAGAGCGTGGAACAAACAAGCAGCCCGGGGCCCCCTCCCCGGATCTAGCTCCGTCTTCAACGCTCTCCGGACCTTGGTACAGATACACCAGGACAGAGTGCCCACAACACAGGAGGGTGGTAAGATGGGTGCATCCTGATCCTCGGTAGATGGTGCATCGAACTGCCGGGAGAGGGCGTCCGGTTTCCCGTTCTTGCTTCCCCGCCAATAGGTGATGGAGAAGTTGAAGCGGCCGAAGAAGAGGGACCAACGAGCCTGACGAGCGTTCAGCCGCTTCGCCGTCCGGAGGTACTCCAGGTTACGGTGGTCGGTCCATACAACGAACGGCTGAGCGGTCCCCTCCAGCCAGTGTCTCCATTCCTCCAGGGCGAGCTTCACCGCCAACAGTTCCCTGTCTCCAATGCTGTAGTTTCTTTCCGCCGGCGACAGGCGACGGGAGAAGTAGGCACATGGTCGGATCTTGCCGTCCCCAGGAGAACGCTGGGAGAGTACCGCTCCCACCCCCGAATCCGAGGCGTCCACTTCCACCAAGCACTGGAGCTTCGGGTCCACCTGAGTGAGAACACGGGCCGAAGCAAACTCTTCCTTTAATTTCTCAAATGCTCTGGCTGCCTCCTCACTCCAGCAAAACGGGGTCTTAGGGGAGGTGAGCGCAGTCAGAAGGCGAGCTATATTCCCAAAATTGGGCACAAACCGACGATAAAAGTTGACAAAGCCCAGGAACCCCTGGAGCTGCTTCCTGGAGGTCGGAGCGGGCCAATCCACTACCGCCTTAACCTTGGCCGGGTCGGGGAGCACCTGGTTCCGGGCGATGATGAATCCAAGGAAGGAGATCTGGTTTGTGTGAAACTCGCATTTCTCTGCTTTGACGAATAGTTGGTTCTCCAGGAGGCGCTGTAACACTCTGCGAACGTGTACCTGGTGCTCCTCCAATGTGCGGGAGAAGATCAAAATATCGTCTAGATACACGAACACAAAGGAATTAAGGAAGTCCCGCAGCACATCATTTATTAGTCACTGGAAGACGGCCGGAGCATTGGTCAACCCAAACGGCATTACCAGATACTCGAAATGGCCGCTTGGGGTCCGGAAAGCCGTCTTCCACTCGTCACCCTCTCTGATGCGCACCAGGTGATAGGCGTTCCGGAGATCCAGCTTAGTAAACCAGGTTGCCCCCTGGAGGGAGTCAAAAGCAGTGTTCATCAATGGCAGAGTGTATTTGTCCTTTATCGTGATTTCATTAAGCCCTCGGAAGTTGATGCAAGGGCGTAGCGAACCGTCCTTCTTCCCAACAAAGAAGAAACCGGCCCCCACGGCCGAGGACGACGGACGGATGATACCTGAGGCCAGGGATTCCTTTATATAGGTGTCCATGGCCTCGCGCTCCGGGGCTGACAGGCTGTACAGGCGGCTTGCAGGAAGGGGGGCCCCAGCCTTCAGATTAATAGCACAGTCGTACGGCCGATGGGGGGGTAGAGACAACGCCCGTGACTTGCTAAAAACTAACCCCAGGTCATGGTAAACCTCTGGTACCTTGGACAGCTCCTGAGGTGACGTCGAAGGAGGAGGCACTTTGACAGATGGGGCACATGCCGCAGATTGGAGACAGGCACTTAAACAGAAAGTACTCCACGCTGTAATACTCCCTCCCTGCCAGTCGATGGTGGGGTTATGAAGCCGAAGCCAGGGATAACCCAGGATGACAGGCAAAGAAGAGACAGGCAGGATCAGAAACCTAATCTCCTCCCTGTGATTACCTGAGACGATCACGGACACTGGGGCCGTCTGATAGGCTACGGTGGACAGTGACGCCTTGGACAAGGTGATGAGCTTGACAGGTGGATCCAGAGGCTGACAGCCGAGGCCCATCTGGGTTGCCAGATCTCTGGAAACAAAGTTCTGCTCAGCTCCTGAGTCTACTAGGGCTAGCGTGGAGTGTTCTGTGTGTTTGTGGATAAGTCTAATGGGTATGCAGAAACTCGTGAGGGGTCTTTCTAGGTCCGTGTCCGTGAATCCCCCTACTGTGATCCACGGACCTTCCCTTTTAACCGACTAGGGCACTCGGAAACCCCATGTGACTCCTTCCCACAGTAAAAACAAAGGCCTAGATCCCTGCGGCGCTGTCTCTCAGCCGCTGACACTTTAGATCGGCCTATTACCATTGCCTCTTGGTCTGGAAGCTCCTCTGACGCCGGAAGAGCAAGCAGGGGAGAGCTAGTGGAACGAGGGCGGGGCTTAACAGGACGGGAAGTAGACCGCCGTTCAGCCGCTCGTTCCCTTAACCTACTGTCTAAGCTTATGGCAAGGACAATTAGCTCTCCTAAATTGTCCGGTTTATCCCGTGCTGCTAACTCGTCCTTTAACTCTGCGTTGAGACTGCGGAGGAAAATACCGCAAAGTGCCGGTTCCCCCCACCCAATCTCGGCGGCAAGGACCCGGAAGTCAATTGCATAGTCAGCAGCTGATCTAGTGCCCTGCTGCAGGCTCAACAGCCGTTCAGTCAACACCGCACCCCTATCTGAGTGATCAAACACGGACATAAACTCCGCCACGAACTGCTGGTAAGTCAACATAGGATAACCTGGTTTCGCCATCACTGTATATGCCAGTCTAAGGCTCTACCCCCCAACAGGTTGATGATATATCCTATTTTGTTTGAATCTATGGCGAAGTCTCCCGGAACCCGGAGAAAAACTGACTCGCATTGTAAAATAAATCCGCGAGCCTCTCCGAGTTTACCACTAAAACAGGCAGGAGTTGGCACAGGGGTGAGGCGAGATGTAGGTATGGTGTTAGCTTGACTTGGCGCTAAACCTGCAGGGATTGAAACACTAGCGACCGGGGGAAACGCCTCGTGTCCCTCCAGGCGATCCAGCCAACCGTTAATTTGAGTGAGTTGATTAAGAATAACTGTCTGCTGATGTGAAAGCATATCTACCCGGGTGCTAAGGGTGTTAAATCTGCGCGACAGTGTGCTGTCTGCTGGGTCAACGTGACGGAGTCGTACTGACATGTTTCAGGACCCAGGAGACAGACACAGACACGGGCGGATACAAACAATTATTCTTTATTAATAGTGAGGGAGTGTAGTGCGTGTGTGAGTGCAGATATGGCAGACTGGTCACTGGAGCTGAGCAATTCAGATGTCGACCTGGCAACCTTGAGGAAACCACAGGTTGTATCTTGCTGACTCCAGGTGTCCGTGTGACGTGGTGGTGCTTGTGTCCGTAGCTGTGGTGGAGGTTGCTCCTGTAGCTGTGGTGATGGTTTAGGCGAAGGTGGTAATTGTACCTGCAGCTGTGACAGTGACTGCTCCCATAGCCGTGGAGGTGATAGTGTTGGTAGCTGTGATGGTGATGGCTCCTGTAGCTGTGAAGGTAACAGTACCTGCAGCTGTGGTGATGGTAGTACCCGTAGCTGTGGTAGTAAGGAGGAGCTCCGAGAAGGAGAGGGAGATTCCCTGTCGGTTGGGGAAGCTGGTCCGCCGCCTGGGAGGTCCACCTGTGCACAGGGGTAAAGATTTGGCATAGAATAACAGAGAGTATTCTTACGTGGCTGGTCTTGTCGAGACGTTCTTGACTTGGCTGAAGAACGAAGCTCTGGCTCATACTCAGACGAGGAAGACAGACAACTCCGTGCCGGGCTGTCAGCGACGCTGGCTTTTAACAGCCGCTGATTGGCACCTGCTGGTCTGTGCGCAGCTGGAGCTGATGAGACAGATGACGGCCCAGCGGCCGTCATGACAAATACTCCATAATGCATGGGTGGCATAACAGACAGGACAAGAAATGCAGATAACTGGAGAAAAAGTCCTATAACCAAGATACACAGGCCCATAGGAAACAACGTGGAAACCACTTATCATCCCTCAGACAGGAGAGGAGAGAAAAAAAAAAAACACACGATACGCGCGATAAATCCAGTTCCCAGTAGTTCAACACAAGTAGTTCAGGGGGTCTTCCTGTGTCAAGCGTCCAAACCGCCAGCAGGGGGAAAAGGAAAAGTTCAGGCGGTCTACCCCAGCCCACGGCCGGGAAAAGTAGTACTTCTGGCGGCCGGAACAGATCGCCGAACAGAAAGATAAGTTTGTCGGGTGGCTGACCCAGAACGCCAAACGGGTGAAACAGTTTCTCAGGTGGCCAACCCGCGCCATTGCGCCACCACGACCGCAGGGAGGAATCTGGAGATGGCCTCCCCATTGAGAGGGGTAGCGAGGGAGAGCCGAGCCGAATACAGGGAACCCCAATGGCACCCGGTGGAGAAGGATTGGGGGAAGAATGAAGGACCAGTCCAGCGTCAGACGGCAGAGGATCCGCAGCTCTCTCACCAACCTCGAACCGAACCAGGGCTGCGCCCCTGCTAGACCCCAATTGGGTCAGTGCTGCATCCACAACGGACCCCGATTGGGATGGAGCAGCACCCACGATGGACCCCGATTGGGCCGGAGCAGCACCCACGACGGACCCCGACTGGGTCAAAGCTGCACCCGCGATGGATCCAAATTGGGTCGCGGCTGCACCCACGTCAGATCCCGATTGGGTCAATGCCGCACCCGTGATGGACCCCGACTGGGTCGGTGCAGCACCAGGGACGGCCTCCAAACCCGAACCCGAAACCTCCAGCACAGTGACCGGGATTGATTCCGCACCGGTGACCCTGGGAGAAGGCTCAGGAGAAGAAGAAGAACTGGGATCAGGATCACCGGTAGCGACAGAGCCCAGTGAGACAAGCTTGGATGCAGCGGACGGCTGCACCTGGCTCGTCTCCCCGAGAGACAGGCAAGAACGCTCCAGAATTGAGAGGAGAAAAACAAAATAGAGCACTTGCCTGAACTTGAGTTCTGTCGCCGTCCAGGACTTTGACGATCCGGGTTCAGACGGAAGAAGGTCGTCCTCCGGTTCCCACTCGGCTACAGCGGGCTCCGCAGCCGGCATGATGGAGTCCACAGTCTGGAGACTCCCTGACGCAGATGTCCATGCCGAGGGCTCGAACGGCATGATAGCAGGGGCTCTGTGACCTGCCGGGTCGGACTGTCCATCAGGTGAGACCCGAGGACGCTTGCTCGTCAGTGCAGGCTCCAATCTGCAGTCCGCCCTCCTCCTCTGCCCGTGTCATGGCTGTGGGGCTGGATCCAGGCTCTCCAAGCCCGCAGGCTCCCTCCTCGTCTGCCGGTGTTGTCCTGGCATCGAGGAACCCTCAGTGGAAGGAGACATAAAGGCGGCAGGTTCATAATTAATTTCTGCAGCAGGTGGAGGAAGCTCGGGGGGCTGTGAACCCCGAACTCCACCCTCAGGAATCAAACAAGGCAATTCACCCAATACAGGAAAAGAATGAATAGACACTTGCCTGATTCCCGGAGGGCTGATGGGACCCGCCGCAGTGAACTTGAATCTTCCCTTCCCCCGCTGGATGGAAATGGAGGACCCCCTGGGAAGACGAAGAGGAGCCTCTCACACTGAATCAGCAACGGGAGCATCCGGAGATGGACTTGTGGAGCTCACAGCAGCTGGGGTGAACTTCGAGGAGGAGGGAGAAACAACTGAGGTGAATCAGGAACGAGGAGCTGATGGAACAGCGGGGAGAGATGACCCAGAGGTGGAGGCAGCTGTTTTACCTCTACGGTGAGACACGGAGGCTGCAGCTGGCTGGGAGACAGAGTTCGTGTGGCTACCCGGAACAGGATCCGGACGGGGTTCTCGCTGAGGTGTATAATCTGCATGGAGACGAAGTTTACTGGCTGAGGGCGAGGCAAAGGTAAGGTTAGGAAAACGCTGCTCCTGCGCGGTAACTGAGGCGAGCAGGTCAGCGTATTCCGGATAATCACACAGTTCAGGATTCCTCTCCACCAGTCTGACTGCCGCTGTCACATGCTTCATGATCTGTGTGGGGTGGACGGCGGAGCGAGCTGCAGCCACTCGGTCCCGGATGGAAGTAGCTGTCAGCTGTAACTTCTCCCGGGGAATCCCAACTGATGTCTCACTCCTTTGAGGATGACCCCCTGGGTAGTGCGAACTCCTGGACTGGATTGGGGACAGGAACGGGATCGCGAAGTGAGGAGCGAGGGTGCCTTCTCTTCGGCTTCCTGCCGGAGTTTTCCTCCAGCCCAAAGAGTCTCTCCAGGAGCGCAGAAATGTCCGCCCTCCTCACCGTGACTTCAGGGTGGTTGGAGTAGCGAGGATGGTGGTTAAGGATTACCTCAGCGAGGTCCAGGTGCCGGCATACATCGCTGGGAGTGTCGTAGAGACGAGTGGTGAAAAGGGTTCCATTGTAGAAGAGGGGTTAATCATCTCAGACTGGATGCAGAGGGTAAACAGAGAAGGACAATAGGTATGGAGATGAGAGAGATTATGGTGAGGTAGCAGGTCACACTGGTGACCCCTTGACGAATTATGGAACACGAGGCAAGAACCCCAGAGTCTGCCTGGACGGGAAGCCCCAGCAATGCGGCAAGCATCCCAGAGACGGCCCGGACGGAAAGCCCCAGCAACGCGTGCGCTGTTTCGGTCAAACTACTGGACTTTTGGCTGCACGACCCGCGGTATTGGTTCCACCACACCGAGGCTCAGTTCACCCTCCGGGGAATAACGGCAGATGACACCAGATATTACTATGTGGTCGCAGCGCTGGACGCTCGCACATCTCAGCAAGTAGTGAGCCTGCTCCAACAGCCTCCAGCCCACGACAAATACGGGCTCTAAAGGCCGCGCTGACCTGGCGCTATACACTCTCGGACTGTGAGAGAGCAGAGAGGCTCCTGAGGCACTCCGAGTTAGGAGATGGGTTGGCGGTCGAACTGATGGAGAAGATGTTGGAGTTAATGGGCATGGACGACGGGCATTTTCTGTTTGCCCACCTTTTCCTCCGGAACCTCCCAACAGGGCCAAGAGCTGTTCTTGCCAATTTGCCATTGCTGGCCGTGCATGACTACTGGGCGCTAGCCCAGGAGGCAGATTGGATCATCTTCACCACGAGAGCCCTCACAGTGAAGGCGGCAGCGTCGGAACCCAGCGAGACGACCAGCGGAGGCGAGGAGCCGGCGATGGTAGCGGCAGCGGGGGCCAGGGAGCGCCAGAGAGACATGCTCTGCTTCTACCACTGCCACTTTGGAGAGAACGCACGCAGATGCGGGCCACCGTGCCAATTCAAGCGTTCAGGAAACGCCAAGGCCGGCAGTCAGTAGCAGCTGCGACCGCCGGTGAAGAGAACAAGCTGCTCTATGTGACGGACTCGTGCTCGGGGAGACGGCTCCTCGTAGACACTGGCTCCCAAAAGAGCCTCATCCTGCTGTCCTACGCCAACCAGCTAGCGGGAGTTAGCGGCCCCCAGCTGGTAGCCGTAAACGGCTCGGACATTAAGACTTTTGGTGAGAGAACACTGACTTTATCCCTACACGGCCGTATGTATGAGTGGACTTTTGTCATAGCAGCATTGAGCTTCCAAATCCTGGGAGCTGATTTTCTGTGTGCACACGGGTTGCTAGTCGATGTTGCTAACAGGCGCCTGGTTAATGAAATGTCTTTTGATTCTCTCCCCTGTACAGCTCGAGGGGCCGGGCCAATAACACAAGCCAATGTCACAGCTCCAGGCGGTAAGTTCCACACACTGCTCACCCAGTTCCCAGCACTCACGGTCCCGACGTTTTTGGCGGCCAGCACTAAACACGGGGTGGAACACTTTATCACCACCACTGGGCCGCCCATTTTCGCACAACCTCGGTGCCTGGACGCAGCTAAACTGGCCATAGCACGCGAGGAGTTTGCCAACTTGGAAAGGTTGGGCATCATCGGGCGCTCAAACAGCCTATGGTCCCTAAGGCCAAGGGATTGTGGCGACCGTGCGGAGATTTCTGCAGGTTGAATAACGCCACAGCACATGTCCGCTACCCGATTCCCCATATTCAGGATTTTACCGTTCACCTCGCCGGGGCACACGTTTTTTCTAAAATAGACCTGGTCTGTGGTTACCACCAGGTCCCAGTGCGCGTGGAGGACATACCCAAAACAGCGGTAATAACTCCGTTTGGCTTGTTTGAGTTTTTACGCATGCCCTTCGGATTAAAAGGCGCGGCACAGACATTCCAATGCATGATGAATGCGGTGTTGCGCGATCTGCCGTTTGTGTTTGTCTACCTGGATGATATCCTGGTGGCGTCCGAGGACGAACACGTAACCCACCTCAGGACGGTTTTCCAGAGGTTGGAGGAGCACGGGTTAATAATCAACCCAGCGAAATGCCAGTTCGGCGTGACGGGGATTGACTTTTTGGGGTGCCGCATCTCACCAGAGGGAGCAATACCCTTGCCGGACAAGGTGCACGCCGTGGCGAATTTTCCCCAGCCTCAGACGGTCAGAGCACTGCAAGAGTTTTTGGGGATGGTTAACTTTTATAACCGGTTCCTCCTCCGCACGGCTCAGCTCATGCAGTCATTGTACGCCGCGCTCAAGAAACGGAGACTGGCGGACAGAGTTGAATGGACTCCGGAGCGGGAGCAGGCGCTCTCTGAGGTTAAAACAGCCCTGGCAAACGCCGCACTGTTGGTGCACCCGGACCCGGCAGCCCGGACAGCATTCACTACCGACACCTCAAACGTGGCCATAGGAGCTGTCGTGGAGTAACACGTCGCCGGTTCTTGGCAGCCACTTGCTTTTTTCAGCAGGGCTTTGCGCAACAGTGAGCGTAAATACAACGCGTTCGACAGAGAGTTGCTGGCTCTCCACCTGGCCATATGCCGCTTCCACTTCTGGCTGGAAGAGCGCAGTTTCACCGCATTCGTGGACCACAAGCCACTAACGTACGCGATGGCCAAGGTTTCGGAACCATGATCGGGCCGGCAGCAGAGACAGCTGGCTGCGATCTCGGAGTTTACGACCGATGTTCAGCATGTGTCGGGTAAACTGAATGTGGTGGTGGACTGCCTCTCGTGCGCAGTAGTGGCCCCGGTCTGCGTTGGGATAGATTATACAGCCATGGCCGCAGAGCAGATTGGCGATGCGGATGTGTGCGCGCTCCAGTCTGGACCAACAGGGTTAAAGCTGGAGAGCAGAGTACTGCAAGATGGCAGCCCCCCCAATCTGCGACATCTCCACGGGACGCCCGCACCTGGTGGTCCCAGTTGCTTGGCACCACCAAGTGTTTGAGTCAGTTCACGCTCTGGCGCACCCAGGAGTGTGTGCGTCAGTCAAAAGGGTGGGAGCGAAGTTCGTATGGCCAGGCCTGCGCAAACAAGTGAAAGAGTGGGCGGCAGTCTGCGTAGCGTGCCAACGAACCAAAGTACACAGACACACGAAGGCTCCTTTGGAGCCGTTTCGTATACCGGCTAAGAGGTTCGACCATGTTCACGTGGACCTCGTGGGCCCCCTCCCGCCATCGCAAGGGTGCACGCAACTTCTGACAGTGGTGGACCGCGCCACATGCTGGCCAGATGCGGTCTCGCTGGCAGCAACCACATCCGCGAGCGTGGCGCGCGCTTTTTTGACGACATGGGTGGCACGTTTTGGCATCCCGTCGGACATCACGTCCGATAGGGGCCCACAGTTTGTTTCCGACCTCTGGTCCGCGATGGCCTGTAGCCTGGGTGTTGCAATTCATTGCACAACCGCGTACAACCCACAGGCCAATGGGTTATGCAAGCGTTTTCATAGGTCACTGAAAGCAGTGCTCAGGGCTTCGCTGACGGATGCAAACTGGGTAGACCGGTTGCCGTGGGTTTTATTGGGGTTTGCTGCTGCACCAAAAGAGGATTTGGAGGCTTCCCCGGCGGAGCTTGTTTTTTCTCAGCCACTGCGGCTCCCCGGGGAATTTTTGTCAGATAATTCCGTGCCGGACAACTGTCTGTTTCAGTGTTTGCAGCATAGCGCAGATACAGGCACGCTGCCAGGCCCGGCCCACCACTGTTTTCCATGCGCTTTTGTGCCAAAAACTTTGAAGAACGTGGCGTTCGTGTTTGTCAGGCACGATGCCCACCGCCCCCCATTGCGCCTACCCTACGATGGCCCGTTCAGAGTGCTGGAAACAGGGGACAAAAATTTTTTGTTAGACTTGGGGGGTCGTAGGGAGAAAATATGTATAGACAGACTTAAGCCTGCCTTTGTGGTGGCAGACGAGCAAGTGCTGCTGGCTCAGGCCTCTCGGTGTGAAAGACCCCCACTGAGAACTCCCCAGGTAAACGATTCATCAGAGCAGCCACACGGGCAAGTTGAAGGTTCCCCCCCCTCCCGCCATTGCCCACCCGCAGACAGACACACCCCCAGGAGCCCCCCACCGGCACAGCAGCGCCGCGGAGGCGGAAAACCGCCGTTACAGCAGATACGGGAGGAGACTGAAGCCAAAAGGACGTGAGGACTGAAACTCGGTCTGAGATTCTGGGGGGTGGGCGGTGTAGAAGCGGGGTTAATCATCTCAGACTGGAAGCAGAGGGTAAACAGAGAAGGACAATAGGTATGGAGATGAGAGAGATTATGGTGAGGTAGCAGGAAGAAGTAGTGGGGGGAGAAGTGTTGAATGTATTGTGATGCAAGATGTCATGCAGATGTGAGATGGGCGGTTGATATAAAAGGAGAGACCCTGGTGTATTGAGATATGCTTTTTCTGTGTATGACTGATGTGAGAGTGAATAAAGTCATCTGCTGCATAAGTCTGCCTCCGTTTATTTGCACTCTCCACACCATCAACGTAGTCGAGGGCCTCCACCAGCTCGTAGCCCAGGCTCCAAGCGTGGCCCCTGAGCGACGACATACTCTCCCAGCACACAGGTACCCAGACAGGGAAAACAACAAGTCCAATTTAGGCAAAACTCATGGTTACCGGCGTCTCGTTCTGGCTGCAATCTACTGTCATGGCACGGTCCTCGTGGGCCACAAATGAGACGTTATAGGCCACCGATGAGTTTGCACAATTTATTAAAGGAAGACAACGACAAAATAGTGAGCCACGAGGGGCAAAAACACACTATCACTCGGACTAAGACTATGGCAAAGGAAGAACAGAATCACAATGAAAACACTTACTGAGAAAGGAACGAATCGTGAAACCAGCACGGAGGTTGGATGAGGGAATGTTTGACGAGATTGCAGCAATGATTAACTCTCAGCAGCTTCCTTAAATCCCCGAGATAACCCAATCATTGGGGAGAGTGATTAGGGGAGATACTGAACAGCTGTCACAACGTGACCCGGCTTTGACAGCCAGAAGCCCCGCCGTGATGTGGTCAGAATAAAAGCTCGGAGAGCCACAGGGAACACACACCAGATGGGAGGAAAATACTGCATGACCCGAGCGCGGTCGAAATCGGCGCTCGGACCACAACAGTTGGCCAAAGTGTTGCAGTTTGGAAAACAACATATAGAGTTTATCTGATTGCAATATTTATGTGCAAAAACATCGTTGTTTGGAGGTACATAAAATATATATTCATACAGTATCTTCATGTATATATGCAGTAAATCTATGCATTTTTCCATGTAACCTTGTTGACTGCATTATTTTAATTGCTTTTAATCCTAGATCAAGTTTGTTTCGGGTTCAAAGTGCATCATAAGTGTTAAATATATCTTGTTATACCTAACTAAGTAATGTTTATCTCTTGAAATACATATTTAATGGCTAATATAAACCAATAACAATATGGCCCCTGGTGATCATTTTCTGGGCAGCTGATCACTTTTTAGCATGACATAGCAGGTGACCTCCGTCTTGTAATGCGCCACATATTACAGAACTGACATAAATGTTATGTTTAAAAGTAGTCAGTGCTCACGCTACAGACTTGATCTAACAATGGCTGATAACTGAAATATTGATAATTACCGCTCTCCTTAAATGTAGCTGTCGTTCTCTGCCATTAAGAATAAAATTGTTTTTGGATGGTATTTCAGGTTTGGAATAATAAAAGCAGCACTCCCAGAGACAACAAACTCCTACATGTTGACAAGCTGTTGACAAGCTAGCGCTGCTACTTCTTCTTCTGTGGTGTTCTGTGGGGTTGCATAAAGGTGCTTCACACTACGTAATGATGTAGCCCTGACGTAATCCCCGACTAGTTCCATGTCGGTGGAAAACCAACTGGTTCTTATTAGGCACTACAGTTGAACTGGTTAAGCACTGGCACCAGCCCCAGAACCAAACTAGCACTGGCTCTTATTTTGATGGAAATGAGCCCACAGTGGTTTAACAGAACAGATTCCAGTCAGAACAGGCTTCGCCATGGTCGACCAAAGAAGTTGAGTGCAAGTGCTCAGCATCATATCCAGAGGTTGTCTTTTGAAAATAAGATAAGATAAGATAAGATAAGCCTTTATTAGTCCCACAATGGGGAAATTCCAGGATTGCAACAGCATAGGGACAGCAACACTCAGAGCAACAATCAGAAGGCAAGAAAAAACAACATCTAGTAAACATATGTCCATATTACTATAAATGTATATATATAGACACACAGTGCAGAGCATTATGGCTGGTGGATGTGCAGCAGAAAGTCTAAGCTCTCTCTCCGCGGATGCAGCGGGCCAGCTGGAAGTCTTTGGGCATGATGGTGACCCCCTTAGCGAAGAAGAGACCACCAGGTGGGTCTCGCTGGTCTCCTGCAGAGCCATGACGGCGAAGCTCAGGAAACGCAGGACGGTCTTGAAGTCCTGAGCGATCTCCCTCACCAGGCGCTGGACGGGCAGCTTACGGATGAGCAGTTCCGTGGATTTCTGGTAGCGACGGATCTCTCTCAGAGCCACGGGCCTGTGACGGCGAGGCCTCTTCACTCTGCCGGTGGCCAGAGCGCCTCTCCGAGCAGCCCTGTGGCTAGCTGTCTCCTGGGGGGCTTCTTCCTCCAGTAGATTTTACGGGCGGTCTGCTTGGTTCTTGCCATCGCTCTTTATTATTCTGTCTTATATTTCTTTCACGCCGCCTAAACTCCAGCCCGGCACCCGCTTCGTTTTCGCTACAGCTCCCGGTATGTCGAGTTTCCCATTAGCACCGGGCGGCGGCCAAGTGCTAGCTAGCACTAGCTCCTCCCCGCTGTAACGTCTCCCGCTGCAAACCGTGGCTCCGTCCGCCGACCCGGGAGACCCCCGGGGCGATCCGTGCGTCCGTGATATATATACAGAGTGAAAGGTGTAGAAAGAAGAAGGAAGATTTAAAAAAAGGCTGTTGCAACAGGCAGCCGACTCGTGTGGCGCCGCCGGTCCGGCGGAACCGGAACCGGAAATAGACGTATGAGTGCTGCCAGCATTGCTGCAGAGGTTGAAAGAGTAGGGGATCAGCCTGTCAGTGCTCAGACCATATGCCGCACACTGCATCAAATTGGTTTGCATGGCTGTCGTCCCAGAAGGAAGCCCCTTTTAAAGATGATGCACAAGAAAGCCCACAAACAGTTTGCTGAAGACAAGCAGACTAAGGACATGGATTACTGGAAACATGTCCTGTGGTCTGATGAGACCAAGATAAACTTATTTGGTTCAGATGGTGTCAAGCGTGTGTGATGACAACCAGGTGAGGAGTATAAAGACAAATGTGTCTTGCCTACAGTCAAGCATAGTGGTGGAAGTGTCATGGTTTGGGGCTGCATGAGTGCTACAGATCATTGAGGGAACCATGAATGCCAATGTGTACTGTGACATACTGAAACAGAACATGAGCCCCTCCCTTCAGAAACTGGGCCGCAGGGCAGTATTCCAACATGATAACAACCCCAAACACACCTCTAAGATGACCACTGCCTTGCTAAAGAAACTGAGGGTAAAGGTGACGGACTGGCTAAGCATGTCTCCAGACCTAAAGCTTATTGAGCATCTGTGGGGCATCCTCAAATGGAAGGTGGAGGAACGCAAAGTCTCTAACACCCACCAGCTCTGTGATGTCGTCATGGAGTAGTGGAAGAGGATTCCAGTGGCAACCTGTGAAGCTCTCGTGAACTCCATGCCCAAGAGTGTTAAGGCAGTGCTGGAAAATAATGGTGGCCATACAAAATATTGACACGGGCACAATCTCAACACTTTCACTTTGGGGTGTACTCACTTTTGTTGCCAGCAGTTTAGACATTAATGGCTGTGTGTTATTTTGAGGGGACAGCAAATTTACACTGTTATACAAGCTGTACACTGATTACATTGTATCAAAGTGTCATATCTTCAGTGTTGTCCCATGAAAAGATATAATAAAATATTTACAAAAATGTGAGAGGTGTACTCACCTTTGTGAGATACTGTATATGAATGTTTCTTAAGTTTATTTCAGATAAGATGTTGCATTCCATTTAGCACAAAATTGTTTCATGGTTGGGCGCACTCATTACATTGTGTAGTATTACTAGTATACTGTTACGTCACCATGTTATAATATAATGTAACAATATACAGTATATCATATAATGTGATTTGGGGTCTTAAAGATCCACTTGTGTTTCTTTCTCAAAGTTAACTTTGATGCAGTTTGTGCAAAAAACTGGGTACCCATATTCAAGTGGTGAAGATAGGTAGTGCATCCCTAAATTTTCAATGTTAGCATTTACTTTCATGTTCTATGACACGGTGGTGGCATCAGCCATCACTTTTGGAGTGGTCTGCTGGGGCAATGGCATAACAGCAGCCGATAGGAAGAGACTGAACAAAATGATCAAGAAAGCTACATCTGTCCTGGGGCAACGCCTTGACCCAGTGGAGGAGATGGGAGAGAGAAGGATGGTGGCTAAACTGTCATCTCTGCTGGAGTCGAGTCCCACCCTATGCAGGACATACTGAATGCACTGAGGAGCTCATTTAGCAGCAGACTACATCATCCTAGGTGCGCAACCGAGAGGTTTCGCAGGTCCTTCCTACCTACGGCTGTCAGACTGTATAACCTAAGCAGGGCTACTCGCAGAGATAGCAAAAAAAAACGTGACGACCTAATAGTATTGAATGCAAAGGACGCAACAGACTTACACAAATGGTCCCCTCCAGTATACAACTAGGACAATATCAGTCGCTACGGAGGGTGACAATATGTATGGGTACATATTCATACAATGTAGGATAACTAAGTAGACGATTATGCTGTTTATTCCATCTTGCTACAGTGCTCCGCACTTTGTATATATATTTATGTGTACGTATGTATATTCACTGCTCTTATTTTTATTTTTCGTATCTTCTTAATTATTGCTCTGAGTGTTGCTATCCCTGTGCTGTTGCAATCCTGGAATTTCCCCATTGTGGGACTAATAAAGGCTTATCTTATCTTATCTTATCTTAGTATATCCATACGCTTCAGAAAAATATAATTTTGTAGATGGATGGGGAGGTGCGCGGTGACCCTTGCTGGCCCATTGTCTGGACAGTGTTTTAGTGATTCAAAAGTTTTAAAGTAATACTGAAAAGGGTGTAAACAGAGAGGTCACCAGTAAGACACATTCAGTGGAAGATTGGTAAATGATCTGATTATCAGCAGAACAGCAACCCACAAACAGGAACAGGATCATGGACTGAATAAGAGAATGACATTGCTTTTTATTTTATTTTTTTCTCCCATACAGTCTTTTATTAAAAAAAAAAGTCTTGAAAATGCAAATAACCAGCTTTGAAAAACATTGTGTCTACATTGCATTTCATCTTATTTTTTTCCAACCATAAAAGCATCAGCTCAGTTGCACTCACATTTGCTAATAATTATTAAGTCAAATGTTATGCATAAGAATTTCATGCTGTATAATACATTTAAGGCAAGCACAAAGTAACATTACTGGCTCATTTGGATCATTATAAAACTGGCCTCTTGAATCTGTCGTCAAAAAAGTGACAAATGTAAAGCACTTCTATGACAAACATTCCATCTTTTGAGTGCCACTTTTGTTTCACAAACCAGCGGCTGCACAATTTCTAATGAAACCACACTCCACTTGCACCTTGCTTTATGCCACCCACACAGATAATTGTAAAGACAATGGTGAAAAGGTTCCCACTTCACAGCCACAAAGATTCATGAGATCCAAATATGCTTTTCGATACACTGAATGTATTGTTTTAATTATACAAGCAATGACATGCTGGACAGCTGCAACATTTTAGCATTAATCATTTCAAAATACAGCAGCTGTTTCTAAAGAGCTCTTAACAATTTGAAAGTCATTCATCCAAAAAAAAAAAAAAAAAAGACACCTTGGTTTAGACAGAGAAAACAACTTTCATAATCACTTCTTTTTCCTGTTTGAAAGATGTTATCTGATTTGAGGGAAAATACGTTTTCACAGTCCTCTTCACAACATTGTAATATTTCAGAGAAAAAATATGCATGCGACACTAATAAGAAACTTCTTTTATTGACAGTAAAAACAAGTTTTGCAAAAAAACAAACAAACCTCAAACCAAAACAAAAAAAACAAGCAACATAATCTGAAATTCAAAGTATAACAAAGCCCATCAAAAAATAAAGGTCTTTCTCATTTGTTGGCAAGTAGTTTGAGGAGAAGGCAGGCTTGTGGTATTAATTATATGATTAATTGTTTTTGGAGTTGGACACGCTAACAAAGGAATATATTTTTTTGCAGGTTCGAAGATGATGCATCAGGTAGAAAATCTATTTAAACTTAATTACACAATATATATTTATTTCAGAAGTTAGCTGAATTAATGGAACAATATGGACAAATCATAAAACATAAAAATTGGACAACAGTACAGTGAAAAAGAAACAAGTTGGCAGCAACTGGATAACTCATTTAACAAAAGAAAATAAAGTATCTTAGCTTAAAGAGTGCTGGAGAAACATGAAAAAAACACAAAAAGAACAGGGCCTCTACCTCAGACAACCACAGCTCTAAAACAATTTCCTTCATGAACAGTATCTTATCAAAATGTTTCTTTATGAAACTCAAGTGGAACAATTTTGTCTCAGTTATCTTTGAGAAAGTCTACTGTGGTCAATCCGTCTCAAAAATGCAGTCATTGTAAATGTTAAACGCCCTTTAATATTAAACTCTAGACCACATTTTAAATTGGAGTGGTGTAAGAGCATTAATTTTAAATATGGTGTCAGGAAAGACTGATAGAGCATTCTAGGAGTTTTCTCGGGTGGGATTTTGTTGGATTTCTGACCATAAATGTTTTTCCAGTATGACATCTTGTACATTACCATCTATAGAGAGTAATTACATTGACATGGAGGTATTTCTAGACCTGATGCTCCCAACACTGCTCACTGACCCCTTCTTATGAGCTACCAGAAGCCTCTTGCTGATCAGACCGTGCTTGTAAAGAGTGGAGAGCAGTTGGTTGCGGAACTTCTCCCCAATGAAGGCATACAGCACCGGATTCACTGCACAGTGCATGAAGGCCAAAACTTGGGTCACATTCAGCACTACTTCCACTCTGTAGCGAGTTTCGCATGTCTTCACTTCCAGTGACTCTCCTCGGATCAGTGTGTCGACCAGGACAGTGATGTTATAAGGCAGCCAGCACAGGATGAAAGCCAACACCACCGCCAGGATGACACGCATGGCTTTATGCTTGTGCTGATTGCGTGTGTGGAACAGCGTCCACACTGTCCTGCCGTAGCAGAAGCCCATCATCAGCAGAGGAAGGAAGAAGCCCAGTGTATGGCGCAGAACACGCAAGCTGACCCTCCAGTGATCACTGCTTTCGCCTGTTATGTTTTCATAGCAAATGAACCGCCCCAGGTCTTCAGCATGCATGCTCTCCCTCTTAATTGCGACAGGTAAGGACAGCACTCCTGCTATCACCCACACGACACTGCAAACCACTTTGACCAATACGTGATGGGAGGACAGGACACGTGTGGCTCTGACGATGGCAAAATATCGATCCACACTGATGCACACCAGAAGAAAGACACTGCTGTAAATGGACGCCTCCTGAAATCCTGAAAGGAGTTTGCAGGAGAAGTTGCCAAAGATCCAACCGTAATGAAAGTCTAAAGCCCAGAATGGCAGAGTGAGAGAGAAGAGCAGGTCTGCTAAGGCCAGGTGCATCAGGTAGACATCTGTGCTGCCCCTGTCTTTCTTCATACAGCAAACCACATAGACAACAACACTGTTGCCTATGATGCTGAAAACAAAGACAATGATGAAGAAGATTGTCAGGCCCAGGCTGTTGAATCCAGGCAAAGTGACGTTGCAGGGAGCAGATGGTCCCTCCTCAGTTGGAGGATAGGTAGAATTGAAAAGTGCACCAAATACAGACTCATCAAAAAGGTCCTCAACTGTAGGCTGAAGCTGGATAAAAACAAAAGCAACAGAGTTAGTCACGAGAGATTTTTAAAGCCGAAATTATGTTTGTTTTTTTTTTACATTTGAAAATAAATCAATTATCAGCAATGTAAAATCCAAGTAGTCTGATAGGACAAGTACACCACAGCATCTCCTCGGGGCTCTGCTCAACCGGCACAAAAGTTTCATGCCTGTGACGGTTTCTTTGAACAGTCCTTTTCAGACGGAGGCTTTGGCTGCTCTACAAAAGCCAGCAGAAAACTGTCAACAGCTTGTTAACAAATGCCTCCTCGAATATTTTAAACTTCTGTTGTCATTGTAGCTTTGTGACCACTGGCTCTTCTGTAGCTCAGGCAGTGTTGGGAGAAATGTGTTCAAGGACTGAATGGATGCTCATGCCCCCATGCTGCACATGCCACATAAAGTTAGTGTTGCCTGCTAGTAAGAGTAATGCTCACACTCATGAAGTCATATTTTCCGTTACCTGGCAGGATACTCTATAAATAAATTCGGTGTGCGCTTCTCTACTTACTATTCATTGTCTATGCAGAACCTGTCACAATTCATTCTCATTGCACCACGTCTAGAATTGCAAGACGTCAAATCATGTTGCGCTCTCTACTTTATGCTAATAAGGGGAATCTACGTCAAGATGATTGCTTCAGGGTAAAAGTAAAAACATATTCAGCTACTGAACTACGTATTTATTTCTTGCCTCAAATGTTATAAGTTTGCTGATTAGTTTTTCAGTTACTTGCTGTGGCTCTGCTCGTTACGCCCCACGCATGCTTGCATTGGCAGTGATCTTGGGAGATGGCATGATGCCCTTCCTTTAAAACGTACCTAGGCAGATACATAAAGTAAATGCCTCCTTGTGGAGTTGTACTGCAGAAAGGGAAGGAAGGAAGGAAGCTGCAGCAGGCAGGCCGTTTTTTCTGCTTTCTCGGGTTCTCAGCTATTCCATCTTTAATGCTGCTCTTCAGAAGTGTTTTTTTTTTCTTTAATTTTTATTAGGAATATTGTTAGATCTGACAGAATAAGCCCAATAAAAACAACAACAACAACAACAACAAAAAACTGAAAGGAGAAGTTGCAGTTTTTCACTAGTTTTTTTTTTTTTTTTTTTAATATTGCAAGAGATAGCCTTTTAGCAATTTTCTTGGGGGTAAAAAAAGTCAACCTTTCCCTTTTGCTGCTGAAGTTTAGCCTAATATATAGTAAAGTGGAAACACAATGAAAAAAAAAAAAATCAGGCCACCTGCCACTCATTTGCCATTTTCAGGTTGCTCGTTCATGTCTTTCCCTAAATGAACAATGAGCAACTTTACTGTGAGAAGTGTGTGCTTTAAAGACAAAATCAACATCTTTACCCAAAACCTCCCTATTTAGTAAAAAAAAAAAAAAAAAAGGAACGGGAGGTAATGGCGCACAAAAGTGCAAAATAAGCATCTTGTGTCTAGTAAAAGTGTAAAACACGAATTTAACCACATTTGTTGAGCAGCAATGCTTTGCCAGTAATTCAAACCCACAAAAAGAAACAATATGAAATTTTAATTCTTCACAATATTGTGCAATCACACTGCAAATTGCATTGTAATAGCAATACTGTTAAACAATACTATAAGGCAAAATGTTATCTATATACAGTAGCATAGCAAAAACAAAATAAATATAAATGATTCAGAAAAGAGTTACCTGTTCTTCTTCTGTTGTACTCATCATCACCAAAACACAAACTATGAAAAGCTGAAGCTTCATCTGTTCTTTTTTCAGGGAGCGCAGGTTGAACTCAAATAAAGCAGCTTGCTTCATCGGTTGCTTTTTAACCAGAAAAGTGGTCAGAGTCCTTGCGTAATGCTTTGGCAGAAAAGTGCTGTTTTTAAGAGCAAATGACAAGAAGGAAGTAGACAGACCACAAATATTATCAGTGCCATCAACAGAAGGTCTCAGTAACGGGTTGTCTCATTTGCACCCTGTTGTCTGATTGTGCAGGTGTTTGACTTTGATTTTAATCTCCACAGAAAAGCCTGAGAAATTACAGGATGTGATCTGATTGCGATCACTGAGCTAGTGTAATAAATTAAAAGTATAATGATCATCTTCTTGGAACTGCAGTGGAAAATATATATATAAGTAGCCATCACCACTCAAAAAGGTGGTCTTAAGGTCAGATAATTAACCCTAAGGTCAACAAAAAAATTTCCATTCTAATATTGTCTCACATGCATCACAGTTGATATATTGTCATCATTTCCTTCACTTTACACCTTTTATTAAGTCCTCCATAAATTATTTAAAATCTACCAAAATAAATGAGTAAATTGTTAGTGGCTAAATTTAATATTTGTTTCATATATACAGGTTTGCATCTTTTTCTCTATGCACCTCACAGTTTCTTGAATTTAATTTCTTCAGGAACATATTCATACATGTTATATGTTTTAATGTCTAGTTTGAGGAAAAAGAAGATAGATACAAAACACTGCACTGATTTTCTTTCCCCTTTGATATTAAATGAGCATATAAATTAATTTGTTAGACATTGCTGCCAACTCAAGTCTCAGGGGAAAAACACGAGAAACAGGTGAAGACACTTTCTCATGAACTAATTATACATTAGGGATAAAAAACTCTGACATGACTTGAAACTTTGAGGCTTCGACTTTGCAGATGATATTGTCAGCTAATTCACAGGTGTTGAGACATCCAAAACAAGCGTGAGGAGCCAAGATGGGGAAACAAACTGGCCTTGCCATCAATACAAACAAAAGTAATGAAGATAAATGCCCAGACATAAAAGCAAAAGAAGTTGAGGAATTTTTTTGGCAATAACGTCTCAGTGGATGGAAACTCAAAAAGTGACGATGGAAATTAACTATGATTAGCAGTGAGTGAGTGAGTGAGTTGGTCGGGGGTGCCGGACAGACAGGTGTGGTACCTCTTGGGGGAAGGGGGTGGGGGCTCCACCTGTGGCTCCCTGCTGCTCACTACTGCCTCACCCGGACGTGGGTGCCTGGTGGCTCACGGGATGTGTGTCTGGGGCTCTGGGGTTGGCGCAGGTGTAACGGAGTCAAAAATGTACTTTAAGTATTTCTTTTTCTCAGTTATGTTTTTATTTATATTGTTGTGAATTTTATTTTACTTGAGTACTTTTATTTTGGCAGTACGCTTCTCGCATCCGCTCTTCCTGTACCTCCGAGGCTCCGGTAGTTTAGTCTTTCCCCACAGTATCGCGTTGCTTTGCTGTGGGTAAGTTGTGTTCAAAACGCTGCTGGCACTAAATGATCGTATCGTTCGTTAGTTTTATCATTTGGACTGTAACCTTAGTTTGTAATTGTTCTTTATTAATTTGACATGTCACTGTACTGTATTTTTTTTGTTATTTATGTTATAAATGAGAGTTTTATAGATGTTTCGGCGCACATTGGGGGTCCGGTGGGCGCCATTTTAGGGTTTCGCGCCAATACAGTGATCCCTCGCTACTTCGCGCTTCACCTTTCGCGCCCTCAGTGCATCGCGGATTTTTCAGAAATATTCAGCAAAAATTCAAAATTGAGAAAAAATGGGCGGGCGCTAGCAGAAGGCAGGAAGACTACATTAGAACATCAGGTATCAACACGGAGAGCCGCTCAACTCAAAATCCACCTCTCTGACCACTGCTCCACTCCTCTCCGCCCACCTCTTCACTGCTCGGGAATCTCGCAAGCTGATTGGCCGAGACGTTTTACCTCGCAAGCTGATTGGCCGAGACGTTTTACCCAGCTTCTCTCCCTGCAGAGCGCCCATACCCACCGAAGGAAGACCGCATTCATTGTTCTTTATCGCTAGTCTCGCAGCGTGGAACTTTTCGCTGTTCTCTTGTCCCTTTTTGTGTGAAATAGTCTTCCCGTCGAGCCACTACGCCGCCTCCTGCAGCTGCCCTCGACAATCCTGCGCCTCTAGCACCTGACGATGAGGCGTCACCTGAGGAGCAGTAAAGCTCTCATTAACCTGTGCAGTACGTAAATCATCTTCATCTTGAGTTACGTATCTTGTTATAAAAATAAAAGAGTTCTAAAAACATATTTATGTACACTTTATTTACATCTACGTATGTATGTACACTTACACACACACACACACACACACACACACACACACACACACACACACACACACACACACGTATCATATGAGAGAGAGTGAGAGAATGAACGTATGTATTATTTATGGGTGACGTCATTAGGGGTGACGCTACTTCGCGGTTTTTCACTTTTCGCGGTCGGTTCTGGAACCCATTAACCGCGATAAGTGAGGGATCACTGTATAGGCTCTATGGTGACTCCAGCAGCTTAGGTCATGTGTAACCCATATTTTTGTTAATGTAGGAGCCTGTGTGGGATCGAGGTACAGACGGAGCATGATACAGTTTGTTTTATTTCATTAACAGGTATGTTTGTTTTTGAAAAATCTTATTATTTGAAATGTGATTTATTTTTATTTTTTGTTTGTATTGTGGAATTATTTTAGAGCTCCTTTCCACACAGTATCGCGTTGCTTTGCTGTGGGAGCCTGTGTGGGATCGAGGTACAGACGGAGCGTGATACAGTTTGTTTTATTTCATTAACAGGAGAAATAAATTGTGGAAACAGCAGTCTGGTGTCATCGTGGTCCCTATGCCGCACATACGCTTGCATTGATGTTCCCGATCACGGCCGCTTAAGGGTGTCCCAAAAGAAGAACCATTACACTTGTGACGAGATCCGTTACACTGGTGCCAGTGACCCTTGGAACTTCAGATCAGCTGGACGCCGGTCACCGTGGATGCTGCATCGCCATACTGGGTCTACGCTGGGACGTATATGTGGTCAGGCATATACAGGACTATTGTAATACGTTTTAACTGATATATGCCACCTTATTTTGGAGTTAGTCACAACAAAAAAAAAATAATAATTTCACTGTGTAAAGTAGTTCAAGAAAAAAAAAAGGACAAAAAAGACATGGATAATTATAAAACACCTGTTTTGCCAAAAGGGAGAGGTATCTGGCGCAGTGATATTGCTATTAGTAGAGATGTGGGACATTCAAAATTTATGAACAGTGGTGGGGATACAGGGTTAGGTCAGAGCCCAGGTTGTATTTCTGTTGGTGAGTTCATGAGTGAGGGTCCTCATGTTTCCACACCCTGCAGTAATGTCGGTGCCATTGAGAATTTTACAGACATGGTGGGGCAGCTTGGTGCTCAAATTGGTGAGTCTATAGTCACTAAATTAATGTCTGCCGGTGTTGTGAATATGACCAATGACAACCAGACTTCTCCTACTGGTCGAACAGCACATTGTGATGTTACCAAATGTGACCCCCCACATGTGACTGTTCATGTTAAGTCAGACAGAGAACTACGTATATTTAGAGGTGACGGTACTGACAAATATTCAGTTCGGGACTGGATTGACTTGACTAAGACTGAACTCAAGAAGAGAGAGATTCCTGTGTGTGAGCAAGCAGGAGAGATAATGGGTCATTTATTGGGCAAAGCTAAAGACGTTGTGAAAGTTGCCCTGCGTAGTGACCTGGCGCTAGATGCTAAAAAGGAACCTGAGATAATTTACGATGTTCTTCTCCGTTACTTCTGTGATGCCTCCTCATGTCTTCCGCTCGCAGATTTTTATGCAACCCTCCCCAGGCACAGAGAAAACCCAGTGGACTACTGGATAAGGCTGAACAAAGCAGCAGACCTGGCTCTCGAGGGCCTGCGTAGACAAGGCAAGCAGACTGAGGACATGAGCAAAGAGGTTGCTATCATGTTTGTCAAAAATTGTCCTGATCCTGATCTGTCTTGCACCTTGAAGTGGAAACCACCTCATGAATGGACCTCACGTGATGTTCAGTTGAGAATTGACGATTATCAAAGAGAGGTTAGAGCTAGTGCCAGAGCGCCTGATGGTCCACAGCTAATGAGTCACACAGCTACTGTAACATCTGATGAACCCAGGTTGCCATCTTCAGCCATGACCATGCCAGAACAGTGCCACACCCCAATCATTCCCTCTTCACTTCCTCAAACCCGACAGTTTACATGTCAGGGCCTCTCTCCATTCCCCGTTTCTGACCCTACCCCAAACACACTCAGCTCAGATTGCGCTAGTGTGCCGGTTGTTGCTCAAAATCTCCAACAGTCAGAGGAGAGGCTCCTTGGTCGCATGGTTAACATGTTTCAGGAAATGATGGAGAAGTTGCAGCAGTGTACAATTCCTCACCCGACTGAGAGCAACAGATTTAGACATGCCCCTTGTCAGAGACGCCCCAGAGAAGCAACTTGTGAGGTCTGTAATGACACACGTCACTCCACCATTTCACATTGCATGTCTGAGAAACTGTGTTTTACCTGTCTTTCCCCTGGTCATACCAGACTGGCCTGTCCCAACAACAACTGTCAGCCTCCTTCTCAGTCTCAGGGAAAACTAACTGACCTGTACTTGGAGGGAGGCAGCGCAGGTCTCACCTCAAGCTCCCACTGCAGTGACACATCTGATGCTGAGTCAATTTTTGCATCGGTGAGAAGCTCATGCGATGATGTAGTTGTTGTGTATCAGAACATTCACATAATTGGCAATAGTTCCAGCCTTTTCTACACACCAGTGGCTTTTGGTGGTGCAGTGATAATTGATGGCATGCTGGACAGTGGCTCCATGGCCTGCAGTATCAACGAGGATGCAGAGAAGAAACTGAGAATGGCTGGAGTGATAACAAATGAGAACCAGATTGATGTGAATGTGATGCTGGTTGGGTGTGGTGGACAGCGTGTCAGGCCAAAGAGTGCTTTTGACATTGTGATGGAGGTGTATGGTTGTAAAATGCTGGTCCCCACTCTGGTTGTCTGTGGTCAGCATGACGAGTTGATTATTGGTACCAATGTAATAAAGCACATCCTACACCATTCAAAACAATGCAAGTCCTATTGGAAAACAGTGTCTCGCCCCTGCCCAACTGCAGAACCAGAAGCTGAGCAGTTCTTGTCTATGCTCACTGGTTTGAACCCCTGGAAAGGAAATGACATTCCTGACAAAGTTGGTACTGTCAGATGTAACTCAGCCACCTACCTTGAACCTGAGCGTGAGTACCTTGTTTGGGGTAAATTGCCTAAAGACACTGTTGTATCTCCAGGCAGTACAGTCATGACAGAGCCCACATCTTCTCGTTCAGCTCCTAGGGGTGTCCTAGTAGCTAAGATTGTAACTCCTATGTGGGGTGACAGGTGGGTCCCGCTCAAACTCATCAACACGTCCAACAAGCCTGTGTTGTTATGGCGCAATGCAAAGCTAGCTGACGTCTACACATGTGTAGCCCTTGAAGTCATGGACGCAGCTGAGCAGTCTAGTGTACCAGTGACCTGCTACACACAGTCTACAACGGCATGTGATGCTGGTATGGAGTCTGTAAAAGAAAAACTCAAGTCAGTGGGGCTTTGTGACATAGACATTAATTCATGCCAAGTTTCAGAGGACTGCAAAAAGAGAATGGCTGACTTGGTACTTCAGTATGAGGATGTCTTTTCACGCCACCACCTAGACTGTGGAGAAGCTAAGGGCTTTGTACACCGCATACATTTATCTGATGATAAACCATTCAGACTCCCAAACAGGCGTGTACCCCCTAGTCAGTATCAGAAATTAAGACAGGTGCTAAATGAAATGGAGGAAAAAGACATTATCAGGAAATCGACTAGCGAGTATGCATCTCCCTTGGTTCTTGTGTGGAAAAAGAATGGCGACCTCCGCATCTGCACGGATTTTCGCTGGCTGAATAAGAGGACTCTGAAAGATGCTCACCCTCTGCCTCACCAGGCAGATTGTCTGGCAGCACTGGGAGGTAACTGCCTCTTCAGCACAGTGGATTTAACGTCCGGCTTCTACAACATGCCGCTTCATGAGGATGACAGGAAGTATTCTGCTTTTACCACTCCGATGGGCTTGTATGAGTACAATCGCCTGCCCCAGGGATTATGCAATAGTCCTGCTAGTTTTATGCGCATGATGACTGCCATTTTTGGTGACCAGAATTATTTGACTTTGTTGTGCTATTTGGATGATCTACTGATTTTTGCATCTGATGAGGAGAGCGCATTGCAGCGCCTTGAGATGGTGTTCAGCAGGCTGCGTAGGCACAACTTGAAGTTGGCACCCAAAAAGTGTTTTTTCCTCAGGAGATCTGTGAGGTTTCTTAGTCACGTAATTGATGAGAATGGTGTTTCAACCGACCCAAGTAAGGTTGAAAACATCGCAAAAATGACTTGTGCTGACCTTATGGACACTGATGGTGTGACGCCGTCCCAAAAAAGACTTAGATCCTTCTTGGGGATGGTTAATTACTATCAGCATTTTGTGCCAGGATATTCTGCCATTGCCAAGCCATTGTTCAGCCTGTTGAAAGGTGGAAAATTTAAAGGCAAATGTAAGAAAATCAAGATGTCTTGCAGAAAGCTTTGTGCTTCTGATTGGACCCAAGAGCACATACATGCCTTTGAAAGTCTCAAATCTGCACTTGTTAACACTGTGGTCTTGGCTCATCCTAACTTTGACCGTCCCTTCATGCTTTCAACTGATGCATCTCTGGATGGGATAGGTGCCGTTCTGTCCCAAGTCCAGGAAGGTGAAAGTCATGCCAGTGTAGTAGTCTTAAGAATAAATATGTTCCTGCAGTAATGAACTTCCCAAAATGTCCGTGTTGTAAATATGTCAAGTGTTTCTGATGGGGCGATAATTAGTGTGACACATCTGGGAACTTCCTCACACTTTGGAAGCCTGGGAAGGGGTAAGTTGTGTGTAATTCCTCAGGGAACGAAATTGATTATTGTGATTGATTTACTGTAGTTTTCTTTAAGTTATTGTACTAATTTTGATTGTAAGATTTTCTGTTACATTTTCGTTTGCAATACCAATGTAAAATATTCAAAGTAGCGTCATAAATACCGATGATTGATGGCTAGTTAAGTAGGCGCTAACGAGTCCATTGTTCTGTAGGAATGCCAGCACTTGTCCCCATTCCTGTGTCATGTGTAAATTGTCTGCCCCAATCTGTTTCAGGTATGTTAAAATGTTAAATGTACTGTTGTAAAAAATAGAAAAAACGATCAGTCATGTAACTCTGTCATGTAATGCTGTCATGTATTTGGTGCTAAACTTTTTCTTTGCTTGTGGTATACTGTAACTATACGATCTAAAGTTATGTAGTCCACGTAGCTGTAAGCTATCTCACACTTTGGAAGCCTGGGAAGGGGAATGCCAGCACTTGTCCCCATTCCCGTGTCATGTGTAAATTGTCTGCCCCAATCTGTTTCAGAAATAAACAGACTACTGACTGATCGAGACCCTGCCTGACGTCTACTTCTCTGCATCGGCCAAGATTTATTTTATTTTGTTATTTTAATGTAGCTGACTAGTTCGAGTCCATTACATAAACTGGTGCCGTGACCTTTCAAGGATTCTTCTGATCAGCCACAGCTGATCTCCGGGGTCCAGCTGCCTGCTGAGTGGAGGTTCGCAAGGAGAGTCCAGTCTTCATCAACACAACGCATCCTTCAGTTACTTAAGGTTTTTGACAGAAGCTCATTCAGTATTATTTGGCTTTGAATTTTATTTTACGTGTGTTATATCAGAGTAGCCTGTTTTGAAATTTCTATTTTGTGTTTATTACCATTTAATTAAGCTAGTTTTTAGTAATGGATGGTGATATGTCTCATAGCCTTTATTCTCACACCCCTGTAGCTGGGGCAGGTGGAGGCAGGGGTCTTTTTTTGTTGAGGGGTGGGGGAGTTAAACAGTTAACTTTCACTGACATGGTGGGAGAGGGTGGTACTATGCATACACACCCAGTGGGGGCTACTTATGTTGTACAGACACCACAGCCACATATCAGTGATGGGGAGGGGGATTTACCAGCACAGGCATGTGAGGTAGGGCCCGCATCCTCCACGCCCATGTTTCCTCCTGGTAGCAATGACCCCTCAGCTGAGCTGCGTGATCTAATTACTGAATTAGGGAATCGAATTGGAGATTCCACAGCCAGTCGGCTGTTACCTTCTACTCAGCCTGTCACACAGTCATGTGACCCAGTCTCTCCAATGGCGCCAGACAGGCATGAACAATCTAGTAACATCAGTGGCACTCTTGATCTCACCAATGTCAATGTGGTAGTCAAGTCAGATGTTCGTGAGCCTGCTGTGTTCAGAGGGGAGGGGTCTGATAAATGCTCAGTACAGGAATGATAGAGCTGATGGAAATGTATTTACGCAAAAAGAAATTCCCCACTTCAGATCAAGTTGATGAGATCCTGAGTCATCTGATGGGAAAGACCAAGAAAATAGTTAAAGTGGGAATAAGGAGTAGCTTAACCCCGGACCATGCAGTCAAGCCAGACATGATCTATGATATCCTGCGGAAGTATTTCAATGAGTCCCCTGCATCATGCTTACCGTTGGCTGATTTTTATGCCACTCAGCCCAGTGTGGGTGAGAATCCAGTGGATTATTGGGTGCGCTTGAATACAGCAGCAGAGCAGGCAGATCGTCTCCTGAAAAAGCAAGGCAGGAAATTGGAGAACATGAATGCTGAAATATCCATGATGTTTATTAGGAACTGCAATGATCCTGAGCTGTCCAGTGTATTTAAGAGTAAACCTATGAGCAAGTGGTCTTTGACAGAGGTGCAGGAAGCGATCGATGAGTATCAGAGGGAGTTCCTGTCCAAGAGGAAGCCAGTGGAAGTTAAACCATCTAAGGTGACTGCGGCTGTCGCTTACTCCATGCCAGACGTTAAGGAGGAATTGAGTGTTCGTGAGCCTAGTGCGTCTAGCCCGTCCAGATTCAGCGAGTCCTCCAGTGCGGAGGGGGGTGCGTTTGAGCGTGTCCTGTGTATGCTGGAGAGGGTGCTGGAGAAGACAAACCAGGCCACAGCACCGGGTGTTGCGCAACCAGCCCAGTGGGTTCGAGTCACTCCCTGCCGCGTCTGTGGCGACAGCACCCACTCTACAAGATCGCACTGCATGAGAGAAAAGCGATGCCTTGCTTGCTTTGAAACTGGACATCAAAAAAAGGACTGCTCCAAGCGCAGGACAGCAATGCCCAATACCACTGCGCCTGCTCAGGGAAACTAGGCCACCCACATGTGGGAGGGGACGATGTGGGTGCATTTAGTCAGTCCCTCAGTTTTGAAGATGATGTGCAATCTACTTATGAAGAAAAATGCAAGTGTGCTCCTGCTGGAAATAAGATTGTTTATCAAAATGTGCACAAATTAGCAAATTCCGATAGTCTCTTTTATACTGACGTCTCAGCGAAGAACCAAGTTTTGTTGCATGCATTAATTGACAGTGGGTCCATGGCCTGCACAATGAATGAAGAGGCCGAACAGAAACTACGTAGTGTGGGCTTATGTGCTGAGAGCATTACTGCAGACACAGGCATGGTACTGGTGGGGTGTGGTGGGGTTCAAGTGGAGCCGAAGTGCATTTATCAGCTGGAGATGACTGTGTATGGACAGGATGTGAGTGTTCCCACACTGGTCGTGCCAGGTCAGTGTGACGAAATGATCCTGGGCTCCAACGTGATAAAGCACTTGATTCATCACCTCAAACAAAACTCCAGTTACTGGAAAGTGATTGAGAAGCCTGAATCAACGAATGACCCAGGGGTTGAACATTTTCTTAACATGTTATCTGGAATTAACAGATGGAGGGGGAATGTGATTCCTGACATGATAGGTACAGCCAAGCTGACACAAGGTTTGAAAAGAACCTACAGTTCTCACCTCCCACCCACACAAAAGGATTATCTGCAGCCCCAGGAACTCCATCCCTCCTCCACTCTGACCTCCCACCAGCACTAATGATCTGTGAAGAGGAGGTGCGCCGGGTCTTTCAGAGACAAAAGATCAAGAAGGCTGCAGGACCTGATGGTGTGTCTCCGTCCTGCCTGAGAGTCTGCTCCAACGAGTTGGCCCCCATCTTCACCCGGATCTTTAACAGATCACTGGAGCTGCGTGAAGTGCCTTCCTGCTTCAAACGCTCCATCATCATTCCAGTTCCCAAGAAACCCTCTATTACAGGATTAAACGACTACAGACCTGTTGCCCTGACCTCTGTGGTCATGAAATCCTTGGAGAGATTGGTGCTGAACCACCTGAAGGTCATCACAGGCCCCCTGATGGACCCACTGCAGTTTGCCTACCGGTCAAACAGGTCAGTGGATGATGCAGTGAATATGGGACTACATTACATCCTGCAACACCTCGACTCCCCAGGGACGTACGCCAGGATCCTGTTTGTCGACTTCAGCTCAGCGTTCAACACCATCATCCCAGGCATTCTTCATCAGAAACTCCTCCAGCTCAAGGTGCCCCCCTCCACCTGCCAGTGGATCTCCAGCTTTCTGACTGACAGGTGGCAACAGGTGAAGCTAGGGAGATTTACATCCAGCTCCCGAAAAATTAGTACTGGCGCCCCCCAAGGATGTGTCCTTTCCCCACTGCTCTTCTCCCTCTACTCCAACGACTGCACCTCAGAGGACCCTCCTGAAGTTTGCGGACGACACCACAGTCATCGGTTTGATCCGGGATGATGATGAGTCTGCATACAGGCGGGAGGTGGAGCAGCTGATCCTCTGGTGCAGCCAGAACCATCTTGAACTTAACCCAGCCAAAACGGTGGAGATGACTGTGGATTTCAGGCGACACCCCCCTTCATTCCCCCCACTCACCATCCTCAACAGCACAGTGTCCACTGTGGACTCCTTCAAGTTTCTGGGTACCACAATCTCCCGGAACCTGAAGTGGTCCTCCCATATTGACACTGTCCGGAAAAAGGCCCAGCAGAGGTTGTTTTTTCTGCGTCAGCTCAAGAAGTTTGATTTGCCTCAGGAGCTGCTGGTTGTCTTCTACACCGCCATCATCCAATCTGTCCTCTGCTTTTCCATCACTGTCTGGTTTGGATCTGCCACTAAACAGGACAAGACCAGACTGCAGCGGATCATTAAGTCTGCGGAGAGGATCATTGGTACCGACCTACCCTCCATTGAGAACTTATATCGGTCCATAACCAGGAAACGGGCGGGAAACATCTGTGCTGACCCATCACACCCCGGCCACAAACTGTTTGAACTTCTATCTTCTGGTCGTCGTTACAGATCACTGAAGGTCAAAACCACCCGTCACAGGAACAGTTTCTTTCCTCAAGCCATCACTCTGATGAACTCCTAACATTCACCTAGTCCTACCTGTTGCTGTACTCATGACTTTTCATCCATTATTACATTGCACATAACTCTCACACTGCTTTTTACTTCATTCACATTATATCACTGAATCTGAGTCCACATTGAAATACTGTGTGATTGTATATTTTTTCATATATTTCTGCAAAGTGTGGTTAGTCCGAGTAAATAACTGCATATATTCCTGTATATATTTGCATCCTTTTATAGAAACGTGGACAGACTGTAATTTACTGTACATACTCTGGTTGTCATTGAATCCTTATTTAAATCCTTCACCTGAACAACGAGAGCAAGTTTTTAGCCAAAGTCAAATTCCTTGTATGTGTTGTGCATACTTGGCCAATAAAGCTGATTCTGATTCTGATTCTGATTCTGATTCTGACAAGCCGTAACACTGCTGCCACATCATGAACACCTTGTGTGGGGTAGGCTTCCAGCCAACTCACCTGTTTCAGCAGGGAGCGCTATTCTTGCTGATGCTCCAAGTTCCAACACACACAAGAAGGGTATCATGGTGGGGAGGGCTGTCGCTACAATGTCAGGGGACAGATGGGTACCTATTAAAGTGATCAATCCAAGTGACAAACAAATTACATTGAAGCGAAACACTAAGTTAGCTGATGTGTTCCCGTGTGTTGCGTTGGAAGACCTGGATGTACCCACTTCCAAAACCCCCCCAAATGACCTTCTGGTGAACAGCCAGAGCCTACATGATGCTGACTCATCCTCCTCTACCCCTGATTTCAGTGATGCTCTGAATCGACTCGGATTGAGTGACCTCGACATTGATTCATGTGATGTTACAGATTATTGGAAAGGCCAGTTGTTCGACTTGATACGGAAATATGAGAGCCTATTTTCTAGGAACAAGTTGGACTGCGGTGAGGCCATCGGTTTTGTTCATCGGATCCACCTGACTGATCCTCGGCCATTCAGACTCCCGTATCGACGTGTCCCACCTGGTCATTACCAAAAGCTGAGACAGGTGCTGTCTGAGATGGAGGAAAAAGAAATCATCCGTAAGTCTTCCAGTGAGTGGGCGTCACCCCTGGTACTCGTATGGAAGAAGAACGGTGATCTGAGGGTTTGTGTGGATTACAGATGGCTGAATTCCAGGACTATCAAAGATGCCCACCCATTGCCTCATCAGGCGGATTGCCTGGCTGCTCTTGGGGGGAGTGCATTCTTCAGCACCATGGACTTAACATCAGGATATTACAATATCCCCATGTGTGAAGAGGATAAGAAACTGACTGCCTTTACTACGCCCATGGGGCTGCATGAGTTCAATCGCATGCCTCAGGGGCTATGTAATGGGCCAGCCAGCTTTATGCGCCTCATGACAAACATCTTTGGCGACCAGAATTTTTTGATTCTGTTGTGTTATTTAGATGACCTCTTGGTTTTCGCGCCGAACGAAGGTGAGGCACTGAAGCGGCTCGATGTAGTGTTCAGCAGGCTGAGTGCGCACGGATTAAAGCTTGCGCCCAAAAAGTGCCATTTTCTTCAGCGCAGTGTGAAGTTTCTGGGCCATGTCGTTGACGAGAGTGGAGTAGCGACTGATCCGGAGAAAGTACAAGCAATTGCTGCCATGACTGAACAAGCACTAATGCATGAAGATGGCGTGACCCCATCCCCAAGAAAAATAAAGTCCTTTTTGGGCATGGTCATGTATTATCAGCGCTTCATTCAGAATTGCTCTAGCATTGCTAAGCCTCTCTTTGCCCTCACTGCAACGCCAAAGAAGAGTAAAGGCCAGACAAGGCATGTGGCCTTTAAGAAACTCAAGCCGAGTGACTGGACAAGTGACCAACAGAAATCTTTTGAGCAACTGAAGTTGGCCCTACTCGAGTCAGTCGTCTTAGCTCATCCAGATTTCAGCCGTCCCTTTATCCTGTCCACTGATGCGTCATTAGATGGGTTAGGGGCAGTCATCTCTCAAGTCCCGGAAGGGGAGAACAAGGCCCGTCCGATTGCTTTCGCAAGCAAGTCTCTGACGCAATCCCAGACCAAGTACCCAGCGCATCGTCTGGAGTTCTTGGCCCTTAAGTGGGCAGTCTGTGACAAATTTAGTCATTGGTTAAAAGGGCATGAGTTCACTGTCTGGACGGATAATAATCCATTGACATATATACTGACTAAGCCGAAGTTGGACGCATGCGAACAGAGATGGGTTGCGAAGTTAGCCCCGTACAACTTCAGTATCAAGTATATTCCTGGCAAGAAAAACATTGTGGCGGACGCCCTCAGCAGGCAGCCTTTCGTTCAGGGCTGTGTCAGCAAGAGGCTTGTGTCTGAGCCATACGGAGCGCTGCTGGAAGAAGCACAGCTGATTAAGGACAATATGATACAGGAAGTCTTTAGACTGAGTGCCAACCACCAGGAGGTCAGTTGTCTCTCGCAAGTCTCCAGGCTGGAGCGTTCCTCACTCGACAGCGAAAAAGTGAAGGCCGTGTTCGAGGGTCATGCTGAGTGGGAGATGGGATCAGCTGAGAGAGCCTCGTGTTGGCTTGTCCAGGACGTGCAGCAGCTGGCTGCCTGTGGTCAGAACCCCTTACCTGTGTTTTCCATTCAGGAGTTGCAAGGCCAGCAACAGCAAGATGCCTGCCTCTCCAGAGTCATCTCTTTTGTGACACGCGGGAGACGACCGTCGCGAAGAGAAAGGCCTCACGAGACAGATGACGTCTTGAGAATGTTGAAGCAGTGGGACAAACTCAAGATGTTAGATGGGCTACTGTACAGGGTGAGCAAAGATCCACTGACTGGCAAGAAAAGACACCAGTATGTTGTTCCAGCTTCATTGGTTCAGCGAGTGCTGCAAGGCATCCATGATGACGCAGGCCACCAGGGCCAGCAGAGAACTTTATACTTGGCAAGGCAGAGGTTCTTCTGGACTGACATGGAACGGGATGTCCGTGAATATGTGAAAACATGCAAGCGTTGTGTGGTCAGTAAGACTCCTGAACCGGAAGCCAGAGCGCCCCTCGAAAGCATTAAGACAACGAGCCCATTAGAACTTGTGTGCATTGATTTTTGGTCCGCGGAGGACAGCAGTGGGAAAAGTGTGGATGTGCTAGTGGTCACTGACCATTTTACTAAAATGGCCCATGCCTACCCCTGCCATGACCAATCTGCAAAACAAGTTGCCCGCCAGCTCTGGGACAAATACTTTTGTGTGTATGGGTTCCCTGACAGAATTCACTCAGACCAGGGTGCCAATTTTGAAAGTGAGCTGATCAGGGAATTGTTGCAAGTTGCTGGGGTCAAAAAGTCCCGAACTACTGCCTATCACCCCATGGGGAATGGGAACGTTGAACGGTTCAATAGAACTTTGGGCAGCATGATAAGAACCCTTCCCCCTAGAGCAAAGCAGAAATGGCCGCAGATGCTACAGACTCTAGTGTTTGCTTACAACTGCACTGCACACGAATCCACCGGTTACGCGCCATTCTTTTTAATGTATGGCAGAGTGCCACGTCTACCGGTGGATGTCATGTTTCAGAATGCTGTAAGGGACTGCGACACTGTGGACTATGACCAGTATGTTGCTAGGATGAAACAAGATCTGAAGGAGGCTCTGTCAGCTGCTCAGGCCAACGCTCTTTCAAGCCAGGAACTTCAAGCAGACTTGTACAATAGGAGAACTAAAGGACGTGACATTGTGGAAGGTGATCGAGTCTTGTTGGCAAACAAGGGTGAACGGGGGCGCAGGAAATTAGCAGACAAGTGGGGGTCCACCCCGTATGTCGTCGTCTCTGCCGACCCTAGGTGCCATACTTACCGTGTCAGGAACACAACCAATGGGCAAGAAAGGGTTGTTCATCGCAATCTGCTTCTCTTGGTCAACTTTCTGCCAATTGAAATGCACAGTGCTGCTCATGAAGTGACCCTGAGTGAGTCGTATGAGTCAGGTGATGATCTTGATTCACATGTTGCTGCATCAGAGATCGACAGGACTGCTTGGACAGCCAGTTGGGTGGCAGGGGCCTCTGCCTCCAATCAGCTACAAGAGGCTTCATGCACACAAGATTCTGACCTGCCCGTGCAGTTGAACACAGCGGAGACTGTTCAGTTGACCAGTGATCTTTCAGAAATGCCCTGTCTATCTGCCAGTTTTTGTGGTGACCAAAGATCTGAAGTGTCCATGCCGCCTTCCAGCATTGGGAGTTCCCCTAGTAGTACAGTGGGCGCAGTGAGAACCAGGTTAGGGAGGGTAGTTAAACCAGTGAATCGGCTGATTCAGAACATGGCCCAACAGTATACTCAACGCTCAAACAGTTCAGTTCTTAGTTTGGCTAGGGCACTGATGCCGTAGGGGAAGACACACACACACACACACACACACACACACACACACACACACACACACACACACACACACACACACACACACCACATAGGCCTTCTGTCCAGTTGAAGAATGACAGATTTGTTCTTTTTCTTTGTTTTTCTTCTCTTTATTTCCCTTTCTCCAATTCATGTGAAGTCAACTGGTGGTATTTAGTCTGGTATGATATGGGTAGTGTATACGGCACTCCTGTAGCAAGTACACTATGGGGGGGTCTACGCAGCCCTCCGTAGTTGCTTTCCCTTTGAATTGGGTGACATACATGTTGCAGTATACTGTGGGATATACTTATCCAGTGGTTTTTTGGTGGTTGACTTGTAGTGGTATTTTGGTGAAGTTCAGAGGGGAGTATGTAGTAGGCTTAAGAATAAATATGTTCCTGCAGTAATGAACTTCCCAAAATGTCCGTGTTGTAAATATGTCAAGTGTTTCTGATGGGGCGATAATTAGTGTGACACATCTGGGAACTTCCTCACACTTTGGAAGCCTGGGAAGGGGTAAGTTGTGTGTAATTCCTCAGGGAACGAAATTGATTAATGTGATTGATTTACTGTAGTTTTCTTTAAGTTATTGTACTAATTTTGATTGTAAGATTTTCTGTTACATTTTCGTTTGCAATACCGATGTAAAATATTCAAAGTAGTGTCATAAATACCGATGATTGATGGCTAGTTAAGTAGGCGCTAACGAGTCCATTGTTCTGTAGGAATGCCAGCACTTGTCCCCATTCCCGTGTCATGTGTAAATTGTCTGCCCCAATCTGTTTCAGGTATGTTAAAATGTTAAATGTACTGTTGTAAAAAATAGAAAAAACGATCAGTCATGTAACTCTGTCATGTAATGCTGTCATGTATTTGGTGCTAAACTTTTTCTTTGCTTGTGGTATACTGTAACTATACGATCTAAAGTTATGTAGTCCACGTAGCTGTAAGCTATCTCACACTTTGGAAGCCTGGGAAGGGGAATGCCAGCACTTGTCCCCATTCCCGTGTCATGTGTAAATTGTCTGCCCCAATCTGTTTCAGAAATAAACAGACTACTGACTGATCGAGACCCTGCCTGACGTCTACTTCTCTGCATCGGCCAAGATTTATTTTATTTTGTTATTTTAATGTAGCTGACTAGTTCGAGTCCGTTACACCAGACCTATTGCTTTTGCCAGTAAGTCTCTGACACAGTCTCAGAAAAACTATCCAGCGCACCGATTGGAATTTCTGGCTTTGAAATGGTCCATCACTGACAAGTTTAGTCATTGGCTAAAGGGTCACAAATTCACTGTTTGGACTGACAACAATCCTTTGACTCACATATTGACAAAGCCCAAGTTAAGACTGTTGTGAGCAACGCTGGGTAGCCAAGTTGGCTGCGTATGACTTTGACATAAAGTATGTTCCAGGGCGGCAGAACATTGTGGCTGATGCATTAAGCCGTGTGCCTTTTGTCAAGGAAAATATTGGTCACAGACTGTTCAACGAACCATATGTGAAACTCCTCAGTGAAGTCAAAAATGTGTCTACTGCCTCTGTTCAAGATGCTTTTCGTTCACCCAGTGGTCACGTGGATGCGATGTGTGACAATGCTCATACCTCCCGGGTACACACTCAGATTGTGAATTCAGAAGAAGTGTCTGCTGTGATGCAGTCACACATTGAGTGGGATGCTGGTCCGAGGGCCCGGGCAATTGAAGCCTTGCAGTTTTTGCCCCAGTTAGTTCCACCAGGTCAAGACCCGTTGCCTGCCTATTCTGAAAAGGCTTTGCGTGATTAACAGTTGGAGGATGGAACTCTTTCTCACGTCCTGTTTTATGTTGAAAGACATTGGAGACCCTCAAGGAGAGAAAGGGTGAAAGAATCATTTTCAGTGATTAAATATCTGAAACACTGGGATAAGCTATCTGTGAGCAATGGTGTTCTGTACAGAGTTTCAAGAGACCAGAGAACCAAGTCCAAACGGCTTCAGTATGTTGTCCCAGACTCACTTAAGGATGAGGTCTTGAAAGGCGTGCATGATGATGCTGGTCATCAAGCCCAGTCGCGAACCCTAAGTTTATCCAGACAGAGATTTTTCTGGCTGACCCTTGAGAGAGATGTTAGAGACCATGTCAGACACTGCCAGCGTTGTGTCCTCAGCAAGTCAGCTGAACCTGAGGGACGAGCTCCCTTAGAGAGCATCTTGTCATCTAGACCACTGGAGCTGGTCTGCATTGACTTTTGGTCAGCTGAAGATTCTAGGAACAAGTCTATTGATGTCCTAGTGATAACAGATCACTTTACCAGGATGGCTCAGGCCTTTCCTTGTAAGGATCAAACAGCTAAGCAAGTGGCAAATGTTCTGTGGAACAAGTACTTTTGTGTCTTTGGATTCCCAGAAAGAATCCACAATGACCAAGGTCCTAATTTTGAAAGTCAATTAATCAGTGAACTTCTCAAAGTGTCCGGTGTCAGGAAATCTCACACTACCCCTTACCACCCAATGGGAAATGGGAGTGTCGAACGGTTTAACAGGACACTGGGTGGGATGATTCGTGCACTGTCCCCTGAGGTGAAAGCTAACTGGCCACGATGGTTGCAGACTTTGACATTTATGTACAACTGTACAGCTCATGAGATGACTGGCTTTCCTCCTTTTTACCTCATGTATGGCCGTGTGCCCCGTTTGCCAGTAGATGTCATGTTTCGTTCTGTTCTTCGCGATGCTGATATAACCAGTTATGACAAGTATGTGGCAACTCTCACCTGTGAGCTAAAAGAAGCAATGATGGTTGCTCAGGACCATGCTGCTAAGGAGCAACACAGACATGCTAATCTTTACAACAGAAAAGTGACAGGATCCAAGATTGAGATTGGTGACAGGGTGCTTTTGGCCAAAGAGAGGCAAAAAGAAAACTGCTGATAAGTGGGAATCAACTGCTTACACTGTAATGGATGTGAACCCGCAGACCCATACATATAGAATTTGTGACACTCTTACTGGACGGACAAAAGTGGTCCACAGGAATCTGTTGATGCTGGTAAATTTTCTTTCTGTGGTGGATGTGTGCGATGTGTCCAACCATGGTTCATCCACCTTACTTCCAGAAACCTTAGCTACAGACATTGGTGATGAGGGAGACACATCTGTGGACCTCTTCGAGAGAGAGAGTGAGGCTGGTACAGGTGATCCGTTTTTATGTGGAGAAACACGTGAACCATTAGT
The DNA here is from genome assembly GCA_020510985.1 of Pholidichthys leucotaenia. Classification (NCBI taxonomy): domain Eukaryota; kingdom Metazoa; phylum Chordata; class Actinopteri; order Cichliformes; family Pholidichthyidae; genus Pholidichthys; species Pholidichthys leucotaenia. The sequence continues at coordinate 155,670,203 of CM035841.1, forward strand.
TGATCCAGAACCTGTTGACTCTGAAAGGAGAACTGTTGAGTGGATCACGCAGCTCACTGAACCATCTGTGTCACAGGTAGACGTTTCTGATGTGACAAGTGTGTCTTCTGACCCCCAGAACTCTTCAGCTGCACCTGTTGCTCAAGGTGTAGATCATCCCATGTCCTCTGACTCTAGACCTGTGACTACAGCTGCTACTGATATTCATGGTGGACAAACACTTGACAGTCAACTAGTTTCTGTTCCTGACTCCGAGAGACAGACAGACACTCCCCTTGTTCGCTGTACTGTTGACCAGACGTCACGTGCACGTTGTCATCGTCCAAATGCACAACCTCAAATCAGGTCAAGATTTGGTCGTCTGATTAAACCTGTAAACAGACTAGTGCAGACAATGTCCAGGCAAGATGTGATTCGTGACAAGTTTAATGTTAAGGCTGTTTGTAGGTCTGTGTTTCAGACCCTGACTGATTGAATGTTACATGTGTGGACTATATTTTTGTGGACTTAGCTTGGTTTTCTAATGTTCGGTTATTTTATTTTATTTTATTATTCAAGAGCATTTGCTACACTAATAGTTGGGGTTTTTGGTGGGGTGTACAAGGCACTCCATTACCAGTGGTTGGGTTGAGAGATAAGCGCTGCTCTCATGCCACTTCGTCCTTGTGTGGGACTCTCTTTCAGTTGGTATTCTTTAACTAACCCCGGGTGTTTGTATATTGTTATGAGTCCTGTGTAGCTGTGGCTCAAGTTTAGTAAAATTCAGTGGGGTGGGTGTAACGGAGTCAAAAATGTACTTTAAGTATTTCTTTTTCTCAGTTATGTTTTTATTTATATTGTTGTGAATTTTATTTTACTTGAGTACTTTTATTTTGGCAGTACGCTTCTCACATCCGCTCTTCCTGTACCTCCGAGGTTCCGGTAGTTTAGTCTTTCCCCACAGTATCGCGTTGCTTTGCTGTGGGTAAGTTGTGTTCAAAACGCTGCTGGCACTAAATGATCGTATCATTCGTTAGTTTTATCATTTGGACTGTAACCTTAGTTTGTAATTGTTCTTTATTAATTTGACATGTCACTGTACTGTATTTTTTTTGTTATCTGTGTTATAAATAAGAGTTTTATAGATGTTTCGGCGCACATTGGGGGTCCGGTGGGCGCCATTTTAGGGTTTCACGCCAATATAGGCTCTATGGTGACTCCAGCAGCTCATGTGTAACCCATATTTTTGTTAATGTAGGAGCCTGTGTGGGATCGAGGTACAGACGGAGCATGATACAGTTTGTTTTATTTCATTAACAGGTATGTTTGTTTTTGAAAAATCTTATTATTTGAAATGTGATTTATTTTTATTTTTTGTTTGTATTGTGGAATTATTTTAGAGCTCCTTTCCACACAGTATCGCGTTGCTTTGCTGTGGGAGCCTGTGTGGGATCGAGGTACAGACGGAGCGTGATACAGTTTGTTTTATTTCATTAACAGGAGAAATAAATTGTGGAAACAGCAGTCTGGTGTCATCGTGGTCCCTATGCCGCACATACGCTTGCATTGATGTTCCCGATCACGGCCGCTTAAGGGTGTCCCAAAAGAAGAACCATTACACTTGTGACGAGATTCGTTACACAGGTCCCACACACACTTCCATAAAAGCTGGCTTGTATTTGGTCAAAACTATTTAAATAAGCCAAAGAGGTTTGGGGATTCTGTTCTGTGGAGCGATGAGACAAAACAAGATGGATTCAATCAAGTATCAGGAAATCCTGGGAGAAAATGTCACACTGTCTGTGAGGAAGCTGAAGCTTGGGTGTCATTGGATCTTCCAACAGGACAATGATCCCAAACATGCCTCAAAGTCCGACAAGGTTTGGCTTCAGAAGAAGTCCTGGAAGATATTAGAGTGGCCACTAGAGTGCTCTACTAAGTATTAAAGATGCTCGTCATGAAGGGGTTGGATAATTTTGAGAATGCAGTAGTCATTAACAGTAGGGATGGGAATCGCGAGGGACCTCACGATTCGATTCACAATACTTGAGTCACGATTTCATCCTATCCTGATTCAACGGTAATTGTGATATCACGATTATCGAATACCGATCACGATACCATATATTTCAATTTTTTTTCACCTTATTCAACCTCAAATCATGTCCCATAGTAAAACTGTTGACATCTCTTTCATATAAAAAAGTATTCAGTCAAAGTGAGCAGCAACCGGACAATTTCACAGTAAATTATTTTTAAATTAAATGGTAAATGGTGTTCAATATTCAAGATTACTTTGTCATTCAGCACTACATCAATAGTGCTTTTGTACTCATCTCTGGATGACCAAAGCGCTTTACAGATCATGCTATTCACCCTTTCACACACTGATGGCAGTGGATGCAAAAACAAATGCTCTTAAAATAAATGTTCAACTGATAATAAAATATAGTCTTAAAAATAATAATAATCAGTGAAGTAATGGTGGGATGGAACCACATACTTGGGCTTCAGTGTTTTAATCATGTGACAAAAACCCTCGTTTTCCACAATACTACACTGCATTCCAAATTATTATGCAAATAGTATTTGTCTCTGATTTTCCTAAATAGTCGATGCAAATAACAGTCAGTATAATTTTCAAGTCATCAACCATTGGAGCTTAATTCAAATTTTATTGAACAAACCTCACAGTGATAACTTTTTTGAAAAAAATAAAAAAAACTTAAAATGCACTGTTCCAAATTATTATGCACAACAGAGTTTCAAAACATTTTATTGGTTGTAAAGAACCGAAAATGGTCATTTGTTGAATTTTCAGCATTAGAAGGTCATATTTACTGAAATCAAAAGCTATTTCAATCAAAAACATCTTAACAGGCCAAGTTACATGTTAACATAGATTTTTTTAGATTTAGTATACTTTATTGATCCCCAGAGGGGAAATTGAGGATCATCCGCCACCTGGATGGATGAAGCAGCCACGATACAGCGCTATCCCTTAACCATTCACACACACATTCACACCTAGGGCCACTTTAGAGTCTCCAATTAACCTAACCTGCATGTTTGTTTGTTTTTTTGGCATGTGGGAGGAAACCGGAGAAATCCCGGGGTAAACCCACGCATACACGGGGAGAACATGCAAACTCCACACAGATCACTGTTGGTCAGGGGCTGGGATCGAACCCACGATCCCCACGATCCCCCGGTCAAGGGTAAACTGTGCTGCCGCAGTGCTAACCACTGCACCACCGTGCAGCCCATAGGTCCCCTTCTTTGATATAACCTTCACAATTCTTGCATCTATTGAACTTGTACATTTTTAGAGAGTTTCTACTTGAATTTCTTTGCAAGATGTCAGAATAGCCTCCCACAGGTGCTATTTTGATGTGAACTGCCGCCCACCCTCATAGATCTTTTGCTTGAGGATGCTCTAAAGGTTCTCCATAGGGTCGAGGTCAGGGGAGGATGGGGGTCACACCATGACTTTCTCTCCTTTTATGCCCATAGCACCTAATGACACAGAGGTATTCTTTGGAGCATGAGATGGTGCATCGTAATGCATGAAGATAATTTTGCTACAGAAGGCACGGTTCTTCTTTTTGTACCATGGAAGAAAGTGGTTAGACAGAATCTCTATATTCTTTGCCCAGGTTATTTTCGCACCTTCAGGGACCCTAAAGGGGCCTACCAGCTCTCTTCCCATGATTCTGGCCCAAAACATGACTCCACCACCTCCTTGCTGATGTCGCAGCCTTGTTGGGACATGGTGGCCATCTACCAACCATCCACTACTCCATCCATCTGGACCATCCAGGGTTGCACGGCACTTATCAGATTCAAGATTCAAAGACTTGATTATCATGTGCACAGTTAAGAAATGCTACATTTCCTGAGCAATGAAATTCTTACTTTGCTCCCTGAAGAAATGCCAAGACAAAAGGTACAGAAACAACAATTCTAATAAGGTCATGAAACACTAACACAGTAACTCAATCCTAATACTAATGGATGCTAATAACACACACACCAACATACAGTTATGACTCCTTAAGCACACCTTGATACTAAATACTAAAACTAATGAGTACTAATAACACACACGAGGCAGTTTGGGCAGTTAAAGCAGTTAAAGCAGTCAGACAAGAGGAATGAAATTGAAAATTCACTGGATGACTAAAGTGATAGTGGTATATTGATATCAGAGATGATGTGAACCTGAGATGGCATGAACCTATGTACAGTATGCAAATGAGCATTGTGCAATGAGCAGTGTATAATAACAAATTAGCACCCGATGCTAATTTCTGTAATGGTCGTACCAGTAGACTGTGCATGATAAGTAGCAGCAGAGATGATAATTAACTAACTAACTAACTAACTAACCTGCACTTATATAGCGCTTTTCTAGTCACAAAGACCACTCAAAGCGCTTTCATTAATACTAACCCTCTACTCTAAGGGCCTATAGGAAACAAATATCTAGGGACAATTTAGAACAGCCAATTAACCTAACATGCATGTTTTTTTTGGAATGTGGGAGGAAACCGGAGAAATCCCGGAGTAAACCCACGCAACACGGGGAGAACATGCAAACTCCACACAGATCACTGTTGGTCGGGGGCTGGGATCGAACCCACGATCCCACGATCCCCACAATCCCCCAGCCAAGGGTAGACTGTGCTGCCGCAGTGCTAACCACTGCGCCACCGTGCAGCCGAGGTGGCAGAGATGATAACATTAACAGCAGAGATGATATGGACATCAGATGGGTGAGACTATATCTACTGTACAGGTGAGCAGTGTGCAAATTTAGCAGCTGGTATGTGAGTTCCTATATGCAAAGCTGTGTTACGGAGTTTTGGGAGTTATCTCTTCAGGAGTCTGATGGCAGTGGGAAAGAAGGAGTTCTTCAGTCTGGTTGTCCTGCATTTCACACTTCTTGTACCTTCAGCCTGTGGGTAGAAATGTGAACAGTCTGTGCTGGGGGTGGGTGGGGTCCCGGAGGATGGCGTCAGCTCTCCTTTGGACCCTGCAGTGGTAGATGTTCAGCAGAGAGGGGAGGGGATTCCTGATGATCTTCTCTGCTGTCGTCACCACTCTCTGCAGGCGTTTGTGGTCCAGAGCAATGATGCTACCGTACAATGCAGTGATGCAGTTGGTCAGGATACTCTCGATAATGGAGCTGTAGAAATTGCTGAGGATCCTGGAGGACATGCCAAACTTCTTCAGCCTCCTCAGAAAATACAGTCACTGTTGAGCTCTCTTAACCAGCTCTGTGCTGTTGTGTGTCCACTTAAGGTCCTCGCTGATCTCGCTGTTATCAGTGAACAAGACTGAAAATTAGTCTTCATGTATTTCTGGGCTCACTGCAACTGTTTCTGCTTGTGAGCATTGGTTGGGGTGGCCAAATAATAGGTTTATGCACAACTGCAAGCCTTTGGAGGATCCTACGCCTTGAGGTTCGTGGGACTCCAGAAGCACCAGCCGCTTCAAATACCTGTTTGCTGCTTTCTAGTGACTTTTTAGCAGCTGCTCTCTTAATCTCATGAATTTATCTGGCAGAAACCTTCCTCATTATGCCTTTATCTGCACAAACCCACCTGTGCTCTAAATCAGCCACAAATTCCTTCACAGTACGATGAACACTCTTAAGCTTTTGTGAAATATCGAATGTTTTCATACCTTGTCCAAGGCATTGCACTATTTGACACTTTTAAGAAGCAGAGAGATCCTTTTAATTTACCATATTGCTTGAAATGTGGCATGTTTAATAATGTGGAACATCCTTCTTAAGTAGTTTTCCTTTAATTGGGCTCACCTGGCAAACTAATTATGACAGGTGTCTGAGATTGAAATCAGTGATCCAAACAGCCCCGAGACACAATACCATCCATGAGTTTAATTGAAAAACAAAAAAATGAATGTTTGACACTAAAATTCTATTTGCATAATAATTAGGAATGCGGTGTACAGTGGGGCAAAAAAGTATTTAGTCAGCCGACAATTGTGCAAGTTCTCCCACTTAAAAGATGAGAGAGGTCTCCAATTTTCATCATAGGTATACCTCAACTATGAGAGACAAAATGAGGGAAAAAAAATCCAGAAAATCACATTGAAGGGTTTTTAAAGAATTTATTTGCAAATTATGGTGGAAAATAAGTATTTGGTCACCTACAAACAAGCAAGATTTCTGGCTCTCACAGACCTTGAGAGCAGTATAATTGTTTTTTCGAACAGTATAATTGTTTTTTCATAACACTGGCGGACAGTATCTGACTCTCAAGGACAGCTGTCTGGCTCAGACTATTCCATCTGCTGTGCTCAAGGACACATGCCTTTGCCTTAGACACTAGTCATAACATCTGCTGAGAGAGAGACTATTGCTGTTCTCCTAACTGATTTGCACTACTGATTGCATCCAACACACACACAACTGACCCATTATACTGACGAAGGCATATTCATTCACTGCTCTCTTTGTGTCATTGTGTGGATTCTATTGTCTGCTAATTGTGCATTGAGAGATTTTTTCTTGTAATCACAATATCGGTCATATATAAATGAACTTTATTTTGATAAACAATGCTTTTTTCTCTCTCCTATTGTGTCCCCCCCCCCCGCCTTCTATTCCCCTCCATTCCCCCCCCTTTTCTTACCCCCACTATGACTGGCGCTGTAATGGCTGCCCCGGCCTTGGATGTGCGCTGACATAGAGCACGCTCAAATGCCAAGTCAAATTTCAATTCTCCTGTATGTATGTATTACGTATGGTGGTATTGACAATAAACTTAATTGATTGACCTGTAACCTCTTCTTTAAGAGGCTCCTCTGTCCTCCACTCGTTACCTGTATTAATGGCACCTGTTTGAACTCGTTATCAGTATAAAAGACACCTGTCCACAACCTCAAACAGTCAGACTCCAAACTCCACTATGGCCAAGACCAAAGAGCTGTCAAAGGACACCAGAAACAAAATTGTAGATCTGCACCAGGCTGGGAAGACTGAATCTGCAATAGGCAGGCAGCTTAGTGTGAAAAAATCAACTGTGGGAGCAATTATTAGAAAATGGAAGACATACAAGACCACTGATAATCTCCCTCGATCTGGGGCTCCACGCAAGATTTCACCCCGTGGGGTCAAAATGATGATGAGAACGGTGAGCAAAAATCCCAGAACCACATGGGGGGACCTAGTGAATGACCTGCAGAGTGCTGGGACCAAAGTAACAAAGGCTACCATTAGTAACACACTTCGCCGCCAGGGACTCAAATCCTGCAGTACCAGACGTGTCCCCCTGCTTAAGCCAGTACATGTCCAGGCCTGTCTGAAGTTTGCTAGAGAGCATTTGGATAATCCAGAAGAGGATTGGGAGAATGTCATATGGTCAGATGAAACCAAAATAGAACTTTTTGGTAAAAACTCAACTTGTCATGTTTGGAGGAGAAAGAACACCATACCTACTGTGAAGCATGGGGGTGGAAACATCATGCTTTGGGTCTGTTTTTCTGCAAAGGGACCAGGACGACTGATCCGTGTAAAGGAAAGAATGAATGGGGCCATGTATCGTGAGATTTTGAGTAAAAACCTCCTTCCATCAGCAAGGGCATTGAAGATGAAACGTGGCTGGGTCTTTCAGCATGACAATGATCCCAAACATACCGCCCGGGCAACGAAGGAGTGGCTTCGTAAGAAGCATTTCAAGGTCCTGGAGTGGCCTAGCCAGTCTCCAGATCTCAACCCCATAGAAAATCTTTGGAGGGAGTTGAAAGTCTGTGTTGCCCAGCGACTGCCCCAAAACATCACTGCTCTAGAGGAGATCTGCATGGAGGAATGGGCCAAAATACCAGCAACAGTGTGTGAAAACCATGTGAAGACTTGCAGAAAACGTTTGACCTCTGTCATTGCCAACAAAGGGTATATAACAAAGTATTGAGATGAACTTTTGTTATTGACCAAATACTTATTTTCCACCACATTTTGCAAATAAATTCTTTAAAAATCCTTCAATGTGATTTTCTGGATTTTTTTTTTTTCCTCATTTTGTCTCTCATAGTTGAGGTATACCTATGATGAAAATTGGAGACCTCTCTCATCTTTTAAGTGGGAGAACTTGCACAATTGGTGGCTGACTAAATACTTTTTTACCCCACTGTATATGGACCCAGGTCTTTGTAGATGAAGTAGACGATTGACTGCATTATCTTCTTAGTTCGCTCAGAATTTGGAGGTAACTTTAACAAGCTTTATGTTTCCAGAGTTGGTTGATTTTTACCTGGTGCTGATTTAGCTTCGCTGTTATCCGCTAACACTGCTGCCCCGGGATGGTGTTGAGAGAGGTGGTTCCTCATGTTTTTAGTATTTCCACAGTATTTTACTTTAGTGTGACACTCCTTGCAAACTGAATATGCCATATCCAGGTCATCTGTTCAGTCTTTCTTATAAATTTTTTTCCCGGTGTTGCTGCTCCCTCCGCCATCTTATTGTACACCTGAACTGAGGTTAAATCTCGCAAGACACCTTTGCTGCGATGACTTTGCTCCATCTAGTGGACTGAAACTCCATTGATTAACTGATACCCCAAAAGTGTTTGAGTGTGCATTTTTTTAAAAGATCGAGTTGTGCGTTTATGGATCGATATATTGTCGCAAGTGCCAAATATTGCGATTCATCACTGAAACGATCTTTTTTCATACCCCTAATTAACACTGTCATTTGGTGTTGAATTTGGAGAAAATACTTGTATTATTAGCTGTGTTGAGCTATTTAAAGTGTTGTTTGACTTGTAAATAGCTGCTAGTATATACATTTTGCCAATAAACCTAATTTGCAGCGAGGGTTGAATGATTTTGATTGCAACTGTATATCTTCATAATGATCTTAGTCCTACAAATGTATTATGAGGAAAAAAAAACTCTTGAATTTATAGACAACAAATCATGGGCAGCACGGTGGAGCAGTGGTTAGCACTGTGTCAGCACAGCAAGAAGGTCACAGGATCGATTCCACCCCTGACCATCGTGGGTTCAATCCTACCCTCTGACTATCAGTGACCCTTCTGTGTGGAGTTTGCATGTTCTCCCCGTGTCTGCGTGGGTTTACTCCAGGTACTCTGGTTTCCTCCCACAGGCCAAAGACATGCAGGTTAGGTTAATTGGCATCAACTGGGCAATCATAAATCATCCTTAGGTGTGAATGGTTGTCTGTCTGTCTGTGTTGGACCTGCAATGGACTGGCGATCTGTCCAGGGTGCCCCCTGCCTCTCGCCCAAAGTTGCTGGGATAGGCTCCAGCACCGCCACCCCCCCACGGCCCTAAAAGGATTAAGCAGTAGAAGATAGATGGAGACAACAAATCACCTCGCTTATCATGACTGTATATTATTATACTATATATTAACTTCTGTAATTATATAGAAAGAGAAATAAAAATGTCATATTTGCACCAAAACACAACAGCAAAATAATCATACATATGATCAGATAATGCAGTGACCATATTTCCTGACATAGTTTTATACAGTATTTGTAATGTACAGTTAAAACCAGATGTTTACATACACTGTATTGTCGATTGTCGGCCTCCGTCGGTCTATGATGACCATGGAAGAGAATCCTAAACGTCTACTCTGCTGGAACAGCACCGCCTGTGGCTGAACAGGCCGATGCGCGAATGGCAGTCCCTGTCACACAGGTCGCACTTGTGGGTGGTCTCCGTGCTGCCGGGTCTGTGGCGGTTCTTCCTGCGGGTCCTTTTTTCATCTGCTGCAGCCGTCAGTCTCTCTTCACCTGCCTTGAGCTGTCTGGTCAGGGTGCCTCTCCATTTGGAGCGGTCCGTTGCAGGGCATCTCCAGGGCCTTCATGTCTCTCTTGCAGATGTCTCTAAAGCGCAGCTGTGAGCGGCCAACGTCTCTCCTGCCAGTTGCCAGTTCTCCGTAGAGGACGTCTTTGGGGATTCTGCCATCCTCCATACGGTGAACGTGGCCTAGCCAGCAGAGCCTGTGCTGCCTGAGTAGAGTGAACATGGAGGGAAGGCCGGCGCGGGACAGATCTTCTGTGTTGGGCACTTTGTCCTGCAAGGATATGTCCAGGATGTGGCGAATGCAGCGCAAGTGGAAGGAGTTCAGTTTCTTTTCATGCCGGGCGTATGTTGTCCACATCTCACTCCCATAGAGCAGTGTGCTGATGACGTAGGCGTTGTACACTGCCATCTTCGTCTTGACAGAGAGTTTGGGATTCTCCCACACTCGTGTGGTGAGGCGAGCAAGTGTGAAGGCTGATTTTCCAATCCTCTTGTTGATCTCTGTATCAAGGGAGAGGTTGTTGCTGATCGTGGACCCCAGGTACATGAACTGATTCACGACCTTCAGCTCGTAGTCGTCGATGGTGATGGTTGGTGGTGTTTCCGTGCCTTGCGCCAAGACGTTAGTCTTCTTCAGGCTGATGGTAAGCCCGAAGTCCTTGCATGCCTGGGAGAAGCGGTCCATCAGGGTCTGAAGCTCCTGCTGTGTGTGGGTTGCGACTGCAGCGTCGTCTGCGAACAGCATGTCTCTGATTAGAGCCTCGCGTACTTTGGTTCTGGCTTTCAGGCGGGCGAGGTTGAAAAGCCTGCCATCAGATCTTGTGTGCAGGTAGATTCCCTCTGTTGCTGTGCTGAAGGCATGCCTCAGAAGCATAGCAAAGAAAATCCCAAAGAGGGTTGGCGCAAGTACACAGCCCTGTTTTACTCCGCTGCATATGTTGAATGGCTCTGAGACGTTGCCATCGTGCTGCACTATCCCCTGCATGTTGGTGTGAAACGATTCGATGAGGCTTTGCAACTTTGGTGGGCATCCTATCTTTGGCAGGATCTTGAAAAGGCCCTCTCTGCTGACCAGATCGAACGCTTTGGTGAGGTCGATGAAGGCGACGTACAGGGGCATGTTCTGTTCTCTGCATTTCTCCTGGAGTTGGCGGATGGAGAATATCATGTCTACCGTCAATCGCTCAGCGCGGAAGCCACACTGAGACTTGGGGTAGACACGTTCGGCAAGCTTCTGTAGACGAACGAGAACAACTCGTGCGTAGACTTTGCCAACAACGCTGAGGAGGGAGATGCCCCTGTAGTTGTTGCAGTCGCTTCTCTCCCCTTTGTTTTCGTAGAGGGTGATGATCTTGGCGTCCCTCATGTCCTGTGGTACGGCACCTTCCTTCCAACACTGGCAGAGGACGTCATGCAATGGCAGCAGTAGGGCGGTCTTGCAGTGCTTGATCAGGTCAGAGGGTATGCCGTCGTTGCCGGGTGCCTTGCCAGCGGCCATGCTATCAATGGCCTTGCTGAGTTCGTCGATGGTTGGCTAGGCGTCAAGTTCGTCCATGGATGGCAGGCAGTCAATGGCATCAAGGGCTGATGGTGTCACGGTGTTCTGTCTGGAGTAGAGGTCGGAGTAGTGTTCCACCCATCTCTCCATCTGCTTGTTCTTTTCTGTGATCATCTCTCCAGTGAAGGATTTGAGGGGGGCCGTCTTGCTCTGAGCCGGACCAAGTGCTTTCTTGATGCCATCGTACATACCATGGATGTTCCCTGTTATGGCAGCAGTTTGAATGTCTTGGCTGAGCTGAGTCCAGTACTCGTTGGCACAGCGCCGAGCAGTCTGCTGAACTTTGCTTCTCGCAGCCCTGAGAATCTGGAGATTCTTCTCGTTTGGGTACTTCTTGTACTCAGCAAGTGCTGAGCAATTGGCTTCAATGACGGGGGTCATCTCGGTCAACTTGGCATCAAACCAGTCCTGTGACTTCGAGGTCTTCCTCCCAAAGGTAGCCAAGGCTGTGCGGTGGATGGTGTTTCGCAGCTCTTCCCACTTCTGCTTTGCAGATTCTCCTTCTTGTGGTACACCAAGTTCCTTCTCAAAGGTGAAGGCAAACTGCTCAACAAGTTCTGGTTGAGCCATCTTGCTGGTGTCAATCCGTGCCTTTCCAGGCTGTCTAGCACGATGGAATTTCTTCAGCTGCAGCTTGACCTTGCAACACACCAATGAATGGTCTGTGTCACAATCTGCACTCTGGAACGAAAGGGTGATTAGCATGTTCTTCAGTGAGGTGCGCCTGGTCAGGATCAAGTCCAGCTGGTGCCAGTGTTTTGAGCGCGGATGTTGCCAGGAAACCTTGTGTTGGGGCTTGGTCTTGAAGAACGAGTTTGTGACGCACAGATTGTGATATGTGCAGAACTCGAGCAGCCGCTGTCCGTTATCGTTCATTCTGCCCACACCAAAAGGTCCAAGACAGGAGGGCCAGGAGTCGTGGTCAGCACCCACTCTGGCATTGAAGTCTCCAAGGAGAATGAGTTGTTCTGAGTTGGGGATGATCCTGACAGTTGTTGCGAGATTCTCGTAGAACTCGTCTTTTGCCTCTGGTGTGGCTGTCAGTGTTGGGGCATATACACTGACGAGGGTGACTGGGCCTTGAGTGGTGTTCAGGCGGAGGGTAAGGAGTCGTGCAGAGCCAGTGCTGCCCGATTCCACCATCTTCAGCAAGGTGTTCTTCACTGCGAAGCCCACTCCGTATTCCCTGTGTTCGTCACTGCCCTTTCCCTGCCAGTAGAACGTGTAGTCCTTCTCTCTCAGTGTGCCTGCGTCAGCCAACCGTGTTTCCTGGAGAGTGGCAATATCCACTCCCAGTCTCTTCAGCTCATTATTGATGATGGCAGTCTTCCTGGTGTCGTTGATGTCCTTGAGGTTAGCAGCGAGTCCTGTCATCATAGTGCGGACGTTCCAAGTTCCCCGTTTTAGAGTTGGTCTCTTTTGTTTTATTGTCTTGCCTGGTGCGAAGGTTCTCAGCCTGCTGTTCGGACTTCTCCTCATCCCCATGCACCCAATGAGGAAAGCAAGCTGTGGCGGGACAACACCTTATTGGCTGGGGGCTGCCCAGCTTGAGGCGGGCGGTAGATGTCCATTGAGATCCAATGATCCCTCCCACCGTTGGGAACAACCCCTGGCGCCGCGCTCTACGCCAATTAAGCGGTGGCTTATAACCGGTAACTGTCATTCCCCGTGTTTTGTCTACGCCAAAGGCAAAGCTGGAGTGTCCTCTCCAGTGATCCCGTGTTCTACCTTCCAGCGTTGGGCGTTGGTAGGATTCAAGCCTGGGCAGGAAGATATGGAGGACAAGATGTTGCCCATGCAGCATGTCCCCCCTCTCTACGTCACTGATGAATCCAAAGGAACAGCAGGGCTGCTACAGTTTGGCACCACCGCCGTTGCAGGAGCTGCCAGAACGATGTTGAGCACAACAGAGAACTGCCTTAGGGGCTCCGACTCCGGATTTTTCCTCAGGGTTGACTCCCGAAGCCTTTCCCGTGACCGGGTATGCCGCAAGGCAGCGGAGGTTTGAAATCAGGGTTTACCTTCCCCTAGATGGGCTAGCTTCCCAGGTTGACGAGCCACCATCTACCCGAAGCATCTGGTTTTAAGGCGCCAGAGATCCGCCCTCGCCCCTTCTCCTATTAGTAAAAGCAGTTCCGCCGGGCTTAGAGACTAAACCACACAGGCAGGCTAAGAGTTGGACTTAGTTGTCAGAGGCTTTTCGAGATGCACACCATAAGGAGCATTTTATGAGCACTGGGAGCTTAACTCCAGTGCCGCTTCTGGCTATGACAACCTTGGAACCAAGATAGTCATCATAGACCGACGGAGGCCGACGAGTGAATCTTGCACTTTGGGGAATGGGAGTTGTTCAGTCACTATTATAATTTAGTTTATATGTGTAGTTTGTAGTCTTTTGTTAGTAAACTCATGCAGTACTATAACAGGACAGATTTACAAGTATTTGAGACCCACTGTAGTGCATCCTTTCATATTTTAGCAATATTATAGGTACAAAACACCGTCCACACTGCTTGAAGTCAGGGCATGAAAAGACACAGAGTGGTGACAGAGCGGTAGCCAAATTTTTATTGATAAAAATTACATATTTTGACTGAGCAACTCCATACTCTGGGATGCACACCCTCATAACCTCAGCAAAGCACGTATAAAACCTTAGGTCAGTCTGAGGAATGGTTCAAGAGATATGCGTGGAAGAGACACACAGATAGACACACACACACAGACAGAGAGATGCTGCATTTATTGTTAAAGTACTACATTCCATTCAACTTAATGTATTAACTCATTCTGATTGCTGAGGCCACAGTAAAAAATGATTTTAAATGTAACTCAGCCCTTGTAAAATCTACTTCACTGAAGCACGGCTACATGAAAATTGTGGTTAAATACAACAACGAAGTACTTTTTTGTTACATTCCACCACTGGCTTTTAGCAACAAGTGTATTTCCCAAATATACAGTGGGGTAAAAAAGTATTTAGTCAGCCACCAATTGTGCAAGTTCTCCCACTTAAAAGATGAGAGAGGTCTCCAATTTTCATCATAGGTATACCTCAACTATGAGAGACAAATTAAGAAAAAAAAATCCAGAAAATCACATTGAAGGATTTTTAATGAATTAATTGGTAAATTCCTCGGTAAAATAAGTGTTTGGTCAATAACAGAAGTTCATCTCAATACTTTGTTATATACCCTTTGTTGGCAATGACAGAGGTCAAACGTTTTCTGTAAGTTTTCACAATGTTTTCACACACCGTTGCTGGTATTTTGGCCCATTCCTCCATGCAGATCTCCTCTAGAGCAGTGATGTTTTGGGGCTGTCACTGGGCAACAAGGACTTTCAACTCCCTCCAAAGATTTTCTATGGGATTGATATCTGGAGACTGGCGAGGCCACTCCAGGACCTTGAAATGCTTCTTACGAAGCCACTCCTTCGTTGCCCGGGCGGTGTGTTTGGGATCATTGTCATGCTGAAAGATCCAGCCACGTTTCATCTTCAATGCCCTTGCTGGTGGGAGGTGGTTTTCACTCAAAATCTCACGATACATGGCCCCATTCAATCAATCAATCAATCCATCAGATTTATATAGCGCTTTATCATAGACACTCAAAGACGCTTTACAGAAATTAAGGGTCATCCACCACCTGGATGGATGAAGCAGCCACAATACGGCGCCATTCCTTTTAACCATTCACACACACATTCACACAAAGGGCCAATTTAGAGTCTCCAATTAACCTAACCTGCATGTTTTTGGCATGTGGGAGGAAACCGGAGAAATCCCGGGGTAAACCCACGCATACACGGGGAGAACATGCAAACTCCACACAGATCACTGTTGGCCGGGGGCAGGGATCGAACCCACGATCTCATGATCCCCGCGATCCCCCGGCTGAGGGTAAACTGTGCTGCCGCAGTGCTAACCACTGTGCCACCGTGCAGCTCATTCATTCTTTCCTTTACACGGATCAGTCGTCCTGGTCCCTTTGCAGAAAAACAGCCCCAAAGTATGATGTTTCCACCCCCATGCTTCACAGTAGGTATGGTGTTCTTTCTCCTCCAAACACGACAAGTTGACTTTTTACCAAAAAATTCCATTTTGGTTTCATCTGACCATATGACATTCTCCCAATCCTCTTCTGGATCATCCAAATGCTCTCTAGCAAACTTCAGACGGGCCTGGAAATGTACTGGCTTAAGCAGGGGGGCACGTCTGGCACTGCAGGATTTGAGTCCCTGGCGGTGTAGTGTGTTTCTGATGTAGCCTTTGTTACTTTGGTCCCAGCTCTCTGCAGGTCATTCACTAGGTCCCCCCATGTGGTTCTGGGATTTTTGCTCACCATTCTCGTGATAATTTTGACCCCATGGGGTGAGATCTTGCGTGGAGCCCCAGATCGAGGGAGATTATCAGTGGTCTTGTATGTCTTCCATTTTCTAATAATTGCTCCCACAGTTGATTTCTTCACACCAAGCTGCTTACCCATTGCAGATTCAGTCTTCCCAGCCTGGTGCAGGTCTACAATTTTGTTTCTGGTGTCCTTTGACAGCTCTTTGGTCTTGGCCATAGTGGAGTTTGGAGTCTGACTGTTTGAGGTTGTGGACAGGCATCTTTAATACTGATAACGAGTTCAAACAGGTGCCATTAATACAGGCAACCAGTGGAGGACAGAGGAGCCTCTTAAAGAAGAAGTTACAGGTCTGTGAGAGCCAGAAATCTTGCTTGTTTGTAGGTGACCAAATACCTATTTTACTGAGGAATTTACCAATTAATTCATTAAAAATCCTTCAATGTGATTTTCTGGATTTTTTTTTCTCATTTTGTCTCTCATAGTTGAAGTATACCTATGATGAAAATTGGAGACCTCTCTCATCTTTTAAGTGGGAGAACTTGCACAATTGGTGGCTGACTAAATACTTGTTTGCCCCACTGTATGTTTTAAGCTTGGTTTGATTAACCACCACCCATTTCTGTCTTTCATCTAGACAAGAGGAAAATGATCCACCCCAAACCGGACCTTGCGTCACTATTTACAGAGATGCAGGCTAAAGATCTGCTGAACCGGGACCAGCATGAGCAGCACATCCAGCTACTTCTTAGTGAGGCAAGGGAGCATGAAACTACCTTATGAAGGGAAGAAACAGCTCAGAATGCTGCCTTCAATCAAGCGTTCCTTGGTGTGCTGGGCCACCTTGTGAAGGCGATAAGTGGCCGTCATGTGTGACCCATTCTAAGTTTTTTTTTTTTTTTTTTTTTTTTTTTACAGTTTAGAGTTTGAATTTTGCACATTTTAAATAATCTGGATTTTGCTGCTGATTGTGATAAACAATTTAGTGACTTATGTGTTTGCATCATGACTTTCTATTTTGTCTGTTAAGACACCGGTGGGAAAAGAGTCAACAGTGCAAACAATTTATCAGTGACTTTGAAAATAATGGCTCATTTTTAAGAAAACTAACCAAAAACAATTAATTTATTTACTGAAGACAGCATTGTTGGATGTGCCAGTGCAGAAGACACTGCACACTTTAATGATAGTAACAGTATATGGAGGAATTCTGGGCCATATTAGCATCTGTATTTCCCAATAATGGGTTTGGGCAGGGGTGTCCAATCATGTGCCATTGAGGGCCAAGACCCTGCAGGCTTTACCTCCAGCCAGTGTCTTCAACAGCAGATTCCACTGAATTTCTTCCCACAGATTGCTGATAAGCGAAAACCCCTGCTGAAGAGACTGGGTAGAAGGGAAAACCTGCAGGGTCTTGGACCTCCATGGCACATGATTGGACACCCCTGGGTTAGGGTTTAATGGGATTTAACCCCTTGCACTCAGGTCAATTTTACTAAAAACGCCAAAAAAAATGTGCCCAAATTAAATCCAAAGCTGTTCTTCAACCCTTTGCAGCATCTTCATGGGGTTGGTCTCATTTAAAAGAAAACACTTTGAATTTTTTGGCAAAAAAACATGATCTCTCTAAGTGCTCCGGCCACTGAGTTACAGTCATCTAAACATAGTGAACTTGAAGAAAATAAATTTGGCCTGGGTGTTTTTTTGGATACAAATGCTTGCAAATAACACACAGCTTCAGATCCGGGTGGGAAAATGCAACAGAAATGTAGAACCAAGTGTTATCCAGCTGAGGTCCAAATTTTGTAACAATACCACAAAAAATGAATATTTTACACAGCTTTGTTCTCAGGTAGTTCCCAGGCATTTTGGAACTGTGCCAAATTGTGCCAAATGGCACAGTTTGGAAAAACGTCTGTAACTTCTGAATGATTCAATATAGAAGTTTCATTTTAGGCTGTAATGAAAGGTCACACTCAGGGCTGTCTGCGTGTGTGTGTGTGTGTGTGGGGGGGGTGTCCCCCCCCCGCTCGCTACAGAGGATGGACTTCGGCCATCGCTACACAACGGATTAGCCTCATGTGGTGATGTGGGACAGCAGCGTAGTCACCGCGGCTTCCCCCCCCCCGCTGCAGAAGAATAGCGGGGGTGGGGGGGGCGTTCACAGCCTGTACGCGGCGAACAACCCCTTGTACCGCGGCGCACGAACTTCAGACTTCGTGCGCCGCACAGTTGTAATATACCGATTGGTCAAAAGTCATTTTGGATTACAATTTTCAGGGATAGAGAATAATTTAGCTTATAACACCTTACCTCTTCACAGCAGCAGAGTCCTGGCCAACTTCTCTTCCTCATTGTCAGATGAATGCGACGCTGGTCTGCTCTGGTTCTGGTCTCGCGACCCAATCAAAACATAATTCCATTATTGCGGTTTTGTGCTTCCATGATTGCGGTTTTTGGCGAACGATTTTTCAAAACAAATAACAGTAGTAATTAAAAAAAGACTGGCGAAGGCGTGTGTGTCACTCAGCCTTCGTCGTCAGCCTCTGTCGGTCTATGACCATGGAAGAAATCATAACGTCTACTCTGCTGGAACCAAAACAAAATAAGCACCGCCTGTGGCCGAACATGCCGATCCACGAATGGCACTCTCTGTCACACAGGTTGCATTTGTGGATGGTCTCCATGCTGCTGGGTCTGTGGGGCTCTTCCTGCGTCCTTTTTTGATCCGCTCCAGCAGCCAGTCTTCACCCAGCCTTAAAAAAAAACAGCTCGCGAACTTCTCTGCTTCAATTGGCTCACTGCATTCAAAGCGTTGGGAGGCGGGTCCTTCTGGCTAGGTTTTCATTCATTGGTTCTTCAAGGTTTCAGAAACCCAATTCAAAGCTCTTATTAGTCGAATGAGAGGTCAATCAGATGAACTAATCTGTTCGTGGCTGTGTCTGCAGCTTTTATTTTCAGTGCGCGCTTGGAGGCCACACCACCTACATCACCATCATCAGTATCTCTACCATGCATCCGAGAGCGCACAAGTGCGCTCTCGTGTGCCCTCGTGTGCCCTAGGACGCAGAGACCTGCCCGCCCGCGGTACAACGGAGTGCAAGAGGTTAAAAATATCTGGTAATGAGAAATCAGAGTAATCTAAATAAACATAACTCATTGGGGAAAGAGCACAGGAGCACCACCCAGTTTAACCATTTTGTCTGGAGCCAGCCAATTAGATTTTTGGTTCAAAAGAGTTTGAGCTCAGCAACCTGAATAAGATGAAAAAACAGTAATTTTGAATAGGGTGTAAGAGAGAAGGAGTGAGTCCTCTTATTAGTAACTCTCAGTAATAAAAAGTTTGAAATATGAGTTATATTGAGTTTTCTGGGCAGGCCTATAAAAGACAACTTTATATGACACCCCACCCAAATTATTTTGGTGATATAATTTGGGTGAGATGTTACATGTATTTCTTCAGTCTTGTCTAACAGGATACAACAGCACAACGATCTTCAAACTGGACTAAAAGTTAATGTTTTTCATTAATTATACTGCTTTTAATGGCCACTTGATGTTTACCTATATGATCTAATATAGAGTATCTGTTTTGCACTTCTGTATGAAATATGTCAGATTGTCAGAGATGACATTTTATATAAAAGGAAAGCTCTGTTATGATCATCTTATGATGTTGCTTGTAAAAACTGAGATCTCTCTCCTGATTAAGCTCAGCTGAGTCACCAGACATTCACAGAAGGATCTGAAATATGTGATGGATAATCAATATAATGTGAGATCTGAATGGTGTCTCTGAGTGGGTATGTACAGTCATAGAAGCAGATGCCTGAGAGTGTTGCCTGACAGAGAGACTGTGATTTCTGTTAGTATGAAGGTCCTGACGAATAGATTGATTCCTACAGACATGGGTGTCAAATTTAATCTCAATGAGGGCCAACAATTGCATTTTAAATGAAAAAAAAATCTAGCATATACTGTATTCAAGGTGCAAATTTACAAGAGAAGAAAGTTGTAAACTTACAGGAGGTTTAAGTAGCAAATTTATGAGTGGGAAGTTGAAAAGTTGCAGTTTTACAAGAGGGGTTGATGTAAAACAGTTTACAAAAGGGGGGAAGTTGCCAGTTAACGAGAGGGGGGAAACAGTCACAGATTGACAAGATGGGGAAAGCTGAGGCATTTACAAGTCACAAATTTATTAGTAGGCCAGATAAAATATATTGGAGGGCCTTGATACTGTATTGACACCTGTGGTATAGAGATACTGTCAGTGGAGGAAAATGGTATAAATTGACACTAAAGTATGATGATAAGGAAAGAGTTTTACTATCTAAAAACCATAAATTGAGTATACTGAGTGAAATCATAAAATTGGTATTGCAAAGTAATCATTTTTCTAAAAGCTGAAACCTTATTAGAGCACTTGGAAAGGCTGGGAAATGAGATAACACATTTACTTCTCTTGCCAACGTTTCAGCCATGAATCTGCTGATTAGGGCAGCATGTGTTCCAACAGATGGAAAAAACCCAACAGCCTTTAAATGGATGCGACAGGGTTATACTGGGAACCATTTACATTTGGTAGGCGCTGAGAGCAGATAGCAGGGTGGTCTGGGGTCACAGCGAATCACAAATGAGTAGACCTTATGTTGATGTCAGGACAGTCAGTGCAACATCTGTGGTGGGAGGTTCCCTCTGACTAACCACGCTAATTCATGTCCCTGCTCTCTGATACAAATTTGCTTTGATCTGGAAACTTTTAAAGCAAGCTCTCACAATCAAGATTAGATTTCTCATGTAAAAAGAAAAGTTAAATGTCTTAAAATTACTTCAAAATTCTGTTTTGAATGGCTTCTTTTTGGTCATGTACTTATGAATCAAACAGGCTATTTTCATCATTTGGTGAAAATAGTCAAATCATGCTGAAATATTTATATTGCAGTTAGGACTGTGCATTGATTAAAAAATGTTAACTAATTAATTGCTTATTTTTCTATAATTAATTGCTACTGATTGCTAAAATAACAATGACAAAACAATGAAAAAGTATATTTAAGCAATGTTTAAATGCATTTTTTCATAAAATACTCATATTCAGCAAAAATACTGCTAGTGTATCTGAATTTGAGACAAGGGGTGAAATAAAGTTTGTTTGCTTAATGACCCACCTCAAGGAGCACATTGATATAAGGTAGTGTCGCGTGAATTGGCTATACAGTGATCCCTCACTTATCGCGGTTAATGGGTTCCAGAACCGACCGCGAAAAGTGAAAAACCGCGAAGTAGCGTCACCCCTAATGACGTCATCCATAAATAATACGTACGTTCATTCTCTCACGCTCTCTCTCTCATATGATACGTGTGTGTGTGTGTACGTGTACATACATACGTAGATGTAAATAAAGTGTACATAAATATGTTTTTAGAACTCTTTTATTCTTATAACAAGATACGTAACTCAAGATGAAGATGATTTACTTCACAGGTTAATGAGAGCTTTACTGCTCCTCAGGTGACGCCTCATCGTCAGGTGCTAGAAGCGCAGGATCATCAAGGGCAGCTTCCGATAGAGCTGGAGAAGCTGCAGGAGGCGGCGTAGTGGCTCGACGGGAAGACTATTTCGCACAAAATGGCACAAGAGAACAGCGAAAAGTTCCACGCGGCGAGACTACGTAACACGAGCGATAAAGAGCAATGAATGCGGTCTTCCTTCCCTTCATGGACGCTCGGCAGGGAGAGGAGGTGGGTGAAACGTCTCGGCCAATCAGCTTGCGGGGTGAAACGTCTCAGCCAATCAGCTTGCGAGATTTCCGAGCCGAGCCAACACGAGAACAGCGAACAGAGAGGTGGAGCTCTCAGTGTTGATACCTGATGGTCTAATGTAGTCTCCCTGCCTTCTGCTAGCGCCCGCCCATTATTTCTCAATTTTGAATTTTTGATGAATATTTTTGAAAAATCCGCGATGCACTGAAGGTGAAGCGCGAAGTAGCGAGGGATCACTGTAATAAAATATTTGTCATAAGGTACAGGAATTATTTATTTTATTTAATAGTGGGTGTGAAAGGGGGCGGAGTTAAACCGTCACTTCTACACCCGCTAAATTAAATAAAAGCACTCGTAAAAGGGGCACCAGTCCTAACGGACAATAATATTAACTTTAATTTTATTTAATTTTGTACCTTCAATTACTTAATGAATCAGTCTCAAAGTTTCAGTGAGTTCTTGTCCTGCCGTGATTAGGAAACATGTATATGCAAAAGGAAAACGCTTCAACTGCTCTCATTTACCCTTTTATTAAACTCATTCAGGTTACATGGCATGGCATTCAAATGATGGATAAACAGATTTAAATGATGACAGCGTAATATATCACATCAACTGTTATTGGATTCCTGAACATAAAATCCAGCGTTACACCTCTGTAGAACCAAGGAGGAACCAGACTTAATGTTTCAATGGTAAATGAGGCTGAAATGTTTTAACAAAACAACGCAATTTTATGGGGAAAATTCATAAGCTAATTATCTAAAAATGACTTCTGAATTAATCTACAAAAAAGAGTTTTCCTTCAGTTTACAGCTCTATCCTGTGGCTGAGAGACTAATTGAGCCCTGAAATGCAGGCCATATTCAATTGTAATTTAATTGTTAGGCCACCACGTTTTAACCCAGCAGATAGTAAAATGAGCCTCACTCACAAGACAGCTGAGGGTCCACGTGTTCAGCGGGTCGATGCCGGCCAAGTTCAGGATCGGGACGTCGGGAGGAAGCGGCTGCTGCAATGCTCCCTCACAGCAGTCAGGAGTGTTGACTCAGCCGGGGGCTCGTTCAGGACGGGGGCAACAGAGTGATCGTCCCCGAGCGGCATGAAAAGTCCTTGGAAAAGAGTCCAAATTTGAGGTCTCTTGTAGTGGGATAGACCAAAAAAAAAACTGAAGGAGGAACGTCTCAGTCTCTGTTCACTTTAAACTAGGCAAATTAAAGGTCCACTCTAATGGCGTGAAAAGTCATTAAAAAAATGAGAAAAATATTTACTAGGATAAGAATGGCTTCTGAGGTGAAGGAAAAAGTTTGAGAATTTGATTCTCTAAAAGGACGAGCTCTAAAGAAAAAGGTGGTTTCTCCTCAGTAACCAGAAAGACTTGACAAACTTCACAAAGAACAGAATAAAACTTCACAGGGCCTTGAAACGGTGGAATGAAATCTTCTTCTGAGATCTAGATTACTATTCTGCTTCTTTAATCTTAATTTAGTTCCTAATCTTTCTCAAAATCTCTTTCTTTCTTCTTTCTGTGTTTCTAATTCTTAATTCTATCACCGTTCTCTATTTAGCTATTCTTGTTACTTCTTTACTTCTTGCTAATCTTGCCCTTACGTCTCTTTGTCTTTTTGTCTCTCTAAACTCAAATCTAACTTCTCTTTTAAAGTTACCTCGCCGGGTCGTAAAACTGACGATGTCGATCGCAAGACTGACCAATCGACTTTTCCAGAAGCAGTTTGAAATGGCTGCTATCCAATGTGAGAACACTTCTTTGTTTGAGAGCAGCCAATCAAACGAAGACACCATCCCATGAAATTGCAGAGGAAAAATCAACACTCAGTCAGTTCTTATGAAATTAGGTGCTCAATATAAAATCTAACTAAATTAAATGACTAATATTTGGTGATCATGCATTTATACCATTACTCCAATATTACATTTGTTTGAATAACACTCATGAATATAACATTTCTTATACATAATTATAATACATGCATTCACATTTAGATCAAAATGCAGCAAACCATGCAGCAAACCATGGTTGGTGATAAAGAGGGATGATTTTCAGTGTCCTTAGGATCCAGAGGATAAGCTGAAAGAAACTTAATGTTTAGAACAAATTAAAAGTCATCTTACATACTGAAAACACATTTCGTAGGTATCCACTAGGAGGTACTGTTGAGCTGTAGAGGATTTCCTTTAGGTCCATGGTATCTGGGAGAAAACCTGGATAGTATCGTGGGCTATAAACCCGTCAGATTAAGCGGTTTATGACTCTTTTTTAAAAAGCATTGTTTCCTGTGAAAAGGTACGTTATCCAAATGCAGTGTTCACGTTGAGAGGTCTGGTCTCCTGAGTTTTATGTTCCTTTGAGCCTTTAAAAGCAAATTCTGATCCTTACAATCTCTGCAAGAGGCAACTGTTTACATTGGGGTCCTGGGAAAGCAAGCATCTTTGGTCAGGCCTGGAAGAGGCCTGCATGAGTCGACATAAAAGACAGTGATATTCCTGAAAAGGCAGAAAAGTGGTATTCCTGTGTAATGAATAAAGTGAAATTCCTATAAAAGGAAGAGAAGTGATCTTCTGTCTTGGTTTGAGGAGACGGTGATGCTACAGTAGTCTCTCAGAGACCTGGATGTCTGGGCAATGGCGCCTGGGTGTTTTGCTCTTATTTTATGACCGGCTGTGGCTGATCAGTCCGATGCGGGCATGGAAGGCTCTGCCACATGTTGGGCATAGGTGGTCTGCGCAGGCAGAAGATACAGGGGTGGCTCTGGGCTTGCAAAGCTCACGTTTTCTCTGGGCCTTGGTAATCCTGTTCAGCTTAACAGAGGCAGCACCTTTGCTGGTACAGCTACGCCAGTCTGGTCGGTCTAGCACTAGGGTCTCCCAGGTGTCGGGACTGATGTCAGAGCTCTTCAGGGAGGCCTTAAGAGTGTCTTTGTAGAGCTTCTTCTGACCACCTTGTGAGCGCGTGCCCTCTGCTAGTTCAACGTAGAACAGTCTCTTTGGTAGGTGTGAGTCAGGCACACGATCAAGGTGGCCAGCCCACCTAATCTGGGCTCTCTTGAGCAAGGTGTGGATGCTAGGCAGCTCAGCTCGGGAAAAGGACCTCTGTGTCAGGGATTTTGTCCTGCCAGGTGATCTTCAGGAGCTTTCTGAGGCAGTTCAGGTGGAAGCAGTTTAGCTTTCTGGCATGGTGCTCGTAGACTGTCCAGGTCTCGCAGGCGTACAGTAGGGAAGGCAGGACAACTGCCTTGTACACCTTCAGTTTTGTGGTCAGCCTGATGCCTCTCCTTTCCCACACTGTTGCACGTAGCCGTCCGAATGCTGAGCTTGCCTTGGCAATGCATGAATCGACCTCATCGTCGATGTTGACAGACCTGGAGAGTGTGCTGCCGAGGTATGTGAAGTTGTCGACAACCTTGAGGGTCTCCCCGCTGACAGTGATGGCTGGTTCCACGCAAGTCTTCTGGGGTACAGGTTGGTGTAGGACCTTGGTTTTCTCGTATTGATTGTGAGCCCAAAGTTGTCATAAACAGTGGAGAAGCAGTTCATGCTCTGCTGCATCTGGGCCTCTCTAGTGGCATTGAGTGTACAGTCATCTGCAAACAGGAAGTCACGCACTGAGTCCCCTTCCACCTTGGTTTTGGCTTGGAGCCTCCACAGGTTGAAGAGCCTGCCGTCCATCTTGTACCTGATCCTGATGGTGCTTTCTTCATCATCGCAGAAGGCATCAGACATCATGGCTGTGAACATCATGCTGAAAAGTGTGGGCGCGAGTACCCAGCCCTGCTTGACCCTGTTGATGACTGGGAAAACTTTGGAGGAGTCGCTATCGTCCAGTACTCGAGCAAGCATGCCGTTGTGGAAATAGCGCGCCATGCTGATGAACTTGTTCGAGCTGCTGAACTTCGCCATGACCTTCCACAGCCCCTCATGACTGATGGTATCAAAAGCCTTGGTCAGATATGTGTTGTGTAGAGGTCCCTGTTCTGCTCTTGACACTTCTCCTGAAGTTGGCATGTGGTGAAGATCATGTCAGCAGTTCCACAACCCTCTCTAAAGCCACACTGGCTCTCCGGCAGGTGACTGCCTTCCATTGTGCTGAATGAGGCGGTTGAGAAGGATTCTTGTGAGGATCTTGCCAGCGATGGTGAGGAGATAGATCCTACGGTGGTTATCACAGGGCTGCCTGTTTCCTTTTCTCTTGTAGAGATGGACAATTGAGGCGTCCTTGAGCTCCTGGTGGATAACTTCCTGCTGCCACATGTTCTGAAAGAGCTCAGTGAGCTGCTGTATTAGAATTGGTCCTCCGGCCTTGTAGATTTCAGCTGGGATGGAGTCAGAGCCTGGTGCTTCGCCTTTCAAAAGGAGTTTGATCGCTTTTTGGACTTCTGATTCCGTTGGAGGTTCTGCCAGAGACGTGTTCACCTCTACTTGGGGCAAGCAAGTGATGGCTTCTGCATTGATGGACAAAAGTCTGTTCAGGACGCTGCTGAAATGTTCTGCCCATCTTTACAGGATTGTGTTCTTGTCGATGAGGAGAGTGGACCCTTCAGCACTGAGCAGTGGTGATGTTCCAGAAGACTGAGGCCCGTAGATGGTCTTAAGGGCATCGTAGAAGCATTTGGAGTTGTTGCTGTCAGTGTACTGCTGTATTTCATCTGCCTTTTTGCTGAGCCAGAAGTCCTGCATCTCTCTGAGCTTTGCCTGCACCTTTCCTTTGATGGAGTTGAAGTTTGCCTTCTTAGAGGCAGATCTGCTGTCTTGCTAGTACGTTCTGTGGGCTTCACGCTTCTCACCAAGCAGCTTTTGGATGTTCTCATCATTTTCATTGAACCATTCTTGGTGTTTGTGCATGTTCTGGCCCAGATGAGTGAGTGAGGTGTCGTACACTATGTCTCTGAAAGCTGCCCGGTCGTCTTCTGCTCCGTATGCCCCGAGGTCGAGCTGACTAAGCTTGCTGTCCAGGTCCTCACTGAGGTTCTGTTGCAAAGAGTGCTATTCCAGCTTGCTGACATTGACTCGCTTGTTTGACTTTTTCCCCTGTGGATGCCGTTTGGGCTGGACGTGCATGTTGAGCTTTGAGAGAATGAGCCTGTCATCCATCCAGCAGTCTGTACCACACATCGCCTTTGTCACTCTAACGTCCTACCTGTCTGTCCTTCTCACAGCGATGTAATCGATCAGATGCCAATGCTTGCTGCGTGAATGCATCCAGGAGGTCTTGTTGCGATTAGTTAAGTGGTAGACGGTATTAGTGATCAGAAGGTCATGAGAGGTGTACGTCTTCAACAGAAGACAGTTGCTGTTGCACTTTCAAACTCCACTTCTCCCAAGGACTCCCTCCCATGTCTGGTAGTCTGTATAACTGTTAAAGTCTCCAAGAACAATGAGTTTGTCCTCCTTCGGTACGCCTTCAATGAGAGTCTCTAAGTCCCCGTAAAACTTGCCTTTGATCTCATCTGGGTTTGTCATGGTGGGGGTATATGCACTGATGAATGTGGCATTGCGTTTTCCTCGAAGGGGGAGCCACAGGGTCACGAGGCGGTCATTGGTTCCTTTGGGGAGGCTGGTAAGCTTGCTGATCAGATTGGATCTGATCGCGAAACCCACTCCAGCTTCACGGTGTTCTTCACTGCCTCAGCCGCTCCAGAAATAGGTGTAGCTGTCTTTGACTTCTGTCAGCTGACCTTCATCTGCAAACCTGGTCTCACTCAGAGCTACGATGTGGATGCTGTACCTGCTGAGTTCTCTTGCGACAAATGCTGTCCATCTCTCAGGTCTGTCTGCTTTGGAGCTGTCCATGAGCATTCTCACATTCCAAGTGCCAATGGTGAGTGATGTCACCTTAGTTGATTTCTTCTGAGACGTTCGACCACTAGGGTAGGATCCCCACCAGCTGCGGCTTGTTGGCCAGGGTGTAGTGAAGCAGGCTATGTTTAGGGCACCTTTTCTAGCCCCTTCCTCAGGCCATGAAGGTGAGCAGAGCGAATCCTAAAGAGGGCTGCTCAGACACCCAGGGGGCTGCTGAGCTCCACTGCTGCTTCGGTCCAGAAGAGAGCGATCCTATGCCCTGGGCCACCTGTGTGTGGGATTGTGGCTACAGCTTCCAATGTATCTGCACCTGCTGCGTCATCACTTGCCCATCGCCACAGGACTTAGAGGGAGAGGGGGAGAATAAGAAGGAAATTGGGGGGGGGGGGGGCGGGGGTGATGTTTGACTTGCGTGTGAATTTTATTTAAGTGAGGGAGAGTTGCGCAGGGTCGTCAGCCTCACTCTCTCATCCCAGCCTATCTGGATCCAGTGGCAAGACATAGTCAGCATGGCTAAAGATAGGTTAGGATGCAGTGGATGGCCAGCAGTGTCCTACGTGTCTCACTGTGCCCTAGTTGTGCTCCACAACGCTTTGCTGGGTCTGCCTTCCTGCCCATTGAGCCAATCTGGTGGTTTCCTCTGCACAGTCCGCCAGGTCCAGTCTACACATGCGTAGGTAGACAAGCCCTACCTCACCGAGGGTTTCAAACCCGTCAGCTACCCTCACCTGGTTTCGCCCGCCAGTTGAAGCACTTTACCAGGGTGTGGCTGCTGTTGCCTGCAAACAGCTATTTGGAGCCACAGGTGAGAGTTGAGTGCCAAGTGGGAACCAAAGCGGATCAACCACGCAGAGGTGCAACTGTTGCCCCATCAGAGGTACTATCTCTCCCTGATACTCCATACACCTCAGTTACGCTATATACATTTACACACTAGCTTCAGGGTTACCAACGCATAGCCAGCTGCTAGCTCAACTAAGCCACTATACCACTGCACAAACTAACTTGATTTGCAAGAAAACACTCCAAACAGCAAGTGGTTTTTTTTTGTGTGTGTGCGTGTGTGTGTGTTCTGTGGATATGTATAAATATGTTGTTTTGAACAATGAACTGTAAATTTAATTTTTTACTGTGTTAGGGATGTGTTTATATTGTTATGTATGTAAAAAAAAATTATTATTTGTACAGTGCATCCAGAAAGTATTCACAGCACTTCACTTTTTCCACATTTTATGTCATAGCCATATTCCAAAATGGATTATTTTTCAAAATGGATTCATTTTTTTCCCTCAAAATTCTATGCACAACACTCTATAATGACAACATGAAAAAAGATTTTTTGAGATTTTTGCAAATTTATTAAAAATAAAAAACTAAGAAATCACATGTACATAAGTATTCACAGCCTTTGCGCAATACTTTGTTGATGGACCTTTGGCAGAAATTACAGCCTCAAGTCTTTTTGAATATGATGCCACAAGCTTGGCACACCTATCTTTGGGCAGTTTTTCCCCATTCCTCTTTGCAGCACCTCTCAAGCTCCATCATGTTGGATGGGAAGCGTCGGTGCACAGCCATTTTCACATCTCTTCAGAGATGTTCAACTGGATTCAAGTCTGGGTTTTGGCTGGGCCACTCAAGGGCATTCACAGAGTTGTCCTGAAGCCACTCCTTTGATATCTTGGCTGTGTGCTTAGGGTCATTGTCCTGCTGAAAGATGAACCGTTGCCCAAGTCTGAGGTCAGGAGTGCTCTGGAGCAGGTTTTCATCCAGAATGTCTCTGTGCATTGCTGCATTCATCTTTCCCTCTATCCTGACTAGTCTCCCAGTTCTTGCCGCTGAAAAACATCCCCACAGCATGATGTTGCCACCACCATGTTTGACTGTAGGGATGGTATTGGCCTGGTGATTGATGAGCGGTGCCTGGTGTCCTCCAAACATGACGTCTAGCATTCATGCCAAAGAGTTCAATCTTTGTCTCATCAGACCAGAGAATTTTGTTTCTCACGGTGTTTCTCAGGTGCCTTTTGGCAAATTCCAGGTGGGCTGCCATGTGCCTTTTATTAAGTAGTGGTTTCTGTCTGGCCACTTTACCATACAGGTCTGATTGGTGGATTGCTGCAGAGATGGTTGTCCTTCTGG
Source organism: Pholidichthys leucotaenia (assembly GCA_020510985.1). NCBI lineage: Eukaryota > Metazoa > Chordata > Actinopteri > Cichliformes > Pholidichthyidae > Pholidichthys > Pholidichthys leucotaenia. Next base: position 155,699,615 of record CM035841.1, read on the forward strand.
AAGGTTCTCCTCTGTCCACAGAGGAATGCTGGACCTCTGACAGGTTTAAACCCTGCAGGTTTTCTCTTCCACCCAGTCTTTTCAGCAGGTGTTTTCACTTATCAGTGATCAGTGGGAAGACATTCAGTGGAATCTGCTGTTGAAGACACTGGTTGGAGGTAAAGCCTGCAGGGTCTTGGCCAGGGCTGGATTAAGGAGGTTGTGGGCCCCTGGTCTAGAGCAATTTTTGGGGCCCTCCCACATATGGGAGTATGATATGCAAAATGGCTATGTCTACATGCACGTTAATAAACCGTTGATAATCAGATTTCTAGGGTTATCTGATTATTAAAGTAGTCATGTAAAAACAGTAATCAGATAAAAGGTAATTACTGTGTTATGAGAAGTTAAATTAACACACAGTTTATTGTCCAATAACCTGTTTATTCAGTGCATGTAAAAATGTCATGGAAAATGACATGGAACCCATTCAGTCAGTGGATTGATCTCTTTTATATGGGCCTGTAAGCCCTTATATGCCCCAGACATGTTAGCAGCATTGTCACAGCACTGTCCCCTGGAGCTGCTGATGTCAATATTCAACTCTTTCAAAACCTGCAGCACAGACTCAAATAAAGCTTCTCCTGTGTGGTTCTCAAAAGGCAGAAATTTTAGGAAGCATTCCTGAATGTGTCCATCAGGTGAGACATAACATAAAATGAATGTCAGCTGATCCACATGTGAGACATCTGGTGTTGAATCAACACTGATTGAAAAGTATTTGGCCATTTTTACTTCACTGACAATCTCTGACAAAACACAGTCCCTCGAGCAGTCCTGGCTTGTGTGACCCCCCCCCCCTTCCCCTCCCCCAACTTCAATCTAAAGACCAACCTTTTTTGTTTTCCTTGATACAAAATTGTCAATGACATCATCATATGAAAGTTTATCAGCAATGGTGTGGTTAATGCTGATGACCGCAAGACCACTAAAGAGGTTCTTCATCAATGAATCAATATCATGGTTTATAATTTTAATTTAAAAACTATAATCATAATGAATGAATGAATGAATGAATGAATGAATGAATAATCATAATCATCAATATTAAATCAGAACAGTCTGAAATGCTTCACTCTGCTTGTAATGAATATTGAGAATGCTTATTGAATTATCTTGCAAAAAGATTAATTAAAAAAAAACCTACTTTCTTGAAATAGTCCTTCTATGCAATATTTCTATTTAGCTTGTTAGAGCTTACAAAGTAAAAACTGTTAAAAAAAAAAAAAAACAGTAAAAAGCGGATGCCGCCCTGGGCAACCTCCCATGTGGCCAGTATCTGAAACTGCCACTACACGGTCCCCATCAGCTGAATAAATTCCTCATATGTTTTTGTGGAGAGATAAGAAGGGATCCATCTTCCTGCATTTCCATATTTCTCAATGTGAGATTTCAAAAATGGATCAAACTCACTTATCACTTCCAGAATGCCCATGTAGTTACCCCCTCTGCCAAAAATTTGACAACAACCACCACTCTTCTCAGAACTTTGTTCCAGTAATCACATTCAGACTCAAACTGTTTTTGCAACTCAGTGTCTAGTCTTCCTCTACTGGATGCAAGGGTGACATAGGTCAAAATTGCCTTTTTATGATGCTCACTATTCTAACGGTCTCGAATGCGCTCTGTTGTATCTTTCCAGTCACTAAAGCCGGTTTCAAAGCATAATTGACTGTTGCCAAATTTTCCACTGCTGTATATGCAGCAGGAAAAACAATATAAACAGCCAGTGGAAGGAGAATAGAGAAGCCATTGTCTTGACACAGACTCACCGTCTGTAAGTTTGCGATCGAAGTGGCACTTTGAGAAAAACATTTTCTGCTGTCTGTATGAACGTTCAGATGCTCCAAAATCTGCATCTTTATCCTGGCAGCTCTCGAGTCCTTTTTTGGCCCAGTATTCCTGGACAGCATCAGTGATATTTCCCCAGAGAGCAGGTTCATTGCTGTAGGAATCGTTAACCCTTCCAATTGGTGTTTTGCAACTCTGATGACCAGGGGGCGCTTCTGTGGCTGGTAAAGTGATGCCTTCTGATGGATTATCAGACAGTAGCTCCGCCAGTACGTCCGTGTTAGCATTTCCAGTGCTAACAGTTTGACAAACATCTAGCTTTGACTGTCTAGTTGACGTCTGTCCAGCTGTATTGCTACTTTGTTTAAAAAAAAAGTCAATTTAGGAGTCTTTTTCAAAACCTCTGTTATGTCCATAACCTGTACTCCAATAACGAGGCCGGAGGTGCAGTAGAATGTAACTTTATTGATGCACTCACAGTGTGTCAAACACGCTCCCGTCTAGGCAGAGGTCTGGTTGTAAAGAGACCGTGCCTCTTCCAAATCCGCCTTTTATACCCAGGGTGTACACCCATAACACACAACAATATGAAATAGATCATATTTGATACATCACATCCCCCCCGCGTACAAAAGTCCAAAACACACCAATTAAGCCCTCCCAAATTTGCAACCCGAATCACACACTAACAATGAACAAAATATTTAGGCCTATCCATGCACACAAAACAACTAAAACTAGAGGGGGTCAGGTGGACTACTGTCCCGCCTCCGCACGGCTAGACGGATTATTCTGCCGTCTTTCAATTTACATAGTCCATGAAAACAAAAACTGCCGTGTTCCTAAAAAAAACTAAAAAATAATCCCATGAACTTTTATACATATAGGCAAACTCCCATTCAACAATCAACCAGTCAATATTCACACTCACACATTGCTAGTTGCACATCCAACAACAACCATCCCTATTCCCGGGCAAACCACACAGTAATATACAGTATATACTTCAAACATCATTTGGTTTTTTTTGGGGTTTTTTTGTACATGGGTAACTCCCATTGCACTCAATGTAAGGAACATATTGACCACATAGCTAAGGCAATTCACAACACAACATGCAGCTTAACCCATCGCCCCCTTGCTACCATACAGTCCCGATGGAGAAGCCACCCCCGGGGACTTGTCTGGTGGGTCCCACCCAGAGCGTCCGTCTCTTTGCCCCTGAAGACGAGCCACTTTGGAGTCTCAACACCTCCTTCTCATCGTTGGTGCACCGCAGCTTGTTGGGGTGTCTCCATGAGTCATTGGACAGTTAGAGGTAACCGTCTTCCCAAACAGCCACCACCTGCAGCCGACCCTGGTCATCCCGCCGTTTTCTCTTGCCATGGATCCCTCTTAGCCGAGCCTCCTCTGGGTCGAACCACATCAGCGACCCGCAGGGCAGTTTGACTTGGCTTCAAATGTCCACAACGTCTAGACCGGGCTTCCTCTCTGGGTCGCACTGCTCCACCAACCTTATGAGGCCTCCAGTGTTGCTGTGTGGCACATTTGTCCACCGTGTCAGCCAGTCCAGCCCCGCTCTCTTTTATTTTGAATGCCAGCGAAGCCGTTGCAGCCTCTTGCTTCTCGGTATCTCCAGGCCGAACTCTGGAAAGTGAGAGAGCTATCCTCTCGGCTCCATCCGCCATCACAGGCATTCCACTGTGCCGCCCAGTTCCCACATCCAGGGTAACTTGGGTCCTGGCACCGGAACGCTCCCGCGATGGCCCTGGATGGAATTGGTCCTGTCCATCTCCCAGAATACTAGGCCAATCTTTGGCCCATACCGCGTCATCCACCACGCTTGAAACCGGTCGATCCCACAAACCACAGCCCGACCACTCCTCCCGATGCCACTGATAATTGTGAAGCCCAGGCCATAAAACATGTCGCAGCCCATCACATTCGACCCGCTGACGGTCATCACAAACTGGGCGTTGGACATCACTGCCGACTTGTATCTCACTGTCAACTCCAGCGAACCCACAATTACCAGTCTATTACCTCCGTAGCCACAACTTGGCATCGACAGTCCTCTCACTTGGTAATATGGGAACATACTGCTCACAGTGGGCCAGTTCAACATGGAAACTGCTGCTCCCATGTCCACCAACAACGGCACTTCCACACCGTCCAGCATCACCTCACAGTAAATCCACCCCTCTGTGCTCAGAGAGATGGTGTGAACAACCGTAGGACTTGTGGTGGGGGAATCCACTTCGCATCGCCGTTCCCCTCGCTCAAATTTTTTACAGGCCCTGGCAAAATGATGTAGGAGTCCACACTTGCCACAGCGTTTGCCCCTCACCGGACACTCTCTTGCCTTGTATCGGTGTTTGGTGGACCCGCAGCCCATACATCTGGGCGACCCCGGGGCGGACCTTATTTTAATAGCAGTAGCGTATTCTTCCAGGTCTTCTGTGCTATCATCACTACCCGGCTCCACAGCCTGCGCTGCTAACTGTGAGTCAGCTTGCCTCAACGTAATTCTCTCACCGAGGTCCTTAGATAGTTTATCTGCTGCTTCAAACTGTTGAGTTATCTCAACCGCCATGGCTAACGTCAGTTCACCAGAGTATGTGAGGAGCCTTGACTGTGCTGCAGAACATAGCGTGTGTTCCGCCAACTGATCGCGGATCATTTCTTCTTCCAAAGCCCCAAACTGCCAATCCCCAGCCAGCTGACGCAGGTCTGCGACGTATCGCTGCACCGGTTCTCCAGTCCGCTGGCAGCGCTGCCAAAACTGAATCCTTCAGACTATGATGTTTTCCGGAGCGCGAAAGTAGCACGCCATTAGCCCAACCACGTCTTCAAAACTATCACTCTTACCCAGTGTGCTGAGAATGCGTTGTCCCTCCATGCCGAGATTATGGACCAATATCACTCGTGCACGTAGTTTCTCCAATTCGCCAAGGTTCAAAGCCACCAAATAATTCTGGAATGTTGCATACCACCTCACTCAGGGAACCAGTGGCTCGCCGGGAGCTCCAAAAATGGCCAAATACTCGAAACTCCCTTATCCATACTTTTATCCTCGTCGCCAAATGTTATGTCCATAACCTGTACTCCAATAACAAGGCCGGAGGTGCAGTAGAACATAACTTTATTGATGCAATCATAGTGTGTCAAAGGTGCTCCCATCTAGGCAGAGGTCTGGTCATAAAGAGACCGTGCCTCTTCTGCATCCGCCTTTTATACCCAGAGTGGCGGCGGAACTGGAAAGGTGGAGCCACCACCCATAACACACAACAATTTGAAATAGATCATATTTGATACATCACAACCTCCTTTTCAGGTTCGCCTTTTTCTTTTCTCCTTTTTCTTTTTTGGGTGCCGCTGTCGTATTTTCGAATGTCCGCCATATGATTCTACCTGCCCACGTCTAACAATCAGATCAAATGTCAAATCTTAACCAATTAAATTAAGCAGGTGGGACATACGTACACCTCAACAAATAAAAAGTTGATACGCCAAAACAAACCCTCCACTAAATGTTGGGCCCAGCAGAATTAGCAAAAATTTAATTTAATTTAAGTTACTAGCATTCATAAACCATTCATAAACCCCTAATCAGCTCTCAGTGATTATTTGTATGTACAGTATCATTATTTAACTCTTTGGTCATGTTTAATGTTGTCACGGTTTGCCCCTTGGGACAGATAACAGGACTCAGGTGTGAAGCGAGCTTGAGACATTTTATTGAAAAAAAAACAGAAATTAAACAGCTTGAGGGCTGGAAATAAACTATAATGATTTGGCAGGGCAGAACAAAAGTCACAGGCAAGGACACAGACAAGACAGGCAGAAGCGCGCTGTACATGCAGATATGACAATGATGCAGCACCCAGGTGAGGGGCTGCGTCCCTTAAATAGAGCAGAACTTAATCAACTTAAACACAAACAGCCGTGGATAATCAGGAAATTAACAGAATGAGAGCCAAGCTAGACTAAGGTGAAAATAGCAACACACATGTCACCAGTACAACCACCAGAGCAATCACTAGGAGACTGTGAGGTCCCCCATACACACACCACATTTGCTCAATCTGTGCTATCAGTGAGGAGTACCATCTGGAATAACATACCATCTGCAATCAGAGAACGTACCTCGCTAAACACTTTTAAGACGTATTGTAAAAATTGGCTTTTTAACAACCAAAACTGTACCCATAACTAGTGGTTGCTCTGCAGCATACGCATACTGTATATACATATGCGCCCGTGTGTCACACACATATGCCCTGCCTCTTGTTTGTTGCTGTCTCTTGTTACTGTGAGGTGCTCGGGTGCATGTATGTGTATGCATACGTAGCACTTCACTCGTGTGACATTTGAATATCTTGTTTTGTAACACCTTAAATCTTGCACTTTAGCATATCCACTTTGTACAGTTTCATTACAGTTGTTCTGCTCTTGTATGATTGTGTGTTTGTGTGTTTTTGTGACCCACCGGGGGACTACAGATACAAATTAGCAGTATTGCTAAATCTGGTATACTTACATTTGTATTAATGTTCATTAGTAAGTAATGTTCCTTTCAAATAAACATTAAACTAAACATTAACTAAGCCCAAGACCAAAACAAAGAACACAAAAATGACTGAGATGATAAAAATACTAATAAGCAAGACTTAAGGATAATAATAACCAACAGGGAAATAAACGTACAAGACTGAATAATAATGACAACCCAGGATACAAAACATAGAAGCTACAATACTAATACTAAAAGGCAAGACTATGGCGGAAGAATAATAAGGAACGGACTGAGAGTTTAAAAGAGAGTTTATTGTCATTCATTCCGCCATCATAGAACTCACTCCAGCCCTGTGCAGGCGGGCTGGAGCGGGTCCTCAGGCTCTCGTGAGGAGACACAGAATGCGTGTGTCAGCAGCAGTAGTCAGAGAGAGTGTTACAGAGCGATGCAGTATTTATACCCCACTACAGACAATACATGAAAGGCATGTTATCATCAAAGAGACTGCAGGAAGGCATGGGACATTTGCATTACAGTAAGAGCAGGAAGCATGAACACAATGCATGAATGGCACATTAACATCACAGTACTGAGCAGGAAAGAGCTAGACAAAGCGAGGCTGCCTGTTGACATTAATACACACATTTCACTGTTATGTTAATTGCTCTAGCTGAGCGCTCTGCTTGTCCCAGTCTGTTGTGGGGGTGCCCCACACACTCCCCCCCCAGAGGGCTCAGCAGGAAGCTGAGGCCTCGATAGTCCGGCTTTCGTAGCGAGCAGGGAAAGTTCTGTGCAGGCGGAGGTGGAGGGAGGGGGGTGGGGGTAGCAAGTGCCGGCCCGGGATGGCGAAATTGTCTGGGCCATGCAAAAATTGCCTGTGGCTCCGCGATGTTGAGGGGTTGTCCCGTTGAACGTGCGGAGGTCCACAGCAGCTGTAAGAAGAAAAAAAAAATTAGTCACTGACTCCTCTCGCGGTTAAGTCCTGCGAGGATTAATAGCGGCCATGAAGAAAAACAGGAGCTGTGAGGCTGCGTAGCGGCTGTGAGAAAAAAAAAAAACAAAAGCAGAGGGACTTGGCACGTTGACTTTAGGTGCAGGCACAGCCCTAAAGCCCTCGGGAACAGCTGACAGCTGAATTCCCTTTGTGCGCCGTGGCTGAGACCCATACGAAATCCTGTGAGCGAGCTGTGTGTGATGCTTCAGGTGTGTGAGCAGCCCTGAAGGTTCCGTGTGCAGCGGCGAAGGACGCTGGCGGTCTGTGTAGAGCCGGTATGTCCCGTGCGTGGTGCGCTGTCCTCATAACCCCCCGGTGCGTGTGCAGGGGTTCGGTGCGTGGGTGGGTCCGCTGTAGAGGCGAGTCAGGGTCAGGGAGCTTGCTGGAGATCAGCGTAGTCGGCGCCGATAATCATCCCTGCTCAGTGTGTTGCGTCGTTCGCTCGTGGTGCGTTGGAGTGGTGCGAGGAAATGGACGATCTTTGTCCTTCGGGCTCGCGTAGATGCGTAGGAGCGCTGAGAGGGAGGAGGAGCGGTGAGAGGGAGAAGATGTTCTGTGTCCCTGGGCCGGTCCAGCGTGGATGTCCCAATCTCAGGCGAGGGTCACACCGTGACGCATTCTGCAGCATTCCCAGCCGTAGATGATCTCCGGAGAGTTCGCCTGGTGGTGGCTCTGCGTCGAGGTCTCCCTGTAGCTGAAGGGAGGGCAGTCCATTTGCGTCAGGCTGCTGCGTTCGCTTGTCGTCGGAGAATCACCACCGGGTGCTGCGTTCGTTCGTCGTCGGGTCACCAGCGTGGCTGTCCATACCAGAAGGTTGCATTGCACAAAGCGTGTGCTTTCTTCGGGGTCACCAGTGTAGCTGTCCAGATCAGAAGGTTGCGTTGCACAAAGTGTGTGCATTCTCGGGGTCACCAATATGGCGGAAGAATAATAGGCAGCGAACTGTGAGTTTGATAGAGAGTTTATTGTCATTCATTCCGCCATCATAGAACTCACTCCAGCCCTGTGCAGGTGGGCTGGAGCGGGTCCTCAGGCTCTCGTGAGGAGACACAGAATGCGTGTGTCAGCAGCAGTAGTCAGAGAGAGTGTTACAGAGCGATGCAGTATTTATACCCCACTACAGACAATACATGAAAGGCATGTTATCATCAAAGAGACTGCAGGAAGGCATGGGACATTTGCATTACAGTAAGAGCAGGAAGCATGAACACAATGCATGAATGGCACATTAACATCACAGTACTGAGCAGGAAAGAGCTAGACGAAGCGAGGCTGCCTGTTGACATTAATACACACATTTCACTGTTATGTTAATTGCTCTAGCTGAGCGCTCTGCTTGTCCCAGTCTGTTGTGGGGGTGCCCCACAAGACAATGAAGCCTAAAGCAGAGATAAACTAAACACAGAGCCAAGACTGTGATAATAAATAATAAATACAGAAAATCCCAGAAAATGAACTTAAAGGGAGGATGTGGGCTGGAGACCATGTCCTGGTGACAAGAAATATAAACGATAATATAAGGCAAGGACAGTGATCTGTGTGGAGTTTGCATGTTCTCCCCGTGTCTGCGTGGGTTTACTCCGGGATTTCTCCGGTTTCGTCCCACATGCCAAAAACATGCAAGTTAGGTTAATTGGCATCAAACTGGGGATTCTAAATTGTCCTTAGGTATGACTGTGAGAGTGAATGGTTGTCTGTCTCTCTGTGTTGGCCCTGCGATGGACTGACAATCTGTCCAGGGTGTACCCTGCCTCTCGCCCAAAGATGCTGGGATAGGCTCCAGCCCCCCCCCCCCCCGCGACCCAAAAAGGATTAAGTGGAAGAAGATGGATGGATGGATGGATAAGGCAAGGACATGGCTCCAACCCACGCCCTGACAGTACCCCCTTGTTACGGGACGGCTTCCAGACAACCTCTAAGGGTAGCACCAACAAAAGGGAGAAAAACAAACGCTCACAGGTTGGGTGGTAGGGGTACAAGGCCAGGTGGGCCAAAACAAATTGGACCCCCCCCCCCCCCCACACACACACACACAGAGTCCAAAACTCCAAAACAAGGAACACAGTTTGTGGGCCAAATACAGTACAAGGCCCCTAAACCCAAAACAGAGCAGGTTGAGTGGTCTACCCAAGTCCATGGGCCACCGGACTGAAGAACAGGGTGGATCTGGTGGCCTCCCAGAGTCCCTGGGCCACTAGATCATGGGACAAAATGGTTCAGGAGGTCTACCCACATCCACAGGCCCCCAAGCTACAGAACAAGGAGGATCGGGTGGTCTACCAGAGTCTATGGGCCACCTGACCAGGTGACAAGGTGTGTTGAGCTTAAGAGGCAAAAAAAAAAAAAGGCAGTTCAGAAATGGCTGACCGTGGTGTGCTGTGCTCAGAAGCACACGAAGAAGGCCCCCTGGCCCCTGGAATGACTGGTGGAGGCCCCCTGGCCTCTTGGATGATGGGTGAAGTGGACTGCTCGACCTCTTGGACAACAAGTGAAGCGGACTGCTCAACCTCTTGGACAACGAGTAAAGCGGACTGCTCGACCTCTGGAATGACGGGTGGAGGTCCACCCACCTCCGGAACGATGGGTGGAGGTCCACCCACCTCTGGCACAATGGGTGGAGGGTGATCAGTGGTGAACCCAGATAAACGCTGATCAACAATGAGCCCAGGCCCAGCCACTTTGGGATCCATCCCTGACATAGCCACCTCGGATGAGGAGGAAGAGAAACACACCCCATCACTAGGATTGGTGGCAGTGGAGCTTGGCAGAGAGAGCCCAGGAGCAGATGATAGCTGCAACCAGGTCCCCCCACTAAGAGCTAGACAAGACCTCTCGAAAACTGATGTTAAAAATATAAAGAAGAGGACTTGCCTTAGCTCTGGCTCCACTGCTGATGAGGACTTCGGTAGCTCTACTGCTGGGGCAAGTTCTGGAGCTAGGGAGCGACGTGGTGCTGGTGCTGGAGCCAAAAGGCAATATGGAGCTGGTACTGGGGGCATAGAGCAATGTGGAACCAGTACTTGAACTGGGGAACAACGAGGAGCTAGTACTGGATCCACAGGATGACGTGGAGCCAGCAGGTGGAATTGGAGAATGAGGAGCCGGTACTGGAGCTGGAGAGTGACGAGGAGCTGGTATTGGAGTGCGACAAGGAGCTGATACTGGAACTGGGTCATCCATTGCCAGCTGGTCCCAACCCAGCTGGGGTGCATGCTCTGGGAGAAGCTATGGTTTGCATTCCAATAACAATTCCGTCTGAGCGAGCACAGCCTGCTGGCACGCCACCTGCTCCTCCTCATCTCATGGACACCGAGGCGCCAACGCCACAAACCCAATCCAGCAAACCACGGTGTCCTGCGGTGTCGGTGTAGAGGCAGCTGCTGCTAGTGGGCCCTCTGGAACAGCAGACTCCTCCCAGACTATCTGGTTTCCACCCTGTATAGGCAAACACTCAGAAAAAGCAGATGGGGACACAGAAGAGGCAGGTGAGGATGGATGGATGGATGAGGCGGCAGCAGAGAGAATGGCAGAAGTGGGTGGTGAGAGTCCAGTAGTGGCAGACAGCTGCCACCGAGCCCTCCCACCGGAAACCAGGCAAGACCTATTATTTATTGATGTTAAAATATAAAAAGGTACTTGTCTGTGTTCCCGCTCTGCTGCCGCTGATGGTCCAAACGACTTCCTCTGGTTGGCTCTGGAGATCGTCTGGTTGGGAGCTGCAGGTGTAGGAGCGGTGTCTCCTCGAATCATCCTTCCACCTGGGGCCCCCAAACAGCAGCTTGCTGCTGATGAACTCTCTCTGTTCCGCCAGAGAGAGAATTGGTAGCCACAAAGATGGCTTCAGCGAGGAGGCGACAGCTGGTAATGAGGAAGCGCTTGAAGCGCAAGTCTCTGCACCCAGGGTTGGGAGTTCAAACTCAATCTAGCAATCATCAATTTTGCTACTTCCCCCCAGCAATCCCTTGTGTCCTCCAGAAATGAGCTGCTATGAGCGGCGGCTGCCAGGTCATCCACCACGGCCACCACCCCTCACTCATTGCGGCTCCACTTCCTCCTCCTCCTGCCGGGCTCGCTCGCTGAATCCTTCATGGGCTGTGCCATACTGTCACGGTTCACCCCTCGGCGCAGATAACGGGACTCAGGTGTGAAGCAGCTTGAGATATTTTATTAAAAAAAACGAAATTAAACACAGCTCGGGGGCTGGAAATAAACTATAATGAATTGGCAGGGCAAAACAAAAGTCACAGGCAAGGACACAGACAAGGCAGGCAGAAGTGTGTTGTACACACAGATATGACACAGATATAGCACCCAGATGAGGGGCTGCGTCCCTTAAATAGAGCAGAACTTAATCAACTTAAACACAAACAGCCGTGGATAATCAAGAAATTAACAGAACAAGAACCAAGCTAGACTAAGGTGAAAATAGTAACACATTAACTAAGCCCAAGACCAAAAGTACAATACTAATACCAAAAGGCAAGACAATAAAACCTAAAGCAGAGATAAACTAAACACAAAGCCAAGACTATGATAATAAATAATAAACACAGAAAATCCCAGAAAATGAACTTAAAGCGAGAATGTGGGCTGGAGACCATGTTCTGGTGACAAGAAATATAAACTATAACAAAAGGCGACAGTGCAGTGGAGGAGTGGTTAGCACTGCGGCAGCACAGCAACTCACCCTTGGCTGGGGGATCCTGGGTTCGATCCCAGCCCCCGACCAACAGTGATCTGTGTGGAGTTTGCATGTTCTCCCCGTGTCTGCATGGGTTTACTCTGGGATTTCTCCGGTTTCCTCTCACATACCAAACACATGCAAATTAGGTTAATTCGCATCAAAACTGGGGATTCTAAATTGTCCTTAGGTATGACAGAGTGAATGGTTGTCTGTCTCTCTGTGTTGGCCCTGCAATGGACTGGCGATCTGTCCAGGGTGTACCCTGCCTCTCACCCAAAGATGCTGGGATAGGCTCCAGCCCCCCGCGACCCGAAAAGGCTTAAGCGGAAGAAGATGGATGACCATAAGGCGAGGACATGGCTCCAGCCCACGCTCTGACAAATGTTTTCTTCTATGAGCATAATATTAATATGACAGAAAAAAATTAAAGCATAATAGCTCCACTATATGAAAACAAACAGAAACAGCATATACACTGGTGGATCTATCACATGTCATTTACTTTCAGTAAAGTTTCAAATAATGAGGTCGGTGTGTATAAAGAAAAAGTGTCTTCAGTTCAAAGCATGGAGAGTAGAACACTTTAAATACTATCAATAAAGATTATAATATTGTCAGCTCAAGAATGCAGCACAAAATAGAAAATAAAAAAGAAAAGTGCTGTCCTAATTGATAGCCTCCTCAAGCTGGATTTATGCTCCACCCTTACTTTGCGCATCTGTTTGAGTATGAGGCTTGTATTGTCATATGTCTGAGCGTCTGTCCTTAGCGCTCAGACTTCCTTTGCAGTTTTGAGTGTTTTTCTGTTCATTATTATTTTCCTGTAAGTTCTGTTATTTTGTTTGGGTTTTGAGCCCCTCTCCTCCATACCAGGCAGCCACCATCACTCGCAGTCTGTGCCAGTTCCTCAGCTGCGAGTGATTGTGGGGTTTTTTTTGTCTCCTGCTCTTTTTCCCCTCTCTCTGCTCTCAGGCTACTCTCCCCTCAGCTGAGAGCAGTTAGATAATTAGTTTTCTCCAGCCCGGCTCTCGCACCTGCTGCCCATAACTTGTTAGGTATTTAAACTCTGCTTTTCCTCTCTGTCCCTGTGGCAGTCACAATTATGTTCAGACTGAACTCCGTCTCGTGGCTCAGTCTCCCCCTCCTCTTCTCTAGAGTCCCTAAACTCTGGAGCACCAACTCAGTGTAAGTTTTTCTGCGTTTGTATTTTGGGGTTTGCCTACACTGTTATCTGGACTGTTAGGTTTTCTTCCTGTCATTAAATAGTCTCACTGCAGTCAAGTGTCTGGGTTTGTTTTTTGCCCCGGAGGGGCGTTCATGACATGTATGAGGTAAATTTTGTCATCTTCTCCAGTCTACTAGGCTCACATTCATGTAGCACAAGACAAATACTTGTAGTACAATAAAAACATCTGTTACTTCTCTAAAATTGACTGCAAGTAAGGATAAGGACCTGTACTTATATAGCACTTTTCTAGTCTCAAAGACCACTCAAAACACTCCACTAGTTCTAACCTTCTGTTCTAAGGACCTATCAAAGATAGATATCTAGGGACAATTTAGAATCACCAATTAACCTAACATGCATGTCTTTGGATTGTGGGAGGAAACAAGAGCACATGGAATAAACCCACACAGCACAGGGACAACATGCAAACTCCACACAGAAAGGTTCCTACCCCTACCAGCCTTGGGATTTGAACCTGGAACCTTCTAGCTGTTAGGCAACAGTGCAAACGACTGTACCACTGTCCAAGTAGTGCAGTTTAATTATTAAAAATATAGTATTTCACGTCATGATGAAAACAACTTGTCAAGATCTAGAAATTATTTTAAATTTACATACATTTCCACATCAGTCATCAATCCTAACTACCTAAACAGACCATACAAACAAATGGGTCAGTTTTGTCCTGCAGGCCATGTTTGACACCCCTGGACTAAATCGTAAAAATAGTCTACGTCGCCCCATGGAGCTTCCTCTTTCTCTGTTGCACTCCTCCTCCAGAGGCCTGTGCAAAATGAACATGAGTGAAGTTGAACTCTGCTGTGGGCCCAGTACAGGAGAAGCTGGAAGAAACTGAAAAAAAAAAAAAAAAAAGGTTTCTTTTATAAGAGCATTTTTTCAGTCACTCCTTCGGAGCCTGGAGCAGATATGAACATCCCCCGCCTGGTGTGGAGAAGAGATCAGCCTGTCCTTTTGGCAAGGGGCAATCTATGCATCTGTTCACCTCGCATATCCTCTGCTCCTATTTTATTTCCCGTGACAGACCCCTCCAAAATAAAACATATCCTGCTTTGTGTGGCGCTAAATATGACACACAAAAGTGCAGCCTGTGCACACAAACACAGTGTCTCGTCTTGTAAATTTGAAAGCTATTCAGTGCTGATATGAAAAAAAAATGTTGGGTGCATTTTGCAATCCTCTCCATTGTAATGGACGACAAAGAGCAGCAACCATTGAACTATATAGATCGGTATATTCTACCACTGGTCTGTGCTGAGTTTTACGCAGGGCGACGAATGTCTGAGAATGAGGGACAGCGGAGACGGTGACTGTGCTGAACGGTGGTTTTATTAATAAAGCTAGTAGCATGTGGAGCAGTACAACAATAGCTAGTAAGCTACCAACAAAGGGGTACAGGCTTGTAGCAGGCCAGAGGCGGTGCGTCAAAGAGCCCGGGCTGCAGCCAGTAGTCCTCTATTATACTCACAACGTGGTGACGTCATTACATAAATGTGTCCCTACATGTGTGGCACTTAAGGTGGTATTTAAGGTAGTACAGGTGGTATGCCACAGCAACAAAATTAAAAGACTTGTAAAAATGCCAGTGACTCAATAGTGGCCTGCATCACCAGCTTCCAGGGTGGCCTGTTCTGACAATTTGGCATCACCATGCGCGTTGAGGAATCTGATCAGATCTAAATGAAACAGTCATTGTCACCCCCGACAAACTGCTATGACAACTTGGCATACTTTGTCAATATAGCACACATGTATGGCAAATCAATGGATATAGCTATCAGTTTAGCCTACTTTGTCAGAATAGCAGACCTATGTTTAACATATGATGTTCTGGTAGGTACATTTAAGCAAACAGAAAAGAATACTAATTTATAAAACTGTAACAACTGTTAATTTACACTGACAGAATGGCATACCTATAGTTTAATACAGTGGTAGATGTAGACAAGACAATCATACATTCACATACAGAAAAAACCCTTAGATGTCAATAATGTTATAGTTACATAAAAACCAATCTACACTACTCACAAAAAGATAGGGATATTTGGCTTCTGGGTGAAATTTCAGGATGCACCTAAAATGCACTATAACCTTTACAGGTGAACTTAATTTGACCTTCTCTAACCTTTAAATGCGCATATCCAACTGTTCAATATTTCAGTACTTTTTGCATAACTTGCTGTTCTCTAACAAGGTGCTTAACAGCAAAATTCACAATAGGTGTTTGATCCATGAATCGACCAATAAATTTTCTTGTTCAATTAATTATTTAAACAGTCCTCTTCATCATGCTGCTCACACTTTGACATCCTGAGACCAAGAGGACACTTCACAATTGATGAACAGTACCTTGCCATTGCATGGCTTCAAACAGGATGTTCTCAGAGGGAAGTGGCTACTGAGCTTAGAGTGTCACAGAGTGTCATCAGCAGGTTGCAACAGAGATAGAGAGAGACTGGAAGAGTCACAGAAAGGCATAGAAGTGGACGTCCTTTGGCCACATCCCACGCTGATGACCGCTCCACTGTGAACAGTGCATTGCAGAATGGGATGATGAATGCCACTTAACTCCAGGCACATTTAAGGGAGGTGAGAGGCACCCAAGTGTCATATCAGACAATTTGAAACGTTTACATCAGCATGGTCTGTGTGTTAGATGACCAGCAAGGGTACCTGACATCATCATCAGGCACAGGTGTCATCGTCTTGCATGGGCCAGGGAGCATTTACATTGGAC
Organism: Pholidichthys leucotaenia; assembly: GCA_020510985.1. NCBI lineage: Eukaryota > Metazoa > Chordata > Actinopteri > Cichliformes > Pholidichthyidae > Pholidichthys > Pholidichthys leucotaenia. Next base: position 155,715,625 of record CM035841.1, read on the forward strand.
AAGGGACCAGTGGGCCTCAGTGCTGTTCTCTGATGAAAGTTGATTCATGTTGAGTAGAAATGATGGCTGCCAACGATGTTGGAGACATCAAGGAGAGCATTATGCATCAGCCACTGTTGTCACCATGTTACAGTCTGGGCAGGTGTGTCTAGTCATTACAAAATTGCCCTACACCTTGTGAATGGTACAGTGACAAGCCAATACTACCTGAATAACATAATTAATCCAGTCATTGTGTCCCTGCATGAACAACACAGGCCTAATTTCATCTTCATGGACGACAGTGCTCCAGCTCATCGAGGTTGCATCATTAGGGAACGGCTGCTGGAGGCTGGGGTACCTCAGATGGAGTGGCCTGCATTTTCTCCAGACCTGAATCCCATAGAAAACCTATGGGATCAGCTGAGTTGCCATGCAGAAGCTCGTAATCCTGCACCCCACAACCTCAATGACCTGAGGGCCACCCTTCAAGAAGAATGGAATGTCATGCCTCAGCAGGCAATAAGTCGACTTGTGAACAGCATGAGACGTCGTCAAGCTGTAATTGATGCTCAAGGACACATGACAAGTTACTGAGACACTGACAATTTTTGTTGTGGTATATCCATCACTGTTGTTGGCTTTTGTTTCAATAAATTATTTGAGATGAGGAAATCACTATTGCATGCTTTTACTTAAATGCCCTACTTTCATGACATAATATCACTGTAGTGTGAACTTTTTACATTTTCCATAAATTTCACCCGAAAGCCAAATATTCCTAACTTTTTGTGAGTAGTGTATATATTGGCTTTATTAAAATGTTTCAGAAAATTGAACTTGCCGTGGACGAGCAGACATCAGCTGGCAGAACACAACTGTCCCCGCTCTTAGTGATCATATCATCGGGACAAGTTGCTGACCCTGATCACCTGTTGTCCGAGCAGTGAGTAGCCCCTCCTACCTCTTGTTATGTTCTGGTGAACACACTCCCCCTCCCTTTCTGTGGGAGGTTCGTCATCAAGACCCTGGTTCTGCAGCTGATCTGTACACCTGCGTGAGTGGATACTGTTATGTCCATAACTGGTGTAAAGCAAGCACACGGTTGCTGCAGATTTACGGAGCTTTATTACAAACAGTGTCAAGTATATACTGTATACAGGCTTACAGCACATGCCCCGCTGACCAGGTGGCTCTACGATGAAAGAGGCAGAGCCTCTTCCGCCCACTCCTTTATACCATGGGCAGCGTCACCACCGGAAACAGGCAGTAGCCACTCCGGTCTAGCCCATGACCAACCCGGCCGCCATCTTACTATTACAGCCTGTTTACATACACAACATTCCTCTCCCTTCAAAAAAATGCCAAGCGTAGTAGATAGTAGTAGATATATAGTATTTGACAGTATAATATATATATTATACATAGTAGATAGATAGTTTCCCCCCCAAATTTGCTTCCCGACTCACACACTAAAACGAAATAATTGCAAAGACAAATAAACAACCTATCCATGCACACAACTTACTGGGGGCCCAGGTGGACTACCAGCACCACCACACGGCTGGGCGGATTATTCTGCTGCCGAACACAAAACAAAGCCGTGTAACTACAATAACAAAATTAAAATAAAACAATCCCAGAACAGCTCCACACAAAACATATAATCACAGGACAAATAACAGCTACTGGCAGCCTCCCGCCCCCCCCCCCCCAACACTCACCCCCACACTGGGCACATTCCAAAATGTTGGGTATGTAAATAATCAAACAAACAATTTACACGGGCCAAACACACCCCACCACCCCAAACTTGGGCACACAAAATGACATTTCAATAAAATTTCACCCTAAAATTAGCAAAATCACATAATTTACACATATGAGCCCCTCAGGTCAAAAATCCAATCAATAAACACCACAATTATAATAGAAAACTTCCTTCAAATTAGCGCTCACACTCTTCTCTTTTTTCGAATTAAACAGGGTACCAAACCAGCAGCAGACAAATGTAAATAAGAAAATAAAACACATCTGGACTGAGAAGAAAAACACAGACAAAAATTAAAACAATTCTCTCAGTCCTCAGGCGGGACTTTCTCCCGACACTCCTGTCTCTTGACCTCAGGGCTCCCACCACGCCGTCCCATCTCCTCCACCCTGCGCAACTTGTTTGGATGCCTCCAGGTCTGGTCAGACAAGCGTAGAAACACGTCACTCCGAATGGCCTCCACTCGAAACCGTCTTCTCTCGTCGCGCCGCTCGCGTGAGCTGTGTTCGCCTCTCATCTGGGCCTCAACCCTGGGCTGCACCACATCACCGACCCGCAGGGAAGCCCGCGACCTCCTTCTCCGATGGTGTTGGGTCTGACTGGTCTCCATCAACGGTCCGGACGACTCCTTGGCCCAGTCTGTGTTTCCCATGGTTGACTGTCTTCCCAAGTGATGAAACAACTCGCTCTCTGGTCCTGCTCTTTCTGGATCCAGTGTGGGCGCCTCGTCCTTACAGGCTACCTGTGAGGTCCCGTTGCGCCATTCCGTGCCCCCAGTTTGGGCATCAAACAGACCGGCATCAGGCCCAACCCGTGACATCCTTGCATAGCGCCGAACGTGCTCTCCTTCATGACACATGTTCAACCAGTCTGATTCCCTCACCTCCACAGCATCCATCAGCGGAGTCGGCCAGCTCCACATTCCACAGCCCGACCACTCCTCACTCGACACGTTGGTGATCCCAGGCTATAAAATAGGTTACACCCCATGATGTTAGCCCCTGCAGCGGTGACATGGATTCGGGCTCGGGGCACCATGACTGACCCGTAACAAGCTTCTACCTCCATAAAGCTCATCACAGCCAGCCTATTCAGTCCATAGCCATAATAGTCTCTCTCATGTTGTTTAATTGGTGGGGAAACAAACAGTTCACAATCGCCAGGTTCAACACCGAGATAACAGCACCTGTGTCAACCAACGGTGGAACCACGACACTGTCGAGCATGACATCACAGCCGATCCTCCCCGTAGTCACTGGGGAGACCATATGCACGATGGTGGGAGACTTCTGCGCAGCACCTGGTTCTCTTCTACAGCTCCTGCGTACGAAGTTGTCGCACGTCCTGGTGAAGTGGTCCCGCAGACCGCACTTGCCACATTGCTTTCCTCTCGCTGGGCACACACTGGCTTTATAGGGGTGAACAGGGGACCCACACCCATAACAATGAGGTGTACCAGGGGCAGACCATATCTTCACCACTGTGGCATACGTGTCACCTTCGGTGTCACTGTCATTAGGGTCCCAACACAGTGCCTTCGCGCGAGCATCATCTTTGCTCCGAAGAGCCTCTTCAGGCAGGCCCCTCATGATGATCTCTGCTGCCTCAAATCACTGGGCGAGCTCAACAGCCATGGTCAACGTCAACTCTCCTGGAAACTCCAATAACCTGGACTGGACCGCTTCACTACGAATGTGTTCCACCAGTTGGTCCCGAATCATCTCCTCTTCCAGGTGCCCAAACTCACACGCCCTCTCCAGCCTACGGAGCTTGGCAAAGAACGTCGCTACCAGCTCCCCTAACCGCTGGCAGCGCTGTCGAAAATGGATGCGTGACGCTCTCATCAGCGCAAAAATGGCACGCCATTAATTCCACCATGCCATCAAAACTGTCAGCCCCACCCAGACTGTCCAACACTCTCTGCCCCTCAGCGCCCAACTTATGGATTAACACCGACCTTGCACGGAGCCTCTCACGCTCACCGAGGTCCAAGACCACGAGATAGTTGGTAAAAGCCGAGAACCAACGAGGTCATGGCATGGATGGCGTGCTCAGCGCCTCCAAAAACGGCCGAAATTCAGTAACAAAATTTTCCATACCCGCTTTTACCTCGTCGCCAAATGTTATGTCCATAACTGGTGTAAAGCAAGCACACAGTTGCTGCAGTTTTACGGCACTTTATTACAAACAGTGTCAAGTATACATACAGGCTTACGGCACACGCCCCGCTGACCAGGTGGCTCCACGACCACTCCTTTATACCATGGGCGGCGTCACCACTGGAAACCGGCAGTAGCCACCCCGGTCTAGCCCATGACCAACACGGCCGCCATCTTACTATTACAGCCTATTTACATACACAACAGATACACCTGCCGCCGCTTCCCTCCAGCGCTTAAAGGGACCAGTTCTTGAACGCTCCAGCGCTGGCTCGTTGGGTATAGCTGCCTTCAGAATGAAGTAAGTGTTGTACGTGTTATTACGGAGCCCAGCCATTAACTCCTTTTCTCTTCCTCCTTCTCAGGTTGCTGCCATCTCCGTGGTGCGTCTCCGGGTGTTGTTGTGCGCTCATCTGCTCCATCGTCTTCATCATCACTCCAGACTGTCTCCTCCACCCGGTAAGACACTCCTCCCAGCCCTACTCATTCTCAACTCGCTGCCAGCTCCACCTCGCTGGTTCATCCTTTCCCTGCTGGGTTCCTCTACCGGGCTCTCTGCTCCTAAATTCGTAAGAATATCCCTGTTATTCATTCTTCCCAGTCTCCCTCCTTCACTCAGACTACCTCCCAATGCAACTTCTCCGCCAGTTACTGCTGCTGATCTGAAGTTTTTTCAGTCCATCTTAGCTGTGGGAGCAGCGGCTATTGGCGCTGGCCGGAAACGAAGGCGGCGTGGTAAACGTGCCGGTGCGTTAGTCAGGCTGAAGAAACGAGGATTTCGCACGCCGCTCCCATCGATCCATCTGGCGCCCTTTGTTTCACGGAGTCCTGGCTGAGTGAACACATCCCGGACAGCGCGGTCCGTCTGGACGGATTTCAACTGTTTCGCGCTGATCGCAGCCGAGAATTTTCTGGAAAGACTAAGGGTGGTGGAATCTGCTTCTACATAAACGAAGGTTGGTGTACTGATGTCACAGTGTTGAAGAAGTTTTGTAGCCCTAACCTAGAGTCACTGTTCATAAACTGTAAACCCTTTTATTCACCGCAAGAGTTCTCCTCATTTATTCTGGTCGGAATTTATATCTCGCCTGCTGCTTGTACAACGGAGGCACTGCAGCTCCTCGTTGACCAGATAGCAGAGGTGGAGGAAAAACATCCAGACTCTCTGCTTATCATTCTGGGTGATTTCAATAGAGCTAATCTCACAAATGAGCTTCCTAAATACAGACAGCATATTAAATGTCCCACCAGGGACACAAATACACTTGACCACTGTTACACAGTTTTAAGAAATGCCTATCATGCCGTCCCCCGTGCAGCTCTGGGTTTTTCTGACCACTGTCTGCTCCATCTTATTCCAACATACAGACAGAAACTAAAAACTTCCAAGCCTGTTGTAAGGACTGTGAAGAAATGGACTGAGGAATCAAAGCTGAAGTTACAAGCCTGCTTTGACTGCACAGATTGGAGTGTTTCTGAAGCTGCAGCCATTAACTTAAATGAACTCACTGACACTGTGACATCATACACCTGTTTCTGCGAGGACATGTGTGTGCAGACCAAGACCTTCTGCATATACAACAACAATAAACCCTGGTTCATTCCTAAACTGAAGCAGCTACGTCAGACCAAGGAGGAGGCCTACAGGACTGGTGACTGGACTCTGTACAAGCGGGCCAGAAACATGCTGACGAAGGAGACCAGGCTTGCTAAGAGGAGCTACAGTGTGAAGTTACAAAAAAACTTCTCAGCTAACAACTCTGCTTCTGTCTGGAGAGGCCTACGGAATATCACCAACTACAGGAGACCATCCCCCCACCCTGCGGAAAACCTCCAGCTGGCTAATGACCTATACAGCTTTTACTGCAGGTTTGAAAAGAACCTACAGTTCTCACCTCCCACCCACACAAAAGGATTATCTGCAGCCCCAGGAACTCCATCCCTCCTCCACTCTGACCTCCCACCAGCACTAATGATCTGTGAAGAGGAGGTGCGCCGGGTCTTTCAGAGACAAAAGATCAAGAAGGCTGCAGGACCTGATGGTGTGTCTCCGTTCTGCCTGAGAGTCTGCTCCAACGAGTTGGCCCCCATCTTCACCCGGATCTTTAACAGATCACTGGAGCTGCGTGAAGTGCCTTCCTGCTTCAAACGCTCCATCATCATTCCAGTTCCCAAGAAACCCTCTATTACAGGATTAAACGACTACAGACCTGTTGCCCTGACCTCTGTGGTCATGAAATCCTTGGAGAGATTGGTGCTGAGCCACCTGAAGGTCATCACAGGCCCCCCTGATGGACCCACTGCAGTTTGCCTACCGGTCAAACAGGTCAGTGGATGATGCAGTGAATATGGGACTACATTACATCCTGCAACACCTCGACTCCCCAGGGACGTACGCCAGGATCCTGTTTGTCGACTTCAGCTCAGCGTTCAACACCATCATCCCAGGCATTCTTCATCAGAAACTCCTCCAGCTCAAGGTGCCCCCCTCCACCTGCCAGTGGATCTCCAGCTTTCTGACTGACAGGTGGCAACAGGTGAAGCTAGGGAGATTTACATCCAGCTCCCGAAAAATTAGTACTGGCGCCCCCCCAAGGATGTGTCCTTTCCCCACTGCTCTTCTCCCTCTACTCCAACGACTGCACCTCAGAGGACCCTTCGGTGAAGCTCCTGAAGTTTGCGGACGACACCACAGTCATCGGTTTGATCCGGGATGATGATGAGTCTGCATACAGGCGGGAGGTGGAGCAGCTGATCCTCTGGTGCAGCCAGAACCATCTTGAACTTAACCCAGCCAAAACGGTGGAGATGACTGTGGATTTCAGGCGACACCCCCCTTCATTCCCCCCACTCACCATCCTCAACAGCACAGTGTCCACTGTGGACTCCTTCAAGTTTCTGGGTACCACAATCTCCCGGAACCTGAAGTGGTCCTCCCATATTGACACTGTCCGGAAAAAGGCCCAGCAGAGGTTGTTTTTTCTGCGTCAGCTCAAGAAGTTTGATTTGCCTCAGGAGCTGCTGGTTGTCTTCTACACCGCCATCATCCAATCTGTCCTCTGCTTTTCCATCACTGTCTGGTTTGGATCTGCCACTAAACAGGACAAGACCAGACTGCAGCGGATCATTAAGTCTGCGGAGAGGATCATTGGTACCGACCTACCCTCCATTGAGAACTTATATCGGTCCATAACCAGGAAACGGGCGGGAAACATCTGTGCTGACCCATCACACCCCGGCCACAAACTGTTTGAACTTCTAACTTCTGGTCGTCGTTACAGATAACTGAAGGTCAAAACCACCCGTCACAGGAACAGTTTCTTTCCTCAAGCCATCACTCTGATGAATTCCTAACATTCACCTAGTCCTACCTGTTGCTGTACTCATGACTTTTCATCCATTATTACATTGCACATAACTCTCACACTGCTTTTTACTTCATTCACATTATATCACTGAATCTGAGTCCACATTGAAATACTGTGTGATTGTATATTTTTTCATATATTTCTGCAAAGTGTGGTTAGTCTGAGTAAATAACTGCATATATTCCTGTATATATTTGCATCCTTTTATAGAAACGTGGACAGACTGTAATTTACTGTACATACTCTGGTTGTCATTGAATCCTTATTTAAATCCTTCACCTGAACAACGAGAGCAAGTTTTTAGCCAAAGTCAAATTCCTTGTATGTGTTGTGCATACTTGGCCAATAAAGCTGATTCTGATTCTGATTCTGATTATAGCTAACCTGCTCTTGTCTCCCTCTTTACAGGGTGGGTATTTCTCTGGCAAGTGACGCCAGTCACTGCACGTGAGCTAATGTGTTACTCAATCATGACACCTCTGTGGTTAAACACGAGTATTTTTAGAGCAAAAACCTCACATTTAATGTCTGAGGTTGTGCAAATGTAAGTTTTCTTACCACACAGAGAAAAAGTGACGGTGATTTGTTGCTGTAAAGAACAAATTAAGCTTCTTCTCAGGTGAACTTTCATTTGTGATTTCTATTTCATTTTATCTTATTTATTTACATGATGTTGTGATATGCAACTATTTCATGTAAGTAAATCCTCTAAATATATATTTTTAATGGGCTGGTCCAGGGGTATCAAACATATGGCCTGTGAGCCAAAAACAACCCACCAGAGGGTCCAAAATGTTCTCTGTGAATTTATAGCTTTATTTCTAGTAAATTTCTGACTTTCTACTGGTTAGAATATCATTCATTCATTCATCTTCTTCCGCTTAATCCTTTTTGGGTCGCGGGGGGGCTGGAGCCTATCCCAGCATCTTTGGGCGAGAGGCAGGGTACACCCTGGACAGATCGCCAGTCCATCACAGGGCCAACACAGAGAGACAGACAACCATTCACTCTCACAGTCATACCTAAGGACAATTTAGAATCCCCAGTTTTGATGCCAGTTAACCTAACTTGCATGTTTTTGGCGTGTGGGAGGAAACCGGAGAAATCCCAGAGTAAACCCATGCAGACACGGGGAGAACATGCAAACTCCACACAGATCACTGTTGGTTGGGGGCTGGGATTGAACCCAGGATCCCCCGGCCAAGGGTGAGTTGCTGTGCTGCCACAGTACTAACCACTCCGCCACCGTGCCGCCCTTACTGATTAGAATAGTTTGTGTAAATTTGAGACATTTTTCTCTGCAAGATGAGACTTTTTCTCATCAGTTTTCTTTTTCTTCTTTTCTCTGATGAGAACAAGGTGCCCTTGATTTCAAAAGCCAAGGGGTAGGTGAAGTGGAAAGGGTAGAAATTAGAATTGGGACAGACCCAAATCTACCATACTTCACTCTCACATTGCAAATATTTTTCTCAACTGTTTTACAGTATTTACTACTGTTAGTAACTACTTAAACAGTGTTTCTCTTGCTATTTTTTATGTATGTACAAGGGTCATTGCATTTAGAAAGGTTGTACATTTAATTCAACTACAATTTAGTATGCAATAATCAAATTTGATCATATTCAACTCAATTTTCCAACTACAAAATTGTGGCTAGTGAAAAGGCTGAGTGGCTAGTAACTTTAGAAAATCACTAGCCACAGTGGCTGCTGACATGAAAGCACTATTACTCTGCAGTTACTGTCCTCAACGAGCAGAGGGTGCTATCATGAGCTTGTCCCCATCCCAAAGCACTCACAAGTGGTCAGTCTCACAGTAGCCTCGTGCAAGTCAGAGAGGAGACCCACGCCCACGCCACTCATGTCCAGACTGCAAATGAATTGTGTCTGCACCCCCCCCCCCCAGCCAATTGATGTAAATGTTTCTTCACTGTCAGTATCACACTAATAAATCACTGCATTTGACTAACAGCCTCAGTCACATACTCACTTCGTCCACCGTGTGTGTGTGTGTGTGTGTGTGTGTGTGTGTGTGTGTGTGTGTGTGTGTGTGTGTGTGTGTGTGTCATAAGCTAAACATCTAGCAGCTAACTTATCATGTCACAGTCTAAACTGTACGCTCAAAAATACAGAAAGGAGGGAGACTAAAACCCTGAATTCAAAGGCTGGTTGAAGCTATTTATTGGAGATGATACAGAAGTGGTGGCTTATTTAAATGCCAAATTAAAACAAACAAACCAAGAATCAACAGAAGAAAATTAATTTGTAGTCTCTCTCACGACATTATTCTTCTCTCCTACAGTGCCCATTACAATTACATGCAAATGACCAATTATGCAAATTAGGTGATGACATCATTTAGCAACTTCTAGCGACTTTTAGGACAGCCAATAGCTACTTTCCTTACTGAGGAGTTGGCAACAGTGCTGCCCACTCTGTTCAGTAGACTCCCAGTTCATTGAGTTGTAGGCAGTTAAAGCTCCCGTACAGCACTAAGTGATTTGGTGTACAAATCTTTCGAACAGATTTTTTAGCGAACAAACCAGAAATGGCTCAGTAAATTTTAGTTAACTGTGAATCCCATCACTAGTGAAAACACCATAAGGAATTCAAATTATGTACTGTGAACACAGCATTTAATAATAGTACTGTTGTGGAGTGTGTCAAATAAGAGGCAGATTCATGGCAGACGGTTTATTACACACTTCACATCTCACAAGCACAGAACAGAATGAATCATTTCTACAAGCTCTCTGCTTTTTCCCCAATCACTCTTCACAAGTTTCATGGCACTTCTGAACACACAGCATGACATTTACATTACACTGCATTCAACCCCCTATGTCCTTGACTCCTTCCTGCCATCTCGCCAGGAACTCCCTGGGCATTGTTCTCCTATGTTTATTCACTGTCTCTGTCTGAGATGCTAAATAATCTGACTCCCCCAAGATCCCATACCGCCCCCCCCCCAGCATCTTAGATAGAACAATAGAACATCAGTCCACATGCTGTTTTGGTTTCAGTCTCCTCCCATATCTGCTGCAACTGGGGTTTACCACCTCCGCGGCGCTGCTGTGCCGGTGGGGGGCTGTTGGGAGTGTGTCTGACTGCGGGTGGGCCGTGGCGAGGGGGGGGGGGAACCTCGCTCTGTCCGTGAGGCTGCCCTGGTGAATCGTTTCCCTGTGGAGCTCTCCGTGAGGGTCTTCCACACCGAGGGACCCTAGCCAACAGCACTTGCTCGTCCGCCACTACGAAAGTGGGTTTGAGTCTGTCTATGCCAATTTTCTCCCGCCTACCCCCCAAGTCTAGCAAAAAATGCTTATCCCCTGTTTCCAACACTCTGAACGGTCCATCATAGGGTGGGTGCAATGGAGGACGGTGGGCATCATGTCTGACAAACACGAACTCCGCGTTCTTCAAAGTTTTAGGCACGAAAACACGTGGAAAACAGTGGTGGGCAGGGCCCGGCAGCGTGCCTGTGTTTGCGCTACGCTGCAAAAGCTGAGACGGGCAGTTGTCCGGCGCGGGATTATCTGGCAGAAATTCCCCGGGCAGCTGTAGAGGCTGCGCAAAAACCAGCTCTGCCGGGGAAGCTTCCAAATCCTCTTTTGGCGCGGAGTGCAACCCCAATAAAACCTACGGCAACCTGTCCACCCAATTTGCATCCGTCAGTGAAGCCCTGAGTGCTGCTTTCAGTGATCTATGAAAACGCTTGCATAACCCATTCGCCCGTGGGTTGTACGCGGTTGTGCGATGAATTGTAACACCCAGGCTGCGGGCCATCGCGGACCAGAGTTTGGAAAAAAATTGAGGGCCCCTGTCGGACATTATGTCCGACAGGACTCCAAAACGCGCCACCCATGCTGTCAAAAAAGCACGTGCTACATCTGAGGACGTGGTTGCCGCCAGCGGAACTACTTCTGGCCAGCGCGTGGTGCGGTCCACCACTGTCAGGAGGTGCGTGCACCCCTGTGATGGCGGGAGGGGGCCCACGAGGTCCACGTGAACATGGTTGAACCTCTTAGCTGGTACCCGAAACGGCTCCAAGGGAGCCTTCGTTTGTCTGTGTACCTTGGCTCGTTGGCACGCCACGCAGGCTGCAGCCCACTCTTTTACTTGTTTGCATAGGCTCGGCCACACAAACTTCCCTCCCACCATTTTGACTGACTCGCGCACTCCTGGGTGCGCCAGAGTGTGAACTGACTCGAACACGCGGCGGCGCCACGCAACCGGGACCACCGGACGCAGGCGTCCTGTGGAGACATCGCAGATTGGGGGGGGGGCTGCCATCTTGCAGCACCCTGCTCTCCAGCCTTAACCCTGTTGGTCCAGACTGGAGCGCGCGCACGTCTGCATCACTCATCTGCTCCGCGGCCATGGCTGCGTAATCTATCCCCACGTAGACCAGGGCCACCACGGCGTGCGAGAGGCAGTCTGCCACCACATTCAGTTTACCCGACACATGCTGAATATCGGTAGTAAACTCTGAGATCGCGGCCAGCTGTCTCTGCTGCCGGCCCGACCACGGTTCTGAAACCTTGGCCATCGCGAACGTTAGTTTCTTGTGGTCCATGAACGCGGTGAAGCTGCACCCTTCCAGCCAGAATTGGAAGTGGCGTATGGCCAGGTGGAGAGCCAGCAACTCTCTGTCGAACGTGTTGTATTTACGTTCGCTGTCGCGCAAGGTTCTGCTGAAAAAAGCGAGCGGCTGCCAAGAACCAGCGACTGTCGGGACCGTGAATGCTGGGAACTGAGTGAGCAGTGACCGCCTGGAGCTGTGATGTTGGCTTGTGCTGTTGGCTGGGTCGCTTAAGCTATACAGGGGAGAGAGTCAAAGGACAGTGCATTAACCAGGCGTCTGTTAGCAACATCAACCAGTAAACCATGTGCACACAGAAAATCAGCCCCCAGGATATGGTAATTCAGTGTTGCTACGACAAAAGTCCACTCGTATGTACGGCCGTGTAGAGATAAGATCAGTGTCCTCTCACCAAAGGTCTTGATTTCCGAGCCGTTTGCTGCCAACATCCCGGGGCCACTAGGTCCTGCCAGCCGGTCAGCGTAGGTCTGCAGGATGATGCTCCTCTGGGCTCCGGTGTCCACGAGGAGGCGCTTCCCCGAGCGCACGTCCGTCATGTAGAGCAGCTTGTTCTCTTCACCGAGGGTCACAGCTGCTGCCAACTGCCGCCCTTGGCGTTTTCCCAAGTGCTTGAATTGGCACAGTGGCGCACATCTGTGTGTGTTCTCTCCGAAGCGGTGGTGGTAGAAACAGAGCGTGTCTCTCTGGCGCTCCTTGGCTCCCGCTGCTGCTACCGTCGGTGGCTCCTTGCCTCATCTGGTCGTCTCGCTGGGCTCCGCCGCCGCCGCGTTGACTGTGATCGCCCTGGTGGTGAGGATGATCCTGTCTGCCTCCTGGGCTAGCGCACGGTAGTCACGCGTGGCCAGCAACGGCGAATTGGCCAGAACCGCTCTCGCCTCTGTTGGAAGGTTCCGGAGGAAAAGGTGGGCAAACAGAAAGTGCCCGTCGTCCGTGCCCGTTAACGCCAGCATCTTCTCCATCAGGTTGAAGGCCGAACCATCTCCTAACTTGGTCCGTCTCAGGAGCCTCTCCGCTCTCTCACATTCCGAGAGCATGTAGCACCGGGTGAGCGCTGCCTTGAGCGCCTCGTATTTGTTGCAGGCTGGCGGCTGATCGAGCAGGCTCGCTACCTGCTGAGCTGTGCGGGCATCCAGCACTGCGACCACATGGTAGAATCTGGTGTCGTCTGCCGTTACTCCCCGGAGGGCAAACTGGGCCTCGGTGTGGTGGAACCAAGAGTGCGGGTTGTGCTGCCAGAAGTCTGGTAGCTTGACTGAAACCGCACACGCGTTGCTGAGGCTTCCCGACCGGGCCGGCTTCTGTGTTCTTGCCTCGTGTTCCATAATACGTCTTGGGTCACCAGTGTGGAGTGTGTCAAATAAGAGGCAGATTCATGGCAGACGGTTTGTTACACACTTCACATCTCTCAGGCACAGAACAGAATGAATCATTTCCACAAGCTCTCTGCTTTTACCCCAATCACTCTTCACAAGTTTCATGGCACTTCTGAACACACAGCATGACATTTACATTACACTGCATTCGACCCCCTATGTCCTTGACTCCTTCCTGCCATCTCGCCAGGAACTCCCTGGGCATTGTTCTCCTATGCTTATTCACTGTCTCTGTCTGAGATGCTAAATAATCTGACTCCCCCAAGGTCCCATACCTTTCATTTGCTGATATCATTACTTTAAACACCCGATTGAAATACAATAAAAGCACACATGGTTCTATGGATTTATCTTTATTTTTCCCAAATTTGAGAGTTCTTTTCTATGGAATCAGATTTGAGACAAAATGATTTGAAGAAAACTTCTTGAATAGCAAACAACAACAAAAAAAAAACAATCTTGCATAAAATATTTCATCTCAAAAGCAAAACTCCTGACTTCAAGCAAATTTGCTTTAAAATTCTTTGTTTGATAAAGTTTTTTTTGTTGTTGTTTTCACTGCCCAAACTTTTGCATTTTTCTTGAATTACCTTTGGTTCTGATGCCTGTTTTTGTATTTTTCTGGCAATTTTGTACAAAACATTTTAAAGAAACTTTATGGACTTATTTGGGCAACCTGAAAAAAGTGAGCTACAATAGTCAAGTCTTGAGGTGATAAAGGCGTGGACAAGTTTCTCTGCATCTTTATGAGACAGGATGGACCTAATTTTAGAAATATTATGCAGATGGAAGAAGGCGGTCTTAATGGTTTGCTGTATATGAGCGTTGAAAGACACAGCTTGGTCAAAGACAACTCCAAGATTCCTAACAGAAGACGTAGAAGCCAGTGCAATACCATCTAGTGTTGTTATCTTGCTAAAAAGAGTACTTCTAGCATGTTTGGGGCCAAGAATGATGACTTCAGTTTTATCTGTATTCAGCAATAGAAAGTTGTAGTTCATCCAGGTTTCGATATCCTTAAGACACTCCTGGAGTAAACCCAACTGGCAGGGATCATCTGGATTGATGGATAAATACAACTGAGTGTTGTCAGCGTAACAATGAAAATGAATAGAATGCTTCCTCACAATGCCTCACAAAGGCAGCATGTGTAATGTAAACAATACTGGTCCAAGTACTGATCTCTGCAGAACTCCATAGCTAACTGTGGTCTGAGTAGAGGACTTGTTATGGACATGAACAAACTGGGAACAATCTGATAGATAAGACCTATCTTAGCGTTGTTCCATTCAAGCCAATTTGCTGTTCAAGTTTCTCTAGCAGAATATGGTGGTCAATGGTATCAAAGGCACCGCTGAGGTCCAATAAAACAAGGACGGAGACAAGTCCTTTTGTCAAGTGCCATAAGGATGTCATCAGTAACTTTCACCAAGGCTGTCTCTGTGCTGTGATGTTTCCTAAAACCCGACTGAAATTTCTCAAATATAGAATTTTTTCTAAAAAGGTGCATAGTTGATTGGCGACTACTTTTTTGAGGATCTTGGAAAGGCCAAAATGCCAGGATCAGGCGAAGGTTTTTTAAGTAGAGGTTTAATTACTGCCACTTTAAATGACTGCAGTACATGTCCTATCAATAGGGACATTGTGGAGAATGTGGAAATGACTAGGCTGAGTTTATCTCACGAGTCAGGTTTATTCACATTCTCCAACATCATCAAAAACAGAAAGAGAAAGAAACCCCCAGACATTCGTCCTTTTATACCCCAGGACATCAAAGCACACAGTCACACTGTATTTAATCCCAAGTCACAATGCGTCTTCTTCCAGGTCTTATCACCTCCACCTAAAGTCACTGGCAGCCAGGAAATCCCCCAAGGCCATCTCTTTGCATACCAAAGACCACATTTCACATCCTCCTGTTATCTCCTAGGAGGCTCAGTCCTTTTGTTCATCTGAGACGTGAAGCATACAGTAAGCATACAGTGATATACATATGAAGCATATGAAACCCACATATGTGTTCCACAACATATTAATTATGTTCAAAAGAGATGGACTAATCAGAGATAGTGATTCCTTCACTAGTCTAGTGGGGATTGGATCTAAAAGACAGGTAGTTGGTTTAGAGACTGACACTATTATGTTATGACCAAGATGGCGGCGCGTGCACAACGCGAGGCTCAGCGTCTCTTCAGATTTTGTGGATTAGCAGTGTTATTTCTGCTCATTTTGGGTATGTTCATTCAGAACAGCTTCGCTTTCACATCTTACACCCGAAATGAGCTTTTGGACATTGGATTACAAAATAACGATAACGATCTTTTTATCAGCAACCTACGTCTCATCCCTGAGCTCCGGAGAACACCCGACACTCGGCAGGCTTCCCGGCCGACTGGAAGTGCTCGGAGGCGGCGTAGACACCGTAAACAAACGAGGGGGAAGCGCGGTGGGCTAAGAGCTAAGCTAAAGCTAACACCGTACCAGCTTTCTCTACCCAGTATTTTCCTCGCTAATGTACGGTCATTGGTGAACAAAACGAATGAGCTACGGCTTCGGATCACCAACAATAAGAGACTCATGAACTGCAATATCATGATTTTCACGGAAACATGGCTACACAGTGGAATACCCGACAACGCTATCGAGCTAGCCGGCCTACACACGCTCCGGGCAGACAGAGCAGCAGATGACTCTGGTAAGACCAGAGGTGGGGGAGTGTGCATTTATATTAACAAGGCTTGGTGCATGAACTCTGTCACTGTTGAGAGACACTGCTCAGCTAACCTGGAGTTTCTCATGGTTAAATGTAGACCTTTCTATCTGCCACGCGAGTTCACTTGTACCATCATAACAGCCGCTTACATTTCTCCGGATGCTAATGCTAAGCTTGCTATGAAAGAACTGCATGCAGCTATTAGCAAACAACAAACTGCACACCCAGAGGCAGCATTTATTGTGGCGGGTGATTTTAACCACTCTAACCTCAAGACAGTGCTTCCTAAATTCTACCAGCATGTTTCCTGTCACACAAGAGGGGACAAAACATTGGACCATGTTTACACCAATATTGTGGGAGCCTACACAGCAACTCCCCTCCCCCACCTAGGTCAGTCTGATCACTTATCCTTGTTCCTTACCCCCAAGTATGTACCGCTCATCAACCGGGTGAAGCCATCAGTGAGGACCATCAAAGTGTGGCCAGAGGGGGTTGACTCTGTACTCCAGGAGAAGTTTAGGAACACAGACTGGAGTATGTTCATCTCTCAGGCTACCTGTGGCTCCCACATAAACATCAACTCTTACACCCACTCAGTCCTGGACCATATCAACACCACTATTGACAGTGTCACCACGGAAAGACAGATCACCACGTACCCAAATCAGAAGCCGTGGATGAACAGAGAAGTGCGGCTTCTGCTAAAGGCACGTAACAATGCCTTTAGATCTGGTGATGCACAGGCCTACAGTTCATCCAGAGCAGATCTGAAGAGGGTCATCAAGAAGGCCAAGCACAGCTACAAGCTGAAGGTGGAGGAACATTTTGGGGACTCTGACCCCCGACGCATGCGGCAGGGCATTCAAGCTATCTCTGATTATAAGCCCAGCAACTCCATACCTATAGCCATGACTGTGCCCTTTCTCAATGAGCTAAATGACTTCTATGCTCGTTTTGACAAGGACAATAACGAAAAGAACATCAATTTCTCACCCTCTGACGACCTCCACCACCTCACACTCACCCACACTGATGTCCGTAGCGCACTGAGTCATGTCAACGTACGTAAGGCTGCTGGCCCTGACGGCATTCCTGGGCGTGTGCTGAGGGCATGCGCTGAGCAGCTGGCAGGGGTCTTCACAGACATCTTCAATCTGTCCCTGGCCCAGGCCGTGGTACCAGCGTGCTTCAAGACCACTTCTATAGTACCAGTGCCGAAACATTCAACACCATCGTGCCTAAATGACTATCGCCCTGTGGCACTGACGCCCATAGTCATGAAGTGTTTTGAGCGACTGGTCTTGGCACAGCTCAAAAAATGCCTGCCCCCTACACTGGACCCTCACCAGTTTGCCTACCGGAACAACAGGAGTACAGAGGATGCGGTTTCTACAGCGCTGCACTATGTACTCTCACACCTGGATGACAAGAACACCTACGCAAGAATGCTGTTTGTTGACTTCAGCTCAGCATTCAACACAGTTCTCCCCTCCAAGTTGATCACTAAACTTGGGGACCTGGGAATCGGTACCTCCACCTGCAACTGGATCATGGATTTTCTGACCAACAGACTCCAGCATGTTAGGTCAGGCCCCAACCGTTCTTCCGTCATCACACTCAACACTGGTGTACCACAGGGCTGTGTGCTCAGCCCATTCCTCTACTCCCTCTTCACCCATGACTGCAGGCCTATGTATGGATCCAATTCCATCATAAAGTTCGCAGATGACACCACGGTGATTGGACTCATTAGGGACAACGATGAGTCAGATTACAGGGCAGAGGTTGAGCACTTGGCTACTTGGTGCGCTGACAATAACCTGCTCCTTAACAACAGCAAAACCAAGGAGCTCATAGTGGACTACAGGAAGGAGAGGGGAGAGACACATGACCCCATCCATATCAATGGCATAGCTGTTGAACGTGTCCCCAGCTTCAAATTCCTGGGGACCCACATCTCGGAGGACCTGTCCTGGTCAGTTAACACCACCAGCCTGATCAAGAAGGCCCATCAGTGCCTCTTCTTCTTGAGGACACTGAAGAAGAACCATCTGTCAACTGACATCCTGGGCAACTTCTACCGCTGCGTGATAGAGAGTACCCTGACCAACTGTGTCACAGTCTGGTATAGGAGCTGCTCTGTCGCTGACCGTAAGGCGCTGCAGCGGGTGGTGAAAACCACCCAACGCATCACAGGGACTCCACTTCCAGTTATAGAGGACGTCTACAGGAAAAGATGTTTGCGCCGGGCACGCAGCATTCTTAGGGACTCCAACCATCCTGCTCATGGACTGTTCCAGCTTCTCCCCTCCAGAAGGCATTTCAGAAGCCTTCAGACTAGAACCAACAGGTTTAGGAACAGTTTCTTTCCAACAGCTGTCACGTTATTGAACTTAGTTCCCCGCTGACTCTCTTACCATCATCTCTTACCATCCTCACCTGTACATAACTGCCCATCTAACTTATTGTACATTATTTGCACATAACAGTACTCTTAACTTTCTGCACTGCTGCATATATTTGCATATATTTGCTTAAATTGCACATACTGTTAATTACTGTATATACTGCACTGCTGTCCTTTGCACTACTGATTGGATGCTAAACTGTGTTTCGTTACCTTGTATTCATACATGTGTAATGACAATAAAGTTGAATCTAATCTAATCTAATCTATTAGGGCTAGATCAGAATGATTAATACGAGAAAATTTAGAAAAGTTGAGTTCTGAGCCTGTGGGCACAGCAGTGTTAGGTAGAGGCTTGGTATTTTTAGGGGCGCTATTTTTGGAATATTATTCCTGATACTGACAATTTTATCATTAATCAAAAAGTCATCAGCACTAAGAGTTGGAGGGGTGTAGTGATCTATGGCATTTTGGCTCTTGGTTAGTTGAGCCAGTGTTAAAGAGAAATCTGTGGTTGTTTTTATTTTCTTCTATCAAGGACGAATAGTACTGTCACCTAGCACTACGGAGAGATTTCTTGTAGGTGGTAAGGCAGGCATTCCAGGCTGAACAAGATTCTTCTGTCTTATTTGCACGCCAAAGCCTTTCACAGGATCTAACTTTCTGTTTTAACTTACGGGTGTGGGAGTTGTACCATGGAGCTAGTCTCCTATTTTTAATAGTTTTCTTTTTAAGAGGGGCTATGGAGTCAAGTGTTGACTGCAGTGAGGCTGCAGTACTACCAACTAAAACGCCTAATTCTAATGGATTCAAGTAGTCAGTGCTGTCTGCTATATTGAGACATGGTAATACAGTAAGTGCTGAAGGGATTAACTCTTTAAAGCGAGCCACGGCACTATCAGATAAGTATCTAGTAATTATATTTCTGCTTGATGCTGTGAAATTGGATAGCACAAATTTGAACATTATCAAATAGTGGTCAGTCAGTGTAGGATTTTAAGGGATGACAAGCAGCTCAATTTCTACACCATAGCCCAAGACCAGGTCTAGGGTGCAATTATGATGATGAGTTGGTTTACTAACACACAGAGAAAAAAACAGTTGAATTTAAGAGGGAGAGAAATGCTACACTATGACTATCATATGAATATTAAAGTCACTAGCTATGATAATCTTGTCTGAACTAAGAACTAAGGTTGTTAAGAACTCAAGAGAATTCAGACATAAATTCAGCAAAAGAAGCACTGGGAGGGCGATATACTGTGGTAAATAAAATAGGCTACTCTGACCTCCAGGATGGATGTGCTAAGCTAAAAATTAAGCATTCAAAAGTTATAATTTGAGTTTAGCTTAGGCTGAGGGTTCATTGGTAATGTGGATTCATACAGTGGGGCAAAAAAGTATTTAGTCAGCCACCAATTGTGCAAGTTCTCCCACTTAAAAGAAGAGAGGTCTCCAATTTTCATCATAGGTATACCTCAACTATGACAGACAAAATGAGAAAAAAAAAAAATCCAGAAAATCACATTGAAGGATTTTTAATGAATTAATTGGTAAATTCCTCGGTAAAATAAATATTTGGTCACCTACAAACAAGCAAGATTTCTGGCTCTCACAGACACGTAACTTCTTCTTTAAGAGGCTCCTCTGTCCTCCACTCGTTACCTGTATTAATTACTAACTAACTAACCTGCACTTATATAGCGCTTTTCTAGTCACAAAGACCACTCAAAGCGCTTTCATTAATACTAACCCTCTATTCTAAGGGCCTATAGGAAACAGATATCTAGGGACAATTTAGAAGAGCCAATTAACCTAACATGCATGTTTTTGGCATGTGGGAGGAAACCGGAGAAATCCCGGAGTAAACCCACGCAACACGGGGAGAACATGCAAACTCCACACAGATCACTGTTGGTCGGGGGCTGGGATCGAACCCACGATCCCACGATCCCCACAATCCCCCGGCCAAGGGTAAACTGTGCTGCCGCAGTGCTAACCACTGCGCCACCGTGCAGCCCAATGGCACCTGTTTGAACTCGTTATCAGTATAAAAGACACCTGTCCACAACCTCAGTCAGACTCCAAACTCCACTATGGCCAAGACCAAAGAGCTGTCAAAGGACATCAGAAACAAAATTGTAGACCTGCACCAGGCTGGGAAGACTGAATCTGCAATAGGTAAGCAGCTTGGTGTGAAGAAATCAACTGTGGGAGCAATTATTAGAAAATGGAAGACATACAAGACCACTGATAATCTCCCTCGATCTGGGGCTCCACGCAAGATCTCACCCTGTAGGGTCAAAATGATCACGAGAACGGTGAGCAAAAATCCCAGAACCACACAGGAGGACCTAGTGAATGACCTGCAGAGAGCTGGGACCAAAGTAACAAAGGCTACCATCAGTAACACACTATGCCGCCAGGGACTCAAATCCTGCAGTGCTAGACGTGTCCCCCTGCTTAAGCCAGTACATGTCCAGGCCCGTCTGAAGTTTGCTAGAGAGCATTTGGATGATCCAGAAGAGGACTGGGAGAATGTCATATGGTCAGATGAAACCAAAATAGAACTTTGGTAAAAACTGAACTTATCGTGTTTGGAGGAGAAAGAACACCATACTTACTGTGAAGCATGGGGGTGGAAACATCATGCTTTGGGGCTGTTTTTCTGCAAAGGGACCAGGACGACTGATCCGTGTAAAGGAAAGAATGAATGGGGCCATGTATCGTGAGATTTTGAGTGAAAACCTCTTTCCATCAGCAAGGGCATTGAAGATGAAACGTGGCTGGGTCTTTCAGCACGACAATGATCCCAAACACACCGCCCGGGCAACGAAGGAGTGGCTTCGTAAGAAGCATTTCAAGGTCCTGGAGTGGCCTAGCCAGTCTCCAGATCTCAACCCCATAGAAAATGTTTGGAGGGAGTTGAAAGTCCGTGTTGCCCAGCGACAGCCCCAAAACATCACTGCTCTAGAGGAGATCTGCATGGAGGAATGGGCCAAGATACCAGCAACAGTGTGTGAAAACCTTGTGAAGACTTACAGAAAACGTTTGACCTCTGTCATTGCCAACAAAGGGTATATAACAAAGTATTGAGATGAACTTTTGTTATTGACCAAATACTTATTTTACCGAGGAATTTACCAATTAATTCATTAAAAATCCTTCAATGTGATTTTCTGGATTTTTTTTTCTTCTTATTTTGTCTCTCATAGTTGAGGTATACCTATGATGAAAATTGGAGACCTCTCTCATCTTCTAAGTGGGAGAACTTGCACAATTGGTGGCTGACTAAATACTTTTTTGCCCCACTGTATATGACCCCGACACCACCACCTTGGCCAGTGTTTCTAGGAATATGAATATTACCATGGCTAGGTGGGGTGGCCTCATTGATACTAACAAAATCACTGGGGCATAGCCATGTTTCTGTGAGACAGAGTATATTTATATTGTAATCCGTGATCATATCATTAATTAAGGTTGCTTTATCTGACAGAGATCTTATATTCAGCAGTCCGCATTTAATTATTTTATTTAACTGTGGTAAATTAGTGTTTTTAATCTTTATCAAGTTATGCTGTATTTGTCTTGGGTTATAATGTTTTGGGTAAGGGGAGACAGACACAGTCTCTATGGGGTTATGAAATGAAGACTGATCTAAACAGTGAGAATTATTTGGATTAATAAGATTAATATGAGAAGTGGAAGCAAAGAAGGGCTGGCTGGCAGATTTAACACACCAGCTTTCAGTCACTGTACTAAAAAATGCTGAATGGAATAAAACAGATTGTCCCTTAGAACACGTGCACAAAGTCTATTTGGATGGATGCCATCTGGCCTCATAAATGATGGGCGGTTCCAGAACAGGTTGAAATTGTTAAACCAATGATAAAAGTAGGACATGTTGGACACAACCAGGTATTAAGGCTAAGAGTTCTGCTAAAATAATTGCAACCTCTTCTAAAAGGAGCACGGGGCTCTGAAATAAACAAATGTCTGCCACAGTTCTTAAGAGTGGACACAAGGCTCCTGAAGTCTCTCTTTAAGATCTCAGATGCTTCATCTGGGATGTTGTTGCATCCAACATACACAATAACAGTTTTAGTGCGGGGGTATTCATTTAATAGGTCAGGGGTAAGAGCCTCAATGTCTGACACTTTAGCCCCAGGAAAAAATTTTGTAACACAGTGCCTGCTTCTGATGTTCGTCATTATTGAATCACCAATTACCAACATCATCTGGGGGAACTTTGTCGGTGGCTTCTGAAATGGTGGATAATTTTGCCGTTGTTGTTGCTGCAGTGGCAAGGTGCCGGTGCAGGGGTGATGCAGGAGGTTGCGCTCTCTTCTTTTTGGAGCTGGTGTAAAGTTTGGCACACCTAAGGTAGTTTTGATCCGGGGCTTGTGGGTTTGGGCCGCTGCTGAAGGAGGAGGGGCGGCCATGGGAGGAAGATCAACCTCCAGGTGGGGGAAATCTTCCAGGGAAAGGATGTCGAATCTGTTTTCCAGCAAAAGGGGAATGGAGGAGTTATAAAATTCTTTGTTTGATAAAGCATTCTTTTGTTTTCACTGTCCAGACTTTTCCTTTTTTCTTGATTTCCTTTGGTTTTGACTCCTGTTTTTTGCTTGCAGTTTTGGCACAATCCTCACACGGACTTAGTGTGGCAATAGTTTTTAAGCAAATTTCTTGAATATCAAACAAAAATAATAATCTTGCATGAAATATTTCATCTCAAAAGCAAAACTTCTGACTTTAAAGAAATCAGTTATAAAATTATTTGTTTAATAAAGCATTCTTTTGTTTTCACTGCCCAGACTTTTCCTTTGGTTGACATTTTTGGCACATTCCTCACACATGGGGTGGTGTTCGCTCCCATTGGCAAATTGTTTTTGAGTGGGAAGTACTCAGGGATCAGTGACCCGGAAGTTGTAGAATGCAAGTGGCGGGCAACAGTTTGAGCGGTCAGCTGTATTTTTCAGTGCAACAGATTCGTATTTCACCAAGATTTGTAAAGTATTTTTTTTTAATTTACTGTACATTTCTGCATAGTGCCAACTTGTTAGCTTTAGCAATGTTAGCCAACGAAGTAGCCTTAAGAGTGATTTAATTTAATTTCGACCTGTGTGAGCTGTTAAAATGTGGAAAATTTATGTACTTTATTGATCCCAAATTTGCAATCATCCCTTTAACCTCCACACCAAAACTTTTAAAAAAAAACATCTTACTCTTTATTAAAAATGTTGGTGTTGGTCTAAAGTAACATTATTTTCTTTCAGCCAATGAAGCACCTTTTCTTGGATTGCTGCACCAGTGCTGACCCAGATGATGGAGTGGTGGTGCCAGACATTCATTGCCCTCTGTCTGACCAGAAACTGGCTGTCCTTCAGGGATTGATAAACCCCATGACATCAACCTTGTCTGATCGGGAGCTCTATACTCAAACCATTGATCTTGTCCAAAGACTAGTTTCTTGAAGGACATCAGATTCTTTGGAGGCTGAGCATTAGGAAGCAACTGCTCAAAAGTATGCAAGTTATGGCTTATTAAAAATACCATTAAATGTTAGATTTTTAGTTATTTTTCCAATTTGTAAACTTTGCTATACTAACAGTTCATCTGAAAAGCATTTCAGAGTAAATTCATTCTAAATTTTGAAGGTGCTGACTGTTCATGTTTCATGTACATCATTTAAAGCCTTTGTTTGGGTGACAGACAGACTGTATTACTGGTGTGCAAGTTGTGACCACCATGGGGCATTGGTCAGAATGCATTCATAGTAAAAATGTTCTTTGGAGATTTAATAAATTTAAATAAACTGTTTAGAAATCTTCTGATGACTTGTTCTTCCTAAAACTGTTGTATCTGTAAACACAAAGATATAACCCAAATGGAATGTTACAAAAATAACTGAACAAGAAAAGCACTCAGAGCACCCCCAAGGCTCCTTCAGTCCCTAATGGATCACCTCCAAAATGTAATGGGTTTGTGTGTAGGCCTAGAGCTACTTCCGGTGAAAATTGCATCAAAGTATGTCCATTAGTTTTGGAGCATTGTTGCTAACACTGAGAAGAACCTTGGTGGAGGTATGTATTCTTAAATTATCACCAAAATGTAACGGCTTCCTCTCTAGCCCAAGAACCATCTTTGGTGAAAATTTCATCCAGTAGTTTTTGTGTAATCCTGCTGCACAGATACAAAGAAAGCCTTTGGTGAGGGTATGCACTCTCAGATCTTCACCAAAATCTAATCATCTGTTTCCCATGCCATTACACACCTTTTCTGAAAATTTCATCAAAATCCGTTCATGACTTTTTGAGTTGTTGCTAACAGAAAAACTAACGCAACGCTGGCAAAAACAACCTCCTTGGCAGAGAATAAACTTATAAATACAAATATTAATTTCCCTATATCAACATTTTTAAATCAATCAAAATGGTAAACTTTCTTTATTTTTTTAAATCCCAAACTGGAAATACAAATGAATATTAAGTACGTACAGTATATGAAGATACATTTACTCACTTTTTTCAAATTAGTGGAGTGATTAGCACTGCGGCAGCACACCAGCTCACCCTTGGCCGGGGGGATCCTGGGTTCGATCCCAGCCTCCGACCGACAGTGATCTGTGTGGAGTTTCAATGTTCTCCCCGTGTCTACGTGGGTTTACTCCGGGATTTCTCCGGTTTCCTCCCACATGCCAAAAACATGCAAGTTAGGTTAACCGGCATCAAAACTGGGGATTCTAAATTGTCCTTAGGTATGACTGTGAGAGTGAATGGTTGTCTGTCTCTCTGTGTTGGCCGTGCGATGGACTGGCGATCTGTCCAGGGTGTACCCTGCCTCTCTCCCAAAGATGCTGGGATAGGCTCCAGCGCCGCCCCCCCCCCCAACCCCGCGACCTGAAAAGGATTAAGTGGAAGAAGATGGATAGGTTTTTATTTGATTACATGTGCAACCAATGAACACAAACAAGTGCATGCAGTAAGTCACTGTAAAATAATTTGTAACTGGTGTGTTTAAGTGTAGGTTTTTTTTTTTCCAGTCTATGAATCAAAAAGTAACTACATTTCTTTGAAACATTGTATTTTTTGTCATCAAAACTGGCTGACTTACATCTTTTCAATTAAAATGCTACTTGTCAAGGGGTGCCAAATTTTTGCATGCTCCTGTATAGTAACTGTAGCACTTCGTCATCGTTGGCCTCCGTCGGTCTATGATGACCATGGAAGAGAATCCTAAACGTCTACTCTGCTGGAACAGCACCGCCTGTGGCTGAACAGGCCAATGCGCACCGGTGTTCTACCTTCCAGCGTTGGGCGTTGGTAGGATTCAAGCCTGGGCAGGAAGATATGGAGGACAAGATGTTACCCATGCAGCATGTCCCCCCTCTCCACGTCACTGATGAATCCAAAGGAACAGCAGGGCTGCTATAGTTTGGCACCAGCGCCATCGCAGGAGCTGCCAGAACGATGTTGAGCACAACAGAGAACTGCCTTAGGGGCTCCGACTCCGGATTTTTCCTCAGGGTTGACTCCCGAAGCCTTTCCCGTGACCGGGTGTGCCGCAAGGCAGTGGAGGTTTGAAATCAGGGTTTACCTTCCCCTAGATGGGCTACCTTCCCAGGTTGACGAGCCACCATCTACCCGAAGCAACTGGTTTTAAGGCGCCAGAGATCCGCCTTCGCCCCTTCTCCTATTAGTAAAAGCAGTTCCGCCGGGCTTAGAGACTAAACCACATGGGCAGGCTAGGAGTTGGACTTAGTTGTCAGAGGCTTTTCGAGACACACGCCGTAAGGAGCATTTTATGAGCACTGGGAGCTTAACCCCAGTACCGCTCCTGGCTATGACAACCTTGGAACCAACTGTAGCACTTATATTCTATATAATCCCACACTGTGTTTAATTGCTAGTGTCAGATTATCCTTAAATTCTGATAATGCACAGAATGTGCACAAGGAAAAGTGACTGATGAAGAGCATGCACTAACAGGGAAACAAATTCTGTGATTGGAAAGCCGTTCCATGCATGAGTGATCAAAGTACACAGAGATCTTAAAAGTTTCCCTTTCAGAAAGGAGGAGATGTCTGTGTGACTGTCCAGTCAGTCATTGCATAACTGCAGGGACAGAGAGTCCATCCTCATCCTCCACAGTTCCATCTGGGGAAAATGAGACAAACTCAGACTTGAATCCAGTTGTGATTGATACTGTACCACTGACTTTACACATGAAGCTACTTCATGAGTAACTTCAGGCTTGTCATTCTTAGTAAGTTTGAAACATTGTAATTAGCATTTTTACTTTAGCATTTTTTCCATTGTTTAAAGTTCCCCTCCCCCCCTGTCCTGTCAGGCAGCTAGGTAAGCAGAACAGAGATCTGTTACCCTTATTGTGTCAAAACAGATTTACTTTGCTACAAGTGTGGAGGAAGGAATCAGACAAGACCATGGACTGACGACACAGACTTTATTTCTCCTCCAACAAGTAAAACGTACTGAATCTGAGTGTCAGAGCAAACTCTCTTATACACTTTATTCCCACCTCTGACACCCAGGGTAAGCACATTAACATACAAGCTGTGAAACGCACACACGTCCACATACACATTAACATAACGTCACAGAGTTCTTACTACAATACATTCGCACCCCTGTGTCCACAGGTGTGAACCTGGCATAGCGGGGGCGGAAGGCACATCTTTCTTTAGCTTTATACCCCCTAGCGCTCTGGTGTTTTGCCCATTACCATGTCTGACTATCTTCTTCCCCACCAACCCCCTGTCCTGGGTTGAGTGCCACAACGTATTGTGTCCCCCACAAAAGGAGCTTTATACAGTACCTGTCTGTACTGTATATTGTTGTAAACTCCTCCTGTAATAACTTTTAATACTTTTGTGGGTGACCCCCACAACAGACTGGGACAAGCAGAGCGCTCAGCTGGAGCAATTGGCAGAACAATGAGATGTGTGTATTGATATCAATAGGCAGCCTCCCTTTGTCTAGCTTTTTCCTGCCAGTAATCTTCCTGTTGTTATGGGTGACTCTCAAATGCAAATGTCTTCCTGTCAGTAATCCTCCTATTGATGTGGGTGACTCTCAAATGCAAATGTCCATGACTACTGCTGTGAATGCATTGTCTGTAGTGGGGTATTTAAACTGCATCGCTCTGTAACTCTTCTCTCTCTGACTACTGCTTCTGACTACACCCTACAAGAGCCTGAGGGCTCACTCTAGCCTGCACCCACAGGGCTGGGGTGAGTTCTGTGATGGCGGTATGATTAATAAACTCCCTTAAAAACTCTCAGTTCGCCGCTTATTATTTCATGCCGCCACACTGGTGACCCCGAGAAAGCACACGCTTTGTGCAACGCAACCTTCTGGTCTGGACAGCCACACTGGTGACCCGACCAAGAAAAGAACACGCTGGTAGCCCCCGGCGGTGACTCTCCAATGACAAGCGAACGCAGCAGCCTGACACAAATGATCTGCCCTCCATTCTGCTACAGGGAGACCTCGACGCAGAGCCACCACCAGGCGAAACTCTCCGGAGATCACCCACGACCGGGAAAGCTGCAGAAAGCTTCATGGTGAGATCTGCACGCCTGAGATCTGCACATCCACGCTGGGACAGGCCGCTCTCACAGCTCCTCCACACGAGAGCGCACACACCTCGTCCTCTCTCCATGACGGCGACCTCCAGGGCCGACGGAGAATGCTGGGGTGAGTTCTGTGATGGCGGTATGATTAATAAACTTCCTTAAAAACTCTCAGTTCGCCGCTAAAACTTCCCACCCCAAAGACCTGAACAGCTACAGACCGGTGGCCTTAACGTCCCACTTGATGAAGACCCTGGAGAGACCGCTCCTTTCTCACCTCCGCCCCCTGGTGGAACCAGCGATGGATCCACTCCAGTTCGCCTACCAGCATGGCATTGGGGTGGAGGATGCGGTGATCTTCCTCCTTCACCGTTCTCTGTCCCACCTGGAGAAGCCCGGGAATATGGTGAGGATCATGTTCTTTGACTTCTCCAGTGCTTTCAACACCATCCAACCGATGATCCTGAAGGACAAGCTGCTGCGCGCAGGGGTGGACCAGCACCTGTCATCATGGATCCTGGACTACCTCACGAACCGGCCTCAGTTTGTGAGAACCCGGGACTGTGTGTCCGACACGATCATCAGTAGCACGGGGGCCCCCCAGGGAACGGTGCTGGCTCTCTTCCTGTTCACTCTTTATACTGCGGACTTCTCACACAACACAACACACTGCCATCTACAGAAGTTCTCTGATGACTCTGCGATCGTTGGCCTCATCTCCAATGGAGATGAAGCTGAGTACAGAGGGCTTATCCAGGACTTCGTGGACTGGTGCCATTGGAACTGCCTCCAGATCAACGCGAGGAAAACTAAGGAGCTGGTGGTGGACTGCCGCAGGCATGGGCAGCCCCTCACAGCACCAGTAAATATACAGGGAACAGACAGAGATGGTGACATCCTATAAGTACCTGGGTGTTCATCTGAACAATAAACTAGACTGGTCACACAATACTGATGCACTCTACAAGAAGGGACAGCGCAGGCTGTTCCTGTTGAGGAGACTCAGGTCTTTTGGTGTACAAGGGGCGCTGCTGAAGACATTCTATGACACGGTGGTGGCATCAGCCATCACTTTTGGAGTGGTCTGCTGGGGCAGTGGCATTACTGCAGCTGATAGGAAGAGACTGAACAAACTGATCAAGAAAGCTAGCTCTGTCCTGGGGCAGCACCTTGATCCGGTGGAGGAGATAGGAGAGAGAAGGACGGTGGCTAAACTGTCATCTCTGCTGGAGTCCGAGTTTCACCCTATGCAGGACATACTGAATGCACTGAGGAGCTCATTTAGCAGCAGACTACATCATCCCAGGTGCACAACCGAGAGGTTTCGCAGGTCCTTCCTACCAACGGCTGTCAGACTGTACAACCTAAGCAGGGCTGCTCACAGAGATAGCAAAAAGACGTAACAAACTAATAGTTTTTTGAATGCAAAAGATGCAATAGACTTACACAATGGTCCCCTCCGGCATACAACTAGGAAAATACCGGTCACTATGGAGGGTGAGAATATGTATGGGCACATAATCATACCATGTAGGATAACTAAGTAGACGGTTATGCTGTTTCATCCCATCTAGCAACAATGCTCTGCACTGTGTGTGTTTATATATTTACATATTTATTCCATCTAGCTACAATGCTCTGCACTGGGTGTGTTTATATTTATATATAAGATAAGATAAGATAAGCCTTTATTAGTCCCACAACGGGGAAATTCCAGGATTGCAACAGCACAGGGATAGCAACACTCAGAGCAACAATCAGAAGGCGAGAAAAAAACAAGCAAGCAAGAGCAGCTAATATACATATGTACATATTACTATAAAATGTATATATATACACACACACACACAGACACAGTGCAGAGCATTGTAGCTGGATGGAATAAATATATGAATATATAAACACACAGTGCAGAGCATTGTAGCTAGATGGAATAAATATGTAAATATATAAACACCCACAGTACGGAGCATTGCAGCTAGGTGGAATAAATATGCAAGTATATAAACACACACAGTGCGGAGCAATGTAGCTAGATGGAATAATATGTAGATATATAAAAACAGTGCGGAGCGTTGTAGCTAGATGGAATAAATATATAGATATATAAATATGAACACACCCAGTGCGGAGCATTGTAGCTAGATGGGATGAAACAGCATAACCGTCTACTTAGTTATCCTACATGGTATGATTATGTGCCCATACATATTCTCACCCTCCATAGTGACCGGTATTTTCCTAGTTGTATGCCGGAGGGGACCATTGTGTAAGTCTATTGCATCTTTTGCATTCAAAAAACTATTAGTTTGTTACGTCTTTTTGCTATCTCTGCGAGCAGCCCTGCTTAGGTTGTACAGTCTGACAGCCGTTGGTAGGAAGGACCTACGAAACCTCTCGGTTGTGCACCTGGGATGATGTAGTCTGCTGCTAAATGAGCTCCTCAGTGCATTCAGTATATCTATATATTTATTCCATCTAGCTACAATGCTCCGCACTGTGTGTTTATATATCTACATATTATTCCATCTAGCAACAATGCTCCGCACTGTGTGTGTTTATACATCTACATATTATTCCATCTAGCTGCAATGCTCCGTACTGTGGGTGTTTATATATTTACATATTTATTCCATCTAGCTACAATGCTCCGCACTGTGTGTTTATATATTCATATATTTATTCCATCCAGCTACAATGCTCTGCACTGTGTGTCTGTGTGTGTGTATATACAGTATATATTTTATAGTAATATGTACATATGTATATTAGCTGCTCTTGCTTGCTTGTTTTTTTTCTTGCCTTCTGATTGTTGCTCTGAGTGTTGCTATCCCTGTGCTGTTGCAATCCTGGAATTTCCCCGTTGTGGGACTAATAAAGGCTTATCTCATCTTATCTTATCTTATTATCTCATGCCACCACACTTTAAATTATTGTAACGTTGGGGCCATGTTAAGTGAATTTCCCAGCATGCTTTGCCAGATGAAAACGTTATGTGTGTGTTAAATGTGTTATTTCTGAGTTATACTGCTGTGTCATTATAACTGCATTATGATGACCCAGCAGTGTTTAGCAGGATTAGGGCAAGATGTATCTGTGTGTGTAACCATGATTGAAACAGGGGTCTGGGAGAATGACCTCCCCTCCACTCTGTAGCACAGAGGCAGGTTGGGGGTTGGGGTGTGTGAAAAATAAATCAGGTTGATCACAGCCATCTGCTCCATTGTCTTTGTGTGAACCCTGCAAACGTCACACTGGTGTCAGAAGTGGGATGGAGCAGATGGATGCCAGGATCAGAATGGAGATCCAGCAGCTGGAGCAGTTCATTGCTCAGCTGATGATGGACGATGGGACCGAGACACCACCCCCGGGAGCCAGGAGCCGGGACGAACAAAGCGGCGGCGGACCTGACGGGGCCAGCGCACCCCGCCTTCTGTCTTTTTCAAGACAGAGTGGGCAGAGCAGAGCAAACCAGCCCCGCATTCCGCCCTTTTCAGGACAGGACGGGCTGGCGATCCCACGGCGATCGAGAGTGACGATCGATCAGGAGGCGGCCATCCCATCTGTTAGGCAGCGGGCCAAGATTCCCCGCTTCAACAGCGAGGCCACGTTGGATGACTACCTGACCCAGGTCGAGCTGGCCGCTGCGCTGAACGGCTGGTCACCAGAGGAAACCGCCGTGCAAGTCGCGCTGGCCTTGGAAGGGAGAGCTCTCTGCACGCTTTCTGATCTCCTGCCTGAGGAGCGCTACAGCTGGCCAGCGCTACAAGGGGCGCTCCAGAGACGATTTGGGAGAATGGTGGACGCTGAGCACGCCCAGGAACAGCTGACCCGCCGCCGTAGAAGCAACCAGGAAAGCCTAGGAACCTATGCTGCAGACATACGGCTGCTAACCCGGCGCAGCTACCCGGATTTCGCACCGGAGGCGGTAGAGAAGCTCGCCCTCCGGAGCTTCATCCAAGGTCTCCGCCCGGCCCAGCTCCAGAGCCACGTACGGATCCACGCCGCGAGCGACTGGGAGACTGCAGTGGCAGAAGCAGAGCGGGTGGAGCCGCTGATGAATCACACAGTTGAAGCGCCAACGCACAGACAGAGAACCTTCCAGGCCACGATGGAGAGCGAGGAGGAAGAGGAGGAATTACGGCAGACCACGGCGGCACGTCCCCGGAGAAGAACGCCCCTCGCCGGCGTTAAACTAGAGCGAGGTGGCGTGAACGGGAACAGGCCGCCTCCCGCAGATGTTTCCCCCGAGGAGCCGGCACCACGCGTGGGCCGAATTGGACACTCTCCAGGGATCTATCTACAGTGCAGCTTGGGGAAGACGTCGATCCGGGCCCTGATTGACACCGGCTCTACAATCTCCCTGGTTCGACCCGGTGTGCTGCCGGGCACAAACAAGACGGCCCCATGGGGGTGGGAACCCACCAAGCGCTGCGTCACCACGGCTACCGGTGAGCGCGCCAGACTGGGGGGGCGGAGAGTTTTGGTGGTGGGGGTGGCCGGTCAGAACATAAGACACCCGTTCTGGCTGGCTGACATCCAAGACCCCTGTATTATTGGACTAGACCTGCTCACAGCCTGGAACGCCAAGATCGACACCGCGGGACCGTCCCTCCAGCTGGGAAACCGGACCATCACGCTCCACAGCAGAACCCAGGGAAGGAACACGGGGGCCTGCGCGATCGAGGGATCGCCAAGACAAACCGGACCAGGCAGGCCACCGCGAGGACTGGACATGATGACATCACCAGCGCGGACAGAGGGAGCACGAACGCACACAAGGACAGCAAGGGGAGGGGTCAACGTGTCAGCAGAGATGCAGCAGGCGGTGGAGGAATTATTTCAGCGGAGCTGCAGCGGGCTGGACCCGGAACAGGGACGCCAGCTGCGGGAGCTATTGGACTGTTTTATGGGTGTTTTCGCCGCGAAGGATGAGGAATGCGGCCGGACCGGGTTGGTGCAGCACGAGATCGACATCGGTGAGGCCAGGCCGATTCGACTCCACCCACGCCGGCTGCCCTTTTCAAGGCGGGCAGCGGCGGAACAAAAAGTGCGAGAAATGCTGGAGGCAGATGTCATTGAGCCCTCCAGCAGCCCCTGGGCGGCGCCGGTGGTGCTGGTCAAGAAGAAGGACGGGTCGTGGCGGTTCTGTGTGGATTACCGACGCCTGAACGACGCCACCAGGAAAGATTCCTACCCCCTGCCCCGCATCGATGACGCACTGGACCACATCGCCGGCTCCAGCTGGTTCAGCTCGCTGGATCTATGCAGCAGCTATTGGCAGGTAGAGCTGTCACCTGAGGCCCGCCAGAAAACAGCCTTCTCCATCGGGCAGGGACTGTACCAGTTTAAAGTGATGCCGTTTGGACTCTGCAACGCTCCGGCCACCTTTGAGCGCTTGATGGAGCGAGTGCTGGCTCACGTGCCCCGGAGTCGCTGCGTTGTTTACCTGGATGACCTGCTGGTGCATGCAGCTGATTTTGACAGCGCCCTGTCAAATCTCCGAGAGGTGCTGGGAGCCATCCAACAGGCGGGGCTACGGTTACACCCTAAGAAATGCCACCTGTTCCGGCGGGAGACCACCTTTTTGGGCCACATCGTCAGCGCAGCGGGGGTCGCCACCGACCCGGAAAAAGTGGCAATAGTGAGAGACTGGCCAGTGCCGCGGAACGTTGGAGAACTGAGGAGTTTTCTTGGATTGGCCTCCTATTATAGGAGGTTTGTGAAAGACTTCGCCACCATCGCCAGCCCGCTGCATCAGCTGACGCAGAAAGGACGCACGTTCCAGTGGAGTGACAGCTGTGCTGCTGCTTTCTCCCAGCTTTGCGCAGCGCTCATCAGAGCCCCCATCCTGCAGTATCCCGATCCGAACCGCCCTTTCATCGTGGACACGGACGCCAGCAACCAGGGCATCGGGGCGGTGCTATCCCAGGAGGGAGAGCATGGAGAGCAGGCAGTCGCTTACTTCAGCCGCACTCTCAGCAGAGCCGAGAGAAATTACTGTGTGACTCGCAGAGAGCTGCTGGCTGTCATTCAAGGACTGCGACACTTCCGCCCGTATGTGTACGGTGGGAGGTTCCAGCTCAGGACGGACCACGCTTCCCTGACCTGGTTGTTAAATTTCAAAGAACCGGATGGACAGTTGGCGAGATGGCTGGAGGCACTGCAGGATTATAATTTCCAGATTGTGCATCGGGCAGGCCGCCTCCATGCCAACGCTGACGCGCTGTCTCGGTGCCCCTGCGCGACAGAGGAGTGTCGTCACTGCCAATGGGCTGAAGATCGGGACCAAACCGCCCCACGGGCTGCCGCTCTCCGAGCCGCTGCGAGCAGGAATAACGCAGCGACGCACAGCCCCTCCTCAGATGATCAGGCAGTTCTCCCCAGCGATGACGTCACAGAGGTTCTTGGCACGCAGCAGCTGCAGAGCGAGCAGGACAGAGACCCGGTCATTTCGCGGGTTCGGCAGTGGCTGGACGCAGGACAGCGGCCCGCCTGGGAGGTTGTGTCACCGCTGGACCCAGAGACTAAGGCCCTGCACTCCCAGTGGGCCAACCTCCGCTGCTACGAGGGCGTGGTGTATCGACAGTGGCACACTCCAGCTGGGCAGCGGCACGTCTGGCAACTGCTAGTTCCTCGTCGACTCCGGCCCAAAGTACTCCAGCTGGTTCATGGGGCGGTAGGAGCGGGCCACTTCGGAGTGACAAAGACGCTGCAGCGCCTTCGGGCCCGGTTCTACTGGCCCGGTTGTCATCAGGACGTGGAGCTCCACGTTCATCGCTGCGACACATGCACAGCTCAGAAGGGACCAACTCAGCGATCCCACGCTCCCCTGCAGCAGTACCGTGTGGGAGCACCGATGGAGCGAGTGGGAGTGGACATCCTGGGCCCTTTCCCGACCACGGACCGGGGGAACCGCTACGTGCTGGTCGCGATGGATTATTTCACTAAGTGGCCAGAGGCGTACGCGGTCCCGGATCAGAGCGCCACTACGACGGCATCAAAGCTGGTGGATGAAATGTTCTGTCGGTTTGGCGCACCGGAGGAGCTGCACAGCGATCAGGGTCGGAACTTCGAGGCGGAGGTCTTCGGAGAGGTCTGCAAACGGCTGGGCATCCGGAAGACCCGGACCACCCCACTGCATCCACAGAGCGACGGCCTGGTCGAACGATTCAACCGGACCCTCACCACCCAGCTTGCTATCCTAGTGGACCAGCGACAGCGAGACTGGGACCTGCACCTGCCTTTTGTTTTGTGGGCGTACCGGACGGCAGCTCAGGAATCTACCCGGTGCACCCCTGCGGCGCTCATGTTTGGACGCGAGCTGCGCACACTGGTGGATTTGGTATTCGGTTGCCCCCCTGAGCCGGAGGTGGAGGGAAAACCCGGATTGGATTATTTTTTTTGTTTGAAAGAACGTCTCCACACGGTGCACGAGCTGGCTCGAGAGGCCCTGGCAGCGGCAGGGGGTCGGCAGAAGCGAGCGTACGACTCCCGCTGTCAGGGGAGGGACTTTGCACCGGGAGATCGAGTCTGGGTTTTCTGCCCTGAGAGGAAGAGAGGACGATCACCGAAGCTGGCGAGCCAGTGGTCGGGGCCATGCGTGGTCCTGGAGAGACTGTCAGATGTGGTGTACAGGGTGAGGCTTAGAAAAAGGGACCGGGTTGTGGTCCTTCATCGTGACCGTCTCGCCCCGTATCGGCCATCTGCACCGCTGGTGGACGAACCGGAGCTTCCATCCCGGCCCGATACCCCGACCGAGACCCAGATGGACACTAGGGGGCCTGTACGTGTTGGCCGCCGGCGCCGAAGACCGCCCCGACATCTGGATGAGTTTGTATTGGACTTTTAAATTGGACTTTAATTTTTCTGGGGACAGAAACCAGTCCGGGGGGGGGGGGGGGCAGTGTAACGTTGGGGCCATGTTAAGTGAATTTCCCAGCATGCTTTGCCAGATGAAAACGTTATGTGTGTGTTAAATGTGTTATTTCTGAGTTATACTGCTGTGTCATTATAACTGCATTATGATGACCCAGCAGTGTTTAGCAGGATTAGGGCAAGATGTATCTGTGTGTGTAACCATGATTGAAACAGGGGTCTGGGAGAATGACCTCCCCTCCACTCTGTAGCACAGAGGCAGGTTGGGGGTTGGGGTGTGTGAAAAATAAATCAGGTTGATCACAGCCATCTGCTCCATTGTCTTTGTGTGAACCCTGCAAACGTCACATTATTTTACCCATGAAGGACCCGACAGAATGGGGAAAGGAAGTGTGTGGAGGGGGAAAGAAAAGGGAGAGGAACAGACAAAAAAAGATAAGATAAACCTTTATTAGTCCCACAATGGGGAAATTCCAGGATTGCAACAGCACAGGGATAGCAACACTCAGAGCAATAATTTAGAAGATAAGAAAATAAGAGCAGTGAATATACATACTGTATGTACACATAAATATATAAATAGAAACAAACCAACAACTAAAACAGACAGAAGACAAACTGCTTCTTCCACCGAAGAGATCTCAACATGAGTCTGGTATCCGCACCTGTTAAAGGGGAGACATTTGTGAGTGTACGTCCGTGTGTGTGTACATGAGAGTGCACACAATAAGTGTGTGCATGTGAATGGTTTGTCAGGAAACATATGAAGAGGGGGGCGGTTGCAGCAACTCCCCCCCGAAATGGCAAGGTAGCGCTGCCAACCCCCACAGGGCACAAATGCCGGAGGTCGACAAGCCCCAGGAAAATCAGGCATCCGCCCCCAGAGGGACGGCCAAGGGAGGTCAGGCGGTCGGCGCGGCAAGCACACGACCCCAGGCCCACCAACCCCCACCCCCCCAGTGGTGCCAATGCCAGTCTACGGGCCCCAGGCGCCGGCCTCCCGCCACCCCCACCCCCCATTGTTTAAAGTTGATAGAGACAATATTGTGACCTCCTGTCCCCTCCAGTATACAACTAGGACAATATCAGTCGCTATGGAGGGTGACAATATGTATGGGTACATATTCATACCATGAAGGGTAACTAAATAGACGGTTATGCTGTTTATTCCATCTAGCTACAATGCTCCACACTGTGTATATATATTTATATATTTATGTGTACACATGTATATTCACTGCTCTTATTTTCTTATCTTCTAAATTATTGCTCTGAGTGTTGCTGTCCCTGTGCTGTTGCAATCCTGGAATTTCCCCATTGTGGGACTAATAAAGGCTTATCTTATCTTATCTTATCCTGGCCAGTAGGTGTCACACTTAAGACCTGTCCACACCAACGGTGATAAAGATATTAATTAACTATAAAAGATGCAAGCATCCACACTAATGAACGATATTGCTTGATAATGGCAAAGCCAAACACAAGCTGCATGCTCCAGATACCGGCTTTGCAACGCACTACAAAGAAGCTATGTTTCTCCTGCTGTGGGATGAGACAGTTTATGCTGCTGCTGCAATCAAACAATTATTATTATTATTATTTTTTACTAGACCTTTACTTTGGCCAGAAAAAAGAAATTCAAAAAAAAGTGTGTTCATAAAATTTTTTGAGCAGATTGACTCAGGTCCAGGCCTTCCTTGGTCTCGCACAGGCAAGATGAAGCGAGAAGAAAGTTGAATCATATGGGCATTCAAATAATTATGTCTAACATCCATCCATCCATCTTCTTCCGCTTAATCCTTTTCGGGTTGTGGGAGGGCTGGAGCCTATCCCTGGAGCCTATCCCAACATCTATCAATAATGAAATAATAACTTATGAA
Source organism: Pholidichthys leucotaenia (assembly GCA_020510985.1). Classification (NCBI taxonomy): domain Eukaryota; kingdom Metazoa; phylum Chordata; class Actinopteri; order Cichliformes; family Pholidichthyidae; genus Pholidichthys; species Pholidichthys leucotaenia. The sequence continues at coordinate 155,753,350 of CM035841.1, forward strand.
GAGGCGAGACTCTGCATTGAAAACATCATTAACCTCTAAACTACAAAATGATCACCTCGTTTACAAAAGTTTAAGAAATAAAGTGGTACAAGAGCTGCGTAAATCAAAAGCATCTTATTGCAATAAATTGATAGAACATGCAAAGGGTAACAACAGCTCCCTATGGAGGCACTTAAAGGCCAAATGTCACGTAACAGGGTACTTTAAATTTCTTGAAAGTAGATATAAAAGGGAACCGATCCGTTCGGGTCTTAGTGCATATGCTTCAGTAACGCCGGAATATTCGTTAATTTAAAACTGCCGCGCTTGGCCTGACGTTCCTACTCACGGCCCCCGGAATCGCCTGGGGAAGAAGGCGGAAGTGACGAAATTGATTGTACCTTAGTTTGATGCTTGGGGTATCCCGATTGATTGTTTATATGGAGACTGGAAGATTGAAGTGAGCAACAAGAAAGAAAAAATTGGATATTTCACCCATACCTTAAAACGGGGCTATAAGGGACAGCTGGGTAATAAGGGACACTTTTCTGGGAAATGTTTTCATACCTGTCAAGTGATACGTTTTCGCCGTATTTTAATACCGTAAAACGGAGCTATAAGGGACGGCGGGGTAATAAGGGACACTTTTCTGCGAAATGTTTTCATACCTGTCAAGTGATACGTTTTTGCCGTATTTTAATACCGTAAAACGGGGCTATAAGGGACGGCGGGGTAATAAGGGACACTTTTCTGCGAAATGTTTTCATACCTGTCAAGTGATACGTTTTCGCCGTATTTTAATACCGTAAAACGCGGCTATAAGGGACGGCAGGGTAATAAGGGACACTTTTCTGGGAAATGTTTTAAATGTAATTCGTGTTGTTATTGTCAAATATTTTAAGGATTCATGGATATTTGACAATAACAACACAACTCAGCGTCCGGCTCAAAATAAAAAAAGCAGAATTCTGGATTTGGAAGGCGATTCCTCTCTGTTCCGCAGCCGCAGGACAGCTGAAAGTGTTAAGCCATCAGCCTAATGACTTCTCATTGTAGTGATGATAGCTCCCGCTGAGCGATCTGCACGGGGCGGCCATCAGACTAATGATTGAGTCCACACTTCTCAATGTAGTGAGAATAGCTCCCGCTGAGCCATCTGCCAGCACCCTAGCTGTGGGTCTCACACACGACGTGTTCCTCAACACACTCAATAATTTTTTTTCCCATATATTTTTCTTTTGGGCGTACAGAAATGGCAATACGCCCGTATTTGCTAAAATTGCATTTTCCCCGTATTAAAATACGGCGAAAACGTCTCTCTTGACATGTATGCGCCTCCATTCTCATATTCATCTGGTAAATTTCTTGACAGCAGCGGCTCTCCTCCACTGTAATAATAATGGCTTCCAAAAAATCAATATTTATGGGGCGCCCTCGACAGACCCCCTTCAGCTTCCCAATTCTGGAGGCGATTAATGTCCAATTCAATGACATTTTCCACTGGTTCTGCTCTCTGGTCATCATCGGAACTGTTGTCATCAGACAAAGCATCTGATTCCGTCTCGGACGGCTCGAACCTGTAAGGTTCTATGCCTCTGTCACTGTCTGAACCACTGACAAAAAAAAAGACCAAAAAAAAGACAAAACTAAACTAATTTGTTCACAATCGGTCACTTTCCGTCATGATTGTCCAATGATGATAAGTGTGAATGTGGATAGGCAGGGCAGCCAGGGTGAAATTTGTGACGTCAAAAACATGGGCGTGGTCTGGATTGGCTGTCACAAGCCAGCGAGCAAGGCGGGGACTTCGCCTGGTGTATTTTGTGCAATTATGTAAATACGGGCGGGTGATATGGTCTCCGGTATGAATATTTGGTTTAAGCTATGTGTATTTTATCAAAATTTGTTGTCATTTAGAAAAAAAAATTACGTGACATTTGGCCTTTAAATAACTTAACCAACAAAAAAAATGATCAGAAGGGGGTAAAGGAACTTAGAATTAATGGCAAAACCATCAGTGATAATGCTACATTGGCAAATAAATTTAATTCATATTTTGTGGAGTCAGTGGAAGAATTAACAAAAAACTTTGTGCTGCCAAATGTGCTCAACAATACTAAACCAATACTCTCAGTTTTTTTTCACATTAATGAGGTAAATGAAGATTTAATTGCTGGCATTGTTAAAACACTGTCAAACTCAAAAACTAATGATATCTACAATATGAGCACTCCCTTTCTCAAAACGTACAGCAAAATATTAATCAAACCACTGACTCATCTCATTAATCTCTCCATTAGGTTCTGTACATTTCCATCTGGCTGGAAAAAAGCTGTCGTCATACCAGTTTTTAAATCGGGTAGTAAAGATGATATATGTAATTACTGCCCAATCTCCATTTTACCAGTCCTGTCTAAGGTTCTTGAAAAAGTTGTAGCTACACAGCTGATAGACTGTCTACAAGACGGTCAACTTCTTCATCCACACCAATTTGGTTTAAGACCAGGATACTCAACAGAAACAGCAAACTGCTGCCTTATTGAAAATGTCAAACAGTCCTTGGACAGGGGTAATGTGGTGGGAGCTGTTTTTCTGGATCTCAAAAAGGCTTTTGACACTGTAAACCACAGCTTGCTTTTATCCAAAATGGTATCTTTTAACTTTTCTCCCAATACAATAAAATGGTTTGCATCTTATCTTCAGAACAGAGAACAGTGTGTAAAAGTTCACCAGGATAAATCCTTCCTTTTAAATAATTGTATGGGTATCCCACAAGGGTCCATTCTTGGTCCTTTACTTTTCAGCATTTTTATTAATGACCTGCCATTACACTGCTCAGCTGCAACATGTCAACTTTATGCAGATGATGCAGTTATTTACACAGCTGCTAAGACTCCAGCTCAGGCTGCAGACGTCCTGTCTTCAAGCATGGTTGATGTCCAAGAGTGCCTCATTCAGAACCATCTATTGCTGAACCTTCAGAAAACAGTTTCAATGTGCTTTTCAATCAAAAAATGTAATTTGCAACATTTTAAAGTTAATATACATGATCAAGATATTGGTTCAGTTACAGAATTCAAATACCTTGGCATTGTACTAGATCCTCAACTCAAATTTAATCTTCATATATAGAAGATTTCTAAAACGGTAAAAAAAAATTTGAATTGCTTTAAATTAATTAGACATTACATATCACACCAAGCAGCTGTACTGTATATGCATTCTATGTTTTTTTTCGCATATATCATACTGTCTGACAGCTTGGGCTCAAGCAGCTCCTTCTACAATAAAACATATAGGTTCATTATATAATCAAACTCTAAAAATTCTGGATAAAAAGCCCATTAGGTGGCATCATTGTTATATTCTAAAAAAATATAATCTACTGAGTTTTGAGAGTTTCATTGACCTTTGTTTTCTGAAATTAATTTTTAAATGTTTCCATAAATCAGCGCCAGAGCCACTTGTTGGATTCATCCAAAGACAGGACAGCAGCAGAGCCACCAGGAGTTCTGTTAACTGTCACGACGGCCCTCACGGACCGTCACAAGACGCCTCAGTCACCAGAGAGTTTGCAGTGGTAATTTATTGTAGAGTAAGGATGACCACACACAGAACACATACAGTGGCTGGGTGAAGTCTGAGCCGGGGAACACCCGATGCGCCAGACGAGATAATCACAAAGATACAGTCACACAGAGCGTACCTTACAACGGGACCGTTAACAGACGGGTAATGGGGGATTCCCAAGTCCATTAACCACGATGAGCAAGGAGAATAACAGGAGCACGACGGAACGTGGCTGAACATACAGGTGAACATAACAGGATATAACAGAGACTGCCGCGTTGGAGGACATTTAGCACCCGCTTATATCTCTGGTGGCTAATGACCCCAACGCGGCACAGCTGCTGCTAATGACAGCAGAGCAGCAGCTGATTTTGACAGCAGGGAGCTCCCCCGGGCGCCTTCACAATAAGAGCCCGAGGAGCTGGAAGGAATCCTCAGCTGCCAAAGCCAGAGAACAAAAAGATATGAGACCCGAGTGTGGCCAGAACCGACACTCGGGTTATGACATTAACAATAACTGTAAAATATCCCACCGCAGAACCACATTTGGACAAACAGCTTTTTCTATAAAGGGCAGTCATATCTGGAACACAATGCCAAATGAAATCAAAATAATAACGGATTTTAAAACATTTATTACAAAGGTTAAAAACTGGCTGAAAAGTAAACGAGAATGTACCCATGTATGAAATGATTGTCTGCAGGGTGTGAGTGAAGAAGGGAAGGCAAATGTTTAACAGGCATTTTACTGTAACAGGCAAATGTGAATCAGGTTTTTATATTGTGTATTTATAATTTTGTTTGCATTGATGTATGTGGATAATGTTTATACTGTTTTCATTTTGTTTTTTCTTCATCTTTTTCTCTTTTTATCTGTTTCTTTTCTCTAAAGCCCATCCAGGGACAAGAGTTGCAAACTAGCTTAATGCTATACACTCTATGTGCAACACATCAGATTTTCTTTTTTGTCTATGTTTATTGCACTGTCCCTGACAAATAAACAAATAAAATAAATAAAAAATCTTTGGGCGAGAGGCAGGGTGCACCCTGGACAGATCGCCAGTTCATCACAGGGCCAACACAGAGAGACAGACAACCATTCACTTTCACAATCATACCTAAAGACAATTTAGAATCCCCAGTTTTATGCCAATTAACCTAATTTGCATGTTTTTGGCCTGTATAACAATAGCCTAATAAGTATTTGCTACAGAGTTTGAAGCGGTCGAGATGAGAATTGGTACCTCCAAGTCCAAGTCCGTGGTGTTCTGCTGGAAAAGGGTGGATTGTCCTCTCTGGGTTGGGGACAAGCTCCTGTCCCAAGTGGAGGAGTTTAAGTATCTCAGGATGTCATTCATGAGTGAGGGGAGAATGGAGCAAGAGCTTGACAGACGGAACGAAGCAGCATCTACAGTAATGTGGACGTTGTACTGGTCTGTCGTGGTGAAGAGGGAACTGAGCTCTAAGGTAAAGCTGTCTATTTACCAGTCAATCTATGTTCCTACCCTCACCTATGTTCATGAGCTTTTAGGAATGACCGAAAGAATGAGATTATGGATAAAAGCAGCTGAAATGAGCTTTCTCTGTAGGGTTGCTGGGCTCACCCTTAGAGATAGGGTGAGGAGCTCAGTCATCCAGGAGAGGCTCAGAGTAGAACTGCTACTCCTCCATATTGAAAGGAGCCAGTTGAGGTGGTTTGGGCATCTGATCAGGATGGCTCCCACTTGAGGCATTTCAGGCATGTCCCACTGGGAGGAGACCCCGGGGCAGACCCACGACACACTGGAGAGACTACATCTCCCAGCTGTCCTGAGAATGCCTTGGTATCCTCTCTGAAGAGCTGGAGCAGGTGGCTGGGGAGAGTGAAGTCTGGGCTTCTCTGCTTGAACTAATGCCTCCATGACCTGTATCCACAGAGAAGTGTTAGAAGATGGAGGAACTAATATTTTCAAAGTGGATGCAGAGAGCTGTTTCAGAGGGCCACTTTATACATCATATAATTTGTCCCGATGTGCACTCTGCATTCTGCTCAAAACAGATCAGAGGTACCAAGAGCCCAGCTTGTAAGATCTGTAAACAATTCTTAACTGTTTTTTTTTTTTAATTCCAGCCCTACTGTTTTAACAGATGAAAACAATGGCTGGATATATCATGATTGGCTGAAAGTGCTTTTATCGTTGACTGAATCACTTTGAAAATAACCCCGATATCGTCTGCCACTTTCATTATGGCTATCGCTGCAGTGTGGACTCTGCCATCTACTTGAGTTACAACAATTTTTTAATTACATAATTTCATAGTTATTTTTTATCTTTATCATGCTTGATGTGGATGGGCCTTTACTCTTGCTCCACTATAATACAGAACTGGTTAGTAGAGAACATCAACATGCAGAACAGCCTATTTTACAGTCTTAGTACTATGGTGATTCTGAGACAGATACAGCATGTCAATCGAAGACTCATGAGGTACAGTATGAACTTGAACATGAGATGATGACATGTGACATTGTGGTGGCACTGTGTGGGGGGTTCTCCACCCAGAGTCGGGAGCCGGGGGGAAGATGGAGTAAAGGACTGAAGGAGAAAGGGTACCGGGGGGTCTCAGATGGAACAGAAAGGACTAGTCGCCCCCCAGGGAGTTCAGGAGATGCCAGAGCCGCTGGAGGAAGGAGAGGGTGTGAGAAGCGGGACTGGCGTTATGTAATGTTAATGTGCCACGCATGTCTTTGTCCACTGAATGTATTGTTTTTGGCTTCCTGGGTCTCATGGGACAGAAATAAAGGTTATAAAAAGAAGGTGTCCAGAGACTCAGAGTTTTACTGTACTTGATGTTGGAAGAGGAATAAAGTTCATGTGTCATCCAGCTCACTGCCTTGTCTGCTTTCTTCTTCCACATTGGTGACCCCAAGACGTGCCATGGAGACTGAGCTGAGCACTGTCCTGGAGACTACCCAGAGGGAGAACACCAGCGCCATGTGTGCTGTCACAGTCAAGCTTCCAGACTTCTGGCTTCACAACCCGACTGCGTGGTTCTTGCATATAGAAGCCCAGTTCGCACTCCGCGGAATCACAACGGACAACACGAAATATTACTGTGTGGTCGCTGCGCTGGATGTGCACGCCACGCAACAGGTAGCGACCCTTCTCCAGGAGCCACCGGCCCAAGGAAAATATGTAGTGCTAAAGAGGATGCTACTCCAGCGTGATACCCTGTCTGACAGTGAGAGGGCAGAGAGACTCCTAACACATTCAGAGTTAGGTAACAGATCAGCCATGGAGCTTATGGAGAGCATGTTGGTGCTGAGGGGGAAGAACAACAAATCTTTCCTGCTCGCCCACCTGTTCCTCAGGAACCTACCTGCTACAGCAAGGGCGATCCTGGGCAACTCGCCGCTGCTGGTTACCAAGGACTACCGTGCCCTGGCGTAGGAAGCGGACCGCATCATTTTAGCAACCAGAGCTCTCAGCGTGAATGTAGCAGCACCGGCATCCACGAGGGACTCCAGCGAGGTCAAGGAGCCGTTGGTGGTAGCCGGAACGGACGTCAAGAGACGCAGGAATGGGGCAATCTGTTTTTATCATCGCCATTTCGGCTCAAACATCCAATGCTGCCTGCCGCCATGCCAATTCAAGAAGCCAGGAAATGGCATGGCCAGCAGTCAAGTAGCAGCTGCGACCGCTGGCGACAGGAACAAACTGCTTTTTATCACAGACACACGTTTGGGGAGATGTTTCTTGGTGGACTCCAGCTCCCAGAAGAGCCTTATCCTGCCGTTCAGCGCAGCCAGGTTGGCAGGATGCAGTGGTCCCAAGCTTATGGCTGCCAATGGGTCTACCATCAGAACATTTGGTGAACGGACGCTGACGATATGCTTACACAGATGCAATTTTCAGTGGGACTTTGTGGTAGCTGCATGTTCTGCCCCTATTTTAGGCGCAGATTTTTTATGTGCTTATGGGTTGTCAGTCGATGTTGCCAACTGACGGTTAGTGGATGCTGTCTCTTTCACCTCCCTGTCCTGCACAAGTCGGGGAGCTGGGTCAACAACACTGGCTAATGTTATAGCTCCAGTGTGTAAGTACCAGTATTTACTTTTTTTTTTTTGTACTTATTTTGTACCCGTAGGTAGATTTGTTTTTGCAGTCTGGTGACACGCCACCAGCTGCCGGTCGCTGCGTGCGCAAGCGCCCCATGTCCCTAACCTGCATGTTTTTTAGCATGTGGGAGGAAACCGGAGAAATCCTGGAGTAAACCCACGCAACATGGGGAGAACATGCAAACTCCACACAGATCGCTGTTGGCCGGGGGCAGGGATCGAACCCACGATCTCATGATCCCCGCGATCCCCCGGCCAAGGGTAAAACTGTGCTGCCGCAGTGCTAACCACTGCGCCACCGTGCAGGGAACTTGAACAGTTCCCAGCACTCACGGTCCCAACTTTTTCGGCTATGGTAACTAAACACGAGGTCGAACATTTCATAACCACAAAAGGCCCGCTGGTGTTCGCGCGACCTCAGCGCCTGGATGTGGCTAAACTGGCCAGCGCACGCGAGGAGTTTGCCAACTTGGAGCAGTTGGGCATCATCAGTCGCTCCCACAGCTCTTGGGCATCCCCGTTACACCTGGTGCCTAAGGCCGACGGGTTGTGGAAACCATGCGGCAATTTCTGGCACTTGAACAATGCCACAGAACACGATCAGTATCCCATCCCGCACATCCAGGATTTTTCCGTGCACCTGGCTGAGACGCGCGTTTTTTCGAAAGTGGATCTGGTCCGCGGTTACCACCAGGTCCCGGTGCACACAGAAGACATTCCTAAAACAGCGGTAATAACTCCTTTTGGCCTTTTTGAGCTTTTACACATGCCATTCGGATTAAAGGGCACCGTGCAAACCTTCCACAGAATGATGGATGCAGTGCTCCATGGCTAGCGCATCCAAGGAGGAGCACCTCACCCATCTCAAGATGGTTTTCCAGAGATTGGAAACGCACGGGCTTATATTTAACCCACCAAAGTGCCAGTTCGGTGAGCCAGTGATTGATTTTTTGGCCCACTGCATTTTGCCAGAGGGCGCAATTCTGCTACTGGATAAGGTGCGCGCAATGTCGGACTTTCTGCGTCCGCAGACCATGAGGGCCCTACAGGAGTTTTTGCGAATGGTCAACTTTTATAACCGTTTCCTCTCCCGGGCAGCCCAGCTGATGCAGCTGTTGTACGCCATGCTTAAGAAGAAGAAGCCAGTGGAAAACATCGCCTGGACCCCTGAGCGAATTCAGGCTGTCGTAGATGCCAAAACAGCACTCGCTGATGCCGCTTTGCTAGCCCATCCTGACCCGTTGGCACGGTTAGCGCTCACCACAGATGCATCTGATGTTGCCATAGGGGCAGTTGTGGAGCAATACGTCTCCGGTTTGTGGCAGCCGCTTGCATTTTTCAGTCATACTTTGCAAGACAACGAATGCAAATACAGCATGTTCAACAGAGAATTGTTGGCTCTCCACCTGGTGATGCACCATTCCTAGTTTTGGCTAGAGGGGTGTGAGTTGACCTCGTTCATGGATCATAAACCACTAATGTACGCGATGTCTAAGGTCTCGGAACCGTGGTCGGCCTGGCAGCAACGGCATTTGGCCGCGATCTCAGAGTTCATGACCGATATTCAACATGTTGCCGGCAAGCTCAACGTCATGGTCGATTGCCTGTCACGCGTTAGTCTCCCCGGTCTACATAGGAATAGATTTCCCTGCTATGGCTGCGGAGCAAGCCAGGGACGTGGACATTTGCGCACTTCAGTCTGTGCCTACTGGGTTAAAGCTGGAGAGCAGGATGGCACAAGAAGGGTGCCCTCCCTTGCTCTGTGACATCTCCAGTCTGGTTCTGAGCTCTTGGCACCGCCGCATCTTTGAGTCTGCATGCGCGCTTCGATTAAACTGGTGGGGGCAAAATTTGTCTGGCTGCGCTTGTGCAAGGACATGAAAAAGTGAGCTGCAGCGTGCGTTGCGTGCCAGCGGGCCAAAGTGCATAAGTACACCAGAGCCCCCCTCGAGCCATTCCAAATCCCGGCCAGGAGGTCTGACCACGTCCACGTGGATTTGGTGGGACCCCTCCCACCTTTGCAAGGTTTCACGCACCTTTTGACAATCGTGGACCGCACCACGCGCTTGCCTGAAGTGGTCCCTCTGGCTTCCACCACGTCCATGGAAGTGTTTCGCGCCTTTTTGTCGGCTTGGGTTGCACGGTTCGGATCCCCGTCGGACATCACTTCCGACAGGGGTCCGCAATTCATTTCGGAACTCTGGTCCACGATGGCCCAGAGCATGGGGGTCAAAATTCACCGCACTATCGCGTACAACCCCCAGGCTAACGGGTTATGCGAGCGTTTTCATAGGTCGGTTAAGGCAGTGCTCAGAGCTTCGCTCACGGATGCAAATTGGGTTGACAGCCTGCCTTGGGTTCTTTTAGGGTTGTGCTCCGTGCCTAAGGAGGATCTGGCAGCCTCCCCACAGAACTCGTTTCCTCTCAGCCGCTGCGGATCCCCAGGGAGTTTTTACTGGAAAACCCCGTGCTTGGGGCCGATCTGCCCATGCAGTTTTTGCACAGTACGGAGGCTGTGAACTTGCCAGTTTGGTTTTGTCAGGCACAATGCACATCAGACCCCACTGCACCCATCATACGACGGATCATTCAGGGTGCTAGAAACTGGGGCAAAGCATTTTGTGTTAGACTTGGGGGGACGTAGGGAGTCCGTCTGCATCGACAGGCTGAAGCCCGCTTTTGTGTTGGCAGATGAGCAGGTGGTGTTGGCCCAAGCTCCCTGGCGCGGACGTCCACCTTCAGTGGCTCTGCAAGTTGGTGTTCCCTCGGTAGAGACCTGCGCTTACGAAGCTAGCATGTTTTTCCCCCCCCACCCTTTTTCCCTCCACAGACTAACATGCCCTCCTGCACACCTTGCCAGCAGGGTGTTTCAACTGGATCGGCGACCCCCCGCTGCAGCCACTGTGGGTGCCAGCTCAAGCCCAAAGGACAGGGGGGTTAGTGCCCTTTCTAGGTATTCGGGAAAGGGGGGGGGGGCTGTGTGGTGGCACTGTGTGGGGGGTTCTCCACCCAGAGTTGGGAGCTGGGGGGAAGATGGAACAAAGGACTGAAGGAGAAAGGGTACCGGGGGGCCTCAGACGTAACAGAAAGGACTAGTCGCCCCCCCGGGGAGTTCAGGAAACGCCAGAGTCACTGGAGGAAGAGAGGGTGTGAGAAACAGGACTGACGTTATATGATGTTAATGTGCCACACATGTCTTTGTCCATTGAATGTATTGTTTTTGGCTTCCTAGGTCTCAAGGGACGGAAATAAAGGTTTTAAAAAGAAGGTGCCCAGAGACCCAGTTAGAGTTTTACTATACTTGATGTTTGAAGAGGAATAAAGTTCATGTGTTGTCTAGCTCGCTGCCTCACCTGCTTTCTTCTTCCACAACATCAAACTAGCTGTTATTGGTTATGACATCCTTCGCAGCCACCATAGCTTGCCATCTAAATGGCCCAGATGTAAATATGATTATTTTGAACACCTCACAAATTTTTCAATGCATTTTTTCATATATATGGATATAAAAAATTTCATTTTGCACATTTCTAAACATTTTGTTGATATATTTTTAAACATTTGTTTTGATGAAAATACAATTTATTACATGTTTTACTTGCTGTAAGCACTAAACAAAATGCTTTTGTCATGTAACAGAAGTGGAGGCCACATGGACTGAGGATCTCAATTTCTGCAGTGTTACTAGCAAGTGCCTGTTAAAAAAATTACACTTCTCCAGTCAAATTCTTCTGTTAAAGACGGCATTGGGCTAAATTTTGAATTGACCTGGAAAAAGCGAGGGTTTTCTTTGTGATCTGCCTTCCAGTAAATGATGGTGAGGTGTACATGTTCAATGTGTTTCTCTCTTGCTTGTTGTTTACACTAATAAAGACTCACCCTCGAGTTCTAACAGGAAATCCTGGAAGCTGTTTAAGATCTGTTCCTCCGTTGATCGTCTTTGTGATCCAATTTTGCTCAATTCAGGGACCAAATGTGATGCAATGTAGTACGAGTCCACCTGAAAAAAGATCAAAGTACACAAAAAGAAAAGTCAAATTCAGGACACTGACCAAGTCACTACTTTGATCATTTTGTTTTGTACACCATAGATGTCCATGTGGCTTCTGTAGAACACATGAACTTATCTTTTCATCTTCTCCTGCTACAAAAAGGGCACGGCACAGCTCTTTGTTCTTCTCCATCACATTAATTAGGCCATAAAGATGAAGTCCTTCTCGCAGCTGCCTTAACATGACACTTCTTTTAGCAGCAGAATGCAGTGCAATCGCTCTACATATGGATTAAAAATGTTTAGTATGTGGTCTCCACAAGTTGTTTTTCTTCATATTTTTAATTTTATTTTACACACACACACACACACACACACACACACACACACACACACACACACACACACACACACACACCCATACACACCTTGTTATTTTATATTTGTTTTCCTCATTAATAGGTCCTGTGTATCCACAGTTGAGAATTTGTTCTGTGCAAGATGGTAAGTCTAATGATTTTTCAACCTAAGTGAAAAATGGATAAACCATATCTTTCACAGTCAATGATGCCTTTACTTTATTTCAAAACAATTGACAGATTAAAAGTTTCTATGAAACAGGCCGAATATGGGATGTTTAGCATCGTGGCTATCTGAACCACTGGCTCAGAGCTGAGCTATGCGTCATGTTAGTTGACTGAACTAAGGCTACTTCGTTGGCTAACATTGCTAAAGCTAACAAGTTGACACTATACAGAAACGTACAGTATAAAAAAACACAATACTCACTTTATAAATCTCGGTGAAATACAAATCTGGACTGTGAAAACAAATGATGGCTTTATCAAATGATTTTATAACTAATTTGTTTAACTTATCGAGTTTTGCTTTTGAGATTAAGTATTTTATGCAAGATTTTTTTTTTTTTGTCTGATATTCAAGAAGTTTTCTTTAAAATGTTTTGGCACAAATCTGTGTGAGGACTGTGCCAAAATTGCAAGTAAAAAAAAAAAATCAGGAGTCAGAACCAAACGTAATTCAAGAAAAATGCAAAAGTTTGGGCAGTGTAAACAAAAAGAACCTTTTATCAAACAAAACCTTTTATAGCAAATTTGGCTGCAGTCAGGAGTTTTGCTTTTGAGATGAAATATTTTATGCAAGATTGTTATTTTTGTTTGCTATTCAAGCAGTTTTCTTTAAATCATTTTGTCTCAAATCTGATTCCATACTTTTCATACAAAACAGTCATGCTTTGTGGCTCTGTGTTGTTTAGCCCTGAGCACCATATTTCTAAAGGAAATGTAGTGTTTTTGATGAAAACATAAAAAATAAAAGATTGTTCATGAGTTCCGAACCACGAATACAACGTGACTTGAGTTTACTGCAACTTGAGTCCAAACAAGTCACAGACTCAAGCCCTCATCTCTGCTATGAGATCTGGAATGTGTCATGATCCGAGCACCGATCTCGTCCGCGATCGGGTCATACATCATCTTTTTCTGGCTTTGACAGCAGTGTGTCCCTTCTGGCTCCCCGGGCTCTTATTGTGACAGCGCCCGGTGGAGCTTCCTGCTGTCAAAGCCGAACAGCTGTGCTGCATTCGGGGTCATTAGTGTCCGGCGTTAAAAGCGGGCACTGAATGCACCCCGATGCAGCAGTCTCTGTTAAGCTCCTGTTAAACCTCTGTGAAAACTCTTCATCGTCTGATGCATCGGGCATCCCCCGGCTCAGACGCTGTCTACTCGTCGTTACGATGGTAAGTTTACCCTGTTGTTATCCCGTTCCCATTATAGTGCGTTTTAGCCCCCCGCGGCTCTTTACTTTGTACTTCATGTTACCTTCTATTATCCTCTGTTCCTTACCCTGAATAAACACCATTGCAAACTCACCGGTGACTTGTTGGCGTCTTATGGTGGCTCGCGAGGGCCACCGTGACAGAACGTGTGTTTTTTTTTATTGATGTGGCTGGATCACTTTCACTTATGCTTGTTTTTGTATTTGTAGTTTCACTACAATGATAAGAGTGGATTAACGATACTGTTGCTCTGCGAAATCTATTAACCTCTTGCATTCCGTTGTACCGTGGACGGGCAAGTCTCTGCGTCCTAGAGCGCACCTCGTGCGCTCTAGGACGCATGATGGAGATGGTGATGTAGGTGGTGATGGCGTCCAAGCACGCACTGAAAATAAAAGCTGCAGACACAGCCGTGAACAGATTAGTTCATCTGATTGACCTCTCATTCGACTAATAAGAGCCTTGAATTGAGTTTCTGAAACCTTGAAGAACCAATGACTGAAAACCTAGCAAGAAGGACCCGCCTCCCAACGCTGTGAATGCAGTGAGCCAATTGAAGCAGAGAAGTTCGCAAGCTGTTTTTTTTAAGGCTGGGTGAAGATTGACTGCTGCAGCGGATCAAAAAAGGACCCGCGGGAAGAACCCCACAGACCCAGCAGCACGGAGACCATCCACAAATGCAACCTGTGTGACAGGGAGTGCCATTCGCGCATCGGCATGTTCGGCCACAGGCGGTGCTTATTTTGTTTTTGTTCCAGCAGAGTAGACGTTATGATTTCCTCCATGGTCATAGACCGACGGAGGTTGACGACGAAGGCTGAGTGACACACACGCCTTCGCCAGTCTTTTTTTAATTACTACTGTTATTTGTTTTGAACAATCGTTTGCCAAAAAACGCAATCATGGAAGCACAAAACCGCAATAATGGAATTATGTTTTGATCGGGTCGCGAGACCAGAACCACGAGCAGACCAGCGTCGCGTTCGTCTGACAATGGGGAAGAGAAGTTCGCCAGGACACTGCTGTGAAGAGGTAAGGTGTTATAAGCTAAATTATTCTTTATTCCTGAAAATTGTAATCCAAAAATGACTTTTGACCGATCGGTAAATTACAACTGTGCGGTACACGGTTCGTTCGTCGCATCCAGACTGTGAACGCGGCCCCCCCCCCCCCCGCTATTCTTCTGTAGCGGGGGGGGGGGAGCCGTGGTGACTGCGCTGCTGTCGCCACGTCGCCATATGAGGCTAATCCGTCATGTAGCGATGGGCGATGTTCGTCCTCTGTAGCGAGGGGGGGGGACAACCCCCCCACACACACACACAGACACAGCCCTGAGTGTGACTTTTCATTAGAGCCCACAATGAAGCATCTACATTGAATCATTCAAAAGTTACAGACGTTTTTCCAAACTGTGCCATTTGGCACAATTTGGCACAGTTCCAAAACGCCTGGGACCTGCCTGAGGAAAAAGCTGTGTAATATATTCATTTTTTGTGGTATTGTTACAAAATTTGGACCTCAGCTGGATAACACTTGGTTCTACACTTCTGTTGCATTTTCCAGCCCGGATCTGAAGCTGTGTGTTATTTGCAAGCATTTGTATCCAAAAAAACATCCAGGCCAAATTTATTTTCTTCAAGTTCAGTATGTTTAGATAACTGTAACTCAGTGGCCGGAGCACTTAGAGAGATTATGACTGTTTTGCCAAAAAATTCAAAGTGTTTTCTTTTAAATGAGACCAACCCCATGAAGATGCTGCAAAGGGTTGAAGAACAGCTTTCGATTTACTTTGGGCACGTTATTTTTTGGCGTTTTTAGGAAAATTGACCGGAGTGCAAGGGGTTAACTCATGATACCTGCACTGTAAACATAATCAGAATTTTTTATTTAAGTTGTAATGACAATGTCAAACATTATGATCATGTCACTTGAGCTGTTTTGGTTGGCAAAGATTGAAAGAGCAAGTGTATTTAACCTGCTCTATGTAATTATCTGTGATGGGTCACTAGTCTGATAGCAGTGAGATCCATGTAAGGGATTGATGATGCCACTGCTATTTTAATATTGCAGTCTTCATCACAAAAGAACATCTCACACACACACACACACACACACACACAAACACAAACACACAAAAGCAGTCAGTGTGCTGTATGAGCTGTCAGTTTAAAAATGGGTCTGTCCACACAAACCACCCATTCATGTGTCAGTCTTTGTTTGCGTTTGCTTCTGTCTGCTTGATGGCCCGAGATTAGGTTGGCCGCGGCATGGTTCCCTGTTTACATTGGGGTTAAAGCCTGGATTAGAAAACAGTAGCTAGTGTACATTTCATCTTGTCCTACTGTCATGAGAGTGGCAACACCCTTTTTCTTGTCTTTCAGTTGTTTGTTTCTGGACCATTTGTGTCTTAAAGCAAGAACTTATGCACTTCAACAAAAGAAGACGCTATTTAAAGCTTGTTCTTTATTTTCTCCCACTTTAGATTGCAGATAAAAAATAGTCTTCGAAACTTTTTCAGTGCTTCATAATCTTCAGAAATTAAACATTTTTTTCCTTTGCAGTCCACAAAGTGTCCATAAAAAGATTACTTTGAACTAATCTTTAAGCCATTTACTAATAAATTAGAGGACACTGTAAATTAGAGTCACACCTTAAATTAGACTATAATTTCCCAGTTTGGGATCAATAAAGTGTATCTATCTATGACCCTTACCTCTGCTAAGGCTGTTTGTTCATCATTCATTAAAATGTGCCAAATGACAGAATATCCAAAGTCCAATGCCTGTTCCTGTGTATTTTCTGGTTAATTATCCCATTATTTTTCACAGTATTTACAAAAATCTTTTTTAAAAAAGAGCTTTATTACCCAGTGTCAGATGTGAAAATATGATCTAGAATCCGCATATACTGAACCAGAATTTTCCCAAAAATGTAAGGCATTTTCAAATAAAAATTTAATCAAAATCCAGCAATTTTGTGTAATTCTGCTAAAAGACAAACAGACAAACCTCCTTGGTGGAGGTAACAAAGTCCTGCAAGTCTTGCATTTTCTATTTTGATGGATCCTTCACAATATTTTTAAGATAAGGTTAAGTCCAGTCTAGGGCAAGGCAATTAACCAAAATAAAACCAGAACCAGCATTCGGGGTGTAGAACCAACATAATGGTGCTCATGTCGATTTTTTTCTTATTCCCCTTTTTAAGGCTTTTTGTTTAAGTGGGAATCTGTTGTGTATATATTTTATATAAACAAATTTGTTGAACATATTTTAAAATTTCCCCTTTGATTGCTACCCATGACTCTTCGCCTGGTTTTTAAAGAACTTGCAAGTGATGTTAATTAACTACCCTCTGTCATATTTTACATGAAGTGCATGGATACCAACACTAAAAGGAGTAGAAGATGAGTCATTAGCCTCTGACAGCTATCCGCATCATCTCAACCATGTTATAGATGAAATGGACAAGCTAAGGCTGTCATGAATCTGGGTTTGGCTCCCAAACCCAGTTTTACTTATTGTCATGTTTTACCCTGTTTTCCTCTTGACAGCTTGGGCTTTCCTCCTCCTCCTGTCAAGTGCCATCAGCTTCACTGTCATGGGTGTTCACACACATACACACTACACACTACACCCACACCCACACCCACACCCCCCCCCCACACACACACAAACACACACACACATGCACTTGCTCTATTCATTCCCATCCACACACTCATACACGCTGTCTCACACCTGGTGCAATCAAGTTCTGCTCACGCTTTCTCGCACAGGCAATCTCTTTCCTCGTTAGCTTCAGGAGTATTTGTTCACTGCTTTGGGGGAGAGAGATTGTCGGGGCATTCATCCCCATACACGGCAGCTAGCTCTCCTCATATGTGTCCATCACCTTCGTTGTTGTCCAGCCCGTCTCTGCTATTCCAGTTATTCACTTGGAGTTTCGGCTGGCCCAGCTCCTCTTCCTTATCCTCCAGACTGCACGGTTCACCTCGGTATTGCTCCAGCTTCATAAGTGTCATTTTCGCCTTCCCTCTCGTGTTTAGCAGCCCTGCAGCACTAGGCTCCGTATTGACCAGGCCGTAGAGTATTCGGCAGACGCCCTGTATCATCATCTCATCTCCCTGTATGTTGTGGTTGAACTGAACTGTAAACTTTGTGGTGAACTGTAAACTTTGTGGTGAACATATATACTTCCGGCGCCACACGAGTAGGCTGCCTTTTTGCAACAGCGGATCAATTTCTTCCTATTTCTATTTACTATCTGGCTCTTTTGCTAATTTTTCTGATTCGGCGACACCTTATCCATCACGGACACGTACATCACCCAAATGTCTCCTGAGCCAGCAGACGGAGCCACTGTTTATTACAGGAGGCAGTACAATAGAGACCAGCTGTTAGCACTTAACTGGCCCACCATGCTAACGCAAAAACTCGACATACCGGGAGAAATAAGACGGAAACGGAGTGGATGTCGAGCTGGAGTAAGATGGTGGGCGAGGAATATAAGGTACAGACCCATCCTCCCATCCGTTATTATGGGGAATGTACGATCGCTACTCAATAAGACTGACGAGCTAGCGGTTATCTCCCACTACGAGAGCGTCTTCAGAGAGACAAGCTTGATGTTGTTTACTGAGATGTGGCTAACAGGTTCCAAGGTTGTCATAGCCAGGAGCAGCACTGGGGTTAAGCTCCCAGTGCTCATAAAATGCTCCTTATGGCGTGCGTCTCGAAAAGCCTCTGACAACTAAGTCCATCTCCTAGCCTGCCCGTGTGGTTTAGTCTCTAAGCCCGGCGGAACTGCTTTTACTAATAGGAGAAGGGGTGAGGGTGGATCTCTGGCGCCTTAAAACCAGATGCTTCGGGTAGATGGTGGCTCGTCAACCTGGGAAGGTAGCCCATCTAGGGGAAGGTAAACCCTGATTTCAAACCTCCGCTGCCTTGCGGCATACCCGGTCAAGGGAAAGGCTTCGGGAGTCAACCCTGAGGAAAAATCCGGAGTCGGAGCCCCTAAGGCAGTTCTCTGTTGTGCTCAACATCGTTCTGGCAGCTCCTGCGACAGCGCTGGTGCCAAACTGTAGCAGCCCTGCTGTTCCTTTGGATTCATCAGTGACGTGGAGAGGGGGGACATGCTGCATGGGCAACATCTTGTCCTCCATATCTTCCTGCCCAGGCTTGAATCCTACCAATGCCCAATGCTGGAAGGTAGAACACCGGATCACTGGAGAGGACACTCCAGCTTCGCCTTTGGGGTAGACAAAACACGGGGAATGACAGTTACTGGTTATAAGCCACTGCTCAATTGGCATAGAGCGCGGCGCCAGGGGTTGTTCCCGATGGTGGGAGGGATCATCGGATCTCACTGGACAGCTACCGCCTGCCTCAAGCTGGGCAGCCCCCAGCCAATAAGGTGTTGTCCCGCCACAGCTTGCTTTCCTCATTGGGTGCATGGGGATGAGGAGAAGTCCGAACAGCAGGCTGAGAACCTTCGCACCAGGCAAGACAAAAAAACAAAAGAGACCAACTCTAAAACTGGGAACTTGGAACGTCCGCACTATGATGACAGGACTCGCTGCTAACCTCAAGGACATCAATGACACCAGGAAGACTGCCATCATCAATAATGAGCTGAAGAGACTGGGAGTGGATATCGCCACTCTCCAGGAAACACGGTTGGCTGACGCAAGCACACTGAGAAAGAAGGACTACACGTTCTACTGGCAGGGAAAGGGCAGTGACGAACACAGGGAACACGGAGTGGGCTTCGCAGTGAAGAACACCTTGCTGAAGATGGTGGAACCGGGCAGCAATGGCTCTGCACGACTCCTCACCCTCCGCCTCAACACCACTCAAGGCCCAGTCACCCTCGTCAGTGTGTATGCCCCAACACTGACAGCCACACCAGAGGCAAAAGACAAGTTCTACGAGAATCTCGCAACAACTGTCAGGATCATCCCCAACTCTGAACAACTCATTCTCCTTGGAGACTTCAATGCCAGAGTGGGTGCTGACCATGACTCCTGGCCCTCCTGTCTTGGACCTTTTGGCGTGGGCAGAATGAACAACAACGGACAGCGGCTGCTCGAGTTCTGCACATATCACGATCTGTGCATCACAAACTCGTTCTTCAAGACCAATCCCCAACACAAGATTTCCTGGCGACATCCGCGCTCAAAGCACTGGCACCAGCTGGACTTGATCCTGACCAGGTGCACCTCACTGAAGAACGTGCTAATCACCCGTTCGTTCCAGAGTGCAGATTGCGACACAGACCATTCATTGGTGTGTTGTAAGGTCAAGCTGCAGCTGAAGAAATTCCATCGTGCTAGACAGCCTGGAAAGGCATGGATTGACACCAGCAAGATGGCCCAACCAGAACTTGTTGAGCAGTTTCCCTCCACCTTTGAGAAGGAACTTGGTGTACCACAAGAAGGAGAATCTGCAAAGCAGAAGTGGGAAGAGCTGCGAAACACCATCCACCACACAGCCTTGGCTATCTTTGGGAGGAAGACCTCGAAGTCACAGGACTGGTTTGATGCCAAGTTGACCGAGATGACCCCCATCATTGAAGCCAAGCGCTCAGCACTTGCTGAGTACAAGAAGTACCCAAACAAGAAGAACCTCCAGATTCTCAGGGCCTGCGAGAAGCAAAGTTCAGCAGACTGCTTGGCGCTGTGCCAACGAGTACTGGACTCAGCTCAGCCAAGACATTCAAACTGCTGCCATAACAGGGAATATCCGTGGTATGTACGGTGGCATCAAGAAAGCACTTGGTCCGGCTCAGAGCAAGACGGCCCCCCTCAAATCCTCCACTGGGGAGATGATCACAGAAAAAAACAAGCAGATGGAGAGATGGGTGGAACACTACTCCGACCTCTACTCCAGACAGAACACTGTGACACCATCAGCCCTTGATGCCATCGATTGCCTGCCATCCATGGACGAACTTGACGCCGAGCCAACCATCGACAAACTCAGCAAGGCCATTGATAGCTTGGCCGCTGGCAAGGCACCCGGCAACGACGGCATACCCCCCGACCTGATCAAGCACTGCAAGACCGCCCTACTGCTGCCATTGCATGACGTCCTCTGCCAGTGCTGGAAGGAAGGTGCCGTACCACAGGACATGAAGGACGCCAAGATCATCACCCTCTACAAAAACAAAGGGGAGAGAAGCGACTGCAACAACTACAGGGGCATCTCCCTCCTCAGCGTTGTTGGCAAAGTCTACGCACGAGTTGTTCTCGTTCGTCTACAGAAGCTTGCCAAACGTGTCTACCCCGAGTCTCAGTGTGGCTTCTGCGCTGAGCGATCAACGGTAGGCATGATATTCTCCATCCGCCAACTCCAGGAGAAATGCAGAGAACAGAACATGCCCCTGTACGTCGCCTTCATCGACCTCACCAAAGCGTTCGATCTGGTCAGCAGAGAGGGCCTTTTCAAGATCCTGCCAAAGATAGGATGCCCACCAAAGTTGCAAAGCCTCATCAAATCGTTTCACACCAACATGCAGGGGATAGTGCAGCACGACGGCAATGTCTCAGAGCCATTCAACATACGCAGCGGAGTGAAACAGGGCTGTGTACTTGCGCTAACCCTCTTTGGGATTTTCTTTGCTATGCTCCTGAGGCATGCCTTCAGCACAGCAACAGAGGGAATCTACCTGCACACAAGATCTGACGGCAGGCTTTTCAACCTCGCCTGCCTAAAAGCCAGAACCAAAGTACGCAAGGCTCTAATCAGAGACATGCTGTTCGCAGACGACGCTGCAGTCACGACCCACACACAGCAGGAGTTTCAGACCCTGATGGACCGCTTCTCCCAGGCATGCAAGGACTTTGGGCTTACCATCAGCCTGAAGAAGACTAACGTCTTGGCGCAAGGCACAGAAGCACCACCAACCATCACCATCGATGACTACGAGCTGGAGGTCATGAATCAGTTCACGTACCTGGGGTCCACGATCAGCAGCAACCTCTCCTTTGATACAGAGATCGACAAGACGATTGGAAAATCAGCCTTCACACTCGCTCGCCACACCACACGAGTGTGGGAGAATCCCAAACTCTCTGTCAAGACGAAGATGGCAGTGTACAACGCCTGTGTCATCAGCACACTGCTCTATGGGAGTGAGACGTGGACAACATACGCCCGGCAAGAAAAGAGACTGAACTCCTTCCACTTGCGCTGCTTTCGCCACATCCTGGACATATCCTGGCTGGACAAAGTGCCCAACACAGAAGTTCTGTCCCGCGCCGGCCTTCCCTCCATGTTCACTCTACTCAGGCAGCGCAGGTTCCGCTGGCTAGGCCACGTTCACCGTATGGAGGATGGCAGAATCCCCAAAGACGTCCTCTACGGAGAACTGGCAACTGGCAGGAGAGACGTTGGCCGCCCACAGCTGAGCTTTAGAGACGTCTGCAAGAGAGACATGAAGGCCCTGGAGATCAACACAGAGCGCTGGGAGGACCTTGCAACAGACCGCTCCAAATGGAGAGGCACCCTGACCAGACAGCTCAAGGCGGGTGAAGAGAGACTGACTGCTGCAGCAGATGAAAAAAGGACCCGCAGGAAGAACTAGCACAGACCCAGCAGCACGGAGACCACCCACAAGTGCGACCTGTGTGACAGGGACTGCCATTCGCGCATCGGCCTGTTCAGCCACAGGCGGTGCTGTTCCAGCAGAGTAGACATTTAGGATTCTCTTCCATGGTCATCATAGACCGACGGAGGCCGACGATGACGGCTAACAGAACTAGCAACAGATGCTAACATTGAACTGGAGGGTTTCCACGCAATACGGGCAGACCGGACACCAGACAGTGGGAAGGCAAGGGGCGGAGGAGTGATAATGTATGTCAATAACAACTGGTGCAAACCAGGACATATCACGGTTAAACAACAACACTGCAACAAAGACATTGAGTTGCTAGCTGTTAGCATGCGGCCTACCTATCTCCCGAGGGAATACTCACACGTGATCTGCATTGTTATTTATGCAAATCCGACGGCGAACGCGGGGACAGCACGTGAAGCCATCCACTCAGTAACTGGCAGGCTGCTGACAGAACACCCAGATGCTCTTCTCCTCATCTCAGGTGATTTCAACCGCATTTCACTGTCCCCCATTCTACCCACGTTCACCCAGTATGTCACATGCCACACTAGAGACAATAAAACACTGGACTTATTCTATGCAAACACTAAGGAGGCGTACACCTCATCGCCACTCCCCCCACTCGGGAGGTCAGAACACAGCGTGGTTCATCTCCTGCCGGTGTACAAACCCCTAGTACACAGACAACCTCCGGTCATGCGCACGGTGAAGTTATGGACTGAGGAGGCAATGGATGCTCTAAAGGACTGTTTTGAAATCACTGCCTGGGAGCAGCTTTGCGATCCACATGGTGAGGACATCGGTGGCCTCACTCACACCATCACGGACTACATCAACTTCTGTGTGGACAACACCGTTCCCACCAAGACCATACGGTGTTGCTTGAACAACAAACCCTGGATCAACCCTGAGATAAAAAACACTTCTGAGAGAGAAGAAGAGGATCTTCAGGTCGGGGAACAGGGAGATGCTTAAGTCCGTACAGAGGGAGCTGAGGAGGAAGATCAGAATCAGAATCAGAATCAGAATCAGAATCAGGTTTATTGCCATTGTTCATGTAGTACACAAACTAGGAATTTGTCTCGGTACAATGCTGCAACATTAAACATGATAAGATAAGAGAAATAAACTATACATGTAATAAAGTGTAGGATAAGATTAAGTGATACTGGTCAACAGTTAAAATATATATTAGCCAGCAGCAGATACTGTGGAGAACTATATAGTGCAGTCGGTAATGCAGAAAGAAAACAGTGATGATTGACATGAGTCTGGTTGAGCTGCTGTACATGGTGCACGAGAAGAGAAGGCAAGGACAGCTTCAGGAAGAAGATGGAGGACAAGCTGCAACAGAGTGACATTGGCAGGGTCTGGAGAAACCTTAAAACCATCTCTGGGCTCCAGAATACCTCCTCCCAGGCCACGGGGGGCAGGGAGTGGGCGAACAATCTGAACCTGTTTTTTTGATAGGTTTGACCAACTGCCCCCCCCCCCGACTGCACAACAACCACTGCTGCCTCTAAAGTCATCAAGACCTGCTGTCCATACCCCACTCCACCAACACCCCCCCACTCCCAGCACACAGCCCCCCAACCTGACCCTCACTAAGACCCAGGTGAGGACGGAGCTGAGGAAGATCGAGGCGAGGAAGGCCTCGGGACCGAACAGCATCAGCGCGAAGCTCCTCAAGTCCTGCGCAGACCAGCTTCTCACCCCAAAGACCTGAACAGCTACAGACCCGTGGCCCTGACGTCTCACATGATGAAGACCCTGGAGAGACTGCTCCTTGCTCACCTCCGCCCCCTGGTGGGACCAGCGATGGATCCACTCCAGTTCGCCTACCAGCATGGCATTGGGGTGGAGGATGCAGTGATCTTCCTCCTTCACCATTCCCTGTCCCACCTGGAGAAGCCCGGGAACACGGTGAGGATCATGTTCTTTGACTTCTCCAGTGCTTTCAACACCATCCAACCGATGATCCTGAAGGACAAGCCGCTGTGCGCAGGGGTGGCCCAGCACCTGTCATCATGGATCCTGGACTACCTCACTAACCGGCCACAGTTTGTGAGAACCCGGGATTGTGTGTCCGACATGATCATCGGTAGCACGGGGGCCCCCCAGGGAACGGTTTTGGCTTCCTTCCTGTTCACCCTTTATACTGCGGATTTCTCACACAACACAACACACTGCCATCGACAGAAGTTCTCTGATGACTCTGCGATCGTCGGCCTCATCTCCAACGGAGATGAAGCTGAGTACAGAGGACTTATCCAGGACTTCATGGACTGGTGCCATCGGAACTGCCTCCAGATCAATGCAAGGAAAACTAAGGAGCTGATGGTGGACTGCCGCAGGCAAGGACAACCCCTCACAGCACCAGTAAACATACAGGGAACAGACATTGAGATGGTGACATCCTACAAGTACCTGGGTGTTCATCTGAACAATAAACTAGACTGGTCACACAATACCGACGCACTCTACAAGAAGGGACAGTGCAGGCTGTTCCTACTGAGGAGACTCAGGTCTTTTGGTGTACAAGGGGCGCTGCTGAAGACATTCTACGACACGGTGGTGGCATCAGCCATCACTGTTGGAGTGGTCTGCTGGGGCACTGGCATTACAGCAGCCGATAGGAAGAGACTGAACAAACTAATCAAGAAAGCTAGCTCTGTCCTGGGGCAACGCCTTGACCCAGTGGAGGAGATAGGAGAGAGAAGGATGGTGGCTAAACTGTCATCTCTGCTGGAGTCCGAGTCCCACCCTATGCAGGACATACTGAACGCACTGAGGAGCTCATTTAGCAGTAGACTACATCATCCTAGGTGCGCGACTGAGAGGTTTCGCAGGTCCTTCCTACCTACTGCTGTCAGACTGTATAACCTAAGCAGGGCTGCTCGCAGAGATAGCAAAAAAACGTGGCGACCTAATAGTATTAAATGCAAAAGACGCAACAGACTTACACAAATGGTCCCCTCCAGTATACAACTAGGACAATATCAGTCGCTACGGAGGGTGGCAATATGTATGGGTACATATTCATACCATGTAGGGTAACTAAATAGACAGTTATGGTGTTTATTCCATCTAGCTACAATGCTCCGCACTGTGTATATATATTTATGTGTACATATGTATATTCACTGCTCTTATTTTATTTTCTTATCTTCTTAATTATTGCTCTGAGTGTTGCTATCCCTGTGCTGTTGCAATCCTGGAATTTCCCCATTGTGGGACTAATAAAGGCTTATCTTATCTTATCTTAACTTTAATAAACATGGCATTCACTACTCCTGTGAGTGGGTTATTCATTCTCTCCCTTGTGAGCCGTGTCATGGTGCATGGGGATTTGTGACAAAGGCTGTATTTAAGAACCTGATAAGAGGCTCATAATCATGATGTGGTGGTAACATAATCATGGGTGTGTAAAGGACTCCCCTAGCACAGCTACAGTGATGCTTGAAAGTTTGTGAACTGTTTAGAATTTTCTACATTTCTGCATAAATATGACCTAAAACATCATCAGATTTTCACACAAGTCCTAAAAGTAGATAAAGTGAAACCAGTTAAATAAATGACACATTTTTTTTCACTTTTTCCATTTATTTATTGAAGAAAATAATCCAATAGTACATAGAATCTGTGAGTGGTAAAAATTTGTGAACTTCTAGGATTAGCAGGTAAATTGAAGGTGAAATTAAAGTCAGGTGTTTTCAATCAGTGGGATGACAATCAGGTGTGATTGGGCACCCTGTTTTATTTAAAGAATCTTTTATTTAAAGCCCTATTAAAGTGTCAAGTTTGTGGAAGTGGATCATGGCACAATCAAAGGAGATTTCTAAGGACCTCAGAAAAAGGGTTGTTGATGCTCATCAGGCTGGAAAAGGTTACAAAACCATCTCTAAAGAGTTTGGACTCCACCAATCCACAGTAAGACAGACTGTTTACAAATAGAGGGGACCATGGTTGCCCGCCCCAGAAGTGGTCGACCAACAAAGATCACTCCAAGAGCAAGGTGTGTAATAGTCGACGAGGTCATAAAGGACCCCAGGGTAGCTTTTAAGCAGCTGAAGGACTCTCTTGCATTGGTTAATGTTAATGTTCATCAGGAGAACACTGAACAACAATGGTGTGCATGGCAGGGTTGCAAGAAGAAAGCCACTACCTTCCAAAAAGAACATTGGTGCTCTTCTGCAGTTTGCTAACGATCATGTGGACAAGCCTGAAGACTATTGGAAAAATGTCTTGTAGACGGATGAGACCAAAATAGAACGTTTTGGTTTGAATGAGAAGAGCTATGTTTCGAGAAAAGAAGAAGCTGAATTCCAGCATAAGAACCTTATCCCTTCTGTGAAACGTGGTGGTAATATCATGGTTTGTGCCTGTCTTGCTGCATCTGGGCCAGGATGGCCCTGATGCTGAATTATACCAGCAAATATTAAAGGAAAATGTCAGGACATCTGTCCATGAGCTTTAATCGTAAGAGAAAATGGACCATGCAGCAAGAAAACAATCCTAAGCATACAAGTCATTCTACCAAAGAATGATTAAAGAAGAATAAAGTTAATGTTTTGGAATCCAGCTGAGATGATGTGGAAGGACCTGAAGCGAGCAGTTCATGTGAGGAAACCCACCTGTTATTTTTTTTTTTTTTTGTTACTTATTTGTACCCGTAGGTAGACTTGGTTTGCAGTATGGTGACAAGCCACCGGCTGCTGGTCGCTGCGTGCGCGAGCGCCCTAAACCTACATGTTTTTGGTGTGCGGGAGGAAACCGGAGAAATCCCGGAGTAAACCCGCGCAACACGGGGAGAACATGCAAACTCCACACAGCTCACTGTTGGTCGGGGGCTGGGATCGAACCCACGATCTCATGATCCCCGCGATCCCCCGGCCGAGGGTAAAACTGTGCTGCCACAGTGCTAAACCACTGCGCCACCGTGTTATGTCCACAAACCTGGCAATAAAGATGGACAAGGATGCTGTGCTAGAACTCAAACTTTATTATGTGATGTTTAATATTACATAGCACACATTAGCATTCAGCTCCCTGAGATACCCCTGAGGATAGACCATAGCAAAGAGACCGTGAGATGGCCGACTCTCCCCTATATCGGTCGGCGTAATGACGTCACTGGCCGGCTACGCCATCTCACCATTCCTGTTATGAAATCCCTTCATAACATTCTCTCCCCCCGTTGCAAAACACAGAACATTTTTAATCAGACCCTCCCCAATTTAGTATTTTAGTGACCCCACGATATCCACATTTGTTTTCTTTTTTTTTTTTTTGAAACACACACTTCAGCATTATCATCCATTCAACACATTCAACACACAACTTTTCTTTTTCAAAGAACTCTTGTCTTTTTTTTTTTAAACTTAGAACTAGGGTCCGTGGGTGGACTGCCACTGGACCCGACGCAGCTGAGTGGATTATCCTGCCACTTTGCCGGCCGCATTTCTGACTAAACAGTCGCCTTTTTTCCCTTACAGTCTTTTGTGGGGAGAACAGTTCTGCCTGAGGGGTTTTGTGGCAGGCCCATGGTGGCCGCATCCCTGGAGCTTTGAAGCGGGCCTGTGGCGGCCGCTTCCTTGGAGCTGTCGGACCCCCAGGGCCAATCTTCATGATGCTGGGGCATGGGTCCCACACTGCGGTAGCTGACCCCCGCGGAGCCTCGCCGTCTGGTGCAGCCACCTGGACACGCTGTAGTTGGTTTGCATGCTGAACCGAACTGTCTGTCAGCCAAAAGCACACTGTTCCCAGCTTCGCCATGATCCTCAGCGGCGCCTGTTGTTTCGCTGGCTGCGGCCCGGTCAGAAGCCGTCCTGGATTCTCGCCGGTGTGAACCCGAGCCCAGTCCATGACTTGGCGTGGTGCCTTACTTGGTTTTATGTGTTGTTGTTGTGCTCCCAGTGGCTATGCATGCTCATTTGGCTTGGGACCTCCGTCGTGCTGCGGCAGTCACCATGTTCGTTGCAGACCCTTCACTTGTTGTCTCCATCATCAGTTGAGGCTCATCGTGGGCACGGAAGGTGTCCGGTGTCACTTGTTGAAGCGGACTCCTCACCCGTCTGCTCCGTCGTAAACGCCGTAGCTTGTTGAGCAAGGGCACGGGAGAAGTCCGGTTCCTCCTGTCTTCCATCTGAAGAGCTCTGCTGTGCCATGTCTTGCGTTGTGTTTATGCTCGTTTGTTTTTGCTGCACTTTGGGGCTCTCTGCATGCTTGGGCTCCCTCTCCCGCAGCTCCGATTCTGGTTGAGGGGAGAACGGAGGCAAGTCTAGCTGCTCCCCCTCTGGGCGGCTCTCCTCCTGAGAGCTTGGGGTGGCTGGTGTAGTGCTGGTCTTAATCACGTCATTGTCATCCAGGTCCACTGTGCCCCAACTGCCGCACCCGGACCATTCAAACCCATTGCTGTCCCTAATGGAGAACCCCAGTCTGTAGAAAAGGTCACATCCCAAAATGTTGTCACCATGCATGGTCACCTGAAACGTGAAGTCATACACAATTTTAGGCTTGCAGCAAACAGTCAGTTCCATTGTTCCAACATTGCACAGTCTGTGACCACCATATCTGTGCAGCGGCGTTGGGTTTTTCCTGATCTTGTGGTTGGGGAAAAGTTTCACCATGGCCCAGTTTAACCGACCGCACCGCTGCCATGTTAAGCAGGAGTGGTACAGCTATTCTGTCTAATTCAACCATGCTGTACGAATAACCATTGACGTCGGGGCTTACTGAGTGAATGGTCATTGTTGGTGGGCGGGCTGGCTCACCTGGCGGGCTCCACGGTGCTGCCGATCAGCATACTCTGGCGAAATGGTTCAGGCACCCACATTTGGTACACCATTTTCCTCTTGCCGGGCAAACAAAAAAAAAGAGGGGTTGGAGTAAATAAGTGTTAACTTCTTCCTTCTCCTTTTCAATCACTGTATACTGTCACTTTTATTGCACTTGTCATTTGTTGTTTTTTTTTTTTGCTTTTTTGTTTGAAATAAAGTATCTATCTATCTAAACTTGTGCACCGTCCTAGTGCATCTGGGGACCGGGGACCGGAGACACCCCCCCCCCCCCCCAGACAGGGCTTCTCAGATTGGACCTTTGGCTCACTGAATGCGCCTTGTACTCTTCTGCCGTGTACTCTTTGTCCTCCGTGTCCACCGCGTTAGCTAGCGTTGACAATCTGGGTAGCCTCTGTGTCTGGCGCCCATTTAACTCTGTGGCTAATTTCTCTACTGCTTCTAGCTGGAGCGGTAGCTCAACCACTCTAGCTAGCGTCCAGTTGTTAGGCGCCGTTAGCAACCTAGCTTGTAGCGCAGCGTTACATGTGTGTTTGGCCAATTGGTCCCACACTATTTTGTCTTCCAGCGGCCCAAAGTGGCACACACTAGCCAACTGTCTCAGATCAGCGACGAACTGCTGTATTGGCTCACCGATTCTCTGTTGTGTCTGGCAAAAGCGAATTCGTCATACCGTCACTCTGTCCGGTGTAGCAAAATGGTTAGCTATTAGCGCCACAACCTCCTCATGCGAGTATGTTGCGCCAAGCATGCTGAGAATCCTTTGGCCCTCCATGCCTAGGTTGTGGACAAGTAGGGCTCGCATCCTCACCTTATCCAACTTTCACAGGTCCAACGCTGTAACATAAGTTTCAAACGCCTCCAGCCATCGTGGCCATGGAACTGGCAGTTCCCCTGGGAGCTCAAGGAAAGGCCGCAGTGGTGTTACGCATGCCTCCATGGTTTATCTTCTGTCGCCAAACGTTATGTCCACAAACCTGGCAATAAAGATGGACAAGGATGCTGTGCTGGAACTCGAAATTTATTACATGATGTTTAATATTACATAGCACACATTAGCATTCAGCTCCCTGAGATACCCCTGAGGACAGGCCATAGCAAAGAGACCGTGAGCTGGCTGACTCTTCCCTATATCGGTTGGTGTAATGATGTCACCGGCTGGCTACGCCATCACGCCATTCCTGTTATGAAATCCCTTCATAACACCACCAACATTCCAGAGTTGAAGCTGTTCTGTACGGAGGAATGGGCTAAAATTCCTCCATGCTGATGTGCAGGACTGATCAAGTTACTGGAAATGTTTAGCTGCAGTTATTGCTGTGAAAGGGGGTCACACCAGATACAAAATCAAAGATTCACAAACTTTTGCCACTTACAGATAAGTAATATTGGATCATTTTCATCAACAAATAAAACACAAAAGTAAGTCTCACTTGTTTTACTGGGTTCTCTTTATCTACTTTTAAGAGTTGTGTGAAAATCTGATGATGCTTTAGGTCATATTTTATACAGAAAAGTAGAAGATTCCAAAGGGTTCACAAACTGTCAAGCACCACTGTAACAAGCTAATTGGCCACTGCACACATGACGTGACCCACAAACCCTTAAGCCTGCTTCATGCTGCATTTCCCCTCTAGTCCGCCTTGGTCCGCGTACGCTTTAGACGAGCCCGGCACGCACGTGACGCTGTACATTCTCACTTTTTTCATCTACCCAGTCCAAGCGGTTGACGCATGCGCACAACCATCATTTGCGCACAACCATCATTTGTAGTTTCACTCCCGCCCGATAGGTAGCGCCAAGGTGCTGACACACCAGGATTTTCACCAACGAAGAAATGGCGAACTTCTTCACAAAGTTTCTCTTCAAATATAGAGTCCATTTCTGCTGTTTGACTTCCCGGTTTTTACTCCTTTTTCACGAAGATGCTGCTGCCGCTGTGAAAGAAAGTATGTATGTATAATTCATGTATGTTTTTATTCTCATTGTCTGCCTCCTCCTTGTCTTCTTCGTCTACTGATGTATGCTATGTCGATATCGCCATCTTGTGAATGGGATGTTCAGTTTTGCGCGTGCGCTTTTCAACGCGTTCAGGTCGTGGGCAGGCGGCACGGTCACAAAATTTGGGCTGCACGTGGTCATCCGCGGTCAAGCACTGCAGACACTAGCGGAGTGGAGACGACGTAAATTTCGTCACACGAGTTTTCCGTTTACATGTATGCAGACAGCAGAGGTGTAGCATGAAGCAGGCTTTAAGAGGTATGTGTTGTGAACACTGGGCAATGTTTAATTTGTGTGTAAAAAGACAATAGGCCCATTCTTTATTACATTATGGTAATTTCCTACTGCACCACAGTATGTTACCCCACTCTTGTGTAATATTGCTTAATTACGAGCCTTGTCAATAAGAAGAAGGGATGGGAAAAAAGAAAAAAAAATGACATGAAAGGGTCAATTAACCATGATGTTGTTTAAAGGTCAAATTGCCCAACTCTAGTCCAGTCTGTTATTAGTATACGTTTGTCAGGTGCTGAATATGAATAGGTGAAATTGTCATAATGTGCGCCGATGCCATCCTCGCTCAGGCCATATTCCTCCTCAGCCCAGCTCTTATTATGACAGCATCTCAGCGGGCTTCCAGCTGCCAAGCTCTATGGGACGGCTGGAGGCCAATTACCTCTCATCAGCTGAGGCGCTGTCAACCACTATAAAAGGGAGCGGCCCTGATTACTCAGGGCTGTGACCTCGCTTATGATCAACCCTCGTCTCCCGGTGTGGATTAGGCTGGAGCCCCTACGTCCGGCTCCAGTCCTCCTCTCATCCTTCATCATCATTTGTAAGTGTACCTTTTGTATTGTTTGTGTTTTGCCCCACGAGGCTCTTTTCCTTTGTTCCTTCCTTATCATTAATAAACAACGCAAACTCACCGGCCAGCCCTTGGCTCTTATTTATGACTCACCAGAGCCATACGTAACAGTAGGTCACAGCCAGTGAGTTGCCGGCTGCCGTGAGTTTGCTTAAATTGGACTTTGTTCTTCCCTGTCTGGGTGTCAACTCTGGGAGCATGCCGTCTCCCAGGAGCCGCGTTCAGCACCTGGGTAATGAGCTAGCAAGCACCCTGGAGTATGTCGATGGGACGCTCCACGCCGCTACCTTCTACGACAACCCCAACGACATGCACTGGCACCTAGACTACGCTGAGGTTCTCCTGGACAATCTTCCTCGCTACACCGACCATCCTGAAGTCAGCGCGAGGAGAAATGACATCACCGCACAATGTGAGATACTCCGTGGGCTGGAGGGAAATCTCGGCAAGAAGCTGAAGAGGAGGAGTCGTCACCCCTCGCTTCAGGATCCCGCTCCTGCCTCCGTTCCGGCCCGGGAGTTCGCACCATCCAGAGGTCTTTCCCCATCGGGCATGACATCACTTGGGATCCCCCTGGAGGAGCTGAAGCTGACAGCAATCAAGATCCGGGACCGAGTGGCTGCTGCTCGCGCCGCTGTTCATCCATCCATAATTATGAAGCATGTGGTGGCGGCAGTTAGACTGGTGGAGAGGAATCCAGAGTTGCCTGAGTTCCCTGAGTTTGACGACCTGCTCGCCTCTGTTTCTGCTCAAGAACGGCGATTCCCGGATCTCACCTTCGCCTCGCCCCCTGCAAGAAACCGTCGTCACACCGGCTGTCAACCTCAGCGTGAATCCCGTCCGGATCCAGTTCCGGGTCACCGCAAGGGCTCAATCCCCTGCACAGCTGCCACTCCTGCACCTCGTCAGAGGGGAATCCCCGCAGCCTCTCCCCCCGGGCTATCTTTTCCTGCTGTTCCATCAGCGCTCCGTGCCCGGCTCGTCTCGGGTGACGCCCCCTCCTCCTCGTCGCCTATCCCGGCTGCTGTGTGTCTTGGGAGTCCCGTTTCAGCGAGTCCCGTCCCGGAACCTTCTCGAACGGCTTCCCGTCATACTCCCAGGGGGTCCTCTGTCACCGTCTGGCAGGGAAAGGGAGGAGCAACGTCCGCCGCAGCAGGCACCATCCAGCCTCCAGGAGACAGGCAAGTCCAAGTTTTTCCTTATTCTCATGATTGTGATTTGCCTTGTCAGACTCCTGGGGTGGAGTTCGGGGTTCGCAGCCCCCCGAGCTCCCACCACCTGCTGTGGCTTTAATTGTTAATCCCGCATCCTCTGTGTCTCCCTCCGCTGAGTGGTCCTCGACGCCAGGCCAACGTCGCTGGATGAGGAGGGGGCCTGCGGTTCTGGAGAGCCTGGTTCCGGGCCCGCAGCCACGTCGTGGGTGGAGGAGTAGAGCGGACTGCAGCATGGAACCTGCGCCGACGAGGAAGCGTCCCCGGGTCTCCACGGACGAGCGGTCCGGTCCAGCGGGTCGAGGGTCCCCTGCTACCACGCCGTGTGGGCCATCGGCGTGGGCTTCGGTGCCGGAGGATCCAGAGGCTGCAGACACCATCATGCCAGCTGTGGAGCCCGATGTAGCTGAGTGGGAGCCAGATGACGACCTTCTGCTGTCTGAGCCCGGATCTTCGCAGTCCTGGACGGCGTCAGAACCCGAGATCAGGCAAGTGCTCTGTTTTGTCTTTCTCCTTTCCATCTTAGAGCATTTTAGCCTGTCTCTTGGGGAGACAAGCTCGGTGCAGCCGCCCGCTGCATCCGAGCTTATCTCGCCGGGTTCTGGCGCTGCCGGTGATCCTGATCCCGGTTCTTCTCTCTCTCTCCCGAGCCTTCTCCCAGGGTCGCCGGCGAGGAGCTGCTTGCGCCCGCTGTGCCAGAGGTTCCAGGTTCGGGGTTGGAGGTCGGTTCTGGTGCTGCGCCAACCCAGTTGGGGTCTGACGCGGGTGCAACCGAGACCCAATCGGGATCCGTCACGGGAGCAACCATGACCCAATCAGGGTCCGATGAGGGTGCAGCACCAGCGGTATCCAAGTTCGGTGAGGGAGCTGCAGATCCCCTGCCACCGGACACTGGACTAGCTCATCTTCTCCCCCATCTTCACCGTTGTTATCATCTTCACCCTCATCATCCCCCCAAGCCTTCTCCACCAGGTGCCGTATGGACCTCTCACTGTCACTCTCACGCTATTCCCCTCCACAGGGAAGCCGTTGCCTTTCTCTCCCCTGCGGTCCTGGTGGCTGAGCGATGCGGGTTGGCCGCCAGAAGGACTGCCGTGCCCATTCGGCTCTTTGGTCCGGCCACCCGACCCACTGGACTCTCTATTCGGCGGTTTGGTCCGGCCCCCCGAAGTACTGTTTTTCCTTGCCTGGGATTCGGGTAGGCCGCCTGAATGCTTCCAGTCACCCCTGTTGGCGGTTTGGACGCTGGGTGCGGGGAGACACCCCCCCCCCCCGAACTGTATTATTTCGTCTGTTATTCCTGTGCCTTTGGTCCTTTGATTTTGTGAGTGTGCAGGTATAATATGATTTCTTGTAGCCCTATCGCGGTTAGCGTGTCTTTTCTTTTTTTTTCCCCTCTCCTGTCAAGGGACGCTCTGTATTTGCTGGATTACGCCTTAGGAGCCTTTGTTTTCCTTTTAGGTCTCCTGTGGTTGTTTTTCTTTGTTAGGTCCTGTTTGCATTTTGTGGCATTTTTTTTCCCCCATGCTCTGTAATTGCTTCGTTTGTTCCCTGCCAATGTTGTGGGGTTTTTTTTTTCCTCTCTGTCTGCATATTGTTAGCATTTTATGGAGTATTGTGTTTTTTTTCCCGTACTCTGTAATTGCTTCATTATTCCCTGCCAATGTTGTGGTTTTTTTTCCTCTCTCCCCTTTTCTCGATTCACGCCCTCCTGGCCTGCGCCCCATCCGCCCACCCTAGGTGGGGGGGGGGGGGGGGCTTGGGTGTTACTAGCCATTTGGAGCCTGGCCTTGAGGGGGAGGTCCTGTCATAATGGTCTGTGCGCCGATGTCATCCGCGCTCAGGCCATATTCCTCCTCAGCCCAGCTCTTATTATGACAGCGTCTCAGCGGGCTTCCAGTTGTCAAGCTCTACGGGATGGCTGGAGGCCAATTACCTCTCATCAGCTGAGGTGCTGTCAACCACTATAAAAGGGAGCGGCCCTGATTACTCAGGGCTGTGACCTCGCTTATGATCCACACTTGTCTCCCGGTGTGGATTAGGCTGGAACCCCTACGTCCGGCTCCAGTCCTCCTCTCATCCTTCATCATCATTTGTAAGTGTACCTTTTGTATTGTTTGTGTTTTGCCCCACGAGGCTCTTTTCCTTTGTTCCTTCCTTATCATTAATAAACAACGCAAACTCACCGGCCAGCCCTTGGCTCTTATTTATGGCTCACCAGAGCCATACGTAACAGTAGGTCACAGCCAGTGAGTTGCCGGCTGCCGTGAGTTTGCTTAAATTGGACTTTGTTCTTCCCTGTCTGGGTGTCAACTCTGGGAGCATGCCGTCTCCCAGGAGCCGCGTTCAGCACCTGGGTAATGAGCTAGCAAGCACCCTGGAGTATGTCGATGGGACGCTCCGCGCCGCTACCTTCTACGACAACCCCAACG
This sequence comes from Pholidichthys leucotaenia, assembly GCA_020510985.1. Lineage (NCBI taxonomy): Eukaryota > Metazoa > Chordata > Actinopteri > Cichliformes > Pholidichthyidae > Pholidichthys > Pholidichthys leucotaenia. Next base: position 155,788,709 of record CM035841.1, read on the forward strand.
ACATGCGCTGGCACCTAGACTACGCTGAGGTTCTCCTGGACAATCTTCCTCGCTACACCGACCATCCTGAAGTCAGCGCGAGGAGAAATGACATCACCGCACAATGTGAGATACTCTCCCGGTGTGGATTAGGCTGGAACCCCTACGTCTGGCTCCAGTCCTCCTCTCATCCTTCATCATCATTTGTAAGTGTACCTTTTGTATTGTTTGTGTTTTGCCCCACGAGGCTCTTTTCCTTTGTTCCTTCCCTTGTTATCAATAAATGACGCAAACTCACTGGTCAGCCCTTGGCTCTTATTTATGGCTCGCCAGAGCCATACGTAACAGAAATCATAGAAAGTCATAATTTTTGCTTGGTCTGTATTACAGTACATACAGTGTCACAGTGCTGAGTTTTGATCTTCTGGTTTGTTGTTTTTCTTCTGTCTTCTTCCCAGTCTATTTATATTTCCTGTTTTCTTTTGAAAGCTCATGTCACTACTCTCTTTGTGCCTTTCCCACCCTCTTTATTGTCTGGATTGAGTTTACCAGCTTTACATTTCCCACCTGTCAGTAAAACCACCCACTAGAATAGACACGTGCATACACCTTTGTGTTGTCCAGTTTTTGTCTTGTTAAACTATCATATGCTGTGTTTAGTTTCCTTTCTTCTCGGCTCCCTGCCTTGTAGTATAGCTTTGCCTGTGAAGTGTTGTTTACCATCCAAGTTACATTTCATCATTTCCAAGCATTGTGATATCTGCTTTTATCATGATTACATATGAACCACTAGTTGTCCAATAATTTTTAACAGTTACACATGTGCACCTCTTACGTATCAGTCATTTATTTCAATTTAATCAAACTAATGAATACATTTGAACTGCCCTTCCAATAGGATATATACAGTTAATGTTACTGTAACTGTGCTCCAAGTTTGTATAAACCGACCAATTTTTCTTTCATCACAAAATCTTTATATCAACTCCTGATGATGTGACATTTTCAACTGATTTTGAACTGGAATTCTGAACATAACCTGCTCATGGTAAGAGTTAAGCACTAATTACCATAGTGGTCTAGAATGGTTAAAGAGAGCGAGTTTAGTCTCAACTTACCTTGCTAGGTTTTGGGTTTTGTTATAGTCTGTGTGTTTCTGAGTAATCTGATAGGAAGTTTCACTGGAACAGCTCACGGAATTGGATTTCCAACCTTTTTTTTGACCTATCCAGCAGATTAACAAGCAGAAGCAATATCTGCTTGCCTTACTTTGCCAAACAGATTAGCTTTGCCAAAAGGAGCTTTACTTATATTTGATATATGCTGTTTATAAATAGTATTTATAAATAGTATTTATAGACTCCTCTTGCTATATAACACTATTTATATTGTCTTATGCTGGAACTGACAGGGAGGAATGGGGGAGGGAATTGAAGGGATATGAAGTGGTTGGAAGAGGTGGGGGGTCAAGAAGTGGGGGGGAGAGAAAGAAAGGATTTCCAACTTAAGTCAGGCACCTCTTGCATTACACAAACATCATTATTCAAAATGGTTGCACCCATTAGTGACGGGATCCAAAGTTCACTAAAATCTACTGATTCAGTCCTATTTGTACACTAAAAAGATTCATTCTAAATATTTGTTTACTGAATCACTCAGTGCTGTACTGGAGCTCCAACCACAGCCTACCACTTACTGAACTGAAAAATGCAGCTTAACGGCAGCTGAACAGAGCCTGTTTCTTTGTTTCTCCAGTGGCTGCAGCATTGAAGAAGTGCATCTGTGTTCTGGCTTTGTAAGTGTAACTATCTCATGTTATCTCCCTTCTACATTAAATGTTAGCTCAGGGGAAATCCCCTAGTCACTGATTCAGTTCAGAGCAGGCAGCGATTCTTTCTCCTCTCCTCTTCGAGTCCATTGTTAATATAAAACATGTTAGCTCCACAAACCTGGAATGAAAATGGACGAGGTTGCTGTGCTGGAACTAAACTTTATTACACAAAGGCTGTAGTACAAAGCACGTATGAACACATAGTCATAACTGTCTAACTCCCGACTCTCTCATGAACTGCCTAACCAACTCTGCCATGAGATGGCGGACTTCCCAAATAAATAGTGGCGTGTGTTATGTATGGAAATACGTGTGATGAATGAGGCAAGATGAGGGTTGCGACGAACACAGTTTTATTGATGGAACTGGAGTACAGTGGTAACACTACAGGCACCTGGCAGGGGCACCGGTTGAAAGAGGCCTTAAAATGGTGGCCCTCCCACTATATGGGCAGTGTGGTGACGTGACAGGAAGTCCACGTCACCACACTTCACTTCACAATAAAGTGCCACATTTTCCTATACCACATTTCCTCCCCCTTAGAAAAGTCCAAAACCACACACACTTGTAACCCACCCCAATTTAGGACCTGAATCATGCTCTAAAATACTGAAAACTAATGTACTAAACTGGCCTAACACACATAAAATAACCTAAAACAGGGCTGGTGGGTGGACTGCCACACAGCCCGCACGGCATGGTGGATTATTCTGACGCTAAATCAGTTAATAAAAAAAAAGTCCTTCATTAAACTAAAATCACTGCCGTGCTCCTAAACTAAACTCAAATACATATATGTAACCCTATAACATAGCATGCACACACAGAACTATAAACACCACTTTACAGCACAGTCACTTAGGTGGGTGAGGCAGACCCAGCATGGGGGCCCAGGGCAGCCCCTCCGCAAGCGCGCCCCTGGAAGCAGTAAGCCCCCGGGACGATGGCTGATCTTCTGGACAGCAGAGCCCGACCCCTTCACCACCAACACCGACTCCCGTCCAGCCTGGTCACCTGGAGCAATCTCCTGAACATGCCAAAGCTGATTGTCATGCCTCGATGAGCTGTTGGACAACCGGAAGTATGCTGCGCCCAACTTTGCTACTATGAACAGACATCCTTGGTGTTTTGCTGGCTGTCATTTGGCCCATCTTCACCGTGGACATTCATCACCCCGAACCAAGTCCAAAACCCTCAGCGGGGCCTTGGCTCAGCCTGATGTGGTGCTGCTGAGCATGCAGTAATTCCATGCTCATCGGTCTGGCCCCATCCTCTTCTAAAACAGTTGTGGCAGTCACCGTTGTAGCTTCATCTCCCTCCATCCTCCTGCGGCCAAGCTCCGGAGGCATCTAGGGCTAGCATGGTGTCACTCACCGATGCAGGTGCCCCACCGCCATGCTCGGTACCCCTCTCTACCATGTCCTGAGCACCGGCCCTGAGACTTTCCTGTGCCGAACCTGAGTGAAACTGGTCCTGCTTGACTGCTGTGGTGTCCATTAGTTCCCCATCCCGCACAATGTCCTCTTCGACCGACGGAGCCAGGGGGTTCCAGCGGCCGCAACCCGACCATTCATTCTCAGCACCGTCTTTAATGGTGAAACCCAGTCTGTAAAACAAATCACAGCCCATGATGTTATCGCCTCACTCTGTCACGTGGAACGTGAAGTCAGCCATCTTCGTAGACTTGTACCGGACCATTAACTCCAAAGTCCCAACAATGCACAATCTGCCACCTCCATAGCCATACAATGCCGCCAGGTTACCTTTAATCCTATAGTGGAGGAAGAACTTCCTCACCGTGGCCCAGTTCAACAACAACCCCTCTGCAGCCGTGTCAAGCAGCAGTGGCACCTCCACGCTGTCCAACTCCATTGCACAATACGTGTACCCGTTTGTGCTGCGGGACACTGTATGGATGGTTGTTGGGGGCGGACCAAGTGATTTCTTCGGTGGGCTCTCCGGTTCAGATACACGGCACACTCTAGCATAATGGTTCAAGCGTCCACATCTGCTACAACATTTTCCTCTTGCCGGACAGTTCTTCGCCTTATTTCGGTGCATTGCAGACCCACAACCCTTGCACAGGGGTTTTCCCTGGGCAGACCTTCAGCTGGCAGCATTGGTTTCCGTAACGTCATCATCTAAGCTATCCTTGCTTTCTGAGTCCACAATATTCACCACGGCAGGCGGCTCTGGCAGCCTCTGTGACTGGCACCAAGTTAGCTCCGAAGCTAGCTTGTCTGTGGCCTCCAACTGCAGAGCTAGTTGGATAGCTCTGGCTAACGTTAAGTCATTAGGTGCCATAAGTAGCCTAGCCTGCAATGCTGCGCTGCACGTGAGCTCCGCTAACTGGTCATGCACCACCTTATCTTCCAATGGCCCAAAGCGGTACTCGCTAGCTAGCTGCCTCAAGTCGGCGACAAACTGATGGATAGGCTCACCTACCTGCTGATGTCGCCGCAAAAACAAATCCTCTGGACAGTCATGCTATCCGAGGTGTGGAAATGGTTGGCTAGTAGCTCTACGATATCCTCAAATGAGTCTGATGCGCCGAGCATCCGCAGGACTCGCTGGCCCTCAATACCCAGGTTATGGACGAGAAGCGCACGTGCCCTATCTTGTCAAGCTTCCCGAGGTCCATCACAGTGATGTAAGTCTGAAAAGCCTTGAACCACCTGGGCCAAGGCACCGGCGGTTCACCCGGGAGCTTGAGAAAGGGACGAAGTGGTGTTAAACACGCCTCCATGAGTTAATCCTCAGTCGCCAAATGTTATGTATGGAAATGCCTGAGATGAATAAGGCAAGATGAGGGTTGCAACGAACACAGCTTTATTGATGGAACTGGAGTACAGCGGTAACATGGCAGGCACCTGGTGTGGGCACCGGTCTAAAGAGACCGTAAGATGATGGCCCTGCCACTATATAGGGCAGTGCGGTGATGTGACAGGAAGTCCACGTCATCACACTGCACATCACAATAAAGTGCCACATTTCCCTATACCACAGCGTGATGACATCACCCATAGGCTACATCACACGCTGTATACCAGCTTTATTTCAACACTGCACCCCCCCTTGCAAAACACAGAACATATTTCAAATTAGCCCTCCCCAATTTGGTATATTTATATAATCAACAGTCTCAACATTCAGAACCACATTGTAGAACCTAGAACTAGGGTCAGCGGGAAGACCACTGCTTGACCTGACGCGGCTGGGTGGGTTATTCTGCCACCTGTTTCAGCCACGCTCCTACGTGAACATTCAATGTCTTTTTTTTTAACAGTCTTCCATGGGGAAGGTGGTTCTGCCGGAGGAGCCTTGTAGCAGGCTCGTGGCGGACGTGCCCCTGGCGGTGCCAATTTCAGCAGGCCTGGGTGCCATCCCTCCGAAGCCACACCAGCTGGATCGACTCCAACGCCGCATCCCACTCCGCAGGAGCTATTCTCACCTCCTGTGGATGGCCATCCCGATCCAATTTCTAGCTGTGCCATTATCTTCATGTATGTCAATAATGGTGACAATGTAACAGCCGACTGTGAGCCTGGCCGCTTGATTCTGCAGGCCCGAACCCAGTTTATCATTGTGGTGTGGTACTCATGGTTGTCTTGGGGCATCCATCAAGCTGTGGTGGTTCTGCCATTACTGTGTTCGTTGTGGACCCTTCACCTGACTTCACTGTTGCTGTTTTTGTAGTCTGAAGCTGGTCATGGTTACAGAAGGTGTCTGGCGTCTCTCCTGCGTCGTTCATTGCTGCAAACTCTTCAACCGTCGGCTCGGTCGTGACCCCCGTACACTAATGTTGAGCTCGGGTACGGAAGTAGTCCAGTTCCTCCTCTCTTCTGATGTGCTTTGTTGTGCCGCTTCGTAAACAGTGTCTGTGCCCGGTTGTTGTGCCTCAAGGTTTTCTGCTTGCACGGGCTCCCCCTCCTGCAGCTCTGGCTCTGGTTGGGCGAGGAACAGTGGCAAATCTTCCCATTTCAACTGCAACATTGTCAGTCTGTCCTCCAAGTGCCTGAACTTGCATATGCTAACCAAAGAGCAAAGACCATCCACATACCGTATATATGGCTCATCCTCTCACTGTCAGCGCTGGTAGAACACGGACCCCCGGGCCATCACATACTCTGGGACATCGAAGTGTTTGGCTAGCAGACCAACAGATGCCTTGTAGTTGTCGCGAGGTGAAGTGCGGTAGCTAGCTAGCAGCTCCACCGCCTCGGCACATGAAACTGGTGGTCTTATTGCGCTGTAAAAATGAGCACCCTCCACGCCCAGATAATAATGCAGTAGAGCTGACTTCCATACCTCGTTCGTCTCATCCGGGCCAAATGCTGATAAGTAGGTGGTGAAAGCATCAAACTAGCGCGCCCACGGGACTGGCAGCTCATGGGGCTTTTCCAGAAATGGTCGTGGTGGTCTGACCCATTGACAAAACAATCATGTGTCACAAAAAGATGACAAATTATTTGTGCCACTCAAAAGAACAGTTCCTGCCCACATCAACACAGAGGGGCACATCACCCTGTGTGCACAAAACTTTCAGCTGATCTAACCACTTTTTTCCATTTTGTAAAATGACAAATATGTTCAATATATTTATATTATATATTTATATTATAATATACTGTACACTACCGTTCAAAAGTTTGGGGTCACCCAGACAATTATTTTGTGTTTTCCATGAAAAGTCACACTTATTTACCACCATGAGTTGTAAAATGAATAGAAAATATAGTCAAGACATTGACAAGGTTAGAAATAATGATTTGTATTTGAAATAATAATTTTTTTCCTTCAAACTTTGCTTTCATTAAAGAATCCTCCATTTGCAGCAATTACAGCATTGCAGACCTAACATGATTGCACAAGGGTTTTCTAATCATCCATTAGCCTTCTGAGGCAATGAGCAAACACATTGTACCATTAGAACACTGGAGTGATAGTTGCTGGAAATGGGCCTCTATACACCTATGTAGATATTGCACCAAAAACCAGACATTTGCAGCTAGAATAGTCATTTACCACATTAGCAATGTATAGAGTGTATTTCTGATTAGTGTAAAGTTATCTTCATTGAAAAAAAGTGCTTTTCTTTCAAAAATAAGGAAATTTCTAAGTGACCCCAAACTTTTGAACGGTAGTGTACATGTATACAGTGTTGGGCAAGTTACTAAAAATAGTTACTAGTTACAATTACTAGTTACTTCTTTTCAAAAGTAATTGAGTTACTTACCAATTACTGCATGATTAAAGTAACTAGCTACTTGGAAAAGTAACTTCCACGTTACTTTTAAATGTATACTTAAATCATCTTACACACATAGCAAGATAATTTAATTAATAGATTACATTACGGGCTTATTAATGTCAGGCTGAAAACAGACTTTTTCACACAGAGCTTTTAGAACATGTTCAGTCTGCTTTATCCTGCCTTGAAAGCTCTTATTGTGTGAAAAATCTGAGGAAAATCAACACAAAATTGCCAGTAATTTCCTCATTTTGGAGTGAGAAATGAGGTTTGTGGAGTGAGAGGAAAAAAGAGTGAGAATCACTCCAAAAGAGTGAGTTAGTAACACTGCATAAAGCCGTCAACGTTTATTATTTTTATATTATGGATTTAATCCAATATGCAGTGATCCAAAGAAAATGTCCATTATCCACAGTCCAAATGCCTGCTGTGACAGAGACATGATCCAGTCCCTCAAATTCCTTGTGGAGATCAAATCAGAGCGTGCCCAAATGCCAAGTCACGTTTCGTTACCTTGTATTTATACATGTGTAATGACAATAAAGTTGAATCTCATCTCATCTCATCTCAAATCCGTTTTTGAATAAGCTTTACCCAGGTAGCAACTAAATGTGTTTTAACTTCAGTGGCTCACAGTCTAAGCTGTCTGATGGAAAATGACTGTTATCAGATCTTCATTCTGTAACGACATACAGTGCATTCAGAAAGTATGTGTGTGTGTGTGTGTATATATATATTTTGTGTATATATATGTGTATATTTGTGTATATTTTGTGTATATTTGTGTATATTTTGTGTATATATATGTGTGTGTGTGTATATATAGTATATTTTATAGTAATATGTACATATGTATATTAGCTGCTCTTGCTTGCTTGTTTTTTTCTTGCCTTCTCATTGTTGCTCTGAGTGTTGCTATCCCCGTGCTGTTGCAATCCTGGAATTTCCCCGTTGTGGGACTAATAAAGGCTTATCTTATCTTATCTTATCTTATTCACAGCGCTTCACTTTTTCCACATTTTGTTATGTTACAGCCTTATTCCAAAATGCATTAAATTCATTTTTTCCTCAAAATTCTACACACAATACTCCATAATGACAATGTGAAAAAAAGTTGTTGTTTTTTTTTTTTAGATTTTTTTCAAATTTATTAAAAATAAAAAGCTAAGAAATCACATGCACATTAGTATTCACAGCCTTTGTCGTGAAGCTCATAATTGAGCTCAGGTGCATCCTGTTTCCACTGATCATCCTTGACATGTTTCTACAGCTTAATTGGAGTCCACCTGTGGTAAATTCAGTTGATTGGACATGATTTGGAAAGGCACACACCTGTCTATATAAGGTCCCACAGTTGACAGTGCATGTTGGAGCACAAACCAAGCATGAAGTCAAAGGAATTGTCTGTAGACCTCCGAGACAGGATTGTCTGGAGGCACAAACCTGGGAAAGGGTACAGAAAAATTTCTGCTGCTTTGAAGGTCCCAGTGAGCACAGTGGCCTTCATCATCCGTAAATGGAAGAAGTTCAGAACCACCAGGACTCTTCCTAGAGCTGGCCGGCCATCTAAACTGAGTAATCGGGGGAGAAGGGCCTTAGTCAGGGAAGTGACCAAGAACCCGATGGTCACTCTGTCAGAGCTCCAGCATTGCTCTGTGAAGAGAGGAGAACCTTCCAGAAGGACAACCACCTCTGCAGCAATCCACCAATCAGGCCTGCATGGTAGAGTGGCCAGATGGAAGCCACTCCTTAGTAAAAGGCACATGGCAGACTGCCTGGAGTTTGCCAAAAGGCACCTGAAGGACTCTCAGATCATGAGAAATAAAATTTTCTGGTCTGATGAGACAAAGATTGAAGTCTTTGGTGTAAATGCCAGGTGGCATGTTTGGAGGAAACCAGGCACCATTCATAACCACGCCAATGTTGGTAGCAGCATCATGCTGTAGGGATGTTTTTCAGCAGCAGGAACTGGGTGACTAGTCAGGATAGAGGCAAAGATGAATGCAGCAATGTACAGAGACATCCTGGATGAAAACCTGCTCCAGAGCGCTCTTGACCTCAGACTGGGGTGACGGTTCATCTTTCAGCAGGACAACGACCCTAAGCACACAGCCAAGATATCAAAGAAGTGGCTTCAGGACAACTCTGTGAATGCCCTTGAGTGGCCCAGCCAGAGCCCAGACTTGAATCCAATTGAACATCTCTGGAGAGATCTGAAAATGGCTGTGCACCGACGCTTCTCCTCCAACCTGATGGAGCTTGAGAGGTGCTGCAAAGAAGAATGGGCGAAACTGCCCAAAGATAGGTGTGGCAAGTGTCATGGACTGGGCTGGACGTGCCAGCCGAGTTCCTTGGCCGGGTGGCTGCCGTGCCTTCAGGAGGGTGTTTTTTTTCCCTTAGCTGTTGCCAGGCTCCTCCTGGGAGGCTCTGAGCTCTGGTCAGCTTTTAACAGCTCAGCCACGCCCGTCTCTCCTGCCAGTCCGTACCAGCTGGCTGCCTTTTGTTATTTTCCCCTCCTTCTTTGTGCACGCGCACACACTTATATCTTCATCTTCATTCTCACTCTCATGCACTCCTTGCAAACATACAAATACACTCATTCATTCCCATCTACATGCTCAGATTCTCATGCTTACTCCTGCAGTCACACACACACTGACACACCCACTCAGCCTCACTGACAGCTTCACGCACACCTGTTTCCACTCACGCTCTTCCACACTTTCTCTCTCTCTCTCCTCACCGACATGCACTCAGCTCGTTAGTGTTCCTGTATTTAAGAATTGGGTTCGCTGCTGTGCATTGTCGGGTGATTGAGGTGTAAACCCAGTGTTGCCTTCATCTTCATCTTAACTAAGGAGCTGGTGGTGGACTGCCGCAGGCATGGGCAGCCCCTCACAGTACCAGTAAATATACAGGGAACAGACATCGAGATGGTGACATCCTATAAGTACCTGGGTATTCATCTGAACAATAAACTAGACTGGTCACACAATACTGATGCACTCTACAAGAAGGGACAGCGCAGGCTGTTCCTGCTGAGGAGACTCAGGTCTTTTGGTGTACAAGGGGCGCTGCTGAAGTCATTCTATGACACGGTGGTGGCATCAGCCATCACTTTTGGAGTGGTCTGCTGGGGCAGTGGCATTACTGCAGCCGATAGGAAGAGACTGAACAAACTGATTAAGAAAGCTAGCTCTGTCCTGGGGCAGCGCCTTGATCCGATGGAGGAGATAGGAGAGAGAAGGACGGTGGCTAAACTGTCATCTCTGCTGGAGTCCGAGTTCCACCCTATGCAGGACATACTGAATGCACTGAGGAGCTCATTTAGCAGCAGACTACATCATCCCAGGTGCACAACCGAGAGGTTTCGTAGGTCCTTCCTACCAACGGCTGTCAGACTGTACAACCTAAGCAGGGCTGCTCGCAGAGATAGCAAAAAGACGTAACAAACTAATAGTTTTTTGAATGCAAAAGATGCAATAGACTTACACAATGGTCCTCTCCGGCATACAACTAGGAACATACCGGTCGCTATGGAGGGTGAGAATATGTATGGGCACATAATCATACCATGTAGGATAACTAAGTAGACGGTTATGCTGTTTCATTCCATCTAGCAACAATGCTCTGCACTGTGTGTGTTTATATATTTGCATATTTATTCCATCTAGCTACAATGCTCCGTACTGTGGGTGTTTATATATTTATATATCTACATATTATTCCATCTAGCTACATTGCTCCGCACTGTGTGTGTTTATATACTTGCATATTTATTCCACCTAGCTGCAATGCTCCGTACTGTGGGTGTTTATATATTTACATATTTATTCCATCTAGCTACAATGCTCTGCACTGTGTTCATATATTCATATATTTATTCCATCCAGCTACAATGCTCTGCACTGTGTGTCTGTGTGTGTGTGTATATATATATATTTTATAGTAATACGTACATATGTATATTAGCTGCTCTTGCTTGCTTGTTTTTTTTCTTGCCTTCTGATTGTTGCTCTGAGTGTTGCTATCCCTGTGCTGTTGCAATCCTGGAATTTCCCCGTTGTGGGACTAATAAAGGCTTATCTTATCTTATCTTATCTTATCTGTCAGCTTTCCTCCTTTTCCCACGCTCAGTGGACGTCACGGATTGCCTTGGACTGCTCCAGCCAGTAAGTTTATTTTTTCCTTCCTGCTGTTCAGCTTTCCTGCAGCGCTCCGTTTTCCTTTGGGCTGTTAGCTTTCCTACAGTACCTGTTTTCTCCATCTGTGCTGCTGAGCGTCCTTGAGGCATCCCTGTACTTCCTTGGCTCTCCGTTCATTGTTTATTTGGACTGTTATATTTTTATTCTGTTCAATAAATTGCACACAACGTACTCCTGCTTGTGGGTTTTTATTCCTCCTGCCTCATACAGGCAGGAATTCATGACAGAATCACTGGACCAGTTAAAAAAGACCCAGCAAGGCATTGTGTGTGTGTGTGTGTGTGTGTGTGTGTGTGTGTGTGTGTGTGTGTGTGTGTTGTTGTTGTTTTTTTTTTGTTTTTTTTTTCATTTTTTGGTGTTTCTTCCGTCCAGCAGTCATCCAGCATGGACTTTGCTGTTTTTGGACTTAACCCGGAGGACTGTGCAGCGGCCAAGCGTGCAGTGAATTTCGCTTCTGGGCTCATGCCACCTATTCCCCGGAGGTTAATTTTTATTTGCTGGAAATAGCTGTCATAGTGATGCAGACGTGTCCCAGCCTTTGGAAGTAACTGGGGCTGGTGCCGCTGCTCACCCAGATTTGCGAATCTCAACAGCACTTTGAGGGAGCGGTGAGAGGGTCCTCCACAGCACCATCCAGGCAGCCAAAGAAGTGATCCCGGAGGCCGAACGCCCAGCACCTGCTTCCCAGACCAGTATCCTCTTCTTCCCATCCGAAGCATCGTCCTACTCCCAGGGAGACAGAGCAAGACACCGAGACAGCGGCTGATGTCATCACCAACCAGGAATTCAGGCAAGTACTACTACAATCTCTTGCTCTTTCACCTGATGTAGTATGCCAGATTCCTGTGGGGGAGCTCCAGATTTTGCAGTCCACTGGGGCTCCCCTGTCAGCTGCTGTCACCGCTCCTCTGCCCTCTTTCTCTGTTTTCTCTGAGTCCTCACTGGTCCCGGGAGGGAGTAGCCAGACGCCAGAGGAGCCAAAGGATAGAGAGGAGCCTGTACCATGGCGTAAGAACCATCCTTCATCGGAACGTTGGAGGAGACCCTCCTCTTCACCGACGGCCACGGATTTGACGTCACCCCCGGCTATTCCTGCGGCAGAGCCAATCTCCATGTTAGCTGTTCCGCCAGCCTATGCTCTCTCAGCCCTGACCGCAGCCCACGCTGCCGGAACATCTCCCCTTGCCGCCGTGAGATCTGCCGGGGGTTCTCCAGACATTCCCACATCTGTGTCTGGAATCAGGTCCTCCTCTGTTCCCTGAGGGGCCCGTTACAGTCGTCAATGCAGGGGAGGATGGTAGCTCGCCACTGGCAGCAGTTTACACCGAGACCCGAGAGATCAGGCAATTGTGTTTAGATTCAATCTCCGTAAACAATGATAAATCTTGTCTGTCTCCTGGGGGAGAGCCTCAGGTTAGGCAGTCACCTGAACACTCTCCCCCTGCTGCCACTGTTGAAGACTTACCAGTCCCCTCTGTGTCTCCTCCCTATTTTCCCGAGTGCCCGCCGGAATCAGGCAGCCAGACCATGGAGGAGCTTGTGACCCTGGACGATCAAGAACCAGAGTCAACACGGAGTGGACCCCCAGCCATCACGCTGGAGGAGCAGCCTGTGTGGGGGGATTCTCCTGGGGGCCTCAGGACTGCCACCATCATCATGCCTGCTGTGGAGGTCACCGCAGCAGGGTCTGCACCTGAGCTGGACCACCTAGAGGTCGGGCCCTTGACATCTGTGCCAAGTTCACTCGATTCCTGGACAGCAGTGGAGCTCAAGCTCAGGCAAGTGTTCTATTTTGTGTTTCTCTTATCAGTACTTGAGCGTTCTTGCCTGGCTTTTGGTGAGGAGAGCCAGGTGCAGCTGTTAGCTGCACCTGAGTTCGCCTTGCTGGGCTCCGCCACTGCCGGCGACCCTGACCCTGACCTGATCTCTTTCTCCTATTTCCAACCCTGCATCAAGGGTTGCTGGAGAGGATCCGCCGCCGCCGGATTCCACCGTGGGTGCAGCAGTGGTTCAGCCGGACCCCATCACGGGTGCAGCAGGAGCTCAGCTGGGTTCCACCGCAGGTGCTGCAGAGCTCCAGCTGGAGCCCACCACGGGCACTGCAGAGCTCCAGCCAGAGTCTATCGCGGGTGCAACTAAGCTAAAGCCTGGAGCCTCTGCGGGTGCAGCTTTGTCCCTGACCGGGACCACTGCGGGTGCTACTGTTCCCCAGCTCAGGGCTACGGGGGGAGGGCGGGCTCCTCCCTTGTTGCTGCCCATTGACATCGGGGCTCCCCTTCCCTGGTCTCCCCTTCCTACTTTGGGTTTTCTCATGGGGAGGCCGCCTCCGGGCCTCCTCTCCGGAGCTGGTGGCTCTCAGACCCAGGTCGTCCCCCCGGTGAACTGTGCCGTGGGGGTTGGTGGCCCAGTTTCCCTTGCCGGCCACCTGAACCGCTCGCCCGGGTGGCCCGCCTGGTACTGAACTTCAACAGGCCACCTGACCGGCCTCTTTTCATCTCCCCTGGGGCCTGGGACTTTGGTTGGCCCCCTGAACTCTGGGACTCTTGGGTCTTGGGGGATTGTTGTTCTGGATTTTGGGGTGGATGTACACTGTGCTTGCTTGTACTATATTGCTGTGCATTTTTTGCCTGTTCCCTCCCGACCTGGTTCCCCCACCTCCCACCCAGGTTAGTGGTGATAGTCTCCTGTGGGGGGGGGGGGGGGGTTCCACTTTGTGTTTGTTGTGTTTCTTCTTTTCTGATGGTATGCTGGAGTGTCTGGAATCCACCCCTTGAGGAAGTGGGGGGGGGGGGGGCTCTGTCATGGACTGGGCTGGATGTGCCAGCCGAGTTCCTTGGCCGGATGGCTGCGGTGCCTTCAGGAGGGTGTTTTTTCCCTTAGTTGTTGCTAGGCTCCTCCTGGGAGGCTCTGAGCTCTGCTTACCTTTTGACAGCTCAGCCACGCCCCTCTCTCCTGCCAGTCCGTACCAGCTGGCTGCCTTTTGTTATTTTCCCCTCCTTCTTTGTGCACGCACACACACTTATATCTTCACCTTCATTCTCACTCTCATGCACTCCTTGCATACACACACACACACACACACATACCCATTCATTCCCATTTACATGCTCAGATTATCATGCTTACTCCTGCAGTCACACACACACTGACATACCCACTCAGCCTCACTGACAGCTTCACGCACACCTGTTTCCACTCACGCTCTTCCACACTTTCTCTCTCTCTCTCCTCACCGACATGCACTCAGCTCGTTAGTGTTCCTGTATTTAAGAATTGGGTTCGCTGTTGTGCATTGTCGGGTGATTGAGGTGTAAACCCAGTGTTGCCTTCATCTGTCAGCTTTCCTCCTTTTACCACGCTCAGTGGACGTCACGGATTGCCTCGGACTGCTCCAGCCAGTAAGTTTATTTTTTCCTTCCTGCTGTTCAGCTTTCCTGCAGCGCTCCGTTTTCCTTTGGGCTGTTAGCTTTCCTACAGTACCTGTTTTCTCCATCTGTGCTGTTGAGCGTCCTTGAGGCATCCCTGTACTTCCTTGGCTCTCCGTTCATTGTTTATTTGGACTGTTATATTTTTGTTCTGTTCAATAAATTGCACACAACGTACTCCTGCTCGTGGGTTTTTATTCCTCCTGCCTCATACAGGCAGGAATTCATGACAGCAAGCTTGTGGCATCATATTCAAAAATACTTGAGGCTGTATTTGCTGCCAAAGGTGCATCAACAAAGTATTGAGCAAGGCTGAATATTTATGTATATGTGATTTCTTAGTTTTTTATTTTTAATAAATTTGCAAAAATTAAAAAAAAACAACTTTTCACATTGTCATTATGGGGTACTGTGTGTATAATTTTGAGGAAAAATATGAATTTTGTCCCTTTTGGAATAAGGCTGTAACATAACAAAATGTGGAAAAAGTGAAGCGCTGTGAATACTTTTTGGATGCACTGTATCTGGCAATCAGTTTAATTCTTGCTGGGTCACAAACTGTCCAGATGCATACCTGTGCTTGAAATCCAGCCTTGGCTGTTCAGATAAGAGTATTTCCACTACATGGTGTTGTTAGCATATAGCACTAGCTTTCTTGGATCTTGTTGCTGTTCTCAGGTGCTTCTGAAGACTGCAGTCGGTTTCACACGGCCCACCAATATGCTTTTGTCCTTAACCGCGACAAAGGAAAAATAATGTATCTATTTCCACAAAAACAAAGTAGCTTCATCTTTTTCCAGCAGGAGCAAGCTCCATTTGTGGCTACTGGCTGCAGCAGTGAACAGGAATCTTTGCAACCAGTGTTGCCAGGTTTCATGAGAGAAACAAGCAACCAGCTCTATGGAAACAAGCCCCCCCCCCCCCAAAAAAAAAGCCCAACAGGCAACCTACCACATTGTAAAAGAGAGGTGGCGGCTTGATAACGTATATCGATATATACGTATAGATTTATTAACTGTAATTTAATTAACTGTAAACACAGTCAGCATTGAATAATGGAATTTTATAAATTCTAATTAAAAGAAAATATATTTGCATTCTGCATAAGCAACAGCAGGGTGGCATGGTGGCGGAGTGGTTAGCACTGCGGCAACACAGCAACTCACCCTTGGCCAGGGGATCCTGGGTTCGATCCTAGCCCCCGATCAACAGTGATCTGTGTGGAGTTTGCATGTTCTCCCCGTGTCTGTGTGGGTTTACTCTGGTATTTCCCCGGTTTCCTCCCACATGCCAAAAACATGCAAGTTAGGTTAATTGGCATCAAAACTGGGGATTCTAAATTGTCCTTAGGTATGACTGTGAGAGTGAATGGTTGTCTGTCTCTCTGTGTTGGCCATGCGATGGACTGGTGATCTGTCCAGGGTGTACCCTGCCTCTCGCCCAAAGATGCTGGGACAGGCTCCAGCTCCCCCGCGACCCGAAAAGAATTAAGCGGAAGAAGATGAATGAATGAATAAGCAACAGCAAATTTATAGTAAGCACAGTCAACATAAAAACTTTTAATAAATTAAAATTTTAAACTCTGATCAAAAGAAAAGACATGTACATTCTGCATAAGTAACAGCACTAAACACAATTACAGTTTAGTGATGTGGGATGATGGTAGTTGTCTGCTAGTCCTTTAAACAAAAACTAAATATTACACGACAGCCGACAACTTTAATTATGTGGAAAATTATCTTTTAAATTGGCAAACATCATATGAGTAACTCGTGGCAAAATTTGATCGGGATCAAAAGATAATTTTGCTCTTACCATTCATTTCAGTGGAGATTTTTTTTTTTTCCAATTTAAGGTCCCATATGCACTGATCTGTATTAAAAAAAAAAACCTTGATATCTCACGCCCCATTAGCGAGTACAGAGCCGAGTGGAGTTGGGCAGGCCACTGATCTCTATAGAAAAAGTGGATGGATCATTGGCTGCCAGAAGTGAAGCCCCTGGTCGGCCACTTTTACCTCAATAACTTCTCCAAAAATTAACAGATTTTGAACTTCTTGGTATGGAGACACAGCTTATAATTTTGCGTAACCCAGTTGGGAGAGCTGTCATACAGACAGCAAAGCAAGCCCAAATAAGCAACTACACGTTTAAAAAACAAGCCCAAAAACCTGCAACCCGCAACTGACAAGATTTGCAAGCGACTTTAGAAAACAAGCCCAAAGTCACTTACAATAAGTGGACTTGGCAACTATGTTTGCAACAGGTTACGTTGACTGATAGCTGCATTAGCTAGTAGGGTCAGTTTGTATTTTTTCGAGCAAAAAATATCTATCCATATTAATAAAACAAGTAACGCGAGTAACGCATCTGATCAAATTTCAGTAACTGTAACGCATTACTGATTTTTTTTAAACAGTAATTTTGTTACACAGCACATTACTGCAAAAGTAGTGGCATTACAATAATGCGTTACTTTGTAACACATTACTCCCAACACTCTGTGTGTGTGTGTGTGTATGCACATATATATATATATATATATATATATATATATGTGTGTGTGTGTGTGTGTGTGTGTGTGTGTGTGTGTGTGTGTGTGTGTGTGTGTGTGTGTGTGTGTGTGTGTATATACATGTACACAGTACATCACAAAAGTGAGTACACCCCTCACATTTTCATAAATATGTTATATCTTTTCATGGGACAATACTGAAGATATGACACTTTGATGCAATGTAAAGTAGTCAGTGTACAGCTTGTATAATAGTGTAAATTTGCTGTCCCCTCAAAATAGCTCACACAGCCATTAACCAGTCCCTCCAGGATTCTGTGGGATGTTTTTATAATTGTTGTGGGCCGAAAAGCCTGAATTCGCAGGAGCTTTTTTAAAAAGTTGCAATAAAAGTTGCGACGTTTTTAGAGTGTTTTCTACACTAAAAGTTGTGGGAAGAATTCCAAATTTTAAAGCAGATGCTTTTTTCCAGTTTACTGCAGTGATATTCTATATAACAATACAAAAAAAGCACAGGATTGTCAAAAATTTAATATTATAGTGATTTGTAAATTAAGCAGAAACTTAAGCTACACATCCTTGCAGTGCAACGATGCATTTGATTGGTTAGACTGAGCGTTTCAGCACCAGTTGGAGACAAATTTGATTGATGAACTTGGGAGGAAGTTGACGAGGATTGGCCAAAATTGTGGGAAAGTTGCAGTGATTGGACAAAGTTGCAAGGTCGTGCAATAGTTGCGCTGATTGGCTGTTTTCGCGTGAATTGGTGCAATCGCAACATTGCGAAATCCTGGAGGGCTGATTATTGACCACAGGACATGGTTCCAGTAATCCATGTCCTTAGTCTGCTTGTCTTCAGCAAACTGTTTGCAGGCTTTCTTGTGCATTATCTTTAAAAGGGGCTTCCTTCTGGGACGACAGCCATGCAATCTGATGCAGTGTGCGGTATATGGTCTGAGCACTGACAGGCTGACCCCCCCACCCCCCACCCCTTCAACCTCTGCAGCAATACTGGCAGCACTCATACGTCTATTTTCAAAAGACAACCTCTGGATATGACACTGAGCACGTGCACTCAACTTCTCTGGTCGACCATGGCGAGGCCTGCTCTGAATGGAACCTGTCCTGTTAAATGGCTGTATGGTCTTGGCCACCGTGCTGCCGCTCAGTTTCAGGGTGTTGGTATTCGTATAGCCTAGGCCATCTTTATGTAGAGAAACAATTCTTTTTATCAGATCCTCAGAGAGTTCTTTGCCATGAGGTGCCATGTTGAACTCCCAGTGACCAGTATGAGAGTATGAGAGCAATAACACCAAATTTAACACACCTGCTCCCCATTCACCACTGTTGCCAACTCCTCAGTAAGGAAAGTAGCTATTGGCTGTCCTAAAAGTCGATAAATGATGCCATCACCTAATTTTCATAATTTGTCATTTGCATGTAATTGTAATGGACGCTGTAGTAGAGAAGAAAAATCTCACAGGGGAGACAAAAGGTGAGTAAAAAACACCCTAAATATGTTTAGAACTACAAATTAACTTTCTTCTGTTGATTCTTGGTTTGTTTGTTTTAATTTTGCCATTTAAATAGGCCATCACTTCTTAAAATAACTTCATGACTTTAATGCTTTGTCTAGACCCACATTACATAAATCAATTTTGTCCTGCATTGTTAAATGTTAGAATATCAAATTTAATCAAAAGACTGTTATGTGGGTGAAATTGCTAGCTCTACATCCAGCCCTCCTCCTTTATCCAGACTTGGGACCAGCAAAGTGACCCAAAAGAGACACTTTGGCAGAGTTACTTAGTTTATTATTATTATTATTTTATTCTTATTTTTTATTTACATTTTTTATTTATTTTTTAAGTTTGGTTTAGTTGCTAACCTTATGCTCCACTTAGGAGCCTACACCAAGTAACAGTAAAATATTTTTTGCCATAACTATAACATTTTTAACCTTTTTTGTATGACAGTTTTAACCGGACAACATTAACAAGCAAAATTAACAAAAAGAGTCAGAAAAAAAACTGTAGTGGCAATGTAAGAAAATGATGGTAACTAGTCTGGCCCCAATTCAGGGTCATTGTTTTTGTTTTTTTTCAGACCCCCCTCCACACACACACACACACACACACACACACACACACACACACACACACACACACACACACACACACACACACATCTGTGCTGGCTCACAGAAAGAGTAGGTCATCTTCATGCCACTGCTGCAGCATTCAGTTGGTATCAGACATTGCAGTTCTGAAACAACTATTAATTTATTGTAACTGCAACACTACTGCTGCATGAGGCTACTGTGAGACTGACCGAGATTGCCTGTGATTGCTTTGGGGTGGGAAGGGGACAGGAGAGCCTCACGGTGTCACCCACTGCTTGTTGAGGATGATAATTGCAAAGCAGTCGTGCACTTTCATGTCAGTGTCCAAAACACCAGAAAAGTCTTTGATTAACACCAGGAAAAGACGTTAGGTTTGTTGCTAGTCGTTTTTGACAAAAAAAAAAAAAAGTCGTCAAGGGGGGCTGAAAAATCGCCAGATTCAACAACAAAATCGCCAAGTTGGCAACACTGTCATTCACAACTGAGACCTGGTAACACTAAGGAGTCACATGACACTGGGGAGGCAAAATGGCTAATTGGGCACAATTTGGACATTTTCACTGAGGGGTGAACTCACTTTTGTTGCCACCAATTTAGACATTAATGGCTGTGTGTTGAGTTATTTTGAGGGATGAGCAAATTTACACTGTTATACAAGCTGTACACTGACTAATTTACATTGTATCAAAGTGTCATAACTTCAGTGGTGTCCCCGTGAAAAGATGTAATAAAATATTTACAAAAATGTAAGGGGTGTACTCACTTTTGTGAGATACTGTATACCCTTCTGTGTGGAGTTTGCATGTTCTCCCCGTGTTTGCGTAGGTTTACCCTGGGTACTCTGTCTCCTCCCACAGGCCAAAAACATGCAAGTCAGGTTAGTTGGAGACTCTAAACTGGCCCTAGGTGTGAATGTGTGTGTGAATGGTGTTATGTCAGTAAACGAGAGTCAGTGATGAGACTGAAGGTGGAACTGAACGCGACTTTATTGTAGACTCACTGACAATATACAAGGCGCTCCTGCCAGGCTGAGAGGCGGTCAAGAGACCGCCCCTCATCCTCACAGCCCTCATATACTCCGAGTGGCGGCGGAACCGGAAAGGTGGAGCCACCACCCATGTCACACAATAATACGTCCCATGAATAACATCACATTCCTCCCCCCCTTCAAAATGGTCCAAAACGCACATACAATCAAGACCCTCCCCAATTTAGAACCCGAATCACTCACTAAACTTAAACAGAAATATATCAGGGCCTATAACAGTCACACAAAACAACTAAGGCTAGGGGGAAACAGGTGGACTACTGTTCCACCCCCACACGGCCAGACAGGTTATTCTGCCATCTCAACTAAACACAGTCCATTAAACTAAAACTGCCGTGTTCCTATAAAATTAACAAAACACAAAACAATCCCATTATAGAATGAACATATATACAAACAAGTAATTCCCCATTAATAAACCCCAAAAGCAACTTGATTAGTACTCATACCAACACCATGCAATAAGCACATCACCCCAAACATCAGTCTGCCACAGTAGAGGAACCACCTCCTGGAAAAACCATCCGACGGATCCCCTCCGGTGCACCTTCTCTTCATGCCCAGGATTAGCTCGCACCGCAGCCCAAACACCCCCTTCTCCTGTTTGGCACGCCACAGCTCGTTGGGTTGCCACCATGAGCCATCAGACAGCTGAAGGTAGCCATCCTCCCAAACAGCCATAACCTGCAGCCGCCCCTGGTCATCCTGTTGCTTATGTTTGCCCAGAACTCCTCTCGACCGGGCCATCTCTCTGGGTTGGACCACATCAGCGACCCCCAGAGGAGCCCGACTTGGCTTCCAGTGACACTGTGTGACACGTCGTTTTACTGTGTCAGCCGGTCCTGCTAGCTTTCATTTTCTTCGCCGGTGAAGCCGTTGTGACCCCTTGCTCCTTGGTACCTCCCAGCTGAACTCCAGAAGAAGTATGGGTCATTCACTCGGCTCCACCTGTCATCACGGGCATCCCACCGTGCCGCCCAGTTCCCTCAGCAAGGGTTACTTGGGCTCTGGCACTGGAACCCTCCCACAATGGCCCTGGGTGGGGTTGATCCTGCTCATCTTCCAGAATACTAGACCAAAGTTCGTCCCATACAGCATCATCCACCACTCGCGGAATCGGCCGGTCCCACAAATCACGGCCCGACCATTCCTCTCCTACACCGCTGGTGATGGTGAAGCCCAATCCACAAAAATGGTCACAGACCATAATGTTCTTGCCACCGGGGGTCACCATGAACTTCAAGTTGGACACCTCCGCCAGCTTGTACCGAGCCATCAGTTCCGCCGATCCCACCGTGGCCAACCTCTTTCCACCATACCCAAACAGTAGCGCTGAATGACCTCTTACTTGGTAGTATGGGAAGAAACTCCTCACGGTGGGCCAATTCAACACGGACCTCACCGCGCCCGTGTCAGTCAGCAGCGGCACCTCCACCCCGTTTAATTTCACCATACAATAAGTACGACCATCGGTGCTCGGGGAGACGGTGTGAATGACTGTGGGAGATGGAGTGGGGGACTCCACTTTGCGTTGCTGTTCTCCTCGCTAGAACCTATTACAGGCCCTGGCAAAATGATGCAGAAGTCCGCACTTGCCGCAGCATTTTCCTCTTGCCGGACACTCTCCTGCTTGGTGGACCCACAACCCAAACACCTGGGCGATCCCAGGGCGGACCTTACCTTCACAGCAGTAGCGTACTCCTCTGTATCCTGCACTCTATCATTGCTGTCCGGGTCCACAGCCTGTACCGTTGACTGTGATTCATATTGGCATAGCTCTGTCACCGAGGCCACGTGACAGTTTGTGCACTGCTTCACACTGCTGAGCTAAGCCATCTTGACAGCCATGGCGAATGTCAGTTCACCAGAGTGTGTGAGGAGCCTTGACCGTGCTGTCGAGCAAAGCGTGTGCTCCGTCAACTGGTTGCAGACCATCTCTGCCTCCAATGCTCAAAACTGGCAGGCCCCGGCCAGCTGACGCAGGTCTGCAACATACTGTTGTACTGACTCGCCAGTCCGCTGGTGGCGCTGCCGAAACTGAACCCTCCGGATGATGACTTTCTCAGGGGGGCAAAAATGTCTCACCATTAGCTCAACAACATACTCAAAGCTATCACTAGCACCCAAGGTAGCAAGGATACGCTGTCCTTCCATACCCAAATTATGAATCAGTATTGCCTGAGCCCACATCATCTTCAGTTCACCGAGGTTTAGAGCCACCAAGTAATTCTGGAACGCAGCGAACCATCTCACCCAAGGGACTGGCAGCTCGCCAGGAAGTTCCAGAAACGGCCGAATGTTAGTGACTCCCGCATCAATACGTTTATCCTCATCGTCAAATGTTATGTTGGGAAACGAGAGTCAATGACGAGACTGAAGGTGGAACTGAATACAACTTTATTGTAGACTCACTGACAATATACAAGGCGCTCCAGCCAGGCTGAAAGGAGGTCAAGAGACCACCCCTCGTCCTCACAGCCCTCTTATACCCCGGGTGGCGGCAGAACTGGAAAGGTGGAGCCACCACCCATGTCACACAATAATATGTCCCATGAACAACATCATAAATGGTGAAAGGATTAGCATCGCACCTTGGCTGCCTCTTCCATCCAGGTGAATGCCCTGTAATTTCCCTCTGGGATTAAGAAAGTATACCAAAATACCAAAATCAAAAAACATAGATACACACACACACACACACATACCCACCATGGATCGCCACCTTATCGTGGTGAGGGGTATGCGTGCCCTAGTGATCCAAGGGGCTATGTTGTCTAGGGCAATTTGCCTCTGGTAGGGTCTCCCAAGACAAACTGGTTCTGGGTGAAGGGCCACACTAAGAGTGATCCAACAGACTGCCATGATGAACAAAAAAAAATCAAGGATTCGGTGTACCCCGCCTAGTATGGGGTTACATGGGCTCCGCCCTGGAGCCAGGCCTGGAGGAGGGGCTCGATGGCTAGTGCCTGGTGGCCAGGGTTTCTGCCCATGGGACCCGGCCAGGCTCAGCCCAAAGGAGTTACATGGGTCCGCCCTCCAGTGAGCTCACCACCTGCAGGAGGGACCATGGGGGTCTGGTGCTATGCAGATCAGGTGGCAGATGAAGGCAGAAACCTTCGTGGTCTGATCGCCGGCTTTCAAAACTGGCTTTTGGGACGTGGAACATCACCTCTCTGGTGGGGAAGGAGCTGGAGCTGGTGCACGAGGTTGAGAGATACCGGCTAGATATGGTTGGGCTCACCTCAATGCACAGCTCCGGTTCTGGAACCAGTTTCCTGGAGAAGGGCTGGAGCTTGGCCTACTTTAGAGTTGCCCTGGGTGAGAGGTGATGGGCAGGGGTGGATATACTTATATTCCCCCCTGCCTTGCTCCCTCGACATTGGAGTTCTCCCCGGTGTACGAAAGGGTAGTTTCACTGCGCCCTCAGGTTGGGAAATGGGTCCTGACCATCATTTGTGCCGATGCACCAAGTGATGGTTCAGAGTACCCACCCTTTTTGGAGTATCTGACTGGGGTACTGGAGAGTACTCCTCTTGGAGTCTCCATTGTCTCGTCTTCACCTCCTTCTGAGAATCGTCCTGCCATTGCCGGCATTCCTAGCCTTTCTTTGTCTCCTGCCTCATCTTCTAAAAGATCATCTCCGACCCTCCAAGTAAGCCATTTTATTACTCACTTCTTCTCTACGCTGGTCCCCTGTGCACAGGTGGAGTTCTGCGGCGGCGGAATCCTTCCTCCTGGCTGCAGACCTGGCCACACTTCCCCTGGGGAATCCTTCTCCTCACCAGCTGCACTGTGACAGCAGGCGCTGTCCTCCTGGCTGTAACCTACGGGCCAACCTGAGCGCATCACCTCCCCTGCAAACAGTAAGCCCCAGTCATTCACAATACGTTCCCTCTGAAGAACTTACTAACATCTGTGTCTCTACTCTGTCCATAGGGTTGCCAGGTCATACGGTGCTCTGCTCACCCCCTGCTATGACGTCATCACAGACATACACACACACACACACACACACACTTTACAATAAAGATAATTAAATCTATTCCCGAGCCTGTGTATGTTCCCTGGGTCTATCAAACATGTCAGTATGGCTCCGCCAAAGTGACCCAGCGGACAGCGCGCTAGCGCGCCAAGTTAACAACCTACATGCTTGGGTGGATCAGTTAGCTTACCAGCAACAGGTCATCCTAACACAGTTGGTCCAAATTAACAGTCGGCTGGATTGTCTTGCTGGGCCGCAGGCATTCCCACCGGCTCCAAGTAGCGCCTCTGCTCCCGTTAGCTCACCACCCAGTCAGGCTAGTCAAGCTCCCACGTCCCAGTTAACACCAGTTCCCACCCTCGCTCGTTTCAGTGGTAAGCTAGGGGAGGCTAGGGTTTTTTTTACTCCAGTGTGAGATAGTGTTCCAGCGGGTGCCCGGTGACTTCCCCACAGACCATAGCCGCATAGGTTACGTAGCCAACCTGTTGGAAGGGCGAGCACTAGCCTGGACCTATGCAGTTATGGCTAGGGCAGGGCTAGGTGAGCTATGCTAATCTAACCTACAACCAGTTCATCAGTGAATTCAATGAGGTATTTGACCACTCCGACCGCGACAGTGTGCTCACCACCCGGCTATTGAACCTAAGACAGGGTAGCAGGTCCATAGCGGACTATGCCGTCGATTCCCGGGTGGTGGCTGCGGAGGTGGGGTGGGAGGATGCCTCGTTGTGTAGCATATTCGTTAGGAGTCTTAGCCCTAGTCTGTGGGATGAGCTGGCCTGCTTGAAGAAGCCCGATAGATTAACTGAGCTAATTTCCTTAGCCATCAACCTTGATAATAGGCTGAGGGAGCAGGCAGCCGAGCGCAAGAGTTCCGGTCGCTCGGGCGCCTAGTTTCATCGCTCCCTCCAGTCCCCTCTATTGGCCCTGCCTTCCCTAGACTCGCCAGATGCTCCAGAGCCTATGGTAGTAGGGCAGACTAAGCTACCATTAGTGGAGAAGCAGCACCGCCGTGAGCTTGGGCTATGCCTCTACTGCGGCAGCGAGGAGCATGAGGTAGCATCCTGCCCCATTTGGCTAAAAGAGGGAGTCTGTGCATCGCAGTAGGGGGACTCACGGACTCTCCTCAGTCTAATCCCCTCTCCAAGTGCCTCCTGCCCATTAGATTTATACACAATTATACTGAAACTATCACACACGCCTTGATTGACTTGGGGGCTGAGCAGAGCTTCATTTTGGGGGAACTGGCAACCCGACTGGGGCTCCCTTGCCAATCACTGAAGACCCCCCTCAAGCTCGTTGCCCTGTCAAAAGCTCCCCTGGCAGTGGTGTCCAAACAAACCGCCCCGGTGTCAGTCATCATCTCCGGAAACCATGGGGAGAACCTTAGGTTGTTCGTTCTGCCTGTCTCGGCCTCTCCAGTTATCCTGGGTTAGTCCTGACTTCGGCTCCATAACCCCACCATTGACTGGCGCTCGGGGAGTGTGGCCTCATGGAGCTCTTTTTGTCTCAGTGCCTCCTTGCAATCCGCCCCTTGCTCCCCGTCTGTGCCCCTGACTGCCCCCGTCACCCCTCCTCCTGATCTGTCCAGGGTTCTGCCAGAGTATCATGACCTGGGGGCCATTTTTAGTAAGTCCCAGGCGCTGTCCCCCCCCCCCCCCCACCACCACTGCCTGTATGACTGTGTCATCAATCTGCGGGCTTGAGCCCCGCTGCCGTCGAGCCACCTCTACAGCCTGTCTGCTCCTGAGTGGGAAGCGATGGAGACCTATATCAAGGAGTCGCTCAGCTCTGGTATCATCCGTCCTTCGTCCTCTGCGGTGAGGGCTGGATTTTTTTTTTTGTTGGGAAGAAGGATGGCTCCCTGAGGCCGTGCATTGACTTTCGTGCCCTTAATGATATTACCATCAAAGACAAGTACACTTTTCCTCTGATGGACATGACGTTTGACTCTCTCCAGGGGGCCTCCTGGTTCACCAAACTGGACCTCCGCAACATGTACCATCTGGTGCGGATCTGGGAGGGGGACGAATGGAAGACGGGTTTTCGGACCCCTAGCGGGCATTTTGAGTACTTAGTGATGCCGTTTGGGTTGACCAACGCCCCTGCCATCTTCCAGCGCCTGATTAACGATGTGCTATGGGATTTCTTGGGCTTGTTCGTCTTTGTGTACCTGGATGACATCCTGATCTTCTCTCAATCGCTAGACGAGCATCGGGTGCACCTGAGGCGAGTCCTGCAGCGGCTCTTGGAAAACAAACCTTTCGTGAAGGCTGAGAAATGTGAATTCCATGCCTCCAAAACGTCATTTCTTGGCTTCATTATTTACCGTAATCAAATCATCCCTGATCCCGATAAGGTGAAGGCAGTGGTGGATTGGCCTGCCCTCTCCTCTAGGAAGCAGCTCCAACAATTCCTGGGTTTCGCCAGCTTCTACCGTTGCTTTGTTAAGTATTACAGTGTTGTTTCTCTTCCTCTGACTCTTCTCACTTCCCCCAATGTGGCCTTCCGGTGGACAGAGGAGGTTGCAGCAGCATTCGCTAAACTCAAGTCGGAATTCTCTTCCTCCCCTATTCTGACACAGGTGGACCCCGCCCTTCAGTGCCTGGTAGAAGTGGATGCCTCGGACTCGGGGGTGGGAGCCGTGCTGTCCCAATGCTCTTCAGTGGATGGGGTGATCCGCCCTTGTGCATTTTTCTACCGCTGTCTGTCCCCGGCGGAGAGGAATTATGACATTGGTGACAGGGAGTTCCTGGTGATTAAACTTGTGCTGGAGGAGTGGCGTCACTGGCTGGAGGGGGCCGCCCAGCCTTTTATCGTCTGGACGTACCACAAGAATTTGGAGTACTCCAGGACGGCCAAACGCCTGAACGCTCGCCAAGCCCGCTGTTCCCTGTTCTTTGGACACTTTAATTTTACTATCACCTACCGCCCCGGGTCCAAGAACACTAAGCCGGATGCTCTGTCCAGACAGTTCACCTCGGATGCTGCGGAGGTGTCGGACCATCCTATTCTCTCCTCATCGTGCATTGTGGGTGCCCTCTCCTGGGGCATCAAGGAGAGGGTCTTGAGGGCGCAGGAGGCTGAACCGGACCTGGGTGGGGGGCCAGCAGGGAGGCTGTTTGTCCCTTCTTCCATTCAGGGTGAGGTGATCCACTGGGCCCACTCCTCCAAACTCTCGTGCCATCCGGGGAGGGCTCGCACGGTGGAGCTTCTCCAGAGGACGTTCTGGTGGCCATCGCTCCGGAGGGACATCACTGAATACATCCGCGCCTGTCCTCAGTGTGCCATCGGCAAGACGTCTTCCTCTCCTCCTGCTGGGTTGTTCCATCCTCTCCCTACTCCCGGCAGACCCTGGTCTCACATCACTCTAGACTTCATCACCGGCCTCCCACCGTCCAAACGTCACACCACCATCCTCACGGTCATTGACCGTTTCTCCAAGGCCACCCACTTTATCCCCCTACCGGGGCTGCCTATGGCGAGAGACACGGCAGACCTGCTCGTTCAACACGTCATGAGGTTGTATGGGATTCCCGTGGACATCGTCTCCGATCGGGGTCCCCAATTTGTGTCCCAGGTGTGGAGGTTGTTCTGTAATGCTCTGGGGGCTACAGTGAGCCTGTCCTCCGGCTACCACCCGCAGAGTAACGAACAGTGTGAGCGGGTGAACCAGGAGCTGGAGGCTGTGCTGCGTTGTGTCATCACTGCTAATCCGGCATCATGGAGCGCCCACCTCCCGTGGATCGAGTACACTCACAATTCCACCATGTCCTCGGCGATCGGTATGTCTCCCTTTAAGGCCTCCCTGGGATACAATCCCCCGTTGTTCCCCGAGGAGGAGAGGGACATCGCTGTGCCATCCATCCGTGCCCATCTGAGACACTGTCGTCGGCTGTGGAGAACGACCAGAATAGCACTTCGGCGTACGGCGGAGCGCAACTCCAGGACCACTAATCGCCGTAGGACAGTCCCACCCTACCGGGTGGGCCAACAGGTTTGGCTGTCTGCCCAGCACATTAACCTTAAGGCAGAGAAGAAGAAGTTGTCCCAACGTTTCATCGGACCTTTTTCCATTGCCTGGATCATTAACCCCGTGGCTGTGCACCTGGCTCTCCCCCCCCCCCCCCCTCCGTATTTGTCCAACTTTTCGTGTCTCCCAAATTAAGCCATTTTTTTTCCAGTCCTCTCTGTCACCCTCCCAGGTCTCCACCTCCACCAGTGGTGATCGACGGCAACCCGGCATGGAGGGTCAACACCATCCTGGATGTCCGCCACTGGGGTTGTGGCCTGCAGTACCTGGTGGACTGGGAGGGGTATGGCCCGGAATGGAGGTCCTGGGTGCATCCGTCCTTTGTGTTGGACAAACAACTGATCAGGGACTTTCACCGGACACACCCAGGTAGGCTGGATCGGGCTCCGGGAGGCGCCTCTCGGGGGGGCGGGGGTACTGTGATGGCTCGCTCTGCATCATTATCTCCTGCAGCTGCGCGCACACCGGCTCTCCATCACACTCGGGCTATTTAAACCGCTCTGCCTTCAGATCGGCGCAGAGCTGTCTGTCGCCTTGGGCTGAAGAGTCCTGCTCTCGTCTTCACCGCCTTCTGAGAATCGTCCTGCCATTGCCGGCATTCCTAGCCTTCTTTGTCTCCTGCCTCATCTTCTGAAAGATCATCTCCGACCCTCAAAGTAAGCCATTTTATTACTCATCTCTTCTCTACGCTGGTCCCCTGTGCACAGGCGGAGGGCTGTACTAACATCTGTGTCTCTACTCTGTCCATAAGGTTGCCAAGTCGTACAGTGCTCTGCTCACCCCCTGCTATGACGTCATCACAGACATACACACACACATCCACGCACCCACACACACACCCACACTTTACAATAAAGATAAGTGACTCTATTCCCAAGCCTGTGCCTGTTCCCTGGGTCTATCAATCATGTCAAAATCAATTGCAATACTACACAGAGTGAAATATTTGCTGAATCAACCCACACTATATACACTGCTCAAAAAAATTAAAGGAACACTTTGAAAACACATCAGATTTTAATGGGAAAAAATAAGCTGGATATCTACACTGATATGGACTGGATAATGTGTTGAGAATGAAAAGATGCCACGTCTTTTGATGGAAATGAAAACACTCCAAAACTTAACGTGAAGAAATTGTGGCAGGCTAGTCCAGCTTACTCAGATTAAAAAGTGTTCCTTTAATTTTTTTGAGCAGTATATTTTGTATCATTCATTAATACTCCCATACATGACATTGTACTGAAGTATGGGGAAATACATATAAAGATAAGCCTTTATTAGTCCCACAACGGGGAAATTCCAGGATTGCAACAGCACAGGGATAGCAACACTCAGAGCAACAATCAGAAGGCAAGAAAAAAAAAAAAAACAAGCAAGCAAGAGCAGCTAATATACATATGTACGTATTACTATAAAATATATATATATACACACACACACAGACACACAGTGCAGAGCATTGTAGCTGGATGGAATAAATATATGAATATATGAACACACAGTGCAGAGCATTGTAGCTAGATGGAATAAATATGTAAATATATAAACACCCACAGTACGGAGCATTGCAGCTAGGTGGAATAAATATGCAAGTATATAAACACACACAGTGCGGAGCAATGTAGCTAGATGGAATAATATGTAGATATATAAATATATAAACACACCCAGTGCTGAGCATTGTAGCTAGATGGAATAAATATGTAAATATATAAACACACACAGTGCAGAGCATTGTTGCTAGATGGAATGAAACAGCATAACCGTCTACTTAGTTATCCTACATGGTATGATTATGTGCCCATACATATTCCCACCCTCCATAGCGACCGGTAAGTTCCTAGTTGTATGCCGGAGGGGACCATTGTGTAAGTCTATTGCATCTTTTGCATTCAAAAAACTATTAGTTTGTTACGTCTTTTTGCTATCTCTGCGAGCAGCCCTGCTTAGGTTGTACAGTCTGACAGCCGTTGGTAGGAAGGACCTACGAAACCTCTCGGTTGTGCACCTGGGATGATGTAGTCTGCTGCTAAATGAGCTCCTCAGTGCATTCAGTATGTCCTGCATAGGGTGGAACTCGGACTCCAGCAGAGATGACAGTTTAGCCACCGTCCTTCTCTCTCCTATCTCCTCCATCGGATCAAGGCGCTGCCCCAGGACAGAGCTAGCTTTCTTAATCAGTTTGTTCAGTCTCTTCCTATCGGCTGCAGTAATGCCACTGCCCCAGCAGACCACTCCAAAAGTGATGGCTGATGCCACCACCGTGTCATAGAATGACTTCAGCAGCGCCCCTTGTACACCAAAAGACCTGAGTCTCCTCAGCAGGAACAGCCTGCGCTGTCCCTTCTTGTAGAGTGCATCAGTATTGTGTGACCAGTCTAGTTTATTGTTCAGATGAATACCCAGGTACTTATAGGATGTCACCATCTCGATGTCTGTTCCCTGTATATTTACTGGTACTGTGAGGGGCTGCCCATGCCTGCGGCAGTCCACCACCAGCTCCTTAGTTTTCCTCGCGTTGATCTGGAGGCAGTTCCGATGGCACCAGTCCACGAAGTCCTGGATAAGCCCTCTGTACTCAGCTTCATCTCCATTGGAGATGAGGCCAACGATCGCAGAGTCATCAGAGAACTTCTGTAGATGGCAGTGTGTTGTGTTGTGTGAGAAGTCCGCAGTATAAAGAGTGAACAGGAAGGGAGCCAGCACCGTTCCCTGGGGGGCCCCCGTGCTACTGATGATCGTGTCGGACACACAGTCCCGGGTTCTCACAAACTGAGGCCGGTTCGTGAGGTAGTCCAGGATCCATGATGACAGGTGCTGGTCCACCCCTGCGCGCAGCAGCTTGTCCTTCAGGATCATCGGTTGGATGGTGTTGAAAGCACTGGAGAAGTCAAAGAACATGATCCTCACCATATTCCCGGGCTTCTCCAGGTGGGACAGAGAACGGTGAAGGAGGAAGATCACCGCATCCTCCACCCCAATGCCATGCTGGTAGGCGAACTGGAGTGGATCCATCGCTG
Source organism: Pholidichthys leucotaenia (assembly GCA_020510985.1). Classification (NCBI taxonomy): domain Eukaryota; kingdom Metazoa; phylum Chordata; class Actinopteri; order Cichliformes; family Pholidichthyidae; genus Pholidichthys; species Pholidichthys leucotaenia. The sequence goes on from CM035841.1 coordinate 155,820,122, forward strand.
GTTCCACCAGGGGGCGGAGGTGAGCAAGGAGCAGTCTCTCCAGGGTCTTCATCAAGTGGGACGTCAAGGCCACCGGTCTGTAGCTGTTCAGGTCTTTGGGGTGGGAAGTTTTTGGTACAGGTACCACACAAGATGTTTTCCACAGCTGTGGTACCCTCCCCAGTTTCAGGCTCATGTTGAAGATATACGTCACAATCCCACACAGCTGGTCTGCACAGGACTTGAGGAGCTTTGCGCTGATGCCGTCCGGTCCCGGCGCCTTCCTCGCCTTGATCTTCCTCAGCTCCGTCCTCACCTGGGTCCTGGTCAGGGTCAGGATGGGGGGCTGTGTGTTGGGAGTGGGGGGGTGTTGGTGGAGTGGGGAGTGGGCAGCAGGACTTGATTTCTTTAGAGGCAGCAGTGGTTGTTGTGCAGTCAGGGGGGAGGACGGTTGGTCAAATCTATTGAAAAACAGATTCAGGTTGTTCGCCCACTCCCTGCCCCCTGTGGCCTGGGGGGAGGTATTCTGGAGCCCCGAGATGGTTTTGAGGTTTCTCCAGACCCCGCTGATGTCGCTCTGTTGCAGCTTGTCCTCCATCTTCTTCCTGAAGCTGTCCTTGCCTTCTCTGATCTTTCTCCTCAGCTCCCTCTGTACGGACTTCAGCATCTCCCTGTTCCCTGACCTGAAGATCCTCTTCTTCTCTCTCAGAAGTGTTTTTATCTCAGGGTTGATCCAGGGTTTGTTGTTTGAGTGACGCCGTATGGTCTTGGTGGGAACGGATTTGTCCACACAGAAGCTGAGGTAGCCCGTGAAGGTGTGAATGAGGCCATCGATGTCCTCACCATGTGGATCGCAGAGCTGCTTCCAGGCGGTGGCTTCAAAACAGCCCTTTAGGGTGTCCATTGTCTCCTCAGACCATAACTCCACAGTGTGCATGGCCGGAGGTTGTCTGTGCACTAGGGGTTTGTACACCGGCCGGAGATGAACCAAGTTGTGATCCGATCTCCCGAGTGGGGGGAGTTGTGATGAGGTGTACGCCTCCTTAGTGTTTGCGTAGAATAAATCCAGTGTTTTATTGTCTCTAGTGTGGCATGTGACATACTGGGTGAACGTGGGTAGAATGGGAGACAGTGAAACATGGTTGAAATCGCCTGAGATGAGGAGAAGAGCATCTGGGTGTTCTGTCTGCAGCCTGCTGGTTACTGAATGGATGACGTCACGTGCTGTCCCAGCGTTCGCCGTCGGATTTGCATAAACAACAATGCAGATCACGTGTGAGTGTTCTCTCGGGAGATATGTAGGCCTCATGCTAACAGCTAGCAACTCAATGTCTTTGCTGCAGTGTCGTTGTTTAACAGTGATATGTCCCGGTCTGCACCAGTTGTTGTTAACATACATTATCACTCCACCGCCCCTAGCCTTGCCACTGTCTGGTGTTCGGTCAGCTCGTATCATGTGAAAACCCTCCAGCTCAATGTTAGCATCTGCTGCTAGTTCAGTTAGCCACGTCTCAGTAAACAAAAGGAGAGAGCACTCCCGGTATGTGCTATCATAACGGGAGATAGCCGCTAGCTCATCTAACTTTCCCAGTATCGACCGTACATTTCCCATGACAACAGATGGAAGGGAGGGTCTGTACCTTATATTTTTTGTCCTCCGCCTTACTCCAGCCCGGCAGCCGCGGCGTTTTCGCCTCAGTTCTCTCGGTATGTCGAGTTTTTCCAATGGGACCGGGTGGCGGTTGAATGCTAGCAGCTGTTCTCTGCTGTATCGTATCCTGCTATAAACAGTGGCTCCGTCCACCGGCTCAGGAGACATTTAGGACGATCTGTGTGTCCGTGATATAAGTGGGGTGAAAAAAAAAGACGGATCAAAAGAGAGAGGAAGGGAAAAAGACTCGGAATCGAGCCGCTGTTGCAAAAGGCAGCCGACTGGTGTGGCGCCGAGAGAAAAAAAAAAAAAAAAAAAAAACATATATCCAGTCTTTATGCTTCAGAAGAGAGCTATTAGAATAATAAACCAAGCTGCTTACAGGGAATCAACAAACCCACTTTTTCTTAAATTAAAAGCTCTCAAGTTGAAAGATCTGGTTGATTTTAAAACTGCAGTAATGATGTTTAAAGCGAAGAATCTATCACTGCCCACAAATATCCCAAAGTTGTTCCAAATAAGGGAGAAACAATATCATTTCAGAGGAACATGTATATTTCAAAAACCTTTCATGAGAACTACCACCAAGCAACACTGTGCCTCAGTGCAAGGAGTCAGACTGTGGAACACTTTTGGACCTGAATTATAATCATGTACAATGCTTGGCCAATTAAAAAAAAGCTAAAGGAAGAAATACTCCAAATATATATACAAAATGACATGTAAAATCACATAAGGATTATCATGTCCAGTCTGTGTTGTGCTGTTGCTTAGTTTTTTGTCACGTTTTGTCTTGGCTTTGTTCTGATTTGTAATCACTTTTATTTTATGTTTCTTTTGAATTCTTAGATGGAACATGGGTGAGCAATATAAGCTGCGGCTTCAGCCATCACCCATTTCGGATAATTTATGCTGAATTGTATAATCTGAAGAGTTATTGTTTAATTTGACCTTGTTGGATTTTTTTCCCTTTGTCATATTATTCTGTTCCTTTCTTTTAATCTTTTAATCTTATCTATCCAAAATAAAGATTCATTCATTCATTCATTCATTCATAAAACAAACATTCTGTTTTGAATCCGCATTTTCGCTTCGTTTCATTTTCTGCTTTTACCAAGAGTATCTGTCTGCAGCTCACAGACTCCGTGACGTTTCACCCCCTCGGAAAGACACACCCCTTTGGCAAGATACGCCCCCTCAGCAAGCAATGCCCACTACTCTTTGGCTTCTTTGTTGACTTAACCTTTTGTGTCAGATTTAACTCACCCCTAGTGGCACAGTGCAGCAACTGCGCCTGTCAACTGAATCTGACATCCCTTTAACTCCCCAGCTGTACTGAGGATTTGTACTGATCATGCCAGTTCAGAAGGTGGCAGACACGTGTTGGAGGAATCATGGCTGACACGGAACATACCAAAGAAGAAATCCTTCTTCTTTTTTTCTTCTTTGAGATCAGAAAAAAAATATGGCCACCATCCATCATCATATAAGACAATCACATTCAATGTCATATTCGATAAATTGCCAGGGAATACAAACAAAATTGACGTGGGATAATCATTTGAGTTTCTAGATGTGGGAGAGAAAGCGCAAATGACCGACAGAACGCAAAATAACAACCACGATGGAGGAAAACGGATTGACCATGCCAGCAAGCGAGCCCCCCTTTGCCAATGGTAAGTGACGAATTTCTTTGTTTCTGTACATTGTACTGATTTTCTGGTTCATATACTTTGAAGATAAGATAACAAAATGCCTCTATCCAAAAAAAAACGGTGTGAAAAAAACACAACCATTCTTTGTGTAAATATGTCCAATGTCCACTTTTGACCGAGTTGTGTAATTCGATATAGCATCCACGGCATTATGCAGATTAGATGCATACATTTACTCCTATCATAAACTTTGGATCATATTCTACATCTTTCTAATTGACAGTAAGTCATTATCTCTTGCAACTTTCAAGTTATAGCCTTAGAAAGCTGACATCTGATCTTGTGGAGGAACAAATAAGTTCAGGCGAGGTACGACGAGCTGGAAGTTTGCAGAGCTTTATTTTCCTCCAACATCATGAGACACACTGTAGCGCTGTGCGTTGTGTTGTGCTGTGTGTGCTGTGCGTCCTCTTGAGGCATGTATAGCCAGCTCTTTTATACATGTTACACAAAGAGAGAATGCATGGCACATTTGCATATTGCTATACATATCAGTCAATACATATCAATCGCGTGACCAACTGGCACCCGGACTTCCTCTCCTTAATCTGGGGCTGTATAACAATAGTCCATTGTTCTGATTGTCCCCCCAGGGGTTCTCTGTCTGTATGCAATCCCTGCTGAGCGTGAATAGTATCAGTCTGCATTGTGCTGGGTGTCCACAATCTGAATATTTTCTTGACAAAAAATCATTACCACTCTTGACCACTAGGGGCGATGTCGCCAAACAGTGCCTGTGACAGTTAAAGGTGATGGTTGGCAAAAAGATTGTTTTTAACCCTTTGAGTGTGAGATTTCACGTGCCCCTAGTGGCAGAGCACGGCGCTGTGCCTGTCAACAGATTCTGACATCCCTTTAACTCCCCAGCTGTACTGACGACTTGTACTGATTGTGCCAGTTCAGAAGGTGGCAGGCACGCATTGGAGGACTCATGGATGGCACGTAATACACCCAAGAAGAAGAAATTCTTATTTCCTTTTACTGTTTTCCTTCTTTGAGCCCAGAAAGCAAATATGGCCACCATGCACCATCATGTACCGTCACATAAAACTGTGTCATACTCGAAAAATTGCAGGGGAATACAAACCAAATTGACATAGGATAATCATAAGAGTGTCTAGATGTGAGAGAGAGTGGAAATGACCGACAGAAAAGAAAATAATGACCACAGTGGACAAAAACGGATCGACCACGCCGGCAAGCGTATCCCCTTCACCACTGGTAAGTGATAAATTTTTTTTGTTTCTTTACATTGTACTGATTTTCTTGTTCATATATACTTTGAAGATAAGATGACAACATACCACTGTACAAAAAATGGTGTCAAAAGACTGAACCATTCTTTGTGTAAATATGTCCAAAGTCCGCTTTTGACTGAGTTATGTAATTCAATATAGCTGCTGCGGCATTATGCAAATTAGATGTGTAAATTCACTCCTATCTGAAACTTTGGATCATATTTTACATCTTTCTAATTGACAGAAAGCCATTATCTCTTACCACTTTAAAGTTATGGCCTTGGAAAGTTCTGACATCTGTTCTGACTAGTATCTTGAAAAAAATCTTTACCACTGTTGACCACTAGGGGTTATGTCACAGTTTGGCGACAGTCACACTTAAACGGTTAATAAAAAGAGGCATATGAATAGGAGGCCAACAAGATTTATAGACAAAATGTCCTTTGAGGGTTTATTACATGGATAAACTGTCATATATAAATATGATGTGTTATTGTGTGACGAGGGTGGTGGCTCCACCTTTCCGGTTCCGCCACCACCCTGGGTATAAAAGGCCGATGCGGAAGAGGCACGGTCTCTTTTGAACTTCGCCTCTGCCTATACGGGAGTGCCTTGTGTCTGTGAGTTACACAGTTAAGTTGAGTTCTATTACACCTCCGGCCTCGCCATTGGATTATAGATTATGGACACAACATAAACCTAAACAAAAAAAACAAACAAATTTACAGCCAGGGTGTCCTTTGTGAATAAACCTAAACTGTACAATTCTTCATGTCCTCCAGTAGGGATGGGGGCAATTCAACCTTCATTTTTTCTTTCTACTTTTTTACGATGTTCAAAAAGTGTGCTTATTTGACCTTTTCATTGTGGGTTTAAAAGGTGCCAAGGGATGAAAATCATGATGAAATAATGAATTAATAGCTAACAATCCCTCACTAAAACACCCCTGGCCACTTATAAAAGCCAACAAGTTTTATTAATAGAGTAGTTTATTCTATCACCACTAGGTTTGGCATTATAGCTTACACCATTTTAAAGGCAAATACAAGAAGATAAAGACTTGAACAATGCTTAATTGCATATCAACAGTCATGGACAGAAGGATCTGTTCTTTGACTCAAGACAATTCTTTTAAAGGAGGACACAAGACTTTAACCGGAAACTTTTTAATGAACAATATGAACACACAAGTCACACAACACTTAAAAAAAGAAACGTATTGTGGAGAGAGGAACAATCAGGCATAGCGGTCCAGAACAAAGCAGCCTTTATTAATTTCCTTCTCTCACATTCTCAAGAATCACAAGTGTAACCCAGTGTTAAAAACGTGGATGGAATTATGAATGTCGATACCGCTTTAAGAAGAAGGGGGGGGGGCATTCATTTCACAATGGGAGTAGATAGTTTAACGTGAATTAAATTACAAATATTTAAAAAGAAAAACACCTATTTCACAATGGGAATAAATAATTTGAATATAAATATTTAAATAAATATATATTCATAAATAGTTAGGAACATTTTCTGGAAAGTTCTGATGAAGTTCCTAATGTGTGTGTTGGTATTTTGAGCAACCAATGGCTATGCCGTTGCTGGGTCACGCCAGCCAATGGGGTCACGCGTTCCCTCGCTCGGTCTGTGTGTAATATGCAGAACGCTGTCAGACACTGCTGAGACACGACCGAGAGAATGCGACTCCTCACAGAGACGATGAGCTAACGTGCTGATAGCAGCCTTTGCTTGGACAAAACTTGGGATTGATTGGGATCCAAAGGCTGTTAACGCCGTTGAGCGCGGGAACCCCCTGACGCACGAGCCACTTAGCATGGTCAGGTTTTTTTTTTTGTGCTGGATTCAGAGGACTGTGAATCTCCAGATCTGGATGGCGAGCCGAAGCCTGAACCCTAGTGACTGGTAAAAGTGACCCAACTGGTCACCTGGACTGATACCAAGAATTGTATATATTATAAATATATTTGGAGTACTTTATTGTTATTTTTTTTATTATTATTGTTGTAAGCGCTGTGTTTTTGTTCATATGTACATATCTGTGAAATAATATATATAGTTGCAAGTTCCATACACTGTGTGTGTGTCATCTGTTGTTATGCCCTCCAGGCTCCTACGAACCTGTAATCGGTCTGATCTGGCCCAATTATCCCTTTTGTCCAGGTAGAAAAGTTACGGTAACTACATTGCCATAACACACCACTACCAAAAAGGATACTACACCTAAAGTGAGTAGGTGTTTGTAAGGGTTACACACAAAAATCTGGCGAGCGCAGGTGTTAGTGGGTGTTACCCTGTGTTACACAAGCATCAGAAAAAGTGACAGGTCGCAGGCACCTCTACTTTTATAGCATACAACCTGCTCAGTCACCTGTGGTCCTGTAGTAACATGAAAAACTTTGCAATTCCCATTCTCTTTGTCACTGTTTGCATCAATACACCAACCCCCGCATCAATACACAAAACCCCCATGACCATTCCGTCTGAGTGGAAACATACTGAGTGGCTTCCCACCCCCCCCCCCACCACCCAGAAACTCAGACTGAGCCTTAACCCTCATGTCCTTTGGACTTCAGCCTACGTCCGTAGTGGCTGTAACGGGGGGGGGGGGGGAGGCTGCGGTTCTCAGGCGCTGCTGTGCCGGTGGGGGGCTTCTGGGGGTGTGTCCGTCTGTGGGGGGACATTGGGAGGGGGGGAAACATCTTTAGCATGCCATTGTGACTGATCTGACGAGTCATGCGCACCTGGGGAGTTCTCAGTGGGGGTCGTCCGCGCCGAGCAGCCCGGGCCAACACCACCTGCTCGTCTGCTAAAACGAAAGCGGGCTTAAGCCTGTCTATACAGACTGTTTCCCCAAGTCCCCCCAAGTCTAACACAAAATGTTTCTCCCCGGGTTCCAGCACACTGAACGGGCCATCATAGGGCGGGCGCAAGGGGGTCCGGTAGACATCGTGCCTGACAAATACGAACACTGCGTCCTTCAAGGCCTTTGGCACAGAAACGCGTGGAAAACAGTGGTGGACTGGACCGGGTACCGTCCCTGCCACTGTGCTATGCAGTGAAAGCAGAGATGAATCGTTCGGCGCGGGGCTGTCCGGCAAAAATTCTCCTGGGAGCCGCAGCGGCTGGGAAAAAACCAGCTCTGTTGGGGAGGCTGCAAAATCCTCCTTTGGTGCTGAACACAACCCTAATAGAACCCACGGCAACCGGTCCACCCAATTTGCATCCGTAAGTGAAGCCTTGAGCGCTGCTTTAAGCGACCTATGGAAACGCTTGCATAACCCATTGGCCTGGGGGTTGTATGCGGTCGTGCCATGAAGTGTGACCCCCAGGCTCCAGGCCATGGTGGACCAGAGGTCGGAAACAAACTGCGGGCCCCGATCGGACGTGATATCTGAAGGGGCGCCGAAACATGCCACCCATGTCGTCAAAAAAACGCGTGCAACGTCTGCGGACGTGGTGGAAGCTAGCGGGACTGCTTCGGGCCAGCACGTGGTGCAGTCCACCACTGTTAGGAGGTGCGTGAACCCCTGCGATGGTAGGAGGGGGCCCACGAGGTCCACGTGAACGTGGTCGAACCTCTTACCCGGGATATGGAACGGCTCCAAAGGGGCCTTTGTGTGCCTGTGCACTTTGGCTTGCTGGCATGCTACACAGGCTGCAGCCCACTCTTTCACCTGTTTGCGCAGGCTCGGCCAGATGAACTTTGCTCCCACCATTTTGACTGATGCGTGCACTCTTGGGTGCACCAGGGAGTGAACTGACTCAAAAACGCGGCAGCGCCAAGTGCGTGGGACCACCAGGCGCGGGTGGCCTGTGGAGACGTCACAGATTTGGTGGGGGGGGGTGTCGTCTTGCAGTACTCTGCTCTCCAGCCTTAACCTTGGTGGTCCAGACTGGAGCATGCAAACGTCCGCATCGTTGATTTGCTCAGCGGCCATGGCCGTGTAATCTATCCCCACGTAGACTGGGGTCACTAATGCACGTGAGAGGCAGTCCGCCACCATGTTGAGTTTACCGGCCACATGCTGAATGTGGGTCGTAAACTCTGAGATCGCGGCCAGCTGTCTCTGCTGCCGGCCCGACCATGGTTCCAAAACCTTGGCCATAGCGTACGTTAGCGGCTTGTGGTCCACGAATGCAGTGAAGGTGCGCCCTTCCAGCCAGAACTGGAAGTGGCGTATGGCCAGGTGGAGAGCCAGTAACTAACTCCCTGTCGAACGCGCTGTATTTACGCTCACTGTTGCGCAAAGACCTGCTAAAAAAAGCAAGCGGCTGCCAAGAACCTGCGATGTGCTGCTCCACGACGGCCCCTATGGCCACGTCCGACGCATCGGTGGTGAGCACTATCTGAGCCGTCGGGTCCGGGTGCGCCAGCAGTGCGGCGTTCGCCAGGGCTGTTTTGACCTTGGAAAAATGCCTGCTCTCGCTCAGGAGTCCAGTCGACTCTGTCCGCCAGCTTTCCTTTCTTAAGCGCGGCGTACAACGGCTGCATGAGCTGGGCTGTGCAGGGGAGGAAACGGTTGTAAAAGTTAACCATTCCCAAAAACTCCTGCAGAGCCCTGACCGTCTTTGGCCGGGGAAAATCTGTCACTGCACGCACTTTGTCTGATAAGGGTATCGCGCCCTCCGGTGAGATGTGGTGGCCCAAAAAGTTGATTCCTGTCACCCCAAACTGGCACTTCGCCGGGTTGATTATTAATCCGTGCTTCTCCAACCTCTGGAAAACTGTCCTGAGGTGGTCTACGTGTTCATCCTCGGATACACTAGCCACCAGGATGTCATCCAGATAGACAAACACAAACGGCAGATCACACAACACTGCATCCATCATGCGTTGGAATGTCTGCGCTGCACCTTTTAACCCAAAAGGCATGCGTAAAAACTCAAAAAGACCAAATGGGGTTATTACCACCATCTTAGGTATGTTCTTAGTGCGCACCGGGACCTGGTGGTAACCGTGGACCAGGTCTATCTTGGAAAAAATGCATCCCCCATTGAGGTGAGCAGAAAAATCCTGAATATGGGGGATTGGGTAGCGGTCGTGTACTGTGGTATTGTTCAATCTGCGGAAATCTCCGCACGGTCGCCACGATCCCTCGGCTTTAGGAACCATATGTAGCGGGGATGCCCATGGGCTGTTTGAGCGCCTGATGATGCCCAACTTTTCCAAGTTGGCAAACTCCTCACACGCTATAGCCAGTTTAGCTGCGTCCAGACGCAGACGTTGTGCGAAAACAGGCGGCCCCGTGGTGGTAATGAAGTGCTACACCCTGTGTTTAGTGACGGTCGCCGAAAAAGTCGGGACCGTGAGTGCTGGGAACTGGGTGAGCAGTGTGTGGAACTTACCCCCTGGAGCTGTGACGTTGGCTAGCGTTGTGGGCCCGGCTCCTCTTGCTGTACAGGGGAGAGAATCAAAAGACATTGCGTTAATCAGGCGACTGTTAGCCACATCGACTAGTAGACTATGTGCACACAAAAAATCAGTGCCCAAAATGGGGAAGCTGCATGCTGCTATGACAAATGTCCATTGGTATGTACGGCCGTGCAAGGATACAGTCAGTGTCCTCTCACCAAAAGTCTTAATGTCTGAGCCATTTGCGGCTGTCAGCTCGGAACCGCTACTTCTCGCCAGCCGGTCTGCATAAGACAGCAGGATGAGACTCTTTTGGGAGCCAGAGTACACGAGGAACCATCTCCCTGAGTGTGAGTCTGTCACATAGAGCAGTTTTCTTGCTTCACCGCCGGTCGCAGCTGCTACTGACTGCCGGCCCTGGCATTTCCCGAGCGCTTGAATTGGCAAGGTGGCATGCATCGGCGTGCGTCCTCCCCAAAACGGCGGTGGTAGAAGCGGAGTGTGTCTCTCCGGTGCTTCTTGGCTCCTCGCCCCCGCTGGCCGTCTCTCTGGGTTCCGACGCCACTGCATTCACTACAAGCGCTCTGGTGGTGAGAATAATCCGATCTGCCTCTTGCACTAGCGCCCTGTAGTTGCGTGCGGCCAGCAGTGGCGAATCGGCAAGGACCGCCCTGACCGCCGTAGGGAGGTTCCGGAGGAAAAGGTGGGCAAAGAGGAAATGCCCGTCATCTGTGCCCATCAGCGCCAACATCTTCTCCATAAACTCGACCGCCGACCCGTCTCCCAACTCGGAGTGCATCAGGAGCCTTTCTGCTCCCTCGCAGTCTGAGAGCATATAGCGCCAGGTCAGCGCGGTTTTGAGAGCCTCATATTTGTTGTGGGCTGGGGGCTGTTGGAACAGGCTCGCCACCTGCTGAGTAGTGCGTGTGTCCAGTGCTGCAACCACGTAGTAGTATCTGGTGTCATCTGCCGTTATTCCCCAGAGTGCGAACTGGGCCTTGATGTGGAGGAGCCAAGACTTCGGGTTGTGTAGCCAAAAGTCTGGGAGTTTGACTGAAACGGCGCATGCGTTGGTGGCACCTCCAGTCTGGGTCGTCGCCGGGGTGTTTGCCTCGAGTTCCATCGTGTGTCAAGGGTCACCAGTGTGGAGAGAGGAATAATCAGGCAGAGCAGTCCAGAACAAAGCAGGCTTTATTAATTTCCCTCTCTCACATTCTCAAGAATCACAAGCATCAGAAAAAGTCACAGGTCGCAAGCCCCTCTCCTTTTATAGCATACAACCCACTCAGTCACCTGTGATGTTACAGTAACATGAAAGACTTTGCAATTCCCATTCTCTTTGTCACTGTTTGCATCAACACACCAACCCCCGCATCAGCACACAAACCCCCTATGACCATTCCGTCTGAGTGGAAACATACTGAGTGGCTTCCCACAGTATCAATAAAACACAGACAAACACACCAAAAAATTTTTAGGGCTCAGCTCCATCCTTCCCCTCACAACTTCACAGATAAGGCTCCTGCATATCACAGAAATGGGATGCATACTAAGCAGTGTGCACATAAGGCCAAAGTCAATGTTTTCAAAGTTTTGAAAAATTTGGGGTTTTTAAGATTTTATCTACAACTCTTACCATGGTGACCTTGTTATGTTTTTATTTAAATTGGGCCCAGTTTGCCAGCTGCCATCTCCAGTCCCTCTTTGTTGACATGTGAAAATCTCTTTCCCTTTCTACAATGGGCAAATTAAAAGCATTTAAAAAAATGTTCTCCAACATGAGCCTAACAGGCTGTCCTAAAACATCTTTAAAAAGTCTTCAGCTGATCCAAAATGCTGCAGCTGTGGAGAGTGTGGAACGACGAGGCTGAGTTTATTTCACAAGTCCAGTTTTATTCACATTCTCCAACATTCAAAAACAGAAAGAGAATGAATCCCCCAACATCTGTCCCTTTTATACCCCAGGACATCAAAGCACACAGTCACATTGTCTTTTAATCCCAAGTCACAATGCATCCCCCTCCAGGTCTTCTCACCTCCACCTAGTCACTGGTGGTCAGGAAATCCCTCAAGGCCATCTCTTTGCATACAAAAGGCCAGATCTCACATCCTCCTGTTACCCTTAGGAGGTTCAGTCCTTTTGTTCCTCTGAGACGTGAAGCATACAATAAGCATACAGTAATATATATGTGAAGCATATGAAACCCACATATGTGCCACATGACCCCCCCCAAACGTCTAAGATGGAACAACATAACCACAGATTGCATGTCATAATAAAATCACTACATATCAGTCCACGTGCTGCTTGGGCCTCAGTCTTCTCCCGTATTTGCTGTAAGCAGGCTGTACCACCTCTGCAGCGTCTTCCTGCTGTGGAGCTGCTGCCTGAGGATGAGAACTGTTAGTCAACCTCTGTGGGTGTTCTGGGGAATGCTCTCTAGGGGATCTGCCGCGCCGAGGAGCCTTAGCCAACTGCACACCTTCGTCAGCTATCACAAAAGCAGGTTTGAGCCTGTTTATGCCAATCATTTCCTTTCTGCCCCCCAAATCTAGCAAAAAATGCTTATCCCCTGTTTCCAGCACTCTATATGGTCCATCATAAGGTGGGCGTAAAGGTGGGCGATGGGCATCATGTCTGACAAAAACAAACTCCGCATTTTTTAAAGCCTTAGGCACAAAAACACGCGAAAAACTGTGGTGAACGGGGCCAGGTAGCGTGCTCGGGCCTGTGCTATTCTGTAACTGCTGAGCTGGGGAACGCTCTGGCGCTGGATTATCTGGGAGAAATTCCCCGGGCAGCCGAAGTGGCTGTGCGAAAACTAGCTCAGCTGGGGAGGCTTCTAAATCCTCTTTAGGTGCAGAACGCAACCCCAATAAAACCCATGGTAGCTTGTCCACCCAATTTGCATCCGTAAGCGACGCTCTGAGAGCCACCTTCAATGACCTGTGAAAACGTTCGCATAACCCGTTAGCCTGCGGGTTGTACGCGGTAGTGCGGTGGATCGTTGCCCCCAGACTGCGGGCCATCGCTGACCAAAGTTCGGAAACAAATTGAGGGCCTCTGTCGGACGTAATGTCCGACAGGACTCCAAAACGCGCTACCCATGCCGTTAAAAACGCGCGCCCCACCTCCTCGGCTGTGGTTGACGACAGCGGAACCACTTCCGGCCAGCGCGTGGTGCGGTCAACCATTGTCAGAAGATGTGTGCACCCTTGTGAGGGCGGGAGGGGGCCTACGAGGTCCACGTGGACATGATCAAACCTTTTAGCTGGAATGTGAAATGGCTCCAAGGGAGCTCTCGTGTGTCTATGAACCTTGGCTCGTTGACAAGCCATGCAGGCTGCCGCCCACTCTCTAACTTATTTGCGCAGGCTCGGCCATACAAATTTCTCTCCTACCATTTTGACCGACGCGCGCACTCCCGGGTGCGCCAAAGAATGGATCGAGTCAAAAACGCGGCGGCGCCACGCGGCTGGTACCACAGGACGCGGTCGCCCAGTGGAGACATCGCAGATTAGGGGGGGCATACCGTCTTGCAGCACCCTGTTCTCCAGCCTTAACCCTGTTGGTCCAGACTGGACCGCACGCACATCCGCGTCGCTAACCTGCTCCGCGGCCATGGCTGCATAATCTATCCCCACACGGACTGGGGCCGCGCGCACTTCCGCGTCGCTAACCTGCTCCGCGGCCATGGCTGCAGAATCTACCCCTACGCGGGCTGGAGCCGCCACGGCGTGCGAGAGGCAGTCCGCCACTACATTAAGTTTACCCACCACATGCTGGATATCGGTAGTAAACCGATATCGCGGCCAGCTGTCTCTGCTGCCGGCCCGACCAAGGTTCCAAAATCTTGACCATCGCGAAAGTCAGCGGCTTGTGGTCAACAAACGCGGTGAAACGGCGTCCTTCCAGCCAGAACTGGAAGTGGCGAATGGCTAAGAGGAGAGCTAACAACTTCCTGTCGAATGCGCTGTATTTTCGTTCGCTATCGCGCAGGACCTTGCTGAAAAAGGCGAGCGGTTGCCAGGCTCCGGCTACATACTGTTCCACGACTGCCCCTATGGCCACATCTGACGCGTCAGTAGTGAGCCCCATGCGGGCCGTTGGGACTGGATGTGCCAACAATGCAGCGTTTGCCAGGGCTGTTTTGACTTCAGAGAATGTGCGCTCTTGCTCCGGAGACCATTCGACTTTATTTGTGGGTTTTTGTTTTTTTAGTGCCGCATACAATGGTTGCATGAGCTGCGCTGCACGGGGGAGGAAACGGTTATAAAAATTCACCATTCCCAAAAACTCCTGTAACGCTTTGACCGTTTGTGGTTGGGGAAAATTTGTTACTGTGCGCACTTTGTCAGGCAGAGGAACCGCTCCTTCTGGGGAGACGCGATGCCCCAAAAAATCAATCTGCGTCACCCCGAACTGACACTTCGCTGGGTTGATTATTAACCCGTGCTCTGCCAACCTCTGGAAAACTGCCGTGAGGTGGTTTTCGTGTTCGTCTTCGGACGCGCTGGCTACCAATATGTCGTCCAGGTAGACGAACATGAAGGGGAGATCGCGCAAAACCGCATCCATCATGCATTGAAACGTCTGTGCCGCGCCTTTAAGCCCAAACGGCATGCGCAAAAACTCAAAAAGCCCGAAAGGAGTTATTACCGCTGTTTTGGGTACGTCCTCAGCGTGCACTGGGACCTAGTGGTAACCGCGTACCAAGTCTATTTTAGAAAAAATGTGCGCCCCTGCCAAATGAACTGAAAAATCTTGGATGTGCGGGATCGGGTAGCGGTCGTACGCTGTAGCGTTGTTCAACCTGCAGAAATCAATGAAAGGTTGTCACAAACCATCAGCTTTCAGGACCATGTGAAGCGGTGAAGCCCATGGGCTCTTCGAACGCCTGATGATGCCCAACTTTTCCAGGTTGGCGAACTCCTCGCGCGCTATGGTCAGTTTAGCTGAATCCAAGCGCCGAGCTTTTGCAAAAACGGGCGGTCCGGTGGTAGTAACAAAATGTTCCACCCCGTGTTTAGCCACAGTCGCCGAAAATGTTGGGACCGTGAGTGCTGGGAACTGAGTGAGGAATGTGTGGAACTTACCACCTGCAGCTGTGACGTTGGCTTGTGCTGTTGGCGGGGCCACTCGAGCTGTACAGGGAATAGAATAAAAAGAGAGTGCATTAACCAGGCGTCTGTTAGCAAGATCAACCAACAAACCATGTGAGCACAAAAAATCAGCCCCTAACATGTTGAAATTGACTGCCGCTATGACGAAAGTCCACTCGAATGTACGGCCGTGTAAAGACAGAAGCAGAGTCCTCTCACCGAAGGTCTTAATCGCCGAGCCGTTCGCTGCTGACACCTCGGGACCACTGGAAGGTGCCAGCCGGTCAGCGTAGGAAGGTGAGATGAAACTCAGCTGGGAGCCTGTGTCCACGAGGAAATGCCTCCCCGAACGCGCATCCCTCAAGTAGAGCAGCTTGTTCTCCTCTCCGAGGGCCGGAGCTGCTACTGACCCCCGTTCTTGGTGTTTCCCGAGCGCTTGAAATGGCACGGTGGAATGCACTTGCGTGCCCTCTCTGCGAAGCGGCGATGGTAGAAGCAAAGGACATCATCTGCTCCGTGTTTCCTGGCCCCTGCCGCCGCCGTCGTCGGTGAGTCTGGTGCTGCAACCTCTGGCCCCCTGCCATCTGCGGACGTTGCGCCTAGCTTCGCTGCCGCGGCCACAGCTGCGTGCCGTTTATTGGCGTTGACGAGTCGTTGCGCCTCCTGGCCCAGCTCGTAGTAGTCTCGCCGGACCAACAGTGGTGAACTGGCCAGGGTCACTCTCACCGCTGACGGTAGGGTCCTGAGGAAAAGGTGGGTGAAAATGAAGTTATCATCTTCGGAGTCTCTCAACCTCAACATCTTCTCCATCAGGTCTGCAGGTCTGTCGCTCTCAAATTCAGTCAGCGCCAGGAGCCCCTCTGCTTGCTCCTCCACCGAGAGGGTGAAGTAACGGATGAGTGCAGCCTTCAATGTGCTGTACTTGTCGCTGTCCGGCGAGTGGTTGATCAGGCTCTCCACTCACTGGGCTGTGTGGTTGTCCAGCTTTGCAACCACATGGTAGAACTTTGTGGCGTCTACCGAAATCCTCCGGAGGTTGAACTGCGCCTCGACTGCGTTAAACCAGGAGCGCGGATTGTTCTGCCAGAAGTCCAGTAGCTGAACTGTGGCTGCATTCGTTTGGCTGGCTCCTGACGAGTCTGGCTCGAGAGAATTGCTTCTGCTCGTGATACGTCTTAGGGTCACCAGTGTGGAGAGTGTGGAAGGATGAGGCTGAGTTTATTTCACAAGTCCAGTTTTATTCACATTCTCCAACATTCAAAAACAGAAAGAGAATGAATCCCCCAACATCTGTCCCTTTTATACCCCAGGACATCAAAACACACAGTCACATTGTCTTTTAATCCCAAGTCACAATGCATCCCCCTCCAGGTCTTCTCACCTCCACCTAGTCACTGGTGGTCAGGAAATCCCTCAAGGCCATCTCTTTGCATACAAAAGGCCAGATCTCACATCCTCCTGTTACCCTTAGGAGGTTCAGTCCTTTTGTTCCTCTGAGACGTGAAGCATACAATAAGCATACAGTAATATATATGTGAAGCATATGAAACCCACATATGTGCCACACAGCAAGAGTTTTAACAGATACTAGAAAGAGAGATCATATCTCTCCGGTTCTGGCCTCCCTTCATTGGCTTCCCATAGAGTTTAGAATTAAGTTTAAAATCCTTCTTCTTACTTACAAAGCTCTAAACAATCAGGCTCCTTTTTATTTAAAAGATCTGATACTACCGTATTATCCTAACAGAGCACTACGCTCCCAACATGCAGGATTACTTGTAATACCTAGAATCTCCAAAAGTACAATGGGAGGCAGAGCCTTCAGTTATCAAGCTCCTCTCCTGTGGAACCAGCTGCCAATCTGGATTTGGGAGTCAGACTCGATCTCTGTTTTTAAGAATAGGGCTAAAACCTACCTTTTTGATATAGCCTACAATTAGGGAGGGATCATGTGTTTCTGAACCCTCCTGTAGCTGTGTATTTGTGCATACATATGTTTAGACATAAAAGGGGTGTATTTGTGCATATGTATGTTAAACATAAGAGAGATGCTGACAGCACATATGTGGATTGACCTCACGACGAAGAGGACAGTAAGTCCGGACCACCTGCGGAGGACAACGAGAGAGGACAGGGGTGCGAACGAAGGACTTCCTGACCTCCAGGACGCAGGTAGAAGACAGAAGACTGGAGGGGGGAGAAATGTCAATTAAGGGTTTTGACGGGGATATGTGATCCCCCCGTGTGTGAGAAGTCTGTATGAGAAAAGGTATAAATGTGAAACTCTGATGTGGCTCAGCCTCTTGTCTTCCTGCTTATTGGAGAGAGCAGGCTGGGGAAATGAATGTTGCAATAAACTGGAATAAAACACAATTCAGTCTCTTTATTCCACGCTCCCCACACCTCCCTTAGTTATGCTGCTAATAGGTTTAGTCAGCTGGGGGACCTCCAATAATGCACTGGGCCTCACTCCTTTCCTCACTCTCAATGAAATATTTTTTTTGCTGGTCATTAACATTTGTTTGTTCTCTCCCATAGATTGAGTCCCCATCGTGCTGTTTGCTCTCTACATGTCTGTTCTTTTCATCTTCTCTATCCCCTCACCCCCCAGCCAGTCGCAGCAGATGACTGCCCCTCCCTGAGCCTGGTTCTGCTGGAGGTCTCTTCCTGTTAAAAGGGAGTTTTTCCTCTCCACCGTCACCAAGTGCTTGCTCACAGGGGATCGCCTGATTGCTGGAGTCTTTCTGCAACTGTGGGGGTTCCCCCTACAGTTGATAGTGCTATGAGATGACTGTTGTTGTGAAATTTTTTTTTTTTTTTGTTACTTATTTGTACCCGTAGGTAGACTTGGTTTGCAGTCTGGTGACAAGCCACCGGCCGCTGGTCGCTGCGTGCGCGAGCGCCCTAAACCTACATGTTTTTGGTGTGCGGGAGGAAACCGGAGAAATCCCGGAGTAAACCCGCGCAACACGGGGAGAACATGCAAACTCCACACAGCTCACTGTTGGTCGGGGGCTGGGATCGAACCCACCATCTCATGATCCCCGCGGTCCCCCGGCCGAGGGTAAAACTGTGCTGCCACAGTGCTAAACCACTGCGCCACCGTGCAGCCCAAATGGCGCTATATAAATAAAGTTGAATTGAATTGAATTGAATTGAATGACCTGCTATATCTTGGATATTAAAATGATGAGTACCCCTCAATTGAAAGGTTTTCCAGTAGCACTATGCACCACCACCTCCACAGCAAAGGCATGTCATGCTGAAAAATATGAGAGCTATTAAAGTAGTTACTTGGGAAGATGGACAGATCAGGAACACAAGATTAAATATAACAATGACACAACGCTAATATAAAGTTGGATTGTCAGGACAACCAAAAATTCACAAACCAAAAAACAGCTAAAGGGGAGCGGCAACAAGTCCAGTCCAGGACTGAAAAAACAAAATATCTAGGATCCATGATAAGGACCTGTACTTGTTTAACTTTTTATAGTCACAAAGACCACTCAAAGCACTTAACTAGTATGTACACTAATCATCTACCTAAGGGCCTATCAGAGACAGATACATAGGAACAATTTTTAGAGTCACCAAATAACCTAACATGCATGTCTTTGGATTGGGAGAGGAAACGGGGCCCCTGGAGTAAACTCACATAGCACAGGCAGAACATGCCAACTCCACACAGACAGGTTCCTACCCCTGCCAGGCTGGGGATTGGAACCTGGAAACTTCTAGCTGGGAGGCAACAGTGCTAACTCCTGTACCACTGTGCTGCCCACACTGTGGTACAATGGAATATACTGTAAAAGGACATTAAAATAACACTTACAATGGTAAACTCAAATAGAGGGTCCATGGCGATGTACCAGGAGTACTACAAGTACAACAGAGCTTTGTTAGTGTTTTTGCATACTTGCAACTTATAAAACAACAAAAAAATTTAAATAAAATTTGTTAGAACTCAGTGAATTTCTTTGGATAGCACAAAAAAGGATAAAAACAAAATTGTAGTTACAGTGTAAGTGATTTTTGGTCATAATTTGGTCTTACATTTAAAGGTGAAAATGATTGTAATGCCAATGAAAGAAAGGAAAGCACTGCAGCTTTTCTCTCACCATAATCATGAATACTCTACAGTCAACCCCAAAATGTTGAACAGGCAGACCCTGATGAAAAAAAAGGCAATTGTAAACAGCTCAAATACAGCAGGGAAAATAAATATTGAACGGGTCAACATTTTTCTCGAACATATTTCTGATGGAGCAATTGACCTGAGATTTTCACTGGCTATCAGTGACAACCCAAGTAATCCATACTTATAAAGAAATCAAGGCAACTATGTTCACAAAACAAGTTATATTTAATAAAGTGGAATGACACAAGTTATACGTATTGAACACATGAAGAAAAAAGACGTGCAAAACGGCATAGAAAACCAAGAAACCAGCTGAAATCCATCAGAATTTAGGAAGCCATCCCATCCCCCATCAGTGCAAATTAATTTCAGCTGGTTAATGTTGTATAGCAATTTATGCTTTTATTTGTGAGGTGCAGTGTAGCGGTGCCCACTTCCGTTTCCGCCACTACACCGCCCCTACAAATATCAGCGGGCATCTTGGTTCGGCCTCTTTGCCGATGCCCCTGCCCGGTGGCTGTACATCATGTGTTCTGACCCCATTAAAGTTGAGTTCCATCGTGTACCTGGCCTTGTCATTTACAAGGTAATTACAGACATAACTGTTGTGTCCATAATGTAGGAATGACGAGTGAGTCTCAACTCAGTTAACAGGGGTTTATTCAGGATAATATACAACTATATACAGAGGCTTATGGCACTCTCCTGCTGGCCAGGTGGCTTCACGATGAAAGAGACAGAGCCTCTTCCACCCATTCTTTTATACCCAGGGCGGCGTCACCACCGGAAACCGGTAGTAGTCACCCCGGTCTATCTCATAACCAACCCAGCCGCTATCTTACTAATACCAGCCCATTTACAGACATAACATCCCCCCTCCTCAAAAAAAATGTCAAGCACACAAATAACCCACCCAAATTTATCACCCGAAACACGCACTAATCAAAATATGTAAAGAAATAAACAAAACACCTATCCAATCACACAACTAAGGCTAAGGGGCTGGGTAGACCACCAGCACCCCCACACGGCTGAGCGGGTTATTCTGCCGCTTGGAAAGGAATCAGAATCAGAATCAGAATCCGAATCAGGTTTATTGCCATTGTTCATGTAGTACACAAACTAGGAATTTGTCTCGGTACAATACTGCAACATTAAACATGATAAGATAAGAGAAATAAACTATACATGTAATAAAGTGTAGGATAAGATTAAGTGATACTGGTCAACAGTTAAAATATATATTAGCCAGCAGCAGATACTGTGGAGAACTATGTAGTGCAGTCGGTAATGCAGAAAGAAAACAGTGATGATTGACATGAGTCTGGTTGAGCTGCTGTACATGGTGCACGAGAGTCAATAAGTCACTTAGTGTTCAGCAGTCTAATGGCAGAGGGGAAGAAGCTGTTCATGTGACGGGAGGTTTTAGTCTGGATGGACCGAAGTCTTCTACCAGAGGGGAGGGGGGCAAACAGTACGTGACCAGGGTGTGAGGGATCGGCTATGATCCGGCCAGCACGCCTCCGGGTCCTGGAGATGTACAGATCCTGGAGAGATGGGAGCTTGCAGCCGATCACCTTCTCAGCAGTGCGCACGACGCGCTGCAGCCTTAGTTTGTCCCTGGCAGTGGCTCCTGCGTACCACACGGTTATGGAGGTGGTGAGGATGGACTCGATGATGGCTGTGTAGAACTGCACTAACATCTTGGTGGGTAGCTTGAGCTTCCTCAGCTGCCGCAGGAAGAACATCCTCTGCTGGGCTTTTTTGATGAGTGAGCTGATGGTCAGCTCCCATTTGAGGTCCCTGGTGATGGTAGTGCCTAGGAAGCGGAAGGAATCAGCAGTGGTGATGGGAGAGCCTGAGAGGGTGAGGGGGGGGCAGAGGAGTAGTGACTTTCCTGAAGTCTACAATCATCTCCACTGTCTTCAGAGCGTTCAGCTGCAGGTTGTTATTGCTGCACCAGGACGCCAGCTGGGCCACCTCTCTCCTGTAGGTGGACTCGTCGCCGTTGGAGATGAGCCCGATGAGGGTGGTGTCGTCCGCAAACTTGATCAACTTGACAGACTGGTGGCTGGAGGTGCAGGAGTTGGTGTAAAGGGAGAAGAGTAGGGGGGAAAGTACACAGCCCTAGGGGAACATACAAACAAAACAATAGAGCCGTGTTTCTAACTAAAAACAATCCCTTAACAACATCAAACAATACACACAAGACACATTCTATTGGCGGCCCCCCAGCCCGACTCCCACCCCACAATGGGCACACAGAGCATAGTAAACAAGGGGCTACTCAAATAAAACAATCCAATTAAATCAAACCCTTTAAACACTGAGAAAGTCAAATCAGGACAGCCAATCAAAATAAGTCAAATAAACCAGGCAAGCTCTAGAAATTCACTAAGACAATCTCACACAGAGCTGCCACCGGTCAGACTACAAAATTTAACACAAAACCCTAATTCATAAAACACACTAAAGCACAGTGCACACACAGGCATCTACAGTTGACATGCAAACAACTAAAACAGGTTCGCAACTATACATCAAAAGGACGCCTCCCGCACTCACTCTTACTGTTTTCTTTTCCCTTCTTCTTTTTTTTTTAAAACACAATTTATCGGGGAACCAAATAGAAACCAACATCAAAACAGGACTGAAGAAAATGACACACACATGCAAAATAAAACCCTCAGTCCCCAGAGGGATCCCTCTCAAGGCGTCTCCGTCTCTTCACATCAGAGCTCCTGCTGCGCCGTCTCCTCTCCACCTCCGGCAGCCGCAGGTCCCTCGGGTGTCTCCAGACATGAATAGACCTCCGCCCATCTGCCTCCATCCAACCGGGCTCCACCTGGAACCGCCTCTGGTTGTCCCGCTGCTCGTGTGGACTGTGATCTAGACGTACAGTACTCGAGCCTCAACCTTGGTCTTCGAGGGAGCCCACTTCCTTTTAATCAGATCACCGGTCCTGCGACAGGCCCCCGACTCCAGACGCTTCGTCTTGTAGGCTCTCCTGGGTCTCCTCTTGGCAGGTTGTCACCGGGAGCACATTACAATAACCACGCTCTGCGTTCTAGCCCCGTTTTCTCCCAGCGTTGGCACCTCGTCCTGATGAGCCTCATTGGGGGTCCCGCCATGCCATCCGGCACCCTCGTCCAGGGCAGCCTGCATGACAGAATCAGGTCCATCATGAAAGGGCTCCGTGTGGTGCGGTGCGTGCACTCCCAAAGTCACATTGTCCATCCAGTCCGAATCCCACACCTCAGCACCGTCCATGGCAGGAACAGGTTGGCCCCACAGTCCACATCCAGACCATTCTTCACCCAAAATGTTTATAATGGAGAACCCAAGGCTGTAAAATAGGTTGCAACCCATAACGTTAACACCAGATGCAGAAACCTTAATGTGAACACTGGGCACCACACTGTCCTTATACCGGGCTGAATCTCAATGTAGCCCAAAATAGCCAACCTGTTCCGCCCACAACCATAAAATTCTACCTGTTGCCTTCTTATCTGTCGGTGGGGAAACAGTCTGTCCATGGTTTCAAGATTCAGGACACAAAATCACCGCTCCTGTGTCCACTAGGAGCGGAATCTCAACTCCATCCAATATGATAGTGCAGCCGATCCTCCCTGTCGTCTCCGGGGAGACAGTATGCACAACCATCGGAGTCTTCTGCGCAGCACCTGGTTCTCTCCCACGGCTCCTGCGTACAAAGTTTTCGCACACCCTGGCAAAATGGTTTAAAATCCCACATTTGCCACAACGCTTTCCTTTCGCTGGGCACACTCTGGACTTATAGTAGTGCTCAGTGGACCCACATTCATAACACTTTGGCGTACCGGGGCAGACCTTATCCTGACCACAGAGGCAAAATCATCCTCTCCGCATTCACCATCACAAGGGTCCAGGCTCAGTGCCAGGCTCAGGGCTGCACGGTGGCGCAGTGGTTTAGCACTGTAGCAGCACAGTTTTACCCTTGGCCGGGGGATCGCGGGGATCATGAGATCGTGGGTTCGATCCCAGCCCCCGACCAACAGTGAGCTGTGTGGAGTTTGCATGTTCTCCCCGTGTTGCGCGGGTTTACTCCGGGATTTCTCCGGTTTCCTCCCGCACACCAAAAAAACATGTAGGTTTCGGGCGCTCGCGCACGCAGCGACCAGCAGCCGGTGGCTTGTCACCAGACTGCAAACCAAGTCTACCTACGGGTACAAATAAGTAACAAAAAAAAAAAAAAAAAAAATTAGTGCAAGACTCATTCTTCCCCAGAGAAGCCCCTTCAGTAAGGCCCCTCGCGATGGTCTCTGCTGTTGGGCAAACTTGACTGCCTCAGGTAACGTCATCTCTCCTGGGTGCGTCAACAATCTGGGCCGGGCTCTGGACGTGCTCCGCCAACTGGTCTCAAATCATCTTGTCCTCTAGGGTCCCGAATCTGCATTCCCTTGCCAGCTCGCGGAGGTTCGCCACGAATCTTTGCACAGGCTCTCCCAACCACTGGTGGTGCTGTCGAAACTGAATGCATCTAACAATGATGTTCTCCGGTGCCTTAAAGTACCGCACAATTAGCTGCACCACTTCATGGAAACTGTCCGCACCGCCAAGATTCTCTAGAATCCTCTGCCCTTCCATTCCTAAATTATGTACTAACACAGCTCGCGCACAGAGATTCTCCATCTGTCCCAAGTTCAGGACAACAAGATAGTTGGTGAAGGCAACGAACCAACGAGGTCACGGCATGAGGGGCTCACCCGGTGCCTCAAGAAACGGATGAAAGATAGCAACATAGCGTTCCTTTACTGCTTTTACCTCGTCGCCAAATGTTGTGTCTCACTTGTCATTCCTGCATTAGTAGGAATGACGAGTGAGTCTCACCTCGGTTAACGGGTTTATTCAGGATGATGTACAACTATATACAGAGGCTTACGGCACTCTCCTGCTGGCCAGGTGGCTTCACGAGGAAAGAGGCAGAGCCTCTTCTGCCCACTCTTTTATACCCTGGGTGGCGTCACCGCCAGAAACCGGTAGTAGCCACCCCGGTCTATCTCATAACCAACCCGGCCGCCATCTTACTAATACCAGCTCATTTACAGACATAACAATAACATTTTGGCAACGAAAATAAAAATGGAGGTGTGTGTTTCACCGTTTCGGCCGTTCCTGGAGCTCCCGGGCGAGCATTTGTGCCTTGGTTAAGATGGTTTCCCGTCTTTCAGAACTACATCACAGCACTCAACCTGGGTGAGCTAGATAGACGGAGCGCACGTGTTCTTCTGGTGCATAATTTGGGGTTCGAAGGCCAGCACATCCTGCATACACTCAGGGCTACCGACTCGTATGAGTATGTGGTCGAGTTGTTGGTGCACCATTTCCACACCCCGGACAATGTCACCGTCCGGAGGATTCGGTTCCAATAATGACACCAGCAAGTGGGTGAGCCTGTCCGACAGTTTGTCGCCGACCTACGGCAGCTGGCTAGCAAGTGTTGTTTCGAGACATTGGAGGAGGAAATGGTATGTGACCAGCTGGCAGAAAACACAACCAGAAATGCTTTGCGAGCTAGGCTGCTTTCGGTGCAGAGTGACCTGATGTTAGCCAAGGCTGTCAAGCTAGGTCTTGAGGTGGAGACCGAGGACAAGCTAGCTTTGGAGCTAAAGTAGCGCCAATCACAACGACAGCTGGGACCTGCCGCTGCAGCATTAGTAGCGGACCCTGACAGCGAGTATAGCGCGTCTGATGACAGCGCGGAAACCTACGCCATCAACCTGAGGTCTACCCCTAGAAAGCCTGTGTGTGTGGGCTGTGGGTCCGTGAAGCACCGATACAAGGCTAGGGAATGACCGGCTAGAGGGAAGTGTTGTGGCATGTGTGGACGCTTGAACCATTTTGCCAGGGTGTGTTGTGTGTCCAAGCCCGAGAGCCCACAGGGAATAACAACTGCACCCGCCCCAATAATTGTCCATGCGGTGTCCCTGAGTACGAACGAGTTCAAGTAGTGTATGGTGACACTAGATGACGAGGAGGTGCCGCTGCTGATCGACATGGGGGTGAAAAGATCATTATTGAATTGGGCCACAGTGAGGAAATTTTTCCCTTACTACAGAATAAGAGATGACCCAGCGTCGCTCTATGGTTGTGGAGGTGGCAGACTACGCATGGTTGGAACGCTGGAGCTGACGGCTCGGTACAAGTTGGCGGTGATGCCTAACTGCATGTTCCACGTGACGGCCGGAGGCGACAACATCATGGGCTGTGACCTGTTTTATGGACTGGGATTTGCCATTAGAGACGATGCTGGGAAGGAGTGGACTGGTTGTGGCTGGCGGAACCATCTGGTTCCAGTGGCGGAGGACGACGTGGTGTGGGGGAAGGATTTGTCTTTCACCATGGCGGTCAAGCAGGACCAGCCTCACTCAGGCTTGACACAGGAGGGTCTCAGCACCAGTGCTCGGGATACCTTGGATGAAGGTACCGAGCGTGACGGCGAAGCACCTGGGTCGACGAATGACGCTGGCGAGGAAGCCTCAGTTTCCTCCGGAGCTTGGCCGCAGTGGACCAGAGGATCTGGAACTTCAACAGCGACTGCTGCAGCAGCTTTACACGGAGATGGGGCCAGACCAATAGGCACTGTGGAATCGAGTGCCGATCAGCAACACTGCAGGCCAAGCAAAGCTCCCCTGAGAGTTACGGACTGGGCTCAGGTTCATGGAGAGGGACATCCACGGCAGAGGTGGGTCAAACAACAGCCTGAGGATCACCATGGACAGCTGCATATTATGGATAAACGGGGCACAGCCCATTTTCAACTGTCGGATGGTTTGTAGATTCATGCCAATGAGCTGCGGCGTGCCTGAAAGGAGGTTTTGGATGGTAGGTCCAGATGAGAGGAGTGGCTGACAGGAGAGGCCATCTACGCGATCAGCTGTGGCCCCGGAGGCATGTCGCCTCCAGGGGCGGACTTACTGAGAGACTGTCCGGGGCCCCACAGGCCAGTTCCACCCCTTTCTGCTGAATGGACAGTATTGTGAGTTTGTATAAAAATAATAATAATAGTTAATAGTTCTGGGCAGCACAGTGGCGAAGTGGTTAGCACTGCGGCAGCACAGCAACTCACTCTTGGCCAGGGAATCCTGGGTTCGATCCCATCCTCGGACCAACAGTGATCTGTGTGGAGTTTGCATGTTCTCCCCATGTCTGTGTGGGTTTACTCCGGGATTTCTCCGGTTTCCTCCCACATGCCAAAAACATGCAAGTTAGGTTAATTGGCATCAAACTGGGGATTCTAAATTGTCCTTAGGTATGACTGTTAGAGTGAATGGTTGTTTGTCTCTCTGTGTTGGCCCTGTGATGGACTGGCGATCTGTCCAGAGTGTACCCTGCCTCTCGCCCAAAGATGCTGGGATAGGCTCCAGCCCCCCCGCGACCCGAAAAGGATTAAGCGGAAGAAGATGGATGGAGGGATGGTAAACAGTTTGCATGTTCACGTGTTTGTACATGATTGGGGGACAAGATGTTAGGGGATTGTTTTATGTATTTTTCTTTTCTTTAGTCTAGGAACCCGGCAGTATTTCTTTTAAGTTTGATGAACTTTTATTTAGTCCCAGGCGGCAGAATAATCCGCCTTGCCATGCAGGGTAGGATGGTAGTCCACCCGTCGTCCTTAGTTTAAGGTTTCGTTGTATGAATGTGATAGGCCTGTAGTGTTTTCAGTTTTAGTTTTCTTAGTGCGTAATTCTGGTCCTAAATCGAGGAGGGTCTCAATTATGTGTGTGTTTTGGACTTTTCTATGGGGGGATGGGGGGGGGATGTTGTATAGCAATTTATGCTTTTATTTGTGAGGTGCGGTGTAACGGCGCCCACTTCCGTTTTCGCCACTACACCGCCCCCATAAATATCAGCAGGCATCCGGGTTCGGCTTCTTTGATGATGCCCCTGCCCGGTGGCTGTAGCTACATCATGTGTTCAATTCAATTCAATTCAACTTTATTTATATAGCGCCATTTCACAACAACAGTCATCTCATAGCACTATCAACTGTAGGGGGGACCCCCACAGTTGCAGAAAGACCCCAGCAATCAGGCGATCCCCTGTGAGCAAGCACTTGGCGACGGTGGAGAGGAAAAACTCCCTTTTAACAGGAAGAAACCTCCAGCAGAACCAGGCTCAGGGAGGGGCAGTCATCTGCTGTGACTGGCTGGGGGGTGAGGGGATAGAGAAGAAGAAAAGAACAGACATGTAGAGAGCAAACAGCACGATGGGGACTCAATCTATGGGAGAGAACAAACAAATGTTAATGACCAGCAAAAAAAAAAATATATTTCATAGAGAGTGAGGAAAGGAGTGAGGCCCAGTGCATTACTGGAGGTCCCCCGGCTGACTAAACCTATTAGCAGCATAACTAAGGGAGGGTTCAGAAACACATGATCCCTCCCTAATTGTAGGCTATATCAAAAAGGTAGGTTTTAGCCCTATTCTTAAAAACAGAGATCGAGTCTGACTTCCGAATCCAGAT
This sequence comes from Pholidichthys leucotaenia, assembly GCA_020510985.1. Taxonomy (NCBI): domain Eukaryota; kingdom Metazoa; phylum Chordata; class Actinopteri; order Cichliformes; family Pholidichthyidae; genus Pholidichthys; species Pholidichthys leucotaenia. Next base: position 155,847,820 of record CM035841.1, read on the forward strand.
TGGCAGCTGATTCCACAGGAGAGGAGCTTGATAACTGAAGGCTCTGCCTCCCATTGTACTTTTGGAGATTCTAGGTATTACAAGTAATCCTGCATTTTGGGAGCGTAGTGCTCTGTTAGGATGATACGGTAGTATCAGATCTTTTAAATAAAAAGGAGCCTGATTGTTTAGAGCTTTGTAAGTAAGAAGAAGGATTTTAAACTTAATTCTAAACTCTATGGGAAGCCAATGAAGGGAGGCCAGAACCGGAGAGATATGATCTCTCTTTCTAGTACCTGTTAAAACTCTTGCTGCAGCATTTTGGATCAGCTGAAGACTTTTTAAAGATGTTTTAGGACAGCCTGATAATAAAGAATTACAATAATCTAATCTCGAGCTAACAAAAGCGTGGATCAGCTTCTCAGCATCACTCTGAGACAAGATGCTCCTAATCTTGGCAATATTACGCAAATGATAGAAGGCAGTCTTAGAAACAAATTTAATATGTGAATTGAAGGACAAATCCTGATCAAAAATAACTCCAAGGTTCCTCACAGAGCTATTAAGAGAAAGAGTAACTGCATCCAAACTGAAAGTTTGATTTGGAAAGGAATTTCTAAGGTTTTTTGGACCAACAAGAATGACTTCAGTCTTATCTGAATTTAATAGCAGGAAATTACAAGTCATCCAGGCTTTGATTTCCTTAAGACAGGCTTCTAACTTGGCTAATTGATTAGTATCATCTGGCTTCATTGACAGGTATAATTGTGTGTCATCTGCATAACAATGAAAATGTATACAGTGCTTACTAATAATGTTGCCTAACGGAAGCATATATAAACTAAAAAGAGTAGGGCCTAGCACAGATCCCTGTGGAACTCCATGACTAAGCTTTGAGCTGAAAGAAAACTCATCATTTACATGAACAAACTGGAACCTATCAGATAAATAAGATCTAAACCACTGCAACGAAGTTCCATTAAGTCCAACATAGTGTTCTAATCTATCAAGTAGAATATTATGATCAATAGTATCAAAAGCTGCACTAAGATCTAAAAGGACAAGTACAGAAACTAGTCCATTATCAGATGCAATGAGGAGGTCATTAGTGACCTTCGCTAAGGCTGTTTCAGTACTATGATGGATTCTAAACCCAGATTGAAACTCTTCAAGTAAACCATTTCCCTGCAGGTGGTCAAATAATTGCGTAGCAACAACTCTTTCTAAGATTTTTGAAATGAAAGGGAGATTAGAGATTGGTCTATAGTTAGCTAAAGCTCCTGGATCTAGTGTTGGCTTTTTGAGTAAGGGTTTAATTACAGCCGTTTTAAAAGCCTGCGGTACATGGCCTAAAGTTAATGAAGAATTGATTATATGAAGAATAAAGCTACCAATAAGTGGGAAGACTTCTTTAAATAACCTGGTAGGAATAGGGTCTAAAAGACAAGTTGAAGGTTTGGATGAGGAAACTATTTTGTCTAACTCACAAAGGTCGATTGGAGTAAACTCATCAAGGCAGACATCAATAGAAGGAGTTGTAGTAGTTACAGTATTTAAGTTAACTGTGGGAAGAATCTGATTGATTTTATCTCTGATGGATGAAATTTTATTATTGAAAAAGTTCATAAAGTCCTGACTAGTAAGCTCTAAGGGGATGCTAGGATTGACAGAGTCCTGACTCTTTGTCAACCTGGCTACAGTACTGAAAAGAAACCTGGGATTATTCTTGTTCTCTTCTATTAATGCAGAGTAATAACTCGTTCTAGCTTTTCTAAGAGATTTTTTATAAATTAAAAGATGATTTCTCCAAGCTAAATAGATTTCATCTAAATTAGTAGAGTGCCATTTTCTTTCTAATTGACGAGTCTTCTGTTTTAAGCTACGAGTTTCTGTGTTGAACCAAGGAGTTAGAAATCTCTGATTAGACTTTTTCTTTTTTAAGGGGGCCACCAAGTCTAGAGCCTGATGCAGAGAAGCTGAAACACTATCCACCATGTTATCAATTACAGAAGGAGCAAGCTGTCTATAGCTTATTTCCGTTGTGTTGACACATGGCATAGAGGAAACAATCTGCATAAATTTGGAAACAGCATCATCTGAGAGGCATCTACTGTGATAATATTTTTCTTTAGGAGCCAAATAGTCAGAAATAGTAAAATCAAAGGTTAACAGACAATGGTCTGACAGTACAGGGTTATGAGGAGACACTACAAGATTTTCTATTTCTATGCCATATGTCAGAACAAGATCCAATGTATGGTGGAGGTAATGAGTAGAATTTCCTACTTTCTGAGAAAACCCAATCGAGTCTAATATTGAATTAAAAGCCACATTAAGGCAGTCACTATCTACATCCACATGTATATTAAAGTCCCCTACTATAATTATTCTATCAGATTTCAGCACTAAATCAGCTAAGAAATCAGCAAATTCGGATAAAAATTCTGAATAGGTTGATGGGGGACGATAAACTATGGCAAATAAAATTGGGTTTAACCTGAAATTGCTAAAGTGCCCAACACTGAGGACCAGGCCCTCAAAGGAATTATAACATGTTTTTTTGCTTTACATTAACTAGTAATTTGGAATGGTAAATTGTTGCTACTCCTCCTCCACGACCAGAACTTCTGGGATTTTGACAGTTTAAATAACCAGAGGGAGTTGATTCATTTAAACCAACATAATCCTCTTGCCCTAACCAAGTCTCTGTAAGGGAAATTAAATCAATCTGATGATCAATTAACAGATCATGGACTAACAGAGACTTGGGAGTTAGAGACCTAATATTTAATAAACCACATTTAATTTTTAAATTATGAGGAGGAACAGAGGCCAAATCATTCAATTTAGAGGCTTTATGTTTAATTTGAGTTTTACCAATATTTTGCTTTATCACTTTGGGATGCTTATACATTATATTTTTATTTACTTTGGAGGGAGCAGACAACGATTCTCTGATGGGGAAGACAGGGGCTAAGCTGAGGGGTGGCGCATGAAGAGGAGCTGCAGAGAGGCGTGTAAGACTGCGACTCTGCTTCCTGGTCCCAACTCTGAGTAGTCACGGTTTTGGAAATTTGGATAAAAAAGATGCCAGATTGTTAGATAAATGAGAAGCACCATCCAAAGTGGGATGAATGCTGTCTCGTCTCATAAGACCAGGTTTAAAAAAGAGCCAAAAAAGAGCTCCAATTGTCAATGTAGCCCACGTCATTTTTAGGACACCACACAGACAGCCAGCGGTTCAAGGATGACGAGCGGCTAAACATGCCATCACTGGTCAGATTGGGGAGGGGCCCAGAGAATACTACAGTGGCAGACATCGTTTTTGCAAAGTCACACACCGATTCTATATTAAGTTTTGTGACTTCCGACTGCCGGAGACGGATGTCATTAATGCTGGCGTGAATAACAATTGTGGAGTATTTACAGTTACTTTTAGCCAGCATTTTCAAATTTGACTCGATGTCGCCTGCTCTGGCCCCAGGAATACATTGGACTATGGCCGCTGGTGTCTCTAGGTTCACGTTTCTGACTACAGAGTCGCCAATGATCAGAGTTTTTTCCTCAGCGGGTGTGTCGCTGAGCGGGGAAAAACGATTAGAAACGTGAACAGGTTGGTGGTGAACCGGGGCTTTGCGACTAGGCTTCCTTCTCACCGTCACCCACCCAGTCTCCTCGCTGCTGAGGAGAGCCGGGGAACCGCTGACAGTGGGACCTAAGCTAGCTAGCTCCGCTGCAGCTAATGGGCGTCCGTCGAGATTAACTGGCGCAGACGGTGTTTCAATGCAGCGGAGCCGGGATTCCAAATCAGACAACCTCGCCTCGAGCGCCTCAAAAAGACAACATTTATTACATTTACCGTTATCACTAAAAGAGGCAGAGGTGTAGCTAAACATCTGACAGAGAGAGCACACCAGAGGAGGAGAGGAAAGAGAGGTAGTAGCCATAGCTAGTGGCTAGCTAGTGGCTGGAGAGCTGGAGAGCAAACCACACAGGCAGACAGCAAAACAGGAAGTGACGATACGTTACCACAAGGAAGTGACGATCTCCTCAATCTCCTCAATGTGTTCTGACCCCAATAAAGTTGAGTTCCATCGTGCTCCTGGCCTCGTCATTTACAAGGTAATTGATTGGCAGTAACTGGGGATTCTAAATTGTCCTTAGGTATGAATGTGAAAGTGAATGTTGTCTGTCTCTCTGTGTTGGCCCTGCAATCTGTCCAGGGTGTATCCTGCTTCTCTCCCAAAGATGCTGGGATACGCTCCAGCCCCCCCATGACCGGAAAAGGATTAAACAGTAGAAGATTGATGGAAGTCCTTACTGATAGCCTTTAAAAAGGTCTGTGAATGTCAGATTGTCACACCATAAAGAACTCATGATGGGTAGAAGCAATGAGCTCTCTGTAGCCCTTTGCAACCTGATTATTGCTAAACATAATGATGGCATTGGTTACAGGTGCATTTCTAAACTGCTGAATGTTCCAGTGAGCACTGTTGGAGCCATCATTCCAAAGTGGAAAGAACAGCATTTTACCATACAATGGCCATGAATAGGATCTCCTCACAAGATTTCTGATAGAGGAATCAAAAGAATTATCAGAAGAATTATCCTAGAGCCAAAGCCCACTCGTGGAAAGCTCTAGAAAGATCTGGAGTTAGCAGGTACTGCTGTTTCAAAGAAAACAATAAGTAATGCACTCAACCAACATGGGCTCTATGCCCACGCACCTCACAAGACTCCATTGCTAAAGAAAAAGCATGTTGAAGCTTGTTTAAAGTTTGCTGCACATTTGGGAATGCCAGTAAAATACTGGGAGAATATAGTCTGGTCAGATGAGACCAAAATTTAACTTTTTGGATGCCACAATACACAGCATGTTTGGAGGAGAAATGACACTGCACCATACTAACAGTGAAGTTTAGAGGTGGGAACATCATGGTGTGTGTGTGGGGGGGGGGATCAGCACATGGTACAGGCAGACTTCATATAATTGAAGGAAAGATGAATGGACAAATGGTCAGAGACACCCTTGATAAGAACTTGTTGCCATCTGCCAAGATGCTGAAGATGAAACGAGGGTAGATATTTCAGCAAGACAATGATCCCAAACACACAGCCAAGGAAACTCAACTGGCTCCAGATAAGGAAAATAAAGCTGCTAGAATGGTCCAGTCAGTCACCTGACCTGAATCCAACTGAAAATTTATAGAACGAACTGAAGATCAGAATTCATAGAGGACGCCCACGGAACCTTCAAGATTTGAAGACAGTTTGTGTGGAAGAATGGGCTAAAATCACTCCTGAGAAATGCCTGTGCCTAGTTTCTCCATACAGGAGGCATCTGGACGCTGTTATCACAAATAAAGGCTTTTCAACTAAATATTCAATGAATTTCACCAAGTGTGTTCAATACTTATTCCCTGTGTCATTCCACTTTACTAAATATAACTCATTTAGCTTAAACACAAATTTACTGACAAACCATGGCTAACCAAAGGACTACAAAAGGCGTGTAAAAAGAAAAATTTATTATATAAAGCTTTCATAAAGAAAAGGACAAAAGAAGCAGAGCAGCGGTATAAAACATACAAAAATAAGTTAACATATATAATAAGATGTAGTAAAAGAGACTATTACAGTAAAGAACTGGAAAAAAACAAAGACAATATTAAAAATACATGGACAATAATCAACAGTATCCTTGGAAATAAAAGCAGAAATACCAGCTACCCAACTAACATTCCAAAAAATAATAAATCGACTCCGAATGTGAATATAGCTTCACCTGCAGATGAATTTAATAATTTTTTTGTTAACATTGGACCTAAACTGGCCCAAGAAATACCCACTACGGTGCCAACAGGTGATTCAATATGCAATAACACTGCTGTAAAAGACACCATCTTCATAAAGAACACAGACGAAAGAGAGGTCATTGAAATTGTTAAATCGTTCAAAAGTAAAACATCTACTGACTGCGATGGTATTGATATGCTACTAGTCAAAACTGTTATCGAATGCATAGTGAAACCACTGACGTATATCTGTAACCTGTCTCTCCAATCAGGTATATTTCCCAATGCAATGAAAATAGCTAAAGTAATTCCGATTTACAAGACAGGCGACAGAGGGGAACTCTCCAACTACAGACCAATTTCACTATTACCGCAATTTTCCAAGATACTTGAAAAAATATTCTATGAGAGAATTGACAACTTCATACTGAAGAATGATTTATTGTGTGAGCAGCAATATGGGTTCAGACACAAAAGGACAACAGCATATGCCTTAATGGAATTTACAGAAAAAATATCAACAGCCATTGAAAATAAAGAGTATTCAGTTGGAGTATTCCTGGATCTTAAAAAAGCATTTGATACAGTAGATCACAATCTATTATTAAAGAAACTACAAAATTGTGGTATTAGAGGGGTAGCACTGTCCTGGTTAAGAAGTTACTTAAAGAATAGATATCAGTTTGTATGTGTTAACAACAAAAACTCAGAGCTACTGAAGGTCACCTGTGGAGTCCCACAGGGTTCAGTTTTGGGACCATTATTATTCAATATGTATATAAATGATATATGTAAAGTTTCAGAAAAAATGGACTTAATATTGTTTGCTGATGACACTAACCTGCTATGCAGTGGAAACAATTTGGAACAACTTCTGGATACACTCGGAAAGGAATTAGGAAAGCTGAAACTGGTTTGATTCAAACAAATTAACGCTCAATTTAAGCAAGACAAAATTTATAGTCTTTAACAACCATCACAACTACCCAGTACCCAAACTCAGTGTAAATGGTGTAGAGATTGAAAGGGTATCCGAAACTAAATTCCTTGGAGTAATAATTGATAACAAACTGTGTTGGAAGCCACATATTAATTATATAAAAGGTAAAGTATCCAAATCAATTGCAATATTACACAGAGTGAAAAATTTGCTGAATCAACCCACACTATACACCTTGTATCATTCATTAATACTCCCATACATGACATATTGTAATGAAGTATGGGGAAATACATATAAAACAAACATATATCCACTCTTTATGCTTCAAAAGAGAGCTATTAGAATAATCAACAAAGCAGCTTACAGGGAACCAACAAACCCACTTTTTCTTAAACAAAAAACTCTCAAGTTGAAAGATCTGATCGACTTTAAAACCGCAATAATAATGTTCAAAGTGAAGAATCTATCACTGCCCGCAAATATCCAAAAGTTGTTCCAAACAAGGGAGAAACGATATCACTTCAAAGGAACATGTATATTTCAAAAGCCTACAGTGAGAACAACTACCAAGCAACACTGTATTTCAGTGCAAGGTGTCAGATTATGGAACGATTTTGGACCTGAATTAAAATCATGTACAAAGCTTGGACAATTTAAACAAAAACTAAAGGAAGAAATACTCCAAACATATTTACAAGACGACATGTAAACTCACATAAGGATTGACATTTCCAGCCTGTGTTGTGTTATAGCTTAGTTTTTCTTTTTTCTCTGTGACACTATGTCTTAGATTTGTTTTTGAATAGTAACCGCTTAACTTAGACTAGCTCAGTTTTCTTTTTCTCTCAGTCATATTTTGTCTTAGCCTTGTTTTAAATTGTAATCGCTCTTGTCTTGTTTTCTCTTTTTCTCCTTTGAATTCTTGGATGGAATATGGGTGGGCAATATAAGCTGCGGCTTCAGCCATCACCCATTTCGGATAACTCACGTGGAATTGTATAGTAGGAGTCTTTGTCTAATTTGACCTTGTTGTTATATTATACAGTTTCTTTTAACCTGTAATGTACTATCCGAAATAAATAAATTCATTCATTCATTCATTCATTCATTCATTCATTCATTTTGTGAACACGGTTGCCTTGATTTCTTTGTGTGTATGGATTACTTGAGTTGTTACTGATATCTGGTGAAAATCTCAGGTCAGTGGCTCCATCAGAAATATATTTAATGAGAAAAATGTTGACATGTTCAATACTAATTTTCCCCACTGTATCTAAGAATTTGTGTTAAGTCCAGTTGATAAGTGTTTTAACTACAATTGTGAAACCAAGAAAACATGGTAAAGTAGTCAGAAGTAGCAACACTGTGTGTGATTCATGACACAAATCTTTAATGTAAGACAATGTCTGCAAATTTTTTTTTTTTACCTCAACATCCAGGCCTGTTGGTTCTGACCATGGTCCTGGTACAATATGCTGAGCAACAGACCTGGTGTGTTATCAAAAAAAGAAACACACACACACACACACACACACACACACACACACACTTTTATAAATTAAGAAATATAAAAGCCACAGTGGAGGAGTGGTTAGCACTGCGGCAGCACAGCAACTCGCCCTTGGCCGGGGGATCCTGGGTTCAATCCCAGCCCCCGATCAACAGTGATCCGTGTGGAGTTTGCATGTTTCTCCCCTTGTTTGCGTGGGTTTACTCCGGGGTTTCTCCGGTTTCCTCCCACATGCCAAAAACATGCAAGTTAGGTTAATTGGCATCAAACTGGGGATTCTAAATTGTCCTTAGGTATGACTGTGAGAGTGAATGGTTGTGTGTCTCTCTGTGTTGGCCCTGCGATGGACTTGCGATCTGTCCAGGGTGTACCCTGCCTCTCACCCAAAGATGCTGGGATAGGCTCCAGCCCCCCCACCCGCGACCCGAAAAGGATTAAGAGGAAGAAAATGAATGAATGAATGAATGAAAAGCCACAGTTCTGGCAAGTCTGTGGAACGAGAATGCTGATAAACTACTGCATGTTTGCAAGTCTGGGGAATGAGACTGCCAGCAAACAGGTGAAGAAACCTCAGGATTTATTGATATTGATCGTAACTGAAGCCATGTCTCTTGCATGGATATCGGGAATCCAGGAACAGTATCTGTCTCTTAGGGTGCTTTCACACCAACAGGCTTCAGTTTGTTTCAATCAAACTCAAGTTTGTTTTCTCCGTTAGTGCAGTTCATTTTGTCTGGTGAGAACACAGTAATCGCACTCAAGACAACCAGTTTGAATCAAATAGCGAACTCAGGTGTGGTCCTGCAGGTGAGAAAGTGACCGCACTAAAATAGGACCAGCAGCAAACGGGAAAACATTTTATGTCACTGTACATACCTGATCCTTGAAAATATCTGTGGCTGAGCACGTCACGGTTCTGGAAGATTAATGAATGTTAATATGTTATTTCCCATCTGTAGCAGCGCTTCATTTTTAAACTGTACGATTTGCCGAAAGTAGTATAGGCACGTATGTAATAAACGATAACCAGGGCGATGAAACCCCGCCCCCCCCCCGGTAGATTACGCTACGATTTATATTATTTTCTCCCCAGAAATGCATAAATACACAGTAGTCATCCTACTTCCTGTATTTACCTTTCCTGTTCTTGTGGCAAAAAAATCTGACCAATAAGAACAGAGAACATTCTGATGTAAGTCTCGCAGGATTTGACGTGAAGCAGTTTGGTCTGCTTGAATTTTTGCCTTTGTGAAAAGGGACCGAACCAAGGATAAAATGATACAAAGTAACAAGCTTGTCAACTGATTTGGACCAAATTAAATGAATTTAGGTGTGAAAACACCCTATAGTGGCTTGATGGCCTTGGGAAAACAGTCTTGGAAATAAGTCAAAAAGTCTTACTATGGGTAACCCCCACAACAGCCACAGACAAGCAGAGCGCTCAGCGGGAGCAATTAACATAGCAGTGTGATCTATGGACTGATAACAATATGCAGATGTGCCTTGTAACCTCTTTTGTCCTACAGCTCCGGAGCAGAGGCGAATTCCGGCCAGTATTCTTCCTATTGTTATGTGTGACTCTCAAATGCAAATGTCCATACCTACTGCTGTGAATGCATTGTCTGTAGTGGGGTATAAAAACTGCATATGCTCTGTAACTCTCTCTCTCTGACCACTGCTTCTGACTACACTCATTGCCTGTATCTGCTGAGGAGAGCCTCCGGGCTTGCTCTGGCGCGCATGCACGGCGCTGGAGTGAGTTCTCGTGATGGCGGTATGATTAATAAACTCCCTTAAAAACTCTCAGTTTGCTCCTTATTATTTCATGCCGCCACACTGGTGACCCCGAAAAAGCACATGCTGACGCCAACAAACGCAGCACCCGGCGATGACTCCAACGACAAGTGAACGCAGCAGCCTGACGCAAATAGACTGCCCTCCCTTCTGCTACAGGGCGAACTCTCCGGAGCTCATCCACGACCGGGAAAGCTGCAGAAAGCATCATTGTGCGATCCCCGCCTGAGATCTGCACATCCACGCTGGAACCGGCCGAGGGACACAAAACGCCTACTCCCTCTCACCGCTCCAACGCACCATGACCCGACACAACGAACGACACCAACAGCTTCACACAGGGATGACCATCGGCGCCGACGACGCTGATCTCCAGCAAGCTCCCTGACCCTGACTCGCCTCTACAGCAGACCTGCCATGCACCGAACCCCGTGCGCACACCGGGGGGTTATGAGGACAGCGCACCACGCACGGGACAATACCGGCTCCACACAGACCGCCATTGTCCTTCGCCGCTGCACACAGAACATTCAGGGCTGCTCACACACCTGAAGCACGCACGCAGCTCGCTCACAGGATTTTGTACGGGTCTCAGCCACGGCGCACAAGGGAATTCAGCCGTCAGCTGTCCCCGAGGGCTTTAGGGCTGCGCGCGCGCCTAAAGTCAACACGCCAAGTCCCTCACAGCTGCAGCTCCTTTTTTTCTTCATGGCCGCGAGAGGAGTCAGAGACAAATTTTTCTTCTTACAGCCGCTGTGGACCTCCGCACATTCAACGGGACAGCCCCTCAACATCGCGGATCCACAGGCAATTTTTGCGCGGCCCAGACAATTTCGCCGTCCCGGGCCGGCACTTGCTACCCCCCCCCCTCCACCGCCGCCTGCAGCGAGCTTTCCCCACAGCTCACTTCTAAAGCCGGACTATCGAGGCCTCAGCTTCCCGCTGAGCCCTCTGGGGGGGAGTGTATGGGTAACCCCCACAACAGCCACGGACAAGCAGAGCGCTCAGCGGGAGCAATTAACATAGCAGTGTGATCTATGGACTGATAACAATATGTAGATGTGCCTTGTAACCTCTTTTGTCCTACAGCTCCGGAGCAGAGGCGAATTCCGGCCAGTAATCTTCCTATTGTTATGTGTGACTCTCAAATGCAAATGTCCATACCTACTGCTGTGAATGCATTGTCTGTAGTGGGGTATAAAAACTGCATATGCTCTGTAACTCTCTCTCTCTGACCACTGCTTCTGACTACACTCATTGCCTGTATCTGCTGAGGAGAGCCTCCGGGCTCGCTCCGGCACGCATGCACGGCGCTGGAGTGAGTTCTCGTGATGGCGGTATGATTAATAAACTCCCTTAAAAACTCTCAGTTCGCTCCTTATTATTTCATGCCGCCACATTACCACTATTAAAAAGCATTGCCATGCATGTAATTTCTAATCATTACTGGAAGTCCACTTACACACAACAGAAAGTGGGCTGAGGTCCAGAGAGAGAGAAAAAAAAAAATCTGTGCATCCTTTTTATGGCAATCCATCTTCAGAAAATAGTGGTAATTACTATTGTTTTGCTTAAAAATGATCAATGTAAGTTTCAAATTAAATGTAACAGTACTGTTATATGCATGGGGGCACTTACTGGAAGAGACAGAAGAGGGTCTGAGGGCTGGGGAGTGACGTTGCAGAGTGGTGAAGGCGTAACTTTACAAGGTGGCAGAACTTGATGGTGTCTGCGAGTTGCAGCCGGATCTGTCTCATTTTTACCATTTCTTGCTGCCCCAACATGCACCAAGAGTGATGAAAATATTGAGAAAAACACGATGGAAATTATTTTATCATAACTCTGGTTTTACTTGCCTTATCAACACAGTTTAAAAACTTGGAGAGAGTTTCAAATCTGCACTTTCGACCCAAGCTGAAATGGTGGTGCTGCGATGCTGTGCTCGGTGAACTCGAGAGGCTTCACATGAAGGTGGTTTTGGTCCATAACTTGGGCATGGAGGGGCAGAGGATTTTGGAAAACTTGGGAAGAGCTGATAGCTTCGATGAGGTCGTGGAACTAATGGCGTGCTATTTTCATGCTCCAGAGAATGTCACTGTCAGATGCATTCAGTTTCGACAGCGCCGCCAGCGGACGGGAGAGTCCATCAGAAGTTTCATAGCAGACTTCCGTGAGCTGGTGAGGGAATGCAAGTTTGGGAACCTGGAGGATAAAATGATCCGGGACCAGTTAGTGGAGCATGTTCGGTGTGCTGCAGCCCGGTCAAGGCTTTTAACCCACACAGGTGAGCTGACACTGACCTCTGCGATCTAGCTAGCTCAGCAATTTGAGGCAGCTGAGACAATAGCGAGAGGCCTCAGTGAGAGGGCCACTCCAACCCTGGATGAGACTTGCTTAAAGGTGCTGAATTTGGACCCTGAGGAAGAGGACAGTGGGGATGACGATTACGCTTCCGTGGTCAAGATTAGGTCCGCCCCAGGTTCGCCCAGGTGTTATGGCTGTGGGTCCCCTAAACACCGCTATAAGTCCAGGGAATATCCGGCGAAGGGCAAGCATTGTGGGAGGTGTGGCTTATTAAACCATTTTGCCAGGACTTGCAAAAATTTTGAGTGGAGGGATCGACAGCGTGAAGCGGGTCTCTCGCCGAAGACTCCAACGATAGTTCATACGGTCTCACCAGAGACGAATGGATGAATCATTTGTGTCGTGTCACTGGACGGCATTGAGGTGCCACTTTTGGTGGATACTGGAGTGGTAATCTCCGTTTTAAATCTGGCGTCAGTGAGGAGTCTGTTTCCCCGCCATCGTATCAATAAACAGGCTGCACCTTATTTTGGCTATGGCATGAGTAGGTTGGCTGTCTTGGGATTTTTGGAGATGGAGGCGAAGTACAAATCTGTGACACTGCCAGACGTTCATGTTATTGTCACCACCTATGGAGCCAATATAATGGGATGCAACATGTTTTATGGACTGGGTTTTTCCATCGCCAACGACACCAGAGAGGAGTGGTTGGGCTGTGGGTTGTGGAACCAACCTGCTCCATGTGTGAAGGATGTGGAGGTGTGGGATCCTGACTGGTCCGGCGTTTCCGAGGAAGAGCACACCTGTCGCCATGTGACGCCGTCCCGGGACGGACCCAATGCCAGTGTCCATGGTGCCCTTGGTGTGGGTGCTGGACGGCACGACGGGACTCCCAGGGTGGCTGGTAAGCTCGAGGTGCCCGTGCTGAAGACTGAGAGGGCAAGACCACAGAGTGCAGTATTAAAACGCTCCAAGCGACAGTCCTCCATGAGGACTGCGAACCGGACCCGCGAGATGACCGGTTCTGAGGAGGAGGCTCGCTTACACCGCAGTGACCCGAGGAAGCATGCCAGGACTCCCCTGCGGACCGGTGATGGAGTCCACTCATGGGTTGAGACTTGGCTGAGGGGGACCCGCAGGACCCGCGGACAACGCGAGGACCAGGGGCGGCTCCAGGTGAGAGCTGCTCAGGCCAAGGGATATTCAGGCCTATCTGAAGAGACATGGAGGCACCCCAATGAGCTGCACCACGTAGTGGAGAAGAGGAGACAGCGTAGTTCATCCCCAGAGGCCAGGAAGAGGAGATGCTCTTGGAGGGAACCACGAGATGGCAATCCAGGGGGCGGACACTCCACGCGGTGTGTTAAATGACTGGTTAATGTGTTTCTTCATATGTTGTGAATTTATCCCTATGTCATGTTGTGCATAGTTGTTAGTCTTATTGGGGTAGGCCCCGACTAATTGCAGTGAAAGTAAAGTAACATTTTAGTAACTGACTAGCGTTAACAGATAAATTGTAGGGCGTGTTGATCATATTGAAGAAATTGTGTTATTGAATGAATGAATGAATGAATGAATGAATTTATTTCGGATAATACAGTACAGGTTAAAGAAACTGTATAATATAACAACAAGGTCAAATTAGACAAAGACTCCTTCTACTAAACAATTCCACGTGAGTTATCCGAAATGGGTGATGGCTGAAGCCGCAGCTTATATTGCCTTATAATATACATATATATATATATATATTGCTTATATTTATTTGTTTAAAAAAAAAGAGGGACAACACTGAGCTGTTTGATTTGAATATGGAAATGTGTGAAATCTTTAAGTGGTAAATTGGATGATTTTGTTACTTAAGAGGGAGCTGCCCAACACTGTTATTGTAGAAATGTGCCCAAATATGGGGTGTGTGTGTTGGGGTGGGGGCTGCCAATAGGGGGTTAGGTGTGTTTGTGATTATCTTGTTCACCGTTTACTGTTTTCATGTACAGTATATATTGTGACTGTACTGTGATTAATTTTCGTTTAGAAACACGGCTTCTTTTACGTTACTGGACTGATAAGGATAGGGTGGCAGAATAATCCGCCTGGCCATGTAGGAGGGCGCTGGTAGTCTACCCAGTGTCCCCAGCCTTGGTTGTGTGAATGGATAGGAGTTTGTTTATTTTTGTACATATGTTTGGTGTTTAGAGTGTGAGTCGGACGATAAATTTGGGTGGGCCAACCCGTGTGCTTGCATTTTTTTGGAGGCGGGGGGGGGGGGGGATTGTTACATATAGAAATAGGTAGTATTAATAAGATGGCGCAAGGGTTGGCCGGGGAATAGATGGGGGTGGCGAACTGCCTTTCCAGTAGTGATGCCACCCAGAGTATAAAGGGCATGGGAGGAAGGGGTTCATCCTCTTTGCCTAGTAGATGCCCTGGCCTGCTGGAGAGCGCCGAAAGTCCAAAGGGTATTGTATATAGTTGCTGCTAATAAAGCTCCGTTAAGAGCAGCCACGCTCTGTCGTTATTGCCTAAATATGGACACAACAGAAGCCTTAATAAAACTCTGAGGCTTTCCTTCTAATTGTGCTGAAAAAGATTCAATGCATTGAGGCTTCAGTCTGACTAAACAGTGATACCTGGTGGCCAACTCAAGCCATAACAACTTCTCAAGAACACGACTGAAGCACTGACACTGTTTCAAACCCCTGTCAGCAATAAAAGTTCAGAAAAGACTGTGTGGTTGTTTTAATTTGCTGATGTTTTTGTTCATTTATACCAGTAATTCTTAAATTTTTTTTTTATTCCCCACTTTGAGGAGCAGGTGATTACCAAGCCCACACACACACACGCACACACGCACACACACACACACACACACACACACACACACACACACACACACACACACACACACACACACACACAGAGGTCTTTCTCTGTCCCCTCCGCAATGAATCTAAAAGCAAGCCAAGCCTCATTCCTTTTTCTTCCTGGCTTTTTGGTTAATTGCCATAAGGAATTTCTTTTGTCCATCATTTTGATGGGAAGAGTTTTAAAAATTAGTAGTGATGAGCAGGCAGGCACTGGTGCTCCAATCTTATCCAGGAAATATTTGGCAAGGCGTGTTTCATGACGTATGTGTTGACGTCAGACCACATGACTTGGTCAGGGAAATCAGCTGAGCAGCGCTACCTAGCAGTATGCACCTTTCAGTTGTTTGCTATCCACCAGTAACCAAGAGAAGAAGTGGAAATCCCCATCCCTTGTGGTGATGTGAAAATGACGAGGCAGAGCTCTCTCTCAAGTCAGCTTTATTCACAACACCATCATCTCAAAGCAGAAAAAAAGAGATCCACACAGTAAACTCTCGTCCTTAAATATCAGGACTCTTACACTTCACAGGTCACATGTCTCACAAACCACCTTGCATTATAAAGAAAGTCACAATGCATTTTCTCTCCATGATATCACTTCCACTGTCTCCAATGCATCCCCTTTTTAATCCTTTAATTAAACCCCCCACAGTCTCAAGCCTTGCATACCAAAGCTATGATTCTTGCAGCTTCCTGTAATCACTAAGGGAGCTGCCCTGCCTTTGTTCTGACCTAAAATGTGAGTCACAAAACAGGTCAGGTATGTGTGTCCACCACACAAAGCCCCCCCAGCATTTTAGAATAAACAGAACAACAAGAGAATAACCACATGCATGCCGTGATAATATCAATACACATCAGTCCACATGCCGTATAGGCTTCAGCTTCCTGCCGTATCTGCTGTAGCTGGGATTCAACGTCTCTGCGGCACTGTCCTGGGGGTTTGCCGTCTGGGGGTGGAAACCTTTTGTCAGCACCTGTGGGTGTTCTGGGGAAACATTACTCTGCGAAGCCCCCCGCAGTGGTCTACCTCGCCGCGGGGCCCTCGCCAACAGCACCTGCTCATCTGCCACCACAAAAGCGGGTTTGAGTCTGTTTATGCCAATTTTCTCTTTCCTACCCCCCAAATCTAGCAAAAACTGCTTGTCCCCTGTTTCTAGCACTCTGAATAGTCCGTCATAAGGCGGTCGCAGCGGGGTTCGATGCGCATCGTGTCTAACAAAAACAAACTCTGCGTTCTTCAAAGTTTTGGGCACAAAAACGCGCGGAAAACTGTGGTGCGCGGCGCCGGGCAGCGTGCTTGATTCTATGTTGCTCTGCAACAGCTGAGACGGGGAGGCGTCTGGCGCAGGGTTATCTGGGAGAAACTCCCCAGGCAGCTGGAGTGGCTGCGCAAACACGAGCTCCGCTGGGGAGGCTTCTAAGTCCTCTTTAGGCGCAGAACGCAACCCCAATAACACCCACGGTAACTTGTCAACCCAATTTGCATCCGTCAGTGACGCCCTGAGAGCCGCTTTCAATGACCTATGAAAACGTTCGCATAACCCGTTAGCCTGCGGATTGTACGCGGTTGTGCGGTGAATTGTGACACCCAGGCTGCGGGCCATTGTCGGCCAAAGCTCAGACACAAATTGAGGGCCTCTGTCGGACGTAATGTCCGACGGAACACCGAAGCGCGCCACCCAAGCTGTTAAAAACGCGCGCGCCACCTCCTCGGCTGTGGTTGATGCCAGCGGGACCACTTCAGGCCAGCGCGTGGTGCGGTCCACCATTGTCAGAAGGTGTGTGCACCCTTGTGACAGCGGGAGGGGGCCCACGAGGTCCACATGAACGTGATCGAACCTCTTGGCCGGAATGTGAAACGGCTCCAAAGGAGCCCTCGTGTGCCTGTGTACTTTGGCTCGTTGACACGCTGTGCAGGCTGCTGCCCACTCCTTAACTTGTTTGCGGAGGCTCGGCCACACAAATTTCTCTCCTACCATTTTGACCGACGCGCGCACTCCAGGGTGCGCCAAGGAATGACTCGAGTTAAAAACGTGGCGGCGCCACGCGGCCGGTACTACTGGACGCGGCCGTCCCATGGAGACATCGCAGATTAGGGGGGGCATACCGTCTTGCAGCACCCTGCTCTCCAGCCTTAACCCTGTTGGTCCAGACTGAAGTGCGCGCACATCCGCGTCACCAACCTGCTCCGCGGCCATGGCTGCATAATCTACCCCTATGCTGACTGGGGCCGCCACGGCGCGCGAGAGGCAATCTGCCACTACATTGAGTTTGCCCGCCACATGCTGAATATCAGTGGTAAACTCTGATATCACGGCCAGCTGTCTCTGCTGCCGGCCTGACCACGGTTCAGAAACCTTGGCCATCGCGAATGTTAGCGGTTTGTGGTCAACGAACCCGGTGAAAGAGCGTCCTTCTAGCCAGAACTGAAAGTGGCGGATGGCCAAATGGAGAGCCAGCAGCTCCCTGTCAAACACGCTGTATTTACGCTCGCTATCGCGCAAGGTCTTGCTGAAAAATGCAAGGGGCTGCCAAACCCCGGCTACATGTTGTTCCATGACCGCCCCTATGGCCACTTCTGATGCGTCAGTGGTGAGCGCTATGCAGGCCGTTGGGTCTGGGTGTGCCAACAACGCAGCCCTTGCCAAGGCTGCTTTCACCTCCGAGAACGCTTGGTCTCGCTCCGGGGGCCACTCTGTCTTATCTGCGGGTTTCTTTTTATTGAGCGCGGCGTACAGCGACTGCATGAGTTGCGCCGCGCGGGGGAGAAAACGGTTATAAAAATTCACCATTCCCAAAAACTCCTGCAACGCCCTGACCGTCTGCGGCCGGGGAAAGTCTGCTACCGCGCGCACTTTGTCAGGAAGCGGAACTGCTCCTTCGGGGGAGACACGGTGTCCCAAAAAATCGATCTGTGCCACCCCGAACTGACACTTCGCCGGGTTGATTATTAACCCGTGATCTCCAAACCTTCGGAAAACTGTGGCCAGGTGTTTTTCGTGTTCGTCTTCGGACGTGCTGGCTACTAAAATATCGTCCAAGTAAACGAACACGAAAGGGAGATCGCGAAGCACCGCGTCCATCATGCGTTGGAACGTCTGCGCAGCCCCTTTAAGTCCGAATGGCATGCGTAAAAACTCAAATAGGCCAAACGGAGTTATTACCGCTGTTTTGAGTATGTCCTCAGCGCGCACTGGGGCCTGGTGGTAACCGCGGTCCAAGTCTATTTTAGAAAAAACGTGCGCCCCCGCCAAATGAACGGAAAAATCTTGGATATGAGGGATTGGGTAGCGGTCGTGCGCTGTAGCGTTGTTTAACCGGCGGAAATCCCCGCAAGGTCGCCATGCTCCGTCAGCTTTCAGGACCATGTGTAGCGGGGAAGGCCAAGGACTGTTTGAACATCGGATAATGCCCAACCTCTCCAGGTTGGCAAACTCCTCGCGCACTATGGCCAGTTTAACTGCGTCCAAGCGCCGAGCTTTTGCAAAAACGGGCGGTCCGGTAGTGGTAATAAAATGCTCCACCCCGTGTTTAGCGACTGTTGCCGAAAATGTAGGGACCGTGAGTGCTGGGAACTGAGTGAGCAGTGTGTGGAACTTACCGCTTGCAGCTGTGACGTTGGCTTGTGCTGTTGGCGGGGTCACTCGCACTGTACAGGGGGTGGAATTAAAAGAAAGTGCATTAACCAGGCGCCTGTTAGCGAGATCAACCAACAAACCATGTGAGCACAAAAAATCAGCCCCCAACATATTGAAATTTACTGCTGCTACAACAAAAGTCCACTCAAATGCACGGCCGTGTAGAGACAGAAGCAGAGTCTTCTCACCAAAGGTCTTAATCTCCGAGTTGTTTGCTGCCATCACCCGGGGACCTCCGGAACCAGCTAGTCTGTCCGCTTAGGAAGGTGTGATGAAACTTAACTGGGAGCCTGTGTCGATGAGGAACTGCCTCCCGGATCGTGCGTCCGACAAGTAGAGCAGCTTGTTCTCTTCCCCGAGGGCCACGGCTGCTACCGTCCCCCGGTCTTGGCGTTTCCCGAACGCCTGAACTGGCACGGTGGTACACATTTGCATGCCCTCTCTGCGAAACGGCGATGATAGAAACAAAGGATGTCCGATCCGCGTTCTCTGGCCCCTGCCGCCGCCGTCGTCGGTGAGTCTGGCCCCGCTGCCTCTGGCCCCCTGTCGTCTCCGGTCGTCGCCCTGAGTTCCACTGCCGTGGCCGTGGCTGTGCGCCGCTTGGTGGCGTTGACAATCCGCTGCGCCTCTCTGCCCAGCGCGCGGTAGTCCCGTTGGACCAACAGTGGCGAACTGGCCAGGGTCGCTCTCGCTGCTGACGGTAGAGTCCTGAGGAAAAGGTGGGTGAAAATGAAGTGATCGTCGTCAGAGTCTTTCAACCTCAACAACTTCTCCATCAGGTTCGCGGGCATGTCATTTTCAAACTCCGTCAGCGCCAGGAGCCTCTCTGCTCGCTCCTCCGCCGAGGGGGTGAATTGCTGGATGAGTGCAGCCTTCAGTGTGCCGTATTTGTCGCTGTCCAGCGGCTGGTCAATCAGGCTCTCCACATGCTGGGCCGTGTTGTTGTCCAGCTTTGCGACTACGTGGTAGAATTTTGTGGCGTCTACCGATATCCCCCGGAGGTTGAACTGCGCCTCAACCGCGTTGAACCAGGAGTGCGGATTGTTCTGCCAGAAGTCCGGTAGCTGGACTGTGGCGGAATTTGCTTGGCTGGGGGCTCCTGACGAGGCTGGCCAGGGGGAATTCTCCTCTTGCATGATACGTCTCAGGTCACCAGTGTGGTGATGTGAAAATGACGAGGCAGAGTTCTCTCTCAAGTCAGCTTTATTCACAACACCATCATCTCAAAGCAGAAAAAAAGAGATCCACACAGTAAACTCTCGTCCTTAAATATCAGGACTCTTACACTTCACAGGTCACATGTCTCACAAACCACCTTGCATTATAAAGAAAGTCACAATGCATTTTCTCTCCATGATATCACTTCCACTGTCTCCAATGCATCCCCTTTTTAATCCTTTAATTAAACCCCCCACAGTCTCAAGCCTTGCATACCAAAGCTATGATTCTTGCAGCTTCCTGTAATCACTAAGGGAGCTGCCCTGCCTTTGTTCTGACCTAAAATGTGAGTCACAAAACAGGTCCAGGTATGTATGTCCACCACACCCTCACATTTTGTGTTGTCATATTTAACTGTGTAAGGGATTTGTCACAGCCAACTTTCAGATGGAGCCAGCACCAAAAACACAGACTTCTCACATCTGGGAACAGTTTGAGCTTGTTTCTCCAACTGATGTATTTTTGACAAATAGTGGCTGCCTACTGCAACTGAGGTGATAGTTTAGTCGTAGTATATCCACTTCACAAGTGGGAGACCTGGGTTTGAATCCCAGCTGTGTTGTTCTTTTAATTTCATTTTTATTTGCACAAGGTGAAGTTTCTGTTGTGTTTCAAAGAGCTTGGATCATTACTAAGCATCATTATGCTGAGGCACTATTGCCATTGTGCCCTGCATGAGAATAAGGCCAGAGCTGAATATACTTATTTCTTAATAAAAATGGATAAGTAGCACAAGCACATTCACTGTATTCACCTCAGTTTTATTATTTTTTTCCTAATGATCATCGATATTTCTTTAAAGACAGTGCATTTATTGAAATGGAAAAAAACCCAAAACATTAAACCCAGAATACCCTTGTAAAAAATCAGCATGTTGTATATGTTTTGTCCACTAGATGGCCTGGTAGAGAAAATGAAGTCCCACGAGGCCTTGTCTATGTGAACTATTTTGAGGAAAGGCCTCAAGTCCTCCAGAAAACCTCATTTGCCCATCGCTAAAAATTAGGTCATGATAAAATTTTACCAGTAATTGTAAAAGAGTGACACAAGCTCTGAAGCCTCAATGTCATTTGCCCACCACTAATTCTGACAGCGCACAAAAGTAGTGATGGGCAGGCAGGCACCAGTGCATCAATCTTATCCTCGAAGTATTTGGCAAGGCGTGTTTTGGAGCGTGACTTGTGATGTATGTGTTGATGTCGGACCATATGACTGAGTCAGGAGAGATAAACTGAGCAACCCAATGGAAATCCCCACCCCTCACATTTTGGTTTGACTGTGTAAGGGATTTGTCACAGCCAATTTTCAGATGGAGCCAGCACCATAAACACTTGAGCTTGTTTCTCTCATTGATGTATTTTTGACAAATAGTGGCTTTTTACTGCAGCTGAGGTGATGGCTTAATGGTAGTATATCTATTCTGCAAGTGAGAGACCTGGGTTTGAATCCCAGCTGTGTTGTCCTTTTAATTTCATTTGCAAGGAAGAGTTTGGATCATTATTACACATCATCATGCTGACAGGGAAGCAGTGGTGCAGGTGTAGTGTAACCAACAACTGATCAGAGGGCCATGGGTTCAATTCCCACTCTGTGTGCTTGTCAGAGTGTCCTTGAGCAAGACATTGGTGGCCTGGTTAGTGCCTGTGTGTATGGCAGCTCTGCCACCATCAGTGTGTGAATGGGTGGATTGCAGGATCTGTAAAGTGTTTTGGTCATCCTAGATGAGAAGAAAAGTACTATATAAGTGAACACTATTGCTATTGTGCCCTGCATGAGAATCAGGCCAGAGTTATACTGGGACAGTATAAGACTGTTGAAAATTTATTATTTCTTAATAAAAATGGATAAGTAGTACAAGCACACAAAGTAACACAGACACATTCACTGTAGTCACCCCAGTTTTATTATTTCTTTTTTCCTTATAATCATTGATACTTCTTAAAAGACAGCACATTTATTGAAACTGAAAAATACACATTGTAAAAATCTGCATGCTGTATACTTTGTCGACTACATGGCCAAGTAGAGCAAATGAAGTTCCACATGAGGCCTTGTCTGTGAACCATTTTGATGAAAGGCTCAAGTGTTTAAAAAAGCCTTAAATGCTCATGACTAAGTAATAGCTTAGAGGAAAAATATGTCCCTTGTAATTGGGAAGCTGGGGTTCAAGTCCCAGCTTGGGCATTCTAATAGCTTATTTTTATTTGCACAGTGAAGTGTCTGTTGTGTTTGAAAGAGCTTGGATACAACAATAACACATCATTATGTTGAGGCACTATTGTGCCCTACATGCCAATAAGGACAGAGATGAATGTATTGAGAAAGACAGTATGACTGTTGAAGTTATTTCTTTAAAAAAAAAAATAAATGGATAAGTAGCACAAGCACATTCACTGTAGTCACCTCAGTTTTATTTTTTTTCTGCCTTATGATAATTGATATTTCTTAAAAGACAGCATTTATTGGGACTTCCGGTCTGGACACCATGGTGATAGCAGCTTAATGCTGAAGCTCCCAGACCCGATCCATGAAAATACCTTGAAAATCAGATTTAACAGATTTTTGGAAGAGTGAAAATCAAAAAATCAAAAAATCAAATCATCGTCACTTCCTTGTGGTAACGTATCGTCACTTCCTGTTTTGCTGTCTGCCTGTGTGGTTTGCTCTCCAGCCACTAGCTATGGCTACTAGCTCTCTTTCCTCTCCTCCTCTGGTGTGCTCTCTCTGTCAGATGTTTAGCTACACTTCTGCCTCTTTTAGTGATAACGGTAAATGTAATAAATGTTGTCTTTTTGAGGCGCTCGAGGCGAGGTTGTCTGATTTGGAATCCTGGCTCCGCTGCATTGAAACACCGTCTGCGCCAGTTAATCTCGACGGACGCCCCTTAGCTGCAGCGGAGCTAGCTAGCTTAGTAAGTTGGGGAGCTCCCCAACTTACTGAGTCACAAAATAAAACACTATTGTCCGAAATACAACCTGAAGAATTAGAAAAAGCAATTATGAAACTTAAAGCTAACAAATCCCCAGGAGCAGATGGCTTTACAGCAGAGTGGTACAAAACCTTTAAACAGCAACTATCTCCTCTCCTCCTGAAAACATTTAACTATGTCCTCCACACAGGGGAAATCCCCCCCTCCTGGAGAGAAGGGGTCATTGCAGTCATACCTAAACCTGAAAAGGATAAACTAGACTGCTCCAACTACAGACCAATCAGTGTGTTAAATCAGGACTATTGAGGCGGCAAGAAATAAACTGGCGTTGGTGAAGGTTTTTACGCAGAGTTTATTAAATCATACCGCCTTCACAGGATCCCCGCTCCGGTGCAAGTGTGAGCAGACCGGAGCGGGATCCTCAGGCTCTCAGAGGAGGAGACACAAAGTGTGTGTCTGCAGCAGCAGCTGAAGAGTGAGTGAATGAGAGGATGAGCATGGATTACAGTGCAGTATATCTAACTAACTAACTAACCTGCACTTATATAGCGCTTTTCTAGTCACAAAGACCACTCAAAGCGCTTTTTCATTAATACTAACCCTCTATTCTAAGGGCCTATAGGAAACAGATATCTAGGGACAATTTAGAACAGCCAATCAACCTAACATGCATGTTTTTGGCATGTGGGAGGAAACCGGAGAAATCCCGGAGTAAACCCACGCAACACGGGGAGAACATGCAAACTCCACACAGATCACTGTTGGCTGGGGGCTGGGATCGAACCCACGATCCCACGATCCCCACAATCCCCCGGCCAAGGGTAAACTGTGCTGCCGCAGTGCTAACCACTGCGCCACTATATATACCCAACTACAACAATACATAAAAGAGCATTCCCCAGCAGTTGGTATGATCAAAGAGATTGCAGAACAGGCATGAGACATTTGCATTTGAGAGACATACATCACAATAGGCAGATTGCTGGCCTCTGCTCCAGCTGCAAGACAAAGAGGTTACAAGGCACATCTACATATTGATCTCAGTCTCTAGGTCACAGTAAGGACAGGACGCATGAACATAATGCATGAAAGGCACATTAACATCACAGTAGTGAGCCAGAAGAAGCGGGGCTGCCTGTAGACATTAATACACACATTTCACTGTTCTGTTAATTGCTCTAGCCGAGCGCTGTGTCTGTCCAGTCTGTTGTGGGGGTTACACCAACCCGCCACAACTATAAGCTTTTTGCCACTATCCTTGCCTAAAGGTTAGAAAATATACTGACAGACTTAATTCATTTAGACCAAACAGGTTTTATAAGACAAAGACAGGCACAAGATAATATTAGACGCTCTTTACACATAATTCATCATATAAAAAAAATATAATTTAAATGCAGCCATATTGGGATTAGATGCTGAAAAAGCATTTGATTCGGTTGACTGGTCTTTCCTATATAGAATCTTATCCAGTTTCAATTTTCACAACAACTTTATTAGAACTATCCAGGCATTATATAAAAAAAAACAACAGCTAAAATAAGGATTAACGGTAAATTATAGAATAGAATAGACTTTATTTGTCATTATAACAAGTACAACGAAATTAAAATGCAAACCAGTCAGTGAATTAAAAGTAAAAAGAATTTTAAATATCACACACACTCAGTTTCACAGTTTCAAACCTCATGTTCTGCTAGAGTTCAGGGAAGTAATTGCGGTCGGATAAAAACTGTTTTTGAATCTGTTTGTCCTTGTTTTAATTGCTCTAAACCGCCTTCCTGATGGTAGTAGTTGGAAGAGAGCGTGACCGGGATGAAAGGGGTCCTTCGAGAATTTTTGTACCTTTTTAAGGCAGCGGGCGTGGTGCAGATCTTCAAGGCTGAGGAGAGGGCAACCAACAATTTTTTGTGCTGTGTTGATGACAGTCTGAAGAGCTTTCTTCTGAGCTACCGTGCAGCTGCTGAACCAAATACAAATACAATAAGTTAGAATGCTCTCAATAGAGCAACGATAAAAAGTCAACAGCAGTCTCTGGCAGATGTTGTTTCCTCTCATCACCCTGGGGAAATGTAGTCTCTGCTGGGCTTTTTTCAGCAGCTCAGTTGTGTTCACCCCCCATGTCATGTCCTCCTGAATATGGACCCCCAGGAAGCGGAAAACCTCGACCCTCTCCACGCCCGTACCACTAATAGTCAGAGGTTGAATGTCTGTTTTATTTCTTCTGAAGTCTATGATGACCTCCTTTGTTTTTGTGACATTTAAAAGAAGGTTGTTGTCCCCACACCACTCTGTCAACTGTTGCATCTCACCCCTAAAACCGATCTCATCTCCCCTGGAGATGAGCCCCACCACTGTGGTGTCGTCGGCAAACTTGATGATGCTGTTGCTGTGGCGTATGGGGTGCAGTCATAGGTGTAAAGGCTGTACAGTAGGGGGCTCAGCACACAGCCTTGTGGGGAGCCGGTACTGAGACTAATGGTGGTGGACATGTGAGGTCCCACTTTAACCCTCTGGCTGCGATCTGAGAGGAAACTTTGGATCCAAGTACAAATGGAATATGGAAGTCCTAATTCCCTGAGTTTGGACACCAGTCTGCCGGGGAGGATGGTGTTAAAGGTGGAGCTATAGTCCACAAATAGCATCCGCACATAGCTCTCCGGCTGCTCCAGGTGAAACAGGGCAGCATGGAGGGCCGTGGCTACAGCATCCTCAGTGGATCTGTTGGTTCTATAAGTGAACTGGTGGGGGTCCAAACACTGTGGGAGAAGTGATATGATGTGGGCTCTGACTAGCTTCTCAAAACACTTCATCACCACTGGAGTCAGAGCCACTGGCCGGTAATCATTAAGACTGGTAACATTGTGTTTTTTGGGTATAGGAATTATGGTGGAGGATTTTAAACAGTGTGGGACAGTGGACTGTGATAGGGACCGGTCTAAAATCCTAGTAAAAATTCCAGCCAGCTGGTACGCACAGTCCTTCAGCACACGCCTGGAGACACCGTCAGGTCCAGTGGCCTTCCTCGGATTGACCGCTCCCAGGACTCTCCTCACCTCATACTCCTTGACAATGAGGCTTGGGCTACTGGGAGCTGTGGGCTCCATTGTTGTTTCTATCTCTGGATATCATATCTATCATCATCTTTTGAACTGGAAAGAGGATGTCGTCAGGGCTGCCCCTTGTCTCCACTGCTCTTTGCAATCTTCATAGAACCTCTGAGCCAATGGATAAGACAGAATCAAAAAATTCAAGGTATTACACTTGGTCAGAAGGAACATAAAATAGCAGTCTTTGCTGATGACATTTTAACATACCTGGGGCAGCTGGACACCTCTTTTCCTGAACTAATCTCAGTTTTTTCAGAGTATGGAGATTTATCGGGGTAGGAATTGAACATGCAAAAAACCCAAATTTTAACATTCAACTATGACCCAAATCAATATTTACTAAGCAAACTCAAAACTAACTAGGAGATGGAATCTATGAAATATCTGGGGGTCAATATCCCGAAACAACTCAACAAAATTATAACACTAAACTATGATCCACTGATGGCAAAAATAAAATCGGATCTAGCAAGATGGAATATGATACCATTCTTGGGTACTGCACAAAGAATTGAAGCAGTCAAAATAAATATATTTCCACATCTTCTATACCTTTTCCAAACAATACCGGTAGAACCGCTCAAAAAATATGGCAAGAACTGGACAGAAGGATCTCAAGATTCATATGGCAGGGTAAGAGACCTAGAATCAGATATAGAACCCTACAGCTAAACAAAGACAAAGGTGGGCTCGCGCTGCTAAATATCAGGGACTATTTTAAAGCCGCACAAATTAAAACTTTAGTAGAGATATGTAACCCAGTCTACACTGCACAATGGAAGGAGATGGAATGCCAAATAACAAGTGACATCCCCTTACAGGCGATAATAGGGAAGAATGCCTTACCTAAACTTTTGAATAACACTAACCCGTGGATAGAGACCCCGCTAAAAATTTGGTTTAAGATAGTCAGAGAGAATCAAACTAAAGAACCCTATCGATTACTGCAATGGATTGCCTATGATCAAGACTTTACTCCTAATAAAACAGACACTAGATTTAAAAAGTGGAAAGAGAACGGACTGATAAAGTATTACGATTTTTTTAAAGGGCAGACTTTAAGAAGTTTTGAAGATTTGAAAAAACAAGGTCTAATAAATCAAGACCTTTACAGGTTCTTTCAGCTTAGACACCACATAAACAAAATACTTAAAAAGGAGGATTTGGAAAGGGCCCAGTCAGGTGTTCTGAAGGTCTTCTTAATGGCATATAAAGGGATCCCAGGGATCAGATACATTTCTAAATTATACCAAGGTCTTCAAGACTTAAAGGGAGACAACACATCATATATAAAAGAGAGATGGGAAAAAGAGGGGAATTTCACTTTACAACTGGAAATATGGGAAAAGCTAAATAAACAACAATGGAAAAGTACCTCATCCCTGCAGTGGAGAGAATTTGGATGGAAAAATTTGGTAAGATTTTTCAGAACACCTGCACAAAACAAATTTACTCATAAGGGGTTGAATTGTTGGCGCTTGTGTGGTGAAGAGACTGCAAATCATTTTCATGTGTTTTGGTCATGCCCAGTTATCCACCAATAGAATTCCTTGGAGATCAGGAAGCGGGCTCAGCAGAGACTACACTTCTTGAGGAAACTCAAACAGGCCTCTCTCCCCATCTGCATCCTCAGGACCTTCTACAGAGGTGTGGTGGAGAGTGTTCTGACATACTATTGCTACATGGTACTCCAGCTGCAGTATGTCAGACAAAAAAGCCCTGCAGAGGATAGTCAAGGGGGCAGAGAGGGTAATTGGAGTCTCCCTCCCCTCTGTCCAAGAACTTTTTCAGAACCGTTGTAGGAGCAGGGCACTGAACATTG
Source organism: Pholidichthys leucotaenia (assembly GCA_020510985.1). Lineage (NCBI taxonomy): Eukaryota > Metazoa > Chordata > Actinopteri > Cichliformes > Pholidichthyidae > Pholidichthys > Pholidichthys leucotaenia. The sequence continues at coordinate 155,875,732 of CM035841.1, forward strand.
TCAAGGACCGTTCTCACCCTCTGCATAAACACTTTGAACTTCTTCCATCTGGTAAACGATTCCGGAGCATCAGAGGCAGAACCACCAGACTGATCAACAGCTTCCTCCCACAAGCTGTCAGGATGCTGAACAGCTGACCCGGAATCTCACATACACACTACTGCACCTATGGACATTTTGTATATTATAGTTAGTTATTCTTTTTCCCCAAGTATGTCTCAGGGATGTGTGAATGGATGGGGGGGTGGGGGTGGGGTGGGGGGTGGAGCTATGTGGGAGTGTGTCTTAATCATGCTGCTTCTTATATGGATGCCGAGAGAAACGCAATTTCATCTTGCCTGCACTACAGTTGTATGTACAGCAATATGACAATAAAGTTTGATTTGATTTGATTTGATATTGGACCAATGTACAGACAATATTGGGGAAAATATTGAAAATAACAGTTCCCTTTTCTTTTGTAACTTTGTATTTGGGTTTACTACCGGAATCACTGGAAAGACGAGGAGAAAAATACTTATTCACTGTTTTAATATTGGCAAGTAAAAAAGATCTAACAAAAAATTGGATGTTGAAGGATTGTCCTACACCTGAAGATTGGATTAACGTGATTCAAGACATTTATTCGATGGAAAAATTGACATTCGCACTGAGGCAGGACATGGATGGGTTCTTGAACTTTTGGCAACCCTGGAACGCTTATGTGTCTTCCATCAGATCTAATCTTTGACAAATACCATTTCAATAATGGCACCTCTCTTTGTTCCAACTGTGGGGCACATATGTTGGTTTCATATGCTCCACAGATATATTACTCTATGTTTATTGTGTGCTTCAAGTCTCAGGGGAACAAAGGGACTGAGCCTCCTAGGGGTAATGGGAGGGTGTGAGATTTGGCCTTTTGTTTCAAGGAGATGGCCTTGAGAGATTTCCTGACCACTGGAGACTAGGGGGTGGATGGCGTTAAGATCAGGGGAAGTTACATTGTGACTGGGATTAAGTACCATGTGACTGTATGTTTGATTAAACACCATGTGACTGTAGGTTTGATGTCCTGGGTATAAAAGGACAGATGTGAGAAGATTCATCCTCTTTTTCTGCTTTGGAATGTTGGAGTATGTGATTGTGAATAAAGCTGAACCTGAGGAATAAACTCAGTCTCGTCCTTCAACACATCTCCCCAATCTGACCAGTGATGACATGTTTAGTCGCTTGTCATCCTTGAACCGCTGGCTGTCTGTGTGGTGTCCTAAAAATGACGTGGGCTACATTGACAATTGGAGCTCTTTTTGGGGAAAACCTGGTCTTATGAGACGAGACAGCATTCATCCCACTTTGGATGGTGCTTCTCATTTATCTAACAATCTGGCATCTTTTTTATCCAAATTTCCAAAACCGTGACTATTCAGAGTTGGGACCAGGAAGCAGAGTCGTAGTCTTACACGCCTCTCTGCAGCTCCTCTTCATCCGCCACCCCTCAGCTTAGCCCCTGTCTTCCCCATCAGAGAATCGTTGTCTGCTCCCTCCAAAGTAAATAAAAATATAATGCATAAGCATCCCAAAGTGATAGAGCAAAATATTGGTAAAACTCAAATTAAACATAAAGCCTCTAAATTGAATGATTTGGCCTCTGTTCCTCCTCATAATTTAAAAATTAAATGTGGTTTATTAAATATTAGGTCTCTAACTCCCAAGTCTCTGTTAGTCCATGATCTGTTAATTGATCATCAGATTGATTTAATTTCCCTCACAGAGACTTGGTTAGGGCAAGAGGATTATGTTGGTTTAAATGAATCAACTCCCTCTGGTTATTTAAACTGTCAAAATCCCAGAAGTTCTGGTCGTGGAGGAGGAGTAGCAACAATTTACCATTCCAAATTACTAGTTAATGTAAAGCAAAAAACATGTTATAATTCCTTTGAGGGCCTGGTCCTCAGTGTTGGGCACTTAAGCAATTTCAGGTTAAACCCAATTTTATTTGCCATAGTTTATCGTCCCCCATCAACCTATTCAGAATTTTTATCCGAATTTGCTGATTTCTTAGCTGATTTAGTGCTGAAATCTGATAGAATAATTATAGTAGGGGACTTTAATATACATGTGGATGTAGATAGTGACTGCCTTAATGTGGCTTTTAATTCAATATTAGACTCGATTGGGTTTTCTCAGAAAGTAGGAAATTCTACTCATTACCTCCACCATACATTGGACCTTGTTCTGACATATGGCATAGAAATAGAAAATCTTGTAGTGTCTCCTCATAACCCTGTACTGTCAGACCATTGTCGGTTAACCTTTGATTTTACTATTTCTGACTGTTTGGCTCCTAAAGAAAAATATTATCACAGTAGATGCCTCTCAGATGATGCTGTTTCCAAATTTATGCAGATTGTTTCCTCTATGCCATGTGTCAACACAACGGAAATAAGCTATAGACAGCTTGCTCCTTCTGTAATTGATAACATGGTGGATAGTGTTTCAGCTTCTCTGCATCAGGCTCTAGACTTTGTGGCCCCCTTAAAAAAGAAAAAGTCTAATCAGAGATTTATAACTCCTTGGTTCAACACAGAAACTCGTAGCTTAAAACAGAAGACTCGTCAATTAGAAAGAAAATGGCGCTCTACTAATTTAGATGAAATCTATTTAGCTTGGAGAAATCATCTTTTAATTTATAAAAAATCTCTTAGAAAAGCTAGAACGAGTTATTACTCTGCATTAATAGAAGAGAACAAGAATAATCCCAGGTTTCTTTTCAGTACTGTAGCCAGGTTGACAAAGAGTCAGGACTCTGTCAATCCTAGCATCCCCTTAGAGCTTACTAGTCAGGACTTTATGAACTTTTTCAATAATAAAATTTCATCCATCAGAGATAAAATCAATCAGATTCTTCCCACAGTTAACTTAAATACTGTAACTACTACAACTCCTTCTATTGATGTCTGCCTTGATGAGTTTACTCCAATCGACCTTTGTGAGTTAGACAAAATAGTTTCCTCATCCAAACCTTCAACTTGTCTTTTAGACCCTATTCCTACCAGGTTATTTAAAGAAGTCTTCCCACTTATTGGTAGCTTTATTCTTCATATAATCAATTCTTCATTAACTTTAGGCCATGTACCGCAGGCTTTTAAAACGGCTGTAATTAAACCCTTACTCAAAAAGCCAACGCTAGATCCAGGAGCTTTAGCTAACGACAGACCAATCTCTAATCTCCCTTTCATTTCAAAAATCTTAGAAAGAGTTGTTGCTACGCAATTATTTGACCACCTGCAGGGAAATGGTTTACTTGAAGAGTTTCAATCTGGGTTTAGAATCCATCATAGTACTGAAACAGCCTTAGCGAAGGTCACTAACGACCTCCTCATTGCATCTGATAATGGACTAGTTTCTGTACTTGTCCTTTTAGATCTTAGTGCAGCTTTTGATACTATTGATCATAATATTCTACTTGATAGATTAGAACACTATGTTGGACTTAATGGAACTTCGTTGCAGTGGTTTAGATCTTATTTATCTGATAGGTTCCAGTTTGTTCATGTAAATGATGAGTTTTCTTTCAGCTCAAAGCTTAGTCATGGAGTTCCACAGGGATCTGTGCTAGGCCCTACTCTTTTTAGTTTATATATGCTTCCGTTAGGCAACATTATTAGAAAGCACTGTATACATTTTCATTGTTATGCAGATGACACACAATTATACCTGTCAATGAAGCCAGATGATCGTAATCAATTAGCCAAGTTAGAAGCCTGTCTTAAGGAAATCAAAGCTTGGATGACTTGTAATTTCCTGTTATTAAATTCAGATAAGACTGAAGTCATTCTTGTTGGTCCAAAAAACCTTAGAAATTCCTTTCCAAATCAAACTTTCAGTTTGGATGCAGTTACTCTTTCTCTTAATAGCTCTGTGAGGAACCTTGGAGTTATTTTTGATCAGGATTTGTCCTTCAATTCACATATTAAATTTGTTTCTAAGACTGCCTTCTATCATTTGCGTAATATTGCCAAGATTAGGAGCATCTTGTCTCAGAGTGATGCTGAGAAGCTGATCCACGCTTTTGTTAGCTCGAGATTAGATTATTGTAATTCTTTATTATCAGGCTGTCCTAAAACATCTTTAAAAAGTCTTCAGCTGATCCAAAATGCTGCAGCAAGAGTTTTAACAGGTACTAGAAAGAGAGATCATATCTCTCCGGTTCTGGCCTCCCTTCATTGGCTTCCCATAGAGTTTAGAATTAAGTTTAAAATCCTTCTTCTTACTTACAAAGCTCTAAACAATCAGGCTCCTTTTTATTTAAAAGATCTGATACTACCGTATCATCCTAACAGAGCACTACGCTCCCAAAATGCAGGATTACTTGTAATACCTAGAATCTCCAAAAGTACAATGGGAGGCAGAGCCTTCAGTTATCAAGCTCCTCTCCTGTGGAATCAGCTGCCAATCTGGATTCGGGAGTCAGACTCGATCTCTGTTTTTAAGAATAGGGCTAAAACCTACCTTTTTGATATAGCCTACAATTAGGGAGGGATCATGTGTTTCTGAACCCTCCCTTAGTTATGCTGCTAATAGGTTTAGTCAGCCGGGGGACCTCCAGTAATGCACTGGGCCTCACTCCTTTCCTCACTCTCTATGAAATATTTTTTTTTTTTTTGCTGGTCATTAACATTTGTTTGTTCTCTCCCATAGATTGAGTCCCCATCGTGCTGTTTGCTCTCTACATGTCTGTTCTTTTCTTCTTCTCTATCCCCTCACCCCCCAGCCAGTTGCAGCAGATGACTGCCCCTCCCTGAGCCTGGTTCTGCTGGAGGTTTCTTCCTGTTAAAAGGGAGTTTTTCCTCTCCACCGTCGCCAAGTGCTTGCTCACAGGGGATCGCCTGATTGCTGGGGTCTTTCTGCAACTGTGGGGGTCCCCCCTTCAGTTGATAGTGCTATGAGATCAGAATCAGAATCAGAATCAGCTTTATTGGCCAAGTATGCACAACACATACAAGGAATTTGACTTTGGCTAAAAAGTCTGTTGAGATGACTGTTGTTGTGAAATGGCGCTATATAAATAAAGTTGAATTGAATTGAATTGAATTGAATTGAATCTCCACACAACGCTACTCAGATACTCTTTTATTTTTTTTTTGCTCTTTTGTTTTGTTTTTGTTTTTGTTTTTTTCTTGTTTTGTTTTTTGATTGTTTTTTTTTTGTTCTTTCTTTAATTTCTCTTTCTCTCTCACTTAAAAAAGGGTGTTGTAATAATTATTTTTCCAATGTTGTCAAAAAACAAAAAAGGGAACATTTGATGAAAATGTAAACAATGCAATGCTGTAATGACATGTATACCCTTTACAAAAACTTAAATTAAAAAAAAAAGACAGCATTTATTGATATTGAAAAAATACACATTAAACCAACAATACCCTTGTAAAAATCAGCATGTTGTATACATTTTGTCCACTAGATGGCCTGGTAGAGAAAATGAAGTCCCACATGGGGCCTTGCCTGTGTGAACCAATTTGAGGAAAGGCCTGAAATCTTCCAGAAAGCCTCATTTGGCCATCACTACACAAAAGTCTTGGAGGACTGCTTCTGGCTGGGTAGTGCATCTAATGTTTCCATGCAGAAGTGAGGACCGCTTCTTCCTTAAAATTAATAAAGGGACAGTGCTGATTGCTGCAGGTGAGCGTAATCAGGCAGCTGCAACTGGTTAGGAAAAAACACAATGCAAAGCCAGAATACTACAGAATGCATAAATGCAGTGAATAAAATAGAGTTGTGGTATTAAATCAGACAAGGATGTAAAAAAGATCATGGCTGTAATTTACCCATTTTGGGATTAATAAAGTACATCTATCTAATTTCCTTTTAAGGCAGAAAATCTATTTTGCCCTACTTCTGCAGACTAAATTCAGAATAGTAATGACAGGAGGACTGAAGTAACGTGTACATGTTGGTTTATATAAACAAGAAGTAAAGGCACACACCGGAGGGGGAACTCTCACCTCACTTTTGACGATCAGGACTATTCAGTTTGCTTTCTTTTTTATTTGATCCCCATAATGGTCTTGGAGGGTTCCCTGTAGTACACCAGGGATCTTGCTCTTAACTTTTACTAACATGAAAGGAACATTTTTTCTTAAAGTTTAATGTTCAGTAATGTAACAGAAAAAAACATTAAAGATCTCTCTTCCTGAAATGTGTCAAGCTTCCTGAGATATTAGAGCATTTTTTATGCAACAAATCAGAGGTGTGCTTAAATGTCAGCTTGTTCTCATTTACTAAATTTAGTATACAATGTGGGGCACATATGTTGGTTTCATATGCTCCACAGATATATTACTGTGTAGCGGTTTGAATTCAACCCCCCCACAATACAGAGACAGTCAGCTCGCACTCCTTGGTTTTTCCCGCTGCACTACTGAGATGTAATGTGCCATGCATGTATTGTGATGTAATGTGCCATGCATGTATCGTGATGCAATGTGCCATTCATGTATTGTGATGTAATGTGCCGTTCATTTATAGTGTTCATGCGTCCTGTCCTTACTGTGACCTAGAGGCTGAGATCAATATGTAGATGTGCCTTGTAACCTCTTTGTCCTGCAAGCCGGAGCAGAGGCTGCATCTGCCTATTGTTATGTAGGTCTTACAAATGCAAATGTCTCATGCCTGTTCTGCAGTCCCTTTGATCAGACCAACTGCTGTGAATCTGCTTTGATGTATTGTTTGAGTTTGGTATAAATACTGCACAGGTTCTGTAACACATCCTCTCGTTCACTCACTCTTCAACTGCTGCTGGACACACGCACTGTGTGTCTCCTCTTCTCTGAGAGCCTGAGGACATCACCTCAGCCCGCAGCACGAGGGCTGGGGAGGTGTTCCGATGAAGGCGGGTGATAATAAAGCTTTTTAAAAATCCAACGCTGCCTTTATTTTATCATCCTCTTCAACTGTATGTTTATTGTGTGCTTCATGTCTCAGGGGAACAAAGGGACTGAGCCTCCTAGGGGTAACGGGAGGGTGTGAGATTTGGCCTTTTGTTTCAAGGAGATGGCCTTGAGAGATTTCCTGACCACCGGAGACTAGGGGGTGGATGGCGTTAAGATCGGGGGAAGTTACATTGTGACTGGGATTAAGTACCATGTGACTGTATGTTTGATTAAACACCATGTGACTGTAGGTTTGATGTCCTGGGTATAAAAGGACAGATGTGAGAAGATTCATCCTCTTTTTCTGCTTTGAAATGTTGGAGTATGTGATTGTGAATAAAGCTGAACCGGAGGAATAAACTCAGTCTCGTCCTTCAACACATCTCCACACTGGTGACCTTACGACGAAGCATGAGCAGGAGTAATTCTCCCGAGCCGGACTCGTCAGAAGCCAGCCTGATGAATGTCGCCACGTTCCAGCTGCCGGACTTCTGGCAGAATACTCCGCGCTCCTGGTTTAGCGCGGTCGAGGCGCAGTTCAACCTCCGGAGAATCTCGAGAGACGACACAAAGTTCTACCATGTGGTAGCAAAGCTGGACAACCACACAGTCCAGAGGGTGGAGAACCTGGTCAACCACCCACCGGACAGCGACAAGTACAGCACATTGAAGGCTGCACTTATCAGCCACTTCACCCCCTCGGTGCAACAGCGAGCAGAGGGGCTCCTGGCGTTGATGGAGTTTGAGAACGACAGACCTGTAGACCTCATGGCGAAAATGCCGAGGTTGAGAGACTCCAAAGATGACAGCTTTATCTTCACCCACCTTTTCCTCAGGACCCTACCGCCAGCGGTGAGAGTGACCCTGGCCGGTTCACCTCTGTTGGCCCGGCGAGACTACCACGAGCTGAGCCAGGAGGCGCAACGACTCGTCGACGCACACAAATGGAGCGCGGCTTCGGCCGCGGCAGCAGAGCTAGGCGCAACGTCCGGAGACGGCATGGGGCCAGAGGCTGCAGCACCAGACTCACCGACGACGGCAGCAGCAAGGGCCAGGCGACACGGAGGGGACGACGTCCTTTGCTTCTACCATCGCCGCTTTGCAGAGAGGGCGTGCAAGTGCATTCCACCGTGCCATTTCAAGCGCTCGGGAAACGCCAAGACCGGGGGTCGGTAGCAGCTGGGGCCCTCCGGGAGGAGAACAAGCTGCTCTACCTGAAGGATGCACGCTCGGGGAGGCATTTCCTCGTGGACACAGGCTCCCAGCTGAGCTTCATCACGCCTTCCTACGCAGACCGGCTGGTGCCTTCCAGTGGTCCCTGGGTGTCTGCAGCGAACGGCTCAGCGATTAAGACCTTCGGTGAGAGGACTCTGCTTCTGTCTTTGCAGGGCCGTGCATTTGAGTGGACTTTTGTTGTAGCGGCAGTCAATTTCAACATGTTAGGGGCTGATTTTTTGTGCTCACATGGTTTATTGGTTGATCTTGCTAACAGACGTCTGGTTAATGCACTCTCCTTTCACCCTATTCCCTGCACAGCTCGAGTGTCCCCGCCAACTGCACAAGCCAGCGTCACAGCTGCAGGTGGTAAGTTCCACACACTCCTCACTCAGTTCCCAGCACTCACGGTCCCAACGTTTTCGGCGACAATGGCTAAACATGGGGTGGAACATTTTATTACTACCACCGGCCCACCTGTTTTTGCAAAAGCTCGGCGCTTGGACTCAGCTAAACTGACCATAGCGCGCGAGGAGTTCGCCAACCTGGAAAGACTGGGCATCATCAGGCGTTCGAAGAGCTCACGGGCTTCACCGCTGCACATGGTCCCAAAGGCTGATGGCTCGTGGCGACCTTGCGGTGATTTCCGCAGGTTGAATAATGCCACAGCGCACGACCGCTACCCGATCCCGCACATCCAAGATTTTTCGGTTCATTTAGCGGGGGCGCGCATTTTTTCTAAAATAGACTTGGTACGCGGTTAACACCAGGTTCCAGTGCGCGCTGAGGACATACCCAAAACAGCGGTAATAACTCCTTTCGGGCTTTTTGAGTTTTTGCACGTGCCGTTTGGGCTTAAGGGAGCGGCGCAGACGTTCCAACGCATGATGGACGCTGTCCTGCACGATCTCCCTTTCGTGTTCGTCTACGTGGACGACATTTTGGTAGCCAGTGCGTCCGAAGATGAACACGAAAGCCACCTCACAGCAGTTTTCCGGAGGTTGGCAGAGCACGGGTTAATAATCAACCCAGCGAAGTGTCAGTTCAGGGTGGCGCAGATTGATTTTTTGGGGCATCGCGTTTCGCCAGAAGGAGCGGTCCCTCTGCCCGATAAGGCGCGCGCAATAACAAATTTTCCCCAACCACAGACGCTCAAAGTGTTACATGAGTTTTTGGGAATGGTTAATTTTTATAACCGTTTCCTCCCCCGCGCAGCGCAGCTCATGCAACCATTGTATGCTGCACTAAAAAAACAAAAACCCACGAATAAAATCGAATGGTCTCCTGAGCGGGAGCGCGCATTCTCTCAAGTCAAATCAGCCCTGGCAAACGCTGCATTGTTGGCACACCCAGTCCCAACGGCCCGCATGGCGCTCACTACTGACGCATCAGATGTGGCCATGGGGCGGTTGTTGAACAGTACGTGGCTGGGGCCTGGCAACCGCTCATGTTTTTCAGCAAAACCTTGCGCGATAGCGAGCGAAAATGCAACGCGTTCGACAGGGAGTTGTTAGCTCTACACTTGGCCATCCGCCACTTCCAGTTCTGGCTGGGAGGACGCTGTTTCACTGCGTTCGTGGATCACAAACCGCTGACTTTCACGATGGCCAAGATTTCGGAACCTTGGTCGGGCCAGCAGCAGAGACAGCTGGCCGCGATATCGGAGTTTACTACCGATATCCAGCATGTGGCAGGTAAATATAATGTAGTGGCAGACTGCCTCTCACGTGCTGTGGCGACTCCAGGCCCCGTGGGGGCAGACTCTGCAGCCATGGCCGCAGACCAGGGTAGTGACGCGGGAGCGCGCACGGCCCCGGTCCGCGTAGGGATAGATTATGCAGCCATGGACGCGGAGCAGGTTAGCGACGTGGACGTGCGCGCGCTCCAGTCTGGACCAACAGGGTTAAGGCTGGAGAACAGGGTGCTGCAAGATGGTATGCCCCCCCTAATCTGCGATGTCTCCACTGGACGACTGCGTCCGGTTGTGCCAGCCGCGTGGCGCCGCCGCGTTTTTGACTCGATCCATTCTCTGGCGCACCCGGAGGTGCGCGCCTCGATCAAAATGGTAGGAGAGAAATTTGTATGGCCGTGCCTGTGCAAGCAAGTCAAGGAGTGGGCGGCAGCCTGCGTGGCTTGTCAGCGAGCCAAAATACACAAACACACTAGAGCTCCCTTGGAGCCTTTTCACATCCCGGCTAAGCGGTTCGATCATGTGCATGTCGACCTCGTAGGCCCCCTCCCACCGTCACACGGGTGCACACAGCACACACCTTTTGACAATGGTGGACCGCACCACGCGTTGGCCGGAAGTGGTCCCACTGGCATCAACCACAGCCGAGGAGGTGGCGCACGCGTTTTTAACAGCATGGGTAGCGCGTTTTGGAGTTCCGTCGGACATTACGTCCGACAGAGGTCCTCAATTTGTTTCCGAGCTCTGGTCAGCGATGGCCCACAGCCTGGGGGTAACGATCCACCACACTACCGCATACAACCCGCAGGCTAATGGTTTATGCGAACGTTTCCATAGGTCATTGAAAGCAGCCCTCAGAGCGTCGCTTACGGATGCAAATTGGGTGGACAGGCTTCCATGGGTTTTATTGGGGTTGCGTTCTGCACCTAAAGAGGATTTAAAAGCCTCCCCAGCTGAGTTAGTTTTTGCGCAGCCACTCCGGCTGCCCGGGGAGTTTCTCCCGGATAATCCTGCGACAGAGTGCCCCCCCGCTCAGCGGTTGCAGAGCGACACGAGATCAAGCACGCTTCCTGGCCCAGTTCATCACAGCTTCCAGCGCGTTTTTGTGCCTAAAGCTTTAAAAGATGTGGAGTTTGTTTTTGTCAGACATGATGCCCATTGCGCAAACTTGCGCCCACCTTATGATGGACCATTTAGAGTGCTGGAAACAGGAGAGAAGCATTTTTTGCTAGATTTGGGAGGCAGAAAGGAAGTGATTGGCATAAACAGGCTCAAACCCACTTTTGTGATGGCTGACGAGGCTGTGCAGTTGGCGAGGGCCCCCCGGCGTGGCAGACCCCCTAGAGGGCATTCCCCAGAACACCCACAGAGATTGACTAACAGTTCTAACCCACAGGCAGCAGCCCCACAGCAGGAGGACACTGCGGAGGCAGTGAAGCCGGCTTACAGCAAATACGGCAGAAGACTAAAGCCTAAGCGGCAGGTGGACTGATGTGTAGTGATTTTATTATGACATGCATCTTTAGTTATGATTGTTCCATCTAAGATGTTTTTTTGGGGGGGTCATGTGGGGCACATATGTTGGTTTCATATGCTCCACAGATATATTACTGTATGTTTATTGTGTGCTTCACGTCTCAGGGGAACAAAGGGACTGAGCCTCCTAGGGGTAACGGGAGGGTGTGAGATTTGGCCTTTTGTTTCAAGGAGATGGCCTTGAGAGATTTCCTGACCACCGGAGACTAGGGGGTGGATGGCGTTAAGATCGGGGGAAGTTACATTGTGACTGGGATTAAGTACCATGTGACTGTATGTTTGATTAAACACCATGTGACTGTAGGTTTGATGTCCTGGGTATAAAAGGACAGATGTGAGAAGATTCATCCTCTTTTTCTGCTTTGAAATGTTGGAGTATGTGATTGTGAATAAAGCTGAACCTGAGGAATAAACTCAGTCTCGTCCTTCAACACATCTCCACAACATGGCCTTTAAAATTACCTTATGTTATTACTTAAACCAGACCTTAAAATACATGTAAAGGTTTTAGCATGGCTGAAATCAAAGTTAAGTCAGATTACTCCAATTAGACACCTTCACTACGCGGTCTGTGCATGTTCTCAAGTTTCCCACCCAGTGCTTTGATATGGAAGTCAAACAGCATGGCAGAAGAAGATGGCAAGAGCAGGCTAATAACTAGCACGTTTGGACCAATGAGGAGACAAAAAGTAAAGCTCACAGCACAGACAAGTTGTTCTTGTTTTCACTGCTGGACATGCTATCAGTGTGCTGCTAGCTAACTTGTTTGGTCTATGATGTTATAGGTTAGGGATGGGCAACTGGCGGCCCACGGGCGGCTCCCCCTCGTCTCATCCACTGTGGCCCGCCATTCCATTTCCAAAAAATCAATTATTTATTTATATCACATTTGCCGTATTTGGAACTGCATTCTAAAATGCAATTATAGAGTCTGCCAGCAGAGGGAGCGCTAATTGAAACCTAGGTACCGCTCTGTGTACAAGTGGTCAAGGAGAGAGTCAGAGTGAGGGAGCCAGAGGGAACAGTTTACCAGCAGAGAATTGTAATGGTTCAGGCTGCACACTACTCTTGCTCCCTAATTAACCTTTCATCCCTTTCAGCTGTACCTACCGCCTGTGGGCAATCAGGGAGCCCTTTCCAAGGAATTAAAACGGTGCATAGTACAGAAAAAGATTGCTTTTAAGAAAGGGGACATGTTAAATATGAAAAAAATATACAGAAAGAAATTAATTACAAACTAAGAACAGCTAGAGATGAGATGAGGAAGAAATTTGAATCTGAATGCCTAGGAAAAAGTTCTAGGAAATTGTGGGACTCAGTTAAAGTTATGACAAGATGACTCCATCCAAAAGCTGCATTAAGGTAATTAATGAGGAAGAAAAGGCAAAAGAGTTGAATAATTTCTTTTGCAGATTTGAGACTAGAGATTTTTCTCATGAACATAGAGCTGCTCTGGACGCTATATCAGTTTCAGGCTCTGCAAAAACTATAGTTGACCAGCATGTTGTGGAAAGATTTTTCTCACGTATGTGCCCCAGGAAGGCATCTGGACCAGACGGGATCTCTGGGCGCTTACTGAAGTCATGTAGTGAGGAGCTAGCAGAAGCCTGGAGTCCCATCTACCAAAAGTCCTTAAGTAGTTGTTCTGTCCCAGTAATTTGGAAAAGCTCTATTATAATTCCTGTACCAAAAAAAGCAAGCTGCAAAGAGAATAATGACTATTGTCCTGTTGCACTGACCTCACTGGTAATGAAGTGCCTCGAGAAGATTGTCATTGACGTTCTGAAAACTGATTTTGGAGGACTTTTGGATCCTCTGCAGTTTGCTTATAAAAATAATAGGAGTAGAGAGGATGCCATTTTAACCTTAACTCATTCTGTGTTTAAACATTTGGAGGAGACAACCTCATATGCATGTCTTTTATTAGTTGATTTTAGTTCAGCTTTTAACACACTGCAGCCACACCTTTTAATTAAGAGGTTAAATGATTTTAAAGTGCATCCTGTCATTATTAAATGGTACCACTCATTTTTAACTTATTGTAAACAGCAAGTTAGTGTAAATGGAACTTTATCTAAATTTAGAATCCTCAGCACAGGAGCTCCCCAAGGCTGAGTTAGTTCACCATTTTTGTTCACCTTGTACACTGATGAGTGCAGAAGTGTCTATCCAGGCAATCAAATTATTAAATTTTCTGATGACACTGCTATTTTATCACTACTTCAAAAGACTCATGATCTGTCAAGCTATTTTATAGAAATTCAGAGGTTTGTCAGTTGGTGTGATGACTCATCTCATTTTGAATACTGATAAAACAAAGGAGATGGTGTTTGACCCTCGGGGAGTTGGTGACCACAGGCCTGTGGTCATCCACAACCACACTATAACACAGGTTAGTTCCTATAAATATTTGGGAGTATTTATTGACAATTCATTAACCTGGAGCACACATATTGATTACCTCTGTAGTAGACTACAACAGCGGCTGCATTTCTTGCGTAGATTAAGAATACATGGCGTTGATAATAGGATTATGTTAATATTTTACCAGGCTGTGTTGGAGAGCTGTATTAGATACAGCATTACAGCTTGGTTTGGTAATCTCTCTGTGAAACTAAAGAACAGAGTGTTGCGTTTAATTCATACAGCATGGAAAATTATTGGCGTTAAAGAGTATTTACCCATGCAGATCTTACACGACCAGGCAGCCTGTAGACAAGCTCAAAAAATAATCAGTGACATGAGCCATGTACTAAACAATGAATATGTGCGGCTGCCCTCAGGGAGGAGATACAGAGTCCCCAAGTGCAGGTTCAATAGATACAAGAACTCATTTATCCCGACGTCAGTAAAACTTTTAAACTCAGATAAATAGGTCAGGGACACTTATAACTCCTGTTCTTAATGACTGCTGTTATATATTTATGTATGTACTGTATGTACTTGTATTATTTATTGGGTTTTATTTCATTCATTATGTACTACATCCATTGTGTATGTGTGGATTGTGTGGTTGCAGCACGGGTGACAAGCCCAAGACAAATTTCCCCTTGAGGGACAATAAAGTTTATCTTATCTTATCTTATCTTATCTTAAATTGGGCCAGTCTCCATTGGGCTGTCAAGAGCACATCAGACTCTCCACCATGCTGACCCAAGATGGTTCCTTCCTGGTGTGCAGCCTCAACCCGACAATCATCCCCTCTGTAGAGACAGCCATCATCTTCCTCGTCTCCTGCGGAAACGTAAAGACGAGCATTCTCAACCCTTCTCATCCTATCTCCCCAGGAGAGGACTCAACTGGCAGACCTGAACCCTGTCTGGTGGAGCCCCCCTTTCCAGACCTCCTCTTCCACAGCCCAATTCAGTGAGTGCACTCCTGAATTAACACTAATTCTTCCCCCCCTCAAGTCCAGCACAGAACCACCACTACTGTATATATGCACCGTGTCATATCACCCCCACGCCAAGAGTCTGCAGCCTCCCAGCTTTGTGACAAAGCTTATCTGTAAGAGACACAAACAGCAATATTATCAAACAATGACAGCTCCATACTTACCTTCTGTTTTCTCCTCTCCTTCCGCAGGGTTGCCAGACTCTCCGCGCACATTACTATCACCATTATTGTAATAAAGATTATTGTCTCATTTACCTTTGGTCTCCTTGCTGCCTGCGTTTAGGTCTGTTTTAATAAACCATGTCAAGAATGTGTTTTTAAGGTATGTTGCCTGTTGAGACTGCATTAATAGGCTGTAAACAGCAGTAAATATACAAAGTAGGCTGCTTTTAAACAAGAATAAATACTACTAAGGAGCTGTAGCATTTATTCTTGTTTGGCAGGTGAAGCCTCATGGAGCTTGGAGGCTTTTTACCTCCACCAAAGGGGGAGGTAATGTGATCATCGGCGTTGGTTTGTTTGTTTGTTTGTCTGTTTGTTTATTTGTCTGTTTGTTTGTTAGCAAGATAACTCAAAAAGTTATGGACGGATTTTCATGAAATTTTCACAGATTGTCAGAAATGGGGTATCCTACAGATGATTAGATTTTGGTGGTGATTCGGATCACCGTCTGGATCCAGGAATTTTTTGTTTGTTTGTTAGCAAGATAACTCAAAAAGTTATGGACGGATTTTCACAACATTTTCACAAATTATCAGAAATGGGGTATCCTACAGATGATTACATTTTGGTGGTGATCCAGATCACCGTCGAGAAGAAAACCGCCATTACGGAAAATGCCATTTTCGTCAATAACTAATGAACCACTAATCCTATCATTGTGAATCCAATTGCTTGTCATATGTTTTCATGGTCAAGGAATCTGAAAACGTACACACAAACACTGTATGGGGGGAACTGTGGCGCTAAACCGCCATTACGGACAATGCGATTTTCGTGAATAACTACTCAACCACTAATCCTATCATTGTGAATCCAATTGCTAGTCATATGTTTTCATGGTCAAGGAATCTGAAAACGTACACACAAACACTGTATGGGGGGAACTGTGGCGCTTGGCGGAGGTCTGCGCTCTCCGAGTGCTTTTCTAGTCTTCTAATTGTGCAAAAAAAAAAAAATCCAAAGCTTTGAGGTTTCAAGCGGACTGAAGCACTGACAATTTCAAATCCGTGTCAGCAGTAAAAGTTCAGAGACTGTGGTTGTTGTAATCTGCTGATTGCTTTTGTTCATTTATACCAGTGGCTCTTAAACTTTTTTATTCCCCATTTCGGGGAGCCATTAACAAGCCCACCAACCCATAGCCATTTCCTGGCCCCTCCGCACCCACGATGAATCCAATCTAAGCCTCATCATATTTCCTTTTCTTCTTTCCTTTTTTTTTAATTAATTATCCAGAATTTCTCTTTGGATGGAGGGAGTTTTAAAAATTAGGTCATGATATAATTTTATCCATTCATCCATCCATCTTCTACTATCCCAGCATCTCTGGGCAAAAGGCAGGGTACACGCTGGACAGATTGTCAGTCCATTGCAGGGCAGTTATAATTTTATCAGTAATTTTGATTCTAATACAATAAAACACTACTGGAGTGGTGGCCTAGTTGGTAGAGCATCTGCCCCACACCCGGGAGGCCGGGGTTCAAATATTGGCCAGGTCATACCAAAGACCATATAAAAATGGTACTTTCTAGCTTGGTACTCAACATAATATAACAGGGAAAGAAAAGTTACGCACAGAGGACTGACCCCTACTGTAACTTTTACTATTTACAGTAGCTGTGTCACCTCGGGACGGAGATAGGTGCTGCCCCTATACACCACATGGTGTCCCACATGCTGTGGAAGGGAATAAGAGAGATGATAAAACACTGAGTAACTTTGATTTGCATTTTCACTTTAAATTGTGAAACTTTTGACTTTGCAAGAAATAATACCCCCCATGGAAGTTTTACATGTAAATCTGGCCCATGGGAAGTGAGGGAAAAATTTTGTGGCCCTCACTACCACTAAAGTGTCCCATCCCTGTAATAGGTCAATCAGAAGAGGGTCCAGTACTAACAAGCTGAAAGGGTGCATATGGATGCATGCTTTTATACTGGGACATGGACAGTATAAATATTTTCCTGTTGTCATATTTCATCTTAATTGTGCAATTGTGAAACATACTGAATGACAGTACTGAGTTACTAACTTTCCACAAACTCAACCAATTTACTATGAATACGTTTATTTGCTAGAGTACTATAGTTAAGATAAGATAAGATAAGCCTTTATTAGTCCCACAACGGGGAAATTCCAGGATTCCTCCATAAGTTCCTCCATAAATCAATACACTCTTTTATTGACACCAAAAAATTGATCTTTGGAAATGTAAAATACAAATTTAATTAGAAATGTCTTAAGAATAATTCTTATTACTCATAAAGACAATGCCTGAAAATGCTTCTAAAACATACTGTATAAAGATGATATTTAATAATTTCACATTAAGGAACACATTTGGACACGATTCTTAAAATAAACCAAAACACGTTAGTCAAACTTTACAATTCATTTTGAGTTGACATCAGCATTTTTTTAAAAGTGAATTTCAAATTTTTATCTCCATTATTAATTTGTTGTTGAAAAGAAATTAATGTGAGATGTTTATTCAGAACTTGCCCTCAGTGTAGCATAATTGTTTTACAGCTGTTGTCTCCCATACTTCTGTACAGTCTACCTCTCAATTACATAACCAGATTTTTTTTTTTGTTATGTAACATGTTTTCATTACATAATAATGGCAGTGCTTTCTTCCTGTAACTCAAAGGGATTATGTTACCTCACTTGTGAAGGATTATTTAGAAAGCCTTTTATAAGTATAAATTCAGGTTGCTATAAAATGGTTCATTTATTGTTTGGAGTGCTAGTATGTAAAGATGTTTCTGGCTAGGTTCTGTAATGTTCTTCTCCTTGAAACACAAGGGATCCAGTAAAGAAGGCCAATCCACCATTGTTTTCCAATCAAGCAACCGTTTCAAACGGGGCTGGAAATGAACCAAGTGTGTACAGGAAGATTACCAGCTTTGTGCCAGAGAGGCAGTCAAGAAACAAAACGTGCATATACAATTATTGAGGCAGAGCAGATTAAAAGGAAAACCTGCATAAAAGCTGTAAACAGACACTTCTTCAACCTTAGTGACCAAATATAGAGTCAAATAATACAACTTATTAATAAAAGACCCTTTTATCTTTTGTACTCTTTCATTTTTTGACTGTATGATGAAATTGTTGTCCTGTGATCGATTGCTTTGTTTTTCCTTTTATCTGCTGGTTTAATGATCTCACAGTTAAAGATAGGAATAGTCTGAACAATATTGTGAAGATCTGTTCCAAGATTATTGGTGTGAGACAGAGAGATCTGAATTCCTTTTGTAACCAGCAGATTATTCGCAGCGCGGAATGCATTAATAAAGGCTTATCTTATCTTATTCTATCTTCTGATCATGTCCTCTAAAATGAATTCTCTCTTTTGCCATCAGGGCACCGTTATGTTTTACCTGCTAGCAAAACTAATTGGTATGCCAAGTCCTTTATTCCCTTAGCAATCAAGCTACTAAATGCTTCTTAAGGTTGTTAAATGTCACACATAAGTTTTTTATTAAACATATATTATTATTTATCATACAGGTTTTAGGTTTTTGTTTTTATCATGACTGCTCTTTTATTTTTTGGTAACCTCCAATCTTATGTTATTGTTATATTTTATTTTATAGTACTATTTATTATAGCACTCTCTCTAATGGTTGGTTAGATGTGACTTTTAGTTTCTTCCTGTATTGTCTGTTGTCTCTGGTGTTTGCACAACTTGGTGCATCAATGTACAAGTTGCTTTTTAAACCAATTGCCCGTTGAGGGATAAATAAAGTTGTTTGAACTGAATTGAATTGAACTGAATCAAAGGTGTGTCAACTGACAGGGTGCCTAAGGCTCTGAGTAAATTTCCACTCTTAAATTACACCCAAGGGTGCTGGCACACTTTCCCAAGGCAATTTCTAGAACTTTCGCCAAAATTACAACACTCATAAAAGTTCTAGTTTTCTGGTGAGTGTTCCATAGACTTTTCTTACGCCTGGCAATGGTGATTTATTAGCTTTTATTTATGTTATTTGACAATCATGGATAGCTCTAAGACAAAAATTAATTTTCCACTCAATGTACTGGGGTATCTCGCTGTGCAAGTTATTTTGATTTTTTGCTCAGATTTGTAAACATCAGTACCGGCTACTTCTGCCATGTGTCTGGGGGATTTTGTCACTCCAGACCCCAGACACAGGCTATTGTTCTATTTTCTTTCCTTATTTTGTCCACTTATGGTCTAGGTTGACTCTGTGTTCTGTTCTGCCTCTCCCTCTTCCTCCAGGCACTCCCCATTGGCTGCTCAGCCTGCCGCTGCAGTGAGCAGTCAGTAATCAGTACACCTGCTGCAGCTACTCACCGGTATTCACTCTGGGTCATTAGTTCACTGTGTATTTATTCCCGATCAGTTCGCTCGCTTATTGTCACGGTGTTAGTCTGTATCCTGCACACAGTCAGTCTCTGTGTTCAGTCGTCTCTCTGTGTATTTGGTCTATTCTCTCCCCTTGGATTACGTTTCGTGTTGTTTTTTCCCAGAGCCCAGCTGCGCTCCGACACACTCTCGTAAGTCCTCCTTTTCTCGGTCCACGTTTCTTGTTTCCCCCAGCGGCCAGTTTTACCCTGGGGCATGACGTGAACCTTTTCCTCATAGCCAGCCAGACTCTCCTGAACCGTACTCATCTATGGTGTAGCTTATTATTTGGTTTACTTGTTGGACACTTTTGTATTATTGCCTCTTTGTTAAAAAAGCACACACTTCACCTACAAGTGGGCTCGTCTCTTTTTATCCGTGCACTGCGTAAAAGCACACATACATGACAGAACGCCGTGACCAGAAAAGAGCCCAGCGGTGAAGTTGTGTGTTATTAGTTTCATCTGTTTGTGTTTTTTCCACCTACCTGAGCTGGAGCCCTTGTCATGCTGCATCTGCATGATGTGGAGCTGCAGGCAGTGTGTCGTTTGGAGGACATCGTGTTGCAGGCATGGTCTTCCCAATCTCCGAGGGAGGGCCAGGAAGCCACAGCACGGGTAATAAATGCATTTCCCAGCCTCTAGAGGCCAAGACAAACTGACTCCAGTATCTGTTGCAGTGACTGACCAGATGATAGGTTTGTTTATCTCTGCTCTTTGTGTAGTGCATGTCACGATGCACTGACTGGCAAAAGTATAATTGTGATAATAATAAGTAAATACTTCTGGTATGGTTAATATAATTATAGACAATATTATCATCAGCATAAACACCATATATACCACCATATACCCCCACATGGCTTACAATACCTAGGCACCTAGTAACCATATAATAATAATAGGTAGCCATATAATAGTTACAATAACAACAACAATAATAATACCACCTGGCCTACATAATACTTTAAATAATTCCATCCTAGACAACAATCATAATACTATAATACAGCTGTAATAGACTAGTAATAATATCAATAGTAATGATGATGGAACCATTCTGAGGTGAAGGACCTTCTCCACTCCTTGTACTCCTTGTCATGCAACGCGCCGTCTGAGGAGACTTCAATGCCAGAGCCATCATCCACGAAGATAGGGAGAAGACATGTCTGTCATAAAACGTCTCCAGCTTCTTCCATCACAGCCCCGCTTCCGTCTCCAGATCCTGGGCCGACTCTCACCACAGAGGAGCTGCGTAAACTGGACGTCCTGAAGGCCGCCTTCTCATGGACACGGGGGCCGTTTACCCTGAAGGACGTTTGAGCGGCTCGATACACCGCAGAGGAGATGATGGAGTTTAATCCCAGCCTTTGGGGTTTCCTGGGGGTGGCCAACATGGTCCACGCCTTCTTCTCCCTGCCTTTCGAGAAACCTGTGAAGGAGTCTCTGGCGTTGGCGCTGTCTCCGTTGAAGAGGAAGCGCTCACGACGGAAGAGGCCTTCCTCCTCCCACACCTCATTCGCTCCAGCCTCGCCTCCATCTCCCGAGCCCAATTCCGCTCTGCACACCGAGGATTGGGAGGAGCGCAAACAGGTGTTGCTGGCAGAATTAGATCTTTGCTTGGAGGTGAAACCGTGGCTTCTCCCTGAATTGAGTTAGAGGAGCTATCCCCATGGGAGCCAGAGCATCTGCCAGATGTTGAGCACGCTCTTGCCTTGGAGTCCCCTCCTCCTCCACATCATCGCCGTTCCCGGAGGAGTCGCCAGAAAGATCCAACCGCCTCTCCACCAGCAATCTCTCCTTCACTGGAGGAGGGGAATTCTGCAGTGGGGCCATCCTTTTCTCCCATGGTCCTGCCTGCAGCCACCTCCTACACAGCTGTTACCTCCGCCAATGTGGAGGGTGCATTTTTTCCCCCGGATTCATCTGCCTCTGTGTCTGTCTAGAAGGTTTATCCACTACATATAGAGGAGCCCAGAGCCGCCATGGGCACGGAGGGAAATGAAAGTCCTCCTGACACTGCTGGAGACATCGAGAACCAGAAGAACAGGCAAGTTCCTTCTTATTTTATTCCTATTATTAATGATCAATTTTGCCTGTTCCTTGGTCGAGAGACTCAGGTCCTGTAGTCCCTTGAGTTCTTTGCACCAGCAGCATGTAATAACCCCTCACCGGTCCTCTCTGTGTCCCCTCTGTGTGCTTTTGTGAGCTCACTGGACCAAGAACCAAGCCACCAGATGGAGGAGAGGCCCAAGGCCCTGGAGGATACAGTGCCAGGGTCGGTGGTGAGGCAGCCCCCAGCCACCACGTCAGATGAATCACCAGCATGGGGGAGATCATCTGGGGGCCTCAAAACTGCCGCCACCATCACGCCTGCTGTGGGAGCCACTGCAGCAGAGTCACCCATCAAGCTGGACCCCCTGGAGGCCGGGCCCAAGATGTCGTCAACAGAGTCCTGGACGATGGTGGAGCTCAAGCCCAGGCAAGTGCTCTCGTTTGTTTCTCTCTCTTCTGAATTAGAGCAAACTTGTCTGGCTCTGGACGAGGGGAGTTGGGTGCAGCCCTCAGCTGCATCTGAACTCACCTCGCCGGGCTCCGCAGCTGCTGGCGACCCTAACTATCATCCATCTTCTGTCATTCCTGAGCTTCTTCCTAGTGTTGCCGGACAGGATCCACCTTTGCCAGGGGTGTCCGCAGATCCGGCCTGACCTGCTGAAGACGGCGAGAGTCCAGCTTCCCCGGTAGAGGTCGACGCAGGGTCCCGTACCAATCCGGGACCTCCGTGGGTGCAGCGACTCCCCAGCCTGATGGGCCATCGCTTCCTGGATCGTCGGAGTCTTGGACGGTGGTGGAGCCCGAGTTCAGGTAAGTACGCTCTGTAGTTTCTCTCTTGCCCATTCTGGAGCTATCTTGCCTGACTCTTGGTGAGTAGAGCCAGGGGTAGCTCGCCGCTGCACCCAGGTTCACCTTGGTGGACTCTCCTGCTGCCGGCGACCCTGACCCCGTCTCTCTCTGTCCTGTCTCTGAGCTTCTTGCCAGGGTCGCCGGAGAGCAATCAACTCCACCTGAAGCCACCGATGATCCAGGTTTGCCGCTTGAGGTTGCAATGGGCCCAGCTTTCCCCGCTGTGGAGGTCACTGAGGGTGCAGCCGAGGCCCAGGCTGGGACCACCGAGGGTGCAGCCGAATCCCAGGCTGGGACCACCGAGGGTGCAGCCGAATTCCAGAGTTCCAACAACTCACATAAAAGTGTGACTTTTCATGGACAACACAAAATTGTCTGGGTGACCCCAAACTTTTGAACAGTAGTGTATATAAATGATATATGTAAAGTTTCAGAAAAAATTGATTTAATATTGTTTGCCAATGACACTAATTTATTATGCAGTGGAAGCAATTTGGAACAACTTTTGGAAACACTCGGAAAGGAATTAGGAAAGCTTAAACTGTGGTTTGATTCAAACAAATTAACGCTCAATTTAAGTAAGACAAAATTTATAGTTTTTAACAACCATCACAACAACTTAGTATCTAAACTCAGTGTAAATGGTGTAGAGATTGAAATGGTATCCGAAACTAAATTTCTTGGAGTAATAATTGATAATAAACTGTGCTGGAAGTCACATATTAATTATATTAAAGGTAAAATATCCAAATCAATTGCAATACTACACAGAGTGAAATATTTGCTGAATCAACCCACACTATATACCTTGTATCATTCATTAATACTCCCATACATGACATATTGTACTGAAGTATGGGGAGATACAGTACATATAAAACAAACATATATCCAGTCTTTATGCTTCAGAAGAGAGCTATTAGAATAATAAACAAAGCTGCTTACAGGGAACCAACAAACCCATTTTTTCTTAAAAGCTCTCAAGTTGAAAGATCTGGTTGACTTTAAAACTGCAGTAATAATGTTTAAAGTGAAGAATCTATCACTGCCCGCAAATATCCAAAAGCTGTTCCAAATAAGGGAGAAACAATATCATTTCAGAGGAACATGTATATTTCAAAAACCTTCAGTGAGAACTACCACCAAGCAACACTGTGTTTCAGTGCAAGGAGTCAGATTATGGAACGATTTTGGACCTAAATTAAAATCATGTACAACGCTTGGACAATTTAAACAAAAACTAAAGGAAGAAATACTCCAAACATATATACAAGATGACATGTAAAATCACATAAGGATTGTCATATCCAGTCTGCGTTGTGTTGTTGCTTAGTTTTTTTTGTCACATTTTGTCTTAGCTATGTTCTGAATTGTAATCGCTCTTGTTTTGTTTTTCTTTTGAATTCTTGGATGGAATATGGGTGGGCAATATAAGCTGCGGCTTCAGCCATCACCCATTTCGGATAACTTATGTTGAACTGTATAATCAGAGGCGTTATTGTCTAATTTGACCTTGTTGGATTTTCTTTCCCCCTTTGTTATATTATTCTGTTTCTTTTTAATCTGTACTTTTAATCTATCCGAAATAAAGGTTCAATTTCTTCAATAAGTTTGATCAGTGCCAAAGATGTAGATTTATCTGCTCTAAAACCATACTGGCTGTCTGTAAGGAGGTTGTGTTTTTCAATGAAATCATCCAGTCTATTAGTAAAGATTTTTTCAAGTATTTTGGAGAATTGTGAGAGTAAAGAGACCGGCTTGTAATTTGTGAAATAATTACAGTCTCCTGTTTTGTATAGTGGTATTACTTTTGCTATTTTCATTTTGTTTGGAAATTTACCAGTTTGAAATGATAGGTTACAGATGTGGGTGAGTGGCTTAACAATTCCTTCAATTACTTTTTTCACTATTGTCATGTCAGTTTCATTCCAGTCCGTTGATTTTTTGTTCTTAAATTTACTCACAGTCTCGATAATTTCCTTTTCAGTAACTGCACCCAAAAAGATTGTGTTTGGATTTCTATCTTCTATTTCATTTACAGAACCACTGTTGTTTGTTTCTGGTGTCACTATTGATTTTGCTAATTCAGGACCAACGTTTACAAAAAATTTATTGAAACCACTGACCACATCCTCCATATTACTTATCAAATTGCCATTTTCAATAAAATATTCTGGATAATTAACATTCTTAGGTCGATTACTAATATTCCCGTTGAGTACTTGCCATATTCCTCTTAAGTTATTTTTATTATCCTCTAATATTCTGTTGTAGTATTCTTTCTTACAAGTCCTCATTATATTAGTAAGCTTATTTTTATATCTTTTATATTTGATCTCAGCCTCCACCCTTCTGCACTTAATGAATTGTTTATATAATGTATTCTTCTTTTTACATGTATTTAGTAACCCCTTGGTGACCCAAGGAATATTTTTGTTTTGTTGTCTGTCACTGTATTGTTTTATAGGACAGTTTTTATTGTACAATGATTGAAATATTTGTAAAAATTTATCATATGCTTTATTTATATCATTTTCATCACAGACTATCTTCCAGTCTTGTATTAATAATTCCTTTTTCCAGTAAATACATAGATTCTTCAGTTCTTATTCGTTTATATTTAATGTTTTTGGTATACTTTTTCTTCCTATAATCACATTGATAGACAACAAAAATCGGCAGGTGGTCACTCATATCATTCAATAAAAGCCCACTCATGATATTATTTTCCATAATGTTTGTGAATATGTTATCTATTAGTGTGGCACTGTGTGACGTGATTCTGCTAGGTCCGGTAATTGTTGGATGTAAGCCCATACTGTACATTGTGTTGATAAATTCTTCTGTCAAACTATGTTGTTTTGAATTCACAAGATCGATATTGAAATCCCCACAGATGAACATAACTTTATGAGTTAGTTTTGCATACATTTTTTCCATCCAGTCCTTAAATAAGTCAATGTTTGATCCAGGTGTTCTATATACACAGCTCACTACTATATTCTTCACATTGTCCAGACAGATTTCTATTGTAATACATTCAAATAAATCATCCACAGTTACTGACAGATTTTTAACAACCTTGTATTGCAAGCTCTTGTCAACATAAATTGCAACTCCTCCTCCTTTTTTCACTTTTCTATTTATATAATTTAATTCATAGCCATCCATGGTAAAATCCACCCCTTTCTCTTCACTGAGCCACGTCTCTGATAGTGCCACAATATTGAATGGCTCTTTAAAATGATGTAAATAATCTTTAATGTTATTAAAGTTGGCATAGAGACTTCTGCTGCTGAAGTGGATCATAGAGATATTGAAATCAGATGTGACCATTGTGTTAAACTGTTCATCCGTGTAGTAACTACAGTTATTATTGATGGAGCTAAATAAATTATTATCAGGGTCTATGTTATATTCTACGTTCAGTGGGTTGTGATCCGTATATTCAAAAACTTTCAGTTCCTGTTGTTCCTGTTTGTTGATCTTTTGTTTCATGTAATTAAATGTCCTGATGCAGATGAGTATAATCCTTCAGTGTCCTACAGTTGTCTCTTGTTGCTGTCGACTCCGGTACATAATATTCATTGATATTTGTCCAGTTCCATAATATTTCAGATGTTAATGACCTTGGCTTCCTCAGGTGATCCATTTAATTTTATGTATATTTTACAGTTTGATGTCCAGGTGTTTTGAATCTTTTTCTGCTTTCTCAGGTATCTTGCTTTTCTGGTTATTTCTGCGTTTTCATTTGTAAGGTACTAATTTATATAGATGTTCATTCCTTTCAGTTTCCTACCTTGTTTTAGCAGCGCAGTCTTATGTTTTCTATTCACAAACCTCATGATCACAGCTGGTTTGTCGCTGTTTTTCCTGGGCAGAGGGTGGCAGGCCTCAATGGTGTTATAGTCCAGCTGGATTCCTTTGGACTGCAGGAAGGCCGCCACTTGTTGCTCCGTGGATTCATCTTCCAGCACGTCGAGCCTCCCTCCGCTGTCCGCGGCCACCGCCCGAGCATGTGATCGGGGTTTAATGTGGAGCCCCGTGATGATCACGTCATTCACCCGGGTGTACTGCTCCAGGTCCGACACTCTGCTCTCCAGATGCGCCAGCCTCTTGTCCTTCTCGGCGTTCTGGATCCGCAGCACTTTCACCTCCTTGAGCAGGCCCAGGATGTTTTTTTGCTGCAGCTTAACAGCAGAAATCTCTTCAACCAAGAAGTCGAGAGATCTTTTAATGTCGTCCACCTCCTCAGTCTGCTGAGCTTTCTTGGGACCCATGATCCCGGCCGATGTACGTTGACTAAACAGCTAATGAACAGCTGTTTAGCTAGCTGAATGGCGGGCCGCTCCACTCCGGTCTCGTTTCCCAGTCCGTAGATGCCGGTATTGGCGTCTTAAATCAGACAGGGGTCGAAACTAAAATGTCCAGTCCATAATCCAAATTCAGTTCACAAAAGCCAAAAAAAGTAGTCAAAAACCGAGCACCAAAACATAGAAATCCACCAACTGACAGCAGGTTGACAGCAGGTTGACAGGAACTGGAAACAGCAACATATTGTAGTTATACAGCAGTATATAACTATAAAGGATGAGATTTGCATTTTGGACATAAAATATGTACTTTTCGAGTCTAATATGATCTGCTTTCAACTGACAGGTGACCGTGGCTACCTACTAAATAGGTTCATACTGTCTTCTTTTTCATTATTGTTTTCCTTTATTCAACGAGATGATCCACCCGGCTGGTCACAAATCACAGCAATCAGCTGACGCTTCTGAGAACAATTGCAGATGTCAGTCAAAACATATCAAGGTTAAATAAACATCTCCTTCTCATCCCTGTCTGAATAAAGAAAAACAGTAAACTAATCTTATAGGGCTGTGAGCAGGCTATTGAATTACCTGTATCCGGCACGAATGCCAGAGGACAGCATGCCAAATAAAACATTTTTACGTGCCTTTACATCATTCAGGAGCATCAGGAGCATCAGGAGCATCTCCAACTCACAGTCCATGAAATTCCATTAAATCCATTATTTTTGATCGTGGATACAGGAAAATCAAACGTGCAGGACTTGTATGTATCTATTTGCATGTAATTGCATATTCAAAAGGAGGCATGTCAAGGGAGGAGTCCGGTATTTCCTCATGTGCATTCAATTTCAAGTAGATTGGGATGTACAAAGGGAATATGCTTGGATTCCTGTGTACCCACTGCTTCCCAACACTACTGTTCCTCAGAATGAATGAATCATGGATTGAGCCAAAAAATAGGACATCCTATAAAAGCCTGTGTGGTTTTTTTTTTTTTTTTACATATTTGGACATATGGATATTTAATATCAATGTTAAAAATACTGGGATATTCATGTAATACAACTAAACAATTAAAAATGAATTAAAGACTTTTTCCAAATTTTCTGTAAAATGTAATTCAAAACAAATAGTGAGGAATAAATTAGGACACCCCCATCTTTTTTAGGACACCCCCACATTCATTCCCACTTAAAATGGCTAAAATAAATGTTAAAAATGGAAATAAAAACAAAAACAAGGTTAGACATAGATATGTGAACATTTTTTTAATAAAGATCTGAATATTTAATGGGGTGTCCTAATTTTTTTCACATGACTGTAGTTAGGCGACAAGCGAATTATTCCATTGAGGACAGCTGGCAGGACATGGCTCATGGATGATTGTGACATACCCGGCCGGGCAGACAGCTCTCTGTGAAAAGAACCTATTGCCAGAAACTCAAGTGTGGTGAGGACTTGCAATGGGACAGGTAAAGCATGGTTCCTTGTGGTCCCCCTTTCCAAGTCTGGGCCCAGTTCAGCACAGAGTTCCAAGAGGATAGCTCTTGGAAATCTAAATCGGCTCATAAGCCAGTCTTCATCTTGGGCCAGCAAGTCAGTGTGGTCCCTAAATACATACTCCCTCCTCATTCTTCCTTGTATGATGTCCTCCAGCAGTGCCAAAGCAGCCATTGTGCATCAGGTAGAAAGACACTTTCTCCTTTACACATGCTTTTATGGATTACACCTAATTGTTTACACCTTGTCTTAAATCCATATGAAATTAAGACAAGGTGTAAACAATTAGGCATATGACATTGACATCATCAATTAATTATTCAAAGTACATTTTCCTGACTCAAATTCATCTCAGAGGAGATGAATGTGCCTGACATGGCTGTTTGACCCAGGAGACAGACACTGACACTAGTAGACTGCTTTTAGACAATTATTTATTGAGTGAAGTGTGTAATGTGTGTGTAGGTATGAGTGAGTGTGATACTGTGGAACCGCTGGGGATGAGCGAGTCCTGCCGCGACCTGGCAACCCTGGAATACACAAGCACAGATAGATTAGGCCTGCCCGCAGTACAGAGATGTAATGATGAGTACTGCTTACTTGCAGGTGGTGCTGGAGGGCTTGCGCTGGCTCTGCGGCTCGCAGTGGCTCCGTGTGGGTGACGCTTGCTGTGGTGAGGTGGAGGAGTTCCGAGGAGGAGGAGGAGTGGCTCCGTTATCCAGGGAGACTGGTCCGCCGCCAGGAAGGTCCACCTGTGCACAGGGAATGACACTTTGACAAGGTAAGATACTCTGATCCTTACGTGGCGAAGCTTGACGAGACTGCGTCGTGGATGCTCTGGCAAGAGGTTGAGTCCGTGACGCGTTGCGTGGCGAAGTAGGCAGACGACTCCGTGCTGAGCCCTCAGAGACGCCGGCTTTTAAGACCCGCTGATGATTGGCGGCAGGTGTGTGCGCAGCCGAGGCTGATGACGGCCCAGCGGCCGCCATGACAGTACTTCCCCCTCTAGAGGTGCCTCCAGGCACCTGCCCTATCTTACCTGGATGCGCCCAATGGAAATCGCGGATGAGCTGTTTATCCAGAATCAATGCTGGGCGAATCCAGGAACGGTGCTCAGGACCAAACCCCTCCCAGTCCACCAAATACTGAAGACACCGGCCCCGCCGACGGACATCCAAGATGGCAGTAACCCCCCCAAGCCGGGTGGTCATCAATCATCCTCGGAGGGGGAGACGCCGCGGGGGGCAGGCACAGGGGGTCGGAGATGCAGGGCTTCACCTGGGAGACATGGAACGAAGGGCAGAGGAGCATGGAAGGGGGGAGAGCTAGGCGCACAGTCACAGGGTTAATAATACGAGTAACCTCGTATGGACCGATGAAACGCTTAACCAGTTTGCGTTTCTAGGCCGTCACATTGATATTTCTGGTGGATAACCAAACCTGCTGCCCCACCTGATAATCCGGCGCAGGTATGACGGTTAGCCACCTGAATATTGCGCTCCATAGTCTTGAGGAGGGCTCTGCGGGTGATGGTCCAAATCCGGCGGCAGCGTTTGGCATGAGCCTGCACAGACGGAACGACCACCTCCTTCTCCTCCTCCGGAAACAGTGGGGGGTCATACCCCAGAGATGCCTTGAATGGAGACACTCCCGTTGCTGAGGACACCGTGGCATTGTGTGCGTACTCAATCCAGGGCAAGAATGTACTCCAAGACGAAGAACAGAACTAGATGATGCAGCGGAGCGCAGCCTCCAGCTCCTGGTTGGCTCGCTCGCACTGACCATTACTTTGTGGGTGATACCCTGAAGAGAGGCTCGCCGTGGCCCCCAACGTTGTGCAGAACGCCTTCCAGACCTGGGAAACAAATTGCGTGCCCTGATCCGAGACGATGTCTGCAGGGATGCCGTGAAGGCGCACCACGTGCTGGACCAGGAGGTCCGCCGTCTCCCGGGCTGAGGGCAACCCCTGGAGTAGTACAAAATGGGCGGCCTTGGAGAAGCGATCCACTATTGTTAGCAGAACGGTGAAATGGTCTGAAGGGGGCAGGCCTGTCACAAAATCCAGGGCGACATGGGACCAGGGGCGAGAAGGGACCGGCAGGGGATGGAGAAGACCTGCCGGGGGGGAGGATGACGATTTCCCAGTAGCGCACTGAGCACAGGCCCGGACGTAGTTGGTCACATCTCTCCTCAGCCCTGGCCACCAGAAGGCTCTCTGGAGCAGGTTGATGGTGCGAGCGATTCCCGGATGGCATGCCAACTTGGAGGCATGGCTCCACTGGATAACTTCACCCCTGACTGACGAGGGGACGAACAAACGGCCCGGGGGACCCCCAACCGGGTCAGGCTCATTCTCCTGTGCCTTCCTGACTTTATCCCGGATTTGTCCTTCAATTCACATATTAAATTTGTTTCTAAGACTGCCTTCTATCGTTTGCGTAATATTGCCAAGATTAGGAGCATCTTGTCTCAGAGTGATGCTGAGAAACTGATCCACGCTTTTGTTAGCTCGAGATTAGATTATTGTAATTCTTTATTATCAGGCTGTCCTAAAACATCTTTAAAAAGTCTTCAGCTGATCTAAAATGCTGCAGCAAGAGTTTTAACAGGTACTAGAAAGAGAGAAAGAGAGATCATATCTCTCCAGTTCTGGCCTCCCTTCATTGGCTTCCCATAGAGCAGGGGTGTCCAACCATGTGCCATGGAGAGCCAAGACCCTGCAGGTTTTCTCTTCTACCCAGTCTCTTCAGCAGGTGTTTTCACTTATCAGCAATCAGTGGGAAGAAGTTCACAGAAATCTGCTGTTGAAGACACTGGTTGGAGGTAAAACCTGCAGGGTCTTGGCTCTCCATGGCACATGGTTGGACACCCCTGCATAGAGTTTAGAATTAAGTTTAAAATCCTTCTTCTTACTTACAAAGCTCTAAACAATCAGGCTCCTTTTTATTTAAAAGATCTGATACTACCGTATTATCCTAACAGAGCACTACGCTCCCAAAATGCAGGATTACTTGTAATACCTAGAATCTCCAAAAGTACAATGGGAGGCAGAGCCTTCAGTTATCAGAAATCAGAAATCAGAAAAAGATTTATTGCCAAGTACATTAACAGATCACTGTTAACATACGAGAGAATTTGACTTGACACAGTAATGAACCTGCATTTCCGTGCCGCGGCGCATCTGCAACGCGCCTGTCAGCAGGAGGGTACAGGTCGCATAAAGATGATACAATAGGAAGGAGCAAAAAAATCATTGATTCAAAATACTGGTTACATACTTAATCAATATTAAGAGTTCAAGGGAAAAAAAAGCTCAATGCACATATATTCGCTACACACAGAATTCACAGGACACAAGAGAGCAGTGTTATCTTTATTCAGTTCATGGATCAATGTGTGTGCGGTGTTGAGCAGTGTTGATGATAATAAGAGAGACCCAAGGACCCTTGGCAGAAGATGTTTTGTCTGTCTGGCGCCAGTCTTATCTGGCGCTGCAGCTGGCTGTCCAAGGCCTTGTGCTCATGATTTTGAAAAAACACAGTCTGCAGACAGCCAGGAGGAATTTTCATGGGGAATAATAATGCCAAATAGGACTGATCACAGAGAAGACTTGTATTTCTTCTGTAGATTCAGTACATTAATCCTTCATTGCGCAGCTTTGAATTCGTCGTGGAAAGACCTGAGCGAACCCATGATGTAATCCACCTTACGAGACAGTTCTCCAGTAGTCGCTATCAGGGTCTTCTCCAGTTTTTCAATTTGTTGGATGCACCTTGCCTGGCCAGCATTTTGATAGGTTGAATCCATCTTCAGCAATTTGCGGTAAACCAAGACAATTCCCGTCCCAATCAGAATTATCCCAATCACCAAGATTACGAAGATAAACAAATCTTCAATATCTTCGATAGAGAGATTAGAGAGACACAGCATTTTCCAATTACCTGTGTCACGTAAATAGCCCACTGGAGCCGTTCCAGCGGGGCAGACAGCTTCCCCCGGAGCACTTTTCCTTGTTGAAAAAATAGTGTCAATTGTGTTCAAAGCCCAGCTTATTAACTCCATAATTTCTTTTCGGCGGTCGCAGTTGGACGCAGACAGACAACAGCAAGCTGGGATCCAGTAGTTAGGAGGGGAGGAAAAAGTCAGAGCAGGAGAGAAGAAAAAAGCATCTACTCTCTTGGGAGGGCGGAAGTGAAGACCGCCCAAGCTCTTCTCCTGTGGAATCAGCTGCCAATCTGGATTCGGGAGTCAGACTCGATCTCTGTTTTAAGAATAGGGCTAAAACCTACCTTTTTGATATAGCCTACAATTAGGGGGGGATCATGTGTTTCTGAACCCTCCCTTAGTTATGCTGCTAATAGGTTTAGTCAGCCGGGGGACCTCCAGTAATGCACTGGGCCTCACTCCTTTTCTCACTCTCAATGAAATAATTTTTTTTTGCTGGTCATTAACATTTGTTTGTTCTCTCCCATAGATTGAGTCCCCATCGTGCTGTTTGCTCTCTAAATGTCTGTTCTTTTCTTCTTCTCTATCCCCTCACCCCCCAGCCAGTCGCAGCAGATGACTGCCCCTCCCTGAGCCTGGTTCTGCTGGAGGTTTCTTCCTGTTAAAAGGGAGTTTTTCCTCTCCACCGTCGCCAAGTGCTTGCTCACAGGGGATCGCCTGATTGCTGGGGTCTTTCTGCAACTGTGGGGGTTCCCCCTACAGTTGATAGTGCTATGAGATGACTGTTGTTGTGAAATGGCGCTATATAAATAAAGTTGAATTGAATTGAATTGAACTGAATCTCCCACACGAGGGCGCCCACCACACAGGATGCTGGCAGGATGGTCTCATCATGGTCCCCAGACGGCTCTACCTCGAACTGCCTGGAGAGGGCATCCGGCCTGGTGTTCTTGCTCCCCGGCCGGTAGGTGATGGTAAAGTTGAATCGCCCGAATAAAAGAGACCAGCGCACCTGGCGGGGGTTCAGCCGCTTGGCCGTCTGGAGATACTCCAAGTTCTTGTGGTCTGTGAACACGATGAACGGCTGGGAAGCCCCCTCAAGCCAGTGCCTCCACTCCTCCAGGGCAAGCTTGACAGCCTGCAGCTCCCTGTCCCCGATGTCATAGTTTCTCTTGGCGGGCGTCAGCCGGTGGGAGAAGAAGGCGCACAGGCGAAATCACCCCGTCCACGGGGGAGCGCTGGAAAGAATCGTCCCGACCCCCGAGTCCGAGGCGTCCACCTCCACCAAGCATTGCAGATCCGGGTCCACCTGGGTCAAAACGCGCGCAGAGGCGAACTCCTCCTTCAACTTCCCAAATGCTGTGGCAGCTTCTTCGCTCCAGCGAAAGGGGACCTTAGGGGACGTAAGGCTGGTCAGGGGGCGAGCGATGATCTTGAACCCCGGCACAAACCAACGGTAAAAATTTGGCAAAGCCCAAGAACCCCTGTAACTGCTTCCTAGACGTAGGAGTGGGCCAATCCACCACCGCCTTGACCTTGGCCGGATCCGGGTGCACTTCGTTATGGGCGATGATGAAACCCAAAAAAGACATTTCCTTCGTGTGAAATTCCCACTTCTCGGCCTTGACGAATAGCTGGTTCTCCAGGAGGCGCTGCAGGACCCGCCGAACATGCACCTGGTGCTCCTCCAACGTGCATGAGAAGATCAGGATGTCGTCCAAATACACAAACACGAAGGAGTTCAGAAAATCCCGGAGGACGTCATTGATCAAACGCTGGAAGACGGCCGGAGCGTTGGTTAACCCAAACGGCATCACAAGATATTCGAAGTGGCCGCTTGGGGTCCAGAACGCCGTCTTCCATTTGTCGCCCTCCCTGATGAGCACCAGGTGATAAGCGTTGCGAAGGTCCAGCTTCGTGAACCACGACGCCCCGTGGAGGGAGTCAAAGGCCGAGTTCATCAGGGGCAAAGTATACTTGTCCTTGACGGTGATTTCATTCAAACCCCGGAAGTCGATGCAGGGACGCAGTGAACCGTCCTTCTTTCCCACAAAGAAGAAACCCGCTCCCACCGCTGAAGAGGATGGACGGATGATTCCAGAGCTGAGGGACTCCTTAATGTATGTGTCCATGGCCTCCCGCTCCGGAGCCGACAGGCTGTATAGTTGACTCGCCGGTAATGGGACCCCCGCCCGGAGGTTGATAGCACAGTCGTAGGGCCGGTGGGGGGAAGGGACAGCACCCATGACTTACTGAATACCATTCCCAGATCGTGGTAGACCTCTGGCACTCTGGACAGATCAGGAGGTGGAAGTGTGGGCGGGGTCACCGAGACAGAGGGAGCACACGCTGCAGATCAGAGACAGGCGTTGAGACAGAAAGAGCTCCAAGCTGTAATGTTTCACGCCTGCCAATCAAATGTGGGGTTGTGAAGGCGTAGCCATGGATAACCCAGGATAACAGGCGACGTGGAGATGGGCAGCACCCAGAACCGGATATCCTCCCGATGGTTTCCAGAGGTAATCAACGAAACAGGGGCTGTCTGGTGGGAAACAGTGGTGAGCGGGGTCTTTGACAGCGTGATAAGGTTGACAGGCAGGTGGAGTGGTTGACAGCTGAGACCCAGCCGGGTTGCCAGGTCTTCCGAAATGAAGCTTTGCTCAGCCCCAGAGTCAATAAGAGCATGTGTTGTGTGTTCTCTGTGTTTGTAGAGTAGTCTAATGGCTACGAGTCAACGGGTGAGGGGCTTTTTCTGGTCTTTGTCCCTGAGTCCCCCTACTGTGACCCACGGACCTCCCCTTTTAACTGATAGTTACACTCAGCCACCCCATGGGACTCACTACCACAGTAGAAGCACAGGCCAAAATCCCTTCAGCGCTGCCTCTCAGCCGCCGAAACACCCGACTGTCCTATAGACATCTCCTCCCGCCCCGGAGGTCCCTCCAGCGGAGGAAGAGCCGGCAGGGATGGCCGAGAGGAGCAAAGGCGTGGTCTCACCGCGCGACTGGCAGCCCTACGTTCTGCTGCCTGCTCCTTCAGCCTGTTATCAACACTTACGGCTAGAGAGATTAGCTCACCCAGTCTGTCAGGTTTATCCCGTGCCGCCAGCTCATCCCTCAGCTCTGAGCTAAGGCCGCGGAGAAAAATACTACACAGTGCTGAGTCCCCCCACCCCACCTCTGCAGCTAAAACCCGGAAGTCCACGGCAAAATCGGCTGCAGATTTACTGCCCTGCTGAAGATTTAACAGGCAGTCAGCTAACACCGCATCCCGATCTGTGTGATCAAAAGTTTCTAGGAAATCTGCCACGAATTGTTGATAAGTTAATTGAGCGTAGCTGGGTTTCGCCATAATTGCGTAAGCCCAAGCTAATGCTCTGCCCTCGAGCAGATTGGAAATAAACCCGATCTTGCTATGATCCGTGGGAAAATCTCCGGGGACACGATGAAACACTGTCTCACACTGCAGCAGGAAACCTTGTGCCTCCCCGAGTTTGCCGTTAAAGAGGGTGGGGGTAGGCACGGGGGTGAGGCGAGGTGAGGGAGGCTGGTGGGCCTGACTAGCCGAAAAATTAGCAGGGGCTGGTGACGCCCCGGCGACCGGGGGGAACGCCTGGAGTCCTTCCAGGCGATCCAGCCGGTTGTTAATTAAGGTTAATTGAAGGTTAATTGATTCAAAATAACTGTCTGCTGGTGGTGAATCAGGTCTACCCGGGCGCTAAGGGTGTTTAGGCGGCGCGACAGCACACTGTCTGCTGGGTCACGCTGGCATTAATGACATCCGTCTCCGGCAGTCGGAAGTCACGAAACTTAATGTAGAATCGGTGTGTGACTTTGCAAAAACGATGTCTGCCACTGTAGTATTCTCTGGACCCCTCCCCAATCTGACCAGTGATGACATGTTTAGCCGCTCGTCATCCTTGAACCGCTGGCTGTCTGTGTGGTGTCCTGGAAATGACGTGGGCTACATTGACAACTGGAGCTCATTTTGGGAAAACCTGGTCTTATGAGACGAGACAGCATTCATCCCACTTTAGATGGTGCTTCTCATTTATCTAACAATCTGGCATCTTTTTTATCCAAATTTCCAAAACCTTGACTACTCAGAGTTGGGACCAGGAAGCAGAGTCGCAGTCTTACACGCCTCTCTGCAGCTCCTCTTCATCCGCCACCCCTCAACTTAGCCCCTGTCTTCCCCATCAGAGAATCATTGTCTGCTCCCTCCAAAGTAAATAAAAATATAATATATAAGCATCCCAAAGTGATTAAGCAAAATATTGGTAAAACTCAAATTAAACATGAAGCCTCTAAATTGAATGATTTGGCCTCTGTTCCTCCTCATAATTTAAAAATTAAATGTGGTTTATTAAATATTAGATCTGTAACTCCCAAGTCTCTGTTAGTCCATGATCTGTTAATTGATCATCAGATTGATTTAATATCCCTTACAGAGACTTGGTTAGGGTAAGAGGATTATGTTGGTTTAAATGAATCAACTCCCTCTGGTTATTTAAACTGTCAAAATCCCAGAAGTTCTGGTCGTGGAGGAGGAGTATTTACCATTTACCAATTTACCATTCCAAATTACTAGTTAATGTAAAGCAAAAAACATGTTATAATTCCTTTGAGGGCCTGGTCCTCAGTATTGGGCACTTTAGCAATTTTAGGTTAAACCCAATTTTATTTGCCATAGTTTATCGTCCCCCATCAACCTACTCAGAATTTTTATCCGAATTTGCTGATTTCTTAGCTGATTTAGTGCTGAAATCTGATAGAATAATTATAGTAGGGGACTTTAATATACATGTGGATGTAGATAGTGACTGCCTTAATGTGGCATTTAATTCAATACTGGACTCGATTGGGTTTTCTCAGAAAGTAGGAAATTCTACTCATTACCTCCACCATACATTGGACCTTGTTCTGACATATGG
The DNA here is from genome assembly GCA_020510985.1 of Pholidichthys leucotaenia. Lineage (NCBI taxonomy): Eukaryota > Metazoa > Chordata > Actinopteri > Cichliformes > Pholidichthyidae > Pholidichthys > Pholidichthys leucotaenia. Next base: position 155,912,668 of record CM035841.1, read on the forward strand.
CATAGAAATAGAAAATCTTGTAGTGTCTCCTCATAACCCTGTTCTGTCAGACCATTGTCTGTTAACCTTTGATTTTACTATTTCTGACTATTTGGCTCCTAAAGAAAAATATTATAACAGTTGATGCCTCTCAGGTGATGCTGTTACCAAATTTATGCAGATTGTTTCCTCTATGCCATGTGTCAACACAATGGAAATAAGCTATAGACAGCTTGCTCCTTCTGTAATTGGTAACATGGTGGATAGTGTTACAGCTTCTCTGCATCAGACTCTAGACTTGGTGGCCCCCTTAAAAAAGAAAAAGTCTAATCAGAGATTTCTAACTCCTTGGTTCAACACAGAAACTCGTAGCTTAAAACAGAAGACTCGTCAATTAGAAAGAAAATGGCGCTCCACTAATTTAGATGAAATCTATTTAGCTTGGAGAAATCATCTTTTAATTTATAAAAAAATCTCTTAGAAAAGCTAGAACGAGTTATTATTCTGCATTAGTAGAAGAGAACAAGAATAATCCCAGGTTTCTTTTCAGCACTGTAGCCAGGTTGACAAAGAGTCAGGACTCTGTCAATCCTAGCATTCCCTTAGAGCTTACTAGTCAGGACTTCATGAACTTTTTCAATAATAAAATTTCATCCATCAGAGATAAAATCAATCAGATTCTTCCCACAGTTAACTTAAATACTGTAACTACTACAACTCCTTCAACTGATGTCTGTCTTGATGAGTTTACTCCAATCGACCTTTGTGAGTTAGACAAAATAGTTTCCTCATCCAAACCTTCAACTTGTCTTTAAGACCCTATTCCTACCAGGTTATTTAAAGAAGCCTTCCCACTTATTGGTAGCTTTATTCTTCATATAATCAATTCTTCATTAACTTTAGGCCATGTACCGCAGGCTTTTAAAACGGCTGTAATTAAACCCTTGCTCAAAAAGCCAACGCTAGATCCAGGAGCTTTAGCTAACGACAGACCAATCTCTAATCTCCCTTTCATTTCAAAAATCTTAGAAAGAGTTGTTGCTACGCAATTATTTGACCACCTGCAGGGAAATGGTTTACTTGAAGAGTTTCAATCTGGGTTGAGAATCCATCATAGTACTGAAACAGCCGTAGCGAAGGTCACTAACGACCTCCTCATCACATCTGATAATGGACTTGTTTCTGTACTTGTCCTTTTAGACCTTAGTGCAGCTTTTGATACTATCGATCATAATATTCTACTTGATAGATTAGAACACTATGTTGGACTTGATGGAACTTCGTTGCAGTGGTTTAGATCTTATTTATCTGATAGGTTCCAGTTTGTTCATGTAAATAATGAGTTTTCTTTCAACTCAAAGCTTAGTCATGGAGTTCCACAGGGATCTGTGCTAGGCCCTACTTTTTTAAGGCGCTTTTCCACTAGCCTCACTTAGCCCTACACCGCACCACTCAGCCCGCTAAAGGCGCTTTTCCATTAGCCCCAGCACCGGTTAGCAGGTACTTTTTTCGTACCTGATCCAGGGCAGGGTCTAACCGAGCTAAGTAGGGCTGAGTATGGCTGTGATGTGACTTTAAGAGACTGGTCGCCGCTGATTGGTCAGGTCGTAACGTCACGAAAGCGACTTTTTCTGCTGAATTTACTCCACGACCGCCATTTGTTGTTGTTCAGCCAGTGAACACAGTGCGCCCCTTTAATACGGTATATTATATTAATATACTGTATAATATACTTATATAATAATATACTCCTAATATTATATATTAGGAGGTGTGCAATTTTCTTTCTATATTAGGCGACAATCGCATCCAGCACAAGTTGGACGGATCTACTCGAAATGCAGGTGTCCAAGCAGATGGCTTCCCAAGGGCACATCCGTACTGCCAAACAGTGTCGGGAGAAGCTGAAAAAGCTGAAAAGCGATTACCGAGCAGTGAAGGACCACAATGCTCGAAGTTGAGCGGATCGGAAGGAGTGGAAGTGGTTCGCTGAGAGACATTGGGCTCGACACGGCCACAGTCACGGCCACAGTCACGGTCACGGCCTTGGAAACCGTGGATGGTGAGTGTTGTTTTGATATTGCGCATCTTTTCGCCACTTTATCCTTTCTGTGCCAAGCTCACTGTTTTTAAGAAATAGGAAGGTTGTTAGATTGTGGGTAATGGTTGTTAGTGAGGCTTGCCTATTGTTTTGCAGCCAACTGCAGATTCACGCTTGCTTTGTGTTAAGTATTAGCGAGAACAAAACGCTGAATTATGCTTATTGTATTCCGGTTAAAAACTTGAGAGTGTTGTGTATATGTTGCACTTTGGTGTTAAGTTTTAAATTGCGTGCATTTTCTTTCTAGAATCGCATTTCATATCACAGGGGTCCACCTCAGTGGACATGATGGACACACCGGACTCTCCTGGCGCTGCGTCTGCGTGTGCGTCTGCCGGAGCGCCAGCTGGATCGACTCCACATCACCAGCTCCATCTGGATCACGTTCAAGTGCCAGTAAGGCACAATAACCACAATTTTTTTTTTTGGTTGAAACAGGTCCAGCGGAAACCAGGGTCGAAAATCCATCCATCCATCCATCCATCTTCTACCGCTTAATCCTTTACAGGTCACGGGGGGGCTGGAGCCTAACAAGTTATGTCCCAAATTGATTAATGCAATTTCCTGTAGCTGCATATTAATTAATTGAAAATGTCTTTTTAAATGTACAAAAAGGTTATTCTTTGGTCTTCACTTATCGGTGTTCCACAACCATTTTTAGGTGTGGTGATTGAAGTGGTGTTGTAACTCCTGTTTTAGAAAAACAGATAAAGCTGATGAACTGCAGTTGAAATCAACATGCTTCATTGAAATGCTTCGCGTCAGCTGACTGTATTAACCCATTCAGATTTCTGCGGCCACACTACAAGCAACTAGTTTAAACATTACCCATCCATCCATCCATATTCTTAATCTTAATCCTTTTTAGTTTTGCAGGGGGGCTGCAGCTGAAGACAGCACCCTGCGTGTTGCAAAATCTGTTCTACTGAGGGGCAGCAACATGACAGTTCAGCTTATATACAGCAATGAAACATAATATAATAGTGACATTCCACCACAGACTTTCACCTGTGTAATTCCATAATATATGTAGTGATCCAGCTTTAACGACCATGCCTTTCTGTCTTTCCATCCAGGCAAGACAAAAACAGACAACTCCCATCGTTGACCTTACATTAGCGATGGTCAACATGCATGACGAAGAGATGCGGCTCTTGGAACGGCAACATGACCAGCGGCAAGAATCAGGAGTACATGCAGCATTTGCGACAGGTGGCCACAGATGTGCGGGCAGATGCGCGTGAAGCCCTGGAGCAGGACGCTGCGTTACAAAGGGAAGAGCTCGCAGAGATGTCATCGCCCAGTCTGTTTTTTTGTTTGTAAATTTTGCTTCTGGAATAAAATTGTATTGTTTGCATCAAAAGTCTGGTTTATCTGTTATGACACCGTATGAGAAAAGCCAATAATTACATACACATTCCATTCTCTGTTCACTCCACATGCTGCTGTTCATCAGGTCAGGTGTATAGCCTTCTAATGGTAATTTAATTTTTAACAACACAACGAAACGTAATGTCTTGGTAGTTTTTTTTTTATTATTATTTTAAACAAATTTGCAATGCGGAATCCATTTCTCTTGAACGGGTACATTTTTTGTTATAAGCAGTTGTACAGGTGTGCTTGAACTTGTAGACACTGCTAAAGGTAAGTACGTGTAAGTTGAATGTTGCATCACCAGTCAAAATTTAATAAATTAAGAAGGAATCTAGCAAAAATTTGGCACTAATAACAGTAGACAAATCGGACAAGGATACACAACTGTGTTTTTGTTGCACACAACTGTTGTTACCAACAAGTGCAAAATTTATATTCCCTTTTCCCAAAAATTAAAAATCAATTTGTAAGTAAAAGTGGGAGACCTTTACATGGGAAAATATGACATCTATCAGCACATGATTTATAGTTCAATTTGCATTTCCACCTAAGCAAAAGTGGCTTGTCGAGCTGGATTTTTGTGAAGATGGCCTGTGCAGTGTTTCTGCATGTAATTACATACCTGTCAAGTGATACGGTTTCGCCGTATTTTAATACGGGGAAAATGCAATTTTAGCAAATATGGGCGTATTGCCATTTCTGTACGCCAAAGAGAAAAATATATGGGAAAAAAAATTATTGAGAGTGTGGGGAGGAACACGTCGTGTGTGACCCCCACAGCGGGGCTGTCAGAGCGCTCAGCGTGAGCAATTATCACAACAGTGAGAAGTGTGGACTCATCATTAGGCTGATGGCTTCGCACCTTCTTAACAGATAAGCGTTATGAACAAGAGGACAGGTAGATGGACCATGCACAACATTTTATTTACAAAAAACATTTTGGAAATATGTATGCACATAAATGTGGACGAAATAGACAAGTATTGCATCACAGCATCTCGTATTATATTGTAACGTGCAGCTCAACATGGCGACATCCCACCGGGAGGTTCAAATTCACGCCTCCCGCTCCGGAGTCCCGCACTCTACCTGTGTCGCCAATAGGGTCAACTCACTTGGCAAGCCAAGTAGGGTGCTTATATTGAGTTCACTACAATATCACCACCCTGCTCCTCTGCTCTCTGTGCCGCTGCCACCACTGGTTCATCTACTGCATCATCCAATGTAGTGTCAAACGTCTCTCCATGACTCTCACACAGATTGTGCAGAGCACAACAAGTCAGCACCATAGATTTAACCAGTTTCATGTCACAGTCATTCCTCTCTCCTTCCTTATCTCCTCGTCATCAGCCATTTTGTTTGTTGTGGAGGATTCGGTCGCGTGTTTCACGTCACGAGGGTGTGGCGCCGCCTGCTGTTCAACAAATTCCACCCACAGCAGGTGTGCCAGCAGGTGTGCCAGCAGTAGTTGAAAAACAACTGAGGCCGAACCGAAGTGAGTAGAGTCGGGTTTTCAATCGGGGCTGGGCTGGGCTAGTGGAAAAGCGCCTTTAGTTTATATATGCTTCCGTTAGGCAACATTATTAGAAAGCACTGTATACATTTTCATTGTTATGCAGATGACACACAATTATACCTGTCAATGAAGCCAGATGATAGTAATCAATTAGCCAAGTTAGAAGCCTGTCTTAAGGAAATCAAAGCTTGGATGACTTGTAATTTCCTGCTATTAAATTCAGATAAGACTGAAGTCATTCTTGTTGGTCCAAAAAACCTTAGAAATACCTTTCCAAATCAAACTTTCAGTTTGGATGCGGTTACTCTTTCTCTTAATAGCTCTGTGAGGAACCTTGGAATTATTTTTGATCAAGATCTGTCCTTCAATTCACATATTAAATTTGTTTCTAAGACTGCCTTCTATCATTTGCGTAATATTGCCAAGATTAGGACCATCTTGTCTCAGAGTGATGCTGAGAAACTGATCCACGCTTTTGTTAGCTCGAGATTAGATTATTGTAATTCTTTATTATCAGGCTGTCCTAAAACATCTTTAAAAAGTCTTCAGCTGATCCAAAATGCTGCAGCAAGAGTTTTAATAGGTACTAGAAAGAGAGATCATATCTCTCCGGTTCTGGCCTCCCTTCATTGGCTTTCCATAGAGTTTAGAATTAAGTTTAAAATCCTTCTTCTTACTTACAAAGCTCTAAACAATCAGGCTCCTTTTTATTTAAAAGATCTGATACTACCGTATTATCCTAACAGAGCACTACGCTCCCAAAATGCAGGATTACTTGTAATACCTAGAATCTCCAAAAGTACAATGGGAGGCAGAGCCTTCAGTTATCAAGCTCCTCTCCTGTGGAACCAGCTGCCAATCTGGATTCGGGAGTCAGACTCGATCTCTGTTTTTAAAAATAGGGCTAAAACCTACCTTTTTGATATAGCCTACAATTAGGGAGGGATCATGTGTTTCTGAACCCTCCCTTAGTTATGCTGCTAATAGGTTTAGTCAGCCGGGGGACCTCCAATAATGCACTGGGCCTCACTCCTTTCTTCACTCTCAATGAAATATTTTTTTTTGCTGGTCATTAACATCTGTTTGTTCTCTCCCATAGATTGAGTCCCCATCGTTCTGTTTGCTCTCTACATGTCTGTTCTTTTCATCTTCTCTGTCCCCTCACCCCCCAGCCAGTCGCAGCAGATGACTGCCCCTCCCTGAGCCTGGTTCTGCTGGAGGTTTCTTCCTGTTAAAAGGGAGTTTTTCCTTTCCACCATCGCCAAGTGCTTGCTCACAGGGGATCGCCTGATTGCTGGAGTCTTTCTGCAACTGTGGGGGTTCCCCCTACAGTTGATAGTGCCATGAGATGACTGTTGTTGTGAAATGGCGCTATATAAATAAAGTTGAATTGAATTGAATTGGGTCATTTTGACGGAGTCGTACTGACATGGCTGTTTGACCCAGGAGACAGACACTGACATGAGTAGACTGCTTTTAGACAATTATTTATTGAGTGAAGTGTGTAATGTGTGTGTAGGTGTGAGTGAGTGTGATACTGTGGAACCGCTGGGGCTGAGCGAGTCCTGCCGCGACCTGGCAACCCTGGAACACACAAGCACAGATAGATTAGGCCTGCCCGCAGTACAGAGATGTAATGATGAGTACTGCTTACTTGCAGGTGGTGCTGGAGGGCTCGCGCTGGCTCTGCGGCTCGAAGTGGCTCCGTGTGGGTGACGCTTGGTGCTGTGGTGAGGTGGAGGAGTTCCGAGGAGGAGGAGGAGTGGCTCCGTTATCTGGGGAGACTGGTCCGCCACCAGGAAGGTCCACCTGTGCATAGGGAATGACACTTTGACAAGGTAAGATACTCTGATCCTTACGTGGTGACGCTTGACGAGACTGCGTCGTGGATGCTCTGGCGAGAGGCTGAGTCCGTGACGCGTTGCGTGGCAAAGTAGGCAGACGACTCCGTGCTGAGCCCTCAGAGACGCCGGCTTTTAAGACCCGCTGATGATTGGCGGCAGGTGTGTGCGCAGCCGAGGCTGATGACGGCCCAGCGGCCGCCATGACAGTGCCAGACTTTATGGATATGTGTGCACCTCAACAACTGTAGTCTGGCAAATTGTAATATTTCTATAACATTACAGAAACAGCAGATTATTTGAGGGAAATTAGTTATTACTCATCGGGGTTTCACTGCGCTCAATAAGCCGAGTTATGGAGAACAATCACGTAATAATAATAATCATGTTTTTCACAGACGAATTCATAGACAAAGGATTTTAACTGAAGTGGAAATGTTACTTTAACACATTGTGTGAGTTTCAGCTGTTTTGTAGTTTAACAGACTCACCAGATAGAGTCAAACAGAATTTGTGATGAGAGTCCGCAACTTCTCACAGCAAGTCAAAACTTTGCGACTCGGTCCGCAGATTCTCACGTCACGTTTGTTTTTATACATCCCACTGTGTGTGTGAAAATCAGCATATGCTGTGTTTTTGTGCGTGCGCATAGTTTATACATGAGGCCCCAGATAACTGAAAGTCTTGCTGAAGGCATTTTGTGGAACTCAAACAAGTTTCACCTTCAGGATTGTTCCAGATACCATGCCAAGCTGAGGTATTAAAAGAATTCAAATTCAAAAGAGATTGCACCCACAGAGCGCATACCTCCACCTAGGTGTCATACATCTTTCCCTCATCTATCTGTCTATCCTTCCATCTATCTGTCCCTTCATACTTCCTTATCTCTTTCCCTCCATCTGTACTCCGTCCATACTGCTGTCCATACTTACATCCGTTCTTATGTCTGTACGTCCATTTGTATCTCCATCTAGCCATACCTCCACCAAGACCCTATCTTGCAGTGTTAAAAAAGTGAAAAAAGGGATCCAGAATCCACATTCTGACCTGGATCACCTCCAAAATGCAATGGGTTCATCCGTAGCCAAAGGGTCATCTCTGGTAAATATTTCAAATTTGTCCAGTAGTTTTTGTGTAACTGTGCTGCGCTTATAAACTGATGGACAATCACATTACATTGTGAGAAAGGGCCTTAGTGGAGGTATGTGATCATGGATTGCCACCAAATTGTAATGGGTTCATCTGTAAGTCTGCTGAATTTTGTTCAGCCCATGTGCTGCTTTATTTTCTGTTTTCTGTTAATAAATAAATCATGGTTTACAGAATATGCCTCACATGTGGGTCCTCCAATCCTTTGCCCCAGACGGGCAAGTATAACAATTATATCATGACCTGATTTTTAAAACTCTCCATCAATATGGTGAGCAAAGAGATACTCTGGACGGTAATTAACAAAAAAGCCAAGAAGAAAAGGAAATATGACAATGAAGAAAAATGTTTTCAAAATATTAGAAGAAAATGATCAGAGTCAAAAATAGTTTTTATGATAATTATGTTACATATCTGGTTTAAATTAGCCATGTTTTGTTTTTTTGTTTTTTTGCAAATCTACTGTATATTTTATGTTGGTATTAGATGTTTAAGCATCTATTGATAAATTTGCATCATTTTATTTAAAAATTTATAACTTTTTAGTTTTCCTGAGGTTTTTTCTAAATTAGTGAGTTTTTCTGTCGTAAATTTGCCATTTCTTATATAAATTTGCCTTTCAGTTTGAAACTTGTAAATACTACTCATTGAGGAGCTGTAGCATTTATTGTTGTTTAACTAAAAGCAGCCTCCTCTGTACATTTTTTGCTGTTCACAGTCTACTAATGCTGTCTAAGCATGCAACACATACATACCTTAAAAGATGTACTCTGGGGCACACTGCTCCTATCTGTGACTCCCTCACTCTTGCTCGACCACTGGCACTGGGAACCCAGGTTTCAATTAGAGCTCCCTCTGGAGAAGGACTACAGCTCCTGACCAGATGGAGTGATGATGTGGAGTGAAGTACGTGGCAGTAATGCAACTATAAGCTGGTTGCCAACAGCCAATCAAATCTAAAAGAAGAAGAAGAAGAGCTCCCTCTGCTGGCGGACTCTATAACTGCATTTAAGAATTCCGTTCAAATGGGATATAAATAAATAATTGATTTTTGGAAATGGACTGGCAGGTTGCAGTGGATGATGTTGAGGGCTGCCAGTTGCCAATCCCTGACGTAAGGTCTGGAGAAAAACCTTTCCTCTCTATACTCAGATACAGAGTGCCAGGCAAAGGCCAAGTTGCAGAAATGAGGCAGCTTTTATAGCCAGAGCACAGGTGTGACTCATGATTACTGGTAGCCAATCAGCATCTTTTTTTCTTTACACATTTTACCCACTATCCTCTGTCTTAGGGATTATACCGTATGTTATAACCTAATGCATAATACCAGAGTGGTGGCCTAGTGGTAGAACATCTGCCTCACAGCCAGACGGTGTGGGTTCAAGCACAGGCTGGGTCATACTGAAGACCATATAAAAATGGTACTTCCTGCCTTCTAGCTTGGTGCTCAACATAATAGAATGGGGGAAGAAAAGTTGTTTGTGGTGGCCCCTCTGATTCTAGATGTGTAACATAAGAGAAATGTAATTTTGTTCTGCTGTATGGATTGAATGACAATACAGCTGGCTTCTTCTCTTCTTGGGCATTCTTGTTTGCTGAAATAAAAGCTCTTTCTTTAAAATGAATGTTACTATTAGCTTAATTTATTCCATTTCATTTTATATTTTTTCAATGACCCATTTTGATTTTATTAAATTCACAACAACTAGAGAATTGGTAAGATTCACCTTTGGCTTTACCCAGCATACACACACACGTGCACCTTTCAGCTATTTGGAGTTGCCACAGCAGATCAAGGTGCAACACATTTCATTTTGCAAGCATGATATTTAATAAAAAAGTTAACTGAATAAAAACTGAGATAGTTACTATAGATACAAAGAAGTATGTTTTAATTGGGTCAACCACTGAGTAATTTGAACCATAGGTGGCACTAGGCCTTAAATTTAAACTCAGCACTCCTAAAAACTGCAGTGAGAAAAGCTGTGATTATAAAATTTTAGTTCGTCTTTAATAATGTGAAATAATGTCCAAAACATATCCAGTAGTTTCTGGTTTAAACTTTTTAAAGATGCAAATGAAAACACCCCCTGCCATGTGAATGGTAGGGTCCCTCCTCTCACGCGTTCTCTTCCCTGTACCTGCTGCATGCGCTGGAGCCTCGCCTGGCTCACACTTCTTTACATTTACCCGTCGTTACCAACATTTTGTAATGATTACTACTTCTCATTTTGCTGCATCAAACCATAGATTACTTTTTATATTGTTAGGAAGGAGTTAGCTAAGACATCTAGTAGCAGATGTTGCATTATTTATCTTTTGTTCTTATTAAAGACCAAAATAGAAAGGAGATGTTTTTACCTTCTTTACATGTTTTGACTGTGCACTGCAGCCTTCGTCAGAAGAGTCAGCTGATTACTGCCAGGTGTCATTTTATCAGCTGACATTCGTAGGCGGGGCCAGCCCAGCAGACCTGTCAGATCCACCGAGCCGGCCCCGCTTTCTGCCATCAGATGGTCTCTGGAGAATGTGGTCCCAGATGTAGGAAAGCATAAAGGCCCCCTCATCCCGGTTCATGGTATCTTTTCCCCGCTTCCTGATTTCTATGGCCTCCTTGATCCAGCGTTTGTGTCTGTTGCTCTCCGATCCAATAATTTTTGCATTGTCCCAGTCCATGATGTAATTATTTCTTTTGCAGTGATCTGATATTGCTGACTTTAATGTTTCTTGTTCTGCCTTTTCTTTTTGTGATCTTGTGAGTCGTCCTTGTGTTTCCTTCTCACATTCCTTCTGGTGTTCTTTTTTCCTTGTGGTGAATGATCTTCCAGTTTCTCCAATGTAGGTTTTGTTGCACAATCTGCATGATATTTCATACATTACATTGCATTTTTTGTCTTGTTCTATTTTGTCCTTGGGGTGTACCAATAACTGTCTTAATTTTTTGTGTGGTTTTACTGCTGTGTTTATTTTGTATTTTTTCATGATCCTTTGAATTGGTTCCGTGATCCCTCGTATGTATGGTATAGTTATGGAGTCCTTGTTTTTGATTTCGGCTTTTGTTCTGTGTCTTATTTCCTGTTTGTTTTCTTTGTTTTTGACTTGCTGTTTCCCTTTGTTTATGGCCCATACTGGATATTGGCAGCGTATGAGTGCATGTTTTATGTGGTTTTCCTCCTCCTGTCTGTCTTCTTAGTCTGTGATGATGGTGGCCTGTTCATATAACGTCCTGACAACTGATAGTTTGCGTGCTGTGGGGTGTTCTGATATCCATAGTAGGTATTGATCTGTGTGGGTTGGTTTCCTGTAGACTGTGATTTTTATCCTGCCGTCATCGTTGTGGTGGATTTTCATGCCCAGAAAGGCTATGGTGCCATTTTCTTCCTCTTCGTATGTGAATTTTATATTCCCAGTGCTGTCCGTGCTATTCAGATGGTCAGTGAGTTCTTGTGTGTGTCTTGTGTGTGTTTCTTCTTTCTATTTTTGTCTTTAATAAGAACAAAAGGTAAATAATTATAAGAAGACAAAATGAACCTACTTAAGATAAGATAAGATAAGATAAGCCTTTATTAGTCCCACAACGGGGAAATTCCAGGATTGCAACAGCACAGGGATAGCAACACTCAGAGCATCAAAAGAGAGAGGAAGGGGAAAAAAAACTCGGAATCGAGCCGCTGTTGCAAAAGGCAGCCGACTGGTGTGGCGCCGAGAGACTATTAACAGTGGTATACAAACGTTATAAAAATTACCTCGATAAATCAGTGTGTTAAGTATAATTTTAAAAAATGAACTTATGATATAATGCTGTTTACACTGAAATGAGCTACTTGAGCTAGATGTTGCATTGTCAGTCGACCATTTGTTTGAATTTGAGAAACTGTTGTTGTTTTGGTATAAGCAAAATATTAAAGCCAAGCTGTTACTGTTTTTATGTATCACCACCTACCGTGTTCACTAACTAGAAGCTAGGGAGGAGATGTATGAAAGATGATCACTCTAACAAAATAATGTGTGTGTGTGTGTGTGTGTGTGTGTGTGTGTGTGTGTGTGTGTGGCTTGCCAGTCCCCCATCATCCTCATGGACAAAAGAAAGTTTTTTTTTTAGGAGAAAAGAGCCAGGTTCAGGTGAGAGTGTAGTGATCTGCACTGGGTGCCTCTGTTCACTAATTACCATTCCCAGCTGCGCTTGCTTCCACACCTGCTCTCCCCAATTAGGCACCCTTTATCAGGAGTGGATTCCTGCTCTCCGGCACAGAGACGTCTACGCTCCTTGGGTGAAGTTTTCCTCGCCTCAACTCACCTGCTGCATCTAGTGGGAGTCACGCCTCCCTTCTTCGCATCATCTCGGCACCTGTCACCTGGGAGCCTTGGCTCCCCAACTAACAGTAAGACTGTTCCCTCGAGAATCCTCACCTTCATCACCAGCTTCTCTCCTCCTCTCTCCCCTGTGCACAGGTGGACTCCCTCCTGGCGGCGGACTTACCCTTCCTCCAGATGGCGGACCAGACCAGTGCACCATATGCACTCACTCCCTCTTCCCTCAGCTGGGGCTGCACCTGTTCCTTCTCCCTCACCTTGTACACTACACCTCCGGAGCGGGGCACCGGCAACCTGGAGAGGACTGTTTGATTCTTCAGCGCTTCAACGACTCCTGTGTCCAGTAAGATTATCTATTATTCAGCTCATTGGAGGCTCTGGGATTGAACTGTTATTAAGTCCCCTTCTCTTCTCCTCCCGCAGGGTTGCCAGTTCTCTCCCGCTCTGCATTCACACCCACTCACTCATACACGCATTCACTACTTTAATAAAAGATCATTGTGAGTTATATTGAGTCTGTGTCTGCTTCTGGGTTTTCGTGTAAACATGTCAGTACGTCTCCGCATTGAAAACCCAGCAGACAGTGCTCTTGCATAACACCTCAACAACATGGAGGCTCGATTAGATCAGCTCATGTATCAACAACAGGTGATCTTCAATCTGTTAACACAGATTAATTCCCGGCTCAATCAGCTTATCCTGGCACGGTCCTCTCACTCTGACCCCAGGGGGTCGGCCGGGTCATCATCTTCCACCCCACCTCCTGTGCAGCCCTCTTGACTGACCCCCGTTCCCACTCCTACTCAATTTAACGGTAAGCTGGGGTAGGCTTGAGGGTTTCTGCTGCAGTGTAATCTGGTGTTTCAGCGGGTACCGGGGGATTTTCCCACTAATCATAGTCAGATCAGTTATCTTGTTAATTTATTGGAGGGATGGGCACTCGCCTGGGCTTCGGCTGTGATGGCCCGCCCTGAGTATGTCAGTTACACTTATGATCGATTTGTTTCTGAGTTTTCTGAGGTTTTTGACCATTCTGACAGGGACAGTGCGTTAACCTCTCATCTCCTTAACCTTCAGCAGGGGGCCAGATCTGTTGCTGACTATTCGGTCGACTTCTGGGTGGTCGCGGCAGAAGTGGGATGGGAGGATGCCATTCTGTGCAGTATTTTTACATGCAGTCTCAGTCCGAGTCTCAGAGACAAATTGGCCCACTTAGAAAAACTCTCCTCTTTACGTGATTTAATTTCCCTGGCTATTAACATTGACAACCGTCTAAGGGAGTGTGCTAGTGAGTGCTGTAGTGCCAATCACTCGGACTCGCAGTCTCGCTGTCCCTCTCAGTCCCCTCTCCTTGCCCTCCCTTCCCTGGAATTCTCGAAACCTGAGGAGCCAATGCTGGTGGCTCGCTCCAAGTTGTCTCTTGCGGAGCGACAACGCCGCAGAGCCCTCGGGCTATGCAGTTATTGTGCCAGTGCTGAGCATGAAGTCATCTCTTGTCTGAATCTGCCAAAAGGAGGGGTCCGTTCATCGCAGTAGGGGGACTAACGGATGCAATAAAAGCTAAGACCCTTAAACGATTGATTCTACCCATTCACTTTCAACATGGACATATTGAAACCACCATTAAGGTTCTCATTGACTCAGGAGCAGAACAGAGCTTTATTTCTGAGAGTCTGGCAACCCGGCTGAAACTCCCGTCACAACCTTGACACTCCATCAAAGATGATTGCTCTCTCTAATGTGCCCCTGACGACTGTTTCTAAGCAGACTGCCCCCATCTCTATTCTGGTCTCAGGTAATCACCGGGAGTATATCAGTTTTTTTTGTTTTACCGGCCTCTGCCTCTCCTGTTATTTTGGGTTACCCCTGGCTTAGGCTCCATAATCCGGTCATTGATTGGCAGATGGGGAACATTATTTCATGGAGTACGTTTTGCTTAAGTACGTGTTTACAGTCAGCATGCGCCTGATCTCTCCCTGGTTCCCCCGGAGTACCATGACCTTGCGCAGGTATTCAGTAAAACCAAAGCTGTCTCTCTACCTCCCCACCATCCCTACAACTGTTCCACTAACCTCCTGCCAGGGGCTTCTTTGCCCTCCAGCTGCCTTTATAGCCTTTCTGGCCCTGAGCTTGAAGCTGTGGATAAATACATTAAGGAATCTCTAAGCTCGGGTATTATTAGGCCCTCTTCATCGACAGTGGGGCCTGGGGTTTTTTTGTTGGTAGGAAAGATGGCTCCCTCCGGCCCTGCATTGATTTTAGGGAGCTGAATAAGATCACGGTGTAGGACAAACACACTCTGCCCCTGATTAATTCTGCCTTTGATTCTCTCCAGGGGTCGTCAGTCTTCACCAAGCTCGACCTACACAATGCCTACCATCTGGTCCGGATTAAGGAAGGGGACGAGTGGAAAACGGCCTTCCGGACTCCCAGCGGCCATTTTGAATACCTGGTAATGCCGTTTGGACTCACCAACGCACCAGCTGTGTTCCAGAGGCTCATTAATGATGTGCTGAGGGACTTTCTGGGTTTGTTTGTTTTTGTATACCTGGATGACATCCACATTTTTTCCCGTTCTTTCAAGGAGCATCGGATACATGTTCGGAGGGTCCTTCAGCGGCTGCTGGAAAACCAACTGTACGTCAAAGCAGAGAAATATGAGTTCCATACCCTGTCCACCACCTTCCTGGGGTTTGTCATTGGTTATAAGGAGGTCCGAGCAGACCCGGGTAAGCTGAAAGCTGTTGTGGAGTGGCCGGTCCCCTCTTCACGCAAGCAGCTCCAACAGTTCCTGGGCTTCGCCAACTTTTACCGCAGATTCATCCGTAATTACAGTTTAACTGCCATGCCACTCACCCGTCTCACCTCTACTAAGGTTCCTTTCTGTTGGTCTGATGAGGCTGAGACGGCGTTCGCTAAACTGAAATCTTGTTTCTCTTCCCCCCCATCTTGGCCCAGGTGGCGCCTGGCTGGAGGGGGCTTCTCTGACATTCGTGGTTTGGACCGACCACAAGAACTTGGAATACCTTAGGATGGCCAAACGACTGAATTCTAGGCAGGCTCACTGGTCTCTGTTCTTAAGCAGATTCAGCTTTACCATCACCTATCGGCCAGGTTTCAAGAACATCAAACCCGATGCGCTATCCAGACAGTTCTCCCCGGATACTGCCACGCTGGAGCTGCACGCCGTTGTTCCCCCTTCATGCGTCATCGGCATGCTTTCCTGGGGTATCAAGGAGAGGGTGAGGAGAGGTGGCCGAGCCTGATTTGGGCGGGGGTCCAGCGGGTCGGCTCTATGTTCCCTCCACTATGCGTGGTGTGATCATCGCCTGGGCTCATTCCTCCAAGGTCATGTTTCACCCCGGAATGGCTCGCACCCTGGCCCACATTAAGAGGACCTTCTGGTGGCCTTCGATGAGTAAGGAGGTCAGCAACTTCATTCGAGCCTGTCCCCAGTGCGCCACCTGGAAATCATCCTCGTCTCCCCCTTCTGGACTGCTACACCCCCTTCCCATCCCCAGCAGACCGTGGTCTCACGTCGCCATGGACTTTCTGACGGGTCTCCCCCACTCCTTGGGTCACATGGTGATTCTCACGGTCGTGGATAGATTTTCTAATGCTTTTCATTTCAGCCCCTTCCCAAGCTCCCGTCAGCCAAGGAGACAGCCGACTTGTTGGTCCTGCATGTGGTTCATCTACACGGCATTCCCTTAGACATTGTGTCAGACCAGGGCCCTCAGTTCGTGTCTCAGGTGTGGTGGACCTTCTGTAAGGCCATTGGAGCGACAGTCAGCTTGTCTTCGGGGTACCATCCACAGAGCAACAGCCAGTGCAAGCGTGCCAACCAGGAGCTGGAGGCGGCCCTGAGGTGTGTTACGGCCTCTAACCCTGCATCATGGAGTTCACACTTACCCTGGATCGAGTATATCTGTGATTTATATGTGTTTTAAAGTGCGGAAATGGTGATAAATTGTTGTGCTAGCTTAACATGCTAAACCTCCGATGCTAAATCTGGCTAGGATTTACACAGAAGGAGGTTGTGTTCAGAGCTGTAATGGTTAGCAGAAGGATCCATTTCACTTGCCATTGAATGTATTTAGTAGTGAATGTTACATCTATGGTTTAAAGATGTTTAAAAATATTATTGTTGTACCATTGGAAATATTTGGTAATAAGCTTGGAGCAATAGCTTATTTGTTGTTGTTCTGACCTATTTTATAGGTCAGATTCTTTTTTTCTTCCTTTGGACTGGTTTGACCAGAGCGTGGATTCTCTAGATCTGGATGGCGAGCCGAAGCCTGAACCCTAGAGACTGCTAGAGGTGACCCAACTGGTCACCTGGAACTGATACAAGAACTGTGAATATTGTGACTATATTTTGGAGACCTTTATTATTTACTTTTATTATTGTGACAAGTGTGTGGTTTTTTTTATTGTACATATTTGTAGATGATACACATTTGTTAAAATAATATACGTAGTTGCAAGTTCCATATACGGCTGTGTATGTGTCATCTGTTGTTGCACCTCCCAGGCTCCTACGAACCCAGAGTCGGTCTGACCTGGCCCAATTATCCCTTTTCCCTCAGGTAGAAAAGTTAAGGTAACTACATTGCCATAACACAACACTACCAAAAGGGTACTACACCTAAAGTGAGTAGGGTGAGTGGGTGTTAGTAAGGGTTACACACAAAAATCTGGCAAGCGCAGGTGTTAGTGGACCCTGTTATACCCAATTACCCAGTGATATTATACCCCGCAGGTATTATACCCTAATTATACCCTGTGTGTATTATAGTGGTGTACTGTAATATTGTTACACATGACTGAATTTTTAAACAGTAATTCCGTTTCACAGCACGTTACTGCAAAAGTAGTGGTGCTACAGTAACTCATTACTCCCAACACTGGACAAGACACACTAACCTCATCTCTCCTGGCCTGAATTTCACTAATTCAATGCTGTTTATTTTCTGGTTGATCACAATATATTTGTGTTTGATTGTCAGTGCAAAAGGGAAGAGAGGATGGAGAAGAAGAGAGAGAGAGTGAAGAAAGAATCAGGTGAGATAATAATAATAATAATAATAATGATACAAAACTGCAGTAGAATATACAGGTTGGTTTTGTGTGTGTGTGCATGTGTGTGTCTGTGCGTGCCCTCGCACGTGTGCATGTAAAAAGGGTTGGTGTGTGGAAGTGGTGGAGCTAATTGGGTGCTCAACACCACAAAAGCTCTGTTCCGAGAACTGCCTTCATGCATCCAAATCAAGTGAGGAGAAAAAGAGAGAGGAACAATCAGAGAAAACACAAACTATCACAAACGAAACAAACAAACACATAAAAAAACCCAAATTGTTTCTGCTTCTGAAGAGGTCTCATCACGAGCCTGATATCTGCACCAGTAAAGGGGCTTTTCCATTAGCCCCGCTTAGCCCCAATTTGAGAACATGACTCGTTTCACAACGACTCGATTCGGCCTCGATTGCGTTTCGACATTACTGCTGACACGCCTGGGGTGGGTGAGATGTCTTGAACAGCAAGGCGGCGCCACACTCTCGTGACGTGAAGCACGCGACCCAAGCAAACATAACATGGCTGCTCTACAAGGTGACTCCTTGGTCTGTGGCTTTTTTCGCCGTAAATACCAAAAAGGACCACCAGATAAGGGTACAGGCAGCGAAACGAAACACTCTGGAATAGTTCTGCAGCTTCTGGGAGAGCCGAAGACATGAGGATACAAACTAGGTCATATATGACGGTAAGCTAATGGTTGCTAATGCTAGTTTGCTGTAAGTACGTCGTGCTACACTGTAATGTCTGCAAGTTAGGAACTAAAATATGTATGCTGTGTGTGTGTATTTCAGATGGCTCTGTTGTTGGGTAATTACCTCTTCAAACGGTCGGTCTGGCGTTCAGCACAGCCTCTCACTGATGTCATCAGCCTGTCACTGATGTCAGCACAGCTTCACCAACAATCAGTGAGATGAGATGAGATGAGATGAGATGAGATAGAGCTTAAGAATGTCTGTAGAAACGTTTATTTCCTGTACAACAAATTGCTCTGCTCTGCGTGAAAATCATGGAGAGACTGTTCAGACATCATGGACGTACCTGCTTCTGCAGCAGAGTCTGAGGTGGTGTCATAGAAAAAATGATCAGCTGACACAACTTGATCGCCAGTTTAATAACTATATTAGCCACAAAATATGTATTCAAAAAGTAAACAGTACTGAGTTACGTATAATAAGATATATTTGATAGTTATGATGTATTTTAGGCCAAAACAAACTTGATCTAGGATTAAAGGCAATTAAAATAATGCAGTCACAAGGTTACATGGAAAATAATTGATTTACTAGATACATGTACTGTAGAAATATATATTCTCTGCATCAACAACGTACTATACATGCATTCATGTAGTATTGCACTGGGAATTGCACTGACAATAAACCTGTGAAGTTTTTGCAGATGTCTCTTTTTTATATATGTGAAGGTTACCACCATGTGGCACAAATTAAATACTGAACGATTGGAAAAGCTGTCTAAGAACAATCCAGCAGTTTGAGAAATCACTTTTGGTTTGGTGTAAGTCTGTCAACAGAATTATGAACCATAAAGCAGTTTTTGTTAAAATGTTAAATCCCATTAAACCTAATCCGGGGGCTTCCAATCAGGTGTCATGGGGGGCCAAGACCCTGCAGGTTCTCTCTTCTACCCAGTCTCTTCAGCAGGTGTTGTCACTGATCTGCAGTCAGTGGAAGAAGTTCAGTGGAATCTGCTGTTGAAGACACTGGTTGGAGGTAAAGCCTGCAGGGTCTTGGCCCTCCATGGCAAATGATTGGACACCCCTGCCCAAACCCATTATGATGAAGAGCAGATGCTAATATGACCCAGAATTCCTCCATATACATCCAACAATACAGTCTTCAGTTAATAAAATAATTGTTTTGGTTACTTTTTTCTTAAAAATAAGCCATTATGGCTAAGCTAACCGACCAAGAAGGAAGACAGAGACGAGATAACATCAGAATTCACGGTCTGAAAGAAGGAGCTGAAGATAGTTTCAACACAGTGGCGGAATGCGTGGAATCCTTATTGAGAGAGAAGTTGGATATTCCACAAACCACCGATTTGAAGATAGAAAAGGCCCATCGTACATTAGCCGCAAAGCCAGCGGCAGAAGCGCCCCCGCGTTCGGTGGTGGTAAGATTCTCCGATTTCAAAATAAAACAAGAGGTTGTAAGACGGGCTTGGCAGAAAAAAGGATTTATGCATCAAGAAAGAAAAGTCTTCGTGGAGCACGATTACGCCCCTGAGGTTCTTAAAAAGCGACGGGAATATAACGACGCCAAAAAGGTTCTACGGGAAAAGAATCTACGCTTTCAGACGCCATTTCCGGCGAAGTTAAGGGTCTTTTACGGTGAAGAGTCATGTCTCTATAATTCAGCGGAAGAAGCAATAATTGACATGGCAAGAAGAGGGCTCCCGGTAATGGTGTTTAAACCCGCAGCGAATCTGAGCGAGAAGATCAGAGCTCAAACGTGGTCCACTCAGAGACCTTCAAAATCCACGGGCCAGCAGCGGGAAACCCAGCCTCAGAGCTACAAAGATAAGCTTTCCAGTTCCAGGAAGGAATAGCGACCTTTTTGGGGTTTTTTTTCCTTTTCAGTCATTCTGCATTTCCATCCCCCCTCCTACAAGGTAACAAACATTAAAGGAGATGCAGAATCAGCATGTGGTAAAACCTTTCATGGAGCAGTTATAGCATTAGAAACAAATGTCTTCTTAATTTAAAGGGAAAAAAAAATCTTGTTAAAATAGAAATGTAACAATGACCCACATGTTCTCTCCACACTAACAAATACTGTATTAGAGTGAATGTTTGCTGTAATGGGGGTGGGAGGGTGCACACAATCTAATAGGGTATAGGCATAAAAAAAAAAAATTAAAATAAAAAAAAAATCATTACAAATTCGGATTGGGATCTGAAATTCACGTTAAAAACATGGGACAACTTACAGGGGTAAGAGAGGGCCCTCAACACGTAACAGAGTTTGAGGAATTTCCCTCAGAGCCTACACTCCATCAGGGCTCTTACAGGGTCTTTAAAGAGACCCCAGCTCAGGAAGTTTTTTTTGACAGTTTATTGTTTTAAAGTTTCATACACTATGTTCTTAATGTTTTTTATGTTCTTAATGTTCTTTCAGTTTCTGAGTAGCAAAAAAGAGGGCCACCACACTGTTATACTAAATAAGAAAATACAATGGAGAAACAGGGTGTAACCAAAATAGCCTCATATAATGTAAAAGGGATCCTGAATCCAGTTAAAAGATCCAAGATTCTACGCAAAATGAAAAAAGACAAAGCAGAAATAATATTTTTACAAGAAACCCACCTAACAGACGTGGAACACACTAAACTCAATAGACAAGGGTTTAAAATGATCTCTTCATCTTCATATAAATCAGGGAGGAGGAGGGGAGTAGCGACATTGATATCAACCAAAATTACATTTGAAAAAAAATCAGAACACAAAGATAAAGAAGGGAGGTACAGTTTGGTAATTGGGCGGCTAGAGGGAGAAGATATCACCCTGCTGAATGTATATGCACCACCAGGGGCTAAATGGAAATTTTATAAAAATGTATTCGACCTAATGATAACTAAAGCCCAAGGTTTAGTGGTATGTGGTGGAGACTTCAATCTAAGACTGAATCCATACTGGGATGCAACAGGTAATTCTTCACATCAAAATAACACTCAAAATAGGAAAACTCGGATGCTACTAAAAGAAATGGGAATCTGTGACGTATGGAGGGAATTCAACCCCAATGTAAAAGATTATACTTTTTATTCAACGCCACATTCATCTTACTCAAGGATTGAATACTTTTTTATGTTTAATAGAGACATTGGAAGAGTAAAAACATGTAAAATAGGACTGATGGATCTCTCTGACCACAGTCCGATCTATATGGACTTAAACATCCAAAAATACACAAATAATACATTTTCCTGGAGGTTGAATTCAAATGTCCTGAAAGGACCACTGAAAGATGAATTGGAATCAGATATTTTCAGATATTTGGAAGAAAACGATAATGGAGAAGTATACTGTGGGATGCGTGCAAAGCTGTAATAAGGGGAAAAATTATTGCAAAACTGGCAACCCAAAAGAAACTGAGACAAGAAAAACTAATCACACTAGAGTCAGAACTCAAGAACCTAGAAAAAGAACACAAAGACAACACTCATTCTAATGGCTCGCTCAAGATTAAAGAAATTAAAAATCAAATAAATGAGATCTACACAATAGAAATCCAGAAGAAACTTACATTTCTGAAACAAAAACACTATGAAGCAGGCAGTAAATCGGCAAAATTACTAGCCTATAAACTGAGGAAACAACAAACAGAAAGAGCAATCTACAAAATCAGAGACCCAGTATCAAAGGAAATAAAATTCAGAATTCAGGATATTCTTAAAAGCTTCGAGAATTACTACAAGAACTTATACGCCCACAAAAAACATAAAAACACATCCGAGACATTCCTAAGCACATTACACCTTCCCCAACCTGAAGATTGGATTATCGTGATTCAAGACATTTACTCGATGGAAAAGTTGACATTCACACTGAGACAGGACATGGATGGGTTCATGAGCTTTTGGCAACCCTGGATTGCATATGTGTCTTCCATTAGATCTAATCTTTGACAAATACCATTTCAATGATGGTCCCGCTCTTTGTTCCAACGCTACTCAGATGCTCTTTTACTTTTAATTTCTTAATTTTCTGTTTGTTTGTTTTTTGCTGTTCTGTTTGTTTGTTTATTTGTTTTTTTAATTTAATTCCCCATTTTATTCCCCGCGCGAGTTTGCCTCATTCATCCTCGCCGCTGTGTACGTCCCTCCCGACGCGGACACGCGCGAAGCTCAGCGCGTGCTCGCAGATCACATCCAACTTACGGAGCGGAACTTTCCAGACTCCCTGGTTATTGTGTTGGGCGATTTTAACCAGAGCAATCTGAGTCACGAGCTCCCCCGCTACAAACAGTTTATTAAATGTCCAACCAGAGGAAATAACACGCTGGATCACTGTTACACTACAGTGAAAGACGCATATCGCGCTGTTCCCCGCGCTGCGCTGGGTCTATCTGATCACGTGATGGTCCACCTCATCCCCACATACAGACAAAGACTGAAACTCACTAAACCTGGTGTGACCACTACAAAGAAATTGACCAGTGAAGCTGGAGAGAAACTGAACACATGCATGGAAATAACTGACTGGGGCATGTTTAAAAGAGCCACACTTGATCTTAATGAGTACACAGACACTGTGAACTCATATATCAATTTCTGTGAGGAGGACATTCTCCCATCGCGCACCAGGGTGAGATATTCTAATGACAAGCCTTGGTTCACAGCTAAGCTCAGACGGATCAGGAAAGAGAAGGAAGCAGCGCTGAAAAGTGGAGACAGGGACTGCTACAGGGAGGTTAAATATCGGTTTAACAGAGAGCTGAGGAGAGCTAAATCTGTGTATTCTGAGAGACTCCAGCAGCAGTTCACTGCTAATGACTCGGCTTCTGTGTGGAAAGGACTGAGGCAAATCACCAACTATCGGCCTCAGGCTTCTAAAGGTCAGGATGACAAAGCCCTTTGTCAAAGACTGTCCCAACATTACGCCTGTTTTGACACCTCGTCAGCTGTGTCCAACTCACCCACTCCACCCAGCTCCACTGCCTCCTCAGCCCCTAATTCATCAAAAGCGGTCCCCCCCCCTCCTCCTCCTCCTCCTCCCCCCCTCCCCTTGTCATCAGTGAGCAGGACGTGCATAGACAGTTCTCCAGACTGAACCCACGCAAGGCCCCCGGGCCGGACGGTGTGTCTCCCTCCACCCTGAGACACTGTGCGAAAGAGCTGGCTCCTGTCTTCACAGACATTTTTAACACCTCCCTTAAGCAATGTCACGTACCGACCTGCCTCAAATCCTCCACCATCATCCCTGTCCCCAAGAAGCCACGGATTGCTGGACTTAACGACTTCAGACCTGTAGCGCTCACCTCTGTAGTCATGAAGTCCTTTGAGCGCCTGGTCCTGTCTCACCTCAAGTCCATCACCACACCCCTCCTAGACCCGCTGCAGTTTGCCTACCGTGCTAACAGGTCTGTGGATGACGCAGTCAACCTGGCCCTCCACTCCATCCTGCAGCACCTGGACTCCCCGGGAACCTACGCCAGGATTCTGTTTGTGGACTTCAGCTCCGCATTCAACACCATCCGCCCCGATCTGCTCCAGGACAAGCTGTCCCTGCTCAACGTGCCTGACTCCCTCTGCAGGTGGATCACCGACTTCCTGACGGACCGGAGGCAGCATGTGCGGCTGGGGAAGGCTGTCTCGGACTCTGTTAGCATCAGCATTGGATCACCCCAGGGCTGTGTACTTTCCCCCCTACTCTTCTTCCTTTATACCAACTCCTGCACCTCCTCCCACCAGTCTGTTAAGCTGATTAAGTTTGCGGACGACACCACCCTCATCGGACTCATCTCCAACGGCGACGAGTCCGTCTACAGGAAAGAGGTGGCCCAGCTGGTGTCCTGGTGCAGCCATAACAACCTGCAGCTGAACGCTCTGAAGACAGCGGAGATGATTGTGGACTTCAGGAAAGTCACAACCCCCCTGCCCCCCCTCACCATCACAGGCTCTCCCATCATCATTGCAGATTCCTTCCGCTTCTTGGGCACCACCATCACCCGGGACCTCAAATGGGAGCCAACCATCAGCTCCCTCATCAAAAAGGCCCAGCAGAGGATGTTCTTTCTGCGGCAGCTGAGAAAGCTCAAGCTACCCACCGAGATGTTAGTGCAGTTCTACACGGCCATCATCGAGTCCATCCTCACCTCCTCCATAACTGTGTGGTATGCAGGAGCCACTGCCAGGGACAGACTAAGGCTGCAGCGCGTCGTGCGCACTGCTGAGAAGGTGATAGGCTGCGAGCTCCCATCTCTCCAGGACCTGTACATCTCCAGGACCCGGAGGCGTGCTGGCCGGATCATAGCCGATCCTTCACATCCTGGTCACGTACTGTTTGCTCCCCTCCCCTCAGGTAGAAGACTTCGGTCCATTCGGACTAAAACCTCCCGGCACATGAACAGCTTTTTCCCCTCTGCCATCAGACTGCTGAACATTAAGTGACTTTTTGACTCTCGTGCACTATGTACAGCAGCTCAACCAGACTCACGTCATTCATCACTGTTTTCTGTTGCATTATCAACTGCACTATGTGGTACTTCACATTATCTGCTACTTGCTAATTTTTTAAAACTGCCTTGACTAGTACTACTCATTATTACTAGTATTGTTATTATTATTATTATCATTATTACTTATTATTACTTCTTTTTCTACACTTATTGCACGTTTTCAGTCCTTTAGTTTTTTAGTTTATCTCTTTTTCTCATCATGTTTTTAATGTTGCAGCATGGCATCGAGACAAATTCCTAGTTTGTGTAATACATGAACAATGGCAATAAATCTGATTCTGATTCTGATTCTGAATTCTCTTTAATTTCACTTTTTCTTTCACTTTAAAAAAAAGGGGGTGTTGTAATAACTATCCTACCAATGTTGTCAAATAGCAAAAAATAAGGGAACGTGTGATGAAAATGTAAACAATGCAATGCTGTAATGACCTGTATACCCTTTACAAAAACTTAAATAAAAAAAAAAAAATAAGCCATTATTTTCAAGGTCACCGATAAATCCTTTGTACAGTTGACTCTTTTCCCACCGGTGTCTTAACAGACAAAATGGAAAATCATGATGCAAACACTTAAGTCACTAAATTGTTTATTAGAATCAGCAGCAAATTCCAGATTATTCAGAATGTGCAAAATTCAAACTGTAAAAAAGAATAAAAGAATAAAACTGGAATGGGTCACACGCGGCTGCCACGCTCCCTCACTGAGAAGCAACTGGATCGGCCCCTGGTACTGGTCCAGCAGATCTTCAGCCTGCATCCCTGTAAATAGTGAGGCAAGGTCCAGTTGGGGTGGACATTTTCCCTCTTGCATAGACAAAAGACAAATGGGTGGTGGTTAGTTAAAGCAAGTGTAAAACATATTTGGGAAATACACTTGTTGCTAAAAGCCAGTGGTGGAATGTGAATTAATGAATGAATCTTTATTTCGGATTGATTAAAGGTAAAGATTAAAAGAAAATAGAATAATATAACAAAGGGGAAAAAATCTAACAAGGTCAAATTAAACAATAACTCCTCTGATTATACAGTTCAACATAGGTTATCTGAAATGGGTGATGGCTGAAGCCGCAGCTTATATTGCCCACCATATTCCTTCCAAGAATTCAAAAGAAAAACAAAACAGGAGGGATTACAATTTGAATGTGACAATAAAGTACTTCGTTGTTGTATTTAACCACAATTTTCATGTAGCTGCCCTTCACTAGATTTTACAAGGGCTGGGTTACATTTAAAATCATCTGCTTTTACTGTGGCTTCAGCAATCAGAATGAATTAATACATTCACTTGAATGGAATCTAGTACTTTAACTGATGGTGTGAATCACCGAGTATGGAGTCACTCAGTCAAAATATGAAGTTTTTATCAATAAAAGTTTGTCTTGTCTGTAAAAGTGTCTCTTCTTGCCCTGGCTTCATGTGTGGGCGGTGTTTTGTACTAGCATTGCTAAAATATAAAAGGAAGCACTACAGTGGGTCTCAAATATTTGTAATGTGTCCTGTTACTGCATGAGTTTATTGATGATAGACTATAAACTACACATATAAAGTAAATTATATTGACGACTGAACATCTCACGTTCGCCAAAACATACAGTTATGAACATAACTCACAAAGGATCACACAAGTGATCTGACAAAAAAATAAATACATTAACAAGTGGTTTATTTTACAGTTGATGTGCCATATTCACACAATCAAATAAATCTCAGTTCAGTCCCTTTTATATTAAGTGGAAATTGTGCTACTTTGGTTTTGACACTTTACCTATAAAAGCAAAGGATTTCAGTACTTTCCACAGTGGCGAGGTAGGTTGTGGGGAGGCTGATTTCGTCTTGCCTAGACGAAAGACAGAAATGGATGTTGGTTAGCTTCAAGCAAGTTCAATACATATACAGGCACATCTCAAAAATTAGAATACCATGAAAAAATTCAATATTTTTGTCACTCATTTCAGAAAGTGAAACCCATATATAAATTCATTACAGGAACAGTGATATATTGAAAGTGTTTATTACCTCCGCCAAAGGGGGAGGTTATATGATCATCGGCGTTGGTTTGTTTGTTTGTCCGTTTGTTTGTCTGTTACCAAGATAACTCAAAAAGTTATGGATGGATTTTCATGAAATTTTCACACATTGTCAGAAATGGGGTATCCTACAGATGATTAGATTTTGGTGGTGATCTGGATCACCGTCCACAAGAAAACCGCCATTACGCAAAATGCCATTTTCATCAATAACTACTGAACCACTAATCCTATCATTGTCAATCCAATTGCTAGTCATATGTTTTCATGGTCAAGGAATCTGAAAACGTACACACAAACACTGTATGGGAGGAACTGTGCCCGCCATTATGGAAAATGCCATTTTCGTGAATAACTACTGAACCACTAATCCTATCATTGTCAATCCAATTGCTAGTCATATGTTTACATGGTCAAGGAATCTGAAAACGTACACACAAACACTGTATGGGGGGAACTGCGGCCGCCATTAAGGAAAATGCCATTTTCGTCAATAACTACTGAACCACTAATCCTATCATTGTCAATCCAATTGCTAGTCATATGTTTTCATGGTCAAGGAATCTGAAAACATACACACAAACACTGTATGAGAGGAACTGTGCCCGCCATTATGGAAAATGCCATTTTCCAGAATAACTACTGAACCACTAATCCTATCATTGTCAATCCAATTGCTAGTCATATGTTTTCATGGTCAAGGAATCTGAAAACGTACAAACACTGTATGGGAGGAACTGTGGCTGCCATTACGGAAAATGCCATTTTCGTCAATAACCACTGCTTGTCATATGTTTTCATGATCAAGGAATCTGAAGACTGTATGGGGGGAACTGCGGCGCTTGGCGGAGGTCTGCGCTCTCCGAGTGCTTTTCTAGTTTTAATATTGATGATTACGGCTACAGCCCATATTAACCAACACCTCAGCAGCCAACATTTATATTTAAAAACTATTTTTTAAAGTTAATTTTCAATTTTTTGCAAAATAGAATTTGGGGTTTTCAGGGGCTGTAAGTCGTAATCAGCAAAATTAAAATAAATAAACGCTTCAAATATATCACTGGCTGTGTAATGAATCTACACTCACCGGCCACTTTATTAGGTACACCTGTCCAACTGCTCGTTAACACTTAATTTCTAATCAGCCAATCACATGGCGGCAACTCAGTGCATTTAGGCATGTAGACATGGTCAAGACAATCTCCTGCAGTTCAAACCAAGCATCAGTATGGGGAAGAAAGGTGATTTGAGTGACTTTGAACGTGGCATGGTTGTTGGTGCCAGAAGGGCTGGTCTGAGTATTTCAGAAACTGCTGATCTACTGGGATTTTCACGCACAACCATCTCTAGGGTTTACAGAGAATGGTCCGAAAAAGAAAAAATATCCAGTGAGCGGCAGTTCTGTGGGCGGAAATGCCTTGTTGATGCCAGAGGTCAGAGGAGAATGGCCAGACTGGTTCGAGCTGATAGAAAGGCAACAGTGACTCAAATAACCACCCATTACAACCAAGGTAGGCAGAAGAGCATCTCTGAACGCACAGTACGTCGAACTTTGAGGCAGATGGGCTACAGCAGCAGAAGACCACGCCGGGTGCCACTCCTTTCAGCTAAGAACAGGAAACTGAGGCTACAATTTGCACAAGCTCATCGAAATTGGACAATAGAAGATTGGAAAAACGTTGCCTGGTCTGATGAGTCTCGATTTCTGCTGCGACATTTGGATGGTAGGGTCAGAATTTGGCGTCAACAACATGAAAGCATGGATCCATCCTGCCTTGTATCAATGGTTCAGGCTGGTGGTGGTGGTGTAATGGTGTGGGGAATATTTTCTTGGCACTCTTTGGGCCCCTTGGTACCAATTGAGCATCGTTGCAACGCTACAGCCTACCTGAGTATTGTTGCTGACCATGTCCATCCCTTTATGACCACAATGTACCCAACTTCTGATGGCTACTTTCAGCAGGATAATGCGCCATGTCATAAAGCTGGAATCATCTCAGACTGGTTTCTTGAACATGACAATGAGTTCACTGTACTCAAATGGCCTCCACAGTCACCAGATCTCAATCCAATAGAGCATCTTTGGGATGTGGTGGAACGGGAGATTCGCATCATGGATGTGCAGCCGACAAATCTGCGCCAACTGTGTGATGCCATCATGTCAATATGGACCAAACTGTCTGAGGAATGCTTCCAGCACCTTGTTGAATCTATGCCACGAAGAATTGAGGCAGTTCTGAAGGCAAAAGGGGGTCCAACCCGTTACTAGCATGGTGTACCTAATAAAGTGGCCGGATTTCTCTTTCTGAAATGAGTGAGTGGTGGGATGTGACAAAAATGCTTCGTTTCCCTGACAAGCACTGCCGGATCCACAGAATAGGTGTGTGGGTCTATTCTGACGCTTTAGAAAATTATATGAATGACTTTATAAATCACTGGTTTGAAAAAGCAATTTTAATATGACGAGATTTCGGCTCCTGTGGTCCATTTCACCAGTATCACAATATAAATTGCACACAATTTAATGCGCAGGACCAAAGTGCAATACAAAACACAAACCAGGACTTTAACCAGGATTGACATATTTCATCGTTTTTGCTCTCACAAGCGAATATTTAGGAGAAAACAAGTGCGAATCAGCAGTTGGTACTATCTAGCTACTAGCAAAACAATCGTTAGCTAAAACGAGTTAGCCAGCACGAAACGGCGCTGTATGACTCAAAAAAGTGAGCTTACCACCAACAGGATAAATAAGCAAACAGATGCACATTATTACAAATCACTCACCATCGATGGTTCTCTCACATTCGTCTTCAGCTTGTCCATAGTGCGGTTTCTATGCTGTGCAGCCATATAGGTCTGGGTCACTCCTCACTGTGGATCTGCCACAAAGCAGAGAAAACTCCGCTCCTCTTCGTTGGACCACGGTGTAGAGTTCCGCAAAACCTACAACGCTGTCTGTATTAATATCGTATTTACTCCGTGACCGAGTTAGTCCATGACAATATTGCAAATGGCAGTCATCAGAAGACGGCAAAGACGGTCGCTTTTGTGACATTACGACCTGACCAATGAGCGGCGACCAGTCTTTTGACGTCACATCACGGCCCGACTCGGCTCGATTGGACCCTGCACTAGATCAGTTACGAAAATAGCGCCTGCTAACCAGTGCTGGGGCTAATGGAAAATGCTCAAATGCGGGCTGAGTGGTGCCGTGTTGAGCTAAGCGGGGCTAATGGAAAAGCCCCTTAAGAGAACAGAGATACATATACAGTGTGTGTGTGTGTGTGTGTGTGTGTGTGTGTGCGTGCGTGTGTGAAAGCGTGTGCAAACGTGCATGTGCTCATGTGAGTGGTTTGCCAGGAACCATACAACGAAGGTCGCAGGCCCCAGCAACAACCCCCCCCAAACCACGTGCAAGCAAGACAGCACCACCAACCCCTCAGTGGCACAGCTGCAGCCCTCACAGAGCACAAATGTCCCAAAGCCACCAAGCCCCAGGACAGCCTGACATCAGCCCCAGGAGGAACAGCCAGAGGAGGCCGGTCAGCTCCTGCCCCCCAAAGGTTCTTCCACCTTCCGCTCTCCCCAGATATCCTGCCGTTGTGTCCCTGGGCAAGACACTTCACCCCAATTGCTCCTGGTGCGTCTGGAAGCGCCATGTTAGGCAGCATGCCACCATCAGTGTGTGAATGTGTGTGTGAATAGGTGAATAGCAGGATCTGTAAAGCGCTTTGGTCATCAAGAGATGAGAATAAAAGCACTATATAAGTGAGTGCCATTTACCATTTACCAATTTCAATGGAACAATAAGTTGGGCTGAGCTTCTAATCTTTGGTGCAACATAAGACCCTGTGTGCACAGCAACAATTTTACCCCAAACTGGCAAACTTCTACAGTTCAGCTGTCCATGTGTATGATGCTGGGATGTCAGAAGTGTGAAAGGGTAAAAGTTTGAAACCAGTCTCCAGAGTAGAAAGGTTTTGTTGGTGCTTTCACAAGTTACAGTTTAAAAACAGCAGGAGACATTTTTTGACAGTGGTGATGAGTTTTATTTCCTTTAAATTTATTTCTAATATTAAGTATTGCTGTCATCAGTATTGTAGGCCATTTATATTGTATTGGTAGAATGTTTCTCTGTTTGTTTGTTTTTTCCCAAGTGAGCGGAGACAGTTCCTGGGCCATACTGACACTGGCTTTCTCCAGCACAATCTCAACAAGACTCTTTGGGAGCTTCCACTGCTTTCATGTGGCCACCAGAGATCACCAACCGGACAGTTGCCGGCAGCAAAATAGCCCATCTGCCAGAGTTTCCAGCAATGGAGCCCCACTGTTTCAGTCATTCTGTAGGAAATAGCCTACATTTAATGAATTGGCACAAGCAGTCTCAGCCAGTGGGAGATGGAGAACCGTTGAAAAACAAATTCTGCCAACTTCTTTAGTTGATAATATATTTAAAATAGGCAAATTGAAGGCCACTGCATCATTAGCAGTCGGCCAAGGAGCAGTAAATTTGCGGAAAAAGTAAATTTATGTGGGGGAAAAAATGCACATTCACACTAAAAAATCGACCTGCACCTATTGCGGTTGCTTGGCAATGACGAAGTTATAGTGATAGCCCTATACTGTATACAGTGGGGTAAAAAAGTATTTAGTCAGCCACCAATTGTGCAAGTTCTCCCACTTAAAAGATGAGAGAGGTCTCCAATTTTCATCATAGGTATACCTCAACTATGAGAGACAAAATGAGAAAAAAAAAATCCAGAAAATCACATTGAAGGATTTTTAATGAATTAATTGGTAAATTCCTCGGTAAAATAAGTATTTGGTCAATAACAAAAGTTCATCTCAATACTTTGTTATATACCCTTTGTTGGCAATGACAGAGGTCAAACGTTTTCTGTAAGTTTTCACAGGGTTTTCACACACTGTTGCTGGCATTTTGGCCCATTCCTCCATGCAGATCTCCTCTAGAGCAATGATGTTTTGGGGCTGTCGCTGGGCAACACAGACTTTCAACTCCCTCCAAAGATTTTCTATGGGGTTGAGAACTGGAGACTGGCTAGGCCACTCCAGGACCTTGAAATGCTTCTCACGAAGCCACTCCGTCGTTGCCCGGGCGGTGTATTTGGGATCATTGTCATGCTGAAAGACCCAGCCACATTTCATCTTCAATGCCCTTGCTGGTGGAAGGAGGTTTTCACTCAAAATCTCACGATACATGGCCCCATTCATCCTTTCCTTTACACAGATCAGTCGTCCTGGTCCCTTTGCAGAAAAACAGCCCCAAAGTATGATGTTTCCACTCCCATGCTTCACAGTAGGTATGGTGTTCTTTCTCCTCCAAACACGACAAGTTGAGTTTTTACCAAAAAGTTCTATTTTGATTTCATCTGACCATATGACATTCTCCCAATCCTCTTCTGGATCATCCAAATGCTCTCTAGCAAACTTCAGACGGGCCTGGACACATGCTGGCTTAAGCAGGGGGACACGTCTGGCACTGCAGGATTTGAGTCCCTGGCGGCGTAGTGTGTTTCTGATGTAGCCTTTGTTAGTTTGGTCCCAGCTCTCTGCAGGTCATTCACTAGGTCCCCCCATGTGGTTCTGGGATTTTTGCTCACCGTTCTCGTGATAATTTTGACCCCACGGGGTGAGATCTTGCGTGGAGCTCCAGATCGAGGGAGATTATCAGTGGTCTTGTATGTCTTCCATTTTCTAATAATTGCTCCCACAGTTGATTTCTTCACACCAAGCTGCTTACCTATTTGAGATTCAGTCTTCCCAGCCTGGTGCAGGTCTACAATTTTGTTTCTGGTGTCCTTTGACAGCTCTTTGGTCTTGGCCATAGTGGAGTTTGGAGTCTGACTGTTTGAGGTTGTGGACAGGTGTCTTTTATACTGATAATGAGTTCAAACAGGTGCCATTAATACAGGTAACGAGTGGATGACAGAGGAGCCTCTTAAAGAAGAAGTTACAGGTCTGTGAGAGCCAGAAATCTTGCTTGTTTGTAGGTGACCAAATACTTATTTTACTGAGGAATTTACCAATTAATTCATTAAAAATCCTTCAATGTGATTTTCTGGATTTTTTTTTTCTCATTTTGTCTCTCATAGTTGAGGTATACCTATGATGAAAATTGGAGATCTCTCTCATCTTTTAAGTGGGAGAACTTGCACAATTGGTGGCTGACTAAATACTTTTTTGTCCCACTGTATATATCAACGCATGTATGCATAGTGTGCACATCCACGTGCTCTTACATGAGTGGACATTTCTTTTGTCCTATTCCACAGACTACCTCTTCCAGCTGTTCCAAAGCTGGGAAGCCAGCTCATGGGGGAAAGATTTTTTCCTGTTTTTATTTTCTTTTTTTTTCTAATATGTAGTATACAGATTCATAGAAAAGTGCTATCTGATGCTGACATATTTGTTTTGGCACAGATGTTTTTGTTTTTTTAAATTGAAAAGCAATAAATATTTTATTTTTAATTAATCGGGTGTTTTAAACAGCAAAAATGGAAATCTCTGTACAATGAAACATATTAAAATCAAGATAAATGGATTCATTTTTAGTTTGGTCTCTCAAAATAGCATAAAATCCATCGCTTACTGTGAAAACTCAAGGCACTCCACGCGCACGTGTGAGCTTGCAGGGATTCAGTGATGTCACTATTCGCTGAAGCAATGATCCCTGCGTTAAGTATGCATAAGCCATAAGAATGCAGTGTGTTATCTAATTCTACTCTTGAGTTTAATCGACATAATACAGTGAGGAGGGCGGCTGTGGCACAGGTGTAGTGTGGCCAACTACTGATCGGAGGGTCAGGAGTTCAGTTTCCACTCTGTCTGTAGTCTGCATGTCAAAGTGTCCTTGAGCAAGACACTGAACCCCCAGCTACTCCAGGTGGGTCAGGCCAGCACCGGTGCATGGCAGCTCTGCCGCCATCAGTGTGTGAATGTGTATGTGAATGGGTGGATAGCAAGATCCGTAAAGCGCTTGACATAACACACGGCTCAGGAGACGCACACACACAGGCTCAGAGTAGTTCAAATAGTTTATTAACAACAGGCGTGAATGAGTGCGTGTCTGTGGGATGTAAATGTGTTGGTGGCGGCGTCTGCTTCAGGCACAGAGGCAGGTGACCGTACAGCCGGGCAACCCTATGGAGAAAGCACAGGGAGAGGGTGACGGGCATACACCAACACAGGAGGGATTATGGCAAGAGAAGGACTTACTTGGATGACAGGATAGCTGGCACAGCAAGGGGCGAAACCCGGGAGACAGCCACCTGGAGGGCTCGGTGCAGCAGCGAGGAATAGGCGTTGGAGGGAAGACGTCCGCCGCCGGGAAATCCACCTGTGCACAGGGGAGCAGACTGGAGAGAGAAGGTAAGGCTTCTTACCCAAATAATTGTGCTGTAGATGACTCACAACGGTGAGGAACGAAGTCTGACAGCTTCAGGCCGAAGCTCAGGGCGAGACGGCTTTTATCCCTCGCCGCTGATGATGATCAGGTGCGTGAGCAGGTGGCGCCGCTGATGAATGGCGCGGCGTGACAGTACTCCCCCCTCTAGCAGCGTCTCCTGGCGATGGCTTATCCGGGTGCGCTCGGTGGAAGTCCGCGATGAGCGATGGGTCCAACACGAACGACGGGGGCACCCACTGTCGATGCTCGGGCCCATAGCCCTCCCAGTCCACCAAGTATTGCAACCCACGACCCCGGCGCCGGGAGTCCAGGATGGAGGAGACGGACCAGGCCAGATGGCCACCAATCATCCGGGGCGCGGGTTGCGCTGCAGGAGGAGGGCAAAGGGGGTCGGTGACTGCCAGCTTCACCTTTGACACGTGGAAGGTGGGATGGATGCGGAGGGAGGGGGGAATAGCCACGCGCACAGCCACCGGGTTGATGATCCGGGTGATGGGATAGGGACCCATGAACCGCTGTGCCAGCTTCCTCCTCTCGCCCTTCAATGTAACGTCCTGGGTAGACACATAAACTCGTTGCCCAACTCTATACGCCGGGGCAGGTCGTCTGTGCCGGTCCACCACGGTCCTGTTGCGCTCCGCTGTGCGTAAAAGCGCATGACGCGCGGCAGCCCAGATGGAGCGGAACTGCCTGAGATGCGCCCTAACTGAGGGGACAGTTACCTCGCTCTCCTGCGGGGGGTCATAACCCAGGGACGCCTTGAAGGGGGACATCCCTGTTGCAGAAGAGCGGGCGGTGTTGTGGGCGTACTCAACCCAGGCGAGATGGTTGCTCCAGGACGTAGGTTTGGACCTGGTCACACAGCGGAGCGCAGCCTCCAGCTCCTGGTTGGTCCTCTCACACTGCCCGTTAGATTGGGGGTGATGGCCGGAGGAGAGGCTCACCTTGGCTCCGATGGCGTTACAGAAAGATCTCCAAACCTCGGATGAAAATTGTGGGCCCCGGTCCCAGACCACGTCCACCGGAATCCCGTGCAGCCTGACCACGTGTTGGACAAGGAGATCCGCCGTCTCCAGGGCGGTAGGGAGACCTCGCAGGGGAACGAAGTGTGCAGCCTTGGAGAAACGGTCCACGATGGTCAGGATGGTGTCAAAAGAGTTGGAAACGGGGAGTCCGGTGACGAAATCCAACGTGATGTGCGACCAGGGCCTGCCAGGAACGGGCAGGGGCTGGAGCAGACCCGCTGGAGGGGCATTTCCCGACTTGCTGGTGGCACAGATTGGGCAAGCCCGGGCGTAGCGGGCTGCGTCCCTCCGCAGGCCTGGCCACCAAAAGGACCGTTGGAGGAGGCTGATCATCCGGGAGGTGCCGGGATGACAGGTGAGCCGGGAGGTGTGGAGCCAGTGGATGACCTCTCCTCGGACCGCAGATGGAACGAACAGTTTTCCCTCCGGTCCGCCGCCAGGATCAGGTTCCACCTCCTGCGCCTTCCGGATCTTGTTCTCGATGTCCCAGGAGATGGCTCCCATGACGCACGACCTGGGCAGGATAGTGTGGGGCGTCTCCTCAGCCTCCACGGGGGTGAACTGCCTAGAGAGGGCGTCAGGCAGGCCGTTTTTGGAGCCTGGCCTGAAGGTGATAGAAAAGCGGAACCTGGCGAAGAACAAAGACCAGCGTGCCTGGCGGGCATTCAGGCGCTTGGCAGATCGTGAATATTCTAGGTTCTTGTGGTCCATCAGGACCACGAACGGCAGGTCCGCCCCCTCTAGCCAGTGGCGCCACTCCTGTAAGGCGAGTTTAATGGCCAGGAGCTCTCTGTCCCCCACATCGTAGTTCCTCTCCGCCGGGGACAGGCGCCGGGAGAAGAAGGCGCAGGGTCATTTGGCGCCATCATCAGGCGACCGCTGGGATAGTACTGCTCCCACTCCCGTGTCCGAGGCGTCCACCTCCACAATGCACTGCAGCGCGGGGTCGACCTGGCGAAGGACCCGGGAGGAGGAGAACTCCGCCTTCAGCGCCTTAAAGGCAGCAGCGACCTCTTCGGTCCACCGGAACGGGACCTTCGGGGATGTGAGGTGGGTCAGTGGTCCGACGATCGAGCTGAAATTTGGGACAAAGCGGCGGTAAAAATTGGCGAAGCCAACAAACTGTTGCACCTGCTTCCGGGATGCGGGAATAGGCCACTCCACCACCGCCTTCACCTTCTCTGGGTCTGGGAGCACCTGGTCTTGAGAGATGATGAATCCCAGGAAGGATGTGGTCCTAGCGTTGAATTCGCACTTTTCAGCCTTCACGTAGAGCTGATTCTCCAGCAGTCTTTGGAGGACCCACCTCACATGGACCTGGTGCTCGTCCCTGGACCTGGAGAAGACAAGAATATCGTCCAGGTAGACGAACACAAAGAGGCCGATGAAATCCCGGAGGACGTCATTGATGAGGCGCTGAAAGACGGCAGGAGCGTTGGTCAACCCGAACGGCATGACCAGGTATTCAAAGTGGCCGTTCGGGGTACGGAAGGCTGTTTTCCATTCATCTCCCTCCCGGATCCGGACGAGGTGGTAAGCGCTGCGTAGATCCAGCTTGGTAAACCAGGTCGCCCCCTGGAGGGAGTGGAAGGCAGTGTCCATGAGGGGCAGGGTGTAACAGTCCCTCTCAGTGATGTCATTGAGCGCTCGGTAGTCTATGCAGGGGCGGAGGGATCCGTCCTTTTTCCCAACGAAGAAAAACCCTACCCCCACGGGTGACGACGATGGGCGAATAATCCCAGCGCTCAGTGATTCTTTCAGGTAGGTATTCATCGTCTCCTTCTCCGGCGCAGACAGGCTGTAGAGCCGACCAGAAGGTAGGGGAGCCCCCTGGCGGAGGTTGATAGCACAGTCATAGGGCCGATGCGGGGGAAGAGACATAGCTTTCGTCTTGCTAAATACCATACCCAGGTCATGAAATTCCGGCGGCACCAGAGACAGGTCCGGAGGTGCTGTGTCCGTCACAGGGGGAGCAGCGGACGGGGAGCAGGCAGCGGACTGAAGGCAGGTGCCCATGCAAAATGTACTCCATGCCGATACCCCAGCTGATCTCCAGTCCAGGACAGGGTTGTGGAGGCGTAGCCAGGGATACCCCAGGATGACGGGCGACACAGAGTTGGGCAGGACATAAAAAACCATCTCCTCCCGGTGGTTCCCTGAGATGATGACTGGGACGGGAATGGTCTGATGAGAAACTCTCCCGAGGGAGGCACGGGAGAGATGGACCAGGGAGATGGGGTGTTTTAGTGCCTGACAGCGGATGCCCAATCGGGTTGCCAGGCCGTGTGAAATGAAGCTGCCTTCTGCGCCCGAATCCACCAGTGCGTGGGTGAGGTGCCCAGTGGGATTGTGGCAGAAACGGATGGGCAGCTTCAATTGGGTGAGGGGACTTTGCCGATTGACGTCCGCGAGGCCCCCTACAGTGACTCGCGGACCCCGCCGTTTGGCTTCTGTGGGCAAAGCTCTACCGTGTGTTGACTGTCTCCGCAATACATGCAGAGACCCAACTCACGGCGGCGCTGTCTCTCCGCCGGGGAGAGCTTTGCCCAGCCCGTCACCATCGGCTCCAACTCCTCGGGGCGCGATGGTGGCGGCGTCGCCAGGGGGCGAGCTTGGGGCAGGCGCAGCGAGGCTCCCCGAGGGCGAGAAGCAGACGGCTTCCGTCCTGAGGAGCACTCGCGCAGCCTGTTGTCCAAGCTGATGGCCAGTGAAGTTAGCTCCGCTAGCGTTCCGGGGATATCCCGTCCAGCCAGTTCATCCCTCAGATCACTATTGAGGCTGCGGAGGAACAGGCCGCAGAGGGAGCGTTCCTTCCAGCCCAGTTCCTCCGCCGCTACCCGGTATTCGATAGCATAGTCCGCGGCCGACCGGCTTCCCTGCTGGAGAGCGAGAAGCCGATCGACCTGGACCGTCTCGGAGTGAGAATGATTGAACACCTTCAGGAAGCGCCTCATGAACTCGGCATAGGTGAGGGTGGCATAACTGGGTCTCGCCATTATAGCGTAGGCCCAAGTTAAAGCGCGCCCCTCCAGGAGATTCCCTATGTAGCCGATTTGGCTGTGATCTGAGGGGAAGTCTCCGGGCACACGGTCGAACACGGACTCACACTGCATCACAAACCCCCGCGCTCCGCCGAGCTTTCCGCTAAAGCGAGCGGGGGTCGGAATTGGTGTGAGCCGGGCCGGTGCCACCGGAGCTGGCTGGACGGCCGCAGGAACAGCAGGAGCTGCGCCACCCTGAGGAGCCGGGGGGAACGGCTGCTGGGGGTCCAGGCGGTCCAATTGGTTAGTAATTATTACCAATTGATTTAGGATCACCTGTTGTTGATAAGCAATCTGATCCACTCTAGCCTCGAGAGTGGTAAGCCGGTGTGCGAGCCCGCCGTCTGCCGAGCCGCTCTGCTGAAGCCGTACTGACATAACGCACGGCTCAGGAGACGCACATACACAGGCTCAGAGTAGTTCAAATAGTTTTTTAACAACAGGCGTGAATGAGTGCGTGTCTGCGGGATGTAAATGTGTTGGTGGCGGCGTCTGCTTCAGGCACAGAGGCAGGTGACCGTACAGCCGGGCAACCCTATGGAGAAAGCACAGGGAGAGGGTGACGGGCATACACCAACACAGGAGGGATTATGGCAAGAGAAGGACTTACTTGGATGACAGGATAGCTGGCACAGCAAGGGGCGAAACCCGGGAGACAGCCACCTGGAGGGCTCGGTGCAGCAGCGAGGAATAGGCGTTGGAGGGAAGACGTCCGCCGCCGGGAAATCCACCTGTGCACAGGGGAGCAGACTGGAGAGAGAAGGTAAGGCTTCTTACCCAAATAATTGTGCTGAAGATTGTAGATGACTCACAACGGTGAGGAACGAAGTCTGACGGCTTCAGGCCGAAGCTCAGGGCGAGACGGCTTTTATCCCTCGCCGCTGATGATGATCAGGTGCGTGAGCAGGTGGCGCCGCTGATGAATGGCGCGGCGTGACAGCGCTTTGGTCATCTAGAGATGAGAAACAGCGCTTTATAAGTGAATACCGTAACTGTATTCTTGTTAAAGTTTAAAATGTGTAAAACAACAGTTTTAAAGTGACACTCTGTGATGTATTAAATACTGTTTATATCATATTACTGTGTGTTATGGGTGGCGGCTCCAACTTTCCGGTTCCGCCGTCATCCGCAGTATAAAGGGCCGATGCGGAAGAGGCACGGCCTCTTCGACCACCTCTCTGCCTCATGGGAATGTCTGTATGTGCACAGTGAGTCTGTTAATAAAGTCCTGTTCAGTTTACCACTCGCCTCATTATTGTGCCACGTTTTACGGACATAACACTTGGCAACAAGGATAAAGTATGGA
Source organism: Pholidichthys leucotaenia (assembly GCA_020510985.1). Lineage (NCBI taxonomy): Eukaryota > Metazoa > Chordata > Actinopteri > Cichliformes > Pholidichthyidae > Pholidichthys > Pholidichthys leucotaenia. The sequence continues at coordinate 155,952,044 of CM035841.1, forward strand.
TGCGGGCATGTTGTCTATTCGACCATTTTTGGAGACTCCGGGGGAGCCTCCAGTGCCTTGGACGAGGTGGTTCGCCACGTTTCAGAACTATCTGGTGGCACCAAACATCGGCGAACTGAAGAAGGCACGAGCAAGGGCAATTTTAGTCCACAATTTGGGCATGGAAGGACTATGTATCCTTTCTACCTTGGGAGCTAGAGATAGCTTTGATGACGTGGTTGAGCAAATGGGTGACAATTTTGTGCGCCTACAAACGTCATCGTCAGGAGGGTCCAGTTTCGGGAGACCTACGGCAGCTGGCTTGGGACTGCCAATTTGGTGAGTTAGAGGAAGAAATGGTCCACGACCAGCTGGCAGAGCACACTCTGTGTTCGTCAGCTCAGTCAAGATTGCTTACACACTCTGGCGAATTAACTTTAGCCATGGCTGTGGCGATAGCCCAACAGTGTGAAGCGGCAGACAAGTTATCACACGACCTTGGTGAAAGAGCTACGCTACGTTGCCATGACTCACAATCAGCGATGCAGGCTGTGGATCCGGACAGCAAAGACAGCGAGCAAGAGGATTGCGCTGCAGCTGTAAAGATGAGGTCCACTCCGGGATCACACAAATGTTCGAGTTGTGGGTCCACTAAGCCCTGGTAAAGGCTAGAGAGTGTCCGGCAAGAGGTAAATGCTGTGGCAAGTGTTGACTACTGCATCACTTTGCCAGGGCTTGTAATAGGTTCGAACAAGGGGAACAGTGACATAATGCAGACACCCCTGCTCCAACTCCCATGGTTATCCACACCGTTTCCCCAGACACCAACGGTTGTACATATTGTATGGTGGAACTGGACGGAGTGGAGGTACCATTATTGGTTGACATAGGCGCAGTGAGGTCGGTGTTGAATTGGCCCACCATGAGGAGTTTCTTCCCATATCATCAGCTGAGAGGCCATTTAGAGCCGTTGTGCGGCTATGGAGGAAAGCGGCTGCCCATCGTAGGTTCGGTGGAGTTGACGGCCCAGTACAAGTCGGCAGTGGTCGTCAACCTGAAGTTTATTGTGACTGGCGGTGGTGAGAATGTGATGGGCTACAACCTCTTCTATGGACTGGGGTTTTCCATCAGTGAAGTTGAGGAGGAGTGGTCAGGATGTGGTTTATGGGACCAATGCCAGCGGTGATGGATGATGTAGTTTGGGATGAACTTTGGCCTAGTAATCTGGAAGGTGAACAGGACCAGCCCCATCCAGGGCCATTGTGGGAGAGTTCTTGCACCACAGCCCAAGTTGCCCTAGCTGAGGGAACTGGGCAGCGCCGTGGGACGCCCGTGATGGCAGATGGAGCTGAGTGGTTGACTCATTCTGCTTCTGGAGTTTGGCTGGGAGGCACCAAGAAGCAGGGGGTCACAACAGCTTTGCCGGCATCTCAGATGAAAGCGAACTGGGCAGGACCAGCTGGCACGGTTAAACAACGGGCCACATAGAAACACTGGAAGTCGAGCAAGGCTCCTATGGGGGTCACTGATCTGGTTCGACCCAGAGAAGAGGCCCGACTGAGAGGAGTCCACAGGAAGCGGAGGAGACAGGATGACCAGGGGCAGCTACAGGTGGTGGCTGTCCAGGAGGATGGTTACCTGCAGCTGACAGATGGTACGGAGAGACACCCCAACGAGCTACGGTGTGTTTATGAGGAAGGTGAGGCACTTCGGTATCGCCATGGGTCATCCCCAGGCACCAAGAAGAGACGACACTCTGGTCAGGACCTGCCTGACAGGTCTCCGGAGGGGTGGGCTCTCCATGGTGTGTGACTGATAAGTTAAAGGGGACAATGTTTTTTGTATGTGTTATTGCTGATTGCCCGAGGTACTGTGTTTTGCATGATGTTAATGTGCGCATTGTTCAGGCTGCGTAGTCAATAGGTTTCTTATGCTGGGCTGCTATGTAAATTGCCCATGTGGAAAAAAAGGAGTAATGCTTGTGTCAACATGTTTGAGGCACATATTACAGTGTGGTTTGCCCGGGTTATGGGGTGGTGTGGTTGGGTGTGTTAATAGTGTGGCGTGAACGTGAGTACTGACTGGTTAGACATTGTGTTAAGGTTTTACCTGTGTGTATATATGTTTATGGGATTATTTTATTTAATATATTAGGAACATGGCAGATTTTATTTTCATGGACTATATATTGATAAAGACGGCAGAATAATCTGTCTGGCCATATGGAAGTGGATCAGTAGTCCACCCGGCCCCCGCTAGTTTTAGTTATTTGTATGCATGGATAGGCCTTAATTATTCAGTTTAAGTTAGGGAGGGCCTAATGGTGTGTGTGTTTTGGACTTTTCTACCGGGGGGGGGGGTGATGTATTAAATATTGTTTATAATCATATTGCTGTGTGTTATGGGTGACGGCTCCACCTTTCTGGTTCCACCGTCACCCACAGTATAAAGGGCCGATGCGGAAGAGGCACGGCCTCTTCGACCACCTCTCTGCCTCGCGGGAGCATCTGTATGTGCACAGTGAGTCTGTTAATAAAGTCCTGTTCAGTTTACCACTCACCTCATTATTGTGCCAAGTTTTACGGACATAACACACCACTAAAAATTGATTTTTTTTCTTGCTATCATGTCTGCAACATGTTTTTTTATGACTTACAAGATATATCAAGCGCAAACTCACTCAAATGTCTTATAGTGTGGAGTGTGTGAAATAAGAGGCAGATTCATGGACAGACGGTTTATTACACACTTCACATCTCACAAGCACAGAACAGAATGAATGATTTCAACAAGCTCTCCTCTCTTAACTCTCTCTTCACACGTTTCATGGCATTTCTCATCACACAGCATGACATTTGCATTACACTGCATTCAACCCCCTATGTCCCTGACTCCTTCCTGCTATCTCGCCAGGAACTCCCTGGGCATTGTTCTCCCATGCTTATTCACTGTCTTTGTCTGAGATGCTAAATAATCTGACTTCCCCAAGGTACTACACCCCCCCCTCCCCCCAGCATCTTAGATAGAACATCAGTCCACACGCTCTCTTGGCTTCAGTCTCCTCCCATATCTGCTGTAACTGGGGTTTACCGCCTCCGTGGCGCTGCTGTGCAGGTGGGGGGCTGCTGGGAGTGTGTCTGACTGTGGGTGGGCCGTGGCGAGGAGGGGGGAACTTCGCTCTGCCCGTGTGGCTGCTCTGGTGGATCGCTTCCCTGGGGAGCTCTCCGTGGGGGTCTTCCACGCCGAGGGGTCCTAGCCAACAACACTTGCTCGTCCGCTGCTACAAAGGCGGGTTTGAGTCTGTCTATGCCAATTTTCTCCCGCTGACCTCCCAAGTCTAGCAAAAAATGCTTATTCCCTGTTTCCAACACTCTGAACGGTCCATCATAGGGTGAGCGCAATGGGGGGCGGTGGTCGTTGTGTCTGATGAACACAAACTCCGCGTTCTTCCAAGTTTTAGGCATGAAAGCATGCGGAAAACAGTGGTGGGCTGGACCCGGCAGTGTGCCTGTGTTTGCGCTCCGCTGCAAAAGCTGAGACGGGGAGCTGTCTGGGGGGATTATCTGGCAGAAATTCCCCGGGCAGCCGTAGGGGCTGCGCAAAAACAAGCTCTGTCGGGGACGCTTCCAAATCCTCTTTTGGTGCGGAGCGCAACCCCAATAATACCCACGGCAACCTGTCTACCCAATTTGCATCCGTCAGTGAAGCCCTGAGTGCTGCTTTCAGTGATCTATGAAAACGCTCACATAACCCGTTGGCCTGTGGGTTGTACGCGGTTGTACGATGAATTGCAGCACCCAGGCTGCGGGCCACAGTGGACCAGAGGTCGGAAACAAACTGAGGGCCCCTGTCGGACGTAATGTCCGACGGGACTCCAAAACGCGCCACCCATGCTGTTAAAAAAGCGCGTGCCATGTCCGTCTGTCTGGTTGCCGCCAGCGGGACTGCTTCTGGCCAGTGCGTGGTGCAGTCCACCACTGTCAGGAGGTGCGTGCACCCCTGTGATGGCGGGACGGGCCCACGAGGTCCACGTGAACATGGTCAAATCTCTTAGCCGGTACCCGAAACAGCTCCAAGCGAGCCTTCGTGTGTCTGTGTACCTTGGCTCGTTGGCATGCCACGCAGGCTGCAACCCACTCTTTTACTTGTTTGCGTAGGCTCGGCCACATGAACTTCTCTCCTACCATTTTGACCGACGTGCGCACTCCTGGGTGCGCCAGAGTGTGAACCGACTCAAACACGCGGCAGTGCCACGCGACGGGACATTGCAGATTGGGGGGGCGGGGGGCATGCCATCTTGCAGTACCCTGCTCTCCAGCCTTAACCCTGTTGGTCCAGACTGGAGCGCGCGCACGTCTGCATCGCTAATCTGCTCCACAGCCATGGCTGCGTAATCTATCCCCACGTAGACTGGGGCCACCACGGCGCCCGAGAGGCAGTCCGCCACCACATTCAGTTTACCCGACACATGCTGAATATCGGTAGTAAACTCTGAGATCACAGCCAGCTGTCTCTGCTGCCGGCCCAACCACGGTTCTAAAACCTTGGCCATCGCGAACGTTAGTGGCTTGTGGTCCATGAACGTGGTGAAGCTGCGCCCTTCCAGCCAGAACTGGAAGTGGCGTATGGCCAGGTGAAGGGCCAGCAACTCCCTGTCGAACGCGCTGTATTTACGTTCACTGTCGCACAAAGTTCTACTGAAAAAGGCGAGCAGCTGCCAAGCCCTGGCGACACGCTGCTCCACGACAGCCCCTATAGCCATGTCTGAAGCGTCGGTGGTGAGCACTATCTGGGCCGCCGGGTCCAGATGCGCCAGCAGTGCGGCGTTTGCCAGGACTGCTTTAACCTCCCAGAACGCCCGCTCTCGCTCTGGGGTCCATTCAACCCCATCCGCGGGTTTCTGTCTCTTGAGCGCACTGTACAATGGTTGCATGAGCCGCGCCGCGCGAGGATGGAAATGGTTATAAAAGTTCACCATCCCCAAAAATTCTTGCAGCGCCCTGACCATCTGAGGCCGGGGAAAATACGTTACGGCGCGCACTTTGTTGGGCAATGGGATCGCTCTTTCCGGAGAGACGCGGTGCCCCAAAAAATCAATCTCCGTCACGCCGAACTGGCATTTCTCCGGGTTGATTATTAACCCGTGCTCCTCCAACCTCCGGAAAACCGTCCTGAGGTGGGTTTCGTGTTCATCTTCGGACGCACTGGCTACCAGGATATCGTCCAGGTAGACGAACACGAACGAGAGATCGCGCAGCACTGCATCCATCATGCGCTGGAACGTCTGTGCCACGCCTTTTAACCCGAATGGCATATGCAGGAACTCGAATAAACCGAACAGAGTTATTACCGCTGTTTTGGGTACATCCTCCGCGCGCACTGGGACCTGGTGATAACTGTGGACCAGGTCTATTTTGGAAAAAATGCGTGCTCCAGCGAGGTGAACGGAAAAATCCTGTATGTGGGGAATCGGGTAGCGGTCGTGTGCTGTGGCGTTGTTCAACCTGCCGAAATCACCGCACGGTCGCCACGATCCCTCAGCCTTAGAGACCATGTGTAGCGGGGATGCTCATGGGCTGTTCGAACGCCTGATGATGCCCAACTTTTCCAGGTTGGCGAACTCCTCGCGCGCTATGGCCAATTTAGCTGCATCCAAGCACCGAGGTCTTGCGAAAACAGGCGGCCCGGTGGTGGTGATAAAGTGCTCCACCCCGTGCTTAGTGATGGCCGCTGAAAATGTCAGGACCGTGAGTGCTGGGAACTGAGTGAGCAGTGCGTGGAACTTATCACCTGGAGCTGTGACGTTGGCTTGTGCTGTTGGCCGGGTCCCTCGAGCTATACAGGGGAGAGATTCAAGGGACAGTGCATTAACCAAGTGCCTGTTAGCAACATTCACAAGTAAACCATGCGCACACAGAAAATCAGCACCCAGGATCGGGCAACACAGTGCTGCTACGATAAAAGTCCACTCATACGAGCAGCCATGTAGAGATAAGGCCAGTGTTCTCTCACCGAACGTCTTAATCTCCGAGCCGTTTACTGCCACAAGTCCGAGGCCGCTAGGTCCTGTCAGCCGGTCAGCGTAGGACGGCAGGATGACGCTCTCCTGGGCTCCGGTGTCAACGAGGAAGCGTCTCCCCGAGCGCGAGTCCGTCACGTAGAACAGCTTGTTCTCTTCACCGGCGGTCGCAGCTGCTACCGACTGCCGGCCTTGGCGTTTCCCGAGCACTTCAACCGGCGCAGTGGCGCGCATCTGCGTGCATTCTCTCTGAAGCGGCGGTGGTAGAAGCAGGGCGTGTCTCTCTGGTGCTACTTGGCCCCTGCTGCCGCTACCATCGGTGGCTCCTCACCTCCTCTGGTCGTCTCGCTGGGCTCCGCCGCCGCCGCGTTGACAGTGATCGCCCGGGTGGTGAGGATGATCCGGTCTGCCTCCTGGGCTAGCGCACGGTAGTCACGCGCGGCCAGCAACGGCAAATGGGCCAGAACCGCTCTCGCCTCCGTTGGAAGGTTCCGGAGAAAAAGTTGGGCAAACAGAAAGTGCCCGTTGTCCGTGCCCATTAACGTCAGCATCTTCTCCATCAGGTCGATGGCCAAACCATCTCCTAACTCGGTCCGCCCCTGGAGCTTCTCCGCTCTCTCACATTCCGAGAGCGTGAAGCACCGGGTCAGCGCAGCCTTGAGCGCCTCATATTTGCTGTGGGCTGGAGGCTGATCGAGCAGGCTCGCTACCTGCTGGGCTGTGTGAGCGTCCAGCGCTGCTACCACATGGTAGAACTTGGTGTCATCTGCCGTTACTCCCCGGAGGGCGAACTGGGCCTCGGTGTGGTGGAACCAAGAGCGCGGGTTGTGCTGCCAAAAGTCCGGTAGCTTGACTGAAACCGCACACGCGTTGCTGGGGGCTCCAGTCCGGGCTGTCTGTGGGATGGCTGCTGCGTCGCTGGGGTTTCCCGACCAGGCCGGCTCCGGGGTTCTTGCCTCGTGTTCCATAATTCGTCTAGGGTCACCAGTGTGGAGTGTGTGAAATAAGAGGCAGATTCATGGACAGACGGTTTATTACACACTTCACATCTCACAAGCACAGAACAGAATGAATGATTTCAACAAGCTCTCCTCTCTTAACTCAGCTCTCTCTTCACACGTTTCATGGCATTTCTCATCACACAGCATGACATTTACATTACACTGCATTCAACCCCCTATGTCCCTGACTCCTTCCTGCTATCTCGCCAGGAACTCCCTGGGCATTGTTCTCCCATGCTTATTCACTGTCTCCGTCTGAGATGCTAAATAATCTGACTTCCCCAAGGTCCTACAATCTCTCTTTTTTTTTTTTTTTCTTTCAAGTTTCACTTAAGCCCCGCCCCCTGAAAAAAGTGGAGTTTAGACGGAGAATTTCTGGTGATGTGAAGTAACTATATACGGCACTGGCACGTCCATACTGTTGAGCCAATCAGGACTGTCTGGCCTAACTGAAGTTAGCATTTTTGGAGAGCTGCTTTGAAAACTTGACCCAAATTAAAATGGGTTTTACCATTAAGCTGTTTTTAAGGTCTTTAAGGTATGGATTTTTATTTACCCCTTAATAATAAACACCTTCATTTAAAAACAGCATTTTGTGTTTACTTGTGTTATCTTTGTCTAATATTTAAAATATTGAAATATTTGAAACATTTAAGTGTGACAAACATACAAAAAAATGAGAAATCAAGAAGGGGACAAACACTTTTTCACACCACTGTATATAGTTATATAGTTTTTTACTGTCTTCTAGCTGAGTTTACTCTGAAACAGTACATTTGATAATGATTCTGACACCTACATCAATCTCTTACCCTTCTTCTGAACCCAAATTTATTGAGAAAAACATTTTTATTCATGAAATATTAGCTTGTAGGCTTAGCTTTTTAAATAGATGAGCAGAGTGAGACTGCCATTAGGGTTAATTGTGGCCAGGTGTAACTCTCAATACATGTATTCAGAATTAGTAAAAGCAGTCTAATGCACTGCGCTCATTTTTATGTTTTTTCTGCCTTTTTCTGTGTTCCTTCTGTGACGGACTAATTACCTACTGTCACCAAGAACCTATAGGCATCGGTCGCCAACTTACCACCGACATCTCTAGCACTCATTCCAGTAATTACCACCACATCGCTGAGGAGATCGCCAGACCTTTGGGCGCTCCGTGGTTCATTATGCCCCACAAATGGCACAGACAAGGGGAGAGGAAGCAGAAGTGAGGCTGCAGGGCTGGCTTCTGTGCCCAGCTATGCAAACTACGCACCGAACCACCATTACCTTCAATTTTTCTCACCAACGCCAGATCCCTCACCGACAAAATGGATGAGCTGCGATCGGAGATCGCTTACAATCGTTACGTCTGGGACTGTTGTATTCTGATTATGACCAAATCATGGCTGAACCCACGCATTCCTGCCGCCTGTACTCCCCAAATTTCACCAACATGTTAAGTGTCCCACAAGAGGGGAAAGAATACTGGAGCATGTTTACAGCAACATGAAGCACGCCTACAGAGCCACCCCCTCCCCCATCTTCGACAATCAGACCATCTCTCTCTGCTTCTAATACCTGCCTACACCCCCCCCCCCCCCTTAGGAAGAGTCCCCCCCCCAACCACACAAACAATTAAAACCTCCGCTTTGGTTCCCACTTGGCACTCGACTCTCACCTGTGACTCCAAGTAGCTGTTTGCATGCAACAGCGGCCACACCCCGGTAAACCGCTTTGACTGGCAGCTGAAACCAGGTGAGGGTAGCTGATGGGGTTGAAACCCTCGGTGAGGTAGGGCTTGTCTACCTAAGCATGCATAGACAGGACCAGGCGGACTGCGCAGAGGAAACCACTAGATTGGCTCAACGGGCAGGAAGGCAGACCCAGCAAAGCATTGTGGAGCACAACTAGGGCACAGTGAGACATGTAGAACACTGCTGGCCATTCTAACCTATCTCCAGCCATCTGGACTACATCTTGCCACAGGATCCAGATAGGCTGGGGCAAGAGAGTGAGGCTGATGACCCTGCGCAACTCTCCCTCACTTAAATCAAATTCACGCGCTAGTCAAGACATCACCCCCTCCCCCAATTTCCTTCTCACCCCCCCTTCCCTCCAAGTCCTGTGGCGATGGGCAAGTGATGAAGCAGCAACTGCGGATACACTGGAAGCTGTGCCACAATCCCACACACAGGCGGCCCAGGGCATAGGGTCGCTGTCTACGGACTGAAGCAGCAGTGAAGATTGGCAGCTCCCTGGGTATCTGAGCAGCCCTCTTTAGGATTCGCTCTGCTCACCTCCATGGCCTGAGGAAGGGGCTAGGAAAGGTGCCCTAATCATAGCCTGCTTCGCTACACCCTGGCCAGCAAGCCGCAGCTGGCGGGGGTCCCACCTTAGCGGTCAAAATTCTCAGAAGAAATCAACTAACGTGACATCACTCACCACTGGCACTTGAAATATGCGAATGCTCTTGGATAGCTCCAAAGTGGACAGACCTGAGAGACGGACAGTACTTGTCGCAAGAGAACTCAGCTGGTACAACATCCACATCGCAGCTATGAGCAAGACCAGGTTTGCAGACGAAGGTCAGCTGACAGAAGTCAAAGCTGGCTACACCTTTTTCTGGAGTGGCCGAGGCAGCGAAGAACGCCGTAAAGCAGGAGTGGGTTTCGTGATCAGATCCAATCTGATCAGCAAGCTTAACAGCCTCCCCAAAGGAACCAACAACCGCCTCATGACCCTGCGGCTCCCCCTCCGAGGAAAACGCCATGCCACATTCATCAGTGCATATACCCCCACCATGACGAACCCAGATGAGATCAAAGACAAGTTTTACAAGGACTGAAAAGACTATCATTGAAGGCGTACCGAAGGAGGACAAACTCATTGTTCTTGGAGACTAACGCCAGAGTTGGTACAGACTACCAGACATGGGAGGGAGTCCTTGGGAGAAATGGAGTTGGAAAGTGCAACAGCAGCGGTCTTCTCCTGCTGAAGACGTGCGCCTCTTATGACCTTCTGATCACTAATACCGTCTACCACTTGCCAAATCGCAACAAGACCTCCTGAATGCATGCACGCAGCGAGCATTGGCATCTGATCGATTACATCATTGTGAGAAGGAGAGACAGGTAGGATGTTAGAGTGATGAAGGCGATGTGTGGTGCAGACTGCTGGATGGATTGCAGACTCATTCTCTCAAAGCTCAACATGCACATCCAGCCCAAACAGTGTCCACAGGGGAAAAAGGCAAACAAGCGACTCAATGTCAGCAAGCTGGAGCAGCACTCTGTGCAACAGAACCTCAGTGAGGACCTGAACAGCAAGCTTAGTCAGCTTGACCTCGAAGCGTACGGAGCAGAAGAAGACTGCGTAGCTTTCAGAGACATGGTGTACGACACTTCACTCACTCATCTGGACCAGAGCACGCACAAACACCAAGACTGGTTTGATGAAAACAATGAGGACATCCAAAAGCTGCTTGACGAGAAGCGTGAAGCCCACAGAGCGTACCAGCAAGACAGCAGATCTGCCTCTGAGAAGGCAACCAACTCCATCAAAGGAAAGGTGCAGACAAAGCTCAGAAAGATGCAGGACTTCTGGCTCAGCAAAAAGGCAGATGAAATACAGCAGTACACTGACAGCAACAACTCCAAATGCTTCTATGATGCCTTTAAGATCATCTACGGGCCTCAGTCTTCTGGAACATCACCACTGCTCAGTGCTGATGGGTCCACTCTCCTCACCGACAAGAATGCAGTCCTGGAAAGATGGGCAGAACATTTCAGTAGTGTCCTGAACAGACCTTCATCCATCATCAGCATGGTGCGCCAGTTCCACGACAGCATCCTTGCTCAAGTACTGGACAATGGAGACTCCTCCAAAGCTTTCCAGTCACCAATGGGGTCAAGCAGGGCTGTGTACTCGCACCCACACTTTCCAGCATGATGTTCACAACCGTGCTGTCTGATGCCTTCTGCGACGATGAAGAAAGCGCCATCAGGATCAGGTACAGGATGGACGGCAGGCTCTTTAACCTGCGGAGGCTCCAAGCCAAAACCAAGGTGGAAAGGGACTCAGTGCGTGATTTGCTATTCGCAGACGACTTCACACTCAATGATGCTACAGAGGCCCAGATGCATCAGAGCATGAACTGCTTCTCCACTGCTTGCGACAACTTTGGGTTCACAATCAGTACAAAGAAAACCGAGGTCCTGCACCAACCCGTACCGGAGAAGACTTACATGGAACCAGCCATCACTGTCAACGAGGAGACCCTCGAGGCTGTTGACAAATTCACATACCTCGGCAGCACACGCTCTAGGTCTGTCAACATCGACGACAAGGTCGATTCGTGCATTGCCAAGGAACGCTCAGCATTTGGATGGCTACATGCAACAGTGTGGGAAAGGAGAGGCATCAGGCTGACCACAAAACTGAAGGTGTACAAGGCAGTTGTCCTGCCTTCCCTACTGTATGCCTGTGAGACCTGGACAGTCTACGAGCACCATGCCAGAAAGCTAAACCGCTTCCAGCTCCTGAAGATCACCTGGCAGGACAAAATCCCTGGCACAGAGGTCCTCTCCCGAGATGAGCTGCCTAGCATCCATACCCTGCTCAGGACAGCCCAGAGTAGGTGGGCTAGCCACCTTGTTCGTATGCCTGACTCACACCTACCAAAGAGACTGTTCTACGGCGAACTAGCAGAGGGCAAGCACTCACAAGGTGGTCAGAAGAAGCACTACAAAAGCACTCTTAAGGCCTCCCTGAAGAGCTTTGACATCAGTTCCTGACACTTGGGAGACCCTAGCGCTAGACCGACCAGACTGGTGTAGCCATACCAGCAAAGGTGATGCCTCCTTTGAGCTGAACAGGATTGCCAAGGCCCAGAGAAAACGTGAGCTTCTCAAGTCCAGAGCCACCCCTGTATCTTCTGCCCATGCAGACCACCTGTGCATGACTTGTGGCAGAGCCTTCCACGCCCGCATTGGACTGATCAGCCACAGCCGGACACACCGCACCCTGTGACATCCCTGTGATGTCCTCCACGGATGAACAACATTTTATAGGATATTTGTAGAATAATTTTACTGCTGTGGCACACATACTGTATATGCACATATGTTGGTTTCATATGCTCCACAGATATATCACTGTATGCTTATTGTATACTTCACGTCTCAGGGGAACAAAGGGACTGAGCCTTCCAGAGGTAACGGGAGGGTGTGAGATCTGGCCTTTTGTTTCAAGGAGATGGCCTTGAGAGATTTCCTGACCACCGGAAACTAGGAGGTGGATGATGTTAAGATCGGGGGAAGTTGGACTTCCGGGAAGATGGCGGAGAGACATAACACTTAAACAAAGAGCTCTCCCTAGCCGGATTAAAAATCATCGGTAAATGGCCAACTCGACATAAACGGATCAATAAACTAAGGGATGAAAACACGAAGGAACCGGGCACAAGGACAAAAACAGGGTAAAATTGAAGAATTCCTCTCCAACAACGCAGGAAAAACCGCTGTACGCAAAGCCCAAAAAAACAAGATGTCTACAGCAGAGAAAATGGAGGACACCAGACTCGACAACATGACCACTGGCATCGCCAGTTTGGGTGAAGAGTTAAGAGAATTCAAGCGGCAGCTACAGCAGGATTTAGCGGCTCTTAAGGAGGAACTGAAAAAAGAAATTAAGGAGGAAATCATGGACCTCCGAAGAGAAATGGAGCGTAAATTAACGGAAAACATGGAGGAGCTGCGCTCCCAGCGGGCGTGTATGACAGAAGCGCAGACCCGAATTTCGGAACTAGAAGATTGGAAAAGCGAGGCAAACGAACAACTACAGACCCTGACGACGCAAACGCAGAGGATGCAGGAGAAAATAAACGACTTGGAGAGCAGATCCAGACGAAGCAATATGCGCATCTTTGGAATTCCGGAGGGCATTGAAGGCAACTCGATGACAAAATTCATGGATCAGTTCTTAAAAAAAGAACTGGAAATACCCGGAGAAACGGATCTACAGATTCAACGGGCGCACAGAACACCGGCACAGAACCCGAAAACAAACGCTACACCCAGGTCAGTTGTGGTAAACTTTGTGAAATATGACATAAAGGAAAGAATCCTGACGCAAGCATGGAAAAAAAAGATACGAATCGGCGACAAACAGGTATTTTTTGACCATGACTACCCGACAGAAATCGTGCAGCAGCGGAAGAAATATGCCAACATTAAAAAAACGCTGAAAGAGAAAAAAATTAGATTCCAAACGCCGCTAACGAAAATGAGGATTCATTGGGAGGAAGGCACAAGAACCTACAACACGGCCGAAGAGGCAGCGAGGGATATGATGGAGCGGGGCCTTGAGGTGAGCGTGCCGAAGGAGACGGCTGGAGCAGCGGCGGCCCTGAACGCACCACGACAGACGGAGTGGAGACGAGTGAACGGCGGAAGAAGGGGGAGAGACGTAGAGCAGCGGGCCCAGGACAAGCTACAAGGCTTTCAACTGAAAGCCTAGATCATAACAAAGATTAAGAAAGGCACAGAAGAAATGAAGGCCAAGAAGACAAGGTAAAAGAGAAACAGACGGCTAGGAGAGGTTTAAGTGATATTTGTTGGACATTTCTAGACTTATGACTATTACTTTGATAGTAATTAGAAGTCTAGGGAGGGCCCTTCACTCTGTGAAGACAAACCCCCCACCCACCAACAGGGACCAGTGGGCAGAAGAAAGGCCCAAAGTACGGAGGTCGAGATTTTTTAATGTGTTTTTATATAAATATGTTATTTTTGTTGTTAAAGGGGCTAGGAGCACAAGTTAAAAAAATGGAAAAACATGAATATGGGTAAAAATCTTAAGATAATGACACTAAACGTGAATGGTCTGAACTCACCTGTTAAAAGGGAAAGAATAATAAGAAAATTCAAGAAGGAAAAAGCTGAAATTATATTTATGCAAGAGACACATTTGAGCAAGGCAGAACATGTGAAACTAAAGAGATTTGGCTATAAGAACTCCTACTACAGTTCATTTAAGGGAGGAGCAAAAAGGGGGGTTATGATACTAATCTCAAACAAAATACAATTTGAAAGTGAACAGGAAATCCAGGATAAAGAAGGCAGGTATGTAATAATAAAGGGAAGAATAGATGGTATGCAGATTACATTAGTGAACATCTATGCCCCACCAGAAAGTAACAAGGGTTTTTTTCAACATCTGTTTGATCTCATAGCAACACACAGTGAAGGAGTCCTAATTTGTGGAGGAGACTTAAATGCTGTCATGGATCATGAAGTTGACACAACAAGTGTTAAGAAGACAAAAAAACATGTAACAAAGTTCATAAGAACCTCACTGGCAGAAATGGGTATGGTAGACATATGGAGGGACCTACACCCACTCGAAAAAGACTATACACATTATTCAGCAGCCCATAAAGTACACTCTAGAATAGATTACTTCCTTATGAATGAAGGTGACAGACACAGGGTGAGAAATTGTTGGATTGGAGGGGCAGAAATATCAGATCATAATCCTATATACATGGAAATATACATGTATTTAAACAATAGAATACGACAAACAACATGGAAACTTAACGTAGGACTGTTAAATGATGAGAAAATGAAAGAAAGAATAAAAATAAACATAAACGAATATATCCAAGAGAATGACAATGAAGAAGTGGACCCAACAATACTATGGGACGCACTAAAAGCCATGTTAAGGGGTAAATTAATTGTTGAAACAGGAAAAGCAAATAAGACTAAACTGGAAGCGTATGAACAAAGATGTGAGAGACTGAGGGAATTAGAACGTAAACATCAAAGCACAAATGATCCAAAAATATATCAAAAAATTAAAGAAGAAAAAACAAAGATAAAAGAAACACAAATGGATGAAATTGAAAGGAAAAATAGATATCTAAAGCAAAAATATTATGAAACGGGACCAAAAGCCACAAAACTGCTGGCAAAACGGTTAAGAAAACAACAAACAATGAATAATGTATACAAGATTAAAGACCCCACTGAGGCGGCATGAAAAAATAAGCAGTGATGCTGTGGTTTTAAGCAGGTTTTATTATATCATGTCGCCTTCACGGGATCCCCTCTCCGGTGCATAGTGGAGCAGCCCGGAGCGGGATCCCTAAGCTCTCAGAGAAGGAGAGGAGGACACGTGTGTGTCTACCAGTTGCAGGATCAGAGTGAGAGAAGAAGAGTAAGAGAAAGATTGCGTTACAGAGTTGCACCTTAAATACTTGATCATAACAATACATCAAAGAGACGTACCCCACAGTTTAGAATGATCAAAGGGACAACAGAACAGGCAGGAGGTATTTGCATTTGTAAGCCATACATCACAATGGGCAGATTAGCTAGACCTCGCTCCAAGTGTCAGACAAAGAGGCTAACAAGCACATCTACATATTGATCTGAGTCTCTAGGTCACAGTAAGGGCAAAATGCATGAATACAAAGGATGAAAGGCATCGATTAACATCACATAGGTGAGACAGAAGAAACTCGTCTACCTGTAGACATTAATACACCAAAGCACATCTAAGATGCTCAGAAAAAGCATAGTAAGGACAAGCCATATGCACACTATATAGAATGGCGCATTACATCACAACACATGCATGTTTGCATCACAAATACATGAATGGCACATTGCTTCTCAGTAGTGTAGCAGGAAAACAGAGAAAAGAGGGCTGAGTGTCCTTAGTCTGTTGTGGGGTTAAAACGAACCGCCACACACGCTCCCCCCCAGAGGACGCGGCAGGGGGTCGCGACCTCGATAATCCATCTGTGTGAGCGAGCTGTGGGAGAAGCTCGCTGCAGGCGGAGGGGGAGGGAGGGGAGGGGTAGTAAGTGCCGGCAGGAGCTGTGAAATCGTCCTGAGCCGTGCAAAAATTGCTTGCTGCTCCGTGACGTCGAGGGTTTGTCCCGTTGCACGTGCGGAGATCACAAGAAGAAAAATTAGTCTCTGACTCCTCTTGTGGCCATGAAGAAAAGCAGGAGCGGCTGTAAGAGAAAAAGTAAACAAAGCAGGGGGACTGTTGGTTTTGGGTGCTGAAGCAACCCCAAAGCTCCCGGGAACAGCTGACGGCTGAAATCCCGTTGTGCCGTGGCTAAGACCATTAAAAAATCCAGTGGCGAGCTGCGTGCTTGCTTCAGGTGAACGAGCAACCCTGAAGGCTCTGTGGGCAGCGGCGGAGGACGATGGCGGTCTGTGGCGTGGCTGAGACTGTTAACAAATCCTTCCAGTATGCTGCATGCGTGCCTCAGGTGAGCGAGCAGCCCTGAAAAGGCAGCGGCGAAGGAGGAAGGCAGTCTGTGGAGCCATTACTTGTCCCATGCGTGATGCGCCGTCCTTGTAACTCCCCGGTGCGTGCGCGGGGGTTCAGTGCGTGGGTGGGCCGCTGGAGTGGTGAGTCAGGGTGCAGAAACTTGGCGGAGATCAGCGCAGACGGCGCCAATAAAATCCAGGTTGAGCTGTTGCTGTAGATTTGGCCATGGTGCGTTGGAGCGTTGAGAGGAAATAGACGATCTTTAGTCCCTCAGGCCCGTGCAGAGGCGTTGGAGCGGCGGGAGGGAATAGACGATCTTTTGTTCCTCAGGCTCATGCAGCTGCGTTGGAGCGGTGTGAGGAAGTAGACGATCTCCGTCCCTCGGGCTCGTGGAGACGCGTTGGTGCGGTGCGAGGCAATAGACGATCTTTGTGCCCCGGGCTCGTGCAGCAGCGTTGGAGCGGTGAGAGGGAGGAGACGATCGTTGTCGCTCGTGCGGCCATGGTGCGTTCAGTTCCACGCGCTGCGCTCCCCGTCGGCCCTGGAGGTTGCCGTCGTGGAGAGAGGACGAGGTGCGTGCGCTCTCAGTGAGAGCGGCCGGTCCAGCGTGGTTGTGCAGATCTCAGGCGACGGAGCATTCATGCCCGGGTGTTGCATTCGCTGGCCGCTCGTTTTTTTCAGCGTCGGTTCGCCAGCGTGGCCATCCAAAACAGAAGGCTGCGTTGCACAAAACGTGTGCGTCTTCAAGGGGCCACCAACGCAGCTGTGTGGCTGTCCAGCTCGGAAGGTTGCTTTCGCACAAAACGTGTGCGTGTTCGAGGGGTCACCAGTGAGGCGGCATGAAAAAATAAGCAGTGATGCTGTGGTTTTAAGCAGGTTTTATTATATCATGTCGCCTTCACGGGATCCCCTCTCCGGTGCATAGTGGAGCAGCCCGGAGCGGGATCCCTAAGCTCTCAGAGAAGGAGAGGAGGACACGTGTGTGTCTACCAGTTGCAGGATCAGAGTGAGAGAAGAAGAGTAAGAGAAAGATTGCGTTACAGAGTTGCACCTTAAATACTTGATCATAACAATACATCAAAGAGACGTACCCCACAGTTTAGAATGATCAAAGGGACAACAGAACAGGCAGGAGGTATTTGCATTTGTAAGCCATACATCACAATGGGCAGATTAGCTAGACCTCGCTCCAAGTGTCAGACAAAGAGGCTAACAAGCACATCTACATATTGATCTGAGTCTCTAGGTCACAGTAAGGGCAAAATGCATGAATACAAAGGATGAAAGGCATCGATTAACATCACATAGGTGAGACAGAAGAAACTCGTCTACCTGTAGACATTAATACACCAAAGCACATCTAAGATGCTCAGAAAAAGCATAGTAAGGACAAGCCATATGCACACTATATAGAATGGCGCATTACATCACAACACATGCATGTTTGCATCACAAATACATGAATGGCACATTGCTTCTCAGTAGTGTAGCAGGAAAACAGAGAAAAGAGGGCTGAGTGTCCTTAGTCTGTTGTGGGGTTAAAACGAACCGCCACACCACCACAAATAAAACCACAGTTAACCCAGAAAACATCGAAGAAATTTTCCATAATTTCTACCAAGAACTATACTCGCAACCTGAAGAAACAAATACTAAAGATATCAAAAAATTTCTAGACACATTGGACTTGCCATCAATAGGAAATCAACAAAATGAAAAACTAACAGCAGAAATAACAACACAAGAGATCAGAGATGTGATTAAGTCACTTAAAAACGGTAAATCACCAGGTAGTGATGGATACCCATCTGAGTTTTATAAACTGTTTATAGAAGAACTCACGCCACAACTCCTAAAGTCATTTAATTGGACGCTGAACAACAACAAAATACCTCCATCATGGAACGAAGCAATCATTTCAGTTATTTTAAAACCAGGGAAAGATAAAGAACAATGCGGAAACTATAGACCAATCTCTTTATTAAATGTAGATTATAAAATATACACAACAATTATATGTAAACGAATAAAGACATTCTTGACGGAATTGATAGAAGATGATCAAACTGGATTCATAGAGGGACGCCAAACACATGACAATATCAGGAGAACAATACATATAATTAACCAAATACATAAAGAAAAGAAAAGCGCAGTAATAATGAGTTTAGACGCAGAAAAAGCATTTGACAGGGTTAACTGGAAATTCCTATATAGTGTACTGGAGCGCTTTGGATTTAACGAAAAATCAGTACAATGCATAAGGACGCTATATCAAGAACCTGTGGCAAGAATCAAGATAAACGGTAGCTTAACAGACAAAGTAAATATACAAAGATCAACTAGGCAGGGATGCTGCTTATCGCCCACCTTGTTTGCTCTGTTCATAGAACCATTGGCTCAAGCGATACGACAAAATAAGAAATTAAAAGGTGTAACAATAAAGGGGGCGGAACACAAGATTGGGCTATTTGCAGACGATATTATAGTTTACCTTGAACAACCAGATAAATCAATAATGGAAATGATGAACTTGATAGAAAATTTTGGAAAATTATCAGGATACAAGATAAACATAACAAAAACACAAATACTGACATTCCACTATAACCCTCTAAACCAGATAACTGATAAGATCAAACTAAACTGGAACCAAAAAGAAATAAAATACCTTGGAGTGAACATACCTAAAGACCTAAGCAAAATATATAAAGCAAACTATGATAGGTTGGAACAAGAAATAAAAAAAGATATTGATAGATGGTCAATCTTAAATATGGATCTGAATTCAAAAATTGAGACAGTCAAAATCAGCATACAACCTAGATTACTTTACCTCTTCCAGGCTATACCAACAGAGATTCCAGATGCCCAATTCTCAAAGTGGGACAGGATGATATCGAGATTTGTTTGGGGAGGTAAAAAACCAAGAGTGAAATATAAAACCCTCCAATTACCAAAAGAGAAAGGAGGCATGGGCCTACCGAGTCTAAAGGAATATTACTACTCAGCACAAATAAGATATATCATATGTTGGTGCGACGAGGGATATGAGGCAAAATGGAAAGAAATGGAAAAGGAAATTGAGGGACTCCCAGTACAAAGCATAATAGGGGATAAAGATGCATATAAGCAAATCAAACAAATAGACCCAATCACTAAATTTACTTTAGAACTGTGGTATAAAATAGTACAAAAATATAATATAAGGGAAGACATAAAACTATTGAAATGGGTAGCATTTGACAGTCAGTTTGAACCGGCAAAACAAGATAGGGGATACAAAAATCTGGTGAACAAGGGAATCACAGCATGGGGCAATATCGGAAAAAAAGATCTCGGGAGCTTTGTAAATATCAGGAGAAAATTTAAATTAGAAAGATCGGAATTTTTCAGATATCTGCAGATGAGAGATTACTATATGAAGAAGATTAGGCATAACCTCCAAACAGATGTGAACGAGATTATACAACTTATTTAGAAAAGCGCTATATAAGTGCAGGTTAGTTAGTTAGTTAGTTAAGCTCATATGCAGGAAATAAAATAAGAATTATTTCAAAACTATATCAGAAACTTATGACAAACAATCATACAAGTAACTATATAAAGGAGAAATGGGAGAAAGAGCTCAATTTAAACATAACAGAAGAAAGCTGGCAGGAAATATGGAAAACACAACACACATCAACAAATTCAAGGACATGGAGGGAATTTGGATGGAAAAACCTGATTCGCTTTTTCATTACACCACAGATTCAAGGAAAATATACAAATACCCAATCTTTATGCTGGAGGGGATGTGGGGCTCAAAATGCTGACCACTCACATATGTTTTGGAAATGCTACAAAATATCATCATTTTGGAAATCTATGCATGTGACAATACAGAGGATATTAGGATATAATATACCAATGAACTGTAACCTGATGTACTTATGTGATCTTAAAAAAGACAATGTTATACAGGCTGAGGACAGATATCTAGTTAAAATCTTGTTGATTGCATGTAAAAAAACTATCACAAAAAAATGGCGATCAGAAGTTCTTCCTGACCAAGAACAATGGACTGACATTGTTGAGGACATACGTATGATGGAAAAACTAACATATCGACGAAGAATGCAAGAAGGAATATGGGAGAAAAAATGGCGGAAATGGACACACTACAAAGTGCAACAACGAGGCAGAAATTGAAAGAATAACCAAAGACACTGAAAAAACCAGAAGAATTAAGAGATGGAAACTAAAAACTTGATGCTCCAACATTTGTCCCCCCCCCTTTTATTTTTTATTTTTTTTATTTATTTATTTATTTATTTATTTATTTTTCCCTACCCTAACCCCTTTGTTTTTTAAATGTAGAATGTGATCTGAATGCATTATATATGATGAAAAATGAATAAAAATCTAAGTTACAAAAAAAAAAAAAGATCGGAGGAAGTTACATTGTGACTGGGATTAAGCACCATGTGATTGTATGTTTGATGTCCTGGTATAAAAGGACAGATGTGAGAAGATTCATCCTCTTTTTCTGCTTTTGAATGTTGGACAATGTCATTGTGAATAAAGCTGAACCTGAGGAATACACTCAGTCTCGTCCTTCACAATTCTCCACACTGCTACATTAATGTGTGGCATTGAAAGGCTGAAAAAATTAACGCTTTGTTATCTGAAGGAAGTGTTATCTTTTCCCTTTATTTTTTTCTCAGAGTACACCAGAATGCTTAATTTACGTGCTAAAATCACTGAATTTTTCGGGGGGAAGGGGACACATGCCCACAGACCCCCTACAGGGGTTTTAGTTTGTCACCTTTTTCACTCCTTCTGAGTTTGCAGGTATGGCATACAGATGCAAATTCATGCGACCATTGTAATACATTACTTGTTAGACCATTACATTGTCTTTTTATTTTGAAGTAAGGGGCAACCGAGGAGACCATTTTTATGTGGTGGGTTTGATGAATAAATGCAATAGGGGCATGATAACACAATAAGGAGTCACTGACCAGTCAAGATCTTTCTACAGGAGTTTCTGATAAGTGCAGAAATAAAGTGGATAGCGAGTAAACGTAAATGCAAAAAGCTATAATTCAAGATTCATGAATAATCTGCTTCCACATTTTTATATTTGCATATTTTTTTGTATTTTTAATGAGTATTTCTCAGAGTTCTGAATCTTTTTAATTTTAGTTTGAGTTTTGTTTTATACATTCCCTACATTTCGAGATATGAATTGTTTCCACATTTTTATATTTTACATTAAAGTTTTTAATTTTTTATGTGTTG
The DNA here is from genome assembly GCA_020510985.1 of Pholidichthys leucotaenia. Taxonomy (NCBI): domain Eukaryota; kingdom Metazoa; phylum Chordata; class Actinopteri; order Cichliformes; family Pholidichthyidae; genus Pholidichthys; species Pholidichthys leucotaenia. Next base: position 155,973,608 of record CM035841.1, read on the forward strand.
TGGAGCGTGTAAATGAAGAGGCAGATTTGTTTCAGACGATTTATTACACACTCTCACATCTTCAAGCATAGACAGAATGACATTCCAGCAGAAGCTCCTCTCTTAAATATCATGGCATTCTTCTAGAATCTTCTCACACACAAAAGATGACCTTCGCGTCACATTGCATTCAACCCACTCATCCTTAACACCTCCCTGTTATCTCACTAGGGAACCCCTGCTCTTTGTTCCTGTCTGAGATGGTACACAATTAGGCTCTCCCCAGGTGCCACCCCCCCCCCCCCCAGCATCTTAGATAGGACAATAGGATAACAGTCCACATGCTGTGATAGAACCATTAAACATCAGTCCACATGCTGCTTGGGCTTCAGTCTTCTCCCGTTTCTGCTGTAACCAGAATTCACCGCCTCCGCGGCGCTGCCCTGCCTTTGGGGGGCTGTTGTTTGGGGGGGAAACCTTTCTGTCTGTCCGTGTGGGTTCTCTGGGGAATCGTTTCTCTGGGGAGCTCCCCGTGGGGGTCTTCCACACCGAGGGGCCCTCGCCAACAGCACTTGCTCGTCCGCCACAACGAAAGCAGGTTTGAGTCTGTCTATGCCAATTTTTTCCTTCCTACCCCCCAAGTCTAGCAAAAAATGCTTATCCCCTGTTTCGAGCACTCTGAACGGTCCATCATAGGGTGGGCGCAGTGGAGGGCAGTGGGCGTCATGTCTGACAAACACGAACTCCGCGTTCTTTAAAGTTTTAGGCACAAAAACGCACGTAAATCTGTGGTGGGCAGGGCCCGGCAGCGTGCCTGTGTCTGCGCTACGCTGCAAAAGCTGAGACGGGCAGCTGCCTGGCGCAGGATTATCTGGCAGAAACTCCCCGGGCAGCCGGAGTGGTTGTGCAAAAACGAGTTCTGCCGGGGAAGCTTCCAGATCCTCTTTAGGCGTGGAGCGCAACCCCAATAAAACCCACGGTAGCCTGTCTACCCAATTTGCATCCGTCAATGAAGCCCTGAGAGCCGCTTTCAATGATCTATGAAAACGTTCGCATAACCCATTAGCCTGTGGGTTGTACGCGGTTGTGCGATGAATTGTAATACCCAGGCTGCGGGCCATCACTGACCAGAGTTCGGAAACAAATTGAGGGCCTCTGTCAGACGTAATGTCCAACGGGACTCCAAAACGCGCCACCCATGCTGTTAAAAAAGCGCGCGCCACCTCCTCGGACGTGGTTGCCGCCAGCGGAACCGCTTCCGGCCAGCGCATGGTGCGGTCCACCATTGTCAGGAGGTGCGTGCACCCCTGTGATGGCGGGAGGGGGCCCACGAGGTCCATGTGAACATGGTCGAACCTCTTAGCCGGAATACGAAATGGCTCCAAGGGAGCCTTCGTGTGTCTATGTACTTTGGCTCGTTGGCACGCCACGCAGGCTGCCGCCCACTCCTTCACTTGTTTGCGAAGGCTCGGCCACACAAATTTCTCTCCTACCATTTTGACCGACGCACGCACTCCTGGGTGCGCCAAAGAGTGAATCGAGTCAAACACGTGGCAGCGCCACGCAGCCAGGACCACGGGACGCCGGCGACCCGTGGAGACATTGCAGATTAGGGTGGGCATGCCGTCTTGCAGCACCCTGCTCTCCAGCCTTAACCCTGTTGGTCCAGACTGGAGCACGCGCACGTCCGCGTCACTAACCTGCTCCGCGGCCATGGCTGCATAATCTATCCCCACGCAGACCGGGGCCACCACGGCGCGCGAGAGGCAGTCTGCCACCACATTCAGTTTACCCGACACATGCTGAATATCGGTAGTAAACTCTGAGATCGCGGCCAGCTGTCTCTGCTGCCGGCCCAACCACAGTTCTGAAACCTTGGCCATCGCGAGTGTTAGCGGCTTGTGGTCAACGAACGCGGTGAAACTGCGCCCTTCCAGCCAGAACTGGAAGTGGCAAATGGCCAGGTGGAGAGCCAGCAACTCTCTGTCGAACGCTCTGTATTTACGTTCACTGTCGCGCAAAGTCCTGCTGAAAAAGGCGAGCAGCTGCCAAGCCCCAGCTACGTGCTGCTCCACGACAGCCCCTATGGCCACATCTGAAGCATCAGTGGTGAACGCTATGCGGGCCGTTGGGTCTGGATGTGCCAGCAATGTGGCGCTTGCCAGGGCTGCTTTGACTTCCGAGAACGCCTGCTCTCGCTCCGGGATCCATTCGACCCTATCCGCGGGTTTCTGTTTTTTGAGCGTGGCGTACAATGGTTGCATGAGCTGGGCTGCGCGGGGAAGGAAACGGTTATAAAAGTTCACCATTCCCAAAAATTCTTGTAGCGCCCTGACCATTTGCGGCGGGGGAAAATCCGCCACTGCACGTATCTTGTCAGGCAGCGGGATCGCTCCTTCGGGAGAGACGCGGTGCCCCAAAAAAATCAGTCTCCGTCACTCCGAACTGACATTTTGCTGGGTTGATTATTAACCCGTGCTCTTCCAACCTCCGGAAAACCGTCGTGAGGTGGGTTTTGTGTTCGTCTTCGGACGCGATGGCTACTAGGATATCGTCCAGGTAGACGAACACGAACGAGAGATCGCGCAGCACTGCATCCATCATGCGCTGGAACGTCTGTGCCGCTCCTTTTAATCCGAATGGCATGCGCAGGAACTCGAATAAACCGAACGGAGTTATTACCGCTGTTTTGGGTATGTCCTCAGTGCGCACTGGGACTTGGTGGTAACAGCGGACCAGATCTATTTTGGAAAAAATGCACGCTCCGGCAAGGTGAACGGAAAAATCCTGTATGTGAGGAATTGGGTAGCGGTCGTGCGCTGTGGCATTGTTCAACCTGCGGAAATCACCGCACGGTCGCCACGAACCCTCAGCTTTAGGGACCATGTGTAGCGGGGATGCCCATGGGCTGTTTGAGCGCCTGATGATGCCCAACCTTTCCAGGTTGGCGAACTCCTCGAGCGCTATGGCCAGTTTAGCTGCGTCCAAGCACCGAGGTCGTGCAAAAACGGGCAGCCCGGTGGTGGTGAAAAAATGCTCCACCCCGTGTTTAGCGATGGCTGCCGAAAACGTCGGGACTGTGAGTGCTGGGAACTGGGTGAGCAGTGTGTGGAACTTACCGTCTGCTGCTGTGACGTTGGCTTGTGCTGTTGGCCGGGTCACTTGAGCCATACAGGGGAGAGAGTCGAAAGACAGTGTATTAACTAGGCGCCTGTTAGCAACATCAACCAGTAAACCATGTGCACACAGAAAATTAGCCCCCAGTATATGGTAATTCAATGCTGCTATGACAAAAGTCCACTCATATGTATGGCCGTGTAGAGACAAGAGTAGAGTCTTCTCACCAAAGATCTTAATCTCCAAGCCGTTTGCTGCCGCCATCTCGGGGCCGCTAGAAAGTCGAAAGTCCCTCTCGGCCAGCAACGAAAACACGAAAGTCCCTCTCGGCCACCAACGGCGAATTGGCCAGGGCCGCTCTCGCCGCTGTCGGAAGTTTCCGGAGGAAGAGGTGGGTAAACAGAAAGTGGTCGTCGTCCGTGCCCCTTAACGTCATCATCTTCTCCATGAGGTCTATTGCCGACCCATCTCCCAACTCGGTCCGTGTCAGGTGCCTCTCTGCCCTCTCACCATCCGAGAGAGTGAAGTGCTGGATGAGCGCAGCCTTTAGCGCCTCGTACTTGTTGCGGGTTGGTGGCTGATAGAGCAGGCTCGCTACGTGCTGAGCTGTGCGGGCGTTGAGCACTGCGACCACATAGTGGAATTTGGTGTCATCTGCCGTTATTCCCCGGAGGGCGAACTGCGCCTCAATGAGGTGGAACCAAGAGCGCGGGTTGTTCTGCCAGAAATCCGGTAGCTTGATTGCAACCGCACATGCATGGCTGGAGGTTCCCGTCGAGGTCGGCTCCGGGGATCTTGACTCGTGTTCCATGATACGTCTTGGGTCACCAGTGTGGAGCGTGTAAATGAAGAGGCAGATTTGTTTCAGATGATTTATTACACACTCTCACATCTTCAAGCATAGACAGAATGACATTCCAGCAGAAGCTCCTCTCTTAAATATCATGGCATTCTTCTAGAATCTTCTCACACACAAAAGATGACCTTCGCGTCACATTGCATTCAACCCACTAATCCTTAACACCTCCCTGTTATCTCACTAGGGCACCCCTGCTCTTTGTTCCTGTCTGAGATGGTACGCAATTAGACTCTCCCCAGGTGCCACAGTGTATACTTTAAACTTTCAGTATCTTTTTTTTTAAATCCACATATTTCTATATTTTCTTTTTTAAAATTTTATGTATACACTACTCACAAAAAGTTAGGGATATTTGCCTTTCGGATGAAATTTATGGAAAACATAAAAAGTTCATGTTACAGTGATATAATATCATACAGTAAAAGTAGGGCATTTAAGTAGAAGCATGCAATGGTGACTTCCTCATCTCAAACAATTTATTGAAACAAAAGCCAACAACAGTGGTGGGTATACCACAGCAAAAAATGTCAGTGTCTCAGTAACTTGTCATGTGCCCTTGAGCATCAGTTACAGCTTGACAATGACATCTCATGCTGTTCACAAGTCAACTTAAGCCCTTTTTCCACTAGGACCTATATAGCCCTACTCACTTGGACATGGCTTTACTCAACTCAGTTTGCATTTGTTTCCATTACAGCTGAGTGCCACCTGGGGTGGGTGGGACTTTTTACAGCAAGGCGGCGCCACACTCCCGTGACGTAAAACATACGACACAAGCAAAACACAAGATGGCGGCTTATGAGGGGACTGCTCGGTCTCTGGCTTTTTGCCAGAGTAAAGGCAAAAAAGGAGAACCAGAGAAGGCTTCAGGCAGTGAGACGAAATACTCTGGAAAAGTACCGGAGTGTTTAGGAAGCCATAGAGCCATAAAGCCGAAGACGTGAGGATACGAACTAGCTCACATATGAAGGTAAGCTATTGATTGCTAATGCTAGTTTGCCTTGAGTCTGCCGTACTACATTGTAATGTCGGCAAGTTATCACTATTAGGTACTAAAATATGTGTGCTGTGTGTGTGTTTCAGATGGCTCTCTTGTGGCAAAATTACTGCTTCAAACCATGGGTCCGGGCGTTCAACACAGCCTCTCACTGATGTCACCCCAGCTCCAAAAACACTCGGTGGTTACAGAACTTCAGAATGTCTGTAGAAACCTTTAGCTTCCTGTGCAACAAATTGTTCTGATCTGTGTGAAAATCACAGAGAGACTGTTGAGACATCATGGGATGTACCTGCTCCAGCCGGTGGTGGCGTGGCAAAAAGTGATCAGCTGCCAAAACTTGATTGCCAGGTGACCTATTGTAGTTATGGGGTTATATTGGCCGTAAAATATATATTTCAACAGGTAAACAGTACTGAGTTAGGTATAATAAGATATATTTAGCAATTATGATGCAGTTTTAAGCCAAAACAAACTTGATGTAGGATTAAAAGCAATTAAAATAATACAGTCACAAGATTACATGGAAAATACTTGATTTACTGGATATATACATGTACTGTATAAATATATATTGTCTATGTCAGCAATGTACTATACATGTATTCATTTAGTATTGCACTGGGAATTTTGACAATAAACCTTTCTACTTTTTGCAGATCTGTCTCCACTTTTGTTTTATGTGTGAAGGTTACCACCAAGTGACATAAATACTATAAGACTGGAAAAGCGGCCTAAGAACAATCCAGCAGTTTGAGAAATCACTTTTGGTTTGGTGTAAGTCTGTCAACAGAACTATGAACCATAAAGCAGTTTGTATTAAAATGTTAAATCCCATTAAACCCTAACTCAGGGGTGTCCAATCATATGCCATGGAGGGTCAAGACCCTGCAGGTTCTCTCTTCTACCCAGTCTCTTCAGCAGGTGTTTTCACTGATCAGCAGTCAGTGGGAAGAAATTTAGTGGAATCTGCTGTTGAAGACACTGGTTGGAGGTAAAGCCTGCAGGGTCTTGGCCCTCAATGGCACATGATTAGACACCCCTACCTTAACCCATTATAAGAAAATACTGATGCTAATATGGCCCTGAATTCCTCCATATACTGGTACTGTCACTAAAGCGTGCAGTGTCTTCTTCACTGGCACATTCAACAATACAGTCTTCAGTAAACTGACATAATGCACGGCTCAGGAGACGCACACACACAGGCTTAGAGTAGTTCAAAGAGTTTATTAACAGCAGGAGTGAGTGAGTGCGTGTCTGCGGGATGTAAATGTGTTGGTGATGGTGTCTGCTCCAGGCACAGAGGCAGGTGACCGTACAGCCGAGCAACCCTATGGAGAGAGCACAGGGAGAGGGTGACGGGCATACACCAACACAGGAGGGATTTATGGCGAGAGAAGGACTTACTTGGTGGGTCAGGACAGCTGGCACAACAAGGGGGCGAAGCCCGGAAGACAGCCACCTGGGGAGCTCCGTACAGCAGCGAGGATTGGGCGATGGAGTGGAGATGTCCGCCGCTGGGGAATCCACCTGTGCACAGGGGAGAAGACTGAAGAAGAGAGGTAAGCGATCTTCTTACCAAAAAGGTGATGCTGAAGAGAAGTATGCTCACAACGGTGAGGGACGAAGTCTGACGGCTTCAGGCCGAGCCTCCGGGCGAGACGGCCTTTATCCCTCGCCGCTGATGATTGTCAGGTGCGTGAGCAGGTGGCGCCGCTGATGAATGGCGCGGCGTGACATAAATAAAACAATTTTTTAAAACTTTTTCTTAACCCCTTGACGCCTGTCGTCGCGAATTCGCATCAAACCAGTTCTGCTCCAAATGCAACCAAAATACCGTCTGTATTCCTCCACTTCCGGTTGGAGCACTTCCAACACATACCTAGGAACCTTTTGCAAGCATTAGTTTCTCGTAGGAACGGTCAGAGACGGAACACCATCCATTTCCTGATTGCTAGGGTTAGGGTTAGGGTTAGGGTTATAGTTTGGCAGTCATGAGAGTTGAAAATACTGAAATAACTTTGTTGCATAAATAAAAGACTCTTCATACTTGAGATGGGAACAGGTGCTTTTTTACCACTTTTTTTTATCATAGATGCCTGTTGTCCCTAAAGGGCCTTTTCCACTAGCACGCTTTAGCGCGACATGGGACGGCTCAGCACGCTTTGTACGCTTTTCCACAAGCCCCAACACGGTTTAACAGCCGCGATTCTCAGCCCCGCTCCAGGGCAGGGTACAGCAGTGCTGAGCTGTGCCGTGTTGTGACGTTAACAGACTGGTTGCCGCTGATTGGTCAGGTCGTAACCGGCGCTGATTGGTCAGGTTGTAACCGCCCCTCTTCTCCTCCTCATCTACCAATCTTCACGACCTTCTCAATAAAGTTTTTGGAAAAAAAAAAAAAAAAAAAAGAATCTTCACGACCGCCTTTACTCAGCACACAACCACTGTTGGCGGTTCCTTTTCAGTGTATTGCTGTGCTATTTTCATTTATTCTCTATCAAAAATGGCTTCGCGTAATAAGGGTGTTCCATGGACCAATAAGGAGGTGCAGTGTCTGCTGACTGCATTGTCAGACGAACGTATTCAGCGCGAGTTAGACGGAGCCGCCCGGAATGAAAAAATATACCGGGAGGTCTCGACATCGGAGTCCTTTAACGGTGAGTTTTAATTTTTTTTTATTGTGCGTTTTTTCGCAAATATATTCAGTAAGACGCTCAGTTTATTTATGCAATAAAAAAGCTGTTCATTTGTGGATGGATCGCTGCTTTATTGCAGCACACTGCGGACTAAAGCTTTTATTGTAATTATTCATGTGAAGTTCACATGAATAATTACAATATTGCGTATTCACATTGTGAACAATACGCTGAAATAAGCTTATGTATTCTTGTTAAAAACTATTGTCTTTTCTGTATATCTTGCACTTTCGTGCTGTATTTTATTGTGTGCATTTTCCTTGTAGAATCATCTCACGCGTCCGCCGCGACAGCCCGCACGGATTATTCAACCGAGCCTTCCTGAACCACAGCTGGCAGAGACAGATTCATTCTACCGAGCCTCAGCACTCAGTGGTCGGCGTATATAAAATGTCGATTAACCTTCATGTTGTGTTGCAAAGTTTTTTTTATTTTAATATTTTGTATATAATAAAATGGAATTGTTTTGGAAAGTGTGGTTTGTCTGTTATAACACTGAATTATAAAACAGTATAATTACATAGAAATTCCATTGCCTAGTCTGATCAAAATGATGCTGAGGGTCAACCATTGTAAAGGTAATGTAATTTTTAACTAGACCAAAAAAGAAATCTTTTTGTAAGCTTTCCGTTCTTTTTATTGAAATATCATAAAAAATTAGCACCAAGTCAAAGGTACAAGTATATGTAAATTAAATGTTCTATCGGTATTCCAAATTCAGAGATTTACAATACTTTAGAAGGAGTGTAGCATCATCTAAACGGAAAATAATAATACTGTTGTCCCAAACGTTGACCTGAAGGTGAAAAACATGAATTTTTTTAATTGAGTACATCCAAAATGCCCTAGGATGTGGTGTTGGACAGTGTGCCACCATCTCATTATTTAATACGAATAAAAACAAGTTTCAGCTCATTATTTCTAGGTCATTTGGCAGTTAATTCAAAACAAAAGTGACTTGTGTTGTTGCAGCTTAATTATGAGATAAAATTAATTGTGAGATAAAACCACAGAGCGAGCAAGGCAATAATCCTTGGATCTTCCATTTTTTGTCTCGTGTAAATAAGGACTCAGTTGGGTGCATAACATCATGGGAGTGTGGCCCCGCCTCGCTAAGAATCTGCTGCTGCCCCGCTTCTAAAACCTCCTAACACAAACCATCACAGCACAAGCACAACACCGTGCTAATGGAGACAGAAGCATTCCGAGCCGTACTGAAGTGAATCGAGCCGTACCGAGGTGTGCTGGGCTAGTGGAAAACAGGCTTAATTTGCATCATACCTAAAATTATATCTATTTTATGTGCTATAGTCAAATTAACTTTCTCAACTTAATTTAGCATCTACTTGAAAGCAAAAACACAAGTGAAAAAAATTTTTTTTTTCATAATTGGAAATAAATTCAGGCGTTAAGGGGTTTAAAAATGAGCCATTATTTTCAACATCACTGATAAATGGTTTGTACTGTTCACTCTTTTCCCACCGGTTGTCATGTGTCTGAGCGTGAGCGCAGATGCTCACTTTATTTCTAGTTTTTGCTTATCTGTTAGTTTGATTTTGTTAGTTTCTGTTTATATTTTGGTTGTTGTCAGTAATGCCTCCCCTTTCCCAGACGCCCCCCACTAGCTGTTCACAGTCTGTTCCTGGCTCCTCAGCTGTGGGCAGTTAGTCTAATTAGGTCACCTGCTCAGCGACTCACACCTGTGGCTCATTTTTTTCACATGTATTTAAGCACTGCTTGTCTACCTTCTCCTTGCTGCACTATTGGATTTTCTCATGGTTGTTCATCTGTATTACTCCACGTCTACGCTAGCGTTCGCAGAGAAAAAAAGTCTGTCGTCTGTGTCTCTGTTTTTACGCACTTTAATGTGTTTAAACGAAATTCTCTGTGTCGTTTTTGTCCTTGAATGTTTGTGGACTGTATAACGAAGAGCTCCCTGGTTCCATCAATATGGATTTTCCTCCCTATTTTTGCACTGCTGCTTCTTTTCCACCGGCTCTTTGTCTCTGAGGTAAGCGCAATCACGATCATGCCGGGGAGAATACAATATTCCAGAGACATGTTACTGCATTTAAACATGGATAATGCAGCGTCTGTGTTTGAGTCTGTGCCGCGACTGCCGGACTTTATTTTAAGAGATTTTCATGGACACAGCGATGAAAAGAGAGACAAGAGGAGGAAACGCGGAAAGCGTGGAGGCGTGAAATTAATCCTGAGGAGACGTCAGTTTAATAGCGTTCCTCTTCCTTCCATGATTCTGGGGAACGTACAATCCCTGAGAAATAAAGTAGATGAAATTCAAGGGAATGTACGCTACCAGAAGGACTTCAAGAACTGCTGTGTCATGGCTTACACGGAGACGTGGCTTACGGTGCAAGACCCGGATGCGGACCTGTGGATTGACGGCTTTGAAGCCCCACTTCGCTCGGATCGGCAGGAAGAGGTAACGGGAAAACGTCAGGGGGGCGGCGTATGTTTATATATTAATAAACAGTACTGTACATCTGTCACGGTCAGAGAGCGCATCTGTACACCCGATGTGGAGCCTCTGTCCGTATCGCTACGCCCCTTTTATCTGCCCCGCGAGTTCCCCCAACTTTTTATCACGACTGTGTACATTCACCCGTGGGCAGACGCTGACTCCGCCTCCAGCACCGTCTTTGATGTGGTACAGCGGCTGCAGTCAATTTCACCAGAGGCTCCAAACTTTATTCTTGGGGATTTTAACCATGTTTCTTTAAAGAAGACACTTAAAAACTTTTATCAGTATGTCTCCTGGCCAACCAAGCGAAAAAAGACATTGGACCTGTGCTATGGATCCATTGAGAGGGCCTATAAATCACTTCCCCTTCCTCCTTTAGGATCCTCAGATCACAACTGTGTACATTTGCTGCCCACATATAAAACTGCTCTCAGAAGAGGCAAGGTGAAGACCAGAGACATAGATGTGTGGACAGAGGATTCAGTGCACTGCCTCCAGGAATGCTTTAACTGTACGGACTGGGAGGTTTTCACACTGTCCTGCGGGGATGATTTGGACTTTTTGGTAGACGTCACATGCTCATACATGGCTTTGTGTAAAAATATCATCGTTCCACGTAAACGTGTCAAAATATATCCCAACAACAAGCCATGGGTTACAAAATCAGTTAAATCCTGCTTACAGAGGAAAGCACTTGCCTTTAAACAGGGGTCTGTTTCTGAGCTACAGGTTGCCACAAAAGAGCTGAAGGCCGAAATTTTAAGAGCAAAACAGAATTATAAATCAGAATTGAAAGCAAGATGGCAACAAAGAAACTTGGTTCAGCCTGGGCCAGTATGAAAACTATTGCAGGCCTTCAGAGCACAGAGCGCAGTAATCTTGTGTTTTTAGATGGTTTTAATTCAGACACAGAGCTGGCTAATGCTCTTAATTGTTTTTATGGTCGTTTTGATTCCTCTGATTTTAGCACAGAAACCCAAGATTTGAAACAGAAACTCAAAGACAATCAGCACTTTAATATTGAGGTGCAGGATGTTAAAAGGGAGTTCCGTGCTGTAAAAGTGAACAAAAGTCAGGGCCCTGATAATATATGTGGGCAATGGTAAAGTCCTGTGTACATGAACTGAGTCCTGTATTTCATTACATTTTCAATAAGTCCTTACAGACACAACATGTGCCCAAAATCTGGAAAGATGCCGTGGTTGTTCCCGTTCCAAAATCCAGCTGTCCTAAAACGGTAAACAACTTTAGACCAGTTGCTTTGACTTCAATTTTAATGAAAATTTTTGAAAAACTGGTCAGATTTGAGGTCCTAAAGCAGACTGAACATGCATTGGATCCTTTGCAGTTTGCATATAGGCCTCACAAAGGAGTGGAGGACGCCACTGTCACTCTGTTTAACATGCTTTTTAAACATCTGGATTTTAATGGGACACACGCCAGGCTTTTATTTGTGGACTTTTCCTCCGCCTTTAATACAATCCAACCTCATATTTTAGTTGAAAGGCTTCTGCAACAATTTGATTTGAGCAATAATCTGGTGCGTTGGATTCTGGATTTCTTAACCAACAGGACACAGAGAGTAAGGGTCAATGGTACATTGTCTGACCAAAAGTGCTCTTCTACTGGCTCTCCTCAGGGGGGGGTGTTGTCACCACTACTCTTCATCCTGTACACAAACATGTGTCGGAGCAGACATGACAATAGACACATTATAAAGTATGCTGATGATTCAGTTATTGCCAGTCTCCTCCAGGATGGTGAGAGTGGCCACGGCCAAATAGTTGATGATTTTGTTCACTGGTGTGAGGATTCCTACCTGCAACTGAATACGACAAAAACTAAAGATATGATTATTGACTTTAGGAGGAAAACTCCCTGGCACAAAGTCACCGTACTAAAAGGCCAGACCACTGAATGTGTACAATCCTACAAATATCTTGGGACGATTATTGATAGCAATTTAAACTTTGAATTAAAATCAGGTACAACGCTTGGACAATTTAAACAAAAACTAAAGGAAGAAATACTCCAAACATATATACAAGATCCATCCATCCATCCATCCATCTTCTACCGCTTTTCCGGAGGTCCGGGTCGCGGAGGCAGCAGTTCAAGCAGAGAAGCCCAGACTTCCCTCTCCCCAGCCACCTGCTCCAGCTCTTCAGAGGGGATACCAAGGCGTTCCCAGACTAGCTGGGAGACATAGTCTCTCCACCGAGTCCTGGGTCTGCCCCGGGGTCTCCTCCCAGTGGGACGTGCCTGAAACACCTCAAGTGGGAGACGTCCAGGAGGCATCCTAATCAGATGCCCATACCACCTCAACTGACTCCTTTCAATGTGGAGGAGCAGCGGTTCTACTCTGAGCCTCTCCCGGATGACTGAGCTCCTCACCCTATCTCTGAGGGTGAGTCCAGCAATCCTACGGAGAAAGCTCATTTCAGCCGCTTGTATCCGCGATCTCGTTCTTTCGGTCATTACCCAAAGCCCGTGACCATAGGTGAGAGTAGGAACGTAGATTGACTGGTAAATCGACAGCTTTGCCTTAGAACTAAGCTCCCTCTTCACCACAACAGACCGGTACAACGTCCGCATCACTGCAGATGCTGCTCCAATCCGTCTGTCGATCTCTCGCTCCATTTTCCCCTCACTCGTGAACAAGACCCCAAGATACTTAAACTCCTCCACTTGGGGCAGGAGCCTGTCCCCAACCCGGAGAGGACAATCCACCTTTTTCCGGCTGAGGACCATGGACTCGGACTTGGAGGTGCTGATTCTCATCCCAGCCGCTTCACACTCAGCGGCAAACCGTCCCAGCAAGAGCTGTAGGTCATTGCTGGATGAAGCCAACAGGACAACATCATCTGCAAACAACAGAGATGAGATCCTGTGGTCACCAAGCATGACACCCTTCATTCCCTGGCTGCGCCTAGAAATCCTGTCCATAAAAATTATGAACAGGACCGGTGACAAAGGGCAGCCCTGGCGGAGTCCAACTCTCACTGGGAATGACTCCGACCGAGTGTTGGCAATACGAACTAAACTCTCACAACGGTCGTACAGAGACCGAATAGCTCGTAACAACAAGCCCGATACCCCATACTCCCGAAGCACCCCCCACAAAAATCCACGAGGGACGCGGTCAAATGCCTTCTCCAAGTCCACAAAACACATGTAAACTGGTTGGGCAAACTCCCACGAACCCTCAAGAATTCTCGAGAGGGTAAAGAGCTGGTCCGATGTGCCACGGCCAGGACGAAAACCACATTGCTCCTCCTGAATCCGAGGTTCGACCAACGGCCGGACTCTCCTCTCCAGTACCTTGGCATAGACCTTCCCAGGGAGGCTGAGGAGTGTGATCCCTCTAAAGTTGGAGCACACCCTCCGGTCCCCTTTTTTGAAGAGAGGAACCACCACCCCGGTTTGCCATGCCAAAGGCACTGCCCCCGACCTCCACGCAATGTTGCAGAGGCGTGTCAACCATGACAACCCAACAACATCCAGGGCCTTGAGGTACTCGGGGCGAATCTCGTCCACCCTCGGGGCCCGGCCACCAAGGAGATTTTTAACCACCTTGGCGACCTCAGCCCCTGTGATAGGCGAGTCATCCCCCTTGTCCCCAAACCCTGCTTCCTCTGTGGAAGGCGTATCAGTGGGATTGAGGAGATCCTCGAAGTATTCCTTCCACCGCCCGACGATATCCCCAGTTGAAGTCAACAGTGTCCCATCCGCACCATACACAGTGTGGACGGGGAGCTGCTTTCCCCTCCTGAGCCGCCGAACAGTTTGCCAGAATCTCTTTGAAGCCGACCGAAAGTCTTGTTCCATGGCCTCACCAAACTCCTCCCATACCCGGGTTTTTGCTTCAGCAACCACCCGAGCTGCACTCCGCTTGGCCTGCCGGTACACCTCAGCTGCTTCGGGAGTCCCACAAGCCAACCAAGCTTGATAGGACTCCTTCTTCAGCTTAATGGCCCCCCTCACCACTGGTGTCCACCACTTGGTTCGGGGGTTGCCACCACGAGATGCACCGACCACCTTGCGGCCGCAGCTCTGGGCCGCCGCTTCAACAACAGAGGTGGAGAACATGGCCCATTCAGACTCCATGTCTCCAGACTCCCTCGGAATGTGGTTGAAGTTCTTCCGGAGGTGGGAGTTGAAGACCTCCCGGACAGGGGCCTCAGCCAGACGCTCCCAGCACACCCTCACTATACGTTTGGGTCTACCAGGTCTGAATGGCTTCCTCCCCTGCCATCGGATCCAACTCACCACCAGGTGGTGATCAGTTGACAGCTCTGCACCTCTCTTTACTCGGGTGTCCAAGACATACGGTCGCAGGTCTGATGATACGATAACAAAATCGATCATCGACCTGCGGCCTAGGGTGTCCTGGTGCCAGGTGCACATATGGACACCCTTATGCTTGAACATGGTGTTCGTTATGGACAGACTGTGGTTAGCACAGAAGTCCAATAACTGAACACCACTCGGGTTCAGATCGGGCAGGCCGTTCCTCCCAATCACCCCCCTCCAGGTTTCACTGTCGTTGCCCACGTGCGCATTGAAGTCCCCCAGTAGGACAATGGAGTCTCCAGGAGGAGCACCCTCCAGCACCCCAGTCACAGACTCCAAAAAGGGTGGGTACTCTGAAACATCATTTGGTGCATAGGCACAAATGATGGTCAGGACCCGTTTCCCAACCCGAAGGCACAGGGAAGCAACCCTTTCGTCCACCGGGGAAAACTCCAATATAGAGGCAGCAAGGTGGGGCGATACAAGAATACCTACCCCTGCTCGTCGCCTCTCGCCCGGGGCAACTCCAGAAAAGGCCAAGCTCCAGCCCCTCTCCAGGAGACTGGTTCCGGAACCGGAGCTGTGTGTTGAGGTGAGGCCGACTATATCTAGCCGGTATCGCTCAATCTCGTACACCAGCTCAGGCTCCTTCCCCACCAGAGAGGTGACATTCCACGTACCAAAAGCCAGTTTAGAAAGCCTGGGATCAGTCCGCCAAGGTCTCCGCCTTTGACTGCCACCTAATCCACATAGCACCGGACTTCCATGATCCCTCCTGCAGGTGGTGAACCTACTGGAGGGCGGACCCATGTAACTCCTTCGGGCTGAGCCCGGCCGGGTCCCATGGGTGGAAACCTGGCCACCAGACGCTAGCCTTCGAGCCCCTCCCCCAGGCCTGGCTCCAGGGTGGGGCCCCGGTAACCCCATACCGGGCGGGGTACACTGAATCCTTGATATACAATTTATCATGAGAGTCTGTTGGATCGTTCTTAGTCTGGCCCTTCACCCAGGACCAGTTTGTCTTGGGAGACCCTATCAGAGGCAAATTGCCCCGGACAACATAGCTCCTGGGATCACTGGGGCACGCAAACCCCCCCACCACGATAAGGTGACGATCCATGAGGGGGTATATATACAAGATGACATGTAAAATCACATAAGGATTGTCATATCCAGTCTGTGTTGTGTTGTTGCTTAGTTTGGTTTTTTTTGTCACATTTTATCTTAGCTTTGTTCCGAATTGTAATCGCCGAATTGTAATCGCTCTTGTTTTGTTTTTCTTTTGAATTTTTGGATGGAATATGGGTGGGCAATATAAGTTGCGGCTTCAGCCATCACCCATTTCGGATAACTTATGTTGAACTGTATAATCAGAGGAGTTATTGTTTAATTTGACCTTGTTGGATTTTTCCCCTTTGTTATATTATTCTGTTTCTTTTTAATCTTTACTTTTAATCTATCCGAAATAAAGATTCATTTGTGAGAGCGTGAAATGAAGAGGCTGAATTTATTTCTCAATTCAGGTTTATTAATCATCTCACATCTCCAACCATCTCTCAAACAGGAAAAGAGAGCGAACTACTCCAATCCCCCACTTTTATACCTGGGACATCAAAGTACAGAATCACATTGTCATTAAACCCCCCATCGACAATACCTCTCCCCCAGGCCTCTTCTTCCTCCACCTGACCCCAGGAGGTCAGGAAGTCCTTTCAGAGTCATTGCTAAAGGTAGCTCCACCTCCTACTGTTATCCCCAGGAGGTCCAGACTTATTGTTCCTTCTAAGACGTGAGGTTACAAAATACATATGCAGTCTTAAGCATCTCAATCACTGTGCAATACATATGCAGTCAAAGCATCCAAAATATGTGTGCCACACATTCATATTTAAAAAAAAAAGAGAACTGTGAAAGGGTGTGCAAAAAGGGTCAACAACATTTGCATTGTTTGAGGAAACTTGCACGCTTCCAAATTGACCGAACCATAATGACAATGTTTTATCTGGATTTTATTGAATCTGTTTTATCATTTTCTTTAGTGTCATGGTTTAGTGAGATAAAACTGAAACAGAGGAAATCCTTGGATCAGGTAGTTAGATGGTCCAGTCATTTGCTCAGTGAGTCACAGCTGAGCCTGACATCCTTGTACACCAGACAGGTACAGAGGATTGCTACCTCCATTTTAAATGATGACTCCCACCCTTTGCACTGCCACTTTCAGCTTCTTCTCTCAAGACAGAGGTTTGCTGTCCCAAAAAGTAAAACCCAGCACTACAAAAACAGCTTTGTTCCTGCTGCTGTCAAAGAGTTGAACAAGTTGTAACAATATATTGCACATAATTTAGTTACCTATTTATTAACTCCATTTTATATTTACTTATTTTTGTAGGATTTTTATTTGGGTTCTGAATCTTTTATTGGGTTTTAGACCTTTGAGTTTTTAACCTCTTTGACTAGTCTTTAACTTTTTAATATGACCCTTCCCTCTTATCTCAGGTTTTTCTCCCATCACTTTGTCTTTATATCCTGATTGATGGAGCCTTGAGTATTTTTATCATGTTTATAGTCAGCTTCATGTGTGCCTGCGTTTGTGTTTATGTTGAATGTAATTGTGGTTTGTAAATATGGATGTCACCAGACTGCAAAACAAATCTACCTACAGGTACAAATAAAGTAACCTGAACCTGAACCTACTTTAGTTTTGGCACTTCATCTATAGTTTAACTTAAAAAGCAAAGGATTTGAGTACATTTTTGTCCACCACTACTGAAAAACAATGGGGTGTGCAACTTACCAATCAGAACACATTGCTGTGCCATGCTACGTTGCGGTGTCAAAGTAGATGCTGGTCGGACTCTAGAACGAAAATACACACAACTTATGTACATGCACAGCGCGAAGGTGCAACATGTAAAAAAAACACCTTTTTAACCAGGATTTATTTTGAGTTTTTTTAACCAGAGTTAGCATTAATTTTATTTAGCGAATGCAAAGTCCTTAAGCCAAGCAGTTGCCTCCTGGTTTGCTGTATGGAGGGTGTGTAATCCTCCTTCCAGTCTTTGGAGCGGGCAAGCCTCTATGATGTGTTCCATTGTTTGCTCCTCTCCACATGCGCACAGTGGGCTAGGGCTACTGCCCCATCTGTGAAGGCTGGCCAAGCAGGGGCCATGTCCAGTCCTGAAGCGATTGAGTGTAGACCACTGTCTCCTTGGGAGGTTGGTGCCCGGGACCTGTTGGTTGGGGTTTATCACCAGCTGTTTGTTTGGGACCTCCTTGGTCTCCCATTCCTCTTGCCAAGCTGTCTGGATGGTAAAGTCAGCTGGGGGAGGGTTTTTCCAAATCGGCCGTCTGGATGAAAGTCGGGCAGTGGGTGGAGTGTAGATATCTGCATGGATTGGTAAGTGAGGAGAATCTTTAACTTTTTGGAGCATCCTTTGAGTTAATGCTGCTCGCCGGATGTGTGGAGGGGCTATGTTTGACAGTACAGAGAGCCAGGGGAGTGGTGTTGAGCGGATTGTTCCAGTTATAGTTCTCATGGTTGTGTTGAGCTGGGTGTCTACATGGTGTGTGTAAGATGACCTGGACCAGACAGGGGCACAATATTCTGCTACAGAGTATGAAAGGGCCAGTGCTGAGGTTCGCAGGGTGGAGACTGCCGCCCCCCATTTTGCACCAGCGAGCTTGCAGAGCAGGTTGTTTCGTACCTTCACCTTAGCAGCCGTCCCCTTTAGATGTTCCTTGAAGTCCCTTGCATTAATGGTTAACTAGCAAGCTCATTGTCTGCATAAAGGAGACAATGGTGTTGTTTGTTCAAAGTGAGCTTTCCACTGCTGGGATCAATAACGTAAAAGATGCATAATATCACATCATATCACATCACTCACCATCCTCTATATCCTAATATCACGGCTTTCAACTGCCGTGGTTGGGTGCTCCTGTTATTTGCCAGTCGGTGGCCGTAAATGCATTTCGGGTGGCTCCGTCTAGTTCCCTCTGGATTCTCTCATCAGCCAAAGGCACAGAAAAGTCTGCTGGACCCCTGAAAGAATAATTCCATGTTTGTCTTCTGTATTTATGGAATTTCATATTTGTCTTACATTGTTCATATTTGTATTACATTGGCCTCTGTTTTTCTCAGGGTCTGTGTGACTGGGCTAAAAACTCCTGATGCAGCTGTCCTTGTTATCACTTGCTTTAGTTCACCTTGTGAATTTCCTGTGTGACTGTTGCTGAGTGGGTGTTATGGTTCCTGAGAGAGAAATAATCCGTACACTATGTTTTGACCAGCCGTCCTGAGCCAATCACCATGGACATTTTCTTCTACACCTCTCGGATAACAGAAAGCTTATAAGACTGTGTTTGAATCAGAATGATATGCGAATAGGCTCTGATACTATTTTGTATTATTTATCCACTGGCCAGTGTGATTAAATTTGCTGAACCTCTGATCCTGCCTGGTTTTTTGACTGAAGTTCATCACAGATTTTTCCAACACACTTGGCGCACCGAATGAGGGACCCCATATACCTCATTTTTGCTTCCGGTGCCTTCGGGCCAATGACAGCTTTACACGGCTGTGGGGAAAAAGTCCTCCCCCCATCACGAACAAAGATCCGATTTTTGAGGAAGTGGAGGCATGGTCCGGGGACGCTGGAAGCTGGTGAGTGATGGGTTACCCCCCAGGCAGATCATTGTGAGTAAATTTAATGGTATTTAATGATATGGACACTGGGTTCGAGTCCCGGTGGGTTTGAGAATACGCGTAGAAAAGAGTAAACCAAGCGTTTGATATCGCAAAGTCCAATAGGTTAGGTTCGGACGAGATATTGGCTTGGTAGGTCCCGGTTTGAGGCTGCAATGGGAATGCGCATTTCCACGTGTAAGTGGACCTGGTAAATGTGCGAATAATCAATGTAAGATCTCCGTAACAATGCAGTGAGCACTGATTCAATAAATACCGTGTGAGAATCTTATCAACATCACAAGTGAGCGTTGGTACAGTAAGGGTTAATCATAAAATACAGGTAAATAGCGCTGGTATAATAAGGATCAAAATACCTTAAGACATAATTCAAAATAGGCCTAAAATAAAATAAAACAAAGATAAAAATAATTCTTAAATATATAGTTGTCCAGCTGCGTCTGTCCGAACAAATGATCAGACTTCCCGAAGCTTTAATGTCCAGAGAGGTACTAGGCAGGGGTGTCCACTCTCTCCCTCACTTTTTTGGGCTGCACGGTGGCGCAGTGGTTAGCACTGCGGCAGCACAGTTTACCCTTGGCCGGGGGATTGTGGGGATCGTGGGATCGTGGGTTCGATCCCAGCCCCCGACCAACAGTGATCTGTGTGGAGTTTGCATGTTCTCCCCGTGTTGCGTGGGTTTACTCCGGGATTTCTCCGGTTTCCTCCCACATGCCAAAAACATGCATGTTAGGTTAATTGGCTGTTCTAAATTGTCCCTAGATATTTGTTTCCTATAGGCCCTTAGAATAGAGGGTTAGTATTAATGAAAGCGCTTTGAGTGGTCTTTGTGACTAGAAAAGCGCTATATAAGTGCAGGTTAGTTAGTAGTTAGTTAGTTAGTTTTTACCATCTTTATTGAACCATTAGCAGCAGCCATACAACAAAATGTTGATATCAGAGGTATTCAAACTGGAGAAAAAGAACACAAGATAAGTCTTTATGCTGATGATGTATTGATTTTCCTTGAAAACTCACAAAGATCTCTTCTTCAGACAGTGGCACTCATTGATAAATTTTCATCATTATCAGACTACTCTATTAACTGGGGTAAATCAATAGTTCTACCTATAAATTGCAATTTCTCAAATACAGCTACTATTCCAATACAATCAGGTAATATTAAATATTTAGGAATAGATATTTCCCCCAGGCTCTCAGAGTTATTGCAACTACATCACATTCCCCTTTTCAAAACAATACAAGATGACCTTACGCGCTGGAGGACACTACCTTTATCACTAATGGGAAGAGTCGCAACCGTTAAAATGATAGTCCTTCCTAAAATCAACTATTTGCTCTCAATGATTGCTACCCAACCATCAATGGCCTGGTTTAAGTCCATCCATCCATCCATCCATCCATCCATCCATCCATCTTCTACTTCTTTTCCGGAGGTCCGGGTCACGGAGGCAGCGGTTCAAGCAGAGAATCCCAGACTTCCCTCTCCCCAGCCACCTCCTCCAGCTCTTCAGAGAGGATACCAAGGCGTTCCCAGACCAGCTGGGAGACATAGTCTCTCCACCGAGTCCTGGGTCTGCCCCGGGGTCTCCTGCCAGTGGGATGTGCCTGAAACACTTCAAGTGGGAGGCGTCCAGGAGGCATCCTAATCAGATGCCCATACCACCTCAACTGACTCCTTTCAATGTGGAGGAGCAGCGGTTCTACTCTGAGCCTCTCCCAGATGACTGAGCTTCTCACCCTATCTCTGAGGGTAAGTCCGGCAATCCTACGGAGAAAGCTCATTTCAGCAGCTTGTATCCGTGATCTTGTTCTTTCGGTCATTACCCAAAGCTCGTGACCATAGGTGAGAATAGGAACGTAGGTTGACTGGTAAATTGACAGCTTTGCCTTAGAACTAAGCTCCTTCTTCACCACAACAGACCGGGACAACGTCCGCATCACTGCAGATGCTACTCCAATCCGTCTGTCAATCTCTCGCTCTATTTTCCCCTCCCTCGTGAACAAGACCCCAAGATACTTAAACTCCTCCACTTGGGGCAGGAGCCTGTCCCCAACCCAGAGAGGACAATCCACCTTTTTCCAGCTGAGGACCATGGACTCAGACTTGGAGGTGCTGATTTTCATCCCAGCCGCTTCACACTCAGCGGCAAACCGTCCCAGCAAGAGCTGTAGGTCATTGCTGGATGAAGCCAACAGGACAACATCATCTGCAAACAACAGAGATGAGATCCTGTGGTCACCAAGCATGACACACTCCATTCCCTGGCTGCGCCTAGAAATCCTGTCCATAAAAATTATGAACAGGATCGGTGACAAAGGGCAGCCCTGGCGGAGTCCAACTCTCACTGGGAATGAGTCTGACCGAGTGTTGGCAATACGAACCAAACTCTCACAACGGTCATACAGAGACCGAATAGCTCATAACAACAAGCCCGATACCCCATACTCCCGAAGCACACCCCACAAAAAACCACGAGGGACGTGGTCTCTAGACTCAAATATAAGTCTCTAGACTTATATTTGAGTCTAGAGACTTAAACCAGTTTCTAAACTGGTTTAAGTCTCTAGATTCAAATATAAGTATATTTTTATGGAAGGATAAACCATCATGGATTAGTTTAAAAACCCTTCAAAAAGCGAGTGTGGAGGCTTAGATCTACCAAATTTTTAAGATTACTTTTTAGTCAATAGACTGCAGTTTGTTTCAAAATGGACAAAATCAACCTCACTAGGAAACCCATGGATAGATGCTGAATGGGCTCTCTGTGGGTCGCTAAATATCTCTGACTTACCTTTTATAAGTCCCTGTATTAAATGCCATGA
Organism: Pholidichthys leucotaenia; assembly: GCA_020510985.1. NCBI lineage: Eukaryota > Metazoa > Chordata > Actinopteri > Cichliformes > Pholidichthyidae > Pholidichthys > Pholidichthys leucotaenia. The sequence continues at coordinate 155,995,562 of CM035841.1, forward strand.
CTGTTTTAAAAGTATTAATATCAGCTCCTCCCTGACGGCTTGGTGGAAATTTTTAAAAATAATGGGGTCTTCACTTGTCCCCTGTAAACTCACGCCCATTTGGAATAATCCTGATATCTTGCAACAAAGGAGGACAATAAAACTTCCACTATGGCAAGAGAAGGGAATAAATAATTTAGAACATCTTATTCAAGGTGAAAATTTTATCCAATTTCAGGAACTAGTGTCACAGTACGACATCAGTGATAAAAAGTATTTTGAATAAAATCCATAATAAAAGCAAATCCTTTATAAAAACATAATGGATTTGCTTTTATTGCATTATAAATCTATAATAAAAGCAAGATTTAATCTTTATCAGACAGATTTAGAGGTACCAGTTAACGTGGCAGAGTTTCTAAATCTTCGTTCCCCTAAATTGATATCAAAAATGCATGGACTATTATCAAAGCTGGATGAGTCCATATTCTCTTCCAATATCAAAATGGAAGACAGACCTATCGATCAATAAGGAGGAAAGTTTCTGGACACAAATATGTTTAAACACTTTTAAGATTACTAAAAACTCTAACTTACAACTTATACAGTATAAAGTTCTACATAGAATTCATTACACAGGACAAAGGATGTTCAAAATGGTGCTGAGTCACACAAATATCTGCTCTCACTGCACCAGCAATGTCCCGGATAGCTATATGCATGCTATGTGGTCCTGTGTACGGTTCAAAAGTTCTGGCAGAAGGTAAGTGATGACTTGTCGACATGGCTTGGGTATAGTGTCCCATCCTCACCCACACTTTACATATTAGGTGATTTAAGTGAAATAAATATAGATGCAAGGATGTCACACATGGTTCTCACTGCCTTATGCATCGCAAAGAAAACTATCCTCATGAATTGGAAATCAAGAAATAACTTATGCATGACTTATTATAATAACTTACAAATGGATTATATTAGCCTGGAGAGATTGTCAGCCTCCTCAAATAATCAATTGGCAGAATTCAATTGTCTCTTGTCCAACCAACCAATCATGCTGGTTGGTATATATATATATATATACGTATATATACATATATATATATATATATATATATATATATATACACACCACCGTTCAAAAGTTTAGGGTCACCCAGACAATTATTTTGTGTTTTCCATGAAAAATCACACTTATTTACCACCATGAGTTGTAAAATGAATAGAAAATATAGTCAAGACATTGACAAGGTTAGAAATAATGATTTGCATTTGAAATAATAATTTTTTCCTTCAAACATTGCTTTCATCAAAGAATCCTCCATTTGCAGCAATTACAGCATTGCAAACCTAATATGATCGCACAAGGGTTTTCTAATCATCTATTAGCCTTCTGACGCAATTAGCAAACACATTGTACCATTAGAACACCGGAGTGATAGTTGCTGGAAATGGGCCTCTATACGCCTATGTAGATATTGCACCAAAAACCAGACATTTGCAGCTGTAATAGTCATTTACCACATTAGCAATGTATAGAGTGTGGTGAACACTCAATGGACCTGTTGGACCGGTTCTGTGACTCGCATTTCAGGTCAGAACAAAGGCAGAAAGCTTAGCCTTGTTATGCAAGACTGGAGACTGTGGGGGGTCGATTAAAGGATGCGTGGAAGACAGTGGAAGTGATATCATGGAGGGAAATGCATTGTGACTGTCTTTATTATGCCAGGTGGTGAAATGCATTGTGACTGTCTTTATTATGCAAGGTGGTCTGTGGGACATGTGATCTATGAGGTGTGAAGTCCCTGATATTTAAGGACGAGAGTTACTGTTTCATTCTCTCTCTTTTTTCTGCTGTTGAAATGATGGAGATGTAAATAAAGTTGACTCTGAGAAAGAACGCTGCCTCGTCATTTTCACATCTTCCACAAGAGTGTATTTCTGATTAGTTTAAATTATCGTCATTGAAAAAAAGTGCTTTTCTTTCAAAAATAAGGAAATTTCTAAGTGACTCCAAACTTTTGAACGGTAGTGTGTATATATATACAGTACCGTTCAAAACTTTGGGGTCACCTCAGACAATTTTGTGTTTTCCATGAAAAGTCACACTGTGGGTGACCCCCACAACAGACTGGGACAAGCAGAGCGCTCAGCTGGAGCAATTGGCAGAACAATGAGATGTGTGTATTGATATCAATAGGCAGCCTCCCTTTGTCTAGCTTTTTCCTGTCAGTAATCCTCCTATTGATGTGGGTGACTCTCAAATGCAAATGTCCATGCCTACTGCTGTGAATGCATTGTCTGTAGTGGGGTATTTAAACTGCATCGCTCTGTAACTCTTTATCTCTCTCTCTCTGACTACACGCATTCCGTGTCTCCTGACAAGAGCCTCCGGGCCCGCTCCGGCGCGCCTGCACGGCGCTAGAAAGGGTGTTGTGATGGCGGTATGATTAATAAACTCCCTCAAAAACACCCAGTTCGCTCCTTATTATTTCATGCCGCCACAACACTTTTATTTACCACCATGAGTTGTAAAATGAATAGAAAATATAGTCAAGACATTGACAAGGTTAGAAATAACGATTTGCATTTGAAATAATAATTTTTTCCTTCAAACTTTGCTTTCGTCAAAGAATCCTCCATTTGCAGCAATTACAGCATTGCAGACCTAACATGATTGCACAAGGGTTTTCTAATCATCCATTAGCCTTCTGATGCAATGAGCAAACACATTGTACCATTAGAACACAGGAGTGATAGTTGCTGGAAATGGGCCTCTATACACCTATATAGATATTGCACCAAAAACCAGACATTTGCAGCTATAATAGTCATTTACCACATTAGCAATGTATAGAGTGTATTTCTGATTAGTTTAAAGTTATCGTCATTGAAAAAAAGTGCTTTTCTTTCAAAAATAAGAAAATTTCTAAGTGACCCCAAACTTTTGAACGGTAGTGTACATATACGTATATATATATATATACACACACACACACACACATATATATATTAAACATTTTTAACATATTTTCTACAATTCAAGACTTGTGAAATATTTGTTTCCAAATTTTGATATTCTATATTTGTTTGTAATTCTAATGTATATATTTTCAACCTTCTTTTTTGATTTTGTCGGCGTAGCCACAGCATATCACCTGATCAATTTTCTGAATAAAGAATGCAATAAATATACAACTGCATTATTATGTCAACTGAAGTATTATGTTAAATGTTCAAAACTCATCTTCCAGAAGAACTAGAAGAGCACCCCCTAATAACGACTTGTGGGTGCAGTAGGAACACATTATATGTCCATCTTCTATATACTGCCTGCATCATTAGCATTTCTCTCCAGGAACAAGGGTCATCATTGCACCTGGAGAGGATTGTGCATTGAGGTTGGCTGTTGTGAAAGGGCCCCTGCTCTGGTGGGAGTTGTTGGGCTGGAGCAGAATGATAGTGATACAGGGCGGGGGATGGTGCTAGGACTGTCCCATTGTCTTTAAAAGTGACAAGCATCAATCAGGCTGTAGTTTCAAGAGTGGGGGGTTTTATTCCTACAGCTTGGGATCTTCCTGAGCTTTCTAGACACAAGTGAACCACTAGTCTTTGCTGTAGTTTCTGAGGCTGTATGATATTCCTCTATTCAGGTATTCATTTGTAGTCAGTTTTCAACATTGATATTTAGGAATTTGGGTGCTATCACACATTAGTTGGCCACATTGTAGTGGCCAAGAAGGAGACTTCTACAGTGGTTTCTCTTTTTTTGTATGTTTGTCACACTTAAATGTTTCAGATTGTAGAGGGTAAAAGGAAAAGGATGTGGAGGAGAGGCATGAGTGTAGGACGACACAGAATCTTTATTAACCCTCTAACAACATGTACAACCATTGGCTCCAGCGCAGGCCACGCTGGGGCTGTGAAGAGGCCTCTCCAATTTCTCTGCATTCTGCCTTTATAGCTTTATTAATCATGCATAGAAACTGGGGCTGGTGCATTATGCATCGTGTGTATACAAAGGAATTGTGTGAGGCAATTATCATAACACTTGTTACATAAATTATAATACATCTACCCCCCCTGCACTTCACACTGCAGCTTGGTGCAGTGGGGGATGAAAGGCACATCGTTGTCTGGTCTAGTTACATGTAAATTTTCCTCTCCCCGGGAGGTGTCTAAATTCTGCCCAGTCTGAACCTCCCTGTGAGATTCCTCACGCAGTCCATTGTCCTTGTCTTTCCTCCTGTGCGCTGGGTGTGAGGGAAAATCCCCCAAACACTGTGTATTGTGTCCCCCACAAGATCCATCCATCCATCCATCTTCTTCCGCTTAATCCTTTTCGGGTCGCCGGGGGGGGGGGGGGGGGGGGCTGGAGCCTATCCCAGCATCTTTGGGCAAGATTATCAAACAAATTTAAATATTAGACAAAGATAACACAAGTAAACACAAAATGTGGTTTTTAAATGAAGGTGTTTATTATTAAGGGTAAAACAAATCCAAAACTACATGGCCCTGTGTGGAAAAAGTGATTGCCCCCCCCCGATAAAACATAAATTAACTGTGGTTTATCACATCTTTGGAAAGCTGAGTTCAATTTCTCTAGCCACACCCAGGCCTGATTACTGCCACACCTGTTCTCAATCAAGAAATCACTTAACCCTTTAACTGGCCAGATTAAATGGACAGGTCGCGCACCCCTAGTGGCACAGCGCAGCAACTGCACGTGTCAACTTAGACATCCCCTGGCTATACTGAGAATTTGCACTAATCTCTATTGATCTGACAGTTTAGAAGGTGGCAGACACGTGTCGATGGAATCATGGCTGACATGGAATATAGCAAAGAAGAAGAAATCCTCATTCTTCTTCTTTTTTCTGCTTTGAGCTCACACACCAATGTGGATGCTGCCATGTTTGGTCATCGCTTAGCCGCGTAATACAAATAAAATTCACGTGGGATAATCATAAGAGTTTCTAGATGTGGTAAACGGGTGTAAATTACTAAGTAAACGTGTTATATCGACCACGATGGACAAAAAACTGAGCTCCCATTACCAAGATGGCGGCGCCCACGGGTGGCATGGATTCCCACAGGAATAATGCACCATACAGAAAAAATAGCCACGCAATACAAACAAAATTCACGTGGGGAAATCATAAGAGTTTGTAGATGTGGTACACAGTGTAAATGACTGAGCAAACACACAAACATCGACTACAATGGACGAAAATGGAAAAGAGAAATATATGTTTTTTTGACATTTTATTGATTTTCTGGATCATATACTTTGAAGATTAGATTAAAAAATGCCCCTGTTGTTATGGTGCGGCCCTCACGTACCGCTAATGAGACGCTGTAGGCAGCCGATGAGTTTGTACATTTATTAAATAAGGAAAAGCACTACAAAATAATGAGCCTCGTGGGGCAAAACACAAATAAAGACAAGACACAACACTTACATATAATCAGCGAGGACGGAACCGAATGCTGGGAAGAACTGGCTTCGGGAGTAGGGAAACCAGACTGGAAGGCAGACAAGGTCGCAGCCCCGAGCAAACAGAGCTGCTCCCTTAAATAGGGCTAGACAGATTGATCAGCTGATGAAAAGTCTTCAGCTGATTGAAATCCAGCCGTCCCGCGGAGCTTGGCTTCTGACAGCCAGAAGCACCACCGAGACGCTGTCATAATAAAAGCCCGGAGGCCTAGTGGTGCGCCTGAGGAGAGAACGGAGAACAACCGGACAACCTGAGTGCAGACAAAGTCAGCACACGGACCATGACAGTTGCCCCCATTCACGAGGTGGATTCCAGACGCCGTGTAACATCTCGCCTCAGGTCCACAGGACCGCCCCAGGGAGGGGGGAGGGGAAAAAGGCTAAGTAGGGCCAGAGTCCAACCTCATCACAGAGGAAGACAAAATAAAGGGATGACAAGCTACCACAATCAGAACAGATTACGGAATACAGGGGCCAAAGGAAAAAAAAAAAACAAAACAGGCATATACACTGCACTTAAAGAGAACCCATGAGGAGAAGACAGTAAAAACCCAAATGGCTACACACAGAACACTACAATCAGTCCAGCAGAGCCACAGGAGAAAAAAACCCAAAACATCTTCACACCTCACAGAGAAAACAGGAACCTCAAGTACAGGTACAAAATGCAGCGCACTCCCATAATACCAGGGAGGACAGAAAAAAAAACATGCTACAAAAGCAGTGATCAAATCAACACATAGTAGCCCAGGTAACGGGCAGTCAACAAAGAAACAACCTTCAGACTACAGAGGGGATAGAAAGAAAAAAACACATGCTAAGGAGCAGCGAAATACACAGTTCAGTTACCAACACACCAGCGCATCCCTAAAATTACAGCAGAGCAGGGAAAAAAAACACAGGGATGACAGCAGGCAAAACACAATGGCATGGAAGCAAACAGTTCGGGGGGTCATCCTGCGTCTAGCGTCCAAATCACTGGCGGGGGAAAAAGGAACAGTTCGGGTGGTCTACCCCAGTCCCAGGCCCGGAAAAACAGTACCTCAGGCGGCCGGACCAGGTCGCCGAACAGAAAGTTCAGTTTGTCGGGTGGCCAACCCAGAATGCCAAACCGGCGAAACAGTTTCCTAGGCGGCCGACCCGCATTATCAGGCCAGCAGGACCACAGGGGAGAGCTCAGAGATGGCCTCCTTATGGCAAGGAGCGGCGAGGGAGAGCCGAGCCAATTACGGAGAATCCCCGCGGCACCCGATGGAAGGAAAGAGGGAACGGGAAACAAACGAGGTTCAGGTTCAGGTTCAGGTTACTTTATTTGTACCCGTAGGTAGATTTGTTTTGCAGTCTGGTGACATCCATATTTACAAGCCACAAATTACATTCAACATAGACACAAACACAGGCACACATGAAGCTGACTATAAATATGATAAAAATACTCAAGGCTCCATCAATCAGGGTATATAGACACAGAGATGGGAGAAAAACCAGAGGTAAGAGAGAAGGGTCATATTAAAAGTTAAAAACTAGTCAAAGAGGTTAAAAACTCAAAGGTCTAAAACCCAATAAAATATTTAGAACCCAAGTAACATTCTACAAAAATAAGTAAATATAAAATGGAGTTAATAAATAGGTATCTAAATTATGTGCAATATATTGTTACAGCTTGTTCAACTCTTTGACAGCAGCAGGAACAAAGCTGTTTTTGTAGCGCTGGGTTTTGCTTTTTGGGACAGCAAACCTCCATCTTGAGGGAAGAAGCTAAAAGTTGCAGTGCAAAGGGTGGGAGTCATCATTTAAAATGGAGGTAGCCATCCTCTGTACTTGTCTGGTGTACAGGGATGTCAGACTCAGCTGTGACTCACCAAGCAAACGACTGGACCGACCAATCCGGTGTCGATCGGTGGAGGATCTGCAGCAACTTCTCTGAACCCCACACGGACTGGTGCTGCGCTCACGTTGGGTCCCAAGCGGGACCGTGCTGCACCCACGCCGGACCCAGACTGGGCTGGGACCACACCCATGATGGACCCCGACTGGGTCAGAGCTGCACCCACGACGGACCCTGATTGGGCCGGAACCACTCCCATGATGGACCCCGACTGGGTCAACGCTGCACCCACGATGGACCCTGACTGGGCCGGGACCACACCCATGACGGACCCCGACTGGGCCGGCGCAGCACCAGGAACGGCCTCCAAACCTGAACCCGGAACCTGCAGCACCGCAACCGGGATCGACTCTGCACCGGTGACCCTGGGAGAAGGCTCAGGAGAAGGTAAAGAACCGGGATCAGGATCACCGGCAGCGACAGATCCCAGCGAGACAAGCTCGGATGCAGCGGACGGCTTTACCCGGCTTGTCTCCCCGTGAGACAGGCAAAAATGCTCCAGAATTGATAGGAGAAAGACAAAGTAGAGCACTTGCCTGATCTCGAGTTCTGTCACCGTCCAGGACTTTGACAATCCGGGTTCCGATGGAAGAAGGTCGTCATCTGGTTCCCACTCGGCTACGGCGGGCTCCGCAGCCGGCATGATGGAGTCCACAGTCTGGAGATTCCCTGACGCAGATGTCCACACCGAGGGCCCGCACGGCGTGACGGCAGGGGCTCCGTGACCTGCCGGGTCGGACTGTCCCTCCATGGAGACCCGGGGACGCTTGCTCATCAGTGCAGGCTCCAATCTGCAGTCCGCCCTCCTCCTTTGCCCATGACGTGGCTGCAGGGCTAGAACCAGGCTCTCCAGGCCCGCAGGCTCCCTCCTCGTCCGGTGGCGTAGTCCTGGTGTCAAGGAACGCTCAGGGGAAGGAGACACAAAGGTGGCAGGTTCATAATTAATTTCTGCAGCAGGTGGAGGGAGCTCGGGGGACTGTGAACCCCAAACTCCACCCCCAGGAATCAAATAAGGCACTTCATCCAGTGAAGGAAAAGAATGAAGAGACACTTGCCTGATCCGCTGAGGGCAGCTGGAAACCGCTGCAATTGACTTGGTTCTTCCCTTCCCCCGCTGGATGGAGATGGAGGACCCCCCAGGAAGATGAAGACGAGCCACTCGCACCAGATCAGGAATGGGGGCAGCCGGAGACGGACTCGTAGAGCTCACAGCAGCTGGGGGTAGCGTGGAGGAGGAGGGAGAAACAGCCGAGGCGAACCGGGAACGAGGAGCTGACGGAAGAGTGGGGACAGATGACCCGGAGGCAGAGGCGGCTGTCTTACCCCTCCGACGAGACACGGAGGCTGCAGCTGGCTGGGAGACTGGGTTTGTGCGGCTACCCGGAACTGGATCCAGATGGGGTTCTCGCTGAGGCTTGCAATCAGCATGGAGACAACGTTTACCAGCAGAGGGCGAGGCGAAGGTGAGACTAGGAAAATGCCGCTCCTGCGCGGAAACAGAGGCAAGCAGGTCACCGTATTCGGGGTAATCATACAGTTCTGGATTCCTCTCCACCAGCCTGACCGCCACCATCACATGCTTCATTATCTGTGTAGGATGGAAGGCGGAGCGAGCTGCAGCCACTCGGTCCCGGGTGGAAATCGCTGTCAGCTGTAAATCCTCCGAGGGAATCCCGACTGACGTCTCACTCCGTTGGGGATGACCCCCAGGTGGTGCGAATTCCTGGACTGGATGAGGAACAGGAATGGGATCCCGAAGCGAGGCACGAGGATGCCTCTTCTTCGGCTTCCTGCCAGAGTTTCCCTCCGGCACACGAAGCTTCTCCCATTGAGCAGAGCTGTCCGCCATCCTTGCCGTGATCTCAGGGTGGTCAGCTTAGCGAGGATGGCAGTTAATAGTTGCCTCAGCAAGGTCCAGGTACCAGTGCGAGCCGCTGGGGACGGGATGACTACGAGCGTTGGAGAGGATCCCCTCGATCTCAATGAGAGCCATGACTAGCTCGTAGTCTAAACTCATGGCATAGCCCTTAGGTGGTGACGCCATCTCCCAGCACACTGGTATGCTGAATGGGGAAAACTACAAGTCCAATTTAAGCAAACTCACGGTCACCAGCGTCTCTTTTGGCTGCGACCTACTGTTATGTTGCGGCCCTCACGGACTGCTAATGAGACACTGTAGGCAGCCGATGAATTTGTACATTTATTAAATTAGGAAAAGTATTACAAAATAATGAGCCTCATGGGGAAAAACACAAATAAAGACAAGACACAACACTTACATATAATCAGCGAGGACGGAACCGAACGCTGGGAAGAACTGGCTTCGGGAGTAGGGAAACCAGACTGGAAGGCAGACGAGGTTGCAGCCCCGAGCAAACAGAGCTGCTCAACCTGTTGAACTCTGTTCAACTTCCCTAAAAACGCCTCAAAATAACATGCCCAAAGTAAATCAAAAGCTGTTCTTCAACACTTTGCAGCATCTACATGGGGTTAGTCTCATTTAAAAGAAAACACTCTGAATTTTTTGGCAAAACAGTCAAAATCTCTCTAAGTGCTCCTGCCACTGAGTAACAAGAAAGTTTGCCTGGGTGTTTTGTTAGATACAAATGCTTGCAAATAACATACAGCTGTCAGATACTGGCTGGAAAACACAACAGAAATGTAGAACCTGTGGTGATGTGAAAATGACGAGGCAGAGTTCTCTCTCAAGTCAGCTTAATTCACAACACCATCATCTCAAAGCAGAGAAAGAGATCCACACAGTAAACTCTCGTCCTTAAATATCAGGACTCTTACACTTCACAGGTCACATGTCTCACAAACCACCTTGCATTATAAAGAAAGTCACAATGCATTTTTTCTCCATGATATCACTTCCACTGTCTCCAATGCATCCCCTCTTTAATCCTTTAATTAAACCCCCCACAGTCTCAAGCCTTGCATACCAAAGCTAAGATTCTTGCAGCTTCCTGTAATCACTAAGGGAGCTGCCCTGTCTTTGCTCTGACCTAAAATGTGAGTCACAAAACCGGTCCCATATGTGTGTCCACCACAAACCAAGTGTTTTCAAGCTCAGGTCAAAATTTTGTAAAAATACCACAAAAAATGAATATATTACACAGCTTTTTCTCAGGTTGTAACAAGGCTGTGTCTGTACTGGAAGACCGGAAATACAGCTTTTTTTTTTTCAGTGCACACTGAGACGCACTAAGACGCAGAGACGTGACCGCCCGCGGAATTCACAGAGTTCAAGGGGTTAAATAGGGCTAGACAGATTGACCAGCTGATGAAAAGTCATCAGCTGATTGAAATCCAGCCGTCCCGTGGAGCTTGGCTTCTGACAGCCTGAAGCACCACCGAGACGCTGTCATAATAAAAGCCCGGAGGCCTAATGGTGCACCTGAGGAGAGAACGGAGAACAACCGGACAACCCGAGTGCAGACAAAGTCAGCGCACCGACCATGACACCTGTAGACAAATCGGTGTAAAAAAACCCGGACCATTCTTGATGTAAATGTGTCCAAAGTCTACTTTTGACTGAGTTATGTAATTTATATTGCTGCCGCGACATTATGCAAATTAGATGTGTAAATTTATTCCTATCTGAAACTTTGGATCATATTCTACATCTTTCTAATTGACAGTAAGCCATTATCTCTTGTAACTTTCAAGTTATAGCCTTGGAAATCTGAACTATTTTACTGAGAATTTTTTTTTTTACCACTCTTGACAACTGGGGGGGGGAGGCCTTGAGTTGCCTTGCATTGCTCCAGGTGCCACATGGTACTGTGACGTATGCAGGGTTCACACAAAGAAAATGGAGCAGATGGCTGTGATCAACCGGATTTATTTTTCACACCCCGACCCCCAACCTGCTTCTGAGCACACAGAGGAGGGGAGGTCATTCTCCCAGACCTCCGTTTCAATCATGGTTACACACACATGATACATCTTGCCCTAATCCTGCTAAACACTGCTGGGTCACTATAATGCAGTTATAATGACACAGCAGTATAACTCAGAAATAACACATTTAACACACATACAGTAACGTTTCAAACTGGCAAAGCATGCTGGGAAATCCCTGGCCCCCTTAAAATGGCCCCGACGTTACACTCCCCCCCACCCCCGGACTGGTTTCTGTCCCCAGAAAATTCAAAGTCCACTTTCAGAAATCCAACACGAGTCAGCCCGGTGCCGGGGCGGCATGCACGGGCCATCTGAGTCTCGGTCAGAGCATCTGGTTGGGGTAGGGTTCCGGTTTGGCCATCAGCGGGCGGATGGACACATCTGACAGCCTCTGTAGGACCACGCACAGTCCCTTCCCTGGCAGTGGGAGTCCCAAGCCCGCTCCGGCCGACTCCCACTGCTGCCAGGTCTCCCAGGCGGCCGCTGGCCCGCGTCCATGCGTCCAGCCCTTGCTGCGCCTGGAAAATGGCCGCATCTTCGTCCTGCTCGCTCCGCTGCGTCGCTCCTGCGCTGAGGGCCTCCAGGACGTCACCGAAAGGAAAAGCATCGGGTGGCGGTAGGACACGCACAGTTCCTCCTCTGGCAGCGGGAGTCCCATGACTCCCACCGCTGCCAGGACCTCCCAGGCGGCCGCTGGCCCGCGTCCCGGCGTCCAGCCCCTGCCGAGCCCGGGAAAAGACCGGATCTGTCCTGCTCGCTCCACTGCTGCTGCGCTCCAAAGGCCTCTGTGACGTCACCTGCCGGGGGAAGCATCTGCAGGAGGCGGCTTTTTCCCCGTCCATGCCACCTCGCTCTAATTTAACGTCGGCGAGGGGCCAGTTTGTCGTGCGCTGTGTGCGGGGCAGTACCATGCCATGTACCCTGGCTCTGTGCAGCGGAAGCCGTCCTTCCTCGCGTCGCCACGGCTGTTTCCTTCGTGCACGCGCTGCTGTGATCTGCCGTAGCTCCTCCTCCACTCGCTCTCAGCATGGTGGTTTCCTCCGATGATCAGCGCGGCAGCCAACTCGACCTGGGCCAGGCGGTCATCCAACAGGTTTTCGCCGTTGTAACGGGGAATCTTGGCCCGCTGCTGGATGGATGGGACGGTCATCTCCCGGTCGATTGCCGCTCCTAATCGCTCTGGAATCGCCAGCCCATCCTGCCCTGAAAAGGGTGGGAAACGGGGCTGGTTTGCTCTGCTCCGTCCATCGCGGCGAAGCTCTCCAGGGGCCGGTGTCTCAGCTCTACGCTCCGTCCCCAGCCAAGCGATGAACTGCCCCGGCCGCAGGACCTCCTCCCGGGTCCTGGCTATCATCTTGCTCCATATCCCACTCCTGACACCAGTGTGACGTTTGCAGGGTTCACACAAAGAAAATGGAGCAGATGGCTGTGATCAACCGGATTTATTTTTCACACCCCGACCCCCAACCTGCTTCTGAGCCCACAGAGGAGGGGAGGTCATTCTCCCAGACCTCCGTTTCAATCATGGTTACACACACATGATACATCTTGCCCTAATCCTGCTAAACACTGCTGGGTCACTATAATGCAGTTATAATGACACAGCAGTATAACTCAGAAATAACACATTTAACACACATACAGTAACGTTTCAAACTGGCAAAGCATGCTAGGAAATCCCTGGCCCCCTTAAAATGGCCCCGACGTTACAGTACTTTGGGCAGTTAAAGGGTTAAATAGGACCTGCCTGACAAATTAAGATAAGATAAGATAAGATAAGATAAGCCTTTATTAGTCCCACAATGGGGAAATTCCAGGATTGCAACAGCACAGGGATAGCAACAATCAGAAGGCAAGAGAAAAACAAAAGCAGCGAGTATACATATGTACATATAAATATAAATATATATATAGACACACAGTGCGGAGCATTGTAGCTAGATGGAATAGATATATAAATATATAAACAGTGCGAAGCATTGTAGCTGGATGGAATAAATATATGAGTATATAAACATAGTGCGGAGTATTGTAGCTAGATGGAATGAATATGTGAATATATAAACACACACAGTGCGGAGCATTGTAGCTAGATGGAATAAATATGTAAATATATAAACACAGTGTGTGATTTCCCCAAAAAATCAATCTGCGTCACCCCGAACTGACATTTCGCTGGGTTGATTATTAACCCGTGCTCTTCCAACCTCCGGAAAACCGCCGTGAGGTGGGTTTCGTGTTCGTCTTCGGATGCGCTGGCTACCAAGATATCGTCCAAGTAGACGAATATGAAAGGAAGATCACGCAGCACTGCATCCATCATGCGTTGGAACGTCTGTGCAGCCCCTTTAAGCCCGAATGGCATGCGCAAAAACTCGAATAAACCGAACAGAGTTATCACCGCTGTTTTGGGTATGTCCTCAGCACGCACTGGGACTTGGTGGTAACCGCGGATCAGGTCTATTTTAGAAAAAACGCGCACTCCTGCCAAGTGAACGGAAAAATCCTGGATGTGAGGAATTGGGTAGCGGTCGTGCGCTGTGGCGTTGTTCAACCTGCGGAAATCCCCCGCAAGGTCGCCACAAACCCTCAGCTTTAGGGACCATGTGTAGCGGGGAAGCCCATGGGCTGTTTGAACCCCTGATGATGCCCAACCTCTCCAGGTTGGCGAACTCCTCGCGCGCTATGGCCAGTTTAGCTGCGTCCAAGCGCCGAGGTTTTGCAAAAACGGGCGGCCCGGTGGTGGTGATAAAATGCTCCACCCCGTGTTTAGCGATGGCTGCCGAAAATGTCGGGACAGTGAGTGCTGGGAACTGAGTGAGCAGTGTGTGGAACTTACCACATGCAGCTGTGACGTTGGCTTGTGCTGTTGGCCGGGACGCTCGAGCTGTACAGGGGATAGAATCAAAGGACAGTGCATTAACCAGGCGCCTGTTAGCGACATCAACCAACAAACCATGTGTGCACAAAAAATCAGCCCCCAATATATTGAAATTCAATGCTGCTATGACAAAAGTCCACTCAAATGTACGGCCGTGTAGAGACAGGAGTAGAGTCCTCTCACCAAAGGTCTTAATCTCCGAGCCGTTTGCTGCTGCCATCTCGGGGCCGCTAGATCCTGCCAGCCGGTCGGCGTAGGACGGCATGATGAAATTCATCTGGGCGCCGGTGTCCACGAGGAAATGCCTCACCGAGCGTTCATCCGTCAAGTAGAGCAGCTTGTTCTCCTCCCCGAGGGTTGCAGCTGCTACCGACCCCCGGTCTTGGTGTTTCCCGAGCGCTTGAACTGGCACGGTGGTATACATTTGCATGCCTTCTCTGCAAAGCAGCGGTGGTAGAAACAAAGGGTGTCTCCTCCGCGTTCTTTGGCCCCCGCTGCTGCTGTCGTCGGTGGCTCCTCGCCTCCTCCAGCCGTCGCGCCGAGCTCCGTCGCTGCTGCCATGGTCGTGAACTCTCTGCTGGCGATGATGATCCGGTTTGCTTCTCGGGCCAGCGCACGATAGTCCCGCTTGGCCAGCAACGGCGAATTGGCCAGGGTCGCTCTCGTCGCTGACGGAAGGTTCCGGAGGAAGAGGTGGGTAAAAATGAAATGGTCGTCGTCCGAGCCCTTTAATCTCAGCATCTTCTCCATCAGGTCAATGGCCGACCCATCTCCTAACCCAGTCCGCGTCAGGAGTCTCTCTGCTCTCTCACCAACCGAGAGTGTGTAATGCTGGAGGAGTGCAGCCTTCAGCGTGCCATACTTGTCGCTGGTTGGTGGCTGATCAAGCAGGCTCTCCACATGCTGAGCCGTGTGGGCGTCGAGCGTTGCAACCACATAGTAGAACTTCGTGTCATCCGCCGATATCCCCCGGAGGGCGAACTGCGCCTCAACTAGGTGGAACCAGGAGCGCGGATTGTGCTGCCAAAAATCCGGTAGCTTGATTGTAACAGCATATGCTTGGCTGGGGGCTCCCAACGAGGCTGGCTCCAGGGATCTTTCGTCGTGTTCATAATTCGTCTTGGGTCACCAGTGTGGAGTGTGTACATAACGAGGCGGATTTGACTCAGACAGTTTATTACACATCTCACACAGAAGCATAGTCAGAAAGAGGACATCTCAGCCAAGGCTCTTCTCTTAGATACTAAGGCATTCCTCCAGAAGCTTCTAACACACAAAAGGTCACATTGCATTCACTTCCTTAATCCTTTACCATCCTCCTAGAAGTTTCTGATACACAAAAGATCACACTGCATTCATCCTTCACACCTCCCTGTTATCTCACCAGGGAACCTCTGCTCTTTGTTCTTATCTAAGATGTTACACATTATGCTTTCCCCATGTGCCTCTACACCGTAAATATATAAACACACACAGCGTGGAGCATTGTTGCTAGTTGGAATAAACATATTATGGAGAGCGTGAAAAGATGAGGAGCTCTGGGGAATGCTCCCTGGGAGGTCTGCCGCGTCGAGGAGACCTCGCCAACTGCACAGCTTCGTCAGCCATCACAAAAGTGGGTTTGAGTCTGTCTATGCCAATTGTTTCCCTTCTGCCTCCCAAATCTAGCAAAAAGTGCTTATCACCTGTTTCCAGCACTCTAAATGGGCCATCATAAGGCAGTCGCAGGGTTGGGTGATGAGCATCGTGTCTGACAAAAACAAACTCCGCATTTTTCTAAGCCTTAGGTACAAAAACTCGCGGAAAACTGTGATGAACGGGGCCAAGAAGCGTGCTCGCTCCCGTGCCGCTCAGTAACCGCTGAGCAGGGGGGCACTCTGGCCCAGGATTATCTGGGAGAAACTCCCCGGGCAGCCGGAGTGGCTGCGCAAACACCAACTCAGCTGGGGAGGCTTTTAAGTCCTCTTTAGGTGCAGAACGCAACCCCAATAAAACCCATGGTAGCCTGTTGACCCAATTTGCATCCGTAAGCGACGCTCTGAGGGCTGCTTTCAATGACCTATGGAAACGTTTGAATAAACCATTAGCCTGGGGTTGGTACGCGGTAGTGCGGTGGATCGTTACTCACAGGCTGCGGGCCATCGCTGACCAAAGCGCGGAAACAAATTGAGGACCTCTGTCGGACGTAATATCTGACGGAACTCCAAAACGCGCTACCCAAGCCATTAAAAACGCGCGCGCCACCTCCTCGGCTGTGGTTGATGCCAGTGGGACCACTTCAGGCCAACGCGTGGTGCGGTCCACCATTGTCAAAAGATGTGTGCACCCCTGTGATGGCAGGAGGGGGCCTACGAGGTCGACATACACATGATCGAACCTCTTAGCAGGGATGTGAAACGGCTCTAAGGGGGCTTTAGTGTGTTTGTGTATTTTGGCTCGCTGGCAAGCCATGCAGGCTCTTGCCCACTCCTTAACGTGCTTGCGCAGGCTCGGCCACACAAACTTCTCTCCTACCATTTTGACCGACGCGCGTACCCCCGGGTGCGCCAGAGAATGACTCAAGTCAAAAATGCGGCAGCGCCACGCGGTCGGCACCACCGGACGCGGTCGTCCGGTGGAGACATCACAAATTAGGGGGGGCATACCATCTTGCAGCACCCTGCTCTCCAGCCTTAACCCTGTTGGTCCAGACTGGAGTGCGCACACGTCCGCATCGCTAACCTGATCCGCGGCCATGGCTGCATAATCTATCCCCACGCGGACTGGGGCCGCGCGTACTTCCACGCCGCTAGCCTGCTCCGCGGCCATGGCAGTATAATCTACCCCTACGCGGACTGGAGCAGTTACGGCGCGCCACAACATTAAGTTTACCCGCTACGTGTTGAATATCGGTAGTAAACTCTGAGATTGCAGCCAGCTGCCTCTGCTGCCGGCCTGACCACAGCTCCAAAACCTTGGCCATCGCGAAAGTCAGCGGCTTGTGGTCGACGAACGCAGTGAAACGACGACCTTCCAGCCAGAACTGGAAGTGGCGAATGGCCAAGTGGAGCGCTAACAACTCCCTGTCGAACGCGCTGTATTTTCGCTCGGTATCGCACAAAGTCCTGCTGAAAAAGGCAAGCGGCTGCCAAGCCCCAGCAACATGCTGCTCTACTACCGCCCCTATGGCCACGTCTGACGCGTCAGTAGTGAGCGCTGTGCGGGCCGTTGGGTCTGGATGTGCTAACAACGCAGCGTTTGCCAGGGCTGCTTTGACCTCCAAGAATGTGCGCTCCCGCTCCAGGGACCATTCGATTGTATTTGTGGGTTTTTGTTTTTTTAGCGCGGCATACAGTGGTTGCATGAGCTGCGCTGCGCGGGGGAGGAAACGGTTATAAAAATTCACCATTCCCAAAAACTGCTGTAATGCTTTGACCGTTTGTGGCTGGGGAAAATTTGTTACTGCGCGCACTTTGTCCGGCAGCGGAACTGCTCCTTCTGGAGAGACGCGGTGCCCCAAAAAATCAATCTGCGTCACCCCGAACTGACACTTCGCTGGGTTGATTATTAACCCGTGCTCTCCCAACCTCCGGAAAACTGCCGTGAGGTGTTTTTCGTGTTCCCCTTCGGACGCGCTGGCTACCAAAATGTCGTCCAGGTAGACGAACACAAAAGGGAGATCGCGCAACACCGCGTCCATCATGCGTTGGAACGTCTGCGCAGCACCTTTAAGCCCGAACGGCATGCTCAAAAACTCGAAAAGGCAAACGGAGTTATTACCGCAGTTTTGGGTATGTCCTCAGCGCGTACTGGGACTTGATGGTACCCGCGGACCAAGTCTATTTTAGAAAAAATGCGCGCCCCCGCCAGATGAACGGAAAAATCTTGGATATGCGGGATTGGGTAGCGGTCGTGCGCTGTAGTGTTGTTCAACCTGCGGAAATCACTGCAAGGTCGCCACGAACCGTCAGCTTTAGGGACCATGTGAAGTGGGGAAGCCCATGGGCTGTTCGAACGCCGGATGATGCCCAACTTTTCAAGGTTGGCGAACTCCTCGCGCGCTATGGTCAGTTTAGCTGCATCCAAGCGCCGAGCTTTTGCAAAAACGGGGGGACCGGCAGTAGTAATAAAGTGTTCCACTCCGTGTTTTGCGACAGCTGCTGAAAATGTGGGAACCGTGAATGCTGGAAACTGAGTGAGGAGTGTGTGGAACTTACGGCTTGCCGTAGCAACGTTGGCTTGTGCTGTGGGCGGGGTCACTCCGGCTGCACAGGGAATAGAGTAAAAAGAGAGTGCATTAACCAAGCGCCTATTGGGAAGATCAACCAACAACCCATGTGAGCACAGAAAATCAGCCCCTAACATGTTGAAGCTCACCGCAGCTATAATAAAAGTCCACTCAAATGTACGGCCTTGCGGGGACAGAAGCAGAGTCTTCTCACCGAAGGTCTTAATGCTCGAGCCGTTCGCTGCCGATGCTCCGTGGCTCCCGGGGCCTGCCAGCCGGTCAGCATAGGTTGGCATGATGAAACTCACTTGGGAGCCTGTGTCCACGAGGAATTGCCTCCCCGAACGCGCATCCGTCAAGTAGAGCAGCTTGTTCTGTTCACCGAGGGCCGCGGCTGCTACCGACACTCGGCTCTGGCGTTTCCCGAGCTCTTGAACTGACACAGTGGTATACACTTGCGTGCCCTCTCTGCAAAGCGACGATGGTAGAAACAGAGGTCATCTCCTCCACGATGTTTGGCCTTCACCGCCGCCGTTGCCGGTGGGTCTGCTGCCGCCGCCTCTGGCCACCTGCCATCTCCGGCCCTCGCGTCAAGTCCTGTCGCTGCTGTGGTGGCCGCGCACTGTCTGCTGGCGTTGAGAATCCGCTGTGCCTCCTGGGCAGGCGCGCGGAAGTCCCGCTGGGCCAACAACGGTGAACTGGCCAGGGTCGCTCTCGTGGCCGACGGTAGGGTTCTCAGGAAAATGTGGGTGAAGAGAAGGTCGTCGCCGTCTGAGCCCCTCAGCCTCAGCATGTCTTCCATCAGGTCGACGGGTGTGCTGTCTCCCAAGTCGTTCAGGGCCAGGAGTCTCTCCGCTCTTTCTTGGACTGAGGGAGTGAAACGCTGGATGAGCGCAGCCTTCAACCCACTGTATTTGTCTTTGGCTGGTGGGCGCTGCACCAGGCTCTGCACACGTCGAGCCGTGCGGTTGTCGAGCTTGGCGATAACGTGGTAGAATTTCGTGTCATCTGCCGTTATTCCCCGCAGAGTGAACTGAGCTTCGACCAAGAGGAACCAGGAGTCCGGGTTGTCCTGCCAGAAATCTGGTAGTTTGACTGAGACTGCGTTCACCTGGCTGGCTCCTGGCGAGTCCGGCTCGGGGGAATTTCTTTCATCCATGATACGTCTTAAGGTCACCAGTGTGGAGAGCGTGAAAAGATGAGGCTGAGTTTATTTCTCAAATCAGATTTATTCACTTGTCTCCAACATCCTCCAAACAGAAAAAGAGACACATCCTCCCACATCTGTCCTTTTTATACCCGGGACATCAAAGTACAGTCACATTATCTTTAAATCCCAAGACACAATACATCGTCCTCCAGGTCTTCTCACCTCCACCTAAAACCCTGGTGGTCAGGAAATCTCCCAAGGCCATCTCTAAAGATCACATTTCGCACCCTCCTGTTATCCCCAGGAGACCCAGACCTATTGTTCATTCTGAGATGTGAGGCAACAGTAATATACATATGCAGCCTAAGCAACTCAAATATGTGTGCCACAATATAAATATATAAACACACACAGTGCAGAGCATTGTAGCTAGATGGAATGAAACAGCACAACTGTCTGCTTAGTTATCCTACATGGTATGATTATGTACCCATACATATTCTCACCCTCCATAGCAACTGGTATTTTTGTAGTTGTATACCGGAGGGGACCTATTGTGTCTTTTGCATTCAATACTATTAAGTTGTCACGTCTTTTTGCTATCTCTGCGAGCAGCCCTGCTTAAGTTGTAGAGTCTGACAGCCATAGGTAGGAAGGACCTGCGAAACCTCTCAGTTGTGCACCTAGGATGATGTAGTCTGCTGCTAAATGAGCTCCTCAGTGCATTCAGTATGTCCTGCATAGGGTGGAACTCGGACTCCAGCAGAGATGACAGTTTAGCCACCATCCTTCTCTCTCCCATCTCCTCCATTGGGTCAAGGCGCTTCCCCAGGATAGAGCTAGCTTTCTTGATCAGTTTGTTCAGTCTCTTCCTATCGGCTGCTGTAATGCCACTGCCCCAGCAGACCACTCCAAAAGTGATGGCTGATGCCACCACCGTGTCATAGAATGACTTCAGCAGCGCCCCTTCTACACCAAAAGACCTGAGTCTCCTCAGTAGGACCAGCCTGTGCTGTCCCTTCTTGTAGAGTGCGTCGGTATTGTGTGACCAGTCTAGTTTATTGTTCAGATGAACACCCAGGTACTTGTAGGATGTCACCATCTCGATGTCTGTTCCCTATATATTTACTGGTGCTGTGAGGGGTTGTCCTTGCCTGCGGCAGTCCACCACCAGCTCCTTAGTTTTCCTCGCGTTGATTTGGAGGCAGTTCCGATGGTACCACTCCACAAAGTCCTGGATAAGCCCTCTGTACTCAGCTTCATCTCCGTTGGAGATGAGGCCAACGATCGCAGAGTCGTCAGAGAACTTCTGTAGATGGCAGTGTGTTGTGTTGTGTGAGAAGTCCGCAGTATAAAGGGTGAACAGGAAGGGAGCCAAAACTGTTTCCTGGGGGGCCCCCGTGCTACCGATGATCGTGTCGGACACACAGTCCCGGGTTCTCACAAACTGAGGCCGGTTCGTGAGGTAGTCCAGGATCCATGATGACAGGTGCTGGTCCACCCCTGCGCACAGCAGCTTGTCCTTCAGGATCATCGGTTGGATGGTGTTGAAAGCACTGGAGAAGTCAAAGAACATGATCCTCACTGCATTCCCGGGCTTCTCCAGGTGGGACAGAAAATGGTGAAGGAGGAAGATCACCGCATCCTCCACCCCAATACCATGCTGGTAGGCGAACTGGAGTGGATCCATCGCTGGTCCCACCATGGGGCGGAGGTGAGCAAAGAGCAGTCTCCCCAGGGTCTTCATCATGTGGGATGTCAGGGCCACTGGTCTGTAGCTGTTCAGATCTTTGGGGTGGGAAGTCTTTGGTACAGGTACCACACAAGATGTTTTCCACAGCTGTGGTACCCTCCCCAGCTTCAGACTCAGATTGAAGATGTACTCCACAATCCCACACAGCTGGTCTGCACAGGACTTGAGGAGCTTTGCGCTGATGCCGTCTGGTCCCGACGCCTTCCTCGCCTTGATCTTCCTCAGCTCCGTCCTCACCTGGGTCTTAGTGAGGGTCAGGTTGGGGGGCTGTGTGTTGGGAGTGGGGGGGTGTTGGTGGAGTGGGGAGTGGGCAGCAGGACTTGATGTCTTCAGAGGCAGCAGTGGTTGTTGTGCAGTCAGGGGGGGGCGGTTGGTCAAACCTATTGAAAAACAGATTCAGATTGTTCGCACACTCCCTGCCCCCCGTGGCCTGGGGGGAGGTATTCTGGAGCCCAGAGATGGTTTTAAGGTAGACCAAAAGATTCTCAAAAACTAGACATCATGCAGCGATCCAAAGAAATTCAGGAACAAATGAGAAACAAAGTCATTGAGATCTATCAGACTGGAAAAGGTTATAAAGCCATTACTAAAGCTTTGGGACTCCAGTGAACCACAGTGAGAATCATTATCCACAAATGGCGAAAACATGGAAGACTGGTGAACGTTCCCAGGAGTGGTCAGCCAACCAAAATTACTCCAAAAGCGCAGTGATGACTCATCCAAAAATGGCCTGCATGGCAGAGTTCCAAGACAAAAACCACTGCTGAGCAAAAAGAACATAAAGGTTCGTCTCAGTTTTTCCAGAAAACATCTTGATGGCCGCCAACTTTTGAAAAACAATCTGTGGACTGACAAGACAAAAAATTTTTTTGGAAGTTGTATATTCCACTACACCCGGCATAAAAGTAACACAGCATTTCAGAAAAGGAACATCATACCAATAGTAAAATATGGTGGTGGTAGTGTGATGGTCTGGGTCTGTTTTGCTGCTTCAGGACCTGAAAGACTTGCTGTGGAAAATGGAACCATGAATTCTGCTGTCTATAGTGTAGTTATTTATAAAATAATGTGAGGCACCGGATGGTGGCTCCGCTTCCCGGTCATGCCACCACCTGTGACTACAAGAGGGCTGCAGGTAGGAGGGGCGGCCTCTTTGCCATCCTCTGCCTGGTGGCTGTGTGTTGCACCTGTGCCCCTTTAATAAACGTATGTTCGGTTCGACACCTGGCCTCATCCTTGGCTCCATATACAGACATAACATTTTGGCGGCGAGGAGAAAAAAGGATTAAGAAGGTATGGAAGCATGTGGGTTTGGAGTTCGGCGGGCCACCTGTTTCCTGGCTGACACGGTGCGCTGCCTTCCTGGCGTACATGGTGGTGCTGAACCAGGGGAGAATTGACAGGCTGAGGGTAAGCACGTTGTTGGAAACTGGAGGCCAGCGGATACTAAGCATGCTTGGTGGCTCGGACAGCTTTGAGGACGTGGCCGAGTTGATAGTGCGCACTTTTCGTGCCCTGCATGTCATCACTGTCCAGAGGAGCAGGTTTCGGCAGTGCTGCCAACAGCTGGAGTTCCCCGTTACCACACAAGTAACAGACCCAGACAACAATAGGACTGTGGAGGAAGACTGTTCGACAAGAGCGAAGCGCTGCGGCAAGTGTGGCCACTTGCATCAGTTCACCAGGGTATGCCATAGATTCGAGCAAGGAAGTCCGCGGCACAAAGAGGACTCTCCTGCACCCACGGTTGTCCACGCTGTGTCCCCGAGCACCAACGGATGCACGTACTGTATGGCGGAGTTGGATGGGGTGGAGGTCCCTTTATTGATCAGCACGTGAGCGGTGGGATCTGTGTTGAATTGGGCAACCGTGACATGTTTTTTCCCACACTATAGGATTGGGGGTGACCTGGCGCCGCTTTGTGTTTGTGGAGGAGGATGGCTGGCCACGGTGGGAACACTGAGACTGACAGCTCGGTACAAATCGGCCAAGATGTGTGACCTGGAATTCACCGTGACAGCCCGTGGAGAAAACATAATGGGTTGCGACCTGTTCTATGGTCTGGGCTTCGCCATTAAAAGCGGTGCTTGGGAGGAATTGTCGGGCTATGGACTGTGGGACCAATCAATCCCGAGAGTGGTAGATGGCACAGTGTGGGATGAGGAACTGCCTGACACCCTGGAGAGTGAGCAAGACCAATATTGCCCAGGGTCATCACAGGAGGGTCCCTGTGCCAGAGCCCAAGTTGCCCTGGATGAGGGTGCTGGGTGGCATGGTGGGATGCCTGTGATGACGGGCGATGTCAAGAGGCTGGATTCACCTGTTCCAGGAGCTCAGCTGAAGTGGGCCGGTGAACAGTGGGCCACATCAGCAATGGCGACGGCAAATTTAGAAGAGGTTGGGGCCGGACCATTAGGCACGGTGGAGTGACGTGCTAAGCAGAGACCCTGCAAGCCGAGCAAGACCCCTCTGGGATTCACGGACTGGATTAGGGAGGAGAGGCGACCACGGCAGGTACGGGCCGGTTGGCGGTTCGGGGAGCACAAGGGACGGTTACGTGTCGTGGCCAGATGGGAGGACGCTCACCTCCAGCTGCCAGACAGCTCGTGGGGGCACTCGAATGAGCTGCGGCATGCCTGAGAGGGGACTGAGGGACGTGGCCCTGGACAAGCAGAGCAGCTGGTGGTGATGAAGAGGAGGCACACCGGTGCTGAGGAAACCTGCTGCAGCCCAGGAGGCTGCCTGCCTCCAGGGGCGGACTAATGACAGGGCGGTCCAGGGAGCCGACGGACTTGTTTCCTCCAGCTGTATGTATATAGGTTAACTGTTGTGCATGTGTTTGAATCAGTTATGTGTGTGTCATAAACTGATTGTTATGTATAGGTCCTTTGTTATGCAAGTGTTTAGACTGTTTTGTTTTTTCTGTGTTTCAAGATTCAAAGGTTTTATTATCATGTGCACAGTTAAGAAATAGTACATTTCCTGAGCAGTGAAATTCTTACTTTGCTCTTTGAACGAATGCCAAGGTAATACACACATGGACAAAATTGTTGGTACCCCTCTGTTAATGAAAGAAAAACCCACAATGGTCACAGAAATAACTTGAATCTGACAAAAGTGGTAATAAATAAAAATTCTATGAAAATTAAACAATGAAAATCAGACAATCCTTTTGAATTGTGGTTCAACAGAATTATTTTAAAAAACAAACTCATGAAACAGGCCTGGACAAAAATGATGGTACCCCTAACAAAGATTGAAAATAATGTGACCATAGGGACATGTTCAACCAAGATGTGTCCTCTAATTAACATCACAGGTGTCTACAAACTTGTAATCAGTCAGTCGGCCTATTTAAAGGGTGATAAGTAGTCACTGTGCTGTTCGGTGACATAGTGTGTACCACACGAAACATGGACCAGAGGAAGCAAAGGAGAGAGTTGTCTCAGGAGATTAGAAAGAAAATTATAGACAAGCGTGTTAAAGGTAAAGGCTATAAGACCATCTCCAAACAGCTTGATGTTCCTGTGACTACAGTTGCACATATTATTCAGAAATTTAAGATCCACGGGACTGTAGCCAACCTCCCTGGACGTGGCCGCAGGAGGAAACTTGATGAAAAATGGAAGAGACAGATAATACGAATGGTAACAAAAGAGCACAGAACAACCTCAAAATACAGTGGGGCAAAAAAGTATTTAGTCAGCCACCAATTGTGCAAGTTCTCCCACTTAAAAGATGAGAGAGGTCTCCAATTTTCATCATAGGTATACCGCAACTATGAGAGACAAAATGAGAAAAAAAATCCAGAAAATCACATTGAATGATTTTTAATGAATTAATTGGTAAATTCCTTGGTAAAATAAGTATTTGGTCACCTACAAACAAGCAAGATTTCTGGCTCTCACAGACCTGTAACTTCTTCTTTAAGAGGCTCCTCTGTCCTCCACTCGTTATCTGTATTAATGGCACCTGTTTGAACTCATTATCAGTATAAAAGACACCTGTCCACAACCTCAAACAGTCAGACTCCAAACTCCACTATGGCCAAGACCAAAGAGCTGTCAAAGGATACCAGAAACAAAATTGTAGACCTGCACCAGGCTGGGAAGACTGAATCTGCAATAGGTAAGCAGCTTGGTGTGAATAACTCATCTGTGGGAGCAATTATTAGAAAATGGAAGACATACAAGACCACTGATAATCTCCCTCGATCTGGTGGTCCACGCAAGATCTCACCCCGTGAGGTCAAAATGAAAACGAGAACTGTGAGCAAAAATCCCAGAACCACACGGGGGGACCTAGTGAATGACCTGCAGAGAGCTGGGACCAAAGTAACAAAGGTTACATCAGTAACACACTATGCCGCCAGGGACTCAAATCCTGCAGTGCCAGACGTGTCCCCCTGCTTAAGCCAGTACATGTCCAGGCCCGTCTGAAGTTTGCTAGAGAGCATCTGGATGATCCAGAAGAGGATTGGGAGAATGTCATATGGTCAGATGAAACCAAAATAGAACTTTTTGGTAAAAACTCAACTTGTCGTGTTTGGAGGAGAAAGAACACCATACCTACTGTGAAACATGGGGGTGAAAACATCATACTTTGGGGCTGTTTTTCTGCAAAGGGACCAGGACGACTGATCCGTGTAAAGGAAAGAATGAATGGGGCCATGTATCGTGAGATTTTGAGTGAAAACCTCCTTCCATCAGCAAGGGCATTGAAGATGAAACGTGGCTGGGTCTTTCAGCATGACAATGATCCCAAACACACTGCCCAGGCAACGAAGGAGTGGCTTCGTATGAAGCATTTCAAGGTCCTGGAGTGGCCTAGCCAGTCTCCAGATCTCAACCCCATAGAAAATCTTTGGAGGGAGTTGAAAGTCCTTGTTGCCCAGCGACAGCCCCAAAACATCACTGCTCTAGAGGAGATCTGCATGGAGGAATGGGCCAAAATACCAGCAACAGTGTGTGAAAACCTTGTGAAGACTTACAGAAAACGTTTGACCTCTGTCATTGCCAACAAAGGGTATATAACAAAGTATTGAGATGAACTTTTGTTATTGACCAAATATTTATTTTACCGAGGAATTTACTAATTAATTCATTAAAAATCCTTCAATGTGATTTTCTGGATTTTCTGGATTTTTTTTTCTCATTTTGTCTCTCATAGTTGAAGTATACCTATGATGAAAATTGGAGACCTCTCTCATCTTTGAAGTGGGAGAACTTGCACAATTGGTGGCTGACTAAATACTTTTTTGCCCCACTGTACATTCATGGTGAACTCCAAGGTCAAGGTACATTAGTGTCAGATTGCACCATCCGTTGTTGTTTGAGCCAAAGTAGACTTCATGGGAGACGACCAAGGAGGACACCACTGTTGAAAACAAATCATAAAAAAGCCAGACTGGAATTTGCCAAACTGTATGTTGACAAGCCACAAAGCTTCTGGGAGAATGTCCTATGAACAGACAAGACAAAACTGGAACTTTTTGGCAAGGCACATCAGTGCTATGTTCACAGACGCAAAAATGAAGCATACTAAGAAAAGAACACTGTCCCTACTGTGAAACATGGAGGAGGTTCTGTTATGTTCTGGGGCTGCTTTGCTGCATATGGCACAGGATGTCTTGAATCTGTGCAGGGTACAATGAAATCTCAAGACTATCAAGGTATTCTAGAGAGAAATGTGCTGCCCGGTGTCAGACAGCTTGGTCTCAGTCACGGGTCATGGGTCTTGAAACAGGATAATGACCCAAAACACACAGCTAAAAACACCCAAGAAGGGCTAAGAGTGAAACATTGGACTATTCTAAAGTGGCCTTCTATGAGCCCTGATCTAAATCCTATTGAGCATCTGTGGAAGGAGCTGAAACATGCCGTCTGGAGAAGGCACCCTTCAAACCTGAGACAACTGGAGCAGTTTGCTCATGAGGAGTGGGCCAAAATACCTGCTGAGAGGTGCAGAAGTCTCATTGACAGTTACAAAAATCGTTTGATTGCAGTGATTGCCTCAAAAGGTTGTGCAACAAAATATTAAGTTAAAGGTACCATCATTTTTGTCCAGGGCTGTTTCATGAGTTGAACCACAATTCAAAAGCATTGCCTGACTGTCATTGGTTAATTTTCATAGAATTTTTATTTATTACCACTTTTGTCAGATCCAAGTTATTTCTGTGACCATTGTGGGTTTTTCTTTCATTAACAGAGGGGTACCAACAATTTTGTCCACGTCTGTAGTGTGCAAATGAGCATTGTGCAATGAGCAGTGTATAATTACAAATTACAAATTAGTACCCAGTGCTACTTTCTGTAACGGTAGTACCAGTAGACTGTATATGATAAGTAGCAGCAGAGATAATAATTAGCAGCAGAGACGATATGGACATCAGACAGGTGATACAATACTGTATCTACTGTACAGGTGAGCAGTGTGCAA
This sequence comes from Pholidichthys leucotaenia, assembly GCA_020510985.1. Taxonomy (NCBI): domain Eukaryota; kingdom Metazoa; phylum Chordata; class Actinopteri; order Cichliformes; family Pholidichthyidae; genus Pholidichthys; species Pholidichthys leucotaenia. The sequence continues at coordinate 156,023,264 of CM035841.1, forward strand.
ATTTACAGCTAGTGTGTGAGTTCCTATATGCAAAGCTGTGTTACAGAGTTTTGGGAGTTGTTATCTGTTCAGGAGTCCCTGATACCTATATATGTAGTTTTGAGGATTAATTTGGGTGTTTTATTTTAGTTTAAGAGACACTGAAGTATTTTGGTTTTACATGGATTCTTATTTAGTTTAAGCGGCAGAATAATCCGCTTCACCGTGTGGGGTGGGACAGCAATCCACCTGTCACCTGTAGCTTTAGTTGCTTTGGTGTGAATGTGTTAGGCCAGTAATGTTATTTCACTTTGTCATTTTAGTGCATGACTTTTGTCTTAAATTGGGGTGGGTCTGAATTGTGTGTGTGTGTTTTGTACTTCTGTGAAGGGGGGGTGAAATGAAGTGTAGTTATTTATAATATAATGTGAGGCACGGGATGGTGACTCCGCCCCCTGGTCACGCCACCACCCATGACTATAAAAGGGCTGCAAGCAGGAGGGGCAGCCTCTTTGCCATCCTCTGCCTGGTGGCTGTGTGTTGCATCTGTGCCCCTTTAATAAATGTATATTCAGTTTGACACCTGGCCTCGTCCTTGGTTCCATATACAGAGATAACACTGTCTACCAAAAGATCCTGAAGGAAAATGTCCGGTCATCTGTTCGTGGCCTCAAGCTGAAGTGCATTTGGGTTCTGCAGCAGGACAATGATCCAAAACACACCAGCAAGTCCACCTCTGAATGGCTTAAGAAAAACAAAATGAAGACTTTGGAGTGGCCTAGTCAAAGTCCTGACCTGAATTTGATTGAGATGCTGTGGCATGACCTTAAAAAGGTGGTTCATGCTCGAAAACCCTCCAATGTTGCTGAATTACAACAATTCTACGAAGATGAGTCGGCCAAAATTCCTCCACAGCGCTGTAAAAGACTCATTGCCAGTTATCGCAAATGCTTGATTGCAGTTGTTGCTGCTAAGGGTGGCCCAATCAGTCATTAGGTTTAGGGGGCAATCACTTGTTCACACAGGGCCATGTAGGTTTGGGTTTTTTTCCCCTTAATAATAAACACCTTCATTTAAAAACTGCATTTTGTGTTTACTTGTGTTATCTTTGTCTAATATTTAACCCCTTGCACTCTGGTCAATTTCCCTAAAAACACCTAAAAATAACATACCCAAAGTAAATCAAAAGCTGTTCTTCAACCCTTTGCAGCATCTTCATGGGGTTGGTCTCATTTAAAAGAAAACACTTTGAATTTTTTGGCAAAACAGTCATAATCTCTCTAAGTGCTCCTGCCCCTGAGTAACAGTCATCTAAACATACTGAACTTGAAGAAAATAAATTTGGCCTGGGTGTTTTTTGGATACAAATGCTTGCAAATAACACACAGCTGTAAGATCCGGGCTGGAAAATGCAACAGAAATGTAGAACCAAGTGTTATCCAGCTGAGGTCAAAATTTTGTAACAATACAAACCTCATCCAAACCTTCAACTTGTCTTTTAGACCCTATTCCTACCAGGTTATTTAAAGAAGTCTTCCCACTTATTGGTAGCTTTATTCTTCATATAATCAATTCTTCATTAACTTTAGGCCATGTACCGCAGGCTTTTAAAACGGCTGTAATTAAACCCTTACTCAAAAAGCCAACGCTAGATCCAGGAGCTTTAGCTAACTATAGACCAATCTCTAATCTCCCTTTCATTTCAAAAATCTTACAAAGAGTTGTTGCTACGCAATTATTTGACCACCTGCAGGGAAATGGTTTACTTGAAGAGTTTCAATCTGGGTTTAGAATCCATCATAGTACTGAAACAGCTTTAGCGAAGGTCACTAACGACCTCCTCATCGCATCTGATAATGGACTGGTTTCTGTACTTGTCCTTTTAGACCTTAGTGCAGCTTTTGATACTATTGATCATAATATTCTACTTGATAGATTAGAACACTATGTTGGACTTAATGGAACTTTGTTGCAGTGGTTTAGATCTTATTTATCTGATAGGTTCCAGTTTGTTCATGTAAATAATGAGTTTTCTTTCAACTCAAAGCTTAGTCATGGAGTTCCACAGGGATCTGTGCTAGGCCCTACTCTTTTTAGTTTATATATGCTTCCGTTAGGCAATATTATTAGAAAGCACTGTATATATTTTCATTATTATGCAGATGACACACAATTATACCTGTCAATGAAGCCAGATGATAGTAGTCAATTAGCCAAGTTATAAGCCTGTCTTAAGGAAATCAAAGCTTGGATGACTTGTAATTTCCTGCTATTAAATTCAGATAACACTGAAGTCATTCTTGGTGGTCCAAAAAAACCTTAGAAATACCTTTCCAAATCAAACTTTCAGTTTGGATGCGGTTACTCTTTCTCTTAATAGCTCTGTGAGGAACCTTGGAATTATTTTTGATCAAGATCTGTCCTTCAATTCACATATTAAATTTGTTTCTAAGACTGCCTTCTATCATTTGCGTAATATTGCCAAGATTAGGAGCATCTTGTCTCAGAGTGATGCTGAGAAACTGATCCACGCTTTTGTTAGCTTGAGATTAGATTATTGTAATTCTTTATTATCAGGCTGTCCTAAAACATCTTTAAAAAGTCTTCAGCTGATCCAAAATGCTGCAGCAAGAGTTTTAATAGGTACTAGAAAGAGAGATCATATCTCTCCGGTTCTGGCCTCCCTTCATTGGCTTCCCATAGAGTTTAGAATTAAGTTTAAAATCCTTCTTTTTACTTACAAAGCTCTAAACAATCAGGCTCCTTTTTATTTAAAAGATCTGATACTACCGTATTATCCTAACAGAGCACTACGCTCCCAAAATGCAGGATTACTTGTAATACCTAGAATCTCCAAAAGTACAATGGGAGGCAGAGCCTTCAGTTATCAAGCTCCTCTCCTGTGGAACCAGCTGCCAATCTGGATTCGGGAGTCAGACTCGATCTCTGTTTTTAAAAATAGGGCTAAAACCTACCTTTTTGATATAGCCTACAATTAGGGAGGGATCATGTGTTTCTGAACCCTCCCTTAGTTATGCTGCTAATAGGTTTAGTCAGCCGGGGGACCTCCAATAATGCACTGGGCCTCACTCCTTTCTTCACTCTCAATGAAATATTTTTTTTTGCTGGTCATTAACATCTGTTTGTTCTCTCCCATAGATTGAGTCCCCATCGTGCTGTTTGCTCTCTACATGTCTGTTCTTTTCATCTTCTCTATCCCCTCACCCCCCAGCCAGTCGCAGCAGATGACTGCCCCTCCCTGAGCCTGGTTCTGCTGTAGGTTTCTTCCTGTTAAAAGGGAGTTTTTCCTCTCCACCGTCGCCAAGTGCTTGCTCACAGGGGATCGCCTGATTGCTGGGGTCTTTCTGCAACTGTGGTGGTTCCCCTACAGTTGAAAGTGCTATGAGATGACTGTTGTTGTGAAATGGCGCTATATAAATAAAGTTGAATTGAATTGAATTGAATTGAATTGAATACCACAAAAAATGAATATATTACACAGCTTTTTTGTAAAGTTGTTCCCAGGCGTTTTTGAACTGTGCCAAATTGTGCCAAATGGCACAGTTTGGAAAAACGACTGTAACTTCTGAATGATTCAATATAGAAGCTTGATCTTGGGATCTAATGAAAGGTGACACTCAGTGCTGTGTGTGTGTGTGGGGGGGTTGTTTATTCATTCATGAATGAATGAACAAACAAGCCCCCACACACAAAGAAGCATGCCACATAAAAAAATGTGTGGCTTTTTTTTACAAGAAAAAATAACCTACAGTGCACTAAACATTATACTAAAATATCTCTAATGTAGAAGATAACAAGTCCCCCCCCCCGCTACAGAGGACGGACATCGCCCATCGCTACATGACGGACCGCGGTGACGGTGCGCCGCGGTCTACTACGCACAGTTGTACTAAAATATCTGCAATCCGCTACAGAAGAGTAGCGGGGGGGGGGGGCGTTCACGGTCCGGACGCGGCGCACGGACCGTGTCCAGTCCGTGCACCACGGTCTGTCATGTGGCAATGACGCACAGTTGTAATTTACCGATCGGTCAAAACTCATTTTGATTACAATTTTCAGGGATAAAGAATAATTTAGCTTATAACACTTACCTGTCCACAACAGCAGTGTCGCTGGCGAACTTCTCTTCGTCATTGTCAGACGAACATGACGCTGGTCCGCTTGTTACGACTCGTGGTTCTGGTCACGAGACCCGGTCAAACCATGATTCCATTATTGCGCTTTTGCGCTTCCATGATTGCGGTTTTGGCGAATGATTTTTCAAAACAAATAAGAACAGTAGTAAGAAAAAAAAGACTGACGAACGCGTGTGTGTCACCCAGCGGCTTACACAACAAAACAGATTTTACGCATGGGACATACGCTTTCAATTGTCGAACTTCTCTGCTTCAATTGGCTCGCTGTATTCGCAGCCGTTGGTAGGCAGGTCCTTCTTGATAGGTTTTCAGTCATTGGTTCTTCAAAGTTTCAGAAACCCAATTCAAGGCTCTTATTAGTCGAATGAGAGGTCAATCAAATCTAAACCAATCAAAGCACTCCTTTGGCTTTCTGTTTGCGGCTGTGTCTGTAGTGGAGGAACGGAAATGGAGATGCACAGTGTGTGTCCTAGTGCGCACTAGGACGCAGAGACGTGACCGCCCGCGGTATCCCGGAGTGCAAGAGGTTAAATTTGTTTGATGATCTGAACCATTTAAGTGTGACAAACTGTTAGAATAATTTTGGCTTAAATTATTCAAAATCAAATAATCAGGCGGAAAGTTGAATTTATCTACATTTATTACAAAATCACCCCATTGGCCACTATGGGGGAGAGGTTACAAGGCATGACATTCAGAGACACCTAGAATCGCTAAAGGATCCATTCTTCTAAGTCTGATATATATAGGTGGGAGAAAGGAGAGGGAGGATGAGGATAAGGGAAAGGACAGAACGGGACAATCCTGATAACTAAGCTTATCCAGGCGGACGTCAGACACTCTGGAGACATGGTTCATGAAGACATGAGAATCATAAAACTAACAGAATGTCCATCTACCACTGATCTGTACAGGCTGAGAAGTTCCTGTGCATTCCTGTGACCCAAAACAGGTTATGTCAAAGAGATTATAATAAATGGCTTAGATCATTCCTTACGCATGTACTGATCCTCAGTCTGAACTCGTTGAAATTGCTCACAGAAACAGGCCAAGAATATATAAACTTATCCTATGTGGAATGCACATATAAACATTAAACATGGCATATGAAAGGTATGATACTTCTTATAGAAAATAATATGAAACAGCCTTAAATTATATTTCAACCTTCAAAAACATCCTCAGGCCAAAAACATCCTTGCCCCTCTCACCATCCTCATCATCATATTAAGGACTCACACAAGAAAAAAATCTGAGGTTGTAAAATTCATTACCAAGTTTATGATGAGACTTCTCCATTAAGAGAAACACTAACTTCTATGAGTATCTGAGGTATTAATATGACCATTTGCATCATTTTCATGAATACAATAATCTCCTATAATAGGGCCTACACCCCTCCACCCTCAAGGACCATTCTTTTCTTTGTTATAATAAATAATTGTAGTCTACAATTCAGTGTTTTAATCCCTAAGGTATTTTGTTTCCACTCTCACTCAAAGAAACAATGAACAAAACCTCACTCCTGTACTTTCCATCTGAAATTGCATTCATGCTTCATGAATGGCATCATGTGGTAGAAAAGCATCTCTCTTCACCCTGCCCACCTGCCCTGCCGACATGATGAGGGTACAGTCAGTTGCCAAAATGGGGTACACAGACCTGCCCAGTGTCCAGCCAGATGTGAATAAGCCCAATGACTCAATGACCTTTGACAATGTAGACACTTGCTCGCTTCGTTGGTCAAGCAGGGTAGCAGTACAGGGGAGAGACAAACTGTAAGCCTTTGCATACTCAGAGAGTGTTAAACTGTTGAAAAGGGGACATCACCACTTCAACAAGAGGAATTCCCTGATGAAATTAACCTTGCATTTGCAGAGTAAGGAGTGTCATCATGTTTCTAATCAGTGGAGTGATGTGTTGTGTCAGGTGGGATTCAAAATGACGTTTGCTATGTTATTTCTGTATATAGCCTTTCTCTCTTTTTTTTTTAACTAAACAGCCTGTAGTAGCTGCATTATTTTAGCAATAAAGATATTTTGCATAACTGTTAGTGTTATTAAGGAGCAAACATTCTCTACAATGTAAAAGCAATGGAACAACTTAATGATCAATATTAAGTATTAATAGAGGATGATGAGGATGATAAGATAACAACACTGACCACACCTTTCCTTCAGATTATTTTTTCCCTTGTCACAATAAACAAACAGCCTGCTTCTCTATCAGCAGAGGTCGTTACTGGACGCCAAGTCATCAGCTGACAATTGCATAGAGAAACAGTTAGACAGTCATTTGTTGTTTTCCTCTTTCTTTTTTCCCAAATAGGTATACAATATACATATATGTATATATATATATATATATATATATATATATATATATATATATATATATATATATATATATATATATATATATATATATATATATATATATATAAAGCACTCTCTTGCTGAGGGTTTCAGGTGGGGTAAAACATTAGATGCACCCAAGATGCACCCAAGTGCCACGTCCTTCGCTTTCCACAGCTGTTTAGGTCAGCAGGATAACCTTTGTGCTGTCCTTGCCAGGGAGTTTTGGTCCAGTTTCGTTTGATGACCAGATCCCCTGGTTTGCTCAAGAGATGGGTGCACCTCCTACAGTTCCTTCGTCACATGGTCCCTCCTGGGAAGGGCAGTATGGATGACATCGCTGTCAGTTGTCATTCTTTGCATATAATCACCCAGAAACCCTTCCTCATCACCTAAGTTAAATGGCTTCAATAATAGGGTTTGTTATTCACAATCTCCCTATTTTCTTATTTGAATATTATACTAATCTTGTAAATTGTTGATGGTAAGCTAAATGGTTTCCTAGGTAAATGTTTGGTACTAATAATTTAGGAACTACACTTAAATGTGACATGATTTGGTTTACAGTGTATTCCATTTCCATTATTTTAGTAAATCATTTCAGCTATTTTAAATCATGATATTGTTTTAGTTAAAACAATATAAATAAGTAGCAATATTTAAATTAGTGTAGGGTAAAGCCTTTGTATGTTCAGTAAGTATGTAAATAATTTCTTAACATTTTTTACCTTCACTCTTATTTAATTCAATGAGATCCATGCAAAGGTTTTGAAAAAAAAAAAAAAACTAAGTTTATGCAGGGAAGATCAAATTATTTTGCTTTGAGCTCCCTAAGGCATTGTTCCCTTAATTGAGTAAGAATCTGTATTGTCTTCGTAGTAGATTCTAAATTAAGTCCCACAGTAAACATAAATTCAGCACAAGTTGGATTTTTCTTCGACATTTGGAACTTTTCTCATATATTTGCTTGGTTTTCTTCCTTATCAGTTTACCTTGTTCCTTATAAACATGATATTTCCTTTACAATAATCTACAGATATTTCCTTAACCTCTTGCACTCCGTTGTACCGCAGACGGGCAAGTCTCTGCATCCTAGAGCGCATGAGGGCGCACGAGAGCGCCCTCGTGCGCTCTAGGACGCATGATGGAGATGTTGATGTAGGTGGTCCAACCGTGCACTGAAAATAAAAGCTGCAGACACAGCTGCGAACAGATTAGTTCATCTGATTGACCTCTCATTCGACTAATAAGAGCCTTGAATTGGGTTTCTGAAACCTTGAAGAACCAATGACTGAAAACCTAGCAAGAAGGACCCGCCTACCAAATCTGTAAATGCAGTGAGCCAATTGAAGCAGAGAAGTTCGGGAGCTGTTTTTTTTTTAAGGCTGGGTGAAGACTGACTGCTGCAGCGGATCAAAAAAGGACCCGCAGGAAGAACCCCACAGACCCAGCAGCACGGAGACCACCCACAAATGCAACCTGTGTGACAGGGAGTGCCATTCGCGCATCGGCCTGTTCGGCCACAGGCGGTGCTTATTTTGTTTTTGTTCCAGCAGAGTAGATGTTATGATTTCTTCCATGGTCATCATAGACCGACGGAGGCTGACGACGAAGGCTGAGTGACACACACGCGTTCGCCAGTCTTTTTTTAATTACTACTGTTATTTGTTTTGAAAAATCATTCGCCAAAAACCGCAATCATGGAAGCACAAAACCGCAATAATGGAATTATGTTTTGATCGGGTCGCGAGACCAGAACCACGAGTGGACCAGCGTCGCGTTCGTCTGACAGTGAGGAAGAGAAGTTCGCCAGGACACTGCTGTGAAGAGGTAAGGTGTTATAAGCTAAATTATTATTTATCCCTGAAAATTGTAATCCAAAATGACTTTTGACCGATCGGTAAATTACAACTGTGCGGTACAAGGGGTTGCTCGCCACTTCCAGACCGTGAACGCTGCCCCCCCCCCCCCGCTATTCCTCTGTAGCGAGGGGGGGAAGCCGCGGTGACTGCGCTGCTGTCCCACATCGCCACATGAGGCTAATCCGTTGTGTAGTGATGGCCGATGTCCATCCTCTGTAGCGACACCCAGGCCAAATTTATTTTCTTCAAGTTCACTATGTTTAGATGACTGTAACTCAGTGGCCGGAGCACTTAGAGAGATTATGACTGTTTTGCCAAAAAAATTCAAAGTGTTTTCTTTTAAATGAGACCAACCCCATGAAGATGCTGCAAAGGGTTGAAGAACAGCTTTTGATTTAATTTGGGCACGTTAATTTTTGGCGTTTTTAGGGAAATTGACCAGAGTGCAAGGGGTTAAATATCTGGAAATTTACTGATGTAACTTTTAACTTCTCCTATTGAATGTTGTGGTTTCATTACCAAGCGGTTTCATTTATATTTTTTTTTCTTCATTATTGATCATCTATTGATAGTTTTTATGTATTATCTATTTCTTTCTTGCTAATTATTTTTTGCAATTTAATTTCTTTGGAACGCCCCTTTTAATGCATGGAGACGCACATGCAGCAACGTTACAGGGTATTTGCTTGATGGGTAGTGTCTTTTACTGGAAGGATCCGTGTTACCACTTTTATGTGTTACACACAGTTAATTTAGATGAAAATTTGTGAGTAGCACAGCTCCTTCAAAATGAGGTTTCAATAATCATGGTTTCTTTTGTGACGTCTCTTGAACTAATTTACAAATTCCATTTAGGAAAAAGGAATATAGCTGTCTGTGCATATTTGATATGATTTAGCATTGATAACTAAGATCAGTTTGTCCAGTTGAACACAGAAAGGTTGAATTTGTGTAAGTGAATCCTTGTGAAAGGTTGTGTCACCCTCCTTCAGTCAATGGAAAGGTGGACATTTTGCCTAATTAGAATTTGGCTTAATTTTGTATAAGGAATGCCTCTTTTCATACATTCCTTGGTAAATTATGGGGTGGACTGTAGTCCCGAGGCCCAGCTCAGCCACGGCTAAGCATCGGGAAAACACATTCCTTATTACTGTCACATTTCTGAAATGTGATATTGTCACACCATTATGTGGTGAGTGGCATCAGATGTATCCTGCAGTGTGAAGTCATATGAACACTACATTTTTAAAGTCAAAGTCATTTAAATTGTTAGGCTTCATGTCATTTGCAATGTCATTTGTTCTACTTAGCTTCAAAAAAATGCTTATCAACTTAAGAGGTCCTTCCCCTTGTGGTCCCTCCAGCCAATGAGCCCGTCTGGCCTCCCCCCATCTCCTACAAAGATCAAATGTCGGTGCCATCCTGCAAAGAAAAATTTGGGGAAAGCCTGACGGCTTCCCCGTCTGCACCTTCAGTATTTACATCAACAGGACTGCAAATTTTATCACTTCATAAATTGATTTTACTAATATTCCAGTGATCATCATTATTTTTTGTGTCCCTTAAATGTTTATCCCAGTTGTTTATTATAACATGTAATGTTAAGAAACACAAGTGAATTATTGGGGGGGGGGGGTCTTTTTTTTTTTTACATATTGCATATGTAACCAAGGATTTATTAAACTGAAAGGTAATGGTGATGTTATGATTCCTTGTTAATTTGGCAAATCTAATTCCTAGTGAAAAACAAAACAAAAAAAAAATGTGAATGATTTCCCTTTCCTGTTGAAAAATGAAGAATAAAGAATAGCAGAAAAACCTTTAAATTGCACCTAAAGCTTCCACAATTTGAATGTGTTTTTGCTATTCACAGCAAGTATTCGCTAAATACTCTGTGAATCAGTAAATGTTTTACCAATTGACATGGGTAATCACTAGTTTAGGACAGTATCATATGTTAGAAGCCTCAAACCAATGCAGCAGTTAGAATTAGTAACTGGAAATGCAGGCCTAATCTCTGTTTTCAGGAATTTCATTCTCATCTTGCTCTGTTCTTTGAGGAGGGAAAAAGTCACAGCATGAACATTCAGATCCTGCTCTTGCGTTCTCCCCCCTTTTTTTTCATGGACAGGGCTAGGGTCAGAATGTAAAAAAGATTGCATATGTCATTTATTAAAAAGTGAGTATAGTATTATTTAAACAAAGCAACAATATGACATACAATTACCAAGACCTCTGTTTGATAATCAGTAGTCTCTGGCAAATCATATGCACAAACACAATAATCTATGCTTTGAATCATGTAATATAGGGTATACATAAAGCCTTCAGTGATTAGACATTATTAAGTGACAGCATGATATTAGTAATGTTCAGTTAATTTCATCATTGTCATGCTTGTAGCATTGATTAAAATACAAGCATTTGTACTTAACTTAGATGTTCAGCCGCCTCTTTGATATCGATGGGGGGAGAGGTTACAGGAGGCTGCGTCTCAGAGGCTGGTTTTGTTTTTGCAGGGGGAAGGAGAACATCAGTCCTGTGTCCTTTTTCCCTGTAAAGTGCACTGTTATGCTTCAGTCAAAGAAAAAAAAAAGAAAAGTCAGTGATACGTCAAAAAATTGAATAAAAATAGCTCGTTTTTCATTTTCCAAAGAAAAAAAAACTGGAGGGAAAATGAAAATATTGGCTTTAAAAATATGTAAATAGTTCATCACATATGCAACATTAGAGTGAAAATCCACAAAGTTAGACTGAAAGAAAAAGTAAAATCCCAAAACTTTGCAAAAAATGCCCATATATAGATTGTTTTTTCTTTCTCTTCCCTCTTACCAAGTTTTTACACACAAATCAGTATCTACACAACCCCCCCCCCCCCCCCCCCCAGTTCTCTGTCTGTTTCTTTCACCCAAAGACACACACCGAAGCAGATTACACAGAGACAAAACAAACCAGACTGCAGTAACTTTTATCTAAAACTCACAAAATAAAATATTTCAACGGTCACGTTAACCCCTCCGCTGTGTGCCTAAAGCCCAAAGTAAGACCTCCTCCCCCGGCATCTTGCAATAGCTCACCGTAGCAGGGGAAGTCCCATGGATGATAATGCAGACCCGATAAGGGCACAAATCCTCCTTGAAAAAAACCTTTTCCCTTCGGGGTTCACGTAGCCTCCCATGAATGCTGAAGGTCCAAACCCTGGACCATAAGCAGAAGTGGTCACAAGAGGCATGAATCTGTCCCCAAAAATTTACTTCTCTGGGATCACGTGACTCTCTTCCACACAGGAACGAGACCACGAATCTTTCCCTTTTTTCTTTGCATGCTAACTTCCGGTACCTCCACTGCACTTACTTAGAAAGTAGAAAGCAGCGGATTTCTAAGAATCACCCCAGGTCTTGCGATATCGGTCACCGTTTGCAAAGGAAAACCTCGTTCCTCCCAAGGGATTATTATGATATTGCTCACCGTGGATAAAATAACTCAGCACTCAAGCCGCTAGTTTCACTCCTTTCAGTATTTTGCAGTATACTATCGGTCCGGGGAATCTCACTGTCTTTTATCCATAAACAACAAAAAAATGTACATACATTCAAGCTGCCTATAGGATTCTCAGATCCGTCACCCAGTCAGCTCCAGCACCCCGGTCTGAAATGCCTTCACTGCAGTAACACTGAGCCCTTTTTTTTTCACTCAGTCTGGGAAGGTCTTTTTATCAGCTGTGCACTTGCTGAGATCAAGCAGAGGTGCCGGAAAGTTGAAGATATGTGGATCTGCTGTTCGGACGCCAAATGTTAGAATAATTTTGAGCTTAAATTATTCAAAGTCAAATAATCAGGCGGAAAGTTGAATTTATCTACATTTATTACAAAATCACCCCATTGGCCACTATGGGGGAGAGGTTACAAGGCATGAGATTCAGACACATCTAGAATCTCTAAAGGATCCATTCTTCTAAGTCTTATATATATAGGTAGGAGAAAGGAGAGGGAGGATGAGGATAAGGGAAGGGACAGAACAGGACAATCCTGATAACTAAGCTTATCCAGGCGGACGTCAGACACTCTGGAGACATGGGTCATGAAGACATGAGATCCATAAAACTGACAGAATGTCCATCTACCATTGATCTGTACAGGCTGAGAAGTTCCTGTGCATTCCTGTGACCCAAAACAGGTTATGTCAAAAAGATTATAATAAATGGCTTAGATCATTCCTTACGCATGTACTGATCCTCAGTCTGATCTTGCTGAAATTGCTCACAGAAACAGGCCAAGAATATATAAACTTATCCTATGTGGAATGCACATATAAACATTAAACATGGCATATGAAAGGTATGATACTTCTCAAATATAATAATACATTATTAATATCAATAATAGTATAGATAATGTGGAATTTTTCTATCACAAACATACAAAAAAATGAGAAATCAGGAAGGGGCAAACACTTTTTTTACACCATTGTATATGCAATAGTCTGTAATTAGTAACTTTAAGTAATACTTAAAATTTTTTATTCCTCAGAAAATTTGAACAAAGAAAATTTAGCAGCACAATAAAGAAAGCACTGTCCTGAGATAGGGAGCCACTTCCAGATAAAAAAAAAAATAAAAAAAAAATCATATATTCAGTGTTAATTACAAGCAAATATTTGGAAGTCTAAAACCTTTGTTTATTATAACCACAAAAGTTTCTTTGGCATTTACTTGTAGGGCTGTGCGATATGACAATATATCAGATGATGAGATAAACACGTCTATTGTTTCATATAAAACTCTATCGTTTATATCGAGTTGTTGCAAAAGACACTGTTTACAGCAGTGTCATTCTGGTGACGGTTTGCGGTCTGTGCATAGAGCGTGCCCCGGCTGGCCTGGTCCCATCATGTTCCAACATGGCGACCTCCACTAGAAGCATGCATGTGAAAGACTACGAAGAGCTTTTTATAAATTAGAGCACCAAGGTGTTGATGCCTCGGTGTCTCGGGGGAGGGGGGGGGGGCTTTAAAAATGGTGCACTGCCACCTCTACTGGCCCGGTATAGTTATTACAATGCTTTTTTCCCAGCTCCATTGACGGTAAAGGTGAGTTTAATTTGTGTTTTGTCAGGTTCTGAGCATAGTTGGGATGCTCACATGCTCACACTTTAATTTTATTTTCGTTATTCACTGTGTTTTCTTCATCTCAGCCCAGTTTAATTATTGTGTTTATTTTCACGTTCATGTCCCTACTTACGTTCTTTTGAATTTGCCATTTATTTCTGTTGGCCATGATTATCTTCTGAGTTTGGTCTTATCATTCTCCTTACCTTAGTCTTAGTTTAGTTCGTCATAGCCCTGTTTATTAGTATTATGTTTATCATGATCACAGTTAGGCTTGGGTTTGATGATTATTGTTCTCATGATTATGTTATCATATTTATTCCTGTCATGATTTTGGGCTTGGGCTTTTGTTTTGACAGTGCCTTCTGTTTACTTGCAGTTTTGCATTGTGAGTTTTTTGCTTTGCTAATTATTCACAGCTGCTTTTGATTTTTTTTTTTTTTTTGATTATTGATTGTCGGGGCAGCGCGGTAGCGGAGTGGTTAGCACTGCGGCAGCACAGCAACTCACCCTTGGTCGGGGGAACCTGGGTTCGATCCCAGCCCCCGACCAACAGTGATCTGTGTGGAGTTTGCATGTTCTTCCCGTGTCTGCATGGGTTTACTCCGGGATTTCTCTGGTTTCTTCCCGCATGCCAAAAACATGCAAGTTAAGTTAATTGGCATAAAACTGGGGATTCTAAATTGTCCTTAGGTATGACTGTGAGAGTAAATGGTTGTCTGTCTCTCTGTGTTGGCCCTGTGATGGACGCGATCTGTCCAGGGTGTACCCTGCCTCTCGCCCAAAGATGCTGGGATAGGCTCCAGCCCTCCCATGACCCGAAAAGGATTAAGCGGCAGAAGATGGATGGGTGGATGGATGGATGGATTACTGATTGTCCACGGGTGTTCCTGATTTACTGCACAATATATACACGCCGCACACTGCCCTTGGTGTGGCAATCTACTGTGATGTTTGTGTCAAGTCTAGTTAAGTTATGTCACGTTTATGTCACAACTGGTTTATTGTTTGGATACACTGTAGATGGTGTAAGTGGAAACAAAAGAGAGGTAAACGTGGAGGTGGAGGTCCAAACAAAGCTAACCACTAGCCTGCACAGATTGCCGACACTTGACAACACAGACTTCTTGTCACTTGACAACAAAATAGACCACATACAGCTCCTGAGAACTACACAACATGATGCACGGAACTGCTGTGTTTTTATCTTTATGGAAACGTGGTAAAATGACAATATGCCAGACTCTACCATTCAGTTAGCTGGGCTAACATGCTACCGTAGTTACAGAGTGCTCACGGAAGGAGGGAAAACACGAGGCAGCGAGGTCTGTGTGTACATCAATGACGCCTGGTGCCGTGATTCTATTGTTGTGCATAAGTACTCTTCTCCATTAGTGGAGTTTATGATCATCAAGTGCCGACCCTTTTACACGCTGAGAGAATTTTCAGCTGTCCTACTAGCCGCCATGTATGCCTCGCCCACCGGCACCGGCAAGGGAAGTAAAGCACTAAAAGAACTCTATCAGGCTATAAATGAGACACAAACAGCACATCCAGATGGATTCCTCATCACAGCAGGAGACTTCAACCATGCAGATTTAAAGGCCCTCCTGTTATGTCGGTAAACGAAGGTCAATGACGAGACTGACGGTGCGACTGAACATGACTTTATTATGGACTCACTGCACAGTGCAGACACTCCCGAGAGGCAGAGGTGAAGTCAAAGAGACCGTCCCCTTACCGCACAGCCCTCTTAGACTCCGGGTGGCGGCGGAATCAGAAAGGTGGAGCCACCACCCGTGTCACACCATAATATATCCTAAGAGCAATCACATTTCTCCCCCCCCTTCAAAATGGTCCAAAACATACACACAATTAAGACCCTCCCCAATTTGGAACCCGAAACATGCGCTAACTCAGACAGAAACAATTAAGGCCTAACCATGCACACAAAACAACTAAGGCTAGGGGGAACAGGTGGACTACCATTCCACCCCCACATGGCCAGACGGATTATTCTGCTGTCTCTGCTATAATATAGTCCATTAAACCAAAATTGCAGTGTTCCTAAAATAAAACATAAAACACAAAAATAATCCCTTTAACAAACCCAACATACAACTTAATTATTAACCATACCAACACCACGCAATAAACACATCACCCCCAAACATCAGTCTGCCCCAGTAGAGGAACCACCCCCTGGAAAACCATCTGACAGCTCCCTTCTGGTGTGCCTTCTTCTCTTCACACCCAAGGATGGCTCGTGCTGCAGCCCAAACATCTCCTTCTCCTGTATGGCATGCCAAAGCTCATTGAGATGCCGCCATGAGCCATCAGATAACTGAAGGTAGCCATCCTCCCGAATAGCCACCACCTGCAGCCGTCTCTGGTCGTCTCATCAGTTACGTTTGCCCAGAACTCCTCTCAACCAGGCCTAGCTGAGGGCAAGTTCCCTCAGCTAGGGTTACTTGGACCCTGGCACCGGAACCCTCCCACGATGGCCCTGGGTGGGATTGGTTCTACTCAGCTTCCAGAATACTAGGTCAAGGTTCATCCCATACAGCATCATCCACCACTCGGGGAACTGGTTGGTCCCACAAACCACGGCCCGACCACTCCTATCCTACACTGCTGGTGATGGTGAAGCCCAGGCCATAAAAAAAGTCACAGCCCATAATATTCTCACCACTGGCGGTCACCATGAACTGCAGGTTGGACACCTCCACCGACTTGTACCGGGCCGTCAGTTCCACCGATCCCACCATGGCCAACCTCTTTCCACCATACCCACACAGCGGTGCTGAATGACCTCTTACTCGGTAATATGGGAAAAAACTCCTCACGTTGGGCCAATTCAACACAGACCTCACTGCACCCATGTCAATCAGCAGTGGCACCTCCACCCCGTCCAATTTCACCGTACAGTATGTACACCCATCAGCGCTTGGGGAGACAGTGTGGATAATCGTGGAGTTGGAGCGGGGGAGTCCACTTTGCGTTGCCATTCCCCTCGCTCGAACCTATTACAGGCCCTGGCAAAATGATGCAGAAGTCTGCACTTGCCACAGTGTTTTCCTCTTGCCGGACACTCTCTGGCCTTATAACGGTGCTTGGTGGACCCACAACCCAAACACCTGGGTGATCCCGGGGCGGACTTTATTTTCACAGCAGTAGCGTACTCCTCCGTATCCTGTACACCATCATTGTTGTCTGGGTCCACAGCTTGGGCCGTAGACTGTGATTCATATTGGCAGAGTGTAGCTCTCTCACCGAGATCACGTGACAGTTTGTCTGCTGCGTCACACTGCTGAGCTATCTCGACAGCCACGGCTAAAGTCAGTTTGCCGGAGTGTGTGAGGAGCCTCGACCGTGCTGTCGAGCAAAGTGTGTGCTCCACCAAGTGGTCACAGACCATCTCTTCCTCCAATGCTCCAAACTGGCAGTCCCTGGCCAGCTGACGCAGGTCCGCAACATACCGTTGTACTGACTCGCCGGTCCGCTGGTGGCGCTGCTGAAACTGAACCCTCTGGACGATGATGTTCTCAGGAGCGCAAAAATGTTGCGCCATTAGCTCAACAATGTCCTCGAAGCTATCACTAGCACCCAAGGTAGCGAGAATAACCTGTCCTTCCATACACAAATTATGAACCAATATTGCCCGAGCCTACATCTTCCTCAGTTTTTTTTTTTTTGAATGAATGAATGAATGAATGAATCTTTATTTTTGGATAGATTAAAAGTAAAGATTAAAAAAAGAAACAGAACAATATAACAAAGGGGGAAAAAAAATCCAACAAGGTCAAATCAAACAATAACTCCTCTGATTCTACAGTTCAACATAAGTTATCCGAAATGAGTGATGGCTGAAGCCGCAGCTTATATTGCCCACCCATATTCCATCCAAGAATTCAAAAGAAAAACAAGACAAGAGTGATTACAATTCAGAACAAAGCTAAGACAAAGCGTGACAAAAAAAACTAAGCAACAACACAGACTGGAAATGACAATCCTTATGTGATTTTACATGTCATCTTGTATATATGTTTGGAGTATTTCTTCCTTTAGTTTTTGTTTAAATTGTCGAAGTGTTGTACATGATTTTAATTCAGGTCCAAAAGCGTTCCACAATCTGACTCCTTGCGCTGAAACACAGTGTTGCTTGGTGGTAGTTCTCACTCAGGGTTTTTGAAATATACATATTCCTCTGAAATGATATTGTTTCTTCCTTATTTGGAACAACTTTTGGATATTTGCGGGCAGTGATAGATTCTTTACTTTAAACACAATTACTGCAGTTTTAAAGTCAACCAGATCTTTCAACTTGAGAGCTTTTAATTTAAGAAAAAGTGGGTTTGTTGGTTCCCTGTAAGCAGCTTTGTTTATTATTCTAATAGCTCTCTTCTGAAGCATAAAGACTGGATATATGTTTGTTTTATATGTATTTCCCCATACTTCAGTACAATACTGTATGTCATGTATGGGAGTATTAATGAATGATACAAAGTATATAATGTGGGTTGATTCAGCAAATATTTCACTCTGTGTAGTATTGCAATTGATTTACATATTTTACCTTTAATTTACTATGCAGTGGAAGCAATTTGGAACAACTTTTGGATACACTCGGAAAGGAATTAGGAAAGCTTAAACTGTGGTTTGATTCAAACAAATTAACGCTCAATTTAAGTAAGACAAAATTTATAGTTTTTAACAACCATCACAACAACTTAGTATCTAAACTCAGTGTAAATGGTGTAGAGATTGAAATGGTATCCGAAACTAAATTTCTTGGAGTAATAATTGATAATAAACTGTGTTGTTTCCGAGACTTTACATATATCATTTATATACATATTGAATAACAGTGGCCCCAAAACTGAACCCTGTGGGACTCCTCAAGTAACCTTCAGTAACTGTGAGTTTTTGTTACCAACACATACATACTGATATCTATTCTTTAAGTAACTACATAACCAGGACAGTGCTACCCCCCTAATACCACAATTTTGTAGTTTCTTTAATAATAAATTATGATCCACTGTATTAAATGCTTTTTTTAAGATCCAGGAATACCCCAACTGAATACTCTTTATTTTCAACGGCAGTTGATATTTTTTCTATAAATTCCATTAGAGCAAATGCAGTTGTCCTCTTGTGTCTGAACCCATATTGCTGCCCACACAGTAAATTATTCTTCATTATGAAGTCATCAATTCGGTCACAGAATATTTTTTCAAGTATCTTGGAAAATTGCGGCAATAGTGAAATTGGTCTATAGTTTGAAAATTCCCCTCTGTCACCCGTCTTGTATATCGGAATTACTTTAGCTATTTTCATTGCATTGGGAAATATACCTGTTTGGAGAGACAGGTTACAAATATACGTCAATGGTTTCACTAAGCATTCAATAATAGTTTTGACTAAGAGCATGTCAATACCATCACAGTCCGTAGATGTTTTACTTTTAAACGATTGAACAATTTCAATGACCTCTCTCTCGTCTGTGTTCTTTATGAAAATGGAGTCTTTTGTAGCAGTGTTTTTGCTTACTGTGTCACCTGTAGGTGCCATAATGGGTATTTCTCGAGCCAAATTAGGACCAATGTTAACAAAAAAGTTATTAAATTCATCTGCAGGTGAGACTGCATTCACACTCTGAGTAATTTTATAATTTTTTTTTTTTTTTGAAAAATTGGTTGGGTAGCTTGTACAGTGCGGTAAAAAAGTATTTAGTCAGCCACCAATTGTGCAAGTTCTCCCACTTAAAAGATGAGAGAGGTCTCCAATTTTCATCATAGGTATACCTCAACTATGAGAGACAAAATAAGACAAAAAAAAATCCAGAAAATCACATTGAAGGATTTTTAATGAATTAATTGGTAAATTCCTCGGTAAAATAAGTATTTGGTCAATAACAAAAGTTCATCTCAATACTTTGTTATATACCCTTTGTTGGCAATGACAGAAGCCAAACGTTTTCTGTAAGTTTTCACAAGGTTTTCACACACTGTTGCTGGTATTTTGGCCCATTCCACCGTGCAGATCTCCTCTAGAGCAGTGATGTTTTGGGGCTGTCGCTGGGCAACACAGGCTTTCAACTCCCTCCAAAGATTTTCTATGGGGTTGAGATCTGGAGACTGGCTAGGCCACTCCAGGACCTTGAAATGCTTCATACGAAGCCACTCCTTCATTGCCCGGGCGGTGTGTTTGGGATCATTGTCATGCTGAAAGACCCAGCCACGTTTCATCTTCAATGCCCTTGCTGATGGAAGGAGGTTTTCACTCAAAATGTCACAATACATGGCCCCATTCATTCTTTCCTTTACACGGATCAGTCGTCCTGGTCCCTTTGCAGAAAAACAGCCCCAAAGTATGATGTTTCCACCTCCATGCTTCATAGTAGGTATGGTGTTCTTTCTCCTCCAAACACGACAAGTTGAGTTTTTACCAAAAAGTTCTATTTTGGTTTCATCTGACCATATGACATTCTCCCACTCCTCTTCTGGATCATCCAAATGCTCTCTAGCAAACTTCAGACGGGCCTGGACATGTACTGGCTTAAGCAGGGGGACACGTCTGGCACTGCAGGATTTGAGTCCCTGGCAGCGTAGTGTGTTTCTGATGTAGCCTTTGTTACTTTGGTCCCAGCTATCTGCAGGTCATTCAATAGGTCCCCCCATGTGGTTCTGGGATTTTTGCTCACCGTTCTCGTGATAATTTTGACCCCACGGGGTGAGATCTTGCATGGAGCCCCAGATCCAGGGAGATTATCAGTGGTCTTGTATGTCTTTCATTTTCTAATAATTGCTCCCACAGTTGATTTCTTCAAACCAAGCTGCTTACCTATTGCAGATTCAGTCTTCCCAGCCTGGTGCAGGTCTACAATTTTGTTTCTGGTGTCCTTTGACAGCTCTTTGGTCTTGGCCATAGTGGAGTTTGGAGTCTGACTGTTTGAGGTTGTGGACAGGTGTCTTTTATGCTGATAACGAGTTCAAACAGGTGCCATTAATACAGGTAACGAGTGGAGGACAGAGGAGCCTCTTAAAGAAGTTGTTACATGTCTGTGACAGCCAGAAATCTTGCTTGTTTGTAGGTGACCAAATACTTATTTTACTGAGGAATTTACCAATTAATTCATTAAAAATCCTTCAATGTGATTTTCTGGATTTTTTTTTTCTCATTTTGTCTCTCATAGTTGAGGTATACCTATGATGAAAATTGGAGACCTCTCTCATCTTCTAAGTGGGAGAACTTGCACAATCGGTGGCTGACTAAATACTTTTTTGCCCCACTGTATTTCTATTTTTATTTCCAAGAATGTTAAGTATTGTCCATGTATTTTTAATATTGTCTCTGTTTTTCTTCAGTTCTTTACTGTAATAGTCTCTTTTACTACATCTCATTATATATGTTAACTTATTTTTGCACGTTTTATACCGCTGCTCTGCTTCTTTTGTCCTTTTCTTTAGAAAAGCTTTATATAATAAATTTTTCTTTTTACATGCCTTTTGTAATCCTTTGGTTAACCATGGCTTGTCGACAAATTTATGTTTTAGCTTTTTCTTTACTAATGGACAATTGTTTTCATAAAGAGTGGTTACAATGTTCATAAATGTGTCATAGGCTTCATTTACATCTGATACATAGACTTTTGTCCAGTCTTGCTTCAGCAAGTCTTCTTTAAAAGAACTGATTGCATTTTGTGATTTGTATCTAAAAGATTTTAAAGTTTTTTTCTGTATTGGCCCCCGTGTGGCCATGGATAAGTGCAAAGACTGGCAAATGGTCACTTATATCATTTATCAATAATCCACTTTCTATTTTCTTATCAATAATATTAACAAACAGGTTATCAATAAGTATAGCAGTGTGAACTGTGATTCTACTGGGATGTGTTATTGTGGGATATAGACTCTTACTGTACATAGAATTCATGAACTCTGTAATTACATTTTGTTGAAATGGATTTAGTAAATCAGTATTGAAATCTCCACAAATTACAACCATTTTCTTACTAGTAATATTATTGTACAGCTCGACTAATTTATCTCTGAATCTCTCAACGCAAGTTCCCGGCATTCTATATATACAACTTCTAATTAGATTTTTTGTTTTATCTTGGTCAATCTCAACAGTAACACATTCCAGAATCCCTGGTAGTGCAAAGGACATTCCATTTACAAGCTTACACCTATACAGGTCATCAATATACAGTGCAACACCACCACCCTTTTTTTGAGATCTGTTAATATGAAACACTTGATGTCCCTCTATTGCTATCAGAGGAGCCTGCTCTTCATTAAGCCAAGTTTCAGAGACTGTGATAGCTGTAAATTTTCTGTCTAGCTGTTTTAAATAGTCCTGAATCGGTGGAATGTTTTTGTTAAGACTTCTGCTGTTGAAGTGAATTATTGATAGTTTACCATCTAGTTGCACTTGACTTTTGAATTGCTTTTCAGTGTAATATTAACAATGATTATGAATATTATTGAAAAAGTGGTTATCAGGATCAATATCATTCTCCATCTCTTGTAGTTTATGTTCAGCATAATGGCATATTTTCAGAGTTTGAATTTCCTCTCTCTATGTCAAATGATTTCCTCCAACTGGGGATAATTGATGTCTATCTCAAGTCAGTCATAAGTTTGTGTTTGTTTGTTTGTTTTGTTTTGTTTTTTATTTAAGTTTTTGTAAAGGGTATACATGTCATTACAGCATTGCATTGTTTACATTTTCCTCACATATTCCCCCTTTTTTTGTTTTTTGACATTGGAAAAAAAAATTATTACAACACCCTTTATTTTTAAGTGAAAGAAAAAGAGAATTTAAAAGAACAAAAAACAAAACAAAACAAACAAAACAAACAAAAACAAAAAACAAAAAACAAAAACAAAAGAGCAGAAAAATAAAAGAGCATCTGAGTAGCATTGGAGCAAAGACAGGTGCCATTATTGAAATGGTATTTGTCAAAGATTAGATCTGATGGAGGACACTCACGTGTTCCAGGGTTGCCAAAAGTTCAAGAACCCATCCATGTCCTGTCTCAGTGCAAATGTCAACTTTTCCATCCAATAAATGTCCTGAATCACGTTAATCCAATCTTCAGGTGTTGGACAGTCTTTCAACATCCATTTTTTTATTAGAGCTTTTTTACTTGCCAATATTAAAACAGTGAATAAGTATTTTTCTCGTCTTTCCAGTGATTCCGGTAGTAAACCCAAATACAAAGTTACAAAAGAAAAGGGAACTGTTACTTTGAATATTTTCCCCAATATTGTCTGTACATTGGTCCAATATTGGTGGATAACTGGGCATGACCAAAACACATGAAAATGATTTGCATTCTTTTCACCACACAAGCGCCAACACTTCAACCCCTTACGAGTAAATTTGTTTTGTGCAGGTGTTCTGAAAAATCTTACCAAATTTTTCCATCCAAATTCTCTCCACAGCAGGGATGAGGTACTTTTCCATTGTTGTTTATTTAGCTTTTCCCATATTTCCAGTTGTAAAGTGAAATTCCCCTCTTTTTCCCATCTCTCTTTTATATATGATGTGTTGTCTCCTTTTAAGTCTTGAAGACCATGGTATATTTTAGAACTGTATCTGATCCCTGGGATCCCTTTATATGCCATTAAGAAAACCTTCAGAACACCTGACTGGGCCCTTTCCAAATCCTCCTTTTAAAGTGTTTTGTTTATGTGGTGTCTAAGCTGAAAGAACCTGTAAAGGTCTTGATTTATTAGACCTTGTTTTTTCAAATCTTCAAAACTTCTTAAAGTTTGCCCTTTAAAAAAATCGTAATATTTTATCAGTCCGTTCTCTTTCCACTTTTTAAATCTAGTGTCTGTTTTATTAGGAGTAAAGTCCTGATCATAGGAAATCCATTGCAATAATCGATAGGGTTCTTTAGTTTGATTCTCTCTGACTATCTTAAACCAAATTTTTAGCGGGGTCTCTATCCACGGGTTAGTGTTATTCAAAAGTTTAGGTAAGGCATTGTTCCCTATTATCGCCTGTAGGGGAATGTCACTTGTTATTTGGCATTCTATCTCCTTCCATTGTGCAGTGTAGACTGGGTTACATATCTCTACTAAAGTTTTAATTTGTGCGGCTTTAAAATAGTCCCTGATATTTGGCAGCACGAGCCCACCTTTGTCTTTGTTTAGCTGTAGGGTTCTATATCTGATTCTAGGTCTCTTGCCCTGCCATATGAATCTTGAGATCCTTCTGTCCAGTTCTTGCCATGTTTTTTTGGGAGGTTCTACCGCTATTGTTTGGAAAAGGTATAGAAGACGTGGAAGTATATTCATTTTGACTGCTTCAATTCTTTGTGCAGTACCCAAGAATGGTATCGTATTCCATCTTGCTAGATCCAATTTTATTTTTGCCATCAGTGGATCATAGTTTAGTGTTATAATTTTGTTGAGTTGTTTCGGGATATTGACCCCCAGATATTTCACAGATTCCATCTCCCAGTTGGTTTTGAGTTTGCTTAGTAAATATTGATTTGGGTCATAGTTGAATGTTAAAATTTGGGTTTTATGCATGTTTAATTTGTACCCCGATAACTCTCCATACTCTGAAAAAACTGAGATTAGTTCTGGAAAAGAGGTGTCCGGCTGCCCCAGGTATAATAAAATGTCATCAGCAAAGAGTGCTATTTTATGTTCCTTCTAACCAAGTGTAATACCTTGAATTTTTTGATTCTGTCTTATCCATTGGCTCAGAGGTTCTATGAAGATTGCAAAGAGCAGTGGAGACAAGGGGTAGCCCTGACAGCATCCTCTTTCCAGTTCAAAAGATGATGATAATTTACCGTTAATCCTTATTTTAGCTGTTGGTTTTTTTTATATAATGCCTGGATAGTTCTAATGAAGTTATTATGGAAATTGAAACTGGATAAGATTCTATATAGGAAAGACCAGTCAACCGAATCAAATGCTTTTTCAGCATCTAATCCCAATATGGCTGCATTAAAATTATATTTTTTTTATATGATGAATTATGTGTAAAGTGCGTCTAATGTTATCTTGTGTCTGTCTTTGTCTTATAAAACCTGTTTGGTCTAAATGAATTAAGTCTGTCAGTGTAGAAGTTGCAGAAAAACAGACAGGATACGCGTAAGTCTGTCTGGAAAAACTTTATTTACATTTTTGCACTTCCTCCTTTTATCTCCATCCAAAATGGAAAAACTCCGCCTTCACATTAAAACTCCGCCTTCACATTAAAAGATCTAATTTTGTGTGTGAGACCAACATCTAATATCACCACACAGGCCCCCCCAGAACACACAAATAACAACATAAATAAACATGCTGACAAAAAAACTAAAACAGCATGAACAAAAATCCAAATAACTCAAGAGAACCTCTTAGGCAACCTAATTACTCTGCCCCGATGACTGCACTGCGCAGTCCTAGGGGGCACAACTGTAACCGGAGCAGAAACAACCTCAGGCGCAGAGTTGGGAGGGCGCCCCCGCCGAGCAGGGCGGGCTAACTCAACCTCATCGTCACAAAGAACATGAGCAGGCTTCAAATGATCCACCGAAATCCGATCCTGACCATTCCCCAACTCAACCAAAAAATCCTTATGGCCTGTTTCTAATACCCGAAAAGGGCCATCATAAGGTGCTTGCAGGGGAGAACGATGGGAATCGTGCCGGACAAAAACATATTTAGCCGACCTAAGGCTGTCAGGGACGTAAGACTGAGGAAGGCAGTGGTGCGCAGCCACAGGAACAAAAGCCCTAGCTTCCTCTCGACACTTAGGCCTCTTAACCATACTGGGACCTAACCCTGGACTGGTAGGAAGAAACTCCCCTGGAACCCTCAAGGTCTGGCCAAGGACCAACTCAACAGAAGAGAAATGCAGGTCTTCTTTGGGGGCTGAACGCAAACCCAACAAAACCCACTGTAATCTGTCCACCCATCCACTATCCACTAATGACGTGCGAAGAGCCGCTTTCATAGTCCGATGAAACCGCTCACATAGCCCATTAGCTTGTGGATGGTATGCTGTGGTCCGATGGAGTTTAACCCCCAAACTACCAGCTACTTCATTCCAAAGTACAGAGGTAAATTGCGGGCCCCTGTCAGAGGTAACGTCCAAGGGGACACCAAAACGGGACACCCAAGAGGAGATAAATGCCCGGGCAACATCAGACGCTGTAGTTGATTCAGAATTCAGAATTCAGAATCAGATATATTGCCATTGTTCATGTAGTACACAAACTAGGAATTTGTCTTGATGCCATGCTGCAACATTAAAAACATGATGAGATAAAGAGATAAACTAAAAAACTAAAGGACTGAAAACGTGCAATAAGTGTAGAAAAATAAGTAATAATGATAATAATAATAATAACAATACTAGTAATAATGAGTAGTACTAGTCAAGGCAGTTTTAAAAAATTAGCAAGTGAAGTACCACATAGTGCAGTCGATAATGCAACAGAAAACAGTGATGAATGACGTGAGTCTGGTTGAGCTGCTGTACATAGTGCACGAGAGTCAAAAAGTCACTTAATGTTCAGCAGTCTGATGGCAGAGGGGAAAAAGCTGTTCATGTGCCGGGAGGTTTTAGTCCGAATGGACCGAAGTCTTCTACCTGAGGGGAGGGGAGCAAACAGTACGTGACCAGGATGTGAAGGATCGGCTATGATCCGGCCAGCACGCCTCCGGGTCCTGGAGATGTACAGGTCCTGGAGAGATGGGAGCTCGCAGCCTATCACCTTCTCAGCAGTGCGCACGACGCACTGCAGCCTTAGTCTGTCACTGGCAGTGGCTCCTGCATACCACACAGTTATGGAGGAGGTGAGGATGGACTCGATGATGGCCGTGTAGAACTGCACTAACATCTTGGTGGGTAGCTTGAGCTTCCTCAGCTGCCGCAGAAAGAACATCCTCTCCTGGGCCTTTTGATGAGGGAGCTGATGGTTGGCTCCCATTTGAGGTCTCGGGTGATGGTGGTGCCCAAGAAGCGGAAGGAATCTGCAATGGTGATGGGAGAGCCTGTGATGGTGAGGGGGGGGGCAGGGGGGTTGTGACTTTCCTGAAGTCCACAATCATCTCCGCTGTCTTCAGAGCATTCAGCTGCAGGTTGTTGTGGCTGCACCAGGACACCAGCTGGGCCACCTCTTCCCTGTAGGCGGACTCGTCGCCGTTGGAGATGAGCCCGATGAGGGTGGTGTCGTCCGCAAACTTAATCAGCTTAACAGACTGGTGGGAGGAGGTGCAGGAGTTGGTATAAAGGGAGAAGAGTAGGGGGGGAAGTACACAGCCCTGGGGTGATCCAATGCTGATGCTAACAGAGTCTGAGACAGACTTCCCCAGCCGCACATGCTGTCTCCGGTCCGTCAGGAAGTCGGTGATCCACCTGCAGAGGGAGTCAGGCACGTTGAGCAGGGACAGCTTGTCCTGGAGCAGATCGGGGCGGATGGTGTTGAATGCGGAGCTGAAGTCCACAAACAGAATCCTGGCGTAGGTTCCCGGGGAGTCCAGGTGCTGCAGGATGGAGTGGAGGGCCAGGTTGACTGCGTCATCCACAGACCTGTTAGCACGGTAGGCAAACTGCAGCGGGTCTAGGAGGGGTGTGGTGATGGACTTGAGGTGAGACAGGACCAGGCGCTCAAAGGACTTCATGACTACAGAGGTGAGCGCTACAGGTCTGTAGTCGTTAAGTTCAGCAATCCGTGGCTTCTTGGGGACAGGGATGATGGTGGAGGATTTGAGGCAGGTCGGCACGTGACATTGCTTAAGGGAGGTGTTAAAAATGTCTGTGAAGACAGGAGCCAGCAATTTCACACAGTGTCTCAGGGTGGAGGGAGACACACCGTCCGGCCTGGGGGCCTTGCGCGGGTTCAGTCTGGAGAACTGTCTGTGCACGTCCTGCTCACTGATGACAAGGGGAGGGGGGAGGAGGAGGAGGAGGAGGGGGGGACCGCTTTTGATGAATTAGGGGCTGAGGAGGCAGTGGAGCTGGGTGGAGTGGGTGAGTTGGACACAGCTGACGAGGTGTCAAAACGGGCGTAATGTTGGGACAGTTTTTGACAAAGGGCTTTGTCATCCTGACCTTTAGAAGCCTGAGGCCGATAGTTGGTGATTTGCCTCAGTCCTCTCCACACAGAAGCCGAGTCATTAGCAGTGAACTGCTGCTGGAGTTTCTCAGAATACACAGATTTAGCTCTCCTCAGCTCTCTGTTAAACTGATATTTGACCTCTCTGTAGCAGTCCCTGTCTCCACTTTTCAATGCTGCTTCCTTCTCTTTCCTGATCCGTCTGAGCTTAGCTGTGAACCAGGGCTTGTCATTAGAATATCTCACCCTGGTGCGCGATGGGAGAATGTCCTCCTCACAGAAGTTGATATATGAGTTCACAGTGTCTGTGTACTCATTAAGATCATGTGTGGCTCTTTTAAACATGCCCCAGTCAGTTATTTCCATGCATGTGTTCAGTTTCTCT
This sequence comes from Pholidichthys leucotaenia, assembly GCA_020510985.1. Classification (NCBI taxonomy): domain Eukaryota; kingdom Metazoa; phylum Chordata; class Actinopteri; order Cichliformes; family Pholidichthyidae; genus Pholidichthys; species Pholidichthys leucotaenia. The sequence goes on from CM035841.1 coordinate 156,051,190, forward strand.
CCAGCTTCACTGGTCAATTTCTTTGTAGTGGTCACAACAGGTTTAGTGAGTTTCAGCCTTTGTCTGTATGTGGGGATGAGGTGGACCATCACGTGATCAGATAGACCCAGCGCAGCGCGGGGAACAGCGCGATATGCGTCTTTCACTGTGGTGTAACAGTGAAACAGTGATGTCAGGGGAACCACCTCCGGCCACCGCGTAGTCCGGTCCACCATAGTGAAGAGGTGAGTAAAACCACGAGACGGAGGAAGAGGTCCAACTAGGTCCACCTGAGCATGATCAAAACGTTGCTCCGGAATCCAAAATGGCTCCAATGGAGCCTTTATGTGGCGCTGCACCTTAGCACGCTGGCACGCCACACAGGCTGTCGTCCAAGTCTTCACATCCTTTCTAAGACCCGGCCATACAAACTTGGTGCTCACCAACTTGACCGAAGCCTTAACCCCAGGATGCGACAAAGAATGAACAGCGTCAAAAACACGACGACGCCAAGCCACAGGCACCAGAGGTCGTGGTATTCCCAATGTAGTATCACACAGAAGAGTGGCGCCACTATCTTGAAAGCAGACATCCTCCAACTGCAAACTGGACTCTGTGGAACGAAGCACCTGCACCTCCGGGTCCAACAACTGATCGGCAGCCATCTCAGCATATTCCATGCCCAAATGAACAGCAGCAACTGGTGCACGAGAAAGACAGTCCGCCACCAAGTTGGTCTTACCAGCCACATGCTGAATGTCTGTAGTGAACTCGGAAATAGCCAAAAGCTGCTGTTGTTGCCGAGCTGACCAAGGTTCAGTGGACTTGGCCATGGCAAATGTGAGGGGTTTATGGTCCACAAAAGCGGTGAATTTACGGCCCTCCAAAAGAAACCTAAAATGCCTTGTCACCAAGAAAAGGGCCAACAGCTCCCTGTCAAAGGTGCTGTACTTCCTTTCTGACTCGCGTAACTGTCTACTAAAAAAGGCTAGAGATTCCCAGGAATTGCCCACCCACTGCTCACAAACTGCTCCGACAGCATAATCAGATGCGTCGGTGGTAAGAGCAATGGCGGCCATGGGATCTGGATGAGCCAACAAGGCAGCATCAGCCAGTGCAGCTTTAGCCCCATCAAAAGCACATAACCTCTCATGAGTCCACTCAATGTCCTGATTACCCCTCTTACCCTTCAAGGCCTCATACAGCGGACGCATAATATGGGCAGCACGAGGTATAAAACGGTTGTAAAAATTGACCATGCCCAAAAACTCCTGCAAGGGGCTTGACAGAGGAGGGGCGTGGAAAAGCTAAAACTGCTTCGACTTTAGCCGGGAGGGGCACGGCACCCTGCTGGGATACCTTGTGCCCCAAGAACTCAAGTTCTGAGAGCCCAAATTGACACTTCACAGGGTTCACTATCAGCCCATGGTCACAGAGGCGTCTGAAGAGCTGGCGAAGGTGCAACACATGTTCCTCCACTGAAGCGCTCGCCACCAGTATATCGTCCAGGTATACAAACAGAAAAGGCATGTCCCGCAACACAGAGTCCATAAGCCTTTGAAACGTCTGTGCAGCACCCTTAAGGCCGAATGGCATCCTCAAGAACTCAAACAGTCCAAATGGAGTGATCACCACTGTCTTGGGGACGTCCTGGGGATGGACAGGCACCTGATGATAACCACACACTAAATCCACTTTAGAAAAAAATGACTGTCCCAGCCAGACGTGAAGAAAAATCCTGGATATGGGGGACTGGGTACCTGTCATTGGTAGTAGCATTGTTAAGGCGCCTAAAATCTCCACAAGGGTGCCAACCCCCATCTGACTTAGGGACCATGTGGAGGGGAGAAGCCCACGGACTGTCAGAATGGCGCACAATACCCAACCGCTCCATATTGGCAAACTCATCTCTAGCGATGGCTAACTTAGCAGCATCCAGACGGCGTGCGCGGGCAAAAACAGGTGGACCCACAGTAGTAATATAATGCTCAACCCCATGTTTAACTACTGCCGCAGAAAACGTAGGCACAGTGAGGGCAGGAAACTCAGAGAGAAGACGCTGGTACCTGTCTCCTGAGGCGAGCATGTTAGCAAGCAGTGGACCAGCCCCACCCAGTGTACATGGATAGGAATCAAAAGACACAGCATCAATCAAACATCTGTTAGCTACATCAACCAACAGTCTGTAAGCACACAAAAAGTCTGCACCAAGGATAGGGACTGCTATAGATGCTACCACAAAGTCCCAACTAAATTCACGGCCATTAAAACACAGTAATGAGCCTGGTGCCAAAGGTGCGAATAGGAGTACCATTAGCAGCGTCCAGTGGAGGTCCGTGTTCATATCCCATGACGTCAGCTGAAGAGGGGGGAACGATGCTCCGTTGCACTCCTGAATCCACCAAAAAGCGACGTCCAGCAGCGCAGTCCTCAATAAAAAGCAGCTTATTGCTGGTGCCGGTGCACGCAGCTGCTAGCGAGCACCAGCCTTCTCGTTTCCTTGTGGCTGGAAAGAGCACGGTGGAATACAGCGCCGAGCCTTCGGTCCAAAATGGCGGTGATAAAAACACAGGCCGCTCTCTTTCTTACAGCGATCTGATACTGCGGCCACACCCACCGAAACTTCTCCATCAGACTGCCCAGGCAGCAATGCATGCGCCGACAAATGACGAGAAGCCAGCCAAAGCCTGTCCACTTCTCCAGCCAAACCCCGATAATCCTTAGTACAAATGAGGGGCGAGCTGGCCAGGACAGTGCGCACTGGAGGCGGAAGCTCACGTACAAACAGGTGGGTAAACAGAAATGAACTGTCTCCTGAACCAAGAAGTGCCAACATATTCTCCATCAGCTCAGAAGGCTTGCTGTCCCCCAAACCAGTCATAGACAAAAGACGATCAGCTCGCTCTATATCAGAGAGCTGGTACAGCTGCAGAAGAGCCCTCTTCAGAGTGACGTACCTGTCAGCGAGAGGCGGGTCCCGGAGCAGTCCCATCAAACGACGAGTAGTGGCAGAATCCAAAGCTGCGACAACATGGAAATACCTCGTGTCATCTGTAGTTATTCCGCTCAGATGGAACTGAGCCTCGACATGCTGAAACCAGGGCTCCGGGTCGTGCTGCCAAAAGTCCGGTAATTTAATGGTAGCCGCAAAAACAGCCGGTGCGGGAGCCACGGCGGATACAGACGCCATGGCGGCGATATCAGAAGAGGTCGCTTGAATAAACATTCTTTAAACGTCGGGGTCACCAATGTAGAAGTTGCAGAAAAACAGACAGGATACACGTAAGTCTGTCTGGAAAAAACTTTATTTACATTTTTGCACTTCCTCCTTTTATCTCCATCCAAAACGGAAAAACTCCGCCTTCACATTAAAACTCCGCCTTCACATTAAAAGATCCAATTTTGTGTGTGAGACCAACAACTAATATCACCACACCAGTATATTTTCTAACCTTTTGGCAAGGATAGCGGTAAAAAGTTTATAGTCCTGATTTAACACACTGATTGGTCTGTAGTTGGAGCAGTCTAGTTTATCCTTTTCAGGTTTAGGTATGACTGCAATGACCCCTTCTCTCCAGGAGGGGGGGATTTCCCCTGTGTGAAGGACATAGTTAAATGTTTTCAGGAGAAGAGGAGATAGTTGCTGTTTAAAGGTTTTGTACCACTCTGCTGTATAGCCATCTGCTCCTGGGGATTTGTTAGCTTTAAGTTTCATAATTGCTTTTTCTAATTCTTTAGGTTGTATTTCTGACAGTAATGTTTTATTTTGTGATTCAGTAAGTTGGGGAAGATTTAATGTATTTAGGAAGGCTTCGGATGTGATTTTGTTTTTTGAGGGAGTACAAGTTCTTGTAGTAATTCTCGAAGCTTTTAAGAATTTCCTGAATTTTAAATTTTATTTCCTTTGATACTGGGTCTCTGATTTTGTAGACTGCTCTCTCCGTTTGTTGTTTCCTCAATTTGTAGGCTAGTAATTTTGCCGATTTGCTACCTGTTTCATAGTATTTTTGTTTCAGAAATGTAAGTTTCTTCTGGATTTCTATTGTGTAGATCTCATTTATTTGTTTTTTAATTTCCTTAATTTTGAGCGAGTCATTAGAATGAGTGTTGTCTTTGTGTTCTTTTTCTAGTTTCTTAAGTTCTGACTCTAATGTGGTTAGTTTTTCTTGTCTGTTTCTTTTGGGTTGCCAGTTTTGCGATAATCTTTCCCCTTATCACAGCTTTGCATGTGTCCCACAGTATTAAAGGGGATACTTTTCCATTATCATTTTCTTCCAAATATCTGAGAATATCTGATTCCAATTCATCTTACAGTGGTCCTTTCAGCACATTTGAATTTAACCTCCAAGAAAATGTATTATTTGTGTATTTTTGGATATTTAAGTCTATATAGATCGGACTGTGGTCAGAGAGATCCATCAGTCCTATTTTACATGTTTTTACTCTTCCAATGTCTCTATTAAACATAAAAAAAATAGTCAATCCTTGAGTATGATGAATGTGGTGCTGAGTAAAATGTATGATCTTTTACACTGGGGTTGAGTTCCCTCCACACGTCACAGATTCCCATTTCTTTTAGTAGCATCCGAGTTTTTCTGAGTGTTATTTTGATGTGGAGAATTACCTGATGCATCCCAGTATGGATTCAGTCTTAGATTGAAGTCTCCACCACATATCACTAAACCTTTGGCTTTAGTTATCATTAGGTCAAATACATTTTTATAAAATTTCCAGTTAGCCCCTGGAGGTGCATATACATTCAGCAGGGTGATATCTGCTCCCTCTAGCCGACCAAGTACCATGCTAAATCTCCCTTCTTTAGCTTTGTGTTCTGAATTTTTTTCAAACATAATTTTGGTTGAGATCAATGTTGCTACCCCCCTCCTCCTCCCTGACTTATATGAAGATGAAGAGATCAGTTTAAACCCTTGTCTATTAAGATTGGTGTGCTCCAAGTGTGTTAGGTGGGTTTCCTGTAAAAATATTATCCCTGCTTTGTCTTTTTTCATTTTGCCAAGAATCTTGGATCTTTTAACTGGATTCAGGATCCCTTTTACATTATATGAGATTATTTTGGTTACACCCTGTTTCTCCATTGTGTTGTCTTATTTAGTATAACAGTGTAGTGGCCCTCTTTTATGCTACTCAGAAATTGAAAGAACATTAAGAACATAAAAAACATTAAGAACATTGTATATAAAACTTTAAAACAAAAAACTGTCAAAAGATCTTCCTGAGCTGAGGTCTTTTTAGCGACCTTAGAAGAGCCTTGATGGTGCGTTGGCTCTGAGGGAATTTCCTCAAACTCTGTTACGTGTTGAGGGCCCTCTCTTACCCCTGTAAGTTGTCCCATGTTTTTAACGTGAATTTCAGATCCCAATCCGAACTTGTAATGATTTTTTTTTTTTTTTTTTATGCCTATACCCTATGAAATTGTGCGCAACCTCCCACCACCATCACAGCAAACAATCACGTTAATACAGTATTTGTTAGTGTGGAGAGTTCATGTGGTTCATTGCCACATTTCTATTTTAACAAGTTTTTTTTTCTTCTTTTTTTTTTTAAAGACTTACTTGTTTCTAATATTATGACTGTTCCATGAAATGTTTTACCACTTGCTGGTTCCACATCTCCGTTAATGTTTGTTACCTTGTAGGAGGAGGTTTGGATGCGCAGATTGACTAAAAATATCGTTATTTCCTCCTGAAAGCGGCCAGTTTTTCCTTATAGCCCTGGTGCTGGGTTTCCCACTGCTGGCCCGTGGATTTTGAGGGCCTCTGTGTGCACCACATTTGAGCCTTGATTCTTTCGATCGGGTCTGCTGCAGGTTTATACACCGTTACCGGGAGCCCTCTTCTCGCCATATCCCTGGTTGCTTCTTCCGCCGAGTTGTAGAGACACGTCTCGTCCCCGTTAAAAAAAACCCAGCTTCACCGGAAATGGAGTTTGAAAGCGCAGTTTCTTCTCTCTTAGTACCTTTTTAGCGTTGTTGTATTCCCAACGCTTTTTAAGGACCTCTGGGGCGTAGTTGTGCTCCACAAAAACTTTTCTTTCTTGGTGCATAAATCCTTTTTTCTGCCAAGCCAGTCTCAAAACCTCTTCTTTTGTTCTGAAGTTGGCAAACTTTACCACCACCGATCGTGGTGGCGCTTCCGCCGACGGCTTTGGGGCTAATGAACGGTGCGCCCTTTCTATCTTCAAGTTGGTGGATTAGGGAATTTCCAACTTCTCTCTCAGTATGGATTCCACGCATGCAGCCATTGTGGTGAAACCGTCCTCGACTCCTTCTTTCAGACCATGAATTCTTATGTTGGCCCTTCTTAGTCTTCCTTCTTGGTCGGTTAGCTTAGCCTCCAGTCTTGTCTGTCTGAGTAATTCCAGCATGGTTTCTTCCAGCCCTTTTATTCTTTCCTCTGCTTCCATGATTTGGTCCTCAGCCTGGTCCACTCTGTTGTTTGTCCTTTTTATTTTGTCTTTAATTTCACGAAATTCGGCCCAACACTCTCGGCGAAATTCTCTTAATTCTAGAATTATCGTTTTTAAGCTAACCGTGTTGCTAGCCTCATTCAGCTCCTCTGCTTCCGAGTGGATGTCCTCCAGGTCAGATTCTCCAGCCAATGCACGTCTTGGCCTGGGAAATGTCGATCTCTTCTGTTTTCCTTTAGGCATAATGACTGTCTTTTGATTTCCACTCTTCCAAAAATCCATTAAATCTGATTTTCAAGGTATTTTCACGGGTGGGGTCTGCGAGCTTCAGCGTTAAGCTGCCATCACCATGGTGTCCAGACCGGAAGTCTTGTTTAGTTTTTTTTAAAGTATATTGACATGGTATGTCACAAAAGAACTATTCTTGCCGTGTGTGTGGATTTGGATTATCATAGTCTCTTAATTTTCTTAATCAGTGTTCATCTATATTTATTTAAGTCAGTAAGATCTCTGATTATTATGGTCTTCACTTCCTCAGGTGTTCCGTTTAGTTTGATCCAAACTCTACAGTTTCTTGTCCATGTTGCCTGTTACAACACTTATTTTTCCAAACTGTTAATCATGCACGAGTTCTTTGGGACACAAAGGCTAAACCAAAGGGGTTCCTTGACGGACATTTAAACATACGGAGCATAATCCCCAAAAGAGATGAGATTTCGGTGTTGTTGTTGGACTCAAATCGGGACTATCTTTGTCTTTCAGAAAGCTGGCTACACAGGAACGTAGACACTAATATGATCAATATTGTGGGTTATCAATGTTTTAGAAAAGACAGGCAGGTAGGGAGGGGAGGAGGTGTCTTAATTTACATCAAAGAGAAATTTAAATGTCAATTGATTGATTTGAATATGTCACTTGAATGTTTAGCTGTTAATGTATGTCTCTCACCGGTTGGTAGTGAATTTCAACACTGCAGTATTGTACAACCCACCGTCATACAATTCTTCTTTTTATAATGAATTAAGTGATCTGGTTAAACAACTTGAGAGGAGCAGAGAAACGATATTTTATGGTGACTTTAATATTGTAACATCGGGGCTGTATTGGGGGGGGGGCAGGGATTTCCCCAGCATGCTTTGCAACAGTGGACGTTATTTTGTGTGTTTGTTAAATGTTATTACTGAGTTATTATACTGCTGTGTCATTATAAATGCGTTATAATGACCCAGCAGTGTTTTTTTTTCCTCCCAAATTATATTTATTGAAATTTTTTCCTTTTGTTTTACACACACACACACAAACCCCCCCAACAATCGAAACATAAAAAAACAGCTCAGCACAAAACTGATCTACACAAAATTAAAGATTGAAATTAAAAAAAAGGGGAAGATTACTTAGCTAGAAACTCATACATGTACACATATAAACCAGCACTTGTACATTTGTACAGAGGAGCATAACCATCATAGCACCACAAACAAGGTCAAAAAAAAAAGGGGGGGTCATATTTCATCCAAGTTAATGCTCCCAAGAATCGAGGCTACCGTAAGGTTAGAAAATTTGAGGTATGGGGTCCATATTTTCATAAAATATCTCTTTGTTGAGTGAAGTAAACATGTTAAATATTCCAAACGGAAACACTCCATGATGATTTTATGCCAGTTTGTTTTAGTTGGTGGTTTGTCACATATCTATGACAGAAAAATATTTCTTCTTGCCGCGTATGCAAGGATATTGTACAGTCTTGCTGAGCTTCCAAAAGGTAAGTCCTGGTTTGGGTGTCCCAATAGCAGAGAGCGAGGATCCATGTCTATGTTCACACCAAATATTTGATTCATGTCTTGTACAACGTCTAGCCAGTATGCTTGGATTTTAGGACAAGACCAAACACAATGAGTATAGGTACCAACTGAAATTTTGCATTTCAGACACATGGGTGAAAGCTGGGGATTCATGTTGGATCTTTTACTGGGAGAGATTTGTAAGCGATGTAAAATTTTGTAGTGCAATAATCTTGCACGATTGCATATTGAAATCTTCTTAGCACACTCCCAGATTGCATCTCATGAATCCTCACAAATATTTACATTGAGTTCACTTTGCCATTTCTGTTTAAGATCCTGCATAATTGACATACACATCACATCTGACTGACTTAAGGCACTATAACAGCGAGTTATAAATTTTTTGGCTGGGCCTAAAAGAAGTAACCGCTCAACTGCAGATACTGTGGCATTTACATTGAGTGTGGTCTTTCTAGTTATGAAATCTCGGATCTGAAGGTATCTAAAAAAATACTGTTTAGAAAGACCAAATTTCTCCTGAAGCTGTTCAAATGATAACAATGCACCATCAAAAAGGTCATAGATTTTCTTTAACCCTTTAACTGTCCATATATTATAACTACTGTCCATCATACCAGGAACAAAGTCCGGATTGCCTTGGATAGGAATTAATAAAGTAGTTAAATCTGATCTTCCTTCGAGCTTTCGTGTCATAAACCAGGCCTTTAAAGTATTGCAAATTATGGGGTTATTATCACAGAGATTTCTAACTGACTTTAAATTCTTACAAGACAAAAGGCCCAACAGTGAACAGGAGACCTGTGACTTTTCAAGGCCCAACCAAACAGAAGTAGGATCATTCTTAACCCATTCTGCTATAAACCTTAGTTGAGATGCTATTTGGTACCATATAATGTTAGGGACATCCAAACCTCCCATTGAACTTGGAAGTTGCAGTTTTACCATTTTTAATCTTGGCTTCTTTTTGCTCCAAATAAAATCACTCAACCAACCATTCAATAACTTCAAAACCTTATTAGTTATAAATATTGGAACCATCTGTAGGGGGTACAATAACCTAGGCAAGATATTCATTTTAATAATAGACACTCTGCCGAGTAATGATAAGGGAAGTGAACACCACCTGTTTAAATCCTTCTTTATAGTGTCTAGGAGAGGGTTAAAATTGGCTTTAAACATCTGATGGAACATAGGAGTAATCTGAATACCCAAGTACACAAAACCTGACATAGACCAACGAAATGGAAATGATATAAGGGAGTTCATTCTATTTCTGAGGCTTCCCACGGGCATAGCTAAAGATTTAGAGAAATTAATTTTATAACCAGAAAAAGACCCAAAATAATTAATGATATCAACCAATCGCGGAACAGAGGTAGCCGGCTCTGCTATGTACAACAAAATATCATCCGCATAAAGGGAAATTTTATGTTGCATCTCCCCTACATCTATACCCCTGACAGCTGGATCCTGTCTAATGGCTTCAGCTAAAGGTTCTACCACAAGGGCAAAAAGATAAGGACTTAAGGGGCAGTCTTGACGTGTTGAGCGATAAATTGTGAAATCATCCGATCTGTAACCATTTGTTATGACTGATGCTAAGGGTTTATTATACAAAAGTTTGATCCATTTGATGAAGTTATCCCCCAAATTAAATTTTTGTAATACTTTAAATAGATAAGGCCACTCAACTCTGTCAAAGGCTTTCTCTGCATCCAATGAGATGATTACAGTATCGTTTTCTTGTGATTGACAGAAGTGAACAATATTTAAAAGCCTCCTACTGTTGTGACTACAGCTTCTGCCTTTAATAAAACCTGTCTGGTCCTCCTTAATGATAAGAGGCAAAACCTTCTCTAATTGCAGAGCCAGGATCTTAGATAACAGTTTAACATCTTGATTTAAAAGAGCAATAGGTCTATATCCTGAGCAATCTTCAGGACACTTGCCTTTTTTAAGAATTAAAGAGATGTCAGCTTCTCTTAATGACTGAGGTAAACTCTTAGAGGTAAAGGAGTGTTCTATCATCTCCAAAAATGGATCCACAAGTATATCCTGAAATTCTTTGTAAAATCCGCTGCCCATGCCATCTGGCCCCGGTGCTTTACCTGATTGTAAACTGTTAATCGCTAAAATAACCTCTTCTCTAGAGATGGAAGAATTTAAATCATGTCTCTGAGTATCAGAAATAGTAGGAAGCGTTAGGCTGTCCAAGAAACAGTCCATCTTATATGAGGCCCCTACTGTCTGGTCTGCTGTATATAGCTGAATATAAAACTGCTTAAAGGTATTATTAATATTTTTGTTATCAAAATAACGAGTACCATTTAGACCTACAACTGAAGAAATCAGTTGGGAATTTGTTCTGATTTTTGTTAAACAAGACAAATACTTAGATTTGTCTCCAAATTCATATAACCTCTGTTTTGAAAAAAAAAAAAGAGCACGCTTAGCTTGTTGAGTTAATAATGCATCTAATGCAGCTTGGGTGGCACACTTTTTCTGCAATAATATAGGATCTGATAATGATGATAAACCAAGTACTCTCTTAATTTCTTCCAGTGTAGCGGTTTGATTAAACCCCCCACAACACACAAACAGAACACAGAGACAGTCAGCTCGCACTCCTGGGGTTTGTTCCGCTGCACGCTGAGTTTACAGCCTTGAAGTTAAAGTGTTCATGCATTTTGCCCTTACTCTCTCAATCTGACTTCAACCCTGCTGCAGGACACAGATTTTGTGTCCCCTCTTCACTGAGAGCCTGAGGAATTCGGCTTCAGCCTGCTCACGCTATGGCTGGAGCCGAGTTCCCGTGACGGCGGTATGATTAATAAAACCTGCTTAAAACCACAGCATCACTGCTTATTTTTTCATGCCGCCTCACTGGTGACCCCTCGAACACGCACACGTTTTGTGCGAAAGCAACCTTCCGAGCTGGACAGCCACACAGCTGCGTTGGTGGCCCCTTGAAGACGCACACGTTTTGTGCAACGCAGCCTTCTGTTTTGGATGGCCACGCTGGCGAACCGACGCTGAAAAAAACGAGCGGCCAGCGAACGCAACACCCGGGCATGAATGCTCCGTCGCCTGAGATCTGCACAACCACGCTGGACCGGCCGCTCTCACTGAGAGCGCACGCACCTCGTCCTCTCTCCACGACGGCAACCTCCAGGGCCGACGGGGAGCGCAGCGCGTGGAACTGAACGCACCATGGCCGCACGAGCGACAACGATCGTCTCCTCCCTCTCACCGCTCCAACGCAGCTGCACGAGCCCGGGGCACAAAGATCGTCTATTCCCTCCCGCCGCTCCAACGCCTCTGCACGGGCCTGAGGGACTAAAGATCGTCTATTTCCTCTCAACGCTCCAACGCACCATGGCCAAATCTACAGCAACAGCTCAACCTGGATTTTATTGGCGCCGTCTGCGCTGATCTCCGCCAAGTTTCTGCACCCTGACTCACCACTCCAGCGGCCCACCCACGCACTGAACCCCCGCGCACGCACCGGGGAGTTACAAGGACGGCGCATCACGCATGGGACAAGTAACGGCTCCACAGACTGCCTTCCTCCTTCGCCGCTGCCTTTCAGGGCTGCTCGCTCACCTGAGGCACGCATGCAGCATACTGGAAGGATTTGTTAACAGTCTCAGCCACGCCACAGACCGCCATCGTCCTCCGCCGCTGCCCACAGAACCTTCAGGGTTGCTCGTTCACCTGAAGCAAGCACGCAGCTCGCCACTGGATTTTTTAATGGTCTTAGCCACGGCACAACGGGATTTCAGCCGTCAGCTGTTCCCAGGAGCTTTGGGGTTGCTTCAGCACCCAAAGCCAACAGTCCCTATGCTTTGTTTACTTTTTCTCTTACAGCCGCTCCTGCTTTTCTTCATGGCCACGAGAGGAGTCAGAGACTAATTTTTCTTCTTGTGGACCGCTGCACGTTCAACGGGACCAGCCCTTCGACATTGCGGACCCACAAGCAATTTTTGCGCGGCTCAGGACGATTTCACAGCTCCTGCCGGCACTTACTACCCCTCCCCTCCCTCCCCCTCCGCCTGCAGCGAGCTTCTCCCACAGCTCGCTCACACAGATGGATCATCGAGGTCGCGGCCCCCTACCGTTTCCCTCTTGGGGGGGAGCGTGTGTGGCGGTTCGTTTTAACCCCACAACAGACTAAGGACACTCAGCCCTCTTTTCTCTGTTTTCCTGCTACACTACTGAGATGCAATGTGCCATTCATGTATTTGTGATGCAAACATGCATGTATTGTGATGTAATGCGCCATTCGGTATAGTGTGCATATGGCTTGTCCTTACTGTGCTTTTTCTGAGCATCTTACATATGTAGATGTGCTTTGGTGTATTAATGTCTACAGGTAGACGAGTTTCTTCTGTCTCACCTATGTGATGTTAATCGTTGCCTTTCATGCATGGTATTCACATCGCGGAGCAGCAAACACTTTTGGTGCGACTACCCCCCCCCCCCCCTCCTGCACAGAGCTTTTCCCTGCTCGCTGCCCAGACTTCAACATCGAGGTCACGGTCCCCTACCATTTCCCTCTTGGGGGGGAGCAGTGTAGCGGTTTGATTAAACCCCCCACAACACACAAACAGAACACAGAGACAGTCAGCTCGCACTCCTGGGGTTTGTTCCGCTGCACGCTGAGTTTACAGCCTTGAAGTTAAAGTGTTCATGCATTTTGCCCTTACTCTCTCAATCTGACTTCAACCCTGCTGCAGGACACAGATTTTGTGTCCCCTCTTCACTGAGAGCCTGAGGAATTCGGCTTCAGCCTGCTCACGCTATGGCTGGAGCCGAGTTCCCGTGACGGCGGTATGATTAATAAAACCTGCTTAAAACCACAGCATCACTGCTTATTTTTTCATGCCGCCTCACCAGTTCCTTTTCAAGTTTAGATTGCTGTTCTTTTTGCTTTCGTTTTTTTGAGGCTAAATATGCTAAGATTAAGCCTCTGATATAGACTTTAGAGGTTTCCCATAATAAGGATGAGTCATTAGTAGATTGAGAGTTGATAGCAAAAAATATTTTAAATTCTACTCTCAAGTAAGTAGTAAACTTTTCATCTTTTAGAAGGCATGTATCAAATCGCCATCGTCTACTCTTAACCTGCCCTACACCAACAGACAAATCTATTAATACTGTTGCATGATCACTAACAATGATGTTGCCTATTGTACACAAAGACACCGATTGTACCAAGAGTTTAGGAATGAAAAAGTAATCAATCCTTGTATGACATTTATGAGGGGGGGAATAAAAAGTAAATTCTCTAGCAGATGGGTGGAAAGTTCTCCATGTATCTACTAAATTCATTTCTTCACAGATAGCATGAAGAGCATCAGCCTGAGTTGTTAAAGATGTATTCCGAAGAGGGTGCCTATCAAGCAGGGGGTTAAGTAGGCAGTTAAAGTCTCCTCCCACTAAAGCTATTGCTGGGGAATGCTCTGCAAATTCAGAAAAGGCCTTAACCAAGAAGCTAGGTGAATAATTAGGTGGACAATAAAGATCCATAATAGCAATCTCTTCACCATATAAAATCCCTTTAATAATCACATATCTTCCATGCGTGTCTTTAACGCACTTTACCAACTGAAATGGGAGATTTTTGTGTATTAATATAACTACGCCCCTGCTGCTGGTGGTAAAAGAAGAGGAATAAGCCTGACCAGCCCAACCGTATTTAAGTTTATGATGTCCATTATCGTCCAGGTGTGTTTCCTGTAATAGAGCTATCTCTACTCTCTCCTTTTTCAATAAAGCATAAACCTTTCTTTGCTTCACATTCCCCTTCAAACCCCTCACGTTCCAAGAACAAAGTCTAATTCTTTTGGAAGAAGACATTAGGATTTATGTAGGATTTATGTACCCTATAGAGACTAATAAACATGCCTCCAATGCCCCATTTTGTACATGTAAGACTCTTATATATTTGGCATAATGTAATGTACAAATAATATAAATATTGATACGGTAGACCACTGCTGAGCATAAAACATGCACCCTAAAACAAACCCAAAACAAACAAATACACAAAACCAATAAATAGGCTCCTTCCCCAGATCGCATGGGGATTGCTATTCTTTGAGGCACTTACTAAAGGCCAAAACACTTCACAAGAAAAGCAAGAAGAGGGAGGGAATACAAAAAAAAAAGGGGGCAACCCCCCCCCCCGAAAAAAATGTTTAAAAAAAAAAACCTCCTTTACACGAGTGCCAAAAAAAAAAAAAAAACAACAGGGGAAAAAAAAAAGGGAAGAGGGGGTAAGTGATAATCCAGATGGCAGGGAGCTACTGAAACACCCCTTAATATTAAGAACAAGCAATGTATTTAAATTTAAGTTAAGTCATAGTCAATAGAGTTTTTTCCTTAGTTGGTTTAGCGGGTTAACATATGTATTAAACATAAAGAATTGTGTCTATTATTTAAACCATTATATCACACACAGAGAGTTGCAAAAAGGCACAGAGATGGATAATAATAAATACACTGTCCAACCTTAAGGTCCACTTTCTCATCTTCCCTGATTTGTCACACTGGATACAAAAGACATTACTTCAGTCGGGGAGAGGAAAGTTTTCTTAGTGCCATTAAAGGATACTTGCAGCCTTGCGGGGAACAGCATGGAATATTCTGCTCCAATTCCTCTCAGGCACTGCTTAGCTTCATTAAACTCCTTTCATCTACGAAGAACGTCAGCAGAAAGATCGTGATAGAAGGATATTTTTCTCCCGTCCAAGGTAAAGTCGCCGTTGCCTGCTTTACATCGCGCTGCCGCCATCACTCTCTGCTTGTCAGGAAACGAGTGGAATCTGATGATGACTGGGCGAGGCCGCTGATTAGAGCCGGGTGCCGGTGCAAGGGAGCGGTGAGCCCTCTCTAGCTGAATCCGGCCGTCCTTCGTATCCATATTAAGAAAATCTGGAAGCCAATGTTCAAAAAAGCCCAAAGCATTCCCACCTTCCATGTTCTCTGGCAAATTGATGATGCGTATATTCTTTCGCCGCCCTCTGTTCTCCAGATCGTCTATATGTTCAGTCGTCTATATGTTTATTTACTCCAAAGCTGGGACCATGTTAGCCAGCGGCTCGTTATTCGTTTCAATCGGCAGCGTCCTAGCTTCCAGCTCGTCCAGCCAGTTAACGACCGCTTTCAGCTCGTTGGCATGAGAAAGAACAGTCATGGCTAACGGCTCCAGTTTATTGTCAATAGCCTTCATTATCTTATTGGTCATAAGCTCAAATGCTTTAGCGAGCCTAGGGTCCAATTCCATCTCATCTTCATCTTGATCTTGTTCGCATCTGTGTTGGATTAATGGCGTAGCTGTGTTCTCAGTATTTTGTTGTTGCAGCTTATTGCTGTTCTTACCTTTCGACAACGGCATTACTTTATGTTGTCTTGTCCAGTACTGCTCGAGAGTCATAATATTACATTGGCTTGCAAGGAAAAAGCCGTATCTTCAGTGAGAATGCTGAAATTATTTTAGGCGTTTACGGAGCTCCACAAAAGCCGACCGTCTCCTAAGCCGCCATCTTTGCAAAACCGACCCAGCAGTGTTTTATAGGCAGGAGTAGGGCAAGATGTATCATGTGTTGGATAACCATGATTGAACCGGAGGTCTGGGAGGATGACCTCCCCTCCTGTCTGTGCTCAGAGTGTGTGTGAATAAAGCCTGTTCATCGAAACCATTTGCTCCTCTTCTTTGTGTGAACCTCGCCAACGTCACACTGGTGTCAGGAGTGGGGATGGAACAGATGGAAGACAGGATCAGAATGGAGATCCAGCAGCTGAAGCGACTCATCGCTCAGCTGACGACGGACGATGGGGCCAAGACAATACCCCCCGGAGCCGCTCGCAGGGACGAACGACGCAGCGGACCCGACGGGGCCAGCGCACCCCGCCCTCTGCCTCTTTCAAGGCAGAGCGAGCGGAGCAGAGCAAACCAGCCCTGCTTCCCGCCCTTTTCAGGGCAGGACGGGCTGGCGATTCCACAACGATCAGGAGCGGCGATCGATCAGGAGGCGACCGTTCCATCCGTCCGGCAGCGGGCCAAGAGTCCCCGCTTCAACGGCGAAACCTCGTTGGATGACTACCTGGTCCAGGTCGAGCTGGCTGCCACGCTAAACGACTGGTCACCAGAGGAAATCGCCGTGCAAATCGTGCTGGCCTTGGAAGGGAGGGCTCTCTGCACGCTCTCTGATCTCTGGCCTGAGGAGCGCTACAGCTGGCCAGCGCTACAAGGAGCACTCCGGAGACGATTTGGGAGAACGGCAGACACTGAGCATGCCCAGGAACAGCTGATCCACCGCCGTCGAAGCAGCCAGGAAAGCCTAGGAGCCTACGCGGCAGACATACGACTGCTAACACAGCACAGCTACCCGGATTTCGCACCAGAGGTGGTAGAGAAGCTCGCCCTCCGGAACTTCATCCAAGGTCTCCACCCGGCCCAGCTCCAGAGCCACGTACGGATCCACGCCGCGAGCGACTGGGAGACTGCGGTGGCAGAAGCGGAGCTGGTGGAGCCGCTGATGAATCGCACAATCGAAGTGTCGACGCCAAGACAAAGAACCTTCCAGGCCACGGCTGAGAGCGAGGGGGAGGAGGAGGAGTTACGGCAGACCACGGCAGCGCGTCGACGGAGAAGACGGCCGCGGCGGCGCGTGGAACGGTGCTCCCGCTGCAGAGAGCCAGGACACATCACACGGTACTGCCCTGCACCCACCCCACGACAAACTGATGAGCTGTCACCGTGCGTGGGCCGAATTGGACACTCGCCAGGGATGTATCTACAGTGCAGCCTGGAGAAGACATCGATCCGGGCCCTGATTGACACCGGCTCTACAATCTCCTTAGTCCGACCCGGTGTGCTGCCGGGCACGAACGAGATGACCCCATGGGGGTGGGAACCCACCGAGCGCTGCATCACCACAGCTACCGGTGAACGCACCAGATTGGGGGTGCGGAGAGTTCTCGTGGTGGGGGTGGCCGGTCAGAACATAAAACACCCGTTCTGGCTGGCTGACATCCAAGACCCCTGTATTATTGGACTAGACCTGCTCACAGCATGGAACGCCAAGATCGGCACCGCCGGACCATCCCTCCAGCTGGTAAGCCGGACCATCACGCTCCACAGCAGAATCCAGAGAAGGAACACGGAGGCCTGTGCGATCAAGGGACCGCCAGGGCGGACTGGACCAGGCGGGCCACCGCGAGGACTGGACACGATGACGCCACCTGCATAGGCAGAGAAAGCACGAGCACACACAAGGACAGCAAGGGGAGGGGTCAGCGTGTCAGCAGAGACGCAGCAGGCGGTCGAGGAATTATTCCAGCGGAGCTGCAATGGGCTGGACCCGGAACAGAGACGCCAGCTGCGGGAACTGTTGGACTGTTATATGGGTGTCTTTGCAGCGAAGGATGAGGAATGCAGCCGGACCAGCTTGGTGCAGCACGAGATCGACACCGGTGAGACCGGGCCGATTTGACTCCGCTCACACCGGCTGCCCTTTTCAAGGCGGGCAGCAGCAGAACAAAAAGTGCGAGAAATGCTGGAGGCAGGCGTCATTGAGCCCTCCAGCAGCCCCTGGGAGGCGCCAGTGGTGCTGGTCAAGAAGAAGGACAGGTCGTGGCGGTTCTGTGTGGATTACCGGCGCCTGAATGACATCACCCGGAAGGATTCCTACCCCCTGCCCCGCATCGATGACGCGCTGGACCACATTGCCGGCTCCAGCTAATTCAGCTCACTGGATCTACACAGCGGCTACTGGCAGGTAGAGCTGTCACCCGAGGCCCGCCAAAAAACAGCCTTCTCCATTGTGCAGGGACTGTATCAGTTTAAAGTGATGCCGTTTGGACTTTGCAACGCCCCGGCCACCTTTGAGCGCTTGATGGAACGAGTGCTGGCTCACGTGCCCCGGAGTCGCTGCGTTGTTTACTTGGACGACCTACTGGTGCATGCAGCTGATTTTGACAGTGCTCTGTCAAATCTCCGAGAGGTACTGGACGTCATCCAACAGGCGGAGCTACGGTTACTACCTAGAAAATGCCACCTATTCCGGCGGGAGACCACTTTCCTGGGCCACGTCGTCAGCGCAGCAGGAGTCGACACCAACCCAGAAAAAGTGGCGGCGGTGAGAGACTGGCCAGTTCCGCGGAACGTGGGAGAACTGAGGAGTTTTCTCGGATTGGCCTCCTATTATAGAAGGTTTGTGAAAAACTTTGCCACCATCGCCAGCCTGCTGCACCAGCTGACGCAGAAAGGACACACGTTTCAGTGGAATGAGAATTGTGCTGCTGCTTTCTCCCAGCTTTGCGCGGCGCTCATCAGAGCCCCAATCCTGCAGTATCCTGACCCGAACCACCCGTTCATCAAAGACACGGACGCCAGCAACCAGTGCATCGGGGCGGTGCTATCCCAGGAGGGATAGCAGGGAGAACAGGCAGTCGCTTTTTTCAGCTGCACTCTCAGCAGAGCCAAGAGGAATTACTGTGTGACTCGCAGAGAGCTGTTGGCTGTCATTCAAGGACTGTGTCATTTCCGCCCGTATGTGTATGGAGGGAGGTTCCAGCTCAGGACGGATCACGCTTCCCTGACCTGGTTATTGAACTTCAAAGACCCAGTTGGACAGTTGGCGAGATGGCTGGAGGCACTGCAGGATTATAATTTTCAGATTGTGCATCGGGCAGGCCGCCTCCATGCCAATGCTGGCGCGCTGTCTCGGCGCCCCTGTGCGACACAGGAGTGTCGTCACTGCCAACGGGCTGAAGATCGAGACCAAGCCGTCCCACGGGCTGCTGCTCTCCAAACTGCTGCGAGCAGAAATAACGCAGCGACGCGCAGCCCCTCCTTGGGTGATCAGGCAGCCCCCCCCCAGCGATGACGTCACAGAGGTCCTTGGCACACAGCAGCTGCAGAGCAAGCAGGATAGGGACCCGGTCATTTCTCGGGTTCGGCAGTGGCTGGACGCAGGACAGCGGCCCGCCTGGGAGGTTATGTCAGCGCTGGACCCAGAGACTAAGGCCCTGCACTCCCAGTGAGCCAATCTCCGCTGCCACGAGGGCATGGTGTATCGACAGTGGCACACTCCAGCTGGGCAGCGGCACGTCTGGCAGCTGTTGGTTCCTTGTCGACTCCGGCCCAACGTACTCCAGCTGGTTCATCGGGCAGTAGGAGCGGGCCGCTTCGGAGTGACAAAGACGCAGCAGTGCCTTCGAGCCCGGTTCTACTGGCCCGGTTGTCATCAAGACGTGGAGCTCCACGTCCACCGCTGCGACACCTGCACAGCTCAGAAAGGGCCAACTCAGCGATCCCACGCTCCCCTGCAGCAGTACCGGGTGGGAGCACCGATGGAGCCGGTAGGAGTGGACATCCTGGGCCCTTTCCCAACCACGGACTGGGGGAACCGCTACGTGCTGGTCACAATGGATTATTTCACTAAGTGGCCAGAGGCGTACGCGGTCCCGGACCAGAGCGCCGCTACGACGGCATCAAAGCTGGTGGACGAAATGTTCTGTCGGTTTGGCGCACCAGAGGAGCTGCACAGCGATCAGGGTCGGAACTTTGAGGTGGAGGTCTTCGGAGAGGTCTGCAAGCGGCTGGGCATCCGGAAGACCCAGACCACCCCGCTGCATCCACAGAGCGACGGCCTGGTCGAACGATTCAACCGGACCCTCACCACCCAGCTCGCTATCCTAGTGGACCAGCGACAGCGAGACTGGGACCTGCATCAGCCTTTTGTTTTGTGGGCATACCGGACGGCAGCTCAGGAACCTACTCAGTGCACCCCTGCAGCACTCATGTTTGAATGCGAGCTGCGCACACCGGTGGATTTGGTATTCGGGCCTTCCCCCGAGCCGGAGGTGGAGGGAAAACCTGGGTTGGATTATTTGTTTTGTTTAAAAGAACATCTCCACACGGTACATGAACTGGCTCGGGAGGCCCTGGCAGCAGCGGGGAGTCGGCAGAAGCGAACGTATGACTCCTGCTGCCAGGGGAGGGAATTTGCACCGGGAGATCGAGTCTGGGTTTTCTGCCCTGAGAGAAGAAGAGGACAATCTCCGAAGTTGGCGAGCCACTGGTCGGGACCATGCGTGGTTCTGCAGAGACTGTCGGATGTGGTGTACAGGGTGAGGCTAAAAAAAAAGGGGCCGGGTCGTGGTGCTCCACCGTGACCGTCTTGCCCCGTATCAGCCATCCGCCCCGCTAGTGGTCGAACCAGAGCTTTCATCCCGACCAGATTCTCCGACCGAGACTCAGATGGACACTAGGGGGCCTGTACGTGCTGGTCGTCGGCATCGAAGGCCGCCCCGACACCTGGACGAGTTCGTATTGGACTTTTGAATTGGACTTTAATTTTTCTGGGGACAGAAACCAGTCCGGGGGGGGGGGGGCAGTGTAACATTGGGGTTGTATGGGGGGGGGGGAGCAGGGATTTCCCCAGCATGCTTTGCAACAGTGGACGTTATTTTGTGTGTTTGTTAAATGTTATTACTGAGTTATTATACTGCTGTGTCATTATAACTGCGTTATAATGACCCAGCAGTGTTTTATAGGCAGGAGTAGGGCAAGATGTATCATGTGTTGGATAACCATGATTGAACCAGAGGTCTGGGAGAATGACCTCCCCTCCTGTCTGTGCTCAGAGTGTGTGTGAATAAAGCCTGTTCGTTGAAACCATCTGCTCCTCTTCTTTGTGTGAACCTCGCCAACGTCACAATATTAACTGGTCTGATAAAAAGGACAAACAGAAACTGAAAAGCCTCATGACTAAATTTAATTACCAACAAATGATCAAAGGACCCACCAGGATAACCAAACAATCTAGAACACTTATTGACATGGCTTTTGCTAATAAACCAGAACGAATAATTAGAACCTATAATCTTGTAACTGGTCTCTCAGATCATAACATGGTTCTTGCTGTCAGAAAACTTACTAAAAAGCGACTACAGTATTTTGGGGGAGTTAATATTGACAAAGTAAATTTTATTATTCCCAAATCAAAAACTGTGGAGTTTGAACATCACTTAGAGAATCAAAATTGGGAGCAGCTCATGCCAGTATATGAAGTAGATTCAATTCAATTCAATTCAATTCAACTTTATTTATATAGCGCCATTTCACAACAACAGTCATCTCATAGCACTATCAACTGTAGGGGGGGACCCCCACAGTTGCAGAAAGACCCCAGCAATCAGGCGATCCCCTGTGAGCAAGCACTTGGCGACGGTGGAGAGGAAAAACTCCCTTTTAACAGGAAGAAACCTCCAGCAGAACCAGGCTCAGGGAGGGGCAGTCATCTGCTGCGACTGGCTGGGGGGTGAGGGGATAGAGAAGAAGAAAAGAACAGACATGTAGAGAGCAAACAGCACGATGGGGACTCAATCTATGGGAGAGAACAAACAGATGTAAATGACCAGCAAAAAAAAAAAAAATATTTCATAGAGAGTGAGGAAAGGAGTGAGGCCCAGTGCATTACTGTAGGTCCCCCGGCTGACTAAACCTATTAGCAGCATAACTAAGGGAGGGTTCAGAAACACATGATCCCTCCCTAATTGTAGGCTATATCAAAAAGGTACGTTTTAGCCCTATTCTTGAAAACAGAGATCGAGTCTGACTCCCGAATCCAGATTGGCAGCTGATTCCACAGGAGAGGAGCTTGATAACTGAAGGCTCTGCCTCCCATTGTACTTTTGGAGATTCTAGGCATTACAAGTAATCCTGCCTTTTGGGAGCGTAGTGCTCTGTTAGGATAATACGGTATTATCAGATCTTTTAAATAAAAAGGAGCCTGATTGTTTAGAGCTTTGTAAGTAAGAAGAAGGATTTTAAACTTAATTCTGAACTCTATGGGAAGCCAATGAAGGGAGGCCAGAACCGGAGAGATATGATCTCTCTTTCTAGTACCTGTTAAAACTCTTGCTGCAGCATTTTGGATCAGCTGAAGACTTTTTAAAGATGTTTTAGGACAGCCTGATAATAAAGAATTACAATAATCTAATCTCGAGCTAACAAAAGCATGGATCAGTTTCTCAGCATCACTCTGAGACAAGATGCTCCTAATCTTGGCAATATTACGCAAATGATAGAAGGCAGTCTTAGAAACAAATTTAATATGTGAATTGAAGGACAAATCCTGATCAAAAATAACTCCAAGGTTCCTCACAGAGCTATTAAGAGAAAGAGTAACCACATCCAAACTGAAAGTTTGATTTGGAAAGGAATTTCTAAGGTTTTTTGGACCAACAAGAATGACTTCAGTCTTATCTGAATTTAATAGCAGGAAATTACAAGTCATCCAAGCTTTGATTTCCTTAAGACAGGCTTCTAACTTGGCTAATTGATTACTATCATCTGGCTTCATTGACAGGTATAATTGTGTGTCATCTGCATAACAATGAAAATGTATACAGTGCTTTCTAATAATGTTGCCTAACGGAAGCATATATAAACTAAAAAGAGTAGGGCCTAGCACAGATCCCTGTGGAACTCCATGACTAAGCTTTGAGTTGAAAGAAAACTCATTATTTACATGAACAAACTGGAACCTATCAGATAAATAAGATCTAAACCATTGCAACAAAGTTCCATTAAGTCCAACATAGTGTTCTAATCTATCAAGTAGAATATTATGATCAATAGTATCAAAAGCTGCACTAAGGTCTAAAAGGACAAGTACAGAAACAACTAGATGATTGTTGTAATTTTATAACTGCAACAATCACAAAGTCTATAGAAAAATTTACAAAGCAAATTAAAAGAAGACAACAGAAGATTAATCTACCATGGTTAAATAATGAAATAAGAAAACTTATGAAGAGGCAAGATTCTGCATTGAAAATATCATTAACCTCTAAATTACAAAATGATCACCTTGTTTACAAAAGTTTAAGAAATAAAATGGTACAAGAGCTGCGAAAATCAAAAATATCTTATTACAATAAAATGATAGATCATGCAAAGGGTAACAACAGTTCCCTATGGAGGCACTTAAATAACTTAACTAATAAAAAAAATGATCAGAAGGGGGTAAAGGAACTTAGAATTAATGGCAAGACCATCAGTGATAATGCTACATTGGCAAATTAATTTAATTCATATTTTGTGGAGTCCTCCCTCATGGATCGTCACCTTATCGTGGTGGGGGGGTTTGCGTGCCCCAGTGATCCCAGGAGCTATGTTGTCCGGGGCAATTTGCCTGTGATAGGGTCTCCCAAGACAAACTGGTCCTGAGTGAAGGGCCAGACTAAGAACGATCCAACAGACTCTCATGATAAATTGTATATCAAGGATTCAGTGTACCCCGCCCGGTATGGGGTTACCGGGGCCCCACCCTGGAGCCAGGCCTGGGGGAGGGGCTCGAAGGCTAGCGTCTGGTGGCCGGGTTTCCACCCATGGGACCCGGCCGGGCTCAGCCCGAAGGAGTTACATGGGTCCGCCCTCCAGTGGGTTCACCACCTGCAGGAGGGATCATGGGGGTCCGGTGCTATGTGGATTAGGTGGCGGTCAGAGGCGGAGACCTTGGCGGACTGATCCCAAGCTTTCTAAACTGGCTTTTGGTACGTGGAATGTCACCTCTCTGGTGGGGAAGGAGCCTGAGCTGGTGCACGAGGTTGAGCGATACCGGCTAGATATAGTCGGCCTCACCTCAACACACAGCTCCGGTTCCGGAACCAGTCTCCTGGAGAGGGGCTGGAGCTTGGCCTTTTCTGGAGTTGCCCCGGGCGAGAGGCGACGAGCAGGGGTGGGTATTCTTGTATCGCCCCACCTTGCTGCCTCTATATTGGAGTTTTCCCCGGTGGATGAAAGGGTTGCCTCCCTGCGCCTTCGGGTTGGGAAACGGGTCCTGACCATCATTTGTGCCTATGCACCAAATGATGTTTCAGAGTACCCACCCTTTTTGGAGTCTGTGACTGGGGTGCTGGAGGGTGCTCCTCCTGGAGACTCCATTGTCCTACTGGGGGACTTCAATGCGCACGTGGGCAACGACAGTGAAACCTGGAGGGGGGTGATTGGGAGGAACGGCCTGCCCGATCTGAACCCGAGTGGTGTTCAGTTATTGGACTTCTGTGCTAACCACAGTCTGTCCATAACGAACACCATGTTCAAGCATAAGGGTGTCCATATGTGCACCTGGCACCAGGACACCCTAGGTCGCAGGTCGATGATCGATTTTGTTATCGTATCATCAGACCTGCGACCATATGTCTTGGACACCCGAGTAAAGAGAGGTGCAGAGCTGTCAACTGATCACCACCTGGTGGTGAGTTGGATCCGATGGCAGGGGAGGAAGCCATTCAGACCTGGTAGACCCAAACGTATAGTGAGGGTGTGCTGGGAGCGTCTGGCTGAGGCCCCTGTCCGGGAGGTCTTCAACTCCTACCTCCGGAAGAACTTCAACCACATCCCGAGGGAGTCTGGAGACATGGAGTCTGAATGGGCCATGTTCTCCACCTCTGTTGTTGAAGCGGCGGCCCAGAGCTGTGGCCGCAAGGTGGTCGGTGCATCTCGTGGTGGCAACCCCCGAACCAAGTGGTGGACACCAGTGGTGAGGGGGGCCATTAAGCTGAAGAAGGAGTCCTATCAAGCTTGGTTGGCTTGTGGGACTCCCAAAGCAGCTGAGGTGTACCGGCAGGCCAAGCGGAGTGCAGCTCGGGTGGTTGCTGAAGCAAAAACCCGGGTATGGGAGGAGTTTGGTGAGGCCATGGAACAAGACTTTCGGTCGGCTTCAAAGAGATTCTGGCAAACTGTTCGGCGGCTCAGGAGGGGAAAGC
This sequence comes from Pholidichthys leucotaenia, assembly GCA_020510985.1. NCBI lineage: Eukaryota > Metazoa > Chordata > Actinopteri > Cichliformes > Pholidichthyidae > Pholidichthys > Pholidichthys leucotaenia. Next base: position 156,076,188 of record CM035841.1, read on the forward strand.
AGCTCCCCGTCCACACTGTGTATGGTGCGGATGGGACACTGTTGACTTCAACTGGGGATATCGTTGGGCAGTGGAAGGAATACTTTGAGGATCTCCTCAATCCCACTGATACGCCTTCCACAGAGGAAGCAGGGTTTGGGGACGAGGGGGATGACTCGCCTATCACAGGGGCTGAGGTCGCCAAGGTGGTTAAAAATCTCCTTGGTGGCCGGGCCCCGGGGGTGGACGAGATTCGCCCTGAGTACCTCAAGGCCCTGGATGTTGTTGGGTTGTCATGGTTGACACGCCTCTGCAACATTGCGTGGAGGTCGGGGGCAGTGCCTTTGGCATGGCAAACCGGGGTGGTGGTTCCTCTCTTCAAAAAAGGGGACCGGAGGGTGTGCTCCAACTTTAGAGGGATCACACTCCTCAGCCTCCCTGGGAAGGTCTATGCCAAGGTACTGGAGAGGAGAGTCCGGCCGTTGGTCGAACCTCGGATTCAGGAGGAGCAATGTGGTTTTCGTCCTGGCCGTGGCACATCGGACCAGCTCTTTACCCTCTCGAGAATTCTTGAGGGTTCGTGGGAGTTTGCCCAACCAGTTTACATGTGTTTTGTGGACTTGGAGAAGGCATTTGACCGCGTCCCTCGTGGATTTTTGTGGGGGGTGCTTCGGGAGTATGGAGTATCGGGCTTGTTGTTACGAGCTATTCGGTCTCTGTACAACCGTTGTGAGAGTTTGGTTCGTATTGCCAACACTCGGTCGGAGTCATTCCCAGTGAGAGTTGGACTCCGCCAGGGCTGCCCTTTGTCACCGATCCTGTTCATAATTTTTATGGACAGGATTTCTAGGCGCAGCCAGGGAATGGAGGGTGTCATGCTTGGTGACCACAGGATCTCATCTCTGTTGTTTGCAGATGATGTTGTCCTGTTGGCTTCATCCAGCAATGACCTACAGCTCTTGCTGGGACGGTTTGCCGCTGAGTGTGAAGCGGCTGGGATGAGAATCAGCACCTCCAAGTCCGAGTCCATGGTCCTCAGCCGGAAAAAGGTGGATTGTCCTCTCCGGGTTGGGGACAGGCTCCTGCCTCAAGTGGAGGAGTTTAAGTATCTTGGGGTTTTGTTCACGAGTGAGGGGAAAATGGAGCGAGAGATCGACAGACGGATTGGAGCAGCATCTGCAGTGATGCGGACGTTGTACCGGTCTGTTGTGGTGAAGAGGGAGCTTAGTTCTAAGGTAAAGCTGTCGATTTACCAGTCAATCTACGTTCCTACTCTCACCTATGGTCACGAGCTTTGGGTAATGACCGAAAGAACGAGATCGCGGATACAAGCGGCTGAAATGAGCTTTCTCCGTAGGATTGCTGGACTCACCCTCAGAGATAGGGTGAGGAGCTCAGTCATCCGGGAGAGGCTCAGAGTAGAACCGCTGCTCCTCCACATTGAAAGGAGTCAGTTGAGGTGGTATGGGCATCTGATTAGGATGCCTCCTGGACGCCTTCCACTTGAGGTGTTTCAGGCACGTCCCACTGGGAGGAGACCCCGGGGCAGACCCAGGACTCGGTGGAGAGACTATGTCTCCCAGCTGGTCTGGGAACGCCTTGGTATCCCCTCTGAAGAGCTGGAGCAGGTGGCTGGGGAGAGGGAAGTCTGGGCTTCTCTGCTTGAACTGCTGCCTCCGCGACCCGGACCTCCGGAAAAGCGGTAGAAGATGGATGGATGGATGGATGGATTTTGTGGAGTCAGTGGAAGAATTAACAAAAAACTTTGTGCTGCCAAATGTGCTCAACAATACAAAATCAATACTTTCAACAGTTTCTTTTCACATTAATGAGGTAAATGAAGAATTAGTTGCTGGCATTGTTAAAACATTGTCAAACTCAAAAACTAATATCTACAATATGAGCACTTCCTTTCTCAAAACGCACAGCAAAATATTAATCAAACCACTGACTCATCTCATTAATCTCTCCATTAGGGCTAGTACATTTCCATCTGGCTGGAAAAAATCTGTCATCATACCAGTTTATAAATCAGGTAGTAAAGACGATATATGTAATTACCACCCAATCTCTATTTTACCAGTCCTGTCTAAGGTTCTTGAAAAAGTTGTAGCTACACAGCTGATAGACTATCTACAAGACGGTCAACTTCTTCATCCACACCAATTTGGTTTTAGTCCAGGATACTCAACAGAAACAGCAAATTGCTGCCTTATTGAAAATGTCAAACAGTCCTTGGACAGGGGTAATGTGGTGGGGGCTGTTTTTATGGACCTCAAAAAGGCTTTCGATACTGTAAACCACAGTTTGCTTTTATCTAAAATGGTATCTTTTAACTTCTCTCCAGATACAATAGAATGGTTTGCATCTTATCTCCAGAATAGAGAACAGTGTGTAAAAGTTCACTAGGATAAATCCTTCTTTTTAAATAACCGCATGGGTATCCCACAAGGGTCCATTCTTGGTCCTTTACTTTTCAGCATTTTTATTAATGACCTGCCATTACACTGCTCAGCTGCAACATGTCAACTTTATGCAGATGATGCAGTTATTTACACAGCTGCCAAAACTCCAGCACAGGATGCAGATGTACTGTTTGCAAGTATGGTTGATGTCCAAGAGTGGCTCATTGAGAACCATCTATTGCTGAACCTTCAGAAAACAGTTTCAATGTGCTTTTCAATCAAAAAATGTAACCTGCAACATTTTAAAGTTAATATACATGATCAAGACATGTAGGTTTAGGGCGCTCGCGCACGCAGCGACCAGCAGCCGGTGGCTTGTCACCAGACTGCAAACCAAGTCTACCTACGGGTACAAATAAGTAACAAAAAAAAAAAAAAAAAATTGTACTAGATCCTCAATTCAAATTTAATCTTCATATAAAGAAGATTTCTAAAACAGTAAAAAAAAAAATCTGAACTGCTTTAAATTAATTAGATATTACATACCATACCAAGCAGCTGTACTGTATATGCATTCTATGGTTTTTTCTCTTATATCATACTGTTTGACAGTCTGGGCTCAAGCAGCTCCTTCTACAATAAAACATATAGGTTCATTATATAATCAAACTCTAAAAATCTTGGCTAAAAAGCCCATTAGGTGGCATCACTGTTATATTTAAAAAAAAAAATACAATCTATTGAGTTTTGAGAGTTTCATTGACCTCTGTTTTCTGAAATTAATTTTCAAGTGTTTCCATAAATCAGGGCCAGAGCCACTTGCTGGATTCATCCAAAGACAGGACAGCAGCAGAGCCACCAGGAGTTCTGTTAACAACAACTGTAAAATATCCCACCGCAGAACCACATTTGGACAAACAGCTTTCTCTATAAAGGGCAGTTATATTTGGAATACAATGCCAAATAAAATCAAAATAATAACGGACTTTAAAACATTTACTACAAAGGTTAAAAACTGGCTGAAAAATAAACAAGAATGTACCCATGTATGAAATGATTGTCTGCAGGGTGTGAGTGAATGAAGGGAAGGAATGAATGTGTTTGATTATAGTGAGTGACTGAGGGAGGGAGGCCTGTAATAGGCAAATGTGAACCAGGTTTTTATATTGTGTATTTATAATTTTGTTTGCATTGATGTATGTGGTTATTGTTTATTCTGTTTTCATTTTTGTTTTTTTCCTTATCTTTCTCTCTTTTTACCTGTTTCTTCTTTCTAAAGCCCATCCAGGGACAAGAGTTGCAAATTAGCTAATAGCTATACACTCTTTGTGCAACACATCAGATTTTTTTTTGTCTATGTTTATTGCACTGTCCCTGTCAAATAAACAAATAAAATAAAAAATAAAATATCTTATTTTGTCTTTTCAGCATCCGTGCTTGCCGTGCTATTTCAGCATTAGTCTTTGTTAAATGTTAATTTAGGTAGACTTTTGTTCCCCGTAGCTTTCTGTCCTGCCTCAGTATGTCATTCTTTACCCTTCTGTTCACAAAGCGCATCACAATTGCTTTCTTTGTTTTATTATCTTTTCTGGGTAAAGTATGACAGGCTGAAATTGCATTTACTTCAACCTTTATGTTTCTGCTTTCAAGGAACTGAAGCACCTGGTTTTCCAGGGAGACTGATTCACTCAGGGGAGCCTCCTCACCTCTCATTCCTGCTGTAACATTGGCATATGATTGGTATTTAATGTCTAGTCCACTTATAATTAGATCATCCATACAAGAATATTGTTCAAGATCCTCGACGCGTCGCTCCAAGTCTGCAATTTTTTTGTCTTTTTCCTTAATTGTTAATTTTAATTCTCGGACTTCTTCCATTAGCCCTAATAGTTTAAGCTGTTGACTAGCCACTTTGATCAGCTCTTCTGACAAGAAGTTCAGAGATTTTTTTATCTCTTCCATTTCCTCCTTCTTTGGTGGCATTTTTACTGACCTGTTGGTAGTAAAACAATCTCTGCTGGTGTCGCCGGTATCCAATCCGACCGACCTCGAATCCAGCTGGGGCCTCAACCAAGCTCACCAAGTTCACCAAGGTTTAGAGCCACCAAGTAATTCTGGAATGCGGTGAACCTTCTCGCCCAAGGCACTGGCGGCTCGCTGGGGAGTTCCAGAAATGGCCGAATGTTAGCGACTCCCGCGTCCATACTTTTATCCTCGTTGCCAAATGTTATGTCGGTAAACAAGGGTCAATGACGAGACTGAAGGTGGACCTGAACACCACTTTATTATGGACTCACTGCACAGTACAGACACTCCTGTCAGGCGGAGGTGAGGTCAAAGAGACTGTCCCCTTTCAGCACAGCCCTCTTATGTTCCGGGTGGCGGCGGAACCAGAAAGGTGGAACCACCACCTGTGTCACACCATAATATGTCCTAAGAACAACATCACACCTCCTACCAAACCTACATCAACATGTAGACTTTCCAACAAGAGAAGACAATTTGCTGGACCTGGTGTCTCATAAGAAAGCATGCAGACCCTCCCCCTTCCCCCCTGGGTCTTTCTGATTATGTCAACATCCTGTTAAGGCCGGCATACAAACCCAGAGTGAAAACAATCAGTCCAACAAAAAAGCAGGTACGAGTGTGGCCAGAGGGGGCCTCTGATGCTCTGAAAGACTGCTTCAGCACTACAGACTGGGACACTTTCAAGCATGCAGCCACTCACAATGGACACACAAACCTAGAGGAGTACATTGAGATTGTTGTGGCATACATAGTGAAATGCAGTGATGATGTCACTCACTGCAAAACCATCACTGTTTGAACTAACCAGAAGCTATGGATGACAGCAGAGGTCCACAGGCTCCTGAGGGCTCAGGATGCAGCCTTCAGGGCCGGCGACACTGCAGGATTAACAACAGTTAGGGCCAGCCTGTCCTGTGGTATCAAGGAGGCAAAACAACAGTAAAGCAAGAAAATATCTGGACACTTCAGCAACACCAGAGATGCACATTCTCTCTGGCGTGGCATACAGACCCTCACCAACTACAAACCTCCACCTCAGACCTGTGTGACTGACACCACACTGCTCAACAACCTAAACAACTTCTTTGGCTGCTTTGAAGCAAAAAACAGCACATCGGCATAGAAGACCACTCCTCCTCTGGAGGAGCAGGCCATGAGTCTGGATCCGGCTAGCGTGAAGAGGACCCTCTGCAGGATCAACCCACGCAAGGCAGCTGGCCCAGACAACATACCGGGTCATGTCCTGAAGGACTGTGCAGAGGAACTCAAGAATGTCCTGGCCGACATCTTCAACATCTCCCTGACTCAAGCTGTTGTCCCCACATGTTTCAAAACTGCCACCATAATACCAGTCCCAAAGAAGCCCGTCCCATCCAGCTACAATGATTACTGGCCTGTAGCACTGACCCCTATTATAATGAAGTGCTTTGAGCAGCTAGTCATGCAGAACATCAAGCCCATCCTGCCTCCCTCCCACGACCCATCTCAGTTTGCATACAGGTCAAACAGATCCACAGAAGATGCCATCGCTGCTGCTCTCCATCCAGCCCTCACCCACCTGGACTCAAAAAACTCCTACGTGCAAATGCTGTTCTTGGACTTCAGTTCAGCATTCAACACAATCATCCCCCAGAAAAACTCAGACATTTGGGACTCAAAACCTCTCTCTGTAATTGAGTGCTGGACTTTCTCACAGGGAGGCCACAGAACGTGCGGGTTGGCAGCAACACCTCTCAGACCATCACACTGGGCACATGGGCCCCACAAGGATGTGTGCTCAGCCCGCTGCTCTTCACCCTGCTGACCCATGACTGTGTGCCAGCCTACAACACCAACCGCGTCATCAAGTTTGCAGATGACACGATGGTGGTGGGCCTCATCACCAACAACAAGGAGGCCAACTACAGAAATGAGGTGAGCCAACTGGTCCAATGATGCAAAGACAATAACCTCTTCCTGAACGTGGGAAAAACCAAGGAGATTGTGGTCAACTTCAGGAGGGGTCACACACAGCACCCTCCTCTGATCATCGATGGTGCAGCTGTGGAGAGAGTGAGCAGCACCAAGTTCCTGGGGGTGCACATCTCTGAGGACCTCTCCTGGTCCAACAACACCACATCACTGGCCAAGAAGGCTCAAACTTGCTTCCATTTCCTCTGCAAACTGAGGACAAGTCCCACCTCCCATAATGTGTTCTTTCTACCAGGGCACCATTGAGAGCTGCACTACCTCCTGCTGGAAGACACTACAACACACAATGAAAGCAGCCAGTAAGGTCATTGGTGCCCCTCTGCCCCTCCTCTCAGACATCTACCTCACCGCCTCACCCACAGAGCCATCAACACCGCAGTCAACACCTCTCACCCCTCACACTCCCTCTTCAGCCCCCTGCCCTCGGGGAAAAAGTACCAAAGCTTCCGAGCCCACCCCACAAGACTGCTTAACAGCTTCATTCATCAGGCCATCAGGACCCTGAACTCTGTCCACTTCCTCCCCCGGACCATAACGCAATCACCCGCACAATAACTAACTCAGCTGGTGGCACAGAAAGACTGGCACACCAACAGTAATACATTTGCTGCTGTTTGTCTCTGCACTTTAACTGCAACCATTTGCACAAATGCCATATCTGCTGCGCTCTGTCTGTCATTGCTATACTGATCATGTGCAGTCATATCTGCTACGATCTGCACCTACACTACCATACTGAACTGCAACTATGGGTATTACATCGCTAGTTGTATGTACAGTGGGGCAAAAAAGTATTTAGTCAGCCACCAATTGTGCAAGTTCTCCCACTTAAAAGATGAGAGAGGTCTCCACTTTTCATCATAGGTATACCTCAACTATGAGAGACAAAATGAGAAAAAAAAATCCAGAAAATCACATTGAAGGATTTTTAATGAATTAATTGGTAAATTCCTTGGTAAAATAAGTATTTGATCACCTACAAACAAGCAAGATTTCTGGCTCTCACAGACCTGTAACTTCTTCTTTAAGAGGCTTCTCTGTCATCCACTCGTTACCTGTATTAATGGTACCTGTTTGAACTCGTTATCAGTATAAAAGACACCTGTCCACAACCTCAAACAGTCAGACTCCAAACTCCATTATGGCCAAGACCAAAGAGCTGTCAAAGGACACCAGAAACAAAATTGTAGACCTGCACCAGGCTGGGAAGACTGAATCTGCAATAGGTAAGCAGCTTGGTGTGAAGAAATCAGCTGTGGGAGCAATTATTAGAAAATGGAAGACATACAAGACCACTGATAATCTCCCTCGATCTGGGGCTCCACGCAAGATTTCACCCCGTGAGGTCAAAATGATCACGAGAACGGTGAGCAAAAATCCCAGAACCACACGGGGGGACCTAGTGAATGACCTGCAGAGAGCTGGGACCAAAGTAACAAAGGTTACCATCAGTAACACACTACGCCGCCAGGGACTCAAATCCTGCAGTGCCAAACGTGTCCCCCTGCTTGAGCCAGTACATGTCCAGGCCCGTCTGAAGTTTGCTAGAGAGCATTTGGATGATCCAGAAGAGGATTGGGAGAATGTCATATGGTCAGATGAAACCAAAATAGAACTTTATTGTAAAAACTCAACTTGTCGTGTTTGGAGGAGAAAGAACACCATACCTACTGTGAAGCATGGGGGTGAAAACATTATACTTTGGGGCTGTTTTTCTGCAAAGGGACCAGGACGACTGATCTGTGTAAAGGAAAGAATGAATGGGGCAATGTATCGTGAGATTTTGAGTGAAAACCTCCTTCCATCAGCAAGAGCATTGAAGATGAAACATGGCTGGGTCTTTCAGCATGACAATGATCCCAAACACACTGCCCGGGCAACGAAGGAGTGGCTTCATAAGAAGCATTTCAAGGTCCTGGAGTGGCCTAGCCAGTCTCCAGATCTCAACCCCATAGAAAATCTTTGGAGGGAGTTGAAAGTCCTTGTTGCCCAGCGACAGCCCCAAAACATCACTGCTCTAGAGGAGATCTGCATGGAGGAATGGGCCAAAATACCAGCAACAGTGTGTGAAAATCTTGTGAAGACTTACAGAAAACGTTTGACCTCTGTTATTGCCAACAAAGGGTATATAACAAAGTATTGAGATGAACTTTTGTTATTGACCAAATACTTATTTTACTGAGGAATTTACCAATTAATTCATTAAAAATCCTTCAATGTGATTTTCTGGATTTTTTTTTTCTCATTTTGTCTCTCATAGTTGAGGTATACCTATGATGAAAATTGGTGACTTCTCTCATCTTTTAAGTGGGAGAACTTCAACAATTGGTGGCTGACTAAATACTTTTTTTCCCCAATATAGATAGATAGATAGATAGATAGATAGATAGATAGATAGATAGATAGATAGATGTACTTTATTGATCCCAAACTGGGAAATTACAGTGTAACAGCAGCATGACAGTAGACAACCAAACAACAGAAACACACACATGACAGAAAAAGGGATTACCCATGGAAAGTAAAAACTAACACGACTATAAAACCAATATACATCATAGCTTAGTATATGATGACCCATATAAACACATGAATCATCCCATAGTACAAAGAAGGACTATCAGAACAGAATGAAATGTGAGGTGCCAGTTAGTCTGTAAGGTGTAGTGTGGCAGCATTGTTATGACCAGAATACAACATCATAATGAGTTATTGTACAGTGAAATTGCATGTGGCAGGAAAGATTTCCTGTACCTGGCCGTTTGACAGCGAAGCTGTAGCAGTCTACTGGAGAAAGTGCTTCGCTGTCTGTCTAATGTGTGGTGGAGGGGGTGATCAGGATTGTCCATGATGGATCGCAGTTTATTTAGTGTTCTCCTCTCCACTACTGTCTCAAAGGTCTCCGGTCTGAGACCAATTACAGAGCCAGCCCTCTTGATAATCTTGTCAAGTCTGTTGGTGTCTCTGGCCCTGATACTGCTACTCCAACAGACAGAAGCAGCAAAGAAGATGGTGCTGGCGACAACGGTCTGGTAGAAAAGCTCCAGCATCCTGCTGCACACAGTGAAGGATCTCAGCCTCCTCAGGAAGTAGAGTCTGCTCATCCCCTTCTTGTGCGCAGCATCGGTGTTGGCTCTCCAGTCCAACCCGCTGCTGATCCTGACACCCAGATATTTGTAGTCCTCAACCACTCCCACATCCTTCCCCCTAATATGCAGTGGCTGAGAAGATTAGATTAGATTAGATTATTTGTTTATTTGACAGGGACAGTGCAATAAACATAGACAATTAATCAAATGACAATCAATCTGATGTGTTGCACAAAGAGTGTATAGCTATTAGCTAATTTGCAACTCTTGTCCCTGGATGCGCTTTAGAAAGGAGAAACAGGTAAAAAAAAAAAAAAAGGATAAGGAAAATCTGCTTGGATCATCAGTGAGCAGGACGTGCACAGACAGTTCTCCAGACTGAACCCGCGCAAGGCCCCCGGGCCGGACGGTGTGTCTCCCTCCACCCTGAGACACTGTGCGAAAGAGCTGGCTCCTGTCTTCACAGACATTTTTAACACCTCCCTTAAGCAATGTCACGTGCCGACCTGCCTCAAATCCTCCACCATCATCCCTGTCCCCAAGAAGCCACAGATTACTGGACTTAACGACTACAGACCTGTAGCGCTCACCTCTGTAGTCATGAAGTCCTTTGAGCGCCTGGTCCTGTCTCACCTCAAGTCCATCACCACTCCCCTCCTAGACCCGCTGCAGTTTGCCTACCGTGCTAACAGGTCTGTGGACGATGCAGTCAACCTGGCCCTCCACTCCATCCTGCAGCACCTGGACTCCCCGGGAACCTATGCCAGGATTCTGTTTGTGGACTTCAGCTCCGCATTCAACACCATCCGCCCCGATCTGCTCCAGGACAAGCTGTCCCTGCTCAACGTGCCTGACTCCCTCTGCAGGTGGATCACCGACTTCCTGACGGACCGGAGGCAGCATGTGCGGCTGGGGAAGTCTGTCTCGGACTCTGTTAGCATCAGCATTGGATCACCCCAGGGCTGTGTACTTTCCCCCCTACTCTTCTCCCTTTATACCAACTCCTGCACCTCCTCCCACCAGTCTGTTAAGCTGATTAAGTTTGCGGACGACACCACCCTCATCGGGCTCATCTCCAACGGCGACGAGTCCGTCTACAGGAAAGAGGTGGCCCAGCTGGTGTCCTGGTGCAGCCATAACAACCTGCAGCTGAACGCTCTGAAGACAGCAGAGATGATTGTGGACTTCAGGAAAGTCACAACCCCCTTGCCCCCCCTCACCATCACAGGCTCTCCCATCACCATTGCAGATTCCTTCCACTTCTTGGGCACCACCATCACCCGGGACCTCAAATGGGAGCCAACCATCAGCTCCCTCATCAAAAAGGCCCAGCAGAGGATGTTCTTTCTGCGGCAGCTGAGAAAGCTCAAGCTACCCACCGAGATGTTAGTGCAGTTCTACACTGCCATCATCGAGTCCATCCTCACCTCCTCCATAACTGTGTGGTATGCAGGAGCCACTGCCAGGGACAGACTAAGGCTGCAGCGCGTCGTGCGCACTGCTGAGAAGGTGATCGGCTGCAAGCTCCCATCTCTCCAGGACCTGTACATCTCCAGGACTCGGAGGCGTGCTGGCCGGATCATAGCCGATCCTTCACACCCTGGTCACGTACTGTTTGCCCCCCTCCCCTCAGGTAGAAGACTTCGGTCCATTCGGACTAAAACCTCCCGGCACATGAACAGCTTTTTCCCCTCTGCCATCAGACTGCTGAACATTAAGTGACTTATTGACTCTCGTGCACTATGTACAGCAGCTCAACCAGACTCATGTCATTCATCACTGTTTTTTCTGTTGCATTATCAACTGCACTGTGGTACCCCATATTATCTGCTACTTGCTAATTTTTTTTAAAACTGCCTTGACTAGTTTTACTCATTATTACTATTATTATTATTATTATTATTATTATTATTATTATTACTTATTTTTCTACACTTATTGAATGTTTTTAGTCCTTTAGTTTTTTAGTTTATCTCTTTATCTCATCATGTTTTTAATAAGATAAGATAAGATAAGATAAGCCTTTATTAGTCCCACAACGGGGAAATTCCAGGATTGCAACAGCACAGGGATAGCAACACTCAGAGCAACAATCAGAAGGCAAGAAAAAAAACAAGCAAGCAAGAGCAGCTAATATACATATGTACATATTACTATAAAATATATATATATACACACACACACACAGACACACAGTGCAGAGCATTGTAGCTGGATGGAATAAATATATGAATATATGAACACACAGTGCAGAGCATTGTAGCTAGATGGAATAAATATGTAAATATATAAACACCCACAGTACGGAGCATTGCAGCTAGGTGGAATAAATATGCAAGTATATAAGCACACACAGTGCGGAGCAATGTAGCTAGATGGAATAATATGTAGATATATAAAAACACAGTGCGGAGCATTGTAGCTAGATGGAATAAATATATAGATATATAAATATAAACACACCCAGTGCTGAGCATTGTAGCTAGATGGAATAAATATGTAAATATATAAACACACACAGTGCAGAGCATTGTTGCTAGGTGGGATGAAACAGCATAACCGTCTATTTAGTTATCCTACATGGTATGATTATGTGCCCATACATATTCTCACCCTCCATAGCGACCGGTATGTTCCTAGTTGTATGCCGGAGAGGACCATTGTGTAAGTCTATTGCATCTTTTGCATTCAAAAAAACTATTAGTTTGTTACGTCTTTTTGCTATCTCTGCGAGCAGCCCTGCTTAGGTTGTACAGTCTGACAGCCGTTGGTAGGAAGGACCTACGAAACCTCTCGGTTGTGCACCTGGGATGATGTAGTCTGCTGCTAAATGAGCTCCTCAGTGCATCCAGTATGTCCTGCATAGGGTGGAACTCGGACTCCAGCAGAGATGACAGTTTAGCCACCGTCCTTCTCTCTCCTATCTCCTCCATCGGATCAAGGCGCTGCCCCAGGACAGAGCTAGCTTTCGTAATCAGTTTGTTCAGTCTCTTCCTATCGGCTGCAGTAATGCCACTGCCCCAGCAGACCACTCCAAAAGTGATGGCTGATGCCACCACCGTGTCATAGAATGACTTCAGCAGCGCCCCTTGTACACCAAAAGACCTGAGTCTCCTCAGCAGGAACAGCCTGCGCTGTCCCTTCTTGTAGAGTGCGTCAGTATTGTGTGACCAGTCTAGTTTATTGTTCAGATGAATACCCAGGTACTTATAGGATGTCACCATCTCGATGTCTGTTCCCTGTATATTTACTGGTGCTGTGAGGGGCTGCCCATGCCTGCGGCAGTCCACCACCAGCTCCTTAGTTTTCCTCGCGTTGATCTGGAGGCAGTTCCGATGGCACCAGTCCACAAAGTCCTGGATAAGCCCTCTGTACTCAGCTTCATCTCCGTTGGAGATGAGACCAACGATCGCAGAGTCATCAGAGAACTTCTGTAGATGGCAATGTGTTGTGTTGTGTGAGAAGTCCGCAGTATAAAGAGTGAACAGGAAGGGAGCCAGCACCGTTCCCTGGGGGGCCCCCGTGCTACTGATGATCGTGTCGGAAACACAGTCCCGGGTTCTCACAAACTGAGGCCGGTTCGTGAGGTAGTCCAGGATCCATGATGACAGGTGCTGGTCCACCCCTGCGCGCAGCAGCTTGTCCTTCAGGATCATCGGTTGGATGGTGTTGAAAGCACTGGAGAAGTCAAAGAACATGATCCTCACCATATTCCCGGGCTTCTCCAGGTGGGACAGAGAACGGTGAAGGAGGAAGATCACCGCATCCTCCACCCCAATGCCATGCTGGTAGGCGAACTGGAGTGGATCCATCGCTGGTTCCACCAGGGGGCGGAGATGAGCAAGGAGCAGTCTCTCCAGGGTCTTCATCAAGTGGGATGTCAAGGCCACTTGACGTCCCACTTGATAATATTGCAGCATGGCACCGAGACAAATTCCTAGTTTGTGTACTACATGAACAATGGCAATAAATCTGATTCTGATTCTGATTCTGATTCTGATTCTGAAAAGAAAAAATGAAAACAGAATAAACAATAACCACATACATCAATGCAAAAAAGATTATAAATACATTATAAATACACAATTATAAAGATTATAAAGATTATAAATATTATAAATACACAATATAAAAACCTGACTCACATTTGCCTATTTCAGGCATCCCTCCCTTCGTCACTCACTATAAACAAACACATTCATTCCTTCCCTTCATTCACTCTCACTCTGCAGACAATCATTTCATACATGGGTACATTCTTGTTTATTTTTCAGCCAGTTTTTAACCTTTGTAGTGAATGTTTTAAAGTCCGTTATTATTTTAATTTCATTTGGCATTGTGTTCCAGATGTGACTGCCCTTTATAGAGAAAGCTGTTTGTCCAAATGTGGTTCTGCGGTAGAATATTTTACAGTTATTGTTAACAGAACTCCTGGTGGCTCTGCTGCTGTCCTGTCTTTGGATGAAACAGCAAGTGGCTCAGGTGCTGATTTATGGAAACATTTGAAAATTAATTTCAGAAAACAGAGGTCAATGAAACTCTCAAAACTCAATAGATTGTATTTTTTTAAAATATAACAGTGATGCCACCTAATGGGCTTTTTGTCCAAGCTTTTTAGAGTTTGATTATATAATGAACCTATATGTTTTATTGTGGAAGGGGCTGCTTGAGCCCAGACTGTCAAACAGTATGATATATGAGAAAAAACCATAGAATGCATATACAGTACAGCTGCTTGGTATGGTATTTTTTTTTGTTTTTTGTTTTTTTTTGTTACTTATTTGTACCCGTAGGTAGACTTGGTTTGCAGTCTGGTGACAAGCCACCGGCTGCTGGTCGCTGCGTGCGCGAGCGCCCTAAACCTACATGTTTTTGGTGTGCAGGAGGAAACCGGAGAAATCCCGGAGTAAACCCGCGCACCACGGGGAGAACATGCAATCTCCACACAGCTCACTGTTGGTCGGGGGCTGGGATCGAACCCACGATCTCATGATCCCCGCGGTCCCCCGGCCGAGGGTAAAACTGTGCTGTCACAGTGCTAAACCAGCAGTTCAGATTTTTTTTTTTACTGTTTTAGAAATTTTCTTTATATGAAGATTAAATTTGAATTGAGGATCTAGTACAATGCCAAGGTATTTGAATTCTGTAACTAAACTGATGTCTTGATCATGTATATTAACTTTAAAACGTTGCAGGTTACATTTTTTGATTGAAAAGCACATTGAAACTGTTTTCTGAAGGTTCAGCAATAGATGGTTCTCAATGAGCCACTCTTGGACATCAACCATACTTGTGGACAGTACATCTGCAGCCTGTGCTGGAGTCTTGGCAGCTGTGTAAATAACTGCATCATCTGCATAAAGTTGACATGTTGCAGCTGAGCAGTGTAGCGGCAAGTCATTAATAAAAATGCTGAAAAGTAAAGGACCAAGAATGGACCCTTGTGGGATACCCATACGGTTGTTTAAAAATGAGGATTTATCCTGGTGAACTTTTACACACTGTTCTCTATTCTGGAGATAAGATGCAAACCATTCTAATGTATCTGGAGAGAAGTTAAAAGATACCATTTTGGATAAAAGCAAACTGTGGTTTACAGTATCGAAAGCCTTTTTGAGATCTAGAAAAACAGCCCCTACCACATTACCCCTGTCCAAGGACTGTTTGACATTTTCAATAAGGCAACAATTTGCTGTTTCTGTTGAGTATCCTGGTCTAAAACCAAATTGATGTGGATGAAGAAGTTGACTGTCTTGTAAATAGTCTATCAGCTGTGTAGCTACAACTTTTTCAAGAACCTTAGACAGGACTGGTAAAATAGAGATTGGGTGGTAATTGCATATATCGTCTTTACTGCCTGATTTATGAACTGGTATGACGACAGCTTTTTTCCAACCAGATGGAAATGTACTAGACCTAATGGAGAGATTAATGAGATGAGTCAGTGGTTTGATTAATATTTTGCTGTGCGTTTTGAGAAAGGAAGTGCTCATATTGTAGATATCATTAGTTTTTGAGTTTGACAGTGTTTTAACAATACCAGCAATTAACTCCTCATTTACCTCATCGATGTGAAAAGTCGTCTTCCTCTTCCTGAAGTCAATCACCATCTCTCTGGTCTTGCTAACATTCAACCTCAGGTGATTCTGCTCCGTCCACTCCACAAATCTGTCTACCAGTTTCCTGTACTCCCCCTCCTCTCCTCCTCTTATACACCCCACAACAGCTGAGTCGTCAGAGAATTTCTGCAGGTGGCATGACTCTGTGTTGTACTGAAAGTCAGTAGTGTATAAGGTAAAGAGAAAAGGAGAGAGCACAGTCCCCTGTGGAGCTCCCGTATCACAAGCCACCACCCCAGACAAGACATTGCCCAGCCGGACAAACTGTGGTCTGCCTGTCAGGTAGTCAGTAATCCAGGAGATCACAGAGCTGTTAACCCCCATCACCTGCAGCTTCTCACCCAGCAGCAGTGGATGGATGGTGTTAAAGGCACTGGAGAAATCAAAAAAATGTGATTCTCACAGTATCTCCTCCACCATCCAGGTGCAGATGGGCTTGTTGCAGCAGGTAGATGACAGCATCTTCAACTCCTAAATGGGGCTGATATGCAAACTGCAGAGGGTCCAGCCACATCTTCACCTGCGGCCTCAGGTGGGCTAAGACCAGTCTCTCCAGGACCTTCATCACATGAGATGTGAGGGCAACTGGTCAATAGTCATTCAGGTCTGATGGAGATGACTTCTTGGGGACAGGAACCAAGCAGGATGTCTTCCACAGCACCGGTACTCTCTCCAGACTCAGGCTCAAGTTGTACAGGTGTTTCAGTACTGGAGCTAGTTGGTTGGCACAGGTCCTCAGGGTCCTGGCAGAGATGCCATCAGGGTCCGCCGCCTTCCGCTGACGGAGTCTCTCCAGCTGTTTCTCCACCTGGTCTGTAGTCACCATGAAGTGAGGGAGAGTCCTGGTGCCCCCTGAGGAGGAGGAGGGGGGAGATGGAGAGAGGTTCTGCACAGGAGGGTGGGTGGGGAAGGGTGTGTGGGGGGGGTCTGGTTGTGTTGTTGGGGTGACAGACTGTAAGTTGAACCTATTAAAAAACAGATTCAGTTCCTCAGCTCTCTCCTGGCTCCCAGATGGCTGCCTGACTCTCCCCTTGCACCCAGTTATTTGCTTAATTCCCTCCCACACACATCTTTAGTGTTGTTTTGCCTGAGTTTATCTTCCAACTTCCTCCTATAATTGTCCTTGCACCTCCTCAGCATCTCTCTGAGCTCATGCTGCACTCCCCTCAGCTTCTCCTTATCTCCAGCCCTAAAAGCTTTCTTCTTTTTGTTCAGAAGTGCTTTCAAGTCACTGGTGACCCATGGCCTGTTGTTGGAGAAGCAGTGTACAGTCTGAGCTGGCATAGTCATGTCTTCACAGAATCTAATGTATTCTGTGATGCAGTCAGTCATATTGTCTATGTCCACCCCATGTGGTTCACAGAGTACGCTCCAGTCTGTCGTCTCGAAGCAGTCCTGAAGTGCATCAGCAGCCTTCTGTGTCCACGTCCTCATAGTCTGTGTATAAGCAGGCTGCCTTTGCACAAGGGGAACATACTTGGGTGTTAACATGACCATGCAGTGATCTGATTTGCCAATGGGGGGTAGAGCTATGGCACTATATGCATCACTAACATTGGCATACAGTAAATCCAGTGTTTTATTTTCTCTGGTGGGACAGTCAACAAACTGGTGAAAGTTTGGTAGTGTTTTTCCTACTGAGACATGATTAAAGTCACCTGTGATGGCCATGAATTGCCTTACTCTTGACGGGGAGACCCATTTGCAGCTGCCATCTGCTCCTGAGTTCTCCTCGCCAGACTCCACTGCCACCAGTTACAGTGAATCTTGTTTGTCTCTTCCTCCCTGTCCAAGGTGGCTGTGATGGATCCCCAGGCAGCTGGGCTTGAGATGCCCCAGCCTGAGTCGCCTGGGCTCTTCGCTGATTAGCAGTCATCATCTGGTGTCATCGCTGATAAGCCCTCATCATCGGTAGTCGACACTTCCTAGTTGCCATCTCACGAGCTCTATGCTCCAGCCCCTGGGGACCACGAGGAACATGTTTCTCAGCTGTTGTCTCCAGGGCAGGACGCATCATGCTCTACGGTCTGGTGGTCCAGGGACTCTGGGAGACCATCCAACACATCACGCGCTACTGTCTGGTGGCCCAGGGATGCTGGGAGGCCACCTGACACATCACGCTCCTTGGTCTAGTGGTTCAGAGACACTGGGAGATCACTCTATACATCAGGCTCCTTAGTCTGGTGGTCCACGGACACTGGGAGACCACCCGACACATCAGGCTCCACAGTCTGGGGGCCCAGGAATGCTGGGAGGCAGCCCGACACATCTCACTCCATGGTCTGGTTGTCCAAAGATGCTGGGAGACCATCCGACACATCATGCTCCTTGGTCAGGTGGCCCAGGGACGCTGGGAGACCACCCGACACACCAGGCTCCATGGTCTGGTGGTCCAGGGATGCTGGGAGATCACCTGACACATCAGGCTCCTTGGTCTGGTGATCTGGAATCCACTCCTTAAAGGAGGGCTCTGTCCGCTTTCAGCATGGTTGGGGGACCATGCTCATACTTTAAGTTTATTTTCGTTATTCACTGTGTTTTCTTCACCTCAGCCCAGTTTGATTATTGCTTATTTTCATGTTCATGTCCATACTTACGTTCATTTGAATTTGCCATTTATTTCTGTTGGCCATGATTATCTTCTCAGTTCTGTCTTAAAATTCTTCTTACCTTAGTCTTAGTTTAGCTTGTCATAACACTGTTTATTACCTCCACCAAGAGAGGAGGTAATATTTTCAGTGGCGTTGGTTGGGTTGTCTGTTACCAACATAACTCAAAAAATTACAAACAGATTTTGAGGAAATTTTGAGGAAAGGTGTGTAATGGGATGGGGAATAGATAATTAGATTTTGGTGATGATCCGAGAGTGCATACCTTCACCAAGGACTTTGTTTGTATTTGTGCAGCTGGATTACACAAAAACTACAGGATGGATTTTGATGCAAGTTTCACCAGAGGTGGTTCTTGGGTTACAGACAAACCCATTACATTTTGGTGATGATCTAAGAATGTATACCTCCACCAAGGCTCTTATCTTCTCACACAGTGTTGGCAACAATACTCTAAAATTACTGGATGGATTTGGATGAAATTTTCACCAGAGGTGGTTCTTAGGCTAGAGAGGAACCCATTACATTTTGGTGATGATCTGAGAATGTATACCTCAGCCAAGGCTCTTATCTTCTCACAGTGTCTTAGCAATAATACTCCAAAACTAATGGACAGACTTTGATGCAATGTTCACCACAAGTGGCTCTAGGCCTACACACAAACACTTTACATTTTGGAGGTGATCCATGAGAAATGGGAGGAGCCTCGGTTGAGGTATGCACTCTCTGAGTGTGTCTCTAGTTAGTATTACACTGGTCATCACCAAATTTATTATCTCAGCTTTTTTTTAGCTGATTTAGGACAATTTTGATGTGCTGAATCCAAAAATCACATAGGTTTTGCTCAATCAGGTCAACTTTTTGAAATATGGCTGTTATGTCCCAAATAATGAGGAGGCAAGGTGATGTTAATAATGTTTATTAGACAAGAACTACAACACATATAGGGAGACCCTACCGTGAGTACGGGAGTGTGGCAATCCTGCCTCAGGCTTTTATAGTAAGGTGGCTCCGCCTCCTATAGGCAGGGCCTCACCCCTCCCGGCCTAGGGCACTGCCATACTAATATATTATATGATATTCCTATCCTACAATGGCCACATGTTGTTTTTTACATTTTTGTTTACATGTATGGGTATTTTTGCTTTATATGATGCAAAATTCTTTTTTTATTTCTTGAAATTTCTCGAACTCTGAAGAGTTTGCATGTGCCAATTTATGACATGATGTCATAAATTGTCATGATGGCTGATTACTGTTGGACTCTGAAGAGAGACATCCCTGCCACTGAGCATTCTAGAGGTTCAAATAAATGGAAGTTGAAACTTGGAATTTTGAACAATGATGACGTAGCATTCAATTTACATGTACTTACCTTTATCAGTGTCTACTATTCAATTTACAGTAATCGAAGTTTGTAACATTTAATCAATAAATTGTGTTAGAAAATGATTTTTTTTCTTAAAAATCTGACCTGATTGAGAGAAACAGATGTCATTTTCGGATTCAGCGCTGCAAAATTGTCTTAAATCAGTTGAAAAAACACAGACAACTTACAAAAAAATTATTTTTGTAACCCCGTGTTATGTTTATCATGATCATAGTTATGCTTGGGTTTGATGATTATTGTTCTCATAGTTATGTTATATTTATTCCTGTTGTGGAGAAAGGAGGCAGGTGAGCCAACGAGCTGGACAACAGAAACTTTATTCCATCTCCAACATACAGCACAGTAAAAGAGCTCCCAGGTCTCTGTGCATTCCTCTTTTACATCTTTTATACCATGGGTTGAGATCTGGATCTTCCAACCATCATTCATTGTGTTTAGAACAAAGCCTGTGTGGCACATTAATATAACATAACGCTGGCACCGCTTACACCCTTCTCCTTCCAGCAGCTCTGGCATTTGCTCTTCTCCCCGGGGGACGCATAGTCCTTACTGTCCCGTCTGATACCCCCCAGTGACACCTCTTCTTTCGGTCCATTGTTCCCCCCTTCCCCAGTTGTCTTCTTCTCTGGGTGGAGAAGTCCCACACCATGCCCCCCTCATCGGCCTCCGTCGATCTATGATGACCATGGAAGAGAATCCTAAACGTCTACTCTGCTGGAACAGCACCGCCTGTGGCTGAACAGGCTGATGCGCGAATGGCAGTCCCTGTCACACAGGTCGCACTTGTGGGTGGTCTCCGTGCTGCTGGGTCTGTGGCGGTTCTTCCTGCGGGTCCTTTTTTCGTCTGCTGCAGCAGTCAGTCTCTCTTCACCCGCCTTGAGCTGTCTGGTCAGGGTGCCTCTCCATTTGGAGCGGTCCGTTGCAAGGTCCTCCCACCGCTCTGTGTTGATCTCCAGGGCCTTCATGTCTCTCTTGCAGACGTCTCTAAAGCGCAGCTGTGGGCGGCCAACGTCTCTCCTGCCAGTCGCCAGTTCTCTGTAGAGGACGTCTTTGGGGATTCTGCCATCCTCCATACGGTGAATGTGGCCTAGCCAGCGGAGCCTGTGCTGCCTGAGTAGAGTGAACATGGAGGGAAGGCCGGCGCGGGACAGAACTTCTGTGTTGGGCACTTTGTCCTGCCAGGATATGTCCAGGATGTGGCAAATGCAGTGCAAGTGGAAGGAGTTCAGTCTCTTTTCCTGCCGGGCGTATGTTGCCCACGTTTCATTCCCATAGAGCAGTGTGCTGACGACGCAGGCGTTGTACATTGCCATCTTCGTCTTGACAGAGAGTTTGGGATTCTCCCACACTCGTGTGGTGAGGTGAGCGAGTGTGAAGGCTGATTTTCCAATCCTCTTGTCGATCTCTGTATCAAGGGAGAGGTTGTTGCTGATCGTGGACCCCAGGTACGTGAACTGATTCACAACCTCCAGCTCATAGTCGTCGATAGTGATGGTTGGTGGTGCTTCCGTGCCTTGCTCCAAGACATTAGTCTTCTTCAGGCTGATGGTAAGCCCGAAGTCCTTGCATGCCTGGGAGAAGCGGTCCATCAGGGTCTGATGCTCCAGCTGTGTGTGGGTTGCGACTGCAGCGTCATCTGCGAACAGCATGTCTCTGATTAGAGCCTTGCGTACTTTGGTTCTGGCTTTCAGGCGGGCGAGGTTGAAAAGCCTGCCGTCAGATCTTGTGTGCAGGTAGATTCCCTCTGTTGCTGTGCTGAAGGCATGCCTCAGAAGCATAGCAAAGAAAATCCCAAAGAGGGTTGGCGCAAGTACACACCCCTGTTTCACTCCGCTGCGTATGTTGAATGGCTCTGAGACATTGCCGTTGTGCTGCACTATCCCCTGCATGTTGGTGTGAAATGATTCGATGAGGCTTTGCAACTTTGGTGGGCATCCTATCTTTGGCAGGATCTTCTTGTTTGGGTACTTCTTGTACTCAGCAAGTGCTGAGCGCTTGGCTTCAATGACGGAGGTCATCTCGGTCAACTTGGCATCAAACCAGTCCTGTGACTTCGAGGTCTTCCTCCCAAAAGTAGCCAAGGCTGTGCGGTGGATGGTGTTTTGCAGCTCTTCTCACTTCTGCTTTGCTGATTCTCCTTCTTGTGGTACACCAAGTTCCTTCTCAAAGGTGGAAGCAAACTGCTCAACAAGTTCTGGTTGGGCCATCTTGCTGGTGTCAATCCGTGCCTTTCCAGGCTGTCTAGCATGATGGAATTTCTTCAGCTGCAGCTTGACCTTGCAACACACCAATGAATGGTCTGTGTCGCAATCTGCACTCTGGAACGAACGGGTGATTAGCACGTTCTTCAGTGAGGTGCGCCTGGTCAGGATCAAGTCCAGCTGGTGCCAGTGCTTTGAGTGTGGATGTCACCAGGAAACCTTGTGTTGGGGCTTGGTCTTGAAGAACGAGTTTGTGATGCACAGATCGTGATATGTGCAGAACTCGAGCAGCCGCTGTCCGTTCTCGTTCATTCTGCCCACTCCAAATGGTCCAAGACAGGAGGGCCAGGAGTCGTGGTCAGCACCCACTCTGGCATTGAAGTCTCCAAGGAGAATGAGTTGTTCAGAGTTGGGGATGATCCTGACAGTTGTTGCGAGATTCTCGTAGAACTCGTCTTTTGCCTCTGGTGTGGCTGTCAGTGTTGGGGCATACACATTGACGAGGGTGACTGGGCCTTGAGTGGTGTTGAGGCAGAGGGTGAGGAGTCGTGCAGAGCCATTGCTGCCCGGTTCCACCATCTTCAGCAAGGTGTTCTTCACTGCGAAGCCCACTCCGTGTTCCCTGTGTTCGTCACTGCCCTTTCCCTGCCAGTAGAACGTGTAGTCCTTCTCTCTCAGTGTGCCTGCGTCAGCCAACCGTGTTTCCTGGAGAGTGGCGATATCCATTCCCAGTCTCTTCAGCTCATTATTGATGATGGCAGTCTTCCTAGTGTCGTTGATGTCCTTGAGGTTAGCAGCGAGTCCTGTCATCATAGTGCGGACAGGTCTCTGTGCATTCCTCTTTTACATCTTTTATACCATGGGTTGAGATCTGGATCTTCCAACCATCATACATTGTGTTTAGAACAAAGCCTGTGTGGCACATTAATATAACATAACGCTGGCACCGCTTACACCCTTCTCCTTCCAGCAGCTCCGGCATTTACTCTCCTCCCCGGGGGACACATAGTCCTTACTGTCCCGTCTGATACCCCCCGGTGACACCTCTGCTTTCGTTCCATTGTTCCCCCCTTCCCCAGTTGTCTTCTTCTCTGGGTGGAGAAGTCCCACACCATGCCCCCACACTGTCATGATTTGGGTTTGGGCTTTTGTTTTGACAGCGTCTTTTGTTTACTTGCGCTTTTGCATTGTGAGTTTTTTGCTTTGCTAATTATTTATGGCTGCTTTTGATTTTTTTTTATTACTGATCGTCTACAGGTGTTCCCGATTTACTGGACTATATACGTATACACGCCACGCACTGCCCTCGGTGCAGCGATCTACTGTGATGTTATGTTAAGTCTGGTTAAGTTATGTCACATTAATGTCATGTCTGGTTTATTGTTTGCCTACAATAAATCACTGCAAACTACAGCTCCAGCTCTTGGGTCCAGTTCTCTTGTTTGTGTGTCACAAAGGGGTGCATTTCATGACATGTTTATTTTGAAAACAAAGCCATATCTGGAAATGTTGTCAAATAAAAATTTGATAAAATATGGTGATACAATGATACAAGCCTTTGGTTCCACTTGATTTTGACTGGGTGAGCTGAAAAGTTTGCAACAGACAGACAGACAGACAGATATATACACAGACGCATGTAGTGATTATTGTATGCCTACGTTTTTTTGTACCGAGGCATAATTATTGTTACCAAGCAGCCCGCAGTATGGAAGAAAAATTGGACACTGGAAGAAAAGTAGTGTGATGTAATATAAGCTTTAAGAATCACATGTTGCAGTTGTAAGAGTTATTAGTGTTTTAATATTGAAATCGCTACATAATTTAAGTACAAAACTTACCAGCTGTCCGCTGTGGTCTGCCATGTTTTAGAGGTAAAAAATGTGGGACTTGTAGGTTTTAACGATGAACTAAAACAGGAAGAAAATACCTCGTCCTTTCTCTGCAAAACTAAACAGTGAAAGGAGTCTGAAAACAATTGGTGTGAGGAATAAATGATGTAGGTGCTAAATACGTGTTTGGTTTTCAGTAACAACCACTATTTTAAAAGTTCAGCAAAAGAGTGACTGTGATAGCAAGTCGTGCGTGGACTGTAAAAAAAGTCACACTGCCTCTAGTGGCCCAGCATAGTTATTACAATACTTTTTGTTTGCGGCTACATTGTTTGACGGCAGTGATGAGTTAAATTTGTGTTTATTTTGAAAACAAAGCCTTATCTCGAAATTTTGGCAAATTAAAAGTCGAGAAAATATGGCAATACAATGATACAAACTTTTAGTTGCACTTAGTTTTGACCGGTGAGATGAAAAGCTGGTTACAAACAGACAGACAGATACACACAACCACACATCCACACACACACAGACACACTGAGTGATTACATATGCCTCCGTTGCACTGAGGCATAATTAGAGGCACTAAAGAATCATCAGCCGGTAAAACTAAACACCAGAGTCAAATGGTAAAACAGCCTTTTGCCCACGGAATGCTGTATAATATAATATAGACTTGAGGTGGAAAGGATAATAGCGGCCATTTCAGCTGTCTTCATCTAGCGATCGGCGAGTTTCTGAATGTACAATATATAAATGTATTTTATGAATAATAAATCATAATAGGTCACATAGAATTGAAACAAGCATGTGAATAAATGCTGGTGTGCAGCAAAATCAACCTTGTTATATTTAATGTTTTCGAACCAGACATTAGGATAGGACAGGAGGAAAAATTAGCAGAATATTAATTGGATATTATTACATCTTTAAACAAAAGGAGAAAACTAATGATGGATGAATTTGTGCAATTGAATTTTTTCAGTATATAATTTAAAATATTAATAAAGAGATGTTAATATTTTAAATTAATAAAGAGATGGGCGGCGCGGTGGTGGAGTGGTTAGCACTACAGCAGCACAGCAACTCACCCTTGGCCGGGGGATCCTGGGTTCGGTCCCAGCCCCCGACCAACAGTGATCTGTGTGGAGTTTGCATGTTCTCCCCGTGTCTGCGTGGGTTTACTCTGGGATTTCTCCGGTTTCCTCCCACATGCCAAAAACATGCAAGTTAGGTTAATTGGCATCAAAACTGGGGATTCTAAATTGTCCTTAGGTATGACTGTGAGAGTGAATGGCTGTCTGTCTCTCTGTGTTGGCCCTGTGATGGACTGGCGATCTGTCCAGGGTGTACCCTGCCTCTCGCCCAAAGATTCTGGGATAGGCCCCAGCCCCCCCGCGACCCGAAAAGGATTAAGCGGAAGAAGATGAATGAATGAATGAATAAATGAGATGATCCTTTCTATGCGTTTATTATATATAAACAAAAGAATTTACAGAAAATGCATATCGGGATATATATTGTTTTTGGGGTATAAGATTGCTTACAGTATATCTGTCACGATGCAGAGCACGGTTGGGGAAATGTGCTCACGCTTTCTGTTAGCCTGATTATTTTCTGTCCATTCCCTACTTCAGTTTAAGTATTTTTTATGATTATGGGTTTAGCTGTATTTTGTTATTCGATTTTGTCATTTGTTTCTGCCTGTTATTGAGAGTTCCTGTTTCTGAGTTTTGCTACTATAATCTTGTGTATTTATATTATGGGTCTTGACCATCCTATCTTGTATTATAATATATATATGGACATGAGCCTACCCTCACCTTTTCCTTTTGTTCTCCTGTTGTAACATTGGTATTTAGTAGCATTGTATTGCCATTTATTTTTATGTTGTCCTCACCTTGATGGGTCATTTTCCCATTTTTGTATTGTCTGGTCTGTTTCTCGTTTTGTAAACATTTCTTATTTTATTGGCAGTTACCTTTGCTCCTTCTGTGCTCTTGTTTTGACAGTGTTCATTATTTACTTCCGTTTGCTCCTAGCTAGGTGGCGCAGTGGAGGAGTGGTTAGCACTGCGGCAGTACAGCAACTCACCCTTGGCCGGGGGATCCTGGGTTCGATCCCAGCCCCCGACCAACAGTGATCTGTGTGGAGTTTGCATGTTCTCCCTGTGTCTGCATGGGTTTACTCCGGGATTTCTCCGGTTTCCTCCCACATGCCAAAAACATGCAAGTTAGGTTAACTGGCATCAAAACTGGGGATTCTAAATTGTCCTTAGGTATGACTGTGAGAGTGAATGGTTGTCTGTCTCTCTGTGTTGGCCCTGTGATGGACTGGCGAGCTGTCCAGGGTGTACCCTGCCTCTCGCCCAAAGATGCTGGGATAGGCCCCAGCCCCCCCGCAACCCGAAAAGGATTAAGTGCAAGAAGATGAAAGAATGAATGAATGAATGCTCCTAGCTAGTTTTGCGGTTTGTCCCAGCTGTCTATAATTCTAATTATTATCCCTGCTCTTGTGATCCACACCTGTTCATCATTTGGTAATTTACTCTTTGCTCTATTTTAGGGATGCCGCCCCATAGTTAGGAATGACATCCTTCATTGTGTCTTAGCGTGTGTCCCACGTTTTCTTTTCTCAGTTACTCCGGCATTTCCACATGCCTTAGCCTTCGGGGCTATTCGACCTTCCCGTTATCCTGCCCTGTACGTTTTTCCCTGCCTCAGTTATTTTGCGTTTTTATTAAATCACTTCAACTCACAGCCTGCATTTGGGTCTTTGTTCCGCCCCGCCTGGGCGATTCTTGACTATATCAGGACATTGTAGAGAATGCGTTCAAAGATGAGGCTGAGTTTATTTCTCAGGTTCAGCTTTATTAAGAGAACACATCTCTAGCAATCTCTCAACAAGAAAAAGAGACCGAGCAAAGAAATACCACACTCTTATACTGCCTAAGTCACATGGTGCTTCAGCAAACATACAATCACATGGCATTTCATTCCCAGTCACAATGCAACTCTTTGATGTCCGTCTCTTATCCCTCGATGTTCCGGGAATCCTTCTGGGGCATCCTCTCTGAGACAAAGGCCAAAACTCGCACCTCCTCATCATCTCCTGTAGATCTCTGCAGACCCAGACCTTCTTTGTCCCGTGAGACGTGAAGCCCCCAATACACATACAGCCATACATTTGTGGGGAAATATGAACTCAATATATGTGCCACATAACCTCCCCCCAAATGTCTATTAAGGGACAAAACATAATCAGAGATACATGACAAAAAACATCACTGCATATCACAAATCAGTCCGCCGAATGCTTGGGTTTTAACCTCCTTCCATATCTGCTGTAAGCTGGTTTGGTTCCTTCTGCCCCAGCTTGCTGCATCTGTGGATCAGAATCATTAGCATATCTCTGTGAGGGCTGCGAAGAATGCCTTCTCGGCGGCCTGCCACGGCGGGGGGCCCTAGCCAACTGCACGTGTTCATCAGCCAGAACAAAGGCGGGTTTGAGTCTGTTAATGCAAATCAACTCTTTTCTGCCTCCTAAATCAAGCAAAAAATGTTTCTCTCCTGTTTCCAACACTCTGAAAGGCCCGTCGTAAGGCGGTCGCAAGCCTGGGCGTTGGGCATCATGTCTAACAAAAACAAACTCCGCATTTTTTAAAGCCTTTGGCACAAAAACGCGTGGAAAACTGTGATGAACTGGGCCAGGAAGGGTATTTGATCCTGTGCCGCTCTGCGACAGCTGAGGGGGGGGGCAATTTGGCGCAGGGTTGTCGGGAAGAAATTCCCCTGGCAAACGAAGGGGTTGTGCAAAAACTAATTCAGCCAGAGAAGCCTGCAAATCCTCCTTAGGTGCGGAACGCAACCCCAATAAAACCCATGGAAGTTTATCCACCCAATTTGTATCCGTAAGAGACGCTCTGAGGGCTGCTTTCAATGACCTACAAACCGTTAGCCTGGGGGTTATACGCGGTAGTGCGGTGAATCTTCACCCCTAGGCTGTGGGCCATTGATGACCAGAGTTCGGAAACAAATTGGGGACCTCTGTTGGACGTTATGTCGGACGGATCTCCAAAACGCGTGACCCAAGCTGTTAAAAACGCGCGTCCAATGTCTGCCGCTGCAGTTGACGCCAAAGGGACCACTTCTGGCCAACGCGTGGTGCGATCTACCATCGTCAAAAGGTGTGTACACCCCTGCGACAATGGAAGGGGGCCCACCAAGTCAACATGCACATGATCAAAACGCTTAGCCGGGATGTGAAAAGGCTCCAAAGGGGCTCTAGTGTGCTTGTGTATCTTGGCTCGCTGACACACCACGCAGGCTGCTGCCCACTCCTTGACCTGTTTACGCAACCCCGGCCAAACAAATTTCTCCCCCACCATTTTAATCGACGCGCGCACCTCCGGGTGCGCCAGGAAATGGATTGAGTCAAGAACGAGGCGGCGCCACGCAGCTGGGACCACAGGGCGAGGCCGCCCCGTGGAGACATCGCAGATTAGAGGGGGCATACCTATTTGCTGCACCCTGTGCTCCAGCCTTAACCCTGTTGGTCCAGACTGGAGCGCACGCACATCCGCGTCGTTAGCCTGCTCCGCGGCCATGGCTGCGTAATCCAAACCTACGCGGACCGGGGCTGCGAGTGCTTCCGCTCCACAAACCTGGCCCGTGGCCACAGCTGCCGAGTCTGCCCCCACGGGGCCTGGCGCTGCTACCGCGCGTGAAAGACAGTCTGCCACTACATTATGTTTGCCCGCGACATGCTGAATATCGGTGGTGAACTCCGATATCGCGGCCAGCTGTCTTTGCTGCCGGCCTGACCA
Source organism: Pholidichthys leucotaenia (assembly GCA_020510985.1). NCBI lineage: Eukaryota > Metazoa > Chordata > Actinopteri > Cichliformes > Pholidichthyidae > Pholidichthys > Pholidichthys leucotaenia. Next base: position 156,104,636 of record CM035841.1, read on the forward strand.
AGGCTCTGAAATCTTGGCCATCGTGAATGTTAGCGGCTTGTGGTCCACAAACGCGGTGAAACGGCGCCCCTCCAGCCAGAACTGGAAATGGCGGATGGTCAAATGCAGGGCCAACAGCTCCCTGTCAAACGCGCTGTATTTCCGCTCATTATCACGCAAGGTTTTACTGAAAAATGCGAGCGGCTGCCAGCTCCCTGCCACAAACTATTCAACGACCGCCCCCACCGCTAAATCGGAAGCATCCGTGGTGAGCGCCATGCGGGCCGTTGGCACCGGGTGTGCCAACAAAACGGCGTTCGCCAGGGCTGATTTGACTTGGGAGAATGCACGCTCCCGCTCCGGGGACCATTCGATCTTATTCGCAGGTTTTTGTTTTTTAAGTGCCGCGTACAATGGTTGCATGAGCTGCGCTGTGCTTGGGAGGAAATGGTTATAAAAATTAACCATTCCCAAAAATTCCTGCAACGCTTTGACCGTCTGAGGTTGGGGAAAATCTGTTATTGCGCGTACTTTATCGGGCAGCGGGACCGCTCCTTCTGGCGAAACGCGGTGCCCCAAAAAATCGATTTGCGCCACCCCAAACTGGCACTTCGCTGGGTTAATTATTAACCCGTGCTCTGCCAACCTTCGAAAAACCGCTGTGAGGTGGGTTTCGTGTTCGTCTTCGGACACGCTGGCTACCAAAATTTCATCCAAGTAGACGAACACGAAAGGGAGGCCGCGTAAAACTGCATCCATCATGCGCTGGAAGGTCTGCGCAGCCCTCTTGAGCCCAAACGGCATGCGCAAAAACTCAAAAAGCCCAAAAGGAGTTATAACCGCTGTTTTGGGTATGTCCTGAGCGCGGACTGGGACTTGATGGTACCCGCGCACCAAATCTATTTTAGAGAAAATACGCGCCCCCGCTAAATGCACCGAAAAATCTTGGATGTGCGGAATCGGGTAGCGGTCGTGTGCTGAAGCGTTATTCAACCTGCGGAAATCACCGCAAGGCCGCCACGATTCATCAGCCTTGGGGACCATATGCAGCGGTGAAGCCCAGGGGCTGTTAGAGCGTCTAATGATGCCCAGCTTTTCCAGGTTGGCGAATTCCTCGCGCACTATGGCTAGCTTAGCTGAGTCCAAGTGCCGAGCTTTTGCAAAAACGGGGCACCCGGTGGTAGTTATAAAATGTTCCACCCCATGTTTAGCGACTGACGCCGAAAACGTTGGGACTGTGAGTGTTGGAAACTGAGTGAGTAGTGCTTGGAACTTACCACCCGCAGCTGTGACGTTGGGCTGTGCAGTCGGCGGGACCACCCGGGCTGTACAGGAAATAGAGTGGAAAGACAGTGCATTAACCAGACGTCTATTAGCAAGATCAACCAATAAACCATTCGAGTACAAAAAATCAGCACCTAACATGTTATGACTGACTGCCGCTATGACGAAAGTCCACTCGAATGTCTGACCGTGGAAAGACAGGGGGAGGGTCTTCTCCCCGAAGGTCTTGATCGTCGAGCCATTCGCCGCCAACACCAGGGGTCCGCTGGAAGGCGCCAGCCGGTCAGCATAGGATGGTGTGATGAAACTCAGCTGGGAGCCTGTGTCCACCAGGAACTGTCTCCCCGATTTCGCGTCCGTCATGTAGAGCAGCCTGTTCTTCGCGCCGAGAGCCGCGGCTGCTACCGGCTCTCGGTCTTGGCGTTTCCCGAGCGCTTGAACTGGCACGGTGGAATGCACCTGCGTGCCCTCTCGGCGAAACGTCAGTGATAAAAGCAGAGGACGTCACCCGCTCCGTGTCTCCTGGCCTCCGCTGCTGCTGACGTCAGCGAATCTGGTGCTGCAGCCTCTGGCCCCCTGTCATCTCCGGGCGTTGCGCTCAGCTCCGCTGCTGCTGTCGTGGCCGTGTGGCGTCTATGGGCGTCGATGAGTCGCTGTGCCTCCTGGCCCAGCTCGTGGTAATCTCAGCTGGTCAGCAGCTGTGAACCGGCCAGGGTGACTCTCACCGCTGACGGTAGTGTCCTGAGGAAAAGGTGGGCGAAGATAAAGCCGTCATCATCATCGCCTCTCAGGCTCAGCATCCTCGCCATCAGGTCTGCCGGCCTGTCTGCCTCGCCTTCAGTCAATGCCAGGAGCCTCTCTGCTCGCTCTCCCAGCGAGGGGGTGAAAGCACGGATGAGAGCGGCTTTCAACGCGTCGTACTTGTCGTCATCTGGTGGGTGTTAGTCAGGCTCTCCACCCGCTGGACTGTAAGGCTGTCCAGCTTTGCGACTACATGGTAGAACTTCGTTGCATCCGCTGAAATTCCCCGAAGGTGGAACTGCGCCTCGACCGTGTTGACCCAAGAGCGCGGGCTATGCTGCCAGAAATCAGGCAGCTGGACTGCGGTAGCTGCGTTAGCCTGGCTGGCTCCTGATGAGTCCGGTGCGGGAAGATCGTCCCCGGCCATAATTTGTCGTCTGGTCACCAGTGTAGAGAATGCGTTCAAAGATGAGGCTGAGTTTATTTCTCAGGTTCAGCTTTATTAAGAGAACACATCTCTAGCAATCTCTCAACAAGAAAAAGAGACCGAGCAAAGAAATACCACACTCTTATACTGCCTAAGTCACATGGTGCTTCAGCAAACATACAATCACATGGCATTTCATTCCCAGTCACAATGCAACTCTTTGATGTCCGTCTCTTATCCCTCGATGTTCCGGGAATCCTTCTGGGGCATCCTCTCTGAGACAAAGGCCAAAACTTGCACCTCCTCGTCATCTCCTGTAGATCTCTGCAGACCCAGACCGTCTTTGTCCCGCGAGACGTGAAGCCCCCAATACACATACAGCCATACATTTGTGGGGAAGTATGAACTCAATATATGCGCCACAACATGAAATTTTAGTCATATTGCCCAGTCCGACTAACCTGTCCTTGGATTCTTCACTTCAAAACTTTTTCTTCCTCCTTCTCTAATCTCAGTTATTTGACTTTGGCTCTCAGTCAAGGTTTGTCCTTTTGGTGATGAATGACAAGCCTCTCCTTATTCATTCATAGTGTCCTGACAGTTGTGAACGCTTTCTAGCCTGACTGTTACTCATCTATGATGTCCTCTCTGAAACTTAGCAAGTTTTTATTTGTGCCCTTATACATGAATCAGAGGGAGCATAAAGAGTTCAAAGTGAATGTACTGTAAGGATGATACGCCGTGTTCTTTGTGGTTTTGCACTTAATGTTATTATCAAGCTCATAAACAGATGGAAACAATATTATTCAAAGCCAAACGTCAGAGACGGAAGAAAAAAATGAGACCACATTTCACATGATGTTGGTTTCAAAACTGGCCAATTTTCCACTTCTTTAAGTGGAAAATTGTTCACAGTGTTCACAGCAATATATTTTGACGTGGAGGATGCAAATTATAACTTGCCGAGATGACTGGAATCACACAAGCCAAAGACTATAATTCTGTTTTTTTTTAATTGCATACATTTATTGTAAATTTGGCAGTGAGCTTATTAGATTTTTTCCCAAGGGGAAACTGCTCATAACAACGTGAAGGAAAAATAAAGTTCACAAGCCACAAAACCCACAAGCCACTTGCTAAAAAAAAAACAACGATGGGTTCTAGGAGAGCAAAATGAACAAACCCTTGATCACTGCACCAGTAACTTTTGCAACTTTAACAAGCATTTAAAGCTGTGAGAGACATACACTTTGTTACTATTGCAGTGACTGTTTCAAAAATGTCTGCTCACTGTAGTGAAAATATTACCTTTGTTCACAACAAAAAAAGGTTCCCTTTAGTTCAGCAGTTTATTTGAGGTAACCTGAAGTGAGATGTGTGTAAAAATTTGTCCAACTTGTGCCTCCAGCTGAACTAAAACAAGCAGGTTGAATTTTGTAATAAAGGAGGAGGGCCACTTCTTTCATGTCGATAGTGAGAAGGTTAAGTTTGGTAATGTGTCATTTACCCTGAAGGTCACAAACTACATTACTCAGAAAAAATGATCATTCTCAATAGTTTCATAGCATGTACAGTACATCCGGAAAGTATTCACAGTGCTTCACTTTTCCCACATTTTGTTGTTACGGCCTTATTTCAAAATAGAATAAATTCATTTTTTTCCTCAAAATTCTACACACAACACCCCCATAATGACAGCATGAAAAAGCTTCTTTTTTTTTTTACATTTTTGTAAATTTATTAAAAATAAAAAACAAAGAAATAACATGTACATAGGTATTCACAGCCTTTGCTCAATACTTTGTTGATGCACTTTTCGCAGCAATTACAGCCTCAAGTCTTTTTGAATATGATGCCACAAGCTTGGCACACCTATCTTTGGGCAGTTTCACCCATTCCTCTTAGCAGCACCTCTTAAGCTTCATCAGGTTGGATGGGAAGCATCGGTGCACAGCCATTTTCAGATCTCTCCAGAGATGTTCAATTGGATTCAAGTCTGGGCTCTGGCTGGGCCACTCAAGGACATTCACGGAGTTGTTCTGAAGCCACTCCTTTGATATCTTGGCTGTGTGCTTACGATCATTGTCCTGTTGAGAGATGAACCGTCACCCCAGTCTGAGGTCAAGAGTGCTCTGGAGCAGGTTTTCATCCCGGAGGTCTCTGTACATTGCTGCATTCTGTTATGATTTGCCCTTTGCAGGGCAAAGATGAGACGCCACAAGCCAACAGTGAGTTTTGTTATTTTATTACAAAATGTAAAATAATGCGCCTCGAGGGGCGAAACACATAACCTATAACACTCAACCACAAAGGGTCAAAATAACTAAACTAATACAGCGAATCAAAGGAGACACTTAACACTTTAAACAGCGAGGGCGAAACCTGACACTGGAAAGAGACTGGAGCCGGACATGGGGACTCCAGCCTAGGGTGTGAAAAGTGAAAGGATGAAAGGGTGAAAGGGTGTGAGATCGCAGTGAAGAATGAATCTCCACTGCGATCTTAAATAGTGCATACAATAAACCACAAACAGGTGAGACAAGTAATAAGGGATTAAGAGCCCGCAGCTGTGACAGTCCGCGAGCAGCCTGACAGGAGGAAGTGCTGCCGCGGCGCTGTCAAAGTAAAAGCACAAAGTCAATCCCCAAACAAACAAGACTAAACAGACAGAAAAAGGAAAAATAATAAATGATTCAAGCACAGACAGACCCGTGCTCAGGATCACCACACATTCATCTTTCCTTCTATCCTGACTAGTCTCCCAGTTCATGCCACTGAAAAGAATCCCCACTGCATGATGCTGCCACCACCATGCTTCACTGTAGGGATGGTATTGGCCTGGTGATGAGTGATGCCTGATTTTCTCCAAACATGGCACCTGGTATTCATGCCAAGAGTTCAATCTTTGTCTCATCAGACCAGAGAATTTTATTTTTCATGGTCTGAGAGTCCTTCAGGTGCCTTTTGGCAAACTCCAGGTGGGCTGCCATGTGCCTTTTACTAAGGAGTGGCTTCGGTCTGGCCACTCTACCATACAGGCCTGATTGGTGGGTTGCTGCAGAGATGGTTGTCCTTCTGGAACGTTCTCCTCTCTCCACAGAGGAATGCCGGAGGTCTGACAGAGTGACCATCGCATTCTTGGTCACCTCCCTGACTAAGGCCCTTCTCCCCCGATCGCTCAGTTTAGACGGCCGGCCAGCCCTAGGAAGAGTCCTGGTGGTTCCGAACTTCTTCCATTTATGGATGATGGAGGCCACTGTGCTCATTGGGACCTTCAAAGCAGCAGAAATTTTTCTGTACCCTTCTCCAGATTTGTGCCTCAAGACAATCCTCTCTCAGAGGTCTACAGATAATTCCTTTGACTTCATGCTTGGTTTGTGCTCCGACGTGCACTGTCAACTGTGGGACCTTATATAGACAGGAGTGTGCCTTTCCAAATCATGTCCAATCAACTGAATTCACCACAGGTGGACTCCAATTAAGCTGTAGAAACATCTCAAGGATAAGTGGAAACAGGATGCACCTGAGCTCAGCTTTGAGCTTCATGGCAAGGGCTGTCAATACTTACGTTGTGGAGGATGTGGAAATGACGAGACTGAGTTTATCTCACGAGTCAGGTTTATTTCATTCTCCAGCATCATCCAAACAGAAAGAGAGAGAATCCCCCAACATCTGCCCCTTTTATACCCCAGGACATCAAAGCACACAGTCACATTGTCTTTTAATCCCAAGTCACAATGCGTCCTCTTCCAGGTCTTCTCACCCCCACCTAAAGTCACTGGTGGTCAGGAAATCCCTCAAGGTCGTCTCTTTGCATACAAAAGGCCACCTCTCACATCCTCCTGTCATCTCCTAGGAGGCTCAGTCCTTTTGTTCCTCTGAGACGTGAAGCATACCATAAGCATACAGTAATACATATGTGAAGCATATGAAACCCACATATGTGTCCCACATGACCCCCCCCCCAAACGTCTAAGATGGAACAACGTAATAACAGTTTGCATGTCATAATAAAATCACTACACATCAGTCCACATGCTGCTTGGGCCTCAGTCTTCTCCCGCGGCTGCTGTAAACAGGCTTTACCACCTCCGCGGTGCCCTCCTGCTGGGGAGCTGCTGTCTGGGGATGAGAACTGTTAGTCAATCTCTGTGGGTGTTCTGGGGAATGCTCTCTAGGGGGTCTGCTGCGCCAAGGAGCCTTGGCCAACTGCACACCTTCGTCAGCCACCACAAAAGCGGCTTTGAGCCTGTTTATGCCAATCATTTCTTTTCTGCCCCCCAAATCTAGCAAAAAATGCTTATCCCCTGTTTCCAGCACTCTATATGGTCCATCGTAAGGTGGGCGTAACGGTGGGCGATGGGCATCGTGTCTGACAAAAACAAACTCCGCATTTTTTAAAGCCTTAGGCACAAAAACACGGGGAAAACTGTGGTGAACGGGGCCAGGTAGCGTGTTCGAGTCCGTGCTACTCCGTAACCGCTGAGCTGGGGAGCACTCTGGCGCTGGATTATCTGGGAGAAATTCCCCGGGTAGCCGAAGTGGCTGTGCGAAAACTAACTCAGCTGGGGAGGCTTCTAAATCCTCTTTAGATGCAGAACGCAACCCCAATAAAACCCATGGTAGCCTGTCCACCCAATTTGCATCCGTAAGCGACGCTCTGAGGGCCGCCTTCAATGACCTGTGAAAATGTTCGCATAACCCATTAGCCTGCAGGTTGTACGTGGTCGTGCGGTGGATCGTTGCCCCCAGGCTGCGGGCCATTGCTGACCAAAGTTCGGAAACAAATTGAGGGCCTCTGTCGGACGTAATGTCCGATGGGACTCCAAAACGCGCTACCCATGCCGTTAAAAACGCGCGCGCAACCTCCTCGGCTGTGGTTGATGACAGTGTGACCACTTCCGGCCAGCGAGGGGTGTGGTCAACCATTGTCAGAAGATGTGTGCGCCCTTGTGAGGGCGGGAGGGGGCCTACGAGGTCCAGGTGAACATGATCAAACCTTTTAGCCGGAATGTGAAACGGCTCCAAGGGAGCTCTCGTGTGTTTGTGTACTTTGGCCCGTTGACAAGCTATGCAGGCTGCCGCCCACTCTCTAACTTGCTTGCGCAGGCTCGGCCATACAAATTTCTCTCCCAGCATTTTGACCGACGCGCGCACTCCCGGGTGCGCCAGAGAATGGATCGAGTCAAAAACGTGGCGGCGCCACGCGGCCGGTACCACAGGACGCAGTTGCCCAGTGGAGACATCGCAGATTAGGGGGGGGCATACCTTCTTGCAGCACCCTGTCCTCCAGCCTTAACCCTGTTGGTCCAGACTGGAGCACGCGCATGTCTGCGTCGCTAACTTGATCCGCGGCCATGGCTGCATAATCTATCCCTACGTGGACTGGGGCCGCACGCACTTCTGCGTTGCTAACCCGATCCGCGGCCATGGTTGCAAAATCTACCCCTACGCGGGCTGGAGCCGCCACGGCGCACGAGAGGCAGTCTGCCACTACATTATGTTTACCCACCACATGCTGGATATCGGTAGTAAACTCCGAGATCGCGGCCAGCTGTCTCTGCTGCCGGCCCGACCACGGTTCTGAAACCTTGGCCATCCCAAAAGTTAGCGGCTTGTGGTCAACGAATGCAGTGAAACGGCATCCCTCCAGCCAGAACTGGAAGTGGCGAATGGCCAAGTGGAGAGCTAACAACTCCCTGTCGAATGCGTTGTATTTTCGTTCACTATCGCGCAAGGTCCTGCTGAAAAAGGAGAGCGGTTGCCAAGCTCCGGCTACATACTGTTCTACGACCGCCCCTATGGCCACATCTGACGCGTCAGTAGTGAGTGCTATGCGGGCCGTTGGGACTGGATGTGCTAACAACGCAGCATTCGCCAGGGCTGTTTTGACTTCAGAGAATGCGCGCTCTCGCTCCGGAGACCATTCGATTTTATTTGTTGGGTTTTGTTTTTTTTAGTGTAGCATACAATGGTTGCATGAGCTGCACTGCGCGGGGGAGGAAACGGTTATAAAAATTCACCATTCCCAAAAACTCCTGTAGCGCTTTGACTGTTTGTGGCTGGGGAAAATTTGTTACTGCGCGCACTTTGTCAGGCAGAGGAACCGCTCCTTCTGGAGAGACGCGATGCCCCAAAAAATCAATCTGCGTCACCCCGAACTGACACTTCGCTGGGTTGATTATTAACCCGTGCTCTGCCAACCTCCGGAAAACTGCCGTGAGGTGGTTTCCGTGTTCGTCTTCGGATGCGCTGGCTACCAATATGTCATCCAGGTAGACGAACATGAAGGGGAGATCGCGCAACACCGCATCCATCATGCATTGGAACGTCTGCGCCTCGCCTTTAAGCCCAAACGGCATGTGCAAAAACTCGAATAGCCCAAACGAAGTTATTACCGCTGTTTTGGGTATGTCCTCAGCGCGCACTGGGACCTGGTGGTAACCGCGTACCAAGTCTATCTTAGAAAAAACGCGCGCCCCCGCCAAATGAACTGAAAAATCTTGGATGTGCGGGATCGGGTAGCGGTCGTGCGCTGTAGCATTGTTCAACCTGCGGAAATCACCGTAAGGTCGCCACGAGCCATCAGCTTTCGGGACCATGTGAAGCGGTGAAGCCCATGGGCTTTTCGAACGCCTGATGATGCCCAACTTTTCCAGGTTGGCAAACTCCTCGCACGCTATGGTCAGTTTAGCTGAATCCAAGCGCCGAGCTTTTGCAAAAACGGGCGGTCCGGTGGTATTAATAAAATGTTCCACCCCGCGTTTAGCCACGGTCGCCGAAAATGTTGGGACCGTGAGTGCTGGGAATTGAGTGAGGAGTGTATGGAACTTACCACTCGCAGCTGTGACGTTGGCTTGTGCTGTTGGCGGGGCCACTCGAGCTGTACAGGGAATAGAATAAAAAGAGAGTGCATTAACCAGGCGTCTGTTAGCAAGATCAACCAACAAACCATGTGACCACAAAAAATCAGCCCCTAACATGTTGAAATTGACTGCAGCTATGACGAAAGTCCACTCGAATGTAAGGCCGTATAGGGACAGAAGCAACGTCCTCTCACCAAAGGTCTTAATCGCCGAGCCGTTCGCTGCTGACACCCCGGGACCACTGGAAGGCGCCAGCCGGTCAGTGGAGGAAGGTGTGATGAAACTCAGCTGGGAGCCTGTGTCCACGAGGAAATGTCTCCCCGAGCGCACATCCCTCAAGTAGAGCAGCTTGTTCTCCTCTCCGAGGGCCGCAGCTGCTACCCACCCCCGGTTGTGGCGTTTCCCGAGCACTTGAAATGGCACGGTGGTATACATTTGCGTGCCTTCTCTGCGAAGCAGCGATGGTAGAAACAAAGGACGTCATCTGCTTCGTGTTTCTTGGCCTTTGCCGCCGCCGTCGTCGGTGAGTCTGGTACTGCTGCCTCTGGCCCCCTGCCATCTCCGGACGTTGCGCCGAGCTCCGCTGCCGCGGCGGTGGCCGCGCGCCATTTGGCGGCGTTGATGAGTCGTTGCGCCTCTTGGCCCAGCTCGCGGTAGTCTCGACGGGCCAACAGTGGCGAACCTGCCAGGGTCACTCTCACCGCTGACGGTAGGGTCCTGAGGAAAAGGTGGGCGAAGAGGAAGTGGTCATCGTCAGAGTCCTTCAACCCCAACATCTTCTCCATCAGGTCCGCAGGCCTGTCACTTTCAAATTCAGTCAGCACCAGGAGTCCCTCTGCTCGCTCCTCCACCGAGGGGGTGAAGTACCGAATGAGTGCAGCCTTTAACGCGTCGTATTTGTCGCTGTCTGGCTGCTGGTTGATCAGGCTCTGCACATGCTGGGCTGTGTGGCTGTCCAGTTTTGCAACCACATGGTAGAACTTTGTGGCGTCTACCGAAATCCTCCGGAGGTTGAACTGCGCCTCGACCGCGTTAAACCAGGAGCGCGGATTGTTCTGCCAGAAGTCCGGTAGCTGAACTGTGGCTGCATTCGTTTGGCTGGCTCCTGACGAGTCTGGCTCGGGAGAATTCTCTCCGGTCATGATACGTCTTAGGGTCACCAGTGTGGAGGATGTGGAAATGACGAGACTGAGTTTATCTCACGAGTCAGGTTAATTTCATTCTCCAACATCATCCAAACAGAAAGAGAGAGAATCCCCCAACATCTGCCCCTTTTATACCCCAGGACATCAAAGCACACAGTCACATTGTCTTTTAATCCCAAGTCACAATTCGTCTTCTTCCAGGTCTTCTCACCCCCACCTAAAGTCACTGGTGGTCAGGAAATCCCTCAAGGTCATCTCTTTGCATACAAAAGGCCACCTCTCACATCCTCCTGTCATCTCCTAGGAGGCTCAGTCCTTTTGTTCCTCTGAGACGTGAAGCATACAATAAGCATACAGTAATACACATGTGAAGCATATGAAACCCACATATGTGTCCCACAACGTACAGTACATGTGATTTCTTAGCTTTTTTCATTCATTCATTCATTCATTCATCTTCTTCCTTATTGGGTCGCACGGGGGCTGGAGCCTATCCCAGCATCTTTGTATTTTTAATAAATTTGCAAAAATCTCAGAAAAACTTTTTCATGTTGACATTATGGGGTATTGTGTGTAGAATTTTGAGGGAAAAAAATTAATTTAATCCATTTTAGAAAAAGGCTGTAACATAACAAAATGTGGGAAAAGTGAAGTGCCGTGAATACTTTCCAGATGCACTGTATGTTAACTACAATCTCAGGTTACAACAAATTTCCAGTATATTTCCAGCTGGTGTTGATTTTGTCCTGCCAATTAAGGGACTATGGATGGAAATAGCAAATTTGCTACAATCTGACCTGTTTACTTTTGCAATTTGATGGAAGTTCATTAATGGGTATTGTCCTTCTAAATAAATGATAAATTAAAAAAATATGAAAAAATAACTAAATGTTCTGCATGCCTGTGACCATGTACACTTCAGTCTGTTCAGCAGTGGTTATGATGACAGAGGACCAGTGTGGAGTGAAGTGGCTGACTCTTCATCAGAGGACAAATGAATGATAAGAATAATGGACTTTATATATGCCGCAAAAACAGAGGAATTTGTTCTTTTTCTTAGCCCTGGGAGAGAGAACAAATTTCTCTGTTCTTGTGGAGTATGTACAGGCCTTAATGGGTGCAAGGTGAGTGCTTTGTGCCAAAGGGAATGCTTGTGTGACAGATGTTTTTTTTCTTCTGCATGCAATGTAACTTGGGTTTATGCTGACACATTTTTGACCAGTAATTTTGTGACTGAATATTTACATGACTGATTACACTGTCAAACAGGAGACAAAAAATATCTTATATGACCTCTACTAAATGTTCATTTACTGTGAGAATTCTTTTAAGGAATGAGTGGTATTTTTAAAGTATTTCAGCAGTGACTAAAAAACTCTTCTGAAAAAAGTTCTGCTCCCTTTCTCCCCAGTTTATTGTCACTTTTCTATTGTGGTGTCAGACTTGCAAACAGTGATATCTTTGTCCTTCTATATTAACTTTACTCAATCACAATCTGGCGAAACAAACAAGACGCAGCCCTGTCTTTCACCCTGTGACACATACATTCATGCACACGGACACTCCAGAAGTACATGCATTTACACACACGGACTTATCACCAGAGAGGAAAAACAGCTGGCTTTTGTTGGGGCCTGCATGGCTTTGTTACGCATCTCCTCCCGAAGAGATTGAAAAATGAATTACTTTAGCCGTATACAATAATATCATTATTGTTGTGCAGGCTAGGTTTTTTTGGTTGCCGATTAAGAATCTTCTGAATCCTGGATTCTCTCCGAATGGAGATGGCGAGCCTGACCCGAGACCTGACCCGAGATCTGAACCAAGGCCTGAACCGAGACTGAACCGAGATCTGAACCAAGATCTCGATTGAAGAACATCCGTCCTCTCTCCAGTGCACAAAATTCAAAGTGGTAACAATTCACGCCGCCGCTTTAAAGAGGAAAAGAAACCTGAACTTGGAATTATAAGATATCTTGATTGGTCAAACGACTAAAACAAAAAGACAAACAAACACTGAGCTCAGTAAGACATTTTTTGGGGTTTTTATTTCATGCCGGCCGTTGTTATATTTGTATATTTGTAAATTGTTTGTATATTTTGTTCTCCTTATCTTTAAAAATAACAGCCATTATTGCTCATTTCTTGCCTCCAGCTATTTCATTCCACACTCATTTTAATTCCCTATTGTAATCCTAACGAACCTAGCAACTGGTCTACACTTAATAATTTCTTTTACCTAATTAACGTAAAGCAAGGGTTACACTATCACTAAATGATCTCCTCAGTGCATTCAGCATGTCCTGCATGGGGTGGGACTCGGACTCCAGCAGAGATGACAGCTTAGCCACCATCCTCCTCTCACCTAACTCCTATACTGGGTCGAGGCATCGCCCCAGTACAGAGCTAGCTTTTTTGATCAGCCTGATCAGTCTCTTCCTGCCGGCTGCCATGATGCCACTGCCCCAGCAGGCCACTCCAAGTATGATGGCTGATGCCACCACCGAATCGTAGAAGGTCTTCAGGAGTGCCGCTTGCACTCCAAAAGACCTGAGCCTCCTCAGGAGGAACAGTCTGCACTGCCCCTTCTTGTATAGCATGTTGGTGTTGTGTGACCAGTCCAGTTTATTGTTCATGTGAACACCCAGGTACTTGTAAGATGTTGCCATCTCAATAGGGCCTTTTCCACTAGCACGCTTTAGCGCGACATGGGACGGCTCAGCACGCTTTGTACGCTTTTCCACAAGCCCCAACACGGTTTAACAGCCGCAATTCTCAGCCCCACTGAAGGGCAGGGTACAGCAGTGCTGAGCTGTGCCGTGTTGTGACGTTAACAGACTGGTCGCCGCTGATTGGTCAGGTCGTAACCGGCGCTGATTGGTCAGGTTGTAACCGCCCCTCTCCTCCTCCTCATCTACCAAATCTTCACGACCTTCTCAATAAAGTTTTTGAAAAAAAAAAAAAAAAAGAATCTTCACGACCGCCTTTACTCAGCACGCAACCACTGTTGGCGGTTCCTTTTCAGTGTATTGCTGTGCTATTTTCATTATCTCTATCAAAAATGGCTTCGTGTAATAAGGGTGTTCCATGCATCAATAAGGAGCTGCAGTGTCTGCTCACTGCATTGTCAGACGAACGTAGCGCGAGTTAGACGGAGCCGCCTGGAATGAAAAAATATACCGGGAGGTCTCGACATCGGAGTCCTTTAACGGTGAGTTTTAATTTTTTTTTATTGTGCGTTTTTTCGCAAATATATTCGGTAAGACACTCAGTTTATTTATGCAATAAAAAAGCTGTTCATTTGTGGATGGATCGCTGCTTTATTGCAGCACACTGCGGACTAAAGCTTTTATTTTAATTATTCATGTGAACAATACGCTGAAATAAGCTTATGTATTCTTGTTAAAAACTACTGTGCTGTATTTTATTGTGTGCATTTTCCTTGTAGAATCATCCCACGCGTCCGCCGCGACAGCCCGTCCGGATTATTCAACCGAGCCTTCCTGACCCACAGCTGGCAGAGACGCCTTCATTCATCCGAGTCGTGACCCAGTTTGGGAAGCTGGTGTAGACACTCAGTGGTCGGCGTGTATAAAATGTCGATTAACCTTCATGTTGTGTTGCAAAGTTTTTTTTTTCTTTTAATATTTTGTATATAATAAAATGGAATTGTTTTGGAAAGTGTGGTTTGTCTGTTATAACACTGAATTATAAAACAGTATAATTACATAGAAATTCCATTGCCTAATCTGATCAAAATGATACTGATCTTCCTGTCAGGGTCAACCATTGTAAAGGTAATGTAATTTTTAACTAGACCAAAAAACAAATGTTTTTGTAAGCTTTCTGTTCTTTTTATTGAAATATCATAAAAAATTAGCCCTACATGATCCAGTTCTAAACTTTGGGTACATTTTTTATGTTAACTTATAAGAAGTTGCACAGTTGGACTTTAAAATGCAGCAGGACAGACTGATCAAGCTTACAAGTCAAAGTATGTAAAAAAGTAAGTATATGTAAATTGAATGTTCTATCGGCATTCCAAATTCAGAGAAATACAATACTTTAGAAGGAGTGTAGCATCATCTAAACGGAAAATAATAATACTGTTGTTCCAAACGTTGACCTGAAGGTGAAAAACATGAATTTTTTTAATTCAGTACATCCAAAATGCCCTAGGATGTAAAAAATAATAATTTGGTGTAGGCCAGTGTGCCACCGTCTCATTATTTAATACGAATAAAAACAAGTTTCAGCTCATTATTTCTAGGTCATTTGGCAGTTAATTCAAAACAAAAGTGACTTGTGTTGTTGCAGCTTAATTATGAGATAAAATTAATTGTGAGATAAATCCACAGAGCAGCAAGGCAATAATCCTTGGATCCTTTTTTGTCTCGTGTAAATAAGGACTCAGTCGGGTGCGTAACGTCACGGGAGTGTGGCCCCGCCTCGCTGAGAATCTGCTGCTGCCCCGCTTCTAAAACCTCCTAAAAAAAAAAAAAACACAGCACACTGTCTCCGTGCTAATGGAGACAGAAGCATTCCGAGCCGTACTGAAGTGAATCGAGCCGTACCGAGGTGTGCTGGGCTAGTGGAAAACAGGCTAATGTCTGTTCCCTGGATGTTTACTGGTGCTGTGGGGAGTTGTCCTCGCCTGCGGCAGTACATCACCAGTTCGTTAGTTTTCCTCGCATTGATCTGAAGGCAGTTCTGTAGGCACCAGTCCACAAAGTCCTGAATAAGTCCTCTGTACTGAAGCCGACAATCACAGAGTTGTCAGAGAACTTGTGTAGATGGCAGTGTGGTGTGTTGTGTGAAAAGTCAGCAGTGTAGAGGGTGAGCAGGAAGGGAGCCAGAACTGTTCCCTGGGGGGCCCCCGTACTACAGATGATGGTGTCATACACAGTCTTGGGTTCTCACAAACTGGTCAGTTTGTGAGATATTCCAGGTTCCATGATGACAGGTGCTGGTGCACCCTTGCGCTCAGCAGCTTGTCCCTCAGGATCACTGGTTGGATGGTGATGAAAGCACTGGAGAAAACAAAGAACATTATCCTCACGGTGCTCCTAGCCTTCTCCAGGTGGGACAGGGAATGATATAAAAGGAAGATCACTACATCCACCACCCCGATGCCATGCTGGTAGGCAAAGTGAATTGGATCCATCGCTGGTCCCACCAGGGGGCGGAGGTGGGTGAGGAGCAGCCTCTCCAGGGTCTTCATTAGATGTGATGTGAGGGCCACTGGTCTGTAGCTGTTCAGGTCCTTGGGGTGAGGAGTCTTCGGTACAGGTACTATACAGGATATTTTCCACAACTGAGGTACCCTCCCCATCTTCAGGCTCAGGCTGAAGATGTGCTCCACGATCCCACACAACTGGTCTGCACAGGACTTGAGGAGCCTCGAGCTGATGCCGTCCAGACCCATGGCCTTCCTCGCCTTGATCTTCCTCAGCTCAGCTCTCACCTGGGTCTTAGTGATGGTCAGGTTGGGGCAGGGGGACTGTGTGCCGGGGAAGTCTGTGGGGGGAAAACGGCGGCGGGGGGGGGGGGGGCTTATGAGGGTGGGGTGGGGGAAGGGCCGTGGACAGTAGGACTAGATGAAGATGGGGGCACAGTGGTTGGTGGGCAGCCGGAGAGGAGGCAGTTGGTCAAACCTGTTAAAGACAGGTTCAGGGTGTTCACCCACTCCCTACCCCCTGTGGCCTGGGAGAACGTATTCTTGTGCCCAGAGATAGTTTTGAGGCTTCTCCAGACACCGCTTATGTCACTCTGTTGCAGCTTGTCCCCCATCTTCTTCCTGTAGCTGTCCTTCCCCTCTCTGATCTTCCTCCTTAGCTCCCTCTGTACGAACTTCAGCTCTTCCTTGTTTCCCGAACTGAAGATCCTTTTCTCTCCTTCAGCAGTGACTTTATCTCAGGGTTTTTTGTTTGGGAAACACTGTATGGTCTTGGTGGGTACAGTCTTCTCTACACAGAAGTTGATGTAGTCTATGATGGTGTGTGTGAGGGCATCAATGTCCTCACCATGTGGATCACAAAGCTGCTCCCACACAGTGGATTCAAAACAGTCCTTCAGAGTGTTCTCTGCCTCCTTAGACCATATCTTCACTGTGAGGGTAACAGGAGGTTGTCTGTGTACCAGGGGTTTGTACACAGGCAGGAGGTGAACAAAGTTGTGGTCCGATCTTCCGGGGGGGGGGGGGGGGTGATGAGGTGTAAGTCTCCTTGGTGTGTGTATAAAATAAGTCCAGTGTTTTATTGTCTCTGGTGTGGCACGTGACATACTGGGTGAAAGTGGGCAGAATGGAGGACAGTGAAGTATGGTTAAAATCACCAGAGATGAGGAAGAGAGCATTTGGGTGCTGGGTCTGCAGCCTTCTAGTAACTGAGTGGATGACGTCACACATTGCCTCAGCGCTCGCAGAGGGGGGTAGATACGTAAATAACAATGCCGACAATGTGTCAATTCTCTGGGGAGGAATGTTGGTCATATGCTAACAGCGAGCAACTCAGTGTTCTTGCTGCAGTGTTGCTCTTTAATCATGATGTGCCCAGAATCACACCATCTGTTGTTCACAAACATTATCAGCCCCACGCCTCTGCTCTTTCCGCTATCTGATGTCCGATCTGCCTGTATTATGTGGAAGCCTTCCAGATCAATGCTAGCATCTGTTGCTAGTTCTGTTAGCCACATTTCAGTAAGCAACATAATGCTAATCTCTCTTAAGACGTTCTCATACTGGGACACAGCGGCCAGTTCATCCATCTTGTTAAGCAGCGATCTCACATTTCCCATAATAATGGATGGAAGGACTGGTCTGTACCTTGTTTTCCTCGTGTGTTGCTTTACTCCAGCACAACATCCTCATTGTTTTTGCCTGATTTCTCGTGGGATATCAGGTCTTTGCGTTAGCACCGTGGGGCAGCTCAATGCTGACAGCTGTCTCCTATTGTAAACAATAGCTCCTCCACTCACTGGGTCAGTAGACATTGGCGAAATGAGCAGAAGGATGGCTAATAACCACGCCAGTGCGCGGTGATATATGTGTCCTTGGCGTCCATGATGGAAATGGGGTAACAGGATCAGAAAGTTGTGGCAAGAAAAAAAAACAGATAGTAAATAAAAAATGAGAAACTCAGAATTGAGCCGCTGCTGCTAAAAGGCAGCCAACTCGTGTGACGTCAGACGGTTGTTTTTTTGTTTTTGTTTGGGGGTTTTTTGATGCCGGAAGTACTTTTTGTATTCCTGCAAGCACTCAAACTACAAAAAAGTGGTTTTATCTGGAGTTGTTCTGCCATTGGGTCTAACTCAAATTATGTCACGGCTTCCTAGACAGTGACATTGTACACTGAGCCTAACAGTGTCCTCCTCATATCAGAATCTTGATCATACCTTTCTGTGTACTGTATAGTTGTGTGGTTCAGACTTGTTGCAGCTTGTTGTTGTACAACCAAGACATCCATGCTAAATTTTACTAGCACTGTCATGAGGCTGAGCACGGTGTGTCACCGGGCTCAGGCTCTTAATTTATTTCTGATTATTTTCTGTATTTGTCCAGTGTTGTGTTATTTTCCTGTACGTTAGTTTAATGGTTTATTGTTCTGCTACTTATTTATGTTCTTTGCACTATTATTCTTTTGTCAATTTCTGTAGTTTAGGAGTTATATTTTGTTTTTCTGTGACACAAGTGCCCTACCTCCTCTTCCAGACACTCCCACCCTGTCATCTGCTGACTAGTCGTCTCAGCTGTGAGTAGTTGCGTAATTAGGTCACCTGCTCGCTTATGTTCCCCGCACCTGCTGCCTATTGTTCTCCTGCTATTTAAAGACTGTCATGTTGTTTCCTCACTGTGGCAGTTTTGCTTAACTCTCTTCCTCATTGCCATCAGAGCCCAATTCCCGCTCTGGTGAGTTTGTCTGGAATCATCTTAGTCTGGAAGTTTTTTCTCAGTGTCTGTTCTTGGACTTTGTTTTGTGCACTTCTTGGGACTTGTTTTTTTTTGTGTGTGTGTGTGCAGTAAATTCCACTAACAGCAGTTCGGCGCATGGGTCTCAGTTCTCTGCCCTGAGAGGCAATTCATGACAGTAGACTGCCACCAGTTGCGATCCAGCTGCTGTAGTTAGTGGATTTTCGCCCTCTTGTTTTCACTCACCTGTTCCGGGCAGCAGTTATGTCCCCAGCGTGCCAACCTCCATCAGCCAATGGGAGGTCGGCAGCGGGATTCACGACCGTGGAGGAAGAATGGGCCACAGAGTTTGCCCGGTGCTTCGTGGATGAAGCTCTCGCCTCCTGTAGTCCTAAGAAAATCTGGGAGAATGTGGATGGAGTGGTGGGAATTGTGGAAGCACATCCCGGGTTGAGGAAGTATCCCCAATTTGCGGAGCTGCTGTCCAGGCTCGCCATCCTGCAGCAGTCCTTCCCCAGGCTGACGTGGGGGCTGCCTCCAGCAAGCCCGAAGCCGAACCGGAGGCGCGCTCTGCGGAAGACACCTTGCTTCTCCTCCAGTGCGCCCATCCCTGCTCCTGTTTCTCCATCTCCATCCGCTCCACTGCGCCATCATCCAGCATTGGACTGCCGGAGGGATATTCCTGCCTCTCAGTCAGCAACTCCCCCCTCGCCGAGGCAGAAGACCCCCACACCAGTGCCTTTCCAGTGTCTTTCCTCTCCAGCTGTTCTGCCAGCTTCTTGTTTTCCTGCAGCTGCTGTTCCCCACTTTGCCTCGCCGTTTTCTCGCACTGCTGAGAGGCCATCTGTATCTTCTTCGGCTCCACCCATCGCTGTGGCTGTAGGGGCGGCTCCACAACGTTCCCCTGGGAGGGCCTCCTCAACTGAAGTCACGGAGAGGGTTGATCCAACACCTGCTGCAGCAGAGAACATCATGCCCCGGGAATTAAGACAAGTTCCTTTCCATTCTCATTCACAAAATCACAAATTATCTTGCCTGATTTCCACTGGTGAGGCTCAGCTCATACAGTCCTCTGAGCTCTCACCACCTGCTGCAGCTATAAGCCTTTCAACTGCTCTTTCCATGTCTGCTCCTATTTTTCCTGAGTGCCCGCCGGTTCCAGGGTTGAGCTGCTGGACAATGGAGGAGTCTGGGGTCTTGGAGGACCTGGACCCAGCCCCGCAGCCACAATCTGGATGGAGGGGAAGTGCTGGGACCGAGCTGACATCTGTGCCAATTATCGAGTGTCCCCAGACCTCAACTACACTGGATCCAGCGCCCGCAGGAAGTTGGCCCCGTCACCACGCAGGGTGAGCCACCTGCATGAGGCACCTCACTGGGGGGTTCTGAGACTGCAATAACTAGCACGCCTGCTGCAGGGGCCACCGCAGCAGAGTTGGAGCTGGACCTCCAGAGGACCGGACCTGAACAGCCATCGCCTGGATTGACGGAGTCCTGGACGGTGATGGAGCTCGAGCTCAGGCAAGTGCTCTCCTTTGTTTTCATTGCATCTGTTTTGGAGAGATCTTGTCTGGCTCTTTGTGAGGAGAGCCAGGTGCAGCCGTCAGCTGCACCTGAGCTAATCTCGCCAGGCTCCACTGCTGCCGGTGACCCTGACCCTGTCTCTCTGCCTGTTCTGTTTGAGTTTTCCCCCAGGGTCACCGAGGAAATTCCACCCTTGCCAGATGTCTCCATGGGTCCAGGCTTGTCACCCAAGATCACCTTGAGACCAGCTCCCCCCGTTGAGGTTGTCGGGGACACTCCGTCCCAGCCCAGGACCTCCATGGGTGCATCTTTGGCCCAGTCCAGGTCCTCTGTGGGTGCTTCTCCCCCTCTGGTTGAGGTCATCACGGGTGCTCTGTCCCAGCCTGGGACCTCCGTAGGTGCAGCTCCTCCTCAGTCCAGGTCTCCGTGGGTGTTGTGTCCTAGTCGGGGACCATTGTGGGTGCTGCGCCCCAGTCTAAAACCAACTTGGGTGCTATGTTCCAGTGTTTGCCCACCATGGGCATTATGGCCCAGCCCAGGGGCCACCGTGGGTGCAGCTTTAGTCCAGTCCAGGCACACCGAGGGTGCAGCACTAGTCCAGTCTGGACCCACCGCAGGTGTGGCTATGTCCCAGTCAGGGTCCACTGAGAATGCAGCCTTGCTCCAACCAGGAGCCACCGAGGTCGCTGCTGTGCTCCAGCCTGAAGCCAACAAGGGTACAGCCTTGGTCCAGTCCGGGCTCACCAAGGGTGCAGCTTTGGCCCAGTCAGGGTCCACCGAGAATGCAGCATTGCTCCAGCCTGGAGTCACCGCAGGTACAGCTTTTCTCCAACCTGGAGCCACCTCGAGTGCAGCCTTGCTCCAGCCCAGAGCCACCATGGGTGCAGCTTTGCTCCAGCCCGGAGCCACCACGGGTGCTGCTTCGCTCCAGTCTGGAGCCACTGCGGGTATGACATTGTTCCCCTCCAGGATCACCGCAGGTACAACCTCGCCCCAGTCTGGGGCCACCACGGGTGCTATTATGTCCCAATCCGGGACCCCTGAGAGTGCTGCTGGCCAGTCCGAGGGCGTCGTGGTTCCTCTTCCTTCGCCAAACACCGTCAGGGTCCCCCCTCTTCTGCCAGATGCTATCGTGGTTCTCCCTCCTGAGTCAGATGCTGTCGTGGTTCTCCCTCCTGTGCCGGACACTGTCGTGGTTCCCCCTCCTGTGCCTGACACCGTCGTGGTTCCCCCTCCTGTGCCCTCAGCTCTCCTTCCCTTTGCTGGGTCTCCCCATGGAGGAGCCGCCTCCTGGGCCACCTCTCCTATTCAGGTGGCTTAAGAACTCAGGTCAGCCACCTGACAAACTGTGCCGTTGAGTTGGGTGGCCCTTATTGTCCGGCAGGCCACCCGACTCGCACCACCTTGCCATCTGTCAGGTCTGGGACTTCGTCCGGCCGCCCGAATTGTTTAGCTCTGTGGCCTAGGGGTCTGGTATTGCAAGGGTATGGGTCATGAGTGGGGTTTGCGTTTTTGTTCCCTCCTAAGTCTGTTCCCCCCACCTCCCACCCAGGATGGTTTATTGTTATACCTTTTTTTTGGGGGGGGGGGCTTTTTTCTTTTTTGTATGTTACCATGGGGTGTCTGGTATCCACCCCTTAAGGCGGGGGGAGGGGGCTCTGTCATGAGGCTGAGCACGATGTGTCACTGGGCTCAGGCTCTTAATTTGTTTCTGATTATTTTCTGTATTTGTCCAGTGTTGTGTTATTTTCCTGTACGTTGGTTTATGATGGCTCTTTAATGGTTTATTGTTCTGCTACTTATTTATGTCCTTTGCACTATTATTCTTTTGTCAATTTCTGTTGTTTAGGAGTTATATTTTGTTTTTCTGTGACACAAGTGCCCTACCTCCTCTTCCAGACACTCCCACCCTGTCATCTGCTGACTAGTCGTCTCAGTTGTGAGTAGTTGCGTAATTAGGTCACCTGCTCGCTCATGCTCCCCGCACCTGCTGCCTATTGTTCCCCTGCTATTTAAAGACTGTCATGTTGTTTCCTCACTGTGGTAGTTTTGCTTAACTCTCTTCCTCATTGCCACCAGAGCCCAATTCCCACTCTGGTGAGTTTGTCTGCAATCACCTTAGTCTGTAAGTTTTTTCTCAGTGTCTGTTCTTGAACTTTGTTTTGTGCACTTCTTGGGACTTGTGTTTTTTTGGTGTGTGTGCAATAAATTCCACTAACAGCAGTTCAGCGCATGGGTCTCAGTTCTCTGCCCTGAGAGGCAATTCATGACAAGCACATTCTGGACATAGTAGGCTACATGACAGGGCCCAGATACTGAAGTTGCAAATGGATTGATGAAATTAAGTCCCTATTTGTTGATACTTCAGTGCACCATGTGTGACAATACTGGCCTCCCAGAGAAAATGGTTCCATTCAAGAGCTCGGTGAGGAATCCTCAGAATAATGGCAGAATGTGTCATTGTCACTCACTTGTTAAAGCTTTTTTTTTTTACTTAGGTTTGTAATATTTGTGAAGGTTCAGTGATATATTGTGATTTGAGTTAAACTTTACTCATGCAGCATAGCTGTTGAAGATATGACTAGCATGTGGCATTAATGGGTTGGGCACATCCAAGTCTATAAGCCTTTTCCTCATCCAATTTAATCTAACCCGTCATCTTTTCCTCACTGGGACCAAACTTTCAGATCACAAAACAGGAAGTGTGTCATTTCAGAAATATTCAATGCCTTCAATTGGTAATGGAAAGTGCCAGCAGCAGTTATATTGTAAATCTCCCTCCCTTGTTTTTGCACACTATTTTTACAATTTGCTTTAAAAAAAAATGAGAGTACTGGAGCTCTGCAATACTGACAAGTGTCTCTCCTACTTGTGTAAGTAATACTTTTTACATGACTCATTTATATAATAGAAAATGTTGTGTTTGTGGTGGATATTAAAAGTAACCTGAGACAAATTTAGTCCACATAAAAGTGGATAATAAAATAATGGTTGTTGTTGTTGTTATCACAGTTCCTCACACTAACTGCTCATGGCAGCAACTATAAATGCATTTTTGTGCTTTTATAGTCAATGAAACCAGAATGCTTGTCCAGGCTATGTGAAACTCACCACATATACAGATAAATAAAGATGACTTGTTGAGCAAACCCACCATGTTAATCAGCTGGAGAAACCAGGCTTGCTCATGGCATTCAGACAGACTGAACTGGAAAATCTGGTAGTCTCAATGATCCACTGTTTGCTCCAAGTCACCAGACTCTCCCTCCTTTGCTGGAAGAACTGATTTGACCAGGGAGCATTATAGAAATGGTTTGAAGTATTTACACAATAGGTATCTGACACCACAGAAAGAAAGACAGTAAAATGTCACCATCATTGAATAATTTATTTCAAAAGAACTGAAAGAGTGAAACACTATTTGAATCACATAGATTAGGCCTCACACCACCCAAACCCATTAAACCTGGACTTATGTACCCACACTGACGTGACGCAGCTGCAATGGCGTTGACGTAGTAGTAACGCACAACACACAATGAACACAAATCAGTCCACATATCAGCAAAAACACATTTTGACAATGGAACAATGCATTCAAACCAGCACACAAGAAAAAAAAATCTTGCTAAATCCAGCTTAATGCCTCATTGTGACGGTCTAACAGAGAATCCAAAGATACTTCTGCACTATTAAAGGATCAATTAACAATAAAATAATTGTTTCTGTGAGCCAGTTTGTGTGTGTGTGTGTGTGTGTGTGTGTGTGTGTGTGTGTGTGTGTGTGTGTGTGTGTGTGTACACTACCGTTCAAAAGTTTGGGGTCACCCAGACAATTTTGTGTTTTCCATGAAAAGTCACACTTTTATTTACCACCATGAGTTGTAAAATGAATAGAAAATATAGTCAAGACATTGACAAGGTTAGAAATAATGATTTGTATACTTGAGGTGTTTCAGGCATGTCCCACTGGGAGGAGACCCCGGGGCAGACCCAGGACACGGTGGAGAGACTATGTCTCCCAGCTGGTCTGGGAACACCTTGGTATCCTCTCTGAAGAGCTGGAGCAGGTGGCGGGGGAGAGGGAAGTCTGGGCTTCTCTGCTTGAACTGCTGCCTCCACGACCCGGACCTCCGGAAAAGCGGTAGAAGATGGATGGATGGATGGATTTGAAATAATAATTTTTTCCTTCAGACTTTGCTTTCGTCAAAGAATCCTCCATTTGCAGCAATAACAGCATTGCAGACCTTTGGCGTTCTAGCTGTTAATTTGTTGAGGTAATCTGGAGAATTCTGATGCAGTGAGCAAACACATTGTACCATTAGAACACTGGAGTGATAGTTGCTGGAAATGGGCCTCTATACACCTATGTAGATATTACACCAAAAACCAGACATTTGCAGCTAGAATAGTCATTTACCACATTAGCAATGTATAGAGTGTATTTCTGATTAGTTTAAAGTTATCTTCATTGAAAAAAACAGTGCTTTTCTTTCAAAAATAAGGAAATTTCTAAGTGACCCCAAACTTTTGAACAGTAGTGTATATATATATATATATATACAGTATATATATATACAGTATATATATATATATATATATATATATATATATATATATATATATATATATATATATATATATATATATATACTGTATATATATATATATATACTGTATATATATATATATATACTGTATGTATATGTATATACAGTATATATTTCACAAAGCACAGCCCAACAAGCCCATTGGACTACTGCCAGGAGGCACTCCTTGAAGGGGGGGCACTGTCATGATCTGGAGAGCGGACTCTCCCCTGCCCATCTGGTTCAATTTTCACCTACTCTGCGGGCAATCATCTCCACCTGCATGATGAGACGCACCTGTTACCTCTGACTCGCCAGAGCTTAAATAGACCTTCTTTTCAACACCTCTGCGCTGGCTCATTGGGTATACTACCAGTTTCATCAGTAACTTCTAAGTTTTCTCTTCTAGAAAAACCTTCTAATCCTTTGCTTACATCTCCACAGGTTGCTACCTCTTTTGTGGTGCATCTCCAGGGTTGTTGTGCACTCACCTGACTCTTCACCATCACCACGTCAGCAACCATCATCACCTGGTCAGACATCTCACCCAGCTCCACTTCTGCCTTCCAGCATCACTTTCTGGTTCGCTGTAAATGCTGGGTTCTTCTGCCGGGTTCTCTTATTCTCCCACGTGAGTGTTGTCCCATTTTTCCCTATCTTGGTCTCCCACCTAATCTAACTTGTTCTCGTCTCTCTCCACAATCCTAATCTAACTTGCTCTCATCTCTCTCCACAGCCTGGGTGTTCCCCTGGTGAGTGGCGTTTTTCTCTTGCAGAGCATTCCTCTTGCATTAATAAAATTCAAATCAAACGTGCTTCCCTGTGTCATAGTGTGTTTTCTCTGTTGTCACTCCCTGCATGTGAGGTGTCAGTTAATACCAATCATGACAGAACGAGCCAGCCACAGTGCAAGCTCAGTGGGAGTGGCATCAGTGGAACACTCCGCTTTAGATTGTTTAGATGCCATAGAGAGGCAGGTGGCCATGCTTACTCAACAGCTGCAAACCATTACGTAACAGCTGGGCACGGTCGCTGAACATTTGGGCCATTTGTCTCAGCCAGTTTCCATCCCCCTGCCTGTTGCCCCAGTTTCTTCCATCATGCGCTGAACCACCTCAGTTCCATCACCTGCCCCGTACGCGGGGGAAGTGGGGAAATGTAGCGGATTTTTGTGCAATGTTTGGCTGTATTTGGGGCAGGTCAGGGAGGAGTACCTAGACGACACAGCAAAAATTCATTTTATGGCCCTCCTGCTGCGGGATAGGGCCCTCAGTTGGATCCAAGCCATTCTTGACAGCCCGGAGGGTCCCACTTATTCATTTGAGAGATTTGTGGCTGAAATCACTTGCTCATTTGACCGTACGGAAAGCAAGGGGAATATCATGAGCCGATTAATGCCACTCCATCAGGGGAGCCGGTCTGCTGCCGACTACTCTGTGGAATTCCGGGTCGTCACGGCAAACTCGGGATGGAATGATGTTTCGTTACGAAGCAACTTCCTCCAGGGTTTAAACAAACACCTCTGAGACTACCTAGCGGTTCATGCCGTCCCCTTTCCCTTGAACAGTCTAACTGATCAGGCTGTCAATCTCGACGACTGATACCACGAGCGCGTGAAGGAGAGCAAAGCCTCCTCCTCCCTGCCCAGTGCGCGTGCACTCCCTGCAGCTTATGACACAGGTGGAGCCGATTCCTCCTCTGAGCCTGTGGAGTTCTGCCGGGTCCAGAACTGACTCCAGAAGCGCGCCAGAGGCAAAGAAGAGTCGGCACCTGCATGTATTGTGGCTCTCTCATGCACACACTGCAGGGGTGCCAGCTGAAGGCAAAAAGATGCAGCCCGTCAATAGCCGTGGGGGGTCTGACAGGCGGGAAATCTAATCATCCCCCCAGTAACTTCTCCATTTCGGACCTCATTCAGTTGCTGGGGGTCAAGAGTAGGGCTAAGGCTTTAATTGATTCAGGGGAGGAGGAGAATTTCATCTCTGCACGCTTCATGCAGGATGTAGGCATCCCCACGATCAAATTGCCCATGTCCCTTAATGTTACTACATTGTCGGGTGAAAAAGAGGCCACCATCACCGAGAAAACGGAACCGTTGTCCATCCTTCTTTCCGGCAACCACAGGGAGACTACTTCGTTTTATATTCTCCCTAAATCCGATCACCCGGTGGTTCTCGGTTACCCATGTCTCCGGAAACATAACCCTATCATTAATTGGGTGAATAATTCCATTTCTTCCTGAAGTCCGTACTGCTTAGCATCCTGTCTTAGCTTGGTTGAGTGTTCACTTACGCTGTCCATCTCTTCCCCTTCAGCAGAGCCGCCGGACCTCAGCCTAGTGCCCGAGGTCTATCATGATCTCGGAGAGGTCTTTAGCAAATCTACAGCGCTTTCTTTACCTCCCCATCGCTCCTATGATTGTGCTATAGACCTTCTCCCAGGTGCGTGGCTGCCGTCCAGCCGCCTCTACAGTATTTCTGGGCCGGAGAGGGAAGCGATGGAGAGCTATATTAAAGATTCTTTGAACGCTGGCCTTATTCGGCCTTCATCGGCTCCTCTTGGGGCA
Organism: Pholidichthys leucotaenia; assembly: GCA_020510985.1. Taxonomy (NCBI): domain Eukaryota; kingdom Metazoa; phylum Chordata; class Actinopteri; order Cichliformes; family Pholidichthyidae; genus Pholidichthys; species Pholidichthys leucotaenia. The sequence goes on from CM035841.1 coordinate 156,131,662, forward strand.
AGGTTCTCTTTTGTCGGGAGGAAGGATGGTTCACTATGCCCATGCATTGATTATCGTGAACTCAATGCTGTAACGGTTAAGGACAAATATCCTCTGCCCCTGATAAACTCCGCGTTTGAGCTCCTTCAGCGCGCGTGAGTATTTACCAAATTGGACCTGCGGAATGCTTATCATCTGGTGCGCATTCGTGAAGGGGACGATTGGAAGACGGCCTTTAAAACACACTTGGGGCAATTTGAATATCTGGTGATGCCATTCGGGCTCACCAATGCCCCCGCCATCTTCCTACTTATGATCAATGACGTCCTCCGCAATATGGTCAATCAATTTGTTTTCATTTACCTCGACATTTTGATTTTTTCAAGCACGCCAGAGGAACATGCAGTTCATGTCAGGGCTGTTTTACAACAGTTCCTGGAGAATCAGCTTTACGTTAAGGCCGAGAAATGTGTTTTCCACCCGCTCAACTACTTTCCTGGGCTTTATCGTGGCTGAGGGAGAGCCGAGGGCCGACCCAGCCAAGGTAGAGGCTGTGCTAAATTGGCCTACACCCCACTCCCGCAAGGAGCTTCAACGCTCCTTGGGGTTTGTGAATTTTTATCGCAGTTTCATTAGAAACTATAGTGGGGTAGCACAGCCTCTGACCCAGCTGACCTCGGTAAAAGTGCCCTTTAGTTGGTCCGAGGCAGCTGCACAGGCCTTTCATAAATTGAAGGGTTTGTTCTCCAACACTCCTATCTTGGCCCAGGTCAACCCCCAGCTCCAGTTTATTTTAGAGGTGGACGCTTTTGACTCGGGGGTGGGCACTGTTCTATCGCAGCGTTCAGCCTCAGATCAGAAGCTCCATCCTTGCGCGTATTTCTCACGGCGACTCACGCCTGCCGAGAGGAACTATGACATAGGAGACCAAGAGCTGTTGGCCTTTAAGTTGGGCCCTGAGACGTGGAGACACTGGTTGGAGGGAGCGGCCCAGCCCATAATTGTGTGGACCAAAAATAAAAAATTTAGAATATCTTTGGTTGGCCTGCAGGCTGAATGCCAGGCAGGTCCGTTGGGACTTATTCTTTGCTAGATTTAATCTTACCATCACTTATAGGCCTGGCTCTCGCAATATTAAACCGGACGCTCTCTTCCGCCAGTTCTGCCCCGACCCCCCCCACCCCTCACTCCCTTCCCCAACCCATTGTCCCACCCTCCTGCTTCCTCGGAGCGCTCCCGTGGGACATTGAGCGGAGGGTCCGACAGGCTCTATCCACAGAACCCATACCAGAAGGGGGCCCCGATGATCGACTGTTTGTCCCGGCCGCTCCCCGCAGCAACGTCATCAAGTGGGGCCACACCAGCTTTTTTGCATGTCATCCTGGGATTACCAGGACTATCAACCTCATTCGTCGGGTGTTCTGGTGGCCCACTCTGTGGGCTGATGTCCGGGATTATGTCAGTGCATGTCATGTCTGCTGCCGCAACAAAGTACTCATTTGACCTGGGTGGAGTACTCCCACAATTCTGCTATCTCAACAGCCACCGGGTTGACCCCATTCGAGGCATCTATGGGGTACACCTTCCCTTTGTTACTGATGGGGGAGGGGGATGTAGCAGTACCATTGGTGGGGGCCCACACAAGCCACTGTTGCTGGCTATGGAAAGCCACTTGTGCTGCCCTCGCCTGTTCAGCCAAACTCAATCACCAGTATGCTGACCGCAGGTGGACTCTGGCTCCAAAGTATTCCATCGGGCAGCAGGTGTGGTTGTCAGCAGACCAGGTGCCATTGAGGACAGAGTCAAGGAAGCTTTCTCCTTGTTTCCTGGGCCCATTTCCCATCTCTAGGATCATCAACGACGTCATGATCCGCTTAAAGCTCCCGCCAGCGATGCGGATACACCCCACCTTCCACGTTTCAAAAATCAAGCTCCTCTCTGCTAGTCCTCTCTGCCCTCCCCCGAAGCCGCCTCCTCCCCATCGGATCATCAACGGCCAAACCACCTACATGGTCCAGAGGATCTTTGACGTTCACCACTGGGGCCGGGGGCTTCAATATCTCATCAACTGGAAGGGCTACAGACCAGAAAAAAGGTCGTGGATCCCTGGTTCCAACTTTCACGACAAGGGGATGGTCTGGGCCTTTCACAAGGCACATCCCAACAAGCCCAGTGGACCACCAGGAGACGTTTCTTGAGGGGGGGGCACTGTCACGATCTGGTGAGCACACTCTCCCCCGCCCGTCCGGTTCAACTTTCACCTACTCCACTGGCAATCATCTCCACCTGCGTGATGAGATGTACCTGTTACCTCTGACTCGCCAGCACTTAAATAGACCTTCTCTTCAACACCTCAGCGCTGGCTCATTGGGTATACTACCAGTTTCAGCAGCAAGTTCTAATTTTCCTCTACTAAAAAAGCCTTCTAATCCTTTGCTTACATCTCTATAAGTTGCTACCTCCTTCGTGGTGCGTCTCCGGGGTTGTTGTGCGCTCACCTGCCTCTTCACCATCACCATGTCAGAAACCATTGTCACCTGGTCAGACACCTCATCCAGCTCCACTTCTGCCTTCCAGCATCACCTTCTGGTCCGCTGTAAGTGCTGGGTTCTTCTGCCGGGCTCTCTTATTCTCCCATGTGAGTGTTGTCCCATTTTTCCCTGTCTTGGTCTCCTTCCTAATCTAACTTGCTCTTGTCTCTCTCCACAAGCTGGGTGTTCCCCTGGCGAGTGGCGTTTTTATCTTGCGGAGTGTTCCTCTTGCATTAATAAAATTCAAATCAAACTTGCTTCTCTGTGTCATAGTGTGTTTTCTCTGTTGTCACTCCCTGCACATGAGCTGTCAATTAATACCAATCATGACATATATATATTAGGGGTGCATCATCATCATAGCAGTCTGTTCGGGGCAACAATGACTGTTTCATTTAGGTCTGATCAGATTCCTCCACACATCTCTGTCTCTCGCCCTTCACCGCCAGGAACTCCTGACCCCGTCAACCCGGGTGACGTCTGAGCCGGCATGAGTTGCCCTCTGACTGACCATTTCATGAAACTGCTTGCAAAGTATTTGAGTACCACTAGCTTTTGCTGGACTAGCAGCACATTCTTGGCAGATGGAGGTATTATCAGTGGTAAGGACAGGCCAAGACAAACTGACTCCAGTATCTGTGGCAGTGACGGACCAGATGACAGGTTTGTTTATCTCTGCTCTTTGTGTAATGCATGTCACAATGCACCGACTGGCAAAAGTCCACCACAGACCTTGCGACAGATATTATTTTCAGTTCTGCCAGGATGCCCAGTTTCACCCTCCACGCCCTTGGAAGGGCGGGGTTGCTGGTTGAGTCGCTGACGGCCCGACCCATGAGACAGGTAGTACCAGTTTTCATGGTTATCTGGTAGCAAGCAAACCAATGCCAGACCTGACTAGCAATTTTTAGGGGTGCAACGGTACTCTAAAATCACAGTTCGGTACATATCTTGGTTTTAAGGTGACGGTTCGGTTCATTTTCGGTACAGTAAGGAGACAAAACACAAAACACAAAACTGCTTATCTTTTGTATAAGCAGGAACAGCTTTGACAAAAAAAAAAACAAAAAAACTGCAAACTGCCAGCTGTATGTTCTCCAATAAAAAAAATGTATACAATAAAATAAATAATTTCTCATTTCCACAAATGAACAATGTAGACAAGTGCAACAATAGAAGTTTGAATAGTCTGAATTATTCTTTTATTCCTTATTGCCTGAAGCAGTGATTTTAACCAGGGTGCTATGGAATGTTCAGGTTTCTATGAGAAATTAATTATCTAATTTCACTTGTTAATTGGTCAAAAAATTGCAAATTTGTCATTGTTGTGTAAAGGTTCTGAAGGCACCCATGCACAACAACAGCAAATTATTTGCAAAACTTTTTGACAATTAAGAAGGAACATGCCCGGGCACCCTTGAAAAACACAGGCCTAAAGTGCAACATTAACAGATTTAGCTTGCTCTTAAAAGGATGGTATTATTTTTTTGGCTGAAGAGGGCACAACAAGAAACTTCATACCAGGGCTCAGTTAGCTTCAGCATGTGTTTAAACCTGGTGTTCTCAACACTCTGCTCCTGATAGTTCTGCATTGTGCACCGGGTATGATTTATGTGTCTCTCCGGGTCATCATATATTAAGCTATGATGTTTATAGGTTTTTATAGTAGTGTTAGTTTTACTTTCCATGGGTAATCCCTTTGTCTGTCATGTGTGTGTTTCTGTCATTTGATTGTCTACTGTCATGCTGCTGTTACACTGTAACTTCCCAGTTTGGGATCAATAAAGTACATCTATCTATCTATCTATCTAACTGAATATCGCCTTAGATCTGCTGCTATAAAAACACCAAAGCCCCTTTTCCACTAGTACCCAGTCAGCCCTACACGCCTCTACACGGTTTTACACTGCTCAGCACGGTTTTGTTTCCACTACAGCAGAGTACCGCTTGGGGTGGGTGGGATTTTTTTTACAACAAGTTGGCGCCACATTCCCAAGATGTAAAACACGTGACACAAGAAAAACACAAGATGGCAGCTTATGAGGTGAGTGCTCGCTGTCTGGCTTTTGTCAGAGTAAAGGCAAAAAATGAGAGCCAGACAAGGGTACAGGCAGCGAGACACACTCTCTGGAAAAGTACTGGAACGTTTAGGAAGCCATAGAGCCGAAGACGTGAGGATACGAACCAGATCACATCTGAAGGTAAGCTAATGATTGCTAATGCTAGTTTGCTTGATGTCCGCCGTACTACATTGTAATGTCTGCAAGTTATCGCTATTAGGTACTAAAATATGTATGCTGTGTGTGTGTGTTTCAGATGGCTCTTTTCTGGGAAAATTACCGTTTCAAACTGCGGGTCTGGCTTTCATCCGAGTCTCCCAGTGGTTGGATGTCACCCCAGCTTCACAAACGATGAGTGGTTATAGAACTTAAGAATGTCTGTAGAAATGTTTAGCTTCCTGTGCAACAAATTGCTCTGATCTATGTGAAAATAATGGACAGACTGTTGAGACGCCATGTCATGTACTTGCTCCAGCAGCACTGAGTCTGTGGTGGCGTCATGGCAAAAACTGTTCAGCTGCCAAAACTTGTTCGCCAGGTTGTAGTTATGGGGTTATATTAGCCATAAAATATATATTCAAAAGGTAAACAGTACTGAGTTAGGTATAATAAGATATATTTAATAATTATGATGCATTTTAGGCCAAAACAAACTTGAGCTAGGATTAAAAGCAATTAAAATAATGCAGTCACAAGGTTACATGTGTGGAGTGTGTGAATAAAGAGGCAGGTTTATGAACAGACAGATTTATTACACACTCACATCTCTCAAGCACAGAACAGAATGAATCATTTCAGCATGATCTCCACTTTTTCCCCAACTCACTCTTCACACGTTTACATGGCATTTCTCATCACACAGCATGACATTTACATTACACTGCCTTCAATCTTCCTATGTCCCTGACTCCTTCCTGCTATATCCCCAGGAACCCCCTGGGCATTGTTCTCCCCATGTTTATTCACTGTCTCTGTCTGAGATGCTACATAACCTGACTCCCCACACCGCCCCCCCCCCCCCCAGCATCTTAGATAGAACATCAGTCCGCACGCTCTTTTGGCTTCAGTCTCCTCCCATATCTGCTATAACTGGGGTTTACCGCCTCCGTGGCGCTGCTGTGCCGGTGGGGGGCTGCTGGGAGTGTGTCTGACTGCGGGTGGGCCATGGCGAGGGGGTGGAACTTCGGTCTGTCCGTGTGGCTGCCCTGGTGAATCGTTTCCCTGGGGAGCTCTCCGTGGGGGTCTTCCACTCCGAGGGGCCCTAGCCAACAGCACTTGCTCGTCCGCCACTACAAAGGCGGGTTTGAGTCTGTCTATGCCAATTTTCTCCCGCCAACCCCCAAAGTCGAGCAAAAAATGCTTATCCCCTGTTTCCAGCACTCTGAACGGTCCATCATAGGGTGGGCGCAATGGAGGGCGGTGGGCGTTGTGTCTGACAAACACGAACTCCGCGTTCTTCAAAGTTTTAGGCACGAAAGCACGCGGAAAACAGTGGTGGGCCAGGCCTGGCAGCGTGCCTGTGTTTGCACTACGCTGCAAAAGCTGAGACGGGGAGCTGTCCGGCATGGGATTATCTGGCAGAAATTCCCCGGGCAGCCGTAGGGGCTGCGCAAAAACAAGCTCTGCCGGGGAAGCTTCCAAATCCTCTTTCGGCGCAGAGCACAACCCCAATAAAACCCACGGAAACCTGTCTACCCAATCTGCATCCGTCAGTGAAGCCCTGAGTGCTGCTTTCAGTGATCTATGAAAACGCTCGCATAACCCATTGGCCTGTGGGTTGTACACAGTTGTGCGATGAATTGCAACACCCAGGTTGTGGGCCATCGCGGACCAGAGGCCGGAAACAAATTGAGGGCCCCTGTCGGACGTAATGTCCAACAGGACTCCAAAATGAGCCACCAATGCTGTTAAAAAAGCACGTGCCACGTCCACGGATGTGGTTGCCGCCAGCGGGACTGCTTCTGGCCAGCACGTGGTGCGGTCCACCACTGTCAGGAGGTGCGTGCACCCCTGTGATGGCGGGAGGGGGCCCACGAGGTCCATGTGAACATGGTCGAACCTCTTAGCCGGTACCCGAAACGGCTCCAAGGGAGCCTTCGTGTGTCTGTGTACCTTGGCTCGTTGGCACGCCACGCAGGCCGCAGCCCACTCTTTTACTTGTTTGCGTAGGCTTGGCCACACGCACTTCTCTCCCACCATTTTGACTGACGCGCGCACTCCTGGGTGCGCCAGAGTGTGAACTGACTCAAATATGCAGCGGCGCCACGCAACTGGGACCACCGGACGCGGGCATCCCGTGGAGACATCGCAGATTAGGGGGGGCATGCCGTCTTACAACACCCTGCTCTCCAGCCTTAACCCTGTTGGTCCAGACTGGAGCGCGCACACGTCTGCATCGCTAATCTGCTCCGCGGCCATGGCTGTATAATCTATCCCCACGTAGACCGGGGCCACCACGGCGCGCGAGAGGCAGTCCACCACCACATTCAGTTTACCCGACACATGCTGAATATCGGTAGTAAACTCTGAGATCACGGCCAGCTGTCTCTGCTGCCGGCCCGACCACGGTTCTGAAACCTTGGCCATCGCGAACGTTAGTGGCTTGTGGTTCACGAACGCGGTGAAGCTGCGCCCTTCCAGCCAGAACTGGAAGTGGCGTATGGCCAGGTGGAGAGCCAGCAACTCTCTGTCGAACGCGCTGTATTTACGTTCACTGTCGCGCAAAGTTCTGCTGAAAAAGGCGAGCATCTGCCAAGCCCCTGCGTCATGCTGCTCCACGACAGCCCCTATGGCCATGTCTGAAGCGTCGGTGGTGAACGCTATCTGGGCCGCCGGGTTCGGATGCACCAGCAGTGCGGTGTTTGCCAGGGCTGCTTTAACCTCCGAGAACGCCTGCTCTTGCCCCGGGGTCCATTCGACCCCATCCGCGGGTTTCTGTCTCTTGATCGCGGCGTACAATGGTTGCATGAGCCGCGCCGCGCGGGGAAGGAAACGGTTATAAAAGTTCACTATCCTCAAAATTTCTTGCAGCGCCCTGACCGTCTGAGCCCAGGGAAAATCCGCCAAGGTGCGCACTTTGTCGGGCAACGGGATCGCTCCTACTGGAGAGACGCGGTGCCCCAAAAAATCAATCTCCGTCACGCCGAACTGGCATTTCGCCGGGTTGATTATTAACCCGTGCTCCTCCAACCTCCGGAAAACTGTCCTGAGGTGGGTTACGTGTTCGTCTTTGGACGCACTGGCTACCAGGATATCGTTCAGGTAGAAGAACACGAACGGGAGATTGTGCAGCACTGCATCCATCATGCGCTGGAACGTCTGTGCCGCTCCTTTTAACCCGAATGGCATGCGCAGGAACTCGAATAAGCCGAACGGAGATATTACTGCTGTTTTGGGTACGTCCTCCACGCGCACTGGGACCTGGTGGTAACCGCGGACCAGGTCTATTTTGGAAAAAATGCATGCTCCGGCGAGGTGAACGGAAAAATCCTGTATGTGGGGAATCGAGTAGCGGTCGTGTGCTGTGGCGTTGTTCAACCTGCGGAAATCACCGCATGGTCGCCAGGACCCCTCAGCCTTAGGGACCATGTGTAGCGGGGATGCCCATGGGCTGTTAGATCGCCTGATGATGCCCAACCTTTCCAGGTTGGCGAACTCCTTGCGCACTATGGGCAGTTTAGCTGCGTCCAAGCGCCGAGGTCTTGCGAAAACAGGTGGCCCGGTGGTGGTGATAAAGTGCTCCACCCTGTGTTTAGCGATGGCCGCCGAAAACGTCGGGACCGTGAGTGCTGGGAACTGAGTGAGCAGTGCGTGGAACTTACCGCCTGGAGCTGTGACGACGGCTTGTGCTGTTGGCCGGGTCCCTCGAGCTATACAGGGGAGAGAATCAAAGGACAGTGTATTAACCAGGCGCCTGTTAGCAACATCCACAAGTAAACCATGCGCACACAGAAAATCAGCTCCCAGGACTGGGCAACACAGTGCTGCTATGACAAAAGTCCACTCATACGAGCGGCCATGTAGAGATAAGGCCAGTGTTCTCTCACCAAACGTCTTAATCTCCGAGCCGTTTACTGCCACAAGCCCGGGGCCGCTAGGTCCTGCCAGCCGGTCAGCGTAGGATGGCAGGATGACGCTCTTCTGGGCTCCGGTGTCGACGAGGAAGCGTCTCCCCGAGCGCGAGTCCGTCACGTAGAGCAGCTTGTTCTCTTCACCGGCGGTCACAGCTGCTACCGACTGCCGGCTTTGGCGTTTCCCGAGCGCTTGAACTGGCATGGTGGTGCACATCTGCCCGCGTTCTCTCCAAAGTGGCGGTGGTAGAAGCAGAGCGTGTCTTTCTGGTGCTCCTTGGCCCCCGCTGCCGCTACCGTCGGTGACTCCTCGCCTCCTCTGGTCATCTCGCTGGGCTCCGCCGCCGCTGAGTTGACTGTGATCGCCCTGGTGGTGAGGATGATCCGGTCTGCCTCCTGGGCTAGCACACGGTAGTCACGCGCGGCCAGCAACGGCGAATTGGCCAGAACTGCTCTCGCCTCTATTGGAAGGTTCCGGAGGAAAAGGTGGGCAAACAGAAAGTGCCCGTCGTCCGTGCCCATTAACGCCAGCATCTTCTCCATCAGGTCGACGGCCGAACCATCTCCTAACTCGGTCCGCCCCAGGAGCCTCTCCGCTCTCTCACATTCCGAGAGCATGTAGCACCGGGTCAGCGCAGCCTTGAGCGCCTCGTATTTGTTGCGGGCTGGAGGCTGATCGAGCAGGCTCGCTACCTGCTGGGCTGTGCGAGCGTCCAGCGCTGCTACCACATGGTAGAACTTGGTGTTGTCTGCCGTTACTCCCCAGACCGCGCACATGTTGCTGGGGGTTCCAGTCCGGGCTGTCTGTGGGATCAGAATCAGAATCAGAATCAAAATCAGGTTTATTGCCATTGTTCATGTAGTACACAAACTAGGAATTTGTCTCGGTGCAATGCTGCAACATTAAACATGATAAGATAAAAGAAATAAACTATACATGCAATAAAGTGTAGAATAAGAGTAAGTGATACTGGTCAGCAGTTAAAATATATTAGCGAGCAGCAGATACTGTGGAGAACTATATAGTGCAGTCGGTAATGCAGGAAGGAAGAATGGCTCCGGGGTTCTTGCCTCGTGTTTCATAATTCATCTAGGGTCACCAGTGTGAATTGTGTGAATAAAGAGGCAGGTTTATGAACAGACGGATTTATTACACACTCACATCTCTCAAGCACAGAACAGAATGAATCATTTCAGCATGATCTCCACTTTTTCCCCAACTCACTCTTAACACGTTTTACATGGCATTTCTCATCACACAGCATGACATTTACATTACACTGCCTTCAACCCCCTATGTCCCTGACTCCTTCCTGCTATATCCCCAGGAACCCCCTGGGCATTGTTCTCCCCATGTTTATTCACTGTCTCTGTCTGAGATGCTACATAACCTGATTGCCCACACATGGAAAATACTTGATTTACTGGATACATGTAGATACTGTAGAAATATATATTCTCTGCATCATCACTAAGACCCAGGTGAGGACGGAGCTGAGAAAGATCAAGGCGAGGAAGGCGTCGGGACCGGACAGCATCAGCGCAAAGCTCCTCAAGTCCTGTGCAGATCAGCTATGTGGGATTGTGGAGCTCATCTTCAACCTGAGCTTGAAGCTGGGGAGGGTGCCACAGTTGTGGAAAACATCTTGTGTGGTACCTGTACCAAAGACCTCCCGCCCCAAAGACCTGAACAGCTACAGACCAGTGGCCCTGACGTCCCACTTGATGAAGACCCTGGAGAGACTGCTCCTTGCTCACCTCTGCCCCCTGGTGGGACCAGCGATGGATCCACTCCAGTTCATCTACTAGCATGGCATTGGGGTGGAGGATGCAGTGATCTTCCTCCTTCATCATTCTCTGTCCCACCTGGAGAAGCCCGGGAATGCGGTGAGGATCATGTTCTTTGACTTCTCCAGTGCTTTCAACACCATCCAACCGATGATCCTGAAGGACAAGCTGCTGTGCGCAGGGGTGGACGAGCACCTGTCATCATGGATCCTGGATCACTAACCGGCCACAGTTTGTGAGAACCCGGGACTGTGTGTCCGACACGATCATCGGTAGCACGGGGGCCCCCCAGGGAACGGTTTTGGCTCCCTTCCTGTTTACCCTTTATACTGCGGACTTCTCACACAACAAAACACACTGCCATCTACAGAAGTTCTCTGACGACTCTGCAATCGTCGGCCTCATCTCCAACAGAGATGAAGCTGAGTACAGAGGACTTATTCAATTCAATTCAATTCAACTTTATTTATATAGTGCCATTTCACAACAACAGTTATCTCATAGCACTTTCAACTGTAGGGGGAACCCCCACAGTTGCAGAAAGACCACAGCAATCAGGCGATCCCCTGTGAGCAAGCACTTGGCAATGGTGGAGAGGAAAAACTCCCTTTTAACAGGAAGAAACCTCCAGCAGAACCAGGCTCAGGGAGGGGCAGTCATCTGCTGCGACTGGCTGGGGGGTGAGGGGACAGAGAAGATGAAAAGAACAGACATGTAGAGAGCAAACAGCATGATGGGGACTCAGTCTATGGGAGAGAACAAACAGATGTTAATGACCAGCAAAAAAAAATTTCATTGAGAGTGAAGAAAGGAGTGAAGCCCAGTGCATTATTGGAGGTCCCCCGGCTGTCTAAACCTATTAGCAGCATAACTAAAGGAGGGTTCAGAAACACAAGATCCTCCCTAATTGTAGGCTATATCAAAAAGGAAGGTTTTAACCCTATTCTTAAAAAGAGAGATCGAGTCTGACTCCCGAATCAAAATTGGCAGCTGATTCCACAGTAGAGGAGCTTGATAACTGAAGGCTCTGCCTCCCATTGTACTTTTAGAGAGTACAATGGGACACTGGTTACCCCGAAGACGCACACGCTTTGTGCGATGCAACCTTCTGATCTGGACAGCTGCGCTGGTGACCCGTTCTTCATGATGAGATCTGCACGTCTGAGATCTGCTCATCCACGCTTGACCGGCCGCGCTCGCAGTTCCTCCACACGAGAGCGCAGGCACCTCGTCCCCTCTCCACGACGGCGTCCTCCATGGCCGGCGGAGAACGCAACACGTGGACCTGAACGCACCAAGGCCGAGCGGTGCCAAAGATCGTCTATTCCCTCCCACCGCTCCAACGCATCTGCACGAGCCTGAGGGACAAAAGATCGTCAATTTCCTCCCACCGTTCCAACGCACCATGGCCAAGCTGCAGCCACAGCCCAAACCTGGATTTTATCGGCGCCGTCTGCGCCGATCTCCACCAAGATTCTGCACCCTGACTCGCCACTCCAGCGGCCCACCCACGCACGGAACCCCCGCGCGCGCACCGGGGAGTTACGAGGATGGCACACCACGCACGGGACAATAACGGCTTCACTGACCGCCTTCCTTCTGCTGCACACTGGCCCTTCAGGCTTGCTTGTACACCTGAGGCCCGCAGCTTGCTCACTGGATTTTATGGTCTTAGCCACGGCACACAAGGGGAATTCAGCTGTCTGCGGTTCCCGAGGCTTTAGAGTTGCGCCTGCCCTAAAGTCAACACGCCAGTCCCTCTGCTTTTATTTTTTTTTCTTACAGCCGCTCCTGCTTTTCTTCATGGCCACGAGAGGAGTCAGAGACAAATTTTTCTTCTTGTGATCTCCGCACGCGCAACGGGACAGCCCCTCGACGTCGCGGAGCAGCAAGCAATTTTTGCGCGGCTCGGACGATTTCACCGCCCCTGCCGGCACTTACTACCCTTCCCCTCCCTCCCCCTCCGCCTGCAGCGAGCTTCTCCCACAGCTCGCTCCCATAGATGGATTATCGAGGTCTCGGCCCCCTGCCGTGCCCTCTGGGGGGGAGCGTGTGGCGGGTTGATTCAACCCCCCCACAACACACAGGACAGTCAGCTCTCTTCTCTTGGTTTTTCCCGCTGCACTACTGAGATGTAATGTGCCATGCATGTATTGTGATGTAATGTGCCATGCATGTATTGTGATGTAATGTGCCATTCATGTATCATGATGCAATGTGCCATTCATGTATTGTGATGTAATGTGCCATTCATGTATAGTGTTCATGCGTCCTGTCCTTACTGTGACCTAGAGGCTGAGATCAATATGTAGATGTGCCTTGTAACCTCTTTGTCCTGCACCTGGAGCAGAGGCTAGCAAATCTGCCTATTGTTATGTAGGTCTTTCAAATGCAAATATCTCAGCGGCATGAAAAATAGGCAGCGATGCTGTGGTTTTAAGCAGGTTTTATTAATCATACCACCGTCACGAGCTCCGCTTCCGGCGCCGTGCATGCGCGCCGGGAGCGAGCCCAGAGAGAAGAGAGCTGACTGTCCTGTGTGTTGTGGGGGGGGTTGAATCAACCCACCACAGCTGCAGCATTTTGGATCAGCTGAAGACTTTTTAAAGATGTTTTAGGACAACCTGATAATAAAGAATTACAATAACCTAACCTAGAGCTAACAAAAGCGTGGATCAGTTTCTCAGCATCACTCTGAGACAAGATGCTCCTAATCTTGGCAATATTACGCAAATGATAGAAGGCAGTCTTAGAAACGAATTTAATATGTGAATTGAAGGACAGATCTTGATCAAAAATAACTTTTCCAGGACTTCGTGGACTGGTGCCATAGGAACTGCCTCCAGATCAACGCGAGGAAAACTAAAGGCACTTTTCCACTAGCCCAGCACACCTCTGCACGTCTCGATTCACTTCGACACGGTTCGGCTCGCTTTTGTCTCCATTACAACCGTGTTAAGCTGGGGTGGGTGGGATTTCTATAACAGCGAGGCGGCGCCACATTCCCGTGACGTAGAACACACGACCCAAGCAAAACATAACACATACAGCTGTACAAGGCGACTCCTCGGCCTGTGGCTTTTTTTCACCATAAATGCCAAAAAGGACCACCAGACAAGGGTACAGGCAGCGAGATGAAACACTCTGGAATAGTTCTGCAGCTTCTGGGAGAGCCAAAGATGTGAGGATACAAACTAGGTCATATATGACGGTAAGCTAATGTTGCTAATGCTAGTTTGCTATAAGTACGTCGTACTACACTTTAATGTCTGCAAGTTATCGCTGTTAGGTACTAAAATATGTACACTGTGTGTGTTTCAGATGGCTCTGTTGTGGGGAAATTACCGCTTCATTCGGTCTGGGCGTTCAGCACAGCCTGTCACGGATGTCATCAGCCTGTCACTGATGTCAACACAGCTTCACAAACGATCAGTGGTTATAGAGCTTAAGAATGTCTGTAGAAACGTTTATTTCCTGTACAACAAATTGCTCTGATCTGCGTGAAAATCATGGAGAGACTGTTGAGACATCATGGACGTACCTGCTCCAGCTGCAGAGTGTGAGGTGGTGTCATAGAAAAAATGATCAGCTGACACAACTTGATCGCAATGTTAATAACTATATTAGCCACAAAATATACATTCAAAAAGTAAACAGTACTGAGTTAGGTATAATAAGATATATTTGACAGTTATCATGCATTTTAGGCCAAAACAAACTTGATCTAGGATTAAAAGCAATTAAAATAATGCAGTCACAAGGTTACATGGAAAATACTTGATTTACTAGATACATGTACTGTAGAAATATATATTCTCTGCATCAACAATGTACTAGACATGCATTCATGTAGTATTGCACTGGAAATTGCACTAACAATAAACCTCTGAAGTTTTTGCAGATGTCTCTTTTTTTATATGTGAAGGTTACCACCATGTGGCATAAATTAAATACTGAAAGAGTGGAAAAGCTAAGAATAATCCAGCAGTTTGAGAAATCACTTTTGGTTTGGTGTAAGTCTGTCAACAGAATTATGAACCATAAAGCAGTTTGTGTTAAAATGTTAAATCCCATTAAACCTAATCCGGGGGCTTCCAATGATGTGTCATGGGGGGCCAAGACCCTGCAGGTTCTCTCTTCTACCCAGTCTCTTCAGCAGGTGTTGTCACTGATCTGCAGTCAGTGGAAGAAGTTCAGTGGAATCTGCTGTTGAAGACACTGGTTGGAGGTAAAGCCTGCAGGGTCTTGGCCCTCCATGGCACATGATTAGATAAGATAAGATAAGATAAGATAAGCCTTTATTAGTCCCACAACGGGGAAATTCCAGGATTGCAACAGCACAGGGATAGCAACACTCAGAGCAACAATCAGAAGGCAAGAAAAAAAACAAGCAAGCAAGAGCAGCTAATATACATATGTACATATTACTATAAAATATATATATACACACACACACAGACACAGTGCAGAGCATTGTAGCTGGATGGAATAAATATATGAATATATAAACACACAGTGCAGAGCATTGTAGCTAGATGGAATAAATATGTAAATATATAAACACCCATAGTACGGAGCGTTGCAGCTAGGTGGAATAAATATGTAAGTATATAAACACATACAGTGCGGAGCAATGTAGCTAGATGGAATAATATGTAGATATATAAAAACACAGTGCGGAGCATTGTAGCTAGATGGAATAAATATATAGATATATAAATATAAACACACCCAGTGCTGAGCATTGTAGCTAGATGGAATAAATATGTAAATATATAAACACACACAGTGCAGAGCATTGTTGCTAGATGGGATGAAACAGCATAACCATCTACTTAGTTATCCTACATGGTATGATTATGTGCCCACACATATTCTCACCCTCCATAGCGACCGGTATGGTCGGTAGACACCCCCGCCCAAACCCATTATGATGAAGAGCAGATGCTAATATGACCCAGAATTCCTCCATATACTGGTACTGTCACTAAAGTATGCAGGGTCTTCTGTGGTGGCACATCCAACAATACAGTCTTCAGTTAATAAAATAATTGTTTTGATAGATTATTGGTATTGGTAGATTATTCAGAATGTGCAAAATTCAAACTGTAAAAAAAACACTGGAATGGTCACACACGGCAGCCACGCTGCCTCACTGAGAAGCAACTGGATCGGCCCCTCGTACTGGTCCTGGTTCAGCAGATCTTCAGCCTGCATCTCTGTAAATAGTGAGGCAAGGTCCAGTTGGGGTGGACAGTTTCCCTCTTGCCTAGTCAAAAGACAAATGGGTGGTGGTTAATTAAAGCAAGTTTAAAACATATTTGGGAAGTACACTTGTTGCTAAAAGCCAGTGGTGGAATGTGAATTAATGAATGAATCTTTATTTCGGATTGATTAAAAGTAAAGATTAAAAGAAAATAGAATAATATAACAAAGGGGGAAAAAATCTAACAAGGTCAAATTAAACAATAACTCTGGTTATACAGTTCAACATAGGTTATCTGAAATGGGTGATGGCTGAAGCTGCAGCTTATATTGCCCACCATATTTCATCCAAGAATTCAAAAGAAAAACAAAACAGGAGGGATTACAATTTGAATGTGACAATAAAGCACTTTGTTGTTGTATTTAACCACAATTTTCATGTAGCTGCGCTTCAGTAGATTTTACAAGGGCTGCGTTACATTTAAAATCATCTGTTTTTACTGTGGCCTCAGCAATCAGAATGAATTAATACATTCACTTGAATGAAATATAGTATTTTAACTGAAGGTGTGCATCACCGAGTATGGAGTCGCTCAGTCAAAATATGAAGTTTTTATCAATAAAAGTTTGTCTTGTCTGTAAAAATGTCTCTTCTTGCCCTGGCTTCATGTGGGGGCGGTGTTTTGTACTAGCATCGCTAAAATATAAAAGGAAGCATTACAATGGGTCTCAAATATTTGTAATGTGTCCTGTTACTGCATGAGTTTATTGATAGACTATAAACTACACATATAAAGTAAATTATATTGACCACTGAACATCTCACATTCGCCAAAACATACAGTTATGAACATAACTCACAAAGGATCACACAAGTGATCTGACAAAAAAATAAATACATTAACAAGCGGTTTATTTTACAGTTGATGTGCCATATTCACACAATCAAATGAATCTCAGTTCAGTCCCTTTTATATTAAGTGGAAATTGTGCTACTTTGGTTTTGACACTTTACCTATAAAAGCAAAGGATTTCAGTACGTTCCACAGTGGCGAGGTAGGTTGTGGAGAGGCTGATTTCCTCTTGCCTAGATGAACGACAGAAATGGATGATGGTTAGTTTCAAGCAAGTTCAACACTTATACAGGCACATCTCAAAAATTAGAATACCATGAAAAAATTCAATATTTTTTTCACTCATTTCAGAAAGTGAAACCCATTTATAGATTCATTACAGGGACAGTGATATATTGAAAGTGTTTATTTTAATATTGATAATTACGGCTACAGCCCATATTAACCAACACCTCAGCAGCCAGCATTTATATTTAAAAACTATTTTTTAAAGTTAATTTTATGTAATATTCTAATTTTTTGCCAAATTGAATTTGGGGTTTTCAGGGGCTGTAAGCCATAATCATCAAAATTAAATAAACGCTCGAAATATATCACTGTCTGTGTAATGAATCTATATAATATACGGATTTCTCTTTCTGAAATGAGTGACAAAAAATATTGAAGTTTTTCATGACATTCTAATTTTTGGAGATGTACCTGTATTAGGGAAATACACCTGTGAAAGTCAGTGGTGGGATGTGACAAAAATGCTTCGTTTCCCTGACAAGCACTGCAGGATCCACAGAATAGGTGTGTGGGTCTATTCTGATGCTTTAGAAAATTATATGAATGAAAATTATATGAATTATATGAATGTGCTCCAACTTTAGAGGGATCATACTCCTCGGCCTCCCTGGGAAGGTCTATGCCAAGGTACTGGAGAGGAGAGTCCGGCCGTTGGTCGAACCTCGGATTCAGGAGGAGCAATGTGGTTTTCGTCCTGGCCGTGGCACATCGGACCAGCTCTTTACCCTCTCGAGAATTCTTGAGGGTTCGTGGGAGTTTGCCCAACCAGTTTACATGTGTTTTGTGGACTTGTAGAAGGCATTTGACCGCGTCCCTCGTGGATTTTTGTGGGGGGTGCTTCGGGAGTATGGGGTATCGGGCTTGTTGTTACGAGCTATTCGGTCTCTGTATGACCGTTGTGAGAGTTTGGTTCGTATTGCCAACACTCGGTCGGAGTCATTCCCAGTGAGAGTTGGACTCCGCCAGGGCTGCCCTTTGTCACCGATCCTGTTCATAATTTTTATGGACAGGATTTCTAGGCACAGCCAGGGAATGGAGGGTGTCATGCTTGGTGACCACAGGATCTCATCTCTGTTGTTTGCAGAATCTACAAGTACCTGGGTGTTCATCTGAACAATAAACTAGACTGGTCACACAATACTGACGCACTCTACAAGAAGGGACAGCGCAGGCTGTTCCTACTGAGGAGACTCAGGTCTTTTGGTGTACAAGGGGCGCTGCTGAAGACATTCTATGACACGGTGGTGGCATCAGCCATCACTTTTGGAGTGGTCTGCTGGGGCAGTGGCATTACAGCAGTCGATAGGAAGAGACTGAACAAACTGATCAAGAAAGCTAGCTCTGTCCTGGGGCAGCGCCCTGACCCAGTGGAGGAGATAGGAGAGAGAAGGATGGTGGCTAAACTGTCATCTCTGCTGGAGTCCGAGTCCCACCCTATGCAGGACATACTGAACACACTGAGGAGCTCATTTAGCAGCAGACTACATCATCCCAGGTGCGCAACCGAGAGGTTTCGCAGGTCCTTCCTACCTACAGCAGTCAGACTGTATAACCTAAGCAGGGCTGCTCGCAGAGATAGCAAAAAGACGTAACAACCTAATAGTTTTGAATGCAAAAGACGCAATAGACTTACACAATGGTCCCCTCCAGTATATACAACTAGGACAGTATCGGTCACTACGGAGGGTGACAATATGTATGGGTACATATTCATACTATGTAAGATAACTAAGTAGACGGTTATGCTGTTTATTCCATCTTGCTACAATGCTCCGCACTTTGTATATATATTTATATATTGATGTGTATGTATGTATATCCACTGCTCTTATTTATATCTTCTGTATCTTCTTAATTATTGCTCTGAGTGTTGCTATCCCTGTGCTGTTGCAATCCTGGAATTTCCCCATTGTGGGACTAAAAGGCTTATCTTATCTTATCTTATCTTAACAATGTACTATACATGTATTCATGTAGTATTGTACTGGAAATTTTGACAATAAACCTTTGTACGTTTTGCAGATCTGTCTCTACTTTCATGTGTGAAGGTTACCACCAAGTGACATAAATTAAACACTAAAAGTTTGGAAAAGCAGCCTAAGAACAATCCAGCAGTTTGACAAATCACTTTTGGTTTGGTGTAAGTCTGTCAACAGAATTATGAGCCATAAAGCAGTTTGTGTTAAAATGTTAAATCCCATTAAACCCTAACCCAGGGGTGTCCAATCATGTGCCATGGAGGGCCAAGACCCTGCAGGTTCTCTCTTCTACCCAGTCTCTTCAGCAGGTGTTCTCACTGATCAGCAGTCAGTGAAAGAAATTCAGTGGAATCTGCTGTTGAAGACACTAGTTGGAGGTAAAGACTGCAGGGTCTTGGCCCTCCATGGCACATGATTAGACACCCTAACCCATTATTAGAAAATACAGATGCTAATATGGCCCAGAATTCCTCCATATACTGGTACTATCACTAAAGTGTGCAGTGTCTTCTGCAGTGGCACATACAGTCTTCAGTTAATAAAATAATTGATTTTGGTTACTTTTTCTTAACAATGTACCATTATTTTCAAAGTCACTGATAAATGGTTTGTACTGTTGACTCTTTTCCCACAGGTGTCTTAACAGACAAAATAGAAAATGATGATGCAAACACGTAAGTCACCAAATTGTTTATTACAATCAGCAGCAAATTCCAGATTATTTAGAATGTGCAAAATTCAAACTGTAAAAAAAAAACAAACTTAGAATTGGTCACACACGCTGGCCACGCTGCCTCACTGACAAGAAACTGGATGTGCCGCTCACACTGGTCCTGGTTCAGCAGATCTTCAGCCTGCATCTCTGTAAATAGTGATGCAAGGTCCGGTTTGGGGTGGATCATTTGCCTCTTGCCTAGACGAAAAGAGGGAAAAGGGTGGTGGTTAATTAATGCAAGTTTAAAACATATTTGGGAAATACACTTGTTGCTAAAAGCCAGTGGTGGAATGTGACAAAAAAGTGCTCCATTGTTGTATTTAACCACAATTTTCATGTGGCTGGGCTTCAGTAAAGTAGATTTTACAAGGGCTGGGTTATGTTTAAAATCATTTGTTTTTACTGTGGCCTCAGCAATCAGAATGAGTTTATACATCCACTTGAATGGAATCTAGTACTTTAACTGATGGTGTGCATCCCCGAGTATGGAGTCGCTCAGTCAAAATATGTACTTTTTATCAATAAAGGTTTAGCCACCGCTCTGTCACCGCTATGTCGCCCTGGCTTCAAGTGTGAGCGGTGTTTTGTACTTTTATTGCTAAAATATTAAAGGAAGCACTACAATGTGTCCCATATTTGTAATGTGTCCTCTTATTATAATACTGCATGAGTTTATTGACAATAGACTACAAACTACACATATAAACTAAATTATATTGGTGACTGAACAAATCCCATTCCCCAAAGTGCAACATACACACGTGGACAAAATTGTTGGTACCCCTCTGTTAATGAAAGAAAACTCACACTGGTCACAGAAATAGCTTGAATCTGACAAAAGTGGTAATAAATAAAAATTCTATGAAAATTAACCAATGAAAATCAGACAATGCTTTTGAATTGTGGTTCAACAGAATTACTTTAAAAAACAAACTCATGAAACAGGCCTGGACAAAAATGATGGTACCCTCAACTTAATATTTTGTTGCACAACCTTTTGAGGCAATCACTGCAATCAAACGATTTCTGTAACTGTCAATGAGACTTCTGCACCTCTCAGCAGGTATTTTAGCCCACTCCTCATGAGCAAACTGCTGCAGTTGTCTCAGGTTTGAAGGGTGCCTTCTCCAGACGGCATGTTTCAGCTCCTTCCACAGATGTTCAATAGGATTTAGATCAGGGCTCATAGAAGGCCACTTTAGAATAGTTCAATGTTTCGCTCTTAGCCATTCTTGGGTGTTTTTAGCTGTGTGTTTTGGGTCATTATCCTGTTGCAAGACCCATGACCTGCGACTGAGACCAAGCTGTCTGACACTGGGCAGCACATTTCTCTCTAGAATACCTTGATAGTCTTGAGATTTCATTGTACCCTGCACAGATTCAAGACACCCTGTGCCAGATGCAGCAAAGCAGCCCCAGAACATAACAGAACCTCCTCCATGTTTCACAGTAGGGACAGTGTTCTTTTCTTGGTATGCTTCATTTTTGTGTCTGTGAACATAGAGCTGATGTTCCTTGCCAAAAAGTTCCAGTTTTGTCTCGTCTGTCCATAGGACATTCTCCCAGAAGCTTTGTGGCTTGTCAACATGCAGTTTGGCAAATTCCAGTCTGGCTTTTTTATGATTTGTTTTCAACAGTGGTGTCCTCCTTGGTCGTCTCCCATGAAGTCCACTTTGGCTCAAACAACGACGGATGGTGCGATCTGACACTGATGTACCTTGACCTTGGAGTTCACCATGAATGTGTTTAGAGGTTGTTCTGGGCTCTTTTGTTACCATTCATATTATCCATCTCCTCCTGCGGCCACGTCCAGGGAGGTTGGCTACAGTCCCGTGGATCTTAAATCTCTGAATAGTATATGCAACTGTAGTCACAGGAACATCAAGATACTTGGAGATGGCCTTATATCCTTTACCTTTAACATGCTTGTCTATAATTTTCTTTCTAATCTCCAGAGACAACTCTCTCCTTTGCTTCCTCTGGTCCATGTTTAGTATGGTACACACCATGTCACCAAACAGCACAGTGACTACTTGTCACCCTTTAAATAGGCCGACTGACTGATTACATTGTAAACACCTGTGATGTTAATTAGAGGACACATCTTGGTTGAACATGTCCCTATGGTCACATTATTTTCAATCTTTTCTAGGGGTACCATCATTTTTGTCCAGGCCTGTTTCATGAGTTTATTTTTCAAGTAATTCTGTTGAACCACAATTCAAAAGCATTGTCTGATTTTCATTGGTTAATTTTCGTAGAATTTTTATTAATTACCACTTTTGTCAGATTCAAGTTATTTCTGTGACCATTGTGGGTTTTTCTTTCATTAACAGAGGGGTACCAACAATTTTGTCTATGGCTGTACACTCTTATGAATATAACTCACAAAGGATCACACAAGTGATCTGACAAAAAATAAATAAATAAACAGTTTATTTTACAGTGGATATGTCATTCATTTTCAATTATTCTGTAATTAATATTCACACAATCAAATAAATCTCAGTTCAGTCCCTTTCATATTAAGTGGAAATTGTGCTACTTTAGTTTTGGCACTTTATCTACACTTTAACTAAAAAAGCAAAGGATTTCAGTACTTTCCACAGTGGCAAAGTCCGTTGAGGGGTGGCTCCTTTTCCTCTTGCCTAGACGACAGACAGAAATGAATGGTGGTTAGTTAAAGCAAGTTCAAAAAACCACCGCCTGGAAGCAGCTCTGCGATCCACATGGTGAGGACATCGATGGCCTCACTCACACCTTCACGGACTACCTCAGCTTCTGTGTGGACAAATCCGTTCCCACCAAGACCATACGGTGTTGCTCAAACAACAAACCCTGGATCAACCCTGAGATAAAAACACTTCTGAGAGAGAAGAAGAGGATCTTTAGGTCGGGGAACAGGGAGATGCTGAAGTCCGTACAGAGGGAGCTGAGAAGAAAGATCAGAGAAGGCAAGGACAGCTTCAGGAAGAAGATGGAGGACAAGCTGCAACAGAGTGACATCAGCGGGGTCTGGAGAAACCTTAAAACCATCTCTGGGCTCCAGAATACCTCCCCCCAGGCCACGGGGGACAGGGATTGGGCGAACAATCTGAATCTGTTTTTCAATAGGTTTGACCAACCGCCCTCCCCCCTGACTGCACAACAACCACTGCTGCCTCTAAGGACATCAAGTCCTGCTGCCCACTCCCCACTCCACCAACACCCCCCCCCACTCCCAACACACAGCCCCCCAACCTGATCCTGACCAAGACCCAGGTGAGGACGGAGCTGAGGAAGATCAAGGTGAGGAAGGCGTCGGGACCGGACGGCATCAGCGCAAAGCTCCTCAAGTCCTGTGCAGACCACAGCTGTGGAAAACATCTTGTGTGGTACCTGTACCAAAAACTTCCCACCCCAAAGACCTGAACAGCTGCAGACCGGTGGCCTTGACGTCCCACTTGATGAAGACCCTGGAGAGACTGCTCCTTGCTCACCTCTGCCCCCTGGTGGAACCAGCGATGGATCCACTCCAGTTCGCCTACCAGCATGGCATTGGGGTGGAGGATGCGGTGATCTTCCTCCTTCACCGTTTTCTGTCCCACCTGGAGAAGCCCGGGAATGCGGTGAAGATCATGTTCTTTGACTTCTCCAGTGCTTTCAACACCATCCATCCGATGATCCTGAAGGACAAGCTGCTGCACACAGGGGTGGACCAGCACCTGTCATCATGGATCTTGGACTACCTCACGAACCGGCCTCAGTTTGTGAGAACCCAGGACTGTGTGTCCGACACGATCATCGGTAGCACGGGGGCCCCCCAGGGAACGGTGTTGGCTCCCTTCCTGTTCACTCTTTATACTGCGGACTCTCACACAACACAACACACTGCCATCTACAGAAGTTCTCTGATGACTCTGCGATCGTTGGCCTCATCTCCAATGGAGATGAAGCTGAGTACAGAGGGCTTATCCAGGACTTTGTGGACTGGTGCCATCGGAACTGCCTCCAGATCAACGCGAGGAAAACTAAGGAGCTGCTGGTGGACTGCCGCAGGCAAGGACAACCCCTCACAGCACCAGTAAATATACAGGGAACAGATATCGAGATGGTGACATCCTACAAGTACCTGGGTGTTCATTTGAACAATAAACTAGACTGGTCACACAATACTGACGCACTCTACAAGAAGGGACAGCGCAGGCTGTTCCTACTGAGGAGACTCAGGTCTTTTGGTGTACAAGGGGCGCTGCTGAAGACATTCTATGACACGGTGGTGGCATCAGCCATCACTTTTGGAGTGGTCTGCTGGGGAAGTGGCATTACCGCAGCCGATAGGAAGAGACTGAACAAACTGATCAAGAAAGCTAGCTCTGTCCTGGGGCAGCGCCTTGACCCGGTGGAGGAGATAGGAGAGAGAAGGACGGTGGCTAAACTGTCATCTCTGCTGGAGTCCGAGTTCCACCCTACGCAGGACATACTGAATGCACTGAGGAGCTCATTTAGCAGCAGACTACATCATCCCAGGTGCACAACCGAGAGGTTTCGCAGGTCCTTCCTACCAACGGCTGTCAGACTGTATAACCTAAGCAGGGCTGCTCGCAGAGATAGCAAAAAGACGTAACAACCTAATAGTTTTGAATGCAAAAGATGCAATAGACTTACACAATGGTCCCCTCCGGCATACAACTAGGAAAATACCGGTCGCTATGGAGGGTGAGAATATGTATGGGCACATAATCATACCATGTAGGATAACTAAGTAGACGGTTGTGCTGTTTCATCCCATCTAGCAACAATGCTCTGCACTGTGTGTGTTTATATATTTACATATTTATTCCATCTAGCTACAATGCTCCGCACTGGGTGTGTTTATATTTACATATCTGTATATTTATTCCATCTAGCTACAATGCTCCGCACTGTGTGTTTATATATGTACATATTATTCCATCTAGCTACAATGCTCTGCACTGTGTGTGTTTATATATTTACATATTTATTCCACCTAGCTGCAATGCTCCGTACTGTGGGTGTTTATATGTCTACTTATTTATTCCATCTAGCTACAATGCTCCGCACTGTGTGTTTATATACTCATATATTTATTCCATCCAGCTACAATGCTCTGCACTGTGTGTCTGTGTATATATATATATTTATAGTAATATGTACATATGTATATTAGCTGGTCTTGCTTTTTTTTCTTGCCTTCTGATTGTTGCTCTGAGTGTTGCTATCCCTGTGCTGTTGCAATCCTGGAATTTCCCCATTGTGGGACTAATAGAGGCTTATCTTATCTTATCTTATCTTATCGTAAAACATATATTAGGGAAATACACTTGTGAAAGCCAGTGGTGGGATGTGACAAAAATGCTTTGTTGTTGTATTTAAGCACGATTGTCATGTTGCTGTGCCTCAGTAGAGCAGATTTTGCAGGCACCAGGATATGTTTAAAATAATTTGTTTTTATTGTGGCCTCAGAAATCTGAATGAGCTAATACAGTCAGCTGACTTGAATCATTTCAATGAAGCACACTGACTGCAAGTCCATTCGAAAGTGAGTTCATGTGCTACATCAGTTTTTCAAAAACAAGAATTAGATCAGTACTTCCTTGACCACAGCTAAAAATGGGACCAGGTTGTGGACCCCTGACAAGTGAACACCCCAGGATCCACTCTGTACATGTATAAGTACATTTTCAATCCAGGTATTTATGGTTGAAAAGAAACAGCATGACAACACTGTTCCAACACTGTTTTTGGAAAATCCACAGAATAGGTATGTGTGTCATGAACCGAGCCGGGTTGTTGTTTGGGCTCTGTTCTGACCCGCTGTGGCTCAGGGTTGTCTGTGTAGTTATGTATTATATCGTTTGAGTTTCTTGTAGTTTCTATTTTCCCCTTGTTTATTTCCCTACCTGTAACCACTGCATTATGACCAGCAGCTGTGAGGCAGCCTCCTTTGGCCTATACTTGTGTGGGCGCTGTCTGACATTTGCTGGTCCAACCACGCCCCCTCTCTCATGACAGCCAGCTGGTTCCACTCCGGCAATTGCCTTTCCCGCACTTCGCCCAGGTGCACCCAATCTACCATTGCCAGCAATGCTTGTACTTAAGCAGCTCTTTGCCAGTCAAGCATTGCTGGACTATTGTTTTGTCAGTGTTTGTTTTTGCCACCGTTCACTGTGGTCTGCCCGCTGCACGTCCCGTCATGTGAGCCTGTAAGTGAACCTTGTCTTCTTTTTGTATGTCTGCCTTGTTTTTGAACTGTTTGTGTTGGCCACTGTACACTGTGGTCTGCCCGCTTCACGCCCATCGTGTAGCCATTTAGTTTACCCTGTACTGTTTTTGTATGTCAGCTTTCCTTAATAAATGTGTTTGTGGTGTAACCGAGCGTTTAAATCCGTCATCCTTCTACTCCTCCGTGCGCTGCGTAAAAGCGCATGGGGAGACTGTGACAATGTGGGTCTATTATGAGGCTTTAGGAAATTATGTGAATCACTTTATAAATCACTGGTTTGAAAATGCACTTGTATATGTTGAGATTTTGGATCCTGGGGTCCACTTGACCTGTATCCATAAACACAACAGGGTGTTGATCTTTTGTTTTATTTTTTAAATTTTTAATTTAATTGTTTAATTTTCGTTTTTGTGATAATACTTATTAATAATTATTGTGCCTTACCAGCACTTGAACGTGTCGTGCCAGACGTTGACAGAGCGGGACCTCTGGCATGTGGAAACAGATTCTGTCATGTACGCTGCGTGATTGTGCAGCGCACAAATAAATGTATACAAGCCCAATATGCAGGTGAAGTGAACGTGTTTATTAACAGAGGGACAAAACACAAAATGTTCAATGGATACAGTCCAACATGAGAAGTGACCCGATGAGCAGCTACAACTCCATGGGAAGAGAAGGAGGAAAGAGCCCCACGCGCTCCCAGACGGGACTGGAGCAGAGAGGAAGGGCAAAATAATTATTAGTAGCAAGCCCCCGGACAGAACGGTGGGCAAGGTACTTACAAACGGAGGAAAACCACAAGGAGGGGCCTAGACATCAAAAGCATTCTTCATCGAATGAAGACTTGTGTAGATTTGTGTCAACTGCTGACTTACACCGCCACACCGAGTGCTCACACTGTCACCCATAAGTACACCATCTACTTAATGAGTGACAAGTGGATGCAGGTGTACGGTGGCAGTCAGTGCATCAGAGCATGTCAGCGTATGTGAATAGGAATGAATGTGTGTGTGCGTGTGCATGTATGTGTGTGTGCATGCTCGCAAGAGAACATGTGTGTATGTGAGTAAGAATGAACAGAGGAGTGGATGATTAATAATGGCAGTCAGCTAGTGGATGCCATCAGAGAGGAGGGGGTGTGGCTGTAGACTGGCAGGGAGCCCAGGACCTAGAGGCTCCTAATGACTGCCAGCTGACAATTCAGAAAACCGTGACCAGGGAAATACAGCCACAAATCATGGACGGGGTTGGAGACAGATTCTAGAAAGAAAATACACACAACTTAATGCACAGCACCAAGGTGCAACACGTACACAAAACTTTTTAACCAGGATTACAGTTTAACAGTTTATTCACACACACAAATTACACATTATCAACAGCATGAATGAGTTACAATATGAATATCAACAGCATGAGTAGCAGTATACAATAGCATTTTTTTCACATTGATTTGGATTGTGAACGGGTCATCCCAAATAAGTTATTTAAAGCTTTTAGTAGGGAGCCTATTTCTACAATATAATGATAATGGGCAGTGCAGTGGCGCAGTGGTTAGCACTGTGCCAGCACAGCAACTCACCCTTGGCCATGGGATCCCTGGTTCAATCCCAGCCCCTGACCAACAGTGATCTGTGTGGAGTTTGCATGTTCTCCCCGTATCTGTGTAGGTTTACTCCGGGATTTCTCCGGTTTCCTCCCACAGGCCAAAAACATGCAGGTTAGGTTAATTGGAGACTCTAAAGTGGCCCTAGGTGTGAATGTGTGTGTGAATGGTTAAGGGATAGCGCCGTACCATGGCTGCTTCATCCATCCAGGTGGATGCCCTCAATTTCCCCTCTGGGGATCAATAAAGTATACAAATGATGATGGAAATCAGTCTGATGTCTTTGTGTACAGGAACAAACAAACATATAACAGACATATAGCACATAATCCCAGCATTTGTTTACATTGAATTAGTAGGTGAGTTCAAGATACATAGTCCATCCATCCATCCATCCATCCATCCATCGTCTACCGCTTTTCCGGAGGTCCGGGTCGCGGAGGCAGCAGTTCAAGCAGAGAAGCCCAGACTTCCCTCTCCCCAGCCACCTGCTCCAGCTCTTCAGAGGGGATACCAAGGCGTTCCCAGACTAGCTGGGAGACATAGTCTCTCCACCGAGTCCTGGGTCTGCCCCGGGGTCTCCTCCCAGTGGGACGTGCCTGAAACACCTCAAGTGGGAGGCGTCCAGGAGGCATCCTAATCAGATGCCCATACCACCTCAACTGACTCCTTTCAATGTGGAGGAGCAGCGGTTCTACTCTGAGCCTCTCCCGGATGACTGAGCTCCTCACCCTATCTCTGAGGGTGAGTCCAGCAATCCTACGGAGAAAGCTCATTTCAGCCGCTTGTATCCGCGATCTCGTTCTTTCGGTCATTGCCCAAAGCTCGTGACCATAGGTGAGAGTAGGAACGTAGATTGACTGGTAAATCGACAGCTTTGCCTTAGAACTAAGCTCCCTCTTCACCACAACAGACCGGTACAACGTCCGCATCACTGCAGATGCTGCTCCAATCCGTCTGTCGATCTCTCGCTCCATTTTCCCCTCACTCGTGAACAAGACCCCAAGATACTTAAACTCCTCCACTTGGGGCAGGAGCCTGTCCCCAACCCGGAGAGGACAATCCACCTTTTTCCGGCTGAGGACCATGGACTCGGACTTGGAGGTGCTGATTCTCATCCCAGCCACTTCACACTCAGCGGCAAACCGTCCCAGCAAGAGCTGTAGGTCATTGCTGGATGAAGCCAACAGGACAACATCATCTGCAAACAACAGAGATGAGATCCTGTGGTCACCAAGCATGACACCCTCCATTCCCTGGCTGCGCCTAGAAATCCTGTCCATAAAAATTATGAACAGGACCGGTGACAAAGGGCAGCCCTGGCGGAGTCCAACTCTCACTGGGAATGACTCCGACCGAGTGTTGGCAATGCGAACTAAACTCTCACAACGGTCGTACAGAGACCGAATAGCTCGTAACAACAAGCCCGATACCCCATACTCCCGAAGCACCCCCCACAAAAATCCACGAGGGACGCGGTCAAATGCCTTCTCCAAGTCCACAAAACACATGTAAACTGGTTGGGCAAACTCCCACGAACCCTCAAGAATTCTCGAGAGGGTAAAGAGCTGGTCCGATGTGCCACGGCCAGGACGAAAACCACATTGCTCCTCCTGAATCCGAGGTTCGACCAACGGCCGGACTCTCCTCTCCAATACCTTGGCTCCCCCTCATGGATCGTCACCTTATCGTGGTGGGGGGGTTTGCGTGCCCCAGTGATCCCAGGAGCTATGTTGTCCGGGGCAATTTGCCTCTGATAGGGTCTCCCAAGACAAACTGGTCCTGGGTGAAGGGCCAGACGAAGAACGATCCAACAGACTCTCATGATAAATTGTATATCAAGGATTCAGTGTACCCCGCCCGGTATGGGGTTACCGGGGCCCCACCCTGGAGCCAGGCCTGGGGGAGGGGCTCGAAGGCTAGCGTCTGGTGGCCGGGTTTCCACCCATGGGACCCGGCCGGGCTCAGCCCGAAGGAGTTACATGGGTCCGCCCTCCAGTAGGTTCACCACCTGCAGGAGGGATCATGGAAGTCCGGTGCTATGTGGATTAGGTGGCAGTCAAAGGCGGAAGATACATAGTCAAGTTATTAAATACTATTGGAGTGATATCAACATATAAAACAAAATTACAGTGGAGTAACAACTCATCAGTAAGCAAGTTTTGTGTAACAAATAACAGATTAATTATATAATGATAGGAGTTGCATTTTTAGTTTTTTCTTGAAGATGGAGATGGTAATTGACATTTTAAGATTTTCATCAAGCTCATTCCAAATCTGCGGTTCTCTGCACACAATACTAAACCTGGTGGATTTTAGTCTTTGTTTTTTTTTTCCAGTAATTTGGTTTTTATTTCTAATGGTATAGGTGTGCATGGGGAGGAAGGTTGAAATGAGTTCACATAATGTATAGTCAAGTTTTTGGACAACCTGGTACATTATACAGGCATTCTGGAAGTAATTATGCTCAGCAAGTCTTAGAAGATTATAATGATGGAAAAGATGACTAGTAGGAGAATTATATTCAGACCATGATAAGGCATGTATGACTTTCTTTTGGAGAATTTCTAGCTGTTTTAGGTGAGTTGGAAATGTGTTACACCATATGATATTGCAGTAATGTAAGTGAGGGTCAAATAAAGTTTTATATAGAGTAGCATATTTCATTGTTTTGCTCTCACAAGCGAATACATCAGACAAAGCAAGCGTAAATCAGCAGAGTTGGCTACTAGCTAGTTAGCGCTCCTCGCTAATACTTGTTAGCCAGGAGACAATGGCGTTGTCATTGCTCAAAAAAGTGAGCTTGCCACCAATAGGATAAATAAGCGAATATATGCATAATATCACAAAACACTCACCATCCATGGTTTGCAACAATGACGTGTCGACCCCCAATCTCCCTGTCATTGCTTGCCGGCCGATGGCTGTAAATGGCATCCATTGAATCACTTCCAGTCCTTTCTGTTCACCCCACTTCGACCGTTGTGATCCTTGATGGCCCAGTAATCACTTTTCATTTTCTTCAGCTTCTCCCTACATTGTTTTAATATCCGGTTGTATCCGTTGGGTTGACATCTGTTCGGAGACCTCCTGTAAACTTTTTCGTTGCGGGTCGCTCCATCGTACTCTCTCTGGATTCTATCGTCAGCCACCAAGCACAGAAAAAAAGTCCACACCTCTTCATTGGACCACGGCGTAGATTTCTGAGAAACCTGTGAAGCCATCTCTATTAAAAACGGCTGTAATTAAGCCCTTACTCAAAAAGCCAACGCTAGATCCATCCAGCTACAATGCTCTGCACGGTGTGTCTGTGTGTGTGTGTGTGTGTATATATATATTTTATAGTAATATGTACATATGTATATTAGCTGCTCTTGCTTGCTTGTTTTTTGTTTTTTTTGTTTTGTTTTGTTTTTTTCTTGCCTTCTGATTGTTGCTCTGAGTGTTGCTATCCCTGTGCTGTTGCAATCCTGGAATTTCCCCGTTGTGGGACTAATAAAGGCTTATCTTATCTTATCTTATCTTATCTTATCTTATCTTATCTTAGATCCAGGAGCTTTAGCTAACTATAGATCAATCTCTAATCTCCCTTTCATTTCAAAAATCTTAGAAAGAGTTGTTGCTATGCAATTATTTGACCACCTGCAGGGAAATGGTTTACTTGAAGAGTTTCAATCTGGGATTAGAATCCATCATAGTACTGAAACAGCCTTAGCAAAGGTCAATAACGACCTCCTCATCGCATCTGATAATGGACTGGTTTCTGTACTTGTCCTTTTAGACCTTAGTGCAGCTTTTGATACTATCGATCATAATATTCTACTTGATAGATTAGAACACTATGTTGGACTTAATGGAACTTCGTTGCAGTGGTTTAGATCTTATTTATCTGATAGGTTCCAGTTTGTTCATGTAAATAATAAGTTTTCTTTCAACTCAAAGCTTAGTCATGGAGTTCCACAGGGATCTGTGCTAGGCCCTACTCTTTTTTAGTTTATATATGCTTCCGTTAGGCAACATTATTAGAAAGCACTGTATACATTTTCATTGTTATGCAGATGACACACAATTATACCTGTCAATGAAGCCAGATGATAGTGATCAATTAGCCAAATTAGAAGCCTATCTTAAGGAAATCAAAGCTTGGATGACTTGTAATTTCCTGCTATTAAATTCAGATAAGACTGAAGTCATTCTTGTTGGTCCAGAAAACCTTAGAAATACCTTTCCAAATCAAACTTTCAGTTTGGATGCGGTTACTCTTTCTCTTAATAGCTCTGTGAGGAACCTTGGAATTATTTTTGATCAAGATCTGTCCTTCAATTCACATATTAAATTTGTTTCTAAGACTGCCTTCTATCATTTGTGTAATATTGCCAAGATTAGGAGCATCTTGTCTCAGAGTGATGCTGAGAAACTGATCCACGCTTTTGTTAGCTCGAGATTAGATTATTGTAATTCTTTATTATCAGGCTGTCCTAAAACATCTTTAAAAAGTCTTCAGCATTGCTGTTCTGTTTGTTTGTTTATTCGTTTGTTTGTTTGTTTTTTATTTAATTCTCCTTAACTTCACTTTTTCTTTCACTTTAAAAAAAAAAGGGGGGGTTGTTGTAATAACTATCCTACCAATGTTGTCAAATAGCAAAAAATAAGGGAACATGTGATGAAAATGTAAACAATGCAATGCTGTAATGACCTGTATACCCTTTACAAAAACTTAAATAAAAAAAAAAAAAAGTCTTCAGCTGATCCAAAATGCTGCAGCAAGAGTTTTAATAGGTACTAGAAAGAGAGATCATATCTCTCCGGTTCTGGCCTCCCTTCATTGGCTTCCCATAGAGTTTAGAATTAAGTTCAAAATCCTTCTTCTTACTTACAAAGCTCTAAACAATCAGGCTCCTTTTTATTTAAAAGATCTGATACTACCGTATTATCCTAACAGAGCACTATGCTCCCAAAATGCAGGATTACTTGTAATACCTAGAATCTCCAAAAGTACAATGGGAGGCAGAGCCTTCAGTTATCAAGCTCCTCTCCTGTGGAACCAGCTGCCAATCTGGATTCGGGAGTCAGACTCGATCTCTGTTTTTAAGAATAGGGCTAAAACCTACCTTTTTGATATAGCCTACAATTAGGGAGGGATCATGTGTTTCCGAACCCTCCCTTAGTTATGCTGCTAATAGGTTTAGTCTGCAGGGGGGGCGTCGCCTGTCAAGTTGTCAATTCAGCTGCTCCTCCCTCAAATCTCTCAGCTGTTCTCTTGATTGCTCATTATTTCCTTTTGCTCGGTAAGGTGAACTCACACCTGTTACTTACTGTGTTATGGGGTTTTGAATCATATTTAAGAGCTCTGTTTTTCATTTCACTTTGTCACCGCTTTGGCTGTTGTCTCCTCATCTTCGCCAGAGCCCTGCTTTGCTATGGCATGTATTATTGTAAGTAATCCCCTCCTCGTTTGCCTCTTTGTTTTTGAGCACATTGTGGAACTTTGTGTTTATCTTTATTTTAATAAAATACATTAACGGGAACGTCTGGCTGAGGCCCCTGTCCAGGAGGTCTTCAACTCCCACCTCCGGAAGAACTTCAACCACATTCCGAGGGAGTCTGGAGACATGGAGTCTGAATGAGCCATGTTCTCCACCTCTGTTGTTGAAGCGGCAGCCCAGAGCTGCGGCCGCAAGGTGGTCGGTGCATCTCGTGGTGGCAACCCCCGAACCAAGTGGTGGACACCAGTGGTAAGGGGGGCCATTAAGCTGAAGAAGGAGTCCTATCAAGTTTGGTTGCCTTGTGGGACTCCCGAAGTAGCTGAGGTGTACCAGCAGGCCAAGCGGAGTGCAGCTCGGATGGTTGCTGGAGCAAAAACTCGGGTATGGGAAGAGTTCAGTGAGGCCATGGAACAAGACTTTCGGTCGGCCTCGAACACATTCTGGCAAACTGTCCAGCGGCTCAGGAGGGGAAAGCAGCTCCCTGTGTATAGTGCAGATGGGGCGCTGTTGACTTTGACTGGGGAAATCATCGGGCGGTGGAAGGAATACTTCAAGGATCTCCTCAATCCCACTGATACGCCTTCTACAGAGGAAGCAGGGTTTGTGGACGAGGGGGACGACTTGCCTATCACAGGGGCTGAGGTCGCCAAGGTGGTTAAAAATCTCCTTGGTGGCCGGGCCCCAGGGGTGGACGAGATTCGCCCTGAGTACCTCAAGGCCCTGGATGTTGTTGGGCTGTCATGGTTGACACGCCTCTGCAACATTGTGTGGAGGTCGGGGGCAGTGCCTTTGGCATGGCAAACCGGGGTGGTGGTTCCTCTCTTCAAAAAAGGGGACCAGAGGGTGTGCTCCAACTTTAGAGGGATCACACTCCTCAGCCTCCCTGGGAAGGTCTATGCCAAGGTACTGGAGAGGAGAGTCCAGCCGTTGGTCGAACCTCAGATTCAGGAGGAGCAATGTGGTTTTCGTCCTGGCCGTGGCACATCGGACCAGCTCTTTACCCTCTCGAGAATTCTCGAGGGTTCATGGGAGTTTGCCCAACCAGTTTACATGTGTTTTGTGGACTTGGAGAAAGCATTTGACCTCGTCCCTCATGGTTTTTTGTGGGGGGTGCTTCGGGAGTATGGGGTATCGGGCTTGTTGTTACAAGCTATTCGGTCTCTGTACGACCGTTGTGAGAGTTTGGTTCGTATTGCCAATACTCGGTTGGACTCATTCCCAGTGAGAGTTGGACTCCGCCAGGGCTGCCCTTTGTCACCAATCCTGTTCATAATTTTTATGGACAGGATTTCTAGGCGCAGCCCAGGAATGGACGGCGTCATGCTTAATGACCATAGGATCTCATCTCTGTTGTTTGCAGATGATGTTGTCTTGTTGGCTTCATCCAGCAATGACCTACAGCTTTTGCTGGGACGGTTTGCCGCTGAGTGTGAAGCAGCTGGGATGAGAATCAGCACCTCCAAGTCTGAGTCCATGGTCCTCAGACGGAAAAAGGTGGATTGTCCTCTCTGAGTTGGGGACAGGCTCCTGCCCCAAGTGGAGGAGTTTAAGTATCTTGGGGTCTTATTCTCGGGTGAGGGGAAAAGGGAGCAAGAGATTGACAGACGGATCAGAGCAGCATCTGCAGTGATGCAGATGTTGTACCAGTCTGTTGTGGTGAAGAGGGAGCTGAGTTCTAAGGCAAAGCTGTCGATTTACCAGTCAATCTACGTTCCTACTCTCACCTATGGTCAGGAGCTTTGGGTAATGACCGAAAGAACAAGATCGCGGGTACAAGCGGCTGAAATGAGCTTTCTCCGTAGGATTGCTGAACTCACCCTCAGAAATAGGGTGAGGTGCTCAGTCATCCGGGAGAGGCTCAGAGTAGGACCGTTGCTCCTCCACTTGAAAGGAGTCAGTTGAGGTGGTATGGGCATCTGATTAGGATGCCTCCTGGACGCCTCCCACTTGAGGTGTTTTGGGCACATCCCATTGGGAGGAGACCCCGGGGCAGACCCAGGACTCGGTGGAGAGACTACGTCTCCCAGCTGGTCTGGGAATGCCTTGGTATCCTCTCTGAAGAGCTGGAGCAGGTGGCGGAGGAGAGAGAAGTCTGGGCTTCTCTGCTTGAACTGCTGCCTCCGCGACCCGGACCTCCGGAAAAGCGGTAGAAGATGGATGGATGGATTAACGGCAGTTCAGTGCCTGAGTCAGGCATTGGCTTGCTTGCTACCGGATAACCATGAAAACCAGTACTACCTGTCTCATGGGTCGGGCCGTCAGCGACTCAACCGGCATCCCCGCCCTTCCAAGGGCGTGGAGGGTGAAGCAGGGTATCCTGGCAGAACTAAAAACAATATCTGCCACAGGTCTGTGGTGAACCACTCCCAGTTACATAGGGTGAGATTGGACATCCTGGCAGATAACCACATCTGTCGCAAGGTCTGTGGTGGATTGTGCCAGTCAGTGCATTGTGACATGCACTACACAAAGAGCAGAGATAAACAAACCTATCATCTGGTCAGTCACTGCAACAGATACTGGAGTCAGTTTGTCTTGGCTTGTCCTTGCCACTGATAATACCTTTATCTTCCAAGAAAGTGCTGCTAGTCCAGCAAAAGCTAGCAGTACTCAAATACTTTGCAAGCAGTTTCATGAAATGGTCAATAAGAAAGCAACTCATATCGGCTCGGACGTCACCTGGGCTTACACGGTCCACGCTGATCTGCTCACATTCCGACAGGCAGTGAAAAGTAAGCTAGGAGCAGGAAGACAAAAGAAGAGGAAAGTAGCAGCCTTGTGTGTAGCAGAATGGAATGTACGCACTCTGTTGGACAGAACAACATCACAGCACCCAGAAAGACAGACCACGCTTGTGGCCCTGGAAATGAACAGGTACATTGTAGACATAGCTGCACTTAGTGAAACAAGATTGCCTGGATATGACAGCTTGGAAGACCATGGGTACATCTTCTTTTGGAGTGAGAGATCAACTCAAGAAAGGAGAGAAGCAAGAGTGGACTTTGCAGTTAGAAAGGAGATAGCAGCAATGCTTGATGAGGAACCGGTGCCAATCAACGACAGGATAATGACTATGAGACTCCCACTACAGCGGAAGATGTATGCCACACTCATCAGTGTATATGCCCCAACAATGACCAACACAGTGGAGGTGAAGGAAGAGTTCTACAGTGATTTACATGAGACTATTAGGCGTGTACCGACTGATGACAGGCTGATACTCGTTGGCGATTTTAATGCCAGAGTTGGCCCGGACACTGAGAAATGGAAAGGAGTGCTTGGCAGTCATGGAGTAGGCAAGTGCAATGCTAATGGAGAACTTCTACTTGCACTATGTTCAGAGTACAACCTTGTGGTAACCAACACTATTTAAGCAAATACATTTTACACAAATGTGTGTCGTTTGTTTAAGATAATCCATAACTCTGCTGCTCCTCCCTTAAAAAGGTTTGTTTCATTAAGTTCTGTAAATACATCTTGGACAACTCGATCAACAGCATGCGGCGAGTGCAGGATTCCTAAGCACAAGACAACATTAGCAAATTCAACATTTTCATGTGTGGCTATGCGACAGTGGAACATGTTACCAACGGAGTTACTTGCAGTAACAGACTATCACACATTTTCACGCTTGGTGAAAAAACATTTAATCTCTAAGCAAACCTGTGTCCATAATGTACTGTGATGTAAAGATGTTAGAGTGTGTGATGTTGACAGTGGGACCAATAAGAGTCAGTGGTTTGATGTGAAAAATTGTTTATAAGGATGAAGTTATAAAAATGTATTATTGTATGTTTTAGTTCTTATCAATGTTTTGGGTTCTTATCAATGATATTAATGTTTTTTAGTTTTTAGCAATGGTTGGTTTTAGTTTTTTAATCAATGTTTGGTTTTAGTTTTTTATCAATGCTTACTTGTAGTTTTAGCAAATGTCTGCTTTTTAATGCTAACACCAGCCTGCCCAGGGACTACAGGTGGAAATTAGCACTTGTGCTATAACCTGGTACAATGCATCTTTCCTCTTTAAGGTCAATGTATATTGTGCATGTCCCTGCATAAATAAATAAATAAATAAAAGCACAAGGACACACACAAGAAGACATGGATGCACCCATGATCCAAGCACTGGCACTTATTAGACTACATCATAGTCAGGCAGAGAGACATAAGGGATGTACTGGACACCAGAGCAATGAGAGGCGCGGACTGTGGTACTGATCATGTTATGCTGAGATGTAGATTAAGGATTTGCAGATGAAAACAGCACTGCAGGACGGGTGCGAAGCTACCACAGAAGCTAAACACTAGTGCACTGAAAGGCCAAAAGAAGCAGGAAGAACTTACACAGGAAATGGATGAAAACTTGAAAGACTGGGACAGCAACAACTCAGAGAATGACATAGAAGAGAAATGGGCAACACTGAAGGATATGGTGTATCAGACTGCGAGTGATGTATTAGGCTACCCTGAGAGGAAACATCAAGATTGGTTTGATGAGCATGATGAACACCTGAAGAAACTACTAGAAGTGAGGAATACAGCTAGGACGGAAAACCTACAGTGTAACAGAAGGTCGAAGAAGATGAAATACTCAAAAGCTCAGAGTGAGCTCCAAAAGTACACCAGAGAGATGAAGTCCCACTGGTGGGATGAAAAAGTGGAGAAACTTCAAACTGCAGCAGACAGGAAGGACATGAAGACATTCTTCACAGGTTTGAGAGAAATCTACGGCCCTAAACCAAGAGGATTGATCCAACTAAAGGCTATGGATGGTGAAACAGTTTTGCAGGAGAAAGACAAGATCCTGGACAGATTTGCAGACCACTTTGGCCAACTACTAAACAACCCCGGAGATCTCACTGAAGAGGCTAAAGAAGCTCTAGTGCAGCGACCAGCTGTATCAAGTCTGGATGAACCACCAAATTTTGATGAACTAATGGCAGCTATCAGGACAACACAGGATGGTAAAGCTCCAGGAAGGGATGGAATTCCAGCAGAAGTGTGGAAATTTGGTGGTGTTCAGCTGACCAACTGCCTGCACAAGCTCATCCAAGAGATATGGGATGCCCAGAAAGTACCTCAAGACTGGAAGGATGCAAGTATTGTGCTTTTGTTCAAGAAAGGTGACAGGAAAGATTGTGGAAATTACCGAGGTATATCACTGCTACGCCACTGTTGGTAAGATTCTTTCACATGTACTTCTTAACAGACTCAGTGAACACATCTTACAGAATGTACTACCGGAAACCCAGTGCGGCTTTAGAAGTGGAAGAAGCACAATGGACATGATTTTCTGCTTGAAACAGGTTCAAGAAAAGTGTATCGAACAGAGCATGCTGCTTTATGTAGTCTTCATAGACTTCAGTAAAGCCTTTGATACTGTTTCACGACAAGGACTTTGGCAGGTACTCAAGAAATATGGTTGTACGTACAGAGAAGTTTGTCAGCCTGATTGAGGCACTCCATACAGGTATGCAAGCAAACGTAGCAATGAGTGGTTCAAAATCTAAAGACTTTTCAGTAAGCAACGGGGTGAAACAAGGGTGTGTGATGGCACCTACACTCTTCTCGCTATATCTGGCAGCCATGCTTGAGGTGGCCTTCAAAGACACTTCAGAAGGAGCATACATTCAAACAAGGAAAGAAGCAGACTTGTTCAATGTGGCACAGTTTAAAGCCAAGAGTAAGACATCAATAAAGGTAGTAAGAGAAATGATCTTTGCCGACGACAGTGCTCTAGTTGCACACAGCGTGAAAGATATGCAATCTTTAGTGGAGAAATTTGCAAGAGCAGCGAGCCAATTCAGCCTCCAAATCAACATCAAGAAGACAGAGTGCCTTTATCAACCACCAAAGTTCCAATTATCAACATCACTACCAGAAGAGATCAGCATTGGTACAGAGCCACTAGTCAAGTGCAAGACTTTCAAGTACCTAGGGAGTACTGTTTCAGAGAATGCTAGGCTGGAGGATGAACTATCTCTTAGAATGGGAAGAGCGAGTGCTGTGTTTGGAAACTTGAGGGAGAGACTGTGGAACAATCGACATGTGTCTATCCGTGTGAAATGCAAAGTGTAGAGAGCGACAGTACTGGCTACTCTATTATACGGTGCTGAAACTTGGACTGTCTACAGAGTGCAGGTGAAGAAACTCCATGCATACATGATGAGACACCTTCGAGTCATAATGAACATCTCATGGAAAGACAAGATAACTAACAAAGAAGTGTTGAAACAAGCTGGTCTACCATCAACGGAGGACATGCTAATACAGATGAACCGGAGATGGCTCGGACATGTTGAGAGGATGGACCACCAGCGTCTCCCTCGGCAGTTACTCTACTCAGGGCAAACGCAATCAGGGTAGACCAAGGCTCAGATTTAGAGACACCGCAAAAAGAAACTTGAAGAAGTTGGACATAGACAGGAGTTCCTGGCAGCGGAAGACTAAGGACAGAGCTGTGTGGAGGAATCTGATCAGACCTAAATGAAACGGTCATTGTCACCCACGACATACTGCTATGATGATGATGATGAGTGCCTGAGTCTTGTCTTGCTACCCTGAACAGGCAATTCATGACAGGGAGTGTCCTAAAAAAGATGGGAGGTGTCCTAATTTATTTCTCACTCTTTGTTTAGAACTGCATTTTACAGAAAATTTTAAAAAAGTATTTAATTCATTTTTAATTGTTTAGTTGTATTATATGAATCACCCAGTATTTTTAACATTGATATTAAATGTCCATATGTCCAAATAAGTAAAAAAAAAAACACACACACACACAGGCTTAAACAGGGTGTCCTAATTTTTTCATGGCTGTGTGTGTGTATATATATATATATATATATATATATATATATATATATATATATATATATATATATATCATTATGATAAAAACATATATGGACTGTAGGTGAAGAAATCAAGCATATTTCTCCACTCCCATGTTAATAAGACTACGACAAACTTGAAAAACTGCCAATTTAAGGTACATTCTATCTTTTAAAAACATGCAGTTAATACACTATTGATCGCAATTAAGTAGCAATTTCTGAAGATTAATTGTGATTAAAATTTTAAATCGTCCTTCACACTAGTTATTGTACAACATTAGATTATTATATAACTCAAATAAAATATTAATTCAGGCTCTAACTTATGTTGTTGGCCTTTTGTTGACCACAATGGCACATTTTCTTTTTGAAATGGGTGAAAGTTACATATACAACACATACACACTAAAAAATGCTGACAGGTCAAAAAAATGTCTTTAGAGCTACAAAAAGCTAACCAATGATTCCACATAACATGCCCTATTAGTGAAATCAAGATGTTTAGGAAAATAAAATGAGGAAGAGAAATCCTGAGAATGCTGAACTTCCGCTGGTGAACAGGTCCCAGATAAACACTGATGAACTTTGACCGTACACAAATATGGGGAAATAAAAAATTCAGTCCAGGTTAAAAGCAGCGGAGTCCTATTGCTAAGGAACAGTGCTGTACAAGTTTATTTTTAGCCCTGCTGCTATCCCTTCAATTGCTGGGCAAAATCAAATATAATTCCTGCTATACATTGTTTGAAATTAATGTACTAGTTTAATATGTTTGCATTTTTTTTAAACCAAAGTTACAAATCTATATAAATTTTGAACATTAAGAGTTTTTAGATCATCTCCAGCCTTGACTGGTGGCTTTCTATTGCTGATTAGTGATGTAACGTTCACGCACAATTCATTTGAATGTACTAGTAGATATTATAGGTGAACATACTGTACTGAATCATTAACCAGAACTGTACTGGAAGCCAGGATTCACCAACTACACCTGAGCAGCAAACGATCCCCACCCGGTCCATTCAGCTGACTCTCAGTTCAGTGAGGGGTAGGGAGCTGGAGCTCCAGTACAGCACTGAGTGATTCGGTGAACTAATATTTATGAATATAAACAGATATTTTTATATCTGTATAAATTATATATATGTATGTATATATTATGTATATCTGTATATATTTTTTATTTATTCCATCTAGCTACAATGCTCTGCACTGTGTGTTCATATATTCATATATTTATTCCATCCAGCTACAATGCTCTGCACTGTGTGTCTGTGTGTGTGTGTGTGTGTGTATATATATATTTTATAGTAATATGTACATATGTATATTAGCTGCTCTTGCTTGCTTGTTTTTTCTTGCCTTCTGATTGTTGCTCTGAGTGTTGCTATCCCTGTGCTGTTGCAATCCTGGAATTTCCCCGTTGTGGGACTAATAAAGGCTTATCTTATCTTATCTTATCTTATATTTTTAGTAGACAAACCTGAAGTGACTCAATACATTTTAGTGAACTGTGGATCTCAATCTCATCTGTCATGGGCAGCGGGAGCGCGCCCCTCCCCTCCGGTCTCATCTTCTCCAACTCATCACAGCACCTGATGCAGAAGACACACCTGCACCCGCTCATCAGCCAGCGTACTTAAGGAGGCCTCCTCCGCGCAGTCTACGCTGGCTTGTCTGGGTATACTGCCCGTATTCAGGCAA
Organism: Pholidichthys leucotaenia; assembly: GCA_020510985.1. NCBI lineage: Eukaryota > Metazoa > Chordata > Actinopteri > Cichliformes > Pholidichthyidae > Pholidichthys > Pholidichthys leucotaenia. The sequence continues at coordinate 156,172,992 of CM035841.1, forward strand.
GCTGTGTACAAATTTAAATGTTAACACATCGTTAACATTTATTCTCTTCTCCTTCTCAGGTTGCTGTCACCGTGTAGGTGTGTCACCGGGACTGCACGTGCTCTCCTGCCCCACCACACTGTCCTTCAGCGACCTCATCCACCCAGTCAGGCACCATCAGCTCCACTACCCCTCCTTACCTTACTGGTTTGTCTATTCCCTGCTGGGTCCTGCCGGTCCTCTCTGGAATTCTCAAGTAAGTGATAATTTGGCTCTCCGATTTTCCCTTACTCCACTCCTCAGCTCACGGCTCTCTCTCCACAGGTCCTGTCCCCTGGCGAGTGACTGTTTCTGTAGCTGTGCGCTTTTGTATTTTGCTATTAATAAAATTGTCAAACGTATGGGTAACCCCCACAACAGCCACGGACAAGCAGAGCGCTCAGCGGGAGCAATTAACATAGCAGTGTGATCTATAGACTGATAACAATATGTAGATGTGCCTTGTAACCTCTTTTGTCCTACAGCTCCGGAGTAGAGGCGAATTCCGGCCAGTAATCTTCCTATTGTTATGTGTGTCTCTCAAATGCAAATGTCCATACCTACTGCTGTGAGTGCATTGTCTGTAGTGGGGTATAAAAACTGCATTGCTCTGTAACGCTCTCTCTCTCTCTGACCACTGCTTCTGACACACGCATTGCCTGTATCTGTTGAGGAGAGCCTCCGGGCTCGCTCCGGCGCGCATGCACGGCGCCGGAGTGAGTCTGTGATGGCGGTATGATTAATAAATTCCCTCAAAAACTCTCAGTTCGCTTCTTGTTATTTTGTGCCGCCACGCTGGTGACCCAACGTAGAAAAGAACACGCTGACAACGAACGCAGCACCCGGCGGTGATTCTCCGATGACAAGCGAACGCAGCAGCCTGACGCAAATGATCTGCCCTCCCTTCTGCTACAGGGAGACCTCGACGCAGAGCCACCACCAGGCGAACTCCCTCGGAGATCACCCACGACCATGAAGGCTGCAGAAAGCTTCATGGTGAGATCTGCACGCCTAAGATCTGCACATCCACGCTGGGACCGGCCGCTCTCACAGCTCCTCCACACGAGAGCGCACTCACCTCGTCCTCTCTCCACGATGGCGACCTCCAGGGCCGACGGAGAACGCAGCGCGTGGACCTGAACGCACCATGACCGAACTACAGCAACAACCTGAACAGGGATGACCATCGGCGCCGACTACGCTGATCTCCAGCAAGTTCCCTGACCCTGACTCGCCTCTACAGCGGACCTGCCAAGCACCGAACCCCGCACGCACACCGGGGGGTTACGAGGACAGCGCACCACGCACGGGACAATAACGGCTCCAGAGACCGCCATCGTCCTTCACCGCTGCACACAGAACCTTCAGGGCTGCTCACACACCTGAAGCACGCACGCAGCTCGCTCACAGGATTTTGTACGGGTCTCAGCCACGGCGCACAAAGGGAATTCAGCCGTCAGCTGTCCCCGAGGGCTTTAGGGCTGTGTGCGCGCACCTAAAGCCAACACACCAAGTCCCTCACACAGCTGCAGCTCCTTTTCTCTCACAGCCACTACGCAGCCTTGCAGCTCCTTTTTTTCTTCATGACCGCGAGAGGAGTCAGAGACTAATTTTTCTTCTTACAGCTGCTGTGGACCTCCGCACGTTCAATGGGACAGCCCCTCAACATCGCGGATCCACAGGCAATTTTTGCGCGGCCCAGACAATTTCGCCGTCCCGGGCCAGCACTTGCTACCCCCACCCCCCCTCCCTCCACCGCTGCCTGCAGCGAGCTTCCCCCGCAGCTCGCTCCCAAAGCCGGACTATCGAGGCCTCAGCTTCCAGCTGAGCCCTCTGGGGGGGAGTGTATGGGTAACCCCCACAACAGCCACGGACAAGCAGAGTGCTCAGCGGGAGCAATTAACATAGCAGTGTGATCTATGGACTGATAACAATATGTAGATGTGCCTTGTAACCTCTTTTGTCCTACAGCTCCGGAGCAGAGGCGAATTCCGGCCAATAATCTTCCTATTGTTATGTGTGTCTCTCAAATGCAAATGTCTATACCTACTGCTGTGAATGCATTGTCTGTAGTGGGGTATAAAAACTGCATTGCTCTGTAACTCTCTCTCGCTCTCTCTGACCACTGCTTCTGACACACGCATTGCCTGTATCTGCTGAGGAGAGCCTCCGGGCTCACTCCGGCGCGCATGCACGGTGCCGGAGTGAGTCTGTGATGGTGGTATGATTAATAAACTCCCTCAAAAACTCTCAGTTCGCTTCTTATTATTCCATGCCGCCACAAAACGTGCCCTTCTGTGTGGTTCCATCCTGTGTTTGGCATTGTGCACGTGAGCAGTCAAAACTTAATACGTCATGACACCATCACTATTGCTGACCACACTGTGTCATAATTGGCCATTTTGAGGCAGAAATAAGGCACCACTCGCCTGCAGTAAGTTTGCACATTTATTAAATAATGAAGAACACAAATACTTGCAACGAAGGGCGGATTACAAAAAGCTAAATACTAGTCCATGAAGGGTGATGACAGAAAAATACAAATACTGAAAAAAACCATGAAAGGAAACTTACATGAAACAGACGATGAAAAACCTTAAGCAGAGGAAAGACTGAGATCAGGGATGGGGATCTCAGTCAGCACATGACTAGGTCACAGCGAGGAATAACCCTCGCCAGCGAACTTAAATAATACTAGAGGACAAACAAAAATGACAAACAGGCGTGGAAGCACAAGTGAAAACATAGATGTAACAGGCGGAAGTCCTGTCACGGCGCTGTCAAAATAAAAGCACAAACAATGATGACGGAAAATCAAGACTAAATACATAAACAGAAAAAGGACAATAACCATAAGGTCCGAGCATGATACAGACCAGCGCTCGGCCTCATGAAAGTGCACCTCCCTTAAGGGGTGGACCCAAGACATCCCGCAGTAACATCAAAGGAAGGACAGAACACCCCCCCCCAAACAGAAGTAACCTCAAAAACCAACCCTGAGAGGGCGGTGGGGGGATCCAGGCCTGACGGGAGAGACACAAAAACAAAGACAACCCGAAAAACACATGACCCAAACACTAACAGAACAAAATACAGAACCCAAACACTAACAGAACAAAATACCAAAATACCAAAAAATACCAAAAAAACTAGATAATACACAATACCAAAGAAACTGTTCCTGGAACTGGCCTTCCAGAATCCTGGCTCCACCTGACCATCAGGTGGAAAAGGGTGGGCACCCTACCAGGTCTCCAGAGGCCCCGACCAGGTAGACAAAGTACATCAGGTGGTCTTCCTGGGAACCGAAGCCACCCAAGCAACCGATAAGGCTTGGGTGGTCTCCCCGCATCTCTAGGCCAGCGGGTTGTGGAACGCCACACACCTCCTCCTAGGGATGGCAGGTAGAACCCATGCACACCACCGACCCCTGGATCCAGATGACGGGCACCCAAAGAGGAAGGTGGCTGAGGAGGAACCCCGATGGAACCGGATGAAAACAAGGGACCCACAGCAGCCTTGGGCATCCGCCTAGCACTCTCGGTGGCCCCTGATTGAGGCATAGCGGCACCCTCGGTGGCACCGGACTGAGGTGTAGCACCCACAGCGGGCACACACTGGAGCACCACACCCACGTGGGATTCAAACTGAAGCGCAGCACCCATAGAGACCCAGACTGAGGAGGAACTGCACTCTTGGAGATCCCGGGCTAGGACGGTGCCTCCACAACGACCTTGGCCGGAGGAGCTGGACCCACAAAGACCTCAGGCGGTGCACCGGAACCCACGGAGAACTCTGGTGTAGCTGGTAGATTCTCAGTGACCCTGAGAGAAGACTTGAATGAAAGAGGGAGAGAAACAGGGTCAGGGTCACCGGCGGCAGTGGAACCCGGCAAGGTGAGCTCAGATGCTGCTGACAGCAGCACCCAGCTCTCTCCACCAAGAGCCAGACAAGATCTCTCCAATACTGAAGCAATGAAAACAAAGGAGAGTACTTTCCTGAGCTCAAGTTCCACCGCCGTCCAGGACTCCGTCGATCCGGATGGCGATGTCTCAGGCCTGGCCCCCTGGAGGTCCAACTCGAACTCTGCTGTGGCCGCCCCAACAGCAGGCACAATGGTATCTGCAGTCCCAGACCCCCTGGCGATGTATCCCACGCAGGTGGCTTACCCGGCGTGTTGACAGGAGATCTGCTTCCTGCTGGAGCTGAATTCTGCATGGGTGAAGCCTGGACGCTTCTTCGTCGGCTCAGGCTCCGGATTGCAGACAGCCCTTCTCCTCTAGCCATACCATGGCTGCAGGGCTGGAACCAGGTTTCCAGTGTCACAGGCTACTCCTCCATCCGGCGGCTTGATCCTGGAACCAGCGGACGCTCGGGGGATATTGGAGGAGACGTAGAGAGAGCAGGTAACATTTTTGTGGCTGCAGCAGGTGGTGAGGGCCCAGTGGACTGCATAAACTGAGCCTCACCCCCAGAAATCAGACAAGGTAATTCATCAGATTGTGATATAGTGTGAAAAAACACTTGCCTGTTTTCTTGGGGTTTGGTGGCTCCTGCTGCAGCAAGCCCAGTTTCTTTCCTCCTCGTGGCTGTAGTGATCGTGAGCCCCTCTGGAAAAAATGGAGGAGCTGCCCCTGCAGACATGATGATTGGCAGAGCCGAGGGAGAACCAGCTGAGCTCTCAGCAGTCGGAGAAGGCACTGTGGCGGAGGGGGAAACAGCTGCGACGACCCCGGAATTGGGAGCTGACGAAATAGCCCATGAGGAGACCCAAAAGACTGAAGCTGCTGAAGTTCCTCTCTGACATGGCAAAGATTGCTCTGCTGGCTGAGAGATGGAGGAGTTCCTCCTGCGGCCCGTGGCTGGGTAATGGCGGGGAAGTGGCGGCGACTGGAACCCGGCTACTCTCCTCCATCCGCTTCGGCATAGCCGAGTCACGGGGAGGAGTTGAATTCTGCGCCGGGAGTCGGCATCTTCGGGCTGATGACGATCCAATCGCCAACCCCGGAAATTGCTGTTGGAGAGCGGAGATGGTGGCCAGCAGCTCAGCGAACTTGGGATAATTTCCTAAACTGGGATGCGCCGCCACAATCCCGTCTGCTGCTACCACGCTCTCCAGAACCTTCTTCGGGCTGCGGGAGGTGAGAGCTTCAGCAACATGGCCTGGGATAAATTCAGCTGCTCACTGCTCATCCATGCTGGTTCCCCAGGCTGCCTTCCTCCTTCGATGCGCTGGGAACATGCTGACAGCCACTCAGTCCAGCCACGAAAAAGGTGAGTGAAAAAAAAAGGAAAAGCAGAAAAAAGAAAAAAAAGGCAAACTCACTGCCGCTGGCACCTACGGGCTGCAACCTACCATCATAAGTGGCCCTTTTCAGGCAGAAGAACACAAATACTTGCCACGAAGGGCGGATTACAAAAAGCTAAATACGAGACCACGAGGGGTCATGACAGAAAAATACAAATACTGAAAAAACCATGAAAGGTAACTTACACGAAACAGACAATGAAAAACCTTAAGCAGAGGAAAGACTGAGATCAGGGATGGGGATGTCAGTCAGCACATGACTAGGTCGCAGCGAGAAATAACCCTCGCCAGTGACTAGAGGAGAAACAAAAATGACAAACAGGTGTGGAAGCACGAGTGAAAACGTAATCAGTGACATCAAACAGCTGTGACAGACCGTGAACAGACTTGACAGGCGAAAGTCCTGTCATGGTGCTGTCAAAATAAAAGCACAAACAATGATGACAGAAAATCAAGACTAAATACATAAACAGAAAAAGGATAATAACCATAAGGCCCGAGCACAGTACAGACCCGCGCTCGGCCTAATGACACACTGGTACATTTTGGTGTCTGTGAAAAAAGAAATACCGTTGATGTATTGATATGTGAAGTTCATATGGAGTCACCACTAGAGGGCAGTATGACCCCGGCCATGACCTGACTATAAAAGGAGATGTACATGTGCCACTGTGTGGTTAGTTGTGAGTTGCTGTTGAAGTGACAAGTAAAAAGTCCTAACTGACACCCGGTGTGTGCGCCTCGTCATTACATGTTCCAGGAGAACACTACAAGGTTCCAGGAGAACATTACATGGTACCAGGAGTAAATTACATGATACCAGGATATAAAACTACGAACCGACGGCGAAGATGAACGCTCTTCGACAGCCGGACGAGTTAAAGTTGACCGGTAACGTCAACGAGAACTGGAAAGTATTCAAACAGAGTTTTGAACTTTATTCGCTTGCTATCGGTCTCCGTGACGAGGAGAGGAAAATAGCATTACTGCTAACAGTAGCAGGGCGAGCGGCGCTAAATGTGTTTAACACATTCGTCTTCACGGAAGAAGAAAAAGGCAACTTCGACGCCGTGATGAAGAAATTTGACGATTATTGCACACCGAGAAAGAATGAAACGTACGAGAGGTATGTGTTCAGAAAAAGACTTCAGAAAGAGTCACAGTCCATCGAGCTGTATGTCACAGACCTACGGTTGAAATGTCAGTCATGCAACTTTGGAACATTGAGTGAGTCAATGATACGGGACCAAATTGTAATTGGGGTCCAAGACAACAAATTGCGGATGCAATTACTGAAAGAGACTAACTTAACGCTGGAGAAAGCGATACAGATTTGCCAAGCGTCTGAGAGTATAAAGGCACAATTAAAGACTTTTAGCAGCAAGGAAAAAGAGACTGCTGAGGTCGGTGCAGTGCAGCGCGCGAAGCCGAAAGGAACGTTGCAGGCAAGAAAAAGGGAGGCAAACCCAGAGCGCACACGCGGGAACTGTGAGCGGTGTGGAATGCAACATGCGCCGAAGCAGTGTCCAGCATTCGGGAAGGAATGTCGCAAGTGTGGCGGAAAAAATCACTTCGCAAAGACCTGCTTCTCGAAGAAGAGGGTGCAACTCGTGGAGAAAAAGAGCGACAGCGAAGAGGATCAGTTTTACGTGGACGCCATCGAGGGAGAGACGAGCGCTGACTAATGGATAGTGTGCCTGGAGATGAATGGCACGGACATGTCACTGAAGCTCGACACAGGTGCGCAGGTAAACATCCTGCCAATGAAAGATTTTAAAAGACTGAAAAACAAACCGAAAATAAGAGATAAAAAGATTAATCTGAGAACATATGATGATAAGCCAATACCCACTAAAGGAATGTGCAGGGTTACACTGTCAAACAAAGGTAAAACAGTGAATGCATTGTTTGTACTTGTTGATGGAAATAGACAAGCAATTTTGGGTTTAAAAACATGCGATCAGCTAGGTCTGATCAAAAGGGTGAATGTCATTGATACAGACAAAGTGACAACACGAGAAAATACAGAGGCTACAACAAGTAAGCATAAACACACTGACTGGGTGAAAGAATACAAAGAGGTGTTCAAAGGAATAGGCCGCCTACCAGGCAAACAAAAAATTAGGCTGAAAGAGAATGCAGAGCCAGTCATACATGCAGCAAGAAAAGTGCCAATAGCTCTTAAAAAGAGGCTGAGAGAAACACTAGACTCACTGATAGCAGACGGAGTGGTCAGAAAAATAGAGGAACCAACTGAATGGGTTAACTCACTAGTTATAGTGGAGAAGCCAAATGGAGATTTGAGATTGTGCATAGATCCAAAAGATCTAAATAAAGTAATACAGCGGGAGCATTACAGGCTACCAACAAAATCTGACATAACCAGCACAATGAGTGGAGCAAACTACTTCACAAAATTAGATGCCAAATCTGGGTTTTACCAACTAGTGCTCGATGAGGAAAGCGCTAAATTGTGCACATTTAATACGCCATTCGGAAGGCATTGCTTTCTACGAATGCCGTTCGGGATTAGCTCAGCCCCTGAAATTTTCCATAGAACTGTGCAGCAATTGTTTGACGGAATAGAAGGGGTGGGAGTTTTTCTTGATGACGTGGTAGTCTGGGGAAAAACAAAAGAGGAGCAGGACGAAAGGTTGGCAAGAGTTCTCACACAGGCGCAAAAGTCAGGTATGAAACTGAATAAGAGTAAGTGCCAATTCGGGGTACGGGAGATTACATACCTGGGAGAGAAATTATCTGGGGCAGGCGTGCAACCAGATCCGGAAAAAGTGCGGGCCATAGCAGAGCTGCCAGTACCGCAGAACAAAAATGACTTGCAAAGAGCCCTAGGGCTAGTCAATTACATGGGGAAATTTATCCCAAATTTATCAGCTAACACAATAGCTCTTAGAAGCTTGTTAGAGACCAATACAATGTGGCAGTGGATGGCAGAGCATGCCAGAGAATGGGAGTGGCTCAAAAGCAGTCTAATAAAGGAGCCAGTGTTAAAATTCTATGATCAGGACAAACTGCTAAAAGTGTCCACAGATGCGTCCAAAGCCGGCCTAGGAGCTGTGCTATTGCAAAAACATGACACAGAGTGGTATCCAGTCACATACGCATCGCACACCATGACAAGCGCAGAAAAAAATTACACGCAAATAGAGAAAGAGACTCTAGGTGCAGTGTTTGGATGTGAGAAGTTTCATGAATATATGTATGGACGGTCAGTAATACTAGAAACAGACCACAAACCACTGATTGCTATCTCACAGAAGCCACTGGGTGACGCACCACCGCGCATCCAGCGTCTAATGTTAAGATTACAGAAATATGACTTGAAATTTGAGTTTACACCAGGCAAGCAACTAATTGTAGCCGATGCGCTGAGTAGGGCTAGCTTGAGCAACACCAGCAGCACAACAGAGGAAGCTGTGCAAATACATGTAGACTCTATTAAGGCACACATGCCAGTGTCAGATGCAAAATGGACGAAGATAGTGAAAGAAACACAAAAAGATGAGAAACTAAAAAGAGTAATGGAACAGATACATCAGCCAGGACAGGTTATGATTGACAAGCCTTACCAACACTTTAAAGGTGAACTGTCTGTGTTAGATGGGGTTCTGTTAAAAGGTACAAGGATAGTCATACCTACCTCCATGAGATCAGAAATGGTTAAATTAGTGCATGAGGGGCATTTGGGTATTGAAAAGTGTAAAAGACGTGCATGTGATGTTTTGTATTGGCCCAACATGCACAAGGACATTGAGGCATATGTGCAGCGCTGTGAGATTTGCCAGCGCCACAGGTATCAACAGCCAAAGGAGCCTATGAGGCCCCATGAGAAGCCTCAAGGGCCATGGAGAAAAGTGGGCATGGATCTATTTCAGCTTAAGGGCAAGGACTATCTGTTAGTCATGGACTATCATTCCACCTACCCAGAGTTTGCAGGGTTGAGTGACACAACAGCAGAAAAGGTCATTGCACATACAAAGACAATGTTCGCACGCCATGGAATTCCAATGACTGTTGTGAGTGATAACGGACCACAATTCACGAGTCAGTGCTTCAGAGACTTTGCAGACACATATGGGTTCAAGCACGTGACCTCAAGCCCTCTGTACCCACAGTCGAATGGGTTAGCAGAGAAAGGGGTGCAAATAGTGAAGCGCATACTGAAAAAGGCTGCAGACAATGCAGAAGACCCACATCTGGCGATCCTGAATTACCGAGCATCACCACTGGAGAATGGACTGTCCCCAGCAGAAATGCTCATGAACAGAAAACTCAGAACGCGACTTCCATCAGCATCTCAGGTGATGGAAAAGAGAGATGTGAGGCGTGATGAGAGGCAAACTGAACTGTACAACAGAACAGCACGACCTCTGAGACCACTTGCACATGAGGACATAGTGCGAGTGAGATGTGATGGAGAATGGGGACCGCTGGCAAAAGTGGTCAAGGAAACAACTCCCAGATCATATGAAGTCATCACAGAGCATGGAAAACAATGAGGCGAAACCGATGTCACTTACTGAAAGTGCCTCAGACAAAAATGAGAGTCACAGACAGTGAAATAAGTGACATGCTAATTTCCAGCCAAACCGAACAACCAGAAATGGCTGAGAACCAAAACTTAGAGACAGACAATAACGAACAGACTGAGGTGACACAAATCAGAAGATCACAAAGGCAAATTGTGAAACCGAAAAGATTGATTGAGGAAATGTAAGGAGTACTGAAAAAAAAAAAAAAAAAATGTGTTGATGTTGAATTGTAAACAGAGGAAAAAAATGTGTTGATGTTGAATTGTAAACAGAAAAGAAAAAAAAAATTGAACTTGTGATTCAGTGTACAAGGTGAAAGAAATGTAAATAGAAATGGAGTTTATTTTGTATATAGAAATTTGAGAAAAAGTTTATAGTTGGACATGACTTTACTAAAAAAAAAGGGAGATGTATTGATATGTGAAGTTCATATGGAGTCACCACTAGAGGGCAGTATGACCCCGGCCATGACCTGACTATAAAAGGAGATGTACATGTGCCACTGTGTGGTTAGTTGTGAGTTGCTGTTGAAGTGACAAGTAAAAAGTCCTAACTGACACCCGGTGTGTGCGCCTCGTCATTACATGTTCCAGGAGAACACTACAAGGTTCCAGGAGAACATTACAGTTGAGATGCTCATAAACTTGAAAGTGGACATGGGAAGGCTAAATGCTGCTACAAAAAAGTGCAGATAATCAAACACAACTGACAGTTAATTTGTTGTTAGCTGGAGTGGCTGACACTGGCACCAAATGACCAGAAGCAACATGAGCAGGACTACAGCAAATTATTTGACCTTAGGCATCACCTACAAATCCTGTCAATATTTGCTGACTACAATCGTGCTTTTCTGCTCTGATGAAAGAGGAAATTTAAGAAAGAAATTACACACAAATGTGCTGACTGAACAAAGAAGTAGACTTGCAGGAAAGTTCACTAGCTGACTGGTTTTCTCCAGTCACTCATCAGTCTTGAGTTTGATATATAAAAAAGAAAAAAAAATCAACCATTACTGGCATCCTTCAGTGTTGAAAAGACAAGTGTGGTGATTATTTCTGTTTCAGACATAAGGAATTTTTTTAAACTTCAGACAGCTGCAAACAAAGCATACAGAAAAAAAACCCTCCTTGGTTGTAGCCACATAGTTGCTTTGAGCCTGCAAACAGTTAGACTTTTATGTGATAATTGGATAGCATGCCTTTGTCAGTGCCCACTGACTGCTGTGAAAGTTCACACAAACCAAAAGGAAGTGACTCTCCATTTCTCCATTTGCCTTGTCCATCTGTCTGAGGTTTACTTTGAGGCTGTGCGGTGGGCTTAAATGACCAACGCCAAACTTCTACTTTTAAGAGTGTTTTTATGTCACCCTCACACAAAGGGCTCGCCAAAGGCTGGAATGCAATAAAGAAAGTGACAAAAACATTCCCATCCTCGTTTAAAATATACATCCCTGAACCATCCTAGAGTACCATTTATTGACATTAAATGGTAGAGAATAATAATAGTGCGTTCCTTCACTTTGGCGCAAGGCTGGTCACAGATGTACCAAAAAGCATCCCAAAAACAAAGACAGGTTCCTGTGTTACAGATTTTTTTTTTTTTTTATTGTCTGTTCATTCTGTCTGCTGTAGTCATCAATGAAATTACACTCAGTACTTTTCCCATGAAACAGTGAGGATCCAACACAGCCTTTAACACTTTAACAGAACATTTAGATGTAGCTCTAAGAGACTGCTCACCCCATGTTCTCAAAACAATGCTTATCCGTTTGGTCTACTATATTGGTATACTGTAGCATTTTCTGCTGCACTGCCTGCATGCAGTGCTGCATGACATTTTCCCTTCTTGGCCAAGATGTAAATAAATACCCAGAAAGGGCATCTTTGACTCTGCACTGTATTTATTCACCAGATCAACAAGGGACAATTATTAATATAAGAAAATCCACAACACCCTCATAAATATTTCTCTTGTGCTAGATCTCGCAAAATATAAAGGAATACAGAGCTAATCTGACCAATGCATCCAATGAGGAGGTTGAAATAAGTGTTGTATGTATGCTTGCTTTTCATTTGTGTATATAAAGTTTTGCCTGCGTTAAGTATTGTACATTCTGACTTTAAGAATTGTTATAGGAGAAAAAAGACTTATTTGCCAATAAGTCATTGTTGGGTATTGAACAACACTGTACTATTGAGGCTGGGAAATTGATCTATATACCCAGACTTATTGCTTGGTCATTTAACCAGCAGCCCAGAGTATAAATAATTGTCTTCGTATCATATTCTATCCCGAGCAATTGCACGTAGCAGAAGGAATATCTGTTATGAATTGGCCACAGTCTTTTCTTTACGCAGCTTTTTGTGTAAAGGACAAACTTGGTCTACAGAGGGAACGGCACCAGATTCTCAAGAAATGAGAACAGGCTGTTTTATCAAATAGACACCTAACTTTATAATGCCCATGAGCTGTAGAGCTAAATCACGTTTTCTCTGCTCAAATTTCTCAACAGCATTTGATTTTTAACCCCCACCCCATAGATTTGCATGAAAAGGGGTGCACCATTGTAATGTTATTTCAGCTTTTGGAATGAGATAAAGGACTAAATATCTGCATTTCAGTGCCTCTTTATGCCCTCTTATCTTATTGATATTCATGAAGCAACAAAGGAGTGATCCTGGGACCTTCAAAAGCTTTATGAATATTGTACATGCCCACAGATACTGCATTCTCTTTTTTAGTGTAGGTGGGGTTTTTCCTTCTAGTATTTCCTGTAGTGAAGTTGTTTTTTTTTTTTTCAGCTCATGAAGTCGGACAGGCTTTGGCATGACTAAGATCAAAAAGTAAGATGACCGCACCTATGCAGTATGCATCAACAGTGGGGTAGTGTACTGTTTATTAGCAGTTTTGTCAGTTGAACACAAAGTACTGCTCATCTTCGATCTTTGAGCGTGTTGCTACAGTGTTTAAATGAAATTACTGGCTACTACATTGTTTTTGGTGGGTGTTGCTAACTGGTTGATGGCTAACTGGAGGAAGCAGACTGATTCCCCCACCTTGTACAATGAAACAGAAGAAAACTTCTCATTTTGAAGTGCAAACTGTAAATTAGAAGTTATTTATGTAGGTTGAATGTGCCTATAAACACCAGTAAAGGATGATGTTCATCCTATTGGATTTTCATCCAGTCGTCGGCCTCCGTCGGTCTATGATGACCATGGAAGAGAATCCTAAACGTCTACTCTGCTGGAACAGCACCACCTGTGGCTGAACAGGCCGATGCGCACCGGTGTTCTACCTTCCAGCATTGGGCGTTGGTAGGATTCAAGCCTGGGCAGGAAGATATGGAGGACAAGATGTTACCCATGCAGCATGTCCCCCCTTTCAACGTCACTGATGAATCCAAAGGAACAGCAGGGCTGCTACAGTTTGGCACCAGCACCGTCGCAGGAGCTGCCAGAACGATGTTGAGCACAACAGAGAACTGCCTTAGGGGCTCCGACTCCGGATTTTTCCTCAGGGTTGACTCCCGAAGCCTTTCCCGTGACCGGGTGTGCCGCAAGGCAGCGGAGGTTTGAAATCAGGGTTTACCTTCCCCTAGATGGGCTACCTTCCCAGGTTGACGAGCCACCATCTACCCGAAGCATCTGGTTTTAAGGCGCCAGAAATCCGCCCTCGCCCCTTCTCCTATTAGTAAAAGCAGTTCCGCCGGGCTTAGAGACTAAACCACACGGGCAGGCTAGGAGTTGGACTTAGTTGTCAGAGGCTTTTCGAGATGCACGCCGTAAGGAGCATTTTATGAGCACTGGGAGCTTAACCCCAGTACTGCTCCTGACTATGACAACCTTGGAACCGGTTTTCATCCACAGACAGAAAAAAAGAACCACAAACAATGGAGCACTTTTTCTTTAGTCTCTTGGTAGAGAGTTCAGGGTTTCTAGTCGCTAATCCAGCCCCTCAACAGTTAGTGACACTTGGAAAGTCGAGTAATTTTGCCCACACACAATTATCTTTTCCCAAAAATCTAACTTTGACCTAATGCTCTGGTGCAACTGAAGCTGTGAGACCTAAAAGCCTCTTTTTTCATGACATCACTACTCAAACATGAGTGGGCAGGGCCTGATGGGGAAAAAACACATGTGCAATGCAAGAACTGTGTCCAAAGGGCCCAGACAAACACATACATTACGCATAAGTCTCACCCATGAGTTATTTGGACAGGGATCAATGCTTCTTGTAGGCATACAGTATGTCAGAAATGATTTGTCATTTCAAGTCACAACCCTGATAACCGAGACAATCATTTATAGTTTAACTGAAGTTTAAATGAGACCACTCAGCAGCCATAGTGAAGCAGTAGCCTTTACTTTGTATTCTCATGGCTACAAGGACACAAATCATCCTCTCCTCTGCGGTCTCCTACCCCCACTGTGATAAATGATCCTATTTTCCCATCATCCTGGAGGAGAGGTGCTGCACATGCTGATTCAATGGTGATCTAGCAGTTTTAGTCTGCCCATAATTCCTCTCCTTCCATCCTGACTCAAAAGACTTGAGTGCCAAGTCTTTTACGCAGATAGGGCTCTGTTGAACAGTCATGCTGTCATCAGAGTAGCAAGCTTAGGACAGTCAGGGAAAAAAGTTTAACTCATTGTTTTTAAGTCTTTTGTGCGTTGACATTTCATTGATTAATATTCAGTTAACGAGAGTTTACTACGATGAACTGTTTGCCAGCAAGGGGAAGTGGAAAGAGAAGCAATCTTTCACATCCTAAGGATCAGATGCAGGCAGCTGGAGAGTTGGGTTGCCAAAGAAATCAATTTAAGGAGCACATGTAGAAGCACTTAAAGAGACTATTTGGTGTCTGGGAGGTCATATCACCATAGTTTGCTTCGAGTTAACAAAGGTTTTATACTGTTTAACAGCTTAAGAAAAAAGTAAGGGTTATGCAACAAACATTAATAAAATGCAAGAGATGTTTTTATACCTTAAGTTTTAGTGTTTTTTATTAGTTGAAATTGCAAAAGGAAGGAAGTGATCTTGTCAAGGAAGTGTTGTTAGCTGCAGGGGTAGTAAAGAGACCCTTCTTAATAGCCACATTTCCTGTGCCTTGAAGTGTTCCTCTGTCACCTTTTAAACTGCCTTTGGTCTTGAGTTTAAAATGTATTTTTGCTGAGGCAAACAAAAATTGATCCTTCAACCTTGTGCTTCAGTCAGCAAAGTTTAATGTGGCAAGTACATTTTCTTTATCCCCCTTTCTGCTCCGAAGACTTTCCAGAATACATTTGTGTTTGAACTGCATTGACGTTTTTCATCATTCCTATAACTGCTGGTGAAAAATGTCCCTGGTTTGTGTGTTCTCAGGCAGGAATTAGAACTATTATTATTTTGCCTTCAGTGGGGATGGTGAAGTACTGAAATTGCCCTGTCCTTGTTTCTGTCTCTCTGCGTTTGTGTTTCTACACCTATGGAATGAGGGCTGAGGTGAAGTATACAGTCTTGGTTCTATCTTATGGACTGTACAGTCAGAAGGAAACATTACATTCTATATATGTGATTACTCTGGAGCAGAGGTGTCAAAACTATAATTCTGGGGCCAACTTTTAAGAGGCCCTTGGGAAATTACAGCAAAACAAAAATGGCCCATGCCATTAAATCATGCTTGCCAGATGCACTACTGTTATTCCACAAGGTGGGATAATTAACTTTTTTCACAGAAGCTAAAAAGTCCAAGATAGCCCAAGAACCTGTTCTGTTGGTAATAATACTGACTTTAATACATCCATCCATCTTCTACTGCTTAATCCTTTTCAGGTTGGGGGGGTGGGGCTGGAGCCTATCCCAGCATCTTTGGGCGAGAGGCAGGGTACACCCTGGACAGATCGCCAGTCCATCGCAGGACCAGCACAGAGAGACAGACAACCATTCACTCTCACAGTCATACCTAAGGACAATAAGGACAATTTAGAATCCCCAGTTTGATGCCAATTAACCTAATACTTTAAATATAAAATTAAAGACATTATTACACTTCTGGTCTGGACGCCATGGCGACTGCAGCTTAACGCTGAAGCTCAGACCCAATCCAAGAAAATACCTTGAAAATCAAACTTAACGGATTTTTGGAGGAGTGAAAATCAAAAGACAAAATCATCATGTTTAAAGGAAAACAGAAGAAACTGAAATTCTCCAGGCCAGGACACGTATCGGCCGGAGAATCTGAATTGGAAGATCTCCGTTCAGAAGACGAGGAACTGGTTGTAGCTAACAAAAAGGTTAGCCTGAAATCGCTATTTGAAGAGCTACGACGATTTCGCCGAGAGGTTACGGCCGAATTTCGGGAATTCAGAGACGAATTGAAAAGGACAAACAGCAGAGTGGACCAGGCCGAGAACCGAATCTTGGAAGCAGAGGAACGAATAAAAGTGCTCGAAGATTCTGTGCTGGACCTACGCAAAAGACAAGCATCTATAGAGGCTAAGCTAACGGACCAAGAAGGAAGAGAGAGAAGAGACAATATAAGAATTCATGGTCTGATAGAAGGAGCCGAAAACGGTTTTAACTCAATGGCAGAATGCGTGGAATCTTTACTAAGAGAAAAATTGGATATTCCACAAACCACCGACTTGAAGATAGAAAAGGCACATCGTTCATTAGCCGCTAGGCCAGCGGCGGAAGCGCCCCCACGTTCGGTGTTGGTAAGATTTTCCAATTTCAAAATAAAACAAGAGGTTGTAAGACTGGCTTGGCAGAAAAAAGGATTTATGCACCAGGAGAGAAAAGTCTTCGTGGAACACGATTACGCCCCGGAGGTCCTTAAAAAGCGCAGGGAATACAATGACGCCAAAAAAGTACTACGTGAGAAGAAACTGCGCTTTCAGACACCATTTCCTGCGAAGTTAAGGGTCTTCTACGGCAAAGAAACATGTCTCTATAATCGGCGGAAGAAGCAACAGCTGACATGGCGAGAAGAGGGCTCCCGGTAACGGTGTTTAAACCCGCAGCAGACCCGAGTGAAAAGATCAAAGCGCAAACATGGACAACACAGAGACCTTCAAAATCCACGGGCCAGCAGCGGGAAACCCAGCGCCAGAGCGTCGCGGATAAACTGGCCGTTTTCAGGTTGGAATAGCGACCATTTTTTTTTTTTTTGAGTCAATCTGCACATCCAACCCCCCTCATACAAGGTAACAAACATTAAAGGAGATGCGTATTCAGCATGTGGTAAAACATTTCATGGAACACTCATAATATTTGAAACAAATAAGTCTTTTTAAGAAAAAAAAAAAAAACTTAAAATAGAAATGTGACAATAATCCACATGTTCTCCCCACACTAACAAATACTGTTTTTGCGTGAATGTTTGCTGTGATGGGGGTGGGAGGGTGCACACAATTTCACAGGGTATAGGCATAAAGGGGAAAAAAAAAAAATCATTACAAGTTCGGACTGGGTTCTGAAACTCATGTTAAAAGCATGGGACAACTTACAGGGGTAAGAGAGGGCCCTCAACACGTAACAGAGTTTGAGGAATTTCCCTCAGAGCCTACACTCCATCAAGGCTCTTCCAGGGTCTTTAAAAAGACCCCAGCTCAGGAAGTTCTTTTGACAGTTTTTTGTTTTAAAGTTTTATACACTATGTTCTTAATGTTTTTCTTGTTCTTAATGTTCTTTCAGTTTCTGAGTAGCACAAAAGAGGGCCACCACACAGTTATACTAAACAAAACAACACAATGGAGAAACAGGGTGTAACCAAAATAATTTCATATAATGTAAAAGGAATCCTGAATCCAGTTAAAAGATCCAAGATTCTAGGCAAAATGAAAAACGACAAAGCAGGAATAATATTTTTACAAGAAACCCATCTAACAGACGTGGAGCACACTAAACTCAGTAGACAAGGGTTTAAAATGATCTCTTCATCTTCATATAAGTCAGGGAGGAGGAGGGGAGTAGCGACATTGATATCAACCAAAATTACATTTGAAAAAAAATCAGAACACAAAGATAAAGAAGGGAGATACAGTTTGGTAACTGGGCGGCTAGAGGGAGAAGATATCACCCTGCTGAATGTGTATGCTCCCCCAGGGGCTAACTGGAAATTTTATAAAAATGTATTTGACCTAATGATAACTAAAGCTCAAGGTTTAGTGATATGTGGTGGGGACTTCAATCTTAGACTGAATCCATACTGGGATGCTTCTGGTAATTCTCCACATCAAAATAACACCCAAAGCAGGAAGACTCGGATGCTACTAAAAGAAATGGGAATCTGTGATGTGTGGAGGGAACTCAACCCCAGTGTAAAAGACTATACATTTTACTCAACTCCACATTCATCTTACTCAAGGATTGACTATTTTTTTATGTTTAATAGAGACATTGGAAGAGTAGAAACATGTAAAATAGGACTGATGGATCTCTCTGACCACAGTCCGATCTACATGGACTTAAATATCCAAAAATACACAAATAATACATTTTCTTGGAGGTTAAATTCAAATGTCCTGAAAGGACCATTGAAAGATGAATTGGAATCAGATATTCTCAGATATTTGGAAGAAAACGATAATGGAGATGTATCCCCTTTAATACTGTGGGATGCATGCAAAGCTGTAATAAGAGGAAAGATTATTGCAAAACTGGCAACCCAAAAGAAACTAAGACAAGAAAAACTATCCACATTAGAGTCAGAACTTAAGAACCTAGAAAATGAACACAAAGGCAACACTCATTCTACTGACTCGATCAAGATTAAGGAAATTAAAAATCAAATAAATGAGATCTACACAATAGAAATCCAGAAGAAACTTACATTTTTGAAACAAAAATACTATGAAGCAGGCAGTAAATCGGCAAAATTGCTAGCCTATAAATTGAGGAAACAACAAACAGAAAGAGCAATCTACAAAATCAGAGACCCAGTATCAAAGGAAATAAAATTCAGAATTCAGGATATTCTTAAAAGCTTTGAGAATTACTATAAGAACTTATACTCCCACAAAAAACATAAAAACGCATCCGAGGCATTCCTAAACACATTAAACCTTCCCCAACTTACGGAGTCACAAAATAAAACACTACTGTCAGAAATACAACCTAAAGAATTGGAAAAAGCAATTATGAAACTTAAAGCTAACAAATCCCCAGGAGCTGATGGCTATACAGCAGAGTGGTACAAAACCTTTAAACAGCAACTATCTCCTCTCCTCCTGAAAACATTTAATTATGTCCTCCACACAGGGGAAATCCCCCCCTCCTGGAGAGAAGGGGTCATTGCAGTTATACCTAAACCTGAAAAGGATAAACTAGAGTGCTCCAACTACAGACCAATCAGTGTATTAAATCGGGACTATAAGCTTTTTACCATTATCCTTGCCAAAAGGTTAGAAAATATACTGACAGACTTAATTCACTTAGACCAAACAGTTTAACACTGCTAAGCAAACAAAACCCACAGATTTTTACTATTTGTGCGGGGTGTCTTTATATTTTTTTCTCTATGAGGCCCCCAACAAGAAAAGCCCCCTGGTCTTGAGGTTACTTGTATTTAGTAAGGAACTTTCAGCATATTTGAAACTCCATGTAAACATCATCTGTGTAAACAATGGCTAGGATTGACCCAGCCTCCAGCTTAACAACTTTTCTGCCTCAGGTCCTGTGTGTGTGGGGGAATGGGGGGAGGAAATCATGACATCCGCCACTTTGTTACTGCCATGCCGAACCCCCAGGAGGTTATTACATAAAAAGGCTGAAAGTTTAAATAAAACCACAACACGCTTCTTCAGTGATTCTACTGCCCAGGTCAACTTTGATCTTTCTGTGAGAAGTTTCTTCTCACACCTCCAAGGGAAGAAGGGCACACTATCATGAAAACAAGGTTTTTCTGTTTGCAAACTAGCTTCCAAAAAACATGGATTTCTCAGTGTTCTTCCAGGATACTTAGATAAAGCAAGAATTTCTTCATAGGTATATGGTGTTATGTCTATCAATAATGGAGTCGGAGTCAGTCTTCATGCAGCATAGAACTCTCTCAACTTTATTACACGACAGGGGTTTATATACAGAGTGGGCCATGCCTGGCTGGTGTCACCCAGTGGGTGGGCACGGCTTCACTTACACACACATTCTGTTACACAACACCCCCCACCCCTTTTAGAAAAATGCAAAACCACACACACCATTGAAAACCTCCCAAATTTAGAACCAGAATCACTCACTAAGAACACTGGGAATAGTAAACTGCAATAAAACAACCTCTCACATTCACACAAAGAGCAACTAAAATTGGACTATGTCTCTTTAAAATTCAATCATTCATTCATATTCTTCCGCTTAATCCTTAATCCTTAATCCTTAATAATGCTGGAGCCTATCCCAGCATCTTTGGGTGGGAGGCAGGGTACGCCCTGGACAGATCGCCAGTACATCGCAGGGCCAACACAGAGAGACAGAAAATAATCCCATATTATTCAAACTCACTCACATGCACACCAGCATAAAATATATACACAAAATACATGTATTCAAATCATCATCATCATCGGCGGTCACTCGTAGTCGAGTATGACTGTCCTCCCTCTTGGTCCTTGTGGATCTTCAGGTGGGCATAGAGGTAAATTCTGGACCAGATTATTCTGCTGCAATGTGGGCAGAGGAATGTAATGGTGGTGGGTTTGGGTTGGTCCTGATTGTTGGTTGCTCTCTCCTTCCTGAGTCTGCGTTTGTCTTGTGCAGCATGATGGAGGTCAGCGTTGTACTGTGCGGCACCCTCACGGACAATGTTTCTCCAGGTCGCCCTGTCGGTTGTCATATTTTCCCAAGCTTTTAGATCCATGTGGCACTTCTTTAGGTTTGTTTTTATGTTGTCCTTAAATCTCTTCTTCTGGCCTCCTGGAGCCCACTTCCCTTCAGCTAGCTGGGAGTACAGGACTTGTTTCGGGAGGCGAGAGTCAGGCATTCGGATAACATGACCAGTCCATCTGAGCTGGTTTTGGGCAATGGTGGCGGTGATGGTGGGAAGGTTAGCCTCCTCCAAGACGCTGGTGTTGGTGCGTCTATCCTCCCAACTAATCCTGAGGATTTTTCGGAGGCATCTCTGATGGTGTGCCTCAAGTGCCTTTAAGTGCCTGCTGTATGTAGTCCAGGCTTCTGATCCATACAGGATTGTGGGGAGCACCACCGCTTTATAAACCAGGATTTTGGTTATCACTTGGAGATCGCGGTTCTCAAAGACTCTCCTCCTTAGCCTTGAGAAAGCCCCAATGGCTCTGCTGAGGCGGTGGTGTATTTCATCATCGATGACGGCTTTTGATGAGAGGAGGCTGCCAAGATATAAGAAGTGGTCCACATTTTCCACTCGGATGTTATCAATGGAGATGTTTGGGGGTATGGCAAGTGTACTGCAGTTTGGTGATGGCTGGTGGAGTATTTGTGTCTTTTTTATATTGACGGCCAAACCGAGCTGTTTGTATGCTTTGGCAAATGCAGACAAGATGCACTGAAGGTCCTCTTCTGAGAGGGCTACGAGAGCGTTGTCGTCAGCATACTGCAGCTCCATAATGGATATGGTGGTGGTTTGACCTTTAGCTCTAAATCGGTTGATATTGAGAAGTTGACCGTCGATTCTGTACGTGATTTTGACTCCCGGGGGCAGATGTTGGTTCGTGAGATGGAGAATAGCAGCAATATAGATGGAGAATAATGTTGGAGCGATGACACATCCCTGTTTGACTCCTGTGTCAACCCTGAAGGGTTCTGTTTTGTCTCCACTGCCACTGAGTACCGTGGCAGACATATTGTCATGCAGCAGTCTCAGTACCCGGATGTATTTTTCTGGGCAGCCAATCTTTGCCAGAACCAGCCAAAGGGCCTGACAGTTTACTGAGTCAAAGGCTTTGGTAAGGTCTATGAAGGCCATGTATAATGCTAGATTTTGTTCCCAGCATTTTTCTTGCAATTGGCGAGCAATGAAAATCATGTCTGTGGTGCCTCTGTTTGGGCGAAAACCACTCTGGGACTCGGGAAGAATGCTCTCTGACAGGGGGGTGAGTCTATTGGCCAAGACCCGGGCAAAGGCTTTCCCTATGGTGGACAGGAGAGAAATGCCATGGTAATTCCCACAAACTGCCCTGTCCCCCTTTTTAAAGATGGAGACAATCAAGGCATCCCTGAGCTGTGCAGGGATTTCCTCTACTTCCCATATTTTCAGGAGCAGGGCATGGATGTGCTTCAGAAGATCAGGACCGCCTTTCTTCAGGACTTCTGCTGGGATGCCGTCAGGTCCAGCAGCCTTGTTGTTTCTCATCTTCCTGATGGCGTCCTGTACCTCATCCAAGCTAGGTGGTTTTCCCATGTTTTCCTCTATGGGCTGTTGAGGGAGTTGATCAAGGGCCTCCATCTCAGGAGTGGTGTCCCTGTTTAAGAGGTCCTTATAAGGTATTAGGTATAAGGAGGTCCTTATATATGTATTCAAATATACATATATATACACAGATATTTACACAATAGTTATATTCTCAGGTAACACCAATGTCTCTGGGCTGCCACCATTTTTCACACCGCCACGGAGGCCCAGGGCAGCCCCACGGCATCCGCACACCTGGCCACTGTCCACCCCCTGGGTCGAAGCCCCCCTCCCTGGCGAAAATGTCTTTTCCCGCCATAAGGTGCTTCGTCCCTCTCGGCTCGCCATGCTGGTTTCCCGTGCGCTGTCTCTTCGCGCCTGCAGAACTGTTCCTGACCGCCATCCTGACCGCCATCATGGCCCCAGACACTTTGGCCCCCAGTGGCCGCACTTCGGGAAGAACCAAATCTCTCTCATCAGCGCCACTCGCAGCCTCGAGCGCCTTGCCATACCGTCCAGCGCCCTCGTCCAAAGCGCATGGAGCTCCAGAACTGAGGCACTGCCCGACCTCCATGGCACACGGCTGCTGCTGGTCACTCCCGGTGTTCACCACGACGCCCTCGCCCATGTTGTTCTCCGACCCCGGCTGCAGCTGTTGTCCCTCAGGGCTCCCGGTGACACTCCAGTCGGCTCTATCCTCCGACCCGGGCACTTCATCACTGCTCTTGGCCCCCTCACTCCAGGTGTCCCGCTGCACTGTCTCTGCATCCTGCGGCTGCTGCTTTTCCCCGGGGCCCTCAGCCTGCATGGTCCCGGGACTGACTCCCGCTCTGGTTCTGGTTGCTCGAGGGGTGGGGGCAATCCCGGTTCTTGTTCTCCCACCATTTCGTCAGCACTATCTGGGTCCCATTCACTCTCAGTGTCCCCTTCGCCCTCTGTGTCACTTCTCACTGTCCACACTGCGCTCTCCGGCCGCACCCATGTCCGCAAAGCCTGTGTGAACTGGTTCTGGGCTGCTGACCGTTTGTCCACCGATTTCGAGAGTGAAACCCAGCACATTGAACAAGTCCCACCCCATGACATTTTCACCTCGGCATGCTACCTGGAACCAGAACCCCAGGATTACTTTTGTGCCATACTGCACTGCCAACGTGATGCTCCCACCAGCACCGGATCTCCTGTCGTCCGGTAGTTCTACTGCATCCGGGCGCCGGGGGGTGAGCCTCCGAATCATGACCTCACTCACAATGGACCACATGGTGCCGGTGGCTATCATCATGGGCACACTTACACTGTCCAGCTTCACCACACAGTGCAGTCCTGACCAATCTTCGGGGCACGCAATCTTTATACCGTCCCCGTTGTGCTGCTTGTCACCCACTGTCAGGTACTGGCACACTCCCATTGTTCTCTTCGTTGCCATTGTTATGTGTGAGGAATGAGCAGGCAGGAATCCAGTCTTCATGCAGCAAGGAACTCTCTCAACTTTATTACAGAACAGGGGTTTATATACAGAGAGTTTACATACAGAGTATATACAGCTTCACATACACACACATTCTCATACACAACATATAGATTACAGCAACATTTATCTTTGTCGATGTGGGCATGTGAGTAATGTACCAGTATAAACTTAAAGTACTGAGGTTGCAATCCTGGAATTTCCCCGTTGTGGGACTAATAAAGGCTTATCTTATCTTATCTTATCTTATCTTACAGCACGTGCTAGGAAATTTTAAATGTATAATTTTAATGTTACAAATTTAAACAAAAATGAGGCATAGAACTTAATTATCGTGGTGCAGAAAGACTAGTGTTCTTAAAAGTTGACTTTTATTTTGCTTCTTAGGTTAACAAACAACTTAACAGATCTGAACCACCTGTTTTGGGAGGAAGCCAGAGGGGAAACTGTTGTTTAAGAGCAGATAATGATCTGGTGATCTTGCCATCACGACACCCAGCCCCCGATACCCTCACCACCACCATCTGCTCCGGGGTTGGGCTGTCTGTTTCCATGGCAATTCTGTACCCCTCCTCCGTGTTAGCACCAAGCTGCTTTTGTGTGTCCCACATGCAGTCTGTTCTAACTGAAACATGATAGTGCTACTGGTGGGGTGCTGCCACTGACAAAGGGTTTCATAAGACTTATTGTTACAAGTGCTGTTACAGAAGTTTGGAAATTTCATCTTAAAAGATATTCTGGAGAAAAAAACCCCAGAAATAATCTCCCTTTTGGGAAGACAACCCCTTCCCCAAACAAAAATAAGGTGACCTTTCAAT
This sequence comes from Pholidichthys leucotaenia, assembly GCA_020510985.1. Lineage (NCBI taxonomy): Eukaryota > Metazoa > Chordata > Actinopteri > Cichliformes > Pholidichthyidae > Pholidichthys > Pholidichthys leucotaenia. Next base: position 156,197,497 of record CM035841.1, read on the forward strand.
TTAAGCTTGGTCAAACTCTTTTACAATCAGAGTGGGGGAGACACGGAGACTAGGTACACTGTCCCTGTGATGGATTGCTCCAGATGTGAGATGACAAGCAGGGATAAGATGCAGCAAACTTGCAAAAAGGTTGAAGATTTAAAGTGACACTCCGCCAAAAATCGAGTTTTTTTTCTTATTAACATGTCTGTAACATGTTTTTTTTTATGACTTACAAGACATATCAAGAGCAAAATCACTCATGTTTCTGTTTCTTTGCTTTAAAGCTTCACTTAAGTCTCGCCCCCTGAAAAAAGGTAAGTTTAGACAAAACATTTTTAGTGATGTAACAGGCCCATCGAGTTGAGCCAATTAGAACTCTGTCCTAACCAGTGTTAGGCAAGTTACTAAAAAATAGTAACTAGTTACAGTTACTAGTTACTTCTTTTCAAAAGTAACTGAGTTACCTTTGAGTTACTGCATGATTTAAGTAACTAGTTACTTGGAAAAGTAACTTTAACATTACTTTAAAATGCATACTTAAATCCTCTTGCACACACAGCAAGATCAAGGGCCCCTTGTTCTCATCAGAAAAAAGAAGAAAAAGAAAACTGATAGAAAAATAGTCTCATCTTACAGTGAAAAAATGTCTCAGATTTACACATTATATATTGTAATCATTAGAAAGTCAGAAATTTACTAGAAATAATGCTGTGAATTCACAGAGAAAATTTTGAACCTCCTGGTGGGCTGTTTTTGGCCCACGAGCCATATGTTTGACACCCATGGACAAGCCCATTAAAAATGCCTATTTAGATAGACAGATAGATAGATGTACTTTATTGATCCCAAATTGGGAAATTACAGTGTAACAGCAGCATGACAGTAGACAACCAAACAACAGAAACACACACATGACAGACAAGGGGATTACCCATGGAAAGTAAAAATTAACACTGTGGAGATGTGTGGAAGGACAAGGCTGAGTTTATTCCTCAAAACCAGTTTTATTCACAATCACATTCTCCAACATCCAAAAACAGAAAGAGAGAGGAATCCCCCATCCTCTGTCCCTTTTAAACCCCAGGACATCAAAGCACACAGTCACATTGTCTCTTAATCCCAAATACAATGCCTCCCCCTCCAGGTCTTCTCTTCTCCACCTAAAGTCCTGGTGGTCAGGAAATCTCTCACGGCCATCTCTCTGCATACAAAAGGCCAGACTTCACATCCTCCTGTTACCTCTAGGAGGTTCAGACCTTTTGTTCCTCTGAGACATGAAGAATACCATAAGCATACAGCAATACACCTGTGAAGCATATGACATCCACATATGTGCACCACAACACGACTATATACATCAAATAGTTGCATATCACAACAGCATGTAAATGAATGAGATAAAATAAAACAGAAAGCACAGATAAATGAAAGTTCACCGCTTACAAGAAGCTTTTCTTTACTGCAATCACAGTCAAGTTTTCTCTGCGTAAGAAAACTTTAAATGTGTTTAAAACGGACATTAAATGTGAGCTTCTTGCTCGAAAAATACTCATGTTTAACCACAGAGGTAGGAGCTGTTAGGGGTTACTTAACGCTCGGACAACAGGTGATCAGGGCTCGATATGAGAAGTCGCCACCGCCACGGCACTTCTTCACCGGGCTGTGATGTGAACTGGGGCAGGACAGGAAACGGACCAGTGGAGGAGACTGTGTGACAGCTGCGTCAGTTACGTAGGGTCAGTTTATATTTATTTGCTTATTTATTTGCTTGCCTTTGCCTTTGGCATGACAACCTCCAGTGGCTTGAGGCCGCTGGTGGCACTGGGGATGGCAGTTGTCCCACCAATAGCCACCGAAACTGTGTATTCATCCCCAGTTGGTAGCTGATGAGGAGGGTGTCTAGCAACTGCAAGTTGTATGATCATCTATTTGCGCTAAAACTATCTATCCGTATTAATAAAACAAGTAACACGAGTAACGCATCTGATCAAATATCAGTAACTGTAACGCATTACTGCATTTTTAAACAGTAATTTCGTTATACAGCATGTTACTGCAAAAGTAGTGGCGTTACAGTACTCCCAACACTGGTCCTAACTTAAGTTAGCCTCCAGACCCAGTTAGCATTTTTGGACAGCTGCTTTGAAAATTTGACCCAAATTAAGATGGGTTTAAACTGCTTTTAAGGACCAATGCAGTTTCAGTCATTATCCTGGGCCACTGTGCATACAAATGGGCATGTCCTTCAACTGCTAAGTCTTTTTATGACAGCATTTATTCTGTTTAATGTAGCACTAGCCACTAAAAGCCTTGTGGTATACCGAACCTTTTCACAGAACCTGGTGTTTGAAGGGGGAGGAAAAGTGAAAAGATTTTGTCACAAAACTGGAAGACAATGAAAAGGTTTGTAGAAAAAAAAGGCATAAGATACCATTTTAGACAATATAGTTTTGTTTTTATCGGGGATTTGTATCCACCGGAGTGCGTCTTTAAAAGAAATACATTGTGGGGAACCCACGCTGGGATATTCATCTCAGACTAGAGGCAGAGGAGAGGCAAATAGTACCTCTGCCGGAAGAGGTGGGGGATTAAACAGATGAGGACAATAGGTATTGTGATGGGAGAAGGTATGGTGATGTAAGACCACAGGCAGACAGGAAGGAGCAGCTGCGGGGGCAACAGGAGTGGTGATGTGGTAAATGTATTGTGATGCAAGACCTCTGGCAGCAGGGGGAATGAGTCGGGTGATATAAAAGGAGAGACCCTGGGTCAGAAGGTCATTGCTTTTTCTGGGTATGAATGAAGTGAGAGAGTGAATAAAGTTCGTCTGCCGTGCAAGTCTGGTCTGCTTATTGCACTCTCCACACTGGTGACCCTTGACAAATTATGGAAGACGAGGCAAAAACCCCGGAGTCGGCCCGGATGGAAGCCTCAGCAACACGGCAAGCATCCCAGAGACGGCCCGGATGGAAAGCCCCAGCAACGCGTGCGCCATTTCAGTCAAACTACCGGACTTTTGGCTGCACGACCCGCAGTCTTGGTTTCTCCACACGGAGGCCCAGTTCGCCCTCCCGGGAATAACGGCAGATGACACCAGATATTACTATGTGGTCGCAGCACTGGACGCTCGCACGACTCAGCAAGTAGCAAGCCTGCTCCAACAGCCCCCAGCCCACGATAAATACGGGACTCTCAAAGCCGCGCTGACCCGGTGCTACACACTCTCGGACTGCGAGAGAGCAGAGAGGCTCCCGAGGCGCTCCGAGTTAGGAGATGGGTCAGCGGTCGGACTGATGGAGAAGATGTTGGCGTTGATGGGCACAGATGACGGGCATTTTCTGTTTGCCCACCTTTTCCTCCGGAACCTCCCAACAGAAGCAAGAGCGGTCCTTGCCAACTCGCCATTGCTGGCCGTGCGTGACTACTGGGCGCTAGCCCAGGAGGCAGATCGGATCATCCTCACCACCAGAGCCCTCACAGTGAACGCAGCGGCATCGGAACCCAACGAGATGACCAGCGGAAGCGAGGAGCCGGCAATGATAGCAGCAGCAGGGGCCAGGAAGCACCAGAAAGGCACGCTCTGCTCCTACCACCGCAGATTTGGAGAGAATGCACGCCGATGTGCGCCACCGTGCCAATTCAAGCATTCGGGAAACGCCAAGGCTGGCAGTCAGTAGCAGCTGTGACCACCGGTGAAGAAAACAAGCTGCTCTATGTGATGGACTCGCGCTCGGTGAGACGGTTCCTTGTAGACACCAGATCCCAAAAGAGCCTCATCCTGCTGTCCTACGCTGACCGGCTAGCGGGAGCTAGCGGCCCCGAGCTGATGGCCACAAATGGCTCGGACATTAAGACTTTTGGTGAGAGGACACTGACTGTATCCTTACACGGCCGTATGTACGAGTGGACATTCATCATAGCGGCATGCAGTTTCCCAATCTTGGGCGCTGATTTTTTGTGTGCACACGGGCTGCTAGTCGATGTAGCTAACAAACGCCTGGTTAATGCAATGTCTTTTGATTCTCTCCCCTGTACAGCTCGAGGAGCCGGGCCAACAACGCTAGCCAACGTCACAGCTCCAGGTGGTAAGTTCCACACACTGCTCACTCAGTTCCCAGCACTCACGGTCCCGACGTTTTCGGCAGCCATCACTAAACACGGGGTGGAACACTATCACCACGACTGGACCGCCCATTTTCGCACGACCTCGGCGCCTGGACGCAGCTAAATTGGCCATAGCGCGAGAGGAGTTTGCCAACCTGGAAAGGCTGGGTGTCATCAGGGGCTCGAACAGCCCATGGGCATCCCCACTACACATGGTCCCTAAGGCTGAGGGATTGTGGCGACCGTGCGGAGATTTCTGCAGATTGAACAATGCCACAGCGCACGACCGATACCCGATTCCCCATATTCAGGATTTTTCCGTTCACCTCGCCGGGGCATGTATTTTTTCTAAAATAGACCTGGTATGCAGTTACCACCAGGTCCCGGTGCGTGCGGATGACATACCCAAAATGGCGGTAATAACTCCGTTTGGCCTGTTTGAGTTTTTACGCATGCCCTTCGGATTAAAAGGAGTGGCACAGACATTCCAACGCATGATGGATGCGGTGTTGCGCGATCTGCCTTTTGTATTTGTCTACCTGGATGACATCCTGGTGGCCAGTGCGTCCGAGGACGAACACATAACCCACCTCAGGGCGGTTTTCCGGAGGTTGGAGGAGCACGGGTTAATAATCAACCCGTTGAAATGCCAGTTCGGCATGACGGGGATTGATTTTTTGGGGCACCGCATCTCACCGGAGGGAGCGATACCCTTGCCGGACAAGGTGCGCGTGGTGGCGAATTTTCCCCGGCCTCAGACAGTCAGGGCGCTGCAAGAGTTTTTGGGGATGGTTAACTTTTATAACCGGTTCCTCCCCCGCGCAGCTCAGCTCATGCAGTCATTGTACGCCGCGCTCAAGAAACAGAGACCGGCGGACAGAGTCAACTGGACTCCGGAGTGGGAGCAAGCGTTCTCTGAGGTTAAGACAGCCCTGGCAAATGCCGCACTGTTGGCGCACCCGGACCCGGCGGCTCGGATGGCGCTCACTACCGACACCTCGGACGTGGCCATGGGGCTGTCATGGAGCAAAGCGTCTCCAGTTCTTGGCAGCCGCTCGCTTTTTTCAGCAGGGCTTTGCGTGACAGTGAGCATAAATACAACGCGTTCGACAGAGAGTTGCTGGCTCTTCACCTGACCATACGCCACTTCCAGTTCTGGTTGGAAGGGCGCAGTTTCACTGCGTTTGTGGACCACAAGCCGCTAACATACGCGATGGCCAGGGTTTCGGAACCATGATCAGGTCAGCAGCAGAGACAGCTAGCCGCGATCTCGGAGTTTACTACCGATATTCAGCATGTGGCCGGTAAACTAAATGTGGTGGCAGACTGTCTCTCGCGCGCAGTAGTGGCCCCAGTCTGCGTAGGGATAGATTATACAGCCATGGCCACAGAGCAGATTGGCGATGCGGACGTGTGCTCGCTCCAGTCTGGACCAACAGGGTTAAGGCTAGAGAGCAGGGCATTGCAAGACGGAGCCCCCCCCCCCCAATCTGTGACGTCTCCACGGGACGCCCGTGCCTGGTGGTCCCAGTCGCTTGGCGCCGTCGTGTGTTTGAGTCAGTTTACGCCCTGGCACACCCAGGAGTGCGCGCGTCAGTCAAAATGATGGGAGCGAAGTTCGCACGGCCAGGCCTGCGCAAACAAGTAAAAGAGTGGGCTGCAGCCTGCATAGTGTGCCAGCGAGCCAAAGTGCACAGGCACACAAAGGCCCCTTTGGAACCATTTTTGTATCCCAGCTAAGAGGTTCGACCACATTCACGTGGACCTCGTGGGCCCCCTCCCACCATCGCAGGGGTTCACGCACCTTCTGACAGTCGTTGACCGCACCACACGATGGCCAGAAGCAGTCCCGCTAGCGGCAGCCACATCCGCAGATGTGGCGCGTGCCTTTTTGACAACATGGGTGGCACGTTTTGGCATCCCTTCAGACATCACGTCTGACAGGGGCCCTCAGTTTGTTTCCGACCTCTGGTCAGCGATGGCCCGTAGCCTGGGTGTCACAATTCATCGCACAACCGCGTACAACCCACAGGCCAATGGGTTATGTGAGCGTTTCCATAGGTCACTGAGAGCAGCGCTCAGTGCTTCGCTTATGGATGCAAACTGGGTAGACCTATTGCCGTGGGTTCTGTTAGGGTTGCGTTCCGCACCAAAAGAGAATTTGGAGGCTTCCTCGGCGGAGCTGTTACTTTCTCAGCCGCTGTGGCTCCCCGGGGAATTTTTACCAGATAACCCCGCGTCGAACAACCATCTGTCCCCGCGTTCACAGCATAGCGCTGACACAGACACGCTACCTGGCCCGGCCCACCACTGTTTTCCACGTGCTTTTGTGCCAAAAACTTTGAAGAACGCGGCGCGGCGTTTATGTTTGTCAGGCACGATGCCCACCGTCCCCCATTGCGCCCACCCTACAATGGCCCGTTTAGAGTGCTGGAACCAGGGGACAAACATTTTGTGTTAGGCTTGGGGGGTCGCCGGGAGAAAATATGTATAGACAGGCTTAAGCCCGCCTTTGTGGTCGCGGACAAGCAAGTGATGTTGGCTCGAGCTCCTCGGCGTGGAAGACCCCCACTGAGAACTCCCCAGGTAAACGATTCATCAGAGCAGCCACACGAGCAAGTCGAATGTTTCCCCCCCCTCGCCATTGTCCACCTGCAGACAGACACACACCCCCACCGGCACAGCAGCGCCGCGGAGCCGAAGAACCCTCGTTACAGCAGATATGGGAGGAGGCTGAAGCCAAAAGGACGTGAGGGTTAACACTCAGGCTGAGACTCTGAGGGGGCGGTGTGGGGAACCCATGCTGGGATATTCATCTCAGACTAGAGGCAGAGGAGAGGCAAATAGTACCTCTGCCGGAAGAGGTGGGGGATTAAACAGATGAGGACAATAGGTATTGTGATGGGAGAAGGTATGGTGATGTAAGACCACAGGCAGCAGGAAGGAGCAGCTGCGGGGACAATAGGAGTGGTGATGTGTTAAATGTATTGTAATGCAAGACCTCCAGCAGCAGGGGGAATGAGTCGGGTGATATAAAAGGAGAGACCCTGGGTCAGGAGGTCATTGCTTTTTCTGGATATAAATGAAGTGAGAGAATGAATAAAGTTCGTCTGCCGTGCAAGTCTGGTCTGCTCATTGCACTCTCCACAACATCCCAAAAGTTTCACAGTACATCTGTTTGGGGAAAAACATATTTGCTCAATTTGTAGCAATGAAGTTTTGAAGCCATTTTTACTAAACACTAAGGAATTTCAGTTGCTTTATGAAGCACAGGTTGACAAAAAAACTACTTGCTTCCCATTTTTCCTTTTTCCTCATCGATCCTAAAAGCAGTTGATGGCCATAATGCTGTAATTACTTGCATGCATTGTTGCCAGATTTTGTGGGAGAAACAAGCAACCAGCTCTATGGAAACGAGCCCCAAAAAACCTCAACAGCCAACCTACCACATTGTGGTAGGGGCTGTCTGATAACAGTATTGATATATAGATTTATTTTTGTTTGCAGTGAACTGACTGTAAACACAGTCAGCATTGAATAACTGAATTTATAAACTCTAATTTAAGGAAAACACATATGCATTCTGCATAAGCAACAGCAAATTTATAGTAAACACAGTCAACATAAAAACTGTAAATAACTTAAATTCTTAAACTCTGATCAAAAGAAAATACATATGTATCCTGCATAAGCAACCGCAAAAGGACAGTAAAGTTGACATTCAACAAAAAATTGAAAAACTGTTATCGTGTTTAGTGATGTGGGATGATGGGAGTTGTTGTCCGCTAGTCGTTTAAACAAAAACTAAATATTACTGTTATTATACGACAGCCAACAATTTTAATTACATAGAAAATTATTTTTTAAATTGTCAAACCTCATATGTGTAACTCGTGGCAAAATTTAATCGGGTTCAAAAGATAATTTTGCTCTTGCCATTCATTTCAGTGGAGAACTTTTTCGATTTAAGGTCCCATATGCTGTAAATATATATAAGAAGCCTTATGCAGAAAGTAGGAATGTCTATAGGTCAATGTTTTTGGGCAGCTCAGTGTCAAGGGTTAAACTGGCAACAAATTTGATCAGTTAGTGGCAAATTTTTTGTTAATAACAAGGAACAGGAAGTTTCTTATAAAATTTTGCATGGTATTGAGTCGAGCTCTCATCTGTTTGTTAATTGTATTTACACAAAGATGTTTCAGACAGATGAACATTTTATTTTGCAGAGGACTGGACAAAGAATTCTGTTTAAAGAAACATCATTTTTGGATTTGAACAAAAATCAGTGGACAAGAACTTTGTTTATGTCATACAATTGTTATTGCTTAAAGGAAAGTTTCACATACACAAGAAGAAGTGGACATCCTCCAGAATGAAACCAAACTTTGAACATTTTTATTCTGAACTGAAACAATATGGCACAACTTTTAGCAAAAGTAAAACCCATTCTCTCTAGACCACACTTGGAAACAGTAATCCATGCTTTTATTTCATCTCAGCTGGATTACTGTAACGCACTTTACGCCGGTGTCAGCCAGTCATCTCTTTCCCCGTCTGCAGCTGGTTCAAAACGCCGCTGCTCGTCTTTTAACAGGTACACGTGGAAGAGATCACATCACACCCATCTTAGCTTCACTCCACTGGCTGCCCGTGTATTTTAGAGTTCATTTTAAAATTCTTTTATTTGTTTTTAAATCCTTGAACGGTCTTGCTCCACCTTACCTCTCTGAGCTTCTGCATCCCTACGCTCCCACCCGGTCCCTTGGGTCAGCTGAACAGCTGCTTTTGGAGGTACCAAAGGTGAGGCGCAAGCTCAGAGGGGACAGAGCCTTTTTGATCATGGCCCCCAGGTTATGGAATGATTTACCCCTGGACATTAGACAAGCACCTTCACTGTCCATTTTTAAAACACGCCTTAAAACACATTTTTACTCCCTGGCCTTCGATCCAGTATGAGACATTGATTTTATTGAATGAAATGGATTTTTATTTATTTTACTTTTTATTTTATTTATGAATTTTTTACTGTGGTTCTTGTGTTAGCGCCCTTTTGTGTTAGTGCCCTGCTTTTATGTTCTCTTGCTGTACAGCACTTTGTGTAGCAAGTGTTGCTACAACTATTAGCAGCATAAAAAATAAGAAAGCTATTATGATGTTTGGTGTTCTTAAGAAATTTAGTATTTGTACATAAAAATCGTATTTCAATTTTATTTTTGTATTGCAACCTTGGCTTGAAACTTGCCACAAGACTCCTCGTGTGCAATGGTCGGTCAGGGAAGTGTTAGACAGCACCCACAAGAAAGTAGGTCAAAGAGGCTGCCTAACAGCCGCTGGCCAGAGCAGTGGCTACAGGCACGGAAAAGAAAAAGAACAAAGACATGAACACCACAAGAACTCACAAGATAACACAATACATAAAACACCCGACACCCGAGCCACAGAGAACGGTCAGAACCGAGCCTACAGGAAACACCTACTCAGTTCATGACAGAAACTTTTCCGAATGTAAAAGTATTATTATTCCCCTGGCAGTAACAGTTTTGTTGTAAACATTGTATGTGTGTTTTAATAAAGTTAAAAAAGGTCTCATTTGGAGAGCTGTCACACAGACAGCAATGCAAGCCCAAATAAGCAACTACACATTAAAAAAACAAGGCCAAAAACCCACAATCTGCAACTGACAAGATTTGCAAGCCACTTTAAAGAAAACAAGTGACATGTTTCAGGACCCAGGAGACAGACGCTGACACGAGCAGATATGGACAATTATTCTTTATTGATGGATAGTGAGTGTAGTGCGTGTGTGAGTGCGAGTATTGATGTCTGGTCACAGGAGCTGAGCAGTTCTGGTGGCGACCTGGCAACCTTGCATGTGCCACAGGTTGTGTTCTGCTGGCTCCGAGTGCCCGTGCGACATGGTAGTGATGGTGCCCGTAGTTGCGGGGGTGAGGAGGAGCTCCATGATGGAGGAGGCGATGCCCCGTTGGCCGGGGAGGCTGGTCCACCGCCAGGGAGGTCCACCTGTGCACAGGGGAAAAGGCTAGGAGATGATGAGTGTAGAGATCTCTTACGTGACCGGTCTTGACGTGACGTTCTCGGCTTGGCTTGAGGTCGTGGTCTTGGCTCATTCCCAGGCAAAGACGACAGACGACTCCGTGCCGAGCCGTCAGTGATGCCGGCCTTTAAAGGCCGCTGATTGGCACCTGCCGGTGTGTGCGCAGCTGGAGATGATGAGGCAGATGACGGCCGCTGACAACAAGTCCAAAGTTGCTTATAATAAGCGGATTTGACAACAATGCTGTCATGGTGCAATACCCTAGCAATTGTTTCATTTTGGAGTGTAGGCATGATATGGAGAATACTGTATGTTTTTCTGCAGTTTTATTTTTTACATTGACATATGTGACAGTGATGTCGTGGACTAATCTGATATTTCATTGTTTTCTGTCATTTAAACACTGTTGTAGTCGTGAATGCTGTAGCCAAAAGTTCAGACCTAAGACTGTTTTAACTACTCTCTGATCTTTATGACGTCTTATTGTAGGATCATCACAAACCCACTTGCTGACCTAAACCTTCTGTCATAAACTCTCCGTGCGTTCTTCCATGATGCACGGAGGAGGAGAAGGATGGATGGATTTACGCGCAGAGTTTCACCACACACACATTTATTGACATGAAACAGTTCAAAAATAAAGACTTACAGAAAGGTAACTATGTACACAAAAATGGCTGACGCCAAAGCGACCAGTGGGCAGACCACTGTGTACCGTGGCCACAGAAAAAATGCAAATAGCATAAACGCTCGAGAGGGCGAGGAAGACTCAAGGAAGCTCAACTGGCTAGGGGAAATAAACTGGGCAACAGCCTAAGCATAGCAGTAGCACTGCGAGGAAGAAACGCTAACAGCTAAGCATAGCAGAAACTACTGCACCAAGAAACGGCAAACAATTTACTCACAAGCAGGATCCGTCCAGAAAGTCCAGTTCTCCCAACGAGCATAATCCAAAACTCCTTCCTGACGTGACGGTCACACCGTGCAGAACGAGAGTGACTCGTACAATGACCCAGCTGCATTTGTCTAGCGAAGAGCTGCTAAAAATCCAAACACCACTGGCCACACAAATAGGGAACACCTGGGCGAGGCGCAGGAAAGATAATTACCGGGGCTGGAAACAGCTGATGGAACTAGGGAGAGCGAGGGGCATGGTTGGACCGGCAGACTGTCAGCAGCGCGGGAAAAAATAGTTCACAGATGCTGACTAACAGCTGCCGGTCAGGCAGTGGCTAAGGTAATGAAATAAATGCAGAAATACACAAAATGCAACAGTGAAACCAAAACCCACAGAGAGCTTGAGACCGAGCCGGGGAAGGCCAAGCCGGCTCGGCTTGTGACACCTTCAGTTTGTGAGAGCCACTCAGTAATAACAAAGTTGGCTTAAAGAGAGCGGAACTAAAGCATCTTGACTAATGCATTCTTACAGGTACGTCAGACATTTAAACAAGGGGTCAGAATCACATTACCTCCATGTTAACTGTGCTCCACCAAAACAAGTCATAAAACCCAGACTCCCTAGATTGTCTTGACTTTTTTAGCAGCTTCAGCCCAAAACAACACAGTAGTCATTTGTTTATGTTCAGAGGTGGAAGTTGGGCAGTACTGTGTGCATGACCAACTACAAGAGACATAAAATAGCTATAAAATCAAGGGATCTCTGTCTGTTTGTGTGTGTTCCTCAGATATCTCTCAAACCGTTTGTCACACTGACCTAAGATGTTAAATGTGCTTTGCTGAAGCTATGAGGGTGTGCATCCCCAAATATGGAGTCACTCAGGCAAAATATGTAATTTTTATCAATAAAAGTTTAGTCACCACTGTGTGACCACTCTATGTCTTCACCCCCCTGGCTTCAAGAAGTGTGGGCGGGGTTTCGGATTGACTTCGTGCTCACTGGAGAATACGCCGCCTCACGGCCATGCTGATTGCATAACACAGCATCACGACCTGTCAGTCACCACAATGCTTCGCAAACAAAGATTTTTAGAAGTGCTTTGCTGCTGAGGTGTGCATCCACGAGTATGGAGCTGCTCAGTCAAAATAAAGACCATAAAGTTGCTGTAATTGCATAGGTCTAATGGATATACTGTATTTGGCATAGAGAACACGATCTGCGGGGGGGCCGCTGCCGGGGACCCGCGGTGCCGCAAACGACATCACCTGCACACAGGTAAAGCAGCAGCTGACACTCCCGTCCCACCGGGCCCTCCACAAGCGTTCAGAGGGAGGCACGCTCAGCATGCCAGGTCAGTGGTAGACAAAAGTCCCAACTGTAGCTTCATTGTGGAGCGGAATGACCAGATCAACTGCATATTACATGCGGACACATGCTTTGACTAAATGACAACAAGACACAAAAATGTCCACATAACAAAATAAATCATTTTTATTTAAATATTTACAGAGAAATGGACAACACTGATGCAAAACTTGCAGCCAAATGGCTCATTCTGCTGTGTGTGTGTGTGAGAGAGAGAGAGAGAGCGAGAGAGACTGGTGAAGGGATCGGTGCCATACACAGATGCCCTGAATTTCCCTCTGGGGATCAATAAAGTATACAAGATACAAATACAAAATAATAATAATAATAATAATGTTTGGTGTTTTGTACTTTTAATTTTTCTAAAATATAAAAGGATGCACAACAGTGGGTCTCAAATATTTGTAAACATGTCCTGTTATAGTACTGCATGAGATTATTGACGATAGACTATAAACTACACATATAAACTAAATTATAATGATGACTGAACAACTCCCATTTCCCAAAGTGCAACATACAACATTTATCAATGTAACTCATAAAAGATCACACAAATATGTGATCTGACAAAAAATAAACAAGCGGTTCTTAAACAGTGGCTAATATTGGATGTCCCATTCATTGTCAGTTATTCTGTAATTAATATTCACACAATCAATCTCAGTTCAGTCCCTTTCATATCTGTCAAAGTCTAACATGTGTGATTGCCTACATAAACGCTACACCTCTGTATTCCACTTTCAAACACAGCCTGCATTTGGGCCTGTAAAGCCTGATTGGGCTACCTGTTTCAGACAGGAATACTTGCTTTCTGCGGGCATACACTAGTAAGAGTGAATTTTACAAAGCTTGTTGACCTACTGTGCATAGGTGCAGTCATCAACAAAATTATTTTTTGTCCAGTTAATAGAAAGGATGTCGATGAGGAGATGGAGGATGATACATGCGTAAGATGAGCACGCCTGAAGGACATGGTGGCTTCGTTTGGATGGGCCAGTCAAGGCGCTGATGCTGCATCTTTCAAGTCTGAAAAGAGCCCATGATACTGAAAAGCTAACCTAGTACACTCAAGAACGGTGCTGTAGCAGATGGCAACATACTATCTAGTCCTTTACTTCCTGTCTGATTTAGAACTGAAGCACTCAGCTAGTTTGCAGCTTTATTATATTTTCTCCTTTTATCATCCTTATGTGGTATTGTTTTCTATGTACTTGTGGACAATATTTATTAAATTCTTTATTTGTCTGACAAAATTACATTAAAAAAATATGTGCTGAAACTGTGTTTTATTTTCTACAATCTGTAACTTTATCAATTTTTAAATTTTTTTGCCTTAAACTGGCATTGCGGTGAACTTTCTGAACTCCAGTTACTTATGGTAGAATTAATAAAACTCTGGCTCTCCTGTTTCTGATGTATTATGGGTTTTAGTTGAAGTGAGGGGCTGATCTGAGGCAGAACCTTATTAGGCTCTATATTTGGGCTGCACACGCTCCTAAACAACACACAGATGGAAAGCATCAGTCTTGCTGGCAGGAATCTCCACTTCCCCATGGTAGTGTGAATGAAAATATTAGAGCTAGGGCTAGAGTAACAACTGCTTTCAATTATTCCTTTGAAATAAAGCTCAAAACCTTGCAGGTGTCGGTAGATCTGACATCTGAGCATCAGTTTTTTTCTTATTTGATAAAGTCTTTATGTATCTTAAAACCCAACTGCGGTCAAGAATTGAAACTCTCAGTACAGGGCTTGAACTTTATGCCCAGCACAATCATGTTGAACTGTATTCTCACAGTCAAATAAATTAGATTGACCTGTGAAACAAAGTGAAATTACTAAAACTAATAAGGAATATAAAGTATTGCACAATGGACAGCTAGTCTTCAACAGAAAGACAAGGCCAATTATTTTCCTGTTGGCCGCTTGCCAGGTTAACCCTGCACTAACGCCATTTAATAAAATGAGTTGCGCCCTTGTGCATTTTCATGGGTGTGTTGGCAGGGAGACAGCCTCAGGAATGTGAGCTAAAAAATTAAAACCGGCAAGAGTATGCAGCCCCCAAGACATAAATGTGATTGCACCTTTTCATTTTTGCAAGCATGCACTCATCCTATATTCTGCAAAGGTATATAGGAAAAATATAGTCCTTTATAGTACCCTGTAAATTGATGAATGTATACAACTTTTACAAAAGATAGTGAAGAAAAAGCAGTCTGTCAGAGTCCAGTGAAGAAAGCCATATTTTTCCTCCATGTCTGTGGCCTTCACACCCCTTCTGCTGTCAAAAGAGCTGACCACAGCTGCCAAAATGGGAACATTATGGCTTTCCTCGTTGAACTTGCACAAGCATTCAAGCACAAAACCAGTTCTGCGTCTGATACATTCATCAAAAGTGTGTGTACATGCACGCACGTGTGTGTGTGTGTGTGTGTGTGTGTGCGCACGTTTGGGGCAGGAAGGCAAAACATCAGACAGGCATGATTCACAGTGGGTCAGGTTCTGAAGCAAACAAGAAGGCAACTCTTGAGCAAAGAAAGCCCTTTCACCTCCCTTCTTAGAGATGATGTCGCAACATGGAGCAGACATGTTGCTTTTTGCAGTATGGAGTGAAGTAAAGCATCTAAACCGATGCAGAGCATTTCTACAGGTTATTTAGGAATTTAGGAACAGACAAAAACATTAATGCCACTCAGTAAAATACCAGATAATCAGTGGATTGTTAAAGGGGTTATTGACTGAAAAATGATGCATTTGTAGGTTTTAACTGTCTCAAATGTGTCAGCTGGTTATGTAATTAGTCAAACATTTTCCAGTCAATGATCTGAAAAAAACACACTGCCTTTTAACTTGGTTTTCTCTCAGAGAAACCCCCCAAAACATTTTTTGACTCTTCCTGGTAATTCTTCTATGTCACGTGCTGAAAAAGCCCACCCACTGCAGTCCTTGAGACCAGCCCACTGCTCTATTATTGGCCCGCCTAGCTGTCTGTCATGTAGATGGAAGGGGTGCTAATGGTAGTTTATCAACCCCTGCGCTATTAGACCCCAAGCTAATACCAGGAAGCTTGAACCAATCATGGCTTATATTGTTATTTTCTTTAGATCTTAGTCACCCTAATAACCATCCCTGTTACCACCTGGTTCACCGGTTCACAATATACCTCACATCACCACAGCCCATCTCCCACTGGTTTTGCTGGGATTTGGCCGGTTGCGGCAACCGACTACGGCCCAACCCGAGGCTGCTCCCCTGAGTTTCCCCACCATCCTTCGGGGCTCCACACGACTCCGTTCTACTCTCGCAGGCAACGCTGGGGAGCCGCTTCGTGACGGTGCATCCTCAAGCTTGTCATGGCATGCGGTGAGCAAGCACACAGACGCATGATTAATCACCTCCTGTCTACTTCAGCCATGCAGCTACTGGACTCCACCCTATTTAAGGGGTGAGGTGGCATCACTTTCTGTGGCATTATCTCGACACCACAACCAGCATTGCTACAAGACCATCAGCTTGCCAAGCTACAGCTACAGCCCTCCTTGTGTGTGTGCTCCAGCTCGCTTGCGACCCTGCCCTAGCCCAGACTCCCCAGCTACCATGGAACAAAGTAAGCCTGCCAAGTTACCTGTTCATTGTGAGATCTCCATCTTCCACTGCCACGTTTCTGTCACGCCGCGCCATTCATCAGCGGCGCCACCTGCTCACGCACCTGATCATCATCAGCGGCAAGGGATAAAGGCCGTCTCGCTTCGAGAAGTCTGACGGCCTGAAGCCGTCAGACTTCGTTCCTCACCGTTGTGAGTCATCTACAATCTTCAGCACAATTATTTGGGTAAGAAGCCTTACCTTCTCTCTCCAGTCTGCTCCCCTGTGCACAGGTGGATTTCCCGGCGGCGGACGTCTTCCCTCCAACGCCTATTCCTCGCTGCTGCACCGAGCTCTCCAGGTGGCTGTCTCCCGGGTTTCGCCCCTTGCTGTGCCAGCTATCCTGTCATCCAAGTAAGTCCTTCTCTTGCCATAATCCCTCCTGTGTTGGTGTATGCCCGTCACCCTCTCCCTGTGCTTTCTCCATAGGGGTGCTCGGCTGTACGGTCACCTGCCTCTGTGCCTGAAGCAGACGCCGCCACCAACACATTTACATCCCGCAGACACGCACTCATTCACGCCTGTTGTTAATAAACTATTTGAACTACTCTGAGCCTGTGTGTGTGCGTCTCCTGAGCCGTGCGTTATGTCAGTACGGCTTCAGCAGAGCGGCTCGGCAGACGGCGGGCTCGCACACCGGCTTACCACTCTCGAGGCTAGAGTGGATCAGATTGCTTATCAACAACAGGTGATCCTAAATCAATTGGTAATAATTACTAACCAATTGGACCGCCTGGACCCCCAGCAACCGTTCCCCCCGGCTCCTCAGGGTGGCGCAGCTCCTGCTGTTCCTGCGGCCGTCCAGCCAGCTCTGGTGGCACCGGCCCGGCTCACACCAATTCCGACCCCCGCTCGCTTTAGCGGAAAGCTCAGCGGAGCACGGGGGTTTGTGATGCAGTGTGAGTCCGTGTTCGACCGTGTGCCCGGAGACTTCCCCTCAGATCACAGCCGAATCGGCTACATAGGGAATCTCCTGGAGGGGCGCGCTTTAACTTGGGCCTACGCTATAATGGCGAGACCCAGTTATGCCACCCTCACCTATGCCGAGTTCGTGAGGCGCTTCCTGGAGGTTTTCGATCATTCTCACTCCGAGACGGTCCAGGTCGATCGGCTTCTCGCTCTCCAGCAGGGAAGCCGGTCGGCCGCGGACTATGCTATCGAATACCGGGTAGCGGCGGAGGAACTGGGCTGGGAGGAACGCTCCCTCTGCGGCCTGTTCCTCCGCAGCCTCAATAGTGATCTGAGGGATGAACTGGCTGGACGGGATATCCCCGGAACGCTAGCGGAGCTAACTTCACTGGCCATCAGCTTGGACAACAGGCTGCGCGAGCGCTCCTCAGGACGGAAGCCGTCTGCTTCTCGCCCTCGGGGAGCCTCGCTGCGCCTGCCCCAAGCTCGCCCCCTGGCGACGCCGCCACCATCGCGCCCCGAGGAGTCGGAGCCGATGGTGACGGGCTGGGCAAAGCTCTCCCCGGCGGAGAGACAGCGCCGCCGTGAGTTGGGTCTCTGCATGTATTGCGGAGACAGTCAACACACGGTAGAGCTTTGCCCACAGAAGCCAAACGGCGGGGTCCGCGAGTCACTGTAGGGGGCCTCGCGGACGTCAATCGGCAAAGTCCCCTCACCCAATTGAAGCTGCCCATCCGCTTCTGCCACAATCCCACTGGGCACCTCACCCACACACTGGTGGATTCGGGCGCAGAAGGCAGCTTCATTTCACACGGCCTGGCAACCCGATTGGGCATCCGCTGTCAGGCATTAAAACACCCCATCTCCCTGGTCCATCTCTCCCGTGCCTCCCTTGGGAGAGTTTCTCATCAGACCATTCCCGTTCCAGTCATCATCTCAGGGAACCACCGGGAGGAGATGGTTTTTTACGTCCTGCCCAACTCTGTGTCGCCCGTCATCCTGGGGTATCCCTGGCTACGCCTCCACAACCCTGTCCTGGACTGGAGATCAGCTGGGGTATTGGCATGGAGTACATTTTGCATGGGCACCTGCCTTCAGTCCACTGCCTGCTCCCCGTCCGCTGCTCCCCCCGTGACGGACACAGCACCTCCGGACCTGTCTCTGGTGCCTCCGGAATTTCACGACCTGGGTATGGTATTCAGCAAGACGAAAGCTATGTCTCTTCCCCCGCATCGGCCCTATGACTGTGCTATCAACCTCCGCCAGGGGGCTCTCCTACCTTCTGGTCGGCTCTACAGCCTGTCCGCGCCGGAGAAGGAGACGATGAATACCTACCTGAAAGAATCACTGAGCGCTGGGATTATTCGCCCATCGTCGTCACCCGTGGGGGCAGGGTTTTTCGTTGGGAAAAAGGACGGATCCCTCCGCCCCTGCATAGACTACCGAGCGCTCAATGACATCACTGAGAGGGACCGTTACACCCTGCCCCTCATGGACACTGCCTTCCACTCCCTCCAGGGGGCGACCTGGTTTACCAAGCTGGATCTACGCAGCGCTTACCACCTCGTCCGGATCCGGGAGGGAGATGAATGGAAAACAGCCTTCCGTACCCCGAACGGCCACTTTGAATACCTGGTCATGCCGTTCGGGTTGACCAACGCTCCTGCCGTCTTTCAGCGCCTCATCAATGACGTCCTCCGGGATTTCATCGGCCTCTTCATGTTCGTCTACCTGGACGATATTCTTATCTTCTCCAGGTCCAGGGACGAGCACCAGGTCCATGTGAGGCGGGTCCTCCAAAGACTGCTGGAGAATCAGCTCTACGTGAAGGCTGAAAAGTGCGAATTCTACGCTAGGACCATATCCTTCCTGGGATTCATCATCTCTCAAGACCAGGTGCTCCCAGACCCAGAGAAGGTGAAGGCGGTGGTGGAGTGGCCTATTCCCGCATCCCGGAAGCAGGTGCAACAGTTTGTTGGCTTCGCCAATTTTTACCGCCGCTTTGTCCCAAATTTCAGCTCGATCGTCGGACCACTGACCCGCCTCACGTCCCCGAAGGTCCCGTTCCGGTGGACCGAAGAGGTCGCTGCTGCCTTTAAGGCGCTGAAGGCGGAGTTCTCCTCCTCCCGGGTCCTTCGCCAGGTCGACCCCGCGCTGCAGTGCATTGTGGAGGTGGACGCCTCGGACATGGGAGTGGGAGCAGTACTATCCCAGCGGTCGCCTGACGATGGCGCCAAACGACCCTGCGCCTTCTTCTCCCGGCGCCTGTCCCCGGCGGAAAGGAACTACGATGTGGGGGACAGAGAGCTCCTGGCCATTAAACTCGCCTTACAGGAGTGGCGCCACTGGCTAGAGGGGGCAGACCTGCCGTTCGTGGTCCTGACGGACCACAAGAACCTAGAATATTTATGATCTGCCAAGCGCCTGAATGCCCGCCAGGCGCGCTGGTCTTTGTTCTTCGCCAGGTTCCGCTTTTCTATCACCTTCAGGCCGGGCTCCAAAAACGGCCTGCCTGACGCCCCCTCTAGGCAGTTCACCCCCGTGGAGGCTGAGGAGACGCCCCACACTATCCTGCCCAGGTCGTGCGTCGTGGGAGCCATCTCCTGGGACATCGAGAACAAGATCCGGAAGGCGCAGGAGGTGGAACCTGATCCTGGCAGCGGACCGGAGGGAGAACTGTTCGTTCCATCTGCGGTCCGAGGAGAGGTCATCCACTGGCTCCACACCTCCCGGCTCACCTGTCATCCCGGCACCTCCCGGATGATCAGCCTCCTCCAACGGTCCTTTTGGTGGCCAGGCCTGCGGAGGGACGCAGCCCGCTACACCCGGGCTTGCCCAATCTGTGCCACCAGCAAGTCGGGAAATGCCCCTCCAGCGGGTCTGCTCCAGCCCCTGCCCGTTCCTGGCAGGCCCTGGTCGCACATCGCGTTGGATTTCGTCACCGGACTCCCCGTTTTCAACTCTTTTGACACCATCCTGACCATCGTGGACCGTTTCTCCAAGGCTGCACACTTCGTTCCCCTGCGAGGTCTCCCTACCGCCCTGGAGACGGCGGATCTCCTCGTCCAACACGTGGTCAGGCTGCACGGGATTCCGGTGGACGTGGTCTCGGACCGGGGCCCCCAATTTTCATCCGAGGTTTGGAGATCTTTCTGTAACACCATCGGAGCCAAGGTGAGCCTCTCCTCCGGCCATCACCCCCAATCTAACGGGCAGTGTGAGAGGACCAACCAGGAGCTGGAGGCTGCGCTCCGCTGTGTGACCAGGTCCAAACCTACGTCCTGGAGCAACCATCTCGCCTGGGTTGAGTACGCCCACAACACCGCCCGCTCTTCTGCAACAGGGATGTCCCCCTTCAAGGCGTCCCTGGGTTACGACCCCCCGCTGCTTCCAGCGCAGGAGAGCGAGGTAACTGTCCCCTCAGTTAGGGCGCATCTCAGGCAGTTCCGCTCCATCTGGGCTGCCGCGTGTCATGCGCTTTTACGCACAGCGGAGCGCAACAGGACCGTGGCGGACCGGCACAGACGACCTGCCCCAGCGTACAGAGTTGGGCAACGAGTTTATGTGTCTACCCAGGACGTTACATTGAAGGGCGAGAGGAGGAAGCTGGCACAGCGGTTCATGGGTCCCTATCCCATCACCCGGATCATCAACCCGGTGGCTGTGCGCGTAGCTATTCCCCCCTCCCTCCGCATCCATCCCACCTTCCACGTGTCAAAGGTGAAGCTGGCAGTCACCGACCCCCTTTGCCCTCCTCCTGCAGCGCAACCCGCGCCCCGGATGATTGGTGGCCATCCGGCCTGGTCCGTCTCCTCCATCCTGGACTCCCGGCGCCGGGGTCGTGGGTTGCAATACTTGGTGGACTGGGAGGGCTATGGGCCCGAGCATCGACAGTGGGTGCCCCCGTCGTTCGTGTTGGACCCATCGTTCATCGCGGACTTCCACCGAGCGCACCCGGATAAGCCATCGCCAGGAGGCGCTGCTAGAGGGGGGAGTACTGTCACGCCGCGCCATTCATCAGCGGCGCCACCTGCTCACGCACCTGATCATCATCAGCGGCAAGGGATAAAGGCCGTCTCGCCCGGAGCTTCGGCCTGAAGCCGTCAGACTTCGTTCCTCACCGTTGTGAGTCATCTACAATCTTCAGCACAATTATTTGGGTAAGAAGCCTTACCTTCTCTCTCCAGTCTGCTCCCCTGTGCACAGGTGGATTTCCCGGCGGCGGACGTCTTCCCTCCAACGCCTATTCCTCGCTGCTGCACCGAGCTCTCCAGGTGGCTGTCTCCCGGGTTTCGCCCCTTGCTGTGCCAGCTATCCTGTCATCCAAGTAAGTCCTTCTCTTGCCATAATCCCTCCTGTGTTGGTGTATGCCCGTCACCCTCTCCCTGTGCTTTCTCCATAGGGTTGCTCGGCTGTACGGTCACCTGCCTCTGTGCCTGAAGCAGACGCCGCCACCAACACATTTACATCCCGCAGACACGCACTCATTCACGCCTGTTGTTAATAAACTATTTGAACTACTCTGAGCCTGTGTGTGTGCGTCTCCTGAGCCGTGCGTTATGTCAGTTTCTCCCACATTAATGTTAGATAACATGTGATTAATTAGTTAAAAAATGTAATCAATCTCCTGCATTAATATTTTTACAAAGCAGTCATATCCATGATGTAACTGCTTTGATTCTGTCTGACCTTTTTTCTCTTCTGGCATTAGGCTGAACAGAAGTGAAATGATCACACACAGTGTATCAATACATCGAATATATTTGATATATCATCCAGCCTTACTCCATTGTGATTTATTTCTGGCCCTTCACAGGAAGACCATCTCTGTTCTAAAATTTGATTCCATGATTTTCACTTTTAAAATAATCTGTAATCCGTTCTGAATGTTGGTTTCCTTGGTTACTAATACGCATAATCTGCTCTTAATGAACCATTGCCCTCATCCCATGATGTTCTCTGCATAAGCCATTGACGCAGACTTGCACAGTTGCTTAATACAAAGATCAGCTTGTGGCCTGAAGACACCACGAGACTTGACTTCCCTGTCTCCACGTTATCTCTGCCATGTGGAGTGTGGTTTACCGGAGCACCCCACATTACACCCCATGAATAAAAGTGTGCCTGTGGCTCACAATAGAGCTCAGGCTGCACTCTGAGAAGGGGGAAGGGCACAGAATTCCTCCACTGACCTCCTGTTTGTAGCAGATATTAAACAATAACCGCTGCTCTTTGTGTGTGTATTCGTGTATTTGTGTCAATTGTTAATAAGACGAGATGAAGCCCAACCGTCGCTGACTTTTGCAGTCTTCCTCACTGGATCTGTTTATCTTTATGAAGAGAAGTCTGGCGTTTCAGGAGTTTCAGGGGAAACAATGTGATCCTTCAATCTGAGTGACTACCAAGAGGCTGATGCTGACTGGACACCTACAATATTCAATCTTGGTGACAGCACTTAACTCATTTATGTCACTACTCCACAGAAAGTGCAGCATCACCAAAATGGCAACTCTTCTGCTTAACAGTGCATTTCACATTGATTGGAAGTAAGGATTTACTGCATGGTACATGGCACTTTTTTTTCTCGCAGAATACGAGTCCATAATGTGCTGACTCATGGATATGATTAGTACTGTGTGGGACTGAAAGGCTTAACAATAGAGCTGACTCTCCACTGATCTCTAGGAATGGGTATTGTTTGCAGTAGAATGTGTGTTCAAAGCAATATTGAGTGCCGAGGAGGGGCTCAGGAAACACACGTGCTACCCTTGCCAAAGAAAGTGTGACCTGACATGGAGGAAGGGACCTTATGGCAGCAACAACTTCCGAACGTTTAAATCAGCAAGAAGAGGTGCACCCACTCTCCAAGGGCAGCATTGTTCCACATCCTCCAAAAAATATCAAAGGGTGCTGCTGGCAAAACAGATGAATTTTTCACCACAGAAACTAATGCTGAATGTGGATTAACATGTTTTCCTCAACACATAAAAATGTTGGAAACTTCAAATTCATTTTTGCTTTATCCCAAAGCAAAGTCACTGTGATCTGTTACAAAACTACAGTGGTGTGAAAAAGTGTTTGCCCCCTTCATAATTTCTCATTTTTTTGTACGTTTGTCGCACTTAAATGTTTCAGATCATCAAACATATTTAAATATTAGACAAAGATAACACAAGTAAACACAAAATGCAGTTTTTAAATGAAGGTGTTTATTATTAAGGGAAAAAAAATCCAAACCTACATGGTGTGAAAAAGTGACCCCCCCCCAAAAAAAAACAAAAAAAACATAAATTAACTGTGGTTTATCACATCTTTGGAAAGCTGACTTCAATTTCTCTAGCCACACCCAGCCCTGATTACTGCCACACCTGTTCTCAATCAAGAAATCACTTAAATAGGACCTGCCTGACGAAGTGAAGTAGACCAAAAGATCCTCAAAAGCTAGACATTCAAAAGAAATTCAAGAACAAATGAGAAACAAAGTAATTGAGATCTATCAGTCTGGAAAAGGTTATAAAGCCATTTCTAAAGCTTTGGGACACCAGCAAACTACAGTGACAGCCATAATCCACAAATGGCAAAAACATGGAACAGCAGTGAACCTTCCCACAACCAAAATTACCCCAAGAGCACAGCGACAACTCATCCAAGAGGTCACAAAAGACCCCACAACAACATTCAAAGAACTGCAGGCCTCACTTGCCTCAGCTAAGGTCAGTGTTCATGACTCCACCATAAGAAAGAGACTGGGCAAAAATGGCCTGCATGGCAGACATCCAAGACGAAAACCACCGCTGAGCAAAAAGAACATAAAGGCTGGTCTCAGTTTTGCCAGAAAACATCTTGATGATCCCCCAAACTTTTGGGAAAATACTCTGTGGACTGACAAGACAAAAGTTGAACTTTTTGGAAGGTGTGTCCCATTACATCCACCGTATAAGTAACACAGCATTTCAGAAAAAGAACATCATACCAACAGTAAAATATGGTGGCGGTAGCATGATGATCTGGGGCTGTTTTGCTGCTTCAGGACCTGGAAGACTTGCTGTGGTAAATGGAACCATGAATTCTGCTGTCTACCAAAAAATCCTCAAGGAGAATGTCCGGCCATCTGTTCATGACCTCAAGCTGAAGCGCATTTGGGTTCTGCAGCAGGACATTGATCCAAAACACACCAGCAAGTCCACCTCTGAATGGCTTAAAGGCCTGATGACACAATTTTGACATTTTTTAGCATGTTGTGTAAACCCAAAAGTCATTGTCGATGATCAATATAATATTTACAACAGCCCCTGCATAAACTAGTTATTGTCAAAAAACTGCAGCCACTGACTGGACTGTGGTGCTGCCCACCGAATGAAGGGCGGCACCACCATGACGTAAGCGACAGAACAGACGCCGGTATTGTTGACTGGAATGACAGCAGCTGTGTAGCTCACAGTTTCTCTGGTTTCTTGTTTTAATTTTACGGCTATGCCTTCGCGTTGTGTCGCAGGCTTAGATAAACAGCAGGCTGTGAAAGACCACATCACACACTTAAGTTCCAACTGTCATAAGCCTCCTTGTGTGCTCCTCGTACGCTTTTACACAGGAGGAGCACACGAGGAGGGAAAAGATTAATGGATTTACGCGCAACTTTGACCTACTTTCTGTGATTGCATGCTGACCCTCGCCGGTCCGGCCACGTCCCCTCTATCATTATCATCAGCTGATTAAAAATCCCGCTGATCATCTTTCCCGGTCCTCGCCCAGGTGCTTCTCATCACACCATCATCAGCAGTGCGTGTACTTAGCGACCGTTTGCCAGTCACGCACTGCTGGTCCATAGTATTGTCATCTGTGCTGTTAGTCTGCCATTATTTTCAGCACTCTCACGACGTGTTAGTCACTCCATATTCGCTGTGGTTCTCGTGTGTCCTTGAAGCGATGTCAGCTCTGGGGCGCACCTGTGGCTAATATGTCTCCTCTCATTCATTCTCTGGGTGATGCCGGCCTCTGAACGCCATCAGTAAGTGTGTTTGTGTTTTTTGTACGTCTTCACTTTTTGGGAATTGTCTGTCTTTCTGTATTAAATGTGCTGTGGTGAACCCTGCACGTAAATCCTTGTTATTTCATCCTCCCTCTCCATGCCCTGCGTAAGAGCGCACGGAGGTTCATGATGAATTGATTTACACGCAGGATTCACCAGATAATACATAATACATAAATACAATCAAGATAATACATAATAAACCCGATGCCTGAGCCACAGAGAATACACTGCTATGATTTTATTGAAAAATTGGGTTTAAATAAATTATATTTATGAACAAATAATTTGTTGCAATATCTGTAACAAAAGCATAGCACTCGGTGTTCCCCTGCCATGTGTTTGTCGCCACTGCTGCGCCGGCCATGTGTGCCTCTCCACTGTCACTCTCTGAGTCTGACTCGCTTGGTACAATGCCCGCTTGGCACAGCTCAGACCTATATGGTCTGATGCCCCCAGATTCTTCATTGTCATCCCATTCTTCGGAACTATAATTGTCTGAAGATTGGACAACACAAACCAATTCCAGACTACATGTGCTGGAACCATCATCAATGTTTTCAGCCGCTTCCATCCTGTGTGTACAATGGGCAGCCAAGTGCTGTGTTCTGTTGATGACGTTACAACATGGCTGGGGGGGTTTCCAGCCACTAACGCAACTGGTGACGTGGCGCTCATGAAAACGTTGGATATTCGCGTGAAAAAAAGCCTGTTTGACTTAGAATTGCACAGACCAACCTATTTCGTCATATTGTATTATGTGTTGAAAAATTAGATGAAGTCAAAAACGTGTCATCAGACCTTTATGAAAGGCAAAATGAAGACTTTAGAGTGGCCTAGTCAAAGTCCTGACCTGAATCCGATTGCAATACTGTGGCATGACCTTAAAAAGGCAGTTCATGCTCGAAAACCCTCCAATGTGGCTGAATTACAACAATTTTGCAAAGATGAGTGGGCCAAAATTCCTCCACAGTGCTGGAAAAGACTTACTGCCAGTTATTGCAAATGCTTGATTGCAGTTGTTGCTGCTCAGGGCAGCCCAACCAGTTATTAGGTATAGGGGACAATCACTTTTTCACACAGGGTCTTGTAGGTTTGGATTTTTTTTTTCTTAATAATAAACACCTTCATTTAAAAACTGCATTTTGTGTTTACTTGTGTTATCTTTGTGTAATATTTAAATTTGTTTGATGATCTGAAACATTTAAGTGTGACAAACATATAAAAAAAATGAGAAATTACGAAGGGGCAAACATCTTTTCACACCACTGTATTTCCAACCAGTTTCTGAAGCAGTTCATTCAACCCACCCCCACTGAGAGCACTTTAGGAATTTAAGTGATTATCATGCATGCATTTCCTTAATTAAAATTGTTGGATGGAAACACAATATGTGTTACTTTTTGACACATCTAGATGTACCGTATAGATCTTAACTCAAAAGACTCAAAGCAATAGTTGTGGTTACACATGCAATTTATTTCCTTTGTAACTGAAATCTTTCAGAGTGATTCTGTAAACTTTCCTGCCTTACAATGGAATTTTCAAGAATGAGTCTTGCCACGGCAGGACGGTGGCGGAGTGGTTAGCACTGCAGCAGCACAGCAACTCACCCTTGGCTGGGGGATCCTGGGTTCGATCCCAGCCCCCGACAAACAGTGATCTGTGTGGAGTTTGCATGTTCTCCCCATTTCTCCGGTTTCCTCCCACATGCCAAAAACATGCAAGTTAGGTTAATTGGCATCAAACTGGGGATTCTAAATTGTCCTTAGGTATGAACATGAGAGTGAATGGTTGTCTGTCTCTCTGTGTTGGCCCTGCAATGGACTGGCCATCTGTCCAGGGTGTACCCTGCCTCTCGCCCAAAGATGCTGGGATAGGCTCCAGCCCCCCCGCGACCCGAAAAGGATTAAGCGGAAGAAGATGGATGGATGGATGGATGGAGTCTTGCCACACTGCCATCATCTTGATTATGACTTGAAGCAATGAATCATTTCTTTCAAAATCCACATATTTTAATTCCAAACACTGATGGTTTCTGAAAGCTAAACAGTTTGAAAGTTTGATAAATTTGTTCAATTATTTTGTTGAACAAACAAGTTTTATAAAACTTTTACTGATTTAAGCTCACAATTTCTTGAGAATTATGACTTTTTAAAATTATCTAATGCTGTTTATTGGCACCCACTTATTACACTGTGGCAAAGACTAGAAAGTTTTGTTCAGCCCCGGAATCAGTTAGTGAGTGAATAGAGAATTCAGTGGAATTCATCTGGATTAATGTGGCCTAGCAGCACCACAGTAAATGCATAACCTTGCATCTACTTGTCAATGCCGTTCAGAGGGAGCGAGGTGGGTGCTGCTGATTAACATCAGTTTGGGTGTTTCCGGAGATGGACATGGAGGAAGCGCATGGGCAGAGGACACTGGACATGGAGGAGACGCGGAAGAGGGGCAAGAGCATTTGTGGGCGCATTCACAATGATAATTATCTAGCTGAATTGCTCAGGAGATTAGCGCATCACATCTAGGGAGAGAGTTGCTTATCGTGAACAGCTAACTCATACTCAATGGAATTGAGGTGCGGCATAAACACTCCCTGAAGCACAGTGTTGTTTCATCCTGACTCAGCTGCTAGAATGCAGAAGTGAATGGAATAGTCTGCTACAGACTGGAAGCCCTGCTGGAGACTCAAGAGACGATTAGTTACATCCCCTCGCCTCTGGAGTGGTTGAAGATTTTCTCAAATTCATGGACAAACCAGGGATAAGAATAGCTTGGGTAATTGGGACTGTCAATAACCACTTGTGCCCGCATCAGCACAGGACCCCCGAAGAGCGTAGTGATATAACTAATCTTGGTCTGATTGGTCGAGAAATCACCAGGGGTTCTTTGAAAAACAAGCCACAATATCTCACAGAAGTGAGTACACCCCTCACATTTTTGTAAATATTTTATTACTTATATCTTTTCACGGGACAGCACTGAAGATATGACACTTTGATACAATGTAAAGTAGTCAGTGTACAGCTTGTATAACAGTGTAAATTTGCTGTCCCCCTCAAAATAACTCAACACAATGCCATTAATGTCTAAACTGCTGGCAACAAAAGTGAGTAGACCCCTCAGTGAAAATGTCCAATTTGTGCCCAAACTGTCAATATTTTGTGTGGCCACCATTATTTTCTACAGGACAGATAACGCTATCAAGGTGCTTTCAGACAAAATGTGAACGGGCATGGAGCATGATTATATTTTAAATTGATTTTGATATACCACCCCAAGATTTTAAATGGCCCCCATGTGCCCCCCTCCCCATGAAAAATTTCTGGAGGCGCCCCTGTATATGTGGTATATGTGGGTATATTCAATCCAAGTAGATGAGTTCTCCAGGTAGTGAGATGTTGTGAAGAGATGCAATGACATCATGCTTCTAGAGCCTGGTTAGCTCGCCCACACTACCCGTTACTCTGTAAGTGATAACCAGAGGTGAGGCTGACTGATGCTCCGGGAACCCTGCAGAAGGCGTTCCAGACTTGCAATGTAAGTTGTGGACTCCGGTCAGACACGATGTCATGGGCAACCCGTGGAGGCGGAACATTTGTTGAACCAAAATGTCAGCAGTTTCTTTGGTTGAAAGGAGCTTTGGTTGAGCAATGAAGTGGACAGCCTTGGAGAATCTGTCGATCATTGTGAAGACCACAGTGTTACCCTCCAAAGGTGGCAGACTGGTGACAGAGTCAACAGCGATGTGCCACCATGAACATCTGGGGATCAGCAAGGGCCGCAGGAGACCAGCATGGGGCAAGGTTAAAGACTTCTCAGCTGCACAGATGCCGCAAGCTTAGATGTACTCCCGGATATCTGTGCTAAGATAGGACCACCAGAAGGCTCGCTGGAGGTGGTTGATGGTACGGCCTACTCTTGGGTGACAGGGATGGGGCACACCCAATGGATCACATTCTCCTGAAAATAAGTATGGGTTGAAAAAATAACAGTTTCCTCTGCGATTAATTACAGTTAACTAATTAATTAACTAAAAATATAAAGTGGGATTGATTGTGATTAATGTTAGAAAATGTGTGATTAATCAGTTTAATTTTTTAACCAATCCATTAATCCACCTTATTCCTAGGCCCTATGATGCCTTGCGTGAATTTATGGTAGCAATTTCCGGTACTAGTTTAGAACGTATGGTTGTCACTGAAACTGGACACTTTTCCTTGTTAAAAAACAATGACTTCGGCATCAAAAATGCAGGAACATGGCCTTTTGCACCTCAAAAACAGTAATATAATCATACCACTTCCCATGACTATTGAGGGATAGGAAGATGACCTTAAAAAGTGGCCTCACAGACAGGAGCTCCATTTGTTAGCACTGCTGCTAAGATGCTAATGCTGTAAACAAATAAAAGGTCTGAGATATATCAATGTCTCCACCACAATAAAGTCGGATGCATTTTGTTAAAATATGTTGGACATAATCAAATTTCCCTTAGAGCAGACGTACGCCGCAACACCGTGCTTGGCTGTTGTCTGTCACCGTGTGGCAAATGCCACAACACCGTGCTTGGCTGTCATGGTATGTACAGACAGCTGCAGCCGTTCGTTTTACTCCAGAATTAAAATGCTCATGCTGCTGTCATGCCATAAATGCTTGTTTCTTTTAACTTAACATGTACAGACATTTTCTGACAATTGTTCAGAATTTTATTGACCTATATTTTGTGATAATTTAAAAATTAATGCATGCTGAAGTCCATATCATTCCAAGGCAGTGCAACGAATGCAAAAAATACGCAAAAACTATTTGATATCTTTCTAAAATCCTTAAGCCTTACGAAGCAAACTGTTAAGTTCTCTGTATTTGTCATGGGCGGGCGGTTGTTGGATTATGCTCCGCGCACATCTTGACGTGGCAGCGTCGAGTTTGGCGACAATGTGATAAAATTTCGTCTCGTCCGCCGTTATGCCCGCCAGTGCAAACTGAGCCTCAGCTTGCTGGAACCACGAGCTCGGGTCGTTTTGCCAGAATTCTGGCAGCTTGACGGTGACGGCGCTTGTGTGGGCCGTCCCTGATGTGTCCGCCGGGTGAGAGCGCCTTTCTTCTGCTCTCACGGCGGAGCTGGGGATGGTGCTCAGTTGAGCCCTCTCTGTAGATTCTGCCGTGGGGGAACGTCTTCCATCCGTTCCCCTGTCTGCATGGGCGCCGGCGCTTGCCTGGGTCACCTCCGATGAGTTAATCGCGGGAGAACGTCTCTGTTCCATCCTCACGTCTGGTCACCAGTGTAGGGAGCTTGAAATGATGAAGCGATGTGATTTTATAAATCAAAGTTTAATATCAGCTTCACTTCCCTAACAAGTCTCATCTCAGTGCAGAAGCAGAATAAGAGGTCGAGCGCAGTCAGACCTTCATACTTATACCCACACTCAACAAAAGACATTGCATATCAAAGCCGACATCCCGCATTAACATAATCCCCCCTCCATTGTCCTCCGTCTCCTCCACCTGACCCTGGGTGGTCAGGGAGTTCGATCCGGTCTCCACCGCTGCAACTCCGTCTGTTCTTTGATCCTCACTGGCGGTTGAGACCTCTTGTCCTGTTCTGAGGCGTGAGGTCATTCCACATATGTAATCACTAAACATTCTAATACGTCTATACATATGTAGGTATGGAATATATGATTAATATAAGCCACAGTGGATAGCAAATTAAATTAAATCCATTAAAGCATTAATATTTTTACAAAGCAGTCCTATCCATGATGTACCTGCTTTGATTCTGTCTGACTATTTTCCTCTTCCTCGGCATTAGGCTGGAACAGAAGTGAGATGATCTCCATTAAGTAGTTCACGGTGTTGGTGTGGGGGACACATTGGACAGTCCGACTGCTGCACTTGCAAGTCAGTGTCGTAAAGCACTTCTAAAATTAAAAGTGTGAATGTGTGAAGGGAATTTTCTAAACAAAAAGTCTGTTTTTGTGTTTATAAGGACTGTTTTTAAATCTCCAGTTTTAAAAATGTGCATGTGTCCTGGAGGTTGCTTTCTGGTTGGATAGGGGATAGGAAGAGACATTGAGAAAGAAGTTAAATTTAGTTACAATTTTTACTCGATGAGATGCAGGTAGGGGTAGCTAAAATTATGGCTTTATCACAAGACAACTGGATGAAGATTAAGGAAAAAATACAAAGACACAAGAGCTGACTGGGTTGATGGGACACAAGGAAACTCAGACTCAAAAGTAGAGCGAGAGCAGAATAAAATCATCAGGAAACACATGAGGGAAACAAATAAAACTAGAGGGTACTCAGAGAACACATACCTCTGCCAAGACTCAGTCTCAACCTCCCTTCATCCATCTGTCCATCCATCTGTACCCCCATGCATATCTACATTGCAAGATAGGGCCTTGGAGGAGGTATGCACTCATGGATACAAAATCTAATGTGTTCATCCATCGGCCAGCTCTGGTGAATCTTTAATCAAAATCCATCCAGTATTTTTTTGCGCAATCCTGCTAACACATTGCTAGAAGAAAGGATCTTGACAGAGGTATGCACTCATATATCATCTCCAAAATCTAATTGGTTCATCTGTAATCCAAGAACCACCTTTGGTGAAAACGTAATCAAAATCCATTCAGTAGTTTTTGAGTAATCTTGCTAAAACATTGTGAGAAGATAGGGCTTTCATGGATGTATGTGTTCTCGGATCATCTCCAAAATCTAATGGGTTCATCCTTGGGCCAAGGCTCTGGTGAAAATTTCATCCAAATCTATCCAGTAACTTTTGTCTTGCTAACAGACAGACAGACAAACAGATAAACGCCGGCAAGAACATGACCTTCCACCAGACCTTGGTAGAGGTTAAAACAAGACAGGAAATAATTTCTGAGATACAGTAGATAGGGACCATGAGAATATAATGAGATATGAAGAGATCCTTTAACAATTTAAGTATAATTGTTGATGTGGAAAGCGTGGAATGAAGAGACTGAATTTATTTCTCAATTCAGGTTTATTAACAATCACGTGTCTCCAACATCTTCTCAAACAGAAAGAGAGCTAACTTCCCACATCTCCCCTTTTTATACCCGGGACATCAGAATACAGAATCACATTGTCATTCACTCCCCAGAGACAATACATCACCCCCCAGGTCCTCTCTTCTCCACCTAAACCCTGGTGGTCAGGAAGTCTTCTCAGAGCCATTTCTAAAGACACATTTCACACCCTCCTGTCATCCTCAGGAGGTCCAGACTTATTGTTCCTTCTAACACGTGAGGTAACAGTGATATACATATGCAGCCTAAGCATCTCAAAAGTAATATACATATGCAGCTTAAGCATCTCAAATATGTGTGCCACATAACCCCCCCCCCCCCCCCAAACGTCGAAGATGAAACAATACAACACAGTCCAGACAACATGATAAAATCACAACATCAGTCCATATGCTGTCTGGGCTTCAACCTTCTTCCGAACTTGCTGTAGGCGGGCTTCGCCGCTCCCGTGGCGCCATCCTGCAGTGAATCTGCTATCTGAGGATGAGAACTGTTAGTCAATCCCTGAGAGGGCTCTGGGGCCTGCTCCCTGGGGGGTCTGCCGCGTCGAGGAGCCCTCGCCACTTGCACAGTTTCACCAGCCATCACAAAAGCAGGTTTAAGTCTGTCTACAGCAATTGTTTCCCTCCTGTCCCCTAAATCTAGCAAAAAATGCTTATCACCTGTTTCCAGCACTCTATATGGGCCATCATTAGGCGGTCGCAGGGTTGGGCACTGAGCCTCGTGCCTGACAAAAACAAACTCGGCGTTTTTTAAAGATTTGGGTACAAAAACACGGGGAAAAGTGTGATGAATGGGGCCCGGAAGCATGTCCGCTCCCGTGTCGTTCAGTGACCGCTGCGCAGGGGGACGCTCTGGCGCCGGGTTATCGGGAAGAAATTCCCCTGGCAGACGGAGTGGTTGAGCAAACACCAACTCAGCAGGGGAGGCTTTTAAGTCCTCTTTAGGTGCAGAACGCAACCCTAATAAAACCCATGGTAGTCTGTTTACCCAATTTGCATCCATCAGCGACGCTCTGAGAGCTGCTTTCAATGACCTATGAAAATGCTCGTATAAACCATTAGCCTGGGGGTGGTACGCGGTAGTGCGGTGGATTGTTATCCCCAAGCTGTGGGCCATCGCTGACCAAAGCTCAGAAACAAATTGAGGCCCCCTGTCGGACGTAATATCCGACGGGACCCCAAAACGCGCTACCCAAGCCGTTAAAAATGCGCGGGCCACCTCTGCGGCTGTGGTTGATGCCAGTGGGACCACTTCAGGCCAACGCGTGGTGCGGTCCACCATTGTCAAAAGATGCATGCACCCCTGTGACGAGGGTAGGGGGCCTACGAGGTCGACATGCACATGATCGAACCTTTTGGCCGGGATGTGAAACGGCTCTAAGGGGGCTTTAGTGTGTTTGTGTATTTTGGCTCGCTGGCAAGCCATGCAGGCTCGGCCAAACAAACTTCTCTCCTACCATTTTTACCGACGCGCGCACCCCCGGGTGCGCCAGAGAGTGAACTGAGTCAAAAACACGGCGGCGCCATGCGGCCGGCACTACTGGATGCGGTCGTCCAGTAGAGACATCGCAGATTAGGGGGGGGCGAACCATCTTGCAGCTTCCTGCTCTCCAGCCTTAACCCTGTTGGTCCAGACTGGAGCGCGCACACGTCTGCATCGCTACCTTGATCCACAGCCATGGCTGCATAATCTATCCCCACGTGGACTGGGGCCGCGTACGCTTCCGCGCTGCTATTTTGTTCTGCGGCCGCGGTAGTATAATCTACCCCTGCGCGGACTGGAGCGGTTACGGCGTGAGAGAGGCAGTCTGCCACCACATTAAGTTTACCCGCTACGTGTTGAATATCAGTAGTAAACTCTGAAATTGCAGCCATCTGCCTCTGCTGCCGGCCCGACCATGGTTCCGAAACTTTGGCCATCGCAAAAGTGAGCGGTTTGTGGTCGACAAACGCGGTGAAACGCCGACCTTCCAGCCAGAGCTGGAAGTGACGAATGGCTAAGTGGAGCGCTAACAACTCCCTGTCGAACGCGCTGTATTTTCGCTCGGCCTCGCGCAAGGTCCTGCTGAAAAAGGCCAGTGGCTGCCAAACCCCGGCAACCTGTTGCTCCACTACCGCGCCTATGGCCACATCTGACGCATCAGTGGTGAGCGCTATGCGGGCTGTTGGGTCTGGGTGAGCCAACAACGCGGCGTCCGCAAGGGCTTTTTTTACCTCCGAGAATGCGCGCTCCCGCTCCGGGGGACCATTCGATTGCATTTGAGGGTTTTTGTTTTTTAAGCGCGGCATACAATGGTTGCATGAGCTGCGCTGCGCGGGGGAGGAAACGGTTATAAAAATTCACCATTCCCAAAAACTCCTGTAGCGCTTTGACCGTTTGTGGCTGGGGAAAATCTGCTACTGCGCGCACTTTGTCCGGCAGCGGAACTGCTCCCTCTGGGGAGACGCGGTGCCCCAAAAAATCAATCTGCGCCACCCCGAACTGGCACTTCGCTGGGTTGATTATTAACCCGTGTTCCCCCAACCTCCAGAAAACTGCCACGAGGTGCTTTTCGTGCTCTTCTTCGAACGCCCTGGCTACCAAAATGTCGTCCAGGTAGACGAACACAAAAGGGAGATCGCGTAGCACCGCATCCATCATGCGCTGGAAAGTTTGCGCGGCGCCTTAAAGCCCAAACGGCATGCGCAAAAACTCAAAAAGTCCGAACGGAGTTATTACCGCTGTTTTGGGAATGTCCTCAGCGCGTACTGGGACTTGATGATAACCGCGGACTAAGTCAATTTTAGAAAAAATGCGCGCCCCCGCCAGATGAACCGAAAAATCCTGAATATGAGGGATTGGGTAGCGGTCATGCGCTGTGGCGTTGTTCAACCTGCGAAAATCACCGCAAAGTCGCCACGAGCCGTCAGCCTTAGGGACCATGTGGAGCAGGGAAGCCCATGGGATATTCGAACGTCGAATGATGCCCAACTTTTCAAGGTTGGCGAACTCCTCGCGCGCTATGGTCAGTTTAGCTGCATCCAAGCGCCGAGCTTTTGCAAAAACGGGGGGGACCAGCGGTAGTGATAAAGTGCTCCACCCCGTGTTTAGCCACGGCTGCTGAAAAAGTAGGAACCGTTAGTGCTGGAAACTGAGTGAGGAGTGTGTGAACTTACCGCCTGCTGTGGTGACGTTGGCTTGTGCTGTGGGCGGGGACACTCGAGCTGCACAAGGGATAGAGTAAAACGAGAGTGCATTAACCAAGCGTCTATTGGGGAGATCAACTAACAACCCATGTGAGCACAGAAAATCAGCACCTAACATGTTGAAACTCACCGCCGCTATAATAAAAGTCCACTCATATGTGCGGCCTTGCAGGGACAGAAGTAGGGTCCTTTCACCGAAGGTCTTAATGCTCGAGCCGTTCGCCGCTGATGCTCCATGACTCCCGGGGCCCGCCAACCGGTCAGCGTAGGTTGGCATGATGAAACTCACTTGGGAGCCTGTGTCCACGAGGAATTGTCTCCCAGAACGCGCATCCGTCAGGTAGAGCAGCTTGTTCTGTTCACCGAGGGCCGCAGCTGCTCCCGGTCCTGGAGTTTCCCGAGCTCTGGAACTGACACGGCGGTATACACTTGCGTGTCCTCTCTGCGAAGTGACGATGGTAAAAACAGAGGTCGTCTCCTCCGCGGTGTCGGGGTTTCGCCGCCGCCGTTGTTGGTGTAACTGCCTCCGTCGCCTCTGGCCCTTTTCCGTTCCCGGTCGTCACGCCGAGATCTGTCGCTGCTGCGGTGGCCGTGTGCCGTCCGCTGGCGTCGAGGATCCGCTGCGCCTCTTGGGCTAGCGCGCGGAAGTCCCGCTGGGTCACAAGCTGGGAGCCCGCCAGGGTCGCCCTCGTCTGCGACGGTAGAGTTCTCAGGAAGATGTGAGTGAAGAGGAAATCATCGTTGTCTGAGCCTCTCAGCTTCAGCATGTCTTCCATCAGGTCAACAGGCGTGCTTTCTCCCAAGTCGTGCAGGGCCAGGAGTCTCTGAGCTCTCTCCTGGGCTGAGGGAGTGAAACGCTGGATGAGGGCAGCTTTCAACCCGCCGTATTTGTCGCCAGCGGGTGGGCGCTGCACCAGGCTCCGCACATGTCGAGCTGTGCGGCTGTCGAGTTTGGCGATGACGTGGTAGAACTTTGTGTCATCTGCTGTTATTCCCCCGAGAGCGAACTGGGCTTCAGCCAGGAGGAACCATGAGTCCGGATTGTCCTGCCAGAATTCTGGTTGCTTGACTGAGACTGCGCTTGCCCGGCTGGTCCCTGCCGAGTCTGGTTCGGGGGAATTGTCTCTGCCCATCATACGTCTAAAGGTCACCAGTGTGGAGAGCGTGGAATGAAGAGACTGAATTTATTTCTCAATTCAGGTTTATTAACAATCACGTGTCTCCAACATCTTCTCAAACAGAAAGAGAGCTAACTTCCCACATCTCCCCTTTTTATACCCGGGACATCAGAGTACAGAATCACATTGTCATTCACTCCCCAGAGACAATACATCACCCCCCAGGTCCTCTCTTCTCCACCTAAACCCTGGTGGTCAGGAAGTCTTCTCAGAGCCATTTCTAAAGACACATTTCACACCCTCCTGTCATCCCCAGGAGGTCCAGACTTATTGTTCCTTCTAAGACGTGAGGTAACATACATATGCAGCCTAAGCATCTCAAAAGTAATATACATATGCAGCTTAAGCATCTCAAATATGTGTGCCACAGTTGAGTTTCTTTTATTGGAACAACTCAGATGTGGAGTGTACTTAACAAGAACTTCTGACCATTAAGTTAGTTTTTGGTCTAGAGGTCAGGTGAGCCTTGGAGTCTTCTTGAGCACCTTTCAAACTACCCCAGCAATCCAGACAAACCCGATATGATCCAGGTTCCCTCTTTTGTCTGAATAGGGTTACCTGGGATACCTGACCTGGTCTAATTGACCCTGTAATTGACGTGGATCATTGCCCACCTCACCTCATTTGAAGAGGACAATGTAAATAAACACGATGAAGTACAGGTGCATCTTAATAAATTAGAATGTCATCGAAAAATTGATTTATTTCAGTAATTCAATTAAAAAATTTGAAACTCCAGTATTGTATAGATCCATGACACACAGAGTGATACTGGGGTATGGGGGGGCTGAAAAGTTCATAGTGGTCAAATTTGACCAAATTTGGTCTATTTTTCATACAAGCGGCTGAAATGAGCCTTCCCCATAGGATTGCTGGACTCACCCTTAGAAATAGGGTGAGGAGTTCAGTCATCTGGGAGAGGCTCAGAGTAGATCTGCTACTCCACATCAAAAGGAGCCAGTTAAGGTGGTCTGAGCATATGATCAGGATGCCTCCTGATCACCTCCCACCTGAGGTGTTCCTGGCACGTCCCACTAGGAGGAGACCCCGGGGCAGACCCAGGACATGCTGGAGAGACAACATCTCCCAGCTGGCCTGGGAACATCTTAGTATCCTCTCTGAAGAGCTGGAGCAGGTGGCCGGGGAGAGGGAAGTCTGGGCTTTTCTGCTTGAGCTGCTGCCTCCGCGACCTGGACCCCGGAAAAGCGGTAGAAAATGGATGGATGGTTTACTTTTCAACATATTCTCCCCTTCGATCCACACACTTCTTCCATCAGTGTTGCAGCACTTGAATCCCTGCGGTTGAAAAATAAAGCACATGTAGTCAAATTTGACCACTATGAACTTTTCAGCCTATGAACTTTTCAGCCCCCCTCCACCACCACCATATAGTTAAAGTGTTTATTTCTTTTAATTTTGATGGTTATGGCTTATAGTTCATGAAACACCAAAATTCAACTTCTCAAAAAATGGCAGAGACTGATATCTCTCATCTTCCTCTGGACAATACTTCATAGATTCTCTATGGGCTTTATGTCAGCAGAGTTTGCTGGCCAATAAAGCACAGTGATACCACGGTCATTAAAAACCAGGTTTTGGTACTTTTGGCAATGTGGGCAGGTGCCAAGTCCTGCTGGAAAATGAACCCAGTGTGGAAGATGAAAGCAGATGAGACAGTGAGCTGGATGACGCGCAAACTTTATTCACCTCCCAACATAAAACACAGAAAACTTCTTCCGGGGTCTCTGGGTGCCTCTGTCATGGTCCGAGTGCTGACTCTGTCCGCGCTCAGGTTGTCCAGTAGTTCCCCGTTCTCTCCTAAGGTGCACCATATGGCCTCTGGGCTTTTATTATGACAGCGTCACGGTGGGGCTTCCGGCTGTCAGAGTCGAGCTCCGCAGGGATGGCTAGAATCTAATCAGCTAATGACGTTCTCATCAGCTGATTAATCTGTCAGCCCTATTTAAGGGAGCAGCTCAATTTACTCAGGGCTGCGACCTCGCCTTTTCCAGTCTAGTTTCCCTACTCCCGAAACCAGTTCCTTCCAGCGTTAGGTTCCGCCCTCGCTAATCGTATGTAAGTGTTGTGTCTTTGCCTTTATTTGTATTTTGCCCCACGAGGCTCATTATTTTGTCGTGTATCCTTTATTAATAAATTATGCAAACTCATTGGCTGCCTACAGCGTCTCATTAGCGGTCCACGCAGACCGCTCCCTGACAGCCTCCCTTTATACCACTTTATTCCTGTCCAATGAGACCCAGGGAGCCAAAGACAATATACACAGTACACAAAGCCTGTCTGGCACATTAACATTACAGGACATGATACCCTGCTTATCACTCCCTCTCCCACTCTAGCGAACTCCGGTGTATCCTCACTCCCTGGGGTGCGGCCTGTCCTTTCTGTTGCATCTGAGACCCCACTGGTGCCACCTCCTCCTTCAGTCCTCTATTCCATCTTTCCCCCTGACTTCCGACTCTGGGTGGAGAACCCCCCCATTCAGTGCCACCACACAGCCCCCCCCCCCAAACACCTAGAAAGAGGACGAACCCCCCGGTCCCTTGGGCTTGAGCCGGCACCCATAGCGGCTGTAGCGGGAGGTCGCCGGTCCGGTCGAAGCGCCCTCCTGGCCAGGTGTGTGGAAGGTCATGCTGGTCTGTGGAGGGGAAGGGGGGGGCAGGTTGGCTTCGCAAGCGCAGTTCTCTACCGGGGGAACACCAACTTGCGGAACCACCATCAGTGGGCGTCCGCGCCGGGGAGCTTGGGACAACATCACCTGTTCGTCTGCCAACACATAAGCGGGCTTCAGCCTGTCAATGCAGACAGTCTCCTTACGCCCCCCCAAGCCTAACACAAAATGCTTTTCCCCAGTTTCCAGAACTCTGAACGGTCCGTCATATGGTGGGTGCAGCAGGGTTCTGTGCGCATCGTGCCTGACAAAAACGAACTTGGCACTCTGTTGCTCTTTGGGATGAAGGTGTGGGGAAAACAATGGTGGGCTGAGCCTGGCACATTAGCAGCCTCTGTACTGTAAAAAAAAATGCACGGGCAGGTTGGTCCCGGGTGTGGGGTTTTCCAGTAAAAATTCCCCAGGGATCCGCAGCAGCTGAGAAAAAGTGAGTTCCGCCAGGGAGGCTGCCAGAGCCTCCTTAGGTGCGGCACACAACCCTAACAGAACTCAGGGCAGGCTGTCGACCCAATTTCTAGCCGTGAGTGAAGCTCTGAGCGCTGCTTTAAGTGACCTATGAAAATGTTTGCATAACCCGTTAGCCTGGGGGTTGTACGCGGTGGTGCAGCAGATTTTTACCCCCAGGCTCTTGGCCATCGCAGACCAGAGTTCCAAAATGAATTGTGGTGTCCGACGGGGATCCGAACCGTGCAACCCAAAAGCCAGTGGGACCAATTCAGGCAACGTGTGGTGTGGTCCACAATTGTCAAAAGGTGTATGAAACCTTGTGACGGCGGGAGGGGGCCCACCAAAACCACGTGGATGTGGTCGAACCTCCTGGCCGGAATTTGGAAGGGCTCGAGGAGGGCTTTGGTGTGCTTGTGCATGTTGGCCCACTGGCACATGACGCATGTTGCAGCTCACTCTTTCACGTCCCTGCGTAAGTGAGGCCAGACAAATTTCGCCCCCACCAATTTAACTGAGGCACACACGCCGGGATGTGAAAGGGAGTCGACTGACTCAAAAATGCGGTGGCGCCAAGAGCTCGGAACCACCGGGTGTGGGCAACTGGAGGAGACGTCACAGAGCAAGGGGGGGGGGGCACCCTTCTTGCACCACCCTGCTCTCCAGTTTTAACCCAGTAGACGCAGACTGGAGCGCGTAAATGTCCGCGTCCCCGGTTTGCTCCATGGCCATGGCGGGGAAATCTATTCCCATGTAGACCGGGGAGACTTGCACGCTCGACAGGCGGTCGGCCACAACATTAAGCTTACCGGCTACATGTTGAATGTCGGTCAAGAACTCTGAGATCGTGGCCAAATGTCATTGCTGCTGGGCCGACCATGGTTCCGAGACTTTGGACATTGCATACGTCAGCGGTTTATGATCAATGAATGCGGTGAACTCGCCAGGTGGAGGGCCAACAGCTCTCTGTCAAACGTACTGTATTTGCATTCGCTGTCACGCAAAGTATGGCTGAAAAATGCAAGCAGCTGCCATGAACCGGACATGCACTGCTCAACCACTGCCTTATGGCAACGTCAGATGTGTCGGTGGTGAGTGCTATCCGTGCTGATGCGGCCGGGTGGGCCAGCAAAGCGGCATTAGCAGACGCTGTTTTGGCATTTGGGAAAGCCTGGACTCGCTAGGGGGTCCAGTTGATGTTTTCCGCGGGCTTCTTTTTTTTTTGAGCACGGCGTACAATGGTTGCAGCAGCTGAGCTGCTCAAGGGAAGAAATGGTTGTAAAAGTTGACCATGCCCAAAAATTCCTGTAGGGCCCTCACGGTCTGCGGACGTGGAAAATCCGCCATGGCGCGCATCTTATCAGGCAGCAGAATCGCGCCTTCTGGCGAA
Organism: Pholidichthys leucotaenia; assembly: GCA_020510985.1. Lineage (NCBI taxonomy): Eukaryota > Metazoa > Chordata > Actinopteri > Cichliformes > Pholidichthyidae > Pholidichthys > Pholidichthys leucotaenia. The sequence goes on from CM035841.1 coordinate 156,238,440, forward strand.
ATGCAGTGACCCAAAATCACTGGCACACCGAACTGGCATTTTGCCTGGTTAACGATAAGCCTGTGTGCTTCCACCCTCTGGAAAACTAGGTTGAGATGGGCGAGGTGCTACTCCTTGGACGCGCTAGCCACCAAAATGTTGTCTAAGTAGACAAAAACGAAAGGCAGGTCACGGAGTACTGTGTCCATCATTCTTTGGAAGGTTTGTTCCGTGCCCTTTAACCCGAACGGCATACGCAAAAACTTGAAATGGCCAAAAGGAGTTATTACCGCTGTTTTGGGCACGTCCTCCATGGGCAACGGGACCTGGTGGTAACCGAAGACCAGATTCACTTTTGAAAAAACACGCATCCCGGCCAGATGCACGGAAAAATTCTGGATGTGCAGGATGGGGTACCGATCGTGTTCTGTGGCAATGTTCAAGTGCCGGAAATTGCTGCACAGTCGCCACAACCCATTGGCCTTGGGCACTATGTGTAGCGGCGATGCCCACGGGCTGTTGGAATGCCTGACGATGCCCAGTTGCTTTAAGTAAATGAACTCCTCGCGTGTGCTGGCCAGCTTAACCGCGTCCAGGTGTCGAGGGCGCACGAAAACCAGCGGACCTTTTGTTGTTATGAAATGCTCGACCCCATGTTTAGTTACTGTAGCAGAAAAAGTCGGAACCGTGAGTGCTGCGAACTGTGAAAGCAAATGTTGGTACTTACCCCCTGGAGCTAGAACGTTAGCATGTGTTGTTGGCCCAACTCCCTGAGCTGTGCAGGGCAAGGAAGAAAAAGAAACAGCATCCACTAAACATCTGATGGCAACATCGACTAACAATCCGTAAGCCCATAAAAAATCAGCACCTAAAATGGGGACAGAACATGCAGCTACCACAAAGTCCCACTGAAAATTGTGTCTGTGCAAGCATATTGTCAGTGTCCGTTCGCCAAACGTCCTGATGTTGGATCCGTTGACGGCCATAAGCTTGGGGCTGCAGCCTTCTGCCGACCTGTCCACCAAGAAATGTCTCCCCGAACGTGTGTCTGTGATGATAAGCAGCTTGTTCCTGTCGCCAGCGGTCGCAGTTGCTACTGACTGCTGGCTGTGCCTTTTCCCTGGCTTCTTGAATTGGCAAGGTGTCAGACAGCGTTGGGCGTTCAAGCCAAACTGGCTTGGATAGAAACAGAGCGTCCCGTTCCTGCATCTCTTGGCGTCCATCCCAGCCGCCCCCAACGCCTCCTTGACCTCGCAAACTTTATTCACCTCCCAACATAAAACACAGAAAACTTCTCCCGGGGTCTCTTGGTGTCTCCTTTTATACCATTTTATTCCTGCCCAAGGAGACCCAGAGAGCCAAAGACAATATACACAGTACACAAAGCCTGTCTGGCAGGTTATTATTACAGGACACGAAACCCTGCTTATCACTCACTCTCCCACTCTAGCGAACTCCGGTGTCTCCTGACTCCCCGGGGTGCGGCCAGTCCTTTCTGTTGCATCTGAGACCCCCCGGTGCCACCTCCTCCTTCAGTCCTCTATTCCACCCCCCCACCCCACCCCGACTTCCAACTCTGGGTGGAGAACCCCCCACTCAGTGCCACCACACCAGAATCTCCATAAAGCTTGTCAGCAGAGGGAAGCATGAAATGCTCTGAAATTTCCTGGTAGATGACTGCACTTACTTTGGACTTGATAAAACACAGTGGACCAACACCAGCAGATGTCATGGCTCCTCAAATCATGACTGACTGTCGAAACTGAACCTCAAACAACTTGGGCTGCACACAAGGATAGTCCGGGGGTCTCGGTTTAATTGGGTGGGAATGCAGAGAATTTTCACACCTTTGTTTTGTATGGTTTTTATTCACACTGCAGCGGATCAAACTGCTTCAACAATGTCACACAGTTACAACTGTTCGTTTGGGGCGCTGTAGCAGAAACCACCACTGACCAGGAAGAAAAAATCTCGGCGAAGAAAAACCAGCTCACTGATTGGCCATGACTGAAAATGGAAATCCGTTCCCTTCAGCTGGGTTGTTTGTCTGCCACAAACGATACATTTTTTAACTTTTCTCCTCGGCTTTCTCCAGTAAAATAATTTCTCGAATTTGCACAGTTGTGTTTATTGTTATTTTCTACCGAAAATGCACTACCGTAAACATCACTTCCTCTTCTCACACTGCAAGCGAAGTGGTCTTGGTTCACTTGCAAATTAAACTTTTAACCTCAGGGGGTAAAAGGGGGTTGAGCTGTCTGCTTCACCCTTTGTCCAAGAGGTCAGGAGACCTCCACCTGTTGCCGGGGGGTAACATGGAAACTTTTATCTCAGGAGGTGATAACATGAAACTTTTAATCTTGGAGGGTAACATGGAACCTGTAACCTCAGGAGATGATGATATGGACACTTTGAACTCGGGAAATAATGGAAACTTGGAAACTTTATACTCTGAAAACAGCAACGTAGGAACTATAAACTCAGAAGGTGATAACATAGGAACTGTAAAATCAAGAGGTGACCAAATGGGCATTTTAAACTCAGGAGGTAATGACCATACAGGAACTTGAATCTCAGGAGAGAATGACAACATGAGATTTCCTTGCACTAGAGATAACATAAAAATTTTAATCTCAGGAGATTGTCACGCCGCGCCGCTCATCAGCGGCGCCACCTGCTCGCACACCTGTCAGTCATCAGCGGCGAGGAATATAAGCCGCCTCGCCCTGAGCTTCGGCCTGAAGCCGTCAGACTTCTTCCCCCCTTCTTCAAGAAGCAAACTACTTTCTCTTCAGCACGACACTGAGCGGTAAGAAGATCACTTACCTCATCTCTCCCAGTCTGCTCCCCTGTGCACAGGTGGATTCCTCAGCGGCGGACAACTCCGTCCCTCGTCCCTCCTCGCTGCTGCACCGAGTCCTGCAGGTGGCTGTCTCCCGGGGTCCCGTCCTTGAAGTGCCAGTCATCTGTCCCATACAAGTAAGCTTCTCTCCCTCGCCTATTCTCCTCCTGTGTTGGTGTGTGCCCATCACCCTGTGTCTGTTCTCTCCCATAGGGTTGCCGGCTGAACGGTCTCCTGCCTCTGTGCCCGAAGCAGACGCCACCACCAACACATTAACATTCCGCAGACACACACCCATACATCCCTGTTGTTAATGAACAGTTTGAATAAACAGTTTGAAATAATAACAGACTTTAAAACATTCACTAAAAATGTTAAAAACTGGCTGAAAAATAAACAAGAATGTACTCATGTATGAATTATTTGTCTGCAAAGTGAGAGTGAATGAAGGGAAGGAATAAATGTGTTTGTTTATAGTGAGTGACGGAGGGAGGAAGGCCTGAAATAGGCAAATGTGAGTTATGTTATATGTGTTAAATGTGAGTCAGGCTGTTATATTTGTGTATTTATAATATTTATAATATTTATGTTAAATGTGAGTCAGGCTGTTATATTTGTGTATTTATAATATTTATAATTGTGTATTTATAATTTTTCTGCATTGATGTATGTGGTTATTGTGTATATTTTTTATCTTGATTCTTTTTTCTAAAGCCCATCCAGGGACAAGAGTTGCAAATTAGCTAATAGCTATACACTCTATGTGCAACACATCAGATTGATTGTCTTTGATTAATTGTCTGTGTTTATTGCACTGTCCCTGTCAAATAAACTAATCTACTACTACTGAACTACTCTGAGCCTGTGTGTGTGCGTCTCCTGAGCCGAACGTTATGTCAGTACGGCTTCAGCAGAGCGGCTCAGCAGACAGTGGGCTCGCACACCGGTTTTCCACTCTCGAGGCTCGAGTGGAACAAGTTGTTTATCAGCAACAGGTGATCCTAAATCAATTAGTAAATTTAACTAACCGATTGAACCGCCTGGACCCCCAACAGCCGTTCCCCCCGGCTCGCCAGGGTGGCGCGGCTCCTGCTGTTCCAGCGGCCGTCCAGCCGGCTCTGGTGGCACCGGTTCAGCTCACACCAATTCCGACTCCCGCCCGCTTTAGCGGTAAGCTCGGCGGAGCGCGGGGGTTCATTATGCAGTGTGAGTCCGTGTTCCACCGTGTGCCCGGAGATTTTCCCTCGGATCACAGCCGAATTGGTTATATAGGGAATCTTCTGGAGGGGCGTGCGTTAACTTGGACCTACGCCGTAATGGCGAGGCCCAGTTATGCCACCCTCACCTACGACCAATTCGTGAGGCGCTTTCTGGAGGTCTTTGACCATTCTCAAACCGAGATGGTCCAGGTCAATCGGCTTCTCGCTCTCCAGCAGGGAAGCCGGTCGGCAGCGGACTACGCGGTCGACTTCCGGGTAGCGGCGGAGGAATTGGGCTGGGAGGAACGCTCCCTCTGCGGCCTGTTCCTCCGCAGCCTCAATGATGATCTGAGGGATGAACTGGCTGGACGGGAAATCCCTGAAACGCTAGCGGAGCTAACTTCCTTAGCCATCAGCTTGGACAACAGGCTGCGCGAGCGCTCCTCAGGACGGAAGTCGTCTACTTCGCGCCCTCGGGGAGTCTCGCTGCGCCTGCCCCAAGCTCGCCCCCTGGCGGCGCCGCCACCATCGTGCCCCGAGGAGTCGGAGCCGATGGTGACGGGCTGGACAAAGCTCTCCCCGGCAGAGAGACAACGCCGCCGTGAGTTGAATCTCTGCATGTATTGCGGAGACAGTCAACACACGGTGGAGCTTTGTCCACAAAAAGCCAAACGGCGGGGTCCGTGAGTCACTGTAGGAGGCCTCGCGGACGTCAATCGGTTAGATCCTCTCACTCAATTGAAGCTGCCCATCTGTTTCTGCCACAACCCCACTGGGCATCTCACCCACGCACTGGTGGATTCGGGCGCAGAAGGCAGCTTCATTTCACAGAGCCTGGCAACCCGTTTGGGCATCCGCTGTCAGGCACTGAGGAATCCCATCTCCCTAGTCAACCTCTCCCGTGCCTCCCTTGGGAGAGTGTCACACCAAACCATCCCCGTTCCGGTCATCATCTCGGGAAACCACCGGGAGGAGATGACCTTCTATGTCCTTCCCAACTCTGTGTCGCCCGTCATCCTGGGGTATCCCTGGCTTCGTCTTCACAACCCGGTCCTGGATTGGAGATCAGCTGGGGTATCGGCATGGAGTACATTCTGCATGGGCACCTGCCTTCAGTCCGCTGCCTGCTCTCCGTCCGCTCCTCCCCCTGCGACGGACGCTGCACCCCCGGACCTGTCTCTGGTGCCTCCGGAATTTCACGACCTGGGTATGGTGTTCAGCAAGATGAAAGCTATGTCTCTCCCCCCTCATCGGCCCTATGACTGTGCCATCAACCTCCGCCAGGGGGCTCCCTTACCTTCTGGTCGGCTCTATAGCCTGTCAGCGCCGGAGAAGGAGACGATGAACACCTACCTGAAGGAGTCATTAAGTGCTGGGATAATCCGCCCATCATCGTCACCCGTGGGGGCAGGGTTCTTCTTCGTGGGAAAAAAGGATGGGTCCCTCCGCCCTTGTATCGACTACCGGGCCCTCAATAATATCACGGAGAAGGACCGTTACACCCTGCCCCTCATGGACACTGCTTTCCACTCCCTCCAGGGGGCGACCTGGTTCACCAAGCTGGATCTACGCAGCGCTTACCACCTCGTCCGGATCCGGGAGGGAGATGAGTGGAAGACAGCCTTCCGTACCCCTAACGGCCACTTTGAATACCTGGTAATGCCGTTCGGGTTGACCAACGCTCCTGCCGTCTTTCAGCGTCTCATAAATGACGTCCTCCGGGACTTCATCGGCCTTTTCGTGTTCGTCTACCTGGACGATATTCTCATCTTCTCCAAGTCCAGGGACGAGCACCAGGTCCACGTGAGGCGGGTCCTCCAAAGACTGCTGGAGAATCGTCTGTACGTGAAGGCAGAAAAATGTGAATTTTACGCCAGGACTACGTCCTTCCTGGGGTTCATCATCGCCCACGACAAGGTGCTCCCAGACCCAGAGAAGGTGAAGGCGGTGGTGGAATGGCCTACACCTGCATCCCGGAAGCAGGTGCAACAGTTCGTTGGCTTCGCCAATTTCTACCGCCGCTTTGTCCCCAACTTCAGCTCCATCGTTGGACCACTGACCCGCCTCACGTCCCCGAAGGTCCCGTTCCGGTGGACCGAAGAGGTCGCTGCCGCCTTTAAGGCGCTGAAGGCGGAGTTCTCCTCCTCCCGGGTCCTTCGCCAGGTTGACCCCGCGCTGCAGTGCATCGTAGAGGTTGACGGGAGTGGGGGCAGTGCTGTCCCAGCAGTCGCCGGACGATGGCGCCAAACGGCCCTGCGCCTTCTTCTCCCGGCGCTTGTCCCCGGCGGAGAGGAACTACGATGTGGGGGACAGAGAGCTCTTGGCCATCAAACTCGCCCTGCAGGAGTGGCGCCACTGGCTAGAGGGGGCGAACCTTAGAATATCTACTTAGAATATCTACGATCTGCCAAGCGCCTGAACGCCCGCCAGGCGCGCTGGTCTTTGCTCTTCGCCAGGTTCCAATTTTCAATCACCTTCAGGCCTGGCTCTAAGAACGGCCTGCCTGACGCCCTCTCTAGGCAGTTCACTCCCGTGGAGTCGGAGGAGACGCCCCACTCCATCCTGCCCAGGTCGTGCGTCGTGGGAGCCATCTCGTGGGACATCGAGGGCAAGATCCGGAAGGCGCAGGAGGTGGAACCTGACCCTGGCGGCGGACCTGAGGGGAGGCTGTTCGTGCCATCCACGGTCCGAGGAGAGGTCATCCACTGGCTACACACCTCCAAGCTCACCTGTCACCCTGGCACCTCCCGGATGATAGACCTCCTTCAACGGTCCTTTTGGTGGCCAGGCCTGCGGAGGGATGCAGCCCGCTACGCCCGGGCTTGCCCAATCTATGCCACCAGCAAGTCGGGAAATGCCCCTCCAGCGGGTCTGCTCCAGCCCCTGCCCGTCCCTGGCAGGCCCTGGTCGCACATCGCGTTGGATTTCGTCACCGGACTCCCCGTCTCCAACTCCTATGACACCATCCTGACCATCGTGGACCGCTTCTCCAAGGCCGTGCACTTCGTTCCCCTGCGAGGCCTCCCTACTGCCCTGGAGATGGCGGATCTCCTCGTCCAACACGTGGTCAGGCTGCACGGGATTCCGGTGGACGTGGTCTCGGACCGGGGCCCCCAGTTTTCGTCTGAGGTTTGGAGGTCATTCTGCAACGCCATCGGAGCCAAGGTGAGCCTCTCCTCCGGCCATCAGCCCCAATCCAACGGGCAGTGTGAGCGGACCAACCAGGAGCTGGAGGCTGCGCTCCGCTGTGTGACCAGATCCAAACCTACGTCCTGGAGCAACCATCTTGCCTGGGTTGAATATGCCCACAATACCGCTCGCTCTTCTGCTACAGGGATGTCTCCCTTCAAAGCGTCCCTGGGTTACGACCCCCCGCTGTTCCCGGAGCAGGAGAGTGAGGTAACTGTCCCCTCAGTTAGGGCACATCTCAGGCAGTTCTGCTCCACCTGGACTGCCGCGCGCAATGCGCTCTTACGCACAGCGGAGCGCAACAGAACTGTGGCGGACCGGCATAGAAGACCTGCCCCGGCGTACAGAGTTGGGCAACATGTCTACGTTTCCACCCAGGACGTCACTCTAAAAGGCGAGAGGAGAAAGCTGGCACAGCGATTCATGGGTCCCTATCCCATCACCCGGATCATCAACCCGGTGGCTGTGCGCGTGGCTATTCCCCCCTCCCTCCGCATCCATCCCACCTTCCACATGTCAAAGGTGAAGTTGGCAGTCTCCGACCCCCTTTGCCCTCCTCCTGCGGCGCAACCCGCGCCCCGGATGATTGGTGGCCATCCGGCCTGGTCCGTCTCCTCCATCCTGGACTCCCGGCGCCGGGGTCGTGGGTTGCAATACTTGGTGGACTGGGAGGGCTATGGGCCCGAGCATCAACAGTGGGTGCCCCCGTCGTTCGTGTTGGACCCATCGCTCATCGCTGACTTCCACCGAGCACACCCAGACAAGCCATCGCCAGGAGGCGCTGCTAGAGGGGGGAGTACTGTCACGCCGCGCCGCTCATCAGCGGTGCCACCTGCTCGCACACCTGTCAGTCATCAGCGGCGAGGAATATAAGCCGCCTCGCCCTGAGCTTCGGCCTGAAGCCATCAGACTTCTTCCCCCCTTCTTCAAGAAGCAAACTACTTTCTCTTCAGCACGACACTGAGCGGTAAGAAGATCACTTACCTCATCTCTCCCAGTCTGCTCCCCTGTGCACAGGTGGATTCCTCGGCGGCGGACAACTCCGTCCCTCGTCCCTCCTCGCTGCTGCACCGAGTCCTGCAGGTGGCTGTCTCCCGGGGTCCCGTCCTTGAAGTGCCAGTCATCTGTCCCATACAAGTAAGCTTCTCTCCCTCGCCTATTCTCCTCCTGTGTTGGTGTGTGCCCATCACCCTGTGTCTGTTCTCTCCCATAGGGTTGCCGGCTGAACGGTCTCCTGCCTCTGTGCCCGAAGCAGACGCCACCACCAACACATTAACATTCCGCAGACACACACCCATACATCCCTGTTGTTAATAAACAGTTTGAACTACTCTGAGCCTGTGTGTGTGCGTCTCCTGAGCCAAACGTTATGTCAGAGATAACATAGGTACAGTACCTCTTGCTCAAAAAATTTTTTTTTTTAAAAATGGGAGTTTTAAACTCAGGAGATGACATTAGGGCTCTTTGCTCTGGAACCCACAAAGGAGCCTTTTGACCTGGAGACCACAGAGGAACTGTTTGCTCTGAAAATAACCACGTAGGAACTGCTTGCTCTGAGAAAAAACACGTAGGAGCTTTTAGCTCTGAAAATAACAGGGGCCTTTTGGTCTGAACACAACAACATAGGAGCCCTTTGCTCTGAAGATAATATGGGAGTCTTTTGCTCTGAGCACAACAATATAGGAACCCTTTGCTATGAAGATAACAATATGGGAGCCTTTTGCTCTGAAAATGACAACATCGGAGATTTTTGCTCTGACATAACAACATAGAAGCTTTTTGCTCTGAAGACAACAATATGGGAGCCTTTTGCTCTGAAAATGACAACATGGGAGCTTTTTGCCCTGAGCATAACAACATAGGACGGCCCAGGTGGAGCGGACTGCTCAAACGGCCTGGGTGGAGTGGACTGCTCAGACAGTCCGGGTGGAGTGGACAGCTCAGACGGCCATGGTGGAGCGGACTGCTCTATGCCTTGGGCAATGGATGGAGGTCTTCTGACCTCTTGGACAACAGGTGGAGGTCTCCTGACCCCTTGGACAAACGATGGAGGTCTCCTGACCGCTTGGATGAAGGGTGATGCAGACAGCTCCACCCCCTGGACAACGGGGGGAGCGCACTGCTCTGAAGATGGTGACGATGGAGCAGCATGCTCTGATGATGGAGATGATAGAGCGTGGTCCTCCTGTGGCTCCATACTCGACATAGCCACCTCGGATGATGGAGGGAAACAAGAGGTCAGTGAGGTGACACCACAGTCATAAGCACCGGAGATTGGTGGGGAATGTCCTTCGGTCCCCCCACCAGCAGCAAGGCAAGTCTTTTCAAAAATAATGGTAGAACGTAAATGAAAAGGTACTTGCCTTAACTCCTAGTCACCTGCTGCTGGGGTGACGACCTCAGGATGTACTGCAGGAGAGATGGCTGGTGGAGCTGGTACTGTAGCTGAGAGGTGCTGTGGAACAGGTACTGGAGCTGAGGAGCGACGAGGAGCCGGCACCGGAGCTGGGAGGCAGCATGAAGCAGGTACTGGAACTAATGGGGCAGCAGGCATGGGCACTCGCGCAGCAGATGTGGGAACCAACACTGCAGACGTGATGACGAGTGAAACAGGAGATGAAGCTGTAGGAAGCTCAGCAGCGGGCGCCCATGTTGTGAAGGAGAGGAGGACAGCAGCAACAGAGGGGGAGAAAGAAGGAGCTGACGGGACCGCCGATGAAGAAAAACTCTGGAATGAAGAGGAGACTGCTGCTACGATTCTCTGGAGTAGCGAAGGAGGAGCAGCTGGAGAAGTAAAGCTGAATTCCTGCTCTGCTGACACTGATGCTGCCACTGCCGCTGGGGCTGCCACAGGAAAACCAGGTGAAATGCTCTGTGTGGCGACAGAGCATCAAGAGGAGTGGTGCCTCCTCGAAGAATCCTTCCACCCGGGGCCCCCGAACACCAGCTTGCAGCCGAGAAGCTCTCTCTGCTCCGCTGGAGAGAGAACAGGAGGCTGAAAAGCTGGCTCGTGCGAGGAGGAGACAGCAGGTAACGGAGGGAGCGGAGGGAGCGCCAGTCTCTGAATCCGGCAGTGCAAACTTGGTCTAGGTGTCATCAAGTTTGCTACCCCCCCACCCAAGCAATCCCAAGCATCCTCCGAGGAAGAGCTGCTTTGAGCGGCAGCCACCAGATCTTCCACCGCAGCCACCACCTCTCACTCCTTGCGGCTCCACTTCCTCCTCCTCCTGCCGGGCTCACTTGCTGAGTCCATGTCTGGTGGCATCATTCTGTCAGAAACACCTCCAGCAAATGAGGAAGGAATTGGACTCACAGCATGGGCGGAACTCCAGTGTAGCATATTTATTGACAGCGTGCCAAAACAGCTTACAGCACGGGGCTGTCAAACACAAAATACACCGATAATGATAACACTTACAAATAAACTGATGATGAAAAAGGTCCGAAGGGAAATACTGCAATGATGCCATGGGGAGAAATGAAAATAGCGGGTACATATAGGAACACAGAAATTAACTAACACAGGACAGCTGGGTAACTGATTAGGGCCAAATGAAAACACACGTGAGTGGCTGGAAGAATGGGAGGATGATGGGAGAGACTAGGAAACAATAGCTGAAATAAGAAACTAAAGATACACAAACTACTCATGAAAACAGTACCGTGCCAATAGTTTAAAAAATAACTGAAAGCATGGACAAAATGTCCAGATTATGACAGTGTCATTCCACTTTACTAAATACAACTTGTTTTCTGAACACAGTTGCCTTGATTTCTTTGTATATACTGTATGGATTACTTTAGTCGTTACTGATATCTGGTGAAAATCTTAGGTCAGCGGCTCCATCAGAAATATGTTAAATGAGAAAAATGTTGACGTGTTCAATACTTATTTTCCCCGCTATATATAACTGGCTAGAGTGCTCATGGCTAACATTCTGATGACAAACAGGCACCATGTTGGTACCGAATACACTATACTTGCAGCATTGTGGTAATGGGATATCCAAATAATGGTTTGTTGTATTGTTATCATATAAGTAAACTATGTATATAGAACATTATAAACACAAATTTTAATGAGAATATGTCGTGATGGACACAGTCATCCTACAAGCAATGACATACAGAACTGAAACTTGGACTTTCACTAAACATCAAGAAAGAAAGCTGGCAGTGGCCCAACACAGCATGAAAAGATCCATGCTAAATATTATAAGAAGAGACAAGATCAGAAATGAGACCATCACAAGCAAGACCAAAGTAAAAGATATCAAGAAACTGAAGACCATGAGAGGAAAGTGGGCAGGAGATCTCATCAGAATGAATGACATCAAATGGACCAAGTGAACAACAGGGTGGACCCCAATAGAACAAAAAAGAATGAGAGGAAGACCAAAAAGCAGATGGAGAGAAGAGATTGAGGATATAACATGATGCTGCCACCCCTGTACTTCACATTTGGGATGGTGTTCTTAGGCTTGCAAGCTTCCCCCTTTTTCTTCCAAATATAATGATGGTTATTATGGCAAAACAGTTCAATTCTAGTTTCATCAGACCACAAGACATGTCTCCAAAAATAAAGGTCTTTGTCTCTGTGTGCATTTGCAAACTGTGATCTGTTTTTTTTATGTTGCTGTTGGAGTAATGTCTTCTCCGTTGAGTGACCTTTCAGCCCACGTCGGTACAGGACTCTATGTCCACAAACCTGGTGATGAATGAGGCTGACAGAGATGTAGCACTGAACGTCTTTATTAAAGGTTTAGGAACACCGTACATGGAATGCACCCAGCGGAGACATCCAGCACAAGAGGAAGTCCTCATGGCGGCTGCCCCCTAATATAGGGCGATGTGGTGACGCAACAGGAAGATGACGTCATCACACCGCATTTCACAATAAATCCGCACACATCATCCTCCCCCTCTTTACAAAGTCCAAAACCACACACACTAAATCAAACCCACCCTAATTTAGAACCACAATCACGCAACAAGCAAAAAGCTAAAGCAAAACTAAGGCCTAAAAACACACACACAAAAAAAAAATAAAGTAGGTCCAGTGGCTGGACTACCACATGGCCCGCATGGCGCAATGGATTATTCTGCCAATGATACCAATAAAGTCTTTACTGAACAAACTAAAAACTGCGGTGCTCCTAAACAAAAACATCCAAAACAGAACTATAAACATAACAGAGTCTGTCAGCACAGTCATTCAAGTGAATGGTGGGTCAGGCAGGGGGGGCCCAGGGCAGTCCCGCAGCAGGCGCACCCCTGGAGGCAACAGGGCCCCGGGGCAAGGACCGATCTTCAGAACGTTGGAGCCCGGATCCCAAACCACCTTCACCGACTCCCGTCCAGCCTCACCACCTGGAGCGTCCTCCTGGACACACCGCAGCTGGTTAGTGTGCCTCATCAAGCCGTCAGACAACTGGAAGCACGCCGTTCCCAACTTCGCCACTATCTTCAGGCGTGCCCGATGTTTCGCCAGCTGTCATCTGGCCCAACTTCGCCTTGGTTGTTTATCAACCCAAACCCAAACCCGATCCATGACCTGAAGTGGGACCTTACTCGGCCTGACGTGCTGCTGAGCATGTGGTAACTCCATGTTCGGTGGTCGTGTCCCACCCTCTTCTAAGAACGATGCAGTGGTCACTGTCGTGGCAGCAGACCCCTCACCCAACTGCAGCTGAGTACCGAAGATGTCTGGTGCTTTCATGGTGCCGCTCATCAGAACGGGTGTCCCACCGTCACGCTCAGCCCCCTCAACTACCTCCCGTCGAGTGCAAGCCCTGAAACTTTCCCGTTCCGACACTGAGCTGGAATTGGCCGACTTGAAAACAGGGCTGCTTGTTAGCGCTTCGTCCCAAACCACGTCCTCTTCAATCACCGGAGCCCACGAACCCCAGCAACCACAATCAGACCATTTGTTCCCAGCACTGTCTTTGATGGCGAAACCCAGTCCGTAGAACAGATCACACCCCATGATGTTATCGCTACGTGCCGCCACTTGGAACATGAAGTTTTGTATCGCCTCAGACTTGTAGCGAACGGTCAACTCCACAGTCCCGACAGTGCACAGTCTGCTACCGGCGCTGAGTTACTTCTAATCTTGTGGTAGGGGAAAAACTTCTTCATCATGGCCCAATTCAGCATCAACTGTACCACCGCTGTGTCGAGCAGTAATGGGACCTCAACACCGTACAATATGAATACCCATTGGTATTGGGACTCACTGAGTGGATGGTTGTCGGGGCGGGCAGGATGATTTCTTTGGTGGGCTCCCCGATACAGACAAAGGGAACACCCTGGCATAATGATTCAAGTGTCCACATTTGCTGCATCGTGTCCCTCTCACCGGGCACACTCTTGCTTTATGGCGGTGTGTTGCGGACCTACAACCCCTGCAAACGGGGTTTCCCGGGGCAGACCTTCGGCTAGCAGCATTGGTTTCATAATCTTCATCCATGATATCTTCGCTATCAGGGTCCATGACATTAGCTGAGGCGGGCGGCTTTGGCGGCTTCTGTGACTGGCGCCAGTTTAGCTCCGAAGCTAGCTTATCGGCGGCCTCCAACTGGAGAGCTAGTTCGATAGCCCTAGCTAGCGTCAAGTCATTAGGCGCCGTCAATAACCTAGCACACAGTCCAGCGTTGCACGTGTGCTCAGCCAATTGGTCTTGCACCGTCTCGTCTACCAGCAGTCCAAAACAGCACTTGCTAGCTAGCTGCCTCAAGTCAGCGATATACTGATGGATAGGCTCACCGGCATGTTGGCGTCTCTGGCGAAAATGAATTCTCCGTACAGTCATGCTGTCTGGGGTGGTGAAATGGTTAGCTAGCAACTCCACAATGTCCTCATACGAGTCCGACATGCCGAGCGTCTGCAGAATCCTCTGACTCTCAATACCCAAGTTGTGGATAAGGAGCGCATGTGCCCTCACCTTACTGAGCTTCCCCAGGTCCAGTGCTGTGATGTACATTTGAAAGACCTCCAGCCAATGGGGCCATGGCACTGGTGGCTTGCCCGGGAGCTCAAGGAAAGGACGGAGTGGTGTTACGCATGCCTCCATATGTTAATCTTCAGTCTCCAAATGTTATGTCCACAAACCTGGTGATAAATGAGGCCGACAGAGACGTAGCACTAAACGTATCTTTATTAAAGGTTTAGGAACACTGTACAAGGAATGCACCCAGCGGAGTCATCCGGCACAAGAGGAAGTCCTCATGGTGGCTGCCTCCTAATATAAGGCGGTGTGATGACGCAACAGGAAGGCGGCGTCATCACATCGCACTTCACATTAAATCCCCACACAACAGAGTCGTTTCACTGTAGATAATGACACTCTTTTACCAGCTTCAGTCAACATCTTCACAAGGTCTTTTGATTTTGTTCTGGTGTTGATATGCACATTTTGCACCAAAACATGTTCATCTCTGAGACACGGAACCTGTCTCCTTCCTGAGCGGTATGATGGCTGTACATTCGGTATTTATACTTGTGTATAATTGTTTGAACAGATGAACGTGGCACCATCAGGCATCTGGAAATTGTACCCAAGGATGAACCAGACTTGTGGAGGTCCACAATTCTCTTCTTAATATTTTGACTGATTTCTTTTTATTTTCCTATGATGTCACACAAGGAAGCAGTGTGTTTGAGGTGCGCCTTAAAATACATCCACAGGTGTATCTCCAGTTACCTCAAATGTTGTCAATTACATCATCATCTGGGCTTTCCCAAGTTATTTAAAGACATGGTAATAGTGTATGCAAACTTCTGACTTTAAGAAAGTAATAAAAAAAATCCCTTAAAAATATTTACCAAATATAAAAGTTATTTAGCAAATAGAAATATTTTTGGGAATCCTGACTGACCCAAAACAGGAAAAGATTGTCTTTTTATATCGAGTATGCAAATATCTGGTGTCAACTGTATATATGGCTGTGGTCAAGAAGCTCAAAGGATGCTTAAGGCACAAAGAGTTATTTTAACAGCAACTGCTAGCATGAATACTAACTACAGAACTAAGTAATGGTGCTGCACAGAGGTTAAAAAAGTCACATGAACGCCACCATTGTCAATGAGGTTACATGACCATGTATCAGATATCTGATTTTGGCCCGGATCTGATCTGAAGAATAAATAAAAACAAATAAAAAATCAAACAAATAAAAATCAAATTTTCAATCACATTTGCAAAATCAGAGCTATGTTGCATTTGGGTATAAAGATTGGGTTTGAGTCACTTCAGACTGGGAACGTCACACAAGTAACCAACGTGTGATCAAGCTGCTCTCAATTCTGAAGGACTTTATATCAAAATAGCTAAACCAGGTTTGGGAAAGAGAAGAATCTCAACACAGAGCACATACTGTAAGTACTGTGATACTCATTATTTGCACTGCATGATTTGAAGTTGATTTGAGTTTAGGATAAATTCTGCACAATTTTTTTAAAAAAATATCATTTATATTGTGACGTTTGCAGGGTTCACACAAAGACAATGGAGCAGATGGCTGTGATCAACCTGATTTATTTTTCACACACCCCAACCCCCAACCTGCCTCTGTGCTACAGAGTGGAGGGGAGGTCATTCTCACAGACCCCTGTTTCAATCATGGTTACACACACAGATACATCTTGCCCTAATCCTGCTAAACACTGCTGGGTCATCATAATGCAGTTATAATGACACAGCAGTATAACTCAGAAATAACACATTTAACACACACATAACGTTTTCATCTGGCAAAGCATGCTGGAAAATTCACTTAACATGGCCCCAACGTTACACTGCCCCCCCCCCCCCACGGACTGGTTTCTGTCCCCAGAAAAATTAAAGTCCAATTTAAAAGTCCAATACAAACTCATCCAGATGTCGGGGCGGTCTTCGGCGCCGGCGGCCAACACGTACAGGCCCCCTAGTGTCCATCTGGGTCTCGGTCGGGGTATCGGGCCGGGATGGAAGCTCCGGTTCGTCCACCAGCGGTGCAGATGGCCGATACGGGGCGAGACGGTCACGATGAAGGACCACAACCCGGTCCCTTTTTCTAAGCATCACCCTGTACACCACATCTGACAGTCTCTCCAGGACCACGCATGGCCCCGACCACTGGCTCGCCAGCTTCGGTGATCGTCCTCTCTTCCTCTCAGGGCAGAAAACCCAGACTCGATCTCCCGGTGCAAAGTCCCTCCCCTGACAGCGGGAGTCGTACGCTCGCTTCTGCCGACCCCCTGCCGCTGCCAGGGCCTCTCGAGCCAGCTCGTGCACCGTGTGGAGACGTTCTTTCAAACAAAAAAAATAATCCAATCCGGGTCTTCCCTCCACCTCCGGCTCAGGGGGGCAACCGAATACCAAATCCACCGGTGTGCGCAGCTCGCGTCCAAACATGAGCGCCGCAGGGGTGCACCGGGTAGATTCCTGAGCTGCCGTCCGGTACGCCCACAAAACAAAAGGCAGGTGCAGGTCCCAGTCTCGCTGTCGCTGGTCCACTAGGATAGCGAGCTGGGTGGTGAGGGTCCGGTTGAATCGTTCGACCAGGCCGTCGCTCTGTGGATGCAGTGGGGTGGTCCGGGTCTTCCGGATGCCCAGCCGTTTGCAGACCTCTCCGAAGACCTCCGCCTCGAAGTTCCGACCCTGATCGCTGTGCAGCTCCTCCGGTGCGCCAAACCGACAGAACATTTCATCCACCAGCTTTGATGCCGTCGTAGCGGCGCTCTGATCCGGGACCGCGTACGCCTCTGGCCACTTAGTGAAATAATCCAGCGCGACCAGCACGTAGCGGTTCCCCCGGTCCGTGGTCGGGAAAGGGCCCAGGATGTCCACTCCCACTCGCTCCATTGGTGCTCCCACCCGGTACTGCTGCAGGGGAGCGTGGGATCGCTGAGTTGGTCCCTTCTGAGCTGTGCATGTGTCGCAGCGATGAACGTGGAGCTCCACGTCCTGATGACAACCGGGCCAGTAGAACCGGGCCCGAAGGCGCTGCAGCGTCTTTGTCACTCCGAAGTGGCCCGCTCCTACCGCCCCATGAACCAGCTGGAGTACTTTGGGCCGGAGTCGACGAGGAACTAGCAGTTGCCAGACGTGCCGCTGCCCAGCTGGAGTGTGCCACTGTCGATACACCACGCCCTCGTAGCAGCGGAGGTTGGCCCACTGGGAGTGCAGGGCCTTAGTCTCTGGGTCCAGCGGTGACACAACCTCCCAGGCGGGCCGCTGTCCTGCGTCCAGCCACTGCCGAACCCACGAAATGACCGGGTCTCTGTCCTGCTCGCTCTGCAGCTGCTGCGTGCCAAGAACTTCTGTGACGTCATCGCTGGGGAGAACTGCCTGATCATCTGAGGAGGGGCTGTGCGTCGCTGCGTTATTCCTGCTCGCAGCGGCTCGGAGAGCGGCAGCCCGTGGGGCGGTTTGGTCCCGATCTTCAGCCCGTTGGCAGTGACGACACTCCTCTGTCGCGCAGGGGCGCCGAGACAGCGCGTCAGCGTTGGCATGGAGGCGGCCTGCCCGATGCACAATCTGGAAATTATAATCCTGCAGTGCCTCCAGCCACCTCGCCAACTGTCCATCCGGTTCTTTGAAATTTAACAACCAGGTCAGGGAAGCGTGGTCCGTCCTGAGCTGGAACCTCCCACCGTACACATACGGGCGGAAGTGTCGCAGTCCTTGAATGACAGCCAGCAGCTCTCTGCGAGTCACACAGTAATTTCTCTCGGCTCTGCTGAGAGTGCGGCTGAAGTAAGCGACTGCCTGCTCTCCATGCTCTCCCTCCTGGGATAGCACCGCCCCGATGCCCTGGTTGGTGGCGTCCGTGTCCACGATGAAAGGGCGGTTCGGGTCGGGATACTGCAGGATGGGGGCTCTGATGAGCGCTGCGCGAAGCTGGGAGAAAGCAGCAGCACAGCTGTCACTCCACTGGAACGTGCGTCCTTTCTGCGTCAGCTGATGCAGCGGGCTGGCGATGGTGGCGAAGTCTTTCACAAACCTCCTATAATAGGAGGCCAATCCAAGAAAACTCCTCAGTTCTCCAACGTTCCGCGGCACTGGCCAGTCTCTCACTGTTGCCACTTTTTCCGGGTCGGTGGCGACCCCCGCTGCGCTGACGATGTGGCCCAAAAAGGTGGTCTCCCGCCGGAACAGGTGGCATTTCTTAGGGTGTAACCGTAGCCCCGCCTGTTGGATGGCTCCCAGCACCTCTCGGAGATTTGACAGGGCGCTGTCAAAATCAGCTGCATGCACCAGCAGGTCATCCAGGTAAACAACGCAGCGACTCCGGGGCACGTGAGCCAGCACTCGCTCCATCAAGCGCTCAAAGGTGGCCGGAGCGTTGCAGAGTCCAAACGGCATCACTTTAAACTGGTACAGTCCCTGCCCGATGGAGAAGGCTGTTTTCTGGCGGGCCTCAGGTGACAGCTCTACCTGCCAATAGCCGCTGCGTAGATCCAGCGAGCTGAACCAGCTGGAGCCGGCGATGTGGTCCAGTGCGTCATCGATGCGGGGCAGGGGGTAGGAATCTTTCCTGGTGGCGTCGTTCAGGCGTCGGTAATCCACACAGAACCGCCACGACCCGTCCTTCTTCTTGACCAGCACCACCGGCGCCGCCCAGGGGCTGCTGGAGGGCTCAATGACATCTGCCTCCAGCATTTCTCGCACTTTTTGTTCCGCCGCTGCCCGCCTTGAAAAGGGCAGCCGGCGTGGGTGGAGTCGAATCGGCCTGGCCTCACCGGTGTCGATCTCGTGCTGCACCAACCCGGTCCGGCCGCATTCCTCATCCTTCGCGGCGAAAACACCCATAAAACAGTCCAATAGCTCCCGCAGCTGGCGTCCCTGTTCCGGGTCCAGCCCGCTGCAGCTCCGCTGAAATAATTCCTCCACCGCCTGCTGCGTCTCTGCTGACACGTTGACCCCTCCCCTTGCTGTCCTTGTGTGCGTTCGTGCTCCCTCTGTCCGCGCTGGTGATGTCATCATGTCCAGTCCTCGCGGTGGCCTGCCTGGTCCGGTTTGTCTTGGCGATCCCTCGATCGCGCAGGCCCCCGTGTTCCTTCCCTGGGTTCTGCTGTGGAGCGTGATGGTCCGGTTTCCCAGCTGGAGGGACGGTCCCGCGGTGTCGATCTTGGCGTTCCAGGCTGTGAGCAGGTCTAGTCCAATAATACAGGGGTCTTGGATGTCAGCCAGCCAGAACGGGTGTCTTATGTTCTGACCGACCACCCCCACCACCAAAACTCTCCGCCCCCCCAGTCTGGCGCGCTCACCGGTAGCCGTGGTGACGCAGCGCTTGGTGGGTTCCCACCCCCATGGGGCCGTCTTGTTTGTGCCCGGCAGCACACCGGGTCGAACCAGGGAGATTGTAGAGCCGGTGTCAATCAGGGCCCGGATCGACGTCTTCCCCAAGCTGCACTGTAGATAGATCCCTGGAGAGTGTCCAATTCGGCCCACGCGTGGTGCCGGCTCCTCGGGGGAAACATCTGCGGGAGGCGGCATGTTCCCGTTCACGCCACCTCGCTCTAGTTTAACGCCAGCGAGGGGCGTTCTTCTCCGGGGACGTGCCGCCGTGGTCTGCCGTAATTCCTCCTCTTCCTCCTCGCTCTCCATCGTGGCCTGGAAGGTTCTCTGTCTGTGCGTTGGCGCTTCAACTGTGTGATTCATCAGCGGCTCCACCCGCTCTGCTTCTGCCACTGCAGTCTCCCAGTCGCTCGCGGCGTGGATTCGTACGTGGCTCTGGAGCTGGGCCGGGCGGAGACCTTGGATGAAGCTCCGGAGGGCGAGCTTCTCTACCGCCTCCGGTGTGAAATCCGGGTAGCTGCGCCGGGTTAGCAGCCGTATGTCTGCAGCATAGGTTCCTAGGCTTTCCTGGTTGCTTCTACGGCGGCGGGTCAGCTGTTCCTGGGCGTGCTCAGCGTCCACCATTCTCCCAAATCGTCTCTGGAGCGCCCCTTGTAGCGCTGGCCAGCTGTAGCGCTCCTCAGGCAGGAGATCAGAAAGCGTGCAGAGAGCTCTCCCTTCCAAGGCCAGCGCGACTTGCACGGCGGTTTCCTCTGGTGACCAGCCGTTCAGCGCAGCGGCCAGCTCGACCTGGGTCAGGTAGTCATCCAACGTGGCCTCGCCGTTGAAGCGGGGAATCTTGGCCCGCTGCCTAACAGATGGGATGGCCGCCTCCTGATCGATCGTCACTCTCGATCGCCGTGGGATCGCCAGCCCGTCCTGTCCTGAAAAGGGCGGAATGCGGGGCTGGTTTGCTCTGCTCTGCCCGCTCTGTCTTGAAAAAGACAGAAGGCGGGGTGCGCTGGCCCTGTCAGGTCCGCCGCCGCTTTGTTCGTCCCGGCTCCTGGCTCCCGGGGGTGGTGTCTCGGTCCCATCGTCCATCATCAGCTGAGCAATGAACTGCTCCAGCTGCTGGATCTCCATTCTGATCCTGGCATCCATCTGCTCCATCCCACTCCTGACACCAGTGTGACGTTTGCAGGGTTCACACAAAGACAATGGAGCAGATGGCTGTGATCAACCTGATTTATTTTTCACACACCCCAACCCCCAACCTGCCTCTGTGCTACAGAGTGGAGGGGAGGTCATTCTCACAGACCCCTGTTTCAATCATGGTTACACACACAGATACATCTTGCCCTAATCCTGCTAAACACTGCTGGGTCATCATAATGCAGTTATAATGACACAGCAGTATAACTCAGAAATAACACATTTAACACACACATAACGTTTTCATCTGGCAAAGCATGCTGGGAAATTCACTTAACATGGCCCCAACGTTACAATATGATATTTAGACGCCCTAATGCCCTAAGCCCTAAGCAGAGCTGCTCGCAGAGATAGCAAAAAAACGTGATGACCTAATAGTATTGAATGCAAAAGATGCAATAGACTTACTCAATGGTCCCCTCCAGCCTATACAACTAGGACAATATTGGTCGCTACGGAGGGTGACAATATGTATGGGTACATATTCATACTAAGTAGGATAACTAAGTAGACAGTTATGCTGTTTATTCCATCTAGCTACAGTGCTCCGCACTGTGTGTTTATATATTTATATGTACATATGTATACTCGCTGCTCTTGTTTTTCTTGTCTTCTTGATTGTTGCTCTGAGTGTTGCTATCCCTGTGCTGTTGCAATCCTGGAATTTCCCCATTGTGGGACTAATAAAGGCTTATCTTATCTTATATATAAAGTTTTCTTGGTAACAAACCTACAACCACCTATTTTATTTTTGTTAAGTGGTGCTTATCCTGGACTATAACTGCCAAACTATTTTTACTGTACTTTTTACAGTGCAAGCGATTTTACTTATTCGCTCTAACACCAGTTCATTATAATTCTGCAAGTTAATATCATTCGTTCTCAGTGTATTTTTTGATTTCTTCTCCCGCTCACTTTTCCCTATGCGCTCTTGAGTTATAAGTGTAGGGAAAAAAAGCGATTGCATCAGGACTGCCGGCGGTTGAGATTTCCTACACAGGCTGGGCTCTCAGACGTGGGGGTGGGGTGCGTGCCTCAAACTGGGAGGAGAAAGGGGGGGGCGGTGTGTGGATGGATTAGGAATATTCTTTGTCCTCACCGAGCAGAGCCTCTCACAACTGGAGAAGGACGCAGGCTCCTCGCAGGAAGGGGGCGGAAAAAAAAAAACCTGAACCCATCTTTTAACAGCGAGGGCGTCTTGTTTTAAGACGAAGAAAAGGAGAATATCGCGAAGTGAACCACAGCTTTGATGAGGCGGAGGACCTGAAATCTCTACTGAAGGTAAAACGCCACACAGACAAAGCGCGGCGGCTGCGCATAAGACGCGGCAGCATCTCATTTTTTTTAATTTTTTTTTTTTTAAGCTTTTGGACTTCGGTTTTATGTGCAACTGATGCCAGTTTCCTGTTGCAAGTCAATTTTTTTCTGTCTTATAACTAGTAGCATAACTGCTTTGGGAAAACCCTACAGAGAAACGGTTACCTCAAGTTTACGCGCACTGATTAGAAGGAACCGGTGTTAATTAAAGCGCACAAACTGGCACCGACTTAAAAGCGCATTTGAGCTAAATGTGTTATTAGCACCACGTGCGCTCTTAAGTGTCCTGGCACGCGGGATATTTTGCTAGTTTTAAGCCCGATTCATTTCCACATGATGGGCTCCTTGGAGGCTTTTTTTTTTTTTTTCCTTCCCTGCTCAAGTTGCACACACACCCGCTTACACAATAGTAGAATGGGGATATCTGCACAGCGTTCAGCCTGGGATGCCCCTCGCCGTTTGTCCTCGCAGTATCCGCGACCAGGCGGTCTTGGCGTTCTGGTTAATGTAGCGTTGCTGGAGCACGCGGGGCAGTGGGGCTGCCGACGTGTCCCGTTGTTGGCCGCGAGGAGGAATTCCTCAGATTGGAGGTGCGCCCATAGATGGGCCAAAAATGATAAAATTAAAAGGAGTGCATTAGTTACCGTTTGAACTAGCTTTTACTGTTTAGCTTTGTTTTCCTGCTTGTGCATTGAGGGGTGTTTCAATAACGTGGTAATTTCTGCGGGGAAGGAATAGCCTGCGGATGCATCACCAAAGATTCCTTGGACTGCTTAGTCAGCTTTAGGTCATGATTTTATGTTTCATTATTTTTGACTCATGTTGTTTAACATTGGGTTACAAACACCACCATGACTGAATCTCCTGAAATAAATTGCTGTTTTAATGATATCTGATGGTTTATTGTTGAGTACAGTAAGCCTATATTTTAATGGAAAATAAAGCAGGAGTAACTTGTTTCCTTTTCTTCAGCCTTGGCTTAAAGAAATGGTGAGTTCTGCGTAGAGGCCTTGTATCTTTTTACATGATGGAGGCATGAATTCACCCCCCCCCCCCAACTCCACCGGAATCAGTTCCCACTTTCTTAATGTGGTGTCTTCAGGAGGGGGGGGGGCCCTCCCCTCTGCCCAAGGGCCCCTAGCTATGAAGGAGGGTTGACTGTCTTCCCAGATGTGAGGGCCACAAAAGCCTCTCTGTTCAGCTGGACTTGAGCTGTGATAAAACTCAGCTGCTGCTGGTCTGTCAAGTGCCACAAATGTGAATGAACCACTTGATTTTAGAGGGGGGGAAAATGCACGTTTCCTCTGGTAGCTTATGGTTTGATTAATGTATGACTGTTTGAATGCCAGGAACAAAGGAATGAGTAAAGAAAGTTTGAGTGAATCTTAAAAAAAAAAAAGCATGAGGAAGTTCGTGGTTTGTGGCTTCTTGATTCACACTGGGCTATTTTCACACTGGTTGCTATTTTCAGTCTGTTTACAGGAAAAGCAGACTGATAGAATTCTATTCATATATCTATTTGCTTAAATATGTTGTTGAATAGCTTAAGTCTTTCAAGATATGAGACCCCCCTTTTTTTTTTCTTCTTAAAACTTGAGATGTGCATAAATATTGTCTTGAGGAAACTGGCATTTCATATTCCTGAAACTGCCAGAAACTGGTGCACCTGTAGCCATAATGAATTGTCGTGAAACTGAAATGGCCACATCTTTGTTGCCCTCTAGTGGGCTTAATTGGCCATCTGCCAAAACAAAGTGAGTTGTAATTTGAGATGGAAATTGATTAGTAGAGCCTGGCCAAAAGGATTTTTAAGATGGACTTCTATTTAATGCTTTAAGTATCCAATATACTGGCAGATTTCTACTCTTTTCTCCAGTCAAGTTGCCCACATGTGAGCAGATCTCCCAAATGTTTTCTTATGTGCAGTTTTCCTAAGATAAAATGACAATGCAGTTGAAAAATAAACTTATTTTTATCATCACAGCAAATAACCACCTGAGGTACAATAAAATATGTTAAAAAAAAGACTGTTAAATATATAAAAATATAAATTTAACAAGGCTTTAAATTCAGTGACCAAGTCAAACAAGGTAAATTGCATATTGTTGTTCACAAATGCACCAAAATGAGATTTCTGTGCCTTATTGGCTGTGACAAATTGCAATACGAATACATTGGCAAAAGGCTAATGTTGTCTGATAATATTGACCCACCTAAATATCAGTTGCGCTTTGATCAAGGTTTAATATAACTGAAATGTCTGTCTTGCACCCATGATCTAGGGATGTGATTTTTCCGCTAATTCGCAGAATTCCGCTTTTTTTTAATCTTCCAAAAATTTTCAGACCAGATGGCGGCGCTTGCACAACGCGAGGCTCAGCGTCTCTTCAGATTTTGTGGATTAGCAGTGATATTTCTGCTCATTTCGGGTCTGTTCGTTCAGAACAGCTTCGCTTTTACATCCTACACCCGAAATGAACTTTTGGACATTGAATTACAAAATAACGACCTTTTTATCAGCAACCTACGTTTCATCCCTGAGCTCTGGAGAACACCCGACGCTAGGTAAGCTACCCGGCCGACTGGAAGTGCTCGCAGGCGGCGTAGAGACCGTAAACAAAGGCGGGGGAAGCGCGGAGGGCTAAGAGCTAAGCTAAAGCTAACACCGCACCGGCTTTCTCTACCCAGCATTTTCCTCGCTAATGTACGGTCAGTGGCGAACAGAATGGATGAGCTACAGCTTCGGATCACCAACAATAAGAAACTTATGAACTGCAATATCATGATTTTCACGGAAATATGGCTACACAGTGGAGTACTTGTGTGGTGCCACGAGACGGCTTTTTTTGTGATGTAGCGCATTATAAATAAAGCTGAATTGAATTACTTGACGGCGCTGTCGAGCTGGCCGGACGGCACACTCTCCGGGCAGACAGAGCAGCTAATGCCTCCGGTAAGACCAGAGGTGGGGGAGTATGCATCTATATTAACAAGGCTTGGTGCACGAACTCTGTCACTGTTGGGAGACACTGCTCAGCTAACCTGGAGTTTCTCATGGTTAAATGTAGACCTTTATATCAATCAATCACTTTATTCCAGACTCATGGTCCATCAAAAATAAAATAAATAAATAAAATAAAATAAAACAAGACAGTTGAAAACGGATAAGAAAAACAATCAGAAAGTTACAAAACAACAAGACATACTACTAAAAGTACAAAGACAGTACAGACTTTAAAAAGACTACTGTACCAGTGCCTTCTAAACTGTGACTGACAGCGAATAGAACTGAGCTTAATGCTAGACATGACTTCAATGATTTCATTTCTAGATACATCAAGCCGACAGATGAATTTATACATAAGATTCCTTATTACTGTATGCAGTGTGTTTACACGTGATGAGACAAATAACTCGGAAGCACTGCACCATCGAGGCTTTAAAGCATCATTGTAAGCAACCTGTAATTTCTGCATACTTTGTTTCCTATAATTTATCCATAAATGAGCAGTGTATAAAGGTGTACAATAGGTTTTAAAAAGAACCAGTTTCACCTCATCTGAACAAAAACCAAACCTGCGTGCAAGAATATTTGCTTGCATGTAGATTTTGCAGCGTTGTCTGAAAATATCATCAGTCATTCTATCATTAATAAACAGTCCCAGATATTTAATTTTATCCCTGACAATTCCCTGCCTGCCAATTCAAAGACAGGGAATTTCATTAACAAATCTTCTTTAGTGTGGCAAATCAGCACACAACTCTTATTTGTATTATATTTTATGTCATTTTCCTCTCCATAAGCAGTACACACTCTTAATAACTCCTGAAGACCAGCACTACTTGGACTGAGAATAACTAGATCATCAGCATACATAAAATGATTCACTAACTTATTCCCTATTAAACACCCAGTTTTACAGGCATTCAGTTGCTTTGACAAATCCTCCATATAAAGATTAAACAGGACGGGACAATATACTGCCCTGTCTAACACCACTGCTCACACCAAATGGGGATGAATGACTCTTCCCCCATTTCATCAGCATCTTCTGATGTGCGTACCAGTAAATCAGGATACGTACTAAGTACTTGGGAACCCCCCTGTCAATCATTATCCTAAACAATATCCTGTGATTAACACGATCAAACGCCTTAGAGGCGATCAAACGCCTTATATCTGCCACAGGAGTTCACTTTTCACTTTTCTTCATCTTGCCTGCTGAAGATGTTTTGGACTTTATTTAAAAAATATTTTTAACGCCACACATGTGATGGATAATGCTTGTTGGAATATTTTAGGAATGCTATCTTCTTGGAACATAAGTCAATATTATACAGTAATAAGTGACATTCAGCTGTTTGTTTTGTCATTTAAGCACAGTTCTGGTACTTAAAAATCATAAAAACCCAGGAGCTTCAGGGGGCTTTGCCCCCCCCCCCAAACGGGGCTCTAACCCGGACCCCACTGGGGGACTGTGTCCCCCAGACCCCCTGCTAAATTTTCAGATAATTTCCCCAACCCCAAATCACATCCCTAATGATCAGTTTGCTCTGCAGGTGTGAACTTGTGATCAGATTGCTCACGTGTGCAGAAACTTCACTCACATAAGCCGTTTTGTAACACAGAAATATGTGCCGACATTGGCGTCAAATTCCAGTGGGTTTTACAACATTAAACCAGTTGTCTTCAATCCCCAGTATGGGCTTGATCCAACAATCTAAAATATTGGGTTATATTTTCTAAATCTTTTTTTTTTTTTTTTTTTTCCTCTTGACGCAGCAAAAGTTGGGTAATACTCTTGTTCATGTGACTATTGGTGAAAAGAAAAGCTGTTATAATTAGTAGTTGTAAATAACTGGCCCTTCAACATTCCATCCTTTAAATCTAACATTTGACAAGACAATAGCAGAGTTGCTTAATCTTGTTCGATGCACTGCCTCTTTTTCCGTCTTGACAATCCACACTTGCATTTGAGGTGGTGGCATCTTGGATACAGATATTGGGTCTGAAAGTAGCGCTGGTGCAGCTTATAACTGTTAGCCTAGATTACAAACAGCTGAGCTTTCTGTTGAATCCTGTTCCTTCATATTTCAAGAGCAGACTTGCAGAAAAACAAGTGAAGATCGTGAGTAGCAAAGCTAAGACGGCTGATATTGCACATGTTGATTGCAATTTGAGCATTTTCTCCAGTTCAGACTACATAATCCCCTTGAGTAAGCAGCTGTTAATCGTGATGTGGGAACCTGGCACACATCTTTGCAGGTGCAACTGTTTGAATGTGGGTAGACTCATGCATGCAATAGTGTAGAAAGCCGCAGAGTAAAGATATTGCTTGTTGCTCATTTAGTCATAAACCTCATAAAAGCAGCGAATCAACAAGGCAGATGTTGGAAGAGGGGGTTGAAGACCAGAGTTCATTAAACATTGATGGCATCACAATAGTCATAAAGGTATCTGAAATGGAAATTTTGAATATAGTGTAATATGATTGATAAGAAATAATTTAATGTAGTGTATGTGACCATTGCATTCAAATTGTTGACGTGATAGTCCCCTCCTCAAAGTATATGTCCACCTAGGCATCTGTTCCCCACGTCAGGAGCATGAAGGGGGGTGTAACCAGGCGAGAGTCACAAGCCCAATACTCTGTAACCGCAAACTGCATGGAGAGTATTACTGTGACTCGTCAAAGAACTTCAGCCGATTTACAAGCAGTATTTTCGGCTACAAAAGTGCAGCTTGAGCTTTTTCTGTCTACCCCATCCCACTCTGCTCTCCCTGACCTGCAGGGCTTACATGTGATTGGTCGCCATAGGCCCTTTTCCACTTGGGTCAGTTTGGCACAGTTTGGAATGGGACAGTACAGTTCGGCCCGCTTTGTGTTTCCACTGCACTAGGTCCCATTTGAAGTGGGTGGGAAATGGTTACAGGGAGGCGGCGCAAGCGTAACTGGCGTAAATCAAGCATAACATTACGCAAAACACAAGTTGGCAGGATGCAATGCGTCTGCGTTCTCTGGCTGTTTTTGCCAGAATAAATGCAAAAACGGAGAACAGAAGGCAAACCCGCAATGCGACACACTCTGGAAAGGTACTGGAGCATTTAGAAGACATGAGGATACCAAATACATTACGTATGACGGTAAGCTAACAATTGCTAATGCTACTTTGCTTTTAAGTCCGCCGTACAACATTGTAATGTCGGCAAGTTATCGATATTGGGTACTAAAATATGTATTCTGTATGTGTGTGTTTCAGATGGCTGTCTTGTGGCAAAAATATTGCTTCAGACGGTTGGCGTTAACGTTCAACACAGTGATGTGACCCCAACTTCACGAACACGAAGTGGCTATAATGTCTGTAGAAATGTTTAGCTTCTGATCTGTGTCAAAATCATGGAGACTGTTGAGACGTCATGGAATTTACCTACCCCAGCCAGTGGTGTCGTGGCAAAACATGGATCAGGTGCCATGAGCCGTTATATATTTCAACAGGTAAACAGTACTGAGTTAGGCATAAGATATACAGTATTTAACAATTATGATGCACTTTAAGCCAAAACAAATGGATCTAGGATTAAAAGTAATTAAAATAATGCAGTCACAAAGTTACATGGAGAAATACGTGGATTAACTGGAAATACATCGTATTGAGTATTGCTGACTACATGTAGATACTGTATAAATATATATTCTCTGCATCAACAGTGAACTATACATGTATTCATATAGTATTGCCCTGGGAATTTTGACAATAAACCTTTGTGCTTTTGCAGATGTCTCTATTTTGTTTTACAGTCTTCAGCAAATAATTGTTGTGGTTACTTTTCTTAAAAATGAGCCATTATTTTCAAAGTCACTGTTAAATGGTTCGTACTGTTGACTCTTTTCCCACCGGTGTCTTAACAGACAAAATAGAAAATCATGATGCAAACACAGAAATCATTAAATTGTTTATTCCAATCAGCAGCAAATTACAGATTATTTAGACTGTGCAAAATTCAAACTATTAAAATAAATAAAATTGGAATGGGTCACACGCCAGCCATGCTGCCTCACTGAGAAGCAACTGGATCGGCCCCTCGTACTGGTTCAACAGTTCTTCAGCCTGCATCTCTGTAAATAGTGAGGCAAGGTCCGGTTTGGGTGGATCGTTTTCCCTTTGCCTAGATGAAAGACAGAAATGGGTGGTGGATAATTAACCTCTTGCACTCCGTTGTACCGCGG
Organism: Pholidichthys leucotaenia; assembly: GCA_020510985.1. NCBI lineage: Eukaryota > Metazoa > Chordata > Actinopteri > Cichliformes > Pholidichthyidae > Pholidichthys > Pholidichthys leucotaenia. The sequence continues at coordinate 156,267,669 of CM035841.1, forward strand.
CCGGGCAAGTCTCTGTGTCCCAGAGCGCACGAGGGCGCTCTCGTGCGTCCTTGAGCGCAGGAGGGCGCACAATGGAGCTGCGGGAGCTGCATATCCGTTCTTCCACTGCAGACACAGCCGCGAACAGATTAGATCATCTGATTGACCTCTCATTCGACTAATAAGAACCTTGAATTGGGTTTCTGAAACCTTGAAGAACCAATGACTGAAAACCTAGCAAGAAGGACCCGCCTACCAAAGCTGTGAATGCAGTGAGCCAATTGAAGCAGAGAGGTTCGCGAGCTGTTTTTTTTTTTTTTTTTTTTTTTTTTTTTAAGGCTGGGTGAAGACAGACTGCTGCTGCTGCAGAGAAAAAAAGGACCCGCAGGAAGAACCCCACAGACCCAGCAGCATGGAGACCATCCACAAGTGCAACCTCTGTGACAGCGACTGACATTCGGGCATCGGCATGTTCGGCCAGGCGGTGCTTGTTTTGTTTTTGTCCCAGCAGAATAGACATTAGGATTGCCTTCTATGGTCATTATAGACCGACGGAGGCCGAAGACGAAGGCTGAGTGACACACACGCGTTTGCCAGTCTATTTTTAATTACTACTGTTATTTGTTTTGAAAAATTGTTTGCCAAAAACCGCAATCATGGAAGCGCAAAACCGCAATAATGGAATTATGTTTTGATCGGGTCGCGAGACCAGCGTCGCGTTTGTCTGACAATGAGGAAGAAGTTCGCCAGCTCCGCTTCTGCTGTGAAGAGGTAAGGTGTTCTAAGCTAAATTATTCTTTATCCCTGAAAATTGTAATCAAAACGACTTTTGACCGATCGGTAAATTACAGCTGTGCGTCATCGTTGCATGACGGACCGTGGCGCAATGGGCGACGTCTTTCCTCTGTAGCGAGGGGGGGGGGCAACCCCCCCCCCCACACACACACACACACAGACACAGCCCTGAATGTGACCTTTCATTAGAGCCCAAAATGAAGCTTCTATATTGAAGCATTCAAAAGTTAGACTTTTTTCCAAACTGTGCCATTTGGCACAGTTCCAAAACGCCTGGGAACTACCTGAGGAAAAAGCTGTGTAATATATTCATTTTTTTGTGGTATTGTTACAAAATTTGGACCTCAGCTGGATAACACTTGGTTCTACATTTCTGTTGCATTTTCCAGCCCGGATCTGAAGCTGTGTGTTATTTGCAAGCATTTGTATCCAAAAAAACACCCAGGCCAAATTTATTTTCTTCAAGTTCACTATGTTTAGATGACTGTAACTCAGTGGCCGGAGCACTTAGAGAGATTATGACTGTTTTGCCAAAAAATTCAAAGTGTTTTCTTTTAAATGAGACCAACCCCATGAAGATGCTGCAAAGGGTTGAAAAACAGCTTTGGATTTAATTTGGGCACGTTATTTTTTGGCGTTTTTAGGGAAATTGACCGGAGTGCAAGGGGTTAAAGCAAGTTTAAAACATATTTGAGAAATGAATGAATCTTTATTTCGGATAGATAAGATTAAAAGAAAGGAACAGAATAATAGAACAAAGGGGAAAAAAATCCAATAAGGTCAAATTAAACAGCAACTCCTCGGATTATACAATTGAACATAACTTATCCGAAATGGGTGATGGCTGAAGCCGCAGCTTATATTGCCCACCCATGTTCCATCTAAGAATTCAAAAAGAAAAGAAAATAAGAGTGATTACAAATCAGAACAAAGACAAAACGTGACAAACTAAGCAACAGCACAACACAGACTGGATATGATAATCCTTTTTTTTTTTTTTTTACATGTCATTTTGTATATACAGCCGTGGACAAAATTGTTGGTACCCCTCTGTTAAAGAAAGAAAAACCCACAATGGTTACAGAAATAACTTGAATCTGACAAGTGGTAATAAAAATTCTATGAAAATTAATCAATGAAAATCAGACGGTGCTTTTGAATTGTGGTTCAACAGAATTATTTTAAAAAACAAACACATGAAACGGACCTGGACAAAAATGATAGTACTCCTAGAAAAGATTGAAAATAATGTGACCATAGGGACATGTTCAACCAAGATGTCCTCTAATTAACATCACAGGTGTCTACAAACTTGTAATCAGTCAATCAGCCTATTTAAAGGGTGACAAGTAGTCACTGTGCTGTGACCATTGTGGGTTTTTCTTTCATTAACAGAGGGGTACCAACAATTTTGTCCACGTGTGTATGTTTGGAGTATTTCTTCCTTTAGTTTTTGTTTAAATTGTCCAAGCGTTGTACATGATTTTAATTCAGGTCCAAAAGCGTTCCACAGTCTGACTCCTTGCACTGAGACAGTGTTGCTTGGTGGTAGTTCTCACTGAAGGTTTTTGAAATATACATGTTCCTCTGAAATGATATTGTTTCTCCCTTATTTGGAACAGCTTTTGGATATTTGCGGGCAGCGATGGATTCTTAGCTTTAAACATTATTACTGCAGTTTTAAAGGCAACCAGATCTTTCAACCTGAGAGCTTTTAATTTAAGAAAAAGTGGGTTTGTTGGTTCCCTGTAAGCAGCTTTTATTATTCTAATAGCTCTCTTCTGAAGCATAACGACTGGATATATGTTTTGTGTTTCCCCATACTTCAGTACAATATGTCATGTATGGGTATTGGTATCCTCTGAAGAGCTGGAGCAGGTGGCTGGGGAGAGGGAAGTCTGGGCTTCTTTGCTTGAACTGCTGCCTCTGTGACCCGGACCTCTGGAAAAGCGGTAGAAGATGGATGGATGTCATGTATGGGAGTATTAATGAATGATACAAAGTCTATAGTGTGGGCTGATTCAGCAAATATTTCACTCTGTGTAGTATTGCGATTGATAGGCATATTTTACCTTTAATATAATTAATGTGACTTCCAACACAGTTTTTTATTGATTATAATGCCAAGGATTTTAATTTTGGATACCCTTTCAATCTCTACACCATTTACACTGAGTTGTTGTGATGGTGTGAAATAACGTTATCAATAAAAGTTTAGCCACCGCTGTGTCGCCCTGGTTTCAAGTGTGGGTGGTGTTTTGTGCTTGTATTGCTAAAATATAAAAGGAAGCACTACAGTGGGTCTCAAATATTTGTAATGTGTTCTTTTACTGGATAAGTTTAAAGATGAAATACTATACACATATAAACTAAATTCTAATGGTGACTGAACATCTCCCATTCCCCAAAGTGCAACATACACTATTATGACTAGAACTCATAAAGGATCACAGAAGTGATCTGATAAAAATAAACAAGCAGTTTATTTTATGGTGGCTATTATTGGATGTGCCATTCATTTTCAATTACTCTGTAATTAATATTCACACAAATCTCAATTCAGTCCCTTTCATATTAAGTGGAAATTGTGCTACTTTAAATTTGGCACTTTACCTATACTTTAACTTAAAAAGCAAAAGATTTGACTATAAATATGTGTTTACCTGTCACAATACATCGGTGTCAAAACGTCGCCATTCCAAGCAGATCCTGTTTGGACTCTATAATGAAATACACACAAATTAAGTTCATACACAGCATGAAAGTGCAACATGTGTTTAAAAAAAAACAACTTTTTAACCAGGATTACAACTAGCTTATTTCATCAGATATTGTCAACACAAAAAAGCAGCATACAAGGACGGACGTAGCATTGAGCTAGGTCATCGTTTAAACACGATTAAGTTTTCGTCTGTCCTAAGTGAACTTTCCACTGCTGGAAAAAATAACGTAAAACATGAATATCACATCACTCACCATCTTGTATATCACAATATCACGGCTTCAACTGCTGAAGTTGGGTGCGTCGCGGCTGTACATTCAATTCGGGTGGGTGGGTCTAATTCCCGGTGCGTCGCCATCTATTTTGTAGTGCGTCTGCTTGTGCTCCCCACTGCAAGCTCAGTCTGCTTCCCTCTGCATTCTCTCATCAGCCAACATGCACAAAAAACTCTGCTGGACCGCTGTGTTGACTTCTGCTGATTTCTGTTAAGCCATTCTATCGTTGTTGTTTATAATATCACTTGTTTGCAGGCTTACGGACAAAAAATTGCAAATGGCGGCCAGCTAGCGATTCTGGAAAGTCAGCGTAATGCCCACTCTCATGACGCTATGCCCAGACCAGTCAGTGGCCAGCTGTGGGTTGACGCAACAGTGCTGGTACCCTTCGGACTTACTCTCAATCGGGGCCGATAAAACTGGCATAGTTCCAAAAAAGCAGAACTGTTAAGACATCGGGTGCCGAATGGAAAAGCGGACAAAGGGTGCCGAATTGTGCCAAACTGACCCAAGTGGTAAAGGGCCTCATGACTCCAAGTCGGTGTGCTGCTCTAGTCTGTTCACAATGCACCATGCATGATGAATCATATTTCCACAACAGTACCTCTGTTAACTCTGGATAGATTTGTACATTCATCGGATTGTTGTGGTACCTGTGTTGTTGCTGAATAAGACAAACCACTGAGCTGCTTTTGAAATTTATCTAGGGATGGGTTCTTCCAGACTCTGAACAAGACATCAGTAATCTCATAGGGCATTCAGACACAAAACTTTGCTTTATCACGTTCTGGCTCTCACCCCTACTCTGGGTTCTTGAATCTTTGGGGAACCAGCCCATGTTCAAATCACTTTATGTAGAACCTAATGTTTGGCCCTCTTCTCCAATGTCATGAGTTCGGCACATAAAGCATGGATCATTCTGGAGACTGCATTTGCATACACAGCAGGATTCAGAGTGGTTTTTGAGCTACTGCAGCTGCCACTCAGCGGCTGCGCTTCATGCATGTGCAGTGGAAATAATCTGCTGTTCACTTGCCTGCACTGTTGGCGCCAGCCAAGAGCCACCAAACTGATTTGAACAGTCGGAGTGGTGGCCTAGTGGTAGAGCATCTGCCCCACAGCCGGGAGGTCATGGGTTCAAGCCCCGGCCGGATCACACCAAAGACCATATATAAATGGTACTTCCAGCCTTCTAACTTGGTGCTCAGCATAATAGAATGGGGGAAGGAAAAGTTGTTTGATGGTGCCTTGCATGGCAGCAGCCCCTCTGATTCTAGATGTGATTAACATTGTAGATAGGAGAAATGTAGTTTCATTGTACTGTACATGATTGGCTGTATGGATTGACAGTAAAGTTGGCTTCTTCTTCAATCCAAACACAAGGGCACAGTGGCTGACATTTTAAATGCCGGAAGCGATGGAGGTACGTGAATGACAATCAAGATGAACAAGAGCTTTTGCTGTTTAGTGGCAGAGGAAGAAAACAGACGTGCAAAAAGATGGACATTTGTTTATCCAGTGTTGGCGGATTGCTCAGTATTTCCCTCTGGCGGAAGTTTCCAGGGGCATGTGCAGTTCACTGCCACCTTTTGCGTACTTGTGCGTGCTTTCACTTTTTTTGGGGTTGCATGCACTCAGTCAGCACTCACCCTCTGCGTAGGATTTACGCACAAATGCATCCACTGTCCTTGTTCGTGTACCAACACATTTTTTTTTCCACCATGAATTGGGCTTTACAGTCCGCATGCAAATCTGCTCTGGAGTGGACAAAATCTGTAAACATGACTTGGTAATAAACGTTCGATAGCTTAAAACAAACAAACAAAAGGTTTGACTTAACATATCCATGTATTTTCTGCCATTTATCTGGAGGTCCAGGTTGCAGGGGCAACCCTGACTGCCACCCAGTTCACATGACGCCATGATCCCCATGAACCCTCATGCAGGTGGTGAGCCCATTGGATGGATCTTAAAGTGACACTGCCAAAAACTGTTGCATTTTTCTTGTTAACATGACTATAACATGTTGGGGTTTTTTTTTGTTTTTGTTTTTTTAAACAACTTACAAGATGTCAAGAGCCAAATCACACTTATGTGTCATGGCTCTTTTTTGTGAAAGTTAAAAATTAAGCTCCTCCCCATGGAAAAAGACATGTTTAGACAGAGTATTTTTGGTGATTTTTTTTTTTTATTATTTATTTTTTTACAGAACAAGATATTATTTTTAGACGATATAGGGTTGTTGTTTTTTTTTTAGATGGTGATTTATATCCACTGGAGTGCATTTTTAATATCTGATAAGGGAAAGTGTTTCATGGCTAAAATCTGCTGGTTTCAGTGTTTTGCATTGTGGGTCATCCCGGAGATGCAGTGGAGTCTGTGACCCATCGGAATGAGTGACTGTAGAAGTCCATTATATCATTTGTGTTGCTCTGACAGTGTCTACGGTGTAACAGTATTGGATTGAAGGGTTAGAATCTGTCCACAATCTGCAATCAGTGAGATCTTTGGATCATTCTAGAATACACGTTCTATCATCACAGTTCTATGCTCAGTCAAGTAATACCTTCAAATTTTTCCTAATGTTTCATGTGAACAGACTGATTTTTTTTTTTTTTTTTTTTTTTTTTCCCCCCCAGTTGAGCTTTGCTTTGTAAGCTAGCAGTTATAGAGCAGGAGTGCGCTTCACCGGAGTTTCACTTTTTTTAAACAGATTTTTTTTTTTTTTTAGTTGTACCAAAATTACACGCACACTAAATCTGTTGAGAAAAGTACCTTTGCCAAAATGGTTTATTTTTCATCCCTTCAGTGCTATATTTTTGAAATGGAGATTAGTTTGGTTGTGCTTAGGTTGGTTGTAAATTGTAAAATTGTACTAAAGTGAACATGAAAAATGAGGAAAAAATAGTCAAAGCGATTCTCCCAAAAAGAAATTGTGATGACTTTTAAGTGTTGCTGATCCCTACCCTAACATCAGTGTCATCACAACCAGATACAACCACCATTTCTGATAACGGGCTACAATCGGGATACCTTAACTTTATTATTATTCAGAAACTGTAAGAGGGCTGTGTAGAGATTGCAAGTGATTACCGTCAACACCAGATGGCAGAGGTGGGGAAAAAAAATCGATTCGGTGATGGATCGCAATACTTGGCGCTGGCGACAATGCATTGATCCATAAACGCATGGATTGAGCTTTTATTTAAAAAAAAAAAAAAAACCAAAAAGCCACGCACACATACTTTTAGGTTATCAGTTGATCAGTGGCGTTTTCAGTCCACTAGATGGCGCAAAGCAAGCACCCAGTCAAGTGAAGTCTCAGATTTGCAGCCAGCTTTGAAAGTTTGGAAGCAGTTGGCTCAAATTTTGGGCTTTTTTTGGATTTTAAAACAAAGATGGAAGGAAAGACCTTGACATGACACACAATTCGCAAGAAGTGCTGCTTGGAAAAAAGAAACCTGCTCAGAACTAGGTGTGCCACACACGTTTTGGAGCAGCATTAGCAATGGCTAAGCTAAAGAGACACTGGCATGGAGCTTTTTCTTCGATTGCCAAGTAATAATACATTTTATTTGTATAGCACTTTCCAAGGCACTCATGCTTTACACTTAAAAAAAAAACACTTGCTCTTAAAATTGAAGATTAAAATGAAAGACTAAGTCTGAACAGGTGGGTTTTGAATAATGATTTGAAGTAGTTTAAGTCTGTTCAGTCACTTTTTTTTTTGGGGGGGGTGTTCCAGAGGGAAGGGGTCACAATGGAAAAGGCTTTGTCGTTGCCCCCCCCCCCCCCCCCCCCATGTTCTGTGCTTGGTTCTGTGTGGTGGAGAGAGGAGGTTTGCATCAGAGAAATGCAGTGAGATAAGAAGGCCTGGTGATGGAGGGCTTTAAAGGTGAGGAGAAATACTTTGAACTGTATGCGTTGTGAGGTTGGGAGCCAATGGAGGTTCTGGAGGACGGGTGATGTGGTTGCGGGAGCAGGACTGGGTAAGGAGACAGGTGGCCGAGTTCTAGGGCTGCAGTTAACGGCTATTTTACAGCTTGGGTAATCACTCACTCTAATGGCATTTCCCCATTGTGGGACTAATAAAGGCTTATCTTATCTTAATCGAAGATTACTTGAGTAATCTGATGCTTTTTTTTTTTTTTTTTTTTTAAGAAACTTGCATTGACCAACATTTGCAGAACTTTCTTTCCTAAAGAGCAGTAGTAATTGTACCAAACACTCAATAAAACGTGTACACATTTATTGCAATGCTTATTGCGTAGAACGCAACTTTAAAACTGTACATTACACAATAACGTTCCTTTCACTAGCCATTAGCATCCTGTTAGCGGATGTCATTAGCATTCGGATGCTAACGGTGGTGGCTATATGTTCTTTGGTCATAAGCATAATTGGCATAGCTGACTACATTCTATTCATCTTAATTTTAAATCTCAATCATATACCTTGTCTTGGGTGTACTGACTGTGCATGATGTGGGATGCTTTCTGCCAAGACACTAACATCCAACATTGTAGCATGCTAGCTCGCTACTCTGCTTTACCATATACACACTGCACAATGTTTTCCTTCAGTTTGAGCTTAAAATGATTGCAGACTTGAGATACTTTTGTCTTTTTAATTCCTCTTTGTCGGCCCATCACTATGCCACTCTGTCATGGTACCATTAAACAAGCCTGTGTTTTGTTGAGGTAGCATGATTGGAAGAAGGATATATAGACGGGAAGTGCTACATTAAACGATGGCTCGAGAATTTTTTGTAACCAAATTTTTCGAGTAAGTGTTGCAGCCCTACTGAGTTGTGAGTGGATTGAAGTTTCTGGAGGGCTTTGGTTGGTGAGCTGTAAAGAATGCGGTTGTCGAGTACATCCATCTTCTTCCGCTTAATCCTTTTTGGGTCGCAGGGGGGCTGGAGCCAATCCCAGCATCTTTGGGCGAGAGGCAGGGTACACCCTGGACAGATCATGTCGAGTCTGGATGTGATAAATGCATGTATGAGGGTTTCTGCAGTGGAGAAAGTGAGGGAGGGACAGTCAGGCTATGTTTTTTGTGAAAGAAGGCAGCTTTGGTCACATGATTGATGTGCGGTTCAAAAGTGAGGTGGCTGTCAAAGATCACTCAAAGGTTTTATGTCTGTGGAGTTGGCAACAGTGAGGTTGAAGTTGTAGGTGGTATTGATGAGCGATTCTGGGCCGAGGATAATCATATCAGACTTATCATAGTTAAGTTATAAATGGTAAATGGCGTTCACTTATAGTGCTTTTTCTCATCTCTGGATGACCAAAGCGCTTTACAGATCCTGCTCTCCACCCATTCACACACACATTCACACACTAATGGGAGCAGAGCTGCCATACACACACAGGCACTAGCCTGGCCACCAGGAGCAACTGGGGGTTTGGTGTCTTGCTCAAGGGCACTTCGACATGCAGACTGCAGACAGAGCGGGAATCGAGCCCATGACCCTCCAATCAGTAGTCAGTCACACTACACCTGCGCCACAGTCACCCCCATGATGAAGTTGTAGAAAATTCTTTTGCATTAAAGATTTTAGAGAGTGTTTTCCAGTATGGACCAGGTTCTTGTGGTTATGCAGTTAGTAGAAATGTTGATCTGAACGTCATCTGCGTAACAATGGAAGTTAAGACCATTTCAGCGGGAGTATATAGATTAGGAGTTGGCAACTTTGGTGGTAGTGAGGACCACAGTTCTCTCCCCCCCCCCCCCACACACACACACACACTTCCCAAGGGCCAGATTTGCATGTAAACCTTTGGGAAGGGGAGGTATTTTCTTCTAAGTCAAAAGCTTCACAATTAAAAATGAAAATAAAATCTACTGTTTTATCATTACCTCCGCCAAGGAGGTTATGTTTTCATCAGCGTTGGTTTGTCTGTCTGTTTGTTTGTTAGCAAGATAACTCAAAAAGTTATGGACGGATTTTCATGAAATTTTCAGAGATTGTCACAAATGGGGTATCCTACAGATGATTACATTTTGGTGGTGATCCATCAGAACACTTGGGGGGGGGGGGGGCAAAACAAACCAAGCATCACAGTATAGCTAATAATATATGCCACTTGCGAATGGCATTTTTTTCATGGTCAATGAATCTATAAAGTTTGACAAAATAAATGTAGGATTAATATTTATGATAAACACTGTATGGGGGGAACTGTGGCGCTTGGCGGAGGTCTGCGCTCTGAGTGCTTTTCTAGTATTAGAATTAAAATTACTGTTAAAATTATATCATGACCTAATTTTTAACTCTAATCAAAATGATTAGCAAAGAGAAATTCTGGATGGTGATTAACAAAAGCCAAGAAGAAAAGGAAATATGATGAAGAAAAATGTTGTTAAACTGTTAGACTATGATCAAAGTAAAAAATAGTTTTACTGATAAATATGCTACATTTGTGGTTTAAATTGGCCTGTTTTTTGCAAATCTATATTTTATTTTGGTATTAGATGTGCAAGCTTCTCCTGATAGATTTGCATAATTTTATTTTAAAATTTATAACTTTAGTTGTACACGGGCTTTTTCTAAATGAGTGTTTTTATTTTAAATTTGCCATTTTATATAAATTTGCCTTTCAGTTTGAAGCTTATTACTGTAAATACTCCTCAGTGAGGAGCTGTAGCATTTATTGTTGCTTAATTAAAAGTAGCCTGTTAATGTGGTCTCAGCATGCAACACATACAGTGGGGTAAAAAAATATTTAGTCAGCCACCAATTGTGCAAGTTCTCCCACTTAAAAGGTGAGAGGTCTCCAATTTTCATCATAGGTATACCTCAACTATGAGACAAAATAAGAAAAAAATCTAGAAAATCACATTGAAGGATTTTTAATGAATTAATTGGTAAATTCCTCGGTAAAATAAGTATTTGGTCAATAACAAAAGTTCATCTCAATACTTTGTTATATACCCTTTGTTGGCAATGACAGAGGTCAAACGTTTTCTAGAAGTCTTCACAAGGTTTTCACACACTGTTGCTGGTATTTTGGCCCATTCCTCCATGCAGATCTCCTCTAGAGCAGTGATGTTTTGGGGCTGTCGCTGGGCAGCACAGACTTTCAACTCCCTCCAAAGATTTTCTATGGGGTTGAGATCTGGAGACTGGCTAGGCCACTCCAGGACCTTGAAATGCTTCTTACGAAGCCACTTCTTCGTTGCCCAGGCGGTGTGTTTGGGATCATTGTCATGCTGAAAGACCCAGGAACGTTTCATCTTCAATGCCCTTGCTGGTGGAAGGAGGTTTTCACTCAAAATCTCACGATACATGGCCCCATTCATTCTTTCCTTTACATGGATCAGTCGTCCTGGTCCCTTTGCAGAAAAACAGCCCCAAAGCATGATGTTTCCACACCCATTCTTCACAGTAGGTATGGTGTTCTTTCTCCTCCAAACATGACAAGTTGAGTTTTTACCAAAAAGTTCTATTTTGGTTTCATCTGACCATATGACATTCTCCCAGTCCTCTTCTGGATCATCCAAATGCTCTATAGCAAACTTCAGACGGGCCTGGACATGTATTGGCTTAAGCAGGGGGACACGTCTGGCACTGCAGGATTTGAGTCCCTGGCGGCGTAGTGTGTTTCTGATGTAGCCTTTGTTACTTTGGTCCCAGCTCTCTGCAGGTCATTCACTAGGTCCCCCCATGTGGTTCTGGGATTTTTGCTCACCGTTCTCATGATAATTTTGACCCCACGGGGCGAGATCTTGCGTGGAGCCCCAGATCAAGGGAGATTATCAGTGGTCTTGTATGTCTTCCATTTTCTAATAATTGCTTTCACAGTTGATTTTTTTTTTTCACACCAAGCTGCTTACCTATTGCAGATTCAGTCTTCCCAGCCTGGTGCAGGTCAACAATTTTGTTTCTGGTGTCCTTTGACAGCTCTTTGGTCTTGGCCATAGTGGAGTTTGGAGTCTGACTGTTTGAGGTTGTGGACAGGTGTCTTTTATACTGATAACGAGTTCAAACAGGTGCCATTAATACAGGTAACGAGTGGAGGACAGAGGAGCCTCTTAAAGAAGTTGTTACAGGTCTGTGAGAGCCAGAAATCTTGCTTGTTTGTAGGTGACCAAATACTTATTTTACTGAATTTACCAATTAATTCATTAAAAATCCTTCAATGTGATTTTTCTGGATTTTTTTCCCCTCATTTTGTCTCTCATAGTTGAGGTATACCTATGATGAAAATTGGAGACCTCATCTTTTAAATGGGAGAACTTGCACAATTGGTGGCTGACTAAATACTTTTTTGCCCCACTGTATAAACTAAATTCTAATGGTGACTGAACAACTCCCATTCCCCAAAGTGCAAGATACACTATTATGACTATAACTTATAAAGGATCACAGAAATGATCTGATAAAAATAAATAAATAAATAAATAAACAAGCGGTTTACCTATACTTTAACTTAAAAAGCAAAAGATTTGACTATAAATATGTGTTGTTTACCTGTCACAATACTGCTGTCAAAACGTCACCATTCCCAGCAGATCGTGTTTGGACTCTACAATCAAAATACACACACCTTAAGTTCATACACAGCACGAAAGTGCAACATGTAAAAAACACCTTTTTAACCAGGATTACAACTAGCTTATTTCATCAGATATTGTCAACACAAGGCAACATACGACGTCGGACGTAGCATTGAGCTAGGTCATCGTTTAAACACGATTAAGTTTTCGTCTGTCCACAGTGAACTTTCCACTGCTTGGGAAACAAGTAAAACGTGAATATTACATCACTCACCATCCTTTATATCACAATATCACGGCTTCAACTGCTGAAGCTGGGTACGTCGTGGTGCGTCTGTCAATTTTCTAGTGCGTCTGCTTGTGCTCCCCACTGCAAGCTCAGTCTGCTTCCCTCTGCATTCTCTCATCAGCCGAAATGCACAAAAAACTCTGCTGGACCGCTGTGTTGATTTCTGCTGATTTCTGTTAAGCCATTCTGTCGTTGTTGTTTATAATATCAGTTGTTCGCGGGCTCACGGATGAAAAATTGCAAATGGCGGCCAGCCAGCGATTCTGGAACATCAGCGTAACGCCTACTCTCATGACGCTACGCCCGGACCAATCAGTGGCCAGCAGTGGGTTGATGTAACAGTGCCGGTACGCTTCGGACCTGCTCTGGATCAGTCCCGATAAAATAGGAACAGTTCCAAATAAACAGAACCGCAAGGGCTCCGGTGCCTAATGGAAAAGCGGACAAAGGGTACCGTACTGACCCTAGTGGAAAAGCGCCTTTGGCGAGCTATGAGTGGAACCAGGAGAGAGCTGTACCAGTGATGTTGAGGAAGATTTCTAGATAGAGGACAATGGAGTGGTTGACTGTATCGAAGGCAGTGTGAGGCCGACCATGATGAGAATGTTCAGGAGTCCGGAGTCAGCTGAGAGGAGGAGGTCATTTGTCACTTTGACTGGGCTGTTTCAGTGCTGTGTTGTGAGCGGAATCCAGATTGGAATGTCTCATTGGAGGTGAGGTGGGTTTTGAGATGACCTTCTAGGATTTTTGATAGGAAGGGCAGATCAGATATGGGTCGGACGTTATTCATGATGTCGGGGTTTAGTACAGGTTTTCTGAGGATAGAGGTGACAGCTGCGAGTTTCAGGGGGGTCAGGAACTGAGCCGGAGCTGAGGGAGGCATTGATGATTGTGCAGATGAGTGGCGAGAGGGATGGGGGGGCAGGATTTGAAAAGTGTGGAGGGGACGGGGTCTGATATGGATGTGGGGCGTCTCATGCCTGTCATAATTTTAGTGAGTTCTAGAGGGGTCAGTGGGGGGAAATGAGATGGTGGCTTAATAGAGGTGGAGGGGGGGAGTGAATGGAAAGTAAGTTTATTTATGAAGCACTTTTCAGAGACAGTCACAAAGCGCTGTACAATAAAATGGAATAAAAGGAAGTTGATAGATGATTTTAAAATACAAAAACAACTTAAAACACAAGATTAAAATAATTTAAAAATATCAGACTTGCCATTAAAAAGCAGCTGAAATTCAATGGAAAGCCTTGTTAAAGTTTCCAGCTGCTTTTCAAGAGTCTACAGAATTAGCTAGACATATCTGGAGTGGGGGTCAATTCCAAACACCGTCCACCACCCTCCCTGTGTGCAGAAACGTGTCCATGGAAAACAAAGCCCCAAAAATACTTTATTATATGAAAGAGATGTCAACAATTTTAACTTTGGGACAGGATTTGAGGTTGAATTAGGTGAAAAAATTAGAAATATATGGGATCGTGATACTTGAGTATCGTGATTATAGTTCACAGTTTCTTCTGGCTTAAAGATCTTGGTGTGGTGGCAACATATTTTTCCCCGGGGGGTGGGGGTGGGGGGTAAGCATACCGGAATATTTGAATTTTATACTATTTATTTCTTCTTAAAATTTTACACACTAACATTGCATATGGAACTTACCATTTGAAGTATTGTACAACCAAGGCTTGAATATTGGGGCCAGTTGAGGTCTCACCCAGACGTCCTGTGTTTAGACTTTTTAGTGGTGTTATCCTTCTCTCCTTCCTCTGCCTGCCTAAGCACTTTCCTTGGCTCCTCTCTTCTGTCTCATCTTGCCCTCTCTGAGCTCTGTTTAATTCAGGTTTTCTCTCTCTCTCTCTATGGTGGTATACAAACAGGTTAGAAAATATCAAGTGCCATGTTTTGTCCTGCAGGTTTTTTGTCATGGTTTACATAAATGACAAAAATATGCGTATTTTTTTGTATTCTAGTTTTTTTTTTTCCATTAAGAGAGTAGGGAAGGGAAAGAAACATTGATAATGGTAATGTACTCATGCATACTTAAATTATATGATCAGGTGGGTATAGTAACCAGAAATTCTACTCATGTAAAAGCAGTGCTTTGAAATTAATAATTAAAAGTAGACAACCAAAAATTTCTCGTAGAGTTAAGGGTACAAAGAGCACCTACTTAAAGTCCAAATGCCACGTAATAGGGTCCTTAAAATGTCTTGAAACTAGATATAAAAGGGAACTGATCCGTTCGGGTCTCGGTGCATATGCTTCAGTAACGCCGGAACATTCGTTAATTTAAAACTGCCGCGCTTGGCCTGACGTTCCTACTCACGGCCCCCGGAATCGCCTGGGGAAGAAGGCGGAAGTGACGAAACAGATTGTACCTTAGTTTGATGCTTGGGGTATCCCGATTGATTGTTTATATGGAGACTGGAAGAGGCACTGCATATTTTTAATACATAGACAGTTTTTTTTTTCCTTTGTTTGTGGAAGGCAATCACTATTTTTTTCTTAGTTACCCCTCGTTACCAACGTAACAACGACCAACAATTTTATCCTTAGAAATAAATCATCTATCGTATTGCTGGATGGCACCATAAAACGGGGCTATAAGGGACGGCTGGGTAATAAGGGACACTTTTCTGGGAAATGTTTTAAATGTAATTCGTGTTGTTATTGTCAGATATTTTAAGGATTCATGGATATTTGACAATAACACAACTCAGCGTCCTGCTCAAAATAAAAAAAGCAGAATTCTGGATTTGGAAGGCGATTCCTCTCTGTTCCGGAGACGCAGGACAGTCGAAAGTGTGAGGCCATCAGCCTAATGATTGAGTCCACACTTCTAACTGTAGTGATAATAGCTCATGCTGAGCGCTTTGCCCGCCCCGGCCATCAGCCTAATGATTGAGTCCACACTTCTCATTGTTGTGAGAATAGCTCAAGCTGAGCGCTCTGCCAGCCCCCTAGCTGTGGGGGATCACACACACGACGTGTTCCTCAACACACTCAATAATATTTTTTTTCCCGTATATTTTTCTTTTGGGCGTACAGAAATGGCAATACGCCTGTATTGGCTAAAATTGCATTTTCCCCGTATTAAAATACGGCGAAAACGTATCACTTGACAGGTATGCTCTCATTCTGATCTGGTAAATTTCTTGACAGCAGCGGCTCTCCTCCACTGTTGGCATTGCTTGGCAACACTCACAGATGCACCTATTGAAAAATTCAAGTACAAGAATTTGCAAATATTTTCTGAATGCATGTATACATAAATATGCTTGTTTGTTGATATTGTAAGCACAGGTTTGTTATTGCAATTGTGAGCTTTTATAAATTTTGTAACAATATATATAATATTCAATAATGTGTTCACATCCTGTCCATATTATTTACACCATATCCACCTCATAAATGCCTTGCAGAACTCATGTAAAATAAAGTGAAAAGATCCATTGCATTATTCATGTTGTCTTTGTTTATTAATAGAACAAGTCATTTTCCACAATTACTTCCATTTCATCCTTGATTTTGTTGCTACAACTGAATGAGGAAAGAAAGGGTTCTACTGTAAGCTAGCGCCCCACTGTATCGTCATAATAATGGCTTCCGAAAAATCGATATTTATGGGGCGCCCTCGACAGACCCCCTTCGGCTTCCCAATTTTGCCGGTGGTTATAGTTAATTGTAGAAGCATGCTCAAATAATGAGGCTGAGTTTCAGTCATAAAACCAGCTTTATTTGACAGAACGCAGCTTCTAGCATTCTCAAAGCAGGAAAGAGAAAGAATCATACTTCAACCCCCTTTTATACATTTCCAGCATCAGAATTCAAGCCACATGGTGTCTTCAGTCAACATACAGTTACAAAGCATCCCTTTGAAGCTTCACCATTGTCTCTCATTTCTTGATGAACCGGAATACCCTCCGGGGCGTCTTCTGTGGGACAAAGAGACAAATCTCACACTTCCTTGTTACCTCCTGTAGATTCGAGTCCTTAGTCCTTGCAGACGTGACACTCCACAATACACATTCAGTCCTGTCTCTGTGGCAGCGTGAGCCCACAATATGTGTCGGCCACACTACCCCCCCCCCCCCCCCCCCACGTCTAGTAAGGCAAAATCTGCATGGCATAACAAAAAGAAAAACACAAAGCACTCCATACATCGCTAATCAATCCACCAACTGCCTAGGTTTTAATCTTCTGCCGAATCTGCTGCAACCTGGCTTGGCTGCACCTGCAACATCTCTCTGCACCTGTGGATTAAAGCCGTTAGCACCTCTCTGTGAAGACTTTTGGAGAATGTCCCCTCGGCGGCCTGCCCCGGCGGGGGGGCCTCGCGAGCTGCACCTCCTCGTCAGCCAGAACAAAAGCGGGTTTGAGTCTGTTAATGCAAATCAGCTCCCGTCTGCCCCCTAAATCTAGCAGAAAATGCTTCTGCCCGGTCTCCAGCACTCGAAACGGTCCGTCGTAAAACGGCCGCAAACTTGGACGCTGGGCGTCATGTTTAACAAAAACGAACTCTGCATTTTTTAAAGCTTTGGGCACAAAAACGTGTGGGAAACTGTGATGGATTGGGCCAGGAAGTGTGTTTGCTCCTGAGCCGCTCTGCCACGGCTGAGCGGGGGGGCCACTAGGTGCGGGATTATCAGGAAGAAATTCAGCCGGGGAAGCGTGCAAATCTTCCTTAGGTGCAGAACGCAACCCTAATAACACCCATGGAAGTTTGTCTACCCAATTTGTATCCGTTAGCGACGCTCTGAGGGCTGCTTTCAATGACCTGTGAAAGCGTTCGCATAAACCATTAGCCTGGGGGTTATACGCGGTGGTGCGATGAATCTTCACCCCCAAGCTGCGGGCCGTCGATGACCACAGCTCGGAAATAAATTGGGGACCTCTGTCGGACGTTATGTCCGACAGTACACCAAAACGCGCAACCCATGCTGCTAAAAATGCTCGCGCAACTTCTTCCGCTGTGGTTGATGCCAGAGGAACCGCCTCTGGCCAGCGCGTGGTGCGGTCTACCATCGTCAAAAGGTGTGTGTGCCCGTGTGATAACGGAAGCGGCCCGACCAGGTCAATATGCACGTGATCAAAACGCTTAGCGGGGATGTGGAAAGGTTCTAACGGGGCCTTAGTGTGTCTGTGTATTTTAGCTCGCTGACACGCTACGCAGGCTGCTGCCCATTCCTTGACCTGTTTGCGCAACCCGGGCCAAACAAATTTCTCCCCCACCAACTTAATCGATGCGCGCACCCCCGGGTGCGCGAGAGAATGGACCAAGTCAAAAACACGGCGACGCCACGCGTTTGGCACCACAGGGCGGGGCCGTCCCGTGGAGACATCGCAGATTAGCGGGGGCATACCGTTTTGTTGCACCCTGTGCTCCAGCCTTAACCCTGTTGGTCCAGACTGGAGCGCGCGCACGTCCGCGTCGTTAACCTGCTCCGCAGCCATAGCTGCATAATCTAACCCAACACAGACTGGGGCTGCGCGCGCTCCCGCGTCGCTGCCCGGGCCCGCGGCCATGGCTACAGAGTCTGCCCCTATGGGGCTTGGCGGTGCTACTGCACGCGAGAGGCAGTCTGCCACAACATTGTGTTTACCCGCGACATGCTGAATATCAGTAGTGAACTCCGATATTGCGGCTAGTTGCCTTTGTTGCCGGCCTGACCAGGGTTCTGAAATTTTGGCCATCGCAAACGTTAGCGGTTTATGATCCACAAAAGCGGTGAAACGTCGCCCCTCTAACCAGAACTGAAAATGACGGATGGCCAAGTGTAGGGCCAAAAGCTCCCTGTCAAACGCGCTGTATTTCCGTTCACTATCGCGCAAGGTCCTGCTGAAAAACGCGAGGGGTTGCCAGGTACCTGCCACAAACTGTTCAACTACCGCCCCCACCACTACATCGGAAGCGTCAGCGGTGAGCGCCATGCGGGCCGTTGGAACTGGGTGCGCTAACAAAACTGCGTTTGCCAGGGCTGATTTGACCTGGGCAAAAGCGCGCTCCCGCTCCGGAGACCATTCAACTTTATTTGCGGGCTTTTGTTTTTTTAACGCGGTGTACAATGGCTGCATGAGTCGTGCTGCGCTTGGGAGGAAACGGTTGTAAAAATTAACCATCCCTAGAAACTCCTGAAGCGCCTTGACCGTTTGAGGTTGCGGAAAATCCGTTATGGCACGCACTTTATTTGGAAGGGGAACTGCTCCCTCTGCCAAAACGCGATGTCCCAAAAAATCAATCTGCGCCACCCCAAACTGACACTTCGCTGGGTTAACTATTAACCCGTGCTCTGCCAACCTCTGGAAAACTGCTGTGAGGTGTTTTTCATGTTCGCCTTCGGACGCGCTGGCTACCAAAATATCGTCCAAATAAACGAACACGAAAGGCAGGTCGCGTAAAACTGCATCCATCATGCGTTGGAAAGTCTGCGCGGCCCCCTTGAGGCCAAAAGGCATGCGCAAGAACTCAAAAAGGCCGAAAGGCGTTATGACCGCTGTTTTGGGTACATCCTGCGCGCGCACTGGCACCTGGTGATAGCCGCGCACCAAGTCTATTTTAGAAAAAATGCGCGCCCCCGCCAAATGGACAGAAAAATCCTGAATGTGCGGAATCGGGTAGCGGTCATGAGCTGAAACGTTGTTCAACCTGTGGAAATCACCGCAAGGTCGCCACGAGCCGTCAGCTTTTGGGACCATGTGTAACGGCGAAGCCCAAGAGCTCTTGGAACGTCTAACAATGCCCAGTTTTTCCAGATTAGTGAACTCCTCGCACGCGATGGCCAGTTTAGCTGGGTCCAAGCGCCGAGCCTTTGCAAACACGGGAGGGCCTGTGGTCGTTATGAAATGTTCTACCCCATGTTTGGCCACCGTTGCTGAAAACGTGGGGACTGTGAGTGCTGGAAACTGAGCAAGCAGAGTGTGAAACTTACCACCCGCAGCTGAGACGCTGGCATGTGCAGTTGGCGGGGCCACCCGAGCTGTGCAGGGAATAGAATGAAAGGACAGTGCATTAATCAGACGTCTATTAGCAAGGTCAACCAATAAACCATGTGAGCACAAAAAATCAGCCCCTAACATGTTGAAACTGACTGCTGCTACAATAAATGTCCACTCAAATGAACGGCCCTGTAAGGACAGAAGCATGGTCCTCTCACCAAACGTTTTAATCGTGGAGCCGTTCGCTGCTGACACTGACACCCAGGGGGCTTTAGAAGGCGACAGCCGTTCCGCGTAGGTGGGTGTGACGAAACTCAGCTGAGAGCCCGTGTCCACGAGGAACTGTTTCCCCGAGCGTGCATCCATCAGGTAAAGCAGCCTGTTCTCGTTGCCGAGGGTCGCAGCTGCTACCGGCCCTCGGTCTTGGCGTTTCCCTGGCGCTTAAAATTGCACGGTGGGACGCACCTGTGCGCTCTCTCTGCAAAACGGCGGTGGTAGAAGCACGAGCCGTTCTCCGCTCCGCGTCGTCTGGCTCCTGTCGCCGCCGTCGTTGGTGCGTCTGGCGCCGCGGCCGCTGGACCCGCACTGTCTCCGGACGCCGTTCCTGGACTGGCCGCCGCGGCCGAGACCGCGTTCCGCTTGTGGGCGTCGACCAACCTCTGCGCCTCCTTGCTCAACCCATGGTAGTCTCGCTTGGCCAATCGGGGTGACTCTGCCAGGGCCACTCTCACTGCTGGTGGTAGGGTTCGAAGGAAAAGGTGGGCGAAAATGAATTCGCCATCCTCAGAGGCTTTGAGCTGCAGCATCTTCACCATCAGGTCCGCAGGTCTATCGTTTTCGGCCTCCGTCAGCGCCAGGAGCCCCTCTGCTCGTTGTTGGACTGAGGGGGTGAAATGGCTGATCAGCGCGTCCTTCAATGCGCTGTACTTGTCGCTGTCTGGTGGATGATTAACCAGATCTTCCACTCTCTGGACCGTGTTGCTGTCCAGCTTCGCTACCACGTGGTAGAATCTTGTCATCGTTGGAGATTCTCCGGAGGTTGAACTGCGCCTCGATTGCGCTAAACCATGAGCGCGGGCTGTGCTGCCAGAAATGGGGCAGCCGGATCGTGGAGGCGGCCATCAGGCTGGCTTCCACAGAGCCCCGCTCGGGAGAATTCTGTCTGCTCATTCTCCGTCGTAGGTCACCAGTGTAGAAGCATGCTCAAATAATGAGGCTGAGTTTCAGTCATAAAACCAGCTTTATTTGACAGAACGCAGCTTCTAGCATTCTCAAAGCAGGAAAGAGAAAGAATCATACTTCAACCCCCTTTTATACATTTCCAGCATCAGAATTCAAGCCACATGGTGTCTTCAGTCAACATACAGTTACAAAGCATCCCTTTGAAGCTTCACCATTGTCTCTCATTTCTTGATGAACCGGAATACCCTCCGGGGCGTCTTCTGTGGGACAAAGAGACAAATCTCACACTTCCTTGTTACCTCCTGTAGATTCGAGTCCTTAGTCCTTGCAGACGTGACACTCCACAATACACATTCAGTCCTGTCTCTGTGGCAGCGTGAGCCCACAATATGTGTCGGCCACATAATTTATTAAACATCACAGATTTCTTTTGGCTTACCATTCAACATTCTGGAGGCAATTAATGTCCAATTCAATGACATTTTCCACTGGTTCTGCTCTCTGGTCATCGTCGGAACTGTTGTCATCAGACAAAGCATTTGATTCCGTCTCGGACGGCTCGAACCTGTAAGGTTCTATGCCGCTGTCACTGTCTGAACCACTGTCATCAGTATCTGGGGTGTCGTCTTCCCTGAATTCCAAGTCCGATTCACCAGAGGACAAAACTAAACTAATTTGTTCACAATCGCTGTCACTTTCCGTCATGATTGTCCAATGTTAAGTGTGAATGTGGATACGGCAGGGCAGCCAGGGTTAAATTTGTGACGTCAAAAACATGGCCGCGGTCTGGATTGGCTGTCGCAAGCCAGCGAGCAAGGCGGGGCCTTCGCCTGGTGTATTTTGTGCAATTATGTAAATACGGGTGGGTGATATGGTCTCCGGTATGAATATTTGGTTTAAGCTATGTGTATTTTATCAAAATTCGTTGGCATTTGGAAAAAAAAAAATTACGTGACATTTGGACTTTAAGAACTTGAGCAATGACTTCAGTCTTGAAGGTTTGAGGTTTTTCCTCAGACAGTTTTCTTAGATGGATGGATGGAAGTGGAAAGCTATCTTCTACTGCTTTTCTGACGGTCCAGGTCGCGGAGGCAGCAGTTCAAGCAGAGAAGCCCAGACTTCCCTCTCCCCAGCCACCTGCTCCAGCTCTTCAGAGAGGATACCAAGGCGTTCCCAGACCAGCTGGGAGACGGTCTCTCCACAGAGTCTTAGGTCTGCCCCGGGGTCTCCTCCCAGTGGGACGTGCCTGAAACACCTCAAGTGGGAGGCGTCCAGGAGGCATCCTAATCAGATGCCCATACCACCTCAGCTGACTCCTTTCAATGTGGAGGAGCAGCGGTTCTACTGAGCCTCTCCCAGATGACTGAGCTCCTCACCCTATCTCTGAGAGTGAGTTCAGCAATCCTACGGAGAAAGCTCATTTCATCCGCTTGTATCCGCGATCTCGTTCTTTCGGTCATTACCCAAAGCTCGTGACCATAGGTGAGAGTAGGAACGTAGATTGACTGGTAAATCGACAGCTTTGCCTTAGAACTAAGCTCCCTCTTCACCACAACAGACTGGTACAACGTCTGCATCACTGCAGATGCTGCTCCAATCCGTCTGTCAATCTCTGCCTCCATTTTCCCCTCACTCGTGAATAAGACCCCAAGATATTTAAACTCCTCCACTTGGGGCAGGAGCCTGTCCCCAACCCGAAGAGGACAATCCACCTTTTTCCGGCTGAGGACCATGGACTCAGACTTGGAGGTGTTGATTCTCATCCCAGCCGCTTCACACTCAGCGGCAAACCGTCCCAGCAAGAGCTGTAGGTCATTGCTGGATGACGCCAACAGGACAATATCTGCAAACAGAGATGAGATCCTGTGGTCACCAAGCATGACACCCTCCATTCCCTGGCTGCGCCTAGAAATCCTGTCCATAAAAATTATGAACAGGATCGGTGACAAAGGGCAGCCCTGGCGGAGTCCAACTCTCACTGGGGATGAGTCCGACTGAGTGTTGGCAATACGAACCAAACTCTCACAGTGGTCGTACAGAGACCGAATAGCTCATAACAAGCCCAATACCCCATACTTCCGAAGCATCCCCCACAAAAAACCACAAGGGACGCGGTCAAATGCCTTCTCCAAGTCCACAAAACATACGTAAACTGGTTGGGCAAACTCCCATGAACCCTCGAGAATTCTCGAGAGGGTAAAGAGCTGGTCCGATGTGCCACGGCCAGGATGAAAACCACATTGCTCCTCCTGAATCCGAGGTTCGACCAACAGCCGGACTCTCCTCGCCAGTACCTTGGCATAGACCTTTCCAGGGAGGCTGAGGAATGTGATCCCGCTAAAGTTGGAGCACACCCTCCGGTCCCCCCCCCCCCTTTTTGAGAGGAACCACCACCTCGGTTTGCCATGCCAAGGGCACTGCCCCCAACCTCCACGCAATGTTGCAGAAGCATGTCAACCTTGACAGCCCAACAACATCCAGGGTCTTGAGGTACTCAGGGCGAATCTCGTCCACCCCCTGGGCCCGGCCACCAAGGAGATTTTTAACCACCTTGGCGACCTCAGCCCCTGTGATAGGCGAGTCATCCCCCTCGTCCACAAACCCTGCTTCCTCTGTGGAAGGCGTATCAGTGGGATTGAGGAGATCCTTGAAGTATTCCTTCCATCGCCCGACGATATCCCCAGTCGAAGTCAACAGCGCCCCATCCGCACCATACAGTGTGGACAGGGAGCTGCTTTCCCCTCCTGAGCCACCGGACAGTTTGCCAGAATCTCTTCGAGGCCGAGCGAAAGTCTTGTTCCATGGCCTCAACGAACTCCTCCCATACCCGGGTTTTTGCTTTAGCAACCACCCGAGCTGCACTCCGCTTGGCCTGCCGGTACACCTCAGCTGCTCCGGGAGCCCCACAAGCCAACCAAGCTTGATAGGACTCCTCCTTCAGCTTAATGGCCCCCCTCACCACTGGTGTCCACCACTTGGTTCGGGGGTTGCCACCACGAGATGCACCGACCACCTTGCAGCCGCAGCTCTGGGCTGCCGCTTCAACAACGGAGGTGGAGAACATGGCCCATTCAGACTCCATGTCTCCAGACTCCCTCGGAATGTGGTTGAAATTCTTCCGGAGGTGGGAGTTGAAGACCTCCCGGACAGGGGCCTCAGCCAGACGTTCCCAGCACACCCTCACTGTACGTTTGGGTCTACCAGGTCTGAATGGCTTCCTTCCTTGCCATTGGATCCAACTCACCACCAGGTGGTGAGCAGTTGACAGCTCTGCGCCTCTCTTTACCCGAGTGTCCAAGACATATGGTCGCGGGTCTGATGACACGATAACAAAATCCATCATCGACCTGCGACTTAGGGTGTCCTGGTGTCAGGTGCACACATGGACACCTTTTATGCTTGAACATGGTGTTCATTATGGACAAACTGTGGTTAGCACAGAAGTCCAATAACTGAACACCACTCGGGTTCAGATCGGGCAGGCCATTCCTCCCAATCACCCCCCTGCAGGTTTCACTGTCGTTGCCCACATGCACATTGAAGTCCCCCAGTAGGACAATGGAGTCTCCAATAGGAGGCACCCCAGTCACAGACTCCAAAAAGGGTGGGTACTCTGAAACATCATTTGGTGCATAGGGACAAATGATGGTCAGGACCCGTTTCCCAACCCGAAGGCGCAGGGAAACAACTCTTTCATCCACCGTGGAAAACTCCAATATAGAGGCAGCAACCACTTTTCTCTGTAAAGCTATCTAATATAAAGTTGAAACCATGTTCCTCAAATTTGTAATTTCCTCTAGTAAAATTGACTTTAATTGTACATTTGAAACTTTATTATAAATTTGTGGATTATTTTAGGTCTAATTTTTCTGTTATTTTTTAAAACAAAATTAGTTTTTAGATAAACTTGAAACAGACTGGTATTTTTTTTTTCTACTTTTTCCTTATAACAATGTACATTTCTGACCATAATTTTGCAGTCAGAACAATAATTTAACTGATTACAAAGAAAAAATATTTGTATTTAATGAAAATCATTGTATTTAATGAAATAAATTGACTTAAATGACCAAGGATGCCATTATATTTCTTTGTTTTTTGTGTTTTAAGAAATCTCACCCCCCAGACAGCAGGAAAAATCTCCCTTATTTTGAGATCAAATGTTGACACGTTTAGTTTGTCTGAAGGCTGCTGACAATTAGTCATTGACTTCGTGAGTTTCAGTCATCTTAACCTGCCAGGTACATAATAGGGAACTGTAGCGGACTCTAAAGACATAATTCACCACAATATGTGTTCATGTACAGAATGATCTGTTTAGGCAGTTATAGTTGTGTGCTCAGGCTTTCTCATCAGGCACCTCTCTAGGCAGCCGCTGAAGCACCTCAGTTTAGAGCTAGCGTTTTCAGCTGTTGCTTTTTGTCACTGCCACTGGAGAATAAAAACGGAACGCCTGCTCGTGTGAGAAAAGAGAGAAATTGCCAGTCTCTTCATTCCTGCAATTCCTACAGAACATAACTTAATATTGTAGTGGCTGGTAAAATATATCCTCCACAATTCATCAGTCCCCCTCGCCTTTCCTTTCATATGAAGCCAGCTGCGTATGAATTCTAACCAAATCTCTTAGCTAAGCGACTCTTCCATTATTGCTGCTGTTAGCAGCGGGTTAAAACCATGATAAACGCCAGTGCTTACATACATACCGCTTCTGATTTCCCCCCCCCCCCCCCCATGTTTAAAGTATGTTAGAATAATTTTGAGCATAAATTATTCAAAGTCAAAAATCAGGCGAAATATTGGATTTAGGTACATTTATTATAAAAATAAATGAAACTAAAAGAAAAGTTACAGTTAAAGTTGACCTCAAATGGCCATTTTTGAGGCAGAGATTAGAGTTTTGAGTTTTAAAAAATGCCTTTATTGCACAATTCAAAAATGTAAAATATCATTCCACCAAGTGTCTCACATTTCAAAAGTGCAAACATAACTCATCCCCCCTCTCCCACAGAACACAAAATATTCCCTACAGTCCATCTATTGGTGAATGCCTCCAAATTGTCCACCATTTTATAGTAAGAGTACTCCACCTGGAGTCTGACTTTTAACAAGGCCTTGAAAACAAAAACAGGATCCACATTGCCAGTGGTAGTAGTCCGATTTTTCCTTGTCAGCCAGATGGCAAGCTTAGCATTACGAGATAGGAAGTTCATCAAAGTGTGCACAGACTTCTTTGCCACTTGATACCTTGGCAGAGAGAGAGAGACAGACCGAGAGAGAGAGATCCACTATGCCCCGAATCTCTGAACATACATTCTCTAGGCTTGGTATCTATGGATAAACAGAAAAGGGGAGAGCAGAGACAGTCCTGGTATGCTAGTAGGTCAGTATGACATGAGAGCTTATCCTGGGTGGTGAACAAAGGAAGAGACGCCACAGACATCCTGGAGATGGGGTGCCTAGAAATCTAATCTACACAAACTAGGGGTTTCAGCACATTCCCGAAACACAGAGAAGCAGGGCATGTCAAAGATTATCAATGTAGCTCAGATCGTCCTTTACGCTTGTACTGACCTTCAGTCTCAGTGCTTGCACACATTCACTGAAGGCCAATAATTGCTCACAGAATATATCAGACATATAATATGAAAGAATATAAAGGAATATATGAACTTATCCTACATAGAATGCACATATAAACATTAAACGTGGCATAGAAAAGGCATGATACGTCTTAAGAATAATACATTATTAAGAACAATAATGTGTATAATATGGAATTTTTCTGTCAAAGTATTTAAACTCATGTTTCTGTCGACAGTCATGCTTAGCGAGACACCGCCTGCTGACTGAGTCGAGAACTCGCGTGGGTGGGGTGCTTCTACACTTCGCGCGGATGACGATCACGCGCGTTGTTCATGTGCGTGCTTGCAGAAAGTCATTACTTCATATACTTAATAAAATCATATCGCCTTGGCGTGGCGGTACAATTTCTGGTGAGGCAGCCCACCACGGAGAAATGTTACCAGAGGAAACCCTGTTTAGAAATCAGTGTAATGAAATTATTTTTTGACTTGAGCTGAAAACTATACTCACCCTGCTGGTGTAACATCACTTTATCAGCCCGGCAAACCTCATAAATTAATTCATAGCTCCACAAGATCAAATTACCATATTTTCCCCAACAGCAAGAGAGACATTTATTTACATACTAATTTTATATAATTTTTTTAGGCATTTCTGGAATATTTGAAAGTAGAAAATACTGCGTACCTTTAAACATCAAAATCACTGCTTCCTTTCCACTGCTGTCACACAATCTGATATTTTACAAATTTTGATGTAATGCTGAACTTTCAAACCTGGAAATGCAGCAACTTGGCAGCAGCCATTCTGATATCTTAAACAAACCAGTAGGAGAGAAACATTTAATTACCTCCGCCAGGCCGCAGGAGGTTATGTTTTTGCCGGGGTTTGTCTGTTTGTCTGTCTGTTGGTTAGCAAGATAATTCAAAAAGTTTTGGATGGATTTCGATGAAACTTTCAGGCATTGTTTGAAATGGTACAAGGAAGAACTGATTAAATTTTGGGGATGATCCGGATCACCGTCTGGATCCAGGAATTTTTTAAAGGATTCTTTAACATTGTGAGAGAGGGCCATTTTCAACATGTGTGCAGGCGCAATGGAGGGCGCTGGTCGTCGTGTCTGACGAACACGAACTCCGCGTTCTTCAAAGTTTTAGGCACAAAAGCACGCGGAAAACAGTGGTGGGCCGGGCCTGGCAGCGTGCCTGTGTTTGCGCTACGCTGCAAAAGCTGAGACGGGCAGCTGTCCGGCACCGGATTATTTGGCAGAAATTCCCCAGGCAGCCATAGGGGCTGCGCAAAAACAAGCTCTCTGCCGGGGAAGCTTCCAAATCCTCTTTTGCCGCGGAACGCAACCCCAATAATAAAACCCACGGCAACCTGTCTACCCAATTTGCATCAGTCAGTGAAGCCCTGAGTGCTGCTTTCAGTGATCTATGAAAACACTCGCATAACCCATTGGCCTGTGGGTTGTACGCGGTTGTGCGATGAATTGCAACGCCCGCAGCCTGGGAGTTTGGAGATGGAGGAGATGGACACAACAGCAACACTTCAGTTTATTACCTCTTCCAAGGAAGTAATGCTTTTACTACCGAACCACTAATCCTATCATTGTGAATCCAATTGCTAGTCATATGTTTTCATGGTCAAGGAATCTGAAAACGTACACACAAACACTGTATGGGGGGGAACTGTGGCGCTTGGCAGAGGTCTGCGCTCTCCGAGTGCTTGATGCTGTTTTCCTTCATACAAACAGCTGCTGGCATAAATGAGTTTGTGTTGGAGTGGATGGAGGAAAGTTCAGCTGGTTCTTATGCCCACTGATGTTACAGTTCACACAGAAAAGTGCCTCTGACTCTGCCAAATTGTCAGACTGTCTATGATGGACCCACTTATTAACTCTACGTTTCATATTTGTGAGTTGCCCTGACCTAACGACTAATTGCACACTACTGGAGCACTGTGGGTTGTATGTAGTATTTAATCTATAAAAGACTTCCATGGTAGGGGGTTAGGAAGTAGTTATGCAGTACTCGCCCACTTTGTCTTAATTTATTCAGTTGAACATTTTGTTCTCCTTTGTTCACATCTTAGAAACACGGTGTAGTAAAATTGAAGATCTGTCCAGATATTCAGTGAATGTATACATATGGGTGTTTTTATTTATTAGGGGTCCAATGTGACATTGGTGGCAAAATTTAAAATTGATCAAATCTGCACATGAAATTGACTAATCACTATCCAATTGTCAGGTTTATGAAACTATTAACTATTTTCGTAACGGCATTCGCGTTCAGGAACTCTTGAGGATGAGCGCTCACTTCAACTACTTGTAAATGGAGACGTAAACAGGACACTCGGGCTTTTGTTTCCCCGTGTGCCAATGCACTTTGCAATGGCACACGTTTTACACGAAACTACTTCAACACTTCCAGTATTTTTTACGCATCAAAACTCATCAACAGCTACATTTTCATGACATATTAAGATGTGATAACGTGTATACATACCTTCAAATTCTCCCTGTTTGGTGGATAAGACGTAAAATCACAAAAGGCATAAATGCAGGACACGGAAGTTTGGACCTTCGATAACTTCAATATAAAGTGACCACGGTTAATCCTCTCCACATGGGTTGAGCACATCCGGGGTAGAGAAAATAAAAGTGCTTTCCCAGGGCGCTCACCTCGCCAGACGGGGCTGCGCGCGGCCGACCAAGACCGAAGACGTAAATTTTTTTAAAGGACACCATATTCGATGTGTCATAAATGTTTGAGATTTTATTGAAATATTCTACATCTGAGCTTCACAAAGACTGATCTCCTTTTTACGTGTATGGTTTGGGATTTGAAAGGTGCAAAGTGAAAAGCATCAGCACTTCCTGTTTTCTGGTTACTTTACCAAATAACTTGCATGTTGCTGCGTAAATTCGGGGACACGGAAATTTACGTCGTACGAGTAAATTTGCAGGGGTCGCCGTACAAAAACCATAGATCCGATCACATTGGGGAATGTTTTATTTTGAATTTGCATTACAACTCCGTTATCTCTTGCATAAATGAGTAGAAAGAGTTACTCAGAGATCACTTTACAGTACTTTGAAATTGATGCGATTTTCATGTCACACAAAAACTGGGAAAAATGAGGGGACACGACCAATAGTTTCGATTCTAACGGCAAAATCAATGATTTTTTTTTTTTTTTTTAAATTGCAATGCAAGTCTGAAACTCTTTTATGTTCCCTTGCATATTATAAAAACGAAACCGACATCTGCAAATTACAGAAAAAGAGAGCGCTTGAAAGTCGGATACCCCTGATATAGTGCACTAGACCCCCCCCCCCCCTCCAAAAAACCCCCACCCATATGCATATGTGACCAATAACTGACAGGAAGTCTACCACTGCAGCCTGTAGATAGGCTGACTGTGCGTGAAGCTCTCCTGCCCTGCAATGTTTGCTCAGGTATAACTTGGGTGTAAGTAACACTCCTGAAACATGTCAGCACATTGGGCAGCAGAAAAACAAGCTTTAGTACTGCAGTTAAATGTATTATTTAATGATAATAATCTATGTGTAACGAGAAAAAATGAGTGTCAAACTGTTCCATTGGCCCTGATTACTGTGGGGTGTGTGTGATTTACTCTGTAGATAGGATAAAGCACAATTTCGTTCTACTGTACATGATTGGTTGTATGGTTGACAATAAAGGGTTTTGTTTTGCAGTCTGACATCCATATTTACAAGCCACAAATTACATTCAACATAGACACAAACACAGGCACATATGAAGCTGACTATAAACATGATAAAAATACTCGAGGCTCCATCAATCAGGGTATAAAAAGACAAAGAGATGGGAGAAAAACCAGAGGTAAGAGAGAAGGGTCATATTAAAAGTTAAAAACTAGTCAAAGAGGTTAAAAACTCAAAGGTCTAAAACCCAATAAAATATTTAGAACCCAAGTAACATCCTACAAAAATAAGTAAATATAAAATGGAGTTAATAAATAGGTACCTAAATTATGTGCAATATATTGTTACAGCTTGTTCAACTCTTTGACAGCAGCAGGAACAAAGCTGTTTTTGTAGCGCTGGGTTCTACATTTTGGGACAGCAAACCTCCGTCTTGAGGGAAGAAGCTGAAAGTTGCAGTGCAAAAGGTGGGAGTCATCATTTAAAATGGAGGTAGCCATCCTCTGTACTTGTCTGGTGTACAGGGATGTCAGGCTCAGCTGTGGCTCACCAAGCAAACGACTGGACCATCTAACTACCTGATCCAAGGATTTCCTCTGTTTCAGTTTTATCTGACCAAACCATGACACTAAAGAAAAGGATAAAACGGTTTCAATAAAAGCCCGATAAAACATTGTCATTATGGTTCGGTCAATTTGGAAGCGTGCAAGTTTTCTCAAGCAAATGTTGCTGACCCTTTTTGCACTCCCTTTCACAGTTCTCTTCAAAGTTTAAATTACTACCAATAATCGTCCCAAGATATTTGTAGGATTGTACACATTCGGTGGTCTGGTCTTTTAGTACGGTGACTGTGTGCCTGGGATTTTTCCTCCTAAAGGGTTCCGCCGGACCGGTGGCGCCACACGAGTTGGCTGCCTGTCGCAGCAGCCTTTTTTTTTATCTTCCTTCTTCTTTCTACACCTTTCACTCATATATATATATATATCACGGACACACAGATCGCCCCAAAGGTCTCCCAAGTCAGCGGACGGAGCCACTGTTTACAGCAGGAGACGTTACAGCAGGAAGAGCTAGTGCTAGCTAGCACTCAACCGCCACCTGGTGCTAACGGATTGAAACTCGACATACCGGGAACTGTAGTGAAAACGACGCGGGTGCCGGGCTGGAGTTTAGGCGGCGTGCAAGAAATATAAGACAGAATAATAAAGAGCGATGGCAAGAACCAAGCAGACTGCCTGTAAAATCTACTGGAGGAAAAAGCCCCCCAAGAAGCAGCTAGCCACCAAGACTGCTTGGAAAAGCGCTCCGGCCACCGGCGGAGTGAAGAAGCCTCACCGTTACAGGCCCGTGGCTCTGAGAGAGATCCGTCGCTACCAGAAATCCACGGAACTGCTCATCCGTAAGCTGCCCATCCAGCGCCTGGTGAGGGAGATCGCTCAGGACTTCAAGACCGACCTGCGCTTCCTGAGCTTCGCCGTCATGGCTCTGCAGGAGGCCAGCGAGGCCTACCTGGTGGGTCTCTTCTTCGCTAAGAGGGTCACCATCATGCCCAAAGACTTCCAGCTGGCCCGCCGCATCTGTGGAGAGAGAGCTTAGACTTTCTGCTCCACATTCACCAACCATAATGCTCCGCACTGTCTATATATATATATTTATAGTAATATGTACATATTTATCCTTTTTTTTTTTTTTTTCCCTTTGAAAGACAAAAGTAAAATAGAAAGATGTCTTTACCTTCTTTACATGTTTCAACTGCACTGCAGCCTTCATCAGAAGAGTCAGCTGATTGCTGCCAGGTGACATTTATCAGCTGATTTTTGTAGGCGGGGCCAGCTCAGCAGATCTGTCAGATCCGCCGAGCCGGCCCCGCCTCCCGCCGTCAGATGGTCTCTGGAGAATGTGGTCCCAGGTGTGAGAAAGCATAAAGGCCCCCTCATCTCGGTTCATGGTGTCTTTTCCCCGCTTTCTGATCTCTATTGCCTCCTTGATCCAACGTTTGTGTCTGTTGCTCTCCGATCCAATAATTTTTGTGTTGTCCCAGTCCATGATGTGATTATTTCTTTTGCAGTGGTCCGATATAGCTGATTTTAATGTTTCTTGTTCTGCTTTTTCTTTTTGTGATCTTGTGAGTCGTCCTTGCGTTTCCTTCTCACATTCCTTTTGGTGTTCTTTTTTTCTTGTGGTGAATAATCTTCCGGTTTCTCCAATGTAGGTTTTGTTACATGATCTGCATGATATTTCATATAATACATTGCATTTATTGTCTTGTTCTATTCTGTCCTTGGGGTGTACTAATAACTGTCTTAATTTTTTGTGTGGTTTGACTGCTGTGTTTATTTTGTATTTTTTCATGATCCTTTGAATTGGTTCCGTGATCCCTCGTATGTATGGTATAGTTATGGTTTCCTTGTTTTTGATTTCAGCTTTTGTTCTGTGTCTTGTGTCCTGTTTATTTTCTTTGTTTTTGACTTGCTGTTTCCCTTTGTTTATGGCCCATACTGGATATTGGCAGCGTATAAGTGCATGTTTTATGTGGTTTTCCTCTTCCTGTCTGTCTTCTTGTTCCGTGATGATGGTGGCTCGTTCATATAATGTCCTGACGACTGATAGCTTGTGTGCTGTGGGGTGTTCCGATGTCCAAAGTAGGTATTGATCTGTGTGGGTTGGTTTCCTGTAGACTGTGATTTTTATGCTGCCATCCTCGTTGTGGTGGATTTTCATGTCCAGAAAGGCTATGGTGCCATTTTCCTCCTCTTCGTGTGTGAATTTTATGTTCCCCGTACTGTCTGTACTGTTCAGATGGTCAGTGAGTTCTTGTGTATGTCCTTTCCTTATTTTTTCCAGAATGTCATCTACGTATCTCTTCCAAAGGGTGGGTTTGCATATTGTGGGTGCTGTGTTGATGGCTTTATTTTCCAGATCCTCCATAAAAAAACTGCTCATGATGGCTGATAGTGGGTCTCCCATTGCAAATCCTTCTTTTTGTTTGTAGATTTTTCCTCTGAATTGAAAATAAGTGGATTTTGCAACAAACTGTAGTAATTTGGATATGTCATGGACTGTGAGGTTGGTGCGTCTTTTTAGGGTACTGTCCTTGTTGAGGCGTTCTTGCACTATATGTAGTGTGACGTCAATAGGAGTCTTTGTGAATAAAGAGATGACGTCATGTGAGATGAGGATCTCGTCTGATTCTATTTTTATGTCTTTGAGTTCTTGTGCCAGCTCTTTTGAATTTTTACAGTGAAAGTCTGATAGTCCAAGGAGGGGTTTGATGATTTCAGCTAGGGCTTTTGATAAGTTGTATGTGACTGATCCAATGCTGTCTATTATTGGCCGCAGTGGGATATCCTTTTTATGTATTTTCGGTGTTCCATAAATCCGAGGGGTGATGCTGGCTGTGGGGATCAGGTGATCATATGCGTCCTTTGTGATTTTATTGCTTTCTAATAGAGGTTTGAGAAGGGCTTTGAGCATTTTTTTCTTTTCTTCTGTCGGGTTTGTTTTAATGATTTCGTATGTGTTACTGTCTGCCAACATGGTTTCCATCTGTTTTTCGTATGTTTCCGTGTCCAAAATTACTGTTGTTCTGCCTTTATCTGCTGAGAGTATTGTGATCGTTTTATCTGTCTTGAGTGAGTTTAATGCTTTTTCTTCTTTTCTTGTAACGTTGCTTTGTGGTAATTTGGCCGTTTTTAGGATTCCTGCGACTGCGTTCCGGAGTGCTGCTTTTTCTCCTTGGTCCTGGATTTTTTCGCATGCCAGTTCTGTTGCGAGGATGTATTCTTCATGGGGGATTCTGGCTGGTGTGATGGCGAAGTTCAGTCCTCTGTTCAGCACTGTTTTCTCCGTGTCCGTGAGTGTGCGTTGTGATAGGTTTTTGACCCACTTATCGTTCTTTTCCGTGTGTGTTTGTCTTCGTCCGTTCTTTCTTTCTGTGAGTTTTTTTAATTTTTTCAATTGGCGGTTTTTCGTTGTGATGAATTCTTGTTCGTGTGCGTGTTTCAGTTGTGCTTTTATCTGCTCCTGCGTTTTCTGGTCCGTCGGGTAGCGTTGCTTAAACATGTCCGTTTCCTCTTTGATTTGGTTGTTTATTTTGTCTACTTTATTTGCCGTTATTCTTATACGTTCTTTTATAAGGTCTTTCCGTGCTTTGTTGATGATTTTTTCTGCGTTCTTGGTCGGGATTGGATTTCTTATATTGAGGCTTTGGGGTGTGACCTCCTCATCTCTGCAACGGAGGTTGAATCGTAGGTGGTTTCTGAAGCGTGCCCGTGTTTTCTCCAATTTCTCCAGCCGGCGGAAGTCTTTAATGCAAACTTGTCCATAACTTCCACGTAATACATCAAACAGGTTCATTTTGTCTTCTTTCAATTATTTATCCTTTTTTTTTTTTTTTTTCCTTTGAAAGACAAAAGTAAAATAGAAAGATGTCTTTACCTTCTTTACATGTTTCAACTGCACTGCAGCCTTCATCAGAAGAGTCAGCTGATTGCTGCCAGGTGACATTTATCAGCTGATTTTCGTAGGCCGGGGCCGGGGCCGGGGCCGGCTCCGGCTCGGCGGATCTGACAGATCTGCTGAGCTGGCCCCGCCTACGAAAATCAGCTGATAAATGTCACCTGGCAGCAATCAGCTGACTCTTCTGATGAAGGCTGCAGTGCAGTTGAAACATGTAAAGAAGGTAAAGACATCTTTCTATTTTACTTTTGTCTTTCAAAGGAAAAAAAAAAAAAAAAGGATAAATAATTGAAAGAAGACAAAATGAACCTGTTTGACGTAATATGTACATATGTTTACTAGCTGTTCTTGTTTTTTCTTGCCTTCTGATTGTTGCTCTGAGTGTTGCTATCCCTGTGCTGATGCAATCCTGGAATTTCCCCATTGTGGGACTAATAAAGGCTTATCTTATCTTATCTTATCTTAAAGTCAATAATCATAGCTTTAGTTTTTGCCTTATTCAGCTGCAGGTAGGAATCCTCACACCAGTGAACAAAATCATCAACTACTGGGCCGTGGCCACTCTCACCATCCTGGAGGAGACTGACAATAACTGAGTCATCAGCATACTTTATAATGTGTCTGTCATGTCTGCTCCGACACATGTTTGTACAGGATGAAGAGTAGTGGTGACAACACACACCCCTGAGGAGAGCCAGTAGAAGAACACTTTTGGTCAGACAATGTACCATTGACCCTTACTCTCTGCGTCCTGTTGGTTAAGAAATCCAGAATCCACCCCACCAGATTATTGCTCAAATCAAATTGTTGCAGGAGACTTTCAACTAAGATATGAGGTTGGATTGTATTAAAGGCGGAGGAAAAGTCCACAAATAAGTCTGGCGTGTGTCCCATTAAAATTCAGATGTTTAAAAAGCATGTTAAACAGAGTGACAGTGGCATCCTCCACTCCTCTGTGAGGCCTATAGGCAAACTGCAGAGAATCCAATGCATGCTCAGTCTGCTTTAGGACCTCACATCTGACCAGTTTTTCAAAAATTTTCATTAAAATTGAAGTCAAAGCAACTGGTCTAAAGTCGTTTACCGTTTTAGGAGAGCTGGATTTTGGAACGGGAACAACCACGGCTTCTTTCCAGATCTTAGGCACATGTTGTGTCTGTAAGGACTTATTGAAAATGTAATGAAATATAGGACTCAGTTCATGTGTACAGGACTTTACCAAGCGCCCACATATATTATCAGGGCCCTGACTTTTGTTCACTTTTACAGCGCAGAACTCCCTTTTAACATCCTGCACCTCAATATTAAAGTGCTGATTGTCTTTGAGTTTCTGTTTCAAATCTTGGGTTTCTGTGCTAAAATCAAAGGAGTCAAAACGACCATAAAAACAATTAAGAGCATTAGCCAGCTCTGTCTGAATTAAAACCATCTAAAAACACACGATTTCTGTGGTCTGAAGGCCTGCAATAGTTTTCATACTGGCCCAGGCTGAACAAAGTTTCTTTGTTGCCATCTTTCTTTCCAATTCTGATTTATAATTCTGTTTTGCTCTTAAAATTTTGGACTTCAGCCCTTTTGTGGCAACCTGTAGCTCAGAAACAGACCCCTGTTTAAAGGCAAGTGCTTTCCTCTATAAGCAGGATTTAACT
Organism: Pholidichthys leucotaenia; assembly: GCA_020510985.1. NCBI lineage: Eukaryota > Metazoa > Chordata > Actinopteri > Cichliformes > Pholidichthyidae > Pholidichthys > Pholidichthys leucotaenia. The sequence goes on from CM035841.1 coordinate 156,303,730, forward strand.
GATTTTGTAACCCATGGTTTGTTGTTGGGATATATTTTGACACGTTTACGTGGAACGATCTTATTTTTACAGAAAGCCATGTATGAGCATGTGACGTCCACCAAAGAGTCCAAATCATCCCCGCAGGCCAGTGTGAACATCTCCCAGTCTGTACAGTCAAAGCATTCCTGGAGGCTGTGCACTGAATCTTCTGTCCACACATCAATGTCTCTCGTCTCCACCTTGCCTCTTCTGAGAGCAGTTTTATATGTGGGCAGCAAATGTACACAGTTGTGATCTGAGGATCCTACAGGAGGAAGGGGGAGTGATTTATAGGCCCTCTCTATGGATCCATAGCACAGGTCCAATGTCTTTTTTTCGCCTGGTTGGGCAGGAGACATACTGATAAAAGTTTTTAAGTGTCTTCTTTAAAGAAGCATGGTTAAAATCCCCAAGAATGAAATTTGGCGCCTCTGGAGAAATTGATTGCAGCCGCTGGATCACATCAAAGATGGTGCTGGAGGCGGAGTCGGCGTCTGCCCTCGGGTGAATGTACACAGTTGTGATGAAAAGCTGGGGGAACTTGCGAGGCAAATAAAAGGGGCGTAGTGACACAGACAGCAGGTCCACATCGGGTGTACAGATGCGCTCTCTGACTATGACAGATGTGCAGTACTGCTTATTAATGTATAAACATACGCCGCCCCCCTGGCGTTTCCCCGCTACCTCTTCCTGCCGATCCGAGCGCAGTGGGGCTCCCAAGCAGTCAATCCACAGGTCTGCGTCTCGGTCATGCGCATTAAGCCAAGATTCGGTGAAGGCCATGACACAGCAGTTCTTAAAGTCCTTCTGGTAGCGTACATTCCCTTGAATTTCATCCACCTTGTTTCTCAGAGACTGTACGTTCCCAAAAATCATAGAAGGAAGAGGAATGTTACCAAACTGATGTCTTCTCAGGCGCAATTTCACACCTCCACGCTTTCCGCGTTTCCTTCTCCCGTCTCTTTTCACCGCTGTGTCCGTCTCACAAAATAAAGTCTGGCAGTTGCGGCTTAGGCTCAATCACAGCCGCTGCATCATCCATCCATCCATCCATCTTCTACCGCTTTTCCGGAGGTCCGGGTCGCGGAGGCAGCAGTTCAAGCAGAGAAGCCCAGACTTCCCTCTCCCCAGCCACCTTCTCCAGCTCTTCAGAGGGGATACCAAGGCGTTCCCAGACTAGCTGGGAGACATAGTCTCTCCACCGAGTCCTGGGTCTGCCCCGGGGTCTCCTCCCAGTGGGACGTGCCTGAAACACCTCAAGTGGGAGACGTCCAGGAGGCATCCTAATCAGATGCCCATACCACCTCAACTGACTCCTTTCAATGTGGAGGAGCAGCGGTTCTACTCTGAGCCTCTCCCGGATGACTGAGCTCCTCACCCTATCTCTGAGGGTGAGTCCAGCAATCCTACGGAGAAAGCTCATTTCAGCCGCTTGTATCCGCGATCTCGTTCTTTCGGTCATTACCCAAAGCTCGTGACCATAGGTGAGAGTAGGAACGTAGATTGACTGGTAAATCGACAGCTTTGCCTTAGAACTAAGCTCCCTCTTCACAACAGACCGGTACAACGTCCGCATCACTGCAGATGCTGCTCCAATCCGTCTGTCGATCTCTCGCTCCATTTTCCCCTCACTCGTGAACAAGACCCCAAGATACTTAAACTCCTCCACTTGGGGCAGGAGCCTGTCCCCAACCCGGAGAGGACAATCCACCTTTTTCCGGCTGAGGACCATGGACTCGGACTTGGAGGTGCTGATTCTCATCCCAGCCGCTTCACACTCAGCGGCAAACCGTCCCAGCAAGAGCTGTAGGCCATTGCTGGATGAAGCCAACAGCTAGCCGCTGCATCAACCGTGTTTAAATGCAGCAACATGTCCCTGGAGTAATGTATTCTGCCCGCCATGATGCCGGTCGCGTTTATCTCATAGACAAAGAGCCGGAGGAAAAGTAGCAGCAGTGCAAAAAAGGGGAGGAAGTCCATGTTGTTGGAACATGAAGGGTGATTTAATTATCAAAATGGTATTCTTTCTACCTGATTGACTCAGGTCTGTTTCAAGCAGTTGTACAAATTATGTCGGACTGATGAAAGTGAAGATTCAGCACACTTGTAATATGCACATTTTCCTAGTTGTTTTACTCTTAATATAGGTGACTAGTCTGATGCTGAAAATCAGTGTACTACTACTTTTAGGTGAGAATAATTGTATTTCTGAATGAGAATAAAAATGTAGTGGCAATAAAATCACAATACTTAAAAAGGGGTGCTAATGACATGTTGGAAAGGTCTTTGTAATTTACAGAATGACAGCCTTTAGTTCTGCTGCATGTAGCTGAATGCAGTTTGAATACTTAGAATTCAAAGGAAGTTTGCTGTGGTGAACGGTTCCGGTGAAATGTTGCATAAACCTTTACACAAGATAAATTAAGCCCTTTGTTGCTTACCTACTTGGCGAAAGGATACAAGTGTGGTTTATGGTGGTGCATAATTGCAAAGTGGAACTTAAACATAAGGTTTGTGACAGATGGTGTGAAACCACATGTTTGCCATCAGTAATGCTATACTTATGTCAAGTAATTAAACCATGACTCCTAATTACCTCCACCAAGGAGGTAATGCAATTGGGGTGGTTTGACTGTCAACAGGATTACGCAAAAACTACTGGACAGATTTTGGTGAAAATTTCACCAGAGGTAGCCCTTGGGCCAAGGATGAACCCATTCAATTTTGGTGATGATCTGAGAGTGCGTACCTCCACCAAGGACCTTGTTTGTATTTTTGCAGCAGGATTACACAAACTACTGGATAGATTTGGATGAATTTTCACCAGAGGTGGTCCTTGGCCTAGAGAGGAAACATAATATTTTGGTGATCTGAGAACGCATACCTTCAGAGGCTCCTATCTTCTCAGTGCGTTAGCAAGAATACTCCAAAACTACTAGATGAATTTGGATGAAATTTTTATCCAAGGTGGCTCTTGGGCAACAGACAAACCCATTACAATTTGGTGACGATCTCAGAATGCATACCTCTGCCAAGGCTCTTATCTTCTCAGTGTGTTGGCAACAATACTCCAGAACTACTGGATGGATTTGGATGAAATTTTCACCAGAGGTGGTTGTTGGGCTACAGAGGAAGCCATTACATTTTGGAGGTCATCCATGAGGGATGGAAGGAGCCTTGGTGGAGATATGTGCTCAGAGTGCTTTTCGAGTTTCTAAATGGCTTATTTCTTAAAAAAAAAAGTGGGGGGGGGCAGTTTGCTTCTTCTTCCAAACCTTAAACAGCATTTGTGAATGCCTTTAAAAGGAAACAGTACTGGTCATTATAACAACATTAAAGGTCTGACGCGGTTTTGACATTTGAGACTTTCAAGTACCTAGGGAGTACTGTTTCAGAGAATGCTATGCTGGTGGATGAACTATCTCTCAGAATGGGAAGAGCGAGCGCTGTGTTTGGAAGCTTGAGGGAGAGACTGTGGAACAATTGACATGTCTATCCGTGTGAAATGCAAAGTGTACAGAGCGACAGTACTGGCTACTCTATTGTACGGTGCTGAAACTTGGACTGACTACAGAGTGCAGGTGAAGAAACTCCACGCGTACGTGATGAGACACCTTCAAGCCATAATGAACATCTCATGGAAAGACCAGATAACCAACATAGAAGTGTTGAAACGAGCTGGTCTACCATCAGTGGAGGACATGCTAATACAGATGAACCTGAGATGGCTCGGACATGTTGAGAGGATGGACCAGCAGCGTCTCCCTCGGCAGTTACTCTGCTCAGTTATGCGAGGGCAAACGCAATCATGGTAGACCAAGGCTCAGATTTAAAGACACTGTAAAAAGAAACTTGAAGAAGTTGGACATAGACAGGAGTTCCTGGCAGTGGAAGGCTAAGGACAGAGCTGTGCGGAGGAATCTGATCAGACCTAAATGAAACAGTCATTGTCACCCATGACAGACTGCTATGATGATGACTTGGTGAAAGGATACAAGTGTGGTTTATGGTGGTGCATAATTGCAAAGTGGAACTTAACACAAGGTTTGTCACAGATGGTGTGAAACCACGTTTGTCATCAGTAATGCTATACTCGTGTCAAGTAATTAAACCATGACTCCTAATTACCTCCTCCAAGGAGGTAATGCAATCGGGGTGGTTTGACTGTCAACAGGATTACGCAAAAACTACTGGACGGATTTTGGTGATCTGAGAGTGCATACCTCCACCAAGGACCTTGTTTGTATTTTTGCAGCAGGATTACACAAACTACTGGATAGATTTGGATGAAATTTTCACCAGAGGTGGTCCTTGGCCTAGAGAGGAAACATAATATTTTGGTGATGATCTGAGAACGCATACCTTCGCAGAGGCTCCTATCTTCTCAGTGTGTTAGCAAGAATACTCCAAAACTACTAGATGGATTTGGATGAAATTTTTACCCAAGGTGGCTCTTGGGCCACAGACGAACCCATTACAATTTGGTGACGATCTCAGAATGCATACCTCCGCCAAGGCTCTTATCTTCTCAGTGTGTTGGCAACAATACTCCAGAACTACTGGATGGATTTGGATGAAATTTTCACCAGAGGTGGTTCTTGGGCTACAGAGGAAGCCATTACATTTTGGAGGTCATCCATGAGGGATGGAAGGAGCCTTGGTGGAGATATGTGCTCAGTGCTTTTCAAGTTTCTAAATGTCTTTTCTTAAAAAAAAAAAAGGGGGGGGGCAGTTTGCTTCTACTTCCAAACCTTAAAAAACAGCATTTGTGAATGCCTTTAAAAAGAACCAGTACTGGTCATAACAACATTAAAGGTCTGATGCGGTTTTGACATTTTTTTTAGTATGTTGTGTAAACCCAAAAGTCATTGTCGATGATCAATATAATATTTACAACTGTGCCTGCATAAACTAGTTGTCAAAAAAACTGCAGCCGCTGACTGGACTGCGGTGCCGCCCACCGAATGAAGGGCGACTCCCCCATGACGTAAGCGACAGAACGGACTTCGGTGTTGTTGACTGGAATGACAGTAGCTTTGTAGCACAGTTTCTCTGGTTTCTTGTTTTAATTTTACGGCTATGCCTTCGCGTTGTCGCAGGCTTAGATAATCAAACCGTGAAAGACCACATCACACGCTTCAGCTACAACTGTCATAAGCCTCCTCGTATACTCTTACGCAGGAGGAGCACACGAGAAGGAAGGATTAATGGATTTACGCGCAGCTTTGACCTACTTTCTGTGACAACATGCTGACGTTTGCCAGTCCATCCACGTCCCCTCTCTCATTATCATCGCTGATTAAAAATCCCGCTGATCATCTTTCCCGGTCCTCGCCCAGGTGCTTCTCATCACACCATCACCAGCAGTGCGTATACTTAGGGGCCGTTTGCCAGTCACGCACTGCTGGTCCATAGTATTGTCATCTATGCTGTTAGTCTGCCATTATTTTCAGCACTCATGTGTTAGTCACTCAATGTTCGCCGTGGTTCTCGTGCGTCCTTGAAGCGATGTCGGCTCTGGGGCGCACCTGTGGCTAATACGGCTCCTCTCATTCATTCTCTGGGCGATGCCGGCCCCCAAACGCCATCAGTGTTTGTTTTTTTTGTACGTCTTCACCTTTTTGGGAATTGTATGTTTTTCTGTATTAAATGTGCTGTGGTGAACCCTGCACGTAAATCCTTATTTCATCCTCCTTCTCTGTGCCCTGCGTGAGAGCACAAGGAGGGTCATGATGAATGGATTAACGCGCAGGATTCACCAGATAATACATAAATATACTGTATAAAGATAATGCATAATAAACCCGATGCCTCAGCCACAGAGAATACACTATTTTATTGAAAAATTGGGTTTAAATAAATTATATTTATGAACAAATAATTTGTTGCAATATTTGTAACAAAAGCATAACGCTGTGTTCCCCTGCCATATGTTTGTCGCTGCTGCTGCACCGGCCATGTGTGCCTCTCCACTGTCACTCTTGAGTCTGACTCGCTTGGCACGGCTCAAACCTATACGGTCTGATGCCCCCAGATTCTTCATTGTCATCCCATTCTTCGGAACTATAATTGTCTGAAGATTGGACAACACAAACCAATTCCAGACTACATGTGCTGAAACCACAGTCAATGTTTTCTACCGCTTCCATCCTGTGTGTACAATGGGCAGCCAAGCGCTGTGTTCTGTCGCTGACGTTACAACATGGCCAGGGGTTTTTAAAGCCACTTACACAACTGGTGACGTGGCGCTCATGAAAACGTCAGATATTCGCATGGGGAAAAAAAGCCTGTTTGACTTAGAACTGCACAGACCAACCTATTTAGTCATATAGTATTATGTGTTGAAAAATTAGATGAAGTCAAAAACGTGTCATCAGACCTTTAATCGTGCTTTAGGTATTGCTTATTAACCAAAAACACGCTTATTCAGTAAAAATAAGCCCCCTATAGTACGGCTGTCGCAATAACAATTATGTAGTACCACGCTGTCAACAAGCCTATTGCGGAGGATAACAAACGACCGCGGTGTTTGGTTTTTTTTTTTTTTTTTTTGTGGGGCTAAATCTCGTTCACTTATGTGCCCCTATTGATTAATAAATAAAAGGTTAAATGTTAAGTGCATTTTTATTGCCAACAGCATGTTTGCACCCGGTCCTGACGGCTGTGACAGTGATCACTGAAAGGGCACAAAGTGTGTTATTTCCTTCTGAGCGGAGTGTGAGTTCATAGAGCGAAACAACTATTGCGTAGTGCATCCTTGTTCGAATTTTTTTTTGTTTTTTTGACAGTGGTTAAAAAAAAAAAAAAGTCTAAACATAGTACAATAATGCCTATAGACTCCAACACCAAGTCTGCAATTAAAATGTGAATGGAATAACAAATTTAAAAAAAAAAAAAAAAAAAATTGTTACAACTCTCCATTAAAATAACAAATCCCGTTAAATGTCTTAACTTTTTGATGCCACATCAGCACCGTTTGATTCCTTTCTTCACACCACTCTGTGTGTTTGTGATTTAAAAAAAAAAAAAAAATCCCCCTTCTCTCCATTTCTCTTCTGTCCGTGCATGTCTGAAGTGTGTTTCAGTCTAAAAGCATCTCCTACCAGCATTTCAGTCAGCATTTGCCAATGGAGCTTAACTTAGGCAAACTCTGCATAACTTAGCCCAGCGCTCAGGAACTTTTACAAACTGAGCACGACTTTCAGTTTATTTCCAAACCATGGCAAGGAATATAACTTACAGCGTTTGCCAACAAACACCAACCATCATTAACTTTTATCAACTTTTGGTAGCAGAGCAAGATGTTTGCCAAAACGTCAGTAAAAGTTGGTCCAAACCTAGTGTGAATCCACCCTTACCACTGACGAGTAAACAATGGCCAGTCCCTATGATGAAGTGGGTTTAAACAGTTATCTATACGAAGCAGAGAGGGAGGAGGAGGCTTGCGGGGGTTAAGTAATATTAATCACCCAATCTGACCTTTTAATATAAAGATATTCCATTATGAATTGTCCTATCCCTTCAGGTAAGAGTACAGTGGGTTTATTCTCATTATTTAATTTCTATTTTTCACAAAAGGGAAAATGACTAAAAAAAAATGTTTTAATGAATGATGTATATTGAGGATTTGAGGTGCTACTTTTGATTTTACTTTTTGTAAATTTTAAACCAGGAAAATGATACAAATGCCAGCCACACTGGTCAGTGACCAGTCCACTGCAGCCCAGCCAATGGCACAAAGAAACGACTGTGCATCACTGTGGGCGCTGCAACAGCCCATGTAGGAGGCAAGGTGTCGCTGACCACAACTGATTGACAGAGCAGTGACTTGAAACTTGGGCGTATTTGTCAAGGAATCATGATCAGCATTACCAGACAGAACCAGTAGTATCATACTTGATCCTTTGAAAATGGCCATTTATTAAAATTCACTACAGGTACCATTTAAACACCTGCCAAATGGTTTTTGTTTGTGTGACTGTGCTAATTACTGCATGCTTTTGTCGCTGTGTCTCTTCAGACTTTTTCAGGGATCTTTGCCTCAACTTGCCTTCACTGTTCCCAGTCGGACGTGACTGACTTTTTCTGCTTCATAACTTGAGCAAATGCTCCACCTTGTGGTTGTATGCTGCATTAACAGGAGTTCATGATGCACAGTTGAGACAAGTCACTTTCAGAATTTGGTTGTCATTAAAGGTTTTAAGATATTCTTTTGATAGGGATCATTTCAATGACTTTCTTACAAAAGTAACATTAAATACCAACTAAAATCAAAATCTTTTTCTTTGTTTTTGACAGGTTTAAAAGCTTTATCATTCCACCGGCAAAATGAGCTGGAGCTTTCTTACACGTCTGCTGGATGAGATTTCCAATCATTCCACCTTTGTGGGCAAAATCTGGCTAACCTTCCTCATCGTGTTTCGGATCGTGCTCACAGCCGTTGGGGGCGAGTCGATCTACTATGATGAACAGAGCAAATTTGTGTGTAACACAAACCAACCTGGTTGTGAAAATGTGTGCTATGACGCGTTTGCACCACTGTCACACATTCGCTTCTGGGTGTTTCAGGTGATCATGATCACCACCCCCACCATCATGTATCTTGGGTTTGCTATGCACAAGATTGCTCGCATGGATGATGATGACTACAGGCCCCGAAGTAAGAAGAGGATGCCCATCGTGAGCCGCGGCGCCAACCGGGACTATGAGGAAGCAGAAGATAATGGGGAGGAAGATCCCATGATTTCGGAAGAAATTGAGCCAGAAAAGGAAAAAGAAGTGGTGGAAAAGCCTTCCAAAAAGCATGACGGACGCCGCCGCATCAAGCGTGATGGCCTAATGAAGGTCTATATATTTCAGCTGCTATCACGTGCCATTTTTGAAGCTTCATTCCTGTTTGGACAGTACGTCCTTTATGGACTTGAAGTGGTGCCATCGTATGTCTGTACACGCTCTCCCTGCCCCCACACAGTGGATTGTTTCGTCTCCCGCCCAACGGAGAAAACAATCTTCTTGCGCATCATGTATGCTGTCAGTGGCCTGTGTTTGCTCTTTACCATTTTGGAGATAATCCATCTTGGCATCAGTGGTATCCGCGACTGCTTCTGCACGCCCCGATCTCGGCCCCCTACCCCCCGTCACTTGGCTCTGGCCAGTCAGAGATCCTCCATCAGCCGCCAGCCCTCAGCGCCTCCAGGCTACCACACTGCTCTGAAGAAGGACCCATCTGGAAAAATGGGCTTCAGAGACAACTTGGGAGACTCTGGACGCGAGTCTTTTGGGGATGAGGCATCCTCTCGGGAATTGGAAAGGCTGCGCAGGCACTTAAAATTGGCCCAGCAGCATCTGGATATGGCGTACCAGACTGAAGAAAGCAGTCCGTCACGCAGCAGCAGCCCGGAGTCCAACGGTACTGCAGTGGAGCAGAACAGGCTAAACTTTGCCCAGGAGAAACAGAGCAGTGACAAAGGTGAGCCTTCCAGCTTTACTTTCTAACCAAACCGGTACTTTAAAAAAAAAAAAAAAAATTCTTTTCCTGTGATTGGAATTCATTGCTTTGCTGTATCTGTTCACAGGCCTCCGTGCATAGGTCCCTGTGAGCAGATCTTTCACATGAGGAGCAATGAGAAGGACACAAAGGAATTAAACAGGGAGCGTGTATGTGAGTGTGATATTGTGAATTGCTTGTGGTGGATGAAGTCAACCCAAGCCTTACAGTGTTATAGCAGACTGTGACTGCGCATCGAGTCACGGGAATGGATGGTCTCAACTCAACAAAACTTGAGACACCAACCTGTCTCTGAAGATCCAAAGTGCTTACAGACTGCCATAGTGCAACATGAATTGTTAAGGTTAACTTGTACTTCTCCCTCAGGGCAGCTAACTTTCTTTCTTTCTTTTTTTTTTTTTTTTTTTTTGAGTTTTAGAGCTATTAGTCATAAGTTTGTCCTCTCGAAGTTCAGTGAATGCATCTCAAGTTTGCCTTAGACTTCAACTGGAACTCATGGTATTTTAAAGCTAAGCCAGTAGTGCAAAAAAAAAAGTTCACACTGCAAGACTGTTGGTGAGGAAGTGAGTGCTTTTTGATTAAAACAAGTTTATTGGACAAGGCACAACTTACAAGAAAGGTACTGGAGTTATTGTCATGCTGATGAACACTTCTTGTCAGAATTTCTTTTAAGCTTTTTTCCCTCAAACAAATGTTGGCACTGCACCAGTCAACATTCCCAAGTCGGGTATCTTCATGGTAACTGCATCACACTTGGGGTGCCTTTGTCCAAAGGAATAATTATGAACCTGGGTAATGCTTGAAAAACATGTAACTCTTGATATTGTCTTGTATTTGAAATATTTGATACTGTTTATATGTTAGTTGAGTTTATTTTAGCGTTATTGACAAATGGCTGTTGTCACAGTGGCAAATTTTATTTTCATTTCCTTTTTTTTGTTGTTTTTTTCAAAGAATCGCATTCACTACTGTCGTAGCTCCTGAAACCAGACACCTTTTTATGGACTGATGCATTCTGGGAAAGTGTTGGTACAGTTATGTTTAAATGCCAAAGTTCTCGGTGTTTTCCTTGTTTGAGTGTTGGGAACACATCACCTATGATCACATGTTTACTTGCCAGTACAGGCCCAACTTTTATTGTATTTGTTGGTTAAATGTGGGAAGACTATTTGCCATCAGAAAGTGCTGATAATTTCTTTTTGGATGTGATTCCAGGAGCTAAATGAGCGTCGTAAACAAATGTAATCACATTGGTGTGAATTCATTGCCTTGAATGCGCTCTAAAATGCCATGTTTTGTATTCTGAATATTACCCACAGTGCCATTAGTGCCAGTTCATACTGTCATCGAGTTATTTTTGACCAATGTTTTTTGTACTTTTTATACTTTTTGTATTGATAGTACTTTGTGGTTAGATCTTTTAAAAAAATACACTTTTACAAATGTTGACGTCTTGTGCTTCTCTCTCTTTCTCCCCCCCCCCCCCCCCCCCCCCCCCCCCCCCAGTGAAGAGAGATTAACAGGTATCAAGTTGAAAAATTTTCAGCACTACCTGAAGGTGACTGTTCACCTGCTAGGTCACCATGGCACCATGCTGAACTCAACCCGGTTGGCAGCTGTTTGTTTAAAGTTTAATGCCTGGAAATTCCACAAAACTATTTATAGTACATTCCTTTACCTAGTAGTAAGACTGATTTAGGGCGTGCCTAACAAGTGCTTCATGGCAATTAAGGCTTTTTTTCTGTCAGGTGAGCTTCTTCAAATGCAAGACTACTAAAGCCAGAAGGTACTATTTAGGCCATTTTCTCAACAGAGTAAGTCTTGTTGCAGAGTTTGTCAGATTATTATGGGCTTGATATTTATCGCATTGCCCATTTCGCCTTGAACTGTTGTGCAGAAGTTTTCATGATGTAATAGTTTTGGTCAGTTTGTTAGTGAAGCACCACAATACCAAAATCTGGCAATAAAATTGAGTACTGCTTTGTGATTTTGTTTCTAGACTTGCAAGCCTTAGGTGGCTGGGACACAGATTGACACATAAGTCACAGTGTGTATACATAGTCTTTCATGGTAATGGACCTGCAGTATTTATGCATATTATCTCCAGTCCAATAGCTTAAATGACCCACTATTTGTGCCCCAAGAGACACTAAAAATGACACTTTTAATGTGTAATTACACATCATAAAGTAGGTGTTATGCCCAAACCTTGTGTGACAATGACGAGGCCAGGGGGTTTAGCAGAACACACACTTTATTAAACACCAGAACCTAACTGGCATTCCTCCCAGTCACGTGTCTACGGTGAAAGAGATGGTCTCTCCCGCCTTTCCCTCTTATACTCTCCGGTGACGTCCCACCGAAAGAGGCGGTCCACTAAAACCCCGGCTATCCCAGCCACCATCTTATTACTATATGCAATATTAATATACAACACGCCCCCCCTCCCCCATAGAAAACACCAAGCACACCAATCGGGCCCTCCCCGAATTTAGAACTCAACTCACGCACTAACATAAAAACTGAATGTACAAAAATAAACAGGCCATTCACACAAAACAAACTAGCGGGGACAGGTAGACTGCTGGCAGCCCCCTTACACAGCCAGGCGGCTTATTCTGCCGCCTAATCCCTATTAAGTCAAAATCAGCCATGTTCCTAAAATTAAAATCCCCAAACATTTCACAATATATACACAATCATTACAACAAACAAATATCACTATATACACACCTGAGGCGGTCCCCACTCCCTCAACACACCCACCCCACAAACCAAACATTTCACAGCAGTGGTGGTGGTGGTGGGGGAATAGCAGTGTTGGGAACTCGCTTTTTTTTTTTTTTTAAACCAACACGCCACAACATGAACAGAAATGTAGGTAATGAGGGGCTAACAAATTGCTTTAATGCCACACTGGTCACAGGCACCTCAGACCTTCTTATTTCAACATCCAGTCACCATCAGCCCGATGACAAGGGCCACCCACTGGGACACAATCTGGTGGGTCCCTCCCAGGGCGCCTCTAGTCTAATGAATCTATATATGGGTTTCACTTTCTGAAATGAGTGACAAAAAATATTGAACTTTTTCATGATATTCTAATTTTTTGAGATGTACCTGTATTAGGGAAAATACACCTGTGAAAGCTAGTGGTGGGATGTGACAAAAATGCTTTGTTTCCCTGACAAGTGAGCACCCCAGGATCCACTCTGTACATGTACAAGTACATTTTTAATCCAAGGATTTCTGGTGGAACAGAAACGGCACAACAACACTGTTCCAACACTTTTTGGAAAATCCACGGAATAGGTATGTGGGTCTATTATGAGGCTTTAGAAAATTATATGAATCATTTTATAAATCACTGGTTTGAAAATGCACTTGAATATGTTGAGATTTTGGAGTCTTGGGTCCTCTTGACCTGTATCCACAATATAAACACAACATGCTGAGGGAGGCTAACCCCTGGCATGTGGAAACAGATTCTAGAAAGAAAATGCACACAACTTAATGCACAGCACCAAAGAGCAACATGTACACAAACCAGGACTTTAACCAGGATTGGTCAAATAGGTTCATTTTGTCTTTTAATTATTTATCTTTTGTTCATATAAAAGACAAAAAATAAAATGGATGTCTTTACCTTCTTAACATGTTTCGACTGTACACTGCAGCCTTCGTTAAAAGTCAGCTGATTGCTGCCAGGTGACATTTATCAGCTGATTTTCGTAGGCGGGGCCAGCTCAGCAGATCTCGGATTGAACAAGACAAAAAAATGCAATGTAATATATGAAATATGCAGATCATGCAATAAAACCTACATTGGAGAAACTGGAAGACCATTCACAAGAAAAAAAACAGAAGGAATGTAAGAAGGAAATACAAGGACGACTCACAAGATCATAAAAAGAAAAGGCAGAACAAGAAACATTAAAATCAGCAATATCAGATCACTGCAAAAGAAATAATCACATGGACTGGGACAACGTAAAGATTATTGGATCGGAGAGCAACAGGCACAAACGCTGGATCAAGGAGGCCATAGAGATCAGGAAGCAGGGAAAAGACGCCATGAACCGAGATGAGGGGGCCTTTATGCTTTCCCACACCTGGGACCACATTCTCCAGAGACCATCTGACGGCGGGAGGCGGGGCCGGCTCGGTGGATCTGACAGATCTGCTGAGCTGGCTCCGCTGACGAAAATCAGCTGATAAATGTCACCTGGCAGCAATCAGCTGACTCTTCTGACGAAGGCTGCAGTGTACAGTCGAAACATGTTAAGAAGGTAAAGACATCTCCCTTCTAATTTTTTGTCTTTTATATGAACAAAAGATATTTAACCAGGATTAACATATTTCATCGTTTTGCTCTCACAAGCGAATACTTCGGACAAAGCAAGCACGAATCAGCAGAGCAGTTGGCTACTAGCTAGCTAGCTACTAGCTAATACTCGTTAGCCAGCACAGGACGGTGTTGTATTGCTCAAAAAAAGTGAGCTTACCACCAACAGGATAAATAAGCGAAAAGATGCACAATATCACAAATCATTCACCACTGATGGTTCTCACACTTTCTTCTACAGCTTCTACATAGTTATCATGAGTTGCCATCTGTTTCATTGCGGGGTCGCTCCATGTCGGTCTGGATACTATCTTCCACCAAGCACAGAAAACTCCACAGCTCTTCGTTGGACCACGGTGTAGATTTACGCGAAACCTGCAAAGCCATCTCTATTAATATTGTGTTTACTCTGTGACCATGTTTACTCTGTGAACTTCGTGCAAATGGCAGTTTGGAGATTCTGCAGAAGACTGACGCTTTCATGACGTTACACCCTGACCAATCAGTGGCCTGCAGTCTGACGCCACATTTTCAGCCCGACTCAGCACGGTTGTACCTTACCCTGGAATAGGTATGAAAAAAGTACCTGGTACTAGTTACTAATGGAAAACCCTACAAACGGGGTAGAGTAGGGCTGAGTGGGTGCTAGTGTAAAAGGAGCTTTACAGAGCCAGCCCTCTTGATAATCTTGTCAAGTCTGTTGGTGTTGCTGGCTCTGATACTGCTACCCCAACAAAAAGCAGCAAAGGAGATGGTGCTGGTGATAACAGCCTGATAGAGAAGCTCCAGCATCTTGTTGCACGTGTTGAAGGATCTCAGCTTCCTCAGGAAGTACAGTCTACTCTTGCTTGTTATGCTTGCTCGTGTGCCATTACGTGGCACACAGAGGACAGAAATGAAAAACCCAACTGCAAGAGTAGATTTGTGCAATTTATTAACAACCCCAAAATAAATATTTTAACAAAATATGTCCAGCAAACAGTCGTGATATGCACAGAACGTTGGATAGAATGATTTAAGGCCACCAGACATACAGGGATGCCACCTGGATGCTCTACTGCTTGGCAAAGGGAATGCCTAGTGCCGCTGAGCTGCAGTCGGCATGGGGTGAAAGGCAAACATGGACTTGTGGTGCAGGAGCAATCCAGGGCAGTCCGGTGGATGAAGGTGAGGCAGGCTGACAGCGTAATGAAGGTAATAGCATAGACGGGGGTACACGCTGCCGTGTATGGATCTCAATGCTCCGACGGTCTCTTCCTACTAACACAGCGTTTACGTAATAATAATACTAACGCGGGAAGAGATCGCTGGTGTAACTGAGCGTGGACTGGACATAATTGGAAACGTGTGTGAGTGAGTGAAAGAGCGTGTGAATAGGAAACACCCAATAATGAGACACAGCTGATGGCACTGACAGGAGGAGGGGGCGTGCCCGAGCTGTCGGGGAGCAAAGGACCCAAAGGGTTCCCTGACACGCCTGATGGAAAATAAATAGGGAGATGGCCAAAAAGCCACGGGTCAGAACTGGGTTTGGGACACCAAACCCAGGTTCATGACACTTTCTGTATGCAGCATCAGTGTTAGCTTTCCAGTCCAGTCTGCTGTAGGTTTGATGTGACTTTAAAACAACATCAAACATGGAAGTCATTGGTGTAGAAGGGGAAGTGTGTGATGGTAACTCAAACTGCTTATATCAGTTTTTTTTTTTTTTTAATTCATCAAAAAATAAGCCTTTTCTTGCTTGCCTGTAGTCACCACACTCAACTCTGAGATCACTCTGATACAACATGCTGGTTTTTGGTATGTTTTTCATGAGGAAATATTTGCATTGTGATGTTGTTTACAATGAATGATAGCTATACAAATAATCAAATTAATAATAAATGCTTTTGTAACTAAAATTACAAAGTAATTTGTATAGTGATTATGCTATTGTAATTTTTGTTTGAAGTTACTGCATTGCAAGCAAAAGTTAAGTGATTACAGTAGTTATTCATCCAAATCTGCTCAAGACAGGGACAAGAGTTTGTATGTATATACCGCATATGCACTTTTTAAACTAATGCATATTTTGACTCATCTTTAGCTTTACATAAACAAAATAATCAAACAGTACTTCTAGCTGTGGAAATAATGATGTTTAGATTTATTATAAATTGAACTTTTCTGCATGCACTGATAACTCTAAGTATTTTAATAATCAGGACTTCACAAAAAATACATTTTTTTAAATAAAATTTTATTAGGTATATGCATCCACACAGTTATTTTTTTTTTTTACACTATGTACAGTTTAAATAGAAACAGTCTTATAGATTATGAGCAGTTCTGCCCAATGATAAAACAATGATGAATGAAACTGAATAGACCATATACGGTTCAATGGATTTAGTAAAACAGAATAACAATACTACAAAATATAAATTAAGAGAAGTAATTCATTTTGTGACAGTTGCAGATAGAATATAACTGATTAACTCAATAAAAAAAAAAAAACCAATGGTTTGCAGTGAAATGCTCCTCCTAACCTATGGATGCTGAGAATTTCATTTATAAACCACAGCTTTATTCACTTAGAATTTATTCTCCAGTTTTATAGATTCAGCATACAGTTTTTTCTTAGACTGCCTTTTTGCTACGACAAAGCAAAAAGATGCACAAACAGCTGCAAACACTGAAACAACTAGCAGAGCAAATGTAGTATTAAGTCCAGTCTCAGCGTCACTGATGGAGAGCTTCATACCAAGGAAATTCACATTGCTGTCAGAGATTGACATTCCAGTTGTGACTGGCCACTGGGTTGGGGACTCCTTTGTGGCTGGACGCTCTGTTGTTCCTGCAGAATTTTTTTAAAAAAGCTTGTTTGTAAATGGTTTGTAAAGACAAACTTAAACTCTGTTTATGTAGCAGTTTGTTATAGAAAAACTAGAACCTTCAGACTCGGGGTTCAAGCACTCATGGGGTCCCAAGGCAGGATCGGGGAATCCGTTGCACCTTATCAAAGATGTGTAATAGGAAACAGAATTTTTGGGTATTCTGGCAAGATTAGGGTCTGAACGATTTACATAGAAAAGGCCAAATCTCTCTGCGTAGCCAGTTGCCCACTCTAAGTTGTCCAAAAGTGACCAGGCTGTGTAACCACGGACATCCACACCATCAAGCAAATAAGCTAGAAAGAAAGAAATTAACAAACTTTTAAATATCTACAGAAAGAGCTGAGTGAAACATAAGGCTCTGTTTTACTGTTTATATGACTTCTCACTTGGTCTTAATCATATGTAGTGTTTTGATACCTTTTAACACCTGGTTGATGTAGTTTTCATAGAAGTAGTTCCGGTGATAGTCATTTAGGTCAACATCTCCCCTCTCTGAGACTCCATTCTCAGTGATGATAATTGGTGGATTTCCATACTCATTCTTAATAAAGTTCAATAATCTTCTAATGCCAAATGGTGCGATCTTCAACCAGACCGAACCTGAATCGAGCCAAGTACGTTCAGAAACCACCACCACTCCCCTGCAGAGATAAGTCAGTTTGATTTGAGCTTAAATTAGTGAATTATTTTAATAGTTATGTATAAAGCATTGTTCAAAACACAGTACAGAAAAAGTTGTTACTTGCTTACCTGTCTGCATCAAAACCTTCAGCTGTTCCATGGTCTACGGGGAATGCCAGGACAGTTGTGTAATGATTTAAACCAAAGAAATCATGGGTACCCTTAATTCTCTGTATCTCCTCAGGGGTAAACTCAGGCAGCCTAAAGAAAATTAAATCAACTTCACTTACTTCAGCATTCAGTTTATCAGCATAGATGATTTGATTAGAAACAAAAGATGGGCATGTGTTAAATTGTAAATAATTTTTTTTTTTTTTCAGGTATCAAGGTTAGTTTTAACATTACCGAGATTCAGGTAGGCCGGCAGCAAGGCTTCGCTCCCGAATTCTTGACTTCACTATTTCACTGTAGTCACCATTAAATATGGGATGAGAAAACCAGCCAAGGTAGAACTGTCCAAAGAGAAATGCATAAGCCACCAAAAAATTCTGCTGCATGATTTCAGTATAGTTGACACACCTCAAGCACACGTCTTGCAGCATCAAAATCTTCTTGTTGATAGGGAGTTCTGGGTTCTGCCCAGTCAGAGTTAACGGTGATGGAGATTATTCCTTTTTGGGTGGCCCTGTAGTGGTCATTGTAGGTGTGCCAGGCCTCGGCATGTGCTTTTAGCAGGGTGTGACCAGCAATATAGGGCAGTCTGCCTGGATCCGAACTAATACCTGTAAGTAAATAGATCAAGAATTGAGAAATGACAAAGATTGGATTAAAAATTCTAGTTTGTGTTAGTTACAGTTACAGTATGTTGCATTCCCTGTGATTTTCATACCAAACACAAATACAGGCAGATATTGATTGACTGATTTAATGATGAAGAGCATTTCTAAAAGCATACCTGGAGCGAAAGCTCCAAAGCCATAGCCATGGTTAGTAATAATAATTGGCTCATTAAAGGTAATCCAAATTTTCACTCTGTCTCCTAGGCGGCGAAACATCAGATCAGCATAATCCTTGAACATGGGAATTAATAAAGCTTCATTCAAAAAGCCTCCAGCATCCTCCAGGGCTTGTGGAAGGTCCCAGTGGTATAGAGTAACCTGGGGGATAATACAAATAGTTGAGTAGTTGAAAATTACAAACTTTAAGTATTTTGCTGAGATGCACAAAATTATATACGTATGTACCTGAGGTTGGATATTTGCAGCAAGCAGTGCATCTACCAGCCTTTCATAGTAGTTCAGTCCGGCCTCATTGATGTTGTTAATTGTCCCATCAGGAAGGACCCTTGGCCAGGATATGGAAAAGCGATAATGGGTCACCTTAAGTTGCTTCAATATAGCAATATCCTCTTCTAATTTATTGTAACTATTGCAGGCTAAATCTCCATTGTCATGATTTTCTATTTTGCCAGGAGTGTGAGTAAACTTGTCCCAGATACTCAGGCCTTTTCCATCTTGTTTCCATGCCCCTTCAATCTAGAAAGAGAGAATGTAATCATTTTAATGTGGGTATAAAGTTATAAGTGTAAAGTACATGTGCATGTCAACATACTACAGAGGAACATCATTAATTACACATACTGTATGTTCCCTGAGAATCCTTGTGTTCAACTCACATTCAAAAAGAAATATTGTAAAAACGTCAGATGTAAAAATTATTTTTCAGTGATTCCCTATCCAAATCTATCAATATTTAAAAATAACATAGTGTGGTGACCCACCACACTCTACACAGACATTTCTCACACTCAGCAGCTGCTGCGGATCACCGCCAGGTTGACCGGGAAAGTCCCTCACCATCGTGGATCCACACACAATTTTTGCGCGGCTCAGACACCTTTGACGTCCCGGGCCAGCACTCACTAACTCCCACCTCCTCCCCCTCCTCCTCCACAGCGCTCTTCCCGCACCTCACTCCCTAAAGCTGGCCGATCGTCAATTGGTTCCATTATGCACGACGCACACCGGCCCCATGCGCCCACAATCCATGGCCATTCAGTGTGCTAGGACCCGTAGCAGTGCACACTGTCTTTTCCACCCCTCCCCTGTCCCCCCCACGGACTGACATGCCCTCCGACACTCCTCTACAGCAGGACAGTTCTACCGGAGCTGGAGCCCAAACAACCGGGGGGGGGGGGGTCACAACCCTTTCTGAGTGTTCTGGGGGGAGCCCTGTGGTGACCCACCACACTCTACATCAGGGGTGTCAAACTCATTCCATGGAGGGCCAAGACCCTGCAGGTTTTACTTCCACCCAGTCTCTTCAGCAGGTGTTTTCACTGATCAGCAATCAGTAGGAAGAAATTCAGAGAAATCACCTGTTGAAGACACTGGGTGGAGGTAAAACCTGCAGGGTCTTGGCCCTCCATGGAATGAGTTTGACACCTGTGCTCTACATGGACATTTCTCACACTCAGCAGGTCTGGAGGAAGCAGAGGACAATTCACATATGGACAGAGAGCCCCTGGGGGCAACCAGAACAATGGACTGTTGCTTATACATCCCCAGATGAGGGAAAAGACATCCAAGCGCCAGTTGGTCACGCTAATGATATGTATTGACTGATATGTATATCACTATGCTAATGTGCCATGCATTCTCTCTGTCTGTATAACATGTATAAAAGAGCTGGCTATACATGCCTCAGCAGCACAGTAGTGCACAGAGCTACAAATAAGTGCATCTCATTATGTTGGAGGAAATAAAACCCTGCAACCTTCCAGCTCGTCGCATCTCGCCTGATCTTTTACCTCCACAATAGAATAAATGTGATGTACTGTACATTGCCCATAAAATGATGTATGATCATGAGTGTTCAAATTCAGCAAATATACGCCCTTTCTGCATCATAAAATGTTAAAGAAAAAAATGATTGTGCATGAAAAGAAGAAATACACTTCAAATTATGGGCTGCATCTTGACACTTACTTGATATGATGATGATGCAGTACTCCACATGAAATCTTCTCGGAAATGGCCATAATACATCTTGTCCTTATCTAATGTTGACGGGAAACCATTATCTCGGATCACTTGGTAGTAGAAATGAGCTGAGTACTTGGGTGTTCTAGGCTGGTTTGGATCATTGAAGTCAACGTGATGCAGACCAAATGCATATGTGTAACCATGTACCCACTCAAATGAATCCATTAGAGATGTTGCAATGTATCCTTCCAACCTCACACCATCAAGGTTATGAGCTGTTATTAAAGAAACACACATAAATATATAAAATGAGATGATGACCATTAAACTACAATATGAAATCTGTTAGAGTCACACTACCTTTAAGAGCCTCATCAATATAGGTTTTGTAAAAGTCTACTCTTTCTGAATCATCCCAAAAGACTGATGCTCCATTCTCAGTCACATATATCGGTGGGTTTCCATACTCCTCCTTAATCCAGTTGAGCAGTCTTCTCAGTCCCCAGGATACAGCTCTTTGGTTAGGTATGGCTGTAGTTGGTGAATCAACTTCTTCTCTTATAAACAAGTCCTGGTCATAGTCATAGGTGGAAGTAAAGGGAAGAGTCTCATGGCGTGCTGTCATGGTAGTGTAATGATTTACACAGAATACATCGGCAGTTCCCTTAATGAGGTTCTTTTCATCTTCAGTGAAGGAAGGAAGTCTAGATTCTGAAAGCTTTTCAATTTCACTCTTGATTCCCACTTGCCACTTCATTACCTCAGGATAGTCACCATTCTTGAAAATGGGATGTGCAAACCATCCGAGTTGAAACTGCATTGCGCGGTCAACTGCTTCTACTTCACGGAGAACAGTGACATCCGGAGGTTCAAACCAGTCAGCATTGAGAGCAATGGATACCAGACCTCCCTGAGCTTTGCGATAAATGTCATCATAAGTATGATAGGCCTTGGCGTGAGCTTTTAGCAGGTTGTGGGCAATTCTGTATGGTGCAGTTCCTGGATCCTTAACATTGGGTGGTATAGTTCCAAGTCCATATCCTGACCATGCAATTGTCTGAGGCTGATTGAATGTTATCCAGAATTTCACTCTGTCACCAAAGGTGGCAAAGCAGAAATCACAAAATTCATTAAAAATGTCAATCATGTCTTCGTTTTCCCAGCCATTGATATCTTGCAAAGCTTGAGGGAGGTCCCAATAATACAGTGTCACTATAGGGGTGATGTTATATGCTACGAGTCCATCAATGAGTTGATTATAATAGTCAACACCTTTCTGGTTCAGAGAGCTAGTCCTACCATCAGGAAAGATTCTGGACCAGGACAAAGAGAATCGGTATGATTTCACCCTCAGTGCCCGGAGCATGTAAAGATCTTCCTCAAGTCTGTTGTAACTGTTGCAGGCTACATTAGCATTAGCATTATCAGGGATATTGCCAGGTGTCTGAGTGAATGTATCCCAGACACTGGGGCCTTTCCCATCAGCATTCCAGCCACCTTCAATCTGGTAAGCAGAAGAAGAAACTCCCCAACTGAAACCTTCTGGGAATGTGCCATAATGGTAAACGGATCTATGGAATTTAGATTGTGGTGAGAATTTTTCCCAAACAACCTTTGATGTGGATGGAATCTCTGAGGGTGGTAAAGGGGCTAAACGACTAGGTAGTATTATTTCTGTGGCTTTAACTTGATTATTTGTGACTGACGCAAAACCATTTTGTTTAATAATCTGAGCATATAGATATGCAGATTGCTTTGGCGTTCTTGGTCTTGCTCCACTTCTGAAGTTAACATGGTGAAGACCAAATCTTTCACTGTAGCCTTGTTTTCCCTCAAATCCATCCATGAGGGACTGCACTGTAAACCGCTGCACATCCACTCCATCTAACTTTATTGCTGCAAAAGGGACACAAAAGAAAATGCATGAGCTGGAACTGTTTTTACTCTAAAAAGATGTTTTTTTTCCTGAAAACTTCCAGATACCAACCTTTCAGGGCTTCATTGATGTAACTCCTCATGTATTCCATTCTGCTGGTGTCATTGAGGCCATCTGTAGGCATCCCGTTCCCAGTTATGTAGATGGGTACTTTTTTAACATTCAAGTATTCATTTGAAATGTAATTTAGAAGGCTTCGAAGTCCCGATGGTGCAGAATAGATCCAGTCAGAGTCGGTCGATGTCCAGGATGGGTCTACACTTTCTTCATAGTTACCCACCTCCTCAGGGGTACAACCACCATCTATATTGGCAACAAGCCGGGAAGTATAGTGGTTCAAACCAAAGAAGTCTGCAGTTCCATGTATCCTCTGACTTTCTGCTGGTGTGAAAACTGGAAGAACTGCTGGAGGAGAAACGGGACACTCGCTTGTTTTCTTTTCAATCTGAGTTTTGAGTGATGGAGGATAATCTCCTTTTCCAAATATGGGGTGGGCAAACCAGCCCAGCATAAACTGCAGGTAGCGATCTGCAGCTTCTACATCTTCAGGTTTTGAGGAGGTCTTGGGTTCAGCCCAGTCAGAGTTCAATGCAATTCCTACTTTCCCACCTTGTGCCTTCCTGTAGTTGTCATTGTACACATGCCAGGCTTCAGCATGGGACTTGAGTATATTGTGAGTAACCTGAGAACCAAAACAATTTTAAAGTATATACAAACATTTTTAAGGTATGGCACAAAATAGTAATAATAATAAGAAAAATTCAGCAGTAGAAAAAAATAAAAGTAGCTTTAAATCAACTTAATTCAAGGCAGCAGTTGATGTTTCAGAGTATGAATCCTGCCTTTAAAGGTAATTCAAATCCAAAGTATGGGAAAAGAATGCAAACAGAATATAAAATTAAGGAAAATTTGCAAAAGAAATAATATTATTAAGAGTATCTATCTATCTATCTATCTATCTATCTATCTATCTATCTATCTATCTATCTAAAATACTGTATGGGAGCTTGTTATGTAATGGATTATTAACTAGGACAAAGAAGTGATTTATTATGCATAATAACGATATAAATTGTACAGTATAAATCTGTAAAGCAGTATAACAATATGACCCTGTGACTACTGTGGAAAATGATATGAAGATGGAGAGGTGGTAATGGCACTGACAGACTAAAGAATCCAGGAAATAAGTGGAGAGGTGGCTAAGGAGGACGATAGCGGGAGTTCCTGGTCGGACAGTCAGTGAATGCATCACGCTCGATTGAGGACGCTCAGAAGGTTTTCCTCTTGTAGCGCAGGAAGTGACTGGTTGAAAGAATTGTATTACTTTTTTCCCTTGTGTGCTTTTTTAGGATATTTATGCTATTTATAATATTTATTGTGGGGTAGTTTCTTATCTTGGGCACATTGGGAATGTATGGTTTCTATGGGAATGTATGGTTTCAAAAAAAAGATGGCTGCCACCGGAGTGAGGAGTGGTCTGATGGGCCCCACTTCTAGCCACTTTCTGCCTATCTACTTCTTATTATTATTGTCTTTGTGTGTCTGGACCTGCAACAAGAAGGGTTTTCCGGCCAACTCAACTAAAGGTGAAGCTAAAAAGTTTTATTTATATGGATATGGACATGGTCATTTCACCCTGTACTCTATCTGGTCTTCAAAAGCCCTGAGAAAAAGCTTCCAAAACAAGGCAAACATGGGTGCTAAGCAAATATCACAATATGGCAGAGGCTACACAGTTAAAGTGCTGTTAGTACTGCTACTTCTGGCAGGGGATATTCACCTTAACCCTGGACCTGCCACTATTAAACAGCAGACCACTGGGTTAGCACAAACAACTGAGCCGGCGGATTGGTTGTTGCTATCTACGGCCCGGCTAACATCTGAACCGGCTGATCACCCGTTGCTATCAACGACCCTACTAACATCTGAACCGGCTGGTCGCCCGCTGCTATCAACGGCCATGCAAACATCTGAACCGGCTGGTCGCCCGCTGCTATCTACGGCCCTGCTAACATCTGAACCGGCTGGTCGCCTGCTGCCATCAACGGCCATGCTAGCATCTGAACCGGCTGGTCGCCCGCTGCTATCAACGGACATGCTAACATCTGCATCAGCTGATCGCCCACTGCTATCAACGGACATGCTAACATCTGAATCGGCTGGTCGCCCGCTGCTATCATCGGCACTGCTGACATCTGAACCGGCTGGCCGCCTGCTGCTATCAACGGCCATGCTAACATCTGAACCGGGTGGTTGCCCGCTGCTATCAACGGACATGCTAACATCTGAATCGGCTGATCGCCCGCTGCTATCAACGGCCATGCTAACATCTGAACCGGCTGATCGCCCGCTGCATAATACTGGTCTTCGCCCCAGTACAGCTGGACATAGCGAGTCGGGTGAGTCGAACTGCACTGAACAGACTCACATATCTGATCCTGCTGTAAACAGCTGCGCTACGTCCAAACTTTTGGAAACAGGAGGGGTTAAACAAAATGCAAATGAGGAGAGATCCGAAAACCGAGCTGTACAAAAGCAAAAACAACATCTATTTTTCCAAACTGTTAATCATGCACGAGTTCTTTGGGACACAAAGGCTAAACCAAAGGGGATCCTCGGTGGACATTTAAACATACGGAGCATAATCCCCAAAAGAGATGAGATTTCGGTGTTGCTGTCTGACTCAAATCTGGACTATCTTTGTCTCTCAGAAAGCTGGCTACACAGGAACATAGACACTAATATGATAGATATTGTGGGTTATCAGTGTTTTAGAAAAGACAGGCAGGCAGGGAGGGGAGGAGGTGTTTTAATTTACATCAAAGAGAAATTTAAATGTCAATTGGTTGATTTGAATACTTCACTTGAATGTTTAGCTGTTAATGTATGTCTCTCACCGGTAATGAATTTCAACATTGCAGTATTGTACAACCCACCCTCACACAATTCTTCTTTATATAATGAATTAAGTGATCTGGTTAAACAACTTGAGAGGAGCAGAGAAACAATATTTTATGGTGACTTTAACCCTCAAGCGACCAAGCTATTTTATGGACTGAAATGACCAAGTGGGGTCATTTATGACCCCATTGTGCTCTGTACAGGGATCCCTATTACAAATGGCTGGTTGGAGGTTTATCATACCAAAACTACTCCCTGTATTTAAGACAGGTATTTTATAATGATCTAATGTAAAATGTGTTTGCTAATAATACTTTTATTGCAAGAAATAACCAAAATGCAGACTGTAAGAACAACATTACATTTATTTAGACAGTCCTTGTCAGTTCACTCTTGGAACATCATCATCATCATCATAGTTACAATAATAGGTATCATCATCATCATCATCATAGTCATCATAGTCATCATATCATCATCACGATGATGATGATACCTATTATTGTAGTTACGATGATGATCATGATACCTATTATGGCATTTTGCGTAATGGCGGTTTTCTTGTGGACGGTGATCCGGATCATCACCAAAATCTAATCATCTGTAGGATACCCCATTTCTGACAATCTGTGAAAATTTCATGAAAATCCGTCCATAACTTTTTGAGTTATCTTGCTAACAAACAGACAAACAGACAAATCCAGACAAACAGACAAATGTAAATCTTGCTATCCTAGGTCTGTTAGCCATGGTTCACTGCAATACAATATAAAGTACTGATTAGAAGTGGAAACCGGAGTGGTGGCTCAGTTGGTAGAGCATCCGCCCCACACCCGGGAGGCAGGGGTTCAAATCCCGGCCGGGTCATACCAAAGACCATATAAAAATGGTGCTTTCTGCCTTCTAGCGTGGTGCTCCGCATAATGGAATGGGGAAAGTAAAGTTACACACAGAGCTACCAGAGGACTGACCCCCCGCTGTAGCTTTCACTACTTACAGTAGCTGTGTGGCCTAGGGTCAGAGAAACGGAGATAGGCGCCGCCCATATACACCTTCAGGTGTGAAGGGATTAACTAACTAACTAACTATTAGAAGCGGAACATTTGAATAAAATTTATAAAACCAATGTTTAAAAACCAGTGCTTCTCTTCGGGGTCATAAATGACCCCACAAGAGTTTGCGATGTCTACGCCACACCAATTGGTTGATCCCTGCAAAAAACTATGAAAGTGTGTAGGATTAGTAGACTGACAAATTCATGCTAGGAAAGAAAATTTGGATAAAAAATAAAGAGACGGCACATTAACTTATATGGCTGGGGTCGTAAATGACCCCACTCGGTCGCTTGAGGGTTAATATCAACTGGTCTGATAAAAAGGACAAACAGAAACTGAAAAGCCTCATGACTAAATTTAATTACCAACAAATGATCAAAGGACCCACCAGGATAACCAAACAATCTAGAACACTTATTGACATGGTATTTGCTAATAAACCAGAACGAATAACCAGAACCTATAATCTTGTAACTGGTCTCTCAGATCATAACATGGTTCTTGCTGTCAGAAAACTTACTAAAAAGCGACTACAGTATTTTGGGGGAGTCGATATTGACAAATCAAATTTTATTATTCCCAAATCAAAAAATGAGGAGTTTGAACATTACTTAGAGAATCAAAATTGGGAGCAGCTCATGTCAATATATGAAGTAGATGATTGTTGTAATTTTATAACTGCAACAATTACAAAGTCCATAGAAAAATTTACAAAGCAAATTAAAAGTAGACAACAGAAGATTAACCTACCATGGTTAAATAATGAAATAAGAAAACTTATGAAGAGGCGAGACTCTGCATTGAAAACATCATTAACCTCTAAACTACAAAATGATCACCTTGTGTACAAAAGTTTAAGAAATAAAGTGGTACAAGAGCTGCGAAAATCAAAAGTATCTTATTACAATAAACTGATAGATCATGCAAAGGGTAACAACAGTTCCCTATGGAGGCATTTAAATAACTTAACTAATAAAAAAATGTTCAGAAGGGGGTAAAGGAACTTAGAATCAATGGCAAGACCATCAGTGACAAGGCTACATTGGCAAATGAATTTAATTCATATTTTGTGGACTCTGTGGAAGACTTAACAAAAAACTTTGTGCTGCCAAATGTGCTCAACAACACAAAATCAATACTTCCAACAGATTCTTTTCACATCAATGAGGTAAATGAGGAGTTAATTGCTGGTATTGTTAAAACACTGTCAAACTCAAAAACTAATGACATCTACAATATGAGCACTTCCTTTCTCAAAACGCACAGCAAAATATTAATCAAACCACTGACTCATCTCATTAATCTCTCCATTAGGTCTAGTACATTTCCATCTGGTTGGAAAAAAGCTGTCGTCATACCAGTTCATAAATCAGGCAGTAAAGATGATATATGCAATTACCGCCCAATCTCTATTTTACCAGTCCTGTCTAAGGTTCTTGAAAAAGTTGTAGCTACACAGCTGATAGACTATTTAATTCAATTCAATTCAATTCAACTTTATTTACAGTGGGGAAAAAAAGTATTTAGTCAGCCACCAATTGTGCAAGTTCTCCCACTTAAAAGATGAGAGAGGTCTTCAATTTTCATCATAGGTATACCTCAACTATGAGAGACAAAATGAGAAAAAAAAAATCCAGAAAATCACATTGAAGGATTTTTAATGAATTAATTGGTAAATTCCTCGGTAAATTAAGTATTTGGTCAATAACAAAAGTTCATCTCAATACTTTGTTATATACCCTTTGTTGGCAATGACAGAGGTCAAACGTTTTCTGTAAGTCTCCACAAGGTTTTCACACACTGTTGCTGGTATTTTGGCCCATTCCTCCATGCAGATCTCCTCTAGAGCAGTGATGTTTTGGTGCTGTCGCTGGGCAACACGGACTTTCAACTCCCTCCAAAGATTTTCTATGGGGTTGAGATCTGGAGACTGGCTAGGCCACTCCAGGACCTTGAAATGCTTCTTATGAAGCCACTCCTTCGTTGCCCGGGCCGTGTGTTTGGGATCATTGTCATGCTGAAAGACCCAGCCACGTTTCATCTTCAATGCCCTTGCTGATGGAAGGAGGTTTTCACTCAAAATCTCACGATACATGGCCCCATTCATTCTTTCCTTTACACGGATCAGTCGTCCTGGTCCCTTTGCAGAAAAACAGCCCCAAAGTGTAATGTTTCCACCCCCATGTTTCACAGTAGGTATGGTTTTCTTTCTCCTCCAAACACGACAAGTTGAGTTTTTACAATAAAGTTCTATTTTGGTTTCATCTGACCATATGACATTCTCCCAATCCTCTTCTGGATCACCCAAATGCTCTCTAGCAAACTTCAGACGGGCCTGGACATGTACTGGCTTAAGCAGGGGGACACGTCTGGCACTGCAGGATTTGAGTGCCTGGCGGCGTAGTGCGTTACTGATGTAGCCTTTGTTACTTTGGTCCCAGCTCTCTGCAGGTCATTCACTAGGTCCCCTCGTGTGGTTCTGGGATTTTTGCTCACCGTTCTCATGATCATTTTGACCTCATGGGGTGAGGTCTTGCGTGGAGCCCCTGATCGAGGGAGATTATCAGTGGTCTTGTATGTCTTCCATTTTCTAATAATTGCTCCCACAGTTGATTTCTTCACACCAAGCTGCTTACCTATTGCAGATTCAGTCTTCCCAGCCTGGTGCAGGTCTACAATTTTGTTTCTGGTGTCCTTTGACAGCTCTTTGTTCTTGGCCATAGTGGAGTTTGGAGTCTGACTGTTTGAGGTTTTGGACAGGTGTCTTTTATACTGATAACGAGTTCAAACAGGTGCCATTAATACAGGTAACAAGTGGAGGACAGAGGAGCCTCTTAAAGAAGAAGTTACATGTCTGTGAGAACCAGAAATCTTGCTTGTTTGTAGGTGACCAAATACTTATTTTACTGAGGAATTTACCAATTAATTCATTAAAAATCCTTCAATGTGATTTTCTGGATTTTTTTTTTCTCATTTTGTCTCTCATAGTTGAGGTATACCTATGATGAAAATTGGAGACCTCTCTCATCTTTTAAGTGGGAGAACTTGCACAATTGGTGGCTGACTAAATACTTTTTTACCCCACTGTATATAGCACCATTTCACAACAACAGTCATCTCATAGCACTATCAACTGTAGGGGGGAACCCCCACAGTTGCAGAAAGACCCCAGCAATCAGGCGATCCCCTGTGAGCAAGCACTTGGCGACGGTGGAGAGGAAAAACTCCCTTTTAACAGGAAGAAACCTCCAGCAGAACCAGGCTCAGGGAGGGGCAGTCATCTGCTGCGACTGGCTGGGGGGTGAGGGGATAGAGAAGAAGAAAAGAACAGACATGTAGAGAGCAAACAGCACGATGGGGACTCAATCTATGGGAGAGAACAAACAAATGTTAATGACCAGCAAAAAAAAATATTTCATAGAGAGTGAGGAAAGGAGTGAGGCCCAGTGCATTACTGGAGGTCCCCCGGCTGACTAAACCTATTAGCAGCATAACTAAGGGAGGGTTCAGAAACACATGATCCCTCCCTAAATTGTAGGCTATATCAAAAAGGTAGGTTTTAGCCCTATTCTTAAAAACAGAGATCGAGTCTGACTCCCGAATCCAGATTGGCAGCTGATTCCACAGGAGAGGAGCTTGATAACTGAAGGCTCTGCCTCCCATTGTACTTTTGGAGATTCTAGGTATTACAAGTAATCCTGCATTTTGGGAGCGTAGTGCTCTGTTAGGATAATACGGTAGTATCAGGTCTTTTAAATAAAAAGGAGCCTGATTGTTTAGAGCTTTGTAAGTAAGAAGAAGGATTTTGAACTTAATTCTAAACTCTATGGGAAGCCAATGAAGGGAGGCCAGAACCGGGGAGATATGATCTCTCTTTCTAGTACCTGTTAAAACTCTTGCTGCAGCATTTTGGATCAGCTGAAGACTTTTTAAAGATGTTTTAGGACAGCCTGATAATAAAGAATTACAATAATCTAATCTCGAGCTAACAAAAGCGTGGATCAGCTTCTCAGCATCACTCTGAGACAAGATGCTCCTAATCTTGGCAATATTACGCAAATGATAGAAGGCAGTCTTAGAAACAAATTTAATATGTGAATTGAAGGACAAATCCTGATCAAAAATAACTCCAAGGTTCCTCACAGAGCTATTAAGAGAAAGAGTAACTGCATCCAAACTGAAAGTTTGATTTGGAAAGGAATTTCTAAGGTTTTTTGGACCAACAAGAATGACTTCAGTCTTATCTGAATTTAATAGCAGGAAATTACAAGTCATCCAAGCTTTGATTTCCTTAAGACAGGCTTCTAACTTGGCTAATTGATTACTATCATCTGGCTTCATTGACAGGTATAATTGTGTGTCATCTGCATAACAATGAAAATGTATACAGTGTTTTCTAATAATGTTGCCTAACGGAAGCATATATAAACTAAAAAGAGTAGGGCCTAGCACAGATCCCTGTGGAACTCCATGACTAAGCTTTGAGTTGAAAGAAAACTCATTATTTACATGAACAAACTGGAACCTATCAGATAAATAAGATCTAAACCACTGCAACGAAGTTCCATTAAGTCCAACATAGTGTTATAATCTATCAAGTAGAAAATTATGATCGATAGTATCAAAAGCTGCACTAAGGTCTAAAAGGACAAGTACAGAAACTAGTCCATTATCAGATGCAATGAGGAGGTCGTTAGTGACCTTCGCTAAGGCTGTTTCAGTACTATGATGGATTCTAAACCCGGATTGAAACTCTTCAAGTAAACCATTTCCCTGCAGGTGATCAAATAATTGCGTAGCAACAACTCTTTCTAAGATTTTTGAAATGAAAGGGAGATTAGAGATTGGTCTATAGTTAGCTAAAGCTCCTGGATCTAGCGTTGGCTTTTTGAGTAAGTGTTTAATTACAGCCGTTTTAAAAGCCTGCGGTACATGGCCTAAAGTTAATGAAGAATTGATTATATGAAGAATAAAGCTACCAATAAGTGGGAAGACTTCTTTAAATAACCTGGTAGGAATAGGGTCTAAAAGACAAGTTGAAGGTTTGGATGAGGAAACTATTTTGTCTAACTCACAAAGGTCGATTGGAGTAAACTCATCAAGACAGACATCAAAAGAAGGAGTTGTAGTAGTTACAGTATTTAAGTTAACTGTGGGAAGAATCTGATTGATTTTATCTCTGATGGATGAAATTTTATTATTGAAAAAGTTCATAAAGTCCTGACTAGTAAGCTCTAAGGGAATGCTAGGATTGACAGAGTCCTGACTCTTTGTCAACCTGGCTACAGTACTGAAAAGAAACCTGGGATTATTCTTGTTCTCTTCTATTAATGCAGAGTAATAACTTGTTCTAGCTTTTCTAAGAGATTTTTTTATAAATTAAAAGATGATTTCTCCAAGCTAAATAGATTTCATCTAAATTAGTAGAGCGCCATTTTCTTTCTAATTGACGAGTCTTCTGTTTTAAGCTACGAGTTTCTGTGTTGAACCAAGGAGTTAGAAATCTCTGATTAGACTTTTTCTTTTTTAAGGGGGCCACCAAGTCTAGAGCCTGATGCAGAGAAGCTGAAACACTATCCACCATGTTATCAATTACAGAAGGAGCAAGCTGTCTATAGCTTATTTCCGTTGTGTTGACACATGGCATAGAAGAAACAATCTGCATAAATTTGAAAACAGCATCATCTGAGAGGCATCTACTGTAATAATATTTTTCTTTAGGAGCCAAATAGTCAGAAATAGTAAAATCAAAGGTTAACAGACAATGGTCTGACAGTACAGGGTTATGAGGAGACACTACAAGATTTTCTATTTCTATGCCATATGTCAGAACAAGGTCCAATGTATGGTGGAGGTAATGAGTAGAATTTCCTACTTTCTGAGAAAACCCAATCGAGTCTAATATTGAATTAAAAGCCACATTAAGGCAGTCACTATCTACATCCACATGTATATTAAAGTCCCCTACTATAATTATTCTATCAGATTTCAGCACTAAATCAGCTAAGAAATCAGCAAATTCGGATAAAAATTCTGAGTAGGTTGATGGGGGACGATAAACTATGGCAAATAAAATTGGGTTTAACCTAAAATTGCTAAAGTGCCCAATACTGAGGACCAGGCCCTCAAAGGAATTATAACATGTTTTTTGCTTTACATTAACTAGTAATTTGGAATGGTAAATTGTTGCTACTCATCCTCCACGACCAGAACTTCTGGGATTTTGACAGTTTAAATAACCAGAGGGAGTTGATTCATTTAAACCAACATAATCCTCTTGCCCTAACCAAGTCTCTGTAAGGGAAATTAAATCAATCTAATGATCAATTAACAGATCATGGACTAACAGAGACTTGGGAGTTAGAGACCTAATATTTAATAAACCACATTTAATTTTTAAATTATGAGGAGGAACGGAGGCCAAATCATTCAATTTAGAGGCTTTATGTTTAATTTGAGTTTTACCAATATTTTGCTTTATCACTTTGGGATGCTTATACATTATATTTTTATTCACTTTGGAGGGAGCAGACAACGATTCTCTGATGGGGAAGACAGGGGCTAAGCTGAGGGGTGGCGGATGAAGAGGAGCTGCAGAGAGGCGTGTAAGACTGCGACTCTGCTTCCTGGTCCCAACTCTGAGTTGTCAGGGTTTTGGAAATTTGGATAAAAAAGATGCCAGATTGTTAGATAAATGAGAAGCACCATCCAAAGTGGGATGAATGCTGTCTCGTCTCATAAGACCAGGTTTTCCCCAAAAAGAGCTCCAATTGTCAATGTAGCCCACGTCATTTTTAGGACACCACACAGACAGCCAGCGGTTCAAGGATGACGAGCGGCTAAACATGTCATCACTGGTCAGATTGGGGAGGGGCCCATTTACAAGACAGTCAACTTCTTCCTCCACATCAATTTGGTTTTAGACCAGGATACTCAACAGAAACAGCAAATTGTTGCCTTATTGAAAATGTCAAACAGTCTTTGGACAGGGGTAATGTGGTAGGAGCTGTTTTTCTAGATCTCAAAAAGGCTTTCGATACTATAAACCACAGTTTGCTTTTATCCAAAATGGTATCTTATAACTTCTCTCCAGATACATTAGAATGGTTTGCATCTTATCTCCAGAATAGAGAACAGTGTGTAAAAGTTCACCAGGATAAATCCTCATTTTTAAACAACCGCATGGGTATCCCACAAGGGTCTATTCTTGGTCCTTTACTTTTCAGCATTTTTATTAATGACTTGCCGCTACACTGCTCAGCTGCAACATGCCAACTTTATGCAGATGATGCAGTTATTTACACAGCTGCCAAGACTCCAGCACAGGCTGCAGATGTACTGTCTACAAGTATGGTTGATGTCCAAGAGTGGCTCCTCCAGAATCATCTATTGCTGAACCTTCAGAAAACAGTTTCAATGTGCTTTTCAATCAAAAAATGTAACCTGCAACGTTTTAAAGTTAATATACATGATCAAGACATCAGTTTAGTTACAGAATTCAAATACCTTGGCATTGTACTAGATCCTCAACTCAAATTTAACCTTCATATAAAGAAAATTTCAAAAACAGTAAAAAAAAAAACTGAACTGCTTTAAATTCATTAGATATTACATACCATACAAAGCAGCTGTACTGTATATGCATTCTATGGTTTTTTCTCATATATCATACTGTTTGACAGTCTGGGCTCAAGCAGCCCCTTCCACAATAAGACATATAGGTTCATTATATAAACAAACTCTAAAAATCTTGGACAAAAAGCCCATTAGGTGGCATCACTGTAATATTTTAAAAAAATACAACCTATTGAATTTTGAGAGTTTCATTGACCTCTGTTTTCTGAAATTAACTTTCAAATGTTTCCATAAATCAGCACCCGAGCCACTTGCTGGTTTCATCCAAAGACAGGACAGCAGCAGAGCCACCAGGAGTTCTGTTAACAATAACTGTAAAATATTCCACCGCAGAACCACATTTGGACAAACAGCTTTCTCTATAAAGGGCAGTCACATCTGGAACACAATGCCAAATGAAATTAAAATAATAACAGACTTTAAAACATTCACTAAAAAGGTTAAAAACTGGCTGAAAAATAAACAAGAATGTACCCATGTATGAAATGATTGTCTGCAGGGTGAGAGTGAATGAAGGGAAGGAATGAATGTGTTTGTTTATAGTGAGAGACGAAGGGAGGGAGGCCTGAAATAGGCAAATGCGAGTCAGGTTGTTATATTGTGTATTTATAATATTTATAATCTTTATAATATTTAATAATTGTGTGTTTATAATGTATTTACAATCTTTTTTACATTGATGTATGTGGTTATTGTTTATTCTGTTTTCATTTTTTTTTATCTTTTCCTTTCCTTTTTTTCTTTTTACTTGTTTCTCCTTTCTAAAGCCCATCCAGGGACAAGAGTTGCAAATTAGCTAATAGCTATACACTCTTTGTGCAACACATCAGATTGATTGTCATTGATTAATTGTCTATGTTTATTGCACTGTCCCTGTCAAATAAACAAATAATCAAATCTAATCTATGACTGGTGATTGATTTTTATTTTTTGGTCATCAGAACACCAATAAAAAATTGGAAGTGTTACATTTTAAACTGAAAAATATTTATTTCAAATTGGCTATAAGATGTGCAATAAGATGCTCAGCACATACATAGAGACATACACGTTTGGACAGATGATTCAGTGCTCTGCCTCCAGGAATGTTTTAACTGTACAGACTGGGAGATGTTCACACTGTCCTGCGGAGATGATTTGGACTCTTTGGTGGACGTGACATGCTGTTACATGGCTTTTTGCATGGGATATGATCGTTCCACATAAACATGTCAAAATATATCCTAACAATAAGCCATGGGTCACTAAATCAGTTAAATCCTGCTTACAGAGGAAAGCACTTGCCTTTAAACAGGGGGTTGTTTCTGAGCTGCAGGTTGCCACAAAAGAGCTGAAGTCCAAAATTTTAAGAGCAAAACAGAATTATAAATCAGAATTGGAAAGCAAGATGGCAACAAAGAAGCTTGGTTCAGTCTGGGCTAGCATGAAAACTATTGCAGGCCTTCAGAGCACAGAGCACAGTAATCATGTGTTTTTAGATGGTTTTAATTCAGACACAGAGCTGGCTAATGCTCTTAATTGTTTTTATGGTTGTTTTGATTCCTTTGGTTTTAGCACAGAAACCCAAGATTTGAAACGGAAACTCAAAGACAATCAGCACTTTAATATTGAGGTGCAAGATGTTAAAAGGGCGTTCTGTGCTGTAAAAGTGAACAAAAGTCTGGGCCCTGATAATATATGTGTGCACTTGGTAAAGTCCTGTGCACATGAACTGAGTCCTGTGTTTCACTACATTTTCACTAAGTCCTTATAGACACATGTGCCTAAGGTCTGGAAAGATGCTGTGGTTGTCTCTGTTCCAAAATCCAGCTGTCCTAAAATGGTAAATGATTTTAGACCAGTTGCCCTGACTTCAATTTTAATGAAAATTTTTGAAAAACTGGTCAGATGTGAGGTCCTAAAGCAGACTGAGCATGCATTGGATCCTTTGCAGTGTGCCTATAGGCCTCACAGAGGAGTGGAGGATGCCACTGTCACTCTGTTTAACATGCTTTTTAAACATCTGGATTTTAATGGGACACACACCAGGCTTTTATTTGTGGACTTTTCTTCTGCTTTTGATACAATCCAACCTCATATTTTAGTTGAAAGGCTCCTGCAACAGTTTGATTTGAGTAACAATCTGGTGGGTTGGATTCTGGATTTTTTAACCAACAGGACACAGAGAGTAAGGGTCAATGGTACATCGTCTGACCAAAAGTGCTCTTCTACTGGCTCTCCTCAGGGGTGTGTGTTGTCACCACTACTCTTCATCCTGTACACAAACGTGTGTTGGAGGAGACATGACAACAGACACATTATAAAGTATGCTGATGATTCAGTTATTGTCAGTCTCCTTCAGGATGGTGAGAGTGGCCACGGCCCAGTAGTTGATGATTTTGTTCACTGGTGTGAGGATTCCTACCTGCAGCTGAATACGACAAAAACTAAAGATATGATTATTGACTTTAGGAGGAAAACTCCCAGGCACAAAGTCCCTGTACTAAAAGGCCAGACCATTGAATGTGTGCAATCTTACAAATATCTTGGGACGATTATTGATAGTAATTTAAACTTTGAAGAGAACTGTGAAAGGGTGTGCAAAAAGGGTCAGCAACATTTGCATTGTTTAAGAAAACTTGCACACTTCCAAATTGACCGAACCATAATGACAATGTTTTATCGGGCTTTTATTGAATCTGTTTTATCCTTTTCTTTAGTGTCATGGTTTGGTCAGATAAAACTGAAACAGAGGAAATCCTTGGACCAGGTAGTTAGATGGTCCAGTCGTTTGCTTGGTGAGTCACAGCTGAGCCTGACATCCCTGTACACCAGACAGGTACAGAGGATTGCTACCTCCATTTTAAATGATGACTCCCACCCTTTGCACTGCTTCTTTCAGCTTCTTCCCTCCAGACGGAGGTTTGTTGTCCCAGAATGTAAAACCCAGCGCTACAAAAACAGCTTTGTTCCTGCTGCTGTCAAAGAGTTGAACAAGATGTAACAATATATTGCACACATTTTAGTTATCAATTTATTAATTTTTATTTTATATTTATTTATTTTTGTAGGTTTTTTATTTGGGTTTTAAATCTTTTATTGGGTTTTAGACTTTCATTGAGTTTTTAATCTCTTTGACTTAGTTTTTAACTTTTTAAATATGACCCTTCTCTCTTATCTCCTTGTTTTTTCTCTTATCTCTTTGTCCTATGTCCTGATTGGTGGAGCCTTGAGTACTTTTATCATGTTTATAGTCACCTTCATGAAGTCAGTTTCATTGACAGGGCTGCACGGTGGCGCAGTGGTTAGCACTGCGGCAGCACAGTTTACCCTTGGCCGGGGGATCGTGAGGATCGTGGGATCGTGGGTTCGATCCCAGCCCCCGACCAACAGTGATCTGTGTGGAGTTTGCATGTTCTCCCCGTGTATGCGTGGGTTTACCCTGGGATTTCTCCGGTTTCCTCCCACATGCCAAAAACATGCAGGTTAGGTTAATTGGAGACTCTAAAGTGGCCCTAGGTGTGAATGTGTGTGTGAATGGTTAAGGGATAGCGCCGTATCGTGGCTGCTTCATCCATCCAGGTGGTGGATGACCCTCAATTTCCCCTCTGGGGATCAATAAAGTATACTAAATGTGTGCCTGTGTTTGTGTTCATGTTGAATGTAATTGTGGTTTGTAAATATGTGTCTAAAAGGATGTCACCTGACTGCAAAACAAATCTACCTACAGGTACAAACAAAGTGACCTGAACCTGAACCTGAAGCACTCAGCAATGCCTCGGGTGTGTCTCTTTCTTAAGCACCGGCACATATTAAGATCCACTGCAAGGTCCGCTGATTCAATAAGCCAATCCTCATTAATCCTCTAAAAACGTATAATAATATACATTTGATTATATACTGCTCAAAAAAAATAAAGGGAACACTTTGAAAACACATCAGATTTTAATGGGAAAAAATAAGCTGGATATCGAAATTGTGGCAGGCTAGTCCAGTTTACTCAGATTAAAAAGTGTTCCTTTAATCTGAGTAAGCTGGACTAGCCTGCCACAATTTCGATTGTTTTCAAAGTGTTCCCTTTATTTTTTTGAGCAGTATATAATGCTTTTTAAAAAACTTTTAAAATGTATGTTTCTGTGGACTGGCAAAACAATGTCTCAACTGAGAAAATATAATTTTTTTTGTTTTTTAAATCTTTGTTTCTTGTTTTTTTTTTAATCTTGACAATGATGCTCTGCTCCACTATATATATATATATACGTATACGTATATATATATATATATATATATAAACCCTAAGAAAGCACTGGTGAATCCTGGAAATCAATTGGTAAAAACAAAAAAACAAAAAATAAGATAAAGAATGAAATGTTATTCTTATACTGCTTCATGTAATGTAAAAGTGAGTTACTTTAATGAAATGGAATCTCACCTGATAGGAAGAAACAGCTGGGTCCTTTATTCCAGGGGCATGCTCACCAGTACCATACCCAGCATGACTTACCACCCATGGGCTACTGAATGTGTTCCAGGTCTTGACTCTGTCACCAAACCTTGAGAAGCAGAAGTCTGCATAGTCTTTAAAGGCTTCAACAATAGAGGAGTTGGTCCATCCACCAACATCCTGAAGGGTCTGGGGCAGATCCCAGTGGTAAAGTGTGACAACAGGTTGCATGCCAGATTCAATTAGAGCATTGATCAGCTTGTCATAGTAGAGAGCTCCTTCTTCTGATTGCTTTGCTCTGTGTCCTGAGGGGAAAATACGGGCCCAGGAGATGGAAAACTGGTAGGTGTTAACATTGAGACCTCGTAGAAGATAGACGTCATAATCAACCTTGTTGTAGCTGTCACAAGCTAAGTCAGCTGTCTGATTTTCAAAGGTTTGGCCCTCATGACCAAAACGGTCCCAAATGGTTTCTCCCTTCCCGCCTTCTAACCAGCCTCCTTCAACCTTGAAGGATTCACTGGAAGTGGCCCACTGGAAACCTTGAGGAAACGAATCCTCCAGAAAATTATGTTGCCCTGATAGATCAGTGTAGTCTAGAATTTTAGAACTATTGGAAAAAAGAAATGGAAAAAACATTACAATAAAAAAAAGTTTGTGCACATATATACTGTATATTTTTTCTTTCTCTATTGCAGATTATATTCTGTTTCATGAGCTCTTACCGGATTTCGACTCTGTTTGAGCCTCTAACCCCCTGTTTTCTCAGAGGGGTTTCAAGAAGCATCAGCTCTTCATGTCCAGTACCCCCACTCCCCTGGCACCAAGAAAGACTCAAAAGGAACAGATAACAAAGCCACAGTAACTTCTTCATTGTGGCCAGAGAAAGGATGAAGTGAGTATCCTGTGACAGCTGAGCTATATAAAGGCATCTTTTCCTCTTTATTGCACTGTTACACAAGCATGAGTGTTATGAAAGCCACTGGATGTTAACATGATTTATTGCAGCAATTAGATATAGTCTGAAAGAATTTGGACTTCAGAAATCTTTGAACTCTTTGTTTTCATACTACAAATAAATATGTAACTGATTTTACATAATATTACACAAATCCAATCATTTATTGACCATGATACTGATGGAAAGATTCAAATATGAATTGTCCTTTAATTGTCACTCCAACCTTCCCTCTGATTGATCACATAATGAAGCTCTGCTTCCCCCTGCCATGAAATAAATAAGCAAATATTTGTAAATACTGAAATTTTTCAGCAACGTAATACCATCAATTGTTTTGGATTAATATCCTTTTGTTCAGTGTCAGCTGCTTTAAAACCATTAACTACATGTTTACTGATACCATTTCAAAAAAGTTAATGACATTTTACAGAACCTGTCTTAAGTGATATGATGAAAAGAGACAGCTCAGTTTTTTAAATTTGATTTTAGAATTTGTGAAATCAAAAGTTCCTGTTTTAATCTTCATACAGTTTTTGCTGCCTCTTAGAATAAATATGACCTCCAATCTAATCAGAACTACTCTTACAAAACACATTTTGAAATATCAAAACTACGTGACTGCAGTGGTGACAGTTATTAAATCTGATTGATAATTTGAAAGATTGTAAACAAGTTTTACAAAGGGTGGAGCTAATTAACTTACCCACATTAGGATATAAATCTTAAGGTTGAAGATCTTTTATCTGTATTTGTAACTATTTGTGTGAATGCAAGATTGATAACACTGGTCAACACCAAATTTATTGTCTAAGTTTTTTTAGCTGATTTAGGACAATTTTAATGTGCTGAATCCAAAAATCACATTGGTTTTGCTCAATGAGGTCAACTTTTTGAATTATGGCCACATGCTGTTTTATATGTTTTTGTTTACATGTACTGGTATTTTCGCTTTATCCATCCATCCATCCATCCATGTTCTACCGCTTTTCCGGAGGTCCGGGTCGCGGAGACAGCAGTTCAAGCAGAGAAGCCCAGACTTCCCTCTCCCCAGCTACCTGCTCCAGCTCTTCAGAGAGGATACCAAGGCGTTACCAGACCAGCTGGGAGACATAGTCTCTCCACTGAGTCCTGGGTCTGCCCCGGGGTCTCTTCCTAGTGGGACGTGCCTGAAACACCTCAAGTGGGAGGCATCCAGGAGGCATCCTAATCAGATGCCCATACCACCTCAACTGACTCCTTTCAATTTGGAGGAGCAGCAGTTCTACTCTGAGCCTCTCCCGGATGACTGAGCTCCTCACCCTATCTCTTGAGGGTGAGTCCAGCAATCCTACGGAGAAAGCTCATTTCAGCCGCTTGTATCCGCGATCTTGTTCTTTCGGTCATTACCCAAAGCTCGTGACCATAGGTAAGAGTAGGAACGTAGATTGACTGGTAAATCGACAGCTTTGCCTTAGAACTAAGCTCCCTCTTCACCACAACAGACCGGTACAACGTCCGCATGACTGCAGATGCTGCTCCAATCCGTCTGTCAATCTCTCGCTCCATTTTCCCCTCACTCGTGAACAAGACCCCAAGATACTTAAACTCCTCCACTTGGGGCAGGAGCCTGCCCCCAACCCAAAGAGGACAATCCACCTTTTTCCGGCTGAGGACCATGGACTCGGACTTGGAGGTGCTGATTCTCATCCCAGCTGCTTCACACTCAGCGGCAAACCGTCCCAACAAGAGCTGTAGGTCATTGCTGGATTTTCGCTTTATATGATGCAAAATTCTTTTTTATGTCTTGAAATTCTCTGAATTTTGAACAATGATGACATAACATTCAATTTACATGTACTTACTTTTATATAAAGGTACTGTAAGTACATGCCCAGTACTAAGTAAGTACAAGTTTTTACTTAGCACCTGATCGAGAGAAACAGATGTCATTTTTGGATTCAGCGGTGCAAAATTGTCTTAAATCAGTTGAAAAAACAGACAACTTACAAAAAAATTATTTTTGTAACCCTGTGTAATCGATGGCTGACCATTTTTCTTCATGACTAGAAAACATCACAGACCACATATAGTGGGCCTTAGTGCACTCCTTTGAGAGCAATCACCCCATTTTTTTAATTAAGAATACCCAGATCAGTGGAGTCCCTGACTTTAACCTCCCACCCATTAACTGTGTATGTCGCCAAACTGTGACATAACCCCTAGTGGTCAATAGTGGTAAAGATTTTTTTTCAAGAAAATATTCAGATCAGATGTCAGAGCTTTCCAAGGCTATAACTTGAAAGTGGTAAGAGATAATGGCTTACTGTCAATTAGAAAGATGTAGAATATGATCCAAAGTTTGGGATAGGAGTAAATTTATGCACCTAATTTGCATACAAACAAACAAAGACATTCATCACTTACCGCTGGCAAGGTGGCGTCCTTTTGCAGCATTCTGGTCATAATTTTGTCCTCTCCCGGTCATTTTTGCTTTCTCTCCTACATCCAGAAACTGTTATTGACTATTCCACCTTAATTTCGCTTTCATGCTTTCTTCCTCTTTGGTGTATTACCCGTCATCATGAGTCCTCCAACGCGTGCTTGCCATCTTGTGAACTGGCATGATCAGTACCAATCCTCAGTACAGCTGGGCAGTGTTTCTGCACATCATTATCAGTTGACAGGCGCAGTGCCGCGCTCTGCCACTAGGGGCAAAAGAAATCACACAGCTTAAAGGTTAAACTGCTTTTTTAAATTAATTTTAAGGTCTAGTTTTTGGCTTAATACAAGATTTATGATGGGTGTGCACATTTTCTCAAACTAACATACTTGTACGGTTATTGTGACAATTCAGATTCGCCAAGGAACATCAGACTGCTGTGGGAGAATGAAAAGAACAATAAAAAAGTGAGTAAAGTTCATAAACATCCAGTATCAATCCTGATTTTGTCATCATGCATTTGTAAAATAGCTTTATAAAAACATCATATGTGTCAAAGTGTTAATTAAATAAATTATATCTGCTTCAGATATAATTTAATATGTGTTTGAGAATAGAATGATGCAGGCCAGTAAAGTTCCTCCACACTAAACTCACTCATTGCTGCCTTTATGGGCCTTGCTTTGTGCATAGGTGTACATTCATTTAGAGGGGTGTCCCAGTATTTTTGGCAATATAGTGTATATCTTAGTGGGAATGCATCATAGGTGGAAAAAGTCACCCTCATTATGCTAGGTTTCAGTTAGAAATATTATGCTGGGGCCATAGTCTATGATAAAGTCATGCAAGAGAGCAGCTTTATTTGATCGAGGCTGAGTGTTAAAAAGTACAGCACACAAGTACAGTGCAAATAGGATTGTAGGAGAGGAGGAGACAGATGCTTGCAGGGAAACGGGATGATATCATGCTACAAGTGATAAACTTGCATTGCAAGCTTCCATGAATGTAGCGTGGGCAATTGATAAAACTGTGACCTTTATTGGCATTAAGGCAATCTGGAAAGATGTTACATTTGTGTACGAGCAATTTTGAAGTGACAAGGACTTTTGATGCCATTCTGAGAAGCTGGGTGCAGGCTAGCAACTAAGAAGCTAATCACAGTGGGGCAGCAGGACTGGGCAGCCCGGGAGATACTGCCGGGCAATGGATACCAGCACTTGGTGGACACAGGGAGATCCAGAGAAGTTACAGAAGTTGAAAGGATGATGAGATGAGCCATCATTCCCTGGTGGGGGGCAGATAAAGGTCTGGAGAAAAACGATGACTATAGGTAGCAGCAGGCAGCAGCCTGTCAGGTGTGAAAAACCTCACTGGATATGCTGTTTAAAAGTAAAAACCAAAAACTGCTTTAACAGCCTGAACTAAAAACCTAAAAAGTTTTTGGTAAGGCTCAATGATAAGTCAAAGTTAAAAATGCAGTTAGAGAAACAGTGGACAATCAATGCCAGCATCCTCTGAGCCACTGCCACCCAAGGGAGGGAAATGTATACATGTAATGGGAGGCAAAAGCTCTCTAAACAACAAACTCCTCGTTTGGGTGATGCACCCCAGTAAGGAACAACCGCATGCAATAAGGTTTAACAAGGTTTATTACAATCACTGTCAGGATGTGCAGGGGTGGAGGTAAAGTTACATTTGCTGGGTTTCTTTAACAGTTATCCTAAAAACACCAACACTACGACAAAACATGCAATTATAATAACATGCAACAACCAACCAGGAAAGAAACAAAAAGAAAACAGGAAACTCAATTAAAACCAATAAAATACTTAACCTCCCCCCCCCAAAAAAAAAAATTACTGGAATAAAAGATAAGCCTTTATTAGTCCCACAATGGGGAAATTCCAGGATTGTAGGAGCAAAGAGATAGCAGCACTCAGAGCAATAGTCAACAAGATAATAAGAACTGGTTAGCCAAAGGAACTAAATATACATATGTACACAGATAGTATACACACAGTGCAGAAGCACTGAAGCTAGATGGAATAAACAGCACTATGGTTTGTTAAATTACCCTGCAGAATATGAATATGTACCCAGACAGTATGTTTCACATTTGAATCAACAGTGTTGTTGCCACCCTCAATAAGAATTGTTATTGTCCTAGTTGTGTATTGGAGGGGACGAGCTCTATTGTGCAAAGTTGTTACATTCAGTACATTTAATTAGATCAGAGAAGGCAAGGACAGCTTCAGGAAGAAGATGGAGGACAAGCTGCAACAGAGCGACATCAGCGGGGTCTGGAGAAACCTCAAAACCATCTCGGGGCTCCAGAATACCTCCCCCCAGGCCACAGGGGGCAGGGAGTGGGCGAACAACCTGAATCTGTTTTTCAATAGATTTGACCAACCGCCCTCCCCCCTGACTGCACAACAACCACTGCTGCCTCTAAAGAAATCAAGTCCTGCTGCCCACTCCCCACTCTACCAACACCCCCCCACTCCCAACACACAGCCCCCCATCCTGACCCTGACCAGGACCCAGGTGAGGACGGAGCTGAGGAAGATCAAGGCGAGGAAGGCGCCGGGACCGGACGGCATCAGCGCAAAGCTCCTCAAGTCCTGTGCAGACCAGCTGTGTGGGATTGTGACGTATATCTTCAACATGAGCCTGAAACTGGGGAGGGTACCACAGCTGTGGAAAACATCTTGTGTGGTACCTGTACCAAAAACTTCCCACCCCAAAGACCTGAACAGCTACAGACCGGTGGCCTTGACGTCCCACTTGATGAAGACCCTGGAGAGACTGCTCCTTGCTCACCTCCGCCCCCTGGTGGAACCAGCGATGGATCCACTCCAGTTCGCCTACCAGCATGGCATTGGGGTGGAGGATGCAGTGATCTTCCTCCTTCACCGTTCTCTGTCCCACCTGGAGAAGCCCGGGAATATGGTGAGGATCATGTTCTTTGACTTCTCCAGTGCTTTCAACACCATCCAACCGATGATCCTGAAGGACAAGCTGCTGCGCGCAGGGGTGGACCAGCACCTGTCATCATGGATCCTGGACTACCTCACGAACCGGCCTCAGTTTGTGAGAACCCGGGACTGTGTGTCCGACACGATCATCAGTAGCACG
Organism: Pholidichthys leucotaenia; assembly: GCA_020510985.1. Taxonomy (NCBI): domain Eukaryota; kingdom Metazoa; phylum Chordata; class Actinopteri; order Cichliformes; family Pholidichthyidae; genus Pholidichthys; species Pholidichthys leucotaenia. Next base: position 156,348,553 of record CM035841.1, read on the forward strand.
GGGGCCCCCCAGGGAACGGTGCTGGCTCCCTTCCTGTTCACTCTTTATACTGCGGACTTCTCACACAACACAACACACTGCCATCTACAGAAGTTCTCTGATGACTCTGCGATCGTTGGCCTCATCTCCAATGGAGATGAAGCTGAGTACAGAGGGCTTATCCAGGACTTCGTGGACTGGTGCCATCGGAACTGCCTCCAGATCAACGCGAGGAAAACTAAGGAGCTGGTGGTGGACTGCCGCAGGCATGGGCAGCCCCTCACAGTACCAGTAAATATACAGGGAACAGACATCGAGATGGTGACATCCTATAAGTACCTGGGTATTCATCTGAACAATAAACTAGACTGGTCACACAATACTGATGCACTCTACAAGAAGGGACAGCGCAGGCTGTTCCTGCTGAGGAGACTCAGGTCTTTTGGTGTACAAGGGGCGCTGCTGAAGTCATTCTATGACACGGTGGTGGCATCAGCCATCACTTTTGGAGTGGTCTGCTGGGGCAGTGGCATTACTGCAGCAGATAGGAAGAGACTGAACAAACTGATTAAGAAAGCTAGCTCTGTCCTGGGGCAGCGCCTTGATCCGATGGAGGAGATAGGAGAGAGAAGGACGGTGGCTAAACTGTCATCTCTGCTGGAGTCCGAGTTCCACCCTATGCAGGACATACTGAATGCACTGAGGAGCTCATTTAGCAGCAGACTACATCATCCCAGGTGCACAACCGAGAGGTTTCGTAGGTCCTTCCTACCAACGGCTGTCAGACTGTACAACCTAAGCAGGGCTGCTCGCAGAGATAGCAAAAAGACGTAACAAACTAATAGTTTTTTGAATGCAAAAGATGCAATAGACTTACACAATGGTCCTCTCCGGCATACAACTAGGAACATACCGGTCGCTATGGAGGGTGAGAATATGTATGGGCACATAATCATACCATGTAGGATAACTAAGTAGACGGTTATGCTGTTTCATTCCATCTAGCAACAATGCTCTGCACTGTGTGTGTTTATATATTTGCATATTTATTCCATCTAGCTACAATGCTCCGTACTGTGGGTGTTTATATATTTATATATCTACATATTATTCCATCTAGCTACATTGCTCCGCACTGTGTGTGTTTATATACTTGCATATTTATTCCACCTAGCTGCAATGCTCCGTACTGTGGGTGTTTATATATTTACATATTTATTCCATCTAGCTACAATGCTCTGCACTGTGTGTTCATATATTCATATATTTATTCCATCCAGCTACAATGCTCTGCACTGTGTGTCTGTGTGTGTGTGTATATATATATATTTTATAGTAATACGTACATATGTTTATTAGCTGCTCTTGCTTGCTTGTTTTTTTTCTTGCCTTCTGATTGTTGCTCTGAGTGTTGCTATCCCTGTGCTGTTGCAATCCTGGAATTTCCCCGTTGTGGGACTAATAAAGGCTTATCTTATCTTATCTTATCTTAATACAACCTTTATAAGCGGCCCTGGTTAGGTTATAAAGTTTGACAACCGTTGGTAGGAAGGACCTGCAGAACCTCTTCGTTGTACACATAGAATGACACAGCCTACCACTAAATGAGCTCCTCAGTGCATTCAGTGTGTCCTACATGGGGTGGGACTCGGACCCCAGCAGAGATGACAAATTAGCCACCATCCTCCTCTCGCCTATTTCCTCCACTGGGTTGAGGCATTGCCCCAGTACAGAGCTAGCTTTTTTGATCAGCCTGTTCAGTCTCTTCCTGTCAGCTGCCGTGATGTCACTGCCTCAGCAGACCACTCCAAATGTAATGACTGATGCCACCATCGAAACGTAGAAGGTCTTCAGGAGCGCCCCTTGCACTCCAAAAGACCTGAGCCTTCTCAGGAGGAACAGCCTACGCTGCCCCTTCTTGTAGAGCTTGTTGGTGTTGTGTGACCAGTCCAGTTTATTGTTCAGGTGAACACCCTGGTACTTGTAAGATGTCACCATCTTAATGTCTGTTCCCTGGATGTTTACCAGTCCTATGGGGGGGTTGACCTCGCCTGCAGCAGTCCACCACCAGTTCCTTAGTTTTCCTCGCATTGATCTGGAGGCAGTTCCATAGGCACCAGTCCACGAAGTCCTGGATAAGTCCTCTGTACTCCGCATCATCCCCATCAGAGATGAGGCAGACAATAGCAGAGTCATCAGAGAACTTCTGTAGATGGCAGTGCTGTGTGTTGTGTGAAAAGTTAGCAGTGTAGAGGGTGGACAGGAAGGGAGCCAGAACTGTTCCCTGCGGGGCCCCCCCTACTGCAGATGATGGTGTCAGACACATAGGGTTAGATAACAGAAATGGGGTTAGAAAAGATAGAAAACAGAAAGAGAAAAAGGTTAAATATACTCTTAAAATGATAAATGTGCTCTTAAAATCATCCAGCATTCAATATTTTCCACGCAACACAAACCAGACGCCTGACTGGATAAAACCACACCAATTTCCACTAAATTTCACAAGGCAAGCTAACACAAATGGTATTAAACCCAAACACACAACAAGCAAGGGAAAACAAGGCATGCACGCCACTGTCTGAGAGCAGCCAGGTCAGAGACAGACCACTAACATTTGCAGAACAATGTCTCTCTGCATGTCTGTTACTTATCTTAAAAGTCAGTTTATCAAATTACTTGCAAAAATAATCAAAAATACATCACCAAACTGATACCATGTCTTCAACTCGAACACTCTGGGACTCGCATCTCCCAACTGTGGGGTAGTGATGTTACGCTCGACACCGCCCACTCGAGACTGACTCGAGCAATATAACACGGAAGTATTGCGAGCAGAGTGTTGAGCACTGTATCAATATGCCCGCAGTCACGTGACCATAGCAAGCGAGGCCTCGTTATGTCGGTCACATCATGTGACTTGAGGGCTCGCAGGGAGTTTGAGAAGAAGTTAGTTGTTTTTGTTTGCTTTGCATTGTTTGTTCCTGCCATCCAATTTTGAATAAATATTAATATTTAAACAGGTTTGATGGCAATTGCCTTTAGTAGTCGTATCTATGAAAGTTATCTTTTAACTGAAAGCTCATAAGTATATTAGTTTTATATAAGGTGGGGCTGATTATATTCTCTACAAGAAGAAAATATGATTTTATCTGTGGAGATTATCTGGGTTTTATAAGTCTCCACGTAGACTTTTAATCAAGATCACACCATGTTTCTGGCAAGCTTCCTCACAAGTGATAAGAGGTCACACTGGAAAACCTTTCAAAGGACTTTACCAGATGTCTGAGTGATGTCACCAAAAAGCATTCCAGTTATCAATGATTTAAGAGCTGGTGATTCACTCATTTCAAACGTTTGCACTAAATGCAAATCAAAAAGAAAACCTGTTTGTTGTAATTTTTTGTCACCCAGCGTTTTAAAAGCTGCAAAGTCTGCATGAAAAGATTTGTTGAGGGAAAGGAATGAGTAAAACAGCAGTCTCTTATGCAATATAAGGATTATCTACTGTATCTGTTTATGGCCTTATCCTCACATACACATGTATTAAAAAAACTAGCTGTTTATAGTTGGCTTTTGCATTTTATCCACATTTAAAACACCATTTCTGAGCTCTAAAAATGACTTTTTAAAAAACTCCTCCCAAGGTGAAGACTTTGGCAATGACATTGACACACTGGATAACTAGTTGTCATCGAGTGTTTCCATGGAAATTATGAGCCAAGGTTGTCCTGCTATTTTAGCTTTGTAAATGTTGTGCCCTCTGCTCCACAGTTTGGGAGAGGTATGTGGTACTTTTGAGCAAAAAATAATGAACAGAGTCGCGGTCTACATCTTCACTCCATTTTGCTTTATTCAGAAGAACATGGAAACTTCTGCACAAGCGCACAACACAGTTCTCTCTCTGGACGAAAGCAATCAACCTGTGAATCACTGAACTTTCAACAAACTGTAAATAGTGCACACAGTATTCAAACCTTTCTAGTACTGCATTAATGTTTTTAAATGTAACAATCATGTGCAAAAACAATAATGAAATATTAATCTCCTCAGCTCTCATTTCCAACTGCATACATTGTCTACAATCAGCTTTTTAACTGACTTTTTGACCTGTAATCTGCTTCTTTACCCGTGTATTAATTACTCTTAATTAATTTATTAATTTTTATTTTTAACCTGTCACATAAATGGGACTTTTTGCATGTTTACTAGTGAATGTCAGGATGCTAGAATATTGTGGAAAAAGTTAATATTTCTTTCAATATATTTCAAAAAGATAATCTTTCATATTGACTGCATAGAGGTTTTTTTGAAAATTTTTGAAAAACTGGTCAGATGTGAGGTCCTAAGGCAGACTGAACATGCATTGGATCCTCTGCAGTTTGCCTATAGGCCTCACAGAGGAGTGGAGGATGCCACTGTCACTCTGTTTGACATGCTTTTCAAACATCTGGATTTTAATGGGACACACGCCAGGCTTTTATTTGTGGACTTTTCTTCTGCCTTTAATACAATCCAACCTCATATTTTAGTTGAAAGGCTCCTGCAACAATTTGATTTAAGCAATAATCTGGTGGGTTGGATTCTGGATTTCTTAACCAACAGGACGCAGAGAGTAAGGGTCAATGGCACATTGTCTGACCTAAAGTGCTCTTCTACTGGCTCTCCTCAGAGGTGTGTGTTGTCACCACTACTCTACATCCTGTACACAAACATGTGTCGGAGCAGACATGACAACAGACACATTATAAAGTATGCTGATGACTCAGTCATTGTCAGTCTCCTCCAGGATGGTGAGAGTGGCCACGGCCCAGTAGTTGATGACTTTGTTCACTGGTGTGAGGATTCCTACCTGCAGCTGAATACAACAAAAACGAAAGATATGATTATTGACTTTAGGAGGAAAACTCCCAGGCACAAAGTCACCATACTAAAAGGCCAGACCACCGAATGTGTACAATCGTACAAATATCTTGGGACGATTATTGATAGTGGATTGAACTTTGAGGTGAACTGTGAAAGGGTGTGCAAAAAGGGTCAGAAAAATTTGCATTGTTTGAGGAAACTTGCACGCTTCCAAATTGACCGAACCATAATGACAATGTTTTATCGGGCTTTTATTGAATCTGTTTTATCCTTTTCTTTAATGTCATGGTTTGGTCAGATAAAACTGAAACAGAGGAAATCCTTGGACCAGGTAGTTAGATGGTCCAGTTGTTTGCTTGGTGAGTCACAGCTGAGCCTGACATCCCTGTACACCAGACAAGTACAGAGGATGGCCGACTCGATTTTAAATGATGACTCCCACCCTTTACACTGCAACTTTCAGCTTCTTCCCTCCAGACGGAGGTTTGCTGTCCCAAAAAGTAGAACCCAGCGCTACAAAAACAGCTTTGTCCCTGCTGCTGTCAAAGAGTTGAACAAGCTATAAAAATTATATTGTACATATTTTATATTTACCTATTTTGTAAGATGTGTGCCTGTGTTTGTGTCTATGTTGAATGTAATTAGTGGCTTGTAAATATGGATGTCACCAACTGCAAAACAAATCTACCTACGGGTACAAATAAAGTAACCTGAACCTGAACCTGAACCTGAGGTTGCAAATTTCATATATTTTCCTGAAGAAACAGTTGAAAATATTAGCAAATTGATGATTAATTAACCATATTAATCACAATAAAAATGCTGGCGTTGGCCCTGCTGGTGGGGGGAGGTTGGCCGGTCTGGGTGTGCGGGCCCACCATGCTGGCCACTTGGTGGCTCAGCCGTCCCTCCTGGTGCAGAAGGAAGGGGGCTTGTTGTTGTCTTGGGGCTTGTTGGCCTCAGGACACCCGTACCCTGTGGGGGTTGGTGGCATTGTCCTGCTTGCTCTGGGTTTCCGGAGGGGTAAGGGGAGGCGCTGTGACCGGCCATCCTCTTTGTATGTTCCCTGACAAACTAATCACATGCACACACTTCTTTTGCGCGCGCTCTCGTGCACACGCACGTGTATGTACACCAGTGTTCTGAGTTACTGTAACGCCACTACTTTTGCTATACCGTGCTGTGTAACGAAATTACTGTTTAAAAATTCCGTAATACGTGACAGTTACTGAAATTTGATCACATATGTTACTCGCGTTACTCATTTTATTAATATGGATAGATATTTTAGCGCAAATAAATACAAACTGACCCTACATAGCTAAGGAATGCCGTCAGTCAAAGAGCCTCTTCACTGCTGCCGCCACAAACGGAGCTTGCTCCTGCTGTGAAAAGATGAAGTTTCTTTGTTTTTGTGGAAATGGACAGATTATTTTCTATCTATCTATTCACATCAGACTAAATCCAGAATATAAACGTAAGAAACTGACAACTTTATGCAGTGTTGCCACCTCACTCTTTTTCCCTCTCTCTCCCTCAACAAATACTATTTCTCACTCCAAAATTAGGAAAATTACTGGCAATTTTGAGTTGCTTTTCTTCAGATTTTTCCCACATGAAGAGCTCTCAAGGCAGGATAAAGCAGACTGAACATGTCCTAAAAGCTCTGTCTGAAACAGTCTGTTTTCAGCTTGACATTAAAAAGCCCGCATAATGTAATCCATTAATTAAAATTATCTTGCTATGTGTGCAAGATGATTTAAGTGTGCATTTTAAAGTAATGTGAAAGTCACTTTTCCAAGTAACTAGCTACGTTAATCATGCAGTAACTCAAAAGTAACTCGGTTACTTTTGAAAAGAAATAACTACTAACTGTAACTAGTTACTATTTTTTAGTAACTTGCCCAACACTGCTTTTGAGGATCTTTTGGTCTACTTCACTTTGACCCTGTTTACATGGTCACGAGTAAACCGATTACTCCTTTCATGTGCTGCTGGAAATTTTAAATTTCCCAGAGGGAGTCATCCCAAAGGGATTAATAAAGTTAAGTCTAAGTCTACTGGAGTAAACTGATAAAGGCAATAAATGGCTTATGGTGTTTACATGCACTGAGTAAATGGTTTAAGTGGGCAAATAAATGGTGTGTTAATCCGTTTTCTCATAAACCGATAAAGATAATCGGATTACTCTGTTTACATGACAGTTTGAGTAGTCAGGTAACTCCAGAAAGCTGATTGTAATCGGTTTACTCGTGACCATGTAAACAGAGTGTTTGTCAGGCAGGTCCTATTTAAGTGATTTCTTGATTGAGAACAGGTGTGGCAGTAATCAGGTCTGGGTGTGGCTAGAGAAATTGAACTCAGCTTTCCAAAGATGTGATAAACCACAGTTAATTTATGTTTTAACGGCGGGGGGAAGGGGGGGGGGGATCACTTTTTCACACAGCGCCATGTAGGTTTGGATTTTTTTCCCTTAATAATAAACACCTTCATTTAAAAACTGCATTTTGTGTTTCCTTGTGTTATCTTTGTCTAATATTTAAATTTGTTTGGTGATCTGAAACATTTAAGTGTGAAAATCATACAAAAAAGGAGCAATCAGGAAGGGGGCAAACACTTTTTCACACCACTGTATATATTTATTTTCTGGGAAGTTTGATTTTAAATGCCAAATTAACATTCCGGTGTCCCGCCCATAGGATGTCTTAATATTTTTGCGGCAACACAGTAAAGTGTGGTAAACATGTTTAGAGTGGTTAGTCATGCCTCACATAATTTGAAAGCTGAGAATTTTGTCTATTTGGATATTGAAACAGATGTAAGATACAATCATGACACTGAAATTAAATTGAGCATCAAATGAGCTAGCACAGCATAGCAACATAGCATTTACTCACCAATGAATTTTTGGAGTCCTGTAATTAATGATAGACCAACAAATAGGGTCCAGTTTTATTGCAAAAGGTCCAACAGATCCATTTGAGTAAGAATTATTGTCCTTCTAGATGATTACGGGGGCCAATGCCCATAAAATCACAGCATTGTTTGAAATCCAGCCGGCTAACTTCCTGCTTTTTTTTTGTTTACGTGCTATAAAACTACATTTCCCATAGCCATAGTGTTGCAAACAGAAGCCCAAAAGACTCACGTGACAGTCTTGATTTGATTGATACCTCATTTGACTCAATAGGCCCTTCCTTTGTGTTTTCACAGCCTTCAATACTCAATGAGTACCTACTTAGCAAGAAGGAACAGCCCCACAGTTAATGCAAATAAAACGAGCTAGTTGCAGCTGAGTATGCTGATTATGTGCCGTGTAGCCAGTTACTTTCTGAACATAACGATACCTGATAGGGTTGGGTTCATCTCACATACCCCATGTAAAGTCCGTGCATCTCCCAAACGTAATGCTCGGTTGCTTCTACAAAGCTGAGTCACTTCTACCAACCTTGCTTGTAATTTTTATACTTTACTTACTCTGTGTCATTACTACTGACAGTGTATCTGGATAAGGGGCAGCATAGCTCTGAGTGTCGCCTTTCATTAGAGCCCAAGATGACACTTCTATGTTCAAGCATTCAGAAGTCATAAATGTTTTTCCAAGGTATGTGTCATCCTGTGCCAACCTCTGCCAACACAGTTCAAAAACACCCAGTTGCACCCTGAGGGAAAAAAAAAAGTGTAATATATTCATTTTTTTTATGGTATTGTTACAAAATTTTAACCTGAACTTGATAACACTTGGTTCTACATTCCTATTGGGTTTTCCTGCAAGTATCTAACAGCTGTATATTATTTTCAGGCATCTGTATCTAAAAAACATTTAAAAACAGGCAAACTTAATTTTCTCCAAATGTAGTATGTTTACACCACTGTTACTCAGTGGCAGAACCACTTAGAGGGATTCTGACTGTTTTCCCAAAAATTAGAGTGAGTGAAGATACTGCAAAGGTTTGAAGAACAGCTTTTGATTTACTTTGGGTGTTATTTTTAGATGTTTTTAGGGAAATTGGCTACAATGTTAAGGGGTTATAGCACAGGCTAATTTCAAGGAGGTTCCAATAACCACATTGGGAATTTACTTACCAAATTACATGACACCTTTTCCTTTCTGTTTTTGTGTTTTATAAGAAATTGACCTTTTAGAGTTAGATAAAATAATTTCCTCATCCAAGTGTTGTAAGATGTGCCTAATGCAGGTGTTTAGATAGGACAGCTCAGTGCGTGAACGTGAGTGAGTGCGTGCGCGCAGCCGAGGCGCGCCCCGGCGGTGTGTGTGGAACGGCCCAGACGAGTGAACGGTGTGTATGATTTTGGGCAGATGAGAGACAGAGAGCGAGGCGACCGGAGCAGGTAGAAATCATTGCTATCAACAGTGCAGTCTGTAAATAAAGCCCCAACGCTTCAGCAATACGGCCTGTGCCTCTGTGTACCACCATATCTCCTGTTTAACAAGAGTGAGGTTTTACTCGGGAGTTGACCCCGGAGGAAGAAAAGCGCCTCCGGCCCTGGAGAAGACAGATCTCCCCTGCGTCCCCCAACCACGGTTAGGAGACGAGAAGCAGGAACGGTTAACACTGGCGACCACGAAGGGACTCTCACATTGTTAAGAGGGTGGTGAGTACAGAAAGAAAAGGACAGCGGCAGCTGGGCCGAGTGACTGTGATGGCAGCTAAACTAATGAGACATGGCGGCCGCTCGCTATCCCGCCAATACCTACGAACAAGAAACTAACTGCTCAAACCCGTTCATGTCGCAGGCTAATCGTCAGGAGTGCAGACGAGGTGCTGTGAGGGCTCATGAATGTCGGGCTGAGACGAAGTGTGGACATTGTGGCCCATTTCTGTGTGATGAGAGCTGCGCGGGCACACCTGTTGATGGAGAGGATTTGTTCGTGCCATTCGGCAGCCCCGCTCAATTTGCCACCGGCTGTGGACGGGGACCCAGCAGACCAGGACCTCAGCCTGTACTACTTGTTCGCTACTACCTCCAGTGATGGCCCCAGCAGTTTTGGGCCGTCCACTCCACCTGCTAATGCCCCCAATGTGATCGGGTCTCTTCCACCCACTCCTTCCCATGTGATATTTGGCCATGGTGGGGGTGCGGTGGGAGAACCACGCCATCAGGCTCAGCACGTGTCACGGCCCAAACGTCGGCGCAGAGGACCGGACCATTACGGGGACTGGGTTACTGAGTGAGCCAACTGTGGTAGTTCCTGTTTGCACTAGAGACTCTCCAGTTCACATTTTTGGACTCTAGTTATAATGTTCTATATGTTTGTTTAAAGAAAAAAAAAGAGCTGAAGTAACAATGCTTTCATATACCACATGCACTTTGTTTTAATTGAATGTATTGTATTTTGATTAGTTAGACAGTACTACTCCCGGTCGCCTAGAGATAGATTTCAAAGTATAATGTACCTCCTTGTTTAATTAGAAACAATGGTATGTCAATGTATTTGCCCCTCACGTTTTCACTGCCAAATGAGCTAGTTTTACCACTGCATAGACACTCATAACCTACCTACCTATTTGAATCCCTGTTATATATTGGACACTGCTACTGCTACTGCTAGGCGTACAAATGTAGAGAGTGTGTACCAATTTTATATGGTTTGGATGGAATGGAATTAGTGTTAATTGCCAATCCATGGTGGGGGTAGTGTTGTAAGATGTGCCTAATGCAGGTGTTTAGATAGGACAGCTCAGTGCGTGAACGTGAGTGAGTGCGTGCGCGCAGCCGAGGCGCGCCCCGGCGGTGTGTGTGGAACGGCCCAGACGAGTGAACGGTGTGTATGATTTTGGGCGGATGAGAGACAGAGAGCGAGGCGACCGGAGCAGGTAGAAATCATTGCTATCAACAGTGCAGTCTGTAAATAAAGCCCCAACGCTTCAGCAATACGGCCTGTGCCTCTGTGTACCACCATATCTCCTGTTTAACAAGAGTGAGGTTTTACTCGGGAGTTGACCCCGGAGGAAGAAAAGCGCCTCCGGCCCTGGAGAAGACAGATCTCCCCTGCGTCCCCCAACCACGGTTAGGAGACGAGAAGCAGGAACGGTTAACACAAGCCTTCAACTTGTCTTTTAGACCCTATTCCTACCAGGTTATTTAAAGAAGTCTTCCCATTTATTGGTAGCTCTATTCTTCAAATAATCAATTCTTCATTAACATTAGGCCATGTACCGCAGGCTTTTAAAACTGCTGTAATTAAACCCTTACTCAAAAAGCCAACGCTGGATCCAGGAGTTTTAGCTAACTATAGACCAATCTCTAATCTCCCTTTCATTTCAAAAATCTTAGAAAGAGTTGTTGCTACGCAATAAGCAACTTTCGCATTACGAGTGCACATGTGCGGACTATGTGAGTTCAAAGTTCACAACTACCAAACATTCCGGTAGCTGCCTTGCTTTTGTATAGAGACAGTACTGTCACACCTGAACAACTGCCGTTTAAAGTCTGCTTTAAGCTTTGTCTCCGTTACGCCAGGTGCACATTGTGCCGTAGTGAAGTGTGGGAACGGCATGTACGTATCATCTAGATTGGTGGAAAAAGAAAACTTGCAGCATACATGCGTGTAACTTCGGGACCAGCGTGTGTACATGTCCGCCGCCATTCACGTTATATACATTCCCCATGGAGCTGAAGGATCCGGACGGACATAATTGTTGGATTAAAGCAGTAACTCTGTATTATAACATAATTAAATAGTGTTGTGTATTGCTCAAGTTCTAGCCTAATTGATATGAGTCTAAACCCTGAAGTAGTAGGTATGGACAGGCAGGCCTGGATGTAGGATATAATTCTTTGTATATTGGTAATGAAGCTTGATCTACACACACATGTAATTAAGGCCATTGATAAGTAGGCTGGTATAAAATAAAATTGCAAATCATTGAAAACGTGTGATACTTAAACTATAGTAGTATCGACCTATAGATCTAAATAAGCAGGCTATGCCTTGTAGTGAAATTTACTCAAAATGACAAAACCAAAGTTGAGCTGTCAAACCACTCGCTTACCTTCTTTGTAGTCGTTTCGGAGTCTCGCAAGTAAGGGTGCTTGGTCCTTTGACAACAAAAAATCTGCTATGTCAGCGTACATACAAGGGGGCCATTTTGGCCAATTTCTGCAATGTGGCCGCGAATGCAAGCACAATTAGTTTATCCTTGCGTTTGCGGGTACAACTGGGAAGACCCCTACGCATACAATATGCTGGTAGATCAGGATCTTTCCATAAATTAAATGTATCGATAGAGCATGTTTGGTAGCCACGGTCCCATGATGCTTTGCGCGAGCCGAAAGCCAAAAGAGTGCGAAAGTTGCTTATTATTTGACCACTTGCAGGGAAATGGTTTATTTGAAGAGTTTCAGTCTGGGTTTAGAATCCATCATAGTACTGAAACAGCCTTAGTGAAGGTCACTAATGACCTCCTTATCGCATCTGATAATGGACTTGTCCTTTTAGACCTTAGTGCAGCTTTGAATACTATCGATCATAATATTCTACTTGAGAGATTAGAACACTATGTTGGACTTAATGGAACTTTGTTGCAGTGGTTTAGATCTTATTTATCTGATAGGTTCCAGTTTGTTCATGTCAATAATGAGTTTCTTCCAACTCAAAGCTCAGTCATGGAGTTCCACAAGGATCTGTGCTAGGCCCTACTCTTTTTAGTTTATATATGCTTCCATTAGGCAACATTATTAGAAAGCACTGTATACATTTTAATTGTTAGGCAGATGACATACAGTTATACCTGTCAATGAAGCCAAATGATAGTAATCAATTAGCCAAGTTAGAGGCCTGTCTTCAGGAAATCAAAGCTTGGATGACTTGTAATTTCCTGCTGTTAAATTCAGATAAGACTGAAGTCATTCTAGTTGAATAAAATACGCAACGCTGACGCGTTGACGCAACGCTGACGCAATGACCAAATGGAGGCATCCACATTGGTGTGTGAGCTCAAAGCGGAAAAAGGAAGAAGAATAATGAGATTTCTCCTTCTTTGCTATATTCCATGTCAGCCATGATTTATTCGGCGCATGTCTCCCACCTTCTAAACTGTCAGATCAATAGAGATTAGGACAAATTCTCAGTATAGCCGAGGGACGTCAATAAGTTGACACGTGCAGTTGCTGCGTTGTGCCACTGGGGGCGCGTGACCTGTCCATTTAATCTGGGCAGTTAAAAGGTTAACAGGTACTAGAACAGAGATCATATCTCTCCGGTTCTGGCCTCCCTTCATTGGCTTCCCATAGAGTTTAGAAGTAAGTTTAAAATCCTTCTTCTCACTTACAAAGCTCTAAACAATCAGGTCCCTTTTTATTTAAAAGATCTGATACTACCCTATTATTTTAACAGAGCACTACGCTCCCAAAATGCTGGATTACCTGTAATACCTAGAATCTCCAAAAGTACAATGGGAGGCAGAGCCTTCAGTTATCAAGCTCCTCCCCTGTGGAACCAGCTGCCAATCTGGATTTGGGAGTCAGACTCGATCTCTGTTTTTAAGAATAGGGTTAAAGCCTTCCTTTTTGATATAGCCTACAATTAGGAAGGGATCATGTGTCTCTGAACCCTCCCTTAGTTATGCTGCTAATAGGTTTAGACAGCCGGGGGACCTCCAATAATGCGCTGGGCTTCACTCCTTTCTTCACTCTCAATGAAATGTTTTTGCTGGTCATTAACATCTGTTTGTTCTCTCCCATAGATTGAGTCCCCATTGTGCTGTTTGCTCTCTACATGTCTGTTCTTTTCGTCTTCTCTATCCCCTCACCCCCCCCAGCCAGTCACAGCAGATGACTGCCCCTCCCTGAGCCTGGTTCTGCTGGAGATTTCTTCCTGTTAAAAGGGAGTTTTTCCTCTCCACCTTCGCCAAGCACTTGCTCACAGGGGATCACCTGATTGCTGGGGTCTTTCTGCAATTGTGGGGATTTCCCCTACAGTTGAAAGTAATATGAGATGACTGTTGTTGTGAAATGGTGCTAAATAAATAAAGTTGAATTGAATTGAATTGATACAATGTAATGTCAGTGTACAGCTTGTATAACAGGGTAAATTTGCTGTCCCCTCAAAATAACTCAACACACAGCCGTTAATGTCTAAACCTCTGGCAAAAAAAGTGAGTACATCCCTAAGTGAAAATGTCCAAATTGTGCCCAATTAGCCATTTTCCCTCCCCGGTGTCATGTGACTCATTAGTGTTACAAGGTCTCAGGTGTGAATGGGGAGCAGGTGTGTTAAATTTGGTGTTATCGCTCTCACACTCTCTCATACTGGTCACTGGAAGTTCAACATGGCACCTCATGGTAAGGAACTCTCTGAGGATCTGAAAAAAAAGAATTGTTGATCTACATAAAGATGGCCGAGGCTATAAGAAGATTGCCAGCACCCTGAAATTGTCACGGGCCAAGCCAGCTTGGCTTCCCCCGGCTCGGTCATGGTTGCTCTATGGGTACGTGCCACATTGTATGTATGTTAGTTTGTATTTCTGTGTGCTTTTCCGTACCTATAGCCACTGCCTTCTGGCCGGCAGCGGGGAGGCAGTCTTTTGAGCTCACGCTGGAGTGAGCGCTGTCTAACTGTCTGCCGGTTGGACCACGCCCCCTCACTCTCAGTATTCCACCAGCTGTTCCTGATCCCGGTAATGATCCTCGCCCAGGTGTTCGACATTCACCACGCCAGCGGTGTCTGTACATAAGCAGCTCTTGGCTGTACAGATGCCGCTGGTTCATTGTATGTGCTAGATGTTCATCGTCAGCAATCTAACCATCACGTCAGGAAGGACTGTGTCTGTTTCCGCTCGCTGGACTGCTGGACGTCTTGGGACTGCTCCCCTGTGAGTAAACTGTTAGTGTTTGCTTGTGCTGCCTTTACGCTGTGCCAGAAGCGTTCCTGTCTTCGGTTCAATCCCGCTTCACTTTCTGGCGGCGTTTCCTGTCCGCAGCACCATCGTTACACTTTGTCTTAGCCCGGTTTACATTCCCCTCAGGTGTGTCGAGCTACCCTCTGTTTCTCTGCTCTCCTGAACGCAGCTACTATATCCTCACTCTCTGTCTCTGTATATGTGTGTGCAAATAAATGTGTACTTGGTGTAACCCTGTGCTTAGATCCTCTCGTCCTTTTTCCCCTTGCCGTGCGCAATTGGAGAAGTGCACGGAGAGGTCATGACAGAAATTGAGCTGCAGCATGGTGGCCAAGACCATACAGCGGTTTAACAGGACAGGCTCCACTCAGAACAGGCCTTGCCATGGTCGACCAAAGAAGCTGAGTGCACATGCTCAGTGTCATATCCACAGGTTGTTTTTTGAAAATAGACGTATGTGTGCTTTCAGCATTGCTGCAGAGGTTGAAGGGGTGGAGGGTCAGCCTTTCAGTGCTCAGACTATACGCCGCACACTGCATCAAATTGGTCTGCATGGCTGACATCCCAGAAGGAAGCCCCTTTTAAAGATGATGCACAAGAAAGCCCGCAAACAGTTTGTTGAACACAAGCAGACTAAAGACATGGATTACTGGAACCATGTCCTGTGGTTTGCTGAGACCAACATAAACGTATTTGGTTCAGAAGGTGTCAAGCATCTGTGGCGGCAACTAGGCGAGGAGTACAAAGACAAGTGTGTCTTGCCTACAGTCAAACATGGTGGTGGGAGTGTCATGGTTTGGGGCTGCATGAGTGCTGCCGGCACTGGGGAGCTACAGTTCATTGAGAGAACCATGAATGCCAACATGTACTGTGACATACTGAAGCAGAGTATGGTCCCCTCCTTTCGGAAACTGGGCCGTAGGGCAGTATTCCAACATGATAACGACCCCAAACGCACCTCCAAGGCGACCACTGCTTTGCTAAAGAAACTGAGGGTAAAGGTGATGGACTGATCAAGCATGTGTCCAAATCTAAACCCTATTGAGCATCTGTGGGGCATCCTCAAATGAAAGATGGAGGAGCGCAAGGTCTCTAACATCCACCAGCTTCGTGATGTCGTCATGGAGATCAGCATGGTGGCACAGTGGTTAGCACAGTGGCAACACAGTAAGACAGTCACAGGATTGATTCCACCCCGGACCATTGTGGGTTCGATACCACCCCCCTGACCATCAGTGACCCTTCTATGTGGAGCTTGCATGTTCTCCCCGTGTCTGCGTGGGTTTACCCCGGGTACTCTGGTTTCCTCCCACAGGCTAAAAACATGCAAGTTAGGTTAATTGGAGACTCTAAAGTAGCCCTAGGTGTGAATGTGTGTGTGAATGGTGAAGGGATAGCGCCGTATCGTGGCTGTGTCATCCATCTAGGTGGATGCCCTCAATTTCCCCTCTGGGGATCAATAAAGTACACCCCCCCCAAAAAAATGGAGGAGTGGAAGAGGATTCCAGTGGCAACCTGTGAACTCCATGTCCAAGAGAGTTAAGGCAGTGCTGGAAAATAATTTTGGCCACACAAAATATTGACACTTTGGGCACAATTCGGACATTTTCACTTAGGGCTGTACTCACTTTTGTTGCCAGTGGTTTAGACATTAATGGCTGTGTATTGAGCTATTTTGAGGGGACAGCAAATTTACACTGTTATACAAGCTGTATACTGACTACTTTACATTGTATCAAAGTGTCATATCTTCAGTGTTGTCCCATGAAAAGATAATAAAATATTTACAAAAATGTGAGGGGTGTATTTTTGTGAGCTACTGTATATTCCCTCTTTTGTTACTCACAACTATTTATACAATCACAGACCTATATTATAGAAAATTACATCTGTAAAGAATAAACAAAAATCTGTGAATGTGACAATAAAACCCTATACACAGCTGCAGCAGCCTTCAGTCACAAGTGTGAGTAAGATCTATTCCAGCCATGCAGTGGTATTTGGAATGGCACAGACATGAACAAACATGATAGCTGCTAGCTAACCTACTGTAACTAGTGAACTATTAAAGGGCTCAATATGGTTACAAAAATGATCAAAATATGAAACACACGCTTTTATAAAGAAAAAAATGATCTGCCCTTACACTATTTCCAGTATGTATAATGATAAGTGAAAGTGATAAAACTGATTTATTAGGGAATGGAAAAATATAATGGAAGCGGAACTGGAAATGCGGATGGACTGGAATATGGAAGTATGTTACTCTACATCAGGGGTCACCAGCTGACGGACTCCGGTCCGGATCCGGACTTTGAGAGTCCTCTGTCTGGACTCTGAAGCTTTTTAGTATAATTTTGGGGAAAATGATATTGTTTTGTTTTAACTGAACGAAAAAGTGGAACTGAAGTGCTGTATTGGCAGCCGCCTGGACATTTTATTGCATAAGACCTTGGATGTTCTCCGGGGGATGCAGCAGGAGGCAAAATCACTGTTTGCCGCGGGCGTCACGCTTTCTTCCCAGTGTAACCCATGAAATGAAACGCTGCTGTGAAATTGTGTCCACTGCCACTCTGGCTCCCTCCAACGGTACGTGTCCACCTGGGGGTTTATTGACGGAAGGTCTCCGCGCCTCCTCCACACCTTCCCCAGGACTGCATCCCTGTTGGGCCGGCAAGACATTGGTTATGGAGGTAATTTCCACGACCCTCTGATATCATGTCAAAACAATAATTTGCTCTGTGTGTTACTGAACATGAAAAGTTCCACACATCCCCCTCCTCTCTCCCTGTGACAGGGTGCTACTCAAACAGACACAGCCGAGGTTAAAAAGATCAAAACATTGTCGACATAAAAAAAAAAAAATCTCCAAAGGAATTCTGTAGTGTGGAATTAATTATATTTTCTGTCCCTTTTTTAGGCTTACAGTTTGAAACGTTTTTTTATTACTGAAAATATAGTATAGAGGCAGACTTTTGTGAGATTTTGTTTTTTAGATATTAAATGCATGTAATTTTGTTTGTGTTCTCCTGTAAAACTCTACATTTTTAGGATTTAAGTTGTAGATTTTAGAATTTTAGACCTATTTATTTGGAGTCAAAAACACATTTAGTCTTCCCCTGTATTACTATGATTAAATTAATACATGTTTTATTTGAAATTGATCAAAGAATTTATTTGATTTTTTTTGTTAAAAAAAATACAGAACTAAAAGCAGTGAAAACACCTGCTTAATAAAGAATTGTGTAAAAGTAAATGATATTGGCCTGCTGGAGACAGCTGTGGTCTTCTTAAAGAATGTCCATGAAAAGATGACAGTTCTAAAAGGTACATTTTCAGATAAATTTGTCCATGTGACTTGTTACATATCTTTTCCATTTCTTTGATTAAAGATGCTTGAAGTAAATTCATTGCAAACACTTGGCTTTTGAGGAAAAAATCCTGAAAAAAAAATTAAAAATGCATCAAGAATCGTTTTAGAATCAAATCGAGGACTCTTAATCATAATTGTATCATGAGGTGCCTAAAGATCCCCAGTCCTAATTCGGACCTCAGCTGGGGAGAGGGACTTACTTATCGGACCTCTTGCACTTATATATGGTGACCCCTGCTTTTCATTGTGCCAGAGGTCCATTCACCTCTGTTTTGTGGTTTACGGTTAAATGGTTAAAGCATGATGTCCTCTTGCATGTCCCGTGCTGATAGGCAATAAAGGAAAGCAGGATTCAGATTTACACTTTAAACTCTTGCTGTCCATTTAGATTTTGACACGCCATAAAATAACTCCACAAAGATGGTCATCACTGAACTAGGCCTTTATTCCTCTTGTCTTGGTAGTCAGACACCACGTTAAGTTCATTGCCATCACCTTCATAGATAGAACCTGTTCTGTCACCACAGTCTGTTACATTGCAGTCAGGATGGCAACACTGCCCTCTAGCTACAAGGTAGGTGCAGTATACTGTTCAACCATAATCTTGGGGTTGCTCAGCAGTTGATATGGCCTTAAACTAATAATTTGATGAAGCATCCTTTGATTGAATTACAGCATTTAGTATTTTGGGTAAGTGTCTATCAGTCAAGTCACATATTGACTTCGCAACATTTGCCAGCTCATGCTTGCAAGTGTTCCAAATCTGTTAGATTACAAGGTCATCTCTTGTGCACAGACCTCATCATTTACTTGAACTAAATTTACTTCACTGGGCAGCAGTCGCTCAGGAGGTAGAGTGGGTCGTCCAATGACTGGAAGGGTGGCAGTTCAAATCCCGCTCTCCCCAGACATCCTGCCGTTGTGTCCCTGGACAAGACACTTTACCCACCTTGCCTCCAGTGTCCATGACACTGGGTATGAATGTGTATAAATATTCGGTAGTGGTCGGAGAAGCCGTTGGCGTGGATTGGCAGCCATATTTCTATCAGTCTGCCCCAGGGCAGCTGTGGCTACAAGGTAGTTTACCAATATCAATGTCTGTCTGGAGTGAATGAATGGACTCACTATAAGCACTTTGAGATGTCACTTGACATGTAAAGCATCATATACAGTACATCTAATCCATTATTATTATTAGGCGATAATAATCCATTCCAATTTTCAACTGGATTAAGGTCTGGACTCTGGATAGGCCATTCCAAAACTTTTGGACCAATCTTTTTGTTGATTTGAATGTCTGCTTGGGGTCACTGTAGTGCTGAAAGGTGAAATTCCTTCTTATCTTCAGCTTTCTAGCAGACAGATGAAGGTTTTAGGCCAAAATGATTGGTATTTGGAATTAAGCAATATCGCACAAGAGGGAGGAGGTCCGGACCTCAATTCACAAGCTGAGCCCCTGCTGCGATACTCCCACTACAGATCCTCCACCAAAAACACCCTCTCCCTTCCTTCGGCATGCGCGAGCCGTGGGTGACGCTGCATAGCAGCCTCTGCAAGGCTCAAGTTCCACAGAGCGTCTGTTGGGGTGGGAGATACGTGAGCAGCGGCGATATATCCATCCACTTCCTGGAGCGCAGTGCAGAGCTCGCACCCTAAGCCTCGTGAAAACTGTCTTTCACCTGCTGACATCTCAGCAGGCGAAGGATGACAAAAAGGGAAAAACGTAATCACAGGAAAAGGAAAAATTGTAGAACCCACTGAGGCTGGTGTCCAGGTGGTCATGTCCTTCTGTCATGAATTGCCCTTTTCACGGGCGAAAGTAGGACACCAAATGCTCTCTGTGATTTTGCACATTTATTTATTTTTTTTTATTTAAGTTTTTGTAAAGGGTATACATGTCATTACAGCATTGCATTGTTTACCTTTTCATCACATGTTCCCTTTTTTGTTTTTTGACAACATTAGAAAAATAATTATTACAACACCCTTTTTTTTAAGTGAAAGAAAAAGAGAAATTAGAGAAAGAACAGAAAAACAAACAAAAAACAAAACAAGGAAAAAAAAACAAAAGAGAAAAAAAAAAAAAAAAGAGTATCTGAGTAGGGTTGGAACAAAGAGCGGTGCCATTATTGAAATAGTATTTGTCAAAGATTAGATCTAATGGAAGACACATATGCGTTCCAGGGTTGCCAAAAGTTCAAGAACCCATCCATGTCCTGTCTCAGTGCAAATGTCAACTTTTCCATCAAATAAATGTCCTGAATCACGTTAATCCAATCTTCAGGTGTAGGACAGTCCTTCAACATCCATTTTTTTGTTAGAGCTTTTTTACTTGCCAATATTAAAACAGTGAATAAGTATTTTTCTCCTCGTCTTTCCAGTGATTCCGGTAGTAAACCCGAATACAAAGTTACAAAAGAAAAGGGAACTGTTATTTTGAATATTTTACCCAATATTGTCTGTACATTGGTCCAATATTGGTGGATAACTGGGCATGACCAAAACACATGAAAATGATTTGCAGTCTCTTCACCACACAAGCGCCAACAATTCAACCCCTTACGAGTAAATTTGTTTTGTGCAGGTGTTCTGAAAAATCTTACCAAATTTTTCCATCCAAATTCTCTCCACTGCAGGGATGAGGTACTTTTCCATTGCTGTTTATTTAGCTTTTCCCATATTTCCAGTTGTAAAGTGAAATTCCCCTCCTTTTCCCATCTCTCTTTTATATATGATGTGTTGTCTCCTTTTAAATCTTGAAGACCTTGGTATATTTTAGAGATGTATCTGATCCCTGGGATCCCTTTATATGCCATTAAGAAGACCTTCAGAACACCTGACTGGGCCTTTTCCAAATCATCCTTTTTAAGTATTTTGTTTATGTGGTGTCTAAGCTGAAAGAACCTGTAAAGGTCTTGATTTACTAGACCTTGTTTTTTCAGATCTTCAAAACTTCTTAAAGTTTGCCCTTTAAAAAAATCACAATATTTTATCAGTCCGTTCTCTTTCCACTTTTTAAATCTAGTGTCTGTTTTATTGGGGGTAAAGTCTTGATCATAGGCAATCCATTGCAGAAGTCGATAGGGCTCTTTAGCTTGATTCTCTCTGACTATCTTAAACCAAATTTTTAGCAGGGTCTCTATCCACGGGTTAGTGTTATTCAAAAGTTTAGGTAAGGCATTGTTCCCTATTATCGCCTGTAGGGGGATGTCACTTGTTATTTGGCATTCCATCTCCTTCCATTGTGTAGTGTAGACTGGGTTACATATCTCTACTAAAGTTTTAATTTGTGCGGCTTTAAAATAGTCCCTGATATTTGGCAGCGCGAGCCCACCTTTGTCTTTGTTTAGCTGTAGGGTTCTATATCTGAATCTAGGTCTCTTGCCCTGCCATATGAATCTTGAGATCCTTCTGTCCAGTTCTTGCCATGTTTTTTTGGGAGGTTCTACCGGTATTGTTTGGAAAAAGTATAGAAGACGTGGAAGTATATTCATTTTGACTGCTTCAATTCTTTGTGCAGTACCCAAGAATAGTATCATATTCCATCTTGCTAGATCAGATTTTATTTTTGCCATCATTGGATCATAGTTTAGTGTTATAATTTTGTTGAGTTGTTTCGGGATATTGACCCCCAGATATTTCATAGATTCCATCTCCCAGTTAGTTTTGAGTTTGCTTAGTAAATATTGATTTGGGTCATAGTTGAATGTTAAAATTTGGGTTTTATGCATGTTTAATTCGTGGTGTAGCCACACATGTGACCTACTTTATGACTTACATAAGGCCTCACATCTTAGATAAAAACAAAGGCAGAGTTTCCTTGGAGATAACAGGAAGCTGTGAAAGTGTTAGCTTTGGTATGCAAGAGACGGCCTGGAGGATCCTTTGTGGGCCTAAGACTGTGGGGGTGATATTAAGGGACTAAAGAATGCAGAGGGACTAAAGAAGGGACTAAAGAATGACTAAATGCATTGTTACTTTGGATTTGAATGCAATGTGACTTGTGAGCTGTGGGGAGACCTGAATATATAAGGGACGAGTTTGTTCTGAGATGTCCTCTTTCTACTTTGCTCATGTTGGAGACGTGTAATAAACTGCCTTGTGACAAAAACATGCCTTGTCAATTACACACTCCATACTGGTGACCCAAGACGTAGCATGCAGCAAGAAGAGAATTCCCCGGGGCCAGCCTCATTGGGAGCCCCCAGCCAAGCGTATGCCGTTACAGTCCAGCTACCGGACTTTTGGCAGCACAACCTGCGCTCCTGGTTCCACTTGGCTGAGGCACAGTTTGCCCTCCAGGGAATAGCGGTAGATGACACGAAATTCTACCATGTGATCGCAAAGCTCGATAACCACACGGCGCAGCATGTGGAGAGCCTTCTGGAGCAGCCACCAGCCAGCGACAAATACGACGCATTGAAGGCTGCACTCATCCAGCACTACACTCTCTCGGTTGAGGAGAGAGCAGAGAGACTCCTGGTGCTGGCCGAGTTGGGAGATGGCACGCCCGTTGACCTGATGGAGAAGATGCTGAGGTTGAAAGGCTCGGACGATGACCACTTCATCTTTACCCACCTCTTCCTCAGGACCCTGCCGTCAGCGGCGAGAGCGGCCCTGGCCAGTTCGCCGTTGTTGGCCCAGCGGGACTACTGTGCGCTGGCCCGGGAGGCGCATCGGATTGTCAACGCCAGCAGAGAGTGCGCGGCCATGGCGGCAGCGATGGAGCGTGGCGCGACGGCCGGAGATGGCAGGGAGCCAGGGACGGCGGTAGCAGAACCCACGACGACAGCGGCGGCGGACGCCAAGGAACGCGGAGGAGACATCCTTTGTTTCTATCACTGCCGCTTTGCAGAGAAGGCACGCAAATGTATACCACCGTGCCAGTTCAAGCGCTCAGGAAAACGCCAAGACCGGGGGTCGGTAGCAGCTGCGACCCTCGGGGAGGAGATCAAGCTGCTCTACTTGAAGGACGCATGCTCTGGGAGGCATTTCCTCATGGACACAGGCGCCCAGCTGAGTTTCATCACGCCTTCCTACGCCGACTGGCTAGCAGGTTCCAGCGGTCCCGAGATGGCAGCAGCGAACGGCTCAGAGATTAAGACCTTTGGTGAGAGGACTCTGCTTCTGTCTCTACACGGCCGTACGTTTGAGTGGACTTTTGTCATAGCAGCATTGAATTTCAACATATTGGGGGCTGATTTTTTGTGCTCACATGGTTTGTTGGTTGATGTCGCTAACAGGCGCCTGGTTAATGCACTTTCTTTTGACTCTATTTCCTGTACAGCTCGAGCGGCCCGGCCAACAGCACAAGCCAACGTCACAGCTGCAAGCGGTAAGTTCCACACACTGCTCACTCAGTTCCCAGCACTCACGGTTCCCACATTTTCGGCAGCCGTCGCTAAACACAGGGTGGAACATTTTATTACCACCACAGGGCCGCCCGTTTTTGCAAAACCTCGGCGCTTGGATGCAGCTAAACTGGCCATAGCACGCGAGGAGTTCGCCAACCTGGAGAGGTTGGGCATTATCAGGCGTTCGAACAGCCCATGGGCCTCCCCGCTACACATGGTCCCGAAAGCTGACGGCTCGTGGCGACCTTGCGGGGATTTCCACAGGTTGAACAACGCCACAGCGCATGACCGCTACCCAATCCCTCATATCAAAGATTTTTCCATGCATTTGGCAGGGGCGCGCGTTTTTTCTAAAATAGACTTGGTCCGCGGTTACCACCAAGTCCCAGTGCGCGCTGAGGATATACCCAAAACAGCGGTAGTGACTCCATTTGGCCTATTCGAGTTTTTACACATGCCATTCGGGCTTAAAGGGGCTGCACAGACGTTCCAATGCATGATGGACGCGGTGCTGCGCGATCTCCCTTTCGTGTTCGTCTACTTGGACGATATCTTAAGATAAGCCTTTATTAGTCCCATAACGGGGAAATTCCAGGATTGCAACAGCACAGGGATAGCAACACTCAGAGCAACAATCAGAAGGCAAGAAAAAAAAAACAAGCAAGCAAGAGCAGCTAATATACATATGTACATATTACTATAAAATATATATATATACACACACACACAGACACACAGTGCAGAGCATTGTAGCATTGTAGCTGGATGGAATAAATATATGAGTATATAAACACACAGTGCGGAGCATTGCAGCTAGATGGAATAAATATGTAAATATATAAACACCCACAGTACGGAGCATTGCAGCTAGGTGGAATAAATATGTAAATATATAAACACACACAGTGCGGAGCAATGTAGCTAGATGGAATAATATGTAGATATATAAACACACAGTGCGGAGCATTGTAGCTAGATGGAATAAATATATAGATATATAAATATAAACACACCCAGTGCGGAGCATTGTAGCTAGATGGAATAAATATGTAAATATATAAACACACACAGTGCAGAGCATTGTTGCTAGATGGGATGAAACAGCATAACCGTCTACTTAGTTATCCTACATGGTATGATTATGTGCCCATACATATTCTCACCCTCCATAGTGACCGGTATTTTCCTAGTTGTATGCCGGAGGGGACCATTGTGTAAGACTATTGCATCTTTTGCATTCAAAAAACTATTAGTTTGTTACGTCTTTTTGCTATCTCTGCGAGCAGCCCTGCATAGGTTGTACAGTCTGACAGCCGTTGGTAGGAAGGACCTGCGAAACCTCTCGGTTGTGCACCTGGGATGATGTAGTCTGCTGCTGAATGAGCTCCTCAGTGCATTCATCTTGGTAGCCAGCGCGTCCGAAGACGAACACGAAAACCACCTCGCAGCAGTTTTCCGGAGGTTGGGAGATCACGGGTTAATAATCAACCCAGCGAAGTGTCAGTTCGGGGTGACGCAGATCGATTTTTTAGGACACCGCGTCTCCCCCGAAGGAGCGGTTCCGCTTCCTGACAAAGTGCACGCGGTAGCAGATTTCCCCCGGCCGCAGACGGTCAGGGCGTTACAGGAGTTTTTGGGAATGGTCAATTTTTATAACCGTTTCCTCCCCCGCGCAGCGCAGCTCATGCAACCGCTGTATGCCACGCTCAAAAAACAGAAACCCGCGAATAAGATCGAGTGGTCCCCGGAGCGGGAGCGAGCGTTCTCGGAAGTCAAAGCAGCCCTGGCAGACGCTGCGTTGTTGGCACATCCAGACCCAACAGCCCGCATAGCGCTCACCACTGACGCGTCAGATGTGGCCATAGGGACGGTCGTGGAGTAGCATGTAGCCGGGGCTTGGCAGCCGCTCACCTTTTTCAGCAGGACCTTGCGCGATAGTGAACATAAAAACAACGCGTTTGACAGGGAGTTGCTGGCTCTCCATTTGGCCATTCGCCACTTCCAGTTCTGGCTAGAAGGGCGCTGTTTCACCGCGTTCGTTGACCACAAGGCACTAACATTCGCGATGGCCGAAGTTTCAGAACCGTGGTCTGGCCGGCAGCAGAGACAGCTGGCCGCGATCTCAGAGTTGACTACCGATATTCAGCATGTGTCGGGTAAACTGAATGTAGTGGCAGACTGCCTCTCGCGCGCCGTGGCTGCCCCTGTCCGCGTGGGGATAGATTACACAGCCATGGCCGCGGAGCAGGTTAGTGATGCGGATGTGCGCGCACTCCAGTCTGGACCAACAGGGTTAAGGCTGGAGAGCAAGGTGCTGCAAGACGGTGTGCCCCCCCTATTCTGTGATGTCTCCACGGGGCGACCGCGTCCCGTGGTACCGGCAGCGTGGCGCCGCCATGTTTTTGACTCGATTCATTCTTTGGCGCACCCGGGGGTGCGCGCGTCGGTCAAAATGGTAGCAGAAAAATTTGTGTGGCCCGGCCTCCGCAAACAAGTGAAAGAGTGGGCGGCAGCCTGCATGGCGTGCCAACGAGCCAAGGTACACAGACACACGAGGGCTCCCTTGGAGCCATTTCACATTCAGGCTAAGAGGTTTGACCACGTTCACGTGGACCTCATGGGTCCCCTCCCGCCATCGCAGGGGTGCACGCACCTTCTGACAATGGTGGACCGCACCACGCATTGGCCAGAGGTGGTTCCTTTGGCGTCAACCACAGCCGAGGAGGTGGCGCGCGCGTTTGTAATTGCATGGGTGGCGCATTTTGGAGTCCCGTTGAACATTACGTCCGACAGAGGCCCTCAATTTGTTTCCGAACTTTGGTCAGCGATGGCCCGCAGCCCGGGAGTCACAATTCACCACACAACCGCGTACAATCCCCAGGCTAATGGGTTATGCGAACGTTTTCATAGGTCATTGAAAGCAGCTCTCAGGGCATCACTGACGGATGCAAATTAGGTAGACAAGCTACCGTGGGTTTTATTGGAGTTGCGTCCTGCGCCTAAAGAAGACTTAGAAGCTTCCCCAGCTGAACTTGTTTTCACACAGCCACTTCGGCTGCCCGGGGAGTTTCTCCCGGATAATCCTGCGCCAAGCAGCTCCCCGTCTCAGCTGTTGCAGCGTAGCATTGACGCAGGCACGCTGCCGGGCCCCGTTCATCACAGTTTTCCGCGTGTTTTTGTGCCTAAAACTTTGAAAAACGCGGAGTTTGTTTTTATCAGACATGACGCACATCGCACCCCACTGCTACCACCTTATGATGGGCCGTTCAGAGTGTTGGAAACAGGGGACAAGCCTTTTTTGCTAGATTTGGGGGGTAGGAGGGAAAAGGTTGGCATAAACAGACTCAAACCCGCTTTTGTGGTGGCAGACGAGCAAGTGCTATTGGCAAGGACTCCTCGGCGCAGCAGACCACCATGGGGTGCTTCCCAGAGTAATATTTCCCCAGATCACCCGCAGGGACTGTCAAAAGGTTTTCACCCCCAGACAGCAGCTCCCCAGCATGACGGTGCCGCAGAGGCGGTGAACCCTGGTTACAGCAGATACGGGAGAAGACTGAAGCCCAAGCAGCATGTGGATTAATGTGTAATGATGTTATCACAGCATGCAAACTATTATTCTGTTGTTCGATCTAAATGTTTGGGGGGGGGGTGTAGCCACACATGTGACCTACTTTATGACTTACATAAGGCCTCACATCTTAGATAAGAACAAAGGCAGAGTTTCCTTGGAGATAACAGGAAGCTGTGAAAGTGTTAGCTTTGGTATGCAAGAGACGGCCTGGAGGATCCTTTGTGGGCCTAAGACTGTGGGGGTGATACTAAGGGATTAAAGAGGAGATGCATTGTTACTTTGGATTTGAATGCAATGTGACTTGTGAGCTGTGGGGAGACCTGAATATATAAGGGACGAGTTTGTTCTGAGATGTCCTCTTTCTACTTTGCTCATGTTGGAGACGTGTAATAAACTGCCTTGAGACAAAAACATGCCTCGTCAATTACACACTCCACAGTACCCCGATAAATCTCTATACTCTGAAAAAACTGAGATTAGTTCTGGAAAAGAGGTGTCCGGCTGCCCCAGGTATATTAACATGTCATCAGCAAAGAGTGCTATTTTATGTTCCTTCTGACCAAGTGTAATACCTTGAATTTTTTGATTCTGTCTTATCCATTGGCTCAGAGGTTCTATGAAGATCGCAAAGAGCAGTGGAGACAAGGGGCAGCCCTGACGACATCCTCTTTCCAGTTCAAAAGATGATGATAATTTACCGTTAATCCTTATTTTAGCTGTTGGTTTTTTATATAATGCCTGGATAGTTCTAATGAAGTTGTTATGAAAACTGAAACTGGATAAGATTCTATATAGGAAAGACCAGTCAACCGAATCAAATGCTTTTTCAGCATCTAATCCCAATATGGCTGCATTTAAATTATATTTTTTTATATGATGAATTATGTGTAAAGTGTGTCTAATGTTATCTTGTGTCTGTCTTTGTCTTATAAAACCTGTTTGGTCTAAATGAATTAAGTCTGTCAGTATATTTTCTAACCTTTTGGCAAGGATAGTGGTAAAAAGCTTATAGTCCTGATTTAACCCACTGATTGGTCTGTAGTTGGAGCAGTCTAGTTTATCCTTTTCAGGTTTAGGTATGACTGCAATGACCCCTTCTCTCCAGGAGGGGGGGATTTCCCCTGTGTGGAGGACATAGTTAAATGTTTTCAGGAGGAGAGGAGATAGTCGCTGTTTAAAGGTTTTGTACCACTCTGCTGTAAAGCCATCTGCTCCTGGGGATTTGTTAGTTTAAAGTTTCATAATTGCTTTTTCTAATTCTTTAGGTTGTATTTCTGACAATAGTGTTTTATTTTGTGACTCAGTAAGTTGGGGAAGGTTTAATGTATTTAGGAAGGCTTCGGATGCATTTTTATGATTTTTGAGGGAGTACAAGTTCTTGTAGTAGTTCTCGAAGCTTTTAAGAATTTCCTGAATTCTAAATTTTATTTCCTTTGATACTGGGTCTCTGATTTTGTAGATTGCTCTCTCCATTTGTTGTTTCCTCAATTTATAGGCTAGTAATTTTGCTGATTTGCTACCTGTTTCATAGTATTTTTGTTTCAGAAATGTAAGTTTCTTCTGGATTTCTATTTTGTAGATCTCATTTATTTGTTTTTTAATTTCCTTAATTTTGAGTGAGTCATTAGAATGAGTGTTGTCTTTGTGCTCTTTTTCTAGTTTCTTAAGCTCTGACTCTAATGTGATTAGTTTTTCTTGTCTCAGTTTCTTTTGGATTGCCAGTTTTGCGATAATCTTTCCCCTTATTACAGCTTTGCATGCGTCCCACAGTATTAAAGGGGATACTTCTCCATTATCATTTTCTTCCAAATATCAGAATATCTGATTCCAATTCATCTTTCAGTGGTCCTTTCAGCACATTTGAATTTAACCTCCAAGAAAATGTATTATTTGTGTATTTTTGGATACTTAAGTCCATGTAGATCGGACTGTGGTCAGAGAGATCCATCAGTCCTATTTTACATGTTTTTACTCTTCCAATGTCTCTATTAAACATAAAAAAAAAATAGTCAATCCTTGAGTGTGATGAATGTGGTGCTGAGTAAAATGTATAATCTTTTACACTGGGGTTGAATTCCCTTCACACATCAGATTCCCATTTCTTTTAGTGGCATCCGAGTTTTTCTACTTTGAGTGTTATTTTGATGTGGAGAATTACTTGATGCATCCCAGTATGGATTCAGTCTTAGACTGAAGTCTCCACCACATATCACTAAACCTTGGGCTTTAGTTATCATTAGGTCAAATACATTTTTATAAAATTTCCAGTTAGCCCCTGGAGGTGTATATACATTCAGCAGGGTGATATCTTCTCCCTCTAGCCGACCAAGTACCATGCTGAATCTCCCTTCTTTATCTTTGTGTTCTGATTTTTTTTCAAATATAATTTTGGTTCAGATCAATGTCGCTACCCCCCTCCTCCTCCCTGACTTATATGAAGATGAAGAGATCATTTTAAACCCTTGTCTATTGAGTTTAGTGTGCTCCACGTCTGTTAGGTGGGTTTCCTGTAAAAATATTATTCCTGCTTTGTCTTTTTTCATTTTGCCTAGAATCTTGGATCTTTTAACTGGATTCAGGATCCCTTTTACATTATATGAGATTATTTTGGTTACACCCTGTTTCTCCATTGTGTTGTCTTATTTAGTATAACAGTGTGGTGGCCCTCTTTTATGCTACTCAGAAACTGAAAGAACATTAAGAACATAAAAAACATTAAGAACATAGTATATAAAACTTTAAAACAAAAAACTGACAAAAGATCTTCCTGAGCTGAGGTCTTTTTAGTGACCTTAGAAGAGCCTTGGTGGTGTGTTGGCTCTGAGGAAAGATTTTGCACATTTATTAACATAAAAACAGACAAGAACGTTAACATACAAAAACTAAATAATGAAGTGCAAAGTGTAACAAACAAGTGCAAACATGGTAAACGCTGGAGGAGAGCAGGGCTTAACGTCCGGGGGGATGGAAGCCAGGGGACACCTGGCCAAGGGCGGAATCCAGCCGGAGCTCTCCCAAAGGCAGCAGGGCTCACGGCTGGAAACGTACCTGGACGAGGCTTTCCAGGTCTCCTCGACAGCGGGGCCCAGAACACTGAGGTAACAGCTCCTGAGGGCGGGCACACATGGTAGAAGGACATGACAAATCACAGAGGTTTGCCGTGCCCTTATATGCAGTACATAACACAATATAACAAAAATTTTTTTTTTGTAATTTGTTTGTGTTTTTTCAACTGATTTAAGACAATTTTGCACCGCTGAATCCGAAAATGACATCCGTTTCTCTCAATCAGGTCAGGTTTTTATGCTGTACAACTGTATAAGCAGTTGTACAGTTGTACTGTAAATTGAATAGTAGACATTGATAAAGGTAAGTACATGTAAATTGAATGTTACATCATCATTGTTCAAAATTCAGAGAATTTCAAGAAATAAAAAAGAATTTTGCATCACATAAAGCGAAAATACCCGAACATGTAAACAAAAATGTAAGAAAACACGTGGACATAGTTCAAAAAAGTTGACCTGATTGAGCAAAACCAATGTGATTTTTGGATTCAGCACATCAAAATTGTCCTAAATCAGCTAAAAAAAACCTTAGACAATAAATTTGGTGTTGACCAGTGTAATCAGCGACAGGTGTGAATACATGAGTGGAGAAAATAACAGAATGCATAACAGGTGTGCAGCTCCGACAAGTCTGACAGCAGGAAGCTGCACAGCGCTGTAAAAATAAAACATAACCGGAAACCATAACGATACAAACACAACAGAACCCAAAAATGTACATAGTAATACTACAGATACAAAAAGACAAGAATTAAACAGGAACCAAATGTAGCAGACGTGAAAACAAGGAAACAAGCAGACAGAAAAACACTAAACTAGACAGGAAACTGGGCACGGTGCCCACCTGTGCCCCAGGATCATGACAATAATTACATCTAAAAAGAATAGAAAACAGTGGTGATCTATTTTGCATAAATCACCATTGAGGATGTACTTTCTGCTCAGCCTAAAAAGAGTTTAGTTGAAGAGTTGAACTGACATTAGCACTCATTACCTCTATACTAACAGTCTGTGCAGTGATCTGTGGACACCAGACTTTATCAGAGAAAAAATCAGAGAACAGTAGGTTCAAACTTGAGACCTTTTTATCTGATGAACCCTCAGTCCCTCTGACTCAACCCCCTGTCTCATTGTTAATATAAAAGATCGCTGCACACATTGGCCTCGTGGTTAATGGCAGCTCTGTCATTTCAGTACAGACATCAGTCAGCTGTTGAAGATGTCATAAATTAAAGCAGGCGATCTCTTCTCGTTTTGACCACGTAAAATATACCACTACATCCAGGGTAATATAATAATGACCGCCCTTACATCTGTTTTTAGTTTTGGTCTAATAATCATCCATTAACCTGGTGTTTGTAAAAACTCTCCACAGTAGCTAATGCAGACCTATGAGCACTAAGCTCATAGGTCTGCATGGATGTGGTCCATCATAAGATAAGATAAGATTAGCCTTTATTAGTCCCACAATGGGGAAATTCCAGGATTGCAACAGCACAGGGATAGCAACACTCACAGCAACAATCAGAGAGCAAGAAAAAACAAGAACAGCTAGTATACATATGTACATATTACTATAAAAAAAAAAAAATAAAAAAATAAAAAAATATATATATACAGTATATATATATATAAACACACAGTGCGGAGCATTGTGGTTGGTGAATGTGCAGCAGAAAGTCTAAGCTCTCTCTCCGCGGATGCGGCGGGCCAGCTCAATGTCTTTGGGCATGATGGTGACCCTCTTGGCGTGGATGGCGCACAGGTTGGTGTCCTCGAAGAGACCCACCAGGTAGGCCTCGCTGGCCTCCTGCAGAGCCATGACGGTGGAGCTCTGGAAGCGCAGGTCGGTCTTGAAGTCCTGAGCGATCTCCCTCACCAGGCGCTGGAAGGGCAGCTTATGGATGAGCAGCTCCGTGGATTTCTGGTAGCGACGGATCTGTCTCAGAGCCACGGTACCGGGCCTGTAACGGTGAGGCTTCTTCACTCCGCCGGTGGCCCGAGCGCTTTTCCGAGCAGCCTTGGTGGCTAGCTGCTTCCTGGGGGGCTTTTTCCTCCAGTAGATTTACGGGCGGTCTGCTTGGTTCTTGCCATCGCTCTTTATTATTCTGTCTTATATTTCTTGCACGCCGCCTAAACTCCAGCCCGGCACCCGCGTCGTTTTCGCTTCAGTTCCCCAGTATGTCGAGTTTCTCCGTTAGCACCGGGTGGCGGTTGAGTGCTAGCTAGCTCTTCCCTGCTGTATCGTCTCCTGCTGTAAACAGTGGCTCCGTCCGCCGACTCGGGAGACCTTTGGGGCGATCTGTGTGTCCATGATATATATATATAGAGTGAAAGGTGTAGAAAGAAGAAGGAAGATTTAAAAAAAAAAAAAAAAAAAAAGGCAGTTGCAAAACGCAGCCAACTCGTGTGGCACCGCCGGTTCCGGCGGAACCGGAACCAGAAATCATGTGCAGTAAAAAAAAAAAAAATGTCGC
The DNA here is from genome assembly GCA_020510985.1 of Pholidichthys leucotaenia. NCBI lineage: Eukaryota > Metazoa > Chordata > Actinopteri > Cichliformes > Pholidichthyidae > Pholidichthys > Pholidichthys leucotaenia. The sequence goes on from CM035841.1 coordinate 156,381,104, forward strand.
AGTGCCACCTCTAGTAGCCCGACATAGTTATTACAATACCTTTTTTTGTGGCTGCACTGACAGAAATGGTGAGTTAAATTTGTGTTTATTTTGAAAACAAAGCCTTATTGTCATGGGCAGCGGGAGCGCCCCTCCCCTCCGACCTCACATTCACGAATTCATCACTGCACCTGCACCCGCTCATCAGCCAGCATACATAAGGATGCTCACTCCGGAGCATCCGCCCCATAACCGGGAGGTTGGGGGTTCATACCAAAGACCATATGAAAATGGTACTTGCCACCTTCTAGCTTGGTGCTCACCGTAATAGAATGGGGGAAGGAGAAGTTGTTTGTGGCGGCACCTTGTGTGGCAGTGACCCCTTTGGTTTTACATGTGATTAACATTGTAGATAGGAGAAACATAATTTCGTTCTACTGTACATGATTGGCTGTATGGTCCGAATGACAACAGAGATGGCTTCTTCTTCTTAATTTTGACCGGGCGAGCTGAAACAGAGAGGCGGACACACAGGTACACACACACACACACACACACACACACACACACACACACACACACACACACACACACACACACACACACACACACACAGACGCAATAACTGATTACTGTGTGCCTCTCAGTTTCACCGAGGCATAAAAAAACCTGCTCATGAACGTAATTTCACTAACATTTAGACTAATTTCTCTGATTTTTCAAAACGTCTGTAAAAGTCGGTCCAAATGCTATAGTGTGAACTCAGCTTTATTCCATCCATCCATCCATCTTCTTCCGCTTAATCCTTTCTCACTGTCCAAAATTGTGTTAAACAATCCCATTAAAAAGTCCACTGCCAGCTATCCTAAACATTTCCATACCTCCACAGGTACGTCATCTGGACCAACCGCCATTGCACTCTTCATCCTCTTCATAGCTGCCTTCATTTCCACCTTGCCAATCTTTGGAATGTCCCAATTCACATTCAGAATTATAACAGTAGTGTAGTTGGGTGTATCAGAATATTTTCAAATCTGAAGAAACATGGATACAAACCCTGCAAAAGAAAATATGTAATTAACGAGCTGGCCCGACCTTTTAGTGTTCAAAGTCACAGTTCTTTTAATTAAAAAGTAATTTCATATTATTGCTGAGTCACATTATTGCTGAGTCACACATTGATTGCCAATAAACTTCACACACTACATACAGATACCACAACAGGTGCGTTCTTTATCACATGTTGTGGTATCTATCCTTGGCAATAGTGAATTATTAGTCACTATCACTGGGCAAATCTTTGAACTAAGTTCTTACAACATGGCATATTGATATAATTTTGTTATGTAAATGATAATGCATAGGCCAAATCATTTATACCAGTTGTGGGGGGAGGACTGTTAGCAAAAGTTTAATAGTAGTTTTGAATTTCTCATGCAGCATTTCAACAAGCCCTGTACTTGCATCAAGTCTGGAGAGTTTATTGTTAATTGAGACCAAAATGTCACTGAGCTGTGCAGCAGGATTTTTCATCCAGCAAACAATGCTGGCCAGCAGTCTGATGGTTGCTGTGCTGGAAGCGGTAACAATATCATTTATAATGTTTCCAATAAAGTTTGTCCCAAAAAACAGCTGTCGTGATGTCGTGCAGAACTGTTTAAATCAGCACTCAGCAGTTGTTTATGTCAAATAACAGCAGATTCATTAATTGCACAGACTATTTCTCGCCTCAAGTCTTGTTAGAAATACTTTTTGCTGGTTTGTATTAAAGATATAAAGACAAACTTTACTTGTGATCCACGATCTTATGCCAGAGCTGAACTCCGGTGAAAGACCACCCACAATTGATTGCCCTGACCAATCAGGTGTCACGATCAGAGTATGGGGGGGATTCCACTGGAACAGTCTTTCTGCCTTTTTTATATTTGTACAGAGTTGTCGTTTTGAGTTGCTATTCCTGTTTTTTTTTATCCTTGGTTGATTTGCCACATACTGTATTCTGTATTGTGTCTTAGTATGATATAGTTTCCTGTTTATGTTCATTATAGTTTGTTATTCACATTTTTGAGGTTACTTCTCTTTATTTTGACATCTCTTTATATTTTTACTCTGTTGTGTTCTCCCTCTCGGTTGACAGCTGTCAGTGACGTTTTCAGGTTGTTGCTTCTCGTAGGTGGGGTCCCTGTCAGCTGTCAGTCTGTTCTCTCTCATTACAGTACTCCCAGCTGGTCTAAAATTGTACCTTTGTTTTCAGGTGGCCCACACCTGCTATCACTTGTTTCATTTGTTTCTAGTCTTATTTAAGGGCTGTTGTTTTCATTTCTGGTTGCCGGAGTATTGAAGTGTCTTTCCCCTCGTCCTCACCAGAACCCTGCCCTTGTTCTGGTGCACTTACTCATAAGTTTGTTTATCTGTTCGCTTTACAGTTTGGATTTTTGTGTTTGTGCACTTTTGTGTTTTTGTTTCTTAATAAATTTCGTAAACTAGCAGTTCAGCATCTGGGTCTTTGTCTCTGCACCGAGGGGCAATTCATGACAGAATACTCCAGCCTGTAAGAGACCCAGCTGCTGCTAGTTTGTAGTCCATTTTGTTTTCTTGTTTTTTTCATCTTCCCTCCTTCCACCCGGGGCTACCATATCTATCACCCCAGATTTGTCAACCCTGGGACTGAACGAAGCAGAGTGGTGGTCTGTGTGCATGTGTTGGAGGACATTGCCACACAGGTTCGTGCCTCCCGTACCCCCGAAACAGCCCGAGAGTGTCTGGAGGGCGCGGCGCAGGTACTCGAGGCATGCCCCAGCCTGTGGGACGACCTGGAGCTCACAGACCTACTCCTCTCTGTAATCCTCCAACCATCTACGACTAACGGGCTGGGGGAATCTACTCAGATGTCCGTGCCTGCGCTGAGGAAGAGCAAGCGCCTGCGCACATGGAAGCTTCCAGCCTCTTGCCATCCTCTGGCAGCAGCTCTGCCTCCTCCTCCCAAACACTGGCCCACTCCATCAGCCGAGGAACAGGAGGAGCGCAGGCAGGTCATATTAGCAGAGACTGAGGTCCTTCTTGAGTATAAGCCATGGCTCCTCCCGGATCTTGCCCAGGAACTGAAGGAGGTTCCAACAGGCCCTCTTCCTCCTCTCCAGGAGCTGACGTCTCTGCCTCCCGCTCCCCGCCGTCACCCAGGGAAGTCTCGCTGGAGGAACACCTCCACCTCTCAGGCAATGGTTTCTCCCTCGCCGAGGCAGAAGACTCCCGCAGCAATGCCTTCTTTGTGCTTTTCCTCTCCAGCTGTTCCGCCAGCTTCCTCTCTCTCCGCAGCTGCTGTATCCCGCTTCTCTTCGACACTCCCTCCCAATGCTGAGGGGTCAACCGTTTCCTTCCCGGCTGCACCCATCACCGTGTCTGCATGGGTGGCTTCTCCACGTTCCACTGAGGGGCCCACAACCACTGAGGTCACGGAGAGGGCTGATTTCCATCCTGCTGCAGCAGAGGACATCGCTTCCTGGGAACCCAGGCAAGTGTTTTTTTTACTCTGACTCACCTAAACGTAAATTATCTTGCCTGATTCCCATTGACGAGGCTCAGACTAGGAAGTCTTCTGAGTTCTCACCGCCTGCTGCAGTTTTAGACTGTTAACCTGCTCTCTCCGTGTCTCCTCCTTTCCCCCTTGAGTGTCCGCCGGCCCCAAGACTGAGTCGTCGGGCTATGGAGGAGCCTGCGGCCCTGGAAGACCTGGTCCCAGTCCCACAGCCATGGTTTGGATGGAGGGAGAGTGCTGCTACTGAGCTGAAGCCTGTGCTGATGATGGAGCATCCCCTGGCCTCGGCTGAGTAGGATCCAGCACCAGCAGGAAGCTGACCTCCTGTGTCCACGTCGGGTGAGCCACCTGCATGGGTCACATCACTGGCGGATCCTGGGACTGCATCCACCACCATGCCTGCTGCTGGGGCCACCACAGCAGAGTCCAAGCTGGACCTCCAGAGGACCGGGCCCGAGACGTCATCATCTGGATCGACAGAGTCCTGGACGGCAGTGGAGCTTAAGCTAAAGCAAGTGCTCTCCCGGGTTTCTGTTGTTTCTATATCAAAGAGATCTTGTCTGGCTCTTGGCAGGGAGAGACAGGTGCAGACATCAGCTGCACCTCAGCTCACCTCGTCGGACTCCACTGCCACCGGTGACCCTTACCCTGTTCCTCTATATCTCCCATCTGAGTTTTTCCCCAGGGTCACCGAGGATTGTCCAGCTTTTCCAGAAGTCTCCATGGGTCCAGCTTCGCCACCCAAGATCAGGGTGGGTCTGGCTCCTCCTGTCGAGGTCATTGCGGGTGTTCTGTCCCAGCCTGGGACCTTTGTGGGTGCTGCTTGCCCTCTGTCTGAAGTCTTCGCGGGTGCTCCATCCCAGCCCGGGACCTCCATGGGTGATGCCCCCCTCCGGTAAAGGTCTTTGCAGGTGCTTCATCCCAGCCCAGGGCCTCCGAGGGTGCTGCTTTCCCATTAGTTGAGGTCATTGCGGGTGCGCTGTCCCAGGCCGGGTCCTCCGTGGGTGCTGCTTCCCTTCCTGCTGAGGTTGTCAAGGGTGTTCCACCCCAGGCTGGGGCCTCCAAGGGTGCAGCTCTGGCCCAGTCTGGGTCCACCAAAGGTGCTGCTTTCCCATCAGTTGAGGTCATCGCGGGCACTCTGTCTCAGCCCGTGGCCACCATGGGTGCAGTTTTTCCTAAGTCTGGGTCCACCGAGGGTGCAGCTTTGCTCCAGCCCGGAGCCACCACGGGTGCAACTTTGCTCCAGCCCGGAGCCACTGTGGGTGCAGCTTTGCTCCAGCCCGGAGCCACTGTGGGTGCAGCTTTGCTTCAGCCCGGAGTCACCGTGGGTGCAGCTTTGCTTCAGCCCGGAGCCACCGTGGGTGCAGCTTTGCTCCAGCCTGGAGCTACCGTGGGTGCTGCTTTGCTCCATCCCGGAGCCACCGTGGGTGCAGCTTTGCTCCAACCCGGAGCCACTGCGGGTGCAGCTTTGCTCCAGTCTGGAGGCACCACGGGTGCAGCAGGCCAGTCCGAGGGTGTCGCGGTTTCCCCTCCTCTGCCAGACGCCATCGCCGTTCCCCCTCCTCTGCCAGATGTCACCAAGGCTTCCCCTATTCCTCCAACCTCCTCGTTTCTGGTTGTCCCAGTTGGGCGGCCACCCCCTGGACCACCTTCTCTGTGTTTGTGGTTAAAGAACTCTGGTCAACTGCCTGACAGACTGTGTGTCTGTGGGTTGGGTGGCTCACTTTCTCTGGCAGGCCACACAACTCTTACCACATCGCTATCTGCCAGGCCTGGAACTTCGGCTAGTTCTTTGGTTCAGGGGGCCTAGGTGTCCGGTTCTGTGTGGGTCCTGAGCGGGGCCTTTGTTTTTTGTTTCCTCTTAGTCTGGACTTTGCTAGGATGTTAATTCTGAAAGTTTTTCTTATTTTCTCTGGTTTCGTTCGGTTCCTCCATGCCTGGGTCCCCCTCCTCCCACCCGGGGTGGGGTTGTTTTCTTGTTGGGGTGGGTTTTTGTGTGGAGGGGTTCTTTTCTTTCGATGTTGTCGGGGTGTCTGGTTCCCACCCCTTGGGCGGGGGGCTCTGTCACAATCTGCGTGGGGGGGGGGGGGGGGATTCGACCAGGCTCAGTCTTTCTGCCTTTTTCATATTTGTACAGTGTTGTCATTTTGAGTTGCTTTTCTTGTTATACTGTATTATCCTTGGTTGATTTGTCACGTATTTTGTATTGTGTCTTAATATGATTTAGTTTACTGTTTTCATTAATTATAGTTTATTATTCACATTTTTGAGGTTGCTTGTCTTTATTTTGACATCTCTTTATATTTTTATTCTGTTGTGTTCTCCCTCTAGGCTGACAGCTGTCAGTGACATTTCTGGGTTATTGCTTCTCGTAGGCGGGTTCCCTGTCAGCTGTCAGCCTGCGCTCTCTCATTACTCCCAGCTGGTCTAAGTTGTATCTTTGTTTTCTCCTGCCCGCTCAGGTGACCCAAACCTGCTCTCACTTGTTTCGTTTGTTTCTAGTCTTATTTAAGGGCTGTTGTTTTCATTTCTGGTTGCCGGAATATTGAAGTGTCTTCCCCCTCGTCCTCACCAGAACCCTACCCTTGTTCTGGTGAGCTTACTTGTACATTTGTATATTTGTTCGCTTTTCAGTTTGGATTTTTGTGTTTGTGCACTTTTGTGTTTTTGTTTCTTCATAAATTTTGCAAACTAACAGTTCAGCATCTGGGTCTTTCTCTCTGCCCCTAGAGGCAATTCATGACATCAGGTGCAGTCTTTGTGCTCTCAGTACCAGAACCAGTCAGAGTCTTTCACCCCGGACAGAGCTGTCTGACTTTTGTTTTTTCACATTGTCATATATTTTTTTGTCAATAACTGGTTATGCATTACTCAGATATACAAGGGGGAGCTGAACAGTTCATAGGCTGAAAAGTTCATGATGATCAAATTTGACCAAATGTGGTTTATTTTTCAACCCTTCTGTCCACACATAAGCATAATTTATGGGGGAGATGGGGGTTGCAACCCCCCACTCCCCCCCCAAAAATCAAATCCATCCAATATAGCCCCCCCAATAATCATATAATTAATATTGTCATGGGCAGCGGGAGCTCGCCCCTCCCCTCCGACCTCACATTCACGAATTCATCACTGCACCTGAGGCAGAAGACACACCTACACCCACTCATCAGCCAGCATACATAAGGATGCTCCCTCTGTGCAGTCAACGCTGGCTCGTCTGGGTATACTGCCTGTGTTCAGGCAAGCTATTATAAAGTCTTAAGCGTTAACACGCCGTTAACTTTATTTCTCCTTTCCTTCTCAGGTTGCTGCCACCGTGTAGGTGTGTCCTGGGGACTGCGTGTGCTCTCCTGCCTCACCATACTATTCCTCAGCAATCTACTCCACCCGGTCAGGCACCATCAGCTCATCTTCCCCCTTACCCTACTGGTTCGTCTATTCCCCGCTGGGTCCTGCCGGTCCTCTTTGGATTTCCCAAGTAAGTGGCAGTTTGGCTCGTCCATTTCCCTTACTCCACTCCTCACCTCATGGCTCTCGTCTCCTCTCCACAGGGCCTTTCCCCTGGCGAGTGACTGTTTCTGCAGCTATGCACAGCTGTGTTTGACAATTAATAAAATTGTCAAACGTGCGCCTCTGTGTGGTTCCTTCCTGTGTTTGGCATCGTGCACGTGAGCTGTCAAAACTCAATTCGCCATGACACTTATCTTGCAATTCTGGCAAATTAAAAGTCGAGAAAATATGGCAATACAATGATATAAGCCTGAGTGATGGCCTAGTTGATAGAGCATCCGCCTCATAACCGGAAGGTTGGGGGTTCATACCAAAGACCATATGAAAATGGTACTTGCCACCTTCTAGCTTGGTGCTCACCATAATAGAATGGGGGAAGGAGAAGTTGTTTGTGGCGGCACCTTGTGTGGCAGTGACCCCTTTGATTTTACATGTGATTGACATTGTAGATAGGAGAAACATAATTTCGTTCTACTGTACATGATTGACTGTATGGTCTGAATGACAACAGAGATGGCTTCTTCTTCTTAATTTTGACCGGGTGAGCTGAAACAGAGAGGCAGGCAGACAGACAGACAGACAGACAGACAGACACACACACACACACACACACACGCACACACTGATTACTGTGTGCCTCTCAGTTTCACCGAGTCATAAAAAAACCTGCTCATGAACGTAATTTCACCAACATTTAGACTAATTTCTCTCATTTTTCCAGACATCTGTAAAAGTCGGTCCAAATGCTATAGTGTGAACCCAGCTTTACTCTCACTGTCCAAAATTGTGTTAAACAATCCCATTAAAAAGTCCACTGCCAGCTATCCTAAACATTTCCATACCTCCACAGGTACGTCATCTGGATCAACCGCCATTGCACTCTTCATCCTCTTCATAGCTGCCTTCATTTCCACCTTGCCAATCTTTGGAATGTCCCAATTCACATTCAGAATTATAACAGTAGGGTAGTTGGGTGTATCAGAATATTTTCAAATCTGAAGAAACATGGATACAAACCCGGCAAAAGAAAATATGTAATCAATGAGCTGGCCCGACCTTTTAGTGTTCAAAGTCACAGTTCTTCTAGTTAAAAAGTAATTTCGCATTATTGCTGAGTCACATTATTGCTGAGTCACACATGACTGCCAATAAACTTCACACACTACATATACTACAGGTGCGTTCTTTATCACATGTTGTGGTATCTGTCCTTTGCAATAGTGAATTATTAGTCACTATCACTGGGCAAATCTTTGAACTAAGTTCTTACAACATGGCATATTGAAATAATTTTGTTATGTAAACGATAATGCATAGGCCAAATCATTTATACCAGTTGTGGGGGGAGGACTATTAGCAATAGTTTAATAGTAGTTTTGAATTTCTCATGCAGCATTTCAACAAGCCCTGTACTTGCATCAAGTCTGGAGAGTTTATTGTTAATTGAGACCAAAATGTCACTGAGCTGTGCAGCAGGATTTTTCATCCAGCAAACAATGCTGGCCAGCAGTCTGATGGTTGCTGTGCTGGAAGCGGTAACAATATCATTTATAATGTTCCCAATAAAGTTTGTCCCAAAAAACAGCTGTCGTGATGTTGTGCAGAACTGTTTAAATCAGCACTCAGCAGTTGTTTATGTCAAAAAACAGCAGATTCATTAATTGCACAGACTATTTCTCGCCTCAAGTCTTGTTAGAAATACTTTTTGCTGGTTTGTATTAAAGATATAAAGACAAACTTTACTTGCGATCCACGATCTTATCCCAGAGCTGAACTCCGGTGAAAGACCACCCACAATTGATTGCCCTGACCAATCAGGTGTCACGATCAGAGTATGGGGGGGATTCCACTGGAACAGTCTTTCTGCCTTTTTTATATTTGTACAGTGTTGTCGTTTTGAGTTGCTATTCCTGGGGGGGGGGGGGGGGTTATCCTTGGTTGATTTGTCACATACTGTATTCTGTATTGTGTCTTAGTATGATATAGTTTCCTGTTTATGTTCATTATAGTTTGTTATTTACATTTTTGAGGTTACTTCTCTTTATTTTGACTTCTCTTTATATTTTTACTCTGTTGTGTTCTCCCTCTTGGTTGACAGCTGTCAGTGACATTTTCAGGTTGTTGCTTCTCGTAGGCGGGGTACCTGTCAGCTGTCAGTCTGTTCTCTCTCATTACAGTACTCCCAGCTGGTCTAAATTGTGCCTTTGTTTTCAGGTGAACCACACCTGCTATCACTTGTTTCATTTGTTTCTAGTTTTATTTAAGGGCTGTTGTTTACATTTCTGGTTGCCAGAGTATTGAAGTGTCTTCCCCCTCGTCCTCACCAGAACCCTGCCCTTGTTTTGGTGCACTTACTCATAAGTTTGTTTATTTGTTCGCTTTACAGTTTGGATTTTTGTGTTTGTGCACTTTTGTGTTTTGGTTTCTTAATAAATTTCGTAAACTAGCAGTTCAGCATCTGGGTCTTTGTCTCTGCACCAAGGGGCAATTCATGACAGAATATTCCAGCCCATAAGAGACCCAGCTGCTGCTAGTTTGTAGTCCATTTTGTTTTCTTGTTTTTTTCATCCTCCCTCTTTCCACCTGGGACTACCATGTCTATCACCCTGGATTTGTCAACCCTGGGACTGAACGAAGCAGAGTGGTGGTCTGTGTGCATGTGTTGGAGCACATCGCCATGCAGGCTCGTGCCTCCCGTACCCCCGAAGCAGCCCGAGAGTGTCTGGAGGGCGCAGCGCAGGTACTTGAGGCATGCCCCAGCCTGTGGGACGACCTGGAGCTCACAGACCTACTCCTCTCTGTAATCCTCCAACCATCTACGACTAACGGGCTGGGGGAATCTACTCAGATGTCCATGTCTGCACCGAGGAAGAGCAAGCGCCTGCGCACATGGAAGCTTCCAGCCTCTTGCCATCCTCTGGTGGCAGCTACGCCCCCAAGACTGAGTCGCTGGGCTATGGAGGAGCCTGCGGCCCTGGAAGACCTGGTCCCAGCCCCACAGCCACGGTTTGGATGGAGGGAGAGTGCTGCTACTGAGCTGAAGCCTGTGCCAATGATGGAGCATCCCCTGGCCTCGGCTGAGTACGATCCAGTGCCAGCATGAAGCTGACCTCCTGTGTCCACGTCGGGTGAGCCACCTGCTAAAGCAAGTGATCTCCCAGGTTTCTGTTGTTTCTATATCGGAGAGATCTTGTCTGGCTCTTGGCGGGGAGAGCCAGGTGCAGATGTCAGCTGCACCTCAGCTCACCTCGTTGGGCTCCACTGCCACCGGTGACCCTTACCCTGTTCCTCTATATCTCCCATCTGAGTTTTTCCCCAGGGTCACTGAGGATTGTCCAGCTTTTCCAGAAGTCTCCGTGGGTCCAGCTCCTCCTGTCGAGGTCACCGCGGGTGTTCTGTCCCAGCCTGGGACCTTTGTGGGTGCTGCTTGCCCTCTGCCTGAGGTCTTCGCGGGTGATCCATCCCAGAACGGGACCTCCGTGGGTGCTGCTCCCCCTCCAGCTGAGGTCTTCGTGGGTGCTCCATCCCAGCCCGGGACCTCCGTGAGTGATGCTCCCCCTCTGGTAAAGCTCTTTGCAGGTGCCTTATCCCAGTCCGGGGCCTCTGAGGGTGCTTCTTCCCCATTAGTTGAGGTTATTGCGGGTGCGCCGTCCCAGTCCTTGTCCTCCGTGGGTGCTGCTTCCCTTCCTGCTGAGGTTGTTAAGGGTGTTCTGTCCCAGGCTGGGGCCTCCGAGGGTGCAGCTCTGGCCCAGCCCGGGTCCACTGAGGGTGCTGCTTTCCCATCAGTTGAGGTCATCATGGGCGCTCTGTCCCAGCCCAGGGCCTCCATGAGTGCAGTTTTTCCTCAGTCTGGGTCCATCGAGGGTGCAGCTTTGCTCCAGCCCAGAGCCACCGCAGTGCAGATTTGTTCCAGCCCGGAGTCACCGCGGGTGCAGCTTTGCTCCAGCCCAGAGCCACCGCGGTGCTGCTTTGCTCCAGCCCGGAACTACCGCGGTGCAGCTTTGCTCCAGCCCAGAGCCACCGTGGGTGCAGCTTTGCGCCAACCCGGAGCCACTGCGGGTGCAGCTTTGCTCCATCCCGGAGGCACCACGGGTGCAGCAGGCCAGTCCAAGGGTGTCGCAGTTCCCCCTCCCCTGCCAGACGCTGTCGCAGTTCCCCCTCCTCTGCCAAATGTCACCAAGGCTTCCCCTGTTCCTCCATCCTCCTCGTTTCTGGTCGTCCCAGTTGGGCGGCCACCTCCTGGACTACCTTCTCTGTGTTTGTGGTTAAAGAACTCTGGTCAACTGCCTGACAGACTGTGCGTCTGTGGGTTGGGTGGGTCACATTGTCTGGCAGGCCATACGACTCTTACCACATCACCATCTGCCAGGCCTGGAACTTCAGCTAGTTCTTTGGTTCAGGGGGCCTAGGTGTCCGGTTCTGTGTGGGTCCTGAACGGGGTCTTTGTTTTTTGTTTCCTCTTAGTCTGGATTTTGCTAGGATGTTAATTCTGAAAGTTTTTCTTATTTTCTCTGGTTTGGTTCGGTTCCTCCATGCCTGGGTCCCCCTCCTCCCACCCAGGGTGGGGTTGTTTTCTTGTTGGGGTGGGTTTTTTGTGTGGAGATGCTCTTTTCTTTCGATGTTGTCGGCGTGTCTGGTTCCCACCCCTTGGGGGGGAGGCTCTGTCACAATCTGCATGGGGGGGGATTCCACCAGGCTCAGTCTTTCTGCCTTTTTCATATTTGTACAGTGTTGTCATTTTGAGATGCTTTTCCTGTTATTTTATCCTTGGTTGATTTGTCACGTATTTTGTATTGTGTCTTAGTATGATTTAGTTTCCTGTTTACATTAATTATAGTTTGTTATTCACATTTTTGAGGTTGCTTGTCTTTATTTTGACACCTCTTTATATTTTTATTCTGTTGTGTTCTCCCTCTAGGCTGACAGCTGTCAGTGACATTTCTGGGTTGTTGCTTCTCGTAGGCGGGTTCCCTGTCAGCTGTCAGCCCGCTCTCTCTCATTACTCCCAGCTGGTCTAAGTTGTATCTTTGTTTTCTCCTGCCCGCTCAGGTGACCCACACCTGCTCTCACTTGTTTCATTTGTTTCTAGTCTTATTTAAGGGCTGTTGTTTTTATTTCTGGTTGCCGGAGTATTGAAGTGCCTTCCCCCTCGTCCTCACCAGAACCCTGCCCTTGTTCTGGTGAGCTTACTTGTACATTTGTTTATTTGTTTGCTTTACAGTTTGGATTTTTGTGTTTGTGCACTTTTGTGTTTTTGTTTCTTCATAAATTTTGCAAACTAACAGTTCAGCATCTGGGTCTTTCTCTCTGCCCCTAGAGGCAATTCATGACATCAGGTGCAGCCTTTGTGCTCTCAGTACCAGAACCAGTCAGAGTCTTTCACCTCGGACAGAACTGTTTGACTTTTGTTTTTTCACATTGTTATTTATTTTTTGTCAATAACTGGTTATGCATTACTCAGATATATGAGGGGGAGCTGAAAAGTTCATAGGCTGAAAAGTTCATAGTGATCAAATTTGACCAAATATGGTTTATTTTTCAACCCTTCTGTCCACACATAAGCATAATTTATAGGGGAGATGGGGGTTGCAACCCCCCCCCCCCCAAAAAAAAAAATCTAATTCATCCAATATAACCCCCCCAATAATCATATAATTATAATTAATAAAAATATCTTCAAGTGATCATGGCAACGAAAAGTAACATTTCTGTTATGGCTCGCTCCAGCTGATTGTGATCCACAGCTGTGCGCACACCTGTTCTCCATCACAACCAGTCTATTTAACCCACTCTGCCCTCAGATCGGCGCAGAGCCATCTGATCCTCTTGGTTTATCGAGACTACTCTTGTCTTCGTCCATCTCCAGAGACTTTCTTAGACCTCATCGTTCTACCAGAGTCATCCCTCGCTTCCTATTCTCCTGGAAGGAGCAACCCTCTGCAACCAAGTAAGCCATCCTGCTACTCACAATTTCCTCGCTCATCCCCTGTGCACAGGCGGAGTTCCGTGGCAGCAGAATCCTTCATCCTGCGCGACGGACTGAGCTCCATCTTCGTCCTCAGCTGAACTGTGGCTTTGGGTACTGTCCTCCTGGCTAGAGCCTATGGGCCAACCTGAGCACGTCACCATCCCAGCAAACAGTAAGCCTCTGTCATTCTGGCACATCTCCATCTGGGCATTACTAAAGTCTGCTGTCTCTGCTCTGTCCCTAGGGTTGCCAGGTTGCACGGCGCTCTGCTCACCCCCAACTGCTACGTCATCCCTGATTCTCACACACACACACACACACACACACACACACACACACACACACACACACACACACACACACACATGCTGGTTTACACAATAAATGATAATTGTATCGATCCTTGAGTCAGTGTCTGTTTCCTGGGTCTAGTAATCATGTCAATTTCTAATATTCAAACAATGACACCCCCCCCTCCCCGCCGCAGACTTGGTATTGCCTAACCTCTCCATGCATCTTCTCTGATCAATACTCAGAGTCATTTGTGAGGGCGGCAGGTGAGGAGGCTCGTCTTTGTCTAGAATGTATTCAGCTCACAAGTGAGACAGAATGAAAAGAGCTCCACAACAGCAACAAAACATTTTAAATTGTATTTCGTCGGCCTCCGTCGGTCTACGATGACCATGGAAGAGAATCCTAAATGTCTACTCTGCTGGAACAGCACCGCCTGTGGCTGAACAGGCCGATGCGCAAATGGCAGTCCCTGTCACACAGGTCGCACTTGTGGGTGGTCTCCGTGCTGCTGGGTCTGTGGCGGTTCTTCCTGCGGGTCCTTTTTTCATCTGCTGCAGCAGTCAGTATCTCTTCACCCGCCTTGAGCTGTCTGGTCAGGGTGCCTCTCCATTTGGAGCGGTCCGTTGCAAGGTCCTCCCAGCGCTCTGTGTTGATCTCCAGGGTCTTCATGTCTCTCTTGCAGACGTCTCTAAAGCTCAGCTGTGGGCGGCCAACGTCTCTCCTGCCAGTCGCCAGTTCTCCGTAGAGGACGTCTTTGGGGATTCTGCCGTCCTCCATACGGTGAACGTGGCCTAGCCAGCGGAGCCTGCGCTGCCTGAGTAGAGTGAACATGGAGGGAAGGCCGGCGCAGGACAGAACTTCTGTGTTGGGCACTTTGTCCTGCCAGGATATGTCCAGGATGTGGCGAATGCAGCGCAAGTGGAAGGAGTTCAGTCTTTTTTCCTGCCGGGCGTATGTTGTCCACGTCTCACTCCCATAGAGCAGTGTGCTGATGACGCAGGCATTGTACACTACCATCTTTGTCTTGACAGAGAGTTTGGGATTCTTCCACACTCGTGTGGTGAGGCAAGCAAGTGTGAAGGCTGATTTTCCAATCCTCTTGTCGATCTCTGTATCAAGGGAGAGGTTGTTGCTGATCGTGGACCCCAGGTACGTGAACTGATTCACGACCTCCAACTCGTAGTCGTCGATGGTGATGGTTGGTGGTGCTTCCATGCCTTGCGCCAAGACGTTAGTCTTCTTCAGACTGATGGTAAGCCCGAAGTCCTTGCATGCCTGGGAGAAGCGGTCCATCAGGGTCTGAAGCTCCTGCTGTGTGTGGGTTGCGACTGCAGCGTCATCTGCGAACAGCATGTCTCTGATTAGAGCCTCGCGTACTTTAGTTCTGGCTTCCAGGCGGGCGAGGTTGAAAAGCCTGCCGTCAGATCTTGTGTGCAGGTAGATTCCCTCTGTTGCTGTGCTGAAGGCATGCCTCAGGAGCATAGCAAAGAAAATCCCAAAGAGGGTTGGCGCAAGTACACAGCCCTGTTTCACTCCTCTGCGTATGTTGAATGGCTGTGAGACTTTGCCGTCGTGCTGCACTATCCCCTGCATGTTGGTGTGAAATGATTTGATGAGGCTTTGCAACTTTGGTGGGCATCCTATCTTTGGCAGGATCTTGAAAAGGCCCTCTCTGCTGACCAGATCGAACGCTTTGGTGAGGTCGATGAAGGCGATATACAGGGGCATGTTCTGTTCTCTGCATTTCTCCTGGAGTTGGCGGATGGAGAATATCATGTCTACCGTTGATCGCTTAGCGCGGAAGCCACACTGAGACTCGGGGTAGACACGTTCAGCAAGCTTCTGTAGATGAACGAGAACAACTCATGCGTAGACTTTGCCAACAACGCTGAGGAGGGAGATGCCCCTGTAGTTGTTGCAGTCGCTTCTCTCCCCTTTGTTTTTGTAGAGGGTGATGATCTTGGCGTCCCTCATGTCCTGTGGTACGGCACCTTCCTTCCAGTACTGGCAGAGGACGTCATGCAATGGCAGCAGTAGGATGGTCTTGCAGTGCTTGATCAGGTCGGGGGGTATGCTGTCGTTGCCGGGTGCCTTGCCAGCGGCCAAGCTATCAATGGCCTTGCTGAGTTCGTTGATGGTTGGCTCGGCGTCAAGTTCGCCCATGGATTACAGGCAGTCGATGGCATCAAGGGCTGACGGTGTCATGGTGTTCTGTCTGGAGAAGAGGTCGGAGTAGTGTTCCACCCATCTCTCCATCTGCTTGTTCTTTTCCGTGATCATCTCCCCAGTGGAGGATTTGAGGGGGGCCGTCTTGCTCTGAGCCGGACCAAGTGCTTTCTTGATGCCATCGTACATACCACGGATGTTCCCTGTTATGGCAGCGATTTGAATGTCTTGGCTGAGCTGAGTCCAGTACTCATTGGCACAGCGCCGAGCAAGTCTGCTGAACTTTGCTTCTCGCAGCCCTGAGAATCTGGAGATTCTTCTCATTTGGGTACTTCTTGTACTCAGCAAGTGCTGAGCGCTTGGCTTCAATGACGGGGGTCATCTCGGTCAACTTGGCATCAAACCAGTCCTGTGACTTCGAGGTCTTCCTCCCAAAGGTAGCCAAGGCTGTGCGGTGGATGGTGTTTCGCAGCTCTTCCCACTTCTGCTTTGCAGATTCTCCTTCTTGTGGTACACCAAGTTCCTTCTCAAAGGTGGAGGCAAACTGTTCAACAAGTTCTGGTTGGGCCATCTTGCTGGTGTCAATCCGTGCCTTTCCAGGCTGTCTAGCACGATGGAATTTCTTCAGCTGCAGCTTGACCTTGCAACACACCAATGAATGGTCTGTGTCGCAATCTGCACTCTGGAACAAACGGGTGATTAGCACGTTCTTCAGTGAGGTGCGCCTGGTCAGGATCAAGTCCAGCTGGTGCCAGTGCTTTGAGCGCGGATGTCACCAGGAAACCTTTTGTTGGGGCTTGGTCTTGAAGAACGAGTTTGTGATGCACAGATCGTGATATGTGCAGAACTCGAACAGCCGCTGTCCATTGTCGTTCATTCTGCCCACGCCAAATGGTCCAAGACAGGAGGGCCAGGAGTCGTGGTCAGCACCCACTCTGGCATTGAAGTCTCCAAGGAGAATGAGTTGTTCAGAGTTGGGGATGATCCTGACAGTTGTTGCAAGATTCTCGTAGAACTTGTCTTTTGCCTCTGGTGTGGCTGTCAGTGTTGGGGCATACACACTGATGAGGGTGACTGGGCCTTGAGTGGTGTTGAGGCGGAGGGTGAGGAGTCGTGCAGAGCCATTGCTGCCTGGTTCCACCATCTTCAGCAAGGTGTTCTTCACTGCGAAGCCCACTCCGTGTTCCCTGTGTTCGTCACTGCCCTTTCCCTGCCAGTAGAACGTGTAGTCCTTCTCTCTCAGTGTGCCTGCGTCAGCCAACCGTGTTTCCTGGAGAGTGGCAATATCCACTCCCAGTCTCTTCAGCTCATTATTGATGATGGCAGTCTTCCTGGTGTCGTTGATGCCCTTGAGGTTAGCAGCGAGTCCTGTCATTATAGTGCGGACGTTCCAAGTTCCCAGTTTTAGAGTTGGTCTCTTTTGTTTTTTTGTCTTGCCTGGTGCGAAGGTTCTCAGCCTGCTGTTCGGACTTCTCCTCATCCCCATGCACCCAATGAGGAAAGCAAGCTGTGGTGGGACAACACCTTATTGGCTGGGAGCTGCCCAGCTTGAGGTGGGTGGTAGCTGTCCAGTGAGATCCGATGATCTCTCCCACCGTCGGGAACAACCCCTGGTGCCGCGCTCTACGCCAATTGAGCGGTGGCTTATAACCAGTAACTGTCATTCCCCGTGTTTTGTCTACGCCAAAGGCAAAGCTGGAGTGTCCTCTCCAGTGAGCCGGTGTTCTACCTTCCAGCGTTGGGCGTTGGTAGGATTCAAGCCTGGGCAGGAAGATATGGAGGACAAGATGTTGCCCATGCAGCATGTCCCCCCTCTCCACGTCACTGATGAATCCAAAGGAACAGCAGGGCTGCTACAGTTTGGCACCAGCGCCATCGCAGGAGCTGCCAGAACGATGTTGAGAACAACAGAGAACTGCCTTAGGGGCTCCGACTCCGGATTTTTCCTCAAGGTTGACTCCCGAAGCCTTTCTCGTGACCGGGTGTGCCACAAGGCAGCGGAGGTTTGAAATCAGGGTTTACCTTCCCCTAGATGGGCTACCTTCCCAGGTTGATGAGCCACCATCTACCCAAAGCATCTGGTTTTAAAGCGCCAGAGATCCGCCCTCGCCCCTTCTCCTATTAGTAAAAGCAGTTCCGCTGGGCTTAGAGACTAAACAACACGGGCAAGCTAGGAGTTGGACTTAGATGTCAGAGGCTTTTCAAGACGCACGCCATAAGGAGCATTTTATGAACACTGGGAGCTTAACCCCAGTGCCGCTCCTGGCTATGACAACCTTGGAACCTTAAATTGTATGTTGACAAATAAAAGGACAAACCCCTCTGTCCAAAAGGAGCTAAATATATTGTTGATTTAGCTGGTGAATTGTTGTCTGAAGTTAGCTGGTTGCTAGTTTGCTAATATGAGTTCAAGCTATGGGAGTACACTGTCATAAACTGCCCTTTTTAAGGGCTATTGAAGGACACCAAGCGCTCACTGTGGTTTTGCACATTTATTAACATAAAGATGGACATAACACGAAACACTAACTTACATACAATGATGGAAGGTGCCGGAGGAGAGCAGAACTCACGACCAGGGGGAGGCTGAACAGCCCAGGGAAAATAACAGCTGAGGTGTTTGGGGATGTTGGGGGATAGGGACAATGACAGCCGGAGCATACCCGGAGTGCAGTGGGACTCACAGCTGATGGAATTGAGGGAGAAAGACAAATACTTGGTCGGAGCTTGATGTTCACCTCAACGGCTACCCAAAATACACTCAGTGTTGTGACAGGCAATAACTGAGGAAAGAACCAGTAGGACACGACAACGGGGAAAGGTTGTCATGCCCTTAAATATTGTTTCCTGATGTATGACAGGTGTGTATCCATGAGTGGAGAAAGTAACAAAATCAGTGACAGCTGTGCAGCCCGCGAACCAGTTTGACAGCCGGAAGCTTCACAGCACTGTCAAAATAAAACTCAAACCAGAAACCATAATGATACAAAAATAAGATAACACAACCCCAAGAAGTAAATAATACTAAAGATACCAAAATGGCACAATAAATAAACGGGACAAGAATAACTCAAAAACAGGAAACTGAGCCCGGCCCCCAGTCGTGCTCAGGATCATGACATACACAGCTGCCTGGTAGGATTTAGCTGATATGAGAAACGATTAGCTTTTCTCATGCAAATTTGGTCTTTACATTGTATTAATCATTCATGAAGTGTGATCAGAATGGATTTGTTCGTCAACTGTTAGAGTGAAATTTACATGTTTCAGTATTCATCAAAATGTTAGCAGCTCCAAACATTTATCAAGTACAAACAAAATCTCTATGCCACTGATCCTTAAATATAAATGTCTTTAATTATTGTTTATCATCCCCACAAAATTCAAGTTAGCCTTAAACTGTTCTGTATTTTTAAAATGTCATGATTTTGATAATTATAAAATTCAACTAGAAAGCAAGTTTTACCACTCAGTTACAGACTGAGTCACTCTGGAGGCTATTCTTAAAAACCCACATTAAAGGAAATTGATTATTTTCCCTGCAGATCATTTTCAGATGTTCTATCCTTAAAATACCATAACTGCACAAGAATATCTCAGTGAATATATAAGAAAAAAACACAAAATAGATTAATGAAAGAATAGATGCATTTCATCGGCCTAAACTTTTTAAAATATCTCATTAATTAAAATGCAGGACTCTAAATTTTATCCATATGTATAATGTGTTTAAATAAGTTCAAAAGCACAGCAATACAGCATCACTGATTAATTTGGAATTTAATTATTGAGCTTAAATAATTAAATAAATAACTAGAAAAGCACTCGGAGAGCGCAGACCTCCGCCAAGCACTACAGTTTCCCCCATACAGTGTTTGTGTGTACGTTTTCAGATTCCTTGACCATGAAAACATATGACTAGCAATTGGATTCACAATGATAGGATTAGTGGTTCAGTAGTTATTGACGAAAATGGCATTTTCCGTAATAGCGGTTTAGCGCCACAGTTCCCCCCATACAGTGTTTGTGTGTACGTTTTCAGATTCCTTGACAATGAAAACATATGACTAGCAATTGGATTCACAATGATAGGATTAGTGGTTCATGTGGCTTATATGGTTCATATATCCATACCTACATATGTATAGACACAAGAGGAATGTTTAGAGATTGCATATGTGGAATGACCTCACGTCTCAGAGCAGGACAATAGGTCTGGACCGCCTGCTGAGATCACCGAGGAGATGGAGGCGCAGCGGTGAAGACCTGAAGGGACTGCCTGACCCCCCAGGGTCAGGTGGAGGAATGAGAGGACAATTGAAGGAGATAACAAGAATGTGTGATGTCGGCTTTTGTTACGTGATGTATAAGTATGAGGGTCTGACTGCGTTCATTCTCTTTTCTGCTTCTGCCTTGGGATGAGACATGTTGGGGATGGGAAGCCGACAATAAACCTGATTTATAAAATCACTCCGCTTCCTTATTTCAAGCTCCCTACATTGGTGACCAGACGTGAGAATGGACGAAAGACGTTCTCCCGCTACAGGCTCGTCAGAGGAGACCCAAGCAAGCGCCGTCGCCAACCTTGACATGGGAACGGATGAAAGGCGTTCCCCTGCAGCAGACTCGTCGGAGGTGGCCCAAGCAAGCGCCGTCCCCAACCCTGTCGTGAGAACGGAGGAAAGGCGTTCTCGTGCTGCAGACTCGTCGGAGGCGGCCCAAGCAAGCGCCGTCGCCGTCAAACTCCCAGAGTTCTGGCAGAATGATGCAAACTCGTGGTTCAAGCAAGCTGAGGCTCAGTTTGCACTCGCAGGGGTGACGGCTGATGAAACCAAATTCTACCACATCGTTGCCAGACTCGATGCCGCCACAGCACGATGCGCGCGGAGCGTGATACAGCAGCCGCCCGCCAACGACAAATATAAGGAGCTGAAGGCTACCCTCATAGAGAGTTTCGTTCCCTCAGCCGAGGAAAGGGCCGGAAGGATACTGGCGATTTACGGCCACGGGGGGCGCAGACCGATGGCCCTCATGGAAGACATGCTGCAGCTGAGAGAGGCAGACAACGACAACTTCCTTTTCCAACACATCTTCCTCAGCACTCTTCCAACGCACATGAGAGGGACCCTGGCCAACATGCGTTGTAGGACCCAGCAGGACTTCCGCGCGCTAGCCCGAGAAGCGCAACAGCTCCTCAACTCCTGCGGCGAGCAGATGGCCACAGCAGCATCGGCAGACCTCGGCGCAGAAGCCCAGAGCATCAGGGAGCCAGAGGCGATGGAGCAAAACCCGCCCACCATGGCAGCAACGCGACCGAGGTGCAACAAACGGGACGACCTCTGCTACTACCACCGACGTTTCGCCGAGAGGGCATACAAATGCGTACCACCTTGCAGTTTCAAGAGCTCGGGAAACTTCAAAGCCGGGAACCGTTAGCAGCTACGGCTCTCGGCGAGACAAACAAGCTGCTCTACGTAACTGACGGACGCTCCGGGAGACAGTTCCTCATTGACACCGGAGCTCAGGTGAGCTTCATCACCCCGTCCTACGCAGACTGGGCAGCGGGACCCCGTGGAAACGGAGCGACGGCAGCTAACGGCTCGACCATCAACACTTTTGGTGAAAGAACCCTGCCTCTGTCCATACACGGCCGCAACTATAGGTGGGCCTTTATTATAGCGGCGGTGAGTTTTAACTTGTTGGGTGCTGATTTCTTATGTGCACATGGGTTGTTAGTCGATCTTGCAAACAGACGCTTAATCAATGCACTGTCATTCTCTTCTATCCCCTGTTCAGCTCGAGTGTCTCCACCACCCGTGCAGGCCAGCGTCGCCACAGCAGGAGGTAAGTTTGACCAACTCCTCACCCAATTTCCAGCACTCACAGTTCCCAAATTTTCGGCAACAGTAGCGAAACACGGGGTGGAGCACTTCATTCCCACAAAGGGCCCTCCTGTGTTCGCTAAAGCTCGGCGCTTAGACGCGACCAAGCTCGCCATAGCACGCGACGAGTTCGCCAGCCTGGAAAAACTGGGCATTATTCGGCGCTCGAAAAGCCCATGGGCCTCGCCACTGCATATGGTCCCGAAAACCAACGGTTCCTGGAGACCTTGCAGTGATTATCACAGATTAAACAATGCTACAGCACATGACCGCTACCCAATCCCTCACATTCAGGATTTTTCACTACATCTAGCAGGTGCGCGCATTTTTTCTAAAATAGACCTGGTCCGCGGCTACCACCAAGTCCCAGTCCGACCCGAGGACGTCCCTAAAACGGCCGTAATAACCCCTTTTGGTCTTTTTGAATTTTTGCGAATGCCGTTTAGCCTCAAAGGCGCTGCACAAACTTTTCAGCGTATGATGGACGCTGTATTACGCGACCTCCCTTTCGTGTTTGTCTACCTCGACGATATTCTAGTAGCCAGCACGTCTGAGGAAGACCACAAACAACACCTCACTATGGTTTTTCAGAGGCTGGAAGAGCACGGGTTAATAATTAACCCAGCCAAATGCCGATTCGGCATGTCGCAGATTGATTTTTTGGGACACAGAGTTTCACCAGAAGGGGCAGTTCCATTACCGGACAAAATGCGCGCAGTGGCAAATTTCCCCCGACCACAAACGGTCAGATTGCTACAGGAATTTTTAGGAATGGTAAATTTTTACAACCGTTTCCTCCCCCGCGCAGCTCAACTCATTCAGCCCCTATATGCCGCGCTTAGAAAACAAAAGCCCTCCAACGCGGTTGAATGGTCCCCGGAGCGGGAACGCGCGTTCGCAGAAGTAAAAAGAGCACTGGCGGATGCCGCATTGTTGGTCCACCCCGACCCCTCGGCCCGCATAGCGTTTACCACAGATGCTTCAAACCTGGCCATAGGGGCGGTCGTGGAACAACATGTTGACGGAACTTGGCAACCGCTAGCATTTTTTAGCAAATCCTTAAACGAAACCGAGCGCAAATACAGCACTTTTGACAGAGAGCTGCTAGCGCTTCATTTATCCATCCGCCATTTCCAGTTCTGGCTGGAAGGGCGGCGTTTCACGGTTTTTGTCGACCACAAACCACTCACTTTTGCGATGTCTAAAATCTCAGAACCGTGGTCGGGCCGGCAACAAAGGCAGCTGGCCGCAATTTCAGAGTTTACCACAGACATTCGACACATAGCAGGCAAACTTAATTTGGTGGCAGATTGCCTCTCCCACGCGGTGACATCGTCAGGGCACGCGGAAACAGATTATACTACTGCAGCCGCAGAGCACAAGGCCAACGCAGACGCGAACGCGGCCCCAATTCACATAGGGATAGATTACGCAGCCATGGCAGTGGAGCAAAGCAGTGACGCGGACGTGCGCGCGCTCCAGTCTGGACCAACAGGGTTAAGGCTGGAGGAAAGGGGTTTGCGTGACGGTGTGCCCCCCCTAATCTGCGACGTGTCAACCGGTCGACCTCGCCCGGTAGTCCCAGCCGCGTGGCGCCGCCGCGTTTTTGACTCGGTGCACTCCCTCGTGCTCCCAGGGGTGCGCACTTCGGTGAAAATGGTCGCGGAGAAGTTTGTTTGGCCAGGCCTGCGTAAAAACGTGAAGGAGTGGGCGAGAACATGCATGTCTTGCCAACGCGCTAAAATTCACAAGCACACGAAAGCCCCTCTGGAACCTTTCCGAATCCCGGTCAAGAGGTTTGACCATGTACACGTCGACCTCGTGGGCCCACTACCGTCGTCCCAGGGGTTCACACACCTTTCAACAATGGTGGACCGGACCACACGTTGGCCAGAAGCGGTCCCGCTGGTGTCAACCACGGCCGCAGAAGTGGCTCTCGCTTTTTTAACGACCTGGGTGGCAGGTCGTCGGACATCACGTCTGATAGGGGGCCTCAATTTGTCTCAGAGCTCTGGTCAGCCATGGCCAGCAGCTTAGGAGCGACAATTCATCGCACCACTGCGTATCACCCTCAGGCTAACGGTTTATGCGAGCGTTTTCATAGGTCTTTAAAGGCTGCCCTCAGGGCCTCACTGACGGATACAGATTGGGTAAACAAACTTCCGTGGGTTTTATTGGGGTTGCGTTCTGCGCCTAAGGAGGATCTAGACGCCTCCCCGGCAGAATTAGTGTTTGCACAACCTCTCAGGCTCCCGGGTGAGTTCTTACCAGAACATCCAGAGCCCGGGCACCTCCCAGCCCTGAGGCCGCTAAGCAGCACGGGACCGGACACGCTCCCCGGACCCATACATCACTCTTTTCCGCGGGTTTTTGTTCCCCAGGCTTTGAAAAATGTCGAGTTTGTTTTTGTTAGGCACGAAGCTTTAAAACCAACCCTCCGCCCACCATATGATGGCCCATATAGAGTGCTGGAACCTGGTGATAAGCACTTTGTGCTTGATTTGGGGGACAGAAAAGAAACAGTCAGCATTGACAGACTTAAGCCTGTCTTCATGTTGAGTGACGAACCTGCACGAGTGGCGAGAGCACCTTGACGGGGTAGACCCCCCAAGAGACACACCTCAGCCCCCCCGCAGGGATCAAATAACCACTCTTCTCCCCAAGCTGCAGATTCCTTACAAGACGGCGCCGCCAGGACGCCGAGGCGAGCGTACAGCAGATTTGGGAGAAGATTGAAACCCAGACGACACATAGACTGATGTACAATTGATAATGTGTTGCAAGCTATGCTGTCGAAGTTTGTCGTAACAGTTTTAGGGCGGACATATGACATAGACTATACTGTTACTGTTATCACTGAATTTTTGACATGATCATGCCGTATAGCTTGAGTGGTTGGCGTGGCTGCTGAGGATTTTTTTCCTCTTTTCCTTTTAATGTGAATAACTGTATAGTATGTCATAGATGTTACCATAGGCTGTGAACTTAATTGTATTGTCCTTTTCTTAGACGTTTGGGGGGGGGGCTGTGGCTTATATGGTTCATATATCCATACCTACATATGTATAGACACAAGAGGAATGTTTAGAGATTGCATATGTGGAATGACCTCACGTCTCAGAGCAGGACAGTAGGTCTGGACCGCCTGCTGAGATCACCGAGGAGATGGAGGCGCAGCGGTGAAGACCTGAAGGGACTGCCTGACCCCCCAGGGTCAGGTGGAGGAATGAGAGGACAATTGAAGGAGATAACAAGAATGTGTGATGTCGGCTTTTGTTATGTGATGTATTAGTATGAGGGTCTGACTGCGTTCATTCTCTTTTCTGCTTCTGCCTTGGGATGAGACATGTTGGGGATGGGAAGCCGACAATAAACCTGATTTATAAAATCACTCCGCTTCCTTATTTCAAGCTCCCTACAGTTCAGTAGTTATTGACGAAAATGGCATTTTCTGTAATGGCGGTTTAGCACCACAGTTCCCCCCATACAGTGTTTGTGTGTATGCTTTCAGATTTGTTGACCATGAAAACATATGACAAGCAATTGGATTGACAATGATAGGATTAGTGGTTTAGTAGTTATTCACAAAAATGGCATTTTGTGTAATGGCGGTTTTCTTGTGGACGGTGATCCGGATCACCACCAAAATCTAATCATCTGTAGGATACCCCATTTCTGACAATCTGTGAAAATTTCATGAAAATCCATCCATAACTTTTTGAGTTATCTTGCTAACAAACAAACAAACAAACAAACAAACAGACAGACAGACAAACCAACGCCGATGATCACATAACCTCCTTGGCGGAGGTAAAAAATAAATTTTAAGTTTAAGCTTAAAATCACATTTCTAGTTTTCCGTTCCCATTTTATTTAATCACGAGACAGCATTACGCAAATTAGGCAGTGATCAAGCACTGAGATATTGATGTCTTGTTTTGATGACTGTATAGTGATTTAGCTCCTAGTATAACAAGATTCATCATCTTAAGTCAAAGTCAAAGTGCCTTTATTGTCATTCCATTGCTAATAAACAATGCAAAGAAATTGAGATACTGCTCCCTAAAAACAAACTATCACACTCACAGTTCACTCATGTATTTAACATTCTTATAATTACAACAATAAATAATGCTTGAAACAATTACCTAAAAGTTGAATACATTATGTACATACATAGCAATAATGAAAACATACTGAGCGATAAATATATAAGACCAGCTTATACACACAGGGTTATTGCCACAAAATAACCTAAAATAAATAATATCAGCAGTCTGTACATGTTATATAAATCCATTCAAAATACGTAATGCTGCTGGGAAAAAACTATGATTAAACCTGGTAGTCCGGGTTTTATGGGATCTGTACCGCTTTCCCGAGGGGAGCAAGTGAAAGAAATCATGGCCTGGATGAGTGCAGCCTTTAATGATGGCAGTAGCTCTGTTGAGGTACCAAGACCTGGAAATCTCTTCCAGAGAAGGGAGAGAACCGCCAGTGATTTTTTGCGCAGTCTCGATCACTCTCTGGAAGGCTTTGCGGTCTGTGACTGAACAGCCCTCATACCAAACCGTGATGCCATATGACAAAATGCTCTCAATAGCAGAGCGATAAAATAAAACCAGCAACTGTGCATTCAGGCCATTCTTCTTGAGGAGCCTCAGAAAGTGTAGACGTTGTTGAGCCTTTTTTATCGTAGCTATGGTGTCAACTGCCCAGGTAAGGTTGTGAAAAATATGAACACCCAGAAACTTAAAAGCCTCCACCCTCTCCACACACTCCTTGCCTATATATAGAGGAGGCGGCTCACTGCTATGCTTCCTAAAATCAATAATGAGTTCTTTTGGGTTTTTTTTTTTTCAATAGCAGATTATTATCTGAGC
This sequence comes from Pholidichthys leucotaenia, assembly GCA_020510985.1. Lineage (NCBI taxonomy): Eukaryota > Metazoa > Chordata > Actinopteri > Cichliformes > Pholidichthyidae > Pholidichthys > Pholidichthys leucotaenia. The sequence goes on from CM035841.1 coordinate 156,407,324, forward strand.
ACCATCTCACCATTACCATAACCACTCTCATGGTTCCAAGGTTGTCATAGCCAGGAGCGGCACTGGGGTTAAGCTCCCAGTGCTCATAAAATGCTCCTTACGGCGTGCGTCTCGAAAAGCCTCTGACAACTAAGTCCAACTCCTAGCCTGCCCGTGTGGTTTAGTCTCTAAGCCCGGCAGAACTGCTTTTACTAATAGGAGAAGGGGCGAGGGCGGATCTCTGGCGCCTTAAAACCAGATGCTTCGGGTAGATGGTGGCTCGTCAACCTGGGAAGGTAGCCCATCTAGGGGAAGGTAAACCCTGATTTCAAACCTCCGCTGCCTTGCGGCACACCCGGTCACGGGAAAGGCTTCGGGAGTCAACCCTGAGGAAAAATCCGGAGTCGGAGCCCCTAAGGCAGTTCTCTGTTGTGTTCAACATTGTTCTGGCAGCTCCTGCGACGGTGCTGGTGCCAAACTATAACAGCCCTGCTGTTCCTTTGGATTCATCAGTGACGTGGAGAGGGGGGGACATGCTGCATGGGTAGCATCTTGTCCTCCATATCTTCCTGCCCAGGCTTGAATCCTACCAACGCCCAACGCTGGAAGGTAGAACACCGGTGCGCATCGGCCTGTTCAGCCACAGGCGGTGCTGTTCCAGCAGAGTAGACGTTTAGGATTCTCTTCCATGGTCATCATAGACCGACGGAGGCCAACGAAGACCATCTCACCAGTTTCTGGACCTCATCTCTGTATGTGGACTCATCTCCTCCTGATATGAGCCCCACTACTGTTGTGTCATCTGCAAACTTCACTATAATGTTTGTGGGATGAACAGGTATGCAGTCATATGTGTACAATGAATACAAAGTGGGGCTCAACACACAATCCTGTGGCGAGCCTGTGTTAAGCATGACTGTAGAGGAGGAATAAGGTCCGAGTCTAACAGTCTGTGTTCTGTTGGTTAGGAAGTCCTTAATCCAGCTGCAAGTGTGAGTAGGCAGACCAAGCTGAAGCAATTTGGTGATGAGAATGTTGGGAATAATTGTATTAAATGCCGAGCTATAGTCCACAAACAACATTCTTACATAGCCCCCCTTGTCTTCTAAATGGCTGAATGCCGAGTGGAGAGCTATAGCAATAGTATTTTCAGTGGATCTGCTCCGCCTGTAGGCAAACTGGTACCGATCAAAGTCTAGGGGGTCTAGGGGGAGACTAGGCAAAAGATGTTTCAATACCATTTTCTCAAAGCACTTCATAACAATGGGTGTTAATGCTACTGGTCAATAGTCATTCAGACTGCTAATAATATGTTTTTTAGGCACAGGAATAATGACTGCAGATTTTAATCACTGTGGAACAACGGCTGCCTTGAGAGACAAGTTAAAAATGTCAGTCAAAACAGAGCATAGCTGATCTGCATATGCTCTGAGCACCTTTCCTGGTACTCCATCGGGACCAGTAGCGTTTCTTGGGTGAACTGCTCTCAGTGTCTGTCTCACCTCATGATCCTGCAGGGTAAGCACATCAGAGCTGGCATTCAATAACGTCAGTGGGTCAGGGCGAGGTGTATTTGCTTCAAACCGTGTGAAAAAGCAGTTCAGTTCTTCTGCCAGTGAGGCGCTGATGTCACTGGACGTGATGCTGCTGCCCTTATAGTTTGTGATATGGTGAAAGCCTTGCCATACTTGTCTCGAATCATTATCAGAAAAAAGGTCCTCAACTTTCTTCTTATGGGCCTGTTTAGCCTTCTTAATGCCTTTCTTCAGATTAGCCCGGGCGGTGCTATACAGATCTGTATCCCCTGACCTGAAGGCTGTATCATGGGCTCTGAGGAGTGCCTGGACTTCTTTTGTCATCCAAGGCTTCTGGTTAGGAAAAACCCTGATGCGTTTTTCCACAGTCACCTGGTTGATACAGTAGGTGATGTAGCATAATACAGTCTGTGTGTACATTTCCAGATCCTCATTCTTGAATAAATCCCATAGAGTGTTTGAAAAACAGTCCTGCAGCTGAGAAAGAGCTCCCTCAGGCCATGTTGTGATGTTCTTTATAGTAGGTCTAGCAGTTCTCCGGAGGGGGGTGTATGCTGGGATGAGAAGCAATGATAGATGGTTTGACAGGCCAAGATGTGGACACGGCACAGCTCTGTAAGCATGCTTCAGATTCGAATACACCCGATCAAGACAATTCTTTCCCCTAGTGGCACATTTCACATACTGTGTGAAATTAGGCAACACAGTTTTCAAGCATGCTTGATTAAAATCACCAGCTATGATGTGAACACCCTCAGGACAGGCCTGCTGCTGTTTATTTACTACACTGTACAAATGACTAAGGGCCGCTTTAGTATTTGCATCAGGAGAAATATAGACCGCTGTTATACTAACCACTGTCAGCTCTCTCGGAAGATAAAAAGGCTGACATAAAACTGACATTGTCTCTAGATCAGTAAGTGTTAATAATACAACTGTGGTTAGTCCAAGTGTTGTGAAGAAAGATACAGAGACCGCCCCCTCTATGTTTACCGGATTCCACTGTTCGGTCCATACTGTGAAGTGTGCACCCTGGTAGCTGCACTGCAGCATCGGTGATCAGCGGCTGGAGCCAGCTTTCTGTTAACAACAGCACACAGCAGTCTCTCACAGTTTTACTAGTTGCCAGCTGTAGCTCTAGATCATCCATCTTGTGGACGATGCTTCTGGCATTGGAGAGAAAAATGCTGGGTAGCGGAGGTCTATGCGGCTGTCTCTTTAGCTTCGCTAGCAGGCCCGACCGGCATCCCCGCTTTTTCTTTCTCTCCCTCCTCCGGCTGCGTCGCTTCCAAGGACCGACAACAATCCATGGTGATCCCGCTGATCTTCAGATAGCCTCTGGTATATTTTGTGTGTTCTCAAAAACTGCTGTAACAGCAGACTTTTGTTGAAGTCCAATGTTTATCAGCTCAGTGCGACTGTACACAAATCCAGCTTCACATGGTCCAATATCCAAAAACAGCATACATACAAAAAAAAACAAAACAAAACAAAACTGTTACCACTGTTAACACTGTACCTTTTGAGCTTGTTGGTGTTTAAGGGTCCATTTGCAATAAAGGGAGTGCTAAAAAATTTAAAAAAAATTGATAACTAAAAAGTTGCAATGCTTCTTCCAGCATTTTTTTCTTTCAGCATTTGTCATCTCCTCCAGTCTGTAGCTTTTCCTGTATCTCACTTCTCACTTCAGTACTGAATATATGTACGTGTGTATATGTATATTTACTACATATCAACTAAAAGCATATAATAAACCCATTTAAAGTTAGAGCTCTCTGTGACTGAGGTCATCCTGTGCAGTTCGCCCTACTCAGGACACGAACCCGCGACCTACCAGTCAACTACACAGTTTGAGCATGGGAGACACAGCACGATCGCGCTGAGCTAAAGGTCCGACCGATAGCTCAGCGCTACCGATACTGTATGAGGCTTTTCGGGAGGGAGGTTTATTAACGTTCTACGCCGAACAGTGCTAGTTGGCATCCGTTACACTCTCCCCCTTAAACCTCACTCCCATCCCGGGTTCACGGCACCATTGTGACTGTGGTCATCCTGCGCAGTTTGCCCTACTCGGGACACGAACCCGCGACCTACCAGTCAACTACACAGTTCGAGCATGGGAGACACAGCACGATCGCGCTGAGCTAAAGGTCCGACCGATAGCTCAGCGCTACCGATACTGTATGAGGCTTTTCGGGAGGGAGGTTTATTAACGTTCTACGCCGAACAGTGCTAGTTGGCATCCGTTACATCTCCTCACTACCAACTTTTGGGGCTCCAAATATTCTGTCCAATCTTTTTTCTCCATTAGTAAACTTCATCAGTGTTTTATGTAGCACTGTTCAGGTTCAGGTTCAGGTTACTTTATCTGTACCCGTAAGTAGATTTGTTTTGCAGTCAGGTGACATCCATATTTACAAACCACAATTACATTCAACATGAACACAAACACAGGCACACATGTAGCTGACTATAAACATGATAAAAGTACTCAAGGCTCCACCAATCAGGACATAAGACAAAGAGATAAGAGAAAAAACAAACAGATAAGAGAAAAGGGTCATATTAAAAAGTTAAAGACTAGTCAAAGAGTTTAAAAACTCAAAAGTCTAAAACCCAATAAAAGATTTAGAACCCAAATAAAAAAACCTACAAAAATAAGTAAATATAAAATAAAATTAATAAATAGGTAACTAAATTATGTGCAATATATTGTTACATCTTGTTCAACTCTTTAACAGCAGCAGGAACAAAGCTGTTTTTGTAGCGCTGGGTTTTACTTTTTGGGATAGCAAACCTCCGTCTGGAGGGAAGAAGCTGAAAGTGGCAGTGCAAAGGGTGGGAGTCATCATTTAAAATGGAGGTAGCAATCCTCTGTCTGGTGTACAGGGATGTCAGGCTCAGCTGTGACTCACCAAGCAAACGACTGGACCATCTAACTACCTGATCCAAGGATTTCCTCTGTTTCAGTTTTATCTGACCAAACCATGACACTAAAGAAAAGGATAAAACAGATTCAATAAAAGCCCGATAAAACATTGTCATTATGGTTTGGTCAATTTGGAAGCGTGCAAGTTTCCTTAAACATTGCAAATGTTGCTGACCCTTTTTGCACACCCTTTCACAGTTCTCTTCAAAGTTTAAATTATTATCAGTAATCATCCCAAGATATTTGTAGGATTGTACACATTCAGTGGTCTGGCCTTTTAGTACAGTGACTTCTTGCCTGGGAGTTTTCCTCCTAAAGTCAATAATCATATCTTTAGTTTTTGTCGTATTCAGCTGCAGGTAGGAATCCTCACACCAGTGAACAAAATCATCAACTACTGGGCCGTGGCCACTCTCACCATCCTGGAGGAGACTGACAGCAACTGAATCATCAGCATACTTTATAATGTGTCTATTGTCATGTCTGCTCTGACACATGTTTGTGTACAGGATGAAGAGTAGTGGTGACATTTTTAATGTCACTTTTTCTTGTGTGCAACTTTTTTGTCATAGTTTTACAGCTTTTCTTGTAAATCAGAGACATTTTTTCTTGTAAATTTGCCTACTTTTTGTATTAAAATGCAGTATTTCCCCCATGTTGTTCTCCACCTAAAGTTTCTCATCAAAATGTAGCATTTTTCTCAAATTTGATTTTTTTTTTTTTTTTTTTTTTGTCATGGAAAATAAGACTTTTTCCTTACATTTTTGCAAAATTATTTAAATTTCTGATTTTTTTTAAATAATTTTTTGACTATCATCAATTTGCTACTTTTTCCTTGTAAATATTATACTATTTTCTCCTAAATTTGTATGTTTTTTTCTAGTAAATTTGGTAAAGGTAAATTTGTTATTTACCTTGGGGGGGGGGGGGGGACAAATACCTGAAACCTAAATTTGAAAACTGAGTGTCATTGTAAAAAAAATAAATGTCTAAATAATGAATCAAGAGTAAGTTTTTAATACCGGGATGATTTAGTCACAAATCTACTCACAGATTTACTATTATTTCATGAATGAAACAGCACACCTAAGGTGTGGTGTGCTGTGTTCATAATGTCTCTGCAGGCAGGATAACAGTTACTTTTGTCATAGTCTAGCTGACTAAATCACAGTAGTGTCCTTAGTTCATCTGCTTGGTAAGAAATAGCCACATGGTGGCAAGTGGTGACATCATAAATTAATGAAAAAATATTAGTCCTATCAGAATAAATGTGTTAATCACCACAAGTGATTAATAACAAAATAAAATAAGATAAGAATAATCATGATTAAGCCTTATCCAGCGGCTAGATTAACCTCAGTTAATACTGATTGCACTGTTAAGATGCTATTAAGAGGGAAGAAGGGGTAAAGAATATTTTACAGCTTTCCAAGTTTTTGGCGTTGAAAAATCTAGCATGAATTACATCCTCCAAAACTGTCCATGAAGTACCTTTTTTAAACCATTTGAACATTAACTGAGCTTTTTTTCATATCAGGAGCAAGAATGTGCCAGCAGCAGGGTGACCCAAGAAGGAAAGGAGAGAGGAAGTAAAGGTAACCAGAGAATCAGCGCAAGTGTCCAGAGCGAGAGAGACAGCACTGATGACTAGAGAGAAAGAGGGGGCACAGGATGCACACACGACCAGGTAACAATAGTCAAAACATGATTTCTGCCACTGCTAAAATACTTAACACATAATAGGTATTTATTAGGCCTGCTGCTTCATAGTGGCATAGACTATTACAAGGCTGAATATAGATTTGGTAAATTAGGGAAACAATTTTTACAACTGTTGCCAATTGTTACAATCCGTGTGCCGGTTCCGTCCGCTCTCGGATCTTATATCATTTCCAGGCTTTGACAGCAGAGGATTCCTTCTAGCTCCCCGGGCTCTTATTGTGACAGCGCCCGGTGGAGCTCCCTGCTGTCAGAGTCAACAGCTGTGCTGCATTTGGGGTCCTCAGTGACTGGGGTTAAAAGCAGGCGCTGAATGCACCCCGATGCAGCAGTCTCTGTTATGCTTCCTGTTAAGGTACGTTCTGTTATGATATCTCCTGTTATTATACGGTCTGTTGAGATACCGTCTGTTATGCTCCCTGTTATATCGTCTGTTATTCCTCGTCTATGATTCTACTGTCACATCGTCTGATGCATCGGGCGTTCCCCGGCTCAGACGCTGTTCATTCATCATCCTCTAAGTTATCTTGTGATTGTCCTACCCGCACTGTTGTGTGTATTATTCTCTGTTCCTGCTCTTCCCAATAAACATCACTGCAACTCACTGGTGACTGCTGGCGTCTTATGGTGGCTCGTGAGGGCCACCGTGACAGTAGACTGCTGCCAGTACGTCCGGAGAGGGGCGTCGCGCCGAGACGCCATTCACTGTGAGTTTTTGCAGTATTGGACTTTGTTCTTCCCAGTCTGGGTGTCAGTTCTGGAAGCATGCCGTCTCCCAGGAGCCGCGCTCTGCGCTTGGGCAACGAGCTAGTCAGCGCCCTGGAGTACGTCGACGGGACGCTCTTCACCGCTAGTCTCTACGACGACCCAAACCAAATTCACTGGCACCTAGACTACGCTGAGGTTCTCCTTAACAATCTTCCTCGCTACGCCGACCACCCCGAAGTCAGCGCGAGGAGAAAGGACATCGCCGCATAGCGAGAGATACTCCGTGGGTTGGAGGGAAATCCCGGCAGGAAGCCGAAGAGGAGGAGACGTCACCCCTCGCTTTGGGATCCCGTCCTGCCTCCGCTCCGGCCCGGGAGTTCGCGCCATCCAGAGGTCTTTCCCCATCGGGCATGACGTCACTCGGGTTTCCCCCTGAGAAGCTGCAGCTGACTGCTGTTAAGACCCGAGACCGAGTGACAGCTGCTCGCTCCGCTGTTCATCCGCCCGGTCAACCTCAGCGAGAACCCCATCCAGATCCTGTTCCAGGCTGCCGCAAGGGCTCAACCCCCCACACAGCTGCCATCCCTGCGCCTCATCAGAGGGGAATTCCCGCAGTCTCTCCCCCCGGGCCATCTTCCGCTCTCCTGTCAGCGTCCCGAACCTGGCTCATCACGGCTGTTGCCCCCTCCTCTTCGTCGCCTATCCCGACTGCTGTGTGTCTCGGGAGTCCCGTTTCGGCGAGTCCCGTCCTGGAACCTTCTCGAGCGGCTCCCCGTCGTCCTCCCAGGGGGTCCTCTGTCTCCCTCCGGTGGGGAAAGGGAGGAGCAACATCCGCTACAGCAGGCACCACTCAACCTTCAGGAGACAGGCAAGTCCAAGTTCATTCACACTCTCGTTATTGGGATTTGCTCTGTCAGACTCCTGGAGGTGGAGTTCAGGGTTCGCAGCTCCCCGAGCTCCCACCACCTGCTGTGGCTGAAATTATTAACCCCGCATCCTCTGTCTCCCTCCGCTGAGCGGTCCTCGACGCTAGGCCAACGTTGCTGGATGAGGAGGGGGCCTGCAGTTCTGGAGAGCCTGGTTCCGGTTCCGCAGCCACGTCGTGGGCGGAGGAGGAGGGCGGACTGCAGCATGGAACCTGCGCCGACAAGGAAGTGTCCCCGGGGCTCCACGGACGAGCGGTCCAGTCCAGCGGGTCAAGGGTCCCCTGCCACCATGCCGTGTGGGCCGTCGGCGTGGGCTTCGGTGCCGGAGGATCCAGGAGCTGCACGTACCATCATGCCAGCTGCGGAGCCCGCCGTAGCTGAGTGGGAGCCTGAAGACGACCTCCTGCTGTCTGAACCCGGATCATCGAAGTCCTGGACGGCGTCAGAACTCGAGATCAGGCAAGTGCTCTGTTTTTCCTTTCTTTACTCCATCTTAGAGCACTTTTGCCTGTCTCTTGGGGAGGTGAGCCGGGTGCGGCCACCCGCTGCATCCGAGCTCGTCTCGCCGGGTTCTGGCGCTGCCGGTGATCCTGATCCCGGTTCTTTTTTCTCTCCCAAGCCTTCTCCCAGGGTCGTCGGCGCGGATCTGAATTCGCCCGCTGTGCCAGAGGTTCCAGGTTCGGGGTTGGAGGTCGGTCCTGGTGCGGCGCCTGCCCAATCGGGGTCCTTCGCGGGAGCAACCGCGACCCAATCGGGGTCCGACGAGGGTGCGGCACCAGCAGTTTCCAGGTTCGGTGAGGGAGCTGCAGATCCCCTGCCGCCGGATACTGGACGGGCTCATCTCCATCATCACCATCGTCACCCTCCTCGTTCTCCTGAGGAGCTCAACCCATCTCCACCTGGGGCCGTTGGGGTTCTGAACGCTCCGCCCGGTTCTCCCTCGTCTTTCCCTTCTCCAGCGAGACCACCGGCTACTTCCCCCCTACGGTTCTGGTGGGCAAGCGATGCGGGTCGGCTGCCTGAAGGACTGCCGCACCCATTTGTCTCTCTGGGCCGGCCTCCCGACCCATTGGACCCCCTGTTTGGCGACCTGGTCCGGCCGCCTGAAATTTACTGTTTCCGGGCATGGGACTGGGGTAGGCCGCCCGAACTGTCCTTTCCCCCCTGCCTGCATTGTGGCCGCTTGATGTCGGACGGCCCCCCGAACTTTCAGTCTCCATGCCTCAGAGCCAGGACTGCAGTCATCCCGGGTTTTTTTCATTATATCCGTGTCTGTAAACTTTTGGGATGTGTGTGTGTGGGGGGGCTGATATGTGATTTTGTATCTCACTCTTTTTTCTTAGCTGTGATTGGTATTTTTTTCTCCCTCCTCTATCTAATGTCCACTTATTGTTTAAAACCGATATTTGTATTGCCTTTTGGGTTCTGTCCCTGTTACCCGCGAGTAAGGGAGTATTGTTTTTTTTTTTTTTTTTCTCTCAACCTGTCTCTGTAGTTGCTTTGTTGGTCCCCTGTTATCATTTTGGTTTTTTTTGACTCTCTCCCTCCTGCTGGCGCCCCATCCACCCACCCTTAGGGGGGTGGGGGTGGGGGACTTTGGTGTTACTTGGGCCGTTCAGGAGCTCAGCCTTGAGGGGGAGGTACTGTTACAATCCGTGTGCCGATTCCGTCCGCACTCGGATCTTATATCATTTCCAGGCTTTGACAGCAGAGGATTCCTTCTAGCTCCCCGGGCTCTTATTGTGACAGCGCCCGGTGGAGTTCCCTGCTGTCAGAGTCAACAGCTGTGCTGCATTCGGGGTCATTAGTGACTGGGGTTAAAAGCAGACGCTGAATGCACCCCGATGCAGCAGTCTCTGTTATGCTTCCTGTTAAGGTACGTTCTGTTATTATCTCCTGTTATTATACAGTCTGTTGAGATACCGTCTGTTATGCACCCTGTTATGATATCATCTGTTATTCCTCGTCTATGATTCTACCGTCACATCGTCTGACGCATCGGGCGTTCCTTGGCTCAGACGCTGTTCATTCATCATCCTCTAAGTTATCTTGTGATTGTCCTACCCGCACTGTTGTGTGTATTATTCTCTGTTCCTGCTCTTCCCAATAAACATCACTGCAACTCACTGGTGACTGCTGGCGTCTTATGGTGGCTCGTGAGGGCCACCGTGACACCAATATGGGAGTGACAAAATAAAGGAGTAAATTCGCCTTGTCCTTTTAGCACAGTTAACAATTTTGTGCTCTTCCTCCACACTAGGATACATATACTGTCATTTTTTGCTTAAAAAAAATCCTTTTCCTTTAAAAATGAAGAAGAGGACTTTGGAGACAACTGCCTGTACTGATGACCTGACAGTCCTATAATAAAAAGATTTTTTTTTAAAATCCTTATAGGGGACACACGACTTCCGGTCTGGACACCATGGTGATAGCAGCTAAACGCTGAAGCTCCCAGACCCCATCCGTGAAAATACCTTGAAAATCAGATTTAACGGATTTTTGGAAGAATGAAAATCAAAAGCCAAAGTCATTATGCCTAAAGGAAAACAGAAGAGATCGACATTTGCCAGGCCAAGACACGCATCGGCCGGAGAATCTGACCTGGAGGACAACAACCACTTGGAAACAGAGGAGCAGAATGAGGCTAGCAACACGGTTAGCTTAAAAACGATATTTCAAGAATTAAGAGAATTTCGATGAGAGTGTTGGGCCAAATTTCGTGAAATTAAAGATGAAATAAAAAGGACACACAACAGAGTGGACCAGGCTGAGGACCGAATCATGGAAGCAGAGGAAAGAATAAAAGGGCTGGAAGAAACCGTGCTGGAATTACTCAAATGACAGACAAGACTGGAGGCTAAGCTAACCGACCAGGAAGGAAGACTAAGAAGGGACAACATAAGAATTCATGGTCTGAAAGAAGGAGTCGAGGACAGTTTCGCCACAATGGCTGCATGCGTGGAAACCATACTGAGGGAGAAGTTGGAAATTCCCTAATCCACCAACTTGAAGATAGAAAGGGCGCACCGTTCATTAGCCCCAAGGCCGTCGGCAGAAGCGCCCCCGCAATCGGTGGTGGTGAAGTTTTCCAACTTCAGAACAAAAGAAGAGGTTTTGAGACTGGCTTGGCAGAAAAAAGAATTTATGCACCAAGAAAGAAAAGTTTTTGTGGAACACGACTACGCCCTGGAGGTCCTTAAAAAGCATCAGGAATACAACGACGCTCAAAAAGGTACTAAGAGAGAAGAAACTGCACTTTCAAACTCCATTTCCGCCAAAGCTGAGGGTTTTTTACGGGGAAGAGACGTGTCTCTACAACTCGGCAGAAGAAGCAACCAGGGATATGGCGAGAAGAGGGCTCCCGGTAATGGTGTATAAACCCGCAGCAGACCCGATCGAAAGAATCAAGGCTCAAACGTGGTGCACACAGAGACCCTCAAAATCCACGGGCCAGCAGCGGGAAACCCAGCGCCAGGGCTATAAGGAAAAACTGAACGCTTTCAGGAGGGAATAACGATATTTGTAATCAATCTGCGCATCCAAACCTCCTCCTACAAGGTAACAAACATTAAAGGAGATGCAGAATCAGCAAATATGAAGTGGTAAAACATTTCATGGAACAGTCATAATATTAGAAACAAATAAATCTTTAAAAAAAAACAAACAAACTTGTTAAAATAGAAATGTGACAATGAACCACATGAACTCTCCACACTAACAAATACTGTATTAACGTGATTGTTTGCTGTGACGGTGGTGGGAGGTTGCACACAATTTCATAGGGTATAGGCATAAAAAAAAAAAATCATTACAAGTTCGGATTGGGATCTGAAATTCATGTTAAAAACATGGGACAACTTACAGGGGTAAGAGAGGGCCCTCAACACGTAACAGAGTTTGAGGAATTTCCCTCAGAGCCAACGCACCATCAAGGCTCTTCTAAGGTCGCTAAAAAGACCTCAGCTCAGGAAGATCTTTTGACAGTTTTTTGTTTTAAAGTTTTATATACTATGTTCTTAATGTTTTTATGTTCTTAATGTTCTTTCAGTTTCTGAGTAGCATAAAAGAGGGCCACTACACTGTTATACTAAATAAGACAACACAATGGAGAAACAGGGTGTAACCAAAATAATCTCATATAATGTAAAAGGGATCCTGAATCCAGTTAAAAGATCCAAGATTCTAGGCAAAATGAAAAAAGACAAAGCAGGAATAATATTTTTACAGGAAACCCACCTAACAGACTTGGAGCACACTAAACTTAACCTCTTGCACTCCGTTGTACCGCGGACGGGCAAGTCTCTGCGTCCTAGAGCGCACGAGGGCGCACGAGAGCGCCCTCGTGCGCTCTAGGACGCATGATGGAGATGGTGATGTAGGTGGTGTATGGCGTCCAAGCGCGCACTGAAAATAAAAGCTGCAGACACAGCCGTGAACAGATTAGTTCATCTGATTGACCTCTCATTCGACTAATAAGAGCCTTGAATTGGGTTTCTGAAACCCTGAAGAACCAATGACTGAAAACCTAGCAAGAAGGACCCACCTACCAACGCTGTGATTGCAGTGAGCCAATTGAAGCAGGGAAGTTCGCGAGCTGTTTTTTTTAAGGCTGGGTGAAGACTGCTGCAGCGGATCAAAAAAGGACCCGCAGGAATAACCCCACAGACCCAGCAGCACGGAGACCATCCACAAATGCAACCTGTGTGACAGGGAGTGACATTCGCGCATCGGCATGTTCGGCCACAGGCGGTGCTTATTTTGTTTTGGTTCCAGCAGAGTAGACGTTATGATTTCTTCCATGGTCATAGACCGACGGAGGCTGACGACGAAGGCTGAGTGACACGCACGCCTTTGCCAGTCTTTTTTTAATTACTACTGTTATTTGTTTTGAAAAATCGTTCGCCAAAAACCGCAATCATAGAAGCACAAAACCGCAATAATGGAATTATGTTTTGATCGGGTCGCGAGACCAGAACCACGAGCGGACCAGCATCGCGTTCGTCTGACAATGGGGAAGAGAAGTTTGCCAGGACACTGCTGTGAAGAGGTAAGGTGTTATAAGCTAAATTATTCTTTATTCCTGAAAATTGTAATCCAAAATGACTTTTGACAGATCGGTAAATTACAACTGTACACGGTTCGTTCGTCGCATCCAGACCATGAACGCCGCCCCCCCGCTATTCTTCTGTAGCGAGGGGGGGGGGGGGCCGCGGTGACTGAGCTGCTGTCCCACATCCCACATGAGGCTAATCCATCATGTAGTGATGCCCGATGTCCCTCCTCTGTAGCAAGGGGGGGGGGACAACTTCCCCCCCCACACACACACACAGACACAGCCCTGAGTGTGACCTTTCATTAGAGCCCAAAATGAAGCTTCTACATTGAAGCATTCAAAAGTTACAGACGTTTTTCCAAACTGTGCCATTTGGCACAATTTGGCACAGTTCCAAAACGCCTGGGAACAGCCTGAGGAAAAAGCTGTGTAATATATTCATTTTTTGTGGGATTGTTACAAAATTTGGACCTCAGCTGGATAACACTTGGTTCTACATTTCTGTTGCATTTTCCAGCCTGGATCTGAAGCTGTGTGTTATTTGCAAGCATTTGTATCCGAAAAAACACCCAGGCCAAATTTATTTTCTTCAAGTTCACTATGTTTAGATGACTGTAACTCAGTGGCCGGAGCACTTAGAGAGATTATGACTGTTTTGCCAAAAAATTCAAAATTCCAACCCCATGAAGATGCTGCAAAGGGTTGAAGAACAGCTTTCGATTTACTTTGGGCACGTTATTTTTTGGCGTTTTTAGGGAAATTGACTGGAGTGCAAGGGGTTAACAGACAAGGGTTTAAACTGATCTCTTCATCTTCATATAAGTCAGGGAGGAGGAGGGGGGTAGCGACATTGATCTCAACACAAAGAACACAAAGCTAAAGAAGGGAGATTTAGCATGGTACTTGGTCGGCAAGAGGGAGAAGATATCACCCTGCTGAATGTATATGCACCTCCAGGGGCTAACTGGAATTTTTATAAAAATGTATTTGACCTAATGATAACTAAAGCCCAAGGTTTAGTGATATGTGGTGGAGACATCAATCTAAGACTGAATCCATACTGGGATGCATCAGGTAATTCTCCACATCAAAATAACACTCAAAGTAGAAAAACTCAGATGCTACTAAAATAAATGGGAATCTGTGACGTGTGGAGGGAATTCAACCCCAGTGTAAAAGATTATACATTTTACTCAGCACCACATTCATCACACTCAAGGATTGACTATTTTTTATGTTTAATAGAGACATTGGAAGAGTAAAAACATGTAAAATAGGACTGATGGATCTCTCTGACCACAGTCCGATCTACGTATATGGACTTAAATATACAAAAATACACAAATAATACATTTTCTTGGAGGTTAAATTCAAATGTGCTGAAAGGACCACTGAAAGATAAATTGGAATCAGATGTTCTCAGATATTTGGAAGAAAATGATAATGGAGAAGTATCCCCTTTAATACTGTGGGACGCATGCAAAGCTGTAATAAGGGGAAAGATTATCGCAAAACTGGCAATCCAAAAGAAACTGAGACAAGAAAAACTAATCACATTAGAGTCAGAACTTAAGAAACTAGAAAAAGAGCACAAAGACAACACTCATTCTAATGACTCGCTCAAAATTAAGGAAATTAAAAAACAAATAAACGAGATGTACACAATAGAAATCCAGAAGAAACTTACATTTCTGAAACAAAAATACTATGAAACAGGTAGCAAATCGGCAAAATTACTAGCCTATAAATTGAGGAAACAACAAACGGAGAGAGCAATCTACAAAATCAGAGACCCAGTATCAAAGGAAATAAAATTTAGAATTCAGGAAATTCTTAAAAGCTTCGAGAATTACTACAAGAACCTGTACTCCCTCAAAAAAACACAAAAACGCATCCAAAGCCTTCCTAAATACATTAAATCTTCCCCAACTTACTGAGTCACAAAATAAAACACTACTGTCAGAAATACAACCTAAAGAATTAGAAAAAGCAATTATGAAACTTAAAGCTAACAAATCCCCAGGAGCAGATGGCTATACAGCAGAGTGGTACAAAACCTTTAAACAGCAACTATCTCCTCTCCTCCTGAAAACATTTAACTATGTCCTCCACACAGGGGAAATCCCCCCCTCCTGGAGAGAAAGGGTCATTGCAGTCATACCTAAACCTGAAAAGGATAAACTAGACTGCTCCAACTACAGACCAATCAGTGGGTTAAATCAGGACTATAAACTTTTCACCGCTATCCTTGCCAAAAGGTTAGAAAATATACTGACAGACTTAATTCATTTAGACCAAACAGGTTTTATAAGACAAAGACAGACACAAGATAACATTAGACGCACTTTACACATAATTCATCATATAAAAAAATATAATTTAAATGCAACCATATTGGGATTAGATGCTGAAAAAGCATTTGATTCGGTTGACTGGTCTTTCCTATATAGAATCTTATCCAGTTTCAATTTTCATAACAACTTCATTAGAACTATCCAGGCATTATATAAAAAACCAACAACTAAAATAAGGATTAACGGTAAATTATCATCATCTTTTGAACTGGAAAGAGGATGTCATCAGGGCTGCCCCCTGTCTCCACTGCTCTTTGCAATCGTCATAGAATCTCTGAGCCAATGGATAAGACAGAATCAAAAAATTCAAGGTATTACACTTGGTCAGAAGGAACATAAAATGGCACTCTTTGCTGATGACATTTTAATATACCTGGGGCAGCCGGACACGTCTTTTCCAGAACTAATCTCAGTTTTTTCAGAGTATGGAGATTTATCGGGGTACAAATTAAACATGCATAAAACCCAAATTTTAACATTCAACCATGACCCAAATCAATATTTACTAAGCAAACTCAAAACTAACTGGGAGACGGAATCTATGAAATATCTGGGGGTCAATATCCTGAAACAACTCAACAAAATTCTAACACTAAACTATGATCCAATGATGGCAAAAATAAAATCTGATCTAGCAAGATGGAATATGATACCATTCTTGGGTACTGCACAAAGAATTGAAGCAGTCAAAATGAATATACTTCCACGTCTTCTATATCTTTTCCAAACAATACCGGTAGAACCTCCCAAAAAAACATGGCAAGAACTGGACAGAAGGATCTCAAGATTCATATGGCAGGGCAAGAGACCTAGAATCAGATATAGAACCATACAGCTAAACAAAGACAAAGGTGGGCTTGCGCTGCCAAATATCAGGGACTATTTTAAAGCCACACAAATTAAAACTTTAGTAGAGATATGTAACCCAGTCTACACTACACAATGGAAGGAGATGGAATGCCAAATAACAAGTGACATTCCCCTACAGGCGATAATAGGGAACAATACCTTACCTAAACTTCTGAATAACACTAACCCGTGGATAGAGACCCCGCTAAAAATTTGGTTTAAGATAATCAGAGAGAATCAAACTAAAGAACCCTATCGATTATTGCAATAGATTTCCTATGATCAGGACTTTACTCCTAATAAAACAGACACTAGAGTTAAAAAGTGGAAAGAGAAAGGACTGATAAAATATTACGATTTTTTTAAAGGGCAAACTTTAAGAAGTTTTGAAGATTTGAAAAAACAAGGTCTAGTAAATTAAGACCTTTACAGGTTCTTTCAGCTTAGACACCACATAAACAAAATACTTAAAAAGGAGGATTTGGAAAGGGCCCAGTCAAGTGTTCTGAAGGTCTTCTTAATGGCATATAAAGGGATCCCAGGGATCAGATACATCTCTAAAATATACCATGGTCTTCAAGACTTAAAAGGAGACAACACATCATATATAAAAGAGAGATGGGAAAAAGAGGGGAATTTCACTTTACAACTGGAAATATGGGAAAAGCTAAATAAACAACAATGGAAAAGTACTTCATCCCTGCTGTGGAGAGAATTTGGATGGAAAAATTTGTTAAGATTTTTCAGAACACCTGCACAAAACAAATTTACTCATAAAGGTTTGAATTGTTGGCGCTTGTGTGGTGAAAAGACTGCATTTTCATTTTCATGTGTTTTGGTCATGCCCAGTTATCCACCAATATTGGACCAATGTACAGACAATATTGGGGAATATATTCAAAATAACAGTTCCCTTTTCTTTTGTAACTTTGTATTTGGGTTTACTACCGGAATCACTGGAAAGATGAGGAGAAAAATACTTATTCACTGTTTTAATATTGGCAAGTAAAAAAGCTCTAACAAAAAAATGGATGTTGAAAGACTGTCCTACACCTGAAGATTGGATTAACGTGATTCAGGATATTTACTCGATGGAAAAGTTCACATTTGCACTGAGACAGGACATGGATGGGTTCTTGAACTTTTGGCAACCCTGGATCGCATATGTGTCTTCCATCAGATCTAATCTTGCACAAACACCATTTCAATAATGGCACCTCTCTTTGTTCCAATGCTACTCAGATTCTCTTTTATTTTTCTGCTCTTTTGTTTTTTTTTTTGTTTTTTTTGTTTTGTTTCTTTGTTCTTTTTTTAATTTCTCTTTTTCTTTCACTTAAAAAAAGGGTGTTGTAATAATTTTTTTCCAATGTTGTCAAAAAACAAAAAAAGGGGGAATATGTGATGAAAATGTAAACAATGCAATGCTGTAATGACATGTATACACTTTACAAAAACTTAAATAAAAAAAAAATCCTTATAGGGGCAGAGATCTCAACCCCCCCAATGTTTGAAACAAAGTTGCACCCTTGGGTCTACACACTTCTTCCGTCGGTGTTGGAGCGCTTGGATCCCTGCAGTTGAAAAATCAACCACATTTGGTCAAATTTGACCACTATGAACTTTTAAGCCTCTGAACTTTTCAGCCCCCCCCCCACCCCGTATACAGTGGGTAATACAAGTATTGAACATGTCACCATTTTTCTCAGTAAATATATTTGTAATGGGGCTATTGTAATTAATTTTTCACCAAATGTCAGCAGCAACACATGCAATCCACACATGCAAAGATATCAAACCGGGCCTTTCTAACAGCTTTATTTTCTTTCTTTGAAACCAACTGAGAGCTTCTTTGGCTGTGTTTTTGGGATCATTGTCTTGCTGAAATGCCCACCCTTATTTCATCTACATCAGATGGCAGCAGATTGTTTTTATTATCAAGATTGTCTGTATATTTTCATCCTTCCTTCAAATATATTGTAACATCAGGGCTGTGTTAAGGGGGCGGGGATTTTCCCGGCATGCTTTGGCAGCAGAGGATTCAAAGGGTGTTATCATTTGTGTGTTCTAAAGTGTTATAGGAAGAGTCAGAGCAGTGACTGATCATGCGTTTGTGTCACCCTTAGTGAGACAGAGGTCTGTGTGAATGACCTCCCCTCCTGTCTGTGTTGAGAGGGTGTGTTTTAAATAAAGCCTGTTTCGTCACAGTCATCTCTCCTTTTTTGTGTGAACCCCCACTACATCACACTGGTGTCAGAAGTTGGGATATGGAGCAGATGGAAGCCAGGATCAGAGCAGAGATCCAGCAGCTGGAGCGATTCATCGCTCAGCTGGGAATGGATAACAGAGCTGGTTCACCGACCCCCAGAGCTGCTCGCCGGGATGAACGGAGCAGCGTACCTGACGGGACCAGCGTACCCCACCTTCTGCCCTTCTCAAGGCAGGGCGGGCTGAGCAGAGCAGATCAGCCCCGCTCCCCGCCCTTTTCAGGGCAGGACGGGCTGGCAATTCCACTGCGACCAGGGGCGGCGATCGACCGAGAGGTGACCGTCCCACCCATCCAGCAGCGGGCCAAGGTTCCCCGCATTAACGGTGAAACCCTGCTGGACGACTACCTGGTCCAGGTCGAGCTGGCTGCTGTGTTGAACGGCTGGCCACCCGGAGAGACCACCGTGCAGGTCGCGCTGGCTCTGGAGGGAAGGGCTCTCCGCACGTTGTCTGATCTATGGCCCAAGGAACGCCGCAGCTGGCCAGCGCTACAAGGAGCGCTCCGGAGGCAGTTTGGGAGAGCGGCCAACACTGACTACACTGAGGAACAGCTGGCCAACTGCTGGCGAGGCAGCCGGGAGAGCCTAGGAGCCTATGCAGAGGACATACGGCTGCTGACACGGCGCAGCTACCCGGATTTTGAGCCAGAGGTAGTGGAGAAGCTTGGCCTCTGGAACTTCATCCTGGGTCTCCACCCGGCCCAGCTCCAGAGCCACATCCGGATTAACGCCACGAGCAGCTGGGAGACGGCTGTGGCAGAAGCAGAGCGGGTGGAACCGCTAATGGATTGTACAGCTGATGCATCGGCACCGAGACAGAGAGCCTTCCAGGCCACGGCTGAGAGCGAGGAGGAGGAGGAGTAGCTGCGGCAGACCACGGCGGTGTGCCCACAGAGAAGACGGCCGCGGCGGCGCAAGGATGGGTGCTTCTGCTGCGGGGATCCAGGACACATCACGCAGTACTGCCCGGCACCCACCCCAATGACTAACCGGCCCCCCGCCAACATTAAACTAGAGCGTGGTGGCGTGGACGGGGACTTGCCGCCTCCCACAGACATTTTCCCGATGAAATGTCACCACGTGTGGACACTCGCCTGGGATGTACCTACAGTGCAGCCTAGACAACACACCGATCCGGGCCCTGATCGACACCGGTTCTACCATCTCCTTGGTCCGACCAGGTGTGCTGCCAGGCACGGACGAGACAGAACTGCAGGGGTGGGAACCCACCGGGCGCTGCTCAGCTACCGGTGAGTGCGCCAGACTGGGAGGGTGAAGAGTTCTTGTGGTGGGGATGGCCGGCCAGAACACAAACCACCCATTCTGGCTGGCTGACATCCAAGACCCCTGCATTACTGGACTCGATCTGCTCGCAGCATGGGGCGCAAAAATTGACATCGCCAGATCGTTCCTCCTGCTGGGAACTCGGACCATCACGCTCTGCAGCGGGGCCCAGAGGAGGAACCTGGAGGCCTGCATGATCGAGGCACCGCCAGGGAGGGCCAAACCGGGCGGGTCACCGCAAGTACTGGACCCAACGGCTCCACCAGCACGAGCAGAGGGAGCATGATCACCGATAAAGACAGCAAGGGGAAGGGTCACAGCGGAGCAGGTCAGTGTATCAGCAGAAACATAGCAGGCGGTCGAGGAATTGTTCCAGCAGAGCTGCAGCGGACTGGAATCGGGACAGAGACACCAGCTGCGGGAGCTGTTGGACTGCTACATGGACGTCTTCGCTGCGAAGGATGAGGAATGCACCTGAACCAGCTTGGTGCAGCACGGGATTGACACTGGTGAGACCAGGCCGATCCGGCTCCGCCCACGCCGTCTGCCTTTTTCAAGGCAGGTGGCAGCAGAACAAAAAGTACGAGAAATGCTGGAGGCAGACATTATTGAGCCCTCCAGCAGCCCCTGGGCGGCGCCAGTGGTGCTGGTTAGGAAGAAGGACAGTTAGTGGTGGTTCTGTGTGGGTTACCGATGCCTGAATGACGTCACCCGCAAGGATTCCTACCCCCTGCCCTGCATCGATGATGCGCTGGACCACATCGCCGGCTCCAGCTGGTTCAGCTCGCTGGACCTCCGCAGCAGCTATTGGCAGGTAGAGCTGTCACATGAGGCCCGCCAGAAAACAGCCTTCTCCATCAGGCAGGGACTGTATCAGTTCAAGGTGATGCCGTTTGGACTTTGCAACGCCCCGGCCACCTTTGAACGTCTGATGGAGCGAATGTTGGCTCACGTACCCCTGAGCCGCTGCATTGTTTGTCTGGATGACCTGCTGGTTTACGCAGCTGATTTTGACAGCACCCTGTCCAACCTCCGGGAAGTATTGGACGCCATCCGACAGGCCGGGCTGCGGCTACACCCACGGAAATGCCACCTATTTCGGCGGGAGACCACCCTCCTGGGCCACGTCGTCAGCACAGTGGGAGTTGCCACCGATCCAGAGAAAGTGGCAGTGGTGAGAAACTGGCCAGTGCCGCGGGATGTGGGAGAGCTACGGAGTTTTCTCGGACTGGCCTCCTATTATAGGAGATTTGTGAAAGACTTTGCCACCATCGCCAGCCCGCTGCATCAGCTGACACAGAAAGGATGTGCATTTCAGTGGAGTGAAAACTGTGCTGCTGCTTTTTCCCAGCTTTGCTCAGCGCTCATTGGAGCCCACACCCTGCAGTATCCCGACCCGAACCGCCCTTTCATCGTGGACACGGACGCCAGCAACCAGGGCATCGGGGCAGTGTTATCCCAGGAAGGAGAACACAGAGAGCAGGCAGTTGCTTTTGTCAGCCGCACTCTCAGCAGAGCTGAAAGGAATTATTGCGTTACTCACAGAGAGCTGTTGGCTGTCATGCAGGGGCTTCACCATTTTCGCCCATATGTGTACGGGGGGAGGTTCCAGCTCAGGACAGATCACGCTTCCCTGACCTGGCTACTGAACTTTAAAGAGCCAGATGTTCGGTTGGCGAGATGGCTGGAGGCACTGCAGGATGATGATTTTCAGATTGTGCATTGGGCAGGCTGCCTCCATGCCAACGCTGATGCGCTGTCTCGGCGTCCCTGTGCTACGGAGGACTGTCATCACTGCCAGCGGGCAGAGGATTGAGACCAAGCCGTCCCATGGGCTGCTGCTCTCCGGACCGCTGTGAGCAGGAATAACACAGCGGCGCACAGCTCCTCCTCGGATAATCAGGCAGGTCTCCCCAGCAATGATGTCACAGAGTCCCTCGGCGCACAGCAGCTGCAGAGTGAGCAGGACAGAGATCCGGTCATTTCCCGGGTTCGGCAGTGGCTGGACGTGGGCCAGCAGCCCACCTGGGAGGCTGTGTCTGCGCTGGACCCAGAGACCAAGGCCCTACACTCCCAGTGGGCCAATCTCCGCTGTCACGAGGGTGTTGTGTATCAGCAATGGCTTACTCCAGCTGGGCAGCTTCACGTCTGGCAGCTGCTGGTTCCCCAGTGGCTCTGGCCCAACGTACTCCAATTGGTCCAGGGGGCGGTAGAAGCGGGCCACTTCGGGGTGACAAAGACTCTGCAGCGTCTTCGAGCCCGGTTCTACTGGACCGGATGTCACCAGGATGTAGAGCTCCACGTCCATCGCTGCGACACCTGCACGGCTCAGAAGGGGCCGACTCGGTGATCCCACGCTCCCTTGTAGCAGTACCGGGTGGGAGCACCGATGGAGCGGGTAGGGGTGGACATTCTGGGCCCTTTCTGTACCATGGACTGGGGGAACCGCTATGTGCTGGTCGCAAATCATTATTTCACCAAACGGTCAGAGGCGTACGCGGTCCCTGATCAGAGCACCACCACCACGGCATCAAAGCTGGTGGACGAGATGTTCTGTCAGTTTGGCGCACCGGAGGAGCTGCACAGCGATCAGGGTCAGAACTTTGAGGCAGAGGTCTTCGGGGAGGTCTGCAAGCGGTTGGGCATCCGGAAGACCCGGACCACCCCGCTACATCCACAGAGCGACAGCCTGGTCGAACGGTTCAACCGGACCCTCACCACCCAGCTCGCTGTCCTAGTGGACCAGCGACAGCGAGACTAGGACCTGCATCTGCCCTTTGTTCTGTGGGCGTACCAGACGGCAGCAAAGGAATCCACCCAGTGCACTCCTGCAGCGCTGATGTTTGGACGCTAGCTGCGCACACCGGTGGATTTGGTATTCACTCTCCCCCCCCACGAGCCGGAGGTGGAGTGCAAACCGGGGTTGGATTATTTGTTTTGCTTGAAGGAACGTTTCCACATGGTGCACGGACTGGCTCGGGAGGCCCTGGCAGCGGCGGGGAGCCAGCAGAAGCGAGTGTATGACTCCCGCTGCCAGGGGAGGGCCTTTGCACCAGGAGATCGAGTCTGGGTTTTCTGCCCGAAGCGAAAAAGGGGACTGTCACCAAAACTGGCGAGCCATTGGTCTGGACCGTGTAAGGTCCTACAGAGACTGTTGATTGTGGTGTACAGGGTGAGGCTGAAAAAAAGGGACCGGGTCGTGGTACTCCACCGTGACCGTCTCGCCCCGTACCAGCCATCCGCCCCACGGGTGGTCAAGCCGGAGCTTTCACCCCGACCAAATACTCCGACCGAGGCACAGATGAACACTAGCGGGCCTGTGTGTGCTGGTCATCGACAATGGAGGCTGCCCCAACACCTGGACGGATTCGTGTTGGACTTTTGAGCTGGACTTTTATTATTCTGGGGACAGAAACCAGTCCAGAGGGGGACAGTGTAACGTCGGGGCTGTGTTAAGGGGGCGAGGATTTTCCCGGCATGCTTTGGCAGCGGAGGATTCAAAGGGTGTTGTCATTTGTGTGTTCTAAAGTGTTATTGCTCTGTCATTATAACTGTGTTATAATGACACAGCTGTGTTATAAGAAGAGTCAGAGCAGTGACTGATTATGCGTTTGAGTCACCCTTAGTGAGATGGAGGTCTGTGTGAATGACCTCCCCTCTTGTCTGTGTTGAGGGGGTGTGTTTTAAATAAAGTCTGTTTCGTCACAGTCATCTCTCCTTTCTTGTGTGAACCCCCACTACGTCACAATATGAAGTCTGCCAGCACTGTAGGCTGAAAAACAGCCCCATACCATGATGTTCCCACCTTCAAACTTCATTGTTGATATTGTGTTTTTGGACTGATGTGCAGTGCTATTGCACCTCCAAACATGGTGTATATTATGGAATTCAAAGAGCTATTTTGATCTCACCTGACTCGACTATATTTTCCCAGTATTTAACAGACTTGTTCAAATGTTGTGCAGCAAACTTTAAACAAGCTTCAACATGCTTTTTCTTCAGCAGTGGAGTCTTGCGTGGTAAGTGTGCATACAGGCCAATGCAGTTGAGTGCAATACCTGTTGTTTTCTTTAAAACAATTGTACCTAATTTCAGGTTTTTCTGAAGCTCTCCACAAGTGGTCCTTGGACAACACTTCATATTATTGTTTTCACTCCTCTGTCTGAGCTCTTGCGAGAACCACCTGGTCGTGGCCAGTTTATGATGAAATGATGTTCTTTCCACATCAGGATTTTGGCTCCAACATTGCTCACTGGAACATTCAGAAGTTTAGAAATCCTTCTGTAAACAATACTATCAATACTGTATGTTTCTTAACAATAAAGTTGTGAAGGGCTTGAGAGAGCTCTTTCCTTTTACCCATCATGAGATATTGTGAGACATCTTAGTAATAACACTGTTTTTTATAGCCCATTAGTTGGGACTGAACCAGCTGATATTAATTTGCACTGACAAGCAGGAGGATTGCTTTCTAGTTACTGATAAATTTCAGCTTGCATCCCAGCTTTCAGTGCTTTATTGCACCTCCCTTTCTTATGTATTCAATACTTTTTCCCAGTGTCATTTCCTATTATTACACATAACCTAGTTTATGGACATCTGTAGTTTGATTTCTTTGTATGTGTGGTTATCATTGACATTTTGTGAAAATGTCATTACAATAACCGCAATAGAAATATATTGACTGAGAAAAATTGTGATGTGTTCAATACTTATTTTACCCACTGTATACGGACCAGATCGGACATGGCTAGTCACCAGACTAGTTGCAGTTGGACAAGCACAGCCACCATATTGAGTTATTGAGTAAATACAGCAAATACTTGTTTGTGTGTTCTATTATCACAATGCTGCAGGTGCTGTTAACCATTATATTTACCTACAGAATACAAGGGGGGAGGGCTTAAAAGTTCATAGACTGAAAAGTTCATAGTGGTCAAATTTGACCAAATGTGGTTTATTTTTCAACATAGTCTCCCCTTCGGTCCACACACTTCTTCCATCGGTGTTGCAGTGCTTGGATCCCTGCGATTGAAAAATAAACCACATTTGGTCAAATCTGACCACTATGAACTTTTCAGCCTATGAACTTTTCACCCCCCCCCCCCACATGGTGCCTCCATTTGCCATGAAAATGTTAACCATGTCCTATCCAGTCCTTTCTAGTTGCACAGCAGGATTACACAAAAACTACTGGATGGATTTTGATGCAATTTTCACCATATGTGGTCCTTGGGCTACAGAGGAACCCATTATATTTTGTTGATGATCTGAGAGTGCATACCTCTGCCAAGGCTCTATCAACTCACAATGTGTTAGCAAAATTATTCAAAACCTATTGGACAGAGTTTGATTAAATTTTCACCAGAGGTGGCCCTTGGGCTACAGACGAGCCCACTACATTTTGCAGTGTATGGAGGGATGGAAGCAGAGAGGTATGGACTTGGCCAAGGCTTGCATTCTCTGGGTGCTTTCTAGTTACCTCCGCCAAGGAGGTTATATTTTCAGGGCGGTTTGTCTGTTTGCTTGTTAGCAGGATTATGCAAAAACTGGGGATTCTAAATTGTCCTTTGGTATGACTGTGAGAGTGAATGGTTGTCTGTCTCTCTGTGTTGGCCCTGAGATGGACTGGTGATCTGTCCAGGGTGTACCTGTCAGGGTAGAGCATTTTAGGGTGTGTGTGTATATTGTTTTTTTGGTTTGTTACAGCTTTAAGGCTGTAACAAAGTGAATGATAATATTAATGTAATGTATATTGGATTATTGTTTTTGTTGTATATACAGTGGGGCAAAAAGGTATTTAGTCACCCACCAAATGTGCAAGTTCTCCCACTTAAAAGATGAGAGAGGTCTCCAATTTTCACCATAGGTATACCTCAACTATGAGAGACAAAATGAGAAAAAAAAAATCCAGAAAATCACATTGAAGGATTTTTAATGAATTAATTGGTAAATTCCTCGGTAAAATAAGTATTTGGTCACCTACAAACAAGCAAGATTTCTGGCTCTCACAGACATGTAACTTCTTCTTTGGGAGGCTCCTCTGTCCTCCACTCGTTACCTGTATTAATGGCACCTGTTTGAACTCATTATCAGTATAAAAGACACCTGTCCACAATCTCAAACAGTCAGACTCCAAACTCCACTATGGCCAAGACCAAAGAGCTGTCAAAGGACACCAGAAACAAAATTGTAGACCTGCACCAGGCTGGGAAGACTGAATCTGCAATAGGTAAGCAGCTTGGTGTGAAGAAATCAACTGTGGGAGCAATTATTAGAAAATGGAAGATATACAAGACCACTGATAATCTCCCTCGATCTGGGGCTCCACGCAAGATCTCACCCTGTAGGGTCAAAATGATCACGAGAACGGCGGGCAAAAATCCCAGAATCACACGGGGGGACCTAATGAATGACCTGCAGAGAGCTGGGACCAAAGTAACAAAGGCTACCATCAGTAACACACTACGCCGCCAGGGACTCAAATCCTGCAGTGCCAGACGTGTCCCCCTGCTTAAGCCAGTACACGTCCAAGCCCGTCTGAAGTTTGCTAGAGAACATTTGGATGATCCAGAAGAGGATTGGGAGAATGTCATATGGTCAGATGAAACCAAAATAGAACTTTTTGGTAAAAACTCAACTTGTCGTGTTTGGAGGAGAAAGAACACCATACCTACTGTGAAGGATGGGGGTGGAAACATCATGCTTTGGGGCTGTTTTTCTGCAAAGGGACCAGGACGACTGATCCGTGTAAAGGAAAGAATGAATGGGGCCATGTATCATGACATTTTAAGTGAAAACCTCCTTCCATCAGCAAGGGCATTGAAAGATGAAACGTGGCTGGGTCTTTCAGCATGACAATGATCCCAAACACACCACCCAGGCAATGAAGGAGTGGCTTCGTAAGAAGCATTTCAAGGTCCTGGAGTGGCCTAGCCAGTCTCCAGATCTCAACCCCATAGAAAATCTTTGGAGGCAGTTGAAAGTCCGTGTTGCCCAGCGATAGCCCCAAAACATCACTGCTCTAGAGGAGATCTGCATGGAGGAATGGGCCAAAATACCAGCAACAGTGTGTGAAAACCTTATGAAGACTTACAGAAAACGTTTGACCTCTGTCATTGCCAACAAAGGGTATATAACCAAGAACTGAGGTGAACTTTTGTTATTGACCAAATACTTATTTTACTGAGGAATTTACCAATTAATTCATTAAAAATCCTTCATTGTGATTTTCTGAATTTTTTTTTCTCATTTTATCTCTCATAGTTGAGGTATACCTATGATGAAAATTGGAGACCTCCTTCATCTTTTAAGTGGGAGAACTTGCACAATTGGTGGCTGACTATATACTTTTTTGCCCCACTGTATTTGTATGAGTGTATTTCTGTTATTTTGGATTGATGGACTGATTATGAGTTACACCTGCGCTAACTGATCAAATCAACAGGAGCCAATTAGCGGGCCTGTTGCGAACTCTCTGTCCAGAAGGACGTATTTAAAGATGGTGCGTGACTGTGTCAACTGAAGTCGGGAAGTTTTTCAGGAAGAAGTCAAAAAGCCGAGAAGTCTAAGAAAGTCTGGAGAGAAGGCGTCAAGGAGCCTTGAAGGGAGAAGTCTTCCAGGAGCGATCAAGTGCAGAGAACTGGAGGTTTTGTGAAAGTGCATTATCGAAGAGTACGGAGGAAACGTGGGCAGGAGCGGAGAAAGGATGGAGGAAGCACAGGTGTGGGGATTTACGGTGGCAGCACAGGACCGAAGACGCCAGGAGAGTGACCAGCCAACGGAGACGCCGTTGTGTTGGATGAAAGGCGAAAACACAGCTAAGTAAAGGAACGTGCTCACTGTCTGTGTGTGTGGTGAATGCATATTAGCCCCAGTGAGTTCACAGGAGGCTAAGTTTGTGCTGCGCTGTGTGCTGCAGGTTTCCCCCGGACGACGGAAACAAAGGAGCCGCTCCTCTTCTCTCCGCCTGTCTGCCATCTCTCCTCGGGCACGGAACACTCCCTTTTCGAGGCGTACAGGAGGGTCTCGGACGAGCCCGGACAGACGGTGCTTACCTTCCAGGATAATCAATCAATCAATCAATCAATCAATCAATCAATCAATATTTATTTCGGATAGATTAAAAGTACAGATTAAAAGAAACAGAATAATATAACAAAGGGGGAAAGAAAATCCAAGGTCAAATTAGACAATAACTCCTCTGATTATACAGTCCAACATACAGTGGGGCAAAAAAGTATTTAGTCAGCCACCAATTGTGCAAGTTCTCCCACTTAAAAGATGAGAGAGGTCTCCAATTTTCATCATAGGTATACCTCAACTATGAGAGACAAAATGAGAAAAAAAAAATCCAGAAAATCACATTGAAGGATTTTTAAAGAATTTATTTGCAAATTATGGTGGAAAATAAGTATTTGGTCACGTACAAACAAGCAAGATTTCTGGCTCTCTCAGACCTGTAACTTCTTCTTTAAGAGGCTCCTCTGTCCTCCACTCGTTACCTGTATTAATGGCACCTGTTTGAACTCGTTATCAGTATAAAAGACACCCGTCCACAACCTCAAACAGTCAGACTCCAAACTCCACTATGGCCAAGACCAAAGAGCAGTCAAAGGACACCAGAAACAAAATTGTAGACCTGCACCAGGCTGGGAAGACTGAATCTGCAATAGGTAAGCAGCTTGGTGTGAAGAAATCAACTGTGGGAGCAATTATTAGAAAATGGAAGACATACAAGACCACTGATAATCTCCCTCGATCTGGGGCTCCACACAAGATCTCACCCCTTGGGGTCAAAATAATCACGAGAACGGTGAGCAAAAATCCCAGAACCACATGGGGGGACCTAGTGAATGACCTGCAGAGAGTTGGGACCAAAGTAACAAAGGCTACCATCAGTAACACGCTACGCCGTCAGGGACTCAAATCCTGCAGTGCCAGACGTGTCCCCCTGCTTAAGCCAGTACATGTCCAGACCCATCTGAAGTTTGCTAGAGAGCATTTGGATGATCCAGAAGAGGACTGGGAGAATGTCATATGGTCAGATGAAACCAAAATAGAACTTTTTGGTAAAAACTTAACCTGTCGTGTTTGGAGGAGAAAGAATGCTGAGTTGCATCCAAAGAACACCATACCTACTGTGAAGCATGGGGGTGGAAACATCATGCTTTGGGGCTGTTTTTCTGCAAAGGGACCAGGACGACTGATCCGTGTAAAGGAAAGAATGAATGGGGCCATGTATCGTGAGATTTTGAGTGAAAACCTCCTTCCATCAGCAAGGGCATTGAAGATGAAACGTGGCTGGGTCTTTCAGTATGACAATGATCCCAAACACACCGCCCGAGCAATGAAGGAGTGGCTTCGTAAGAAGCATTTCAAGGTCCTGGAGTGGCCTAGCCAGTCTCCAGATCTCAACCCCATAGAAAATCTTTGGAGGCAGTTGAAAGTCCGTGTTGCCCAGCGACAGCCCCAAAACATCACTGCTCTAGAGGAGATCTGCATGGAGGAATGGGCCAAAATACCAGCAACAGTGTATGAAAACCTTGTGAAGACTTAAAGAAAACGTTTGACCTCTGTCATTGCCAACAAAGGATATATAACAAAGTACTGAGATGAACTTTTGTTATTGACCAAATACTTATTTTCCACCATAATTTGCAAATAAATTCTTTAAAAATCAGACAATGTGATTTTCTGGATTTTTTTTTTCTCATTTTGTCTCTCATAGTTGAGGTATACCTATGATGAAAATTGGAGACCTTTCTCGTCTTTTAAGTGGGAGAACTTGCACAATTGGTGGCTCACTAAATACTTTTTTACCCCACTGTAAGTTATCCGAAATGGGTGATGGCTGAAGCCGCAGCTTATATTGCCCACCCATATTCCATCCAAGAATTCAAAAGAAAAACAAGCAAGAGCGATTACAATTCAGAACAAAGCTAAGACAAAATGTGACAAAAAAAAAACAAAAAACTAAGCAACAACACAACGCAGACTGGATATGACAATCCTTATGTGATTTTATGTCATCTTGTATACATGTTTGGAGTATTTCTTCCTTTAGTTTTTGTTTAAATTGTCCAAGCGTTGTACATGATTTTAATTCAGGTCCAAAATCGTTCCATAATCTGACTCCTTGCACTGAAACACAGTGTTGCTTGGTGGTAGTTCTCACTGAAGGTTTTTCAAATATACATGTTCCTCTGAAATAATATTGTTTCTCCCTTATTTGGAACAGCTTTTGGATATTTGTGGGCAGTGATAGATTCTTCACTTTAAACATTATTACTGCAGTTTTAAAGTCAACCAGATCTTTCAACTTGAGAGCTTTTAATTTAAGAAAAAGTGGATTTGTTGGTTCCCTGTAAGCAGCTTTGTTTATTATTCTAATAGCTCTCTTCTGAAGCATAAAGACTGGATATATGTTTGTTTTATATGTATTTCCCCATACTTCAGTACAATATGTCATGTATGGGAGTATTAATGAATGATACAAGGTATATAGTGTGGTTTGATTCAGCAAATGACATAATGCACGGCTCAGGAGACATACACGCAGGCTGAGAATAGGTTTAACAGTTTATTGAACAACAAGTGTGTGTGTGGTTGCGTGTCTGTGATATGTGGATGTATTGGTGGTGGCGTCTGCGTCAGGCACGGGGGCAGGAAGCCGTTCAGCCGGACAACCCTATGGGAGAAGCAGAGGGAGAAGGGTAACGGGCACCACACCAATACAGGAGATTGTAGAAATAACAGCTGGCTTACTTGGTTTGGGCAGGTGGCTGGCGTAGCAAGGGCGTAGCCCGGTAGACAGCGACCTGGTGCGCCTGATGCAACAGCGAGGAGATGACGGCTGGAGAATGTTGTCCGCCGCCGGGGAATCCACCTGTGCACAGGGGAGGAGAACTGGAAGAAGAAGGTAAGGATGCTTACTTGCGATCTTGCTTGGTTGAAGGGAGTTCCTTGCAGCAAGAGTAGCCTATGTGATCAAACGGCTTCAGGCCGAAGCCCAGGGCGAGGCGGCTTAAATCCCTCGCCGCTGACAAGGCGCAGGTGTGCGTGCAGCTGGCGCCGCTGATGAGCGGCGAGGCGTGACAGCAAATATTTCACTTTGTGTAGTATTGCAATTGATTTGGATATTTTACCTTTAATATAATAAATATGTGACTTCCAACACAGTTTATTATCAATTATTACACCAAGAAATTTAGTTTCGGATACCCTTTCAATCTCTACACCATTTACACTGAGTTTAGATACTGAGTTGTTGTGATGGTTGTTAAAAACTATAAATTTTGTCTTACTTAAATTGAGCGTTAATTTGTTTGAATCAAACCACAGTTTAAGCTTTCTGAATTCCTTTCCGAGTGTATCCAAAAGTTGTTCCAAATTGCTTCCACTGCATAATAAATTAGTGTCATCGGCAAACAATATTAAATGCATTTTTTCTGAAACTTTACATATATCATTTATATACATATTGAATAACAATGGCCCCAAAACTGAATCCTGTGGGACTCCACAAGTAACCTTCAGTAACTGTGAGTTTTTGTTACCAACACATACATACTGATATCTATTCTTTAAGTAACTACATAACCAGGACAGTGCTACTCCCCTAATACCACAATTTTGTAGTTTCTTTAATAATAAATTATGATCCACTGTATCAAATGCTTTTTTAAGATCCAGGAATACCCCAACTGAATACTCTTAATTTTCAACGGCAATTGATATTTTTTCTATAAATTCCATTAGAGCAAATGCAGTTGTCCTCTTGTGTCTGAACCCATATTGCTGCTCACACAATAAATTATTCTTCAGTATGAAGTTGTCAATTCTCTCATAGAATATTTTTTCAAGTATCTTGGAAAATTGTGGCAATAGTGAAATTGGTCTATAGTTTGAAAGTTCCCCTCTGTCACCCGTCTTGTATATCAGAATTACTTTAGCTATTTTCATTGCATTGGGGAAATATACCTGTTTGGAGAGACAGGTTACAGATATATGTCAGTGGTTTCACTAAGCATTCAATAATAGTTTTGACTAAGAGCATGTCAATACCATCACAGTCCGTAGATGTTTTACTTTTAAACGATTTAACAATTTCAATGACCTCTCTCTCGTCTGTGTTCTTTATGAAAATGAAGTCTTTTATAGCAGTGTTTTTACTTATTGTATCACCTGTGGGTGCCGTAATGGGTATTTCTCGAGCCAAATTAGGACCAGTGTTAACAAAAAAGTTATTAAATTCATCTGCAGGTGAAACTGCATTCACACTCTGAGTCGTTTTATTATTTTTTTGAAAAATTGGTTGGGTAGCTTGTATTTCTGTTTTTATTTCCAAGAATATTGTCAAGTATTGTCCATGTATTTTTAATATTATCTGTTTTTCTCCAGTTCTTTACTGTAATAGTCTCTTTTACTACATCTTATTATATATGTTAACTTATTTTTGTATGTTTTATACTGCTGCTCTGCTTCTTTTGTCCTTTTCTTTAGAAAAGCTTTATATAATAAATTTTTCTTTTTACACGCCTTTTGTAATCCTTTGGTTAACCATGGCTTATCAGCAAATTTATGTTTAAGCTTTTTCTTTACTAATGGACAATTTTTTTCATAAAGAGTGGTTACAATGTTTATAAATGTGTCATAGGCTTCATTTACATCTGATACATAGACTTTTGTCCAGTCTTGCTTCAGCAAGTCTTCTTTAAAAGAACTGATTGGATTTTGTTATTTGTATCTGAACGATTTTAAATTTTTTTCTGTATTGGCCCCCGTGTGGCCATGGATAAGTGCAAAGATTGGCAAATGGTCACTTATATCATTTATCAATAATCCACTTTCTATTTTCTTATCAATAATATTAACAAACAGGTTGTCAATAAGTGTAGCAGTGTGAACTGTGATTCTACTGGGATGTGTTATTGTGGGATATAGACTCATGCTGTACATAGAATTCATAAACTCTATAATTACATTTTGTTGATATGGATTTAGTAAATCAATATTGAAATCTCCACAAATTACTACCATTTTCTTACTAGTAATATTATTGTACAGCTCGACTAATTTATCTCTGAATGTCTCAATGCAAGTTCCCGGCGTTCTATATATACAACTTATAATTAGATTTTTTGTTTTATCTTGGTCAATCTCAACAGTAACACATTCCAAAATCCCTGGTAAAATCCCTGGTGCAAAGGACATTCCATTTACAAGCTTACACCTATACAGGTCATCAATATACAGTGCAACACCACCACCCTTTTTTTGAGATCTGTTAATATGAAACATCTGATATCCCTCTATTGCCATCAGGGGAGCCTGCTCTTCATTAAGCCAAGTTTCAGAGACTGCGATAGCTGTAAATTTTCTGTCTAGCTGTTTTAAATAGTCCTGAATCTGTGAAAAGTTTTTGTTAAGACTTCTGCTGTTGAAGTGTATTATTGATAGTTTACCATCTAGTTGCACTTGACTTTTGAATTGCTTTTCGGTGTAATATTCACAGTGATTATGAATATTATTGAAAAAGTGGTTATCAGGATCAATGTCATTTTCCATCTCTTGTGGTTTATGTTCAGCATAATGGCATATTTTCAGCATTTGAATTTCCTCTGTGTCAAATGACTTCCTCCAACTGGGGATAATTGATGTCTACTCAAGTCAGTCATAAGTTTTTTTGTTTGTGTTTATTTTTTTTTTTTTAAAGTACATTGACATGGTATGTCAAAAGAACTATTCTTGCCGTGTGTGTGGATATGGATTTTTATAGTCTCTTAATTTTCTTAATCAGTGTTCATCTGTATTTAAGTCAGTAACATCCCTGATTATTATACTCTTTGCTTACTCAGGTGTTCCATTTAGTTTGATCCAAACTTCTTGTCCATGTTGCCTGTATCTTATTTTGTCTTTTCAGCATCCGTGCTTGCCGTGCTATTTCAGCATTAGTTTTTGTTAGATGTTCATTTAGATAAACTTCTGTTCCCCGTAGCTTTCTGGCCTGCCTCAGTATGTCATTCTTTACCCTTCTGTTCACAAAGCGCATCACAATTGATTTCTTTGTTTTATTATCTTTTCTGGGTAAAGCATGACAGGCTGAAATTGTATTTGCTTCGACCTTTATATTTCTACTTTCAAGGAACTGAAGCACCTGGTTTTCCAGGGAGACTGATTCACTCAGGGGAGCATCCTCTCCTCTCAATCCTGCTGTAGCATGAGCATATGATTGATATTTAATGTCTAGTCCACTTATAATTAAATCATCCATACGAGAATATTGTTCAAGATCCTTGACGCGTCGCTCCAAGTCTGCAATTTTTTTGTCTTTTTCCTTGATTGTTAATTTTAATTCTCGGACTTCTTCCATTAGCTCTATTATTTTAGCCTGCTGACTAACCACTTTGGTCAGTTCTTCTGACAAGAAGTTCAGAGATTTTTTGATCTCTTCCATTTCCTCCTTCTTTGGTGGCATTTTTACTGACCTGTGGATAGTAAAACAATCTCTGCTGGTGTCGCCGGTATCTGATCCGACCGACCTCGAATCCAGCTGGGCCTCAGCTAGCCCCCTCCGCTGCTAGTCCCGCTGCTTACCGCTGCCGTAACCGAGCTCCTGTCCAGCCGGGGTACCGGAAGCTCCTCCACCGAGTCCTGCCGCCCACCGCCGCTGTAGCCGAGCTCCGATCCTGCTTCTGTCCAGCTGGGGTCCCGGTAGATCCTCCGCTGAGCCCCGCCACCTACCGCCGTCTGCCTCAGTAGTTCCTCCGCCGAGCCCCGCCGTTGCAACTGGGCTCCAACTCCGGCTGGGGCCCCAGTGGTCCTCCATTGGTCCCCATCTCCCACCACCGCTGCAGTTGAACTCCGATCCGGCTCCCGTCCAACTGCTGCCTCGGCTTGTTCCTCCGGCGAGCCCCAATCACCGGGGACAGAGTCGCTTCTCCGTGTCGGTGCTAGGTGCTACGACTAGTTATGGCGTTAGCTATAGCATTAGCCTAGCAAACGTTTCAGGTTAAGCGTAGCAGCGAACCACGAAAAGAAACGCCAATCAGTTCACTCATGAATGAGAGCAGTCTCAAAAGTCCAATTCTCACAGCGAGTGCAAAACAACTCTTAAAAACAGAGATCGAGTCTGACCCCTAAATCCAGACCAGCTGAACCACAACTAAAAAACTGCGCGCCCTCCTGAAGCAGGATGCAAATGTGTGAACCCGCCTTTGTAGGACAATAGCGGGAGTTCCTGGCCAGACTGCCAGTGAATGCATCACGCTCGATTGTGGACGTTCAGAAGGTTTTTTTCTTGTAGCGTAGGAAGTGACTTTAATTGAAAGAATTGTATTGCTTTTTTCCTGGTGTACCTTTTAGGGTATTTATGATATTTATAATATTTATTGTGGGGTTAGTTTCTTAAACTGTGCACATTGGGAAATCTGTGGTTCTTATTGGAATGTATGGTTCTTATTTGGGGATTATGGTTCTTATTTGGTAGTGTTGTAGTCTATAACCATTTTAAGTAATTTAATAAAGTTGTATAATTGCTTTCATGCCTTCCTGCGTGTTTACATTGTTGTGGCCCGAGAATCATCTATTTTATTTATAATGCTCACAGTGACTGGCATTTCCAAACTGTGACATACCCTGCCTCTCGCCCAAAGATGCTGGGATAGGCTCCAGACCTCCCCCCCCCCCCCCGTGACCCGTGACCCGAAAAAGATTAATTGGAAGATGAATGCACTGTACAGATTTTGATTAAAATTTTACCAGCGGTAGCCCTTAAGCCAAAGATGAAACCATTAAATTTTGGTGATGATCTGAGAGTGCATACCTCCACCAAGGACCTTGTTTTGTATTTGTGCAGCAGGATTATACAAAACCTACTTGTCATGATCTGCGCATGATCTGCGTCTATCACCATTTTAAGTAGGCTAATTGTTTAATAAAGTTATATAATTGCTTTCATGCCTTCCTGCGTGTTTATGTTGTTGTGGCCCGAGAATCATCTATTTTATTTATAATGCTCACAGTGATTGGCATTTCCAAACTGTGACATTTATTTGGCGTTGTCGGCAGGATTCTCTTACCACACAACATAAACATGGAAGAGCATGATGAACCCTCGGTCTCAGCTGTGAACAATCATATTGTAATTAACACGGTTGCTATGCCATGGTTTATGGGGGTACCTTGGGTCCCAAAGTTTTCTGGGGAAATGAGCCAGATCAAGGTTGGGGAATGGTTGTGGCAGATCGAAGCACTGTTGAGAGCTCAGGGCCTTAGTGACGAGCAGAAAGCTGATTTTGTGATTGGGGCATTGGAAGGTGATGCCAGGAGAGAAATTCAGCTGTTAGACCCTAGCTCCAGAAGGAATGTTCACAAAATTTTTTCTCATGTAAAACGGCTGTATGGTGCACAAATCCCTTTAGCTGAACTACGGGTGCAATTTTTCAAGTGTAGGCAGGGGGATGGAGAAAGCGTGGGATCCTTTATCCTGCACCTATGAGAACTGTTTGGCAGGTGGCATGAGCAGGAACATGATGGCTCAGCACAGGATGAAAGCACAGCATGTGATCAACTAATACTGGGTCTGAGGGCTGGTGCTGTCCGCCAGGAGTTGCAGCGGTTGGTGAGACGAGAGCCACGTATGACTTTTGTGGAGGGCTGTAAAGAGTCTAGAGCGCTGGACGGAGAACATCCAGGCCAAGAGGAAGTTTGGGCTTCGAGAATAGATGCACCTCCATAGACTGTACCCAGGCCAGAAACTGATGATTGGAAAGAGAGGTTCAAGGCGGAAGTATATCGTGAGGTGCCAGAACAGATGTCCATACTCAGCCGCACTGTGGTGGAGGAAATAAAGCAGTTACTGCCCGGTATGTGCCACAGTAGTCCACCAGGGGGCACCTCTTCTAGGAGGAAATTTATCATCCCCTCCCACCATAGGTCAGCTTTCCGGTGGGATGAACAGGGCCATCCAATTTGCAGAGGCTGTAGGAAGCCAGGCCATATTCAAAGGTCTTGTCCAGATAGAACTCAACCGGCCCAGGTCTCCAAAGTAGTTGTCCAACCTGCTACGGGGCCGGTGACTGAGGAACCCGAAACCGGGACCTTGAAGAAGAAGATGGTTGGCTCGTGTCCAGGTGTAGAAGTAAAGGTGGCCGGCACAAAAGTTCCTTGTGTTTTAGACGCAGGGTCGCAAGTGACACTGTCTTCTGAAACTTTCTTCCAGAAGTGGTTGAGCCATGTCCCCTTGGCAGACGCAGGAGAGCTGAAGTGGCTGACTCTGAAAGCAGCAAATGGGTTGAATATTCCCTATGTGGGTTATGAGCTGCTTGATTTTGAGGTTGCAGGAGTTGTGGTACCGAATAAGGGGGCCGTCATTGTGAAAGATACCTGTTTAGGCTCTGACAAGGGGATTTTGGGTATGAATGTGATCTTTAGCTGCTGGAAGTGTTTGTTTCAGGGACCCCATCCTGGTGTCTCTGCTTTTAAGGTTGCAGTGTCTCCACCTGCCTTAGGGCAATGGGAAAGAGCACTTGCGGTCTGTAGTCGGGTGGCCCAGGAGGAATCAGTGGATGGGAAAATAGGTGTGGCACGGGTGTCCAAGCAGTCACCAGTAGACATTCCAGCCTGTAGCGAGATGGTGATTTGGGCCCCTGTGTTGGGGGACCACCACCTTCCAAGTGGACCTGTCCTGGTAGAAGGGGTGTCGGATAGCATGGAGTGGCAAGTTGCCCGGGTTGTGACTAACCTGGAAGGGGGTAAAGTACCGATTAAGGTATATAACGTTAATCCTTACCCCATCGGTCTGCCGCCACAACAGGCTTTGGCCTCTGTGTACTCTTTGTCCCCTGATCAGATATATGGTGACAAACAGTTGGCGCTGCAGGTTGTTGACCAGGACACGGTGGAGGTGGACATTCGGACTGTTCGGGCACCTAGAACCAGTGAACCTGTGTCGTGGACTTTTGAGGGGGACAACCTTAGTCCAGAACAGCAAAAAGAGTTGAAACAACTGGTAAGCCAATGGCGCTTTGTTTTTGCTAAGGATGAGGAGGATTTTGGCCATACTACTGCAGTGTTGCACCAGATACCAACCAGAACCGCACCTCCAAGTCGAGAAAGACATCGGCCTGCCCCCCCCCCTCTTTATCCTGAGTTGCGAAATCTGCTGCAGAGTATGTTGGAATGAGGAGTGGTGACAGAGAGCGCTAGTCCTTGGGCTGCACCAATTGTGCTTGTGAGGAAGAAGGATGGGTCCCTACATTTTTGTGTGGATTACAGGAAATTGAACTCTGTGACCCACAAAGACTCATTTCCCTTACCACGAATTGAGGAGTCCCTAACCTGTCTCAAACAAGCACGTTGGTATTCCACCCTTGACCTGGCCAGTGGGTACTGGCAGGTGGAAGTGGACCCAAGGGACAAGGAGAAGACCGCCTTTATAACACCTACGGGACTGTATGAGTTTCAGTGGATGCCATTCGGTCTCTGTAATGCCCCAGCTACTTTTCAGAGACTGATGCATCGGTGCTTGGGCAATATGGTGAATGACTTCATTTTGATTTACCTCGATGATGTCGTTTTCTCACCTGATTTCCATTCCCATGTCACCCATTTGGAACAGGTTTTCGAGCGGTTGGCTAGACAGGGACTAAAGTTGCAGCCACAGAAGTGCCATCTCTTCCAACGTGAAGTGAGGTATCTGGGGCACATCATTTGCAAGGACGGGGTGGCTACCGATCCTGAGAAGACCAGGGTGGTCTAGCAGTGGGAGCCACCTAGCACAGTGAAAGGGGTTAGATCATTCCTGGGTTTTGTAGGATACTACAGGCGTTTTATTCCTGGGTTTTCGAAGATTGCAGCACCTCTACAAGCTACTCTGGTGGGGAAGGCAGTTTCACGCGGGAGAATTCAGGCCATAGTTTGGTCTCCAGAATGTCAGGCTGCCTTTGAGAGACTTAAGCTGGCACTGTTGAGTGCTCCAGTGCTAGCTTATGCTGATTTCTCCAAGCCCTTCAACCTCTATACAGATGCAAGTCTGGAGGGGCTGGGAGCGGTGCTCACCCAGGTTCAGGATGGGCATGAGAAGGTGATTGCCTATGCTAGCCGAAGTCTTCATCCCACCAAAAGGAATTATCAAAATTATAGCTCCTTTAAATTGGAGTTGTTGGCACTAAAGTGGGCTGTTACAGAAAAGTTTAAGGATTACTTGTGGGGGGTGCCTTTTACAGCTTTCACTGACAACCCCCTTGTCCACCTGGACACAGCGCAACTTGGTGCAGTGGAGCAAAGGTGGGTGGCCCAGCTTTCCAACTATCAGTTTACCATTAAATACCGACCTGGAGTGGCAAATGGGAACGCTGATATCTTGTCTAGGCTCCCACAGGATGAATCCCAAATTGAGACCGGCAAGAACTTTGTGATGGCTACCCCGGAGGATACAGAAGATTGGCTTGCTCACCAAAGGGCAGACCCGGCAATGGAGCAGGTGTGTGCATGGCTCCAACAGGGTAACTGGCCATCTAGAGAGTGTCAGCGGGAAGCTCTACCACTGGCCCGACGGTTGTTGAGGGAGTGGAAAAGGTTACAGTTGAGTCATGGCCTGCTCCAGATGAAGGTAGAGGATCCACAAACAGGCCAGGTGGTGTTCCAAATTGTGGTCCCCTTAGTGAATGGGAGGCCATTGTGGGAATGGTTCCATGCCTCTTGTGGCCACATGGGAGCGAATCGTGTTGAGGCCGCTTTGAGAAGGTGGGTTTTTTGGCCTCAGATGAGCGAGGACGTGCGCAAGTGGGCTACAGAGTGCTCTACTTGTTGTGAAAATAAGGCCAGGCCAGAAGTAAGGGCACCCCTTCAGCCAATCGTCTCATTCTATCCTCTGGAGGCCATGGCCATTGACTTCCTGTCTTTAGGAAACCCTCAAGGCGCCTATCCATATATTTTGGTTATGACTGATTTGTTTTCAAGGTATGGATGGGCGGTGCCAACTAAAGACCAGACGGCAGTTACAACAGCTCAGGTATTGTGGCGGAACCTTATTCAAACATGGGGCTGCCCTGAAAGGATCCTGTCAGATAGAGGGGCTGCCTTTGAGTCTGCAGTGTTGCAGCAACTTTGTGTGTTATATGGCTGCAAAAAGGTGCGCACTACCCCTTATCATGCCCAGGGAAATGGGGCATGTGAACGCTTTAATCAAACTTTGCTGTCCTTGTTGTGCTCGTTGACTGAGGAGGAGAAGACCAGATGGACAGAAAGTTTACCTGCTTTGCTTTTTGCTTAGAACAACACAATCCATAGCAGCACAGGTTTGACCCCTCACTTTGTTCTGACAGGGCGGTATGCAAGGTTGCCGGTGGAGATTGCCA
Organism: Pholidichthys leucotaenia; assembly: GCA_020510985.1. Classification (NCBI taxonomy): domain Eukaryota; kingdom Metazoa; phylum Chordata; class Actinopteri; order Cichliformes; family Pholidichthyidae; genus Pholidichthys; species Pholidichthys leucotaenia. Next base: position 156,447,290 of record CM035841.1, read on the forward strand.
CGGGAGTTTGCCTCACCCTGAACGGTATACCATGGAAGAGTGGGTTCGTCATCATCACAGGATTCTGAATGGAGCCCACAAACGAGTCTTGGCCCAAACGCAGCGGCAGCAACATAAGGACAAGCAGAAGTATGGTCGTCATGCCAAGGGTGTTCCGCTGGTGCCAGCAGAGAGGGTGTTGCTGAGGAATTTTCGATGCCATGATCAAAATAAGCTTGCCCCCCGATGGCAACCCTCCCCTTTTGTGGTGGTGTCTCAGTTGGGTCCACACACACCCGTGTACAAGATCCGACGAGAGGGTCTGAGTGGGCCAGAGAGGACTATCCACAGGAACAACCTCAGACCATGTCCCATCAGACCCAATGATCCACCAAAGGATGTGCTAGTGCCACCGGCTGAGCCTGAGAACATGGGGGAACATCTGTTCCTGCCTGTGTCATTGCCTTTTGTAGGGCCCAGTTTAGTCCCAAGTCCAGCCGTGGGAGTGGAACATTTACAAGAGGTGGTGAAGGCTTTGGATCCACCTACTTCAGTGTCCCCACAGGAACAGGTACCCCTGAGGCGTTCTTAGCGTAGCAATTTGGGGAAAAAAGCCAGTAAGATATGGTGATGGAAGCGAATAGTCGGGGATGACTATTTAAAAAGCTGATGTCAGGGTAGAGCATTTTAGGGTGTGTGTGTGTATATTGTTTTTTTGGTTTGTTACAGCTGTAACAGCTTGTTTGTTACAGCTGTTTGTTACAGCTTTAAGGCTGTAACAAAGTGAATGATATTAATGTAATGTATAATGGATTATTGTTTTTGTTGTATATATTTGTATGAGTGTATTTCTGTTATTAGGGATTGATTATGAGTTACACCTGCGCTAACTGATCAAATCAGCAGGAGCCAATTAGCGGGCCCCTTTGTAAACTCTCTGTCCAGAAGGACGTATTTAAAGATGGTGCATGACTGTGTCAACTGAAGTCGAGAAGTTTTTCAGGAAGAAGTCAAAAAGCCGAGAGGTCTAAAAGTCTGGAGAGAAGGCGTCAAGGAGCCTTGAAGGGAGACGTCTTCCAGGAGTGATCAAGTGCAGAGAACTGGAGGTTTTGTGAAAGTGCATTATCGAAGAGTACGGAGGAAACGTGGGCAGGAGCGGAGAAAGGACGGAGGAAGCACAGGTATGGGGATTTACAATGGCAGCACGGGACCGAAGATGTCGGGAGAGTGACCAGCCGACGAAGACGCCGTTGTGTTGGATGAAAGGCGAAAACACAGCTAAGTAAAGGAACGTGCTCACTGTCTGTGTGTGTGGTGAATGTATATTAGCCCCAGTGAGTTCACGGGAGGCTAAGTTTGTGCTGCGCTGTGTGCTGCAGGTATTCAAATTCAAATTCAAACGTTTATTTCGAACTCAAGGTTCATAGTATATACAAAACATGTGTAAAAAAAAATAAGTGTATAAAACATGTAAAAATAAAAGTGTATAAAATTCAGCAATCACACGGCGCTCATATAACAACAATAAAATACAATAATGAACTCAGTATAAAATAGAACGCCACCACTTCCAAATGCTGGAGTGAAGTGCGAGTGACGAGTTAACAATTGCGGATATAAAATGGTTGTTACATGCCAGCAACCTTCTCAAAAAACTATAGACATTCTTTCGTAACAATTCACCAAAAGACAGAATATTCAAGGACACAAACATCTCACTTGCACTCGACCTACGAGGTATAGCTAACAACCTTCTTAGGGAATCATTATATGCAATGCGGATTTTGTTCCTAACAGCAACATTGCTATTAAACCATAGAGGCGAGCAATACATTGAGGTACAGAAAGTCTTGAACAACATACATTTAACATCAGGAGAACATCTATGGAAATTTCACAACAGTAAATTTGTTTCAGCATAGAGTTTCCTGAGTTGCCTATTACAGTCAACATTGGTCTTATCCCATTCAATCCACACACCTAGGTATTTGGCTTTTTCAACAAAGTTCAAACTATTACCACAAAGTGGCATAACAGGATCCGAAGTTTTGACACCCTTCGGTTTGAATGCCATACACATAGATTTAGTACAGTTGAACAAGATGTCATTTTTTTCACCAAATTTCTCACATACCGAAAGGAGATGTTGCATAGCTGCAGCAGACAAACTTAACAAAGATCATCAGCATAGAAAATGTGATTTAACAGTGCACCATCAATGGAGCCACCAACATTAGTATTGTTCAACAGTACACTGAGATCATCAACATAGACATTAAACAACAAGGGTGATAGTATACCACCTTGTTTAACACCATTGGTCACACAAAATTTAGATGAGGTAACATTGCCCCACCTAACAACCATAGACTGCCTTCTGGACCAGTATAACAGGATGCTAACAATATAAATAGGAATACCTCGATCGATCAATTTTCTAAACAAACACCAGTGGTTAATCCTATCAAAAGCTTTGCTAGCATCTAAAAACGTAGCATAAACACTAGTGGATTGACTTCTGAAGTAGTCAACAAATTCATGGAGTAGATAAACAGCCTTATCAGTTGAATGAGCTGACTTGAAACCAAACTCATTTGTCCACAGATAATCCTCAATTCTGTTCAGAATTAAACCCTCTAACAATTTATATATAACATTTGCAACAGTTATAGGTCTGTAATTGTTCATAGTTTTGAGTTTTCATTAACTCCCGGCGCCACACCAGTAGGCTGCCTTTTGCAACAGCGGCTCGATTCCGAGTTTTTTTTCCCTTCCTCTCTCTTTTGATCACTTTTTTTTTTCACCCCACTTATATCACGGACACACAGATCGTCCCAAATGTCTCCTGAGCCGGTGGACGGAGCCACTGTTTATAGCAGGATACGATACAACAGGGAAGAGCTGCTAGCATTTAACCGCCACCCGGTCCCACTGGAAAAACTCGACATACCGAGAGAATTGAGGCGAAAGCGTCGCGGCTGCCGGGCTGGAGTAAGGCGGAGGACAAAAAATATAAGGTACAGACCCTCCCTTCCATCTGTTGTCATGGGAAATGTACGGTCGATACTGGGAAAGTTAGATGAGCTAGCGGCTATCTCCCGTTATGATAGCACTTACCGGGAGTGCTCTCTCCTTTTGTTTACTGAGACGTGGCTAACTGAACTAGCAGCAGATGCTAACATTGAGCTGGAGGGTTTTCACATGATACGAGCTGACCGAACACCAGAGAGTGGCAAAGCTAGGGGCGGTGGAGTGATAATGTATGTTAACAACAACTGGTGCAGACCGGGACATATCACTGTTAAACAACGACACTGCAGCAAAGACATTGAGTTGCTAGCTGTTAGCATGAGGCCTACATATCTCCCGAGAGAACACTCACACGTGATCTGCATTGTTGTTTATGCAAATCCGACGGCGAACGCTGGGACAGCGCGTGACGTCATCCATTCAGTAACCAGCAGGCTGCAGACAGAACACCCAGATGCTCTTCTCCTCATCTCAGGCGATTTCAACCACGTTTCACTGTCTCCCATTCTGCCCACTTTCACCCAGTATGTCACATGCCACACTAGAGACAATAAAACACTGGATTTGTTCTACGCAAACACTAAGGAGGCGTACACCTCATCACAACTCCCCCCACTTGGGAGATCGGATCACAACTTGGTTCATCTCCGACCGGTGTACAAACCCCTAGTGCACAGACAACCTCCGGCCATGCACACTGTGGAGTTATGGTCTGAGGAGACAATGGACACTCTAAAGGACTGTTTTGAAGCCACTGCCTGGAAGCAGCTCTGCGATCCACATGGTGAGGACATCGATGGCCTCATTCACACCTTCACGGGCTACCTCAGCTTCTGTGTGGACAAATCCGTTCCCACCAAGACCATACGGCGTCACTCAAACAACAAACCCTGGATCAACCCTGAGATAAAAACACTTCTGAGAGAGAAGAAGAGGATCTTCAGGTCGGGGAACAGGGAGATGTTGAAGTCCGTACAGAGGGAGCTGAGGAGAAAGATCAGAGAAGGCAAGGACAGCTTCAGGAAGAAGATGGAGGACAAGCTGCAACAGAGCGACATCAGCGGGGTCTGGAGAAACCTCAAAACCATCTCGGGGCTCCAGAATACCTCCCCCCAGGCCACCGGGGGCAGGGAGTGGGCGAACAACCTGAATCTGTTTTTCAATAGATTTGACCAACCGCCCTCCCCCCTGTCTGCACAACAACCACTGCTGCCTCTAAGAAATCAAGTCCTGCTGCCCACTCCCCACTCCACCGACACCCCCCCCCCCACTCCCAACACACAGCCCCCCATCCTGACCCTGACCAAGACCCAGGTGAGGACGGAGCTGAGGAAGATCAAGGCGAGGAAGGCGTCGGGACTGGACGGCATCAGCGCAAAGCTCCTCAAGTCCTGTGCAGACCAGCTGTGTGGGATTGTGACGTATATCTTCAACATGAGCCTGAAACTGGGGAGGGTACCACAGCTGTGGAAAACATCTTGTGTGGTACCTGTACCAAAAACTTCCCACCCCAAAGACCTGAACAGCTACAGACCGGTGGCCTTGACATCCCACTTGATGAAGACCCTGGAGAGACTGCTCCTTGCTCATCTCCGCCCCCTGGTGGAACCAGCGATGGATCCACTCCAGTTCGCCTACCAGCATGGCATTGGGGTGGAGGATGCGGTGATCTTCCTCCTTCACCGTTCTCTGTCCCACCTGGAGAAGCCCGGGAATATGGTGAGGATCATGTTCTTTGACTTCTCCAGTGCTTTCAACACCATCCAACCGATGATCCTGAAGGACAAGCTGCTGTGCGCAGGGGTGGACCAGCACCTGTCATCATGGATCCTGGACTACCTCACGAACCGGCCTCAGTTTGTGAGAACCCGGGACTGTGTTTCCGACACGATCATCAGTAGCACGGGGGCCCCCCCAGGGAACGGTGCTGGCTCCCTTCCTGTTCACTCTTTATACTGCGGACTTCTCACACAACACAACACATTGCCATCTACAGAAGTTCTCTGATGACTCTGCGATCGTTGGTCTCATCTCCAACGGAGATGAAGCTGAGTACAGAGGGCTTATCCAGGACTTTGTGGACTGGTGCCATCGGAACTGCCTCCAGATCAACGCGAGGAAAACTAAGGAGCTGGTGGTGGACTGCCGCAGGCATGGGCAGCCCCTCACAGCACCAGTAAATATACAGGGAACAGACATCGAGATGGTGACATCCTATAAGTACCTGGGTATTCATCTGAACAATAAACTAGACTCGTCACACAATACTGACGCACTCTACAAGAAGGGACAGCGCAGGCTGTTCCTGCTGAGGAGACTCAGGTCTTTTGGTGTACAAGGGGCGCTGCTGAAGTCATTCTATGACACGGTGGTGGCATCAGCCATCACTTTTGGAGTGGTCTGCTGGGGCAGTGGCATTACTGCAGCCGATAGGAAGAGACTGAACAAACTGATTAAGAAAGCTAGCTCTGTCCTGGGGCAGCGCCTTGATCCGATGGAGGAGATAGGAGAGAGAAGGACGGTGGCTAAACTGTCATCTCTGCTGGAGTCCGTGTTCCACCCTATGCAGGACATACTGGATGCACTGAGGAGCTCATTTAGCAGCAGACTACATCATCCCAGGTGCACAACCGAGAGGTTTCGTAGGTCCTTCCTACCAACGGCTGTCAGACTGTACAACCTAAGCAGGGCTGCTCGCAGAGATAGCAAAAAGACATAACAAACTAATAGTTTTTTTGAATGCAAAAGATGCAATAGACTTACACAATGGTCCTCTCCGGCATACAACTAGGAACATACCGGTCGCTATGGAGGGTGAGAATATGTATGGGCACATAATCATACCATGTAGGATAACTAAATAGACGGTTATGCTGTTTCATCCCACCTAGCAACAATGCTCTGCACTGTGTGTGTTTATATATTTACATATTTATTCCATCTAGCTACAATGCTCAGCACTGGGTGTGTTTATATTTATAAGATAAGATAAGATAAGATAAGCCTTTATTAGTCCCACAATGGGGAAATTCCAGGATTGCAACAGCATAGGGATAGCAACACTCAGAGCAACAATCAGAAGGCAAGAAAAAACAACATCTAGTAAACACAACATCTAGTAAACTATCTATATATTTATTCCATCTAGCTACAATGCTCCGCACTGTGTTTTTATATATCTACATATTATTCCATCTAGCTACATTGCTCCGCACTGTGTGTGTTTATATACTTGCATATTTATTCCACCTAGCTGCAATGCTCCGTACTGTGGGTGTTTATATATTTACATATTTATTCCATCTAGCTACAATGCTCTGCACTGTGTGTTCATATATTCATATATTTATTCCATCCAGCTACAATGCTCTGCACTGTGTGTCTGTGTGTGTGTGTATATATATATATTTTATAGTAATATGTACATATGTATATTAGCTGCTCTTGCTTGCTTGTTTTTTTTTTCTTGCCTTCTGATTGTTGCTCTGAGTGTTGCTATCCCTGTGCTGTTGCAATCCTGGAATTTCCCCGTTGTGGGACTAATAAAGGCTTATCTTATCTTATCTTATCAGACAGACTGGCACACTTGTTTTTCACCAAGGGAATAATAACAGAATCCATCAACATATCTGGCATGTAACCATGAACAAACATACAGTTAAAACACAATGACAACAGAATACACAAATTGAAATCAGCATTGATAAGGCATTCACTAGTGAGACAATCAGGGCCAGCTGATTTGCCTTTCTTGAGACCTTTGATCAGTGAAACAACTTCAACAGGAGTAACAACAGAAATATCAGAGGTATCAAACATGTCATTATACAGGTGAACATCACGCATAACAGAATCCTTCATAGAAACATTCTTGACTGAGTTGAAAATAGCTTCATATTGACATTTCCACTTTTCAGCAATATTAACATCACCAGTCACACCATCAATAGTGTTTGATCTAACAGACTGGTAAGAACTCATAACCTTCATTTGTTTCCAGAATTCTACCATGTTCATTTCACTCATATGACTAGCTAACTGGTCACATTTGATACTTTCTTCATTGCGCCTACATGCACGCAGAGCATATTTGAACCTGTCACGCCGCGCCATTCATCAGCGGCGCCACCTGCTCCCGCACCTGCTCGTCATCAGCGGCGAGGGATAAAAGCCGTCTCGCCCTGAGCTTCGGCCTGAAGCCGTCAGACTTCGTTCCTCACCGTTGTGAGTCATTTCCAAACTTCAGCGCAAACATTTGGGTAAGAAGCCCTTACCTTCTTTTTCTCCAGTCTGCTCCCCTGTGCACAGGTGGATTTCCCGGCGGCGGACGACGTCCTACCAACGCCCATTCCTCGCTGCTGCACCGAGCTCTCCAGGTGGCTTTCTCCCGGGTCTCGCCCCTTGCTGTGCCAGCTATCCTGTCCATCCAAGTAAGTCCTTCTCTCGCCATAATCTCCTCTGTGTTGGTGTATGCCCGTCACCCTCTCCCTGTGCTTTTTCCATAGGGTTGCCCGGCTGTACGGTCACCTGCCTCTGTGCCTGAAGCAGACACCGCCACCAACACATTTACATCCTGCAGACACGCACTCATTCACGCCTGTTTGTCAATAAACTATTTGAACTATTCTGAGCCTGTGTGTGTGCGTCTCCTGAGCCGTGCGATATGGCAGAACCTAGCCCTACAACTTTTCATGTTATCAAATACTGGACCGTAACATGGTTTGCTATTACTCCTCCACCACAAGAAAGCATCCTGAGCAGCTGTTTGAGCCTCGCTAACAACATCATTCCAGCCTGGAACGTTATATTGGGTGGATACACTGTGACTAGGAATGCATTCACTCACACAAAAATTTAAAACATCAATAATATCACTATAAAACCTATTGATATCATCCTTGTGGGCCACACAATTATGGCCCTGACACCTAATGGCGTCCGTAGGAGCACGGATATTACAGAGTTTCCTACGAGTAAATTCCTTATACCTGGACAAGTCTGACGCTGTGGCATCACGCCATTTGTATGTCCTACTACCTGCTGTGGCCGAGGAAGCTCCCCGGGAGCCACTTACAACACTTGATACCTCAATATCCACAGATAGAGGTAAATGATCAGAACTCACATAACCATACAGAACTCTGATATTGGATACATTATCATGACCTGAGGATGTAGTCACACAGTGATCAAGCCATGATGTAGAGCCATGGGCCATGCTAACATGAGTAAAAGTATCACCTGGTAAGATAATCCTGTCCGAGATATGTAAAGAGTATCTCACAAAAAGACAACAGTTCATTTCCAAAACAACTTGAACGTGATATATTAGCATTGAAGTCACCAAGTATATACACATATGGAGTTGGAAAATCCTCAGTGATATGTTTAACAAGACTCATGCAATGCAAATATTCAAGTTTTCAACACTATCACAGGGGAAATATACACACAATATAAGACAGTCAAAGTCACCCAGGTTGACTTCAATACCTGTAACTCTTTCACACTCATAAGTTTTCACAACACAACGGTCAGCAAGTGACTTCCGCCATAGGATACCAACACCGCCATAGGGGCGACCTAAGATAACACGTTCTTCTGTATCCATAAAAGAAACACCTTGACCTATAAAATCACCATGTATTCTGCTCAAAATAGACAATTCATGTTCAAACGACCAGTGTTCCTGCAACAACGCAATGTCATGGTTATCACATAAACTGGAGAGCTCATTAGTTGAAGTTTTTACATTCTGACAGTTGAATGAACATATTCTTAGGTTGGTCCTACTACTGAATGGATATGTTGACAAACACAATAATGACAATCACAAATAGTTCATTTTTTCTCAAAAAACTGTCTATAGTATAAACCAGATGGCCACACATTTTTTTCCAAGCAACTTCTCGCTACAACTGGCAGGACATGTAATTTTCATGTAACCTTCACTTCCGCTTCTGAGAGAGAGTAGACGCTTTTCTTCCCTCTCCTTCCTAATCCTCTCCCTTCTGATCCCAGCTTGCAATGTCGCTCTTCTCCTGGCTGAATCTTAATCCAAATGGAAATTATGGATCTGGAAAGCGGCTTATATGCGATTGTCACCACTTTAAAAGAAGAAGATCGGGTCAGGAGGAACCCAAGGGAGACTCGTGGCATTGGAATTCATGTGTCTGTGTGATTCGACTGAGATTGAACTGATCACAGGATCTTCTGTTTGGCCCCTGGAGTTTTCCTAGTGTATCGAAATTATCTGGGTGAGCTAATCAAATGCGGACCCCAGCGTAGCTCCCTTAAAAAATTCAACAATTCGTCCAGCTGGGGGGAGCACTGACTGTCAGCGGCAGGATTAACATGGAATTTACCATCTGGCATGCATTGAAGAGAGAACGGACTCTCTTGGACATGTTTACCTATGTTTCGGTAGGTGGATAACATCTGTGGATCGCTGAGTGCTCTCCAGAGAATGATCTAAAGCATGATTCAAGCCTGTATGAAATTTGAAGCACAGAATCGAAGAGAGGGAAATTTTTTTATTCTCTGAGTGCACTGTGCAGATTTGACCTTGTGTTTTGGTGCCCTTGTTTACATTCCTCCTCGATGAAGATAACGCTGGAGAAGTGGCTTAACCCAAACATCGACAAACAATGGCTGTTGTTCTGCAGATCGAGCTTCTCAAGGACAGCGCTATCATGTGTTTACAGAACTTGCCACCTGCATGAGAATGGACATGCCGAGTAGAACACATGACTATCTGTTGCCAGGGGGTGCCCTCTGCTGTTCACCAGCAATTGACACACCTCCACACTGCATCACACACTGATCATATGCTGACTACATACACTGGTCTCTCTCGCTTTGTCACTTGTCAACGTCTGCTAATTGTGCATAGAGGGTTTTTTTCTGTGTGATCAAAATTTGGCTCATTTGAGCTTTATATGAGCTTATACGAGCGTTATTCTGATAACTATGTTTTTTCTCTCTGCCTATTGTGTTTTCCTCTCTCCCCCCCTTCCCCTCTTTACCCTCACTGTTCGACTGGCGCCTTCGGGCTGCCCCGGCTATGGGATGCGCTTACTGAGCGCGCCCAATGTCAAGTCAAATTTCAATTCTCCTGTATGTATTACGTATGGTAGTATTGACAATAAACCTTATTCATTCATATTCATTCATTCATAATTTTGAAAGAGGCATAACCATCATGCGTCCCCCAGACAACGGAAACGAAGGAGCCGCTCCTCTTCTCTCCGTCTGTCTGCCATATCTCCTCGGGCACGGAACACTCCCTTTTTGAGGCGTACAGGAGGGTCGCGGATGAGCCCGGACAGACGGTGCTTACCTTCCAGGATAAGGAGGACAATGGCGGGAGTTCCCGGCCGGACTGCCAGTGAATGCATCACGCTCGATTGTGGACGTTCAGAAGGTTTTTTTCTTGTAGTGTAGAAAGTGACTTTAATTGAAAGAATTGTATTGCTTTTTTCCTGGTGAGCTTTTTAGGGTATTTATGGTATTTATAATATTTATTGTGGGGTTAGTTTCTTAAATTGTGCACATTGGGAAATCTGTGGTTCTTATTGGAATGTATGGTTTATATTTGGGGATTATGGTTCTTATTTGGTAGTGTTGTAGTCTATAACCATTTTAAGTAATTTAATAAAGTTGTATAATTGCTTTCATGCCTTCCTGCGTGTTTACATTGTTGTGGCCCGAGAATCATCTATTTTATTTATAATGCTCACAGTGACTGGCATTTCCAAACTGTGACATACCCTGCCTCTCGCCCAAAGATGCTGGGATAGGCTACAGTCCCCCCCCCCCCCCCCCCCGTGACCCGTGACCCGAAAAAGATTAATTGGAAGATGAATGCACTGTACAGATTTTGATTAAAATTTTACCAGCGGTAGCCCTTAAGCCAAAGATGAAACCATTAAATTTTGGTGATGATCTGAGAGTGCATACCTCCACCAAGGACCTTGTTTTGTATTTGTGCAGCAGGATTATACAAAACCTACTTGTCATGATCTGCGCTCCGGGCAGATGAGTATTTAAAGAGAGGACTCATGGTGCAGGCTGAATTAGGTGCAAATTATTAACAAAAACATAAACACAAACAGCAGCACGGGGACTGAAAACAAAACTAAACACTCAGGCAACAATCACAAAAACCTGGCATTTGAACCGGGGTCTGTGGACTTTTTATATCCATTGTATTTCCAAGAGTATTTGCTTTTTCACTTGGACAAATATTTTTCCATAATAAATATTCTCTTGAAGAGGATGATAAAATAAAGGCAGCGTTGGATTTTTAAATAGCTTTATTATCACCCGCCTTCATCAGAACTCGGCTACAGCCCATGGTTTGAGCAGGCTGCAACTTCGTTCCTCCAGCTCTCAAAGAGGAGACAGTGTGTGTGTCTCGCAGCAGATGCAGAATCAGAGTGAGAGAATGAGAGGCAGATTTACAGCACAGTGCAGCTTATATACTCAACTCAAACAATAGATCAAAGACATTCACAGCAGTCAGTCTGGGCATTTGCATATCAGAGGTACAGACAGGATGCATGAACACAATGCATGGATGACACTTCAACCTCACAGCTGTAAACGCAGCATTCAGCGGAAAAAACCCAGGAGTGCGAGCTGACTGTCTCTGTGTTGTGTCTCTGTGTTGTGGGGGTTGAATTCAAACCGCTACACTGCTCCCCCCCCAGAGGGAACGGCAGGGGACCGTGACCTCGATGTTGCAGTTTGGGCAGCGAGCAGGGAAAAGCTCTGTGCAGGAGGAGGGGGAGGGGGGGTAGTACATACTGACCGGGCGCGGGAAAATCGTTCGAGTCGCGCCAAAAGTGTTTGCTGCTCCGCGATGTCCTGTCTGAACATGCGGAGATAAGAAGAAGAAAAAAAAATTAGTCTCTGACTCCTCTCGTGGCCATGAAGAAAAGCAGGAGCGGCGGCAAGAAAAAAAAATAAAAGCAGAGGGACTGGCGTGTTGACTTTAGGGCAGATGTAACCCTACAGCCCCGGGAACCGCAGACAGCTGAATTCCCCTTGTGTGCCGTGGCTAAGACCATAAAATCCCGTGAGCAAGCTGCGGGCCTCAGGTGTACCAGCAAGCCTGAAGGGCCAGTGTGCAGCAGAAGGAAGGTGGTCGGAAAAGCCGTATTTGTCCCGTGCATGGTGCGCCGTCCTCGTCACCCCCGGTGCGCGTGCCGGGGCTCCGTGCGTGGGTGGGCCCGCTGGAGAGGAAATCAGGGTCGGAAACTTGGAGATCGGCGCAGTCTGCGCCGAAAAACATCTCTGACGAGCCGTGGCTGCAGATTAGTCATGGTGCATTCAGGTCCACGTGTGCTCCGTCGGCCATGGGAGTCGCCCGCCTGTGCTCTGATGTGGAGGAGCTGCGCGGCCAGTCCCGCGTGGATGTGCCGATCTCGGCGAGGGCGCGCCATGACGTTCTCTGCCACTTACCCGGTCTTGGTTGATGTCCTGAGAGCGGCTCGCCCGCCGTGGGCTCTGTGTCGAGGTCTCCCTGAGGCCGCAGGGAGGGAAGACCAGTCAGGCCGCTGCGACGGAGCATTCATGCCCGGGTGCTGCGTTCGCTGGCCGCTCGTTTTCTTCAGTCTCGGGTCACCAGCGTGGCTGTTCAGATCAGAAGGTTGTGTTTGCACAAAACGTGTGCATTCCGGGGTCACCAGTGAAGAGGATGATAAAATAAAGGCAGCGTTGGATTTTTAAATAGCTTTATTATCACCCGCCTTCATCAGAACTCGGCTACAGCCCATGGTTTGAGCAGGCTGCAACTTCGTTCCTCCAGCTCTCAAAGAGGAGACAGTGTGTGTGTCTCGCAGCAGATGCAGAATCAGAGTGAGAGAATGAGAGGCAGATTTACAGCACAGTGCAGCTTATATACTCAACTCAAACAATAGATCAAAGACATTCACAGCAGTCAATCTGGGCATTTGCATATCAGAGGTACAGACAGGATGCATGAACACAATGCATGGATGACACTTTAACCTCACGGCTGTAAACGCAGCATGCAGCGGAAAAAACCCAGGAGTGCGAGCTGACTGTCTCTGTGTTGTGTCTCTGTGTTGTGGGGGTTGAATTCAAACCGCTACACTCTGCCCTTTTTTTTAACCTTCAGTGTTTTATCAGAAACTCACAACAACTCTTACAAAACACACCATAAAATATCAAAGCAATGCCAAAATAAGTTATGAAACGTGTGTTATGATTTGACCACAAGCTTGTAAATGAGACTTCTGTAATCGTGACTAATCATTTCACTGTTGAGATAATTTCTGCCATAAATGAATACTATCTCTGTTTTATAACACTATACAGCTGTATGACAATAAACATGAGACCATGTTTCTTTTGACCCTGATCTGTTCTTTAGTTAGAGACTGAGAAGAGTTTTGGCAGCTATCTGATTGTAGCAGATGACTGACCCTCCCTGAGCCTAGTTCAGCTGGAGGTCTGTCCATGTTAAGAGGGTGTTTTCTCCCACCACTGCTGAGAAGTACTTGCTATGCAGCCCATTAATACTGGGGACTTTATTAAATCATATGTTGCATGGACTTCATTCTGAAATTTAAAGCACCTAGAGATGACTAATGCTGTGAAGAGTTGAATGAAATGAACTGGTAACTCATCAAGACTTTGTGTGGACATGAAAGAATGACTCCAGAGAATTTGTCAGGGACCATGTACAGAAGAAAACATGAAAAACAGGGTAAAGATGCTCTGTACCAGATTATGGCGTTCTCACTAATTTCCATCTGTAGAATAAAGAATAGCTAGCAGTTCTTTAATGAATGCATTATGTATTTTTGCATCAGCTGACAGTTTTTCATGTTTTCAGGAATTCAGTTATTTATGTTGTGATGATGTGATAAATTAAAATATTTGATTCTCACTACAGCAAAAAGAACTTGAGGGTCTGGTTAATCCAATTTTTACTCAAGAGGAAACAGGGTAAAAGTTAAAAAATGGGGAGTATTTATCTTGTTTCAAAACTTAACCTTAAATAAACAAAATTCATTGTTTCTTTTCAAATCAAAAATAGAAAAACCAATGAAATCGGCTGTTTTTCTGTTCTTGCCAATTTACTTTCTCCCCTTTCATTTTTTTTAATCAACTAATGAAATACGACTGACAGTCTCGCACAGTTCATTTTGTCATTCAGACATAAATGAACCAAACTGACACCCTTCCTCCTTGATTGTTTTGAAAACAAGACAACTACACCTTGACAGGAAGTAGTAGACATCAATTATCCCCAGTTGGAGGAAGTCATTTGACACAGAGTGAGGAAATTCAAACTCTGAAAATATGCCATTATGCTGAACATAAACTACAAGAGATGGAGAATGATATTGATCCTGATAACCACTTTTTTAATAATATCCATAATCACTGAATATTACACTGAAAAGCAATTCAAAAGTCAAGTGCAACTAGATGGTAAACTATCAATAATACACTTCAACAACAGAAGTCTTAACAAAAACTTTCCACAGATTCAGGACTATTTAAAACAGCTAGACAGAAAATTTACAGCTATCGCAGTCTCTGAAACTTGGCTTAATGAAGAGCAGGCTCCTCTGATGGCAATAGAGGGATATCAGATGTTTCATATTAACAGATCTCAAAAAAAGGGTGGTGGTGTTGCACTGTATATTGATGACCTGTATAGGTGTAAGCTTGTAAATGGAATGTCCTTTGCACTACCAGGGATTTTGGAATGTGTTACTGTTGAGATCGACCAAGATACTGTAAAACAAAAAAATCTAATTATAAGTTGTATATATAGAATGCCGGGAACTTGCATTGAGACATTCAGAGATAAATTAGTTGAGCTGTACAATAATATTACTAGTAAGAAAATGGTTGTAATTTGTGGAGATTTCAATATTGATTTACGAAATCAATTTCAACAAAATGTAATTATAGAGTTTATGAATTCTATGTACAGTATGAGTCTATATCCCACAATAACACATCCCAGTAGAATCACAGTTCACACTGCTACAGTTATTGACAACCTGTTTGTTAATATTATTGATAAGAAAATAGTGGATTATTGATAAATGATATAAGTGACCATTTGCCAATCTTTGCATTTATCCATGGCCACACGGGGGCCAATACAGAAAAAATTTTAAAATCTTTCAGATACAAATCACAAAATCCAATCAGTTCTTTTAAAGAAGACTTGCTGAAGCAAGACTGGGCAAAAGTCTATGTATCAGATGTAAATGAAGCCTATGACACATTTATAAACATTGTAACCACTCTTTATGAAAAAAATTGTCCATTAGTAAAGAAAAAGCTTAAACATAAATTTGCCGATAAGCCATGGTTAACCAAAGGATTACAAAAGGCATGTAAAAAAAAAAATCATTATATAAAGCTTTTCTAAAGAAAAGGGCAAAAGAAGCAGAGCAGCGGTATAAAACATACAAAAACAAGTTAACATATATAATGAGATATAATAAAAGAGACTATTACAGTAAAGAACTGGAGAAAAACAGAGACAATATTAAAAATACATGGACAATACTTAACAATATTCTTGGAAATAAAAACAGAAATACAAGCTACCCAACCAATTTTTCAAAAATTAATAAAACGACTCAGAGTGTGAATGCAGTTTCACCTGCAGATGAATTTAATAACTTTTTTGTTAACATTGGTCCTAATTTGGAAATACCCATTACGGCACCTACAGGTGATACAATAAGTAAAAACACTACTATAAAAGACTCCATTTTCATAAAGAACACAGATGAGAGAGAGGTCATTGAAACTGTCAAATCGTTTAAAAGTAAAACATCTACGGACTGTGATGGTATTGACATGCTCTTAGTCAAAACTATTATTGAATGCTTAGTGAAACAACTGACGTATATCTGTAACCTGTCTCTCCAAACAGGTATATTTCCCAATGCAATGAAAATAGCTAAAGTAATTCTGATATACAAGACGGGTGACAGAGGGGAACTTTCAAACTATAGACCAATTTCACTATTGCCACAATTTTCCAAGATACTTGAAAAAATATTCTGTGGGAGAATTGACAACTTCATAATGAAGAATAATTTATTGTGTGAGCAACAATATGGGTTCAGACACAAGAGGACAACTGCATTTGCTCTAATGGAATTTATAGAAAAAATATCAACTGCCACTGAAAATAAAGAGCATTCAGTTGGAGTATTCCTGGATCTTAAAAAAAGCATTTGATACAGTGGATCATAATTTATTAATAAAGAAACTACAAAATTGTGGTATTGGGGGGGTAGCACTGTCCTGGTTATGTAGTTACTTAAAGAATAGATATCAGTATGTATGTGTTGGTAACAAAAACTCACAGTTACTGAAGGTTACTTGTGGAGTCCCACAGGGTTCAGTTTTGGGGCCACTGTTATTCGATATGTATATAAATGATATATGTAAAGTTTCGGAAAAAATGGATTTAATATTGTTTGCCGATGACACTATTATGCAGTGGAAGCAATTTGGAACAACTTTTGGATACACTCGGAAAGGAATTAGGAAAGCTTAAACTGTGTTTTGATTCAAACAAATTAACGCTCAATTTAAGTGAGACAAAATTTATAGTTTTTAACCCCTTGCACTCTAGTCAATTTTCCTAAAAACGCCAAAAAATAATGTGCCCAAAGTAAATCGAAAGCTGTTCTTCAACCCTTTGCAGCATCTTCATGGGGTTGGTCTCATTTAAAAGAAAACACTTTGAATTTTTTGGCAAAACAGTCATAATCTCTCTAAGTGCTCCGGCCACTGAGTTACAGTCATCTAAACATAGTGAACTTGAAGAAAATAAATTTGGCCTGGGTGTTTTTTTGGATACAAATGCTTGCAAATAACACACAGCTTCAGATCCAGGCTGGAAAATGCAACAGAAATGTAGAACCAAGTGTTATCCAGCTGAGGTCCAAATTTTGTAACAGTACCATAAAAAATGAATATATTACACAGCTTTTTACTCAGGTAGTTCCCAGGCATTTTGGAACTGTGCCAAATTGTGCCAAATGGCACAGTTTGGAAAAACGTCTGTAACTTTTGAATGATTCAATGTAGAAGCTTCATTTTGGACTCTAATGAAAGGTCACATTCAGGGCTGTGTCTGTGTGTGTGTGTGTGGGGGGGGGAGTTGTCCCCCCCCTCACTACAGAGGACGGAGATCGGCCCTCGCTACATGACGGATTACACTCGGATGTGGCATGTTTCCACAACAGCGCAGTCACCGCGCCCCCCCCCCCCGCTACTGTGTGTGTGTGGGGGGGGTTTGTCCTCCCCCTTCCCTCACTACAGAGGACGGAGATCGGGCATCGCTACATGACGGATTACACTCGGATGTGGCATGTTTCCACAGCAGCGCAGTCACCGCGGCTCCCCCCCCCCCGCTACAGAATAGCAGCGGCGGGGGGGGGGGGCGTTCACGGTCCGGAGGCGTGCGCCACACAGTTGTAATTTACCGATCGGTCAAAAGTCATTTTTGATTACAATTTTCAGGGATAAAAAATAATTTGGCTTATAACACCTTACCTCTTCACAGCCACATTGTCCTGGCGAACTTCGATTCCTCACTGTCAGACGAACGCGACGCTGGTCCGCTCGTGGTTCTGGTCTCGTGACCCGATGAAAACATAATTCCATTATTGAGGTTTTGTGCTTCCATGATTGCGGTTTTTGGCAAACGATTTTTCAAAACAAATAACAGTAGTAATTAAAAAAAGACTGGCGAAGGCATGTGTGTCACTCAGCCTTCGTCGTCAGCCTCCGTCGGTCTATGACCATGGAAGAAATCATAACGTCTACTCTGCTGGAACCAAAACAAAATAAGCACCGCCTGTGGCCAAACATGCCGATGCGCGAATGGCACTCCCTGTCACACAGGTTGCATTTGTGGGTGGTCTCCGTGCTGCTGGGTCTGTGGGGTTCTTCCTGCGTCCTTTTTTAATCCGCTGCAGCAGCCAGTCTTCACCCAGCCTTAAAAAAAACAGCTCGCGAACTTCTCTGCTTCAATTGGCTCACTGCATTCACAGCGTTGGGAGGCGGGTCCTTCTGGCTAGGTTTTCAGTCATTGGTTCTTCAAGGTTTCAGAAACCCAATTCAAAGCTCTTATTAGTCGAATGAGAGGTCAATCAGATGAACTAATCTGTTCGCGGCTGTGTCTGCAGCTTTTATTTTCAGTGCGCGCTTGGACGCCATCACCACCTACATCACCACCATCAGGATCTCCATCATGCATCCGAGAGCGCACGAGGGTGCTCTCGTGCGCCCTCATGCGCTCTAGGACGCAGAGACTTGCCTGTCCGCGGTACAACAGAGCGCAAGAGGTTAACAACCATCACAACAACTTAGTATCTAAACTCAGTGTAAATGGTGTAGAGATTGAAAGGGTATCCAAAACTACATTTCTTGGAGTAATAATTGATAATAAACTGTGTTGGAAGTCACATATTAATTATATTAAAGGTAAAATATCTAAATCAATTGCAATACTACACAGTGTGAAATATTTGCTGAATCAATGCCCCAACACAGACAGCCACACCAGAGGCAAAAGACGAGTTCTACGAGAATCTCGCAACAACTGTCAGGATCATCCCCAACTCTGAACAACTCATTCTCCTTGGAGACTTCAATGCCAGAGTGGGTGCTGACCACGACTCCTGGCCCTCCTGTCTTGGACCTTTTGGCGTGGGCAGAATGAACGACAACGGACAGCGGCTGCTCGAGTTCTGCACATATCACGATCTGTGCATCACAAACTCGTTCTTCAAGACCAAGCCCCAACACAAGGTTTCCTGGCAACATCCGCGCTCAAAGCACTGGCACCAGCTAGACTTGATCCTGACCAGGCGCACCTCACTGAAGAACGTGCTAATCACCCGTTCGTTCCAGAGTGCAGATTGCGACACAGACCATTCATTGGTGTGTTGCAAGGTCAAGCTGCAGCTGAAGAAATTCCATCGTGCTAGACAACCTGGAAAGGCACGGATTGACACCAGCAAGATGGCCCAACCAGAACTTGTTGAGCAGTTTGCCTCCACCTTTGAGAAGGAACTTGGTGTACCACAAGGAGGAGAATCTGCAAAGCAGAAGTGGGAAGAGCTGCGAAACACCATCTACCGCACAGCCTTGGCTACCTTTGGGAGGAAGACCTCGAAGTCACAGGACTGGTTTGATGCCAAGTTGACCGAGATGACCCCCGTCATTGAAGCCAAGCGCTCAGCACTTGCTGAGTACAAGAAGTACCCAAACGAGAAGAATCTCCAGATTCTCAGGGCTGCGAGAAGCAAAGTTCAGCAGACTGCTCGGCGCTGTGCCAACGAGTACTGGACTCAACTCAGCCAAGACATTCAAACTGCTGCCATAACAGGGAACATCCGTGGTATGTACGATGGCATCAAGAAAGCACTTGGTCCGGCTCAGAGCAAGACGGCCCCCCTCAAATCTTCCACTGGGGAGATGATCACAGAGAAGAACAAGCAGATGGAGAGATGGGTGGAACACTACTCCGACCTCTACTCTAGACAGAACACCGTGACACCGGCAGCCCTTGATGCCATCGACTGCCTGCCATCCATGGACGAACTTGACGCCGAGCCAACCATCGACGAACTCAGTAAGGCCATTGATAGCTTGGCCGCTGGCAAGGCACCCGGCAACGACGGCATACCCCCTGACCTGATCAAGCACTGCAAGACCGCCCTACTGCTGCCATTGCATGATGTCCTCTGCCAGTGCTGGAAGGAAGGTGCCGTACCACAGGACATGAGGGACGCCAAGATCATCACCCTCTACAAAAACAAAGGAGAGAGAAGCGACTGCAACAACTACAGGGGCATTTCCCTCCTCAGCGTTGTTGGCAAAGTCTACGCATGAGTTGTTCTCGTTCGTCTACAGAAGCTTGCCGAACGTGTCTACCCCGAGTCTCAGTGTGGCTTCCGCGCTGAGCGATCGACGGTAGACATGATATTCTCCATCCGCCAACTCCAGGAGAAATGCAGAGAACAGAACATGCCTCTGTACGTCGCCTTCATCGACCTCACCAAAGCGTTCGATCTGGTCAGCAGAGAAGGCCTTTTCAAGATCCTGCCAAAGATAGGATGCCCACCAAAGTTGCAAAGCCTCATCGAATCGTTTCACACCAACATGCAGGGGATAGTGCAGCACGATGGCAACGTCTCAGAGCCATTCAACATACGCAGCGGAGTGAAACAGGGCTGTGTACTTGCGCCAACCCTCTTTGGGATTTTCTTTGCTATGCTCCTGAGGCATGCCTTCAGCACAGCAACAGAGGGAATCTACCTGCACACAAGATCTGACGGCAGGCTTTTCAACCTTGCCCGCCTGAAAGCCAGAACCAAAGTACGCGAGGCTCTAGTCAGAGACATGCTGTTCGCAGACGACGCTGCAGTCACAACCCACACACAGCAGGAGCTTCAGACCCTGATGGACCGCTTCTCCCAGGCATGCAAGGACTTCGGGCTTACCATCAGCCTGAAGAAGACTAACGTCTTGGCGCAAGGCATGGAAGCACCACCAACCATCACCATTGATGACTACAAGCTGGAGGTCGTGAATCAGTTCACGTACCTGGGGTCCACGATCAGCAACAACCTCTCCCTTGATACAGAGATCAACAAGAGGATTGGAAAATCAGCCTTCACACTCGCTCGCCTCACCACACGAGTGTGGGAGAATCCCAAACTCTCTGTCAAGACGAAGATGGCAGTGTACAACGCCTGCGTCATCAGCACACTGCTCTATGGGAGTGAGATGTGGACAACATACGCCTGGCAGGAAAAGAGACTGAACTCCTTCCACTTGCGCTGCATTCGCCACATCCTGGACATATCCTGGCAGGACAAAGTGCCCAACACAGAAGTTCTGTCCCGCGCCGGCCTTCCCTCCATGTTCACTCTACTCAGGCAGCACAGGCTCCGCTGGCTAGGCCATGTTCACCGTATGGAGGATGGCAGAATCCCCAAAGACGTCCTCTATGGAGAACTGGCAACTGGCAGGAGAGACGTTGGCCGCCCACAGCTGCACTTTAGAGACGTCTGCAAGAGAGACATGAAGGCCCTGGATATCAACACAGAGCGCTGGGAGGACCTTGCAACGGACCGCTCCAAATGGAGAGGCACCCTGACCAGACAGCTCAAGGCGGGTGAAGAGAGACTGACTGCTGCAGCAGATGAAAAAAGGACCCGCAGGAAGAACCGCCACAGACCCAGCAGCACGGAGACCACCCACAAGTGTGACCTGTGTGACAGGGACTGTCATTCGCGCATCGGCCTGTTCAGCCACAGGCGGTGCTGTTCCAGCAGAGTAGATGTTTAGGATTCTCTTCCATGGTCATCATAGACCGACGGAGGCCGACGACTACACAGTGTGAAATATTTGCTGAATCAACCCACACTATATACTTTGTATCATTCATTAATACTCCCATACATGACATATTGTACTGAAGTATGGGGAAATACATATAAAACAAACATATATCCAGTCGTTATGCTTCAGAAGAGAGTTATTAGAATAATAAACAAAGCTGCTTACAGGGAACCAACAAAACCACTTTTTCTTAGATAGATAGATAGATAGATAGATACTTTATTTCGAACAAAAAAGTATAACAAAAACAAAACAAATGACAAATGCAATAAAGTAACAGTATACAGTGTTCGAAAGGGTGAAGGAAGAAGTGAACACTTATTAATTCCATCTCCTCTTTTCCAAAAATACACCCATGTGAATTATATACAAATTACCACCTTCAAGACCCCAAGTAAACAATTTACTGTATTTTTTACATATCAACATTAACACCCATCCATCCTAACATCCATTGATGTCCATACATCAAAACCAGCCTCAAACAACACAGATATACACAGTGCTGTCCCACCCACCATTCCATAGTGTCCCATAATGTCCCAGAGTGAGCATAGTGAATCGTACATATAAATACTACCCTTCTAACATATATCCTTTCAGCAAATAATGTTTATACCTCTTTTTGAATTGATTTCTGTTTGTACATAGTTTCAGTTCCGGCTCCAGACTGTTCCACAAATCTACCCCACAGACAGATATGCACATACTTTTATTGGTTGTTCGTATCTTGGGTTTTGTAAAGTTTAAGTCTCCTCTCAAATTATGATCATTGTCTCTTTTTTTTAAATATTTTTTGTATATTAGTTGGGAGTTGATTATTAATTGCCTTGTACATTACTTGTGCGGTCTTAAATTTAACTAAATCGATGAACTTTATGACATGTGACTTTAAAAACAACGAATTGGTATGGTCTCTAGATCCTGCATTATTTATTGTCCTTATAGCTCTTTTTTGTAATGTGCATATTGACTGTAGGTTGGTCTTGTAGGTGTTTCCCCAGACTTCTACACAGAAGGTAAAAACAGTGAATTGTACAGTAAGACCAATGATTTATAGTCCAAGATGTGTCTTGTCTTCCCCAGTATGCCTATACATTTTGCTAACTTGGCCCGGATGTGACTGATGTGAGGTTTCCAGCAGATTTTATCGTCTAGCGTCACCCCCAGAAACTTATTTTCCTGTACTGTTTCTATTCTGGTATCATCTATCGTTACCATTATTTCATGATTTATTTTATAATTTCCAAACAACATAATCTTTGGGTTTTTTTAGATTTAGAGATAATTTATTTTTGTTGAACCACTGCGTTAACTTTTTCATTTCAGTTGTGACCACCTCTAAAACCTGCTGCAAATTCTCACCAGTGCAAAGGATACAGTGGGGCAAAAAAGTATTTAGTCAGCCACCAATTGGGCAACTTCTCCCACTTAAAAGATGACAGAGGTCGCCAATTTTCATCATAGGTATACCTCAACTATGAGAGACAAAATGAGAAAAAAAAAATCCAGAAAATCACATTGGAGGATTTTTAATGAATTAATTGGTAAATTCCTCGGTAAAATAAGTATTTGGTCACCTACAAACAAGCAAAATTTCTGGCTCTCACAGACCTGTAACTTCTTCTTTAAGAGGCTCCTCTGTCCTCCACTCATTACCTGTATTAATGGCACCTGTTTGAACTTGTTATCAGTATAAAAGACACCTGTCCACAACCTCAAACAGTCAGACTCCAAAAACCACTATGGCCAAGACCAAAGAGCTGTCAAAGGACACCAGAAACAAAATTGTAGACCTGCACCAGGCTGGGAAGACTGAATCTGCAATAGGTAAGCAGCTTGGTGTGAAGAAATCAACTGTGGGAGCAATTATTAGAAAATGGAAGACATACAAGACCACTGATAATCTCCCTCGATCTGGGGCTCCACGCAAGATCTCACCCCGTGGGGTCAAAATTATCACGAGAACGGTGAGCAAAAATCCCAGAACCACATGGGGGGACCTAGTGAATGACCTGCAGAGAGCTGGGACCAAAGTAACAAAGGCTACATCAGAAACACACTACGCCGCCAGGGACTCAAATACTGCAGTGCCAGACGTGTCCCCCTGCTTAAGCCAGTACATGTCCAGGCCCGTCTGAAGTTTGCTAGAGAGCATTTGGATGATTCAGAAGAGGATTGGGAGAATGTCATATGGTCAGATGAAACCAAAATAGAACTTTTTGGTAAAAACTCAACTTGTCGTGTTTGGAGGAGAAAGAACACCATACCTACTGTGAAGCATGGGGGTGGAAACATCATACTTTGGGGCTGTTTTTCTGCAAAGGGACCAGGACAACTGATCCATGTAAAGGAAAGAATGAATGGGGCCATGTATCGTGAGATTTTGAGTGAAAACCTCCTTCCACCAGCAAGGGCATTGAAGATGACATGTGGCTGAGTCTTTCAGCATGACAATGATCCCAAACACACTGCCCGGGCAACGAAGAAGTGGCTTCGTAAGAAGAATTTCAAGGTCCTGGAGTGGCCTAGCCAGTCTCCAGATCTCAACCCCATAGAAATTCTTTGGAGGGAGTTGAAAGTCCGTGTTGCCCAGCGACAGCCCCAAAACATCACTGCTCTGGAGGAGATCTGCATGGAGGAATGGGCCAAAATACCAGCAACAGTGTGTGAAAACCTTGTGAAGACTTACAGAAAATGTTTGACCTCTGTCATTGCCAACAAAGGGAATATAACAAAATATTGAGATGAACTTTTGTTATTGACCAAATACTTATTTTACTGAGGAATTTACCAATTAATTCATTAAAAATCCTTCAATGTGATTTTCTGGATTTTTTTTTTTTTTTTACTTATTTTATCTCTCATAGTTGAGGTATACCTATGATGAAAATTGGAGACCTCTGTCAACTTTTAAGTGGGAGAAGTTGCACAATTGGTGGCTGACTAAATACTTTTTTACCCCACTGTATTTGTGTCATCCGCAAACAAAATAAATTTCAGAATTTTTGATACTTGGCATATGTCATTTATATACAAAATAAAGAGTTTGGGTCCCAAAACTGACCCCTGGGGCACACCACAAGTGATGTCCATGAAGGGTGATTTGTGCTCACCAATTTGTACAAATTGTTGTCTGTTACTTAAATAACTTTCCACCCAACTCAGTCCTACCCCTCTTATCCCATACCTTTCCAGTTTCCTTAGTAAATCTTAAATTCTTAAAAGCTCTCAAGTTGAAAGATCTAGTTGACTTTAAAACTGCAGTAATAATGTTTAAAGTGAAGAATCTATCACTGCCCGCAAATATCCAAAAGTTGTTCCAAATAAGGGAGAAACAATATCATTTCAGAGGAACATGTATATTTCAAAAACCTTCAGTGAGAACTATCACCAAGCAACACTGTGTTTCAGTGCAAGGAGTCAGATTATGGAACAATTTTGGACCTGAATTAAAATCATGTACAACGCTTGGACAATTTAAACAAAAACTAAAGGAAGAAATACTCCAAACATATATACAAGATGACATGTAAAATCACATAAGGATTGTCATATCCAGTCTGTGTTATGTTGTTGCTTAGTTTTTTGTTTTGTTTTTTTTTGTCACATTTTGTCTTAGCTTTGTTCCGAATTGTAATTGCTCTTGTTTTGTTTTTCTTTTGAATTCTTGGATGGAATATGGGTGGGCAATATAAGCTGCGGCTTCAGCCATCACCCATTTCGGATAACTTATGTTGAACTGTATAATCAGAGGAGTTATTGTTTAATTTGACCTTGTTGGATTTTTTTTCTTTTTTCCCCTTTGTTATATTATTCTGTTTCTTTTTAATCTTTACTTTTAATTTATCCAAAATAAAGATTAATTCATTCATTCATTCAAGTAGTAAATCCAGAGTAGGATTACAGTTTAAAAGTTTTGCCTTTTTATCAAATGTACAAAATTTAAACTTTATCCACCAAATCTACAGTGTGACAAATATAGACAAAAGGGAAATGTAATTACTTGCCATATCTAGTATATAAAAGAGATTCTGCTGTGTGGGTATGTATGTTTCAGAAACTTTGTTCCCCTAGTAACTCAGGCCACTTGACTGTGGGCTCTTTTGCATGGCGATGTCACAATATCTGAAGAGTGTACCTGACATGGTTTCACTGACCACTTGACCATAAAAGAGGTCAAAGGTGACCTTTTTTTAATTGACCTTTACTGGTGGAGGTGTACTCTCACAGTCATGCCTAAGGACAATTTAGAATCCCCAGTTTGATGCCAATTAACCTAACTTGCACGTTTTTGGCATGTGGGAGGAAACCAGAGAAATCCTGGAGTAAACCCATCTTAGGTGTGACTGTGAGAGTGAATGGTTGTCTATCTTTCTGTGTTGGCCCTGCGATGGACCAGCGATCTGTCCAGGGTGTACCCTGCCTCTCACCCAAAGATGCTGGGATAGGCTCCAGCGCCACCCCCCCCCGCCCCGGGACCCGAAAAGGATTAAGCGGAAGAAGATGAATGAATGAATGAATGAATGGTGGAGGTGTACACTGATTGAGGAATCAAGTGCACCGGACACAGTCAGCGGAGTTTAGGATCTGTGAGTCTCTCTCCACAATACAGGCATTGTGGACTGATGGGAAGACAGAGGTACAGGTTACTGCTGGGACACTGGAACTATATTTACATTTAACTATTTTCACATCTATTTACTCTAATCCACTCATATAACTCTCACTGAGGTGTACGCCAGTGACAGAGTCGAGTGCACCCTGACCATTCGTGTGTGACGGGGAGAAGGAGGCTGGAAGCTGGGAGACTGAGTTACATTTAATTCACTAATTTCTCTTTGTGCGCTTCTTGCAGGATACCAACAGTTTTCGATCATCTGCCGTGCTCTCGTGTGCGTAAGACAAGGCAAGTTTATTTGAATAGCACATTTCATTTACAAAACAGTTCAAAGTGCTTTACATAAAACATTAAACCAAGCTGCAAAAGAAATACTACTAAAATAAATAAAAAGAAATACTAGAAATACTATTTATTAATAAATACTAGAATAATACGTAATACAATTAATACAATTAATTAATTAATACAATTAATACAATATTAATAATACTAGAAATACTATTATTTATTTATTTAGAAATACTACTAAAATAAATAAATACTACTAGTCATTGGTCTACTCCAATGACTGCACCTCAGAGGACCCTTCGGTGAAGCTCCTGAAGTTTGCGGACGACACCACAGTCATCGGTTTGATCCGGGATGATGATGAGTCTGCATACAGGCGGGAGGTGGAGCAGCTGATCCTCTGGTGCAGCCAGAACCATCTTGAACTTAACCCAGCCAAAACGGTGGAGATGACTGTGGATTTCAGGCGACACCCCCCTTCATTCCCCCCACTCACCATCCTCAACAGCACAGTGTCCACTGTGGACTCCTTCAAGTTTCTGGGAACCACAATCTCCCGGAACCTGAAGTGGTCCTCCCATATAGACACTGTCCAGAAAAAGGCCCAGCAGAGGTTGTTTTTTCTGCGTCAGCTCAAGAAGTTTGATTTGCCTCAGGAGCTGCTGGTTGTCTTCTACACCGCCATCATCCAATCTGTCCTCTGCTTTTCCATCACTGTCTGGTTTGGATCTGCCACTAAACAGGACAAGACCAGACTGCAGCGGATCATTAAGTCTGCGGAGAGGATCATTGGTACTGACCTACCCTCCATTGAGAACTTATATCGGTCCATAACCAGGAAACGGGCGGGAAACATCTGTGCTGACCCATCACACCCCGGCCACAAACTGTTTGAACTTCAATCTTCTGGTCGTCGTTACAGATAACTGAAGGTCAAAACCACCCGTCACAGGAACAGTTTATTTCCTCAAGCCATCACTCTGATGAACTCCTAACATTCACCTAGTCCTACCTGTTGCTGTACTCATGACTTTTCATCCATTATTACATTGCACATAACTCTCACACTGCTTTTTACTTCATTCACATTATATCACTGAATCTGAGTTCACATTGAAATACTGTGTGACTGTATATTTTTTCATATATTTCTGCAAAGTGTGGTTAGTCTGAGTAAATAACTGCATATATTCCTGTATATATTTGCATCCTTTTATAGAAACGTGGACTGACTGTAATTTACTGTACATACTCTGTTGTCATTGAATCCTTATTTAAATCCTCCACCTGAACAATGAGAGCAAGTTTTTAGCCAAAGTCAAATTCCTTGTATGTGTTGTGCATACTTGGCCAATAAAGCTGATTCTGATTCTGATTCTGATTCTGAAATACATAAGAATTTATAAGCAAACTAAAAAATAAAGAGAAACAAACTAAAACAGAAAACAGATAAAGTGCAAGAAATAAAAGTTGCAGTGTACTGTGGGAGATTAACAACTGCTCTACTAAAAGGCAGCTGCAAATAGGGAAGTGTTTTACCTCGATTTAAAGCAGTTGAACGTTTCAGCAGCCCTGATGCTTTCTGGGAATTTGTTCCACATGTTAGGAGCATAAAAACTGAGAACTGCATCATCATGTTTGGCTCTAACTCTGGGCATACAGTAGATAGGCCTGACCGTGATGACCTCAGGGCTCTGAGTGGATCAAAATGGACCAGAAGATCTGAAATGTATTTTGGTCCTTAACCATTATAAACCTTTATAAGCCAACAGCAGTATTTTGAAATCTATTCTTTGACAGACAGGAAGCCAGTGTAAAGATCTGAGGACTGGAGTTATATGATCCACTTTCTTTGTCATAATTCACCAACCAAGGGCTCAAATGCAGGGCAAACAACTCCAGAAGAATACTCAGACACAAAGATAAAGTTACACAAAGTTTATTTCCACAATACCCAACCCAAAATACACCACTAAATAACTGGAAGGCACGCTGGAAGCACACACAGCCTGTGGAGAGAGAAGAGAGGAGAAGGAGGTTAATAGGGTGAATGAGGAAATTAGCTGGCTAATAATGAGCTGACAGGACTTACGAGCTGAGCAGAGGGCACGACTGTGAGACCCAGTGTGTAAAGGGGAAAGGGAGATGAATGCTGGAGGAGAACCAGACGGGATAGTTGACGGGAGGAGTAGACCAGACGAGATGGTAAAGGGCAGGCGAGCGTGTGCAGTCCTGAAGAGACACACCACTGTGATGGCAGCAACCTGAGAGAAGAAGGGAGAAACCGGTCAGCAAACAGTCACAGTTTAACATTAGTGATGTTATGGTCGACACCGCACACTTGACACTGATTCGAGCAATATAACACGGAAGTGTCGCGAGCAGAGTGTCGAGCACTGTGTCAACATGGCCACGGTCACATGACCGTAGCGGACGAGGCCTCGTTGTCACATCACATGATTTGAGACCTGGTGAGAAATTTGAGAGGGCTAGGCATTGCATACGTCAATAGTGAAGGATTTAAAAAGGGGTCTGATTCACCACTCAAACTGAGGTTTTTTTGAAAGGAGATTTGTTGTTGTCATATAATGTGATATTTATATGTGGTGTGTCTTTAAGACTGTGGTGACGTCACAGGTCAGAGTTGACCTTCACCGAGTGAATATGTATGAAAATGGCGATGTGTTGATGTTGCCGCCTGTAAATGTTTCCCGCTCCTAGTTGTTAAAAGAGAACTTTGTTGAAACCACTATTCGTGTGGACCTCAGTTCTTTACATGGTGTCAGAAGTGCTTGACGGACGCTCTGCTTCAGTAAAATGGCCAAGTTTAATCCCCCGGAAAGTTTTCCTTTTCATCGTCCAAATGAATGGGCGGGCTGGAAAGAGCGCTTTCTGCGTTTCCGGACGGCTACAAAACTGAGTAAAGAGGACGGCGAAATTCAGGTCAGTTCACTGATTTACGCCATGGGCCCCGAAGCTGAAAACATCTTCAAATCATTCTCATTTACTGAGGAAGTGGATCAAAAGAAGTTTGACGTTGTGTTAGGAAAATACGACGAGTACTTCTGTCCTAAACGGAACGTGATCCATGAGCGCGCTTGTTTTCACCAGAGGCGGCAGCGGCCTGGTGAGAAAGCAGAAATGTTTATCAGAGCCCTTCATGAGATGTCAGAACACTGTGACTTTGGTGTAAAGAGAGATGAACATATCCATGACCAGATTGTTGTGGGCATCCTCGATAAAGAGCTGTCACGTAAACTGCAGATGATGGCTGAGCTAACGCTTGCCCAAACTATTCAAACAGTTCGCCAGTCCGAGGAGGTTGTCCTCCAGGTTCGCCAGCAGGGGGAGGCACACGCCACGGTGCAGGAGATCCAGGGAAAAGCAGCAGGCAGAGGAAGATCTCCATTTAAACCAAAGAAGAAAAAAAGTGGAGAGCAAAAAGACTCATGGTGTGGAAGATGTGGAAAATTAAAACACAGAGATCCTGAAAAGTGCCCAGCCATGAAGTCAACATGCAACAAGTGTAAAAAGGTGGGTCATTGGGAAAAGAAATGTCACAGTAAATCAGTCAGAGAAGTCACTGAAGAGACAGTTTTCCAGACACCATTTTTTTTGGGCGCAGTCACAAAAACAGACAGAAACGACGACCCATGGACCATACAGCTTACAATTGGAACAACACCAGTCAATTTTAAAATTGTAATCTCTCTATGTAATCTCTCTATCGAAGATATTGAAGATTTGTATATCTTCGTAATAATGGTGACTGGGATCGTTCTGATTGGAACTGGGATTGTCCTGGTGTACCGCAAATTGCTGAAGATGGATACAACCTATCAAAATGCTGGCCAGGCGAGGTGCATCCATCAAATTGAAAAAATGGAGAAGACCTTGATAGCGACAAATGGAGAACTGTCTCGGAAGGTGGATTACATCATGGTTACGCTTAAGTCTATCCACGACGGACTCAACGCCCCGCAATGAAGGATTAAGCACTGAATCTGCAGAAGAAAATAAAGTTCTTTCTCTGTGATCAGTTCTATTTGGCTCAATTTCCCTTACAAAAATCCTCCTGATAATCCCCAGTCTTTGTTTTTCAAAACACTGAGCACACGGCCTCCGGACAGTAGCTGCTTGGGACAATTGCCAAGGACAATTGCCAGTAGCCAGACTAAACATCTCCTGCCAAAGTGTCCTTGTGCTCTTATTGATTGATACAACACTGCTTCAACACTACATCCACACTGATCCAGAAACTGACAACAAGATAACACTCACTGCTCTCCTTGTGTCCTGTGAACTTTGGTCTTGAATGTGCATTGAGGGCTTTTTTTGTCTTTGTAATCATAATATCGATTACTTATGGTCAATATTCTAAATTCAATGATTTTTTTGCTCCTTCCCATTGTATGATTTCTTATCTGTACCATCCTGTTGGCAGGCGCGTCTCAGATGCAGCCGTGTCACTGGAAATGCAGGTTCATTTTTCTGTGTCAAGTGAAATCCCTCGTATGTTATCAGTATCTGTTAATGTACTTGGCAATAAATCTTTTTCTGATTCTGATTCTGATTCTGATTCTGAACACCAGTCAATTATAAAATTGATACGGGTGCAGATGCAAACATTATGGGAGAAAAGACATTTAACGAACTAGTTCCTAAGAAGGAATTAGAGCCATCTAATGTCACACTGTGCAGCCCGGGTGGTCAATTGGACTGTATAGGAAAATTTCAAGCCTTCACAGAATACAAAGAAAAACCATATACTTTTCCTGTGTATGTCATCAGTGGCAATAATGCAAACAATTTGCTGGGCAGAGACACAGCAATGTCAATGCGGCTTGTGAAGCGTGTTGAAGAAGTTCACAAAGCATTTGGTGAGCATGGAACACTTAAAACAGAACCAGTTAAAATCCTGTTAAAAGAGAATGCTCAGCCATACACAGTGCACACTGCCCGTCGTGTCCCTTTGCCACTTTTGCAGAAGGTTAAAGAGGAATTGCAGCGTATGGAGGAGAATAATGTGATTGAAGCTGTGATTGATCCTACAGATTGGTGCGCGCTAATGGTACCAGTCCCAAGGAAAAATGGAAAAGTGCGGATCTGTGTCGATTTAAAGAGGTTAAATGAAGCTGTACGAAGAGAGAGGTATGTTCTTCCTACTGCAGAGGAAATCACTGCAAAACTTAGTGGAGCAACCACATTCACATCATTGGATGCTGCCTCCGGGTTTTGGCAGATTCCTCTCCATCCAGAAAGCAGTAAATTAACAACCTTTATCACACCCTTTGGGAGATATGCATTCAAACGTCTTCCATTTGGGATCACAAGCGCTCCTGAAATTTTTCAGCGCAAAATGACAGAAACCCTCAACGGCCTGGAAGGCGTGGCTATCTACATGGATGACATACTGGTGTACGGCGACGCTCCTGAACAGCACGACCAGCGTCTCAGCAAGGTACTGGAAAGGATCGAGTCAGCCGGACTTAAACTGAACAGAGAAAAATGTAAGTTTAGACAAAACAAGCTTCACTTCTTGGGCCAAGAAATCGACAAATCAGGCGTGAGACCCGACCCTGATAAAGTCAAGGCAATCTGCGAGCTCCCTCCACCACAGAACGTGCATGACCTCAAGCGTGTCCTAGGCATGTTTAACTACCTAGGGAAATATATCCCAAATCTGTCAACAGTGGGCCAGCCACTATATGAACTGTTGAAATCCAAGTCAGTGTGGATGTGGGACCATTCTCAGCAGGAGGCATTTCAACGCATCAAAGACATTCTGTCTACTTCTCCAGTTCTGAAATTCTATGATGTGAATCGACCTACTGCCGTATCAGCCGATGCCAGCAGCTATGGTATAGGTGGAGTATTACTGCAACTGCACGATGGAAACTGGAAACCTGTGGCATACTGCTCACGTCGTCTGTCAGAGGCCGAGACTAGATATGCACAGATAGAGAAGGAGTGTTTGGCGAGTGTCTGGGCATGTGAGAGAGTTGAGAAGTACCTCTGTGGTCTGGAAGATTTTAAGTTGGTCACAGATCACAAACCCTTGGTGCCTCTCATGAACAAAAAGGACCTGGACAATGTGCCAATACGGTGCCAAAGGCTACTTATGAGACTTATGAGGTTCAAACCGACAGCCGAATATGCTCCGGGAAAGACCTTGGTAGTAGCTGATACACTCTCAAGAAGTCCACTACAGTGCGTAGAAAACGAGACTGATACTCACTCTGATGTAGCGTGCTACATAGCAGCAGTTATTGATAACTTGCCAGCTACTACACATAAAATAGACACTATAAAGACCGCTACAGCAGCTGACTGTAACCTACAGTTGGTGTTGCAGTACATCAAGTCAGGATGGCCAGAATACATAGGCAATGTCCCAGCAGCTAT
The DNA here is from genome assembly GCA_020510985.1 of Pholidichthys leucotaenia. Lineage (NCBI taxonomy): Eukaryota > Metazoa > Chordata > Actinopteri > Cichliformes > Pholidichthyidae > Pholidichthys > Pholidichthys leucotaenia. Next base: position 156,480,051 of record CM035841.1, read on the forward strand.
CAGAGACTATTTTCCCATTAAAAATGAACTGTCTGAATGCGATGGAATTATCACCAGAGGAAGCCGCATGTTGATTCCGGATGTGCTCAGAGCAGACATCTTGGATCGAATACATGATGGACATCAAGGTCTGACAAAATGCAGAGAGCGGGCCTGCACATCTGTGTGGTGGCCTGGCATCTCATCTGAAATCAAACGCAAAGTCCAGTCCTGTCAGGTGTGTCGTGAGATGAGACCAGCTCAGCGAAAAGAGCCTCTCTTGTCAACCCCTCTACCTGATCGGCCCTGGAAGAGACTTGCTGTTGACCTGTGTGAGCATAACAAGCACACCTACCTTGTTGTGTCAGACTATTTCTCTCGGTTCCTCGAGATACTTCATCTGCCAGTAACCACTGCTTCTCAGATGATCTTAAAGCTGAAGGCAGTGTTTGCGAGGTTTGGTTGTCCAGATGTGGTTGTATCTGACAATGGGCCTCAATTCTCATGTCAAGAATTTAAAAAGTTTGCAAGGGAGTTTGACTTTTTGCACATCACCTCAAGTCCACATAACCCCCAAGGAAACGGACATGCAGAGAGGGGAGTTCAAACAGTAAAAAGAATCTTAAAGCAGCAAGATCCTTTGCTCGCCCTCATGTGCTTTCGATCAACGCCCTGCACCACCACAGGCGTGAGTCCTACAGAGCTACTTATGGGTCGAAAGATCAAAACAACTCTTCCTACACTGGAAGTGAATCTTCAGCCCCGATGGCCTGATCTGGAAGTCGTCAGGAACAAGGATGCAATGGAGAAACAGAAACAAGCATTCTACTTTAATCAGCGCCATGGAGCTAAACCCCTATCTTCGTTGAAGCCAGGAGATTCAGTCCTCACAAAGCTGGACCATCAGAAATCCTGGAAAACACCCGCTGTTGTCAGAGGAGAAAGCAGCACACCTCGCTCCTTTCTTATTGAAACACCCCAGGGAGCAACTTTGCGACGCAACCGCCGTCACTTGCAACATGATCCTGAATCAGCCAGAGAGATACACTCTTCAGCTCCAAATGACCTGCAGCCAGAGATTGTCGATCAGCAGCCTGAAACTGCAGCTGCTGCTGACACTATTTTACCAGAATCCAGTGTCAAACCGCCAGACCCAAAGCAAGGACTGTTGTTTACCCGGTCTGGTAGAATGATTAAACCTGTGCAAAGACTAGATTTGTAGAGAAAAAAAAAAAATGAATGAAAAAAGAGAGAAATTCACGTGTTCACTGTGATAAGTGTGGTTATATGTGGTTCAATAATTAAGCCATGGGCTGTGGGGAAGGGTGAAATGGAAATGGAAAATGTTTGAATTGAAAATTGTTTTGTTCTGAAAAAAAAAAAAAACTAAAAAAGGGGGAGATGTCATATAATGTGATATTTATATGTGGTGTGTCTTTAAGACTGTGGTGACGTCACAGGTCAGAGTTGACCTTCACCGAGTGAATATGTATGAAAATGGCGATGTGTTGATGTTGCCGCCTGTAAATGTTTCCCGCTCCTAGTTGTTAAAAGAGAACTTTGTTGAAACCACTATTCGTGTGGACCTCAGTTCTTTACAGTTGTCATCATTGCATCCGCTGTTTGAGTAGAGGTCAGGGACAGTATTACACAAGTTAGAATTAGGTTTAGTAACATAGGTTTAAACAACACATTACATCCACTAAATATTACACACAGATACATTAGTGATGGTGAAACTGAGGCCTTGTAAAACAATGAACAACTTTGAGACAATAGTTTCATGATCGACAGTGTTAAGAAACATTTAATAAAGAGTGCCATCTGCTGACTGAGTGTCAGAACTGCATCTGGGTAAAAAAAAATGAAAAAAATCTCAGTGCTTTTCTTTTAGCATTTGCTCATCCGAGGACTGTTCAAAATTGGATGGTAGGAACAAACAATCAAAAGCAAACAAAAAATCCCCTAATTCCAATAGAACCCTCTCAAATTTTCCGGGAGCCCTCAAATCATGTGATGTGACCAACATAACAAGCCTCGCTTGCTACAGTCACATGACTGTGGGCGTGCTGAAACAGTGCTTGATGCACTGCTCATGATGCAAAAAAAAATTGCAAGAGACGCTGGACAGCTCCTATCACTATAATAAAAAAAGACTATCAGAGAACTGTTGTGCTCTACTCTCTCTCCCTCTCTCTCTCTCTCTTTTAATATACCCCTTTTTTCTTGTTAATTGGAATGTGAAGTTTGACATTGTATATTTTTTGTGAAAGTTCTGATTTTGTAACTCTTCTGTAACCTTTATCCTCATCAACAGTTTGTATGTTGTATTTTGTTCTATTAAAAAACTGCTCATGACACTTCCACTTAAAATTGCACAAATCAGTGTTGAGTGGGCGGTGTCAAGCGTAACATCACTACCCCTACCCCTATGTATTGGGACACCCCTTCATGGCTGCATATGGCCAAAGCTGCTGCAGAGTGTAGCTGTCTTACCGACCACTGCAGAAATTCACCAGACACTGACCGGTGTTAATGTCAAGCCCTGCATTCATTCTCTCTCTCTCTCTCTCTCTCTCTCTCTCTCTCTCCCTCTCCTATATATATATATATACAGTATATATATCCATCCATCCATCCATCTTCTACCGCTTAATCCTTTCGGGTCGCCGGGGGGCTGGAGCCTATCCCAGCATCTTTGGGCGAGAGGCAGGGTACACCCTGGAGAGATCGCCAGTCCATCGCAGGGCCAACACAGAGAGACAGACAACCATTCACTCTCACATCCATACCTAAGGACAATTTAGAATCCCCAGTTTTGATGCCAATTAACCTAACTTGCAAGTTTTTGGCATGTGGGAGGAAACCGGAGTGCCCGGAGTAAACCCACGCAGACACGGGGAGAACATACTGTAACGTGCTGCTCGACATGGCGACGTCCCACCGGGAGATTCGAACTCACGCCTCCCGCTCCGGAGTCCCGCACCCTACCTGTGTCGCCAATAGGGTCAACCCACTTGGCAAGCCAAGTAGGGTGCTCATATTGAGTTCGCTACACTACTCCCCTCTGGTTCTCGACATCGTCCCGATGTCAGCGCCCCATTACTGCTTTGGACAGGAGATCCCACTTCTGACACCAATGTAACGTGCTGCTCGACATGGCGACGTCCCACCGGGAGATTCGAACTCACGCCTCCCGCTCCGGAGTCCCGCACCCTACCTGTGTCGCCAATAGGGTCAACCCACTTGGCAAGCCAAGTAGGGTGCTCATATTGAGTTCGCTACAATACAAACTCCACACAGAAGGGTCACCGATGGTCTGGGGTGGGATCGAACCCACGATGGTCAAGGGTGGAATCGATCCCATGACCTTCTTGCTGTGCTGCCACTGTGCTAACCACTGCGCCACCGTGCTGCCCTCTCACTCTCTCTCTCTCTCTCTCTCTCTCTCTATATATATATATATATATACAGTATATATATATATACAGTATATATATATATATATACAGTATATATATATATATATATATATATATATATATATATATATATATATATACAGTATATATATATATATATATATATACATATATATATATATATATATATATATATATATATATATATATATATACAGTATATATATATATATATATATATATTTTGTGGGACACATATGTATCACTTTAAGCTTCACATCTCAGAGTACAACAAAGAACTGGGCCTCCTTGGAGATAACAGGAGGATGTGAAAATTTAGTCTTTGGTATACAAGAGACGGCCTTGGGGGATTTCCTGGTCTGCCAGAGACTATGAGGAGGATGTTATAGGATTTAAGGAAAGATGCACTGTTACTTGTGATTAAATGCAATGTGACTGTGAGCTTTGAAGGTCCTGGATATATAAAGGACGAATGTCTGTGTTTTTTCCTCTTTCTGCTTTGCTGATGTTGGAAGATGTGAATAAGCCTGACTCGTGAGATAAACTCTGCCTCGTCATTTTCACATTTCCACACTGGTGACCCTAAGACGTATCATGGATGAAAGAAATTCCCCCGGGCCAGCCGAGTCAGGAGCTCCCAGCCAAGCGTATGCCGCTACCGTCCAGCTACCGGACTTTTGGCAGGACAACCCGCGCTCCTGGTTCCACTTGGTCGAAGCACAGTTCGCCCTCCGGGGAATAACGGAAGATGACACGAAGTTCTACCATGTGATTACAAAGCTCGACAACTGCACGGCTCGGCATGTGAAGAGCCTATTGGAGCGGCCACCGGCCAACGACAAATACGGCGGGTTGAAGGCTGCACTTATCCAGCGCTTCACTCTCTCAGTCGAGGAGAGAGCGGAGAGGCTCCTGGCTCTGAACGACTTGGGAGATGGCATGCCCATTGACCTGATGGAGAACATGCTGAGGTTTAGGGGCTCAGACGACGACGACTTCATCTTCACCCACATTTTCCTCAGGACCCTACCGTCGGCCACGAGAGCGACCCAGGCCAGTTCGCCGTTGTTGGCCCAGCGAGACTTCCGCGCGCTGGCCCAGGAGGTGCACCGGATTCTCAACGCCAGCAAACAGCGCGCGGCCACCGCGGCAGCGACGGAGTTCGGCGCGACGGCCAGAGATGGCGGCGGGCCAGAGACGGCGGTAGCAGAACCACCGACGACGGCGGCGGCAGGGGCCAAGGATCGTGGAAGAGACACCCTCTGTTTCTATCATCGCCGCTTTGCAGAGAAGGCACGCAAATGTATACCACCGTGCCAGTTCAAGCGCTTGGGAAACGCCAAGACCGGGGGTCGGTAGCAGCTGCGGCCTTCGGGGAGGAGAACAAGCTGCTCTACTTGGCATTTCTTCGTGGACACAGGCTCCCAGTTGAGTTTCATCACACCTTCCTCCGCTGACCGGCTGGCGGTTTCCAGAGGTCCCGGGGTGTCAGCAGTGAACGGTTCGGAGATTAAGACCTTTGGTGAGAGGACTCTGCTTCTTTCCCTACACGGCCGTACATTTGAGTGGACTTTTGTCATAGCTGCAGTGAATTTCAATATGTTGGGGGCTGATTTTCTGTGCTCACATGGTTTGTTGGTTGATCTTGCTAACAGGCGCCTGGTTAATGCACTTTCTTTTTATTCTATTCCCTGTACAGCCCGAGTGGCCCCGCCAACAGCACAAGCCAACGTCACAGCTGCAAGCGGTAAGTTCCACACATTGCTCACTCAGTTCCCAGCACTCACGGTTCGAACATTTTCAGAAGCCCTCGCTAAACACGGGGTAGAACATTTTATTACTACCACCGGACCGCCCGTTTTTGCAAAAGCTCGGTGCTTGGATTCAGCTAAACTGACCATAGCGCGCGAGGAGTTTGCCAACCTGGAAAGGTTGGGCATCATCAGGCATTCGAACAGCCCATGGGCTTCCCCGCTTCACATGGTCCCGAAAGCTGACGGCTCGTGGCGACCTTGTGGAGATTTCCGCAGGTTGAACAACGCCACAGCGCACGACCGCTACCCAATCCCGCATATCCAAGATTTTTCCATTCATTTGGCGGGGGCGCGCATTTTTTCTAAGATAGACTTGGTCCGCGGTTACCACCAAGTCCCAGTGCGCGCTGAGGACATACCCAAAACAGCGGTAATAACTCCGTTCGGTCTATTCGAGTTTTTGCGCATGCCATTTGGGCTTAAAGGCGCTGCGCAGACGTTCCAACGCATGATGGACGAGGTGTTGCGCGATCTCCCCTTCGTATTCGTCTGCCTGGATGACATCTTAGTAGCCAGCGCGTCCGAAGACGAACACGAAAACCACCTCACGGCAGTTTTCCGGAGGTTGGGAGAGCATGGTTTAATAATCAACCCAGCGAAGTGTCAGTTCGGGGTGACGCAGATTGATTTTTTTGGGGCATCGCGTCTCTCCAGAAGGAGCAGTTCCGCTTCCTGACAAAGTGCGCGCGGTAGCAAATTTTCCCCAGCCACAAACGGTCAAGGCGTTACAGGAGTTTTTGGGAATGGTGAATTTTTACAACCGTTTCCTCCCCCGCGCAGCGCAGCTCATGCAACCATTGTATGCCGCACTCAAAAAACAAAAACCCACAAATAAGATCGAATGGAGCGAGAGCGAGCATTCTCGGAGGTCAAAACAGCCCTGGCAAACGCTGCGTTGTTAGCACATCCAGACCCAACGGCCCGGATAGCGCTCACTACTGACGCGTCAGATGTGGCCATAGGGGCGGTCGTGGAGCAGCATGTAGCCGGGGCTTGGCAGCCGCTCGCCTTTTTCAGCAGGACTTTGCGCGATAGTGAACGAAAATACAGCGCATTCGACAGGGAGTTGTTAGCTCTCCACTTGGCCATTCGCCACTTCCAGTTCTGGCTGGAGGGACGCCGTTTCACCGCGTTCGTTGACCATAAGCCACTGACATTCATGATGGCCAAGGTTTCAGAACCGTGGTCAGGCCGGCAGCAAAGACAGCTGGCTGCCATCTCAGAGTTTACTACCGATATTCAGCACGTGGCGGGTAAACTGAATGTAGTGGCAGACTGTCTCTCGCGCGCTGTGGCGGCCCCAGTCCGCGTAGGGATAGATTATGCAGCCATGGCCGCGGATCAGGTTAGCGACACAGATGTGCGTGCGCTCCAGTCTGGACCAACAGGGTTAAGGCTGGAGAACAGGGTGCTGCAAGACGGTATGCCCCCCCTAATTTGCGATGTCTCCACTGGGCGACCGCGTCCTGTGGTACCGGCCGCGTGGCGCCGCCGCGTTTTTGACTCGATTCATTCTCTGGCGCACCCGGGAGTGCGCGCGTCGGTCAAAATGGTAGGAGAGAAATTTGTATGGCCGAGCCTGCGCAAACAAGTTAAGGAGTGGGCAGCAGCCTGCATGGCTTGTCAATGAGCCAAGGTACACAGACACACGAGAGCTCCCTTGGAGCCGTTTCACATCCCGGCTAAGAGGTTCGATCATGTTCACGTGGACCTCGTAGGCCCCCTCCCACCATCACAGGGGTGCACACAACTTCTGACAATGGTGGACTGCACCACGCGCTGGCCGGAAGTGGTCCCACTGGCGTCAACCACAGCCGAGGAGGTGGCGCGCGCATTTTTAACAGCATGGGTAGCGCGCTTTGGAGTCCCGTCGGACATTACGTCCGACAGAGGTCCTCAATTTGTTTCCGAACTTTGGTCAGCAATGGCCCGCAGCCTGGGGGTAACGATCCACCGCACAACCGCGTACAATCCGCAGGCTAATGGGTTATGCGAATGTTTTCATAGGTCATTGAAAGCGGCTCTCAGAGCGTCGCTGACGGATGCAAATTGGGTAGACAGGCTACCGTGGGTTTTATTGGGGTTGCGTTCTGCACCTAAAGAGGACTTAGAAGCCTCCCCAGCTGAGCTAGTTTTTGCGCAGCCACTTCGGCTGCCCGGGGAGTTTCTCCCAGATAATCCTGCGCCAGATAGCTCCCCATCTCAGCGGTTGCAGCGTGGCACGGAATCGGGCACGCTGCCCGGCCCCGTTCACCACAGTTTTCCGCGCGTTTTTGTGCCTAAGGCTTTGAAAAACGCGGAGTTTGTTTTTGTCAGACACAATGCCCATCGCCACCGCTGCAACCACCTTATGATGGACCATTTAGAGTGCGGGAAACAGGGGACAAGCATTTTTTGCTAGATTTGGGGGGCAGGAAGGAAAAGATTGGCATAAACAGGCTCAAACCCGCCTTTGTGGTGGCGGACAAGGATGTGCTGTTGGCTCAGGGCTCCTCGGCGCGGCAGACCCCCCTCGGGGACATTCCCCAGAACACCCACAGGGAGTGACAAACAGTTCTCACCCCCAGACAGCAGCCCCCCAGCAGGATGGCGCCGCAGAAGTGGCGAAGCCCGCTTACAGCAGATACGGGAGGAGACTGAGGCCCAGGCAGCACGTGGGTTAATGTGTAATGATTTTATCATGACATGCAGACTGTTATTCTGTTGTTCCGTCTTAGATGTTTTGGGGGGGTCATGTGGGACACATATATGTATCACTTTAAGCTTCACATCTCAGAGAGAACAAAGAACTGGGCCTCCTTGGAGATAACAGGAGGATGTGAAAATTTAGTCTTTGGTATGCAAGAGATGGCCTTGGGGGATTTCCTGGTCTGCCAGAGACTATGAGGAGGATGTTATAGGATTTAAGGAAAGATGCATTGTTACTTGTGATTAAATGCAATGTGACTGTGAGCTTTGAAGGTCCTGGATATATAAAGGACGAATGTCTGTGTTTTGTCCTCTTTCTGCTTTGCTGATGTTGGAAGATGTGAATAAACCTGACTCGTGAGATAAACTCTGCCTCGTCATTTTCACATTTCCACAATATATATGGGGGCATGGTGTTGGACTTCTCCACCCAGGGGACAATGGATCGAAGGAGAAGATGTCACCGGGGGATATCAGATGAAACAGTGAGGACTATGCGCCCCCCGGAGAGAGGAGTAGATGCCGGAGAGAAGAAGGTGTTGGGGTGGAGCCGGCGTCATGTTATGTTAATGTGCCACACATTCTTTGTTCAAACAACAATGGTTTTGATCGGAAGTGTCGGGTCTCGATAAGATAAGATAAGCCTTTATTAGTCCCACAATGGGGAAATTCCAGGATTGCAACAGCACAGGGATAGCAACACTCAGAGCAACAATCAGAAGGCAAGAGAAAAAAACAAAAAAAAACAAAAAACAAAAAAAAACAAGAGCAGCAAGTATACATATGTACATATAAATATAAATATATATATATATATGTATATATATATATATATATATATATATATATATATATAGACACACAGTGCGGAGCATTGTAGCTGGATGGAATAAATATGTAAATATATAAACACACACAGTGTGGAGCATTGTTGCTCGATAGAGTAAATACATAAATATATATATATAAACACACACAGTCCTTTGCATTGCAGCTAGATGGAATGAAACAGCACAACTGTCTACTTAGTTATCCTTCATGGTATGATTATGTACCCATACATATTGTCACCCTCCATAGCGACCGGTATTTTCCTAGTTGTATGCCGGAGGGGACCATTGTGTAAGTCTATTGCGTCTTTTGCATTCAAAACTATTAGGTTGGCACGTCTTTTTGCCATCTCTGCGAGCAGCCCTGCTTAGGTTGTACAGTCTGACAGCCGTAGGTAGGAAGGACCTGCGAAACCTCTCGGTTGTGCACCTAGGATGATGTAGTCTGCTGCTAAATGAGCTCCTCAGTACATTCAGTATGTCCTGCATAGGGTGGAACTCAGACTCCAGCAGAGATGACAGTTTAGCCACCGTCCTTCTCTCTCCTATCTCCTCCATTGGGTCAAGGCGCTGCCCCAGGACAGAGCTAGCTTTCTTGATCAGTTTGTTCAGTCTCTTCCTATCGGCTGCTGTAACGCCACTACCCCAGCAGACCACTCCAAAAGTGATGGCTGATGCCACCACCGTGTCATAGAATGTCTTCAGCAGTGCCCCTTGTACACCAAAAGACCTGAGTCTCCTCAGTAGGAACAGCCTGCGCTGTCCCTTCTTGTAGAGTGCGTCAGTATTGTGTGACCAGTCTAATTTATTGTTCAGATGAATACCCAGGTACTTATAGGATGTCACCATCTCGATGTCTGTTCCCTGTATATTTACTGGTGCTGTGAGGGGTTGTCCTTGCCTGCGGCAGTCCACCACCAGCTCCTTAGTTTTCCTCGCGTTGATCTGGAGGCAGTTCCGATGGCACCAGTCCACGAAGTCCTGGATAAGCCCTCTGTACTCAGCCTGCATGGGAATAAAGGTATAAAAGAGGAATGCACAGAGACCCAACAGTCTTTTTTTTTTTTTTTTTTTTGCTGTAAAATATGTTGGAGGAAGAATAAAGTAACTGTGTCGTCCAGCTCGTTGTCTCACCTGCCTCCTTTCTCCACACTGGTGACCCCAAGACATGCCATGGAAAGCGAGCCGAGCACCGCCCTGGAGACTGCCAGGAGGAGAGCACCAGCGCTGTGTGTGTGGTCCCAATCGAGCTCACAGGCTTCTGGCTTCACAGCCCGACCATGTGTTTTTTGCACATAGAAGCCCAGTTCGCACTCCGCGGGATGACACCGGATGGTACCAGGAATTACTACGTGGTCACTGTGCTGGATGCGCTCACCAGGCAACAGGTGACAAGCCTGTTCCAGGAACCGCCAGCCCAGTGGAAATATGAGGCACTCAAGAGGATGCTTCTCCAGCGCTATACCCTTTCTGACAGTGAGAGGGCAGAGAGGCTCCTAACGCGTTCGGAGTTAGGGGACAAATCAGCAGTGGAGCTGATGGAGAGCATGTTGGCGCTGAGGGGGAAGGACAACGAATCTTTCCTGTTCACCCACTTGTTCCTCAGGAACCTACCAGCTACAGTGAAGGTGATCCTGGCCAACTCATTGCAGCTGGTTGCGAAGGACTACCACGCCCTGGCACAGGAAGTGGACCGCATCATTTTAGCGACCAGAACTCTCGGCGTGCAGACAGTGGCACTGGCATCCATGAGGGACTCCAGCTAGGTTGAGGAGCCATTCGTGGTAGACGGGACAGACACCAGAAGATGAAGGAACGGGGCGATCTGTTTTTATCATCGCCGTTTCAGCTCGAATGCCCAATGCTGCCTGGCGCCATGCCAATTCAAGAAGCCGGGAAGACCGCACTTTTGGAATTCAGTGGCAGCTGCAACCGATGGCGACAGGAACAAACTGCTTTTTGTCATAGACACATGTTCGGGGAGACTGTTTTTGGTGGACTCCGGCTCCCAGAAGAGCCTCATCTGTCTGGTCAACGCAGACAGGATAGCAGGACACAGCGGTCCCGAGCTCATGGCCACTAATGGCTCAACCATTAGGACATTTGGCGAGCAGACACTGACGATATGCTTACACGGATGCAACTTTTAGTGGGACTTTGTGATAGCTGCATGTTCTGGCCCCATTTTAGGAGCAGATTTTCAATGCGCTTATGGATTGTTAGTCGATGTTGCTAATAGGAGATTAGTGGACGCTGTCTCTTTTACCTCACTGCCCTGCACAGCTCGGGGAGCTGGGTCAACAATGCTGGCTAACGTTATAGCTCCAGGGGGTAAGTACCAACATTTTCTCGCATAGTTCCCAGCACTCACGGTCCCGACTTTTTCAGCTACGGTAACGAAACACGGGGTGGAGAACTTTATAACGACGAAAGGCCCGCCGGTGTTCTTGCGTCCTCGGTGTTTGGACGCAGCTAAACTGGCCAGCTCACGAGAGGAGCTTGCCAACTTAGAGCAGTTGGGCATCGTCAGGCGCTCCAACAGCCCGTGGGCATCCCCGCTACACATGGTGCCTAAAGCCAACGGGTCATTGCGACCGTGCGGTGATTTCCAGCACTTGAACAACGCTACGTAACCTGATTACTATCCTATTCCACACATCCAGGATTTTTCCATGCATCTAGTCGGGGTTCGTGTTTTTTCCAAAGTGGATCTGGTCCGCGGTTACCACCAGGTCCCGGTGTGCGCGGAAGATGGTTCAAAAACAGCGGTAACAACTCTTTTTGGCCTTTTTGAGTTTTTACGCATACCGTTTGGATTAAAAGGTGTAGTGCAGACCTTCCAGAGGATGATGGACACAGTGCTTCGCAACTTGTCCTTCATTTTTGTCTATTTAGACGACATTCTGGTAGCCAGCGCGTCCGAGGAGGAGCACATCGCCCATCTCAGGACAGTTTTCTAGAGGTTGGAAGGGCACCGGTTGATAGTTAACCCAGCAAAGTGCCAGTTCGGTGTGGCAGTGATTGACTTTTTGGGCCACCGCATTTCACCGGAGGGCACAATGCCATTACCGGACAAAGTGCACGCTGTGTCGGACTTTCCGCACCTGCAGACCATGAGGACACTACAGGAGTTTTTTGGAATGGTTAATTTTTGTAACCGTTTCCTTCCCCGAGCAGCCGAGCAGCCCAGCTGATGCAGCCGTTGTACACCGCGCTTAAAAAAAAAGAAACCCATGGAAGCCATCGACTGGACTCCCGAGCGAGTCCAGGCTTTTACCAATGCCAAAACAGCACTTGCGGATGCCACGTATGTACGGATAGCACTCACTACAGCTGTGTCTGACATTGCCATGGGGCAGTAGTGGAGCAGTGCGTCTCAGGTTTGTGGCAACAGCTCACATTTTTCAGCCGCACTTTGTGCAACAACAAATGCAAGTACAGCGCATTCGATAGAGAATTGCTGGCTCTCCACCTGGTGACACGCCATTTCCAGTTCTGGCTGGAGGGCAGCAAGTTCACCGCGTTCGTGGACCATAAGCCGCTGATGTACGCAATGGCCAAGGTCTCGGAACCATGGTCGGCCCAGCAGCAACAGCAGTTGGCTGCAATTTCAGGGTTTACTACTGACATTCAACACGTCGCCAGTAAGCTCAACGTCATGGCCGATTGCCTGTCACGTGCGTTAATCACCCTGGTCTACATGGGAATAGATTTCCCTGCCATGGCTGTGGAGCAAACCGGGGACACAGACGTTTGCGCGCTCCAGTCTGCGCCAACGGGATTAAGGCTGGAGAGCAGGGTGGTGCAAGAAGGGTGCCCTCCCATACTCTGTGGCCCACCATTGTTGTACCCACACATTCGTCCCAAAAAGCTTGCAGAAAGCCAGTTTTGTTTTTGTCAGGCACGATGTGCAACGGACCCCACTGCGCCCACCGTACGACGGATTGTTCAGGTTGTTGGAACCTGAGGCGAAACATTTTGTGTTAGACTTGGGGGGACATAGGGAAACCATCTACATCGACAGGCTGAAGCCCACTTTTGTGTTGGCAGACAAGCAGGTGGTGTTGGCCCAAGCTCCCTGGCGTGGACGCCCACTGTTGGTGGCGCCACAGGTTGGTAGCGCCACAGGTTGGTGATTCGCCTGTTGGCAACATCGACTAACAATCCATCAGCACAAAAAAAATCTGTGCCTAAAATGGGGGCAGAACATGCAGCTACTACAAAGTCCCAATGAAAATCACATCCGTGCAAGCATATCGTCAGTGTCCGTTCACCAAACGTCCTGATGGTCGATCCATTGGCGGCCGTGAGCTTGGGACCGCTGCTTCCTGCCACCCTGTCTGCGTTGACTGGCAGGATGGGGGTCTTCTGGGAGCCGGAGTCCACCAAAACCGTCTCCCCGAGCATGTGTCTGTTACATAAAGCAACTTGTTCCTGTCACAAGCAGTTGCAGCTGCTACTGAATGCTGAACGTGCCATCTTCCCGGCTTCTTGAATTGGTATGGTGACAGGCAGTGTTGGGCATTCGAGCCGAAACGGTGATGATAGAAACAGATCACCCTATTCCTTCGTCTCTTGGTGTCTGTTCTGGCTACCACCAACAGCTCCTCGACCTCGTTGGAGTCCCTCATGGACGCCGGTGCTGCTGCATTCACGCTAAGATTTCTGGTCCCTAAAATGATGCGATCTGCTTCCTGCGCCAGTGCGCGGTAGTCCTTGGTCACCAGCAGCGGCAAGTTGGCTAGGATTGCCTTCGCTGCAGCCTGTAGGTTCCTGAGGAACAAGTGGGTGAACAGGAAAGACTCGTCGTTCTTCCCCATCAGCGCCAATATGCTCTCCATCAGCTCCACGGCTGATCTTTCACCTAACTCCGAACGTGTTAGGAGTCTCTCTGCCCTCTCATTGTCAGAAAGGCTATAGTGCTGGACCAGCATCCTCTTGAGCGCTTCATATTCCCCCTGGGCTGGCGGCTCCTGGAGCAGGCTCGTCACCTGTTGCGTGGCATGCATCCAGCGCAGCGACCACATATTAACACTTTGTGTTGGTTAAAGTCTTCAAATTGCATTAACTTTAGTTATATTACCTCCATCTGACATCATTGGGAAAACTTTCTCAAGACTACTCAGTCTTTTGAGGAACAATTTCAAACCACTTGTGACTAATCTCCTAAATTTGTGGGTTTTTTCTTCATACAACTTTTACTACTTTTCATAAATGTGCAAATTTTTTCATCAATGTTGAATATCTTTGTGATAAATTTGTGACATTTTTCATGCAAATATGCACCTTTTTGGCTACAAATTTGCAACTTTTTGTCATTTAATAAAAATCATTGATTGGCAGTGGATGTATCCCATTTAAAGTATCAGAAATCCACAAACTTATTTTTAAAGCACCAACTTGACTACAGCTATATGTGGCTTTGTTCTTGTGCTTTTCTGAAAAGGTGAAGAAAGCAGCAGCACCAGATTTATAATCGGATTAGTTAATCATTTTTTTTCCAATTATCAATAGATTAACTGACTGTAAAAACACTCTTGAGTTACAGCCTTACAATCTGGAAAATTTTCCTTGTAGTTGAAGCTTGTGACCATGTTTACAACTAGTTTGACTTCTACAAGTAAGTATTATCTTAAGGTAGTGCTACTTTTACTTTTATGCAAAATTTCTGGATATTCTACACACATCTGCTTGAAAGTAGGGCTGGAAAATAAATTGATTTTAAATCAAAAGTGAAACTATTTGGACAGTGTAAATAAAAATAATTTTGTGAATATCGATTGTCCTGTTCACAACAGTAAATATGGTGGCCTACAACACTAACCCTTTCCCCACCCTTAAAAGTTAATTTTATGAAAGTGAAGTTGGTAATAATCAGAAATATGTGAATTCAACTTTGTCTGAGCAATTCCCAATAGAGAATCATGTTTGGGGGAGAAAATATTTGAAATTTTGTCTTAAATCTAAAATATCAGCAAAAATCAAGTGGGGCATGTATCATCTCAGTCAGGGGTGTCCAATAATGTGCTATGGAGGGCCAAGACCCTGCAGGCTATACCTCCAACCAGTGTCTTCAACAGCAGATTCTAGTGAATTTCTTCCCACTGATTGCTGATTAATGAAAACACCTGCTGAAGAGACTGGGTAGAAGAGAAAACCTGCATGGTCTTGGTCCTCAATGGCACATGATTGAACATCCCTGACCTCGGCCTTCTCAAAAGATATTTTTAAACTTCATCCTCAGCTGTGGCTATCAACTTGAGTTGTCAGCTGCAATCAACATAAGGATAATTTATTTAGACATGCTTTATGTTAGTGATGGCCAAATGAGGCTTTCAGGGGAACTTGAGGCTTTTCATCAAAATATGTCACATAGGCAAGGCCTCATGTGGGACTTCATTTTCTCTACCAGGCCATCTAGTGGACAAAATGTATACAACATGCTCATTTTTACAAGGGTATTGTTGGTTTAATGTGTATTTTTTTCAATTTCAATATACATGTATGTGCTGTCTTTAAAGAAATATCAGTGATCAGAAGGCAGAAAAATAATAAAACTGAGGTGACTACAGTGAATTTTATTTTTTTTAAAGAAATAATGACTTTTCAATAGTCATACTGTCTTTCTCAGTTCTTTCATCTTTGTCCTTATTGTCAAGCAGGGCACAATAGTGGCTCAGCATAATGATGTGTTATTGTTGTATCCAAGCTCTTTCAAACACAACAGACATTTCACTGTGCAAATAAAAATAAATTATCAGAATAACACAGCCAGGACTTGAACCCTAGTTTCTCAATTACAGGACAGACATTTTACCTCTAAGCTATTACTTAATCATGAGTAGTTGAGGCATTCTTGAACACTTGAGCCCTTCATCAAAATGGTCACATAGACAAAGCCTCATGTGGAACTTCATTTGCTCTACTAGGCCATGTAGTCTACAACGTATACACATACCTGTCAAGGCATACCTCATGCCTCCCTTATTGGGGGGGGGGGGCTTTCACACCTGTACTGACCTCATGCCTCCCTTATTGGGGGTGCTTTCACACCTGTACTGAGTACTTAAAAACTGTATTTATCGGCAGATGAAAGAAAACTGAAGCAAAAAAACAACAACAAACAAACAAAAACTAAACAAACAGCAACTGCAACATGAACTATTTCAAACATATTTATTCAAATGTACACTTATATGGACACAATCTTGAGCCATAACATTTTGGTAATGTGACAATAATAAGCCAAGTAGCACAAAAAAAAATTAAATAAAAAATAAATAAATAAAAAAATAAATGATATTAATAATAAATAAATAAAAATAAATAAATAAATAAATATTTTTCAAATTTACATTAGCACAAGGTAGATTGCTTAATTTGAAAGTACACAATAAGAATTATTCTGAATATAGTTCTTAATTGTCAGCTAGATACTGTATATACACTTGGAATTAAAGAGTTTTTAATTGTCAGCTTTGTTACACTAATGCACTTGGATGAACTTGAAACAAGAAAACGTTCACTGATGCTGCTTGTTATAGTTCCAAGTAGCAGCCTTTGCTGACTCTAGCATTTCTATTGAAGGCTTGACCTTGAAGCATGGAGTGTCACAATTCATTTTCACTTGCATGAAAGAAGTCAGAGTTTCTGAGAGCATACTTTTTCTGAAGTCGGTGTGAATTTTCCTGACCATGCTGAAAGCCCTCTCACTGTCAGCATTGCTGCTGAGGAAGGCAAAGCAGTGCTGAGTACACTTTGAGGAGCTGGGGAAAGCGAGGCACATCAAGGGCTGTCTTCAAGGCCATCACCTGACCCCAGTAGACATCAACACGGACAGGCTTGCCATCCTTGTCTTGTAGAGGCACTGTGTTTTCTGGCAGCAGTTGCAGGTCCTCCCATTCTTCTTTCAGCTCTTCTGTATCAACAGTGGGGCAAAATGCATCAGCAAGCTCTACAATGGGGCCATAGGTCAGGGACTCTGTTTTCCTGGGGTCGAGGACAGAGAGATGTGGCAGAATTTTGTCGTCAAAGGGGAACTTGTTGAGCATCTTTCTCACTACAGCTTCATAGAAGCCTCTTACTGCTTCAAAGAACTTCTGCTCTGTGCCTGGGTCAAGTTCATGGGTTTGTAGGGCTTCTCTGGTTTCCAGTCCAATGGCGATAAACTCATCAGAGTGCTGCAGGTCACTGTCCAGGAAATCCAGCCTTCTTAGGTCATTGGTCGCCTTTACATACTTCATTTGAATAAATTTGACCAATAGTTTTCTCAAGAGACGATCCATTTCAGGGAGGAGACTGCCTATCTTGCTCTCGTCTGCTTGAAAGATGGTGTTGAAGTTGTTGATGATAGGCAGGATGAACTTCATGAAGAGCAGAAGAAGTTCTGTGAGGGGGTCATGTAGCCTCTTGTTGATGGACTTGACTTTGCCTGGCTTCTCAACATCCTCATGGCTGGCAAAGTATGACTTGAGGGCAGGAAGCTGTGATAGCGTTCTGTTGCCAACTTTCTCCAGTGACAGCCAGCGAGTCGGGCAATGCTTGAGTATTTTCTCTTCTTCTACCTGAAACATATTATAAAGAAATATTGTAAGTCTACCTTAGCACTACATGTAGTGTTTGACAAATAATGAAAGCATATTAACAGCACTGTTGCCTGTTATCAAGAAATGCAGGTTTCTCATTAAACTCAATTTTACTTTATGGAACAAATGCCTTGGATTTAACATCTAACTTACCTCAGTGAATTGCTGGAATTCCTTGAAGTCCGTCAGTCTCTTGGAGCTGTTGTGGAAGAAATAGAAGATATCGACTAGGAAACCATCCAGCTTCATGGGCAGCGCTTTCACTCCAGCTTTCATGCACAGGTTAGCCAGATGACATATGCAGCCAATGCTGAAACAAAAGCAGAATGGATTTTTGTTTCATAAGTTAAGTATCAGAAATAATTCTCTTTGAAATTGTGTTAATAATAATAACAATGAAAATATCAATCTTATTCAGCCCTTTCAATATAATGCTATACATTCAGATGTAAAGCAAAGTTCCAAAATACAAAATAACAGTACACTATAGGGGATTTGGGCTACCTCTAAGCATGTTTGTTAAGATTTTAAAGCATTTTTTTTGTTATATTTAGGTAATATTTGAAGGTGAATAATACTGCCCATACCTGAAAACACTTGGAGATTTCTCCTTCAGTCTGGAAAGGACAGAATTGTCTCGACCCACCATCGTGTTGCAATTGTCTGAAGCAAAGCCCACAACACTCTCTCATGGAATATTGTGCAATCTAAAAAATAAAATAAAATAAATAAATAAATAATAAATAAATAAAAAATAAAAGAATCTGGTCAAAAGTGGTCTGTATGCAAGCAAAAAAAAATAAATTTAAAAAATCCATTTCGTACCTCATGAAGTTATCAATTTCCGCAAAAATGTCGGTGGCTTTTCCCGATGCTAGAATGGACATGTCCAGCAGCCTGGTCTGGGACATCTCCCCATCAAAAATTCTTGCAAGGATGACGAGACGCTTTTCGGTGTTCTTGTCGTTGCTCTCATCAACCATGATTGAGAAAGGCCCCTTCCTGCATGCTTCTATGACTTTTTCTGTGTAGGCAGGTGCCAGGCTCTCTTTGATGATCATGGTCGTTTTGATTCTTTTGCAAGCAAAGTCTTGAGCGCTCTTGCTGTCAGGAAACAATGTTGGCACCAAATCACTGAAGTGATCTGCCACCAATGGGGGTAGATTGTGCTTTGCCACAAAATGACAAAACATCACTTCTGCTAGTGATGCATTGGATTTGGAAGGCGTCGGTTCTCTCACTGGCTGAAAATGTTTATCCATCGATCGATACGTTTTCGATTTGGCTACACAGTTTTTGTGGCCCTGTGTAGCGAAGTGCAACTTCAGGTCGAAAATCCCCGATGCAGTCACTTTTATGCTCCTCCTACATGGAACACAGAAGGAGTGTGTAGGACCCTCTGGAGAAGCCTTTATCCATCCAGCGTATTTCCCCTTCTCAAAGCAAGGACTCTCCCATTCTTTTCGGTGACGTCCAGTCCCTCGATTTCCCTTTTCTTCAAGCTTTGTTTTCTTCGCCGGCGGCACGCTGCATGAAGCCATTTTGAAAATCACAAAAACACTGCTTAGGTGCGCTTGTGGAGGATCGAAATAAGTGCAGGCGGACACGGTGAACTGAAGTTTAAAAGGGTGCTTCATGCAGACAGTCAACTTATATACCCGGCTACAGACAATGCGTGCATGGCACATTAGCATCACAGTACACAGCAGGAAAGCATGGACATTTGCATTAGAGTCACTCACACATATCAGGCACAGGATTGCTGGCGCCGGGATTCCTCTCTGTTCCGGAGCCGCAGGACAACAGAAGGTGCGAGGCGCATCTATAACGATCAGTCCACACCTCTCACTGTTGTGATAATTGCTCACGCTGAGCGCTCTGCCAGCCCCGTACGCTGTGGGGGTCACACACGAGGTGTTCCTCTTTTCCCGTATATTTTTCTTTTTGGCGTACAGAAATGGCAATACGCCCATATTTGCTAAAATTGCATTTTCCCCATATTAAAATACGGCGAAACTGTATCACTTGACAGGTATGTATACAGCATGCAGATTTTTATAGTGTATTTTTCAATTTCAAGAAATGTGCTGTTTTTTAAGAAATATCAGTGATCATAAGGGAAAAAAGAAATAATAAAACTGGGGTGACTCCAGTGAATGTGTTTGTGTTACTTCATGTGCTTTTACTACTTATCCATTTTTATTAAGAAATAATAAATTTTCAACAGTCTTATACTGTGCCAGTATATTCAACTCTGGCCTCATTCTCATGCAGGGCACAATGGTAGTAGTGCTTCAGCATAATGATGTGTAATAATGATCCAAGCTCTTTGAAACACAACAGACACTAGATAGATAGATACTTTATTTTGAGCAAAAAAACAAAACAAATGACAAGTGCAATAAAAGTGACAGTATACAGTGCTTGAAAGGGAGAAGCTAACACTTATTTACTCCAACTCCTCTTTCCCCTAAATACAACCCATGTCAAATATATACCTATTACTGTGGAGTGTGTAATTGACGAGGCATGTTTTGTCTCAAGGCAGTTTATTACACGTCTCCAACATGAGCAAAGTAGAAAGAGACATCTCAGAACAAACTCGTCCCTTATATACCCAGGTCTCCCCACAGCTCACAAGTCACATTGCATTCAAAATCAAAGTAACAATGCATCTCCTCTTTAATCCCTTAATATCACCACCACAGTCTTAGGCCCACAAAGGATCCTCCAGACCGTCTCTTGCATACCAAAGCTAACACTTTCACAGCTTCCTGTTATCTCCAAGGAAACTCTGCCTTTGTTCTTATCTAAGATGTGAGGCATTATGTAAGTCATAAAGTAGTTCACATGTGTGGCTGCACCCCCCCCCCCCCAAACATTTAGATCGAACAACAGAATAACAGTTTGCATGCTGTGATAACATCATTACACATCAATCCACATGCTGCTTGGGCTTCAGTCTTCTCTCGTATCTGCTGTAACCAGGGTTCACCGCCTCCGCGGCGCCGTCATGCTGGGGAGCTGCTGTCTGGGGGTGAACACCTTTTGTCAGTCCCTGCGGGTGATCTGGGGAAATATTACTCTAGGAAGCACCCTGTGGTGGTCTGCCACGCCGAGGGGCCCTTGCCAACAGCACTTGCTCGTCCGCCACCACAAAAGTGGGTTTGAGTCTGTTTATGCCAACCTTTTCCCTCCTACCCCCCAAATCTAGCAAAAAAGGCTTGTCCCCTGTTTCCAACACTCTGAACGGCCCATCATAAGGTGGTCGCAGTGGGGTGCGATGCGCGTCATGTCTGATAAAAACAAACTCCGCGTTTTTCAAAGTTTTAGGCACAAAAACGCGCGGAAAACTGATGAACGGGGCCCGGCAGCGTGCCTGCGTCAATGCTACGCTGCAACAGCTGAGACGGGGAGCTGCTTGGCGCAGGATTATCCGAGAGAAACTCCCCGGGTAGCCGAAGTGGCTGTGTGAAAACGAGTTCAGCTGGGGAAGCTTCTAAGTCTTCTTTAGGCGCAGAACGCAACCCTAATAAAACCCACGGTAGCTTGTCTACCCAATTTGCATCCGTCAGTGATGCCCTGAGAGCCGCTTTCAATGACCTATGAAAACGTTCGCATAACCCATTAGCCTGAGGATTGTACGCGGTTGTGCGGTGAATTGTGACTCCCAGGCTGCGGGCCATTGCTGACCAAAGTTCGGAAACAAATTGAGGGCCTCTGTCGGACGTAATGTTCGACGGGACTCCAAAACGCGCCACCCATGCAGTAACAAACGCGCGCGCCACCTCCTCGGCTGTGGTTGACGCCAAAGGAACCACCTCCGGCCAACGCGTGGTGCGGTCCACCATTGTCAGTAGGTGCGTGCACCCCTGCGATGGCGGGAGGGGACCCACGAGGTCCACGTGAACGTGGTCAAACCTCTTAGCCTGAATGTGAAATGGCTCCAAGGGAGCCCTCGTGTGTCTGTGTACCTTGGCTCGTTGGCACGCCATGCAGGCTGCCGCCCACTCTTTCACTTGTTTGCGGAGGCCGGGCCACACAAATTTTTCTGCTACCATTTTGACCGACACGCGCACCCCCGAGTGCGCCAAAGAATGAATCGAGTCAAAAACACGGCGGCGCCACGCTGCCGGTACCACGGGACGCGGTTGCCCCGTGGAGACATCACAGATTAGGGGGGGGGCACACCGTCTTGCAGCACCCTGCTCTCCAGCCTTAACCCTGTTGGTCCAGACTGGAGCACGCGCACATCCGCGTCACTAACCTGCTCCGCGGCCATGGCTGTGTAATCTATCCCCACGCGGACAGGTGCAGCCACGGCGCGTGAGAGGCAATCTGCCACTACATTCAGTTTACCCGACACGTGCTGAATATCGGTAGTAAACTCTGAGATCGCGGCTAGCTGTCTCTGCTGCCGGCCAGACCACGGTTCTGAAACTTTGGCCATCGCGAATGTTAGTGGCTTGTGGTCAACGAACGCGGTGAAACGGCGCCCTTCTAGCCAGAACCGGAAGTGGCGAATGGCCAGATGGAGAGCCAGCAACTCCCTGTCAAACGCACTGTATTTACGTTCACTATCGTGCAAGGTCCTGCTGAAAAAGGCGAGCAGCTGCCAAGCCCTGGCTACATGCTGCTCCACGACCGCCCCTATGGCCACATCTGACGCATCAGTAGTGAGTGCTATGCGGGCCGTTGGGTCTGGATGTGCCAACAACGCAGCGTCTGCCAGGGCTGCTTTGACTTCCACGAACGCTCGCTCCCGCTCCGGGGACCACTCGATCTTATTCGCGGGTTTCTGTTTTTTGAGCGCGGCATTCAGCGGTTGCATGAGCTGCGCTGCGCAGGGGAGGAAACAGTTATAAAAATTGACCATTCCCAAAAACTCCTGTAACGCCCTGACCGTCTGCGGCCGGGGGAAATCTGCTACCGCGCGCACTTTGTCAGGAAGTGGAACCGCTCCTTCGGGGGAGACGCGGTGTCCTAAAAAATCGATCTGCGTCACCCCGAACTGACACTTCGCTGGGTTGATTATTAACCCGTGATCTCCCAACCTCCGGAAAACTGCCGCGAGGTGGTTTTCGTGTTCGTCTTCGGACGCGCTGGCTACCAAGATATCGTCCAAGTAGACAAACGCAAAAGGGAGATCGCGCAGCACCGCGTACATCATGCGTTGGAACGTCTGTGCAGCCCCTTTAAGCCCGAATGGCATGCGTAAAAACTCGAAAAGGCCAAATGGAGTTACTACCGCTGTTTTGGGTATGTCCTCAGCGTGCACTGGAACTTGGTGGTAACCGCGGACCAAGTCTATTTTAGAAAAAACGTGCGCACCTGCCAAATGAACGGAAAAATCTTGGATATGATGGATTGGGTAGCGGTCATGCGCTGTGGCGTTGTTCAACCTGCGGAAATCCCCGCAAGGTTGCCACGAACCGTCAGCTTTTGGGACCACGTGTAGCGGGGAGGGCCATGGGCTGTTCGAACGCCTGATGATGCCCAACCTCTCCAGGTTGGCGAACTCCTCGCGCGCTATGGCCAGTTTAGCTGCGTCCAAGCGCCGAGGTTTTGCAAAAACGGGCGGCCCGGTGGTGGTAATAAAATGTTCCACCCTGTGCTTAGCGACGGCTGCCGAAAATGTGGGAACCGTGAGTGCTGGGAACTGAGTGAGCAGTGTGTGGAACTTACTGCTTGCCGCTGTGACGTTGGCTTGTGCTGTTGGCCGGGCCGCTCGAGCTGTACAGGGAATAGAGTCAAAAGAAAGTGCATTAACCAGGCGCCTGTTAGCGACATCAACCAACAAACCATGTGAGCACAAAAAATCAGCCCCCAATATATTGAGATTCAATGCTGCTATGACAAAAGTCCACTCAAATGTATGGCTGTGTAGAGACAGAAGCAGAGTCCTCTCACCAAAGGTCCTAATCTCGGAGCCGTTCGCTGCTGCCATCTCGGGACCGCTGGAACCTGCCAGCCAGTCGGCGTAGGAAGGCATGATGAAACTCAGCTGGGCGCCTGTGTCCACGAGGAAATGCCTCCCAGAGCATGCGTCCTTCAAGTAGAGCAGCTTGTTCTCCTCCCCGAGGGTCGCAGCTGCTACCGACCCCTGGTCTTGGCGTTTTCCCGAGCGCTTGAACTGGCACGGTGGTATACATTTGCGTGCCTTCTCTGCAAAACGGCGGTGGTAGAAACAAAGGGTGTCTCCTCCGCGTTCCTTGGCCCCCGCCGCTACCGTCGTCGGTGGCTCTGCTACCGCTGTCCTTGGCTCCCCGCCATCTCCGGCCATCGCGCCGAGCTCCGTCACTGTCGCCTTGGCCGCGCGCACTCTGCTGGCGTTGACAATCCGAAGCGCCTCCCGGGCCAGTGCACGGTAGTCCCGCTGGGCCAATAACGGCGAACTGGCCAGTGCCGCTCTCGTCGCTGATGGCAGGGTCCTGAGGAAGAGGTGTGTAAAGATGAAGTGGTCATCGTCCGAGCCTTTCAACCTCAGCATCTTCTCCATCAGGTCAATGGGCGTGCCATCTCCCAACTCGGTCAGTGCCAGGAGTCTCTCTGCCCTCTCCTCAACCGAGAGAGTGTAGTGCTGGATGAGTGCAGCCTTCAACGCGCAGTATTTGTCGCTGGCTGGTGGCTGCTCCAGAAGGCTCTCCACGTGTTGCGCCGTGTGGTTATCGAGCTTTGCGATCACATGGTAGAATTTCGTGTCATCTACCGATATTCCCCGGAGGGCAAACTGTGCCTCAACCAAGTGGAACCAGGAGCGCGGGTTGTGCTGCCAAAAGTCCGGTAGCTGGACCGTAACGGCGTACGCTTGGCTGGGGGCTCCCAACGAGGCTGGCCCCGGGGAATTCTCTTCTTGCTGCATGCTACGTCTTGGGTCACCAGTGTGGAGTGTGTAATTGACGAGGCATGTTTTGTCTCAAGGCAGTTTATTACATGTCTCCAACATGAGCAAAGTAGAAAGAGACATCTCAGAACAAACTCGTCCCTTATATACCCAGGTCTCCCCACAGCTCACAAGTCACATTGCATTCAAAATCAAAGTAACAATGCATCTCCTCTTTAAGCCCTTAATATCACCCCCACAGTCTTAGGCCCACAAAGGATCCTCCAGGTCATCTCTTGCATACCAAAGCTAACACTTTCACAGCTTCCTGTTATCTCCAAGGAAACTCTGCCTTTGTTCTTAACTAAGATGTGAGGCATTATGTAAGTCATAAAGTAGGTCACATGTGTGGCTACATTACCTCAATTAAGACCCCAAGTAGACAATTAACTATATTTTTGCATATCAACATTGACACCCATCCATCCCTACATACATACAGTCCATACATCTATACCCAGTCCCAAACAACACAGATATGCACAGTATTGTTCAACCTACCCTACCATAGTGTCCCAGAGTGAGCTTAGCCTGTTTTCCACTAGCCCAGCACACCTCGGTACGGCTCGATTCACTTCAGTACGGCTCGGAATGCTTCTGTTTCCATTAGCACGGTGTTGTGCTTGTGCTGTGATGGTTTGTGTTAGGAGGTTTTAGAAGCGGGGCAGCAGCAGATTCTCAGCGAGGCGGGGCCACACTCCCGTGACGTTACGCACCCGACTGAGTCCTTATTTACATGAGACAAAAAATGGAGGATCCAAGGATTATTGCCTTGCTCGCTTTTTGGTTTTATCTCACAATTAATTTTATCTCATAATTAAGCTGCAACAACACAAGTCACTTTTGTTTTGAATTAACTGCCAAATGACCTAGAAATAATGAGCTGAAACTTGTTTTTATTCGTATTAAATAATGAGACGGTGGCACACTGTCCAACACCACATCCTAGGGCATTTTGGATGTACTGAATTTAAAAAATTCATGTTTTTCACCTTCAGGTCAATGTTTGGAACAACAGTATTATTATTTTCCGTTTAGATGATGCTACACTCCTTCTAAAGTATTGTAAATCTCTGAATTTGGAATGCCGATAGAACATTCAATTTACATATACTTGTACCTTTGACTTGGTGCTAATTTTTTATGATATTTCAATTAAAAGAACAGAAAGCTTACAAAAAGATTTCTTTTTTTGGTCTAGTTAAAAATTACATTACCTTTACAATGGTTGACCCTCAGCATCATTTTGATCAGACTAGGCAATGGAATTTCTATGTAATTATACTGTTTTATAATTCAGTGTTATAACAGACAAACCACACTTTCCAAAACAATTCCATTTTATTATATACAAAATATTAAAATAAAAAAAAACTTTGCAACACAACATGAAGGTTAATCGACATTTTATACACGCCGACCACTGAGTGCTGAGGCTCGGTAGAATGAAGGCGTCTCTGCCAGCTCTGGTTCAGCAAGGCTCAGTTGAATTAATCCGTCTCTGCCAGCTGTGGGTCAGGAAGGCTCGGTTGAATAATCCGTGCGGGCTGTCGCGGCGGACGCGTGGGATGATTCTACAAGGAAAATGCACACAATAAAATACAGCACGAAAGTGCAATATATACAGAAAAGACAATAGTTTTTAACAAGAATACATAAGCTTATTTCAGCGTATTGTTCACATGAAAAATTACAATAAAAGCTTTAGTCCGCAGTGTGCTGCAATAAAGCAGCGATCCATCCACAAATGAACAGCTTTTTTATTGCATAAATAAACTGAGCGTCTTACCGAATATATTTGCGAAAAAACGCACAATAAAAAAAAATTAAAACTCACCGTTAAAGGACTCCGATGTCGAGACCTCCCGGTATATTTTTTCATTCCGGGCGGCTCCGTCTAACTCGCGCTGAATACGTTCGTCTGACAATGCAGTGAGCAGACACTGCACCTCCTTATTGGTCCATGGAACACCCTTATTACGCGAAGCCATTTTTGATAGAGAATAAATGAAAATAGCACAGCAATACACTGAAAAGGAACCACCAACAGTGGTTGCGTGCTGAGTAAAGGCGGTCGTGAAGATTCTTTTTTTTTTTTTTTTTTTTCAAAAACTTTATTGAGAAGGTCGTGAAGATTTGGTAGATGAGGAGGAGGAGAGGGGCGGTTACAACCTGACCAATCAGCGCCGGTTACGACCTGACCAATCAGCGGCGACCAGTCTGTTAACGTCACAACACGGCACAGCTCAGCACTGCTGTACCCTGCCCTGGAGCGGGGCTGAGAATCGCGGCTGTTAAACCGTGTTGGGGCTTGTGGAAAAGCGTACAAAGCGTGCTGAGCCGTTTCGTGTCGCGCTAAAGCGTGCTAGTGGAAAAGGCCCTTTAGAGCACTTTCAACTGTAGGGGGAACCCCCACAATTGCAGAAAGACCCCAGCAATCAGGCAATCCCCTGTGAGCAAGCACTTGGCGACTGTGGAGAGGAAAAATTCCCTTTTAACAAGAAGAAACCTCCAGCAGAACCAGGCTCAGGGAGGGGCAGTCGTCTGCTGCGACTGGCTGGAGGGTGAGGGGATAGAGAAGAAGAAAACAACAGACATGTAGAGAGCAAACAGCATGATGGAGACTCAATCTATGGGAGAGAACAAACAGATGTTAATGACCAGCAAAAAAAAAAATATTTCATTGAGAGTGAAGAAAGGAGTGAAGCCCAGTGCATTTTTGGAGGTTCTCCGGCTTTCTAAAGCTATTAGCAGCATAACTAAGGGAGGGTTCAGAGACACATGATCCCTCCCTAATTGTAGGCTATATCAAAAAGGAAGGATTTAACCCTATTCTTAAAAACAGAGATTGAGTCTGACTCCCAAATCCAGATTGGCAGCTGGTTCCACAGGAGAGGAGCTTGATAACTGAATGCTCTGCCTCTCATTGTACTTTTGGAGATTCTAGGTATTACAAGTAATCCTGCATTTTGGGAGCATATTGCTCTGTTAGGATAATAGGGTAGTCACAGATCTTTTAAATAAAAAGGGGCCTGACTGTTTCGAGCTTTGTAAGTGAGAAGAAGAATTTTAAACTTAATTCTAAACTCTATGGGAAGCCAATGAAGGGAGGCCAGAACCAGAGAGATATGATCTCTCTTTCTAGTACCTGTTAAAACTCTTGCTGCAGCATTTTGGATCAACTGAAGACTTTTTAGAGATGTTTTAGGACAACCTGATAATAAAGAGTTACAATAGTCTAATCTATAGCTAACAAAAGCATGCATCGGTTTCTCAGCATCACTCTGACAAGATGCTCCTAATCCTGGCAATACTACGCAAATGACAGAAGGCAGTCTTAGAAACTAATTTAATATGTGAACTGAAAAACAGATCTTGATCAAAAATAACCCCAAGGTTCCTCACAGAGCTACTAAGAGAAAGAGTAACTGCATCCAAACTGAAAGTTTGATTTGGAAAGGTATTTCTAAGGTTTTTTTGGACCAACAAGAATTACTTCAGTCTTATCTGAATTTAATAGCAGGAAAATACAAGTCATCCAAGCTTTGACTTCCTTAACCCCTTGCACTCCGGGCAATTTTCCTAAAAATGCCAAAAAAAAAGTGCCCAAAGTAAATCGAAAGCTGTTATTCAACCCTTTGCAGCATCTTCATGGGGTTGGTCTCATTTAAAAGAAAACACTGAATTTTTTGTCAAAAAAAAACATAATCTCTCTACGTGCTCCGGCCACTGAGTTACAGTCATCTAAACATACTGAACTTGAAGAAAATAAATTTGGACACGGTGTTTTTTCGGATACAAATGCTTGCAAATAACACACAGCTGTCCGATCCGGCTGGAAAATGCAACAGAAATGTAGAACCAAGTGTTATCCAGCTGAGATCCAAATTTGGTAACAATACCACAAAAACTGAATATTTTACACAGCTTTGTTCTCAGGCTGTTCCCAGGCATTTTGGAACTGTGCCAAATTGTGCCAAATGGCACAGTTTGGAAAAACGTCTGTAACTTTTGAATAATTCAATGTAGAATCTTCATTTTGGGCTCTAATGAAAGGTCACACTCAGGGCTGTGTCTGTGTGTGTGTGTGTGGGGGGGGTTGTCCCCCCCCCCGCTACAAAAGACAGAGTTCGGTCCTCGCTACATGACGGATTACACTCCTTGCATGTTTTCACAGCGGCTCCCCCCCCGCTACTGTGTGTGTGTGTGTGGGGGGGGGTGTCCCCCCCCTCGCTACAGAAGACGGCCATCGCTACATGACGGAATAGACTCATATGCTTCCCCCCGCGGACCGGGGGCGTTCGGACCGTGAACACCCCCCCCCCGCTCCTCTTCTGCAGCGGGGGGGGGGAGGACGTTCACGGTCCGAACACGGCAAATGAACCGTTTATCACGGCGCATGCACTTCGTACTTCGTGCGCCGTACAGTTGTAATTTACCGATCGGTCAAAAGTCATTTTTGGATTACAGTTTTCAGGGAGAAATAATAATTTAGCTTATAACACCTTACCTCTTCACAGCAGCAGAGTCCTGGCGAACTTCTCTTCCCCATTGTCAGACGAACGCGACGCTGGTCCGCTCGTGGATCCCGATCAAAACAATTCCAATATTGCAGTTTTGGCGAATGATTTACAACCTTTGTCGTTGGCCTCCGTCGGTCTATGATGACGGAAGAGAATCCTAAACGTCTATTCTGCTGGAATGAGTGCAGGTCCCACTTGTGGGTGTTCTCCATGCTGCTGGGTGAGCCTGGGTCTGTAGCAGGTTCATCCAGCGTCCTTTGTTTTCATCTGCTGCAACAGTAAATATCTCTTCACCAGCCCGAATTTCTGTGCTTCAATTGGCTCCTGCATTCACAGTAGGCGGGTCCTCCTTCCTAGGTTTTCATTCATTGGCTCTTCATGGTTTCAGAAACCCAATTCAAGGCTCTTATTAGTCTAATGAGAGGTCAATCAGATGAACTAATCTGTTTGCGGCTGTGACTGCAGCTTTTTTTTTCAGTGGCGCTTGGAGGCCAGCACCATCTCCATCTGCACCATCATCAGTATATCATGCGTCATGCGTCCGAGCGCGCACGAGGGCGCTCTCGTGCGCCCTCGTGCGCCCTAGGATGCAGAGACTTGCCCGCCCGCGGAACAACGGAGCGCACGTGGTTAAGACAGGCTTCTAACTTGGCTAATTGATTACTATCATCTGGCTTCATTGACAGGTATAATTGTGTGTCATCTGCAAAACAATGAAAATGTATACAGTGCTTCCTAATAATGTTGCTTAACGGAAGCATATATAAACTAAAAAAAAGTAGGGCCTAGCACAGATCCCTGTGGAACTCCATGACTGAGCTTTGAGTTGAAAGAAAACTCATTATTGACATGAACAAACTGGAACCTATCAGATAAATAAGACCTAAACCACTGCAACAAAGTTCCATTAAGTCCATAGTGTCATGCGGTGACCCTCGCGGATCACCATAAGACGCCAAGAGTCCACCAGTGAGTTTTGCAATTATGGTGATTTATTAATAACACAAGACAAGACAAGACTAAAACACACGTTAAGCAATACAAGGGCTCGTAGGGCTAACCCCAGCCACTATGAGCTACACTATGACATGAAATGAGACACGAACCTGAGATGAAGGTCTGACGACGCTTTGACAAGGATAGTTTGACGATACCCCTGCAAGTTAACTGCCGCTAGTGCCCGCTTTATAAAGGCAAACACTAACGAGCAGTAATGACAAACAGCTGACCAACCTTGACAGACGGAAGCCCCACCGAGCACCTTCACAATAAGAGCCCGGTGAGGCCAGAATACAACTCACAGCTGTCAAGGCCGGCAGCGAGCTGTGCTTAGCCCGAGCGCGGACAGAACCCAGCGCTCGGGTCGTAACAGTACCCTCCCTCCAAGGGCGGGCTCAGAACGCCCAAGGACCCCCCTGCCCCCCCACCCCCCAGGGTGGGTGGCTGGGGGTAGGTGCGGAGGGAGATAGACCAAACCCAGAAACAATCAAAACCCGACAACAACTAAGTACAGGACAGTGACAAGAATGCCAACTACTCAGATTAAATCAAATGTTCGACTAACAATCACAAAAAAATGCACAGGATAACATGGACAAAACGAAAAAAAACAGAATCACTGGGTCAGAAAAAACTAAATACAGGACGGCACGAGAAAATTAAATCTTGGCCCACATGTTACACAAGAAAATGACTTCCCACCTGTGTGAATTCTCATGAGAGTTTTCAAAAAACCAAATACAGAAAACAGAGCACTTACTGGCTCATACCTGACTACACACAATACAAACTAAGGCAACTGCAAGACATAACCATAACACAAGGCACACAGGATAGCAAGGAAAAAAAACCCAGAACAATCACTGGGTCAGATCAACACCAGAAAACGACCACTACCCTCCCAACAGTTTATGCCGACCGGCGGAGACCAGGCGCCATAGGAACAGTTCAGGTGGTCTCCCCGCGTCCAACGCCCAGCGGGTGGTCATGGAAGGCGGAACATGACTAGGCGGCTCACCACAGTCCAACGCCCAGCACGTCCGCTCCTCTGGTGGCCGAACCAGGACGCCCAATGAAACATACAACAAGTCGGGTGGCCGACCCGGGGCGCCGGACCGGCGAAGCAGTTCCTCAGGCGGCCGACCCGTGTCCCTCAGCCACCAGTCCCGGGGAAAAACAGCCCACGGCGGCCTCCCTGACGAGGACAAAACTCGGGAGAGCTGGGGCGAGTGAACAGGAACCCCCACGGCCCCCGGCGATGATGCGCAGGGGCGGTGACTCAGTGGAGAGGAAAGAAAGCAAGGATGAGCCTGTAATCCGTCCGACGGAGAAAGGTCTGCAGCTCGTCCCCCGTCCACGGACCACACCGGCGCTGCACCTCCGCTGGACCCCAATTGGGTCCCAGCTGCACCCACATCGGACCCTGATTGGGCCAGAACCGCCCCTGCGGTGGACCCTGATTGGGCCTCTGGTGCACCCACGTCGGACCCCGATTGGGCCACAGCAGCCTCCATGACAGACCCCGACTGGGTCGGTGCAGCTCCACTGACGATCTCCACCCCTGAACCTGGGACCTCCAACCCAGTGACTCCGACTGGTTCCATGCCGGCGACACTGCAACGAGGCTCGCAAACAAGGAGAAAACCAGGATCAGAATTACCGGTAGCAACAGAACCCAGCGAGACAAGCTCGGGTGCAACAGGCGGCTGCTCCTCACTCACCTCCCCGAGAGGCAGGCAAAAATGATCCAAAACAGGGGACAGAGATACAAGAGGGAGCTCTTGCCTGCACTCGGGTTCTGTTGCCACCCAGGACTTCGACAATCCAGGTTCAGGGTGGCGGCTCTCGTCAGCAGCCTCCAACTCAGCTGCATCGGGCTCCGCAGCTGGCAAGATGTCGTCTGCAGCCTGAGGTTCCTCCCGCGCTGCTGTCCACGCCGATGACCCGTGTGGCGTGGGGGCAGGGGACACTCGACCCACTGGCTCGGACCGCTCCGGCGAGGAGACCCGGGGACGCTTCATTGTCGGCTCAGGCTCTGGGCCGCAGTCCGCTCTTCTCCTCCGTCCACGACGTGGCAGCAGGGCCGGATCCAGGCTTTCCAGCACTGCAGGCCCCATCTTCATCCGACGATGTTGGCCTGGCGTCGCGGACCGCTCAACAGGGGGCTGCACAGAGGCAGCAGGTTTAATCGTTATCTCTACAGTAGGTGGAGGGAGCTCGGGGGGCTGCGAACCCCGAACTCCGCCCCCAGGAGTCAGACAAGGCGGGTTACAATTATGATGTAATAAATTAACACACACTTGCCTTTCTCCCAGAGAAGAGATGGTTCCTGCTGTAGGGGACGTTGTTCCTCCTTTTCCCCGCTGGATGTCGACAGAGGGCCCCCTGGAAGGACGAGGTGGAGCCGCTCTCAGAGGTTCGCTGATGGGCTTCACCAGCAGCGGGTCCAGCCAGGGATTCTGCTGAGGATTGCCTGGGCCGCGGCACCGACATCGTCATCAGCCCCCAGATGGTGCGAACTCCTGGAACGGGTCAAGGACAGGAGCGGGACCCCAGCATGGGGAGCGAGGATGCCTCCTTCGCTGCTTCCTACCATAGTCCTCCTCCAGCATATGGAGTATCTCGCGCTGTGCCGTGATGTCAGATCTCCTTGCGCCGACTTCAGGGTGGTCAGCGTAGCGGGGAGAAAGATGATTTAGCACATCTTCAGCACAGTCCAGGTACCAGCGTACCTCGCTGTCGTAGTCGAGGAGGGAAGCAGAGATGAGCGTTTCATCCACGTATTCTATTACGTCCGCCAACTCGTGGCTCGGACTCTGAGCGCGGCCCCTCCGCGACGGCATTCCTCCAGCACACCGTACCCAGACAGAAAAAGAGCAAATGTCCAAAAGCAAAAACTCACGGTGAAAAAGGCGTCTCGGTGTGGCGTCTCGGTTTAGACGTTGAGCAGGAGTATACTGTCATGCAGTGACCCTCGCGGATCACCATAAGACGCCAAGAGTCCACCGGTGAGTTTTGCAATGATGGTGATTTATTAATAACACAAAACAAGACAAGACTACGAGCCGCTCAGGGCAAAAACACACGTTAAGCAATACAAGGGCTCGTAGGGCTAACCCCAGCCACTACGAGCTAAACTATGACATGACATGAGACACGAACCTGAGATGAAGGTCTGACAACGCTTTGACGAGGATAGTTTGACAATACTCTTGCAAGTTAACTGCCGCTAGTGCCCGCTTTATAAAGGCGAACACTAACAAGCAGTAATGACAAACAGCTGACCAACCTTGACAGGCGGAAGCCCCACCGAGCACCTTCACAATAAGAGCCCAGTGAGGCCAGAATACAACTCACAGCTGTCAAGGCCGGCAGCGAGCTGTGCTTAGCCCGAGCGCGGACAGTACCCAGCGCTCGGGTCATAACACATAGTGTTCTAATCTATCAAGTAGAATATTATGATCAATAGTATCAAAAGCTGCACTAAGGTCTAAAAGGACAAGTACAGAAACAAGTCCATTATCAGATGCGATAAGGAGGTCATTAGTGACCTTCAATAAGGCTGTTTCAGTACTATGACGAATTCTAAACCCAGATTGAAACTCTTCAAATAAACCATTTCCCTGCAAGTGGTCAAATAATTGAGTAGCAACAACTCTTTCTAGGATTTTTGAAATTAAAGGGAGATTAGAGATTGGTCTATAGTTAGCTAAAACTCCTGCATCCAGTGTTGGCTTTTTGAGTAAGGGTTTAATTACAGCAGTTTTAAAAGCCTGCGGTACATGGCCTAAAGTTACTGAAGAATTGATTATTTGAAGAATAAAGCTACCAATAAATGGGAAGACTAAATAACCTGGTAGGAATAGGGTCTAAAAGACAAGTTGAAGGCTTGGATGAGGAAATTATTTTGTCTAACTCTAAAAGGTCAACTGGAGTAAACTCATCTAAACAGATATCAGTTGATGGACTTGTAGTAGTTACTGTATTTAAGTTAACGGGGGGAAGAATCTGACTGATTTTATCTCTGAGAGATGAAATGTTATTATTGAAAAAGTTCATAAAGTCCTGACTAATAAGCTCTAAGGGAATTCTAGGATTGACAGAGTCCTGACTCTTTGTCAGCCTGGCTACAGTGCTGAAAAGAAACCTGGGATTATTCTTGTTCTCTTCTATTGATGCAGAATAATAACTTGTTCTAGCTTTTCTCAGAAATTTTTTATAAATTAAAAGATGATTTCTCCAAGCTAAATAGATTTCATCTACTGTAAATTAGTGGAGCTCCATTTTCTTTCTAATTGACGAGTCTTCTGTTTTAAGCTACAAGTTTCTGTGTTGAACCAAGGAGTTGGAAATCTTTGATTAGACGTTTTCTTTTTTAAAGGGGCCCTCACGTCTAGAGTCTGATGCAGAGAAGCTGTAACACGATCTACCATGCTATCAGTTACAGAAGGAGCAAGCTGTCTGTAGCTTATTTCTGTTGTGTTGACACATGGCATAGAGGAAACAATCTGCATAAATTTGGTAACATCATCATCTGAGAGGCATCTACTGTAGTAATATTTTTCCTTAGGAGCCAAATAGTCAGAAATAGTAAAATCAAAGGTTAACAGACAATGATCTGACAGTTACAGGGTTATGAGGAGACACTACCAGATTTTCTATTTCTATGTCATATGTCAGAACAAGGTCCAACGTATAGTGGAGCTAATGGGTAGAATTTCCTACTTTCTGAGAAAACCCCATCGAGTCTAATATTGAATTAAATGCCATATTAAGGCAATCACTATCTACATCTACATACGTATACAGTTAGGCCCAGAAATATTTGGACAGTGACACAATCTTCATGATTTGGGCTCTGCATGCCACCACATTGGATTTGAAATATAACAACTACAACGGAATTGAAGTGCAGACTTTAAGGTTTAATTCAAGGGGTTGAACAAAAATATATGATTAAACATGTAGGAATTGTAGCTATTTTTATACAAACGCTCCTCATTTCGGGGGCTCAAAAGTAATTGGACAAATAAACATAACCCTAAGTAAAATGTTACTTTTCAATATTTTGTTGAGAATCCTTTGCAGGCAATGACTGCCTGAAGTCTGGAACCCATGGACATCACCAAATGCTGGGTTTCCTCCTTTGTGATGTTTTGCCAGGCCTTTACTGCAGCTGTCTTCAGTTGTTGCTTGTTTGTGGGTCTTTCTACCTTAAGTTTTGTCTTGAGCAAGTGAAATACATGCTCGATTGGGTTGAGATCTGGTGACTGACTCGGCCATTGCAGAATATTCCACTTCGTTTCTTTAAAAAACTCCTGGGTTGCTTTTGCAGTATGTTTTGGGTCATTGGTGAAGCACCGTCCAATCAACTTTGCTGCATTTGGCTGAATCTGAGCAGAAAGTATATCCCTATACACTTCAGAATTCATCCGGCTGCTTCTGTCTTTTGTCACATCATCAATAAACACAAGTGACCCAGTGCCATTGGAAGCATGCATACCCATGCCATCACACTGCCTCCACCATGTTTTACAGAAGATGTAGTGCTTTGGATCATGAGCTGTTCCAATTCTTCTCCAAACTTTCTTCTTCCCCTCATTCTGGTACAGGTTGATCTTAGTCTCATCTGTCCAAAGAATGCTGTTCCAGAACTGGGCTGGCTTCTTCAGGTGTTTTTTGGCAAAGTCAATTCTGGCCTTTCTATTTTTGAGGCTGATGAATGGTTTGCACCTTGTGGTGAATCCTTTGTATTTACTCTCATGAAGTCTT
Organism: Pholidichthys leucotaenia; assembly: GCA_020510985.1. Classification (NCBI taxonomy): domain Eukaryota; kingdom Metazoa; phylum Chordata; class Actinopteri; order Cichliformes; family Pholidichthyidae; genus Pholidichthys; species Pholidichthys leucotaenia. Next base: position 156,515,567 of record CM035841.1, read on the forward strand.
CTCTTTATGGTAGACTTAAATACTGATACACCTACTTCCTGGAGAGTGTTCTTCACTTGAGTGGATGTTGTGAAGGGTTGTTCTTCACCATGGAAAGGATTCTGTGATCATCCACCACTGTTGTTTTCCGTGGACGTCCGGGCCTTTTTGAGTTCCCAAGCTCACCAGTGCACTCTTTTTTTTCTCAGAATGTACCAAACTGTTGATTTGGCCACTCCTAACATTTCTGCTCTCTCTCTGATGGATTTCTTCTTTTTTTTCAGCCTCAGGATGGTCTGTTTCACCTCCATTGAGAGCTCCTTTGACCGCATGTTGTGTGGTCACAGCAACAGCTTCCAAATGCAAACGCCACACCTGGAATCAACTCCAGACCTTTTAACTGCTTAACTGATGACAGGTTAACGAGAGAAGAACCCATGCAGCCTTGTTATTTTTTTTTTTGCAGCCTTCTGAGTCAATTGTCTAATTACTTTTGATCCCTTGAAAAAGAGGCGGCTACGTATTAAAGAGCTGTAATTCTTAAACCCTTGCTCCAATTTGGATGTGAATACTCTCAAATTACAGCTGAGAGTCTGCACTTTAAGCCCATATTGATTATATAATTGTATCCTGAATATGTTTTCATAAACAGCTAAAATAACAAAACTTGTGTCATTGTCCAAATATTTTTGGGCCTAACTGTATATTAAAGTCCCCTACTATAATTATTCTATCTGATTTCAGCACTAAATTTGAACTAAAAACTAAAAACTAAGGAGCTGGTGGTGGACTGCCGCAGGCATGGGCAGCCCCTCACAGTACCAGTAAATATACAGGGAACAGACATCGAGATGGTGACATCCTATAAGTACCTGGGTATTCATCTGAACAATAAACTAGACTGGTCACACAATACTGATGCACTCTACAAGAAGGGACAGCGCAGGCTGTTCCTGCTGAGGAGACTCAGGTCTTTTGGTGTACAAGGGGCGCTGCTGAAGTCATTCTATGACACGGTGGTGGCATCAGCCATCACTTTTGGAGTGGTCTGCTGGGGCAGTGGCATTACTGCAGCCGATAGGAAGAGACTGAACAAACTGATTAAGAAAGCTAGCTCTGTCCTGGGGCAGCGCCTTGATCCGATGGAGGAGATAGGAGAGAGAAGGACGGTGGCTAAACTGTCATCTCTGCTGGAGTCCGAGTTCCACCCTATGCAGGACATACTGAATGCACTGAGGAGCTCATTTAGCAGCAGACTACATCATCCCAGGTGCACAACCGAGAGGTTTCGTAGGTCCTTCCTACCAACGGCTGTCAGACTGTACAACCTAAGCAGGGCTGCTCGCAGAGATAGCAAAAAGACGTAACAAACTAATAGTTTTTTGAATGCAAAAGATGCAATAGACTTACACAATGGTCCCCTCCGGCATACAACTAGGAACATACCGGTCGCTATGGAGGGTGAGAATATGTATGGGCACATAATCATACCATGTAGGATAACTAAGTAGACGGTTATGCTGTTTCATTCCATCTAGCAACAATGCTCTGCACTGTGTGTGTTTATATATTTACATATTTATTCCATCTAGCTACAATGCTCAGCACTGGGTGTGTTTATATATTTATATATCTACATATTATTCCATCTAGCTACATTGCTCCGCACTGTGTGTGTTTATATACTTGCATATTTATTCCACCTAGCTGCAATGCTCCGTACTGTGGGTGTTTATATATTTACATATTTATTCCATCTAGCTACAATGCTCTGCACTGTGTGTTCATATATTCATATATTTATTCCATCCAGCTACAATGCTCTGCACTGTGTGTCTGTGTGTCTGTGTGTATATATATATATTTTATAGTAATACGTACATATGTATATTAGCTGCTCTTGCTTGCTTGTTTTTTTCTTGCCTTCTGATTGTTGCTCTGAGTGTTGCTATCCCTGTGCTGTTGCAATCCTGGAATTTCCCCGTTGTGGGACTAATAAAGGCTTATCTTATCTTAAATCAGCTAAGAATTTGGCAACTTCAGATAAAAACTGAGTAGGTTGATGGAGGACAATAAACTATGGCAAATAAAATTGGGTTTAGCCTAAAATTGCTAAAATGCCCAATACTGAGGACCAGGCCCTCAAAGGAATTATAGCGTGTTTTTTGCTTTACATTAACTAGTAATTTGGAATGGTAAATTGTTGCTACTCCTCTTCCACGACCAGAACTTCTGGGATTTTGACAGTTTAAATAACCAGAGGGAGTTGATTCATTTAAACCAACATAATCCTCTTGCCCTAACCAAGTCTCTGCAAGGGATATTAAATCAATCTGATGATCAATTAACAGATCATGGACTAGCAGAGACTTGGGAGTTAGAGATCTAATATTTAACAAACCACATTTAATTTTTTAATTATGAGGAAGAACAGAGGCCAAGTCATTAAATTTAGAGGCTTCATGTTTAATTTGAGTTTTACCAACTTTTTGTTTAATCACTTTGGGATGCTTATACATTATATTTTTATTTACTTTGGAGGGAGCAGACAATGATTCTCTGATGGGGAAGACAGGGGCTAAGTTGAGGCGTGGCAGATGAAGAGGGGCTGCAGAGAGGCGTGTAAGATTGCGACTCTGCTTCCTGGTCCCAACTCTGAGTTGTCAGTGTTTTTGAAATTTGAAATTATGCCAGATTGTTAGATAAATGAGACGCACCATCCAAAGTGGGATGGACGCCGTCTTGTCTAATAAGACCAGGTTTTCCCCAAAATGCGCTCCAATTGTCTATGTAGCCCACATGGTTTGCAGGACACCACACAGACAGCCAGCGGTTGAAGGATGACAAGCGGCTAAACATGTCATCATTGGTCAGATTGGGGAGGGGCCCAGACAATACTACAGAGGCAGACATTGTTTTGGCAAAGTCACACACCGACTGTCCTGCGGGGATGATTTGGACTCTTTGGTGGACGTCACATGCTCATACATGACTTTCTGCAGAGATATGATCATTCCACGTAAACGTGTCAAAATATATCCCAACAACAAGCCATGGGTTACAAAATCAGTTAAATCCTGCTTACAGAGGAAAGCACTTGCCTTTAAACAGGGGGTTGTTTCTGAGCCACAGGTTGCCACAAAAGAGCTGAAGTCCGAAATTTTAAGAGCAAAACAGAATTATAAATCAGAGTTGGAAAGCAAGATGGCAACAAAGAAACTTGGTTCAGCCTGGGCCAGTATGAAAACTATTGCAGGCCTTCAGAGCACAGAGTGCAGTAATCGTGTGTTTTTAGATGGTTTTAATTCAGACTCAGACCTTGCTTGACATATTACTGGACCCAGGGAACACACACACAGGCTCGAGTGAAATTCAATAATCTTTATTGTGACAAACAGAGGGTGTGTGGGTGCGCGTATGCATTGTGTGAATGTGATGATGATGGATATGCTGCAGCCGGAGGCGAGACAGAGCGCCGTACAGCCTGGCCACCTTGCAGGTGGAACGATGCGAGTGCAGGTTCGGCCCGAGGGCTCCAGCCAGGAAGACAGCATCTGCGGGACACTCCCGGTGAAGAGCGGTGAGGTCTGGAGAGGCGAGAGGAAACGTTCCGCCGCCGCGGGGAATTGGTTCCACCGCCAGAGGAATCCACCTGTGCACAGGGGAGAGACTGAGAGGAAGGTGAGTAGCGTGATGCTTACTTTGAGATGAGAGATCTTCCAAAAGACGAAGTAGCGATCTGTTCGGAGACAGTCGTGAGGGAGACGAAGGTCAGGGAGAAATGACAGACGGCCGAGGCTCAGGCAGAGCAGGCTATAAAGCCCGTGAGTGATTGGCAGCAGGTGTGTGCGCAGCTGAAGCAGGTGATGGCCCAGAGTGAGTCATGACAGTACTCCCCCCACCGTGCGGCACCTCTTAGTGCCGGCCTACCTGGGTGCGTCTGATGGAAGTCCCTGATGAGGCACTTGTCCAGCACGGATGACGGACGCACCCAGGATCTCCACTCGGGGCCATACCCCTCCCAGTCCACCAGGTACTGCAGGCCGCGACCCCGGCGGCGGACGCCCAAGATGGAGTTGACCCGACCCTCCATGCCATCGATCAACACTGGCGGGGGTGGAGCCTTGGGAGGGGGGCAGAGAGGGCTGGACACAACTGGCTTGACCTGGGAAACGTGGAATGTAGGACAAACACGGAGGGGGGGGAGCCAGGCGCACAGCCACAGGATTCACCACACGAACAACAGGGAAGGGCCCAATAAAGCACTGAGCCAGCTTCCTTTTCTCAGCCTTCAAAGCAATATGCTGGGTTGATAACCATACCTGTTGATCCGCCTGGTACTGGGGAGCAAGTCTTCTGCGCCGGTTCGCTGTCCTCGAGTTGCGCTCGGCCGTGTATAAAAAGGCCCGGCGCGTAGCAGTCCAGAGCCGGCAACAGCACCGCAGGTGGGCATGGATGGAAGGTACGGCCACCTCCCCCTCCTCTTCGGGAAAGAGCGGGGGGTCGTAACCCAGTGAAGCCTTGAAGGGAGACATGCCGATTGCTGAGGATAAGATCAAATTATGGGCATATTCGATCCATGGCAGATGACTGCTCCACGACGAGGGACTGGAGGCGATGACACAGCGCAGAGCACCCTCCAGCTCCTGATTGGCCCGCTCGCACTGCCCGTTGCTCTGTGGGTGATGACCAGAGGACAGGCTCACCGTCGCCCCCAGCGCATTGCAAAAACTCCTCCATAAACGGGACACAAATTGGGGGCCCCGATCGGAGACAATGTCCCTGGGAATCCCATGAAGACGCATTACATGCTGCACCAACAGGTCCGTCGTTTCTCATGCTGTGGGGAGCCCATGTAAAGGGATGAAATGGGCGGCCTGAGAAAAGCTTTCCACAATGGTGAGGACGGTGTCAAAATGGTTGGATGCCGGGAGACCACTTACAAAGTCCAGGGCGATGTGGGTTCATGGTCTTCCAGGGACCGGCAATGGATGGAGGAAACCCGCCGGTGGTGATGACGATGTTTTCCCGGTGGTGCACTGGGGACAGGCACGGACATAATTGATGACGTCATCTCTGAGGCCCGGCCACCAGAACGACCTCTGGAGCAGCTCCACCGAGCGCGTAATCCCAGGATGGCAGGCAAGTTTGGACAAGTGGGCCCAGTGGATCATGTCACCCTGGACAGATGATGGAACGAATAGTCTCCCTGCAGGCCCCCCGCCTGGATCCGGCTCAGCCTCCTGCGCCCTCAGGACCTTGTCCCTGGTGCCCCACGAGAGGGCACCCATGACGCACGAAGCAGGGAGGATGGTGTGCTCCTGCCCCTCAGAAGCCTCCGAGGCGAACTGCCTGGACAGGGCATCAGGTTTGGCATTTTTCGTCCCGGTGCGGTAGGTGATGGTGAACCTGAAGCGCCCAAAGAACAAGGATCAGCGAGCCTGGCGGACATTCAGGCGTTTAGCCGTTCTCAGGTACTCCAAGTTCTTATGGTCAGTCCACATCACAAGGGGTTGCGCGGCCCCCTCCAGCCAGTGACGCCATTCCTCCAGCGCAAGCTTCACCACCAGGAGCTCTCTGTCGCCGACGTCATAATACCTCTCTGCGGGGGACACCCGCCGAGAGAAGAAGGCGCAGGGGTGGATCACCCCATCCACTGGAGAGCATTGTGACAGGACTGCCCCCACCCCCAATGTCAGAGGCATCCACCTCGACCAGACACTGGAGAGTGGGATTCACCTGTGTCAGAACCCGAGAGGATGAGAATTCCGTCTTCAGGGCCGCAAAAGCCGCCGCAGCTTCTTCCGTCCACCGGAACGTCACCTTGGGGGAGGTGAAACGGGTCGGGGGAGAGTGATCGTGCTGTAGTTAGGGACAACCCGGCGATAAAAATTGGCAAACCCCAGGAATTGCTGCAGCTGCTTCCTCGACGAGGGGGAGGGCCAATCCACCACTGCCTTGACCTTCCCATGATCTGGGATGACTTGATTGTGTGAGATAATGAATCCCAGAAAGGAGGTCTTCTCGGTGTAGAACTCACACTTCTCCGCTTTAACAAATAATTTGTTCTCCAGGAGCCGTTGGAGGACCCGTCTCACGTGGACCTAATGCTCCTCCCATGACTGAGAGAAGATCAAAATGTTGTCCAGATAGACGAAGATGAAGGACCCGAGGAAATCCCGGAGAACATCGTTAATCAGGCGCTGGAAGACAGCCGGAGCGTTGGTCAGCCCAAATGGCATTACGAGATATTTAAAGTGGCCACTTGGGGTCCGGAAGCCCATCTTCCACTCGTCGCCCTCCCGGATCCGCACGAGGTGATAGGCGCTGTGAAGATCCAACTTCGTGAACCAGGAGGCCCCCTGGAGGGAGTCAAATGCAAAGTCCATGAGCAGGAGAGTGTATTTGTCCTTGATCGTAATGTCATTCAAAGCCCAAAAGTCAGTACAAGGACGGAGGGAACCATCCTTCTTGCCAACAAAGAAGAAGCCCGCCCCCACCAGCGAGGAAGAAGGCCTAATGATGCCCGAGCTGAGCAACTCCTTGATGTATGCGTCCATTGCCTCCCGCTCCGGAGCCAATAGGCTGTAGAGGCGGCTCGATGGCAGCGAGGCGCCAGGTCGGAGATTAATGGCACATACGGGCGGTGGGGGGGAGAGACAGTGCCTGAGACTTGCTGAACACCACTCCAAGGTCATGAAACTCCGGTGGCACTCTGGAAAGGTCAGGAGGAGGAGGAGGGGCAGGGGAGGGCAAGGGCACCGAGGGAGAACATGCCGCAGACTGTAGGCACGCGCTCAGGCAGAAGGGGCTCCAAGCGACGACGCTCCCTGTACGCCAATCGAAGGTCGGATTGTGGAAGCAGAGCCAGGAGTAGCCCAGGATGACGGAGGCAGCCGAGGTGGACAACACAAACAGCCGGAGGTCCTCCCGATGGTTACCTGAGATGATAGCAGAGACCGGGGTTGTCTGACGTGTCACTGTCTCTAGAGGAGCCTTTGATGGGGCGACGAGACTCAGGGGGGCCGGAAGGGTATGGCAGGGGAGCTGTCGTGCCAAGTTCTGCTCTCTTGCCGAGAATTGCATCCCGTCATCGCAGACACACGGAAATGGGCGGGACTGGCGACAACAACGCACAACAACGCGCATCTAAGGGAGTGTCGCTGTAAAACCACCAACTCTAAAATATAACCCAACAGCCAGGCTGGTAAATGGGTTTTAAATTATGTTTATTTGCCAGACATTTTAGTGTTTCAAAGGGGGTTTTCATGTATTGTTCATTGCTGAGTCAGCTTTCCAATAAAATGTGTTAATTCCAGCTGGAGTCTGAGTGCGAACTTATTCAACTAAATGAACTTCTTTGTCAGGGGGATTCGTCTTAATATATGTGTGTGTTGGATGAGGCTTTAAATTTATTATCATATTTTTATTATCATATTTTTCTCCATATCAATGCGTATAGCTGTTGAACGTGTCCCCAGCTTCAAATTCCTGGGGACCCACATCTCGGAGGACCTGTCCTGGTCAGTTAACACCACCAGCCTGATCAAGAAGGCCCATCAGCGCCTCTTCTTCTTGAGGACACTGAAGAAGAACCATCTGTCAACTGACATCCTGGGCAACTTCTACCGCTGCGTGATAGAGAGTACCCTGACCAACTGTGTCACAGTCTGGTATAGGAGCTGCTCTGTCGCTGACCGTAAGGCGCAGCAGCGGGTGGTGAAAACCGCCCAACGCATCACAGGGACTCCACTTCCAGTTATAGAGGACGTCTACAGGAAAAGATGTCTGCGCCGGGCATGCAGCATTCTTAGGGACTCCAACCATCCTGCTCATGGACTGTTCCAGCTTCTCCCCTCCAGAAGGCGTTTCAGAAGCCTTCGGACTAGAACCAGCAGGTTTAGGAACAGTTTCTTTCCAACAGCTGTCACGTTATTGAACTTAGTTCCCCGCTGACTCTCTTACCATCATCTCTTACCATCCTCACCTGTACATAACTGCCCATCTAACATTGTACATTATTTGCACATAACAGTACTCTTAACTTTCTGCACTGCTGCATATATTTGCATATATTTGCTTAAATTGCACATACTGTTAATTACCGTATATACTGCACTGTTATCCTTTGCACTTCTGATTGGATGCTAAACTGTGTTTCATTACCTTGTATTCATACATGTGTAATGACAATAAAGTTGAATCTAATCTAATCTAATCTAATCTCATTATCAGCCACTTAGGTTTGTAAAAATTCTGGCATGTTATTATTACCTGTCAGCTTAATTTTCATCTAAGATGACCAATAGCTTCACTTTTAATCATGAACCTACAGATCCAGGATGCATGCATTTATTAATGTATTAATTGAACTGATGACATTTTTGACATGTTGCAGATGTAGCAGAACAGAGACTGTGTGCAGCTGTACACAGACAGGAGAACTTTATTATAAAGACTTAACACACAAACATGAGACAACTGATATTTAATAAGCACTATAAAGTAAATAGGTTGGAATTATAATCAAAACTGACAATAGCTCAACCACAGTGTGATCTGTCAAAATAAAAGTAAGCCTTCAGATCACTGCTAAAAAAAAATCTGAGACAGCATTCAGTACTAAGAGGAAGTAAAGTCAAACATGCCAATGAAAGAACCCCCCCCCCCCCCCAAACTTACCTGAATTTGCTCTGGTGTAAAATTCTGTTGCAAGCAGAATGAAATTATGATGATTGAAGCTAATAAATGTAGTAAATTTCTTCACTCATACTCTGTGCATTTCCTGGCAACTGCTCCTGCTGGAAAATGCCTCCATCCTAAAAGTCACCTTCTGCTGGTCCAAACATCAAACATTTTTTGCAGGAGAGTCAGGGCAGGACTGTGGAGATGACTGACCTTTGAAGCAGATGCATTTTCCTGCATTTTTTTCCCCCTGAAATTGCATATATTTTTGTCTCCACAGTGTAAAGACTGAAATGCATTTAATTTCTCCATTTATTAGTATCATTCCTGTAAGAAATAATGTATGCTTGGACAAGATTTGCATTGCAGCTAGCTTATTTCTGTGTTGGACTGATAGTGCTACATGTGTTCTCTTCACAGTGTGCTGCTAAAATGTAACAAACTGCTAAAACTCTTTCACTTCCAGTTTTCCTTAATTGTTCTGGTGTCAGTATTCCAAAGTGCAGGTGTAGCTTTAAACAGGCTTGTGTGTTTTATGTCCTCTTTCTCCCTTCATATCCAACATTACCCTTTGTCAATGTCATGCATCTTTGCAATGCACTTTCCTTTAGAATTTCAGATATTAATACAAAAATAAATCCATATCAATTCTTCTGTCACACCCACAATTCTTTCAACATTAATTCAAGTGGTTAGGCCACACTAAACATGTAGTATTATAGTTATTATAGCTATAAAGTCTCCTAGGGGCCCAAAGACCAAGACCATGCCTGCCTGTATTTGCCATAAAATGTGATTAAAATCACTTCCATACTGCTGGAGACCAAAGCCTTCAGAGTTTTTGTTTAAAGTTCTGTAGCCTGCTGTAAACCATTGACTTTGCAATTGACTTGACCTCTTATTATTATTGTAATACCGAAAAGACAGCAGTCAGGCACTTCTTATTCCATTTAGCCAAATTTATTTTTGGAGAAATAAAATACAAAATGTAAAAATAGTCAATGTACATAATTAATTTATCAAAAAGGTTAATTTTATAATAAATGTATACTTTATTACAAATATAATATGCCTTTCTATATGTTTAATGACTTTCTTCTGACGACAAAATAGGATAATTTAAGTATATCCTATTTATAAACTGACTTTCCTTTTATTGAAATGCTACATCATTTTACATGATTAATTTGCAGTTGCCAGAAATGGTACCCACTGCTATCTTCACAATGGAAAGACTGAAATGCATGACATTTGCTACAGTTAACAGTATTCTTGCCCTGACTCTCCTGCAAAAAATATTTTATGTTTGGACCAGCAGACCGGGCCCTTGGGGTGGAGGCATTTTCCGGCAGGATTAATTTGCAGTTGCCAGAAATGGTACCCAATGCTATCTTCACAGTGGAAAGACTGAAATGCATGACATTTGCTACAGTTAACAGTATTCTTGCCCTGACTCTCCTGCAAAAAAATATTTTACGTTTGGACCAGCAGAAGGTGAACTTTGGGATGGAGGCATTTTCCGGCAGGATGAATTTGCAGTTGCCAGAAATGGTACCCACTGCTATCTTCACAATGGAAAGACTGAATTGTATGACATTTGCTACAGTTAACAGTATTCTTGCCCCGAGTCTCCTGCGAAAAATGTTTCATGTTTGGACCAGCAGAAGGTGACCTTTGGGATGGAGGCATTTTCCGGCAGTATGATTGAAGAAATTTACAACATTTATTTCCCTCATGGATCGTCACCTTATCATGGTGAGGGGTTTTCATGCCCTAGTGATCCCAGGAGCTATGTTGTGCGTGGCAATTTACCTCTGGTAGGGTCACCCAAGACAAACTTGTCCTAGGTGAAGGGCCAGAATAAGAACAATCCAACAGACTCTCATGATAAATATCAGAACAAGGATTCAGTGTACCCCGCCCAGTATGGGGTTTCCAGGGCCCCACCCTGGAGTTGGAGGTATTGATTCTCATCCCAGCCGCTTCACGCTCAGTGGCAAACCGTCAGAGTAAGAGCTGTAGGTCATTGCTGGATGAAGCCAACAGGACAACATCATCTGCAAACGACAGAGATGAGATCCTGTGGTCACCAAGCATGACACCCTCCGTTCCCTGGCTGCGCCAAGAAATCCTGTCCATAAAAATTATAAACAGGATAGGTGACAAAGAGCAGCCCTGGCGGAGTCCAACTCTCACTGGGAATGAGTCCGATTGAGTGTTGGCAATACAAACCAAACTCTCACAACGGTCTTACAGAGACTGAATAGCTCATAACAACAAACCCAATACCCCATACTCCCGACGTACCCCCCCACAAAAAAAACACTAGGGACGCTGTCAAATGCCTTCTCCAAGTCCACAGAACACATGTAAACTGGTTGGGCAAACTCCCACGAACCCTCAAGGATTCTCAAGAGGGTAAAGAGCTGGTCCGATGTGCCACGGCCAGGACAAAAACCACATTGCTCCTCCTGAATCCAAGTTTCGACCAACAACCAGACTCTCCTCTCCAGTACCTTGGCATAGACCTTCCCAGGGAGGCTGAGGAGTGTGATCCCTCTAAAGTTGGAGCACACCCTCCTGTCCCCTTTTTTGAAGAGAGAAACCACCACCTCGGTTTACCATGCCAAAGGCACTGCCCCCGACCTCCACGCAGTGTTGCAGAGGTGTGTCAACTATGACAGCCCTACAACATCCAGGACCTTGAGGTACTCAGGGCAAATCTCATCTACCTGAGGGGCCTGGCCACCAAAGAGATTTTTTTTTTTCACCTTGGCAACCTCAGCCCTTGTAATAGGCGAGTCATCCCCCTCATCCACAAGCCCTGTTTCCTCTATGGAAGGTGAATCAGGGGGTTTGAGGAGATCCTCAAAGTATTCCTTCCACTGCCCAATGATATCCCCAGTAGAAGTCAACAGTGTCCCATCCACATCATACACAGTGTGGACAGGGAGCTGCTTCCCCCTCCTGAGCCGCTGGAAAGTTTGCACGACAGTGAGCGTAAATACAGCGCATTCGACAGAGAGTTGCTGGCTCTCCACCTGGCCATACGCCACTTCCAGTTCTGGCTGGAAGGGCGCAGGTTCATTGCATTCGTGGACCACAAGCCGCTGACGTTCGCGATGGCTAAGGTTTCGGAACCATGGTTGGGCCAGCAGCAGAGACAGCTGGCCGCGATCTCAGAGTTTACGACCGATATTCAGCATGTGTTGGGTAAACTTAATGTGGTGGCGGACTGCCTCTCGCGTGCAGTAGTGGCCCCGATCTGCGTGGGGATAGATTATACAGCCATGGCCGCAGAGCAGATTAGTGATACGGACATGTGCGCGCTCCAGTCTGGACCAACAGGGTTAAGGCTGGAGAGCAGAGTACTGCAAGACGGCAAGCCCCCCCTAATCTGCGACGTCTCCACGGGACGCCCGCACCCGGTGGTCCCAGTCACGTGGCACCGCCGTGTGTTTGAGTCAGTTCACGCTCTGGCGCACACAAGAGTGCGAGCGTCAGTCAAAATTGTGGGAGTGAAGTTTGTGTGGCCAGGCCTGCGCAAACAAGTGAAAGAGTGGGCTGCAGCCTGCATAGCATGCCAATGAGCCAAAGTACACAGACACACAAAGGCTCCTTTGGAGCCGTTTCGTATACCGGCTAAGAGGTTCAACCATGTTCACGTGGACCTCGTGGGCCCCCTCCTGCCATTGCAGGGGTGCACGCACCTTCTGACAGTGGTGGACTGCACCACATGCTGGCCAGAAGCAGTCCCGCTGGTGGCAACCACGTCCGCGGACGTGGCACGTGCTTTTTTGACGACATGGGTGGCGCGTTTTGGAATCCCATCGGACATCACGTCCGATAGGGGCCCTCAGTTTGTTTCCGACCTCTGGTCCGCGATGGCCCACAGCCTGGGTGTTGCAATTCATCGCACAACTGCGTACAACCCACAGGCCAATGGGTTATGCGAGCGTTTTCATAGGTCACTGAAAGCAGCGCTCAGGGCTTTGCTGGCGGATGCAAATTGGGTAGACCAGTTGCCGTGGGTTTTATTGGGGCTGCGTTCCGCACCAAAAGAGGATTTGGAGGCTTCCCCTGCAGAGCTTGTTTTTTCTCAGCCACTCCGGCTGCCCGGGGAATTTTTGCCAGATAATCCCGCGCAGGACAGCTGCCCATCTCAGCGTTTGCAGCATAGTGCAGACACAGGCACGCTGCCGGGCCCGGCCCACCACTGTTTTCCACGCGCTTTTGTGCCAAAAACTTTGAAGAACGCGACGTTCGTGTTTGTCAGGCACGATGCTCACCGCCCTCCATTGCGCCCACCCTACGATGGCCCGTTCAGAGTGCTGGAAACAGGGGACAAACGTTTTTTGTTAGACTTGGGGGGTCGTCGGGAGAAAATATGCATAGACAGACTTAAGGCCGCCTTTGTAGTGGCGGACGAGCAAGTGCTGTTGGCTCGGGCCCCTCAGCGTGGAAGACACCCACTGAGAACTCCCCAGGTAAACGATTCATCAGAGCAGCCACACGGGCAAATCGAAGTTTCCTCCCCCCTCGCCATGGCCCACCCGCAGACAGACACACCCCCAGGAGCCTCCTGCCGGAACAGCAGAGCCGCGGAGGCGGTAAACCCCCGTTACAGCAGATATGGGAGGAGACTGAGCCAAAAGGACGTGAGGACTGAAACTCCGTGTGAGATTCGGGGGGGGGGGGGGGTAGAGACTGGGTTAATCGTCTCAGACTGGATGCAGAGGGTAAACAGAGGAGAACAATAGCTAGGGAGATCATGGTGAGATAGCAGGAAGAAGGAGTTGGGGTGAGAATGGATGAATGTATTGTGATGTTAAATGTCATGCAAATGTGAGATGAGCATTTGGTATAAAAGGAGAACCCATGGTGTATTGAGACATGCTTTTCCTGTGTATGACTGATGAGAGAGTGAATAAAGTTGTCTGCTTCATGAATCAGTCTCGTTATTTACACTCTCCACATTCTAATATTTATCATAAGAGTTTGTTGGATCGTTCTTTGTCTGGCCCTTCACTCAGGACCAGTTTGTCTTGGGTGACCCAACCAGAGGCAAATTGCCATGGACAACATAGCTCCTGGGATCACTGGGGCATGAAAACCCCCCACCACAATAAGGTGACGATCCGTGAAGGAAATAAATGTTGTAAATTTCTTCAATCACACTCTATGCATTTCCTGGCAACTACTCCTGCCAGAAAATGCCTCCATCCCAAAGGTCACCTTCTGCTGGTCCAAACATAAAATATTTTTTGCAGGAGAGTCGGGGCAAGAATACTGTTAACTGTAGCAAATGTCATGCATTTCAGTCTTTCCACTGTGAAGGTAGCAGTGGGTACCATTTCTGGCAACTGCAAATTATTCCTGCCGGAAAATGCCTCCATCCCAAAGGTCACCTTCTGCTGATCCAAACATAAAATATTTTTTGCAGGAGACTCACAGCAAGAATACTCTTAACTGTAGCAAATTCCATGCATTTCAGTCTTTCCACTGTGAAGATAGCAGTGGGTACCGTTTCTGGCAAATGCAAATTAATCCTGCCGGAAAATGCCTCCATCCCAAAGGTCACCTTCTGCTGGTCCAAACATAAAATATTTTTTGCAGGAGACTCACAGCAAGAATACTCTTAACTGTAGCAAATTCCATGCATTTCAGTCTTTCCACTGTGAAGATAGCAGTGGGTACCGTTTCTGGCAACTGCAAATTAATCCTTCCGGAAAATGCCTCCATCCCAAAGGTCACCTTCTCTTGGTCCAAACATAAAATATTTTTTGCAGGAGAGTCTGGGCAAGAAAACTGTTAACTGTAGCAAATTTCATGCATTTCAGTCTTTCCACTGTGAAGATAGCAGTGGGTACCATTTCTGGCAACTGCAAATTAATCCTGTCAAATGATGCAGCATTTCAGTAAAAAGAAAGTCACTTTATAAATAGGCTACGCTTAAATTTTACTATTTTGTCATCAGAAGTAAGTCATTAAACATATAGAAAGGCATATTATATTTGTAATAAATTATATATTATTATAAATTAACCTTTTTTGATAAATCAATTATGTACATTGACTATTTTTTACTTTTTGTATTTTATTTCTGTAAAAATAAATATGGCTAAATGGAATAAGAAGTGCCTGACTGCTGTCTTTTAGGCATTACAATAATAATAGGAGGTCAAGTCAATTGCAAAGCAAATGGTTGTCAGAAGGCTACAATGTAAAACCTTTAAACAAAAACTCTGAAGGCTTTGGTCTCCAGCAATATGAAAGTGTTTTTAATCACTTTTTATGGCAAATATAGGCAGGCATGGTCTTGGTCTTTGGGTTCCTAGGAGACTTTATAGCTATAATACTACATGTTTAGTGTGACCTAACCACTTGAATTAATGTTGAAAGAATTGTGGGTGTGACAGAAGAATTGATATGGATTTATTTTCGTATTAATATCTGAAATTCTGAAGGAAAGTGCATAGCAAAGACACATGACATTGACAAAGGGTAGTGTTGGATATGAAGGGAGAAAGAGGGCATAAAACTCACAAGCCCGTTTAAAGCTACACCTGCACTTTGGAATACTGACACCAAAAAATTTATGGAAGACCAGAAGTGAAAGGGTTTTACAAGTTTGTTACATTAAGCAGCACAATGTGAAGATAACACATGTAGCACTATCAGTCCAACACAGAAATAAGCTAGCTGCAATGCAAATCTTGTCCGAGCATAAAATATTTCTTACAGTTAGAGGAATGATACTAATAAATGGAGAAATTAAATGCATTTCAGTCTTTACACTGTGGAGACGAAAATATATGCAATTTCTGGGGGGGAAAAATGCAGGAAAATGCATCTGCATTTTCTCCATCTCCATCTAGGATGGAGGCATTTTCCAGTAGGAGTAGTTGTCAGGAAATGCACAGAGTATGATTGAAGACATTTACTACATTTATTAGCTTCAATCATTATAATTTCATTCTGCTTGCAACAGAATTTTACACCAGAGCAAATTCAGGTAAGTTTTGGGGGTTTCTTTCCTTGGCATATTTGATTTTACTTCCTCTAAAGGTACATGTCTAAAAGTACTGTACTGAATACTGTCTCAGATTTTTTTTTTAACAGTGATCTGAAGGCTGACTTTTATTTTGACAGATCACACTGTGGTTGAGCTACTGTAAGTTTTGATTATCAACCTTTTTACTTTATAGTGCTTATTAAATATCAGTTGTCTCATGTTTGTGTGTTAAGTCTTTATAATAAAGTTCTCCTGTCTGTGTACAGCTGCACACAGTCTCCGTTCTGCTCCATCTGCAAAATGTCAAAAATGTCATCAGTTCAATTAACCCCTTGCACTCCGGTCAATTTCCCTAAAAACGCCAAAAAATAATGTGCCCAAAGTAAATCAAAAGCTGTTCTTCAACCCTTTGCAGCATCTTCATGGGGTTGGTCTCATTTAAAAGAAAACACTTTGAATTTTTTGGCAAAACAGTCATAATCTCTCTAAGTGCTCCGGCCACTGAGTTACAGTCATCTAAATATAGTGAACTTGAAGAAAATAAATTTGGCCTGGGTGTTTTTTTGGATACAAATGCTTGCAAATAACACACAGCTTCAGATCCGGGCTGGAAAATGCAAAAGAAATGTAGAACCAAGTGTTATCCAGCTGAGGTCCAAATTTTGTAACAATACCACAAAAAATGAATATATTACACAGCTTTTTCCTCAGGTAGTTCCCAGGCGTTTTTGAACTGTGCCAATTTGTGCCAAATGGCACAGTTTGGAAAAATGTCTGTAACTTTTGAATGATTCAATATAGAAGCTTCATCTTGGGCTCTAATGAAAGGTGACACTCAGAGCTGTGTGTGTGTGTGTGTGGGGGGGGGGGTTGTCTCCCCCCACCCCTCGCTACAGAGAACGGACATCGCCCGTTGCGCCACAGTCCGTCATGCAGCGATGACGCACAGCTGTAATTTACCGATCGGTCAAAAGTCATTTTGATTACAATTTTCAGGGATAAAGAATAATTTAGCTTATAACACTTACCTCTTCACAGCAGAAGCGGAGCTGGCGAACTTCTTCCTCATTGTCAGACGAACGCGACGCTGGTCTCGCGACCCGATCAAAACATAATTCCATTATTGCGGTTTTGGCAAACGATTTTTCAAAACAAATAACAGTAGTAATTAAAAAAAAGACTGGCGAACGCGTGTGTGTCACTCAGCCTTCGTCGTCGGCCTCCGTCGGTCTATGATGACCATGGAAGAGAATCCTAAATGTCTACGTCTACTCTGCTGGAATAAAAACAAAAAAAGCACCGCCTGTGGCTGAACATGCCGATGCGCGAATGGCAGTCCCTGTCACACAGGTCACACTTGTGGATGGTCTCCGTGCTGCTGGGTCTGTGGGGTTCTTCCTGCGGGTCCTTTTTTTCATCTGCTGCAGCAGTCAGTCTCTCTTCACCCAGCCTTACACAAAACAGCTTGTGAACTTCTGTGCTTCAGTTGGCTCGCTGCATTCACAGCGTTGGTAGGCGGGTCCTTCTTGCTAGGTTTTCAGTCATTGGTTCTTCAAGGTTTCAGAAACCCAATTCAAGGCTCTTATTAGTCGAATGAGAGGTCAATCATATCCAATCTGTTCGCGGCTGTGTCTGTAGTGGGAGAACGGAAATGCAGCTTTTTTTTTCAGTGCGGTCTTAGGACGCAGCGCCCTCGTGCGTCCTAGAGCGCACGAGAGCGCCCTCTGTGCGCTGTAGGACGCAGAGACCTGCCCGTCCGCGGTACACCGGAGTGCAAGAGGTTAATACATAAATAAATTCATGCATACTGGATCTTGTAGGTTCATGATTAAAAGTGAAGCTACTGGGCATCTTAGATGAAAATTAAACTGACAGGTAATATAGAATTTTTACAAACCTAAGTGGCTGAAAATGAGAAAAAAATGATAATAAATTTAAAGTCTCATCCAACACACGCACACACAAGACAAATCCCCCTTACAAAGAAGTTCATCTAGTTGAATAAATCCACACTCAGACACCAGCTGGAATTAACACATTATATTGAAAAGCTGACTCAGCAATGAACAATACATGAAAAACAATTTCCGTCATCATCAAAATTGTAACTACAACATCATTACAACATTAACTGAAAATAAATGATCAAAAAACAATGCATATGTAATAATAATATGTAAATAAATATATGCTCAAAAACAAGCGTGCACCAGCTTGACACATTCATAATAAACTGACCCTCAAACCTGAAACATGTGGATGAACTAAAGAATCCAAGAGTCTCAAAGAATCTGGAAAAAAAAAAGTCACCATAGTCATTTTATTCTGTTATCATGTCGATTTGGATCACTGTGATTTCTAACTCCATTTGAAACATTAAAATGTCTGGAGAATAAACATCATTTGGGGGAAACATCATTTGCAGCCCACACATTGGGCTGCACGGTGGCGCAGTGGTTTAGCACTGTGGCAGCACAGTTTTACCCTCGGCCGGGGGACCGCGGGGATCATGAGATCGTGGGTTCGATCCCAGCCCCCGACCAACAGTGAGCTGTGTGGAGTTTGCATGTTCTCCCCGTGTTGCACGGGTTTACTCCGGGATTTCTCCGGTTTCCTCCCGCATACCAAAAACATGTAGGTTTAGGGCGCTCGCACACGCAGCGACCAGCAGCCGGTGGCTTGTCACCAGACTGCAAACCAAGTCTACCTACGGGTACAAATAAGTAACAAAAAAAAATAAATAAATAAAAAAAAAAAATTAAAGCCCATTTACCAGCCTGGCTGTCGGGTTATATTTTAGAGTTGGTGGTTTTACAGCATGACTCCCTTAGATGCGCGTTGTCGCACACGGTCGCGCGCCAGTCCCGCCTACTTCCGCGTGTCTGCGACAATGGGATGCAGTTCTCGGCAAGAGAGCAGAACTCGGCACGACAGAGCCCCAGTCGGGTTGCCAGTTTCCCCGAAATGAAGCTCTGCTCAGCCCCCGAGTCCACCAGTGCATGTGTGAGAATTCCTGTGTGTTTGTAACAAAACCTAATGGGGAGGAGACATTGTGATAGGGGATTAGGCCGGGATGAGTCTGCGTGTCCCCCTACAGCGACGCGCGGACCCCCTCTTTTTGGCCGAACCGGGCAGGACTCGATCTCGTGCTGATCATCCCCACAGTACATACACAGACCTAACTTCCTGCGGCGCTGTCTCTCGGCCGGCAAGAGTTTGGTCTGCCCCACTATCATTGCCTCAGGATTGTCTGTGGCCTCAAGCGCGGGCAACGCCAAAAGTGGAGACGGAGAGGAGCACTGAAACTGTCTGTCCAAGCGGCTGGAAGACCCCCGCTCAGCAGCCCACTCCCTCAGCCTGTTGTCAAGACTAATAATTAAGGAAATGAGCTCCGTGAGATGCTCAGGCTTATCTAAGCGGGCCAGCTCATCCCACAGACTAGGGCTCAAACTTCTAATGAAGATGCTCCAAAGCGAGGCATCCTCCCACCCAACTTCCGCTGCCACCACCCGGAAGTCGACAGCGTAGTTGGCCACTGACCGCCCACCCTGTCGAAGATTTAATAGCCGGGTGGTAAGCACACTATCACAGTCCAAGTGATCAAAAACCTCGTGGAAATCGTGCACGAATTGGGCATAAGTTAAATTGGCGTAGGCGGGTTTTGCCATAATGGCGTATGCCCATGCTAGCGCTCGCCCCTCCAACAGATTAGCCAAGTAACCTATGTGGCTGTGATCAGTGGGAAAATCTCCCGGAACTCGCTGAAACACTGTCTCACACCGAAGGATAAAGCCCTGAGCCTCCCTGAGCTTACCGCTAAAGCGTGTGGGTGTGGGGACTGGAGTGAGACAGGTTAAAGGTCCCGGGCTAGCCTGGCTAGGAGGGGAGCTAACGGGAGCTGGCCTACTGCTAGGAGCCAGAGGGGATGCCCGCTGTCCTTCCAGACGATCCAACTGGCTATTAATTTGAGCTAGCTGGTTGAGTATGACCTGCTGTTGGTAAGTTAATTGGTCCACTCGAGCCTCAAAGTTGTTAAGCTGGTGTGCAAGCTCACTATTCGCTGGGTCGCTCTGATGGAGCTGTACTGACATATTGCTGGACCCAGGGAACACACACACAGGCTCGAGTGAAATTCAATAATCTTTATTGTGACAAACAGAGGGTGTGTGGGTGCGCGTATGCGTTGTGTGAATGTGATGATGATGGATATGCTGCAGCCGGGGGCGAGACAGAGCGCCGTACAGCCTGGCAACCTTGCAAGTGGAACGATGCGAGTGCAGGTTTGGCCCGAGGGCTCCAGCCAGGAAGACAGCATCTGCGGGACACTCCCGGTGAAGAGCGGTGAGGTCTGGAGAGGCGAGAAGAAACGTTCCACCGCCGCGGAGAATTGGTTCCACTGCCAGAGGAATCCACCTGTGCACAGGGGGGAGACTGAGAGGAAGGTGAGTAGCGTGATGCTTACTTTGAGATGAGAGATCTTCCAAAAGACGAAGTAGTGATCTGTTCAGAGACAGTCATGAGGGAGAAGAAGGTCAGGGAGAAATGACAGACGGCTCCGTGCCGAGGCTCAGGCAGAGTAGGCTATAAAGCCCATGAGTGATTGGCAGCAGGTGTGCGTGCAGCTGAAGCAGGTGACGGCCCAGAGTGAGTTATGACATGGCTAATGCTCTTAATTGTTTTTATGGTCATTTTGATTCCTTTGATTTTAGCACAGAAACCCAAGATTTGAAACAGAAACTCAAAGACAATCAGCACTTTAAAATTGAGGTGCAGGATATTAAAAGGGCATTCTGTGCTGTGAAAGTGAACAAAAGTCAGGGCCCTGATAATATATGTGGGCAATTGGTAAAGTCCTGTGCACATGAATTGAGTCCTATATTTCACTACATTTTCAATAAGTCCTTACAGACACAACATGTGCCTAAGATCTGGAAAGATGCCGTGGTTGTCCCCGTTCCAAAATCCAGCTGTCCTAAAACGGTAAACGACTTTAGACCAGTTGCTTTGACTTCAATTTTAATGAAAATTTTTGAAAAACTGGTCAGATTTGAGGTCCTAAAGCAGACTGAGTATGCATTGAATCCTCTGCGGTTTGCCTATAGGCCTCACAGAGGAGTGGAGGATGCCACTGTCACTCTGTTTAACATGCTTTTTAAACATCTGGACTTTAATGGAACACACGCCAGGCTTTTATTTGTGGACTTTTCCTTCACCTTTAATACAATCCAACCTCATATTTTAGTTGAAAGGCTCCTGCAACAATTTGATTTGAGCAATAATCTGGTGGGTTGGATTCTGGATTTTTTAACCAAAAGGACACAGAGAGTAAAGGTCAATGGTACATTGTCTGACCAAAAGTGCTCTTCTACTGGCTCTCCTCAGGGGTGTGTGTCGTCACCACTACTCTTCATCCTGTACACAAGCATGTGTCGGAGCAGACATGACAACAGACACATTATAAAGTATGCTGATGAGTCAGTTGTTGTCAGTCTCCTCCAGGATGGTGAGAGTGGCCACGGACCAGTAGTTGATGATTTTGTTCACTGGTGTGAGGATTCCTACCTGCAGCTGAATACGACAAAAACTAAAGATATGATTATTGACTTTAGGAGGAAAACTCCCAGGCACGAAGTCACTGTACTAAAAGGCCAGACCATTGAATGTGTACAATCCTACAAATTTCTTGGGACGATTATTGATAGTAATTTAAACTTTGAAGAGAACTGTGAAAGGGTGTGCAAAAAGGGTCAGCAACATTTGCATTGTTTAAGGAAACTTGCACGCTTCCAAATTGACCAAACCATAATGACAATGTTTTATCGGGCTTTTATTGAATCTGTTTTATCCTTTTCGTTAGTGTCATGTCAGATAAAACTGAAACAGAGGAAATCCTTGGATCAGGTAGTTAGATGGTCCAGTCGTTTGCTTGGTGAGTCACAGTTGAGCCTGACATCCCTGTACACCAGACAGGTACAGAGGATTGCTACTGCCATTTTAAATGATGACTCCCACCCTTTGCACTGCCACTTTCAGCTGCTTCCCTCCAGACGGTTTGCTGTCCCAAAAAGTAAAACCCAGCGCTACAAAAACAGCTTTGTTCCTGCTGCTGTTAAAGAGTTGAACAAGTTGTAACAATATATTGCACATAATTTAGTTACCTATTTATTAATTTCATTTTATATTTACTTATTTTTGTAGGTTCTTTATTTGGGTTCTAAATCTTTTATTGGGTTTTAGACTTTTGAGTTTTTAACCTCTTTGACTAGTCTTTAACTTTTTAATATGACCCTTCTCTCTTATCTCTGTTTTTTGTCTCATCTCTTTGTCTTATGTCCTGATTGATGGAGCCTTGAGTATTTTTATCATGTTTATAGTCAGCTTCATGTGTGCCTGTGTTTGTGTTTATGTTGAATGTAATTGTGGTTTGTAAATATGGATATCACCTGACTGCAAAACAAATCTACCTATGGGTACAAATAAAGTAACCTGAACCTGAACCTGATTCCACATTAAGTTTTGAGATTTCCGACTGCCGGAGTTGGACGTTGTTAATGCTGGCATGGATAACAATTGTGGAGTATTTACAGTTACTTTTAGCCAGCATTTTCAAATTGGACTCGATGTCGCCTGCTCTGGCCCCAGGAATGCATTTGACTATGGCCGCTGGAGTCTCTAGGTTCACGTTTCTGACTACAGAGTCTCCAGTGATCAGAGTTTTTTCCTCAGCGGGTGTGTCGCTGAGTGGGGAAAAGCGATTAGAAACATGAACAGGTTGGTGGTGAACCAGGGCCTTGCAGATAGGCTTCCTTCTCACTGTCACCCACCCAGTCTCCTCACTGCTGATGAGGACCGGAGGACCGCTAGCAGGCCGCCCTATGCTAGAGAGCTCCACTGCAGCTAAGGGGCATCCGTCATTATTAATTGGCACAGACAGTGTTTCAATGCAGTGGAACCAGGATTCCAAATCAGACAACCTCGCCTCGAGTGCCTCAAAAAGACAACATTTATTACATTTACCGTTATCACTAAAACAGGCAGAGGTGTAGCTAAACATCTGACAGAGAGAGCACACCAGAGGAGAAGGGGAAGGAGAGATAGTAGCCATAGCTAGTGGCTAACCCGAAGCTAACAAAAACAACGATGAAAGGTGAACAGAAGGCAAAAGAGGGTGATTAGATGACACTGAGTACGCACACAGGTGCAAGAGGCTTGATAGACAGAAGTGAGAGCTAACAGTATATGGAAAAAAGTTATTAAAATAAAATTAAAGGCAAAATCCTCAGGAGAATGAGGAAAGCTAACCACAGAGCAAACCACACAGACAGCCAGCAACACAGGAAGTGACGATACATTACCACAGGAAGTCGCAGCACCTTTTCTTAGTTTTTTATTTTTAATAAATTTGCAAATATCTCAAAAAAAAACTTTCACATTGAGGCGGATGATAAAATAAGGCAGTGAACTGAGAGTTTTAAGTAGGTTTATTAAATCATGCCGCCGTCACAGGAACTCCGCTCCAGCCCTTGTGTGAGCAGACTGGAGCGGGGTCCTCAGGCTCTCAGCAAAGAGACACAGGATGTGTGTGTCAGCAGCAGTAGTTGAAGAGTGAGAGGGAGATTTACAGAATAGTGCAGCATATATACCCGACTACAGACAATACATGAAAGGCATTCACAACAGTAGGTATGGGCATTTGCATTTGAAAGACACACATAACAATAAGGAGATTACAGGCCAGGATTCGCCTCTGCTCCAGACCGCAGGACAAAAGAGGTTACGAGGCACATCTACATATTGTCATCAGTGTATAGACACAGTAAGGACAGGAAGCATGAACACAATGCATGAATGGCACATTAACATCACAGTAGTGAGCCAGAAAAAGCCAGAAGAAGCGGGCCGTCTGTAGACACTAATACACACATTGCTGTGCCTGTCCAGCTGTTGTGGGGATTACGCCACACGCTTCCCCCCCAGAGGGCTCGGCAGGCGGCCGAGGCCTCGATAGTCCGGCATTGGCAGCGAGCAGGGAAAGCTCTGTGCAGGCAGACGTGGAGGGGGGTGGGGTGCAGTAAATGCCGGCCAGGGACGATGAAATCGTCTGAGCCGCGCAAAAATTGCTTGTTGGTCCGCGATGTCGAGGGGCTGTCCCGTTGAACGTGCGGAGATCCACAAGAAGAAAAATTAGTCACTGGCTCCTCTCGCGATTAAGTCCTGCAAGGATTAATAGTGGCCGTGAAGACAAACAGGGGCGGCTGTAAGAAAAAACAAAAGCAAAGGGACTTGGCGTGTTGACTTTAGGTGTGGGCACAACCTTAAAGCCCTCGGGAACCGCAGACTGCCGAATTCCCTATGTATGCCGTGGCTGAGACCATTAGCAAATCCTTCGAGCATGCTGCGTGCGTGCCTCAGGTGTGCGAGCAACCCTGAAGGGCCTGTGTGCAGCGGCGAAGGAGGATGGGGGTCTGTAGAGCCGTATGCATCCCGTGCGTGGTGCGCCGTCTTTGTAACTCCCGGTGCGTGTGCCGGGGCTCTGTGCGTGGCTGGGCCAGCTGGAGAGAACCAGGGTCAGGGTGCTTAATCATCCCTGTTCATTGTGTTGGAGCGGTGAAAGTCAGAATCAGAATCAGATTTATTGCCATTGTTCATGTAGTACACAAACTAGGAATTTGTCTCGGTGCAATGCTGCAACATTAAAACATGATAAGATAAAGAGATAAACTAAAAAACTTAAAGATTAAAACCATGCAATAAGTGTAGAATAATAAGTAATAATAATAATAATAATAATAATAATAATAATAATAATAATGAGTAATACTAGTCGCAGCAGTTTTAAATAAATTAGCAAGTAGCAGATGATGTGCAGTCGATAATGCAACAGGAAAACAGTGATGAATGACATGAGTCTGGTTGAGCTGCTGTATATAGTGCATGAGAGTCAATAAGTCACTTAATGTTCAGCAGTCTGATGGCAGAGGGGAAAAAGCTGTTCATGTGCCGGGAGGTTCTAGTCTGAATGGACCGAAGTCTTCTACCTGAGGGGAGGGTGGCAAACAGTACGTGACCAGGGTGTGAAGGATCGGCCATGATCCGGCCTGCACGCCTCCGGGTCCTGGAGATGTACAGATCCTGGAGAGATGGGAGCTTGCAGCCGATCACCTTCTCAGCAGTGCGCACGACGCGCTGCAGCCTTAGTCTGTCCCTGGCAATAGCTCCTGCGTACCACACGGTTATGGAGGAGGTGAGGATGGACTCGATGATGGCCGTGTAGAAGTGCACTAACATCTTGGTGGGTAGCTTGAGCTTCCTCAGCTGCCGCAGAAAGAACATCCTCTGCTGGGCCTTTTTGATGAGGGAGCTGATGGTTGGCTCCCACTTGAGGTCCCGGGTGATGGTGGTGCCCAAGAAGCGGAAGGAATCTGCAATGGTGATGGGAGAGCCTGTGATGGTGAGGGGGGGCAGGGGGGTTGTGACTTTCCTGAAGTCCACAATCATCTCCGCTGTCTTCAGAGCGTTCAGCTGCAGGTTGTTGTGGCTGCACCAGGACACCA
The DNA here is from genome assembly GCA_020510985.1 of Pholidichthys leucotaenia. Taxonomy (NCBI): domain Eukaryota; kingdom Metazoa; phylum Chordata; class Actinopteri; order Cichliformes; family Pholidichthyidae; genus Pholidichthys; species Pholidichthys leucotaenia. Next base: position 156,540,800 of record CM035841.1, read on the forward strand.
GCTGGGCCACCTCTCTCCTGTAGACGGACTCATCGCCGTTGGAGATGAGCCCGATGAGGGTGGTGTCGTCCGCAAACTTGATCAGCTTAACAGACTACACAGCCCTGGGGTGATCCGATGCTGATGCTAACAGAGTCTGAGACAGACTTCCCCAGCCGCACATGCTGCCTCCGGTCCGTCAGGAAGTCGGTGATCCACCTGCAGAGGGAGTCAGGCACGCCGAGCAGGGACAGCTTGTCCTGGAGCAGAGCGGGGTGGATGGTGTTGAATGCAGAGCTGAAGTCCACAAACAGGATCCTGGCGTAGGTTCCCGGGGAGTCCAGGTGCTGCAGGATGGAGTGGAGGACCAGGTTGACTGCGTCGTCCACAGACCTGTTGGCACGGTAGGCAAACTGCAGCAGGTCCAGGAGGGGAGTGGTGATGGACTTGAGGTGGGACAGGACCAGGCGCTCAAAGGACTTCATGACTACAGAGGTGAGCGCTACAGGTCTGTAGTCGTTAAGTCCAGTAATCCGTGGCTTCTTGGGGACAGGGATGATGGTGGAGGATTTGAGGCAGGTCGGCACGTGGCATTGCTTAAGGGAGGTGTTAAAAATGTCTGTGAAGACAGGAGCCAGCTCTTTCGCACAGTGTCTCAGGGTGGAGGGAGACACGCCGTCCGGACCGGGGGCCTTGCGTGGGTTCAGTCTGGAGAACTGTCTGTGCACGTCCTGCTCACTGATGACAAAGTGAGTAGACGATCTTTGTCACTCGCTCGGCCATGGTGTGTTCAGGTCCACGCGCTGCATTCTCCGTCGGCCATGGAGGTCGCCGTCGTGGAGAGGGGACGAGGTGCATGCGCTCTCGTGTGGAGACACAGAATCGTGTGTCAGAAGCTGTGAGCGCGGCCGGTCCCAGCGTGGGTGTGCAGATCCCAGACGTGCAGATCTCACCATGAAGAACGGGTCACCAGTGTAGCTGTCCAGACCAGAAGGTTGTGTCGCACAAAGCGTGTGCTTTCTCGGGGTCACCAGTGCGGCGGATGATAATGCCCATACCTACTGCTGTGAATATCTTTCATGTATTGTCTGTAGTTGGGTATATAAGCTGACTGAAATCCATGTTCATTCTCTCACTCTGACGACTGCTTCTGCCACTGCTACTGAGAGCCTGAGGACACGCTCCAGCCTGCTTGCACAAGGGCTGGAGCGGAGTTCCTATGATGGCGGTATGATTCAATAAACCTTACTAAAAACCTCAGTTCGCTGCCTTATTTTATCATCCGCCGCACTGGTGATCCGACGCTGAAAAGAACATGCTGCCAGCGAACGCAGCACCCGGCGGTGATGCTCCGACGACAAGCGAACGCAGCAGCTCCCTTCTGCTTCAGGGAACTCTCCGGACATCACCCACGACCGGGAAAGCCACAGCAACCTTCATGGTGGGATCTGCACGCCTAGATCGGCACATCCACGTTGGACCGGCCGCTCTCACAGCTTCTGACACACGATTCTGTGTCTCCACATGAGAGCGCATGCACCTCGTCCCCTCTCCACGACGGCGACCTCCATGGCCGACGGAGAATGCAACGCGTGGACCTGAACTCACCATGGCCGAGCGAGTGACAAAGATCATCTCCTCCCTCTCACCACCCCAACGATCTACACGAGCTTGAGGGACAAAGATCGTCTACTCACTTTCACCGCTCCAACACAATGAACAGGGATGATTAAGCACCCTGACCCTGGTTCTCCTCCCCAGCTGGCCCACCCACGCACAGAGCCCCGGCACCTGTGTCTCTTTGCTGAGAGCCTGAGGACCCCGCTCCAGTCTGCTCACACAAGGGCTGGAGCGGAGTTCCTGTGACGGCGGTATGATTTAATAAACCTACTTAAAACTCTCAGTTCGCTGCCTTATTTTATCATCCGCCTCATTGGTGACCCCGACGTGATGGGGGGGAGCGTGTGGCGTAATCCCCACAACAGCTGGACAGTCACAGGATGTGTGTGTCAGCAGCAGTAGTTGAAGAGTGAGAGGGAGATTTACAGAATAGTGCAGCATATATACCCGACTACAGACAATACATGAAAGGCATTCACAGCAGTAGGTATGGGCATTTGCATTTGAGAGACACATAACAATAAGGAGATTACAGGCCAGGATTCGCCTCTGCTCCAGACCGCAGGACAAAAGAGGTTACAAGGCACATCTACATATTGTCATCAGTGTATAGACACAGTAAGGACAGGAAGCATGAACACAATGCATGAATGGCACATTAACATCACAGTAGTGAGCCGGAAAAAGCCAGAAGAAGCGGGCCGTCTGTAGACATTAATACACACATTGCTGTGCCTGTCCAGCTGTTGTGGGGATTACGCCACAACATTGTCATTATGGGGCATTGTGTGGAGAATTTGGGGGAAAAAATTAATTTATTCCATTTTGGAATAAGGCTATAATATAACAAAATGTGGAAAAAGTGAAGCACTGTGAATACTTTCTGGATGCACTTTATCTGCATTTTGCAAAATCCCGATATAAATGATAGTTTTATATGAAATGATAGATGTTTTATCTCATCATCTAATATATATATCATCATATCGAACAGCCTTACATGGAAATGTCCAACCATCATATCACTCAGGAGGGAGACGGGTTTTGTGTCCCAGAGTTGAATATGTTTTGGTGTGAAATGTTCACATCAACCCCAGAACAAAAGCAAAAGACCTTGTGAAGATACTTGCTGAAGCTGGTGAAAGGGTGTCATTATCCCCAGTGAAACGTGTCCTGTACTGACATGGGCTGAGGCCCCTCAGGGAGGAATAAGTCATTACTCCAAAAACAACAAAAAAAAGCCAGATCACAGTTTGTAAATGCACACGGGGACAGAGATCTTAATTTTTGGAGACATGTCCTGTAGTCTGGTGAAACTAAAATTGAACTGTTTGGCAATCACGACCATTGTGGCATTTGGAGGAAAAAAGGGAGAAGCTTGCAAACCCGAGAACACCATGCCAAATGTGAAGTATGGGAGTGGCAGCATTATGTTGTTTTTGTGTGGGGGGGAGTTGCTGCAGGAGGGACTGGTGCACGTCACAAAATAGACATTTAAATGTTTGACCCAAGTCATACAGTTTAAAGGCAATGCTACAAAATACTAAGGAAATTTATGTAAACGTCTGACTTTGAAGAAATTTTAAAAAAAAATCTCTAAAAAATTATTTAGCAAATAGAAAAATTATTTAACAAATAGAAATATTTTTGGTAATCCTAACTGACCTGAAACAGGAAAAGTTTAGTCTTTTTTTTCCACAATACTTTATTGAACCTTTTTTAACAAACATGACACAAACAATCAAACACTAACACTAAAGTAATTTAAAAATAAAATTAAAAAAAATACTAAAAACAACAACAACCATTAACAAAAGCAAGTCAAACAATGCTCCTCTGTTTAGTCTAGGCAATCCATTTCATAAGTATACATATTATACATTCACCAATTTGGAATTTACAAGGTCCACACACATCATTCACCTTTTACTTCAGAAGTTATGTTTAATTTCTTTACATAATCAATGAAAGGTCTCCATATATTCTCAAACACATTTTCCTTTGATTTCAGTATGTATGTTATTCTTTCTAGTGGAAGGTTTGTTAACATCTGTCTTAACCACTGAGTCACATCTGGTCTATGAGTCTTTTTCCACAATAGTGCAATACATTTTTTGGCATTAAGCAAACTGAGGTCTATGAATGCTCTTTCACTTTTATTAAAGTTATGCTTTTCTGGATGCAGACCCAACAAAAACAATTTAGGATTCAATATGATTTGTTTTGAAATTATTTTTTCAATTGTTACCCTCACCTCTTCCCAAAACATTCTAATTTTTCTACATTCCCATAAACAATGAAATAAGGTTCCTTTACTTTCCATACATTTTGTGCACGTATCTGGTATGTTTTTGTTATATCTATTTAACTCCACCGGTGTAACATACATCCGCATTAACCATTTAAAATGTATCAATTTAAGACATACATTTATTGATTTGGTTTGAGCTTCTGTACAAGCCAATTCCCACTGTTCCTCTGAAATTTCAGTTTGCTGGTCTTCTTTCCAATAATTCAATCTTTTCTGTGAGTTTTCGCTTGAGGATAGTTTCAATGAGTTATAAAACTCTGAAATAATACCCTTTCTCTTACTATCTTTCGTCAAAATTTTTTCCAAGGATGAATAAGTAGTTTGGGTGAGAGCATTATTCTATTCTATTCTTCCTAAGCTGAAGATATTTTAAAAAATGTGTTCTATTAAGATTAAATTTGATCCTCAGTTCTTCAAAAGACATTATGTTATCTGAACATGACAGATACAAGTCTTGAATCTTTTGAATCCCTTTTAAATTCCATACTTTAAATACAGCATCCGCTCTCCCTGGTTTAAAATATTGATTACCCCGTATTGGGCTAAATTGTGACAATAAGTGTGGTTCTTTTAAATGTTTTTTGGTTTCACACCATATTTTGATCATATGCTTTACAAATGGATTTTTAACTTGTTTCTGCAATTTTTTTGCCGAGTCTGAGTATATGAATATGGGAAGAGGTAAAGGTAAATTGTATGATTCCATTTCAGTCCAGTGAGGGAGATCATTTGATGAAAAATAATATGTCATAGACCTCAGTTGTGCTGACCAGTAATACAACATAAAGTTTGGACATTTCAGACCTCCACGATCAAATGGTAAATATAGTAAGGACAGACGTAATCTAGCCTTCCTATTGTTCCATATAAATTCCACTAACTTTTTTTTAATTCTAGAGAATAGATCTGAAGGTGGTGGTAAAGGAATGTATTGAAATAAATATAGAATTTTGGGTAAGATATTACTTTTAAGTATATTGATTCTCCCAATCATCGACATTGGTAGTGACATCCATCTCTGAAGTAACTCATTAATGTCTGTCATTAAGGCTTCATAGTTGGCACTGGCGACTAATTCTAGCTTAGGCACAATTTGAATTCCTAAATATTTAAACTGATTTACAACATTGAATTGATTTACCTCAGGAGCTGGGTGATTTCTCTGGGTCTCATTTAGCATTAATATTGAAGATTTAGTTTTATTTATTTTATATCCTGATATTTCCCCAAAATTCTTTATTAAATTCAACAAGGTCGGAATTGATTTTTTAAGATTTGACATAAACAAAATTATGTCATCAGCATACAGGGAGATTTTATGTTCTGTTGGTCCTACTTTAATTCCATATATTTGTGGATGTAAATGTACTGCCATCGCTAAAGGTTCAATTGCCATGGTGAACAGTAAAGGTGAAAGTGGACAACCTTGTCGACATCCTCTATTGATTTTTATTGATTTTGAGATATTGCTATTTGTTAGGATTTCTGCTGTAGCATTATTGTATATTATCTGAACCCATTTTATGAAATTATTTCCAAGTCCAAACCTTTGTAGGACTTCAAAAAGAAAGGGCCATTCAACTCTATCAAAGGCCTTTTCAGGGTCCAATGATAGGAGAGCTGTATCCGGTGCTTCTTTATTAGAATAAATAATATTAAATAGTCTTCTTACATTATGGAAGCCTTGTCTTCCCATTATAAAGCCATTCTGATCTCGGTTAATAATATTTGGTAATATTTCTTGTAGTCGTTGACATAACGCACGGCTCAGGAGACGCACACACACAGGCTCAGAGTAGTTCAAACAGTTTATTAACAACAGGCGTGAATGAGTGAGTGTCTGCGGGATGTAAATGTATTGGTGGCGGTGTCTGCTTCAGGCACAGAGGCAGGAGACCGTACAGCCAGGCAACCCTATGGGAAAAGCACAAGGAGAGGGTGACGGGCACACACCAACACAGGAGGAATAATGGCAAGAGAAGGACTTACTTGGATGGAATGGATAGCTGGCACAACAAGGGACGAGACCCGGGAGACAGCCACCTGGAGAGCTCGGTGCAGCAGCGAGGAATAGGCGTTGGAAGGACGTCGTCCGCCGCCAGGAAATCCACCTGTGCACAGGGGAGCAGACTGGAGAAAAAGAAGGTAAGGGCTTCTTACCCAAATGTTCGTGCTGAAGTTTTGGAATGACTCACAACGGTGAGGGACGAAGTCTGACGGCTTCAGGCCGAAGCTCAGGGCGAGACGGCTTTTATCCCTCGCCGTTGATGACGAGCAGGTGCGGGAGCAGGTGGCGCCACTGATGAATGGCGCGGCGTGACAGTACTCCCCCCTCTAGCAGCGCCTCCTGGCGATGGCTTATCTGGGTGTGCTCGGTGGAAGTCCGCGATGAGCGATGGGTCCAACACAAACGACGAGGGTACCCACTGTTGATGCTCGGGCCCATAGCCCTCCCAGTCCACCAAGTACTGCAACCCACGACCCTGGCGTCGAGAGTCCAGGATGGAGGCGACGGACCAGGCCGGATGGCTATCAATCATCCGGGGCGCGGGTTGCGCAGCAGGAGGGGGGCAAAGGGGGTCGGTGACTGCCAGCTTCACCTTTGACACGTGGAAGGTGGGATGTATGCGGAGGGAGGGGGGAATAGCCACGCGCACAGCCACCAGGTTGATGATCCGGGTGATGGGATAGGGACCCATGAACCGCTGTGCCAGCTTCCTCCTCTCGCCCTTCAATGTAACGTCCTGGGTAGACACATAAACTTGTTGCCCAACTCTGTACGCCGGGGCAGGTCTTCTGTGCCGGTCCGCCACGGTCCTGTTGCGCTCCGCTGTGCGTAAAAGCGCATTACGCGCGGCAGCCCAGATGGAGCGGAACTGCCTGAGATGCGCCCTAACTGAGGGGACAGTTACCTCGCTCTCCTGCGCTGGAAACAGCGGGGGGTCGTAACCCAGGGACGCCTTAAAGGGGGACATCCCCGTTGCAGAAGAGCGGGCGGTGTTGTGGGTGTACTCAACCCAGGCGAGATGGTTGCTCCAGGACGTAGGTTTGGATGTGGTCACACAGCGGAGCGCAGCCTCCAGCTCCTGGTTGGTCCGCTCACACTGCCCGTTGGATTGGGGGTGATGGCTGGAGGAGAGGCTCACCTTGGCTCGGTTGGCGTTACAGAACGACCTCCAAACCTCGGATGAAAATTGGGGGCCCCGGTCCGAGACCACGTCCACCGGAATCCCGTGCAGCCTGACCACGTGTTGGACGAGGAGATCCGCCGTCTCCAGGGCGGTAGGGAGACCTCGCAGGGGGACGAAGTGCGCCGCCTTGGAGAAACGGTCCACGATGGTCAGGATGGTGTCAAAGGAGTTGGAAACGGGGAGTCCGGTGACGAAATCCAACACGATGTGCGACCAGGGCCTGCCAGGAACGGGCAGGGGCTGGAGCAGACCCGCTGGAGGGGCATTTCCCGACTTGCTGGTGGCACAGATTGGGCAAGCCCGGGCGTAGCGGGCTGCGTCCCTCCGCAGGCCTGGCCACCAAAAGGACCGTTGGAGGAGGTTGACCATCCGGGAGGTGCCGGGAGGACAGGTGAGCCGGGAGGTGTGGAGCCAGTGGATGACCTCTCCTCGGACCGCAGATGGCACGAACAGTCTTCCCTCCGGTCCGCCGCCAGGATCAGGTTCCACCTCCTGTGCCTTCCGGATCTTGCTCTCGATGTCCCAAGAGATGGCACCCACGACGCACGACCTGGGCAGGATGGTGTGGGGCGTCTCCTCAGCCTCCACGGGGGTAAACTGCCTAGAGAGGGCGTCAGGCAGGCCGTTCTTGGAGCCTGGCCTGAAGGTGATGGAGAAATGGAACCTGGCGAAGAACAAAGACCAGCGCGCCTGGCGGGCGTTCAGGCGCTTGGCAGATCGTAAATATTCTAAGTTCTTGTGGTCCGTCAGGACCACAAACGGCAGGTCCGCCCCCTCTAGCCAGTGACACCACTCCTGTAAGGCGAGCTTGATGGCCAGGAGCTCTCTGTCCCCCACATCGTAGTTCCTCTCCGCCGGGGACAAGCGCCGGGAGAAGAAGGCGCAGGGTCGTTTGGCGCCATCGTCCGGCGACCACTGGGATAGAACTGCTCCCACTCCCGTGTCCGAGGCGTCCACCTCGACGATGCACTGCAGCGCGGGGTCGACCTGGCGAAGAACCCGGGAGGAGGAGAATTCCGCCTTCAGCGCCTTAAAGGCAGCAGCGACCTCTTCTGTCCACCGGAAAGGGACCTTCGGGGACGTGAGGCGGGTCAGCGGTCCGACGATCGAGCTGAAGTTGGGGACAAAGCGGCGGTAGAAATTGGCGAAGCCAACAAACTGTTGCACCTGCTTCCGGGATGCGGGAGTAGGCCACTCCACCACTGCCTTCACCTTCTCTGGGTCTGGGAGCACCTGGTCTTGAGAGATGATGAATCCCAGGAAGGATGTGGTCCTAGCGTAGAATTCACACTTTTCAGCCTTCACGTAGAGCCGATTCTCCAGCAGTCTTTGGAGGACCCGCCTCACATGGACCTGGTGCTCGTCCCTGGACCTGGAGAAGATAAGGATATCGTCCAGGTAGACGAACACGAAGAGGCCGATGAAATCCCGGAGGACGTCATTGATGAGGCGCTGAAAGATGGCAGGAGCGTTGGTTAAAAATCACCTGTTGCTGATAGGCTATATGATCCACTCGAGCCTCGAGAGTGGAAAACTGGTGTGCGAGCCCGCCGTCTGCCGAGCCGCTCTGCTGAAGCCGTACTGACATAACGCACGGCTCAGGAGACTCACACACACAGGCTCAGAGTAGTTCAAACAGTTTATTAACAACAGGCGTGAATGAGTGAGTGTCTGCGGGATGTAAATGTATTGGTGGCGGTGTCTGCTTCAGGCACAGAGGCAGGAGACCGTACAGCCGGGCAACCCTATGGGAAAAGCACAAGGAGAGGGTGACGGGCACACACCAACACAGGAGGAATAATGGCAAGAGAAGGACTTACTTGGATGGAATGGATAGCTGGCACAACAAGGGACGAGACCCGGGAGACCGCCACCTGGAGAGCTCGGTGCAGCAGCGAGGAATAGGCGTTGGAAGGACGTCGTCCGCCGCCGGGAAATCCACCTGTGCACAGGGGAGCAGACTGGAGAAAAAGAAGGTAAGGGCTTCTTACCCAAATGTTCGTGCTGAAATTTTGGAATGACTCACAACGGTGAGGGACGAAGTCTGACGGCTTCAGGCCGAAGCTCAGGGCGAGACGGCTTTTATCCCTCGCCGTTGATGACGAGCAGGTGCGGGAGCAGGTGGCGCCGCTGATGAATGGCACAGCGTGACAGTCGTCTTGCTAAAATTTTACAGATTATCTTAAGGTCAGCATTTAATAGGCTTATTGGTCTCATGTTTTCACATTTATTAGAGGGTTTACCTGGTTTTGGCAACAGTATAATTAAGGCATTATTCATGTATGATGGTAAATTACTATTTTGAAATGCTTCTAAAACCATTTCCAAAAAAGGTTTTATTAATTTATTCTTAAATTTTTTATAGAGGTCAACTGGAAGACCATCAGGTCCCGCACTTTTTCCTGATTTCATATTTTCAATGGCTAGCCCAACTTCTTCTTGAAGATTTAGTTTTATTTATTTTATATCCTGATATTTCCCCAAAATTCTTTATTAAATTCAACAAGGTCGGAATTGATTTTTTAAGATTTGACATAAACAAAATTATGTCATTTTGTCTTAGCCTTGTTTTAAATTGTAATCGCTCTTGTCTTGTTTTCTCTTTTTTCTCCTTTGAATTCTTGGATGGAATATGGGTGGGCAATATAAGCTGCGGCTTCAGCCATCACCCATTTCGGATAACTCACGTGGAATTGTATAGTAGAAGGAGTCTTTGTCTAATTTGACCTTGTTGTTATATTATACAGTTTCTTTTAACCTGTAATGTACTATCCGAAATAAATTCATTCATTCATTCATTCATTAAATTCATTCATTCATTCATTCATTCATGTCATCAGCATACAGGGAGATTTTATGTTCTGTTGGTCCTACTTTAATTCCATATATTTGTGGATGTAAACATACTGCCATCGCTAAAGGTTCAATTGCCATAGTGAACAGTAAAGGTGAAAGTGGACAACCTTGTCGACATCCTCTATTGATTTTTATTGATTTTGAGATATTGCTATTTGTTAGGATTTCTGCTGTAGCATTATTGTATATTATCTGAACCCATTTTATGAAATTATTTCCAAGTCCAAACCTTTGTAGGACTTCAAAAAGAAAGGGCCATTCGACTCTATCAAAGGCCTTTTCAGCGTCCAATGATAGGAGAGCTGTATCCGGTGCTTCTTTATTAGAATAAATAATATTAAATAGTCTTCTTACATTATGGAAGCCTTGTCTTCCCATTATAAAGCCATTCTGATCTTGGTTAATAATATTTGGTAATATTTCTTGTAGTCGTCTTGCTAAAATTTTACAGATTATCTTAAGGTCAGCATTTAATAGGCTTATTGGTCTCATGTTTTCACATTTATTAGAGGGTTTACCTGGTTTTGGCAACAGTATAATTAAGGCATTATTCATGTATGGTGGTAAATTACTATTTTGAAATGCTTCTAAAACCATTTCCAAAAAAGGTTTTATTAATTTATTCTTAAATTTTTTATAGAGGTCAACTGGAAGACCATCAGGTCTCACACTTTTTCCTGATTTCATATTTTCAATGGCTAGCCCAACTTCTTCTTGACTAATTTTTGACTCCAGTATCTCCCTATTTTCATTTGGAATACATGGTATAGATAATCCGTCCAAAAACCCATTTAGTTTTGTTAAGTCAGTTACATTTTTTGTATCATATAATTTTTCATAATAATCTCTAAAAGCACTATTAATTTCTAAAGGATCTACAACTGCCTGTCCGTTACTTATAATACTGGTAATTGGTGTTTTAAATTCTAATTGTTTAATCTGCCATGCCAATAATTTTCCTGATTTTTCACCTTGTTCATAAAAAGTTTGCTTCAATCTTAGAAGACTCGAGGCAGCTCTATTCGCTGATTTTTTGTCATATTCAGCTCTCAGAATCAGTAATTCGTTCTCTAATTTTGGATTACTTCCTGCATACACTTTTTCTTGAAGAATTTTTATTTTACATTCCAATTGGACTCTCTCCTCTCGAGTCTTCCTAGATTTTGAACCTGTATAACTAATAATATGCCCCCTAATAAAAGCTTTGAAAGCCTCCCACTTTATACATGCTGATGTTTGTGTTGTATTGATATCAAAGAACTCATCTATCTGTTTTTCTATGTACTTAACAAATTCCTCATCCTGAAGCCATTTATGCTGAAATTGCCACCTACCAGGAACCTTTGTCAATTTCTTATCTACATATATTAGACAGCAGGGTGCATGATCAGAGATCACAATGTTATCATAGAAACAGTTTTGAATCTTGGACCTTAATTCTGTGGAGATCAAAAAATAGTCAATACGTGAAAATGTCTTGTAGGTATTAGAATAACAAGAATAGGCTTTGACTTGTGGTTTCATTTCTCTCCATATATCTAGCAATCTCAATTCTTTTCATAAAATGATTAATTGTGCGTACAGTCCTGTCCTGTTGATCTATCTATACTGGGATTCAATGTACAATTAAAATCCCCTGCTATTATATGTTGCCCTGTGAGTGATGCTAAAGTAAGAAATAAATTAGCAAAGAAGTTCTGATCATCTATATTGGGACCATATATGTTCACCAGATTTATATTTTCTAATAACAAAGATCCTTGTATGATTAGATATCTTCCCAATTTATCTCCAATTACATTTTTCACTTGAAATGAAACTGTTTTATGTATGAGAGTCATAACTCCCCTGGCTCGGGATGAAAATGATGAGGTGAATACACTTCCCTGCCATCTTCTCCTTATTCTTTTAACATCCTCCTCTATTAGATGAGTTTCTTGTAAAAACACAATTTTGAACCTATATCTTTTATTTTATTCAAAACTTGTTTAAGTTTTTTTAGATTTTGTAGACCTCTGCAATTCCATGATGTTAAATTAAGATTAACGCTTTGGTCTATGATCAATAAAGAGTTTGAGATTACCTTGCAAAATAAGCATGCTCATACAGAGAAGCAAAAACATGAATGGTTGAACATTCATCCCACAAACTACACAAAAACAAATTCCCCCTCCTCACATTCGTGGTAATCCCCCCAAAATCAAAAAAAAAAAAAAAATTCTGTCTCCCGTTATAGCCAGTGGCTGCTCCTCACCCGCGAAGTTCAGTCAAACCACTCACTCTTTCCTCCTCTCAATCACTCTGTCTCTGCTACTTTTAATGACATGACAATAACTCTCTTCTGTAGTTTTTCCAACTTAACTCCAAAATTTTTTAGCAACTTTGTACATCATTGCTTTTTTTAAAAAAAAATTTTTATATAATACAATCTATATTTTGTAGACATGCTATATGTTTCAGATCAGTCAGATACTTGTACACATGCTTAAATATTCTACCTTTATATCTTGTTCTTGCTTCATGCTTAGCTCCCGCCAGTCTCTCCTTGGATCTGTTTAATGAGCTCCTGCGCCTCCTGAGGGGTCTTGAAGGTGTGGGTTCTGCCCTTATATGTGACCAGCAGTCTTGCAGGATGAATCACTCCATGACGAATCCCAAGGTTGCGCAGCTTCTTTACGGGCGGGATCAAACTGTTTCCTCAATTGTTGGATTCCTGTGGCCAAATCTGGGTAGAACCACACCTGTTGATCCTGGTATTTAATTTCTCCTTTGGCTCGCGCCGCGTTGGAGATCGTCATCCTGTCTCTGTAGCTGAGGAACTTCATAATCAGCGTCCTCGGTGGTGCCTTAGTATCTCTCGGTGGGCCGATTCAGTGGGCGCTCTCTAAGATGACCGATGACTGCAGCTCCACTTTGTTCAGCACTTCTGGAATCCACTTTTCCAAAAAGGAACATGGGTCCCGACCCTCCATGCCCTCCGGGAGGCCCACCAGCCTCGGGTTGTTCCGTCTCGACCGGGACTCCAAGTCCAGGACACCATCTTCCAGACGTTTATTTTTTAATTCCAATGTGCGCACCTTTAATTGTAGGCTGGTGACGTCATCCTCAGCACTGGAAATTCGGAGCTCCACCTGCGATACTCGTTCCATACAGTCGCTTATTTCCTTTCTCATTCCTTCTATCACTGCTATAATCCCATCAAATTTAGTGGAAAAGTCTGCTCTCATTGAGCTAATGGCAGCGAGCACCGCACCTTTGCCGTCGCCAGCAGTCACCGCTCCGCCACTAGCTTGCTCCGCCATATCTGAAGATTTTTCTGCTTCGTCACGAACGTGAAAGTCCGTTAACTTGGACTGTTTCGGCGGTTCAGTTTTTCCTCCACCTGATTTCCCAGCCTTAGGCTTTACCGGCATATCCTCGCCCAAATGCTGGGATAGGTTTTGTTCCAATTGAGGGAATTATTTGCCGACTTTTTATTTTTAGGAGCAGAGTAGGGTGAAACACGTCTTCCTACGTGGCCGCCATAACCGGAAGTCGGAAAAGTTTAGTCTTATTTAATATCAGACAGTAAGAATAAAAAAAGTTGTCTCAATCTTGTTGAATCTTTGATCAGTTCATATTCTGTGACATAGCAACAACCCTAAATAAAATTAAATGAAGCATAAATTATCATCCTGCAATTAGATACTCCAAATAGAAACTTTTTAAACATACAGTAGATGACTTTATTATACTGTACACCCTCTTGTTTACAAATCAAATTTCCTTTGCAGATCCATCTGTGAGCAGGAGAATGTTGAGAACCTCACATCGAATAACAAACAGACATGTTTAACTATATTTCTAATAATTTATTGGGGAAAATGTGTTTGCGTGAATGTGGATCATTACAGCATAAAATATACACTACCGTTCAAAAGTTTGGGGTCACCCAGACAATTATTTTGTGTTTTCCATGAAAAGTCACACTTATTTACCACCATGAGTTGTAAAATGAATAGAAAATATAGTCAAGACATTGACAAGGTTAGAAATAATGATTTGTATTTGAAATATTTTTTTCCTTCAAACTTTGCTTTCGTCAAAGAATCCTCCATTTGCAGCAATTACAGCATTGCAGACCTAACAGGATTGCACAAAGGTTTTCTAATCATCCATTAGCCTTCTGACGCAATGAGCAAACACACTGTACCATTAGAACACTGGAGTGATAGTTGCTGGAAATGGGCCTCTATACACCTATCTAGACATTGCACCAAAACCCAGACATTTGCAGCTAGAATAGTCATTTACCACATTAGCAATGTATAGAGTGTATTTCTGATTAGTTTAAAGTTATCTACATTGAAAAAACTGCTTTTCTTTCAAAAATAAGGAAATTTCTAAGTGACCCCAAACTTTTGAACGGTAGTGTAAACTAATTCCCCCTTTATATTTATTTTATTTATAGTTTTGTTAATCGTCATGTACTAAATTGTAAACAAGAAAAAGGACAATATGTCATAGCCTACCTTATCAATGAAAAATATGTTAAACATACTGCATCTGTTGATTACACTATTGCAATTAGGATTAAGTCTTTGCAGTGCTGTATTTACACATTTATGTAAAAGTTGAGAACCTTTCTAATACATTTATTGTCAGCTAGAACTTGTTCTCTAGTTTTATAGATTCATAGGTTCGTGTACATTCAGCACGTTGTTTTTTCTTAGACTGCTTCTTTGCCCTAACAAAGAAAAAGGAGGCACAAACAGCTGCAAACACTGAAACTACCAGCAGGGCAAATGTAGTATTAAGTCCAGTCTCAGCATCACTGATGGAGAGCTCCATACCAAGGAAATTCACATTGTTGTCATCGATTAGTGTTTTGATCGTGCTTGTGGTGGTGCTTGTGATCGTGCTTGTGATCGTCCTTGTGATCGGAGGTGATGTTACTGCAGATAATAAACAGAGAAGCCAAAGTTATTATACTTAAAATTTTAAGATATAAACTTTCAACCTAAAGTTTTACATAACACAATTTGTTCAGATTTACTAACTAACTAACTAACCTGCACTTATATAGCGCTTTTCTAGTCACAAAGACCACTCAAAGCATTTTCACTAGTACAAACCCTCTATTCTAAGGTCCTATAGGAAACAGATATCTAGGGACAATTTAGAACAACCAGTTAATCTAACATGCATGTCTTTGGATTGTGGGAGGAAAACGGTGCCCCCGGAGTAAACCCACGCAGCACATGCAAACTCCACACAGAAAGGTTCCAACTCCTGCCAGCCTGGGGATTCGAACCAGGAACCTTCTAGCTGTAAGGCAACAGTGCTAACCACTGCACCACCGTGCTGCCCCAAATTTATTAATTTGCATCCTTACTCATTGTAAGGATAAAAAAACAAATTTGTGTTATTATTGGTGCTATAACAATAGTATGTCATAGCACTATGTATTCACGTTACTGGGCTCCCAGCCCCAATCTGAGCATGTGCAAGTGTGAACAGCGCCCCTTCCAGTTTATGGGGTCTATATTTTGATGGTCAGCAGTCGGTTTTTGTGCCACGCTTCCTGCCTTGCACCGGTGCTTTTGCTAGCTTCTGTCAGCGCGTTGTCTGTTTTTTACACTTTGCATTACACCATTTAATTACCAGTAGACAGTGTGCCGGCTTTACACTTGGAGGAGTGGGCTTATTTCAAAGAGGTGTGGCAGCACACAATCACATGCATATCCATATTTTGGTGCATTTTATGACAATGCACTTCTGATGACAGCTCTTCTTTTTCCTGATCAAAAGAGCATTGTCAATGCTGTTTCAGTGGCATGTTTTGGAATCGTGCAACTCTTACTGACAGGAGCACATGAGGAAACATAGAATGTGCTGGGATTTTCAGCTATTTTAATGGACAGTTGTAACAATTATAATCCAATCACCCATCATTTTAATTTGGGTCAATCTGAAGATTGTACTACAAACCTCTCTTCTGTGACAAAGTATTCTGTCCACTAATCTATCGTGTCTGTCCTCATACCACATCTTCATATCTCATGTCCATTCCTGTGTGCACACACATCCTGATGAATGAAAACACAGACTCAACCATTGTTTTCTGTGAAATGAGGACAATTAAAATGAAAGCAAACAGAGTTTTTCACTGCACAGAGAAAAAAACAGTTTACGATTTGAAGGCTTGTCCTCTTTTTAATTTAACAACCGGATCACAGTGGGACCAGTCTTCCCTACTGGGAAAAGAGCCAGCAGGTGTACGCAAAATTGACATTCATCATTATTTAATAATGAGAGGTTTTTTAACAGTTTTTTTTTATATACCTCATTTACTGTCATTCTTTTAACAGAATGACTCAAAAAGTATCCCAACAGTTGTTTTGAGTTAAAATACAACAATTTGGCATTCAGCAGAGCCGATTAATGGACAGGCCTCGATGAACAGCTCCTCTTTCCCGGTTTAGAAGAGAAGCTTGAATGAATGGTAAATGGTAAAATAGCATTCACTTATATAGCGCTTTTTCTCATCTCTAGATGTCCAAAGTGCTTTACAGATCCTTCTATCCACCCATTCACACACCCATTCACACACTGATGGCGGCAGAGCTGCTATGCACCGGCGCTGGCCTGACCCACCAGGAGCAACTAGGGGTTCAGTGTCTTGCTCAAGGACACTTCGACATGCAGACTGCAGACAGAGTGGGAATGAATGGTAACATAACTGAAGGGAATTTTACAACTCTGTCAGAATCATGGACAAAGAGAAGGACTGGCATAATCTCTGAATATAGGCTACAGCTCTCATTCGTGCATAATTATGATCACGTCTCCCCAGTGCGAGCAGGGCTGTGGAGGAAGTTTAAAAGCTGTTTAAAAACTCTAGACACATTTTCACTTTGTGAATCAGCCTGCATTGTCCACAGAGAAAAATTGATTTTTCCTCCCATTTAAAGGCTGTCATATTAGCATCAATCTTTTGATCTTGCACCCCTGTTTATTAAAGGAAGTGACAGCAAAGACAGCAATTGGTTTATTTCACGTTACGCCCCCAAAATACCTCTGAATTATTAAGAGCATTAGGACAGCCTCTCTGCACTTTGTGCTCAGTGCAAAATTTATTTTTGCACTACTGTAATAGCAAAGTCAACTTGGAAACACCCATAAACACGCCACATGCCTCAGACAATTGATTATGGACTGCACCACTGTAATACAGCCCTATGTGTTTACTCTAAACAAAGAGCGGCTGAAACCGAGTGCTGTATTTTTCTCCACATCCAAATGGTTCAATAAATGTTCCTGAGGACTAGAAGAGAGTCCAGCTTTACTTACTCCTCTACATGCAAGAAGACTGCTGTACCAATTCAGCTCTTCAACACAATTGAAATATTCTGACACTGCGACATATTTTAGAATATTAGAACATCCAAGTCAGTGAATTTACCTTCAGGCTCAGGGTTCAAGCACTCATGGGGGCCCAAGGCAGGATCAGGGAATCCATTGCACCTTATCAAAGTTGAGAAGTAGGAAACAGAACTCTTGGGTATTCGGGGAAGATTAGGGTCAGATCGATTGACGTAGAAAAGGCCAAATCTTTCAGAAAAACCAGTGGCCCACTCTAAGTTGTCCATTAGTGTCCAAGCTGTGTAACCACGGATGTCTACATCATCTAGTCTGTAAGCTGGAAAAAAAAAAACTGACACTCTTAGGAACTGCACAGTGTGATATGTTAATTCAATAGCCTTAACATAAGTACTGTGTTCAACTTTTGGAGGGTCAGGTTTTCATGATACCTTGTGGTCCTTAAGGGAAATGCAACCCCTCTCTGAAGGGTACTATAACCCAATGGCTCACTTTCAAAGTAACACTGTAACCCAGGATTCCAAAAGTTTCATACAGTACGCTTAAAAATAATTAACATAGCTGATAACCATAAGCAATTTTACAGCATTGCTGTTTTACAGTGTATCCGGAAAGTATTCACACCGCTTCACTTTTTTTCACATTTTGTTATGTTGCAGCCTTATTCCAAAATGGATTAAATTCATTTTTTTCCTCAAAATTCTGCACACAATACACCATAATGACAATGGAATTTTTTTTTTTTGGAGATTTTTGCAAATTTATTAAAAATAAAAAAACTAAGAAATCACATGTACATATTGTAAGTATTCACAGCCTTTGCTCAATACTTTGTTGATGCACATTTGCCAGCAATTACAGCCTCAAGGCTTTTTGAATATGATGCCACAAGCTTGGCACACCTATCTTTGGGCTGTTTTGCCCATTCCTCTTTGCAGCACCTCTCAAGCTCCATCAGGTTGGATGGGAAGCGTCGGTGCACAGCCATTTTCAGATCTCTCCAGAGATGTTCAATTGAATTCAAGTCTGGGCTCTGGCTGGCACACTCAAGGACATTCACAGAGTTGTCCTGAAGCCACTTTTTTATATCTTGACTGTAGCTTAAGGTTGCTGTCCTGCTGAAAGATGAACTGTTGCCCCAGTCTGAGGTCAAGAGTGCTCTGGAGCAGGTTTTCATCCAGGATGTCTCTGTACATTGCTGCATTCATCTTTCCCTCTATCCTGACTAGTGTCCCAGTTTCTGCCACTGAAAAACATCCCCACAGCATGATGCTGCCACCACCATGCTTCACTGTAGAGATGGTATTGGTCTGGTAATGAGCGGTGCCTGGTTTCCTCCAAACATGACACCATTCACCATTCACGCCAAACAGTTCAATCTTTGTCTCATCAGACCAGAGAATTTCTTTTCTCATGGTCTGAGAGTCCTTCAGGTGCCTTTTGGCAAACTCCAGGCAGGCTGCCATGTGCCTTTTACTAATGAGTGGCTTCCTTCTGGCCACTCTACCATGCAGGCCTGATTGGTGGATTACTGCAGAGATGTTTGTCCTTTTGGAAGGTTCTCCTCTCTGCACAGAGGAACGGTGGAGCTCTGACAGAGTGACCACTGGGGTCTTGGTCACCTCTCTGACTAAGGCCCTTCTCCCCCAATCGCTCAGTTTAGATGGCCAGCCAGCTCTAGGAAGAGTCCTGGGGGTTTCGAACTTCTTCCATTTATGGATGATGGAGGCCACTGTGCTCATTGGGACCTTCAAAGCAACAGAAATTTTTCTGTACCCTTCCCCATATTTGTGCCTTCAGACAATCCTCGGAGGTCTACAGACAATTCCTTTGACTTCATGCTTGGTTTGTGCTGTGACATGCACTGTCAACTGTGGGACCTTACTGTATTTAGACGTGTGTGCCTTTCCAAATCATGTCCAATCAACTGAATTTACCACAGGTGGACTCCAATTAAGCTATAGAAACATCTCAAGGGCGAACAGTGGAAACAGGATGCACCTGAGCTCAATTTTGAGCTTCATGGCAAAGGCTGTGAATACTTACGTACATATGATTTCCATCCATCCATCTTCTACCGCTTTTCCGGAGGTCCGGGTAGCGGAGGCAGCAGTTCAAGCAGATAAGCCCAGACTTCCCTCTCCCCAGCCACCTGCTCCAGCTCTTAAGAGAAGATACCAAGGTGTTCTCAGACCAACTGAGAGCCGTAATCTCTCCAGCGAGTCCTGGGTCTGCCCCATGGCCTCCTCCCAGTGGGACATGCCCAAAACAGCTCCAGTGGGAGGCGTCCAGGAGGCATCCTGATCAGATGCCCAAGCCACCTCAGCTGGCTCCTTTCAATGTGGAGGAGCAGCAGTTCTACTCTGAGCATCTCCCGGATGACTGAGCTCCTCACCCTATCTCTGAGGGTGAGTCCAGCAATCCTACGAAGAAAGCTCATTTCAGCCACTTGTATCTCTGATCTCATTCTTTCAGTCATTACCCAAAGCTCGTGACCATAGGTGAGGGTAGGGATGTAGATTGACTGGTAAATCGACAGCTTTGCCTTAGAGCTCAGGTCCCTCTTCACCACAACGAACTGGCACAGCGTCTGCATCACTGCAGATGCTGCTCCAATCTGTCTGTCAACCTCTCGCTCCATTCTTCCCTCACTCGTCAATAAGACATGTGATTTCTTAGTTTTCTATTTTTAATAAATTTACAAAAATCTCAAAAAAAATCATGTTGTCATTATGGGGTATTGTGTGTAGAATTTTGAGGAAAAAAATGAATTTAATCCATTTTGGAATAAGGCTGTAACATAGCAAAATGTGGAAAAAAATGAAGCGCTGTGAATACTTTCCAGATGCACTGCAGATGAAGTATTTTTTAGTCAAGTGTTCTCATGACTTTTTTTTATCTCGTGTTTTGATACCTTTTAACACTTGATTGATGTATTTTTCATAGTAGTAGCTCCTGTGAATATCATTTAAGTCCACAGGGCCCCGCTCAGAAATGCCATTCTCAGTGATGATAACTGGTGGATTTCCATACTCATTCTTTATAAAGTTCAGTATTTTGCGAAATCCAAATGGTGTAACCTTCAGCCATGCTGAACCTGAATCCAGCCAAGTACGATCAGTAAGTGTTCCTGCACCCCTGTGAAGGCCATGGTTTAAATTAAGTACAGAAGAAAGGATGTTTTCAGCTATTCAGGTAAATTATGGTGTTGTTGAAGCAAAATATGTGGGATTATTTCATTAGAATAAAATGAAGAGGCTGTGTTGTCCTCACATTACTTGCTCACCTGTCTGCATCATAGTGCTGAAGGTTTCCGTAGTCTACAGGGAATGCAAGGACTGTGGTGTAATGGTTGAACCCAAAGTAATCATAGGTTCCCTTAATTCTTATAATCTCTTCTGGAGTGAATTCAGGTAGCCTGGAGAAATTGAAGTGAAGCCAGATTTACTTTACTAAAAGATGGAAGAAACTACTCCACGTGAGGGTCAATTATAACTTTGACAGCTGCAACAAATGTAGTTTTTAAGAGCTGATTTTTTTTCTACTTTTAATGTTCATTTCTCACCGAGATTCTGATAGACCCGCAGCTAAACTTCGGTCTCGAATTATTGTCTTCATTATGTCACTGTAGTCACCATTATATATTGGATGAGCAAACCAGCCAATGTAGAACTACACAAACAGAGATACAAAACCATTAAAAAATATTGTCATTGAGATTTATAGTCAAACATTAAAACAAACATGCATACTTCAACTACACGCCTTGCAGCATCAATATCCTCTTGCTTATAGGGGTTCCTGGGTTCCGCCCAGTCAGAGTTAATGGTAATGGAGATAATTCCCTTCTGCGTGGCCCTGTACTTGTCATTGTAGAGGTGCCAGGCCTCAGCATGAGCTCTAATCAGGTTATGACCAACAATATAGGGAAGAGTGCCTGGTCGAAAACTAATCCCTAGATAAACAAAAAGATCAAGACTCAGTGAAGGATTGGTTTAAAGGAACTGTGTATTTCATAACAGTGAAACAGATATTTTTTATCTTAGCCACAATTACATTTTCTTTATGTAAAACCTGCTGGCTTGGTAAAAATATGCTTAAATTATCAGTATAACATTTAGCATACAATAAATAGAGTAATATGCAAATTATTGCTTGTACCTGGGGCAGCAGCTCCATAGCCATGGCCAATCATGGCTATATTGTATGGCTCATTAATGGTGATCCAGTGTTTCACTTTGTTGCCGAGACCATTAAACATGACGTCAGCATAATCTCTGAATAGACTAACAATGGTGTCATTCTCCCATCCCCCAAGGTTCTGTAGTGCTTGTGGAAGGTCCCAGTGGTAGAGAGTGATCTAAGACCCAAAGAAATATTAACTTTTTATTAAATTATCCAACAGTTTCTTAGAATTATTCTGGATTATTATACTTACATGAGGCTGGATGTTAGCGTCAAGCAGTTTAGTCACTAATCTGTCATAGTATTGGAATCCATCTGGATTAAAGCTGTTGTTGGTACCATCAGGAAGCACCCTTGACCAGGATATGGAAAAACGATAATGGGTCACTTTAAGTTGCTTTAATATAGCAACATCCTCATCTATTTTGTTATAACTGTCACAGGCGATGTCACCATCATCATCATTAAACACTCGAAGAGGAGTATGAGCAAACTTGTCCCAGATGCTGAGTCCTTTTCCATCCTGTCTCCACCCTCCTTCGATCTAAAAATAAATTTTAAAATGTGAAGTAATAATGTGAAATTCTGAAAACATAAATAGGGTATAAATTAAGAGGTGTTATCTAAGCATTTGCCTGGTATGATGCTGTGGCTGTACTCCAAATGAAATTTTGGGGGAAATATCCATAAAGTATCTTCTCATCATCTGGTGTGGGGAAACCATTATCTCTGATGACGTTGTAGTAGAAATGAGCTGAGTACTTGGGTGTTCTAGGTCGGATTGGGTCATTGAAGTCCACATGGTGCAGTCCAAAAGCAACTTCATACCCATTCCACCACTCAAAAGAATCCATGAGAGATGTTGCAGTGTATCCTTCCACCTTCACACCATCAGTATTATGGGCTGTTAATAAAATAAACATATACAAAAAGATAAGACTCCAAACAGAAAAAATGGGTAATTTATCTTATGAAATGTCTACCTTTGAGAGCTTCATTGATATAGGTCTTGTAATAAAATACCCTGGCAATGTCATCCCAGGTTGTCGTTTCTAATGCCACTCCATTTTCAGTAATGTGTACTGGTGGATTTCCGTACTCCTCCTTGATCCAGTTGAGTAGTCTTCTCAAGCCCCAGGATACAGCTCTTTGGTTAGGTATGGCTGTAGATGGTGAATCACCTTCTTCTGCCTCAGACAAGTCCCTGTCATGATCATAGGAGTGAGGGCTAAGCCGAATAGTGGCATGGTTTACGATCTTTGTAGTGTAATGATTTACACAAAATATGTCAGCAGTTCCCCTGATGAAGTTCTTTTCATCTTCAGTGAAGGATGGAAGTCTTGACTCTGAAAGATCTTGGAGTTCACTTTTGTTCCCAACTCTCCACTTCATTGCATCTGGATAGTCACCATTCTTGAAAATAGGATGTGCAAACCATCCCAGTTGGAACTGCATTGCACGGTCAGCAGTCACCACTTCACGGTGAACATTTACATCTATAGGTTCAAACCAATCAGCATTAAGGGCAATGGATACCAGACCTCCCTGAGATTTGCGATAACTGTCATCATAAGTATGGTAGGCCTTGGCATGAGCTTTTATCAGGTTGTGTGCAACTCTGTATGGTGCAGTTCCTGGATCCTTAACATTGGGTGGTATAGTTCCACGTCCATATCCTGACCATGCAATTGTCTGAGGCTGATTGAATGTTATCCAGAATTTCACTCTGTCACCAAAGGTGGCAAAGCAGAAGTCACAAAATTTATTAAAAATGTCAATCATTTCTTCGTTTTCCCAGCCATTGATATTTTGCAAAGCTTGAGGGAGGTCCCAATAATACAGTGTCACTATAGGGGTGATGTTATATGCTACGAGTCTATCAATGAGTTGATTATAGTAGTCAACACCTTTCTGGTTCAGAGAGCTAGTCCTACCATTAGGAAAGATTCTGGACCAGGACAAAGAGAATCGGTATGATTTCACCCTCAGTGCCCGGAGCATGTAAAGATCTTCCTCAAGTCTGTTGTAACTATCGCAGGCTACAGTAGCATCAGCATTACCAGGGATATTGCCAGGTGTCTGAGTGAATGTATCCCAGACACTGGGGCCTTTCCCATCAGCATTCCAGCCACCTTCAATCTGGTAAGCAGAAGAAGAAACTCCCCAACTGAAACCCTCTGGGAATGTGCCATAATGGTAAATGGATCTCTGAAATTCAGATTGTGGTGAGAATTTTTCCCAAACAACCTTTGATGTGGATGGAACCTGTGAGGGTGGTAAAGGGGCTAAATGTTGAGTAGGTATTAGTTCTGGGGCTTTAACTTGATTATCTCTGATCGAAGCAAAACCATTTTGTTCAATAATCTGAGAATATAAATATGCAGATTGTTTTGGGGTTCTGGGTCTGTCTGGATCTTCAAAATTCACATGGTGAAGTCCAAATTTTTCACCATAGCCTTGTTTACCCTCAAATCCATCCATGAGTGATTGTACCGTGAACCGCTGCACATCAACTTCATCTATTAATATTGCTACAAAAATGGACAAAACACAGACATGAATTAATTTCTACTCTCTGTATTAAGTGTTTTTCAATCAAATAATTCCCAGATACTGACCTTTCAGCGTTTCATTGATGTAACTCCTCATATAGTCCATTCTGCTGGTGTCATTGAGGCCACCTGTAGGCATACCATTCCCAGTTATGTAGATAGGTACTTTTCTGACATTCAAGTATTTATTTGTAATGTAGTTCAGAAGGCTTCGAAGTCCCCAGGGCACAGAATAGATCCAGTCAGAGTCAGTAGATGTCCAGGATGGGTCCACACTTTCTTCATAGTCACCTACCTCCTCAGGGGTACAGCCACCATCTATATTGGCAACAAGCCGGGAAGTATAGTGGTTCAAACCAAAGAAGTCTGCAGTTCCATGTATCCTCTGGCTTTCTGCTGGTGTGAAAACTGGAAGAACTGCTGGAGGAGATTCAGGACACTCATTTGTTTTCTTTTCAATCTGAGTTGTGAGTGATGGAGGATAATCTCCTTTTCCAAATATGGGGTGGGCAAACCAGCCCAGCATAAATTGCAGGTAACGATCTGCAGCTTCTACATCTTCAGGTTTTGAGGAGTCCTTGGGTTCAGCCCAGTCAGAGTTCAATGCAATGCCTACTTTCCCACCTTGTGCCTTCCTGTAGTTGTCATTGTACACATGCCAGGCTTCAGCATGGGACTTGAGTATATTGTGAGTAACCTGAGAAACCAAAACAATTTTAAAGTTAATGCAGCAGTAAAGAAGAGAATATGTAAGTGGATTATTATAATGAAATGGAATCTCACCTGATAGGAAGAAACAGCTGGGTCCTTTATTCCAGGGGCATGCTCACCAGTACCATACCCAGCATGACTTACCACCCATGGGCTACTGAATGTGTTCCAGGTCTTGACTCTGTCACCAAACCTTGAGAAGCAGAAGTCTGCATAGTCTTTAAAGGCTTCAACAATGGAGGAGTTGGTCCATCCACCAACATCCTGGAGGGTCTGGGGCAGATCCCAGTGGTAAAGTGTGACAACAGGTTGTATGCCAGATTCAATGAGAGCATTGATCAGCTTGTCATAGTACAGAGCTCCTTCTTCTGATTGCTTTGCTCTGTGTCCTGAGGGGAAAATACGGGCCCAGGAGATGGAAAACTGGTAGGTGTTAACATTGAGACCTCGTAGAAGGTAGACGTCATAATCAACCTTGTTGTAGCTGTCACAAGCTAAGTCAGCTGTCTGATTTTCAAAAGCCTGGCCCTCATGACCAAAATGGTCCCAAATGGTTTCTCCCTTCCCGCCTTCTAACCAGCCTCCTTCAACTTTGAAGGATTCACTGGAAGTGGCCCACTGGAAACCTTGAGGAAACGAATCCTCCAGAAAATTATCTTGCTCCAGTGTGGTCTGAGACACAACCTTGTCCCAACCATTTTGGTAAATATCTTCTGCCACATGATCTGAAATTCCATCACTTTGAAGAGGAAGACATAAACGAAGAGCCATTTTAAAAAGAAAAAAGAAAATCTTTAGCATACATATAACTGAATTACTTAATACTTACCTGACTTGAGTATCTTGCATTTCCAAGTTGCCAAACATATCCTTCATGTCACATCCCACAATGTTCTCGCCACTGTTCATCAGGACTGTATTGTATATAAGAAAGAGTTACCAACTATTTTATTAAAATGGTTTATATAATGTGCTCACATCCAAAGTTAATTACTTTAAATTTTTGTCACACAATCAATTAGGTTTAAAGGACTTGGTGTTTGTTAATTATTCTGCTCTAGTCATATTTACACATAAACTCTATAATGTTCCTACCTTGTGAGATTATAACTGTACTGAGTACTAGTTTCTACAGGGCATCCGGAAAGTATTCACAGCGCTTCACTTTTTCCACATTTTGTGATGTTACAGACTTATTCCAAAATGGATAAAATTCATTTTTTCTTCAAAATTCTACACACAATACCCCATAATGACAATGTGAAAAAAGTTCTTTGAGATTTTTCCAAATTTATTAAAAATAAAAAACTTAGAAATCACATTTACATAAGTATTCACAGCCTTTGCGGTGAAGCTCAAAATTGAGCTCAGGTGCATCCTGTTTCCAATGATCATCCTTGAGATGTTCCTACGGTTTATACATTGCAGTCTACCTGTAGTAAATTCAGGTGATTGGACATGCTTTGGAAAGGCACACGCCTGTCTATATAAGGTCCCATAGTTGACAGTGCATGTCAGAGCACAAACCAAGCATGAAGTCAAAGGAACTGTCTGTAGACCTCCGAGACAGTCAGGGAGGTGACCAAGAACCTGATGGTCACTCTGTCAGAGCTCCAGCGTTCCTCTGTGGAGAGAGGAGAACCTTCCAGAAGGACAAACATCTCTGCTGCAATCCACCAATCACACCTGTATGGTAGAGTAGCCAAACGAAAGCCACTCATTAGTAAAAGGCACATGGCAGCCTGCCTGGAGTTTGCCAAAAGGCACCTGAAGGACTCTCAGACCATGAGAAACGAAATTCTGTGGTCTGATGAGACAAAGATTGAACTCTTCGGCGTGAATGCTAGGTATCATGTTTGGCGGAAACCAGGCACCGCTCATCACCACGCCAATACCATCCCTACAGTGAAGCACGGTGGTGGCAGCATCATGCTGTGGGGATGTTTTTCAGCAGCAAGAACTGGGAGACTAGTCAGGATAAAAGGAAAGATGAATGCAGCGATGTACAGCGACATCCTGGATGAAAACCTGCTCCAGAGCGCTCTTGACCTCAGACTTGGGCGACGGTTCATGTTTCAGCAGGACAATAACCCTAATCACACAGCCAAGATATCAAAGGAGTGGCTTCAGGACAACTCTGTGAATGTCCTTGAGTGTGCCAGCCAGAGCCCAGACTTGAATTCAATTGAACATCTCTGGAGAGATCTGAAAATGGCTGTGCGCTGACGCTTCCCATCCAACCTGATGGAGCTTGAGAGGTGCTGCAAAGAGGAATGGGCAAAACTGCCCGAAGATAGGTGTGCCAAGCTTGTAGCATCATATTCAGAAAGGTTTGAGGCTGTAATTGCTACCAAAGGTGCATCAACAAAGTGTTGAGCAAAGGCTGTGAATACTTATGTACATGTGATTTCTTAGTTTTTTATTTTTAATAAATTTGCAAAAATCTCAAAAAGAAAACTTTTTTACATTGTCATTATGGAGCATTGTGTGTAGAATTTGGAGGAAGAAAATTATTTAATCCATTCTGGAATAATGCTATAACATAAAATGTGGAAAAAGTGAAGCGCTGTGAATACTTTCAGTATGCACTGTAAGTACATTATTTTTTTATTATTTACAGTAATTATTCCATTTTGAACACAACTGAATAAGGCTGTTGCTCTTATGGTGTTACTTTAGAGTTCTGACGAGCATGCGTTTGGGCTGTGGCAGGAAACTGCAGCACCCAGAGTAAACCCATGCATGTGCAAGAAAAACATACAACATCCACAGAGAAGAGCTCAACCTGGGTTAAACCCCAGACTCTCTTGCTGTACAGCAACTGTGCTATACACTGTTCCACTGTGCTGTTATATTAATTATATGCAAATTAACCAATATCTGCTAGGCCAGGGCTGGGCAATCATGTGCCATGGTGGGCAATTCCACTACAGGTTTTCTGTTCTACTCAGTCTCTTCAGCAGGTTGACATATTGTTCGGCCCAGGAAACACGCACACAGGCTCAGACAGATTTGAAAGCTTTATTAATCAGCAGTGTTTGTGTATGGATGCGTGTATGTGAGATAAGAGTGTGATGTGGGTGGAGGATGCAGTCAGGACAGAGCAGTACGCCGTACGGCCAGGCAACCCTATAAGAGAGGAGAGCAGGGATTAGCTGGGCAACCACACGGGAGAGTGAGGATGTACTTGTGCTTACTTGTAGTGGCGCGGTGGCTGGCGTTGGCAAAGTTCCAAGCCTGGGAGACAGCGTCCTGCTGTGTGTCCGGGATGATGCAGCGAGGTAGAGGAGCAGCGTGACGAGGGGGAGTGAGTCCGCTGCCAAGGAATCCACCTGTGCACAGGGGAAGTCTGAACGGGAGAAGGTAAGGCAAAATAGACAGCTTACGTGTCAGAAGAGTCGTCAGCAGGCCTGAAGAGAAGGAAGTTGCTGAGCTGACTACGCAGGGAGACAGACGGCTCCAGGCTGCAGCTCAGGGCAGGATGGAATAAATAGCTGCGCCTAACGAGGAGCAGGTGTGCGCGCAGCTGAGGTGGAGGCCCGTGAGCTGCGGGTGATGACAGTACTCCCCCACCTACCAGCGCCTCCTGGCACTGGCTTACCTGGGTGTGTCCGGTGGAACTCCGCGATGAGGTCACGATCCAACACCCACGAAGAGCGCACCCAGGATCTCCACTCCGGACCATAACCTTCCCAATCCACCAGATATTGCAGCCCACGACCCCGACGCCGGGAATCCAGGATGGCGGTAACATCCCACGCCGGGTCACCGTCGATCATCCTAGGCGCAGGAGTGGACCTAGGAGGAGGGCAGAGTGAATTGGAAAGGACAGGCTTGATCTTAGAGACGTGGAAAGTGGGACACACACGAAGGGAGGGGGGAAGGGCCAAACGCACAGCCACTGGGTTGATAATCTTGGAGATGGTGAAGGGGCCGAGGAACCTCGGTGCCAACTTCTTCTTCTCACCTTTTAGGCTGATGTCCTGGGAGGAGAGCCAAACCCGTTTACCCACCTGGTAGGCAGGAGCCGGCCTTCTGTGGTGATTGGTGGTGGAGCTGCTGCGCGCCACTGTGCGTAAAAGCGTGTCTCTGGTCTTAGTCCACACGCTCCGGCAGCGCCTGATGTGCGCCTGGATAGAAGGAACGGTCAGCTCACCCTCCTGCTCAGGGAAAACAGGGGGGTCATACCCCAAGGACGCTTGAAAAGGCGACACCCCAGTAGCAGTGGACCGGGCCGAATTATGGGCATATTCCACCCAGGTCAGGTAGGAGCTCCAGGACAAAGGGTTGGACGATGTTACGCAGCGCAGGGCGGCCTCCAACTCCTGGTTCGTGCGCTCGCACTGCCCGTTAGACTGGGGGTGATAACCAGAAGAGAGACTGACTGTAGCCCCCAAGGCGCTGCAGAAGCTCCTCCAAACCTGGGAGACAAACTGCGGACCCCGGACCGAGACCACGTCCAGCGGAATCCCATGCAGCCTGACGACATGCTGGACCAGGAGATCGGCCGTCTCACGCACCGAAGGGAGACCCTGAAGAGGCACAAAATGAGCGGCCTTGGAGAACCTGTCCACAATGGTCAGAACCGTGTCATAGGTGTTAGAGACAGGGAGTCCGGTGATGAAATCAAGGGCGATGTGTGACCAGGGCCTGCCCGGAACCGGCAGGGGCTGGAGTAGACCCGCAGGTGGAGAGTTCTGGGACTTGCCGGTAGCGCACTGGGGACAGGCCCGGACATAGTTGGTAATGTCCTTCTGAAGACCCGGCTACCAAAACGAGCGTTGCAGCCAACTCACCAAGCGGGTGATGCCTGGGTGACAGGAGAGTTTGGAGGTGTGGGCCCAGTGGATCACTTCACCCCGAACCGCCGAAGGAACATAAAGCCTCCTGTCACCTCCTGTCTGGCCCCCCGCCGGGATCCGGCTCCGCCTCCTGAGCCTTCAGAATCTTGTCCTTGATGGACCATGCAATCGCCCCCACGACGCACGAATCGGGCAGGATGGTATGCTCGGACTTCTCCGGACCTTCTGGGGCGAATTGTCTGGACAGGGCGTCGGGCAACCCATTCTTCGAGCCTGGACGGTACGTGATGGTGAAGTTAAAGCCAGTAAAAAATAGGGACCAGCGCGCCTGGCGGGCATTCAGGAGCCTCGCTGACCTCAGGTACTCAAGGTTTTTGTGGTCCGTCCAGACCACAAAGGGCTGGGCTGCCCCCTCTAACCAGTGACGCCAGTCCTGTAGGGCGAGTTTGACCGCGAGGAGCTCCCTGTCGCCGACGTCATAATTTCGCTCTGCCGCTGATAGCTTCCTGGAGAAGAAGGCGCAGGGCCGCTTGACACCATCCACCGGTGATCGCTGGGAGAGCACCACTCTCACCCTTGTGTCAGACGCGTCGACCTCCACCAGACACTGAAGTGCGGGATCAACCTGGGTCAGGACCCGGGAGGACGAGAACTCCGCCTGGAGAGTCTTAAAGGCGGTAGCCGCCTCCTCAGACCACTGAAAGGGCACCTTCGATGACGTGAGGCGGGTCAGGGGGGAGACGATGGTGCTGTAATTGGGGACAAAGCGCCGGTAGAAATTAGCAAACCCGATGAATTGCTGCACCTGCTTCCTAGAGGTAGGCGTGGGCCACTCGACCACCACTTTAACCTTAGCGGGGTCGGGGAGGATCTGATTGTGGGAGATAACGAACCCCAGGAAGGAGGTGGTCTGGGCGTAGAATTCACACTTCTCTGCCTTTATGAACAAGCGATTCTCCAGCAGACGTTGCAGGACTCGCCTCACATGGGCCTGGTGCTCCTCCCGTGATC
Source organism: Pholidichthys leucotaenia (assembly GCA_020510985.1). Lineage (NCBI taxonomy): Eukaryota > Metazoa > Chordata > Actinopteri > Cichliformes > Pholidichthyidae > Pholidichthys > Pholidichthys leucotaenia. The sequence goes on from CM035841.1 coordinate 156,571,380, forward strand.
TGGAGAAGATGAGTATGTCGCCGAGATAAATGAAGACGAAAACTCCCAGGAAGTCCCGCAGAACGTCGTTTATAAGGCGCTGGAAGACAGCAGGTGCGTTGGTGAGCCTGAACGGCATCACGAGATATTCGAAGTGGCCGCTGGGTGTCCTAAAGGCCGTCTTCCACTCGTCTCCCTCCCGGATCCTAACGAGATGGTAGGCGCTGCGGAGGTCAAGCTTGGTGAACCAGGTTGTCCCCTGGAGGGAGTGGAAAGCAGTGTCCATGAGCGGCAGAGTGTAGCGGTCCTTTATCGTGATGTCGTTTAATGCTCTGAAGTCAATACAGGGACGTAGGGACTCATCCTTGTTACCCACGAAGAAGAAACCCGCAGCGCTGAGTGACTCCTTAATGTAAGTATCCATCGCCTCGCGTTCTGGTGCAGAGAGACTGTATAGGCGGCCAGATGGCAGCGGGGCCCCCGGGCGGATGTTAATCGCACAGTCGTAGGGTCGATGCGGCGGAAGGGACAAGGCTCTGGACTTACTAAATGCTGCCCCCAAGTCATGGAACTCCTGCGGCACCAGAGTCAGGTCCGGGGGCTCAGAGACCGGAGCCGGCAGGGGGGAAGATGGAACGCAAGCCACCAACTGGAGGCAGGTGCCCAGGCAGAAGGTGCTTCAGGACAGGACGCTGCCGGTTCTCCAATCCAGGACAGGGTTATGCAGCCGCAGCCAGGGGTAACCCAGAATGACACGGTCCAACAAGGAGGGCAGGACGTAGAGGGTCAGATTCTCCCGGTGGTTGCCGGAGACGATGATGGGAACTGGCTTAGTGCGATGTGTAACTGTGTCCAGAGAAGAGCGTGAGAGAGTCACCAAATTCAGGGGGGTAGGCAGCAGTTGGCAAGGTATGCCCAAACGGGTTGCCAGGCTCTTAGAAATAAAATTCTGCTCTGCCCCAGAATCCACCAGTGCGTGAGTGGAATGCCCGGTGGAGTTGTGGCAGAAACATATGAGCAGTGTGCATGAAGATAGGGGATTGGATCGGTTAGAGTCCGCGAGGCCCCCTACAGTGACTCGCGGACCTCCCCGTTTGGCTTCACTGGGCACAGCTCCACGGGATGCCGGTCATCTCCGCAGTACATGCAGAGACCCCGTTCCCACCGGCGTTGTCTCTCCGCTACAGGGAGCCTAGTGCGCCCGATGGCCATGTCCTCTGGTTCATCGGTGGACTCCGGAGCTGGTAACGCCAGGGGGCGCGACTGAGCTGGACGGAGGGAAGCTCCGCGCGAGCGGCTGACAGACTTCCGCTCCGCAGCCTGCTCACGCAGCCTGTTGTCCAGGCTAATCGTGAGCGAGATCAGCTCAGAGAGTCGCCCTGGGAGATCCCGACCAGCTAGTTCATCCCTCAGACCAGAATTGAGGCTACGGAGGAAAATGCTGCAGAGAGAAGCCTCTCCCCAGCCCACCTCTTCCACTGCCATCCGGAAGTCGACCGCGTACTCTGCCGCGGACCGGGCTCCCTGTTGGAGACTGAGGAGCCGGTCAGCGAAGATGCCGTCGAGTCGGGAATGATCAAAAACTTCTAAGAAGTCCCGCACGAACCGGTCATACGAGAGGTTTGCGTAGCTGGGCTTCGTCATTACAGCGTAAGCCCAAGCTAACGCTCGCCCCTCGAGAAGGTCAGCCATGTACCCGATTCGGCTATGGTCTGAGGGGAAATCCCCGGGAACGCGCAGAAACACCGACTCACACTGCAGGATAAACCCCTTTGCTCCACCGAGTTTCCCGTTGAAGCGAGCAGGAGTTGGGATAGGTGTGAGGCGGGTAGGTGCTCCCGAGCTAGGCTGGCCAGCTGTGGAGGCACCCGGAGCCGCAACGCCAGGAGGACCCGGAGGGAAAGCCCGCGGAGGGTCCAGGCGGTCTAACCGATTGGTAATTGAGGTAAGTTGGTTCAAAATCACCTGCTGCTGATGAGCTATCATATCTACCCGAGCCTCGAGGGTGGAAAAACGGCGTGCGAGCCCGCTGTCCGCTGGGCCGCTTTGCTGGAGCCGTACTGACATATTGTTCGGCCCAGGAAACACACACGCAGGCTCAGACAGATTTGAAAGCTTTATTAATCAGCAGTGTTTGTGTATGGATGCATGTATGTGAGATAAGAGTGTGATGTGGGTGGAGGATGCAGTCAGGACAGAGCAGTACACCGTACGGCCAGGCAACCCTATAAGAGAGGAGAGCAGGGATTAGCTGGGCAACCACACGGGAGAGTGAGGATGTACTTGTGCTTACTTGTAGCGGCACGGTGGCTGGCGTTGGCAAAGTTCCAAGCCTGGGAGACAGCGTCCTGCTGTGCGTCCGGGATGATGCAGCGAGGTAGAGGAGCAGCATGACGAGGGGGAGTGAGTCCGCCGCCAAGGAATCCACCTGTGCACAGGGGAAGTCTGAACGGGAGAAGGTAAGGCAAAATAGACAGCTTACGTGTCAGAAGAGTCGTCAGCAGGCCTGAAGAGAAGGAAGTTGCTGAGCTGACTACGCAGGGAGACAGACGGCTCCAGGCTGCAGCAGGATGGAATAAATAGCTGCACCTAACGAGGAGCAGGTGTGCGCGCAGCTGAGGTGGAGGCCCGTGAGCTGCGGGTGATGACACAGGTGTTTTCTATGATTAGCAATCCTTGAAGCTGATCAGAGCAAACACCTGCTGAAGAGACTGAGTGGAACAGAAAATCTACAGTGGAATGGCTCTCACTACCCAACCTTGTGCTAGATTAATTGCAGAAAACAAATCGTAAGGTCCTGCTGTTCTGTGCATGATATTCCTTCACTTTCTTGTTACAATTTACCCTGCTCACTGTCACATGGTAACATTCTCTAGGAGGAGATCTTTCATCATTATTGGACCCTACTATTATGGTCAACAACTTAACTTGTAATCTATTCAGTCAAGAACACAGAGATTGAGTTAGATATCATCGATGGCACTTTACATGATGTTACTTTCTCCTAAGATAATACTGTATTATTAACAGTACTCGTAATAGCAATAAAAGTGCTCAAAATTTTAATAGCACATTAGCTATGGGCCCCTCTATGGATCACCATCTTTTCATGTTAGAAGTGTTTGCGTGTCCTAATAGTAACAAGAGCTATGCTGTTGGGCCGAATTTGCACCTGGTAGAGTCTCCCAAGACAAATTGGTCCTGGCTGAAGGGCCAGACCAAGAGCAGTCCAGTTGATCCCCGTGAAGAAGTTACAACAAAGTACCAGTATACCCCATCTATTTTGGTGTTGCCTGGGCTCAAACCTGGTGATCGGGTTTCTGATCATAAGACCGGCCAGACTCAGTGTGAGCAAGCCACTTTTTGGTCCGCCCTCCAGTGGGCTCACTACCTGCAGGAGGGATCTTGGGGATCATAGTGCTATGTGAAGTGGGAAACAGTCTGGGCTTCTCTACTTAGACTGATGCTCCTATAACCATTTTTAATGCACTTTGGTAGGCTTCTATTTATAGGTATAAATCATGTACATAGCAGCATTATGAGCTGTGACTGATTTTACCCTTCAGGAAACCTCCGAGAAGCTCGTAACAGCCATTGGAACACTTTTGACCAGTTAACTTATATATAAGGACAGGCAAGCTTCTAGTGGTCATCTGCAACACAACATAATATGGATCTGTTTAGAGCATAAAAGCAATGCAAAATTTAGAATGGGACATCAAGAGAAACAATGTAATCTACACAGCACCTGTAAACTTTTTAGGTCCTTTTCAAAGTTTGATGACAGTCTGCAGTTGTAATCAATGTGCACTGACAAGAAATCCATCTGTTTTAAAGAAAGATATCACAATATGTCATGTCGTTCATATGTATACAGTATATATCTAAATTCTTTCTCCAGTCTTGAGGTGCATTTACAATTTGTTCAAAAAAAATATGCAATATAATTAGTTTAATAAAAAGCACCAAGGTGCTGTGCCTTGGTGCCTGCGGACATGGTAGCATGGGGAGCTGTAAAAAAGTGGCACTCCATCCTCTACTGGCCCGACATAGTTATTACATTTCCTTTTTTAGTGGCTGCATTGAGAGAAATGGTGAGTTAAATCTGTGTTTATTTTGAAAGCAAAGCCTTATCTTGCAATTCTGGCAAATTAAAAGTTGGAAAAATATAGCAATACAATGATATAAGCCTTTAGTTCCACTTAATTTTGACCAGGCAAGCTGAAACAGAGAGGCGGACAGATAGACACACACACCCACACAGCCACAAACAGACACACTAACTGATTACTGTATGCCTCTATTTCACCGAGGCATAATTAACTATTATGCAATTAGCAACTAAAATGGAATAAGCTCATCAGAACGTATTATGATGGGTGAATGCTGTCAGTTCTAATGGACAGGATTCTTTTTGCTGGTACCTGCTGGTGAAAATGCAGGTTTTAATTGTTTCCTCATTGTCCTGACATCCGGACACACAGCTGTGTCTGTCGCTGTATAGTCAGTCCATGTAGACAGTCATGTCAGGCAGCTGAGATCTTTTTTTTTCTGCTTGAGGATTATTTGCCAAAGAGAGCTTCTGTGTCTGAAGCTGAGATGGAAAAGATCATTTATAGGTACTTTGTCATTAGTTTTACCTTCTGGCTGCCACTGTAAATAAGAATTTCTTCTTAATGATGAATCAAGTTAATAAAGGTTTTCAGTTCTATTTATTATTATTATTATATTATTATTTTTCTTATCATGGATTTGAGGAAATTCAGTAGGAATATGTAACAACCAGATTCTTGATTCTCGATTATCTGAGTATCTGCTACAGTTTATTTTTGAAGAGTATGAACTCAAGACAAAGGGTGCCTATAATTTCTCTAACTCATAAATTGCTTAGAAGTTAAGATAAGAAAGGACATTAAACAAAGTTCAAGGCTGTTTTCATTAATGCCAGAACACAGAGGAGATAAAACAGACCCCACAATTCAGACTTTGCCTGGGCTTAGTTATCTACAATGCCAAGGGACAGTAAGGAATCAATTAAAATGCTTATAAATAAATTACTTAAAAAGCTATTTTGAAGCTTACTTTGGCTTTTGTTTCATTGCAGATAGTATAAGCCAAAGCTGTTTAATGTTTTGTTTCATCAGCTTCATTTCATTTGTTAATACACATCTGTTCCTGCATTTCAAGTCTGCTACATATTCTAACAAAAATTAAAGACAGAGACAGTTCTGGGCTAGTAATGAAGTGAAAAATGATGTGATTTCAAACAGTTGATTGGAATCAAAATTTGGTGTAAAAGCAGGTTCCATGAGAAGAGGGACGGTCAATGAGCAAAGGTGTGCAGTGGATCACTAGTTTGTCCTTGCATGAGAAAAATACTGAAATGTTTAAAATGGTATATAGCACCATTAAACAATTCAAAGATTCTGGAGGAATTTCGATGTGTAGAGCACAAGGTCCAAGACCACGCTGAGCACCTGTGATCTCCTTCAGACGGCAATGCATCAAAAACTGTCCTTAATTACAAGCTGATATAACTACACGGGCAAGGGATAACTCTGGTAAACCTTTGCTAAATATTGCAATATGGAGTTACATTCATAAAAAAGCCTGACGTTAACCACGTCAGAAGCAGTGTCTACTTCTCAGGGCTCTGGGGCATCTGAAATGGACTATCACACATTAAAAATGTGTTGCAGTCAGACCTATCACAGCTCTTTTTTATGGGCATTGTGTGCTCCTGATCCAAGACAAAAAAGGATCATCCCGACTATTATCAGCACCCCAAAAACAGGGACTGCCGTGGTATGGAGCATTAATGGGGAGAGGAGATTTGATGGAGGCTTTACTAGAAGGAATACACAAACCATTTGGATGCCATTGGAGGAATTTTTCCTTAGAAATTTTCACCAAATCTAGTTTTCTTTAAGTATAACATAATTCATATTTGAAATCATGTTTTGAGTAATGTGTGATCTAAAAAAAAATCATTTTATTGTATATCAATTAATTAGATTTATTTTTTTATTTTTTTTTAAATTGGAAGCTTTTTTTTTTTTAAACCTTTCTCGTCATTGTTCTGGTCACGTCACCCAGAGTGAGCTCAGCGGACTCAGCCTTTGTCCCTCCAGTCCACACAAAGACACATTAGTATTTGGCTGTACTAACTCAGTTCATTTTATTATTGCCAGAGAGAACCAGTTTACTTTTTGCACATTGCTTTTGTTTGCTACTAACTTTATTTTATTTTTAAGCAAAAGCTCTTTTGAATAATTTCTTTGTCTTTCAGAGTACATTCTTAAGACATGGAAAAAAAATCTGATTTTTAAAAAGACAAAAATGTCTGAAATTTAGTTTTGTGGCCAAATCACCAAAACCTGCTTAAAATGTCCGCAGACCCATGACCCCAAACATTTCTGATGACAGTAAGCATAGAGGAGCCTCAGTGCTTCACAGTGCTCAATGATGAAGAATATAGTAAATAGAATCTAAATATTTAATACATATTTTAAGGAAAAATGTGCTTACTGCTGTTGAAACTTCAGTGTGGGAGAGGAAAGCAACATCTCTGAATCTCAGTCCAATTGAAAGACGCCTTCCTGTAGACATAAATGTAGAGTACAGAGATACATTTTTTTCCTTGACATTGTGATTAAAAGGAAAAAAGTGTTTTACCTTAAGACAAAATCCCATTAGAGTTTATAAATCAAGAGGCCTAAAACTGGTTTATTGGTCTCACATGAATTTATTATTGAGAGAAATGAAAAACTTCATTTGTAATCTGCACTGTGGGCAATGCATATTACTGGTGATTCTCAATGCACAGAGAAAGGGAAACACAATGCTCTATATACTGATGTTCAGATGATATTCACTGTAAGAATCCAGTTTTACAAAAAAAAAAAAAAGTAAAAGCTGCAACAAGTGACCAGTTCATAAAGCAGGCCTTTCTTTTCTTCTATGCTTGGTTTAACTCACCTTTGCCTGGAAAGCGTTGATGGTAGAGTTGATAAATGTTCTTGTTAAGCTGAAGGATATTTTGCAGAACACTGGGAGCACCTGCAGACTCCCCGTGATGCCAGACATCATCAAGGTCACTCAGCGTCAGCCAAGACTGTGCCAGGGGTCCAAACTCCTGGAAGGCAAACTCTGCATACTGCTGAAACATGTCCTTCAGCTGCTCACTGTCCCAGCCTCCATACCTTGATTTCAGGGCATCTGGCACGGCAGATCCATGAAGGATGACCAGAGGCTGAAGGCCCACCTCCAGCAGCTGGTTGAGCAGGGTCTGGTAGCATTTAACCACAGCCTGCTGGGGCTGGCTGGGGAGGCCAGTTGGAAGGAGCTGAGTCCATGACAGAGGCACTTTGAAATGGGTCACCCCTCTGCTTTGCAAGTACTGAAAATATTCTTTAGTACCAGAAGGTATGGAGGTACTACAGTCAAAGGCATTATCTACCCCACTATTTGAACTTTGTCCCCCCTGATTTATCAGAGGGCCTGCAAGAAGCATCAAGTCTTCATGTCCGATCGCCCCTCTACCCCGACACCAAAAAAGACTCAAAATGCACAGAAAACCAAGCCACAGTACCTTCTTCATTGTGGCTGGGAAAGGATAGAGTGGTTATTCAGTAACAGCAGAGCTCTTTAAGGAACTGTTTGTTGGTGTTTGTTACTGCAGTTGTACGTGATTAAGATCTGTATCAAATGCAATCAGTGTAGATCATAAGAGTTTTATTGCAGCAATGTAATACGGTCAAAAAGACTCTGGACTTTTTCAAGTGATAAGTTAATCCCCTTCTTGCAGTTAATGTACATATATATTTTGAATACAGTTTAGTAGTGACATTAATTTTTAAAATGACAAACAGAAAAGAGTATTTTTAAAAGGACACACGGGACTCACATTGGAGTCTCATTTGTTATTTCATTCTTTAAATTCCTCTTAACTTCAGACCATTTCAAACATGTCATCTGTCATAAAGCATTATCAGATTCTTGATAATCAACTGTTTGATTTGCAAAAACATAATCATTCAAATATCTCAAGCATTCAGGGGGCAATGATGAGGAAGCATAAAAGACCGACTGTGTCAGCATTGTCTTCTGTCAGTAATTACCAGGCCAGTCGAGTTTTTGTCTTCTGTGGCTCTGTGAAGGGGAAAAAATGTGATTTCTTATTCTAACATGGACAGACATTTATCTGCACCAAGCTAAACTGTGTGCAGGTAAACAAGAACCATATGGTACAGTCAGAATTATAATTGTGATACAACAAGAGGAGACATCAAAGTAAAAAAAAAAAAAAAGGTAATAATCAGTGTTCCTCCGGTTATGGCTGCCACGTAGGACGGACGTGTCTCGCTCTGCTCTGCTCCTGGAAAAAAAAAAATCGGCAAATAACTCTCTCATTTGGGACAGAACGTATCCCAGCATTTGGGCGAGGATATGTCGGCGAAGCCTAAGGCTGGAAAACCAGGAAAAGGAAAAAGCGAGCCGCCGAAACAGTCCAAATTAACGGACTTTCAGGTCTGTGATGCAGCAAACAAAACTCCATATATGGCGGAGGAGGCTGGCAACGGTGCGATTTCTGCGGGGAATGGCGCAGATGCGCTGATGGCAGCCATGAGTTCAATGAGAGCGGACTTTTCCTCTAGATTTGATGGGATTATGACAGCGTTGGAAGGAATAAGAAAGGAATTGGGTGACTGTGTAGAACGAACGGCGCAGATGGAGCTCCGTCTCGCTAGTGCTGAAGATGACGTCACCCGTCTTCAATTAAAGGTGCGCACTTTGGAAAAAAAAAATAAATCTCTGGAAGATAATATTTTGGATTTGGAATCTCGGTCGAGACAGAATAATTTGAGGCTGGTGGGTCTTCCAGAGGAATCAGAAGGTCGGGACGTATGTTCCTTTCTGGAAAAGTGGATTCCGGAGGTGCTGGGCAGCGAGGAGTTGCAATCAGCAGTGGTTCTGGAAAAAGCACATCGTATTGGCCCACGGAGAGATAAGGGACCGCCGAGGACCTTAATTATGAAGTTTCTTAGCAACAGAGACAGGATGAAGATCTTCAACGCTGCACGTGCTAAAGGAGAGATTAAACACCAGGACCAGCAGGTGCGGTTCTACCCAGATTTGGCCACAGGAATCCAGCAATTGAGGAAGCAGTTTGATCCTGTACGTAAGGAGCTGCGCAACCTTGGGATTCGTCATGGTGTAATCTATCCTGCGAGACTGCTGACCACGTATGAGGGCAGAACCCACATCTTCAAGACCCCAGAGGAGGCGCAGGAGTTCATCAAGAAGATCAAAGAAGAAGAAGAGACTGGTGGGAGCTAAGTATGAACAAAATATAAGGTAGAATAATTAAGCATTTGCACAGGCATCTGACTGACTTGAAGTAAATAGTAAGTTTACAAAATATAGATTGTATTATATATTAAAAAAACAAAACAAAAACAAAACAAACAAACAAAAAAAAAACTATGATGTACAAAGTTGTTAAAAATTTTGGAGTTAAGTTGGAAAACTACAGAGGAGAGTTAATGTTACGTCATTAAAAGCAGTAGAGTTAGGGTGATTGGGAGGATGAAGAAGGAGTGGCTTAGGCTGTTCCCCGTGGGTGTGGAACGGTCGATGGCTATATCGGGAGACAGAATTTTTCTTTTGATTTTGGGGGGTTTGCCACAAGTGTGGGAAGGGGAAATTTGTTTGTGTGTAGTTTGTAGGATGAATGTTCAACCACTCATGTTTTTGCTTCTCTGTATGAGCATGTTTACACTGCAAGGTAATCCCAAACTCTCTATTGATCATGGACCAAAGTGTTAATCTTAATTTAACTTCATGGAATTGCAGAGGTCTACAAAATTTAAAAAAACTTAAACAAGTTATGAATAAAATAAAGGACATGGGTTCAAGAATTGTGTTTTTACAAGAAACTCATCTGATAGAGGAGGATGTTAAAAGAATTAGGAGTAGATGGCAGGGAAGTGTATTCACCTCTTCATTTTCATCCCGAGCCAGGGGAGTTATGACTCTCATACATAAATCAGTTCCTTTTCAAGTGAAAAATGTAATTGGAGACAAATTTGGAAGATATCTAATCATTCAAGGTTCTTTGCTATTAGAAAATATAAATCTTGTGAACTTATATGGTCCCAATATAGATGATCAGAAGTTCTTTGCTAATTTATTTCTCATCTTATCATCACTTACAGGGCAACATATAATAGCAGGGGATTTTAATTGTACATTGAATCCAGGTGTGGATAGATCAACAGGACTGGATTGTACGCACATTGGATGTAGGATGACTATTAATCATTTTATGAAAGAATTGAGATTGTTAGATATATGGAGAGAAATGAAACCACAAGTTAAAGCCTATTCTTGTTATTCCAGTACCTACAAGACATTCTCACGTATTGATTATTTTTTGATTTCCACAGAATTAAGGTCCAAGATTCAAAACTGCTTTTATGATAACATCGTGATCTCTGATCATGCACCCTGTTGTCTAATATATGTAGATAAAAAATTGACAAAGGAATCAGGTAGATGGCAATTTCAGCATAAATGGCTTCAGGATGAGGAATTTGTCAAGTATATAGAAAAACAGATAGACGAGTTCTTTGACATCAATACTACACAAACATCAGCATGTGTAAAGTGGGAGGCTTTCAAAGCTTTTATTAGGGGACATATTATTAGTTATACAGGATCAAAATCTAAGAAGACTCGAGAGGAGAGAGCTAAATTGGAACATAAAATAAAAAATCTTCAGGAAAAAGTGTATGCAGGAAGTGACCCAAGGTTGGAGAATGAATTACTGATTTTGAGAGCTGAATACGACAAAAAATCAGCGAATAGAGCTGCCTCGAGTCTTCTAAGATTGAAACAATCTTTTTATGAACAAGGTGAAAAATCAGGAAAATTATTAGCATGGCAGATTAAACAATTGGAAATTAAAACACCAATTACCAGTATTATAAGTAACGGACAGGTAGTTATAGATCCTTTAGAAATTAATAGAGCCTTTAGAGATTACTATGAAAAATTATATGATACCAAAAATGAACCTGATTTAACAAAACTAAATGGGTTTTTGAACGAACTATCTATACCGTGTATTCCAAATGAAAACAGGGAGATATTGGAGTCTAAAATTAGTCAAGAAGAAGTTGGGCTAGCCATTGATAATATGAAATCAGGAAAAAGTGCAGGACCAGATGGTCTTCCAGTTGACCTTTATAAAAAATTTAAGAATAAATTAATAAAACCTTTTTTGGAAATGGTTTTAGAAGCATTTCAAAATAATAATTTACCATCATACATAAATAATGCCTTAATTATACTGCTGCCAAAACCAGGTAAGCCCTCTAATAAATGTGAAAATATGAGACCAATAAGCCTATTAAACGCCGACCTTAAGATAATCTGTAAAATTTTAGCAAGACGAATACAAGAAATTTTACCAAATATTATTAATCGAGATCAGAATGGCTTTATAAAGGGTAGACAAGGCTTCCATAATGTAAGAAGACTATTTAATATTATTTATTTTAATAAAGAAGCACCGGATACAGCTCTCCTATCATTGGACGCCGAAAAGGCCTTTGATAGAGTTGAATGGCCCTTTCTTTTTGAAGTCCTACAAAGGTTTGGACTTGGAAATAATTTCATAAAATGGGTTCAAATAATATACAATAATGCTACAGCAGAAATCCTAACAAATAACAATATTTCAAAACCAATAAAAATCAATAGAGGATGTCGACAAGGCTGTCCACTTTCACCTTTACTGTTTACTATGGCAATTGAACCTTTAGCGATAGCGATACGTTTACATTCACAAATATATGGAATTAAAGTTGGACCAACAGAACATAAAATCTCCCTGTACGCCGATGATATAATTTTGTTTATGTCGAATCTAAAAAAATCAATTCCAACCTTGTTGAATTTAATAAAGAATTTTGGGGAAATATCAGGATATAAAATAAATAAAACTAAATCTTCAATATTAATGCTAAATGAGACCCAGAGAAATTACCCAGCCCCTGAGGTAAATCAATTCAATGTTGTAAATCAGTTTAAATATTTAGGAATCCAAATTATGCCTAAGCTAGAATCAGTCGCCAGTGTCAACTATGAAGCCTTAATGTCAGATATCAGTGAGTTAACTCAGAGATGGATGTCACTACCAATGTCGATGATCGGGAGAATCAATATACTTAAAAGTAATATTTTACCTAAAATACTTTATTTATTTCAATACATTCCCTTATCACCACCTTTAGATCTATTCTCAAGAATAAAAAAAAAGTTAGTGGAATTTATATGGAACAACAGGAGGGCTAGATTACGTTTGTCTTTATTATATTTACCATTTGATCGTGGAGGTCTGAAATGTCCAAATTTTATGTTGTATTATTGGTCGGCACAACTGAGGTCTATGACATATTATTTTTCATCAAATGATCTCCCTCACTGGACTGAAATGGAATCATACAATTTACCTTTACCTCTTCCCATATTCATATACTCAGATTCGGCAAAAAAATTACAAAAACAAGTTAAAAATCCATTTGTAAAGCATATGATCAAAATATGGTGTGAAGCTAAAAACTATTTAAAAGAACCACAGTTATTGTCACAATTTAGTCCAATATGGGGTAATCAATATTTTAAACCAGGGAGAGCGGACGCTGTATTTAAAGTATGGAATTTAAAAGGGATACAAAAGATTCAGGATTTATATTTGCCATGTGCAGACAACATAATGTCTTTTGAAGAGCTGAGGATCAAATTTAATCTCAATAGAACACATTTTTTTAAATATCTTCAACTTAGAAACTTTATTCGATCAAATCAAAATAAAGCTCTCACTCGACCTATTTATTCATCCTTGGAAAAAATGATGATGAAAGATAGTAAAAGAAAGGGTATTATTTCAGAGTTTTATAACTCATTGACACTATCTTCAAGTGAAAATTCACTGAAAAGATTAAACTACTGGAAAGAAGATCTGCAAATTGAAATTTCAGAGGAACAATGGGAATTGGCTTGTACAGAAGCTCAAACCAAATCAATAAATGCACGCCTTAAATTGATACATTTCAAATGGTTAATGCGGATGTATGTTACACCGGAGGAGTTAAATAGATATAACAAAAATATACCAGATACATGCACAAAATGCATGGAAAGTAAAGGAACCCTATTTCATTGTTTATGGGAATGTAGATTAATAAGAATGTTTTGGGAAGAGGTGAGGGTAACAATTGAAAAAATAATCTCAAAACAAATCATATTGAATCCTAAACTGTTTTTGTTGGGTCTGTACCCAGAAAAGCATAATTTTAATAAAAGTGAAAGAACATTCATAGACCTCAGTTTGCTTAATGCCAAAAAATGTATTGCACTATTATGGAAAAAGACTCATAGACCAGATGTGACTCAGTGGTTAAGACAGATGTTAACAAACCTTCCATTAGAAAGAATAACATATATACTAAAATCAAAGGAAATTGTGTTTGAGAATATATGGAGACCTTTTATTGATTATGTAAAAAATTTAAACATAACTCTTGAAGAAGAAGGTGAATGATGTGTGTGGACCTTGTAAATTCCAAACTGGTGAACATAATATGTATACTTATGTATTGGATTGTCTAGACTAAACAGAGGAGCATTGTTGAAGATTTGATTTTGTTGGTGGTTGTTGGTGTTTTTAGTGCATTTTTTTTTTTTTTGTAGTACTTTAGTGTTAGTGTTTGATTGTTTGTATCATGTTTGTTAAAAAAAAAAAAAAGGTTCAATAAAGATATTGTGGAAAAAAAAAAATAATCAGTGTTCCATTAATTCACAGTTTTCTTTCAGGTAAAAGGGGATGAGGGGAATCGTAATGTCAATAGTGCTACCGTTTAATATGCCATACAACAGGCTATGGTCTCCACGTCTTCATTCCGGCTCAAGAAGTTGAATGTTATAAACAGCACTCATTGTCACTTTCTATGAATGATAATGGTAGCAAATTAAAGGCCAAATGTCACATAATTTTTTTTTCTAAATGACAACGAATTTAGATAAAATACACATAGCTTAAACCAAATATTCATACCGGAGACCATATCACCCACCTGTATTTACATAATTGCACAAAATACACCAGATGAAGGCCCCACCTTGCTTGCTGGCTTGTGACAGCCAGTCCAGACCACGCCCATGTTTTTGACATCACCAGTTGTACCCTGGCTGCCCTGCCTATCCACATTCACACTTATCAACATTGGACAATCATGACGGAAAGTGACAGCGATTGTGAACAAATTAGTTTAGTTTTGTCTTTTTTTTTTTGTCAGTGGTTCAGACAGTGACAGAGGCATAGAACCTTACAGGTTCGAGCTGTCCGAGACGGAATCAGATGCTTTGTCTGATGACAACAGTTCCAACGATGACCAGAGAGCAGAACCAGTGGAAAATGTCATTGAACTGGACATTAATCGCCTCCAGAATTGCGAAGCCGAAGGGGGTCTGTCGAGGGCGCCCCATAAATATTGATTTTTCGGAAGCCATTATTATTACAGTGGAGGAGAGCCGCTGCTGTCAAGAAATTGACCAGATCAATATGAAAATGGAGGCGCATACCTGTCAAGTGAGACGTTTTCGCCGTATTTTGGTGCCAAGCGCGGCTGTGGGAGACGACGGAGTGGTTTGGGACACTTTTCTGGGAAATGTTTTAAATGTAGTTCATGTTGTTATTGTCAAATATTTTAAGGAAAATGCAATTTTAGCAAAAACGGGCATATTGCCATTTCTGTACGCCCAAAAGAAAAAATATACTGGAAAAAAGACTGAGTGTGTTGAGGAGCCCGTCCTGTGTGTGATCACCCACAGCTGGTGCTGTCAGATCGCTCAGCCTGAGCTATTATCACTTCAATGAGAAGTGTGGAGTAAATCAGTTTGATTGTCTGGGCGGGCTGATCGCTCAGCGTGAGCTATTCGCACTACCATGAGAAGTGTGGAGTCACTCATTAGTCTAATTGTCGGGCGGGCTGATCGCTCAGCTTGAGCTATTCTCACTACAATGAGAAGTCATTAGGACAATGGTTTAACACGTTGAGCTGGGCAGCGGTTGCGGAACAGACAGAGATCGCCTGACAAATACAGAATTCTGCTTTTTTTTTTTTATTTAGCGCCGGACGCTGAGTTGTGTTGTTATTGTCAAATATCCATGAATCCTTAAAATATTTGACAATAACAACACGAGTTGCATTTGGGGCATTTCCCAGAGAGGTGTTCCTTGTTGCTCCGCCGTTCCTTATAGCCGCTTTTTACGGTGTTGAAGTACGGCGAAAACATCTCACTTGACAGGTATGAAAACATTTCCCAGAGAAGTGTCCCTTATTACCCAGCTGTCCCTGATAGTCCCGTTTTAAGGTATGGGTGAAATATCCAATTTTTTCTTTCTTGTTGCTCACTTTAACCTTCCAGTCTCCATATAAACAATCAATTGAAATACCCCAAGCATCAAACTAGGGTACAATTGATTTCGTCACTTCCGCCTTCTTCCCCAGGCGATTCCAGGGGCCGTGTCAGGCCAAGCGCGGCAGTTTTAAATTAACGAATATTCCGTTGTTACTGAAGCATATGCACCAAGACCCGAACGGATCGGTTCCCTTTTATATCTAGTTTCAAGATATTTAAAGTACCCTGTTACGTGACATTTGGCCTTTAAGAAAAAACATCTGTTCATTTTTAACAATGTTATTTCTTGATTTATAATAATAATTTATTAGATTTATATGGTGCTTTACATGCCACCTTAAAGGGCTTCCATTACTCTAGAAAGACACTAGTAAGCTACCTCTGTAACCACAAATTCCCTGTGACAGGCCCACTATTTCTTCCCTTCCGGACATCCCCACTTTGTTAGGCTGTGTGTCCACCAAATGTGTTTTTTCAGCTCTGGGCAGCTATTTTCCATTCATTTTCTATGTTGTCCAGTGTTTACAGCGCTGAGCGCCCTCAGTGTTGAAATGCTCTCGGTGGTGGCCATTTTTTGAAAAAAGTTCAACTTTTCAGAGACTGCAGCTGAGCTCGTCAACGTCAGACCTAAGCAGCCAATCAGAACTGCTGCGTGGGCGGGACATGGGACGCCAGTACTAGTCTGTACTCAGACTCCTGCTTTCCGTGTCATCATAGTTTACATCCAGAGCTGCTAAAACATGTTTCCTGTCCATTGTTATTTGGAGACTGCTATTAAAAAATGTGTAGAAAGTCTAACAATAGGAAAAGCGGGAGTGATGAGCTTAGAGTGACAAGCTGTTGCTGGGATACAGGGCACAGACTTTTTTTTTCCCAGAGTGCTGCGCACAAACACTGAAAAAAAATGCTCAGGGCGGTTGGGCAACAAAAAACGTGTTTGGTGGATACGCAGCCTTAGTTGCTCACTGACTGCTTTCCCTGTCATCTCAGGTGTGAGCGCTGCGTAATTAGGTCACCTGCCTGCTCTTGTTTCCCACACCTGCCGCTTATTGTGTCATCTCATTCCCCACTACAAAAAGATTGGCCATTCACCCCATCATTATGGCACTATGGAATTGTCTTTGACTGTCTTGCTTTGTCTGGACTAATCCCTCCGAATTTATCCTCATCCACTCCAGAGCTAAGCGTGCTCTGGAGTGCTCCTCTCTCATTAAGTTCACCTTGTTTGCATTTTTGTATTGTTTGCACTTTTTGGACTTTATATTGTTTTCTTTAATAAATGTCATAACTACAGTTCAGCGCCTGGGTCGTTTCTCTGCCCCGTAGGGGCGTATATGACAGAATAGCACTGCCAGATTAGACCCAGCTGCTGTAGCTGTGCCTTTTCATCTTTTGCATTTTTTCACTTTTTTTTCCACTCACCTGCCTGGCGGAGCTGTGATGTCTCCCTCAGGCAAAGCAGACCGGTGTTATGACTCGCCGCTCATCAGCGGCACCAGCCGCGTGCACACCTGCTCCTCGTCAGCGGCAAGGTATTTAATCCACTCTGCCCTGGGCTTCGGCCTGAAGCCGTCTCTCTACTTCGGCCCCTTCGCTACTACGG
This sequence comes from Pholidichthys leucotaenia, assembly GCA_020510985.1. NCBI lineage: Eukaryota > Metazoa > Chordata > Actinopteri > Cichliformes > Pholidichthyidae > Pholidichthys > Pholidichthys leucotaenia. Next base: position 156,588,451 of record CM035841.1, read on the forward strand.
ACCTCAAACCTACTAGTGAAGATATCCTGGGTAAGCTCCCCTTACCTCTCGGTTTTGGTGGCCAGGCCTGCGGAAGGATGCCGCCCGTTACGCCCGGGCCTGCCCCGTCTGTGCTGCCAATAAGTCAGGTAACGCTCCCCCTGCGGGTCTGCTCCAGCCCCTGCCCGTCCCTGGCAGGCCCTGGTCACACATCGCTCTGGACTTCGTCACCGGGCTCCCTGTCTCCAACAACTTTGACACAGTTCTGACCATTGTAGACCGTTTTTCCAAGGCCGCCCACTTCGTGCCCCTAAGTGGACTTCCCTCAGCCTTGGAGACGGCGGACCTCCTCATCCAGCACGTGGTCAGACTGCATGGAATCCCGGTCGACGTGGTCTCCGACCGAGGCCCCCAGTTTTCTTCGGACGTCTGGAGGTCATTTTGCAACGCCCTGGGAGCCAAGGTAAGCCTCTCCTCCGGCCATCACCCCCAGTCTAACGGGCAGTGTGAGCGGACTAACCAGGAGCTGGAGGCTACGCTCCGCTGCGTTACGTCATCCAAACCCACGTCCTGGAGTTCTCACCTCGCCTGGGTGGAGTACGCCCACAACACCTCTCGCTCTACGGCCATCGGGATGTCGCCCTTTAAAGCATCCTTGGGCTATGATCCACCCCTGTTCCCCGTGCAGGAGGGCGAGTTGGCTGTTCCCTCTGTCCAGGCACATCTGAGGCGGTGCCGTTCCCTTTGGTCCACAGCGCGTAATGCGCTTTTACGCACGGCGGAGCACAATAAGTCTACGGCGGACCGACATCGGAGACCTGCACCTGCCTACCAGGTGGGACAGCAAGTTTGGGTATCCACACAGGACGTAAACCTAAAGGGTGAGAGGAGAAAGCTGGCCCAATGGTTCATCGGCCCTTATCCCATAACCAGAATCATCAACCCGGTGGCTGTGCGTGTGGCTATTCCCTCCTCCCTCCGCATCCATCCCACCTTCCACGTCTCCAAAATTAAACCGGTGGTCTCTGACCCCCTCTGCCCTCCACCTGCAGCGCACCCCGCTCCCCGGATGATTGGTGGCCATCCGGCCTGGACCGTCGCTGACATCTTGGACGCCCGACGCCGGGGTCGCGGATTGCAGTACCTGGTGGATTGGGAGGGCTATGGACCTGAGTGGAGACAGTGGGTGCCTTCCTCGCTGGTGTTGGACCGGTCACTCATTTCTGAGTTTCATCGAGCGCACCCTGAAAAACCATCGCCAGGAGGCGCTGCTAGAGGGGGGAGTACTGTTATGACTCGCCGCTCATCAGCGGCGCCAGCCGCGCGCACACCTGCTCCTCGTCAGCGGCGAGGTATTTAATCCACTCTGCCCTGGGCTTCGGCCAGAAGCCGTCTCTCTACTTCGGCCCCTTCGCTACTACGGACCTCAAACCTACTAGTGAAGATATCCTGGGTAAGCTCCCCTTACCTCTCTCCTCTAGCCTTCCCCTGTGCACAGGTGGACATTCCCGGCGGCGGACTTCATCTCCTCGCCGTTGGCTCTAAGCTGCTGCCACAGGTACCGCAGGTCGCTGTCTCCCGGGCTCCGCCCTTGTCGACGCCAGCCACCTGTCACAACCAAGTAAGCCAGCTACCATCATTATTCCCTGTATTGGTGTGGTGCCCGTTACCCTTCTCCCTCTGCTCTTTCCCATAGGGTTGTCCGGCTGTACGGCCTCCTGCCCCCGTGCCTGACGCAGACGCCACCACCAATACATTCTTATTCCACAGACACGCAGCCATACACTTCCTTGTTGCTAATAAAGCTGTTAAATCTATCCTGAGCCTGCGTGTGTGTCTCCTGGGCCGTGCATTATGTCAACCGGAGGAGGAGAAGGTGGAGTCGAGATGAGCTGGAGATTGTTTCCATGATAGAGAACATGGCTATCGGGGCTTGGAACTGCTCATCCCGTAGGGACGAGAAGCTGTGCTGGGGTGGTGTCGCTAATTTGCTGGAGGTCAAACCCAGCGTGCACTTCCATCCCTGGGTAATAAGACTCGCCCTTCCTCCACTTCCACCTATGCCGTCAGCCTCCTCCTCGCTTTCTCCAACAGCTCCAAGTATCAAAAATTCTGAAATTTATTTTGTTTGCGGATGACACAAATATCCTTTGCACTGATGAGAATTTGCAGCAGGTTTTAGAGGTGGTCACAACTGAAATGAAAAGGTTAACACAGTGGTTTAACAAAAATAAATTATATCTCTAAATCTGAAAAAGAACAAAGATTATGTTGTTTGGAAATTATAAAATAAACCATGAAATAATGATAATGATAGATGATACCAGAATTGAAACAGTAGAGGAAAATAAGTTTCTGGGGGTGACGCTAGACAATAAAATCTGCTGGAAACCTCACATCAGTCACATCCGGGCCAAGCTGGCAAAATGTATAGGGATACTGGGGAAGACGAGACACATCTTGGACTATAAATCATTGGCCTTACTGTACAATTCACTGTTTCTACCTTATCTTAACTTCTGTGTAGAAGTCTGGGGAAACACCTACAAGACCAACCTACAGCCAATATGCACATTACAAAAAAGAGCTATAAGGATAATAAATAATGCAGGATATAGAGACCATACCAACTCATTGTTTTTAAAGTCACATGTCATAAAGTTCATGGATTTAGTTAAATTTAAGACAGCACAAGTCATGTACAGGGCAATTAATAATCAATTCCCAACTAATATACAAAAATTATTCAAAAAAAGAGACAATGATTATAATTTGAGAGGAGACTTAAACTTTACAAAACCTAAGATATGAACAACCAAGAAAAGCATGTGCATATCTGTCTGTGGGGTGGATTTGTGGAACAGTCTGGAGCTGGAACTAAAACTATGTACAAACAGAAATCAATTCAAAAAGAGGTATAAACATTATTTGCAGAAAGGATATATGTTAGAGGTGTAGTATTAATATGTACGATGCATTAAGCTCACTCTGGGACACTGGTATGGTAGGTGGAACAGTACTGTGCATATATGTGGATATCTGTGTTGTTTGGGGCTGGGTATAGATGTATGGACCGTATTATATTGGGGTGGATGGGTGTCAGTGTTAATATTTCCAAAATATAGTTAATTGTCTACTTGGGGTCTTATTTGAGGTAATATGTACTGTATATATTTCACATGTGTTGTATTTAGGAAAAAGAGGAGTTGGAGTAAATAATTAACTTCTTCCTTCTCCCTTTCGAGCACTGTATACGGTCACTTTTATTGCACTTGTCATTTGTTTTGTTTTTTTGCTTTTTTGTTCGAAATAAAGTATCTATCTATCTATCTATTTTTTCACATTCCAAACGACTAAGGATCCTGCTACACCTCCATCTTCACCTGCAGAAGACAAAAATCCCTGGACCTGTTAATGTAACGCCCTCTTCACAGTATCACCACTGTGCAGCATCTTTCGTTTGCTTGCTCATTCTGAGGCATGTATTCTTCCTGTTTTGAAATTGTGTGTATATATGATCACTAGGTGGTGCTATTAAATTATTTGTAAATGAAGCGATGACGACTCTTGTAACATTATGAAGCAGATAAGTTAAATATTAACATTAAATGGGGACACTAAAACTATAATCAAAAATAATTCAAAAGGTAGTGCAATCATCCAAACAAGCTTTTTCATTTGTTTATTTTTTGGTATTAAAAAACCTTTTTAATGTTCTTATAGAGTTGCTATATAATTTAATTGTGTGGTGTCACTTGGAAATATATCTGGATTGATTTAGCTGGAAAACATCAAAACCACATTCCCCGAATTAAATATTTCAATTTGATGTGTATTTCTGAAGATATGACACAAATGTTCCATAATTATAAAGAATTCTGCAAACAAATTCTTAATATTGGTTTGATTTTCATCAGCTAAAAAGTTATTCACTTCTCTGCTGGGTCAAGTCTCTTCTAGAGGCAACTTTCTGGAGGCAAGACAGTCCAACACATCTTCATCCTCAGTGCTGTTTCCACATGCAGAGTGTCATATCAGCTTTACAGATTGGAGGAAGGGCCATTCAGAGAGCATGAGAATGCAGCATAATTTTAACATGCCTTCTTCCATCAGAATGCAGAGGGAGACGCTTTGACCAAACAATACAGCATTTTTATAAGGTTCAAGCTAAAAATGTTGACATCATATTAGGAACAGGCAAAGTTTGCTCATGGTTATCAGTATACCAAATGCTGCCCTGTTGTTGTTGGCACAAAGATTTTTGGAGGTCTGTCCTGAACGAACACTGCATCTCTCCTTATGATAACTAAACACCATTTTCAGATTTATGCTAATGCAATCCTTCCATCATTTCTCACAGGGATTAATAAAACCTCATTTGCTTATAGCATGAGGACACATCCTATGGCTTAAACTACTGGGCAAAGATGCAGAGGCCTATTTTACTTTTTGGCTGTCATTTTTCAGGGACTACTCCATGTGCTCTGAAAATTTGCACCACCAACTTTATAGACAGGATACACCCCAATGGAATACACCATACTGTACACGTCAAACTCAAGGTCTGCAGGACACATCTGGCCCACGCTTTAATACTATGTAGCTAGACAGAGATCTACTGTCAGATATTTGTAATAACTGCTATACACATCATGGATACTACAAATCCCAGAATGTGCTGCACCTTTTCTTTGGAAATGATTCAGTAGAATTACTGATAAAAAAAAAAGGGATGTCATGTTGCCGAGCACGGGTCAGTGCCGTGTTCGGGTCCCTTGGTTGCTACTCTTTTTCTGTATAGGTATTTGTCCTTGATTTTCATCTATTATGTTTTATGCTTTTATTCTGACAGCTCCGCTTGTCACTTCCTCCCGTCAAATCTTTTCACGGGTGTTTGGTGTCTTTAATTACTTTATTACTCATGCATCCACACCTGATTCACATTTTGGTTTTCCCCCTATTATTATTTAAGCTCGCTTGCGGGGTTCATTCCTCCCTGTGACCTCGCGTTGTGCAGACAGGACCCCCCCCCCACCCCCCAACCCCGATTCCTGTTTTATTCTCAGCTCAGTACTCAGCCTCGCCTGTATAATTGTAAGTTACCCTTTGTGGTTTACATTGATTGCATTCTTCCATAAGTCTCCCTTTGTGGTTATTTTGTGTCTTTTGTAGTTGTCCTTCGTGGCTTCTATTTGTGTTCTTTATCAATAAATGTGCAAACTCACAGCAGGAGATTGGTGCATTATTTCTGCCCTGAAAGGGCCGTTTATAACAAGGGGAGGGTAAAATTAATGATTTTTCACTTTTTACAGTATCTTTTTTTTTTTTCCCCATCTGTGCTTCCCTTGTTCTGCTTTCTGTATAAGATGTCGTGGGGGCATGTATAGTCAGTTCTTATGACAATCTGTATTATCTCATGATACCACTGGCTAAAATGTGATCAATCTTTTCACTATGTGTTGAGTTGTTTTACCCTCAATTTGAACTGAGTTTTTAGCTTGGGCCCCCTCTTTGATCAGGTTTAACTCTCCTGGCTTGTACCGCTAGAGCCATCAAGAAAGAACCCTGCTTTCCTGCTTCTCAACATGATCCTTGCAACCAGAGCTAACAGGAGTAAAAGCCAGGGTACCTACTGTGCATCTGGTCTGCAGGGTGACCCGGCTCCTCAGAAAGATCTAGGCATTAACACACGGTAGGCGTCTGTTCTGCACATGCTCCCCTCCATGCTGATTCTCAAGGAAGTCGAGAGTGTCAGGATGGGGTAAGAGTCAGACCAGAGGGAAAGGCATTTGTTCATAATTTCATGAAATGTTTGTAGGGCAAGATGATTAACTAGCAAGAAAATTTGATGAATTGCACATACTGTAAATAGGTGCCTGCTGCAGTCTGGCCTATCTATACTTACAGTACATAAGACACTACATAGAAATCTGAAGGATTACACTGTAAGTTATGAAGCAGTTACCCACGGAAAGTAGCTCAGTGGCTGCACAGCTAAACAATCATCTATGTAAAAGCATAAATTAGAAAAACAGCAAAGGTCTAAAAATGGCAAAGCAGTATTTTGGTGTAAAATCTCAAGATGTTCAGCCACTTTTCAATCGCACATTTTCATACGCAACAAACCACTCGACTATCCACACCATGATAGTCAGGACTCTTTTTAAAATGATTCCCCAGAACAACAATTGTATAATATATAATCAGCCTTCCGTTTAAGTGGACAAGCTGATTTAAACTACGTCAGCTACACAGTACTCCACAACATTAAAACACAACAGTAACTAGGTCAAGCTATCAGGGTTTTCCTTAACTTTTTTTAAACATCTTATATTTCTTTTATTGAAACAAATAGCAAAAGCACAGCCTTTGTGTTTTTCCCCTCTTCAAAATCATTCCCAGCTATTTTATGCTTCTGTGATTTGCTGTTTGTAGTAATACTTCCTCTCTTTAGCATTCAAATAGTGGGTTAAACTACTGTGAAAAGCCTAAGTTTTAATGAGTGTGTTGTCAAACTGTACCTCCCAGTTTGCACTTTTGGCCCACAGTATCTTTCACATAAATCAGTATTATGAGATTGTTGCCAAAGTGTACACTGAAGCTGACATCTGATCTTTATACAGACAATTTAAGAACCATGCAACCATAAATACACAGTTCTTTAATTTGCTGACTGTCAGTATATTACACGCTAATCTAATGTGACTGCACTGATGTGTTACTTTGGACGACAGTAAATTCAGCACTGCTTGTGTCACAGTTGATAATGTGAACTTTTGTCTCCTCAAGTTCTTCATTTGTGTCTCATGCCAACCAAAGTGGTATGCTCCACATCTGCTGCCCTTCATGCTGGGTTTTCATTGGTATGAAAATGAGACTGTCTCCGACAGTCGCTTTAATCAAATCCTTGCTGGGAAGACGTCTCCCCTCTGTGTCATGAAGGAAGAGTGATAGTGATTGCAAACTGCTGCATGACATCTCTGCTCCCGATGTACCCTCTGCTACAGTCATGTGAAAAAATTAGGACACCCTATGAAAGCCTGTTTTTTTTAACATATTTGGACATAGGGATATTTAATATCAATTTTAACAATACTGGGAGTTTCAAGTAATATAACTAAACAAAACTGAAGAAAAGACTTTTTACAATTTTCTGTAAAATGTAATTCTAAAAATATGCAATTTCTGGTGAGGAATAAATTAGGATGCCCCCACATTTAGTCCCTCTTAAAAAGGCTAAAATCACACACACGTATCACATCAGATGTACATGATTAAAAACATCGTTACTCAGCATTTTGAAGGAAGCTTGTCCTATTTAAACCTCAGATATTTAATTTGGTGTGCTTCTGACTGTCGAAGAGAGAGTGAACACCATGGTGAGATCGAAAGAGCTATCTGAGACCTTCAGAAAGAAAATTGTAGCAGCTTATGAGTCTCGTAAGGGATTTAAAAAGATCTAAAAAAAAAAAAAAAATAGCCATTCCACTGTCCAGAAAATCTGCAAGTAGAGGACATTCGAAACAACTGCCAACATGCCCAGGTCTGGTCATCCAAGCAAGTTCACCCCGACAGCAGACAGCAAGATGCTAAAAGAAGTTTCCAAAAACCCTAAAATGTCATCATGGGACCTACAGCAGGCTCTTGCTACTGTTGATGTGAAAGTACATGCCTCTACAATCAGAAAGAGACTGCACAAATTTAACTTGCATGGGAGGCGTGCAAGGAGGAAACCTTTGCTCTCTAAGAGAAACATGAAGGCCAGACCAAAGTTTGCCATAGAGAATGTAGACAAAGACCAGGACTTCTTGAATAATGTTCTTTAGACAGATGAGTCTAAAGTTGAATTATTTGGACACCAGAACACAGGACGTGTTTGGCGTAGACCAAATACAGCATTCTAAGAAAAGAACCTGATACCAACTGTGAAGCATGGAGGTGGAAGTGTCATGGTGTGGGGATGCTTTGCTGCAGCAGGACCTGGTCAGCTCACCATCACAGAATCCACCATGAATTCTATCATGTATCAGAGGGTGCTTGAGGACCATGTGAAACCATCTGTGTAAAAAAAAAAAAAAAAAAAAAAAAAAGGCTGAAGCGGAACTGGACCCTGCAACATGACAATGGCCCAAAACATACCAGTAAATACATCAAGGACTGGCTAAAAACTAAGAAATGGAGAGTCCTGGAATGGCTGAGTCAAAGCCCAGATGTTAATCCCATTGAGATGCTGTGGGGTGACTTGAAATGGGCTGTACATGCAAGAAACCCCTCAAACATCTCGCAGCTGAAAGAATTCTGCGTTGAATGGGGAAAACTTTCCTCAGATGGATGTCAGAGACTGGTAGATGGCTACAAGAAGTGTTTCACTTAAGTTATTTCAGCCGAAGGGGGTAACACTAGCTGTAAGGCAGTAGGGTGTCCTAATTTTTTCCTCAGAATACACATTTTTATCTTATTTAATGAGTAAAACAAGGTAAATTTTTGTTAATTACCTGCAATTAAATCACCTTCTTTTCCAGAGATGAATAAAAACAAGATTAGACATCAATATGCAAACCGTGGGCTGCACGGTGGCGCAGTGGTTTAGCACTGTGGCAGCACAGTTTTACCCTCGGCCGGGGGATCGCGGGGATCATGAGATCGTGGGTTCGATCCCAGCCCCCGACCAACAGTGAGCTGTGTGGAGTTTGCATGTTCTCCCCGTGTTGCGTGGGTTTACTCCGGGATTTCTCCGGTTTCCTCCCGCACACCAAAAACATGTAGGTTTAGGGCGCTCGCGCACACAGCGACCGGCAGCCGGTGGCTTGTCACCAGACTGCAAACCAAATCTACCTACGGGTACAAATAAGTAACAAAAAAAAAAAAAAAAAACATTTCTTAAAGAACTGAATATTTAATGGGGTGTCCTAATTTTTTCACGACTGTACATGACAACAAGTTTTTCTCATTAGTTTTTTTTTTAACAATTGTTGATTCTGCCTGTGTGTGGCAAACAATCACTGCTGAAACTGTATATACAAGAAAATGTTTTAAATCCTTTCTGCATGAACATAGCTGAGAGTTTCCTACAAGTGAAACACTAGTAGAGGAAGAGATTATTGTTAGATGTGTGGGATGGGATGCAGGAACTGGAGCCCACTGAACTGGAGGAGGAATATTTTCATTCCAGTAAGAGCAATGTGATACTTAAAGAATGTTTCCAGCTGAGCTGTTAGAATCAATAAGTGTAATTTTAGCAAAACACATGCTAACATTATTAACATTATTTTCAGAATCCCTAAGTTTCAGAGATGAATCCGAGAATACTGTTATTTGAGAGTAAGGACTTTGGATTTATTATTATAAAATAACCTGTAATGGTTATTTCAAACTGCATATTTTTATTCTTTCTCTAATAAAGTAATACCTTTAACAAGTCACTGTTTTATTAAGGTCTTGGTAGAGTCAAAGGATATCAGGCCAAAATGTATTTACCATCCAGTCAGAGGTGAGTAGAGTAGCCAGAAGCTGTACTCAAGAAAGCGTGCATTCTTATTTTACTGAAGTATAAGTAACCAAGAGTTTGCATTCTTCAATTAATTAAAAAAAAGGCCCAGTCAGTCATGTGACTTAAGTCCAATTGAAATCAGGATTCTCAAGAGCCACCCCAAGAATGTGAAGGATTTTAAAGTCAGTCTGTTTAGAAAAATAGGCCAAACTACTGTCACCACAAACAAAGTATTAAATAAATTTCAGATGCTGTATTCAATAAAATAAAGTAACCAAGAGTAGCCACCAAAGAAATTACTTAAATAAAAATGTTTGGGAAAAAAATATTTACTTGAGAAGTAAGCAACAATTTTATTCTCACCAATTTGTGAGGGTTTTCTCTTCATATTATCAGAGGGTTCTAATTTTTTAAATGAAATTGACTGTGTAGACAGACATTGTGGAAACTGCTACGACATTATGGAGTCCCTTTAAAGTTTGTCAAATTGATTAAAGCTGGATTCGTGGTACTTTTCCGGTCTGGTCCGCTGAGGTGCATGTGGTTGTGTATATGCTTCACTTTTTTTCATCTTTCAGGCCAAGAGGTTGATGCATGCGCACAGCTGTTTATAGTTTCACCCCAATCCTATGGGTAGCGCAAATGCGCTACCACCCGGCTATATAAAAGTGAAGAAACGTGAGATCAATGCATATTTTTTGTAGCAACGATAGCATCGTTTCTAGAAAAAGGAGGAATTAGTTTTTCAGTGCTCTTCTCCACTCAAGCTGTTGCTGCTGCAAAACGATTCATGTACTGTATGTTTATTCTCGTCTCCCTTTCTTTTTTTCTTTCTTTATTTAATAAGGACATAACAAATTACATTAATACAATCACAAGGAGAGACCAGATGTTTTGCATAGGTGTATAAAGCACAAGTGCTAATTCTCAACACCAGTCCATAGGTGGCTTATATAGGTCATAAATTAGGCTGTACATACAAAATTTATAAGCTAATTAAAATTACAAATACGTTACAAATTATAAATAGAGCAAGAGATCCGTCATCGTCGGCCTCCGTCGGTCTATGATGACCATGGAAGAGAATCCTAAACGTCTACTCTGCTGGAACAGCACCGCCTGTGGCTGAACAGGCCGATGCGCACTGGTGTTCTACCTTCCAGCGTTGGGTGTTGGTAGGATTCAAGCCTGGGCAGGAAGATATGGAGGACAAGATGTTACCCATGCAGCATGCCCCCCCTCTCCACGTCACTGATGAATCCAAAGGAACAGCAGGGCTGCTATAGTTTGGCACCAGTGCCGTCGCAGGAGCTGCCAGAACGATGTTGAGCACAACAGAGAACTGCCTTAGGGGCTCCGACTCCGGATTTTTCCTCAGGGTTGACTCCCGAAGCCTTTCCCGTGACCGGGTGTGCCGCAAGGCAGCGGAGTTTTGAAATCAGGGTTTACCTTCCCCTAGATGGGCTACCTTCCCAGGTTGACGAGCCACCATCTACCCGAAGCATCTGGTTTTAAGGCGCCAGAGATCCGCCCTTGCCCCTTCACCTATTAGTAAAAGCAGTTCTGCCGGGCTTAGAGACTAAACCACACGGGCAGGCTAGGAGTTGGACTTAGTTATCAGAGGCTTTTCGAGACGCACGCCATAAGGAGCATTTTATGAGCACTGGGAGCTTAACCCCAGTGCCGCTCCTGGCTATGACAACCTTGGAACCAAGGTTCCAAGATTGGAGCAAGAGATTCATGTTCACAACAAATACAATTCAGACTAGACATGCACACATTGCTGGTGGGATTTTAGCCAATCTTTAACGCCTCTGTTGAAGAGGTTGGCATTTGTCTCCAATTTTAAGTGAGTTGGCAGAGAGTTCCGTAAGTTTGCCCCTTTTATGGAGAAAGCAGACTGACCAAATGAAGTTCTAGACATGGTGACAATGCAGTCACCGTTGATGGAAGCTTGTGTGCTTGCTCTGCTAGAGCTCGAGTGTCTAGCCGCCAAACCAGAAAAAGGAGGTGAGACAAGATTCCCTCTTCCTCTTGTAGCAGGATGGATCTTCCTTCCGTTTTTTTTTTTCACCTTTCTACACCCCTGTCTGTTGTGGCACTTTAATTGTTGGGCGGTGCTGTGGATGAACATGGCGTATATATGTGCCAGCCCTTACCCCCCCCCCCGGGACAGTGGTTTGCTGGTGTGGTGCTTTGTTCAGCATGTGAGGCTCTTTTGGTGTGCTCCTCTGAATAAGAAACAAGGTAAGTTTTCTGCGCTCTGCTAATTACTGGCATCTGGGTTGACATTTTTGCTGTGCTTGCAGTACGTGACTGTGAGCCCTGTTGTGCGGTGGTGTTGCTTTGCTCCGCTCGGGTCAGCTCTCCCTTGTTAAGGTAGCAAGCTTAAGTCACCTAGCCAGTTTTTTGTGCTGCGTGTGTGTATTAAGTGATTTCTCTGCTCCCACTAGCTTTTTGTTCCTTTGCGGTCAAGCCGCTGTGCCTCCCACATCTAACCATGCAGGCGTAGCTACTTGCCTTCTGGATGTATGCTGCTCCCAGTTATCCCTTATTAGTAGTCTTATTTATGTTGCCCTAATGGCAATTGTTTTTTGTTTTGGGCAATCAGTGCCACAGTGTGCGGCTCGTTTCCAGCGACCGCCACTCGCTCCAAAACTGCTGTCTTGTTTGTTTTGTTTGTGTAATGTCTTTTATTCCTTCATTTAAAACTTCATGAAGGACATAACAAGTGGAACACAGTACTGCGTTTTATTTCACTAATTGTTTTTTTTTCCATTTTATTTATAGATCTACGGGTTTTGCTAAGGCTATGTTTTTTTGTATTTATCTAGTATTTGTTTTGTTGCATCCCAATTTTCTATTGTTTGTTTTTTAAGTTGCTCCCATCCTGTTGTGCAAATTTAGTTTGGGATTTGGGTTTGTTTCATCTTGTTTATAATTTTGCTTTTACCATTGGTCTTTTTTAAAAATTGATGACCTTGCTTTTATTGCCCCAAGTTTTATCTTTTTTTTATGGTACAAAACTGAATAAATTTCTTTTGTTGCAGGACAGGCGCTGTGGGCCTGAGGTGTAGCAGCCGGTTCCCCTGGTGGTGGTTTTCTTTCATGACTCCCTCCAAAGTGCACGCAGAATCAGAATCAGAATCAGATTTATTGCCATTGTTCATGTAGTACACAAACTAGGAATTTGTCTCGGTGCCATGCTGCAACATTAAAAACATGATGAGATAAAGAGATAAACTAAAAAACTAAAAGACTAAAAACATGCAATAAGTGTAGAATAATAAGTAATAATAATAATAATAATAATAATAATAATGAGTAATACTAGTCAAGGCAGTTTTAAATAAATTAGCAAGTAGCAGATAATATGGGGTACCACAGTGCAGTCGATAATGCAACAGAAAAACAGTGATGAACGACATGAGCGGCTGTATATAGTGCACGAGAGCCAACGAGTCACTTAATGTTCAGCAGTCTGATGGCAGAGGGGAAAAAGCTGTTCATGTGCCGGGAGGTTTTAGTCTGAATGGACCGAAGTCTTCTACCTGAGGGGAGGGGGGCAAACAGTACGTGACCAGGGTGTGAAGGATCGGCTATGATCCGGCCTGCACACCTCCGGGTCCTGGAGATGTACAGGTCCTGGAGAGATGGGAGCTTGCAGCCGATCACCTTCTCAGCAGTGCGCATGACGCGCTGCAGCCTTAGTCTGTCCCTGGCAGTGGCTCCTGCGTACCACACGGTTATGGAGGAGGTGAGGATGGACTCGATGATGGCCGTGTAGAACTGCACTAACATCTTGGTGGGTAGCTTGAGCTTCCTCAGCTGCCGCAGAAAGAACATCCTCTGCTGGGCCTTTTTGATGAGGGAGCTGATGGTTGGCTCCCATTTGAGGTCCCGGGTGATGGTGGTGCCCAAGAAGCGGAAGGAATCTGCAATGGTGATGGGAGAGCCTGTGATGGTGAGGGGGGGCAGGGGGGTTGTGACTTTCCTGAAGTCCACAATCATCTCCGCTGTCTTCAGAGCGTTCAGCTGCAGGTTGTTGTGGCTGCACCAGGACACCAGCTGGGCCACCTCTTTCCTGTAGACGGACTCGTCGCCGTTGGAGATGAGCCCGATGAGGGTGGTGTCATCCGCAAACTTGATCAGCTTAACAGACTCGTGGGAGGAGGTGCAGGAGTTGGTATAAAGGGAGAAGAGTAGGGGGGAAAGTACACAGCCCTGGGGTGATCCGATGCTGATGCTAACAGAGTCCGAGACAGACTTCCCCAGCCGCACATGCTGCCTCCGGTCCGTCAGGAAGTCGGTGATCCACCTGCAGAGGGAGTCAGGCACGCCGAGCAGGGACAGCTTGTCCTGGAGCAGAGCGGGGCGGATGGTGTTGAATGCAGAGCTGAAGTCCACAAACAGGATCCTGGCGTAGGTTCCCGGGGAGTCCAGGTGCTGCAGGATGGAGTGGAGGGCCAGGTTGACTGCGTCGTCCACAGACCTGTTGGCACGGTAGGCAAACTGCAGCGGGTCCAGGAGGGGATTGGTGATGGACTTGAGGTGAGACAGGACCAGGCGCTCAAAGGATTTCATGACTACAGAGGTGAGCGCTACAGGTCTGTAGTCGTTAAGTCCAGTAATCCGTGGCTTCTTGGGGACAGGGATGATGGTGGAGGATTTGAGGCAGGTCGGCACGTGGCATAGCTTAAGGGAGGAGGGCAGGGTGTCCATATGGTTGGTGTGCAGTTCACGTGGTGTTTAGTTTAAGACCCCTTCTCCCCCTTCTCTGGCTAGCCTTCCGGTAAGCCCCAGCCCTGGTACTGAACCTGCTTTTGTCAACTGAAATTTATTTTAAGCCGAACTCATAGGCAACAAGCAAATGTGGTGGTTTTAATAAGCAAGTAATTGGTTTTTTTTAATTGCTTAATGAAAAATTATCTGTTACCAGTGAAATCAGGTCTATGGCTCTGTGTGTAACAAACCTGTGTGACCTTACAGATCTTGGGTTATAGAAAACTATTTCCTTAGGGCGAAAATCCCCAGGTGGCGTTGTTGTGCTTTTTGTTTAAAAATCCACTGCCCTGCCACACTTCTTTGTTTACTTTAACTTTATATGCTATGTTGGTAGCACCACCTCGTGAATGGGAGGTTCAATCTTACGCATGCACAGTTAATGCAGTCAGGCTGTGCAGTCAGAAAATTTGGGCTGCACACGGATGTCCGCGGAGGGGCTCTGCAAACCTCCACGGACTGGAGACGATGACATAATTTTCATCACACAAGCCTCACAGTCAAGCAGAAGAGGACAGCCGAAGTGCAGCATGAATCCAGCTTAAGAGTTCCTATGAAGGAATGTCATGCAGAGGAATTCATGATGGACAGTTGATGGAAAACTTCCAAGTCAAGCCAGGAACCAACAAGGCTGTTTGCTCTCACCTTTCCTGTTACTCCTGGTCATTGACTGGTTCATGAAGAAAATAATCAGCAACAGGAGGAATGGGATCCAATGAACATTGTGCAACCAGTTGGATGATCTCTACTTCGCTGACAGTCTTGCCCTCTTATCCCATAACAACCAACAGATACAGGACAAGACCACTCACTTACATAAATTGTCAGCACAAGTGTGACCCACAAAGGCAAGACCAAGATCCTGAACGTCAACATCAGCAGCAGTGAACCAGTGAGGCTGGACAGAGAAGCTCTGGAGGAGATGGAGTCCTTTAGATACCTTGGCAGCATTGTGGACAAGCAGGGAGGAACTGAAGTTGAGACAGGATTTAAAAAAAAAAAAAAAGCCTGATCAGCATTTATTCAATTCAACTTTATTTGTATAGCGCCATTTCACAACAACAGTCATCTCATAGCACTTTGTAGTGTTGTTGGACCAGGAGAGGTCCTCAGAGATGTGCACCCCCAGGAACTTGGTGCTGCTCACCCTCTCCACAGCTGCTCCACTGATGATCAGAGGGGGATGCTGTGTCAAGATAGTCACTGCAGTGGAACCCCCAAGGAAAGTGGAAGAGGGGAAGACCAAGAAAGTCCTGGCGCAGGGAGCTGGAGATGGACATCCGACTGACAGGACTGGGATGGGGACAACTGGCACAGACAGCACAGAGCCAGCAGCGCTTAAGGGCACTCGTCAATGGCCTATATTCCAGGAGAAGCGAAGGACTTAAGTAGGTCCTATACATCATTTATTTTTATGAGTCTTATTAATAAAGACATGTTCCCCCTCTCTCACTTTTTTTTTGTCAAGAGGTAAGTGTATTTGTATCATGTAAGTTTCCAAACCAAACTAGAAAAATGGAAATAATTACACAGAATAGTTTTATTGCTTAACTATGAACTATATCTCATTACCATTGTATACTACAACTACTCCTACCTTTTTTTTCTGAAAATTATGATTATTGATTATGCAAAAATCATTCTCTGCTTGGTTGGTACTGTGAATACTTGTAAATGTGCTGTTTTTTTAATCAAAGTCCAAAATTAATATTTCATCAGCTCATTTTTATTCTCTGCTGAGAATATTCATTTTTCAGTGGACCACATTTGCCTAATTTTTGATCCTGGGGCATCCTCAAACGGAAGGTGGAGGAACGCAAGGTCTCTAACACCATGATGTCCTCATGGAGGAGTGGAATAGGATTCCAGTGGCAACCTGTGAAGCTCTAGTGAACTCCATGGCCAAGAGAATTAAGGCAGTGCTGCAAAATAATGGTGGCCACACAAAATATTGACACTTTGGGCACAATTTGGACATTTTCACTAGGGGTGTACTCACTTTTGTTGCCAGCAGTTTAGACATTAATGGCTGTGTGAGTTATTTTGAGGGGACAGCAAATTTAAACTGTTATACAAGCTGTACACTGACTACATTACATTGTATCAAAGTGTCATATCTTCAGTGTTGTCCCATGAAAAGACAAAAAAATATTTACAAAAAGGTAAGAGGTGTACTCACTTTTGTGAGCTACTGTATGTCCCTGCCGCTTTATTTGCATATACCCTTTTCTCTTAGCTTAACTTTATGTAGAGGAATACTTTCATTGAGCCGCATCCGGTCATCAATACAAGTATCATAAAGTTCAGTCCAATACTGATTTTAACAAGCTATCTTTATTATTATGGACAGTCGTTCACTACTGACGTATTTTAAAATCTCACGCTGTACCATAAATTATTACAATCATTAATACTTTTACTCACTGACTGATGTTATTTAAGGTCTTGTATTAGAATTAATAACTCCGCCATTGCCTGGTCCCAAGCCTAGGATGCGAAAGGAGGAGGGTTGTGCGTTGGGTTAGCAGCCCACCATGTAAAAAACGCTTGCTACAGAAACGCCAACAAGATCAACAAAAAGTCATCAAACCTTGGGCGACGAGCTGAGGACTGAGGCAGCAATGTCTTATATGAAGAGCAGGGATGAAAGCCGAAAGGAAGTTTCTGTTCTGATGGAGTCCTTGGTGAAACCCAAACAACGAGTGAGAGTGGGAGCATGGAATGTTCGAACGATGTACAAAACTGGAAAAACAGCACAGGTTGTGAAAGAGATGAAGAGATACAACATCAACATTCTTGGAATCAGTGAAATGAGATGGACAGACTCGGGAACCATGACCCTGAACACAGGAGAGACAGTGTACTACTCAGGAAGAACAGACGGCCAACACCAGGAAGGAGTGGGCATCATCTTAGACAAGAATGCCAAGAGGAGCTTCCTGGGCTGGGAGCCGGTCAATGCTCGGATCATTAGAGCGAGGTTTTTCTCAAAGTACGTGAAGACCACCATCATCCAGTGCTATGCACCAACAGAACCATCATCAGATGAAGAGAAAGACCTTTTCTATACAAACCTCCAAGAGCAAATAGACAAGACACCACAGCATGACATCCTCATTGTGATGGGGGACTTTAATGCCCAGGTTGGTGCAGGAAATGTGGGATACGAATCATGCATGGGAACCCAAGGAACAGGTGTGAGAAACGACAACGGTCAGAGATTTGCAGACATGTGCCTGGAGAATGGGCTAGTGATAGGAGGCACCATATTCTCACACAAGACAATTCACAAACTGATGTGGGTGTCACCGGATGGGAGAACCAGGAACCAAATAGACCACATAGCCATCAACCAGAAGTGGAGAGGGTCTGCGACTGATGTCAGAGTACTAAGAGGGGCAGACGCCGGCAGTGACCACCACCTTGTTCTGTGCAAGCTACAGCTGAAGCTGAAGAGGACCAACAAGAAGACTAGCGAACAGCTCTTTGACTCAAACAGACTGAAGGATCCTATAGTGAAGACTCAGTTTGTACTCAAGCTGTCCAACAGATTCCAGGTCCTGGAAGACACACCAGCAGACGGCATCAACACCTTGAGCAACACTGTCCAGAAGTTGTTCCTCGACACAAGCAAAGAGGTGCTGGGCCACAGGAGAAGAGAGAGGAAAGAATGGATCTCTGAAAACACCTGGCAACTCATCGAGGAGAGAAGGGCAACTAAACAGCGCATGCTAGAGGGAAGCATGGAAGAGAGGGAAGCAGCTGCTGAAGCATACAGACAGAAGAACAACGATGTCAAGAAGAGTGTCCGCAAAGACGAGGGAGTACGAGGACAGCCTGGCTCAGGAGGCACAGTCTGCAGCAGAAAGGGGAGACACAAGAACGGTCTACAAAATCACCAAAACCCTCACAGGAGGTTTCACCAGCAAGTCAATGGTGGTTAAGGATAAAGACGGAAAAGTTCTCATGAAGGAAGCGGACCAGCTCAGTAAATGGGCGGAGCACTTCAGAGAGACTCTGAATAGACCAGACCCTGAGGAAGAAGCAGTGATAGAAGACACAGGCTTTCATACAGAAATGAAGCGGGGGCGCATCACCCAACAGGAGATAGAAGAGGCCATTAAGCAGACAAAAGGAAACAGGGCACCTGGCGAAGACAGGATTACTGCAGACATGCTAAAAGCAGATCCAAAGGCAAGTGCAAAAGCTCTGACAGAACTTTTCAACAAAGTGTGGGAAGAAGAAAAAGTCCCTGTTACCTGGAAGAAAGGTATCATAGTCAAGATGCCAAAGAAAGGCGACCTGTCAGCATGCAGGAACTGGAGAGGCATCAACCTTCTGTCTGTGCCTGGGAAAATCTTCTGCAGAGTTCTGTTGATGCTGGTGAGGCAAGCCATAGAGAGGGTCCTGAGGGAGGAACAGGCAGGATTCAGAAGCGGTAGGGGCTGCATAGACCAAATCTTTGTCCTGCGTACCATAGTCCAACAATCACTGGAATGGAACTCCTCACTGTACATAAACTACATTGACTTTGAAAAGGCCTTTGACAGTATCCACCACCCATCCCTCTGGAAGATTCTGACAGCTTATGGATTTCCAACAAAAGTAGTCAACATCCTGAAGGACATGTATGCTGACAATCAGTGCTGCGTACGCCACAATGGCCAAGAGAGCGAGTGGTTCCATGTGAAGACCGGGGTCAGATAAGGCTGTGTGATCTCACCGATCCTCTTCCTGGTCGTCATTGACTGGGTGATGAGGAGAGCCACAGGAGACTGACCTAGGGGACTTGTCTGGGGACTAACGGCCAGACTGGAAGACTGCGACTTTGCAGACGACATCGCTCTGCTATCACATACACAGAGAGACATCCAGGAAAAGACAGACAGAGTTGACCAGACAGCAAGAACTATTGGCCTCAAGATTCACCCCAACAAAAGTGATGAAACTGAAAAACAAAGCACACAGAAAACAAAGGTACAGGGCGAAGATCTTGAGGAAGTACAGGACTTCAAATACCTGGGAAGCTACATCTCAGCTGACAGCAACATCGAGAGAGAGATCTCCACAAGAATTGGTCTTGCGGCACAGGCTTTCAACAGACTGCAAAATATATGGAAATCGTCAGTCCTGCAGAACAGTACCAAACTGAAGATCTACAAATCAAACGTTCGCTCAGTCCTCCTATATGCCTCAGAGACTTGGAGAACAAACAAGAAAATTGAAAGCCGCCTCAGAGGTTTCGAAGGACGGTGTCTACGTCGAATCCTCAGAATCCACTGGGATCAGCGCGTCACCAACAACGAAGTCAGCAGACGCACAGGCATCAACAACATCGTGGACGAGGTGAAGCAGAGACGCTGGAGGTGGCTGGGCCACGTTCTGCGTATGAACAAAGCCAGACATCCACACGCAGCACTCAGATGGGCACCGCCGGGGAAGAGGAGGAGAGGCAGACCCCAGGGCTCCTGGAGGAGGACAGCGGAAGAGGAAATGAAAGCGGAGGGCAAGACCTGGAACGAAGTCAGCTGGCTCGCCCAGGACCGAGATGGCTGGAGGAGACTCGTTGGCGCCTTATGCCCCAGCTGGGGCGAAGAGGATTAAATAATAAAAAAATTAGAATTAATCCTTTAACTCACTCAATTAAATTTGAGTCTTGTAAATTATTATTACATTACTCACTCATTGATTAAGTTTGAGAGTCTTGTTATGTATTGGAGTACTTTATGCTCACAAGTTAATGTAAAAAAATTCTTGCATTGCTGTGATATCCTACCGTGTAGCAATGATCACACTTGAGTTATTTCTTTGGCTAACTCTGCCGTTTATTCTGCAACACACATATAAGACTGAACATGGATTCTCCGCGGGGTTTTCACACTCTTGTTCTAATGTGTCCCCTTCATAGTAGTGCTGAACAATACAGGTAGTTCCCCCTAGAGGCATGTGCCAGTAATGTTCTATTTTAGACTTGCAGTCTACCACATCCCTCCCCTCTAGATTAAACTACTCTTAATTACACTAGCCAATTACTAGACATCCTGGAACTCCAATTTAACCCTGAACTATCACAGTTACTTTTTAATTTCTTAAACACATGTGCCATACACATAATTTCTTTCTTTTTTTTTTTTTTTTTTTTTTTTTTTCACATGTATAACACACATAACAGTCTAACTGGGGATTTGGTTTGACTACCGCATCCCAGTGAGGTTCCAGGACGCATTCTTGTCCTGTGGCTGGGGAACTCACTACTGACTAAGTATAGTCCTTCAAGTAGTCTGGAGCTCTCCGAGCTCGCTGAGATCTTCTCACGGCGGGTGAGCCAACTGCAGGTGAAGACTCAGACTGCTCCACTGTTTCGGCTGCTGCAGTGCTGCCCGTAGAATCTGCAGAGACGGTTACCTCAGGTTTCACCTGAAGTGGTGGTTCGTTGATGCTCTCCTCAGGATGGGTGTCAGACAACACCTCTGGTGCCATCGGCAGGGGAATGGAGCTCCTACCACGAACTTGGTCGATGTGTCGCCTCACCACTTGTCCATGACCTAATGTCACCTTGAATGACACAGGGCCTGTCTTTTCTGTTATTTCTCCTGGTACCCAGGCTGGTCCTGAGCCAAAGTTGCGGGTGTAGACCACGTCTCCTTCTCTCAGTATTCTCTCTCTAGCATGCATGTCATGATAACCTTTTTGTTTCTCTTGTTTATCATGCACTTTGTTTCTGAAGTCTGGATGTATTAAGTCAAATGTTGACCTCAACTTCCTTCCACACAACAGCTCAGCTGGTGACTTGTCAGTTGTAGATTGGGGTGTTATTCGATAGCTGAACAGAGCTCTCGACATTCGGGTTTCAATAGAGTCTCCTGTCATCTTTTTCATGAGTGACTTGAACGTCTGCACGGCCCTCTCGGCTAAGCCGTTAGAAGAAGGATGGTATGGCGCAGTCGTGATGTGACGTATGCCATTCTTTTCAGAAAACTCTTGGAACTGTTCACTCGTAAAACATGTACCGTTATCTGATACTATGATTTCAGGTAGCCCATGTTGGCTGAAACTCTTTCTAAGACATTCAATGGTAACAGTAGAAGTAGAGCTACTCACAGAATATGCATCGATCCACTTTGAGTATGCGTCAACTATGATCAGGAACATTCTTCCCATCCATGGACCTGCGTAGTCAATGTGAATTCTTCTCCATGGTTTATCTGGAACTTCCCAGGGATGTAGTGGGGCTGCTGGAGGACTGTTCCTGTTCTCCTGGCATGCCGCACATGACTTCACAAGCGCCTCCACCTCTGCATCCATGTTGGGCCACCACATGTAGCTCCTCGCCAACGCTTTCATGCGAGTGATGCCAGGGTGTGCTTGGTGTAGTTGTTGCAGTAAGGCATTCCTACCAGGTGGTGGAACAACCACGCGTCCTCCCCACAGGATACAACCTTCCTGGGTGCTGAGCTCATCCTGTCGTCTGGCATAGGGAATGAACTCAGGACTGTTCATCTTCGGCCATCCTCGCAAGATGTATTCTCGCACTCTTGCTAGAACAGGGTCTTTGTCTGTCCACTTCTTTATTTGTTGTGCGTTCACCAGGGGCACGCCGATATCTTCAAACAATAGCACTCTCTCCTCCTCCTCAGGCGTGCTGTCTCTTCCTCCATCCAAGGGTAGCCTACTCATCGCGTCAGCATTCGTATGGTCCCGTCCGGCTTTGTAAACGATGGTGTACTCATACGCTGCTAATGTAACGGCCCATCTCTGAATTCTCTGAGATGTCATCTGGGGTATGGCTCTCATTTCACTGAACAGTGAAATTAGTGGCTTGTGGTCAGTCACTATAGCGAACTGTCTCCCGTACAGGTATTTGTGGAATTTTTTTACACCAAATACTACTGCAAGGCCCTCCTTGTCTAGCTGGGAGTAGTTTTTCTCAGCTGCACTAAGAGTTCTTGAGACGAACCCTATGGGTCTCTCTGAGCCATCCTCCATACGATGAGAGAGTACAGCACCCACACCGTAGGGTGATGCGTCACACGCCAGGATGAGTGGTTTGTTTGAATCATAGTGCACTAGCACACTACAGGACTGAAGTAGCGCTTTGGACTCTTCAAACGCCTTCTGCTGCTTGACCCCCCATGACCATTTTTCTTCCTTCTTAAGTAAGGTATGTAGTGGTGCCAGCAGCGTGGAGAGCTTTGGGAGGAACCTATGGTAATAGTTCAACAAGCCCAGGTAGGCTTTTAACTCAGTAACATTTTGTGGCTCAGGCGCCTCCGCAATGGCTTCCACTTTGTCTGTTAGAGGGTGTAGACCACTGGCGTTGATCTTGTGGCCTAGGAACACCACCTCTTTTCCCATGAACTCACACTTGCTTCTTTTCAACCTCAGACCGCTTTTCTCCAACCGCTGAAGCACTTCCTCCAGCGTTTTCAGATGTTCTTGTTCATTTGGTCCTGTACAAAGGATGTCATCCAAATAAATGGCAACATTCGGAATTCCACCTAGGATGCCCTCCATAGTTCTCTGGAATATAGCAGGACTGGAAGCTACTCCAAATGGTAAGCGTGTGTAGGTATATAAGCCTTTGTGTGTATTGATGGTTACATACTTTCTTGATTCTTCTTCCAGGACTACTTGTTGGTAGGCGTGACTCATGTCTAATTTCGTGAAGTGTCGGCCGCCATTCAGCTGTGCGAAGAGGTCCTCCACTTTAGGAATTGGATACTGATCCACCCGTGATGCTCGATTGACAGTGAGTTTGTAATCTCCACATATTCTAATGGAGCCATCCGGCTTTCTCACTGGGACTATGGGCGCCGCCCATTCTGCAACCTGCACTGGCTCAATGATCTTGTCATCCAGCAGCCTCTGTAGCTCGCTTTCAACCAGTGGCTTGACTGCATAGGGTACCGGTCGGGGTTTGCAGAATCGTGGTTGGGCCTCCTTGTCCACATTAATCTTTGCAGTGACACCTTTTAGCTGTCCTAAGCCTTCTTTGAACACCTCAGCGTGTCTTTCGAGGATCTCCTCCAGCTGCAATTTGGGCTGAGATTCCACCTTATTCACCAACTGATCCATCATGGCCAGTTCTTGTAGCCAACTTCGCCCTAGTAGATTTGGTCCTTCGCTCCCAACTACTACTACAGGTAAGTCCTTTTCTTTGTTTTCGTGCTGCACCTTCACTTGTGCCATGCCTAGCATGTCTAGCTTCTCTCCTGTGTATGTTTTTAATTTTAATGAACAGGGATTTAATTCTGCTGTGTCTGTTTTCTTCCACAGTTGTGTATATTGCTGTTTACTTAATATGGTTACTCCACAGCCTGTATCAACTTCAAATGTTACTTTCATTCCATTAACATTCATGGTACGCGTGATGGGCGCTACCTTGGTCAGCTCCTCTGACGTGTTGTAAATTGTGTGAAAACCCATGTCTTCTGTATCACTTTCTCCCTCCCCTCTCAGTTGATTCGCTTGCTGTTCCTTTCCTGGGCCCTTGTTTTCATACTTTTGCCCATTAACTGTCGCTTTCAGCACCTGTGCGCTGTCCACCTTTATTCTACATGCTTTCTTAATGTGCCCTCGCTTGCCACAATTATGACACAGCTCAGTGGCAAATTTGCACTCGGCGGCATTGTGCTGGCCTTTGCAGCGATAACAACTGGGGAATTTGTGCTGAGTTTTGTCAGTCGACACTTTGTGGACACCTACTTGGGTCTTAGGCACACGAACATGCGTTGCTGTGTCCTCTGCTAGTTTCCTTTGCATTTCTCTCACATCTTTAGATGCTGTTTCCATCGCTTGGCATAATTCCAAAGCCTTCGCAAAAGTGAGTTTTGTTTCAGATAAAAGTCGCCGTTGCATTCGGTCATCATTCACTCCACACACAAGTCTGTCTCTTAACATTTCTTCCAATGAGACTTTGTAATCACAGTGCAGTGCTAATTTCTTCAATTCTGCCACATACTCTGCTATGGACTCAGTGTTCCTCCTTATGCGTGAATTAAATTTGAATCGTTGTACGATTTCACTCGGTTTGGGGCTGAAGTGCTTCTGAAGCTCAGCAGTAAGCTGGTCGTACGTTTTATCTTTCGGTAATGCAGGGCTTATTAAATTTCTCAACAAGCTGTAAGTAGTTGCACCAACTCCACTCAACAGTACAGCCTTCCTTTTGTCTGGCTCCTCAATGTCATTAGCTTGGAAGAAAAAGTCCAACATTTCACTATATTCTTCCCATGACTGAGTCGAGTTATCAAAAGGGGTTACCGTTCCGATTACAGCCGCCATTGCTCGTCGTGGTGGGGAAACCTCGTTTTTCCTCCTCTGAACTTGCACTCGAACTACTGGAGTCACTTGAGTTCACCACACTCGCAATGTTCTCTGTTTCTCGCCGCTGATTTTTTTCTTTTAATCCTCGTCGCCAATTGTGTGATATCCTACCGTGTAGCAATGATCACACTTGAGTTATTTCTTTGGCTAACTCTGCCGTTTATTCTGCAACACACATATAAGACTGAACATGGATTCTCCGCGGGGTTTTCACACTCTTGTTCTAATGTGTCCCCTTCATAGTAGTGCTGAACAATACAGGTAGTTCCCCCTAGAGGCATGTGCCAGTAATGTTCTATTTTAGACTTGCAGTCTACCACAATTGCAAATCTTTCTTATTTATAAAAAGCGGCTCTTTGATCTGTACCTAACATTGTGAATGCATGCATGCTTATGATTCAGTGTGTTCTTACAATCATAAAAAATAGCCACAAAATATCTTTATATTAAGTTTTCCCAATAGAATTTAAAAAGCAGGACAAAAGGCTTACTTTGACTGAATGTCGCAGACAGTCCTACAGAGATTTTTAGAAAAAGGTTCTCACCTTCTGATCAGTGGGCCCTGGTTTGTCCACGACACCGAGACAAAGGCTTGTGTCCCAATGATGTCCGTCATCAAAGTAGTTGGCTAACTGCCCGCATCCTCCACCACGAAACTGTAAAATTTAATTTTAGACAGCAGAATCTTTTCAGTTAACCAACCAATAATCACAGAAGAAATACTATTTCTCAGCTTATCTTTTACTGAATCACGCAGGTAGTCAAACACGACCATGGGTCTCAGCAGCTCAACCTGGTTCGAGACCCAGAACAAAGCACCACACACACACACACACACACACACACACACACACACACACACACACACACACACACACACATAAAGCTTCTGAGCTATTGGGCATTCCCAGCACCCCTCAAACAATATGTGTCCATTGTCCAAACTGGTCTTCTCAGTGTCCAAAAACCCACATCCTTCCTCTCAGCGCTCCAATGGCTCCAATGGCTCCAATCGCTCCAGATGTCTTCTTGCTTTTATGGCTCCTCTCCGGCCAGATGGCTCCTCTTTAGTCCTTGATGGCATCCTGTTGTTTAGCCCATGCAACCCCATGCCCATATATGGAAGCAGGAAACAGAGACTAGAGCTTTTGTGGGTGTGCATACATGCATGTGTGTGTGTGACGAAAGCACTTTGTGTGTGTGTGTGTGTGTGTGTGTGAATGTGACGATGGGATGTCACCACTGTATGTCTGGTTATATTGTGTGATTATGCTGTATCTGTATTGTGGTAATGTCTGTATGATTGTTTGTTAAGATGCACATAATAGTTTAGGATGTCTTTGTTAATTTGAATGCCCTGGGAGATAATTAGTACGGTATGATTAAGAATCTGGTAAAATAATTGTTAAAGGATTTATTGCACATACCTTTGCCAACATGCTTCCTGTGCGTGTCCAGGCAAAAGACTCCGTTAGGAGTTGAAGGCCTTATATAGGACACCAGCAGGGAGCAAATATGAATGAATGAATGAATGCATGAATGAATGAATGAATGAATTTATTTATTTTGGATAGTACATTACAGGTTAAAAGAAACTGTATAATATAACAACAAGGTCAAATTAGACAAAGACTTCTACTATACAATTCCACGTGAGTTATCCAAAATGGGTGATGGCTGAAGCCGCAGCTTATATTGCCCACCCATATTCCATCCAAGAATTCAAAGGAGAAAAAAGAGAAAACAAGACAAGAGCGATTACAATTCAAATAAATTAAATTAAAGCAAGGCTAAGACAAAAAGTGACTGAGAGAAAAAAGAAAACTGAGCTAGTCTAAGTTAAGCGGTTACTATTCAAAAACAAATCTAAGACATGGTGTCACAGAGAAAAAAAGAAAAAAAAAGAAAAACTAAGCTACAACACAACACAGGCTGGAAATGTCAATCCTTATGTGAGTTTACATGTCGTCTTGTAAATATGTTTGGAGTATTTCTTCCTTTAGTTTTTGTTTAAATTGTCCAAGCGTTGTACATGATTTTAATTCAGGTCCATAATCGTTCCATAATCTGACTCCTTGCACTGAAATACAGTGTTGCTTGGTGGTTGTTCTCACTGTAGGCTTTTGAAATATACATGTTCCTCTGAAGTGATATCGTTTCTCCCTTGTTTGGAACAACTTTTGGATATTTGCGGGCAGTGATAGATTCTTCACTTTGAACATTATTATTGCGGTTTTAAAGTCAATCAGATCTTTCAACTTGAGTTTTTTGTTTAAGAAAAAGTGGGTTTGTTGGTTCCCTGTAAGCTGCTTTGTTGATTATTCTAATAGCTCTCTTTTGAAGCATAAAGAGTGGATATATGTTTGTTTTATATGTATTTCCCCATACTTCATTATAATATGTCATGTATGGGAGTATTAATGAATGATACAAGGTGTATAGTGTGGATTGATTCAGCAAATTTTTCACTCTGTGTAATACAGTATTGCAATTGATTTGTATGTATGGTAAGTCAGAGGGGTGGTTTAATATTTGTAAATAGGGGTTAAAGCTATTTATTGAACTATTTATATTACTATTTATTGTATGTTATTTATATTTATATTGTGTATGTTTGGGGAAAGTATTTATGTATTTTAGATGTTAGTGGGTATGTGTTTAGAATAGGAATTGATGACTGTTTTACCTGAGATTATAGTAGGGGCTAATTACCTCTAATTATTCTCGTCCATTATATAACAGGTGTGAGATATCGAGTGGGAAGTTGTATTGATGATTTGGATTGCATGGCATTGTATTGCTGATTGCAAAGTGCTTTATTACTTGATATGCTTCTTGGCTGAGGAAGTACATATTTGCTTTGAAAGACTGTGTCAGATGATTTTTCCTGAGAAACTGGAGATTACTTGTAAGTTAAAAATAAATTGGATTAATTGAAAAGAAGATTTTGCCACACGTTCACAGTGAATGTGTGTAGCTTGTGTGTGAGGGCACTTTGTGTAATATCTAACTAATCTTCACTATTTATTTATTACAACAGTCCGTTGTAACGGAAGACAGAGAAGCAACCACTGAACTATCTATATATCGGTGTATTCCACCACTGATCTCTGCTTAGATTGACTTGGGGTGACAAAATTAAGACTTATGAAAACATCGGTCACTTGCCATAGTTTCTCATGGCACCTGTGCTACGTCAGTTCATTCATTCTTAGCACAGGGCTACCAAACCTACCTGACTGACCAAAATCAATTCAAAATATTGCCACACGGCGGAACGTCCTCTCTTCCTTGCTGGCTCCATGTCTGTCACTCAAAATGTCCACTAAAACACACCACAAATCCTGCCAACACGTCACTTTCTTAAACTCTTTAATTCAATTCAACTTTATTTATATAGTGCCATTTCACAACAACGGTCATCTCATAGCACTTTGAACTGTAGGGGAAACCCCCACAATTGCAGAAAGACCCCAGCAATCAGGTGATCCTCTGTGAGCAAGCACTTGGCGACGGTGGAGAGGAAAAACTCCCCTTTAACAGGAAGAAACCTCCAGCAGAACCAGGCTCAGGGAGGGGCAGTCATCTGCTGCGACTGGCTGGGGGGTGAGGGGATAGAGAAGAAAAAAAGAACAGACATGTAGAGAGCAAACAGCACGATGGGGTCTCAATCTATGGGAGAGAACAAACAGATGTTAATGACCAGCAAAAATATTTCATTGAGAGTGAAGAAAGGAGTGAAGCTCAGTGCATTGTTGGAGGTCCTCTGGCTGTCTAAACCTATAACTAAGGGAGGGTTCAGGGGCACATGATCCCTCCCTAATTGTAGGCTATAATAAAAAGGAAGGTTTTAACCCTATTCTTAAAAACAGAGATCGAGTCTGACTCCCAAATTCAGATTGACAGGTGGTTCCACAGGAGAGGAGCTTGATAACTGAAGGCTCTGCCACCAATTGTACTTTTGGAGATTCTAGATATTACAAGTAATCCTGCATTTTGGTAGCGTAGTGCTGTGTTAGGATAATGGTATAGTATCAGATCTTTTAAATAAGGGGCCTGATTATTTAGAGCTTTGTGAGAAGAAGGATTTTAAACTTAATTCTAAACTCTATGGGACGCCAATGAAGGGAGGCCAGAACCGGGGAGATATGATCTCACTTTCTAGTACCTGTTAAAACTCTTGCTGCAGCATTTTGGATCAACTGAAGACTTTTTAAAGATGTTTTAGGACAACCTGAAAATAAAGAGTTACAATATTCTAATCTAGAGCTAATAAAAGCATGGATTAGTTTCTCAGCATCACCCTGAGACAAGATGCTCCTAATCTTGGCAATATTACGCAAATGACAGAAGGCAGTCTTAGAAACAAGTTTAATATGTGAATTAAAAAACAGATCTTGATCAAAAATAACTCCAAGGTTCCTCACAGAACTATTAAGAGAGCAACCACGTCAAAACTAAGAATTTGATTTGGAAAGGCATTTCTAAGGTTTTTTGGACCAACTGAATTTAATAGCAGGAAATTACAAGTCATCTAAGCTTTGATTTCCTTAAGACAGGCCTCTAACTTGGCTAATTGATTACCATCATCTGGCTTCATTGACAGGTATAATTGTGTGTCATCTGCATAACAATGAAAATGCTTTCTAATAATGCTTTCTAATAATGTTGCCTAGCGGAAGCATACTGTATATAAACTAAAAAGAATAGGGCCTAGCACAGATCCCTGTGGAACTCTGTGACTGAGCTTTGAGTTGGAAGAAAAGTCATTATTGACGTGAAAAAACTGGAACCTATCAAATAAGATCTAAACCACTGCAACAAACTTCCATTAAGTCCAACATAGTGTTCTAATCTATCAAGTAGAATATTATGATTGATAGTATCAAAAGCTGTATTAAGGTCTAAAAGGACAAGTACTGAAACAAGTTCATTATCAGATGCGATAAGGAGGTTAGTGACCTTCGCTAAGGCTGTTTCAGTACTATGATGGATTTTAAACTCAAATTGAAACTCTTCAAATAAACAATTTCCATGCAAGTGGTCAAATAATTGCATAGCAACAACTCTGAGATCTTTTGAAATGAAAGGCAGATTAGAGATTGGTCCATAGTTAGCTAAAACTCCTGGATCCAACGTTGGCTTTTTGAGTAAGAATTTAATTACAGCAGTTTTAAAATCCTGCAGTACATGGCCTAATGTTAATGAAGAATTGATTATTTGAAGAATAGAGCTACCAATAAATGGGAAGACTTCTTTAAATAGCCTGGTAGGAATAGGCTCTAAAAGACAAGTTGAAGGCTTGGATGAGGAAATTATTTTATCTAACTCTAAAAGGTCAATTGGAGTAAACTCATCCAAACAGATATCAGTTGAAAGCGTTGTAGTAGTTAATGTATTTAAGTTACCTGTGGGAAGAATCTGATTGATTTTATCTCTGATAGATGAAATTTTATTATTGAAAAAGTTCATAAAGTCCTGACTAGTAAGCTCTAAGGGAAAGCTAGGATTGACAGAGTCCTAACTCTTTGTCAGCCTGGCTACAGTGCTGAAAAGAAACCTGGAAATATTCTTGTTCTCTTCAATTAATGCGGAATAATAACTTGTTCTAGCTTTCCTGAGAGATTTTTTTTATAAATTAGAAGATGATTTCTCCAAGCTAAATAGATTTCATCTAATGTAGTGGAGTGCCATTTTCTTTCTAACTGACGGGTCTTCTGTTTTAAGCTATGAGTTTCTGTGTTGAACCAAGGAGTTAGAGATCTCTGATTAGACTTTTTCTTTTTAAAAGGGGCCACCATGTCTAGAGTCTGATGCAGAGAAGCTGTAACACTATCTACCATGCTGTCAATTACAGAAGGAGCAATCTCTCCATAGCTTATCTCCATTGTGTTGACACATGGCACAGAGAAAACAATCTGCATTAATTTGGTAACAGCATCATCTGAGAGGCATCTTCCTTTGTAATGTTTTTCTTTAGGAGCCAAATGGTCAGAAATAGTAAAATCAAAGGTTTACAGACAATGGTCTGACAGTTACAGGGTTATGAGGAGACACTACCAGATTTTCTATTTCTATGCCATATGTCAGAACAACATCCATATGATGGAGATAATGGGTAGAATTTCCTACTTTCTGAGAAAACCCTGTCGAGTCTAATATTAAATTAAATGCCATATTAAGGCAATCACTATCTACATCTACATGTTTATTAAAGTCCTCTACTATAATTATTCTGATTTCAACACTAAATCTGCTAAGAATTCAGCAAATTCAGATAAAAACTGAGTAGGCTGAGGGAGGACAATAAACTATGGCAAATAAAATTGGGTTTAACCTAAAATTGCTAACATGCCCAATACTGAGGACGAGACCCTCAAAGGAATAACATGTTTTTTGCTTTACATTAACTAGTAATTTGGAATGGTAAATTGTCGCTACTCCTCCTCCACGACCAGAACTTATGGGATTTTGACAGTTTAAATAACCAAAGGGAGTGGATTCATTTAAACCAGGTTCAGGTTCAGGTTCAGGTTACTTTATTTGTACCCGTAGGTAGATTTGTTTTGCAGTTGGTGACATCCATATTTACAAGCCACAATTACATTCAACATAGACACAAACACAGGCACACATCTTACAAAATAGGTAAATATAAAATATGTACAATATAATTTTTATAGCTTATAACCAACATAATCCTCTTGCCCTAACCAAGTCTCTGTAAGGGATATTAACCCATAAGAACCCAGACCCCTTTCTCCTTCAAGGAATATTATGGGGGCTTGGGTTCTTATGGGTTAAATGGAGAGACTGCTCCTTGCTCATCTCCGCCCCCTGGTGGAACCAGCGATGGATCCACTCCAGTTCGCCTACCAGCATGGCATTGGGGTGGAGGATGCGGTGATCTTCCTCCTTCACCGTTCACTGTCCCACCTGGAGAAGCCCGGGAATATGGTGAGGATCATGTTCTTTGACTTCTCCAGTGCTTTCAACACCATCCAACCGATGATCCTGAAGGACAAGCTGCTGCGCGCAGGGGTGGACCAGCACCTGTCATCATGGATCCTGGACTACCTCACGAACCGGCCTCAGTTTGTGAGAACCCGGGACTGTGTTTCCGACACGATCATCAGTAGCACGGGGGCCCCCCAGGGAACGGTGCTGGCTCCCTTCCTGTTCACTCTTTATACTGCGGACTTCTCACACAACACAACACATTGCCATCTACAGAAGTTCTCTGATGACTCTGCGATCGTTGGTCTCATCTCCAGCGGAGATGAAACTGAGTACAGAGGGCTTATCCAGGACTTTGTGGACTGGTGCCATCGGAACTGCCTCCAGATCAACGCGAGGAAAACTAAGTAGCTGGTGGTGGACTGCCGCAGGCATGGGCAGCCCCTCACAGCACCAGTAAATATACAGGGAACAGACATCGAGATGGTGACATCCTATAAGTACCTGGGTATTCATCTGAACAATAAACTAGACTGGTCACACAATACTGACGCACTCTACAAGAAGGGACAGCGCAGGCTGTTCCTGCTGAGGAGACTCAGGTCTTTTGGTGTACAAGGGGCGCTGCTGAAGTCATTCTATGACACGGTGGTGGCATCAGCCATCACTTTTGGAGTGGTCTGCTGGGGCAGTGGCATTACTGCAGCCGATAGGAAGAGACTGAACAAACTGATTAAGAAAGCTAGCTCTGTCCTGGGGCAGCGCCTTGATCCAATGGAGGAGATAGGAGAGAGAAGGACGGTGGCTAAACTGTCATCTCTGCTGGAGTCCGAGTTCCACCCTATGCAGGACATACTGGATGCACTGAGGAGCTCATTTAGCAGCAGACTACATCATCCCAGGTGCACAACCGAGAGGTTTCGTAGGTCCTTCCTACCAACGGCTGTCAGACTGTACAACCTAAGCAGGGCTGCTCGCAGAGATAGCAAAAAGACGTAACAAACTAATAGTTTTTTTTGAATGCAAAAGATGCAATAGACTTACACAATGGTCCTCTCCGGCATACAACTAGGAACATACCGGTCGCTATGGAGGGTGAGAATATGTATGGGCACATAATCATACCATGTAGGATAACTAAATAGACGGTTATGCTGTTTCATCCCACCTAGCAACAATGCTCTGCACTGTGTGTGTTCATATATTTACATATTTATTCCATCTAGCTACAATGCTCAGCACTGGGTGTGTTTATATTTATATATCTATATATTTATTCCATCTAGCTACAATGCTCCGCACTGTGTTTTTATATATCTACATATTATTCCATCTAGCTACATTGCTCCGCACTGTGTGTGTTTATATACTTGCATATTTATTCCACCTAGCTGCAATGCTCCGTACTGTGGGTGTTTATATATTTACATATTTATTCCATCTAGCTACAATGCTCTGCACTGTGTGTTCATATATTCATATATTTATTCCATCCAGCTACAATGCTCTGCACTGTGTGTCTGTGTGTGTGTGTGTATATATATATTTTATAGTAATATGTACATATGTATATTAGCTGCTCTTGCTTGCTTGTTTTTTTTTTTTTTTTCTTGCCTTCTGATTGTTGCTCTGAGTGTTGCTATCCCTGTGCTGTTGCAATCCTGGAATTTCCCCGTTGTGGGACTAATAAAGGCTTATCTTATCTTATCTTAAATCAGTCTGATGATCAATTAACAGATCGTGGACTAGCAGAGACTTGGGAGTTAGAGATCTAATATTTAACAAGCTGCATTTAATTTTCAAATTATGAGGAGGAACAGAGGCCAAGTCATTACATTTAGAGGCTTCATGTTTAATTTGAGTTTTACCAGCTTTTTGTTTAATCACTTTGGGATGCTTGTACATTATATATATTTTTTTTTACTTTGGAGGGAGCAGACAATGATTCTCTGATGGGGAAGATGGGGGCTAAGTTGAGGGGTGGCAGATAAAGAAGAGCTGCAGAGAGGCATGTAAGACTGTGACTCTGCTTCCTGGTCCCAACTCTGAGTTGTCAAGTTTTGGAAATTTGGATAAAAATGATGCCAGATTGTTAGATAAGAGACGTACCATCCAAAGTGGGATGGATGCCGTCTCGTCCAATAAGGCTAGGTTTTCCAAAAAAGGAGTTCCAATTGTCTATTTAGCCCACATCGTTTGCAGGACACCACACAGACAGCCAGCAGTTGAAGGAGGACATGCAGCTAAACATAGATAGATAGATAGATGTACTTTATTGATGTCATCACTGGTCAGATTGGGAGGGGACCAGAGAATACTACGGAGGCAGTCATCGTTTTGGCAAAGCTACACACCGATTCCACACTAAGTTTTGTGGCTTCCAACTGCCGGAGTCGGATGTCGTTAATGCCAGCATGTGTAACGGATGCCAACTAGTACTGTTCGGCGTAGAACGTTAGTAAACCTCCCTCCCAAAGCCTCATACAGTATCGGTAGCGCTGAGCTATCGGTCGGACCTTTAGCTCAGCGCGATCGTGCTGTGTCTCCCATGCTCGAACTGTGTTAGTTGACTGAGAGGTCGCGAGTTCGTGTCCCGTGTGGGGCGAACTGCGCAGGATGATCTCTGTCACACATGGATAACAATTGTGGAGTATTTGCAGTTACTTTTAGCCAGCATTTTCAAATTTGACTCGATGTCGCCTGCTCTGGCCCCGGGAATGCATTTGACTATGGCTGCTTGAGTCTCTAGGTTCACATTTCTGACTATAGAGTCGCCAATGATCAGAGTTTTTTCCTCAGCGGGTGTGTCGCTGAGTGGGGAAAAGTGATTAGAAACATGAACAGGTTGGTGGCGAACCAGGGGCTTGTGACTATGCTTCCTTCTCACCATCACCCACCCATTCTCTTCTGGCTGCTCAGGAGAGGTGGAAGCCAGGGTATGGCTAGCAGGCCCTATGCTAGGGTGCTCCACGGTAGCTAAAGGGAGTCCGTCATTATTAACTGGTGCTGACAGTGTTTCTATGCAGCGGAGCCAGGATTCCAAATCGCACAACCTCGCCTCGAGCGCCTCAAAAAGACATTTATTACATTTACCATTAACACTAAAAGAGGCAGAGGTGTAGCTAAACATCTGACAGCACACCAGAGGAGAAGGGAAAGGAGAGCTAGTAGCCATAGAGTGGCTAACCCGAAGCTAACACAAACACCGATGTAAGGTGAACAGAAGGCTAAAGAGAGTGATTAGGTGACACTGAGTGCGCACACAGGTGCAAGAGGCTTGTTAAACAGAAGTCACTGGTCAAGTGACTCTGGTCAAACAAATCAAGCCTCAAAGCAGTGTTTCTGAACAACTGTACCATTTGTTTTTTTGACACATGCTCCAAAGCCTCAGATTCATCCAGACCATCACTACCAGAGACTGCCTACTGTATTGGAATTATCTGCCAGCCTTGACCTATCTGCCGTGCTCTGACCCCTGCCTGCCTCTGGATACAGGAAATGGCTTCACGGATTGAATCTGGATGCCTTGGATTGTGCACACGTCACCTCCCAAGTAAGTTGACTTACAACCGTTATCTCCACTGCTCTTCACTCTCACTCCTCAGCACTCAGGCCTGACCAGCCTGTCCACAACAATCCCCAGGAAACACCCCAGCAGCACCTCAGCACCATTCTCCCTGGCAACCTGCTTCCCTTGCATGGAGATCCTTCACCTGCTCCCAGACGCTCTCCCCTGCAAAAGTGTAAGCACAAAGAAAACAACAGTATGATGAGGTTTTAAAGTTAATCAGTTATACTTACCTGCCCCTCTGCTCTCTCCTCATAGGGTTGCCAGATCCTCGGGTTCATCAACATTGCACATTATCTTGCACAATTATTGTCATAAAGATTATTGTTCACTTTAATTATCGTTTCCTCCTGTGTCTGCTTTTGGGTCTTATGCCACACACCTTAACAATAAATGTATTTTTCACCTGCCAAAATTTGATTAAGGCTCCCAGTTTAGATTGAAACAGTCTTTGTTTTTAAAAATTACTTGGTTTGGTTATTCAGAGATAAATTGTTAAGACTGTAGTCTGACTACTCCTATCCACCATCTTACTTTTCAGATTGCTTCTGCCCCATAGTTGCAGCTATTTTACCTGCCAAAAACTGATAAAGGGATGTAAGTTAGACTGAAACAGTCTTTCCACCTTAAAAATGACTTGATTTGGTTCTTCAGAGGTAAGCTGGGAAGGTTATAGCACAATTTGTCCTTTCTAACCTCAGAAATGGTTTCAAAAGTGTTATAATTTATGAATGTTAGTTCGCCTGCCAAAAATTAAGGGTCCTAATTTTAAACTGAAACAGTGTGGCAAGCCAATCAGTTTCTGGCAGACCGTCACATTTTGCCACACCACTGGTCCTGACGTGAGAGGTGCCAGATCTTGTTCCAGCAGGATCCAGCACAAATTAAGACCTGCATATATTGTATGTGATGTGTCCCATGCTGAGGCATCACACTGGAACTTCTACCCCGAGAGATTAAAATGGCCCCAGATTATAATTCCATTTGATATTGCCTCATAACCGACTCAAAAAGGTTGTTTTGGCTTTATTTGTCAAATTATAATCCTTTAAACCTCACAGTCTGAATCTTTAATAAAATGGAAAGAAAAGTGCACTCAAATCTACTGTCTTCCTTCAAAGAAATCTTTAGTTTTGATAAGGAAATAAATCACTCCACAGGTGAGTGGTGGAAATGTTCAGCACTTGTTTTAAAGCATTTTGGAGCTCACTGCTGAGTTAGGAGTGCAATCTCCAGAGAGAGGCTCCTGCTAAGACTGTTTGAAATCACCCTATGTTTTTATTGAGATCATTATCACAAATATCGGCTTTTACAGAATCAATTTCCTTCTTTGGTGCTCTGTGGTGCCATATCTGCTAAATGTTGCCTTCTGCTTTCGCGCTTCATCACTTTACAGGTCCCTGCACGAAATAAAGCAGGAATGGAAACTGGAGCCGGAAATTGAAAAGAGGGTTCCTGTTGTGTGCTGCTGTGCCTGCTGCTGTTTCCTCTGAACATGCCAGTCTTGTACACCAGATGTATGTATGCCCAGTCTAATAATCCACAGTCCTTGAGGGGAAAACTCCGGTCAGACCTGTAACACAGTATCATCCACAACCCTGCTACTGTGTAAAATCTCCATTACATTTTACTGACATGGCAGTAGTACGACATTTGGCACCACTGGTCCATCTTGGCTCATTCTTTATGCGGCCTGGTTGACTGTGGCACTTCAAAGGACACAAGGCAGTACACACACAGCAGCTGGGATACAGCTCGGCATTTCTCTGTGGCTTTCACCCAGCTCACTAATGCTTCTGTAAGCCAAAGTCAGTTTAGAGTCTCTGCTAATTATAACACGTAATTTGGAGAGGTGAAGAGAAAACCATGAGTTACCACAGTCTGGCTTTGGTGACTTCATTTCACTTTCTTGCTAAGATTTGCACACCCACTTTAGAGGATTAATAAACATAAAATAAGACTGAGACTAAAATGAGTACAACATTATTATTACTTTCTTTGTTTTTTGTATTTGTGACATCTGTGCAAAACTCCCCTACTCTCAGGAAATTATTTCTAAGCTTGAATGCAGAATGAAGAACAACCTTTGAGAACATTTGTCAGGGAGGTTGAACTGTTTGAAAATCCTAATTAGGTCTGGCTGTCTGGCATGCCGCTGGTCTCCAAGAAGTGATTTATCAGCCACTTTGTGACAGGATGCAGTCCCACCTCCTCACTCACCCTGCTGAGGAGAACCTTCACACCACTGAATCAGTGTGCAAAACAAACCCCAGAAAACTTAACAATGGATTAGATTTATATGGTGCTTTACATGTCAAGTAACATCTCAAAGCGCTTACAGTGAGTCCATTATTTGTTCACTTCAGACAGACATTGATAGCGGTAAGCTACTTCTGTAGCCACAGCTGCCCTGGGGCTGAGTAACGGAAACATGGCTGCCAATCCACGCCAGCGGCCTCTCCAGCCACTACAGAACATTTATATACATTCATACCCAGTGTCATGAACACTGGAGGCAAGATGGGTAAAGTGTCTTGCCCAGGGATACAACAGCAAGATGGGTGGGGAGGCCGGGATTCAAACTGCCAACCCTCTGGTTATTGGACGACCCGCTCTACCTCCTGAGCCACCCACGTTTCCCTCCTCCGCTCCATTTTTTTGCTGAGCACCAAGCTGGATGGCAGGAAGTTCTATTTTTATATGGTCTTTGGCATGACCCAGCTGGGACTTGAACCCCAACCTCCCGGTTGTGGGGAGGATGCTCTACCTTGGTAGACTTAAACAATATCAGGCAGAAGACTCAGAGGTGTGCCATCAAATATTGGGGCCCAGTTGTTTAGAAGTCTTTTTTTAAAGACTTATAATATATTAGAAGCAGAATTTCAGAGCAGGGAGACCCAAAATTTTAATTTAGTCAAACCAACTTTGCAAATAATACAAATAGACTCACCAGTGACGCTGAAGGCTGTATAGCAATTGTTCATCTAGGCAAACCTATCATTCACTTATTTGTCAAAGTCCACAAGTCCATAAATGAACTGAGGTGTCTCTGAAGTACAAGTAAGGATATGTGTTGTAATGTTGACTGTGCCTGGAATCATCCACACACGTTGTTGCAAAAATGCTACTTTTATATTCAGCAAGTCGTTCAGAAAAATGCATCAGATCCGTAAATCCTGTGGTGGTCCAAATAGTGTCCCATCCAAAGAGCAGGCAAGAAAAACAGAAAAGTAACTTTTGGCAACATTTCCACTTAACCATGTTTTAGCTCTGAACCATTCTGGGTTGAAAAAGCAGTTTGCCTTTTCCCGATTGAGTGATGTTTAAATCCTCTGACTGGTGTTGTCCCAAATGTTTAATCTCTAATTTTTTGCTCTAATGGCATGGCGATAAATCTAATTTTTAATAAATCTAACTTGATTAACTTGGTTCATGTCATTACCCTGCTAGTGGTGGCTAATAACTAACTAGCCATCGGTTGATAGCCAATGATGTGCATCAAATCTATTAGCGTTACTTTTGATTGGCTGTGAGGCCATCCTGACTGGGCCCCACAGGTCATTACAGAAAGTGCGTTTAACATGCGCATACAGTTTTAAGCCACTGGATCACTTACACAGATACTGAAGGGCTGGCCCTGTGAGTAATAAAAGAACATGAGTAGAAATTTTGACTTTGAGACAAGCCCTCTTCATCATCACCATCATCATTATCATAGCAGTCTGTCGTGGGCGACAATGGCTGTTTCATTTAGGTCTGATCAGATTCCTCCATACAGCTCTGTCCCTAGCCTTCCGCTGCCAGGAACTCCTGTCTATATCTAACTTTTTCAAGTTTCTTTTTACAGTGTCTTTAAACCTGAGCCTTGGTCTAACCTGATTGTATTTGCCCTCGCAAAACTGTGAGTAGAGTATTTGGACTGTACGAAAGTGCTACCATTATCATATATAATAAATCCAAAATATTATTAGTTAATTGTGACAAAAATATATATGGTTAGACTCATTCGTTCATTCATTCATCTTCTTCCACTTAATCCTTTTCGGGTCGCGGGGGGGCTGGAGCCTATCCCAGCATCTTTGGGCGAAAGGCAGGGTACACCCTGGACAGATTGCCAGTCCATCACAGGGCCAACACAGAGAGACAGACAACCATTCACTCTCACAGTCATGCCTAAGGACAATTTAGAATCCCCAGTTTTTGATGCCAATTAACTTAATTTGCATGTTTTTGGCATGTGGGAGGAAACCGGAGAAATCCCGGAGTAAACCCACGCAGACACGGGGAGAACATGCAAACTCCACACAGATCACTGTTGGTCGGGGGCTGGGATCGAACCCAGGAGCCCCCCGGCCAAGGGTGAGTTGCTGTGCTGCCGCAGTGCTAACCACTCCGCAGTGGCGGAGACTTCATTGTCAACAAGGGCAGCGTGATGGCGGAGCGCAGTGTTTCC
Source organism: Pholidichthys leucotaenia (assembly GCA_020510985.1). Classification (NCBI taxonomy): domain Eukaryota; kingdom Metazoa; phylum Chordata; class Actinopteri; order Cichliformes; family Pholidichthyidae; genus Pholidichthys; species Pholidichthys leucotaenia. The sequence continues at coordinate 156,628,003 of CM035841.1, forward strand.
TCTGGCTTAAAGACCTTGGCGTGGTGGCAACATATTTTTCCCTGGGGGAGGGGAGGCAGTAAACATACCGGAATATGTTAATTTTATACTATTTATTTCTTCTTAAAATTTTACACAGTAACATTGCATATGGAACTTACCATTTGAAGTATTGTACAGCCGAGGCTTGAATATTGGGCCAGTCCCACCCAGACATCCTGTGTTTAGACTTTTTAGTGGTGTTATCCTTCTCTCCTTCCTCTGCCTGAACACTTTCCTCTCCTTGGCTCCTCTCTTCTGTCTCATCTTGCCCTCTCTGAGCTCTGTCTAATTCAGGTTCTCTCTCTGTCTATGGTGATATACAAACAGGTTAGAAAATATCAAGTGTCATGTTTTGTCCTGTAGGATTTCTTTGTCATGGTTTACATAAATGAGAAAAATATGTGTATTTTTACTCTAGTGTTTCTTTTTTCCATTGAGAGAGTAGCGAAGGGAAAGAAACATTCATAATAGTAATGTACTCATGCATACTTAAATTATATGATCAGAGGTGGGTATAGTAACCAGAAATTCTACTCATGTAAAAGCAGTGCTTTGAAATTAATAATTAAAAGTAAACAACCAAAAATTTCTAGTTAAGAGTACAAAGAGCACCCACTTAAAAACTTGAGTAATGACTTCAGTCTTGAAGGTTTGAGGTTTTTCTCTTTCTCTGTAAATCCATCTAAACTTGAAACCATGTTCCTCAAATTTGTAATTTCCTCTTGTAAAATTGACAATTTACATTTTCGACCATAATTTTGCAGACAGAACAGAACAATAATTTAACTCTGATTACAAAGAAAAAAAAATTAATAAAATTGTATTTAGTTAAATAAATTAACTTAAATGACCAAGGATGCCGTTTTTTCTGTTATATTTATTTAAATTTATAGTTTTGTTGTTTTGTTGTTTTGTTTTTAGAAATCTCCTCACCACCCAGACAGCAGGAAAAACCTCGCTTATTTTGAAATCAAATGTTGGCACCTTTAGTTTGTCTCAAGGCTGCTAACAGATTAAAGTCATTGACTTCATGAATTTCGGTCATCTTAACCTGCCAGGTACATAATAGGGAACTGCAGCGGACTCTAAAGACATAATTCACCACAATATACTGTATGTTCATGTACAGAATGATCTGTTTAGGCAGTTATAGTTGTGCTCTCAGGCTTTCTCATCAGGCACCTCTCTAGGCAGCCGCTGAAGGACCTCAGTTTAGAGTGAAAAGAGAGCTAGCATTTTTAGCTGTTGCTTTTTGTCACTGCCGCTGGAGAATAAAAACGTCACACCTGCTCCTGCGAGAAAAGAAATTGCCAGTCCCTTCATTCCTGCAGTTCCTACAGAACATAACTTAATATTGTAGTGGCTGGTGAAATACAGTATATCCTCAGCAATTCATCAGTCCCCCTTGCCTTTCCCTTCATATGAAGCCGGCTGCATATGAATTCTAACCACATCTCTTAGCTAAGCGACTCTTCCATTATTGTTCCAGTTTCCAGTGGGTTTCGTCATCGTCGGCCTCCGTCGGTCTATGATGACCATGGAAGAGAAACCTAAACGTCTACTCTGCTGGAACAGCACCGCCTGTGGCTGAACAGGCCGATGCGCGAATGACAGTCCCTGTCACACAGGTCACACTTGTGGGTGGTCTCCGTGCTGCTGGGTCTGTGGCGGTTCTTCCTGTGGGTCCTTTTTTCATCTGCTGCAGCAGTCAGTCTCTCTTCACCCACCTTGAGCTGTCTGGTCAGGGTGCCTCTCCATTTGGAGCGGTCCGTTGCAAGGTCCTCCCAGCGCTCTGTGTTGATATCCAGGGCCCTCATGTCTCTCTTGCAGACGTCTCTAAAGCGCAGCTGTGGGCGGCCAACGTCTCTCCTGCTAGTTGCCAGTTCTCCATAGAGGACGTCTTTGGGGATTCTGTCATCCTCCATACGGTGAACGTGGCCTAGCCAGCGGAGCCTGCGCTGCCTGAGTAGAGTGAACATGGAGGGAAGGCCGGCGCGGGACAGAACTTCTGTGTTGGGCACTTTGTCCTGCCAGGATATGTCCAGGATGTGGCGAATGCAGCGCAAGTGGAAGGAGTTCAGTCTGTTTTCCTGCCAGGCGTATGTTGTCCACGTCTCACTCCCATAGAGCAGTGTGCTGATGACGCAGGCGTTGTACACTGCCATTTTCGTCTTGACAGAGAGTTTGGGATTCTCCCACACTCGTGTGGTGAGGCGAGCGAGTGTGAAGGCTGATTTTCCAATCCTCTTGTTGATCTCTGTATCAAGGGGAGGTTGTTGCTGATCGTGGACCCCAGGTACGTGAACTGATTCACGACCTCCAGCTTGTAGTCATCAATGGTGATGGTTGGTGGTGCTTCCGTGCCTTGCGCCAAGACGTTAGTCTTCTTCAGGCTGATGGTAAGCCCGAAGTCCTTGCATGCCTGGGAGAAGCAGTCCATCAGGGTCTGAAGCTCCTGCTGTGTGTGGGTTGCGACTGCAGCGTCGTCTGCGAACAGCATGTCTCTGATTAGAGCCTCGCGTACTTTGGTTCTGGCTTTCAGGCGGGCGAGGTTGAAAAGCCTGCCGTCAGATCTTGTGTGTAGGTAGATTCCCTCTGTTGCTGTGCTGAAGGCATGCCTCAGGAGCATAGCAAAGAAATCCCAAAGAGGGTTGGCGCAAGTACACAGCCCTGTTTCACTCCGCTGCGTATGTTGAATGGCTCTGAGACGTTGCCATCATGCTGCACTATCCCCTGCATGTTGGTGTGAAACGATTCGATGAGGCTTTGCAACTTTGGTGGGCATCCTATCTTTGGCAGGATCTTGAAAAGGCCCTCTCTGCTGACCAGATCGAATGCTTTGGTGAGGTCGATGAAGGCGACGTACAGAGGCATGTTCTGTTCTCTGCATTTCTCCTGGAGTTGGCGGATGGAGAATATCATGTCTACCGTCGATCGCTCAGCGCGGAAGCCACACTGAGACTCGGGGTAGACACGTTTCGGGTAGATGGTGGCTCGTCAACCTGGGAAGGTAGCCCATCTAGGGGAAGGTAAACCCTGATTTCAAACCTCTGCTGCCTTGCGGCATACCCGGTCACGGGAAAGGCTTCGGGAGTCAACCCTGAGGAAAAATCCGGAGTCGGAGCCCCTAAGGCAGTTCTATGTTGTGCTCAACATCGTTCTGGCAGCTCCTGCAACGGTGCTGGTGCCAAACTGTAGCAGCCCTGCTGTTCCTTTGGATTCATCAGTGACGTGGAGAGGGGGGACATGCTGCATGGGCAACATCTTGTCCTCCATATCTTCCTGCCTAGGCTTGAATCCTACCAACGCCCAACGCTGGAAGGTAGAACACCGGATCACTGGAGAGGACACTCCAGCTTCGCCTTTGGCGTAGACAAAACACGGGGAATGACAGTTACCGGTTATAAGCCATTGCTCAATTGGCGTAGAGCGTGGCGCCAGGGGTTGTTCCCGACGGTGGGAGGGATCATCAGATCTCACTGGACAGCTACCGCCCGCCTCAAGCTGGGCAGCCCCCAGCCAATAAGGTGTTGTCCCGCCACAGCTTGCTTTCCTCATTGGGTGCATGGGGATAAGGAGAAATCCAAACAGCAGGCTGAAAACCTTCGCACCAGGCAAGACAATAAAACAAAAGAGACCAACTCTAAAACTGGGAACTTGGAACGTCCGCACTATGATGACAGGACTCGCTGCTAACCTCAAGGACATCAACGACACCAGGAAGACTGCCATCATCAATAATGAGCTGAAGAGACTGGGAGTGGATATCGCCACTCTCCAGGAAACACAGTTAGCTGATGCAGGCACACTGAGAGAGAAGGACTACACGTTCTACTGGCAGGGAAAGGGCAGTGACGAACACAGGGAACACGGAGTGGGCTTCGCAGTGAAGAACACTTTGCTGAAGATGGTGGAACCGGGCAGCACTGGCTCTGCACGACTCCTCACCCTCCGCCTGAACACCACTCAAGGCCCAGTCACCCTCGTCAGTGTGTATGCCCCAACACAGACAGCCACACCAGAGGCAAAAGACGAGTTCTACGAGAATCTCGCAACAACTGTCAGGATCATCCCCAACTCTGAACAACTCATTCTCCTTGGAGACTTCAATGCCAGAGTGGGTGCTGACCACGATTCCTGGCCCTCCTGTCTTGGACCTTTTGGCGTGGGCAGAATGAACAACAACGGACAGCGGCTGCTCGAGTTCTGCACATATCACGATCTGTGCATCACAAACTCGTTCTTCAAGACCAAGCCCCAACACAAGGTTTCCTGGCAACATCCGCGCTCAAAGCACTGGCACCAGCTAGACTTGATCCTGACCAGGCGCACCTCACTGAAGAATGTGCTAATCACCCGTTCGTTCCAGAGTGCAGATTGCGACACAGACCATTCATTGGTGCGTTGCAAGGTCAAGCTGCAGCTGAAGAAATTCCATCGTGCTAGACAACCTGGAAAGGCACGGATTGACATCAGCAAGATGGCCCAACCAGAACTTGTTGAGCAGTTTGCCTCCACCTTTGAGAAGGAACTTGATGTACCACAAGGAGGAGAATCTGCAAAGCAGAAGTGGGAAGAGCTGCGAAACACCATCTACCGCACAGTCTTGGCTACCTTTGGGAGGAAGACCTCGAAGTCACAGGACTGGTTTGATGCCAAGTTGACCGAGATGACCCCCGTCATTGAAGCCAAGCACTCAGCACTTGCTGAGTACAAGAAGTACCCAAACGAGAAGAACCTCCAGATTCTCAGGGCTGCGAGAAGCAAAGTTCAGCAGACTGCTCGGCGCTGTGCCAACGAGTACTGGACTCAGCTCAGCCAAGACATTCAAACTGCTGCCATAACAGGGAACATCCGTGGTATGTACGATGGTATCAAGAAAGCACTTGGTCCGGCTCAGAGCAAGATGGCCCCCCTCAAATCTTCCACTCGGGAGATGATCACAGAGAAGAACAAGCAGATGGAGAGATGGGCGGAACACTACTCCGACCTCTACTCTAGACAGAACACCGTGACACCGTCAGCCCTTGATGCCATCGACTGCCTGCCATCCATGGACGAACTTGACGCCGAGCCAACCATCGACAAACTCAGTAAGGCCATTGATAGCTTGGCCAGTGGGTTAAAACCATGATAAACGCCTCCAGTGTTTACATACCGCTTCTGATTTTTTTCCACATTTAAAGTACTTCAACAAACTCGTGTTTCTGTCGGACAGTCGTGCTTAGCGAAACACTGCCTGCTGACTGACTGGAAAACTTGCGTGGGCGGGGCACTTCTAAACTCCGCGCGGATGACAGCCACGCACGTTGTTCGTGTGTATGCTTGCGGAAAGTCATTACTTCATATATTTTTCTTAATAAATTCATATCTCAAATCAAATCAACCTTTATTGTCATATTGCTGTACATACAACTGTAGTGCAGGCAAGATGAAATTGCGTTTCTCTCGGCATCCATATAAGTAAAAAAGAACATAATTTAAGACACACTCACACACACCCTCACCCCCCACCCCAACACAGCCATTCACACTTCCCTGAGACATACTTGAAAACTAACCAGAACTATAATATACAAATAATATACATAATGTCCATAGGTGGAGTAGTATGTATGAGAGATTCCGGATCAACTGTTCAGCATCCTAACAGCTTGTGGAAGGAAGCTGTTAATCAGCCTGGTGGTTCTGCCTCTGATGCTCCAGAATCGTTTGCCAGATGGCAGAAGTTCAAAGTGTTTATGCAGAGGGTGAGAATGGTCCTTGACAATGTTCAGTGCCCTGCTCCTACAACGGTTCTGAAAAAGTTCTTGGACTGAGGGAGGGAAACTCCAATTACCCTCTCAGTTCCATTAACTATCCTCTGCAAGGCTTTTTTGTCTGACATACTGCAGCTGGAGTACCATGTTGCAATGCAGTACGTCAGAACACTCTCCACCACACCTCTGTAGAAGGTCCTGAGGATGCAGATGGGGAGAGAGGCCTGTTTGAGTTTCCTCAAGAAGTGCAGTCTCTGCTGGGCCCACTTCCTGATCCTCAAGGCATTCTTGCTCCAGGTCAGGTCCTGCGAGATCTGCACTCCGAGGAACTTGATGTTCACTCACTCCACTAAACGGCCGCCGATGCTAAGAGGGACATGAGTGGACGTCCCTCTTTACTGCCACTCCTTGGCGTGGCAGTAAAATTTCTGGGGAGGTGGGCTGCCACAGAGAAATGTTACCAGAGGAAACCCTGGAGTGGTTAGAACTGCAGCAGCACAGCAACTCACCCTTGGCCAGGGGATCCTGGGTTCAATCCCAGCCCCCGACCAACAGTGATCTGTGTGGAGTTTGCATATTCTCCCCGTGTCTGCGTGGGTTTACTCCAGGATTTCTCTGGTTTCCTCCCACATCCCAAAAACATGCAAGTTAGGTGAATTGGCATCAACTGGGGATTCTAAATTGTCCTTAGGTATGACTGTGAGAGTGAATGTAGATAGTAGATTAGTTTATTTGACAGGGACAGTGCAATAAACATAGACAATTAATCAAAGACAATCAATCTGATGTGTTGCACATAGAGTGTATAGCTATTAGCTAATTTGCGGTTGTCTGTCTCTCTGTGTTGGCCCTGCGATGGACTGGCAATCTGTCCAGGGTGTACCCTGCCTTTCGCCCAAAGATGCTGGGATAAGATGCAGCCCCCCGCAGCCTGAAAAGGATTAAGCGGAAGAAGATGGATGGATGGATGGATGGATGGATGAATGGATGGATGGATTGTCAGCAAGACCAGACCATGAAATGTTAATAAAATTCACCAACCTAAGCAAATAGATAGATTGATAGATAGATAGATAGATAGATAGATAGATGTACTTTATTGATCCCAAACTGGGAAATTACAGTGTAACAGCAGCATAACAGTAGACAACCAAACAACAGAAACACACACATGACAGACAAAGGACCCACTTTGAAATTCCCACTGAATCACTCTGCTGCACAGAGCCCTGCATAAATCTACCTTCTTTGAAGTATAGGCTTCTTGTTGTGATATGAGCCCACATACAGTTGCAATTTCCACAGTTGTGGAAAGTTTTTACTTTCCACATTTCACCCATGGAAAGAAAAAACTAACACTACTATAAAACCTACTATATATACATCATAGCTTAATATATGATGACCCGTATAAACACATGAATCATCCCATTGCACAAAGAAGGACTATCAGGAGCAGAGTGAAAAAGTGATGTACCAGTTAGTCTGCAAGGTGCATTGTGGCAACATAGCTATGCCAGAATACAACATCATAGTGAGTTATTGTACAGTGAAATTGCATGTGGCAGGAAAGATTTCCTGTACCTGGCCGTTCGACAACGAAGCTGTAGTAGTCTACTGGAGAAAGTGCTTCGCTGTCTATCTAGTGTGTGGTGGAGGGGGTGATCAGGATTGTCCATGATGGATCGCAGTTTATTTAGTGTTCTCCTCTCCATCACTGTCTCAAAGGTCTCTGGTCTGAGACCAATTACAGAGCCAGCCCTCTTGATAATCTTGTCAAGTCTGTTGGTATCTCTGGCCCAGATACTGGTACCCCAACAGACAGCAGCAAAGAAGATGGCGCTGGCGACAACAGTCTGGTAGAAAAGCTCCAGCATCCTGCTGCACATGTTGAAGGACCTCAACTTTCTCGGGAAGTAGAGTCTGCTCATCCCCTTCTTGTGCGCAGCATCGGTGTTGGATCTGCAGTCCCGTCCGTTGCTGATCATGACACCCAGGTATTTATAGGCCTCCACTGCCTCTACATCCTCTCCCCTGATCTGCAATGGCTGTGAAGGCATCCTCTTCTTCCTGAAGTCAGTCACCATCTCTCTGGTCTTGCCGATGTTCGGCCTCAGGTGATTCTGCTCCGTCCACTCCACAAATCTGTCTACCAGTGCCCTGTACTCCCCCTCCTCTCCTCCTCTAATACACCCCACAACAGCTGAGTCATCAGAGAATTTTTGCAGGTGGCATGACTCTGTGTTGTACTGAAAGTCAGTGGTGTATAAAGTAAAAAGAAAAGGAGAGAGCACAGTCCCCTGTGGAGCTCCCGTATCACTAGCCACCACTCTAGACAAGACACTGCCCAGCCGGACAAACTGTGGCCTGCCTGTCAGGTAGTCAGTAATCCAGGAGATCACAGAGCTGTCAACTCCCATCCCCTGCAGCTTCTCACCCAGCAGCAGTGGCTGGATGGTGTTAAAGGCACTGGAGAAATCAAAAAAAGTGATTCTCACAGTATCTCCTCCACCATCCAGGTGCAGATGGGCTCGTTGCAGCAGGTAGATGACAGCATCTTCAACTCCTAAATGGGGCTGATATGCAAACTGCAGATGGTCCAGCCACGTCTTCACCTGCGGCCTCAGGTGGGCTAAGACCAGTCTCTCCAGGACCTTCATCACATGAGATGTGAGGGCAACTGGTCGGTAGTCATTCAGATCCAATGAAGATGACTGGCAAGATGTCTTCCACAGCACCGGTACTCTCTCCAGACTCAGGCTCAGGTTGTACAGGTGTTTTAGTACCGGAGCTAATTGATTGGCACAGGTCCTCAGGGTCCTTGCGGAGATGCCATCAGGGCCCAAAGCTTTCCGCTGACAGAGTCGCTCCAGCTGTTTCTCCACCTGATCTGTAGTCACTGAGAAGTGAGGGAGGGTCCTGGTGCCCCCTGAGGAGGAGGAGGGGGGAGATGGAGAGAGGTTCTGCACAGGAGGGTGGGTGGGGAGGGGTGCGTGGGGGTCTGGTTGTGTTGCTCGGGTGACAGACTGTGAGTTGAACCTATTAAAAAACAGATTCAGTTCCTCAGCTCTCTCCTGGCTCCCAGATGGCTGCCTGACTCTTCCCTTGCACCCGGTTATTTGTTTCATTCCCTCCCACACATCTTTAGTGTTGTTTTGCCTAAGTTTCTCTTCCAACTTCCTCCTATAATTGTCCTTGCACCTCCTCAGCATCTCTCTCAGCTCATGCTGCACTCCCCTCAGCTTCTGCTTGTCTCCAGCCCTAAAAGCTCTCTTCTTTTTGTTCAGAAGTGCTTTCAGGTCACTGGTGACCCATGGTCTGTTGTTGGAGAAGCAGTGTACAGTCTGAGCTGACATGGTCATGTCTTAACAGAATCTAATGTATTCTGTGATGCAGTCGGTCATATTGTCTATGTCCACCCCATGTGGTTCACAGAGCACGCTCCAGTCCGTCGTCTCGAAGCAGTCCTGCAGTGCATCAGCAGCCTCCTGTGTCCACCTCCTCACAGTCTGTGTATAAGCAGGCTGCCTTTGCACAAGGGGAACGTACTTGGGTGTTAACATGACCATGCAGTGATCTGATTTACCAATGGGGGGTAGAGCTGTGGCACTATATGCATCTCTGACATTGGCATACAGAAAATCCAGTGTTTTGTTCTCTCTGGTGGGACAGTCAGGTTCAGGTTCAGGTTCAGGTTATTTTATTTGTACCCGTAAGTAGATTTGTTTTGCAGTCTGGTGACATCCATATTTACAAGCCACAAATTACATTCAACATAGACACAAACACAGGCACATATGAAGCTGACTATAAACATGATAAGAATACTCAAGGCTCCATCAATCAGGGTATAAAAAGACAAAGAGATGAGAGAAAAACCAGAGGTAAGAGAGAAGGGTCATATCAAAAGTTAAAAACTAGTCAAAGAGGTTAAAAACTCAAAGGTCTAAAACCCAATAAAATATTTAGAACCCAAGTGACATCCTACAAAAATAAGTAAGTATAAAATGGAGTTAATAAATAGGTACCTAAATTATGTGCAATATATTGTTACAGCTTGTTCAACTCTTTGACAGCAGCAGGGACAAAGCTGTTTTTGTAGCGCTGGGTTCTACTTTTTGGGACAGCAAACCTTCGTCTTGAGGGAAGAAGCTGAAAGTGGCAGTGCAAAGGGTGGGAGTCATCATTTAAAATGGAGGTAGCCATCCTCTGTACAGTGATCCCTCACTTATCGCGGTTAATGGGTTCCAGAACCGACCTCGAAAAGTGAAAAACCGCGAAGTAGCGTCACCCCAATGACGTCATCCATAAACAATACGTACGTTCATTCTCTCACTCTCATATGATACGTGTGTGTGTGTGTGTGTACGTGTACATACATACGTAGATGTAAACAAAGTGTACATAAATATGTTTTTAGAACTCTTTTATTCTTATAACAAGATACGTAACTCAAGATGAAAATGATTTACTGCACAGGTTAATGAGAGCTTTACTGCTCCTCAGGTGACGCCTCATCGTGAGGTGCTGGAGGCGCAGGATCATCGAGGGCAGCTTCCGATAGAGCTGAAGCTGCAGGAGGCGGTGTAGTGTCTCGACGGGAAGACTATTTCGCACAAAATGGCACAAGAGAACAGCAAAAAGTTCCACGCGGCGAGACTAAGTAATACGAGCGACGAGCGATAAAAAGCAATGAATGCGGTCTTTCTTCCCTTCATGGGTGCTCGGCAGGAAGAGGAGGTGGGTGAGACGTCTCGGCCAATCAGCTTGCGGGGTGAAACGTCTCGGCCAATCAGCTTGCGAGATTTCCGAGCCCAGCCAACACGACAACAGCGAGCAGAGAGTTGTGCTGCTCTCCGTGTTGACACGTGATGGTCTAATGTAGTCTCCCTGCCTTCTGCTAGCGCCCGCCCATTATTTCTCAATTTTGAATTTTTGATGAATATTTTTGAAAAATCCGCGATGCACTGAGGGCGCGAAAGGTGAAGCGCGAAGTAGCGAGGGATCACTGTACTTGTCTGGTGTACAGGGATGTCAGGCTCAGCTGTGGCTCACCAAGCAAATGACTGGACCATCTAACTACCTGATCCAAGGATTTCCTCTGTTTCAGTTTTATCTGACCAAACCATGACACTGTGGGAATGTGAAAAGGATGAGACTGATCTCTCTCAAAGCAGCTTTATTCACATTCACCATCATCTCAACGAAGAAAGAGAGTATCACAGGAAACTCTCGTCCCTTAAATACCCGGGACTCTCACAGCTCACAAGTCACTTTGCATCACAAGTCACGTTGCATTATAATCACGTCACTTTGCATCACAAGTCACACTGCATTATAATCACCAGTAACAATGCATCTCCTCTAAAATCCCTTAATATCACCCCCACAGTCTCAGGCCTTGCATACCAAAGCTAACACCTTCCAGCTTCCTGTAATCTCTAAGGCAATTCTGTCTTTGTTCTTATCTCAAATGTGAGGCCTTAAATAAGTCACAAAGTAGGTCACATGTGTGGCCACAACACTAAAGAAAAGGATAAAACAGATTCAATAAAAGCCCGATAAAACATTGTCATTATGGTTCGGTCAACTTGGAAACGTGCAAGTTTTCTCAAGCAATGCAAATGTTGCTGACCCTTTTTGCACACCCTTTCACAGTTCTCTTCAAACTTTAAATTACTATCAATAATCGTCCCAAGATATTTGTAGGATTGTACACATTCGGTGGTCTGGCCTTTTAGTACGGTGACTTTGTGCCTGGGATTTTTCCTCCTAAAGTCAATAATCATGTCTTTAGTTTTTGTCGTATTCAGCTGCAGGTAGGAATCCTCACACCAGTGAACAAAATCATCAACTACTGGGCCGTGGCCACTTTCATCATCCTGGAGGAGACTGACAATAACTGAGTCATCAGCATACTTTATAATGTGTCTGTTGTCATGTCTGCTCCGACACATGTTTGTGTACAGGATGAAGAGTAGTGGTGACAACACACACCCCTGTGGAGAGCCAGTAGAAGAGCACTTTAGGTCAGACAATGTACCATTGACCCTTACTCTCTGCGTCCTGTTGGTTAAGAAATCCAGAATCCAACCCACCAGATTATTGCTCAAATCAAATTGCTGCAGGAGCCTTTCAACTAAGATATGAGGTTGGATTGTATTAAAGGCGGAGGAAAAGTCCACAAATAAAAGTCTGGCGTGTGTCCCATTAAAATCCAGATGTTTAAAAAGCATGTTAAACAGAGTGACAGTGGCATCCTCCATGTTATGACCCGAGCGTCGGTTCTTATTCGCGCTCGGGTTAAAGTTATGTCTCGCTGCCGGCCTTGACAGCTGCGGGCGGTATTTTGGCCTCTCCGGGCTCTTATTGTGAAAGTGCTCGGAGGGGTTTCCGCCTGTCAACGGTCGGTCAGCTGTGTGTCATCTGTCATCAGTACCTGGGTTATTTAAGCTGACTGCTAGCGTCATGACGACGCAGCAGTATCTGATCGCATGATCGTTATTTGATCGCTATTCTGTTTACCCATCGTCACGGATGCCTGGACTATATTCACACCTTGGCTGCCTTGGGGCTTGACTGTCTTTCACCGGGACCAGTAAGTGAGCTCGTTAACCTTATTCCCCCCGGGTGTTAACTGTTCTGTAAGTCCCTGCCTTAGCAGCCCGTGTGGCTAATTATTACCAAGCCTGACTGTGTGTGACTGTCTCCTGCTTTGGACCTGTAGTGTGCTGTATAGCCCTATGCTTCCTGTTCTGCGAAGACTCTGTCATTATCGCAGCAGCTTGTGTAAACACCTTTTTCACCGTAATAAACTCACTGTAAAACTCACTGGTGACTTGTGTGCGTCTTATAGGTGGCTCGCGAGGGCCACCGCATGACAGTACACTGCTGCCCAAACGGCGTTTACGGTGACGCCATTTTTGAGACGCTTTTCACCGGTGAGTTTGAGTTTTGGACGTTGCTTGTCCCTGTCTGGGACCTGTGTATGTGAGGAATGCCGTCACCGAAGAGCCACATGTTGACGAGTGTTTTGGAAGCTGTGGATGAGCTACTCATCTCCGCTTCCATGTTGGACTATAACCACGGCATACATTGGTACCTGGACGCCGCCGAAGATGTGCTCTGTAATCTCTCTCCCCGCTACGCCAACCACCCGGAAGTCGACACGAGGAGGGAGGACATCGCCGCACAACGCGAGCTGTTCCTGATGATGAAGGAGGAACGCGGCATGAAGCAGGTGAAGAGGCACTCCTGCTTTTCGCCCATGGATCCTGATCCTGCTTCCAATCCATTTCAGGAGTTCGCACCATCTGGGGGCCGGCGAAGGCGTCGGCGTCACGGCCGGGCGCATCTTCAGCAAGCTCCAGCTCCGGATCCAGTTCCGGGCCGCCGGGATGACCCCCTCAACCAGCCAGCTGCTGAGAGTGAGCTGAGTCCTGTGCCGGTGGGCTCCGTTCTTGGATCCTTTTCCATCCAGCGAGCGAGGCAAGGAGCAACGCCCGCTACAGCTGACAACATCCTCCCCCCGGGAGACAGGCAAGTCCAAGTTCACTGTCCTAGTAATAATAGTGATCTGTCTTGTCTGACTCCTGGGGGTGAAGCTCAGGGTTCGCAGCTCCCTGAGTTTCTTTCCCCAGCTGTAGCCTGTTATATTAAACCTGCTGCCTCTGTGTCTCCTCCTGTGCAGCGGTCCTCGGCGTCAGTCCCACGCCGTCGAACGAGGGGGAGGCCTGCAGCTCTGAGAGATGTCCCGGTCCTGCAGCCTTGCTTTGGACAGAGGAGGAGAACGGACTGCTGTGAGGAGCCAGAGCCGACGAGAGAGCGTCCCCAGGGTTCCTCAGGGATGCAGCCCGAGTCAGCAGGTCCAGGGTCCTCTACCCCCACGCCATACGGGTTATTGGCGTGGACGCGAGCGCATGAGGATCCAGCTGCAGAGACCATCAGGCCGGCTGTGGAACCCGACACAGCCGAGTGGGAGCCCGACGACGAGTTTCTTCATGAACCTGGATCGGCGAAGTCCTGAACGGCTCCAGAGCCCGAGTGCAGGCAAGTGCTCTTTCTTGTTTTCCTGTATGGTGTGTTAGAGCATTTTTGCCTGCCTCATGGGGAGGCGAGTGAGGGGCAGCCGGCCGCTGCACCCGAGCTCGTCTCGCTGGGCTCTGGCGCTGCCGGTGGAACTGATCCCGGTTCTTCCTTGTGTTCTGAGCACCTCCACAGCGTTGCCGGTCCGGAGCCAGTCAAGGTTACGGGACCGGGGGTTCCAGGTTCGGAGATGGAGGTCGTCGCCGGAGCAGTCCTGGCCCAGTCAGGGTCCGACGCGTGGGCCGAGGTGACCCGGTCGGGGTCCGACGCGTGGGCCGAGGTGACCCGGTCGGGGTCCGACGCGTGGGCTGAGGAGACCCAGTCGGGGTCCGACGTGGGTGCAGCGGTGACCCAATCTGGGCCTGTCTTGACCCAGTCGGGGTCCGACATATGGGCCGAGGTGACCCAGTCGGGGTCCAACGTGGGTGCAGCGGTGACCCAATCGGGGCTCGTCCTGACCCAGTCGGGGTCCGACGTATGGGCCAGGGTGACCCTGTCGGGGTCCAACGTGGGTGCAGCGGTGACCCAATCTGGGTCTGTCCTGACCCAATCGGGGTCCGACGAGGTCCAGTGGGGGTCCAGCGCAGGTGCGGCTGCGACCCAATCAGGATTCGAGGGGGCCCAGGGTTTTGGTTGTCCCCCTCTCAGGAGCCACCAGCTGGGGGCCATTAGTGGGTTTTGTTTGACAGATCGGCGCTCTCCTGTGTTGTTGTTTCCAGGTGAGCGGCTGCACGCAATCCCTCCACGGTCCTGCTGGTTGTGGTATGCGGGTCGGCCACCCGAGGAACTGCTTGGAGCGTTCGGCATCTTGGGTTGGCCACCCAACAAACTGTGTGGGTTACGGGGTGACCTGGTTCGGCCACCAGAGGACGTTTTCCTGGGGGCATGGGACTGGGGCAGGCCACCTGACTGTTCATGTACTGTGGGATTTTCTGTGGGCCCTTATGGTGCCAATTCTTGTCTTGTACATCTTGTAATTTTTTGTTGTGTTTCACAGTCATAGTCTTAGTCAGGTCAAGTTCGAGCAATTTTTTTTTAATTGTCTCGTGCTTCTTTGTTTGTCATAGTCTTAGTCTGGTCTGAGCAATTTTAGATTGCCTCTTGTTTTTGTTTTGTTTCCAAGTCATAGTCCTAGTCTGGTCTGAGCAATTTTAGATTGCCTCTTGTTTTTTTTTTTTCTTGTTGTCAAAGTTATAGTCTTAGTCAGGTCAAGTTCGAGCAATTTTTTTTTAATTGTCTCGTGTTTCTTTGTTTGTCTTAGTCTTTGTCAGGTCTGTGCAATTTTTAGATTGCCTCTTGTTTTTTCTTGTTTTCAAAGTTATAGTCTTAGTCAGGTCAAGTTCGAGCAATTTTTTTTTAATTGTCTAGTGTTTCTTTGTTTGTCATAGTCTTAGTCAGGTCTGTGCTATTTTGTTTGCCTCTTGTTGTTTTTTTTTTCTTTCTCTTGTTTCCAAAGTCTTAGTCAGGTCTGAGCAATGTTAGATTGCCTCTTGTTTTTTTTTTGTTGTAGCCAAAGTCACAGTCTTGTTCACGGTTTTGTCCGAGCAATTTTTGTTTACCCTTTGCTTCTTAGTATGTCTTAGTCTTAGTTAAGTCCGAGCTATTTTTGATTACCTCTTGTTTCCTTGTATGCCATTGTCTTAGTCAAGTTCGAGCATTTTTTTTACCTTGTAAATCATTGTCTTTGTCTAGTCTGAGCAATTTGTGTTTGCCTCTTGTTACCTTGTGAGTCTTTGCCATTGTCTAGTTAGAGCATTTTTTTTGTCTCTTGTTTTTTTTGTTTTTTTGTTTTTTTTCCCTTGTGAGTCTCAGTCTTGTCATAGCCTTGTTTAGTCATGTGTTTTCTTTTGTCTTTGTTTGTTTTTCCCTGGAGTCATGTATTTCCTGTGTGTTTTTTTTTTTTGTCTGGTCTTAGTCTTGTTTTTTTTTTTTCCTGAGTCATGTGTTTGTATGTATTTCTTGTTTTGGTCTTGTTTTTGTTGGTTGGTTTCTCTCCCTCCATACCTGTCCCCCTACCTCCCACCCTGGGGGGGCAGGGGGGGGGGGCAGGGTGGTCCCTTGGGGCGTCCGGAGTCCGCCCATGGAGGGAGGGTACTGTTATGACCCGAGCGTCGGTTCTTATTCGCGCTCGGGTTAAAGTTATGTCTCGCTGCCGGCCTTGACAGCTGCGGGCGGTATTTTGGCCTCTCCGGGCTCTTATTGTGAAAGTGCTCGGAGGGGTTTCCGCCTGTCAACGGTCGGTCAGCTGTGTGTCATCTGTCATCAGTACCTGGGTTATTTAAGCTGACTGCTAGCGTCATGACGACACAGCAGTATCTGATCGCATGATCGTTATTTGATCGCTATTCTGTTCACCCATCGTCACGGATGCCTGGACTATATTCACACCTTGGCTGCCTTGGGGCTTGACTGTCTTTCACCGGGACCAGTAAGTGAGCTCGTTAGCCTTATTCCCCCCGGGTGTTAACTGTTCTGTAAGTCCCTGCCTTAGCAGCCCGTGTGGCTAATTATTACCAAGCCTGACTGTGTGTGACTGTCTCCTGCTTTGGACCTGTAGTGTGCTGTATAGCCCTATGCTTCCTGTTCTGTGAAGACTCTGTCATTATCGCAGCAGCTTGTGTAAACACCTTTTTCACCGTAATAAACTCACTGTAAAACTCACTGGTGACTTGTGTGCGTCTTATAGGTGGCTCGCGAGGGCCACCGCATGACACTCCACTCCTCTTTGAGGCCTATAGGCAAACTGCAGAGGATCCAATGCATGCTCAGTCTGCTTTAGGACCTCACATCTGACCAGTTTTTCAAAAATTTTCATTAAAATTGAAGTCAAAGCAACTGGTCTAAAGTCGTTTACCATTTTAGGACAGCTGGATTTTGGAACGGGAACAACCACGGCTTCTTTCCAGATCTTAGGCACATGTTGTGTCTGTAAGGACTTATTGAAAATGTAATGAAATATAGGACTCAGGTCATGTGCACAGGACTTTACCAAGCGCCCACATATATTATCAGGGCCCTGACTTCTGTTCACTTTTACAGCGCAGAACTCCCTTTTAACATCCTGCACCTCAATATTAAAGTGCTGATTGTCTTTGAGTTTCTGTTTCAAATCTTGGGTTTCTGTGCTAAAATCAAAGGAGTCAAAACGACCGTAAAAATAATTAAGAGCATTAGCCAGCTCTGTGTCTGAATTAAAACCATCTAAAAACACACGATTACTGTGCTCTGTGCTCTGAAGGCCTGCAATAGTTTTCATACTGGCCCAAGCTGAACCAAGTTTCTTTGTTGCCATCTTGCTTTCCAATTCTGATTTATAATTCTGTTTTGCTCTTAAAATTTCGGACTTCAGCTCTTTTGTGGCAACCTGTAGCTCAGAAACAGACCCCTGTTTAAAGGCAAGTGCTTTCCTCTGTAAGCAGGATTTAACTGATTTTGTAACCCATGGTTTATTGTTGGGATATATTTTGATACGTTTACGTGGAACTATCTTATTTTTACAGAAAGCCATGTATGAGCATGTGACGTCCACCAAAGAGTCCAAATCATCCCCGCAGACCAGTGTGAACATCTCCCAGTCTGTACAGTCAAAGCATTCCTGGAGGCTGTGCACTGAATCCTCTGTCCACACATCAATGTCTCTCATCTCCACCTTGCCTCTTCTGAGAGCAGTTTTATATGTGGGCAGCAAATGTACACAGTTGTGATCTGAGGATCCTAAAGGAGGAAGGGGGAGTGATTTATAGGCCCTCTCTATGAATCCATAGCACAGGTCCAATGTCTTTTTTTGCCTGGTTGGGCAGGAGACATACTGATAAAAGTTTTTAAGTGTCTTCTTTAAAGAAACATGGTTAAAATCCCCAAGAATGAAGTTTGGCGCCTCTGGAGAAATTGATTGCAGCTGCTGGACCACATCAAAGATTGTGCTGCAGGCGGAATCAGCGTCTGCCCTCGGGTGAATGTACACAGTTGTGATGAAGAGCTGGGGGAACTCGCGAGGCAAATAAAAGGGGCGTAGTGATACAGACAGCAGCTCCACATCGGGTGTACAGATGCGCTCTCTGACCGTGACAGATGTGCAGTACTGCTTATTAATATATAAACATACTCCGCCCCCCTGACGTTTCCCCGTTACCTCTTCCTGCCGATCCGAGCGCAGCGGGGCTCCAAAGCCGTCAATCCACAGGTCTGCGTCTCGGTCATGCGCAGTAAGCCAAGATTCCGTGAAAGCCATGACACAGCAGTTCTTAAAGTCCTTTTGGTAGCGTACATTCCCTTGAATTTCATCCACCTTGTTTCTCAGAGACTGTATGTTCCCAAAAATCATCGAAGGAAGAGGAATGTTACCAAACTGACATCTCCTCAGGCGCAATTTCACACCTCCACGCCTTCCGCGCTTCCTTCTGCCGTCTCTCTTTTCACCGCTATGTCCGTCTCTCAAAATAAAGTCCGGCAGTTGCGGCTTAGGCTCAATCACAGCCGCTGCATCAACCGTGTTTAAATGCAGCAACATGTCCCTGGAATAATGTATCCTGCCCGCCATGATGCCGAACGCGTTTACCTCAAAGACAAAAAGTCAACAAACTGGTGAAAGTTCGGTAGTGTTTTTCCCACTGAGACATGGTTAAAATCGCCTGTGATGGCCATGAATGCATCCGGGTGCTGCTCCAGTAATGTGGCCGCAGTGGAGCTGATGACATCACAGGCCACCGCTGCGTCAGCTGACGGAGGGACGTAGACGATAACAGTTAAAGCACACTTCATTTCTCGTGGCATATAATAAATAAATACAATAAGGATCTTTGAGTGAGGCTGAAGAATTTTGTAATCAGAGTACCCAGTGGTCACTGATGCTATCACTCATTTCATGTCAATGTATGACTGAATTCTTTTTGTTTGGATGGGACCAGACAAACTAGGAGTTAACACTTGGCTTTACAAAACTTTAATCCCATTTATTTGAAGAGTTCCAGTCAGGTTTTAGAGCTCATCATAGTACTGAAACTGCTCTTGTGAGCATGAGTTACTGATAGCATCCAATAATGGACTTGTTTCCATACTTGTGCTTTTAGATCTCAGTGCAGCTTTTGACACTATTGCGTCACTATTTGACACTTGTGTCACGCCTCGCCGCCCATCACTTTGAACTTCTTCCATCTGGTAAACGATTCCGGAGCATCGGAGGCAGAACCACCAGACTGATCAACAGCTTCCTTCCACAAGCTGTCAGGATGCTGAACAGTTGACCCGGAATCTCTCATACACACTACTGCACCTACGGACATTTTGTATATTATAGTTAGTTATTCTTTTTTTCCCCAAGTATGTCTCAGGGATGTGTGAATGGATGGGGGGGTGGGGGTGGGGGTGGGAGCTATGTGGGAATGTGTCTTAAGTCATGCTGCTTCTTATATGGATGCCGAGAGAAACGCAATTTCATCTTGCCTGCACTACAGTTGTATGTACAGCAATATGACAATAAAGTTTGATTTGATTTTGATTTGATTTGATTTGATCAGCGGCGCCAGCTGCACGCACACCTGCACCTCGTCAGCGGCGAGGGATTTAAGCCGCCTCGCCCTGGGCTTCGGCCTGAAGCCGTCAGTCTTCACTCGCTTCCCTTGCTGCAAGGAATCCCAACCGCTCAGCAAGCATTCAAGTAAGAATCTCTTACCTCCTTCTTCTCCTAGTCTGCTCCCCTGTGCACAGGTGGATTTCCCGGCGGCGGACCACTCCTCTCCACTAGTGATGGGAATTCCGGCTGTTTTTAGAGAACCGGCTCTTTCGGCTCGGCTCACTAAAAAGAGCCGGCTCTTTCGGCTCCCAAGCGGCTCTTCAGGTTGTTTTGTTGCTTTAATTTATTAATTTAATTTATTATCAACAACAATATAAAATTATGCACAAAATTAATTACTAATGTAAAAAATGTTTTTTATTTATATATGTTTATTATATAAATATGCTTTTGTTTATTCACTCCACATAAAATGTAAAAAGTAAATTATAAAATTCAAAAACCAACTATTTACAATTCAACTTATAGCTCTTTAAATTTTCAGCTTTTTCCTTTTAAACAAATTTAAAGTGAAACAACACAAAACACTGCAAACCAGTGTTTGAGCAGCTCTTCTGCTAAGTTCTCAGAAGTGTGTTTGTCGCTGAACTCAAAACAATCCAGAAGACAGGACACCATTTTATAATTTTCAATAAAGTGACACGTTACTGACAAGAAGGATGTGATGGTTTGGGATGTCCAGCTGTCAGTCGTTAGACAGACTGCTGTCGCTTTTTTAACCCTCTCTTGCAGTGATGCACGTTCTCTGTCATATAGGCCTGGGATGATTTTTTGGGAGAGTGTTTTACTGCTTGGAATTGCATACATTGGATTGAGTGCATGAATAAACTTCCTGAATCCTTTATCATTCACAACTGAAAATGGTTGGAAATCAAGTGCAATCATTTTTGCCAGTTCTTCATCAATTGAGTTCTGTCTTGCTGGGAAAACAGACTTCTGCAAAAACTGTCTCATAGAGCTCTGGGTTGTAGGTTTAGCAGCAACAGTTGCAGTAGAGACACTGGCACCTTCATTAATATCACACTCAACTGACTGTGTTTTATCTTCCCATTGCACTGCTGGGTGGACAGTTCTCAGGTGCCTGTGCAGGTTGTTTGTGGAGCCGGCTCTATATGATATTCTTTTCTGGCAGACTCTACACCAGGGGTGTCAAACTCATTCCATGGAGGGCCAAGACCCTGCAGGTTTTACCTCCACCCAGTGTCTTCAACAGGAGATTTCACTGAATTTCCCCTCACTGATTGCTGATCAATGAAAACACCTGCTGAAGACACTGGGTGGAGGTAAAACCTGCAGGGTCTTGGCCCTCCATGGAATGAGTTTGACACCCCTGCTACACTCTGCCTTTGTATTGTCAATAAAATTGAAATGGTTCCAGATTTTGCTTCTTTTCCTGGTGTCACTCATTTTCTTTACTATACCTTTCTAAATGTGTCGATGTCGTCTCTTCTTGTTTCCCCTGGCTCTCTTTCTCTCTCTCCTCCTGCTCTGCTCGTGTGCTGCTGCTGCTGTGAGCGTAACTACCGCCCCTCCCCCCTCAGCGCAAACACAAGGCAGGCACAAACACATATTGACCAATCACGTGCGGCTAGAAGAGAAAAAAAAAGTGAGAGCGAGAGGGTGAGAGAGGAAAAAAAACCCAACACGGCTCCCAATAAAGAGCCGGCTCCGGTCGTTCACTTCAAAGAGCCGGCTCTAAGAGCCGTTTCATTCGCGAACGACCCATCACTACTCTCCGCCACCGTTCCCCCGCTGCTGCACCGGGCGCTCCAGGTCGCTGTCTTCCGGGCTTCACCCTTGCTGTGCCAGCCACCTGCCATTTCCAAGTAAGCCAGTCATCATTATCATATTTCCTGTGTTGGTGTGGTGCCCGTTACCCTTCTCCCTTTGCTTCTCCCATAGGGTTGTCCGGCTGTACGGCCTCCTGCCTCCGTGCCCGACGCAGACGCCACCACCAACACATTTACATCTCGCAGACACACATTCATACACACTTGTTGTTAATAAAGCTATTAGATCTACCCTGAGCCTGCGTGTGTGTCTCCTGAGCCGTGCATTATGTCAGTACGGCTTCAGCAGAGCGGCTCGGCAGACGGCGGGCTCACACGCCGACTTTCCACCCTCGAGGCTCGGGTGGACCTAATAGCCCACCAGCAACAGGTGATTTTAAATCAATTATCCATCATCACTAACCGATTGGACCGCTTGGACCCCCAACAGCCGTTCCCCCCGGCTCGTCAGGGCGGCGCAGCTCCTGCTGCTCCAGCGGCTGTCCAGCCTGCTCCGGCAGCACCGGTTCAGTTCACACCCATTCCGACCCCCGCCCGCTTTAGCGGTAAGCTCGGCGGAGCACAGGGGTTTATAATGCAATGTGAGTTCGTGTTCCACCGTGTGCCCGGAGATTTTCCCTCAGACCATAGCCGAATTAGCTACATAGGGAATCTCCTGGAGGGGCGAGCGCTTACTTGGGCTTACGCCGTAATGGCGAAGCCCAGTTACACCACCCTCACCTATGGCCAATTCGTGAGACTGTTCCTGGAGGTCTTTGATCATTCTCGTACAGAGAGCGTTCAGGTCGATCGACTTCTCAGCCTCCAACAGGGAGGCCGGTCGGCAGCTGATTACGCGATCGACTTCCGGGTAGCGGCGGAGGAGGTTGGCTGGGGAGAACGTTCTCTCTGCGGCATCTTCCTCCGCAGTCTCAGTGATGGTCTGAGGGACGAACTGGCTGGACGGGACATCCCGGAGACTTTAGCGGAGCTAACGTCCCTAGCCATCAGCCTGGATAACAGGTTGCGCGAGCGCACCTCGGAGCGGAAGTCGTCTTCTTCTCGCCCTCGTGGTGCCTCGTCGTGCCTGTCCCAAGCTCGCCCCCTGGCGTTGCCGTCACCATCGCGCTCCGAGGAGTCGGAGCCGATGGTGACGGGCTGGACAAAGCTCCCTCCTGTGGAGAAACAACGCCGCCATGAGTTGGGTCTCTCAGAATCAGAATCAGAATCAGAATCAGCTTTATTGGCCAAGTATGCACAACACATACAAGGAATTTGACTTTGGCTAAAAACTTGCTCTCATTGTTCAGGTGGAGGATTTAAATAAGGATTCAATGACAACAGAGTATGTACAGTAAATTACAGTCTGTCCACGTTTCTATAAAAGGATGCAAATATATACAGGAATATATGCAGTTATTTACTCAGACTAACCACACTTTGCAGAAATATATGAAAAAATATACAGTCACACAGTATTTCAATGTGAACTCAGATTCAGTGATATAATGTGAATGAAGTAAAAAGCAGTGTGAGAGTTATGTGCAATGTAATAATGGATGAAAAGTCATGAGTACAGCAACAGGTAGGACTAGGTGAATGTTAGGAGTTCATCAGAGTGATGGCTTGAGGAAAGAAACTGTTCCTGTTACGGGTGGTTTTGACCTTCAGTGATCTGTAACGACGACCAGAAGATAGAAGTTCAAACAGTTTGTGGCCGGGGTGTGATGGGTCAGCACAGATGTTTCCCGCCCGTTTCCTGGTTATGGACCGATATGTTCTCAATGGAGGGTAGGTCAGTACCAATGATCCTCTCCGCAGACTTAATGATCCGCTGCAGTCTGGTCTTGTCCTGTTTAGTCGCAGATCCAAACCAGACAGTGATGGAAAAGCAAAGGACAGATTGGATGATGGCGGTGTAGAAGACAACCAGCAGCTCCTGAGGCAAATCAAACTTCTTGAGCTGACGCAGAAAAAACAACCTCTGCCGGGCCTTTTTCCGGACAGTGTCTATATGGGAGGACCACTTCAGGTTCCGGGAGATTGTGGTACCCAGAAACTTGAAGGAGTCCACAGTGGACACTGTGCTGTTGAGAATGGTGAGTGGGGGGAATGAAGGGGGGTGTCGCCTGAAATCCACAGTCATCTCCACCGTTTTGGCTGGGTTAAGTTCAAGATGGTTCTGGCTGCACCAGAGGATCAGCTGCTCCACCTCCCGCCTGTATGCAGACTCATCATCATCCTGGATCAAACCGATGACTGTAGTGTTGTCCGCAAACTTCAGGAGCTTCACCGAAGGGTCCTCTGAGGTGCAGTCATTGGAGTAGAGGGAGAAGAGCAGTGGGGAAAGGACACATCCTTGGGGGGCGCCAGTACTAATTTTTCGGGAGCTGGATGTAAATCTCCCTAGCTTCACCTGTTGCCACCTGTCAGTCAGAAAGCTGGAGATCCACTGGCAGGTGGAGGGGGGCACCTTGAGCTGGAGGAGTTTCTGATGAAGAATGCCTGGGATGATGGTGTTGAACGCTGAGCTGAAGTCGACAAACAGGATCCTGGCGTACGTCCCTGGGGAGTCGAGGTGTTGCAGGATGTAATGTAGTCCCATATTCACTGCATCATCCACTGACCTGTTTGACCGGTAGGCAAACTGCAGTGGGTCCATCAGGGGGCCTGTGATGACCTTCAGGTGGTTCAGCACCAATCTCTCCAAGGATTTCATGACCACAGAGGTCAGGGCAACAGGTCTGTAGTCGTTTAATCCTGTAACAGAGGGTTTCTTGGGAACTGGAATGATGATGGAGTGTTTGAAGCAGGAAGGCACTTCACGCAGCTCCAGTGATCTGTTAAAGATCCGGGTGAAGATGGGGGCCAACTCGTTGGAGCAGACTCTCAGGCAGGACGGAGACACACCATCATGTCCTGCAGCCTTCTTGATCTTTTGTCTCTGAAAGACCCGGCGCACCTCATCTTCACAGATCGCTAGTGCTGGTGGGAGGTCAGAGTGGAGGAGGGATGGAGTTCCTGGGGCTGCAGATAATCCTTTTGTGTCGGTGGGAGGTGAGAACTGTAGGTTCTTTTCAAACCTGCAGTAAAAGCTGTTTAGGTCGTTAGCCAGCTGGAGGTTTTCCACAGGGTGGGGGGATGGTCTCCTGTAGTTGGTGATATTCCGTAGGCCTCTCCAGACAGAAGCAGAGTTGTTGGCTGAGAAGTTTTTTTGTAACTTCACACTGTAGCTCCTCTTAGCAAGCCTGATCTCCTTCGTCAGCATGTTTCTGGCCCTCTTGTACAGAGTCCAGTCACCAGTCCTGTAGGCCTCCTCCTTGGTCTGACGTAGCTGCTTCAGTTTAGGAATGAACCAGGGTTTATTGTTGTTGTATGTGCAGAAGGTCTTGGTCTGCACACACATGTCCTCGCAGAAACAGATGTATGACGTCACAGTGTCAGTGAGTTCATTTAAGTTAATGGCTGCAGCTTCAAAAACACTCCAATCTGTGCAGTCAAAGCAGGCTTGTAACTTCAGCTTTGATTCCTCAGTCCATTTCTTCACAGTCCTTACAACAGACTTGGAAGTTTTTAGTTTCTGTCTGTATGTTGGAATAAGATGGAGCAGACAGTGGTCAGAAAAACCCAGAGCTGCACGGGGGACGGCATGATAGGCATTTCTTAAAACTGTGTAACAGTGGTCGAGTGTATTTGTGTCCCTGGTGGGACATTTAATATGCTGTCTGTATTTAGGAAGCTCATTTGTGAGATTAGCTCTATTGAAATCACCCAGAATGATAAGCAGAGAGTCTGGATGTTTTTCCTCCACGTCTGCTATCTGGTCAGCGAGGTGCTGCAGTGCCTCTGTTGTAGAAGCATGCAGGCGGGATATAAATTCCGACCAGAATAAATGAGGAGAACTCTCGCGGTGAATAAAAGGGTTTACAGTTTATGAACAGTGACTCTAGGTTAGGGCTACAAAACTTCTTCAACACTGTGACATCAGTACACCAACCTTCGTTTATGTAGAAGCAGATTCCACCACCTTTAGTCTTTCCAGAGAATTCTCGGCTGCGATCAGCGCGAAACAGCTGGAATCCGTCCAGGCGGACCGCGCTGTCCGGGATGTGTTCACTCAGCCAGGACTCCGTGAAACAAAGGGCGCCAGATCTGCTAAAATCCCGGTTTTTGTGAGTCAGGAGCAGCAGTTCATCCATTTTGTTCGCCAAACTGCGGATATTTGCCAGATGGATCGATGGGAGCGGCGTGCGAAATCCTCGTTTCTTCAGCCTGACTAGCGCACCGGCACGTTTACCACGCCGCCTTCGTTTCCGGCCAGCGCCAATAGCCGCTGCTCCCACAGCTAAGATTGACTGAAAAAACTTCAGATCAGCAGCAGCAACTGGCGGAGAAGTTGCATTGGGAGGTAGTCTGAGTGAAAGTAGTTCCTCCCTTGAATAGGTGATTCGGACAGAAGAGCAGAAGTCCAAAAAAACACACAAAATTATCAAAAACATCAGAGAGCAGAAGCCAGTGGCTGCCATCCGCGGCGCCATCTTTGGATTTTTCTCTGCATGTATTGCGGAGACAGCATTGTGGAGCTTTGTCCACAGAAGCCAAACGGGGAGGTCCGCGAGTCACTGTAGGGGGCCTCGCGGACGTCAATCGGTTAAATCCCCTCTCCCAATTGAAGCTACCCGTCCGGTTTTGTCACAGCCCCACTGGGCACCTCACCCACGCACTGGTGGATTCAGGCGCGGAGGGCAGCTTTATTTCACAAAGCCTGGCAACCCGACTGGGCATCCGTTGCCAAGTCCTCAAATCTCCTCTCGCCCTGGTCAACCTCTCCCATGTCTCCCTGGGGAGAGTTACACACCAGACCGTCCCTGTCCCTGTGATCATCTCTGGGAACCACCGGGAGGAAATCACTTTCTACGTCCTCCCCAACTCTGTGTCGCCCGTCATCCTGGGGTACCCCTGGCTTCGCCTCCATAACCCCGTCCTAGATTGGAAGTCCGCCAGGGTATCGGCATGGAGTTCCTTCTGTATGAGCACCTGCCTGCAATCCGCTGCCTGCTCCCCGTCCTTTTCTCCAACTCCTAAGGACGCCGCACCCCCGGATCTCTCCCTGGTGCCATCAGAATTTCACGACCTGGGTATGGTATTCAGCAAGTCCAAGGCGATGTCTCTTCCTCCACACAGGCCCTACGACTGTGCGATAAACATCCGCCAGGGGGCACCCTTACCCTCTGGGCGACTCTACAGCCTGTCGGCGCCGGAGAAGGAGGCTATGAATTCCTACCTCAAGGAATCGCTGAGTGCTGGAATTATCCGTCCCTCGTCATCACCATTAGGCGCTGGATTCTTCTTCGTGGGCAAGAAGGACGGTTCCCTCCGTCCTTGTATCGACTACCGCGCCCTGAATGACATCACGGAGAAGGATCGCTACACCCTGCCACTAATGGACACCGCCTTCCACTCCCTCCAGGGGGCGACTTGGTTCACCAAGCTGGATCTTCGCAGCGCATACCACCTCGTCCGGATCCGGGAGAGAGATGAGTGGAAGACAGCCTTCCGTACCCCGAACGGCCATTTCGAGTACCTGGTGATGCCGTTTGGGTTGACCAATGCTCCAGCCGTCTTTCAGCGCCTTATAAATGACATCCTCCGGGATTTCATCGGCCTTTTTGTGTTCGTCTACCTGGATGACATCCTCATCTTCTCCAAATCCAGGGACGAGCACCAGGTCCATGTGAGGCGGGTCCTCCAAAGGCTGCTGGAGAACCGGTTATATGTGAAGGCAGAAAAGTGTGAATTCTACGCTAAAACCACGTCCTTCCTCGGGTTCGTCATCTCCCACGACCAGGTGCTTCCGGACCCAGTGAAGGTGAAAGCGGTGGTGGAATGGCCCACACCTACATCAAGGAAACAGGTGCAACAATTTATTGGGTTTGCAAACTTCTACCGCCGCTTCGTCCCGAATTTTGGTACCGTCGTCGGCCCTCTGACCCGCCTCACGTCCCCTAAGGTCCCGTTCCGGTGGACCGAAGAGGCCGCAGCTGCTTTCCAGGCGCTGAAGGCAGAGTTCTCCTCCTCCCGGGTCCTCAGCCAAGTCGATCCCTTGCTGCAATGCATCGTTGAGGTGGACGCTTTGGACACGGGGGTGGGGGCGGTTCTATCTCAGCGGTCACCTGATGACGGAGTCAAACGGCCCTGCGCCTTCTTCTCCCGGCGCTTGTCCCCGGCGGAACGGAACTACGACGTGGGGGACAGAGAGCTCCTCGCCATCAAGCTCGTGCTGCAGGAGTGGCGTCACTGGCTAGAGGGGGCGGACCTGCCGTTCGTGGTCCTGACTGACCACAAGAACTTGGAGTACTTAAGATCTGCCAAGCGTCTGAATGCCCGCCAGGCGCGTTGGTCCTTGTTCTTTGCCAGGTTCCGCTTTAACATCACCTTCAGGCCTGGCTCCAAGAACGGCCTGCCCAACACCCTCTCTAGGCAATTTGCCCCTGAGGCGTCTGAGGACGCGGTCCACACCATCCTGCCCAGGTCGTGCATCGTGGGAGCCGTCACTTGGGACATTGAAAGTAAAATCTGGAAGGCGCAGGAATCGGAACCTGACCCTGGCGGCGGACCGGAGGGGAGGCTTTTTGTGCCGTCCATGGTCCGGGGGGAGGTCATCCACTGGCTGCACACATCTAAGCTCACCTGCCACCCTGGTTCCTCCCGGATGATCGACCTTCTTCAACGGTCCTTCTGGTGGCTGGGCCTGCGGAAGGACGCTGCCCGCTACGCCCGGGCCTGCCCTGTATGTGACACCAGTAAATCAGGTAATGCCTCTCCAGCGGGTTTGCTCCAGCCTCTGCCGGTCCCCGGCAGGCCCTCGTCGCATATCGCCCTGGATTTCGTCACCGGACTCCCAGTCTCTAACACCTTCGACACTGTCCTGACCATCGTAGACCGTTTCTCCAAGGCGGCGCACTTCATCCCGTTACGAGGTCTTCCATCTGCCCTGGAGATGGCGGACCTCCTAATCCAACACGTGGTCAGGCTGCACGGGATTCCGGTGGACGTGGTCTCGGACCGGGGGCCCCAATTTTCCTCAGAGGTTTGGAGGTCCTTTTGCAACGCCCTGGGAGCCAAGGTAAGCCTCTCCTCCGGCCATCACCCCCAAACCAACGGGCAGTGTGAGCGGACCAATCAGGAGCTGGAGGCTGCGCTCCGCTGCGTCACTGCGCCCAAGCCTGCGTCCTGGAGTAACCATCTCGCCTGGGTTGAGTACGCCCACAACACCGCCCGCTTTTCTGCCACTGGGATGTCTCCCTTTAAGGCGTCCCTGGGCTACGACCCCCCTCTGTTCCCAGCGCAGGAGAGTGAGGTAACTGTCCCCTCAGTTCGGGCGCACCTCAGGCAGTTTCGTTCCATCTGGGCGTCGGCACGCAATGCGCTTTTACGCACGGCAGAGCGCAACAAATCCACGGCGGACCGGCACAGAAGACCTGCCCCAGCATACCAGGTGGGCCAGCGTGTCTATGTGTCAACCCAGGACGTCATTTTAAAGGGTGAGAGGAGGAAGCTGGCACAGCGTTTTATGGGCCCATACCCCATCACCAGGATTATCAACCCGGTGGCTGTGCGTGTAGCTATTCCCCCCTCCCTCCGCATCCATTCCACCTTCCACATTTCCAAGGTGAAGCCGGCAGTCTCCGATCCCCTTTGCCCTCCTCCTGCTGCGCAGCCCACGCCCCGGATGATTGATGGTCATCCGGCCTGGCCTGTCTCTTCTATCCTGGACTCCCGGCGCCGGGGTCGCGGGTTGCAGTACTTGGTGGACTGGGAGGGTTATGGGCCTGAACATCGGCAATGGGTACCCTCGTCATTTGTGTTGGACCCGTCCCTCATTACTGAGTTCCACCGAGCGCACCCGGAGAAACCATCGCCAGGAGGCGCTGCTAGAGGGGGGAGTACTGTCACGCCTCGCCGCCCATCAGCGGTGCCAGCTGCACGCACACCTGCACCTCGTCAGCGGCGAGGGATTTAAGCCGCCTCGCCCTGGGCTTCGGCCTGAAGCCGTCAGTCTTCACTCGCTTCCCTTGCTGCAAGGAATCCCAACCGCTCAGCAAGCATTCAAGTAAGAATCTCTTACCTCCTTCTTCTCCTAGTCTGCTCCCCTGTGCACAGGTGGATTTCCCGGCGGCGGACCACTCCTCTCCGCCACCATTCCCCCGCTGCTGCACCGGGCGCTCCAGGTTGCTGTCTTCCGGGCTTCACCCTTGCTGTGCCAGCCACCTGCCATTTCCAAGTAAGCCAGTCATCATTATCATATCTCCTGTGTTGGTGTGGTGCCCGTTACCCTTCTCCCTTTGCTTCTCCCATAGGGTTGTCTGGCTGTACGGCCTCCTGCCTCCGTGCCCGACGCAGACGCCACCACCAACACATTTACATCTCGCAGACACACATTCATACACACTTGTTGTTAATAAAGCTATTAGATCTACCCTGAGCCTGCGTGTGTGTCTCCTGAGCCGTGCATTATGTCAACTTGCAGTTTGCATACTTGCAATGGGGGAGAAGCTGCAGGTGATGGGGGTTGATAGCTCTATGATCTCCTGGATTACTTACTACCTGACAGACAGGCCACAATTTGTCCGGCTGGGCAGTGTTTTGTGTGATGTAGTGGTTAGTGATACGGGAGCGCCACAGGGAACTGTGCTTTCTCCTTTTCTCTGTCACCGTATACACCAATGACTTTCACTACAACTCTGAGTCATGCCACCTGCAGAAATTATCTGATGACTCGACTGTTGGGTGTATAAATGGGGGAGAAAAGGTAGAGTACAAGGCACTCGTAGACAGATTTGTGGACTGGACCAAGCAGAATCACCTGAGGCTGAACGTCAGCAAGACCAGAGAGATGGTGATTGACTTCAGGAAGAAGAGGACGCCTTCACAGCCATTGCGGATTAGGAAGGGGGGGGATGTGGGGGTAGTGGAGGACTACATACAGTATACCTGGGTGTTGATGAGCAATGGACTGGACTGGAAATCTAACACCAGTGCTGCGTACAAGAAGGGGACGAGCAGACTCTACTTTCTGAGGAAGCTGAGATCCTTCAATGTGGGCAGCGAGATGCTGGAATTTTTCTACCAGACTGCTATTGCCAGTGCCATCTTCTTTGCTGCCGTTTGCTGGGGTTGCAGAATCAGAGCCAGCAACACCAACAGACTTGACAAGATTATCAAGAAGGCTTGCTCTGTAATTGGTCTCAGGCCAGAGACCTTTGAGTCTGTGGTGGAGATGAGGACACCGAACAGACTGTGATCCATCATAGACAATCCTGATCATCCCCTCCACCACATACTGGACAGACAGCAGAGCGCTGCCATTTCACTGTACAATAACTCACTCTAATGTTGAATTCTGGTCATAATAATGCTGCCATACTGCACCTTACAGTATAACTGGTACCTCGCATTTCACCCTGCACCTTATAACCCTCCTTTATACAGTCAGTACTGTCCATAAACTCATAAGGATCATCATCTCTTTAACCTAGTAGTAGCCTATGTAGTATATAAAGTTATCTCAGCATTTTTTTTACTTCCCTGGGTAACTTCTTTTTCTATTATGCTGTCCGTATTTCCATTGGTTTTGAGTTGTCTACTGTGTTATGCTGCTGTTACACTGTAATTTAATTATAAAGTGCATTATCTATCTCTGTTTATCTATCTATGTATCTATCTATCTATGTACTGTATCCATCTTAGACTGGAACATTCTTTAGGCCTTAAAGGAGCACCTTTGCAGTTGTTTAAATCATATTTGTCAGATAGACTTCTGTTTGGTCATGTCCATGATGAGCCCTCTCTACTCACAGAACTCACTCAAGGAGTCCCATAGGGCTCTGTGTTAGAACCAGTACTCTTCATTATATATACTATGCTCCCCTTAGGTGACTTTATCAGAAAACACACCGTAAATTTCCACTGTTACGCTGATGATACACAGTTGTACCTGTCAATGAAACCAGAAGACATGAACCAATTGACAAGGGTATATGCATGTCTTAAAGACATAAGAACCTGGATGAACTACTACTTTTTACTACTTAACACAGATAAAACTGAAGTTATTGTAATGGCCCCAAAACATCTGAGATTCTGTGTAGCTTAGATGGTTTTACCCTAGCTCCTAGCACCGCTGTCAGGAATCTTGGGGTCACGTTTGATCGGGATTTGTCCTTTAATTCACACATCCAACAAATCTCTAAAACTGCTTACTTCCACTTATGGAATATTGCTAAGAACTAGAAACTTGCAGGCTGCAGTTCCATGGGATAGTTACTGACCTCTTTGTAGTGTAGTAAGATGGTGGCTGTGGAACCCTGGGTGTAGTGGGAGGTGACGGCCCACTTTTCCGGTGGTGGCATCACCTGGGGTATAAAGGGCCAGGGTGGAAGGGACGTAGTCTCTTTCGCCGTCAACCCTTGGCCTGTACAGAGCGCCTATTATAATTCAATTCAATTCAATTCAACTTTATTTATATAGCGCCATTTCACAACAACAGTCATCTCATAGCACTATCAACTGTAGGGGGAACCCCCACAGTTGCAGAAAGACCCGAGCAATCAGGCGATCCCCTGTGAGCAAGCACTTGGCGACGGAGGAGAGGAAAAACTCCCTTTTAACAGGAAGAAACCTCCAGCAGAACCAGGCTCAGGGAGGGGCAGTCATCTGCTGTGACTGGCTGGGGGGTGAGGGGATAGAGAAGAAGAAAAGAACAGACATGTAGAGAGCAAACAGCACGATGGGGACTCAATCTATGGGAGAGAACAAACAGATGTTAATGATCAGCAAAAAAAAATATTTCATTGAGAGTAAAGAAAGGAGTGAGGCCCAGTGCATTACTGGAGGTCCCCCGGCTGACTAAACCTATTAGCAGCATAACTAAGATAATCTAATCTTATAAGATAAGATAATTATTATAAGATAATCTATCTTATAAGATAAGATAATCTTATCTTACCTTATAAGATAAGATAAGATAAGATAAGCCTTTATTAGTCCCACAATGGGGAAAGTCCAGGATTGCAACAGCACAGGGACAGCAACACTCAGAGCAACGATCAAGAAGACAAGAAAAACAAGAGCAGCGAATATACATATGGACACATAAATATATAAATATATATACACAGTGTGGAGCATTGTAGCTAGATGGAATAAACAGCATAACCGTCTACTTAGTTATCCTACATAGTATGAATATGTACCCATACATATTGTCACCCTCCGTAGCGATTGTTATTGTCCTAGTTGTATACTGGAGGGGACCATTTGTGTAAGTCTGCTGCGTCTTTTGCATTCAATACTATTAGGTCATCACGTTTTTTTTGCTATCTCTGCAAGCAGCCCTGCTTAGGTTATTACAGTCTGACAGCCGTAGGTAGGAAGGACCTGCGAACCCTCTCGGTTGCGCACCTAGGATGATGTAGTCTGCTGCTAAATGAGCTCCTCAGTGCGTTCAGTATGTCCTGCATAGGGTGGGACTCGGACTCTGACAGAGATCACAGTTTAGCCACCATCCTTCTCTCTCCTATCTCCTCCACTGGGTCAAGGCGTTGCCCCAGGACAGAGCTAGCTTTCTTGATCAGTTTGTTCAGTCTCTTCCTATCGGCTGCTATAATGCCACTGCCCCAGCAGACCACTCCAAAAGTGATGGCTGATGTCACCACTGTGTCGTAGAATGTCTTCAGCAGCGCCCCTTGTACACCAAAAGACCTATGTCTCCTCAGTAGGAACAGCCTACGCTGTCCCTTCTTGTAGAGTGCATCGGTATTGTGTGACCAGTCTAGTTTATTGTTCAGATGAACACCCAGGTACTTGTAGGATGTCACCATCTCGATGTCTGTTCCCTGTATGTTTACTGGTGCTGTGAGGGGTTGTCCTTGCCTGCGGCAGTCCACCACCAGCTCCTTAGTTTTCCTTGCGTTGATCTGGAGGCAGTTCCGATGGCACCAGTCCACGAAGTCCTGGATAAGTCCTCTGTACTCAGCTTCATCTCCATTGGAGATGAGGCCGACGATCTCAGAGTCGTCAGAGAACTTCTGTAGATGGCAGTGTGTTGTGTTGTGTGAGAAGTCAGCAGTATAAAGGGTGAACAGGAAGGGAGCCAAAATATATTTTATTGTTGGTTCCTATAATAAAGTTACGTTCAACTACACTTCCTGCCTGCTTCTTGGTAACATGTTATGGACACAACATTTGGCAAGGAGGTAAAAGGTATGGAGAGAGGTTTTTCCCGCTTTCAGCCATTTCTGGAGGTTCCAGGTGAGCCGCCCGTCCCTTTGGAGAGGTGGTACATGGCTTTCCAAAACTATCTGGTGGCCCTAGACCTTGGTGAGTTGGAAAAACTGTGCGAGAGCTATTTTGGTCCATAATCTTGGCATGGAGGGTCAGCGGATTCTCAGCACATTGGGTGCTAGTGATAGCTTTGACGACATGGTGGGGCTAATGGCGCACCCCAGAAAACATCACAGTCAAAAGAATTCGGTTTTGGTAGCACCACCAGTGGACTGGAGAGTCAGTACAGCGGTTCATCGCAGATCTGCATCAGCTGGCAGTGGAGTGCCATTTTGGAGCGTTAGAGAAAGCAATGGTCCGTGACCAATTGGCAGAGCACGTCCTTTGTTCTGCGGCATCGTCAAGGCTCCTGACACACACGGATGAGATGATGTTAGCCATGACTGTCGAGATAGCCCAACAGTTCGAGGCTGCAGAGAAGCTATTGAAGGATTTGGATGAGAGAAGTTCACTGGGGCACACGGAACCATGGGTGAAGGTGCTGGCTGTGGACCCAGATAGAGAGGACAGCGAGGATGAAGAAGAGTACGCTGCTGCTATAGGAATTGGGTCCACCCCAGGTTCGCCAAGATGTTATGGATGTGGGTCCACGAGGCAAGGCAAGAGAGTGTCCAGTGAAAGGCAAGTGCTGTGGCAAGTGTGGTCTCCTGCATCATTTCACCAGGGCCTTCAGGAATTTTGAGCGGGAGGACCAAAGACGTGGAGCGGATTCCCCTGCCATGACTCCTACAGTTGTTCATACCGTCTCTCCGAGCACAGATAGGCACATTTATGGTAACGTGTTGCTGGACGGCATGGAAGTGCTGTTGTTAGTGGACACGGGAGCGGTGGCTTCGGTGTTGAGCTGGCCCACTGAGGAGTTTGTTCCCACACTACCGCATGAGAAAACTGTCGACATCATACTGCGGCTATGGTGGAAACAAACTAGCCATCGTGGGTTCGCTGGAGTTAATGGCCCAGTACAAGTCGTCAATGACGACAAGCGTCCAATTTGTGATAACAGCTAGAGGGTCGAACATCATGGGGTGTGCTATGTTCTATGGCCTGGGCTTCAAGATCACCAGCGGCGTTGGAGAGGAGTGGTTGGGCTGTGGTCTATGGGACCGACCTGCTCCGTATGTGGATGATGATGCAGTTTGGGACACTGACTAGCCTAGTAGTCTGGGAATGGATCAGGACGAGACCCACCATAGATCGTCGCGGGAGGGTTCCAGTGCTAGTGTCCATGTTGCCCTTGGTGTGGGAACTGGACGGCACGGTGGGACACCAGTGACGACAGATGGAGCTGAATCGCTAGCCCCCTCTGTTTCCGTAGTGCAGCCTGAGGATCACGAGAAGCAAGGAGCTACAGCGGCTTTGCTGGCGCGTCAAATGAAAGAGACCGGGGCAGGACCAGCTGGCGCAGTAGTATGACGCGCCACCCAGCAACACTGGAGGCCAACGGGAGCTTCAGACAGGGTCAGAGGAACGGTGCGACTCAGAGAAGAAGTCTGGATTAGACGTCGGAGGCATGTGAAGCTGAGTCGTTCTCCACTACGGGTCGCGGACGAGGTTCGGCCCAGAGGAGAGGCTCAGCTGAGGGGGGCCCATGAGAAAAGAAAACAACGTGATGGACAGGGTGGCTGAGAGTGATGGCTGCACGGGAAGATGGCTACCTGAAGCTGTCAGATGACTTCTGGAGACACCCCAATAAGCTGCTACGCATGGAGAAGAGGAGACACTGATGCAGCTCATCCCCGGAGGCCAAGAAGCGGAGACGTTCTGGGCGGGATCCACCAGATGGAAATCCGATGGGTGGCTCTTCCATCGGGTCTGTAAAGTGACTGGGGGTGACTTTTAACGTGTGTTTGTTTTGGTTTTATGACTCCAAGTCATTTAGTTAATATGTTTCACTGATACTTATTGTGTGTTTGCCCTGTGCTTTTTTTTTTCAAAAAAAAAAAGAGAAAAGTCCCCAACACTGTTTGTTTTGGAATTGTTGTGATGTGCCCGGGTTATGGGGTGGGTGTGTTGGGGTGGGGGCTGCCAATGAGAGAGTGAATGTACATATTGCCTGTTATAGTTTGTTGTGTTACGAAAGTTTGATTGTATATACATATACACTACCGTTCAAAAGTTTGGGGTCACCCAGACAATTATTTTGTGTTTTCCATGAAAAGTCACACTTATTTACCACCATGAGTTGTAAAATGAATAGAAAATATAGTCAAGACATTGACAAGGTTAGAAATAATGATCTGTATTTGAAATAATAATTTTTTCCTTCAAACTTTGCTTTCGTCGGACTTCCGGTCTGGACGCCATGGCGACTGCAGCTTAACACTGAAGCTCTCAGACCCAATCCAGGATAACACCTTGAAAATCAAACTTAACGGATTTTTGGAGGAGTGAAAATCAAAAGACAAAATCATCATGTCTAAAGGAAAACAGAAGAAACTGAAATTCTCCAGGCCAGGACACGTATCGGCCGGAGAATCTGAACTGGAAGATCTCCGTTCAGAAGACGAGGAACTGGTGATAGCTAACAAAAAGGTTAGCCTGAAATCACTATTTGAGGAGCTACGACGATTTCGCCGAGAAGTTACGGCCGAATTTCGGGAATTCAGAGAAGAATTGAAAAGGACAAACAGCAGAGTGGACCAGGCCGAGAACCGAATCTTGGAAACAGAGGAACGAATAAAAGTGCTCGAAGATTCTGTGCTGGACCTACGCAAAAGACAAGCATCTATAGAAGCTAAGCTAGCCAACCAAGAAGGAAGACAAAGAAGAGACAACATAAGAATTCATGGTCTGATAGAAGGAGCCGAAAACGGTTTTAACTCAATGGCAGAATGCGTGGAATCCTTACTAAGAGAGAAATTGGATATTCCACAAACCACCGACTTGAAGATAGAAAAGGCACATCATTCATTAGCCGCTAGGCCGGCGGCGGAAGCGCCCCCACGTTCGGTGTTGGTAAGATTTTCCAATTTCAAAATAAAACAAGAGGTTGTAAGATTGGCCTGGCAGAAAAAAGGATTTATGCACCAGGAGAGAAAAGTCTACGTGGAACACGATTACGCCCCGGAGGTCCTTAAAAAGCGCAGGGAATACAATGACACGAAAAAGGTGTTAAGAGAGAAGAAATTGCGCTTTCAGACTCCATTTCCTGCGAAGTTAAGGGTCTTCTACGGCGAAGAAACGTGTCTCTATAATTCGGCAGAAGAAGCAACAGCTGACATGGCGAAAAGAGGGCTCCCGGTAACGGTATTTAAACCCGCAGCAGACCCGAGCGAGAAGATCAAAGCGCAAACATGGACAACACAAAGACCTTCAAAATCCACGGACCAGCAGCGGGAAACCCAGCGCCAGAGCGTCGCGGATAAACTATCCGTTTTCAGGTTGGAATAGCGACCTTTTTTTTTTTTTTTTTCTCTTGAATCAATCCGCACATCCAACCCCCCTCATACAAGGTAACAAACATTAAAGGAGATGCGTATTCAGCATGTGGTAAAACATTTCATGGAACAGTCATAATATTTGAAACAAATAAGTCTGTAATAAAAAAAAAAAAAACAAACTTGTTAAAATAGAAATGTGACAATAATCCACATGTTCTCCTCATACTAACAAATACTGTTTTTGCGTGAATGTTTGATGTGATGGGGGTGGGAGGGTGCACACAATTTCACAGGGTTTAGGCATAAAAGGAAAAAAAAAAACATCATTACAAGTTTGGATTGGGTTCTGAAACTCACGTTAAAAGCATGGGACAACTTACAGTGGTAAGAGAGGGCCCTCAACACGTAACAGAGTTTGAGGAATTTCCCTCAGGGCCTTCACTCCATCAAGGCTCTTCCAGGGTCTTTAAAAAGACCTCAGCTCAGGAAGTTCTTCTGACAGCTTTTTGTTTTAAAGTTTTATACACTATGTTCTTAATGTTTTTCTTGTTTTTAATGTTCTTTCAGTTTCTGAGTAGCACAAAAGAGGGCCACCACACAGTTATACTAAACAAAACAACACAATGGAGAAACAGGGTGTAACCAAAATAATTTCATATAATGTAAAAGGAATCCTGAATCCAGTTAAAAGATCCAAGATTCTAGGCAAAATGAAAAAAGACAAAGCAGGAATAATATTTTTACAAGAAACCCACCTAACAGACGTGGAACACAATAAACTCAGTAGACAAGGGTTTAAAATGATCTCTTCATCTTCATATAAGTCAGGGAGGAGGAGGGGAGTAGCGACATTGATATCAACCAAAATTACATTTGAAAAAAAATCTGAACACAAAGATAAAGAAGGGAGATACAGTTTGGTAACTGGGCGGCTAGAGGGAGAAGATATCACCCTGCTGAATGTGTATGCTCCCCCAGGGGCTAACTGGAAATTTTATAAAAATGTATTCGACCTAATGATAACTAAAGCTCAAGGTTTAGTGATATGTGGTGGGGACTTCAATCTTAGACTGAATCCATACTGGGATGCTTCTGGTAATTCTCCACATCAAAATAACACCCAAAACAGGAAGACTCGGATGCTACTAAAAGAAATGGGAATCTGTGACGTGTGGAGGGAACTCAACCCCAGTGTAAAAGACTATACATTTTACTCTACTCCACATTCATCTTACTCAAGGATTGACTATTTTTTTATGTTTAATAGAGACATTGGAAGAGTAAAAACATGTAAAATAGGACTGATGGATCTCTCTGACCACAGTCCGATCTACATGGACTTAAATATCCAAAAATACACAAATGATGCATTTTCTTGGAGGTTAAATTCAAATGTCCTGAAAGGACCATTGAAAGATGAATTGGAATCAGATATTCTCAGATATTTGGAAGATAACAATAATGGAGAAGTATCCCCTTTAATACTGTGGGATGCATGCAAAGCTGTAATAAGAGGAAAGATTATTGCAAAACTGGCAACCCAAAAGAAACTAAGACAAGAAAAACTATCCACATTAGAGTCAGAACTTAGGAACCTAGAAAAAGAACACAAAGGCAACACTCATTCTACTGACTCGCTCAAGATTAAGGAAATTAAAAACCAAATAAATGAGATCTACACAATAGAAATCCAGAAGAAACTTACATTTTTGAAACAAAAATACTATGAAGCAGGCAGTAAATCGGCAAAATTGCTAGCCTATAAATTGAGGAAACATCAAACAGAAAGAGCAATCTACAAAATCAGAGACCCAGTATCAAAGGAAATAAAATTCAGAATTCAGGATATTCTTAAAAGCTTCGAGAATTACTATAAGAACTTATACTCCCACAAAAAACATAAAAACGCATCCGAGGCATTCCTAAACACATTAAACCTTCCCCAACTTACGGAGTCACAAAATAAAACACTACTGTCAGAAATACATCCTAAAGAATTGGAAAAAGCAATTATGAAACTTAAAGCTAACAAATCCCCAGGAGCTGATGGCTATACAGCAGAGTGGTACAAAACCTTTAAACAGCAACTATCTCCTCTCCTCCTGAAAACATTTTATTATGTCCTCCACACAGGGGAAATCCCCCCCTCCTGGAGAGAAGGGGTCATTGCAGTTATACCTAAACCTGAAAAGGATAAACTAGAGTGCTCCAACTACAGACCAATCAGTGTACTAAATCAGGACTATAAGCTTTTTACCATTATCCTTGCCAAAAGGTTAGAAAATATACTGACAGACCTAATTCATTTAGACCAAACAGGTTTTATAAGACAAAGACAGACACAAGACAACATTCGACGCACTTTACACATAATTCATCATATAAAAAAATATAACTTAAATGCAGTCATATTGGGATTAGATGCTGAAAAAGCATTCGATTCGGTTGACTGGTCTTTTCTATATAGAATCTTATCCAGTTTCAATTTTCATAACAACTTCATTAGAACTATACAGGCATTATATAAAAAACCAACAGCTAAAATAAGGATTAACGGTAATTTATCATCATCTTTTGAACTGGAAAGAGGATGTCGTCAGGGCTGCCCCCTGTCTCCACTGCTCTTTGCAATCTTCATAGAACCTCTGAGCCAATGGATAAGACAAAATCAAAAAATTCAAGGTATTACACTTGGTCAGAAGGAACATAAAATAGCACTCTTTGCTGATGACATTTTAATATACCTAGGGCAGCCGGACACTTCTTTACCAGAACTAACCTCAGTTTTTTCAGAGTATGGACATTTATCGGGGTACAAATTAAACATGCATAAAACCCAAGTTTTAACATTCAACTATGACCCAAATCATTATTCACTAAGCAAACTCAAAACTAACTGGGAGTCGGAATCTATGAAATATCTGGGGGTCAATATCCCGAAACAACTCAACAAAATTATATCACTAAACTATGATCCACTGGTGACAAAAATAAAATCTGACCTAGCAAGATGGAATATGTTACCATTCTTGGGTACTGCACAAAGAATTGAAGCAGTCAAAATGAATATACTTCCACGTCTTCTATACCTTTTCCAAACAATACCGGTAGAACCTCCCAAAAAAACATGGCAGGAGCTGGACAGAAGGATCTCAAGATTCATATGGCAGGGCAAGAGACCTAGAATCAGATATAGAACCCTACAGCTAAACAAAGACAAAGGTGGGCTCGCGCTGCCAAATATCAGGGACTACTTTAAAGCCGCACAAATTAAAACTTTAGTAGAGATATGTAACCCAGTCTACACTGCACAATGGAAGGAGATCGAATGCCAAATAACAAATGACATCCCCCTACAGGCGATAATAGGGAACAATGCCTTACCTAAGCTTTTGAATAACACTAACCCGTGGATAGAGACCCCGCTAAAAATTTGGTTTAAGATAGGGCTCTTTAGTTTGATTCTCTCTGACTATCGACTTCTGCAATGGATTGCCTATGATCAGGACTTTACTCCTAATAAAACAGACACCAGATTTAAAAAGTGGAAGGAGAAAGGGCTGATAAAATATTACGATTTTTTTAAAGGGCAAATCTTAAGAAGTTTTGAAGATTTGAAAAAACAAGGCCTAATAAATCAAGACCTTTACAGGTTCTTCCAGCTTAGACACCACATAAACAATATACTTAAAAAGGAGGTTTTGGAAAGGGCCCAGTCAGGTGTTCTGAAGGTCTTCTTAATGGCATATAAAGGGATCCCAGGGATCAGATACATTTCTAAAATATACCAAGGTCTTCAAGACTTAAAAGGAGACAACACATCTTATATAAAAGAGAGATGGGAAAAAGAGGGGAATTTCACTTTACAACTGGAAATATGGGAAAAGCTAAATAAACAGCAATGGAAAAGTACCTCATCCCTGCAGTGGAGAGAATTTGGATGGAAAAACTTGGTAAGATTTTTCAGAACACCTGCACAAAACAAATTTACCCATAAGGGATTGAACTGTTGGCGCTTGTGTGGTGAAAAGACTGCAAATCATTTTCATGTGTTTTGGTCATGCCCAGTTATCCACCAATATTGGACCAATGTACAGACAATATTGGGGAAAATATTCAAAATAACAGTTCCCTTTTCTTTTGTAACTTTGTATTTGGGTTTACTACCGGACTCACTGGAAAGACGAGGAGAAAAATACTTATTCAATGTTTTAATATTGGCAAGCAAAAAAGCTCTAACTAAAAAATGGATGTTGAAGGACTGTCCTACACCTGAAGATTGGATTATCGTGATCCAAGACATTTACTCGATGGAAAAGTTGACATTCGCACTGAGACAGGACATGGATGGGTTCATGAACTTTTGGCAACCCTGGATCGCATATGTGTCTTCCATTAGATCTAATCTTTGACAAATGCCATTTCAATAATGGTTCCGCTCTTTGTTCCAACACTACTCAGATGCTCTTTTACCTTTATTTACTTATTTTTTCTTTTTGTTTGTTTTTTGCTGATTTGTTTTTTTTTGTTTTTTTTTTTTCTCTTTAATTTCACTTTTTCTTTCACTTTAAAAAAAAAAAGGGGGTGTTGTAAGAATTAATCTTCCAATGTTGTCAGATATCAGAAAATAAGGGAACATGTGATGAAAATGTAAACAATGCATTGCTGTAACGACC
This sequence comes from Pholidichthys leucotaenia, assembly GCA_020510985.1. Classification (NCBI taxonomy): domain Eukaryota; kingdom Metazoa; phylum Chordata; class Actinopteri; order Cichliformes; family Pholidichthyidae; genus Pholidichthys; species Pholidichthys leucotaenia. The sequence goes on from CM035841.1 coordinate 156,669,610, forward strand.
TGTATACCCTTTACAAAAACTTAAATAAAAAACAAAACAAAAAAAAAAAACTTTGCTTTCGTCAAAGAATCCTCCATTTGCAGCAATTACAGCATTGCAGACCTAACATGATTGCACAAAGGTTTTCTAATCATCCATTAGCCTTCTGAAGCAATGAGCAAACACATTGTACCATTAGAACACAGGAGTGATAGTTGCTGGAAATGGGCCTCTATACACCTATGTAGATATTGCACCAAAAACCAGACATTTGCAGCTAGAATAGTCATTTACCACATTAGCAATGTATAGAGTGTATTTCTGATTAGTTTAAAGTTATCTTCATTGAAAAAAAGTGCTTTTCTTTCAAAAATAAGGAAATTTCTAAGTGACCCCAAACTTTTGAACAGTAGTGTATATTGTTCTGGGATTCATTTAGTTTTAAGGAAAACAGCTATTTTTCTTTTGGACTATGGTGATTAAGGCGGCAGAATAATCTGCCTGGCCGTGTAGAGGTGAGCCAGTAGTCCACCTGGCCCTTCTAGCTTAGTTATTTTTGTGTGCTTGGATAGGATTGTATATGTTGTATATTCTGTGTTTTAAGATAAGATAAGATAAGATAAGCCTTTATTAGTCCCACAACTGGGAAATTCCAGGATTGCAACAGCACAGGGATAGCAACACTCAGAGCAACAATCAGAAGGCAAGAGAAAAAAAAAAGCAAGCAAGCAAGAGCAGCTAATCTACATATGTACATATTACTATAAATATACGTATATATATATACATACACACAGACACACAGTGCAGAGTATTGTAGCTGGATGGGATAAATGTGTAGATATATAAACACCCACAGTACGGAGCATTGCAGCTAGGTGGAATAAATATATAGATATATAAATATAAATATAAACATAAACACACCCAGTGCGGAGCATTGTAGCTAGATGGAAAAAATATGTAAATATATAAACACACACAGTGCAGAGCATTGTTGCTAGATGGGATGAAACAGCACAACCGTCTACTTAGTTATCCTACATGGTATGATTATGTGCCCATACATATTCTCACCATTTTAGCGCGTGAGTTGGGTTACAAATTTGTGAGGGCCTAACTGGCGTGCTTGGATTGGGGGATGTAGTGTAGTCAGATGGCGGCTTTGGAACCCTGGGTGTAGTGGGAGGTGACAGCCCACCTTTCCAGTGGTGGCGTCACCTGGGGTATTAAGGGCCAGGGCGGAAGGGACGTAGTCTCTTTCGCCGTCAACCCTTTGCCTGTACAGAGCACCTTTTATATTGTTGGTTCCTATAATAAAGTTGCATTCAACTACACCTCCTACCTGCTTCTTGGTAGTGTAAGTTACGGACATAACACTCTTTAGTTCCTACAGGTTTTATATATAAGGAATCCTTCAAAATAAATTTAAGGAAGGGTGTCTTTTTTTTAACTTTTTCTTGAGATTTTTATATTCCAATAATAAATTTAATAAGGCAAGGGGAAAAATGGAAAAAGGGGAAAAAAACACTTAGGAAAGCATTCAAAACAAATACAAACTTTAATCTAGAATCTAAAATGTTGTCCTCAATGTGGTTTGGCAGATGACGCAGTGTCTGACACCTCCCCCTCGTTGCTTACTCATTCATTTCTTGGTGTAAAATGGTTGACGATTCCAACCACTCATCACTTTATAATCACTCTGTCTCATCACTGTGAGATGCTGAATCAAGCTGCAGCCTCTTTTACATCTTGGAATAAAGAAAAACAATTTACTGTGGGATCCCGGAAAATAGGGCATGTTTGTTTGACAGCTTTGTGTAATTTTAGAACATTATCCATTTGATATATACAGTATATTACACACAAACAGAAGGTGGGCAGTGTGTGCAGTGAATAGGTAATGTATACAATATTCTTCTTTAACAAGAGCTGGAATGGAGGTACTGCAGAAAATGGTGTTGAGTTAGTTTAGTTGTACAGAGAATAAATGCTGCCCTGTATTTCTATTTCAACCAGTCCTCCAATATGTCAACACAGGTCATTTGTTCCAACCCTTCCAATACCTGTGACAAAGGTGGGCCTTTTTAAATGCATCAAAGTCAACACATTTCAACCCATTTCAAGTTCAGTCTCATGGATGAGTAGACAAAGCATGTTTACCCACTCTTAGGGGGGAAAAAAAGTGTTTAAGCCTTAAATTGATAGATATGTCAGTAGTGCAAAACTACTTCATATGTTGGCAGAGATGAGGAAAGTAGTGCACACAGCGTCTTGCAATGGCTGTGAAAATAAGAACATACAGTGAGATGGGAGAGAGGGGCTGTGTAAGAGGAGTCCCTAACCCTTCCACATTATTACTGTAAGGTGTGCCTCACTCTGGCCATGTCCCTAGCTTTGACCACTTAAAATGTGTATTGAATTGAAAACACACACACCTACCCAGCTAGTTTTGACCTTGGTAATACTACCAAATATGCTCTGTAGCTGCAAAATATACCTGATCATTTTCATGTTGTCATGAATGTTGTGTAATCTTTATCTGCACTAGTAATCCTAAAATTGACTATAGTGAAATCTTGATGTTCAGTGTACACAAAGTTGCATAAATGTTACAACATACCGTATTATCAGTTTGGCATGTTGATCAAACTGCAATTCTTTTAGGATAAATAAAACATATGATGTATGAAATTTGTCTGGGGTTTTTTTTCCATGAAGCAGTGTGAATGTTATGATATATTATGTTAGTTTGGTAACTAATTTACTTGCATTAGGGCTAGGAGTAGAGTTTGAACTATAATAAAGGGCCAGAGGTGGTCTGATGAAAACGTCTGATTATGGGTTGCAATCATATTTTTGTTCCCTCTATATTTACTGTACTTGCCTCATAATTTAGAACTACTCAGTATATTAGCAGGAAAAGAATAAACAGGTATCTGTATATGTCAGTTTGTATGAATCTAATTGTTATTCTAAAGTTTTGCATCATAGTTTTCTTATTCTGCAAAAGTGGATTGATATAGCAACATGTTAGGTCACTTTGCATATCAGTTTACTTAATATGGAGCCAGGCTGGTAAAATCTGGGCTGGGGGGGGCATATTCAGGCCCGATACACCAGCTTGATGTTGCACTGTGTTAAAGCACTGAAATCCTCATGTGGCTATCATTTCCACATTGACGTTTAACTTACCTTACACATTAAATGCACATTTTTGGTGGGTAAAGGTTAGGATAATGATTAGGTTTAGGGTAGGATAAGGGTCTACTTTAAACACATTGCAACTCTAATGCTTTCATGTCATGTATTTATTTTTATAACCACTAGAGGTTGCTTTTTTCCTCAAAACATCACTATAGGTGTCATGTTTGAGAGAATGATCAGCTCATGTGCAGGATGCTACACCAGTGAACGCACACGACACAGAGAAGCAACGTTTAAACACAATTTTATTGAACAAAGTAAACACAAAGTTACAGAAAGACGCCACTCGCCAGAGGAGAACCCAGCCTGTAAAGAGGGAGACGAGAGCTGGTTAGCAAAGAGGAGGGACACCGGGAACAGGGAATTACAGGGATGTATCTTACGACTGGCAAGCAGGGAACCCGACAGAGGAATCCAGCAGGAAATAGGTGAACCAGCGAGGTGGAGCTGGCAGGAAGTAGAGGAGGTGTGGAGCTGGGAGAAGTGTCTGACCGAGTGGCGAAGGCAGCCTGGAGCGATGATGATGACGATGGAGCAGGTGAGCACACAACAACCCCCGGAGACGCACCACAGAGATGGCAGCAACCTGGGAAAGAGGAGGAGAAAAGGAATTACGATCGAGTTCCTTAGTAATTCGTATGATAGCTTACTTTGCTTGAATGGCAGCTATACCCAACGAGCCAGCGTTCACCAATTGGTCTTTATAAGCGCTGGCAAGGCAGAAGCGGCAGGTACATCCACTCACACAGGTGTGCTGATCACCTGCGGAGCCAGGGTCTAGGTGAGGAGCCTCCTACAGAAAGGGAGGGGGCGGACGCTCACCTGATCATGACAATAGGTCTTAATGCCTTCTAGTAAGAAGTTCCATAGTGCCATTTACTATGTGTCAGGTGTAGATGACCCATGATTGACTTACTGTATAAACTTATGCAAGTGTGGCATAACTGCTTTGCCTTAACCAGAATGTTCCAGCTGAAGCAATTTTTCATCTTTTATGTTTTTGATTTTTCCTCCATTCAGCAAATGACAAAATGCAAATTCTTCTGCAAAGGTCACAATCACATATCAGGACCCAAGTTCTTGGCTCTTGTCACGTCATCTCCTTCTTACTCATTTCCCTTCACTATTCAACAGAGACAAAATTATGAAAAGTGAGAAAAAAAATAACTTTGCTACACAGAGAGTTTTTATATTAGAGCCATCAATTGAATCCAAATGAGTCACAGACTGACTCATATGGTATTCATTGCCTCCACTACAGCAGACTTTAGACAGAGTTGAATTCAGTTATAGAAGAGAAGAGCTGTTTAATTTTTCAGCATTTAGCCAAACTATCACCACTTTCAACACAAGGATTTTTAAAAAAAAAACACTATAGGACACTGCTGTATCATATAACAAATTTTAATTTTTTTTTAATGTAAGACCTCTCTTTAATCAGAGAATATTGCCTTCTGCTTCAGTTTTTTTTTTTTTAATATATATTTATCAGTAGAAAGGATTCAATGGCAGAAATAAAGCAATTGTTTGAAGTGGAAATTTCAGGGGCAAATATGTGACACTTGTGCAAAAAAAAAAAAAAGATTTGTTAATGGTAACAACTTCATATTTATGCAAAAACACAAATCTGCCTGGAATGTTACAACTGTTTCATCAGCAGGTGTAATGTAGATATTTAGGCTAAAAAAATCCTGAAAGAAATCTCATACGAGTACAAAGATTAAACATGCTGTAGATTCTGTGAAGTGCTGAGCATATTTGGTCAGAAATGCACACCTGTGCTTGTTGCTTCTTACATAAGTTCAGCAGGTAAATGCAAATTAAATAATTCACACATTACTGCCCTTAAAGCTCAACATTTTTGTTCACTAAAGACACGTGTTGAACTTTTACATGCTGTCTTGGTTAAAACACCTAAACAAGCATAACATACTGACTAGTAATTAATTATTAATCTTGGGTGTATTCAGGTGCTTATATGACCAAGGGGATGGGCAGTTAAGCCCAACTGGTGATTTGAACTCACAACCTCCTCCACTGGAGTCCAGCACCCTACCTGTGTCACCAAGCGGGTCGACCCACTTGGCATGCCAAGTAGGAATGCTTTTATTGACTCTGTTACATTTTCTCTCTCAGATTTTGACATCGAGGTGCATTTAAGGATGTCCTCCTTCTGACCATGTCACCAGTAGCAACACCTCTTGTGGTGAGGACCAAGCACCACTTGCAGAACCGAGACACCGGTGGTATCCGGGGAATAGGCCCAAAACACCACCACTCAGTTCCGCCAACAACGCCAATTGTGACCAAGGGGATAGGCAGTTAAGCGCAACTGGTGACGTCCAGCCAGGGATTTGATCTCACAACCTCGGTATGCTACCTGTAGTCACCAAGAAGGTCGACCCACATGGCAGGCCAAGTAGGGACGCTTTTATTGACTCAGTTACACTTCTTTAATAGGTAAATGCAATCACTTGACTGTAACTATTGATGTCTCTGTCAGGAACCGAGCCGACTTGGCTTCCCCGGCTCGGTCCTGATCTCTCTGTGGGTTTTGGCTCTACTGTATATGTGTATTTTGTGTATTTTGTACTGTTCCCATATCCATAGCCACTGCCTGACCGGCAGCTGTTAGACAGCCACAGTGACCTACCTTTTCCCACACTGCTGACAGTCTGCCGGTCCAACCACGCCCCCTCACTCTCCTTAATTCAATCAGCTGTTCCCAGCCCCAGTAATTATATTTCCCGCGACTCGCTCAGGTGTTCCCAATCTGTTAGGCCAGCAGTGTTTGTACATAAGCAGTTCTTTGCTAGTCAAACACCTCTGGACCATTATATGGGTCACACGTTTGTTTGCCATCACATCTGAAGGACTTGTTGTTCGTGCTCCGGGGAAAAGTGGACCTTTTGGACTGCTCCTACCCGTGAGTAAACTGTTTTGCGTTTCCCTGTGTGGTTAGCTGCTACACGTTTCTGTAGCTTTCTCCCCGCAGCTCAACCGCTACGCTTTGGCTGCTGCCCAGTTTACTTCCCTGTACTAGTTGAGCCACCTAAGGTCTTCCTCGCTCTCCCGAGCACTTGTATGTTAATTGTATTATTTTTCCTGTGGCCATGGTACACAGTGGTCTGCCCGCTGTTCACTTTCTGTGTCAGCCTTTTGTGTACATCATCATACTGTCCTGTAAGTCTTTATTTTTGCACGGTGTTGTCAATAAATGTGTGTGTGGTGAACCCCCGCATTTAAATCCTTCTGGCCTCCTCCTCTCCGTGCGCTGTGGAAAAGCGCACGGAGAGTTTATGACAGTCTCTCTTCAACTGTGCCATAGTATTTAACCTCTCCACCAATAACAGTAATTTTTTTTAAGTGAATAACACATCTCCCATTTTAAAAAGCCAGGTTTAAGTTTACTTTTAAAGGTGCATTTGATGATACTACATGCCCATGTTTTGATTATCAAATATTAAAAAAAAAACCTTTGCTTAAAGACGTTTGTACTTTATTTATAGATTTTAGCCTGAATGTGACACATCAGCCAAACTGTGTTAAATAATTCAAATAAATGTTACTGTCCCAGAGGAGAGTTTTGCTTTGGGCTTAATGCCATAGTCAGGTGCTATGAAAAGACTCTCATAAGGACACACTCGACTTTCCACAAATACGCAAAAAAACAATCACACACACATTTCAATAATATGCCCGCATTAATTCTTCTGAGAAAAAAATGTTAGTAATAATAGGAAAAAGCATGAATACAGTGTAAAATATGCCAAAACAAGTATGATGGTTTACATTTATGTAAAGGCCCTTTTACACAGCACAGAGATTGTTGGGAGACCATTAAGAGATCAAAAATCTCATCAGTCTCCCAAAGCCTTAATAAAGCCATTTCTGTGTAACTGGTCAATCCTTGCATGTTTTGGACTGAGTCAAAAGTATGAGGAGACTGTGGCAACCATGGAGATCACTGGACGATCACTGAGAGATCATTGAGAGATCTGGCCAATTTTTTGATTTCTCACTGATCTCTTAACAATCTCCACCCCTTTGTAAAGGGGGTGTAACATTTTAGTTGCAGACAAAATTAGAAGTTCAGAAAGTCCATCCATGTAAAACGTATTTGCTCATTTTATGTCTTCTGCTGTAATCCTGTAACTTCCCCATTGTGGGACTGATTAAAGCTTATCTTCTGTTTGAGACAGAGAGCAGCATACGTTACTAACAAAGTATCCATTTTGATCTGTTTTTTGAAAAACAAAAAAAACTTCTCAAAACCTATGTGAGTGTGTATAAAACAGCCTTTTAATAATTGTTATCACCTAGCTCTTAGGCCACAACACAAAAGATGCATGCTGGTTTTACAAAAAGATGTAAAATATAGTGCAATAATAGCAATAGCAATTGTATTGATATTGCACACTTCATTGTACAGTAGTTAAACTGAATGTGCATAACACAGAAGGTAAAAACATAAAAACCTGTACAGCTTTAGAATGCCATAAAGCTGTGAAACCAGCATAATAAGGTAAAAAAAAAAAGTTAAAAAGCAAAGTATAGCAGCAAGTTGAATCTGCTGTGCCCATGGAGAGGAGCACAGCAATGAGGAGAGTCCTCTCAGATGACAGCCTCCCTCAGCTGGCGTTGACAGCTATGCTTTATTAGGTCCACTCATCAGCTGATCATCTGAAACACACTCAACATACAAGCCTGCAAACCCCAAGATCAGGGAAAGCTTTCAACTGTCTCATAAGTTCATTTATCGTATTACAATTATTTTGTTAAATTTTATGAAATTCTAGCACTACACATTATTATACCTTCTTTTATGGCCTATTAGCTGCATGCCCTAATTCAGGCTCCTATGGAGTTTTTTAAATGGCCTCTTTTTGAAAAATCCCTGAACACAGAAGAAATGATGTGTAAATTCAATTAGTTCATATGGTCTTTTCTAATCTATCACCACCATAGATGATCTTCTGATCGCATTTAGCTAATAAAGGAAATTGAAATAAAAATGTGTTCTCGTTTGCTCAAACTAATTGGTCAATATAAGGCTATACTGACATTACAAGGAACACTGTTCATTTCTGACTTTTTGGTCAGACCGGGTTTGTCAGTCTTGACCATTCATGTGACTTTTATTGGACTTGAACATGAACGCGTCTGTCCTCTGAAACAGCACACATGCGCACATCATTACAAAACCTCATCCACACTTCGTCACTGTCATCTACGACAGCAAAATATGTCATTTGTGCAACCCCGCATTTTGCTTTAAACTGAGAAAATAGAATATAAGATAAGATAAGCCTTTATTAGTCCCACAATGGGGAAATTCCAGGATTGCAACAGCACAGGGATAGCAACACTCACAGCAATAATCAGAAGGCAAGAAAAAACAAGAGCAGCTAGTATACATATGTACATATTACTATAAATATATATATGTATACACACAGTGCGGAGCATTGTGGTTGGTGGATGTGCAGCAGAAAGTGTAAGCTCTCTCTCCACGGATGCAGCGGGCCAGCTGGATGTCTTTGGGCATGATGGTGACCCTCTTGGCGTGGATGGCGCACAGGTTGGTGTCCTCGAGGAGACCCACCAGGTAGGCCTCGCTGGCCTCCTGCAGAGCCATGACGGCGGAGCTCTGGAAGCGCAGGTCGGTCTTGAAGTCCTGAGCGATCTCCCTCACCAGGCGCTGGAAGGGTAGCTTACGGATGAGCAGCTCCGTGGATTTCTGGTAGCGACGGATCTCTCTCATAGCCACGGTACCGGGCCTGTAACGGTGAGGCTTCTTCACTCCACCAGTGGCCGGAGCGCTTTTCCAAGCAGCCTTGGTGGCCATCTGCTTCCTGGGGGCTTTTCCTCCAGTAGATTTACGGGCGGTCTGCTTGGTTCTTGCCATCGCTCTTTATTATTCTGTCTTATATTTCTTGCACGCTGCCTAAACTCCAGCCCGGCACCCGCGTCGTTTTCACTTCAGTTCACCCGGTATGTCGAGTTTCTCCGTTAGCACCGGGTGGCGGTTGAGTGCTAGCTAGCTCTTCCCTGCTGTATCGTTTCCTGCTGTAAACAGAGGCTCCGTCCGCCGACTCGGGAGACCTTTGGGGCGAGCTGTGTGCCCATGATATATATAGAGTGAAAGGTGTAGAAAGAAGAAGGAAGATAAAAAAAAAAAAAAAAAAAAAGGCAGTTGCAAAAGGCAGCCAACTAGTGTGGCGCCGGAACCGGAAATGACTGCATTTTAAATAAATACAACAAAATTCAAAGCACAAAGGTCTATGTATTTTTAGTCTGCTGTTAACTGAGTGGGCAGCGTGGTGGCGAAGTGGTTAGCACTGCGGCAGCACAGCAACTCACCCTTGGCTGGGAGATCCTGGGTTCGATCCCAGCCCCCGACCAACAGTGATCTGTGTGGAGTTTGCATGTTCTCCCCGTGTCTGCATGGGTTTACTCCAGGATTTCTCCGGTTTCCTTCCACATGCCAAAAACATGCAAGTTAGGTTAACTGGCATCAACTGGGGATTCTAAATTGTCCTTATGTATGGATGTGAGAGTGAATGGTTGTCTGTCTCTCTGTGTTGGCCTTGCGATGGACTGGCGATCTGTCCAGGGTGTAAACCCTGCCTCTCGTCCAGAGATGCTGGGATAGGTTCCAGCCCCCCCCCCCTCCCCCGTCCCCCCTGCGACCTGAAAAGGATTATGCAGAAGAAGATGGATGGATGGATGTTAGCTGAGTTAATTAGTTTAGCAGCAGCTGCTGGCATGAATGCTATTGATGAGATCGTGAAGAAAAGAATTGTTCAAGAGTCTCAAATCACAAGTCCAGGTTGAGTCTGAGGGTGCTTTCACACCTATATTCATTTACTTTGGTCCAAATCAGTTGATAAGTTTGTTACTTTGTATCATTTTCTCCTTGGTTCGGTTCCCTTTGACACAGGCAGAAATTCAAGCAGACCAAACTGTGTCACGTTAAATCCCGCGAGTCTTAAGTCAGAATGTTGTCTGTCCTTATTTCCTTATAGGAAAGGTAAATACAGGAAGTGGGATGACTACCGTGCATTTATGCATTTCTTGGGAGAAAATAATACAAATCGTAGCATAATCTACGGGGGTTTTCATCGCCCAAGTTATCGTTTATTACATTACGTGCATACTATACCACTTTCAGCATATCCTACAGTTTGAAAATGAAGCACGGCTACGGATGGAAAATAACATGTTAATGTTCATTAATCCTCCAGAACTGTGACATGCTCAGCCACAGATATTTTCAAGAAACATCAGCTATGTACAGTGGCATAAAATGTTTTACCGTTTGCTGCTGGTCCTATTTGGTATGGTCCCTTTCTCACCAGCAGGACCGCACCAGAGTTCGCCATTTAATTTGAATCGAGACCACCTCTTTCAGGAGGTCTCTGTACGGTAGGTTTGGTGCGCACCTGAGTGCGATTACCGTGTTGTCACCAGACAAAACGAACCGCACTAAATGAACTCAAGTTCAACTGAAGCAAACTAAAGCCCGAAGGTGTGAAAGCACCTTGAAGTCCTCAAATATGCAACTTAAATGCGACTCGAGTCGAGTGTCTCAAACTCGAGCTCCATCTCTGCAATTCAGCGCTCTATTTTCAGTGTTGCCAGATGGGAAGTGTTGAAGTATAGTACCAGTGGCTTAAAATTATTGTATTTTGAGGAAAATTATTGTACACACCCAGTTTTAATTTTGACGTGGCCCAGGACCATCTGTTTCAAGTAACATATTATCACAGACTGTGCATATTATGGCCTATAATGCAGTTTTACCTTTAAATAATCTAACAGATCGGTTGAAAAAAGCGCCTCTTGCAGACCAGCGCCTCTACGTGTGAGTACAGGATGAGTCCCTGGACTGCACTGAACAGCCCAGAATATCAGTCATGCTTAACAATCTTCTATATGACTTCTGTTGAATCGTCATGAGGTCTTGCCTCATAAATATTTTGAGAAGTAATCTGTTCATACATTAGGAATAAACATCAATCAGTCCACCTAAATTACTACTGTAATGCCTCTGATAATTGAAGTAGAAACCTGTTTCACAGTTTTATTGAGAATCATAACCCAATGATATTTTAGCACGTTGGAGCAGTGACGGAAAGCTTTAGTGCTAATGCCAACATCAGGTTTGAACCACCCAGTAAAACTGGGGTCTGTTTTCCCTCCATTCGTTTCTCAACCCTGCTGGTGAGAAATGTTGAGTCTGCCTTGCCTGCATTAGTGCTGTAATGTACGTGAACCATTCGGTCGAATGTACTAGTTTTTATGGGTGAATGTACTGAACTGAATCACTCACCAGAACTGTCCTAGAAGCCAGGGATCAGCAGCTGAATCACCCACCTGAGCAGCAAACAGCTCCACCCGCTCTGTTCAGTTGACACTCAATTCAGTGAGTGGTAGACAGTTGGAGCTCCAGGACAGCACTGAGTGAGTGTACAACTATTCTAACGATCTTTTTACCTTGACTCAGTACATTTCAGTGAACTGTGGATCTCATCATTAACCTCCATCCGAGGCTGCCTTTCTGCTACCGCAATGCGCGTCTTCCATCTTCTTTTCCACCCTACAGGTCACCATCTATTCAGCTTTGATGTATGTAGGCTTTTTTTTATAGTAGTGTTAGTTTTACTTTCCATGGGTAATCCATGGAAAGTCATGCATGTGTTTTCTGTCATTTGGTTGTCTACTGTCATGCTGCTGTTACACTGCAATTTCCTAGTTTGGGATCAATAAAGTACATCTATCTATCCTGTGCCTGTGAGACGATGCATAAAAGCAAGTGTAGCATGTATGTGCAGGATTTGCATCCTGATTGTGTTTGCTAATGTACATACGTATTAACTTAGCCATCTAATGAAGGGGTCAAATTATTGTACATTATGGGATTTTTGGAATTATTGATCGTACATCATACAGAGGGCAAAATTATCCTACAAATACGATAACTATCATATGTCTGGCAACACTGACTATTTTGTAGAGCCAGTTTAAATGAAACTAACCTATAATCTGGGAAGATCACTATGTGCTGTGCCCACGATGGAAAGATGGAAATTAGTGAGAACACTATAATCTGGTATAGAGTATTATGTCCACAAACCCAGAATGAAGCGCAGAGAGTGGCGTCTTCTTTGAACACAAACTTTATTACATGTGGTTCAATAATATACAGTACACATCTACCATCATACTGAGCCAGCTGGGAAGAGGCCCTAAGATGGTGGCTCTCCCTAATATGTGGTTCAGTGTGATGACGTCACCAGCCGGTTGCATCATCACGCCAATACTGATTAACCCTTTTTGGTATCCCAATACCACATTCACTCCTCCCCTGAAAAAACAAAACAAAACAGAGAATCATAATCCTCCCCAATTTGGCATAAACAACAATATAACAGCAATGTTAACTAGGGTTAGCGGATGGACCGCCGCTCAACCCGACACAACTGAGTGGGTTATTCTGCCGCTCGTTCGCAGCCGCGTTCCTATCTAAACAGTCACATTTTTTTCTGACAGACTTCCATGAGGAAGGCGTTTCTGCTGGAGGGGTTTTGTAGCGGGCCTATGGCAGCCTCATCTCTGGATCTTTGAAGCGGGTCCGTGGCAGCCGCTTCCCTGGAGCTGTCGGCCCCCCAAGGCCAATCTTCATGACGCCGGGGCCCAGGTCCCACACTGCTGCAGCTGTCTCCCGCAGAGCTCCGCCGCCTGGAGCCACCACCCGGACACGGCGTAGTCTGTTCACGTGCCAAACCGAATCATCCGTCAGCCGAAAGCATGTTGTTCTCAGCAGCGCCCTTTGTTTTGCTGGCTGGAGCCTGGTCAGTTCACCGTCCCGGTCTCCCGCCAGCACAAACCCGAACCCAGTCCCGAACCCAAACCCAGGCGCCTTACTTGTTTTCATGCATTGTCATTGTGCTCCCAGTGGCTCTGCATGTTCGCTCCGCCTGGGGCCTCCGTCATGCTGCGATGGTACCGTTGTTACCGTGTTCGCTGCAGACCCGTCACCCATTGTCTCGATCGTTGACTGCGGCTCGTCATGGGTACGGAAGGTGCCGAGCCTCTCCGGTGTTGCGCGTTGAAACGGACCCTCCACCCGCCAACTCGGTCGCTCCTACTACAGCAGGCCGAGCGCGGGCACTGAAGCCGTCCGGTTCCTCCACTGACTTGCTCTCCTCCTGAGAGCACGAAGTGTCCCCTTTGGTGTCATTCGTTGAAGCAGACTTTTCACCAGTCCGCTGGGTTGTAACCTCCGTGTCCTGTTCACCCACCATGCTGTGGTCACTGAGTACGGAATTCTCCCTTTTCGCTGCTCTCACTCTCTGTGCTGTGCTCTTCGGCTGGGTTGTCATCTCGATGGGCATGGGCTCCCTCTCCTGTGGCTCCAATTCCACCGTGTTAGCTAGCGTGTTGCTTGTAGTATGTAGCTTCTGTGTTTGGCGCCCATTTAGCTCCGTGGCTAACTTCTCCATTGCTACTAGCCAGGATGTTAGCTCCCCTGAGATAACTAGCATTGTGTGGTACACACATATGTAGCTTCATGGACTCCATTTGTATATTAATGTTTCTTCACGTCTCAGAACGAACAATAGGACTGAGTCTCCTGGGGATAACAGGAGGGTGCGAAATGTGTTCTGTGTTATGCAAAGAGATTTCCTTGAGGGATTTCCTGACCACCAGTGATGTGGGGGTGGAGGGGACAAGACCTGGAAGAAGATGTATTGTGTCTTGGGATTAAAATGACAATGTGACTATGTGCTTTGATGTCCTGGGTATAAATGGGACAGATGTGGGGTGATGCCTCCTCTTTCTGTTGAGAAGATGTTGGAGATACGTGAATAAACTTGATTTGAGAAATAAACTCAGCCTTGTGGTCTATATTAATCATATATCCCATAACCTACATATGTATAAGCATGTGAGAATGTTTGGTGATTACATATGTAAAGCGACTTCACACCTCAAAACAGGACAAAGGGTCTCAACCGCCAGTGAAGATCAAAGAGCATCCGAGGCACTGCGGTGGAGACCAGATAGGTCGCCCTGACCTCCCAGGGCCAGGTGGAGGGGTACGGAGACAAAGGAGGATAATTAAGTTAATGGGGGATGTCAGCTTTGTATGCATGTCTTTTGTTGTGTGTCAGTATAAGTACACAGAGCCGAATGTGTTCGCTCTCTTACTTCTTCTGCTGCTGCACTAGATGAGACTTGTTAGAGGAGCAAAGCTGATAATAAACTTTGGTTTATAAGTCACATCGCCTCGTCATTCCGAGCTCTTCTACACTGGTGACCCCGACGTGATGATGGACCAGAGGCGTTCCCCAGCGATCGACTCATCTGTGGCGACCCAGGCAGACGCCGGCGCCCATGCAGACAGGGGAACAGATGGACGACGTTCCCCCACGGCAGAAGTGATAGAGAGGACTCAACCGAGCACCAGCGCCGCTGTGAGAGCGGAAGGAAGACACTCTCACCCTGCGGACACATCAGTGACGGTCCACACAAACACCGTCACCGTCAACCTGCCGGACTTCTGGCAGGAAGACCCCGCCTCGTGGTTTCAGCAAGCTGAAGCCCAGTTTGCACTTGCGGGCATCACGGCTGACGATACAAAGTTCTACCACATCGTCGCCAAACTCGACGCCGCCACTTCGAGATGTGCGCGGAGCATAATCCAGCGGCCGCCGGCCCAGGACAAATACAGAGAACTAAAAGCGACCATCGTGGCGAATTTCGTCCCCTCTGCTGAGGAGAGAGCCAAGAGGATCCTGGCGGTCTACGGCCACAGAGGATGCAGACCCAAAGCCCTCATGGAGGACTTGCTGCAACTCAAAGAAGAGGACAATGACAATTTCCTCTTCCAATTTATATTCCTCAGTACGCTGCCGCCACACATGAGAGGGATGCTTGCCAACATGCGATGCAACACCCAGCAAGACTTCCGCACGCTGGCTCGCGAAGCGCAGCGACTCGTCAATGCCTGCAGGGAACAGACACCCACAACAGCATCCGCAGGCCTCAACGCCAATGTCCGGAGCGACAGGGAGCCACAAACCACTGAGCAGAATCCGCCCGCCATGGCAGCGACACGGCCAAGACGTAACAGAGGGAGCGACGTCTGTTATTACCACCACCGCTTCGCCGAGAAGGCTTACAAATGCCTTCCCCCCTGCAGATTCACGATTTCGGGAAAACGCCAAAGCCGAGAACCGTTAACAGCGGCAGTTCTCGGCGAAAAAAGCAAGCTTCTATATGTGACGGACGGACACACCGGCAAGCCCATCCCAGCCCCGACCAACAGTGAGCTGTGTGGAGTTTGCATGTTCTCCCCGTGTTGCGTGGGTTTACTCCGGGATTTCTCCGGTTTCCTCCCGCATACCAAAAAAAAAGACATGTAGGTTTAGGGCGCTCGCGCACGCAGCGACCGGCAGCCGATGGCTTGTCACCAGACTGCAAACCAAATCTACCTACGGGTACAAATAAGTAACAAAAAAAAAAAAAAAGGAGCTCAACTGAGTTTTATAATGCCCTCCCAAGCAGACCGGGCCATGGGCCCCCGGGACAATGGAGCGGTGGCAGCCAACGGCTCCATCATCGACACTTTTGTCGAAAGGAACCTGCCCCTCCGCATCCATGGACGCAACTACAGATGGACATTTGTTGTAGCGGCGGTGAGTTTTAACTTGTTGGGCGCAGACTTTTTGTGTGCACATGGATTATTGGTTGATCTAGCGAACAGACGCTTGGTTAATGCATTGTCCTTTGCTTCTATTCCCTGCTCAGCTCGAGTTTCTCCACCACCCGTGCAGGCCAGCGTCACTACAACAGGAGGTAAGTTTGATCAACTCCTCACCCAATTTCCAGCACTCACAATTCCCAAATTCTCAGCTACAGTGGCTAAGCACGGGGTCGAACACTTTATTCCCACAACGGGCCCACCCGTATTCGCCAAGGCTCGGCGTTTAGACACGGCCAAGCTCACCATAGCTTGGGACGAGTTTACCACCCTTGAAAAACGAGGCATTATCAGGCGATTAAAAAGCCCCTGGGCGTCACCGCTTCACATGGTCCCGAAATCCAACGGTTCTTGGAGACCGTGCGGCGATTACCGCAGATTAAACAATGCGACAGCGCATGACCGCTACCCTATTCCTTACATCCAAGATTTTTCACTACATCTGGCGGGTGCGTGCATTTTTTCTAAAATAGACCTGGTCCGCGGCTATCATCAAGTCCCCGTTAGAGCGGAAGACATTCCTAAAACAGCTGTAATAACCCCCTTCGGTCTTTTTGAATTTTTGCGGATGCCTTTTGGCCTCAAAGGCGCTGCTCAAACCTTTCAGCGGATGATGGATGCAGTATTACGCGACCTCCCTTTCGTGTCCATCTACCTCGACGATATGCTGGTAGCCAGCTCATCTGAGGAGGAACACGAACAGCATCTCACTATGGTTTTTCAGAGACTAGAAGAGCACGGGTTAATAATCAATCCAGCCAAATGCAAATTCGGCGTGTCACAAATTGATTTTTTGGGACACAGAGTTTCACTGAAGGGAGCAGTCCCACTGCCAGACAAAGTTCACGCAGTAAAAAGTTTCCCACGGCCACAAACAGTCAAATCGCTGCAAGAATTTTTGGGAATGGTTAATTTTTACAACCGTTTCCTCCCCCGCGCAGCTCAGCTCATGCAGCCCCTATATGACGCGCTCAGAAAACAAAAACCTTCCAACGCGGTCGAATGGACCCTGGAGCGCGAACGCGCCTTCGCGGAAGTAAAAAGTGCCCTAGCTAATGCCACATTGTTGGTTCACCCTGATCCCTCGGCCCGCATTGCGCTAACCACAGACGCTTCAGACCTGGCCATAGGGGCGGTTGTAGAACAACACGTCGGCGGAACCTGGCAACCTTTGGCATTTTTCAGCAAATCGCTAAACCAAACTGAACGTAAATACAGCACCTTTGACAGGGAGCTGCTAGCGCTTCATTTATCCATCCGCCACTTCCAGTTCTGGTTGGAGGGGCGGCGTTTCACGGCTTTTGTAGACCACAAACCGCTCACCTTTGCGATGGCTAAAATTTCTGAACCGTGGTCAGGCAGGCAACAAAGACAGCTAGCTGCGATTTCAGAGTTCACCACAGACATTCGACATGTGGCAGGCAAACTTAACGTGGTAGCAGACTGCCTCTCTCACGCTGTGACATCGCCAGAGCGCGAGGAGGCAGATTATACTACCTCAGCCGCAGAACTCTTCACCAATGCGGACACATACGCAGCCCCAATCCACGTAGGGATAGATTATGCAGCCATGGCGGAGGAGCAAAGTAGTGACGTGGACGTGCGTGCACTCCTGTCTGGACCAACAGGGTTAAGGCTGGAGGAAAGGGGTTTACGCGACGGTGTGCCCCCCCCTAATATGCGACATCTCAACCGGCCGACCTCGTCCGGTAGTCCCAGCTGCATGGTGCCGCCGTATTTTCGACTCAATTCACTCCCTCGCGCACCGAGGTGTGCGCGCTTCGGTTAAAATGGTCGCCGAAAAGTTTGTGTGGCCTGGCCTGCGCAAAAACGTAAAAGAATGGGCAAAGACTTGCATTTCTTGTCAGCGCGCCAAAATACACAAACACACAAAAGCCCCTCTAGAGTCTTTTCGAATCCCTGCTAGAAGGTTCGACCACGTTCATGTCGACCTCGTGGGACCACTACCTTCCTCCCAAGGTTTCACACATCTGTTAACAATGATAGACTGTACTACGCGCTGGCCGGAGGCGGTCCCTCTGGCGTCAACCACAGCGGAGGAAGTCGCTCGCGTTTTTTTGACAAACTGGGTGGCACGTTTCGGCGTCCCATCGGACATCACGTCCGATAGGGGGCCTCAATTTGTCTCGGAGCTTTGGTCAGCCATGGCCAGCAGCTTAGGAGCGACAATTCACCACACCACCGCTTATCACCCTCAGGCTAATGGGTTATGCGAGCGTTTTCACAGGTCTTTAAAGGCCGCCCTCAGAGCCTCACTAACGGATACAAATTGGGTAAATAAACTGCCTTGGGTTTTATTGGGGTTGCGTGCTGCACCTAAAGAGGATCTAGACGCCTCCCCAGCAGAATTAGTTTTTGCACAACCTCTCAGGCTCCCAGGTGAATTTTTACCAGAGAACCCAGAGCCAGGGCATCTTCCAGCCCCGAGGTTTTTAGGCAGCAACGGACCAGACTCTCTCCCCGGGCCGGCACATCACTCTTTTCCACAGGTTTTTGTCCCCCAAGCTTTAAAAAACGCTGAATTCATTTTTGTTAGGCATGAAGCTTTAAAACCAACCTTCCGCCCACCATACGGTGGACCATAAAGAGTGCTGGAACCTGGTGATAAGCATTTTGTGCTTGATTTTGGGGACAGAAAAGAAACAGTCAGCATTGACAGACTTAAACCTGCCTTCTTGTTGAGAGACGAGCCTGCACGGTTGGCGAGAGCACCTCGGCGGGGTAGACCCCCCAAGAGAAAAGACTCAGCCCCCCTGCAGGGAACAAATAATCACTCTCCTTCCCAAGCTGCAGATTCCTTACAGGAGGGTCCCACCAGGACGCCCGAACCAACCCACAGCAGATTCGGAAGAAGATTAAAGCCCAGACGGCACAAGGACTGATGCAAACTACTCAAAAGTTGTTCACTAATTGTGCTGTAACAGTTTAGGACTGACTTGTGATATTACTATGCTGTTATGATTACCACTGAATTCTCTACAGGAGCATAGCTGCTGGAAAGTTTCTTCTTTGTCAAGAGGTGTAGCAGTTAGTATGTCATAATAATTATCTTAAACTGTGAATTTTCCTATTGTCCTTTTCTTAGTCGTTTGGGGGGGGGGGGCTGTGGTCTATATTAATCATATATCCCATAACCTACATATGTATAAGCATGTGAGAATGTTTGGTGATTACATATGTAAAGCGACTTCACACCTCAGAACAGGACAAAGGGTCTCAACCGCCAGTGAAGATCAAAGAGTGTCCGAGGCACTGCGGTGGAGACCAGATAGGTCGCCCTGACCTCCCAGAGCCAGGTGGAGGGGTACGGAGACAAAGGAGGATAATTAAGTTAATGGGGGATGTCAGCTTTGTATGCATGTCTTTTGTTGTGTGTCAGTATAAGTACACAGAGCCGAATGTGTTCGCTCTCTTACTTCTTCTGCTGCTGCACTAGATGAGACTTGTTAGAGGAGCAAAGCTGATAATAAACTTTGGTTTATAAGTCACATCGCCTCGTCATTCCGAGCTCTTCTACAAGCCTCATCTTTTCACGCTCTCCACAGTCGTGTCTTTTGGTGCTATTAGCATCTCAACAGACAGCTTCGTGCTACGTGTGTGTTCGGCAAAGTAGCTAGCAAGAAGCTCGACAGCATCTGCATACGAGTGTGTCAAACCAAGCGTGTGAAAATTCTCTGACCCTCTGTGCCAAGTTTGCGGACAAGAAGTGCTTGTTTCCTTACCCTGGCGAGTTTACCCAGGCCCAACACTGCAATGTACGTCTTGAACACGGCCAGCCAACGAGGCCACATGACTGCTGGTTCCCCTGGGTACTCAAGAAACGGCAGTAGTAGCGTCCCGTATGCCTCCATGAGTTAATGCTCAGTCGCCAAATGTTATGTCCACAAACCCAGAATAAGACACAGAGAGTGGCGTCTTCTTTGAACACGAACTTAATTACAGTACATGTGGTTCAGTAATATACAGTACACATCTACCATCCTACTGAGCCAACCAGGAAGAGGCCCTAAAATGGTGGCTCTCCCTTATATGTGGTTTGGCGTGATGACATCACCAGCTGGCTGTGTCATCATGCTGATACCAATTAACCCCTTGTGGTATCCCAATACCACACAGAGCATCTTTACCCTGTGTTTAATTTTTTCTTTTTTTTCTGTACATGGTCCCTGACAAATAAACCAATAAACTAAACTATGTCATATACTCTCACACATCATCGTCACCAGACATTCCTTATGTCAGTGACTGTAGTATAGTCTGTATATCATCACACTTCAGTCAGTTATATAAACAACAGTCTTCATTTAAAAAAAAAAAAGTGTAACGGTAGGCCTGACAGTAATGATGACTACCACATGGATGGTTATACAAATGACTGATACAATTAAAATAACAGTGGTCATACTTAAATGAATGGCAGTATATCTGTATTATTTTAATACAATATTTTTTTTCATCTCTTTCAGTTTCATTCAGTGCAGAATTAAAATGGTGTAACATACACTACTCACAAAAAGTTAGGGATATTTGGTTTTCAGGTAAAATTGATGGAAAATGTAAAAAAGTTCACACAGTTCACACTACAGATATTATTAATCAATTAATATAGTGATATTATATCATGAAAGTAGGGCATTTAAGTAGAAGCATGCAATTGTGATTTCCTCATCTCAAACAATTTATTGAAATAAAAGCCAGCAACAGTGGTGGGTCTACCACAACAAAAAATGCAGTGCAGGAGAATTAAAACGGTGCAACATACTGCATTTGCTGTAGATTGTGAGGTTCTGGGCATGGTCCATTTATGTTCGTTTTGGTTTCCTTGTTTTTCCCTTTGATTATTATCTGTATTATTATTATTAAGTGTCCTTTGTGCGCCCCCCCTCCCCATCGTGTTGTCGTTGCATATAGTCCTGCGCCCATCCCTTGTTGTTTTGTGATTGTCTTTGGTAGTTTGGTTATTATTATTTGCATTATTTGCCTCCTGTGTCCTCTTATTGTCTTCTGTGTCTCCTCGGTCTGTTGTGTCATTTCATGTCCTCACCCTCAGTTATGATGTTTTCTGTGTCCCCTTACCTCAGCCTTCAGTTGATCATTGTGGTTATTTCTCATTATCTTGCTTCCAAATGTGTTCTGTAGTTGTTGGTCCTGCTCTTTAGTATTATGATTATGTTCACAGTCATGTTTTTGCCACTGCCCTCTCTGTATTGTGTCCTGCATATTCATTGTCATGTTTCCTGTGCATCCCCTATGATTGTCTGTGTAGCCCCACCTGTCCTGTTCTCCTGACCTGTCATCTTTTCCCTGCTGCCCCTTATTGTTCACCCAGCTGTCTCACATTTGTGATTATCAGTTCTCCTATTTATTCTGTGATTTTGTCCTAGTCAGTCATTCATCCTTGAGAACTCCCATGTTTAGTCCAAGTCTTTGAGTTTAAACTTTGCTTCGCCTTGTGTATTTCGCCTGCCCAGTTTTAGTTTTGTTAGTGTTTGTTAATAAATTATCATTTTGCATCATGCCCTGCCTGCGCCCATGAGTCCTCTCCCTATATCTTCGTCTGCCCAGAGGGCAGAATATGACATGAACCATGGAATGACAGGGAAAAGCATTGATTTCTCATAGGACTGACATCTGTACTGACAGATAAGTCACGAGGATTAATCTTAACCTGACTCTTGGCATGCTCTGGAGCAGGATAGCTGGAGAGAATAAAATAGCAACCAAGTCATGTATAGATATATACATGACATGCATACATACATACATACATAAAAAGCATGATGGCGCCCATCAAGGCAGACATCTTTGCTCATTCCGTTCACAAATGCCAACTTTTTCTCCTTTTTTGCATGTTTGCTGCTCTTTCTACAATGCATAAAAAGTCATGCGCTGCTAACATACGACCGACGGACATTACTGGACATCGCCAAGTCGAGCAGTCATACGGAATTTACTGACTTCATATCTATTTATCTACAATGCATTGTGTGTCCACGCAGTGATCAGCACCACCCCCAGGAAGGCCCCGAAGTACCGAGCCCGCGTGAGCATGCTGATCCCAAGATAGAGTGTCGGAGGTGGCGCCGGAGACGAGGTAAAAGAAGAGGGATACATGCTAGGCTAAGGGCTTGCACCAGCCGACCACCACTGCCCAGCCTCTTGCTGGCTAACGTACAGTCTTTGGAAAAGAAGCTAGACAAACTAAGAGTAAGGATTGAAGACCAGCGGGAAATAAGAGTGCTGTGCCCAAATTTTCTGCGAGATCTGGCTCTCGAACAGAATCCCGGAGTGCGCCATTCAACTACAGACACACTCAACACATCGAGCAGACGGAACTGGAGCCTCGGGTAAGACGGGGGGTGGTGTTTATAAACAACTCGTGGTATGGAGATGTACAGACTGTTTATAAGCACTGTTCGCCTGATGTGGAGTTTTTACTGCTGAAATGCCGTCCCTATTATCTACCAAGAGAATTTACAGCTGTGTTTTTGGCCGCAGTCTACATTTGCCCACAAAGCAACTACACAGTAGCGCTAAGCAAACTCCATGACGTCATCAGCGCAGTAGAGACGACCCATCCCGATGCTGTTTTTATTGTTGCTGGTGACTTTAACCAGTGCAATTTACAGACTGTACTCCCTAAATATTACCAGCATGTGGACATCCCCACCCACAATAAAAACACACTCGACCATGTTTACTCCAACATATGTGGTGCTTACAGAGGTGCACCCCACCCCACTTCGGACAGTCAGATCACATCTCCCTGTTTATGTACCCAGCCTGCAGACAAAAGCTGAAACAAACAAACCCTGTTATTAAGCAAATTAAACGCTGGACTCCAGAGGCTGAGAGCACGCTGCGAGACTGTTTTGCTGTACAGACTGGGATGTGTTTAAAGCTGCAGCCACCCAAGAGGACTCTTCTGTAAACATACAGGAATATGCTGAGTATGTGACTGGGTACATCAGCATGTTTGTTGATACCATTGTACCCACCATACAAGTCAGGATGTGTCCCCAATCAGAAGCCCTGGATCAACAGTCAGGTACGTCAGATGCTGCATGCTTGCTCTTTTGCATTTAAATTAGGCAATGAGGTCGTGTACAAAGCTGCAAAGTATGGAATGAGGAAGGCTATAACAACAGCCAAGAGGCAGTACAGGGAAAAGCTGGACAGCCTCTACTCCACTCCTGACATGGGGCGCATGTGGCAAGGCCTGCAACACATCACAAACTACAAGAGGACCAACAGCAGCAGCACCAGCTCCGCAGACAGCCTGCTGGACGATCACAACATCTTTTACACCCACTTTGAGACCACTAGCTACAGTGCAGAAAGGAGACACACACTCATGCACCCCACCCCCACCCCACCACTAAAAATCTCACCAGGCCAAGTAAACAAAGCACTGAGGAATATCAACCCCCGCAAGGCAGCAGGACCAGACAACATCCCTGGGCAGGCCCTCAGAGCATGTGCTGCCGAGCTAACTGATGTTCTCACATCCATCTTCAACCTCTCCATCAACCAGAACATAGTCCCCTCCTGCTTCAAAACCACAACCATCATCCTCCTCCCCAAAAGGAACCTGTCGACCTGCCTGAATGATTACAGACCGGTAGCATTCACTCCAATCATCATGAAGTGCTTCGAGAGAGTGGTGTTGCCCCTCATTCAGGACAGCATACCAGATACCCTGGACCTCCTGCAGTATGCCTACTGGCCCAACAGGTCCACCTCAGATGCCATTGCTGCAGCGCTCCATTATTCTCTCTTCCACCTGGAAGATAAAGACTTCTATATTAGGTTGCTCTTTGTCGACTACAGCTGCGCCTTCATCACGGTCATCCCCCATAAACTCACTGACAAACTGTCTTCACTTGGCCTGCACCCCACCCTCTGTGACTGGCTACTGGACTTTCTGACTGGCAGGTCCCAGTCTGTCAGGATGGGTAACAGGACCTCAGCCAGCATCATTACAAACACAGGTGTCCCACAGGGTTGTGTTCTCAGCAACACCCGCTACAGCCTCTTCACCCATGACTGTGTTGCCTCCCACAAGGACAATATCATCTTAAAGTTTGCGGATGACACAGCAGTGATAGGACGCATAACTGGTGATGACGAAGCATCCTACAGGAGAGAGGTAGCCAGCCTGGTGTGAGGACCACAACCTCACCCTCAACACAGACAAGACAAAGGAGATGATAGTGGACATGAGGAAGGGGAGGAGGAGACCCCATTGGCCGCTGTTCATCTGGGAGCTTGAGGTGGAGAGGGTGAGCAGCTTTAAATACCTGGGCATCCACATCAGCGAGGACCTTAAGTGGATACATAACACCACAGAGCTGGTTAAGAGAGTTCAACAGTGGCTGTACTTTTTGAGGAGGCTGAAGAAGTTTGGCATGTCCCCTAGGATCCTTAACAATTTCTACAGCTGCATCACTGAGAGCATCCTGACCAACTGCTTCACTGCGTGGTACAGTAGCACTACTGTTCTGGACCGCAAATGCCTGCAGAGAGTGGTGAAGACAGCAGAGAAGATCATCAGGACTCCACTCCCCTCTCTGCAGAGCATCTACCACCGCAGAGTCCAAAGGAGAGCTGACGCCACCCTCCGGGACCCCACCCATCCCCAGCACCCCCAAGTGTGAAATGCAGGACAACCAGACTGAAAAACTCCTTCTTTCCCACTGCCATCAGACTCCTGAACAAATAACAAACTCCCAAAACTCCACAACACAGCTTTGCAAATAGGAACTCACACACGGTTGCTAAATTTGCACATTGTTCACTTGTGCAGTGTACATAGTCTCACCCTGTCTGATGTCCATATCATCTCTGCTGCTAATTATCATGCACAGTCTACTGGTATTATCATTATAGAGAAATTCTCACACTGGGTGCTAATTTGTAATTTGTATACTCCTCATTTGCACACTGTTCATTTGCACACTGTACATAGGCTTATGCCAGCTCAGGTTCATATCATGTTCATATCATCTGATATCATATCATCTCTGATATCAATATTCCACTGTCCACTATAGTCATCCAATGAACTTTCAATTTCACTCTTCTTGTTTCCTCTAGTTTGACTGCTTTAACTGTCCAGATTGCCTAATGTGTGTTATTAGTATTCATTAGTATTAGTACTTAGTATCAAGGTGTGCTAAGGTGTCCTAATTGCCTAACTGTGTGTATAGTGTGTGTTATTAATATCCTTTTGTATTAGGTGTGTTATTACCTTATTAGGATGTATGTACCTATTACCTTGGCATTTGTTCGGCAGCAGAGTAAGAATTTCGTTGCTCCAGAAATGTTGCATTTCTTAACGGTGCACATGATAATAAAGCCTTTGAATTGAATACACACACACCCACAGCAGATCATGGGTTTGCATATTGAATTGGCAAGGATTTCACACTGGATGCCCTTCCTGATGCAACCCTCCCCATTTACTGAGGCTTGGGACCAGCACAGGGAGTACACTGGTTTTGTGCTTCCCCTGTGGCTGGCTAACTTGAAAATCCCTCATCTTGGTTTTGTGCAACACCCCTGTGCTGTCATCTGTCTGTTACAACATGTTGCATTTCTATACTGTAGGTAGTGGGGAATCTTTCCAAATTAAAAGCCTTGAAGGCAGCCAGCAGTTCCCTTCAAAGGGTTCTTACATTGGTGACTGATGTAAAGCAACTGATTCCCCAGCAGATCTGTAATATACAAGCAGCAACAAACCAGCACAATGCTACTCTTTATCCAGGGGATTTAAGAGCACAGCCCCTGTTATGTAATAGATGATAATCCACTGTTACCACGGTAATGCTGCTCACATCTGGCGTGGAGATTGGCTGTGCTGTGAAAGTACCAAAGCTCCTTTCCCACCTCACTGTCATTCCTCGAGCTCTCTTTGTGGTGTGTTGGTGGTGTTGGAGGATTAGAGCAGAATTCTGTTTATCACACTGTCACAGGACTTTGACTGGGCTGCTGTGTTCCCCACACTTCTTAGTTCCGTTCAGATATTTCTGAGGAGTATCATTGTGAACGCTTGCAAACAAACATGGAGTCGGGAAGAAGCTCAGATTTTTCCTTAAAGCCTCAATATGAAAACTGTAATTTGTAGTGCTTGTTTTAGGAGTCGTGTAGATATTCTGATACCTGGAGATCAAAATTTACTGTGCTGAAACAAGGGATTTTTTTTATACTTTAGAAACAAGTAATCCACTCTTAAGCTAGATTTAAAGCTAGATTTAATGAAAATTGTGAAAAGAACTGAGTGAAAAGTCAAAAGTAAAGAGAGAGGGGATTTTTAAGGTAAATAAAGTGTAGGTCATTGCTGGCTTCATCCAGCAATGACCTACAGCTCTTGCTGGGACAGTTTGCCGCTGAGTGTGAAGCGGCTGGGATGAGAATCAGCACCTCCAAGTCCGAGTCCATGGTCCTCAGCCGGAAAAAGGTGGATTGTCCTCTCTGGGTTGGGGACAGGCTCCTGCCCCAAGTGGAGTTTAAGTATCTTGGGGTCTTGTTCACGAGTGAGGGGAAAATGGAGCAAGAGATTGACAGACGGATTGGAGCAGCATCTGCAGTGATGCGGATGTTGTACCGGTCTGTTGTGGTGAAGAGGGAGCTGAGTTCTAAGGCAAAGCTGTCAATTTACCAGTCAATCTACGTTCAAAATCAAATCAAATCAAACTTTATTGTCATATTGCTGTACATACAACTGTAGTGCAGGCAAGATGAAATTGCGTTTCTCTCGGCATCCATATAAGAAGCAGCATGATTAAGACACACTCCCACATAGCTCCCACCCCCCCATCCATTCACACATCCCTGAGACATACTTGGGGAAAAAGAATAACTAACTATAATATACAAAATGTCCATAGGTGCAGTAGTGTGTATGTGAGATTCCGGGTCAGCTGTTCAGCATCCTGACAGCTTGTGGGAGGAAGCTGTTGATCAGTCTGGTGGTTCTGCCTCTGATGCTCCGGAATCGTTTACCAGATGGAAGAAGTTCAAAGTGTTTATGCAGAGGGTGAGAACGGTCCTTGACAATGTTCAGTGCCCTGCTCCTACAACGGTTCTGAAAAAGTTCTTGGACAGAGGGGAGGGAGACTCCAATTACCCTCTCCGCCCCTTTGACTATCCTCTGCAGGGCTTTTTTGTCTGACATACTGCAGCTGGAGTACCATGTAGCAATGCAGTACGTCAGAACACTCTCCACCACACCTCTGTAGAAGGTCCTGAGGATGCAGATGGGGAGAGAGGCCTGTTTGAGTTTCCTCAAGAAGTGTAGTCTCTGCTGAGCCCGCTTCCTGATCTCCAAGGAATTCTTGCTCCAGGTCAGGTCCTGCGAGATCTGCACTCCAAGGAACTTGATGTTCTCTACTCTCTCCACTAAACGGCCGCCGATGCTGAGGGGGACGTGCTCAGGCTGTGACCGCCGGAAGTCGATAATCATCTCCTACTCTACTTCCTACTCTCACCTATGGTCACGAGCTTTGGGTAATGACCGAAAGAACAAGATCGCGGATACAAGCAGCTGAAATGAGCTTTCTCCATAGGATTTCTGGACTCACCCTCAGAGATAGGGTGAGGATCTCAGTCATCCGGGAGAGGCTCAGAGTAGAACCGCTGCTCCTCCACATTGAAAGGAGTCAGTTGAGGTGGCATGGGCATCTGATTAGGATGCCTCCTGGACGCCTCCCACTTGAGGTGTTTTGGGCACGTCCCACTGGGAGGAGACCCCGGGGCAGACTCAGGACTCGGTGGAGAGACTATGTCTCCCAGCTGGTCAGGGAACGCCTTGGTATCCTCCCTGAAGAGCTGGAGCAGGTGGCTGGGGAGAGGGAAGTCTGGGCTTCTCTGCTTGAACTGCTGCCTCCGCGACCCGGACCTCTGGAAAAGCGGTAGAAGATGGATGGATGGATGGATAAAGTGTAAACTAAGTTTCTGGGAAGGGCCTATGGACACACACCGCAATGAATCATGCTCACGGAGGTTCAGCATTTACATTAGAGGGATTTTATTTTGATGGGATTGTAAAACTGACTGCACTGGCCTGTCAAACACAGAACTTATGATTCAGATCAACTTTTTATTTCATGTACAAAGAGAAGAGGTTGAACAGCATGGGGGCTAGGACACATCTCTGCTTCACACTGTTGGAAATTTTAAAGGGCAGACATCTCTCCTCTAGAGAGTACCAAACCAGTCATGTTGTCATGAAACAGATGAATCAGGATCACAAACTTTCTGGGGCAGCCAAGTCTCTGAAGAACTGTCCACAAAGCCACTCTGTTGACAGTATCAAATGCCTTGTTCAGATCAATCAAGGCAGCATAAAGATCCAGATTCTGTTCTCTGCACTTCTCTTGCACCTGATGGACCGCAAAGATCATGTCAATTGTGCTTCGGCCTGAAGGGAATCCACACTGGGCTTCTGCTAGGTTTTTCTTTGAGATGCTGGAGATCAGGTGATTGAGAATGATGCACGCCAAGAGCTTGCCAGCAATAGACAAGAGAGATCTGCCTCTGTAGCTGCCACAGTCAGATTTGCTACCCTTGTTTTTGTAGAGGGAGACAACTGTGGCACCTCTGAACTCCTGGGGCATGTTCTCTTCCACCCATATGCTGCAAAGAAGGTCATTGAAGGTGTCAAGAGCTGAAGACCCCATAGCTTTGTAGATTTCTGCTAACAAACTGATATTTGTATGTTTACATGTTAACATTATAATATTTTAATTTCAGTGTGTATTTCCATCACAAATGTTCTACTTAGTTAAACTTATAGACACTTAGTAACTTCCTCATCATGAGTCACAAATATTGTCTTAATTTGATCTAAAATCGCTTTAATCTGGTGGAAAATCGTCTCTGTGCTCGACTTAAGAGGGAAGTTATGAGCTGAAGACTCAAGACAGAAAGGACTAAAACTGGGACTTTAATCAAGTTAGCTGGATAGACAAACACACGCCCTGTTAGCTTTTTTCCTTTTTCTGTGGGTGGCTGAAATTATAAAATTAAATAAGATAATGGGAAAGAAGAACATTATTAGATTATTGCAAAAGGGTTACAAGTGGAGCCCTCTTCTGTGAAGCAATACTGACAGTTTCTTCTGTATAGTTTATCATGTGTGTGGCACATTTGCATTCCCAGGCATCAACCCCAGATCCCATTTCCCACTCTAAATTGCATTAGCCTACAGTGTGTGAATGTGCTAACGTTAGCTTATCTCCTAAAAGATAATGCTGTCCTCTCTGGAGAATTCTCTGCTATTGTTGGTTTGGAAGAATTGATCTTCCCTTCATAATGTGCAGGAAATCCATCTGCTGCTGTCAAAGCAATATTACAACCAAGGAACACAGTGTGTGTTTCCTGGAGATCTTGGAGGACTCGGCTATTCAAACAAAATTACCAATCAATGCTTGGAAGAAACTGCTCAGGATTTAATGAAGCAGGTGTTTCAAAAGGCCTCTATTGGCATTTTCGGAAGAGTTGTTGACTATCATTGTGTGTACAATCTGCTTCCTTAAGCAGAGAGGATCTAGTTATGGCTTATTGGAGTGATGGAAGAAACAGCTGCATGCCAGGAGGCAAGGCAGGCAAATGCTTGGGGCCCCAGACCAAGAAGCCCCCTTCCCGAGGGTTGATCAGCTCTGAATTACTGTAGCAGTCACAATGTGGAGAGTTTGCCATGACAGTGGTAGACCTTCGCAGAACTCCATAAAGTACCGATGGGTGTCTTATGTAAAGAAATGAGTGAGAGCGGCTGGATCAAAAAGAAGCAACATTATCAATTCAATCACTTTACTGTCATTATTAAATTAACAACCAGATAACATCAGAGCATCTCTCAAATGTCTGTCCGTCTGGCAGTGACAAAAGAGAGAAGAAAAAGAGAGAGGAAAAACAAAAGTAAGACAGTGGTAAGTAGTGTAAATACAGTAGTTAAATTAGCACAGAGCAGCTTAGTGTGTTCTGCCTCTGCTGGTCCTGATGTGACAGTGTTGAGTACCTGGGTGTCGTGGTAAGGACACTGATACTCATCTTGGGAGAAGAGGGTGGAAATAAAGACTGAGGTTTGCCTCCAGGGCCAGGTAGCATTTTCAGACAGCTGATTTGAAAACTTCACCCAAGTTAAGATGGATCTTACCATTAAACTGCTTTTAAGGACTGATGCAGTTTCAGTCATTATCCTGGGCCACCATGAATACAACTGGGCATGTCCTTCAACCAGTAAGTCTTTTGATCACAGGATTTATTCTGTTTAATGTAGTGCTAGCCACTATTAGCCTTGTGGGATGTGGGTGGGCCTATTCCCAGATGCTGCTATTTGAAGGAGGAGGAAAAGTGAAAAGATTTTGACACAAAACTGTAAGACAAGGAAAGTTTTTTTTTTTGTTTTGTTTTAGGGGCTTTTTTGTAGAAAAAAAGGGCACAATATACCATTTTAGACAATGTAGATTTGTTTTTATAGGGGATTTATATCCACTGGAGACCCTTTTTTTAAAAAATCAAATGCAGGAACAAATGCCATGGCCATTGCTTGATGGCCATTTAAAAAAAAAACTAATAATTTCTTAAGTATCTGCATTTATTAACAATGACTACATGATGGAATTACATTTCCTGCCCTGAATGTAACTGACTTTTGACCCCAGAGGCTCAGTCATCAGACTGGTCATTCTGAGAATGCTCTTCGAAAAAAAACAAAAAAAAAACAACACTCATACTGTATGACTGGATTTCTGGAGTTATCTGATTATTCAAATGGCCATGTAAACAATAATCTGGTAAAGACCATGGAACCAGGGTCAGTGTTTCACATTTATTATGGATGTTTAATTGTTTCTGAAAGTTGTACTATTTAAACTTCAGCACAAAGTAATCAAACTCTGCAAAGAGACAGGAACAAGATATACAGGCTAAAGTGGCATTTTCGTTCATTACTAGTTTGCGGTTGTGACAGCCATAAGTCTTGGCCGTGCATCAGATTGGCATTTTATGTTAGCACACTTGGCTGGATTCCACCAACAAAGTTTAGCCACAAGGTTTAAGCTGACATTCTGTTGCACCAAACTAGTTTGAAATTAATAAAGATTAAATTAACCTCTCTTTGAACTCAGTTTCATTTTTTTAAACTAAGATTAAATGCAATTCTGTTGCACCAAAACTTTAAATTCCAACTTAGTCTGTGATCTTCTGGAATTAAGATTCAGTTCAGGAGGTTTTACTTTAACACTGGCTGCATTTTTGAGCTGGCTTGACCAAAATTTGGTTCTTCAAAGAAAATTGAGACACTCTAAGCCCACTTTTATCTCAGAAATATCCACCCTGATCAAATCAAAACAGATTAAAAAAAAATGAATATTCTAGTTAATTAATGGGTAATTAATTACCCCCCATGGATCGCCACCTTATCGTGGTGGGGGTGGGGGTCTGCATGTCCTAGTGATCCCAGGGGCTATGTTGTCTGGGGCATTTTGCCTCCGGTAGGTTCTCCCAAGACAAACTGGTCCTGGGTGAAGGGCCAGACTAAAAGTGATCCAACAGACTCCCATGATGAACAAAAAATCAAGGATTCAGTGTATCCCAACCAGCATGGGGTTACCGGTGCCCTGCCCTGGAGCCAGGCCTGAGAGAGGAGCTCGATGGCTAGCGCCTGGTGGCCGGTTTTCTGCCCATTGGACCCGGCCGGGCTCAGCCCAAAGAGTTACATGGGTCCGCTCTCCAGTGGGCTCACCACCTGCAGGAGGGACCATGGGGGTCTGGTGCTATGTGGATCAGGTGGCAGGCGAAGGCAGAGACCTTCGCGGTCTGATCCCCACCTTTTGAAACTGGCTTCAGACCCAGGACATGCTGGAGAGACTACGTCTCCCAGCTGGCCTGGGAACGTCTTGGACTCTTGAACTCTCTGAAGAGCTGGAGCAGGTGGCCGGGGAGAGAGAAGTTTGGGCTTCTCTGCTTGAGATGCTGTCTCTGCAACCCGGACCTCCGAAAAAGCACTAGAAAATGGATGGATGGAATATTCTAATTAGGCCCACCCACATCCCACCATGAGGATGCTGACACACTGCTTCTCCTCGAGGACCAGAGCAATCACTCACAGAAGTCTGCAGGCTGGTAAATTTGACCAGAAAACAATAGTATTGAAGATCTAATGCTTAATGCACCCCCCACCCCCACCCAGCGAGTTGTGGCAGATAACTGCCCCTCCCTGAGTCTGGTTCTGCCGGAGGTTTCTTCCTAGTGCTTGCTCATAGGGGATCATTTGATCATTGGGGTTTTCTTTGAATTACTTATGATTCGTGCCTTATCTATCTTGCACTTTGGGATGACTCCTGTTGAGATTAAGCGCTATACAAATAAAGTTGAATTGAAATTGGAAAAAAATTACAATACAATGCAATGACTGCAGAGGGTCCAAACAACTACTTGGCACTTGTGTAGTGCAAGTGGCAGTGGTGGCCTAATGGTTAGAGGTGTGGACTGGTGACTGGTGGGTTGCTGGTTCAATCTCAGGACTGGCAGGATCAGATCTGGGTGGGACAGATGACACAGCAGTGTTTGCCCCACCCTCATTAACCCCACTGTGGTGCCCTTGAGCAAGGCCCTTTACCTCAACTGCTCCAGTGGAGCTGCTCAGTTGCCACAGGTCAGTCTGTGGTTGTACTGGGCCGCTTCCTGATGTGAATGTGAACAGGGTGTCCTTGAAAAAGAGAGGTTGCCTCTTAATGGACTCTCTGTATAACTAAAGGTTGAATAAAAAAACAAGCACCTCTGCAAAGTGGCAGGGCTCATACACCGGCCGCCGCTGTCCTCTGCCGGGATGTGAGCTGCATGCAGCTACCCAAAAACAGACTGCAAATCCCCACTGGTGCTTGTGCTCCTATAATATCCAAAATTAAATCAAAAATAACACCACAATGACTGTGGAATGGAATGACCAGATCGACTGTGTTATGTCTGAATATGGAGCCAAGGACGAGGCCAGGTGTCGAACTGAACACACGTTTATTAAGGAAGCACTATACAGCACAAGGGTGCATCAGCCAGGCAGAGAGGTGGCAAAGAGACCGCCCCTCCTGCCCACTGCCCTCTTATAGCCATGGGTGGTGGCAGAACAGAAAGGTATAGCCGCCACCCATGCCACACAAATAAATGACCAAACTGTAACACAACATTCCTCCCCCCCTTCACAAAAGCCAAAAAAAAAACCACACACAATTCGGACCCACCCCAATTTGGAACCCAAATCACGCACTAAAAGTAATGAGATAATACAATACAAATGGCCTAACACAGTCATTCCAAAATAACTAAAAATAGGGGGAGATGGGTGGACTGCCACCTCACCCCACACGGCGAAGCGGGTTATTCTGCCGCTTGTACTTCAAACAAGTCTACTTAACACAAAATACTAATCTAATCTAAACAACATCAAATTAATCCTCATGAACATATACAAATATAAACACATGTACAACAATTAAACCAGATACCAACCATCAGTTTATGACACACACATAACTGATTCAAACGCATACAATAGTTAACCTATAAACAAACGGCTGGAGAACACGAGTCCATGGGCCCCCTGGAAACACCCTGTCATCAGTACGCCCCTGGAGGCAGCCAGCCTCCCAGGCCGCAGCAAGTCGCTTCAACACCGGTGACCTCCTCTTCATCACCACCGGCCACTCCACTCGTCCAGGCCCACATCCCACAGTTCCCTCCCGGACACGCTGCAGATCGTTCGGGTGCCCCCATGAACCGTCTAGCAGCTGGAGATGAGCGTCCTCCCGTTTGGTCATGATGTGTGACCGTCCCTGGTACTCCTCCGACTGTAGACCGGCCCATACCTGCCATGATCACCTCTCCTCCAGAATCCAGTCCTTGACCCCCAGAGGGGTCCCACTCGGTCTGCAGGGTCTCTGCTTGGCACATCGTTCTACCGTGCCAGAAGGTCCGGCCCTGACCTCTTTTAAATCCGCCGCCGCCATCACCGTCATGGCCCCGTACTCCCCGGCCCACTTCAGCCGAGATCCGGGAGCAGGTGAAACCAGCCTCTCAATGTCGCCTGTCATCACAGGCGTCCCGCTGTGCCGCCCAGTACCCTCGTCCAGGGTGACTTGAACTCTAGGACAGGGACCCTCCTGTGATGACCATGAGCAATACTGGTCTTGCTCACTCTCCAGGGTGCCAGTTCCTCATCCCACACTACCACTCTCAGGATCGGATGGTCCCACGTCTCGGCTGATTTGCACAGAGTCATCAGTTCCAATGTTCCCACCACGGCCAGCCGTCCTCCACAACCACAAAGCGGCGCCGGGTCACTCTCAATTCTGACAAGCGGGGACAAACATCTTGCGGTCGTCCGATCCAGCACGGAGCCCACCGCTCCCACGTTGATCCACAAAAACATGTCCACCCTGTCCAACTCCACCATACAGTATGCATGTCCGTTGGTGCTTGGGGACACAGCATGGACAACTGTGGGGGCGCGAGAGTCCTCTTGGTGCCACGGACCTCGTCACTCGGATCTGTGGCATACCCTGGTGACATGAAGCAAGTGGCCACACCTGCCGCGGCGCTCCGCTCTTGCCGAACAACCTCT
This sequence comes from Pholidichthys leucotaenia, assembly GCA_020510985.1. Lineage (NCBI taxonomy): Eukaryota > Metazoa > Chordata > Actinopteri > Cichliformes > Pholidichthyidae > Pholidichthys > Pholidichthys leucotaenia. The sequence continues at coordinate 156,704,211 of CM035841.1, forward strand.
GGCCTTGAAACAGTGCTTCATGGACCCACAGCCCTCACCTGTGGGCTTTCCCGGGGCGGACCTCATATTCACAGCACTGGCATCGTCCTCCACGCTTCTCACACTGATCATGATCGGTGGTGATCCCAGATGTTGGTGTGACAAGCTCTCACTCAGCTCCTATGACAGTTCATCTGCAGCTTCCAGCAGTTGAGTTAACTCGATGGCTGTGGGCAGTATCAGTTCACCCGAAAACGTAAGCAGCTTTGACCTAATTGCAGCACCGTTGATATACTCTGCCAACTGACTGCAAATCATCTCCTCTTCCAACGGTCCGAGCTGGCACTCGCTGACCAACAGCACCAAGTTCACCACGAACCGCTGAATAGACTCGCCCACCCATTGGCGGCGCTGACAAAACCGAATCTTGCTAACCACAACGTTTTCCACAGCACACCATTCTCGCTCAACCACTTCGACAAAACTGTCAGTCACCCAGTGTGCTCAGAACATGCTGTTCCTCCACAGCAAAATTGTGCACCGACAACTCACATGCCCCCAGCTTCCCAAGGTTCAGTGTCACCATGTGCTTCCGGAAAGCGGTGCACCACCTCGGCCAGGGAACTGATGGCATGCCAGGGGGGTCTCCAAAAATGGCCAAAATTCAAACCTACACGCTTCCATACCTTGTTTTAATCCACTTTAATTTTTGTCGCCAAATGTTGTGTCTGAATATGGAGTCAAGGATGAGGCCAGGTGTTGAACTGAACACACATTTATTAAGGAGGCACTATACAGCACACGGGTGCATCCGCCAGGCAGAGAGGTAGCAAAGAGACCGCCCCTCCTGCCCACTGCCCTCTTATAGCCGCGAGTGGTGGTGGAACCGGAAGGTGAAGGCAGCATCGCGTGGCACCGAACGTGCTCTCCCTCATTACACATGTCCAGTCAGTCCGATTCCATCACCTCCACGCCATCCACCAAAGGAGTCGGTCGGCTCCACAGTCTGCAGCCCGATCACTCCTCACCCGACAAGTTGGCGATCGAAAAACCCAGGCTATAAAAGAGATTACACCCCATGATGTTAACCCCCGCAGCGGTGAAGTGAATGCGGACTCGGGGCACAACAACAGACTTATAACGGGCTTCCATTTCCACAAACCCCAAAACTGCCAGCCTGTTCCATCCATAGCCATAATAATCTCTTTCTTGTTGCTTTATGTCGGTGGGGAAACAAACTGTTCACGGTCGTCAGGTTCAACACTGAGATAACTGCTCCAGTGTCCACCTACAGTGGAACCACGACACTGTAAAGCATGACATCGCATCCGATCCTCCCTGTTGTCTCCAGGGAGACCATGTGTACTATAGTCAGAGTCTTCTGCGCAGTACCTGGTTCCTTACTACGGCTCCTGCGTTCGAAGTTAGCACACGCCCTGGCAAAGTGGTCCCATAAACCACACTTGCCACAATGCTTTCCTTTCGCTGGGCACACACTTGCCTTATAGCAGTGAACAGGGGACCCACAACCGTAACAACGTGGTGTACCTGGGGTGGACCTTATTTTAACCACGGAGGCATACGTATCCTCTCCAGCATCACCATCACCAGGGTCCCAAAACAGTGCCTTAGCGCAAGACTCATCCTCACCCAGAAAAGCCCCTTCAGGAAGGCCTCTCACGATGGTCTCTGCTGCCTCGAACCGTTGGACGAGCTCGATAGCCGTGGCCAACGTGCTCCACTAGTTGGTCCCAAATCATCTCTTCTTCCTGGCATCCGAAATCACACCCCCTCGCCAGCCTTCGGAGATCTTCAATGAACCTCATCACTGGTTTTCCCAACCGCTGGCAGCGCTGTCAAAACTGGATGCGTCGGACCGTGACACTCTCCGGAGCATGAAAATGGCGCACCATCATCTCCACAGTACCATCGAAGCTATCAGCTCCCCCCAGGCTCTCCAATACTCTTTGCCCCTCAGTACCCAAATTATGGACTAACACAGCCCTCGCACGAAGCCTCTCACACTCACCAAGGTTCAAAACCACGAGGTAGTTGGTAAAAGCAGTGAACCAACGAGGCCACGGCACGGGCGGCCTGCCCGGGGCCTCCAAAAATGGCTGAAACGCAGCAACAAACTTTTCCATTCCCGCTTTTACCTCGTCGCCAAATGTTGTGTCCGTAATTGGGTAAAAGCAAATACACAACTGTTGTAGTTTACAGAGCTTTATTACAATGTTAGTTATTTACCTAAAGAGGCTTACGGCACTCGCCTACTTGCCAGGTGGCTCCCGCGACGAAAGAGGCAGAGCCTCTTCCACCCACTTCCTTTATACCCCGGGCGGCGTCACCACCGGAAACCGGTAGTTAACCACCCCAGTCTAGCCCATGTCCAACCCGGCTGCCATCTTAGTAATACAACCAATTTAGATACACAACACATTTCACTGCTCTCTTTCCTGTCTCGCTGCATGTAATTATTTTTACAACTACTGCAAGGTGCTATTTTAGACTACTTTCATACAATGGCATCATGCACCACTGGAATACCTATCTAGGGCCATTTTCTGGTTTTGAGGGGGCCCTATGCAATATTTTGTTTGTGATTCAAATTTGATGAAACATCATACAATCACACCAGTATTCTTCGGCAAAACACCAAACTTTATGCAATTCTGTTAATGTTTCAAAAATCATGTTCATGAAATGTCAGTCAGCCATTTTGTCTTGTCAGTGGAACATTGTGTTAGTCTGTGAAGAAAGTCAGTGTGTGACCGAAAGCAATTGCGTGGTATAGAGGTTGAAATGTGCATCTGCTATGTAGAAGGCCTTGATTCAAATCCTTAATGTGTTTTTCTTCTGGAATGCAACATGCCACTTATGTGCATTTGAAAACAATGTGTGGTGCACATTAAGTTTTAAATGCTGTGTACTGCTGCTGGGAATCCTTTCAATAGAAATTTTATCATTTGAGAAAGTTAGAATGTGAGCTAAAGTGGATGTGTGGTGTTGTGGTTAAGGTGAGTGCTTGGTATGCTGATACTGTGTGATCTACTGCCCTTTAAAATATTAATTAAAAAACTGTTTTAAAAACCAGAGCAATGTTTATAAAAACAGTAAAGTTCCTTACCTTCATCGCTATTTATCCATATATCAGCCCATAAATTATCCACTGAGCCCTCAATTTATCCTGTTTTTTTATTTTATTTTATTTAACCTTTATTTATACAGGGAAGGCCCACTGAGAGGGAACCTCTCTTTTTCAAGGGCACCCTGTTAATACTCACCCAGATACATATTCACACCTGGAAGCTGCCCAGTACAACCACAGACTGACCTGTGGCCACTGAGCAGCTCCACTGGAGCAGTTGGGGTTAAGGGCCTTACTCAAGGGCACCACAGTGGGGTTGATGAGGGTGGGGCAAACGCTGCTAGGTTATCTGTCCCACCCAGATCTGATCCTGCTGCTCTGAGGATTAAATCGGTGACCCTCTGGTTACCAGTCCACATCCCTAACCATTAGGTCACCACTGTCCCATATGTCAGCAACTTAGAAACATAACAGCAAAAGATGTCAGGGGAAGCAACCTTGTTATACCGGAAGTATTTCAAGCTCTGTGTATATAACAAATTGATTACCCTGATAAAACTTCATTGTAACTACAGTTTAGTATTACTTGTATTTTACATTTAGTTTTTAAGTGCTTCACTAAACAAATGAGGAGCTTAGCTGGAGTAAATGAAGACAGCTACTTTTAATTCTCTCAAAAATATTGTAGCCTTCTGGGTGAATGCAGCTGCAAGGGCTGATGGAAAATTGTAAATATTAGAAAACAAACATATTTTCCTCAGTTAGACTGTTAGTTTAATGTGTGTTAGTGCTGTCCATTTGTCAAAGTTGTTTCTGTCAGGATATTTGTAACATTTTTTTCTTTGTGACCACCATTACTGTGCATGGTATGTTGGAGAGAGCCCACCTTTCATTGCAGTGTGGGTGGCTCACTGCCCCCTGTGCATGGAGAACACAGAAAAACGGACTCCCACAAGGCTCAGTTCTAGCTCCAACCCTGTTCAACCTCTACATAAACGACCTGCCCACTACAAAATCCCGCAAATTCGTCTATGCAGACAACATCTGTTTGGCACTCCAAGCACCAGACTTTGAGTCACTGGAACGGGTGCTCACGGAAGATCTTGCCAAACTGGACCAGTTCTGCAAAACCTGGCACCTAAAACCAAGCCCAGCAAAAACAGCCTCCAGTGTATTCCATCTCCACAATGTAAAAGCTGCCAGAGAACTAAACATCCACCTGAGCGGACTTAAGCTTAAGCATGCCTCGAATCCAACCTACCTTGGAGTGACCCTTGACAGGACCCTATCCTTCAAGGAACATTTAAAGGGGACAGCTGCTAAGGTGAAGGCACGAAACAACCTGCTCTGCAAGCTTGCTGGTGCAAAATGGGGGGCGGCAGCCTCCACCCTGCGCTCCTCAGCACTGGCCCTTTCATACTCTGTAGCAGAATATTGTGCCCCTGTCTGGTCCAGGTCATCCTACACACACCACGTAGACACTCAGATCAACACAACCATGAGAACCATAACAGGGACAATCCACTCAACACCACTCCCCTGGCTCCCTGTACTGTCAAACATAACCCCCCCACACATCCGGCGAGCAGCACTAACTCAAAGGATGCTTCAAAAAGCCAAAGACTCTCCTCACTTACCAATCCATGCAGATATCTACACCCCACCCACTGCCCGACTTCCATCCAGACGGCCGATTTGGAAAAACCCTCCCCCAGCTGATTTCACCATCCAGACAGCTTGGCAAGAGGAATGGGAGACCAAGGAGGTCCCAAACAAACACCTGGTGACAAACCCCAACCAACAGGTCCCGGGCACCAACCTCCCAAGGAGACAGTGGTCTACACTCAATCGCTTCAGGACTGGACATGGCCCCTGCTTGGCCAGCCTTCACAGATGGGGCAGTAGCCCTAGCCCACTGTGCGCATGTGGAGAGGAGCAAACAATGGAACACATCATAGAGGCTTGCCCGCTCCAAAGACTGAAAGGAGGATTACACACCCTCCATACAGTAAACCAGGAGGCAACTGCTTGGCTTGAGGACTTTGCATTCGCTAAATAAAATAAATAAACTGCCCCCTGGGGAAATGTACGCCCCCTGGTGGATCATAATAGGCAGTCTCAGTGTAGCATGGGCCCATAGTATTTGCGTACTTCGCCCTATGGAGGAAATAGCTATGTACCTAGCAACTGCGCATAAAAATTGTGCTTGGTATGCATTACATGATTTCTAGGTGTGGGAAACTGTGTTGTTTGTATGCATTTTGGTGTGCATGGGCTGACATTGGTTCATATTGTTTACAAAGGAAGTTCAGAGTTATAGTTTTCTGTGGATGAGTCCCTCCTCTGGTGATGAACGTCTCCTGTTTCACATTAACCCCGAGTTTTTAGGGTTTTGTTTTCATGTTTTTTCCAACAAGCTCTATGATGAGCTGCTTCTATTTTTTCTTCTGTTAAAACAATTAGCAAAAGGCTGCCAAGCAGTTTCTGCCTTGTTCAGTGAAAAGGCTGAATACCTTTTTTTGTCCTCGTGATTAGCCATATTGTTCCATTAATTCAGCCAGTCTGCTGATCCATCATGAGCACTGTTAAACTAGTAATTTTTTAGCTAGCTGGCAACAATATTATGCAGCCATAAATAGTTAATACAATAAAACCACCAGCAGATTTCCAAATATTTATGGTTTTATTAAACTGAGTTTATTTCGACCTTGCAACGGACCGCTCCAAATGGAGAGGCATCCTGACCAGACAGCTCAAGGCGGGTGAAGAGAGACTGACTGCTGCAGCAGATGAAAAAAGGACCCGCAGGAAGAACCGCCACAGACCCAGCAGCACGGAGACCACCCACAAGTGCAACCTGTGTGACAGGGACTGCCATTCGCACATCGGCCTGTTCAGCCACAGGCGGTGCTGTTCCAGCAGAGTAGACGTTTAGGATTCTCTTCTATGGTCACCATAGACCGACGGAGGCCGACGTGTGTGTAATTAGTGTGCGTGTGTTTTGGACTTTTCTAAAGGGGGGGGGGATGTTATATATATTAAAATAACGTATTATTGTGTGATGAGGGTGGTGGCTCCACCTCCACCTTTCCGGTTCGGCCACCACCCTGAGTATGAAAGGCTCATGCGGAAGAGGCACGGTCTCTTTTGACCTTTGCCTCTGCCTGTACAGGAGCGCCTTGTGTCTGTGAGTCACATAATAAAGTTGAGTTCTATTGCACCGCAGGTCTCGTTATTGGAATACAGCTTATGGACATAACAGGGGGGACTATTTATTTCGCCCCCTCATGGATCGTCACCTTATCGTGGTGGGGGGGTTTGCGTGCCCCAGTGATCCCAGGAGCTATGTTGTCCGGGGCAATTTGCCTCTGATAGGGTCTCCCAAGACAAACTGGTCCTGGGTGAAGGGCCAGACGAAGAACGATCCAACAGACTCTCATGATAAATTGTATATCAAGGATTCAGTGTACCCCGCCCGGTATGGGGTTACCGGGGCCCCACCCTGGAGCCAGGCCTGGGGGAGGGGCTCGAAGGCTAGCGTCTGGTGGCCGGGTTTCCACCCATGGGACCCGGCCGGGCTCAGCCCGAAGGAGTTACATGGGTCCGCCCTCCAGTAGGTTCACCACCTGCAGGAGGGATCATGGAAGTCCGGTGCTATGTGGATTAGGTGGCAGTCAAAGGCGGAGACCTTGGCGGACTGATCCCAAGCTTTCTAAACTGGCTTTTGGTACGTGGAATGTCACCTCTCTGGTGGGGAAGGAGCCTGAGCTGGTGTACGAGATTGAGCGATACCGGCTAGATATAGTTGGCCTCACCTCAACACACAGCTCCGGTTCCGGAACCAGTCTCCTGGAGAGGGGCTGGAGCTTGGCCTTTTCTGGAGTTGCCCCGGGCGAGAGGCGACGAGCAGGGGTAGGTATTCTTGTATCGCCCCACCTTGCTGCCTCTATATTGGAGTTTTCCCCGGTGGACGAAAGGGTTGCTTCCCTGCGCCTTCGGGTTGGGAAACGGGTCCTGACCATCATTTGTGCCTATGCACCAAATGATGTTTCAGAGTACCCACCCTTTTTGGAGTCTGTGACTGGGGTGCTGGAGGGTGCTCCTCCTGGAGACTCCATTGTCCTACTGGGGGACTTCAATGCGCACGTGGGCAACGACAGTGAAACCTGGAGGGGGGTGATTGGGAGGAACGGCCTGCCCGATCTGAACCCGAGTGGTGTTCAGTTATTGGACTTCTGTGCTAACCACAGTCTGTCTATAACGAACACCATGTTCAAGCATAAGGGTGTCCATATGTGCACCTGGCACCAGGACACCCTAGGCCGCAGGTCGATGATCGATTTTGTTATCGTATCATCAGACCTGCGACCGTATGTCTTGGACACCCGAGTAAAGAGAGGTGCAGAGCTGTCAACTGATCACCACCTGGTGGTGAGTTGGATCCGATGGCAGGGGAGGAAGCCATTCAGACCTGGTAGACCCAAACGTATAGTGAGGGTGTGCTGGGAGCGTCTGGCTGAGGCCCCTGTCCGGGAGGTCTTCAACTCCCACCTCCGGAAGAACTTCAACCACATTCCGAGGGAGTCTGGAGACATGGAGTCTGAATGGGCCATGTTCTCCACCTCTGTTGTTGAAGCGGCAGCCCAGAGCTGCGGCCGCAAGGTGGTCGGTGCATCTCATGGTGGCAACCCCCGAACCAAGTGGTGGACACCAGTGGTGAGGGGGGCCATTAAGCTGAAGAAGGAGTCCTATCAAGCTTGGTTGGCTTGTGGGACTCCCGAAGCAGCTGAGGTGTACCGGCAGGCCAAGCGGAGTGCAGCTCGGGTGGTTGCTGAAGCAAAAACCCGGGTATGGGAGGAGTTCGGTGAGGCCATGGAACAAGACTTTCGGTCGGCTTCAAAGAGATTCTGGCAAACTGTTCGGCGGCTCAGGAGGGGAAAGCAGCTCCCCGTCCACACTGTGTATGGTGCGGATGGGACACTGTTGACTTCAACTGGGGATATCGTCGGGCGGTGGAAGGAATACTTCGAGGATCTCCTCAATCCCACTGATACGCCTTCCACAGAGGAAGCAGGGTTTGGGGACGAGGGGGATGACTCGCCTATCACAGGGGCTGAGGTCGCCAAGGTGGTTAAAAATCTCCTTGGTGGCCGGGCCCCGGGGGTGGACGAGATTCGCCCCGAGTACCTCAAGGCCCTGGATGTTGTTGGGTTGTCATGGTTGACACGCCTCTGCAACATTGCGTGGAGGTCGGGGGCAGTGCCTTTGGCATGGCAAACCGGGGTGGTGGTTCCTCTCTTCAAAAAAGGGGACCGGAGGGTGTGCTCCAACTTTAGAGGGATCACACTCCTCAGCCTCCCTGGGAAGGTCTATGCCAAGGTATTGGAGAGGAGAGTCCGGCCGTTGGTCGAACCTCGGATTCAGGAGGAGCAATGTGGTTTTCGTCCTGGCCGTGGCACATCGGACCAGCTCTTTACCCTCTCGAGAATTCTTGAGGGTTCGTGGGAGTTTGCCCAACCAGTTTACATGTGTTTTGTGGACTTGGAGAAGGCATTTGACCGCGTCCCTCGTGGATTTTTGTGGGGGGTGCTTCGGGAGTATGGGGTATCGGGCTTGTTGTTACGAGCTATTCGGTCTCTGTACGACCGTTGTGAGAGTTTAGTTCGCATTGCCAACACTCGGTCGGAGTCATTCCCAGTGAGAGTTGGACTCCGCCAGGGCTGCCCTTTGTCACCGGTCCTGTTCATAATTTTTATGGACAGGATTTCTAGGCGCAGCCAGGGAATGGAGGGTGTCATGCTTGGTGACCACAGGATCTCATCTCTGTTGTTTGCAGATGATGTTGTCCTGTTGGCTTCATCCAGCAATGACCTACAGCTCTTGCTGGGATGGTTTGTCGCTGAGTGTGAAGCGGCTGGGATGAGAATCAGCACCTCCAAGTCCGAGTCCATGGTCCTCAGCCGGAAAAAGGTGGATTGTCCTCTCCGGGTTGGGGACAGGCTCCTGCCCCAAGTGGAGGAGTTTAAGTATCTTGGGGTCTTGTTCACGAGTGAGGGGAAAATGGAGCGAGAGATCGACAGACGGATTGGAGCAGCATCTGCAGTGATGCGGACGTTGTACCGGTCTGTTGTGGTGAAGAGGGAGCTTAGTTCTAAGGCAAAGCTGTCGATTTACCAGTCAATCTACGTTCCTACTCTCACCTATGGTCACGAGCTTTGGGTAATGACCGAAAGAACGAGATCGCGGATACAAGCGGCTGAAATGAGCTTTCTCCGTAGGATTGCTGGACTCACCCTCAGAGATAGGGTGAGGAGCTCAGTCATCCGGGAGAGGCTCAGAGTAGAACCGCTGCTCCTCCACATTGAAAGGAGTCAGTTGAGGTGGTATGGGCATCTGATTAGGATGCCTCCTGGACGCCTCCCACTTGAGGTGTTTCAGGCACGTCCCACTGGGAGGAGACCCCGGGGCAGACCCAGGACTCGGTGGAGAGACTATGTCTCCCAGCTAGTCTGGGAACGCCTTGGTATCCCCTCTGAAGAGCTGGAGCAGGTGGCTGGGGAGAGGGAAGTCTGGGCTTCTCTGCTTGAACTGCTGCCTCCGCGACCCGGACCTCCGGAAAAGCGGTAGAAGATGGATGGATGGATGGATGGATGGATGGAGTTTATTTCGAAATGGTGCAAAATAAAATCAGTAGGTTTAAAGCACAGAGCAGGTTTAAAATTAAGGTATTCACTTTTTAACTACAGTAATTTCCATGATGTAATTGACAGTGACAAAAAATAGGCCAAATAAGTTTCCGGAAGTGCACATTTTCATTGTTCTTTGGCGTTTTACTGTAGTCCTGTATATTTAAATTTACTGACCAGTGAATAGAGGGGTACGAAATGAGTGAATGATTTCGGGTGCAGCTACTATTAGAGCTAAATGTAGACTCAATTAAACCTTGTTGGTGCAAGCTAGCCTAAAGATACTGTATTCCATTTTATGACACCACAGAGATGTTTCAGAGAGTACTCATTATGCTGTCAGTGTGGCTGGGTTACGATGTCCTATTCGTGATCAAATCGTTTTTCTTTACTTCCATAGGCAGACAGGCGAATTCCAGTGAATGGTTATTACACTGTCAGTGTTTTTCTTCCGAGAACAGCTTCACTGGGTTGAGATGTTTCATTTCCTTTCAGATGAGCCCACACTTTTAAAGCCAGAGTGCCTGTGTTTATGTAATCCCAATCTTACATCTTCTACATCCAAAGCAGCATCAGGTGTCCTTTTAAGCCTGACTGTTGAAAACGCCTTACATCAGTGCTTTGAATTACCAACTATGATTGCACAGGGTGTATGGCAGGATGTCTGATTGAAACACAGATACCACAAAACTGCAATTCATCACATTTCCACCAGGTTACGCTACAGTATATTGTCTTTTCTCTTTGTCTCTACCCAATTTTCCCTAATTACCCCCTGAAAAATGTGTGTAAGAAGTAGATGAATGCCATTTGAACCCACCTAATTAAACCTGTTTTCCCACCAAGCATTTTATCTTGTCTTTATTTTCTGTCATTATTATTTTTCAGCGGCTGCTTGTTAGTGGTGTCTTTGTTACTTGTTTAAGCTGCACAATATGAGCAGCTTTGCCAACACAGGTAATTAGAGGCTCTCCCAGGGGACCGAGTTATTGGCTGTTTCCATTAATTATGCTGCTCTTAAAAGTGTTTCAAAATTATACATTGCATTACACAATAACAGAGGAAACCAGTAATCATGTGTATCACACAAAATTGGTCACACAACAGATTTTGCATTTTTATTTTATGATTTTACCATAGAAATTAGCTTATAAAATCATTTGATTTCCATATAGAGTGGAAGAAAGCATGATTATATTGTTCTCCAAATCTTCAGTAGGGTACTGATGTATTTTTGTAAATATTTGGTATCATCTCAACTTCCTACACCATCCATCCATCCATCCATCTTCTTCTGCTTAATCCTTTTCGGGTCGCGGGGGGGCTGGAGCCTATCCCAGCATCTTAGGGAGAGAGGCAGGGTACACCCTGGACAGATTGCCAGTCCATCGCAGGGCCAACACAGAGAGACAGACAACCATTCACTCTCACAGTCATACCTAAGGGCAATTTAGAATCCCCAGTTTGATGCCAATTAACCTAACTTGCATGTTTTTGGCATGTGGAGGAAACCGGAGAAATCCCGGAGTAAACCCATGCAGACACGGGGAGAACATGCAAACTCCACACAGATCACTGTTGGTCGGGGGCTGGGATCGAACCCAGGATCCCCCTAGGGTAAGTTGCTGTGCTGCCACAGTGCTAACCGCTCCGCCACCGCGCTGCCCTTTCCTACACCAGTCAGAAGTAATCCCACTCTACTGCCCTACGTGACTTTAATTAGGACTATAGTTTATAATATCATGATCACATTTTTCCTGGTGTGATGTGAAACTATTGGAGCAGTACATATCAGTGGTGGGTGTTGTACAGTGTTTTGGGCACAGTATTGTGAAGTGCGGTGTAGTGACGTGCACTTCCCGTCGCATCACTGCACCACCATATATAAGGCGAAGAGCGTCCATGTTGTGGCCTCTTCGACCGGTGCCCTCTGCCTGGTGCCTACCATGTTACCGCTGTTCTACAGACATCATTAAAGCTGTATTCATCCAGTCATCTTGCCTCTTCCTTCACCCAAGGTATTTCCATACATAACATTTGGCGATCGAGGATTAACTCATGGAGGTGCGCATTACACCACTTTGCCCCTTTCTTGAGCTCCCAGGCAAGTCGTTGGTGCCTTGGCCGAGATAGTTTGAGGCTTTCCAGACATATATCACCGCACTCAACCTGGGTGAGCTCAACAAGTTAAGAGCACGTGCGCTACTTGTTCACAACCTGGATATTGAGGGCCAGCGAGTCCTGCACACACTCGGAGCTTTGGACTGTTTTGAAGACATTGTGGAGCTGCTAGCAAGCCATTTCCATACCCCGGATAGCGTGACCGTACAGAGGATTCGTTTTCGGCACGACACCAGCGAGTGGGTGAGCCTATTCATTAGTTTGTCACTGATTCAAAGCAGCTAGCTAGCGAGCGTTACTTTGGGCTGTTGGAAGATGAATTGGTACATTACCAGCTTGTGAGGTACAGGTGTAGCGCCACATTGCAGGCTAGATTACTCAAGGCGCCCAGTAATTTAATATTAGCCAGGGCTGTCGAGCTAGCTCTCCAGTTGGAGGCCGCAGACAAGCTAGCTTCGGAGCTAAACTGGTGCCAGTCACAGCAGCCGCTGCAAATGTCGTGGACCCGGATAGCGAGGATAGCGAGGATAGCTTGGACGATGACACTACGGAAGTCAATGCTGCCAGCCAAAGGTCTGCCCCGGGAAAACCCCTTTGCAAGGGTTGTGGGTCCACGACACACCACAATAAGGCTAAGGACTGCCTGGCTAGAGGGAAGCGTTGTAGCAGATGTGGACACTTGAACCATTATGCTAGAGTGTGCCGTGTATCTGAGCCGGAGAGTCCACGGAAGAAATCACTCCGCCTGTCCCCGACAACCATCACTATGATGTCCCCCAGTACCAATGGGTACACGTTCTGCACAGTGGAACTGGATGGCGTGGAGGTGCCGTTGCTGCTCGACACGGGGGCAGAAGGGTCATTGCTGAATTGGGCTACAGTGAGGAAGTTTTTCCCACACTACAGGATTAGAGGTAACCCAGTGACACTCCGTAACCTTATGGTTATGGAGGTGGCAGGCTGTGCACGGGTGGGACTTTAGAGTTAACAGTTCGGTACAAGTCTGCAACGATGGTTGACTTCACGTTCCACATGACACCCCGAGGTGACAACATCATAGGCTGTGACTTGTTCTACAAACTGGGATTCACCATTAAAGATGACGCTGGGGAAGAATGGTCGGGTTGTGGCCAGTGGAACCCTTCCATTCCAGTGGTCGATGAGGATGTTGTGTGGGATGAAGAGCTAATGGACACCGCGGTGGTCAAGCAGGACCAGCCTCACTCAGGTTCGGTGCAGGAGGATCTCAGTGCCACCACTTGGGAAATGATAGAGGGGGGTACTGAGCGTGGCAGTGAGGTGCCTGCGCTGGTGAATGGCACCAATGTGCTAGCCCCAGATACCTCCGGAGCTTGGCCGCAGGGGGATGGATAGTCTGCAGCTACAATGGTGACTGCTACAACAACTTCAGAAGAGGTCGGGGCCAGACCGACGAGCACGGTAAAACCGTGTGCTCAGAAGCACCATTTCAAGCCGAGCCGAGCCCTATTGAGGGTTATGAACTTGGTTCAGGCTCGGGGTGAAGAACGTCCATGGCGAAGATGGGCCGGACAATAACCAGCAAAACATCATGAATGTCTGCAAATAGTGGCTAAGCTAAGTGCAGCATACTTTGGGCTGTCCGATGGCTCGGCGAGGCACGCCAATCAGTTTTGGCGTGTCAGGGAAGAGGCTTCAGGTGACAGGGCTGGACGAGAGCGGGAGTCGGTGGTGAAGAGAAGAGAAGATCAGTCATCGTCCCCAGGGCCTGCTGCTTCCAGGGGTGTGCTTGCTGAGGGGCTGCCCTGGGCCCCCCCATGCCGGTTCTACTCCTCCTGCCCAAGGAACAGTGCTGTAAAAAACTGTGTGTTTATGATCCTGTTGTTGTGATATACAGTATATTTGTTGTATTATGGGATTATTTTGTGGATTTTATTTAGTTCAGGAGCATGGCGTGTAATTTTAGTTTATGTATGGACTTTCTTTTAGTTTATTAGGTGGCAGAATAACCCACCCTGCTGTGTGAGCTGCACGGTAGTCCACCCATCAGCCCTATTTTAGGTTATGTTGTGTGAATGTGTTAGGCCATTTTAGTACACTGTTTTTCATTGTGTTAGTGTGATTCGGGTCCCAAATTTGGGGGGGGGGGTAATTGTGTGTGTAGTTTTGGACTTTTCTAAAGGGGGGAGAATGTTGTATAGTGTTTTGGGTACATTATTGTGAAGTGCGGTGTAGTGACGTGCACTTCCCGTCACATCACTGCACCGCCCTATATAAGGCGGAGAGCGCCCATATTGCGGCCTCTTCGATCGGTGTCCTCTGCCTGGTGCCTACAGTGTTACCGCTGTTCTACAGACATCAATAAAGCTGTGTTCGTCCAGTCATCTTGCCTCTTCCTTCACCCAAGGTATTTCCATACATAACAGTGGACCGTGTATTTTATAACTAGGCCTTCAGTGGTGATGTACCCGATTTAACTGCCATTCATACCAAACACCATTAAAATAGCCTATAGGGCCATCCACGCAAAGCATGTTAAAGGTAACTTTAACTATAAAATTATAGTCTTAAAAATCTTTACCTTTTCATTGTAGAGCTCCATTTCCCTGCGCACTTGCTCGTTGAGCTGCAGATCTGCTCTTGTTTCCCCAAAGGTTTAAAAGTACTGTTGCTTGTCCAGCTGGAGGCTATGCTTTGGTGACTCGCTGCTGCCTTGGTTAAGGCCGTGTCATACCTAGATGATTTAGGCAGTGTCTGCAAAACGTATGAAAAATTTGGAGAATACGGTCATGGACTGGGCTGAACCTGCCAGCCCAGCTCCTTGGCACAATGGCTGTTGTGCCCTCAGGAGTGTTTTTCTCCCTTAGCTGTCTCTAGGCTCCTCCTAGGAGGCTCTGAGCTCTGCTCAGCTGTTGACAGCTCAGCCACACCCCTCTCTCTTGCCAGTCTGTACCAGCTGGCTGCCTTTTGTTATTTTCCTCTCCTTGTGGAGAGAGGAGAACCTTCCAGAAAGACAACCACCTCTGCAGCAGTACTTTTGGAGATTCTAGGTATTACAAGTAATCCTGCATTTTGGGAGTGTAGTGCTCTGTTAGGGTAATAGGGTAGTATCAGATCTTTTAAATAAAAAGGGGCCTGATTATTTAGAGCTTTGTAAGTGAGAAGAAAGGGAGAAAGTTCTCAGAAACAGTCGAAAATGACAGGATTGAGTAGGCGAAAGCCCTATTGTAATGCTCTTCACGGAGAGATCGTCACGTCAGGAAGGATTATTTTGCACTCGCTGTGAGAATTGGACTTTTTGGGACTGCTCTCATTCGTGAGTAAACTGATTAGCGTTTCTTTTAGTGGTTCACTGCTACGCTTTACCTGAAGCGTTTGCTAAGCTAACGCTATCGCTATAGCTAACGCCATAGCTAGTCGTAGCACCTAACACCAATACAAAGGAGCGACTCTGTCCCCGGTTCGTCTCACTGACCCGGCATCGGCCCAGTAGATGACGGCTGAGCCTCTCGCGCAGATTCTTAGAATCTTGTGATTGGGGCTCGCCGGAGGAACTAACCGAGGCAACAGTTGGACAGGAGCCGGATCGGAGTTCAAGTACAGCGCCGGTAGGAGACGGGGACCAGTGGAGGAGCAGCCGGGGCCCCAGCTGGATAAGAGCCGGAATCGGAGCCCAGTTACAGCGGCGGGGCTCAGTGGAGGAACTACTGAGGAAGACGGCAGTAGGTGGCGGGGCTCAGCGGAGGAACTACCGGGACCCCAGCTGGACAGGAGCAGGATCGGAGCTCAACTACAGCGGCGGTGGGCGGTGGGGCTTGGTGGAGGAGCTGCCGGCACCCCAGCTGGGCAGGAGCTCAGTTGCAGCGGGACTAGCAGCAGAGGGGGCTAGCTGAGGCCCCAGCTGGATTCGAGGTCGGTCGGTCGGATCGGATACTGGCGACATCAGCAGAGATTGTTTTACTATCAACAGGTCAGTAAAAATGCCACCAAAGAAGGAGGAAATGGAAGAGATAAAAAAATCTCTGAACTTCTTGTTAGAAGAACTGACCAAAGTGGCTAGTCAACAGCTTAAACTATTAGGGCTAATGGAAGAAGTCCGAGAATTAAAATTAACAATTAGAGAAAAAGACAAAAAAAATTGCAGACTTGGAGCGACGCGTCGAGGACCTTGAACAATATTCTCGTATGGATGATCTAATTATAAGTGGACTAGATATTAAATATCAATCATATGCCAATGTTACAGCAGGAATGAGAGGTGAGGAGGCTCCCCTGAGTGAATCAGTCTCCCTGGAAAACCAGGTGCTTCAGTTCCTTGAAAGCAGAAACATAAAGGTTGAAGTAAATGCAATTTCAGCCTGTCATACTTCACCCAGAAAAGATAATAAAGATAATAATAAAGATAAAGATAATAAAGATAATAATAAAGATAAAAAATAAAATAAAATAAAATGAATAAAATATAAATAAAATAAAATAAAAGATAAAAAATAATAAAGATAATAAATACAGCTATTGCAGTCTCTGAAACTTGGCTTAATGAAGAGCAGGCTCCCCTGATGGCACTAGAGGGATATCAGATGTTTCATATTAACAGATCTCAAAAAAAGGGTGGCGGTGTTGCACTGTATATTGATGACCTGTATAGGTGTAAGCTTGTAAATGGAATGTCCTTTGCACTACCAGGGATCTTGGAATGTGTTACTGTTGAGATTGACCAAGATAAAACAAAAAATCTAATTATAAGTTGTATATATAGAACGCTGGGAACTTGCATTGAGACATTCAGAGATAAATTAGTCGAGCTGTACAATAATATTACTAGTAAGAAAATGGTAGCAATTTGTGGAGATTTCAATATTGATTTACTGAATCCACATCAACAAAATGTAATTACAGAGTTCATGAACTCTATGTACAGCATGAGTCTATATCCCACAATAACACATCCCAGTAGAATCACAGTTCACACTGCTACACTTATTGACAACCTGTTTGTCAATGTTATTGATAAGAAAATAGAAAGTGGATTATTGATAAATGATATAAGTGACCACTTGCCAACCTTTGCACTTATCCATGGCCACACGGGGGCCAATACAGAAAAAATTTCAAAATCGTTCAGATACAAATCACCAAATGCAATCAGTTCTTTTAAAGAGGACTTGCTGAAGCAAGAATGGACAGAAGTCTATGTATGAATGAATGAATGAATGAATTTATTTATTTCGGATAGTACATTACAGGTTAAAAGAAACTGTATAATATAACAACAAGGTCAAATTAGACAAAGACTCCTTCTACTATACAATTCCACGTGAGTTATCCGAAATGGGTGATGGCTGAAGTCGCAGCTTATATTGCCCACCCATATTCCATCCAAGAATTCAAAGGAGAAAAAAGAGAAAACAAGACAAGAGCGATTACAATTTAAAACAAGGCTAAGACAAAATGTGACTGAGAGAGAAGGAAAACTGAGCTAGTCTAAGTTAAGCGGTTACTATTCAAAAACAAATCTAAGACATAGTGTCACAGAGAAAAAAAGAAAAAAAGAAAAACTAAGCTACAACACAACACAGGCTGGAAATGTCAATCCTTATGTGAGTTTACATGTCGTCTTGTAAATATGTTTGGAGTATTTCTTCCTTTAGTTTTTGTTTAAATTGTCCAAGCTTTGTACATGATTTTAATTCAGGTCCAAAATCGTTCCATAATCTGACTCCTTGCACTGAAATACAGTGTTGCTTGGTGGTTGTTCTCACTGTAGGCTTTTGAAATATACATGTTCCTCTGAAGTGATATCGTTTCTCCCTTGTTTGGAACAACTTTTGGATATTTGCGGGCAGTGATAGATTCTTCACTTTGAACATTATTATTGCGGTTTTAAAGTCAATCAGATCTTTCAACTTGAGAGTTTTTTGTTTAAGAAAAAGTGGGTTTGTTGGTTCCCTGTAAGCTGCTTTGTTGATTATTCTAATAGCTCTCTTTTGAAGCATAAAGAGTGGATATATGTTTGTTTTATATGTATTTCCCCATACTTCATTACAATATGTCATGTATGGGAGTATTAATGAATGATACAAGGTGTATAGTGTGGGTTGATTCAGCAAATTTTTCACTCTGTGTAATATTGCAATTGATTTGGATACTTTACCTTTTATATAATTAATATGTGGCTTCCAACACAGTTTGTTATCAATTATTACTCCAAGGAATTTAGTTTCGGATACCCTTTCAATCTCTACACCATTTACACTGAGTTTGGGTACTGGGTAGTTGTGATGGTTGTTAAAGACTATAAATTTTGTCTTGCTTAAATTGAGCGTTAATTTGTTTGACTCAAACCATAGTTTCAGCTTTCCTAATTCCTTTCCGAGTGTATCCAGAAGTTGTTCCAAATTGTTTCCACTGCATAGCAGATTAGTGTCATCAGCAAACAATATTAAGTCCATTTTTTCTGAAACTTTACATATATCATTTATATACATATTGAATAATAATGGTCCCAAAACTGAACCCTGTGGGACTCCACAGGTGACCTTCAGTAACTCTGAGTTTTTGCTGTTAACACATGCAAACTGATATCTATTCTTTAAGTAACTACTTAACCAGGACAGTGCTACCCCTCTAATACCACAATTTTGTAGTTTCTTTAATAATAGATTGTGATCTACTGTATCAAATGCTTTTTTAAGATCCAGGAATACTCCAACTGAATACTCTTTATTTTCAATGGCTGTTGATATTTTTTCTGTAAATTCCATTAAGGCATATGCTGTTGTCCTTTTGTGTCTGAACCCATATTGCTGCTCACACAATAAATCATTCTTCAGTATGAAGTTGTCAATTCTCTCATAGAATATTTTTTCAAGTGTCTTGGAAAATTGCGGTAATAGTGAAATTGGTCTGTAGTTGGAGAGTTCCCCTCTGTCGCCTGTCTTGTAAATCGGAATTACTTTAGCTATTTTCATTGCATTGGGAAATATACCTGATTGGAGAGACAGGTTACAGATATACGTCAGTGGTTTCACTATGCATTCGATAACAGTTTTGACTAGTAGCATGTCAATACCATCGCAGTCAGTAGATGTTTTACTTTTGAACGATTTAACAATTTCAATGACCTCTCTTTCGTCTGTGTTCTTTATGAAGATGGTGTCTTTTACAGCAGTGTTATTGCATATTGTATCACCTGTAGGCGCCGTAGTGGGTATTTCTCGGGCCAGTTTAGGTCCAATGTTAACAAAAAAAATATTAAATTCATCTGCAGGTGAAGCTATATTCACATTCGGAGTCGATTTATTATTTTTTGGAATATTAGTTGGGTAGCTAGTATTTCTGCTTTTATTTCCAAGGATACTGTTGATTATTGTCCATGTATTTTTAATATTGTCTTTGTTTTTTTCCAGTTCTTTACTGTAATAGTCTCTTTTACTGCATCTTATTATATATGTTAACTTATTTTTGTATGTTTTATACCGTTGCTCTGCTTCTTTTGTCCTTTTCTTTATGAAAGCTTTATATAATAAATTTTTCTTTTTACACGCCTTTTGTAGTCCTTTGGTTAACCATGGTTTGTCAGCAAATTTGTGTTTAAGCTTTTTTTTAACTAATGGGCAGTTTTTTTCATAAAGAGTGGTTACAATGTTTATAAATGTGTCATAGGCTTCATTTACATCTGATACATAGACTTCTGTCCAGTCTTGCTTCAGCAAGTCCTCTTTAAAAGAACTGATTGCGTTTGGTGATTTGTGTCTGAACGATTTTGAGATTTTTTCTGGGTTGGGCCCCGTGTGGCCATGGATAAGTGCAAAGATTGGCAAGTGGTCGCTTATATCATTTATCAATAATCCACTTTCTATTTTCTTATCGAGAACATTGACAAACAGGTTGTCAATAAGTGTAGCAGAGTGAACTGTGATTCTACTGGGATGTGTTATTGTGGGATATAGACTCATGCTGTACATAGAGTTCATGAACTCTGTAACTACATTTTGTTGATGTGGATTAATTAGGTCAATATTGAAATCTCCACAAATTGCTACCATTTTCTTACTAGTAATATTATTGTACAGCTCGACTAATTTATCTCTGAATGTCTCAATGCAAGTTCCCGGCGTTCTGTATATGCAGCTTATGATTAGATTTTTTGTTTTGTCTAGGTCAATCTCAACAGTAACACATTCCAAAATCCCTGGTAGTGCTGAGGACATTTCATTTACAAGCTTACATCTATATAGGTCATCAACATACAGTGCAACACCACCACCCTTTTTTTGAGATCTGTTAATGTTAAACATCTGATATCCCTCTATTGCCATCAGGGGAGCCTGGTCTTCATTAAGCCAGGTTTCCGTATCAGATGTAAATGAAGCCTATGACACACTTATAAACATTGTAACCACTCTTTATGAAAAAAACTGTCCATTAATTAAAAAAAAGCTTAAACATAAATTTGCCGATAAGCCATGGTTAACCAAAGGACTACAAAAGGTGTGTAAAAAGAAAAATTTATTATATAAAGCTTTCCTAAAGAAAAGGACAAAAGAAGCAGAGCAGCGGTATAAAACATACAAAAATAAGTTAACATATATAATAAGATGTAGTAAAAGAGACTATTACAGTAAAGAACTGGAGAAAAACAAAGACGATATTAAAAATACATGGACAATACTTAACAGTATCCTTGGAAATAAAAGCAGAAATACAAGCAACCCAACCAATATTCCAAAAAATAATAAAACGACTCAGAGTGTGAATGTAGCTTCACCTGCAGATGAATTTAATAACTTTTTTGTTAACATTGGTCCTAATTTGGCTCGAGAAATACCCACTACGGTGCCTACAGGTGATACAATATGCAATAACACTGCTGTAAAAGACTCCATTTTCATAAAGAACACAGACGAAAGAGAGGTCATTGAAATTGTTAAATCGTTTAAAAGTAAAACATCTACGGACTGTGATGGTATTGACATGCGCTTAGTCAAAACTATTATTGAATGCCTAGTAAAACCACTGACGTATATCTGTGACCTGTCTCTCCAAACAGGTATATTTCCCAATGCAATGAAAATAGCTAAAGTAATTCCGATATACAAGACGGGTGACAGAGGGGAATTCTCAAACTATAGACCAATTTCACTATTACCGCAGTTTTCCAAGACACTTGAAAAAATATTCTATGAGAGAACTGACAACTTCATACTGAAGAATAATTTATTGTGTGAGCAGCAATATGGGTTCAGACACAAGAGGACAACTGCATTTGCTCTAATGGAATTTATAGAAAAAATATCAACAGCCATTGAAAATAAAGAGTATTCAGTTGGAGTATTCCTGGATCTTAAAAAAGCATTTGATACAGTGGATCATAATTTATTATTAAAGAAACTACAAAATTGTGGTATTAGAGGGGTAGCACTGTCCTGGTTAAGTAGTTACTTAAAGAATAGATATCAGTATGTATGTGTTAGCAACAAAAACTCTCAGTTACTGAAGGTTACCTGTGGAGTCCCACAGGGTTCAGTTTTGGGGCCATTATTATTCAATATGTATATAAATGATATATGTAAAGTTTCAGAAAAAAATGGACTTAATATTGTTTGCCGATGACACTAATCTATTATGCAGTGGAAACAATTTGGAACAACTTCTGGATACACTCGGAAAGGAATTAGGAAAGCTTAAACTGTGGTTTGATTCAAACAAATTAACACTCAATTTAAGCAAGACAAAATTTATAGTCTTTAACAACCATCACAACAACCCAGTACCTAAACTCAGTGTAAATGGTGTAGAGATTGAAAGGGTATCTGAAACTAAATTTCTTGGAGTAATAATTGATAATAAACTGTGTTGGAAGTCACATATTAATTATATTAAAGGTAAAGTATCCAAATCAATTGCAATATTACACAGAGTGAAATATTTGCTGAATCAACCCACACTATACACCTTGTATCATTCATTAATACTCCCATACATGACATATTGTAACGAAGTATGGGGAAATACATATAAAACAAACATATATCCACTCTTCATGCTTCAAAAGAGAGCTATTAGAATAATCAACAAAGCAGCTTACAGGGAACCAACAAACCCACTTTTTCTTAAACTAAAAACTCTCAAGTTGAAAGATCTAGTTGACTTTAAAACTGCAATAATAATGTTCAAAGTGAAGAATTTATCACTGCCCGCAAATATCCAAAAGTTGTTCCAAATAAGGGAGAAACAATATCACTTCAGAGGAACATGTATATTTCAAAAGCCTACAGTGAGAACAACCACCAAGCAACACTGTATTTCAGTGCAAGGAGTCAGATTATGGAACAATCTTGGACCTGAATTAAAATCATGTACAACGCTTGGACAATTTAAACAAAAACTAAAGGAAGAAATACTCCAAACATATATTCAAGATGACATGTAAAATCACATAAGGATTGTCATATCCAGCCTGTGTTGTGTTGTAGCTTAGTTTTTTGTTTATTGTTTTTCTTTTCTTTTTCCTGTCACATTTTGTCTTAGCTTTGTTTTTGAATTGTAATCGCTTAACTTAGCTTCGCTTAGTTTTTTCTGTCATATTTTGTCTTAGCTTTGTTTTTGAATTGTAATCGCTCTTGTCTTGTTTTCTCTTTTTTCTCTTTTGAATTCTTGGATGGAATATGGGTGGGCAATATAAGCTACGGCTTCAGCCATCACCCATTTCGGATAACTTACGTCGAATTGTATAACCAGAGGAGTTATTGTCTAATTTGACCTTGTTGTTATATTATTCAGTTTCTTTTAACCTGTACTATCCGAAATAAATTCATTCATTCATTCATTCATTAATAAAACAAAGAAATCAATTGTGATGCGCTTTGTGAACAGAAGGGTAAAGAATGACATACTGAGGCAGGCCAGAAAGCTATGGGGAACAGAAGTCTACCTAAATGAACATTTAACAAAGACTAATGCTGAAATAGCACGGCAAGCACGGATTCTGAAAAGACAAAATAAGATACAGGTAACATGGACAAGAAATTGTAGAGTTTCGATCAATCTAAATGGAACACCTGAGGAAGCGAAGACCATAATAATCAGAGATCTTACTGACTTAAATAAATATAGATGAACACTGATTAAGAAAATTAAGAGACTATGATAATCCATATCCACACACAAGACAAGAATAGTTCTTTTGTGACATACCATGTCAATACACTTTAAAAAAAAACTAAACAAAACAAACAAGCAAAAAAAAACTTATGATTGACTTGAGTAGACATCAATTATCCCCAGTTGGAGGAAGTCATTTCACACAAAATGTAACCTGCAACGTTTTAAAGTTAATATACATGATCATGACATCAGTTTAGCTACAGAATTCAAATACCTTGGCATTGTACTAGATCCTCAACTCAAATTTAATCTTCATATAAAGAAAATTTCAAAAACAGTAAAAAAAAATCTGAACTGCTTTAAATTAATTAGATATTACATACCTTACGAAGCAGCTGTACTGTATATGCATTCTATGGTTTTTTCTCATATATCATACTGTTTGACAGTCTGGGCTCAAGCAGCCCCTTCCACAATAAGACATACGTATAGGTTCATTATATAATCAAACCCTAAAAATCTTGGACAAAAAGCCCATTAGGTGGCATCACTGTAATGTTTTAAAAAAATACAACCTATTGAGTTTTGAGAGTTTCATTGACCTCTGTTTTCTGAAATTAACGTTCAAATGTCTCCATAAATCAGCACCCGAGCCACTTGCTGGTTTCATCCAAAGACAGGACAGCAGCAGAGCCACCAGGAGTTCTGTTAACAATAACTGTAAAATATTCCAACGCAGAACCACATTTGGACAAACAGCTTTCTCTATAAAGGGCAGTCACATCTGGAACACAATGCCAAATGAAATTAAAATAATAATGGACTTTAAAACATTCACTAAAAAGGTTAAAAACTGGCTGAAAAATAAACAAGAATGTACTCATGTATGAATTGATTGTCTACAAGGTGAGAGTGAATGAAGGGAAGGAATGAATGTGTTTGTTTATAGTGAGTGACGAAGGGAGGGAGGCCTGAAATAGGCAAATGTGAGTCAGGTTGTTATATTGGTGTATGTATAGTATTTATAATATTTATAATATTTATAATTGTGTATTTATAATCTTTTTGCATTGATGTATGTGGTTATTGCGTATTTTCTTTATTTCTTTCCTTTTTTTTACTTGATTCTCTTTTGTAAAGCCCATCCAGGGACAAGAGTTGCAAATTAGCTAATAGCTATACACTCCATGTGCAACACATCAGATTGATTGTCATTGATGAATTGTCTATGTTTATTGCACTGTCCCTGTCAAATAAACTAATCTAACAGAGAGAGGAAAGTCAAACTCTGAAAATATGCCATTATGCTGAACATAAACTACAAGAGATGGAGAATGCTATTGATCCTGATAACCACTTTTTCAATAACATTCATAATCATTGTGAATATTACACTGAAAAGCAATTCAAAAGTCAAGTGCAACTAGATGGTAAACTATCAATAATACACTTCAACAGCAGAAGTCTTAACAAAAACTTTCCACAGATTCAGGACTATTTAAAACAGCTAGACAGAAAATTTACAGCTATCGCAGTCTCTGAAACTTGGCTTAATGAAGAGCAGGCTCCTCTGATGGCAATAGAGGGATATCAAATGTTTCATATTAACAGATCTCAAAAAAAGGGTGGTGGTGTTGCACTGTATATTGATGACCTGTATAGGTGTAAGCTTGTAAATGGAATGTCCTTTGCACTACCAGGGATTCTGGAATGTGTTACTGTTGAGATTGACCAAGATAAAACAAAAAATCTAATTATAAGTTGTATATATAGAATGCCGGGAACTTGCATTGAGACATTCAGAGATAAATTAGTTGAGCTGTACAATAATATTACTAGTAAGAAAATGGTTGTAATTTGTGGAGCTTTCAATATTGATTTACTAAATCCATTTCAACAAAATGTAATTACAGAGTTCATGAATTCTATGTACAGTATGAGTCTATATCCCACAATAACACATCCCAGTAGAATCACAGTTCACACTGCTACATTTATTGATAACCTGTTTGTTAATATTATTGATAAGAAAATAGAAAGTGGATTATTGATAAATGATATAAGTGACCATTTGCCAGTCTTTGCACTTATCCATGGCCACATGGGGGCCAATACAGAAAAAACTTTAAAATCTTTCAGATACAAATCACAAAATGCAATCAGTTCTTTTAAAGAAGACTTGCTGAAGCAAGACTGGACAAAAGTCTATGTATCAGATGTAAATGAAGCCTATGACACATTTATGAACATTGTAACCACTCTTTATGAAAAAAAAATGTCCATTAGTAAAGAAAAAGCTAAAACATAAATTTGTTGACAAGCCATGGTTAACCAAAGGATTACAAAAGGCATGTAAAAAGAAAAATTTATTATATAAAGCTTTTCTAAAGAAAAGGACAAAAGAAGCAGAGCAGCGGTATAAAACATACAAAAATAAGTTAACATATATAATGAGATATAGTAAAAGAGACTATTACAGTAAAGAACTGGAGAAAAATAGAGACAATATTAAAAATACATGGACAATACTTAACAATATTCTTGGAAATAAAAACAGAAATACAAGCTACCCAACCAATTTTTCAAAAAAAATAAATAAATAAATAAAACGACTCAGAGTGAATGCAGTCTCACCTGCAGACGAATTTAATAACTTTTTTGTTAACATTGGTCCTAATTTTGCTCGAGAAATACCCACTACGGCACCTATGGGTGACACAGTAAGCAAAAACACTGCTATAAAAGACTCCATTTTCATAAAGAACACAGACGAGAGAGAGGTCATTGAAATTGTTAAATCGTTTAAAAGTAAAACATCTACGGACTGTGATGGTATTGACATGCTCTTAGTCAAAACTATTATTGAATGCTTCGTGAAACCACTGATGTATATTTGTAACCTGTCTCTCCAAACAGGTATATTTCCCAATGCAATGAAAATAGCTAAAGTAATTCCGATATACAAGACGGGTGACAGAGGGGAATTTTCAAACTATAGACCAATTTCACTATTGCCTCAATTTTCCAAGATACTTGAAAAAATATTCTGTGAGAAAACTGACAACTTCATAATGAAGAATAATTTATTGTGTGAGCAGCGATATGGGTTCAGACACAAGAGGACAACTGCATTTGCTCTAATGGAATTTATAGAAAAAATATCAACTGCCGTTGAAAATAAAGAGTATTCAGTTGGGGTATTCCTGGATCTTAAAAAAGCATTTGATACAGTGGATCATAATTTATTATTAAAGAAACTACAAAATTGTGGTATTAGGGGGGTAGCACTGTCCTGGTTATGTAGTTACTTAAAGAATAGATATCAGTATGTATGTGTTGGTAACAAAAACTCACAGTTACTGAAAGTTACTTGTGGAGTCCCACAGGGTTCAGTTTTGGGACCACTGTTATTCAATATGTATATAAATGATACATGTAAAGTCTCAGAAAAAATGGATTTAATATTGTTTGCCGATGACACTAATTTATTATGCAGTGGAAGCAATTTGGAACAACTTTTGGATACACTCGGAAAGGAATTAGGAAAGCTTAAACTGTGGTTTGATTCAAACAAATTAACACTCAATTTAAGAAGACAAAATTTATAGTTTTTAACAACCATCACAACAACTTAGTATCTAAACTCAGTGCAAATGGTGTAGAGATTGAAAGGGTATCTGAAACTAAATTTTTTGGAGTAAAAATCGAAAATAAACTGTGTTGGAAGTCACATATTAATTATATTAAAGGTAAAATATCTAAATCAGTTGCAATACTACACAGAGTGAAATATTTGCTGAATCAACCCACATTATATACTTTGTATCATTCATCAATACTCCCGTACATGACATATTGTACTGAAGTATGGGGAAATACATATAAAACAAACATATCCAGTCTTTATGCTTCAGAAGAGAGCTATTAGAATAATAAACAAAGCAGCTTACAGGGAACCAACAAACCCACTTTTTCTTAAATTAAAAGCTCTCAAGTTGAAAGATCTGGTTGATTTTAAAACTGCAGTAATTATGTTTAAAGTAAAGAATCTATCACTTCCCGCAAATATCCAAAAGTTGTTCCAAATAAGGGAGAAACAATAACATTTCAGAGGAACATGTATATTTCAAAAACCCTCAGTGAGAACTACTACCTGTCACGCCGCGCCGCTCATCAGCGGCGCCACCTGCTCGCACACCTGCTCGTCATCAGCGGCGAGGGATATAAGCCGCCTCGCCCTGAGCTTCGGCCTGAAGCCGTCAGACTTCGTCACTCATCATCGTGAGTCAAACCTATTCTTCAGCGCAACATTTTGGTAAGAAGTCCTTACCTCCTTTCCTTCCCAGTCTGCTCCCCTGTGCACAGGTGGATTCCTCGGCGGCGGATGACGTCCCTCCCTCGCCCATTCCTCGCTGCTGCACGGAGTCCTGCAGGTGGCTGTCTACCGGGTCCCGTCCTTGTGGTGCCAGTCATCTGTCTCATCCAAGTAAGCTCCTCTCTCGCTCATTCTCCTCCTGTGTTGGTGTGTGCCCGTCACCCTTTCTCCTTGTGCTCTCTCCCATAGGGTTGCCGGCTGTACGGTCTCCTGCCTCTGTGCCCGAAGCAGACGCCGCCACCAATACATTTACATCCCGCAGACACTCATCCATTCACTCCTGTTGCTAATAAACTATTTGAACTTCTCTGAGCCTGTGTGTGTGCGTCTCCTGAGCCGTGCGTTATGTCAGTACGGCTTCAGCAGAGCGGCTCGGCAGACGGCGGGCTCGCACACCGGCTTACCAATCTCGACGCTTGGGTGGATCAGATAGCCTATCAGCAACAGGTTATCCTAAATCAATTGATTATCATAAATAACCGATTGGACCGCCTGGACCCCCAGCAGCCGTTCCCCCCGGCTCATCAGGGTGGCGCGGCTCCTGCCGCTCCAGTGGCCGTCCAGCAGGCTCCGGTAGCACCGGTGCGGCTCACACCCATTCCGACCCCCGCCCGCTTTAGCGGAAAGCTCGGCGGAGCGCGGGGGTTCATCATGCAGTGTGAGTCCGTGTTCCATCACGTGCCCGGAGACTTTCCCTCGGATCATAGTCGGATTGGTTATATCGGGAATCTCCTGGAGGGGCGAGCGTTGACTTGGACCTACGCCGTAATGGCGAGGCCCAGTTACGCCACCCTCACTTATGACCAGTTCGTGAGGCGCTTCCTGGAGGTCTTTGACCACTCGCGTACCGAGACGGTCCAGGTCGATCGGCTTCTCGCCCTCCAGCAGGGAAGCCGGTTGGCCGCGGACTATGCGGTCGACTTCCGGGTAGCAGCGGAGGAAGTAGGCTGGGAGGAACGCTCCCTCTGCTGCCTTTTCCTCCGCAGCCTCAATGACGATCTGAGGGATGAACTGGCTGGGCGGGACCTCCCTGAGACGCTAGCGGAGCTGTCTTCTCTTGCCATCAGCTTGGACAACAGGCTGCGCGAGCGCTCCTCGGGGCGGAAGTCGTCATCTTCTCGCCCTCGCGGAGCCTCGTCGCGCCAGCCCCAAGCTCGCCCCCTGGTGACGCCGCCACCATCGCACCCCGAGGAGTCGGAGCAGATGGTGACGGGTTGGACAAAGCTCTCCCCGACGGAGAGACAACGCCGCCGTGCGTTGAATCTCTGCATGTATTGCGGAGATAGTCAACACACGGTAGAGCTTTGTCCACAGAAGCCAAACGGTGGGGTCCGCGAGTCACTGTAGGGGGCCTCGCGGACGTCAATCGGTTAAGTCCCCTCACTCAATTAAAGCTGCCCATCCGTTTCTGCCACAACCCCATTGGGCACCTCACCCACGCACTGGTGGATTCGGGCGCAGAAGGCAGCTTTATTTCACAAAGCCTGGCAACCCGATTGGGCATCCGCTGCCAGGCGCTCAAAAACCCCATCTCCCTGGTCAACCTCTCCCGTGCTTCCCTTGGGAGAGTCACGCACCAGACCATCCCGGTCCCGGTGATCATCTCTGGTAACCACCGGGAGGAGATAACCTTTCTCATCCTACCCAACTCTGTGTCGCCCGTCATCCTGGGGTATCCCTGGCTACGCCTCCACAACCCTGTCCTGGATTGGAAGTCAGCTGGGGTGTCGGCATGGAGCACGTTCTGCATGGGCACCTGCCTTCAGTCCGCTGCCTGCTCTCCGTCCGCTTCTTCCCCCGCTACGGACGCTGCACCCCCAGACCTGTCCCTGGTGCCTCTGGAATTTCACGACCTGGGTATGGTATTTAGCAAGACCAAAGCTATGTCTCTCCCTCCTCATCGGCCCTATGACTGCGCCATCAACCTCCGCCAGGGGGCACCCTTACCTTCTGGTCGGCTCTACAGTCTGTCGGCGCCGGAGAAGGAGACGATGAACGCCTACCTTAAAGAGTCGCTGAGCGCAGGGATAATCCGCCCATCGTCATCACCCGTGGGGGCAGGGTTCTTCTTCGTTGGAAAGAAGGACGGATCCCTCCGCCCTTGCATAGACTACCGGGCTCTAAATGACATCACGGAGAAGGATCGTTACACCCTGCCCCTCATGGACACTGCTTTCCACTCCCTCCAGGGGGCGACCTGGTTCACCAAGCTGGATCTTCGCAGCGCATACCACTTCGTCCGGATCCGGGAGGGAGATGAGTGGAAGACAGCCTTCCGTACCCCGAACGGCCACTTTGAATACCTGGTAATGCCGTTCGGGTTGACCAACGCTCCTGCCGTCTTTCAGCGCCTCATCAATGACGTCCTCCGGGACTTCATTGGCCTCTTTGTGTTTGTCTACCTGGACGATATACTCATCTTCTCCAAGTCCAGGGACGAGCACCAGGTCCATGTGAGGCGGGTCCTCCAAAGACTGCTGGAGAACCGGCTATACGTGAAGGCTGAAAAGTGTGAATTTTATGCTAAGACTACATCCTTCCTGGGATTCATCATCTCACACGACCAGGTGCATCCAGACCCAAAGAAGGTGAAGGCGGTGGTAGAATGGCCTACACCTGCATCGAGGAAGCAGGTGCAACAGTTCGTTGGTTTCGCGAACTTCTACCGCTGCTTTGTCCCTAACTTCAGCTCCATCGTCGGACCACTGACCCGCCTCACGTCCCCTAAGGTCCCGTTCCGGTGGACCGAAGAGGCCGCAGCTGCTTTTCAGGCGCTGAAGGCGGAGTTCTCCTCCTCCCGGGTCCTTCGCCAGGTCGACCCCGCGCTGCAGTGCATCGTGGAGGTGGACGCCTCGGACACGGGAGTGGGGGTGGTGCTATCTCAGCGGTCGCCAGACGACGGCGCCAAACGGCCCTGCGCCTTCTTCTCCCGGCGCTTGTCCCCGGCGGAGAGAAACTACGACGTGGGGGACAGAGAGCTCCTAGCCATCAAGCTCGCGCTGCAAGAATGGCACCACTGGCTAGAGGGGGCGGACCTGCCGTTCGTGGTCCTGACGGACCACAAGAACTTGGAGTACCTTCGAGCTGCCAAGCGCCTGAACGCCCACCAGGCGCGCTGGTCCTTGTTCTTCGCCAGGTTCCAGTTTTCCATCACCTTCAGGCCTGGCTCCAAGAACGGCCTGCCCGACGCCCTCTCTAGGCAGTTCGCCCCCGAGGAGTCGGAGGACACACTCCACACCATCCTGCCCAGGTCGTGCGTCGTGGGAGCCATCTCCTGGGACATTGAGGGCAAGATCCGGAAGGCGCAGGAAGTGGAACCTGACCCTGGCGGCAGACCGGAGGGGAGGCTGTTCGTGCCATCTGCGGTTTGAGAAGAGGTCATCCACTGGCTACACACCTCCATGCTCACCTGTCACCCTGGCTCCTCCCGGATGATAAATCTCCTCCAGCGGTTCTTTTGGTGGCCGGGCCTGCGGAGGGATGCGGCCCGCTACGCCCGGGCTTGTCCAATTTGTGCCACCAACAAGTCGGGAAACGCCCCTCCAGCGGGTCTGCTCCAGCCCCTGCCCGTCCCTGGCAGGCCCTGGTTGCACATCGCTTTGGATTTCGTCACCGGACTCCCAGTCTCTAATTCCTACGACACCATCCTGACCATCGTGGACCGCTTCTCCAAGGCTGTGCACTTCATTCCCCTACGAGGTCTTCCAACTGCCCTGGAGACGGCGGATCTCCTCATCCAACACGTGGTCAGGCTGCACGGGATTCCAGTGGACGTGGTCTCGGACCGGGGGCCCCAATTTTCCTCTGAGGTTTGGAGATCGTTTTGTAACGCCATCGGAGCCAAGGTGAGCCTCTCCTCCGGCCATCACCCCCAATCCAACGGGCAGTGTGAGCGGACCAACCAGGAGCTGGAGGCTGCGCTCCGCTGTGTAACAGCATCCAAACCCACGTCCTGGAGTAACTATCTTGCCTGGGTTGAATACGCCCACAACACCGCTCGCTCTTCTGCTACAGGGATGTCCCCCTTCAAGGCGTCCCTGGGTTATGACCCCCCGCTGTTCCCGGCGCAGGAGAGTGAGGTAACTGTCCCCTCAGTTAGGGCGCATCTCAGGCAGTTCCGCTCCATCTGGGCATCAGCGCGTAATGCGCTTTTACGCATGGCGGAGCGCAACAGAACTGTGGCGGACCGGCACAGAAGACCTGCCCCGGCGTACAGAGTTGGGCAACGAGTCTACGTGTCAACCCAGGACGTGACATTGAAAGGCGAGAGGAGGAAGCTGGCACAGCGCTTTATAGGACCCTACCCCATCACCCGGATCATCAACCCGGTAGCTGTGCGTGTGGCTATTCCCCCCTCCCTCCGCATCCATCCCACCTTCCACGTGTCCAAGGTGAAGCTGGCAGTCTCCGACCCCCTTTGCCCTCCTCCTGCTGCGCAACCCGCACCCCGGATGATTGATGGCCATCCGGCCTGGTCCATCGCCTCCATCCTGGACTCCCGGCGCCGGGGTCGTGGGTTGCAGTACTTGGTGGACTGGGAGGGCTATGGGCCCGAGCATCGACAGTGGGTACCCTCATCGTTCGTGTTGGACCCATCGCTCATCGCTGACTTCCACCGAGCGCACCCAGAGAAGCCATCGCCAGGAGGCGCTGCTAGAGGGGGGAGTACTGTCACGCCGCGCCGCTCATCAGCGGCGCCACCTGCTCGCACACCTGCTCGTCATCAGCGGCGAGGGATATAAGCCGCCTCGCCCTGAGCTTCGGCCTGAAGCCGTCAGACTTCGTCACTCATCATCGTGAGTCAAACCTATTCTTCAGCGCAACATTTTGGTAAGAAGTCCTTACCTCCTTTCCTTCCCAGTCTGCTCCCCTGTGCACAGGTGGATTCCTCGGCGGCGGACGACGTCCCTCCCTCGCCCATTCCTCGCTGCTGCACGGAGTCCTGCAGGTGGCTGTCTACCGGGTCCCGTCCTTGTGGTGCCAGTCATCTGTCTCATCCAAGTAAGCTCCTCTCTCGCTCATTCTCCTCCTGTGTTGGTGTGTGCCCGTCACCCTTTCTCCTTGTGCTCTCTCCCATAGGGTTGCCGGCTGTACGGTCTCCTGCCTCTGTGCCCGAAGCAGACGCCGCCACCAATACATTTACATCCCGCAGACACTCATCCATTCACTCCTGTTGCTAATAAACTATTTGAACTTCTCTGAGCCTGTGTGTGTGCGTCTCCTGAGCCGTGCGTTATGTCACTACCAAGCAACACTGTGTTTCAGCAAGGAGTCAAATTGTGGAATGCTTTTGGACCTGAATTAAAATCATGTACAACGCTTGGACAATTTAAACAAAAACTAAAGATAAGATAAGATAAGATAAGATAAGATAAGATAAGCCTTTATTAGTCCCACAACGGGGAAATTCCAGGATTGCAACAGCACAGGGATAGCAACACTCAGAGCAACAATCAGAAGGCAAGAAAAAAAACAAGCAAGCAAGAGCAGCTAATAAACATATGTACGTATTACTATAAAATATATATATATACACACACACACAGACACACAGTGCAGAGCATTGTAGCTGGATGGAATAAATATATGAATATATGAACACACAGTGCAGAGCATTGTAGCTAGATGGAATAAATATGTAAATATATAAACACCCACAGTACGGAGCATTGCAGCTAGGTGGAATAAATATGCAAGTATATAAACACACACAGTGCGGAGCAATGTAGCTAGATGGAATAATATGTAGATATATAAATATATAAACACACCCAGTGCTGAGCATTGTAGCTAGATGGAATAAATATGCAAATATATAAACACACACAGTGCAGAGCATTGTTGCTAGATGGAATGAAACAGCATAACCGTCTACTTAGTTATCCTACATGGTATGATT
Source organism: Pholidichthys leucotaenia (assembly GCA_020510985.1). Lineage (NCBI taxonomy): Eukaryota > Metazoa > Chordata > Actinopteri > Cichliformes > Pholidichthyidae > Pholidichthys > Pholidichthys leucotaenia. Next base: position 156,737,447 of record CM035841.1, read on the forward strand.
ATGTGCCCATACATATTCTCACCCTCCATAGCGACCGGTATGTTCCTAGTTGTATGCCGGAGGGGACCATTGTGTAAGTCTATTGCATCTTTTGCATTCAAAAAACTATTAGTTTGTTACGTCTTTTTGCTATCTCTGCGAGCAGCCCTGCTTAGGTTGTACAGTCTGACAGCTGTTGGTAGGAAGGACCTACGAAACCTCTCGGTTGTGCACCTGGGATGATGTAGTCTGCTGCTAAATGAGCTCCTCAGTGCATTCAGTATGTCCTGCATAGGGTGGAACTCGGACTCCAGCAGAGATGACAGTTTAGCCACCGTCCTTCTCTCTCCTATCTCCTCCATCGGATCAAGGCGCTGCCCCAGGACAGAGCTAGCTTTCTTAATCAGTTTGTTCAGTCTCTTCCTATCGGCTGCAGTAATGCCACTGCCCCAGCAGACCACTCCAAAAGTGATGGCTGATGCCACCACCGTGTCATAGAATGACTTCAGCAGCGCCCCTTGTACACCAAAAGACCTGAGTCTCCTCAGCAGGAACAGCCTGCGCTGTCCCTTCTTGTAGAGTGCGTCAGTATTGTGTGACCAGTCTAGTTTATTGTTCAGATGAATACCCAGGTACTTATAGGATGTCACCATCTCGATGTCTGTTCCCTGTATATTTACTGGTACTGTGAGGGGCTGCCCATGCCTGCGGCAGTCCACCACCAGCTCCTTAGTTTTCCTCGCGTTGATCTGGAGGCAGTTCCGATGGCACCAGTCCACGAAGTCCTGGATAAGCCCTCTGTACTCAGCTTCATCTCCATTGGAGATGAGGCCAACGATCGCAGAGTCATCAGAGAACTTCTGTAGATGGCAGTGTGTTGTGTTGTGTGAGAAGTCCGCAGTATAAAGAGTGAACAGGAAGGGAGCCAGCACCGTTCCCTGGGGGGCCCCCGTGCTACTGATGATCGTGTCGGACACACAGTCCCGGGTTCTCACAAACTGAGGCCGGTTCGTGAGGTAGTCCAGGATCCATGATGACAGGTGCTGGTCCACCCCTGCGCGCAGCAGCTTGTCCTTCAGGATCATCGGTTGGATGGTGTTGAAAGCACTGGAGAAGTCAAAGAACATGATCCTCACCATATTCCCGGGCTTCTCCAGGTGGGACAGAGAACGGTGAAGGAGGAAGATCACCGCATCCTCCACCCCAATGCCATGCTGGTAGGCGAACTGGAGTGGATCCATCGCTGGTTCCACCAGGGGGCGGAGGTGAGCAAGGAGCAGTCTCTCCAGGGTCTTCATCAAGTGGGACGTCAAGGCCACCGGTCTGTAGCTGTTCAGGTCTTTGGGGTGGGAAGTTTTTGGTACAGGTACCACACAAGATGTTTTCCACAGCTGTGGTACCCTCCCCAGTTTCAGGCTCATGTTGAAGATATACGTCACAATCCCACACAGCTGGTCTGCACAGGACTTGAGGAGCTTTGCGCTGATGCCGTCCGGTCCCGGCGCCTTCCTCGCCTTGATCTTCCTCAGCTCCGTCCTCACCTGGGTCCTGGTCAGGGTCAGGATGGGGGGCTGTGTGTTGGGAGTGGGGGGGTGTTGGTGGAGTGGGGAGTGGGCAGCAGGACTTGATTTCTTTAGAGGCAGCAGTGGTTGTTGTGCAGTCAGGGGGGAGGGCGGTTGGTCAAATCTATTGAAAAACAGATTCAGGTTGTTCGCCCACTCCCTGCCCCCTGTGGCCTGGGGGGAGGTATTCTGGAGCCCCGAGATGGTTTTGAGGTTTCTCCAGACCCCGCTGATGTCGCTCTGTTGCAGCTTGTCCTCCATCTTCTTCCTGAAGCTGTCCTTGCCTTCTCTGATCTTTCTCCTCAGCTCCCTCTGTACGGACTTCAGCATCTCCCTGTTCCCTGACCTGAAGATCCTCTTCTTCTCTCTCAGAAGTGTTTTTATCTCAGGGTTGATCCAGGGTTTGTTGTTTGAGTGACGCCGTATGGTCTTGGTGGGAACGGATTTGTCCACACAGAAGCTGAGGTAGCCCGTGAAGGTGTGAATGAGGCCATCGATGTCCTCACCATGTGGATCGCAGAGCTGCTTCCAGGCGGTGGCTTCAAAACAGCCCTTTAGGGTGTCCATTGTCTCCTCAGACCATAACTCCACAGTGTGCATGGCCGGAGGTTGTCTGTGCACTAGGGGTTTGTACACCGGCCGGAGATGAACCAAGTTGTGATCCGATCTCCCGAGTGGGGGGAGTTGTGATGAGGTGTACGCCTCCTTAGTGTTTGCGTAGAATAAATCCAGTGTTTTATTGTCTCTAGTGTGGCATGTGACATACTGGGTGAACGTGGGTAGAATGGGAGACAGTGAAACATGGTTGAAATCGCCTGAGATGAGGAGAAGAGCATCTGGGTGTTCTGTCTGCAGCCTGCTGGTTACTGAATGGATGACGTCACGTGCTGTCCCAGCGTTCGCCGTCGGATTTGCATAAACAACAATGCAGATCACGTGTGAGTGTTCTCTCGGGAGATATGTAGGCCTCATGCTAACAGCTAGCAACTCAATGTCTTTGCTGCAGTGTCGTTGTTTAACAGTGATATGTCCCGGTCTGCACCAGTTGTTGTTAACATACATTATCACTCCACCGCCCCTAGCCTTGCCACTGTCTGGTGTTCGGTCAGCTCGTATCATGTGAAAACCCTCCAGCTCAATGTTAGCATCTGCTGCTAGTTCAGTTAGCCACGTCTCAGTAAACAAAAGGAGAGAGCACTCCCGGTATGTGCTATCATAACGGGAGATAGCCGCTAGCTCATCTAACTTTCCCAGTATCGACCGTACATTTCCCATGACAACAGATGGAAGGGAGGGTCTGTACCTTATATTTTTTGTCCTCCGCCTTACTCCAGCCCGGCAGCCGCGGCGTTTTCGCCTCAGTTCTCTCGGTATGTCGAGTTTTTCCAATGGGACCGGGTGGCGGTTGAATGCTAGCAGCTGTTCTCTGCTGTATCGTATCCTGCTATAGACAGTGGCTCCGTCCACCGGCTCAGGAGACATTTAGGACGATCTGTGTGTCCGTGATATAAGTGGGGTGAAAAAAAAAAAGACGGATCAAAAGAGAGAGGAAGGGAAAAAGACTCGGAATCGAGCCGCTGTTGCAAAAGGCAGCCGACTCGTGTGGCGCCGAGAGAAAAAAAAAAAAATGGGTGATGGCTGAAGCCGCCTGGTTTGTGCTCAACCAAGGCAGCTAAGGGAAGTCGGCAAGTCAGATCCGTAACTTCGGGATAAGGATTGGCTCTAAGGGCTGGGTCGGTCGGGCTGTGGTGCGAAGCGGGGCTGGGCTCGCGCCGCGGCTGGGGGAGCAGTCCCCCCGTCGCCCTTCCCTCCCCCGTCGCCGGAGGTCCGGCGCGCGGCCCGCCGCCTGGGGCCCCCGTCGCCGCGGCGCTTAATACTAAGCGCAGCCGGCGGGGCGTATTGGTTTAGCACTGTGGCGCAGTGGTTTAGCACTGTGGCAGCACAGTTTTACCCTCGGCCGGGGGATCGCGGGGATCATGAGATCGTGGGTTCGATCCCAGCCCCCGACCAACAGTGAGCTGTGTGGAGTTTGCATGTTCTCCCCGTGTTGCGTGGGTTTACTCCGGGATTTCTCCGGTTTCCTCCCGCACACCAAAAACATGTAGGTTTAGGGCGCTCGCGCACGCAGCGACCAGCAGCCGGTGGCTTGTCACCAGACAGCAAACCAAATCTACCTACGGGTACAAATAAGTAACAAAAAAAAAAAAAAAAAAAAAAAAAAAATTGGTAAAGGAAGAAATACTCCAAACATATATACAAGATGACATGTAAAATCACATAAGGATTGTCATATCCAGTCTGTGTTGTGTTGTTGCTTAGTTTTTTTTTGTCATGTTTTGTCTTAGCTATGTTCTGAATTGTAATCGCTCTTGTTTTGTTTTTCTTTTGAATTCTTGGATGGAATATGGGTGGGCAATATAAGCTGCGGCTTCAGCCATCACCCATTTTGGATAACTTATGTTGAACTGTATAATCAGAGGAGTTATTGTTTGATTTGTCCTTGTTGGATTTCCCCCCCTTTGTTATATTGTTCTGTTTCTTTTTTTAATCTTTATTTTTAATCTATCCAAAGTAAAGATTCATTCATTCATTGTTTGTGCACGCACACACACTTACATCTTCACCTTCATGCTCACTCTCACGCACTCCTTGCATACACACTCGCTCACACACATTCATTCCCATCTACATGCTCAGATTCTCTTGCATCCTCCTGCATTCACTCACACACTGACACACCCCCTTAGCCTCACTGATTCTACACGCACACCTGTTTCTAGTGATGGCCAAATGAGACTTTCTGGAGGACTTGAGGCCTTTCATCAAAATGGTTCACATAGACAAGGCCTCATGTGGGACTTCATTTTCTCTACCAGGCCATCTAGTGAACAAAATGTATACAACATGCTGATTTTTACAAGGGTATTGTTAGTTTAATGTGTATTTTTTTCAGTTTCACTAAATGCTGTCTTTTAAGAAATATCAATGACCATAAGGCAGAAAAATAATAAAACTGAGGTGACTACAGTGAAAGTGCTTGTGCTACTTATCCATTTTTTTAAAGAAATAATTTTTCAACAGTCATACTGTCTTTCTCAGTACATTCATCTCTGTCCTTCATGTCATGCAGGGCACAATAGTGCCTCTGCATAATGATGCGTAATAATGATCCAAGCTCTTCTTTGCAACTAAAAATGAAATTAAAAGAACAACACAGCTGGGATTCAAACCCAGGTCTCCTGCTTGCAAAGCTATTATAATACCACTAAGCCATCACCCCAGTTGCAATAAAAAGCCATTATTTGTGAAAAATACATCAATGGGAGAAATGAGCTCAAGTGTTTTCGGTGCTGGCTTCATCTGAAACTTGGCTGTGACATATCCCTTACACAGTCAAACATGACAAAACAAAATGTGAGGGACGGGGATTTCCATTCGGTAGCGCTGCTCCGTTTATTTTCTTCTGACCCAGTCACGTGGTCTGACATCAGCACATACGTCACGAGTCACGCCTCGCCAAATATTTCCTGAATAAGATTGGATCACTGTTCAGAGCACCGGTGCATGCCTGCCCATCACTACCAGTTTCCACTTACTCTTTTCCTCGCGCTCTCTCCTCTCTCCACACCAGCATGCACTCAGCTTGTTAGTGTTGCTGTATTTAAGATCCAAGTTTGCTGTTGTGCATTGTCAGGTGATTGAAGTGTATTTCCAGAGTAGCTTTCATCTGTCAGTTCTCCTCCTTGTTTCCCTCGCTCTGTGGACTTCAATAGGGGCAGCGTGGTGGCGGAGTGGTTAGCACTGTGGCAGCACAGCAACTCACCCTTGGCTGGGGGATCCTGGGTTCGATCCCAGCCCCCGACCAACAGTGATCTGTGTGGAGTTTGCATGTTCTCCCTGTGTCTGCGTGGGTTTACTCCGGGATTTCTCCGGTTTCCTCCCACATGCCAAAAACATGCAGGTTAGGTTAATTGGCATCAAAACTGGGGATTCTAAATTGTCCTTAGGTATGACTGTGAGAGTGAATGGTTGTCTGTCTCTCTGTGTTGGCCCTGCGATGGACTGGTGATCTGTCCAGGGTGTACCCTGCCTCTCGCCCAAAAGATGCTGGGATAGGCTCCAGCCCCCCCGCGACCCGAAAAGGATTAAGCAGAAGAAGATGGATGGATGGACAATAGGTATCTATAAATAAATAGTATAGGCTTATTAAACTAAACCAAACATTTCAAATGTTGCATAGAACTTAAAAGTGTGTATATTTTTAACAAGTTTTAGTGATGTACAAAATAAAAAGAAGTCATTTTGCCAGTGGTTTATCTGGGGTTTAGTTTTCAAAAAATCAACTTTTATGAATAAAATGTTTACAAATTAAAATCAAATTGTTTATCATTAATTCTAATTTCTTGTTTTCACAATTTAATCCAAGCAATATAGTGGTTGTCTGCTAAGGGAGATATAATAATGTTCCTGGAATGAAGCTGACCTTGCACATCACTCCAAAAACCACTTACAACCTCACATAAAAAAATAAATGTTCCAAACTGTCAGTGTGGATATTGGAACACTTGTAATGGTATGTAACAAGTTCGTCTAGCTTTTTTTTTTTTTTAATTTCCTCTTGTTAAAATCATTTCCTTAGTGGGTCACTACATAATCTCAATGGGTTGTTGTTCAGAGGGATGTGTACTATGAGTATGGTGCATTTTGAAATGACTTTACTGTCAAAATTATTAGTAAATTACAAAGTCCATAAGATTTGTACTGAGTGGTTAATTTCCTCACTTTTGGATCCTCACAAAATCATTTCCTTTAAAGGTCACAGAATAATTTCAATGTATTCATGTTCAGACTGACCTACACTATAAGTGTGATGCATTTTCAAAAAAATTTACTGTCAATAAATTAAACCCAAAATCCATTAAATGATCAATAACGACTGGCACTAAAAAATTTTCCTTCAGAGGTCACAGAATAATTCCAATGGATTAGTGTTCAGACTGACCTACACTATCTGAGTCTGAGACATTTTCAAAAAAATTTACTGTCAAAATTATGAAAAAATGAAATCCAAAATCCACAAAATGATTTATATAGATTTGTCATAAATGCCCTTCTGGGCAGGATTAAAGGCACCAAACGCCGGCTGTGACTTTGCATGTTTATTAAGGCAGAGCACAAAAAAACACAGAACAAGGGCAGGATAAAACAATGAGAAATAAGATGAGGAACGCTCGTCTGGGATAACCAGGGAAAGAGTGGAACACACGCCGGTTGGATACAAATCATTAACATGAAATATCAAAAGGTACAAAGAATCAGAGGAACTTACGTTCATACGTTGAGAGTAGGGTGCTGCGCCAGACAATAGTGCACAGCCCCTTAAATAAGGCTAGAAACAAAATGAAACAAGTGATTGCAGGTGTGGGTCATCTGAGAGGGCAGGAGAAAGCAAAGAAACAATTTCGACCAGCTGGGAGTGATGAGAGAGGAGAGAGCAGGCTGGCAGCTGACAGGGTCCCGCCCCCGTGGAGCAACAACCCGGAAACGTGAGTGACAGCTGTCTACCAAAAGGAAGAACACACAACCGAATAAGAATATAAGGAGATGGCAACATAAAGACATGTAATCCCGAAAATGTGAATAACAAACTATAATGAACATAAACAAGGAATAAATCATACTAAGAAGCAGTACAGAATACGTAGCAAATCAACCAAGGATAAAATAACAGTAATACAATTCAAAACGACAACACTGTGCAAATATGAAAAGAAAAACAGACTGAGCCCAGTGGAATCCCCCCACACTCAGATCGTGACACAGATTGGCTCATTTCCGAAACTTTGAACCCTCATAAAATCATTTCCTTCAGAGGTCACAGAATAATTCCAATGGATTAGTGTTCATACTCAACTACAGGTTTCAGAAGGCATATACACATTTTAACTGTGAAATTCATTATATACTTAATATGAAATCTAAGCTAACTTTAGTGATTCATGACTAACTTTCAGTGACCATGCACTTTTATAAACTTGTGCTATAATTAACATGCATTAGAATTAGTTCATTTAAGCATTTTCAAGCATGCAACACATTTAAAATCAATGCTTAAGGAAACATTTCAAACCCATCATTCTCCAACACAGAGGCGGTCATCTTCAACAGTGTTCTAAGCAGTATTTCCTGGAAAAATAAAGTCTTGAGGAGAAAGGGTTATTTCAGCAGATAAAACCCAAAATTCCAAGGTTGATTAAATCCAACATGTCCCTGAGTTGACAGAAGGGGGCAATGTTGAGCTGTGGATAATTCCTAGCGACTTGTGGAATGCAGTTAAGGGATCTGGGGTATCTCACAGAGGGTCTAAGCATAAAACTGGTTGGGGAGGAAGCTTCAGGATTTATGACTCATAAAAGAATCCTTTCCCAACACAAAATGGGATCCTTAACAGCCCTTGTACCATAGAATGTGATTTCAAACTGTGGTCCTTAGGTGAAGGAAACAATTCTTGACCAGACTTTTGGGTGAAACAATTTCTTTAAGGTAAAGAGTGATTTTCTAGATTGGAGCCATATGGGCTGATACCACCCTGTCAAAATTATGAAAAAATGAAATCCAAAATCCATGAAATGATCTATACCGACTGGCTCATGTCTGAAACGTTGAACCCCCATAAAATCATTTTATTCAGAGGTCACAGGATAATTCCAATGGATTAGTGTTCAGACTGACCTACACTATGAGTCTGAGGCATTTTCCAAAAAAAACTTACTGTAAAAATTATGAAAAAATGAAATCCAAAATCCATGAAATGATCTATACAGATTGGCTCATTTCTGAAACTTTGAACCCTCATAAAATCATTTCCTTCAGAGGTAACAGAATAATTCCAATGGATTAGTATACAGACTCACCTACTCTGAGTCTGAGGAATTTTCAAAAACATTTACTGTCAAAATTATGAAAAAGTGAAAGCCAAAATCCATTAAATGATCTATATCGACGGGCTCATTTCTGAAACTTTGAAACCTCAAAATCATTTTCTTCAGAGGTCACAAAATAATTCCAATGGATCATTTCATGGATTTTGGATTTCATTTTTTCATAATTTTGACAGTAAATTTTTTTGACAATGCATCAGAATAATAGTACACATCATTCTGAACACTAATCCACTGGAATTATTCTGTGACCTCTGAAGGAAATGATTTTATGAGGGTTCAAAGTTTCAGAAATGTGCCAATCTGTATACATCATTTCATGGATTTTGGCTTTCATTTTTTCATAATTTTGACAGTAAATTTTGTAGAAAGTGCCTCAGACTCATAGTGTAGGTTAATCTGAAGGAAATGACTTTATGAGGATTCAAAGTTTCAGAAATGAGCCAATCTGTATAGATCATTTCATGGATTTTGGATTTCATTTTTTCATAATTTTGACAGTAAATTTTTTGATAATGCATCAGAATAGTAGTACACATCATTCGAAACACTAATCCATTGTAATTATTCTGTGACCTCTGAAGGAACTGATTTTATGAGAGTTCAAAGTTTCGGAAATGAGCAAGTCTGTATAGATCATTTCATGGATTTTGGATTTCATTTTTTCATAATTTTGACAGGAAATGTTTTTGAAAATGCCTCAGACTCATGGTGTAGGTCAGACTGAACACTAATCCATTGTAATTATTCTGTGACCTCTGAAGGAACTGATTTTATGAAGGTTCAAAGTTTCAGAAATGAGTGAATCTGTGTAGATCATTTCATGGCTTTTGGATTTCATTTTTTCATAATTTTGACTGTAATTTTTTTTTTGAAAATGCATTATACTCATAGTGTAGGTCAGTCTGAACACTAATCCATTGGAATTATTCTGTGACCTCTGAAGAAAATAATTTTACGATGGTTCAAAGTTTCTGAAATAAGACAGTCTGTATAGATCATTTCATGGATTTTGGATTTCATTTTTTCATAATTTTGACAGTAATTTTTTCTTGACAATGCATCAGAATAGTACTACACTGTCATGGACTGGGTTGGACTTTCCAGTCCAGTTCCATGGCACGGTGGCTGCTTAGTCTCCTAGGGTATTTTAGTCCCTTATTTGCCCTCAGGCACCTCTCTGGGAGCCTCTGAGGTCTGCTCGGCTCCCTGACAGCTCACTGCCATGCCTCTCTCTCCTGTCAGTTCATGCCAGCTGTCTGTCATTATCGTCTGAGTTCATTCTCTGTTCATTCACGCACGCACATACATACACACATACATGCCTGTCCACATTCATCCTGCTGTCACTCATGGACTCTCTTGCACACACACACACACACACACACATACTCATCCTTACTCTCATGCTCATAGACATTCACCCACACAAACCTGTTTCCACTTTGTTCAGCCCACTCATTCCTACGCACTCACTCTCACTCACACACCGGCAATCACTTTCCTCATTATGTTTGGCGTTATTTAAGCCCTGTGTCTGTTCTTGTGAGTTGCCGGATTATTGTTCTCCACAGTGTATGTTTCTGCCTGGACTACACATTGTTTGAGCTGCATTGCTGCGCATGCATGACTAAATGCCCTTCTTGTCTTTTTCGCACTGCATCGCTCTGCATGTCACTTGTGATTTCTTCTGTTTCATGCAGGTTGGCTCTGGGATTCCTTCCACGGACATCTTTGTTCCCGGCCCTGTGAGTATTTCAGTTCCCGCCGCATCCAGTCTCATCTAGGAAGCGTTCGGGAGTCCAGGCTGCCTCCCCCTGCTGTTCAGCTGTTCTGCAGCGCCTTGGGTCCACCCTGGACTTACTCACTGGTGAGCTGAGGATCGTATTGTGAACTTCCCAAAGCCTCCTATGTTCTTCGGTTGTTTTTGCTGGACTGTTTGTCACCTCTTTTGGTACAATAAATTGCACACAACATCTCCTACACATGGGTTTCATCATTTCTGCCTCAGTAGGGCAGAAAATCATAACAGAATAATCCGGCCATTAAGAAACCCAGCGGAGGTGTGTGTGTGTGTGTGTGTGTGTGTGTGTGTGCTTTTTTTTCTCCTCTCATTTTTTGTGCTTTTTTCCACCCACCTGCTTTGAGGAGCAATCATGCCTCGAGCAGGTGAAGCAATCAGGAGGATGCAGTGGAGCCAGAAGGACTTGAAGCTCGTCGCGGTGATTGAAGATTTGGCAGCCAGCTCACGGAGCTGTACCTCCCGAAGGGATGAAATGGACTGCTGGGGTGGTGTAGCCAACTTGGTGGAGCAGAGACCTGACATGTGCCTTCATCCCCAGGTAACTGCACTTTCACTCCCTCCACTACCGCCTCTGCCTCCACCTGTCTCCTCGCCGTGTGTTTCGAGGCTGGCTTCCGCATGCAGAAGAGCTCAGTGAAAGAAGCCCTGCCTTGTCTCCAGCGTGCCGGATCCTGTTCCACCGGCTTCACCCACTCCATGGCACCGTGACCCAGCGTCAGACAGAAGGAAGAATTCCTCCGCTCCTCTACCTGCCGTCCAGTTTCCAGGGGCGGTCCCCTCCAGGTTTTCCAAGGGACTCAAGAGCACCGCAGACATTAAGAAGCAGGGGGCTGGGTTTGCTGCAGCGAGAACCATCACACCCGGGATGAACAGGCAAGTGTGTTCTTATTCTATTCACTCATCCGATAAATCATCTTGCCTGGCTCCCGGGAGTGAGGTCCAGTTCACACAGTCCACTGGGTTCTCACCACCCGTTGCAGCAGTAATTAACCCACCTACCCTCTCTATAACTCCTTCTTTCTCCTTTGAGTGTCCATCGGACCTGGAGGTCAATCTTCGGAGGAAGGAGGGGGCCGCAGTGCTGAAAGACTCTACTCCAGCCCCGCAGAGCCACCATGGTCAGAGGGAGGGCGCTGAGACCAACCTGAAGTCTGAGCCGACGGAAGAGCTTCCCCTGGCTTCAGTCTCCCGGGGTCCAGCGCAACGTGGGGCTCCTCCTCCAGAACCCTCGCCGGAAGAGTCACCTGTATTGGAGAGTTCTCTGGAGGAGACCAGAGCTGCAGCTACCATCACGTCTGCTGCGGTCCGCAACAGAGTCAGCACCCGAACCATCGTCTCCAGCCAGATCAACGGAGTCCTGGACGGCGGTGGAGCTTGAGTACAGGCGAGTGCCTTTGAGCCAGGTTGTGGCACCTGTTATCTGATGTTTCTGACGTGTCACATCAGCTCTTTTAGGCACAGCTGACCTGACAGATTTGACAGCTCTGCCAGGTCTGTCACGCCCCCCACTGTGGTGTTTGGAGGGGAGAATCATCTTGGTTGGACAGAGATGATCTCTCCCAAAACAAGATTCATGGATCAGGAGACAATTTCAGTTTGGCATGACTGCACTATGCAGAAGTTAGACTATTGTTGCACATAAGTTGTGAATGTCGGCAACACGCTAAGTTACTGTTACTTAATTATATGTCCAAGTCGTTACAGATGCACGATGCATGTAGCCAAAAGTGAAATTTTCAGTGTATCCCAGCATTTTAGACCAATTTTATACATTTGGTGAATGCTGCCTACATCATGATGGTGTGACAGACAGCTTAAGTTTGCAAACCCTGTCTGGCTCCAAGTATCCACCCGATCAGTTGCAAACAACAGGCATTCCCAGCAAGATAATTTGCAGCACTCCTCGGAGGCTGTAATCCGAGGATACTGTGTACAGTGATCCCTCACTTATCGCGGTTAATGGGTTCCAGAACCGACCGCGAAAAGTGAAAAACCGCGAAGTAGCGTCACCCCTAATGACGTCACCCATAAATAACACGTACGTTCATTCTCTCACTCTCTCTCATATGATATGTGTGTGTGTGTGTGTGTGTGTGTGTAAGTGTACATACATACGTAGATGTAAATAAAGTGTACATAAATATGTTTTTAGAACTCTTTTATTTTTATAACAAGATACGTAACTCAAGATGAAGATGATTTACTGCACAGGTTAATGAGAGCTTTACTGCTCCTCAGGTGACGCTTCATCGTCAGATGCTAGAGGTGCAGGATTGTCAAGGGCAGCTGCAGGAGGCGGCATAGTGGCTCGACGGGAAGACTATTTCGCACAAAAAGGGACAAGAGAACAGTGAAAAGTTCCACGCGGCAAGACTAGCGATAAAGAACAATGAATGCGGTCTTCCTTCGCTGGGTATGGCCGCTCGGCAGGGAGAGAAACTGGGTAAAACATCTCGGCCAATCAGCTTGCAAGGTAAAACGTCTCGGTCAATCAGCTTGCGAGATTCCCGAGCAGTGAAGAGGTGGGCGGAGAAGAGTGGAGCGGTGGTCAGAGAGGTGGATTTTGAGTTGTGCGGCTCTCCGTGTTGATACCTGATGTTCTAATGTAGTCTCCCTGCCTTCTGCTAGCGCCCGCCCATTTTTTCTCAATTTTGAATTTTTGATGAATATTTCTGAAAAATCCGCGATGCACTGAGGGCGCGAAAGGTGAAGCGCGAAGTAGCGAGGGATCACTGTAGTGTGTTTTTAGGAAATATTATGGTGTGACACGGCTTCACCTTCCGGTTCCGCCACCACCCATTGTGCGGAAGAGGGACGGTCTCTTTGACCATCTCTCAGCCTAGCGGGAGCACCTCTGTATAAACTGTGAGTCTGTAATAAAGGGCTTATCTAGTTCACCATTCGGTCTTGTCATTGGTTCACCATTTTCACACATAACATTTTGCCGTTGCTGATTGACACGGGCGCAGTGCAGTCCATGTTGAATTGGCCTACTGTGAGGAGTTTTTTTTCCATACTACCGAGTGAGAGGTCATTCAGCACCATTGTGGTGGTATGGAGGACAAAGACTGGCCATTGTGGGTTCGGTGGAACTGACGGCTAGGTACAAGTCAGTGGAGGTCTCCAACCTGAAGTTCGTGGTGACCGCTGATGGCGAGAATATTATAGGCTGTGACCTTTTTTATGGACTAGGCTTTTCGATCACCAGCGGTGTTGGAGAAGAGTGGTCGGGCTGTGGCTTGTGGGACCGGCCGGTTCCGCAAGTGGTGGACGATGGAAGATGAGCAAAACCAACCCTATCCAGGACCATCGCGGGAGGGTCCTGGTGTCAGTGTCCCAGTAGCCCTAGCTGAGGGAACTGGGCAATGCAGTGGGATGCCCATGACGGCGGGTGGAGCCGAGTGGCTGTCCCATTCTGCTTCCGGAGTTCGGCTGGGAGGTACTGAGAAGCAAGGGGTCACAATGGCTTTGCCAGCATCTGAAATGAAAGCGAGTGAGGCAGAACTGGCTGGCACGGTGAAACGACGTGCCACTCAGGGACACTGGAAGCTGAGTTGGGCTCCTCTGGGGGTCACTGATGTGGTCCGACCCAGAGAGGAGGCCTGGTCGAGAGGGGTTCGTAGAAAGTACAAACATCAAAAGGACCAGGGGCGGTTGCAGGTGATGGCTGTTTGGGAGGATGGCTACCTTCAGCTGTCTGACGGCTCATGGAGACATCCCAACGAGCTACGGCGCACCAATGATGAGAAGGAGGTGTCTGAGCTTCGACGTGGGTCATCTCCGGGCGCGAAGAAAAGAAGTATGCTCTGGACGGGACCCGCCTGACGGGTCTCTGGGGGGTGGTTTCTCTACTGGGAGTGACTGGTAGTTGGGGGGGGGGGGCAATGTGTTCATGACATGTTAGTATGTAAATTGCCCGGGTATAGTAGCTGTGTTGATGTGTTTGATGCATGATGTTGAATTGTGGATTATTCAAGTTGTTTATGGGATTTGTTAATGGAGGTATAACCTGTTTGTATATATGTTCTGTTATGGGGGATTGTTTTATGTTGCTTATTTTAGGAGCATGGGGATTTTATGTTTAAAGGACTGTACTCTAGCAGGGATGGCAGAATGATCCGTCTAGCCGTGTGGGGGTGAAACAGTAGTCCACCTGTTTCCCCCTAGCTTTAGTTGCTTTGTGTGACTGTTAGAAGCTCTGATATATTTATGTTTAGTTTAGTGCGTGATTCGGGTTCCACATTGGTGAGGGTGTCGATTGTATGTGTGTTTTGGACCTTTTTTTTTGGGGGGGGGGTGTAGTGTTGTTCTTAGGATATATTATGGTGTGACACGGGTGGTGGCTTCACCTTCCAGTTCCGCCGCCACCCGGGGGTATAAGAGGGCTGTACGGAAGTGGGGCAGTCTCTTTGACTACCTCTCAGCCTAGCGGGAGCACCTCTGTATAAACTGTGAGTCTGTAATAAAGTCCTGTCTAGTTCACCATTCGGTCTTGTCGCTGGTTCACCATTTACAGACATAACATACTGCTGGTTGCTAATATGGAAATGATGGACAAATTCTTTCCCTGGCTGAGACGGGCCTGCCAGCTTCAGGGTTGTTCGACCTCTCGTCAGAATGACCAGCTTTTCTTGAAAAGTCAGTCTGGAAAATTGATTTTTTTAAAATATCAGCGACCAAATCATTTTCCACTCCCCTGTCAGCCATTGTGGGTGGAAAAGCAGCTATTATATTTAAACAGATACAGTATATTGTAGCTGCTTGGTGCAAGTCAAGCCCTTGCACTGGCATTTTGCTAGCTAGGATCCTCTGCATTATGCGTGGAGGAGTCGAACAACCCAATCACAAGACGTAAAAATGCTAACGTTCTTGGATGCCTTCTATGCTTACCCCTGTATACAGAAGACATCTGATTGGTTAAAGCAACAGGATAAGTTTAACAGTTAATTTAACCTACAGAGACGCACTGTTAATTCCTGAAGGCCCAAGGCAGATTTGCTTGACCCTGGCAACACAGATGGCTGAAATATGATTAGACAAAAAAAAACGCTAACACGCATTACACTACTGGAAGGAGTGCAACCAAGAGAAAAGCTACAAAATGAAGAGAAGAGACTATTAAGATAAGATAAGCATTTATTAGTTCCACAATGGGGAAATTCCAGGATTGCAGCAGCACAGAGATAGCATCACTCAGAGCATTAATTGATAAGATAAGGTAATAAGAACAAATGAATATACATATGTACACAGATATATGCACAGTGCAGGAGCATTATCCATTAAAAGGCTGTGTGATGTGTCTAGTGCGTTATAGAAGTGTACACTTCTGTCCTGCCGCTAGCTAGCCTGCTGTTTTACAGCAAGCGAAAAGGGAGCTGAGTGCGTAAGTCTCCTCTGCTAGTATAGTCTCTCCACAGCCAGCCCCATGCATACCTCCTCATGGTAATGGATGGAAACTGGGTACCGTGAGGCCCCAGGCTAAAATGCAGGGACTCGGAGGAGATTTGGCCCCCAGATTTGCAGTACTCACGGCCCACCAGCATGTGGACATGCCCTTATACCCAGGAACCAAACCCCCAACTATGGGTTAAATAGTATACGGACTACATAGTCTGTTAGGAAAGTCCCCAACGGCGAGTAGTCTACTACTTCAGTGGATGAGGGCAGTGCCTGGCGGGCAGGTACTAGAGAGGCGGGCCTTGATAAACAAAGCACCCGGAAGCCCGTTGCAGCCAACTTCATGAAAATCGCACGTTTCGGCCTGCCGAACCGCGTTGGACATGCTGATGGCCAAGAGCGTGTGCGTGGCCCTCCCGCAGCCACGACCACCCTAAACAAATTCACAAGCGACTGGCCTTCGTCTTCAACTCAAACAATCCCTTCAAGCCCAATGGCGATGGAACTGAGAGTAACAGGGGCAGGTTTGGTATGACTGGAAGCCTCTAGCTCGCAACCACACATTGGCGGCAGATCTAAGATGATTGCCTTCCAATGAACTCTGCGGTGACATTGGATTTCAGTAGCTGGATCCGCAACTGGGCTGGCCTACTTAGGACTCCCGCAGCCCACCCCATATGGGGAGGCCCCTAGAAAAGGTGGGGCAAACATTGAACATCGGCAGGAGCATTACAGCTAGGTGGTATAGACAGCATTACAGTCTGTTAAGTTACCTTGCAGAATATGAATATGTACCCAGACAGTATGTTTCGTATTTGAATCAGCCGTGTTGTCACTCTCAGTAATGATTGATATTGGCCTAGTTGTATAATGGAAGGGACCATTTATTGTGCAAGATTATGTTTTGTACATTCAATATGACCTCTACGAGCAGCCCTGGTTAGGTTATAAAGTCTGACAGCTGTAGGTAGGAAGGACCTGTGGAACCTCTCCGTTGGGAATAATTTAATACATCCTCATGGAACAAATATGTTATAAGGGTTGTAAATGTAACTCTGATAGTGTTTAGGCCAGCAGAGAAGGCTTTGCTGGTCCTGAGGGTCCACCACTGGTACATACAGTGGTGTGAAAAAGTGCTTGCCCCTTCCTGATTTCTCATTTTTTTTTGTATGTTTGTCACATTTAAATGTTTCAGATCATCAAACAAATGTATTAGACAAAGATAACACAAGTAAATACAAAATGCAGTTTTTAAATGAAGGTGTTTATAATTAAGGGAAACAAAAATCCAAACCTACGTGGCCCTGTGTATGCATAAACCTAATAAGTGGTTGGCCCACCCTTAGCAGCAACAACTGCAATCAAGCATTTGCAATAATTGGCAATGAGGTTTTTTACAGCGCTGTGGAGGAATTTTGGCTCACTCATCTTTGCAGAATTGTTGTAATTCAGCCACATTGGAGGGTTTTTGAGCATGAACCGCCTTTTTAAGGTCATGCCACAGCATCTCAATGGGATTCAGGTCAGGACTTTGACTAGACCACTACAAAGTCTCCATTTTGTTTTTCTTAAGCCATTCAGAGGTGGACTTGTTGGTGTGTTTTGGATCACTGTCCTGCTGCAGAACCCAAGTGTACTTCAGCTTGAGGTCACGAACAGATGGCCGGACATTCTCCTTCAGGATTTTTGTTAGACAGCAGAATTCATGGTTCCATTTATTACAGCAAGTCTTCCAGGTCCTGAAGCAGCAAAACAGCCCCAGACCATCACACCACCACCACCATATTTTACTGTTGGTATGATGTTCCTTTTCTGAGATGCTGTTTTACTTTTACGCCGGATGTAATGGGACACACAGCTTCCAAAAAGTTCAACTTTTGTCTCATCAGTCCACAGAGTATTTTCCCAAAAGTCTTGGGGATCTTCAAGATGTTTTCTGGCAAAACTGAGATGAGCCTTTATGTTCCTTTTGCTCAGCAGTGGTTTTCGTCTTGAAACTCTGCCATGCAGGCCATTTTTGCCCAGTCTCTTTCTTATGGTGGAGTCATGAACACTGACCTTAACTGAGGCAAGTGAGGCCTGCAGTTCTTTGGATGTTGTTGTGGGGTCTTTTGTGACCTCTTGGATGAATCATGGCTACACTCTTGGGGTAATTTTGGTCGGCCGGCCACTTCTGGGAAGGTTCACCATTGTTCCATGTTTTTGCCATTTGTGGATAATGGCTCTCACTGTGGTTCACTGGAGTCCCAAAGCTTTAGAAATGGTTTTATAACCTTTTCCAGACTGATAGAGCTCAATTACTTTGTTTCTCATCTGTTCCTGAATTTCTTTGGATTGAAGCATGGTGTCTAGCTTTTGAGGATCTTTTGGTCTACTTCACTTTGTCAGGCAGGTCCTGTTTGATTTCTTGATTGAGAACTGGTGTGGCAGTAATCAGGCCTGGGTGTGGCTAGAGAAATTGAACTCAGCTTTCCAAAGATGTGATAAACCAGTTATTTTATGTTTTATCAGGGGGATCGTCACTTTTTCACACAGGGCCATGTAAGTTTCGTCTTTTTTTTTTTTTTTACCCTTAATAATAAACACCTTAATTTAAAAACTGCATTTTGTGTTTACTTGTATTATCTTAATTACCTCCGCCAGGCCGCAGGAGGTAATGTTTTTGCCGGGGTTTGTCTGTCTGTCTGTTTGTCTGTCTGTCTGTTGGTTAGCAAGATAACTCAAAAAGTTTTGGACGGATTTCGATGAAACTTTCAGGCATTGTTGGAAATGGTACAAGGAAGAACTGATTAAATTTTGGGGATGATCCAGATCACCGTCTGGATCCAGGAATTTTTTAAAGGATTCTTTAACATTGTGAGATAGGGCCATTTTCAACATGTGTGCAGGCGCAATGGAGAGCACTGGTCTTTTGGCGCCGAGCGCAACCCCAATAAAACCCACACCAACCTGTCTACCCAATTTGCATCCATCAGTGAACCCGTGAGTGCTGCTTTCAGTGATCTATGAAAACGCTCGCATAACCCATTGGCCTGTGGGTTGTACACGGTTGTGCGATGAATTGCAGCGCCCACAGCCTGGGAGTTTGGAGATGGAGGAGATGGACACAACAACAACACTTGAGTTTATTACCTCGGCCAAGGAGGTAATGCTTTTACTGGCATTTCTCTGTTTGTCTGTCTGTTTCACCAGAGGTGGTTCTTGGCCTAGAGAGGAACCCATTACATTTTGGAGATGATCTGGGAATGCATACCTCAGCCAAGGCTCTTCTCACAGTGTGTCAGCCACAAAACTCCAAGACTAATGGACAGACTTGGATGCAATTTTCACCACAAGTGGCAATAGGCCTACACACAAGCCCATTACATTTTGGAGGTGATCCATGAGAAACAGAAGGAGCCTTGGCAGAGGTATGCGCTCTATGAGTGCTTTTCTAGTTTAATATTTAAATTTGTTTGATGGTCTGAAACATTTAAGTGTGACAAACATACAAAAAAAATGAGAAATTAGGAAGGGGCAAACACTTTTTCACACCACTGTATCAATGTAAGTGTGGAGCAGAAGGACTGTCATACCAATGTTAGTAGATTTCTATAGAATTGGCTTCCACGTAGGTTTCAAATCTGCATGAAACAACACGTATTTGACCCCCTCCCCCCCAAATAAAGGTTGAAACAGATGAACTGTAAGTACAAACTGTCCTGCCAACATTAGCAATAGATGAGTTTTTATGCTCTTCAATATCTCTCAGACATTTGAGGCTGTTCTTTTTAATTTGCTTTTTCTGTGAAGTTGCAACTTTCCATCCATCCATCCATCTTCTTCCGCTTAATCCTTTTCAGGTTGCGGGGGGGTGGGGTAGAGCCTATTCCAGCATCTTTGGATGAAAGGCAGGGTACACCCTGGACAGATCGCCAGTCCATCGCAGGGCCAACACAGAGAGACAGACAACCATTCACTCTCACAGTTGTACCTAAGGACAATTTAGAATCCCCAGTTTGATGCCAATTAACCTAACTTGCATGTTTTTGGTATGTGGAGGAAACCGGAGAAATCCCTAAGTAAACCCACGCAGACACGGGGAGAACATGCAAACTCCACACAGATCACTGTTGGTCAGGGGCTGGGATCGAACCCAGGATCCCCTGGCCAAGGGTGAGTTACTGTGCTGCTGCAGTGCTAACCACTCTTCCACCGTGCTGCTGTTGCAACTTTCCCTCTACTTTTATGGCAGTGTTCTGCTAAATGTGAAACTGTTTTCTCATGATTTTACTTTTTTTTAAAATGCACATTTTGATGTATCTTTTTTAACTTCAATTTTAGACACTTTTTCTTGCAGAACCCCCCCCACCAGTTGTTCAATACTGGGATGCAAGTATCTCCTTTGGTAGAAAAAATAAACTGTGGACCAAAGATTTTTGTGCTTACAATAGAGGTATGCTTTGCTGTGGATTTGTTAAGTTTATTAGTTCACCCATCATAAACTATTGATCAGTGTGGGAAAATATGACACTACATTTGTGGGGCTCTCATGCTGCAGCATACATCGAGTACATAGCAGTTTTCTTCCGGAACGAGGTAAGAGGGAGGGAAAAAAACCTCAAGGTGCTCAATAAATTCTTATTTACTGTTCATGACTGTGGACATGTACTGTGGACAAATTGAAAAAAAAAAAAGCCCACCTTGTGATCTTGTGTACAGTAAGCAAATGGTTAAGTGTCACTTGCTGGCAGGCAGTCTAACTAGGACAGAGGTGCAGGATGGTTACAATGAGATGTTGATGGTGTCAATGTTTGTCCATGTCAAAGACCTGCTTCAGCTTGTCGGAGGAAGTTGTATGGGACCTTTTCTCCTTACAGAAGTGTTCCTCTAATAGATATTACCACGTATGGGTTCAGAATCGAGCTAATGGGTGCATACGGTACCTCTACTTCTCTAACTTTGGAGTTGCTCCTTTAATACTTTAACCCAGATGTATGTAGCTGCACTAAATAAAATATCTGAGGGAGTATTTTTGTTCAACTCATCTGAGTTTTTAAAGTCTTCGCTCCAAAGAAAATTTGTGTTTTGTAGTTATGATTTTGAGCCTGTTTCAGTCGTATTATGCGTAAGACTCAAATCAGGTTTTAGCAAATGATTATCATCCCTTATATAAAACAGATACACAAACAATTTCTAAATGTTAAACTTTTTGCTGATATTGTTTGCCAGTCTTTAAAATTCTAAAATCCACATTTACAAGTAAAAGACGTAAAAAAAATATGACATCTTCTTAAATAGAGGTCCAGACAAACAACGTGCCACTCTCCAAATTGCTAACTCAGGGTAAAAATTTGGCGGTACATCTAACCACCGAAACACCCCTCTGACAGCTCAGTTCTGATGCTGTCAACCACTAAACCACCTCAACATCTACCTGTGAGAACATGATGCCGACAGGTATATATTATAACAAATATAATGGCAAACTGTAACCATGCAGCATTTGCTATTCAATAATATTTTGAATGGGAGTTGGCAGAATGAGATTTTCTTTTGAATAATGTCAGAGGCAAAATACACAATGCACACTGACCCTGCAAGCATACTTTAGGGTTTTCCAGATACTTTTTTGTGTGTCTATGAATTGCGGCAGTTTAGGCTATGAGAATGGGGGCAGGGGTTAGGCAATATTGAATTTTTCGTAAAGATCCTCCAAAATCTTACACACTGTTCCTCACAGTGGTTTCAAATAGATCGTAAAGATCCATGAATATAATAAATTTAATAATTATACCTGGACAGTGTGATCAGCAGCTTAATGCAACATGCAAGATACAAACTATGTAAGATTTTCATCTTAAAATAATGTTTCCAAAATTATTTTGATGGTACATCAACCTCTGATCTCGTCAGTGTCACTTCCCTCATTGCTGAGTGGGCCCGCATTGCCTGCAGCAGCTCTATTCTTGGTAGGAAGACTGAAAGGACTACAGCTATGGAGACGACGACCTCAGTCCTAACAGCCAATCAAAGGGCAGAACTTTAGCCAATAACTAAGCACCGTGTGATTGGCAGGTGAGGTCATAGTTGCCGTAGTTGTGGTCCCAGAACAAGAAAGGTACATATTGCTGCTTTAACTTACATGATGTTATGCTGACATCAGCTGATATTGAATATTACTTACATGAGATACAAAAAAAAAGAAACTGTTTGGGAGGACACAGTTCTTCAGGGAATTTTTCATGTTCCATCCATCCACCAATCCATCCTCTATCACTTATCTGGGAGCTGGGTCACAGGGGCAGCAGAGAAGCCCAGGCTGCCACCCAGTTCACATAGCAGCATGATCCCTCCTGCGAGCCCACTGTGGACCCGTGTGGCTCCTTTGGTACACTGGGTCCTTGATGTAACTTTTTTCATAGGAATCCACTGGACTGCTCATGGTCTGACCCTTCACCCAGGACCAGTTTGTCTTGGGAGACCCTACCAGGACAAGTTGCCCCCGACAACTAACTAACTAACTAACTAACTAACCTGCACTTATATAGCGCTTTTCTAGTCACAAAGACCACTCAAAGCGCTTTCATTAATACTAACCCTCTATTCTAAGGGCCTATAGGAAACAGATATCTAGGGACAATTTAGAACAGCCAATTAACCTAACATGCATGTTTTTGGCATGTGGGAGGAAACCGGAGAAATCCCGGAGTAAACCCATGCAACACGGGGAGAACATGCAAACTCCACACAGATCACTGTTGGTCGGGGGCTGGGATCGAACCCACGATCCCACAATCCCCACAATCCCCCAGCCAAGGGTAAACTGTGCTGCCGCAGTGCTAACCACTGCGCCACCGTGCAGCCCCCGACAACATAGCTCCTGGGATCATTAGGACACACAAACCCCTCTACCACAATAAGGTGGTGATCCACGGAGGGGTTGTCATGTTTCAGTGGCACAAAAATAACATAATTATTCAACTTTATTTATATAGCACCTAATCACAAGAAAAAGTCATCTCAAGGTGCTAGATATATAAGGCACAAATCATACCTAATTCAAAGAAAACGCCAATGGTTAAATTATCCCCTATGAGCAGAACCAGGCTCAGAGAAGGGCAGAAGGGGATTGCTAATGAATGATAATGTGTTTGAACAGCTTAGTAGAATAGGATCTAATAAACACATTAATAATATGGATGAGATTAACTTTATTAGTTCCAAGACATCTATTGGTTTAAATTTGTCTAAACTGAGGTCATTTAAAGAAAATGTACTGGGTTTGTAATGTGCAAAGCCTGTAGGAAGATTACTACAAATTTCATCTCTAATAGCTGAAATTTTGTTGGTAAAGAAGTACATGAAATCATCACTATTAAGCTCAGGAGGAACTCTGAGTTTAACTGAATCTTGACTCCTAGTCAGTCTGGCCACAGACTGAAGAAACTTTGGATTATTTACACTACCGTTCAAAAGTTTGGGGTCACCCAGACAATTATTTTGTGTTTTCTATGAAAAGTCACACTTATTTACCACCATGAGTTGTAAAATGAATAGAAAATATAGTCAAGACATTGACAAGGTTAGAAATAATGATTTGTATTTGAAATAATAATTTTTTCCAGATCTCAACCTGCTCAAAGGAATGTCAGTTTTATAGCTTCTCTAACCAGCTAAACTGTTTTCAGCTGTGCTAACATGATTGCACAAGGGTTTTCTAATCATCCATTAGCCTTCTGACGCAATGAGCAAACACACTGTACCATTAGAACACTGGAGTGATAGTTGCTGGAAATGGGCCTCTATACAGCTATGTAGATATTGCACCAAAAACCAGACATTTGTAGCTAGAATAGTCATTTACCACATTAGCAATGTATATTAGATATTAGAGTGTATTTCTGATTAGTTTAAAGTTATCTTCATTGAAAAAAAACAGTGCTTTTCTTTCAAAAATAAGGAAATTTCTAAGTGACCCCAAACTTTTGAATGGTAGTGTATATCTTCTTTAATTAATGATGAATAACACAACATAACAAAAATAATTTTTTTGTAAGTTGTCTGTGTTTTTTCAACTGATTTAAGACAGTTTTGCACTGCTGAATTCGAAAATGGCATCTGTTTCTCTCAATCAGGTCAGGTTTTTATGCTAAGTTGTAACCAGTTGTACAGTTGTACTATAAATTGAATAGCAGACATTGATAAAGGTAAGTACATGCAAACTGAATGTTATGTCATCATTGTTCAAAATTCAGAGAATTTCAAGAAATAAAGAATTTTGCATCATATAAAGCGAAAATACCCGTACATGTAAACAAAAACTTAAAAAACATGTGGCCATAGTTCAAAAAGATAAGATAAGATAAGATAAGCCTTTATTAGTCCCACAATGGGGAAATTCCAGGATTGCAACAGCACAGGGATAGCAACACTCAGAGCAATAGTTAAGAAGATACAGAAGACATAAATAAGAGCAGTGGATATACATACATACACATAAATATATAAATATACATACAAAGTGTGGAGCATAGTAGCTAGATGGAATAAACAGCATAACCGTCTACTTATTTATCCTACATAGTATGAATATGTACCCATACATATTGTCACCCTCCGTAGCGACCGATATTGTCCTAGTTGTATATACTGGAGGGGACCATTGTGTAAGTCTATTGCGTCTTTTGCATTCAATACTATTAGGTCGTCACGGTTTTTTTGCTATCTCTGCGAGCAGCCCTGCTTAGGTTATACAGTCTGACAGCCGTAGGTAGGAAGGACCTGCGAAACCTCTCGGTTGCGCACCTAGGATGATGTAGTCTGCTGCTAAATGAGCTCCTCAGTGCGTTCAGTATGTCCTGCAGAGGGTGGGACTCAGACTACAGCAGAGATGACAGTTTAGCCACCATCCTTCTCTCTCCTATCTCCTCCACTGGGTCAGGGCGCTGCCCCAGGACAGAGCTAGCTTTCTTGGTCAGTTTGTTCAGTCTCTTCCTATCGGCTGCTGTAATGAGATGAGATGAGATGAGATTCAACTTTATTGTCATTACACATGTATAATGCCACTGCCCCAGCAGACCACTCCAAAAGTGATGGCTGATGCCACCACCGTGTCGTAGAATGACTTCAGCAGCGCCCCTTGTACACCAAAAGACCTGAGTCTCCTCAGTAGGAACAGCCTGCGCTGTCCCTTCTTGTAGAGTGCGTCAGTATTGTGTGACCAGTCTAGTTTATTGTTCAAATGAACACCCAGGTACTTGTAGGATGTCACCATCTCAATGTCTGTTCCCTGTATGTTTACTGGTGCTGTGAGGGGTTGTCCTTGCCTGTGGCAGTCCACCACCAGCTCCTTAGTTTTCCTCGCGTTGATCTGGAGGCAGTTCCGATGGCACCAGTCCACAAAGTCCTGGATAAGTCCTCTGTACTCAGCTTCATCTCTGTTAGAGATGAGGCTGACGATCGCAGAGTCATCAGAGAACTTCTGTAGATGGCAGTGTGTTGTGTTGTGTGAGAAGTCCGCAGTATAAAGGGTGAACAGGAAGGGAGCCAAAACCGTTCCCTGGGGGGCCCCCGTGCTACCGATGATCGTGTCGGACACACAGTCCCGGGTTCTCACAAACTGTGGCCGGTTAGTGAGGTAATCCAGGATCCATGATGACAGGTGCTGGTCCACCCCTGCGCACAGCAGCTTGTCCTTCAGGATCATCGGTTGGATGGTGTTGAAAGCACTGGAGAAGTCAAAGAAAAAGATCCTCACCGCATTCCCGGGCTTCTCCAGGTGGGACAGAGAACGGTGAAGGAGGAAGATCACTGCATCCTCCACCCCAATGCCATGCTGGTAGGAGAACTGGAGTGGATGCATCGCTGGTCCCACCAGGGGGCGGAGGTGAGCAAGGAGCAGTCTCTCCAGGGTCTTCATCATGTGGGACGTCAGGGCCACTGGTCTGTAGCTGTTAAGGTCTTTGGGGCGGGAAGTCTTTGGTACAGGTACCACACAAGATGTTTTCCACAACTGTGGTACCCTCCCCAGCTTCAGGCTCAGGTTGAAGATGAGCTCCACAATCCCACATAGCTGATCTGCACAGGACTTGAGGAGTTTTGCGCTGACGCCGTCCGGTCCCGACGCCTTCCTCGCCTTGATCTTCCTCAGCTCCGTCCTCACCTGGGTCTTAGTGAGAGTCATGTTGGGGGGCTGTGTGTTGGGAGTGGGGGGGGGGGTTGGTGGAGTGGGATGTGGGCAGCAGGACTAGATGTCTTCAGAGGCAGCAGTGGTTGTTGTGCAATCGGGGGGGAGGGCGGTTGGTCAAACCTATTAAAAAACAGGTTCAGATTGTTCGCCCACTCCCTGCCCCCCCGTGGCCTGGGGGGAGGTAAATCTGGAGCCCAGAGATGGTTTTAAGGTTTCTCCAGACCCCACCGATGTCGCTCTGTTGCAGCTTGTCCTCCATCTTCTTCCTGAAGCTGTCCTTGCCTTCTCTGATCTTCCTCCTCAGCTCCTTCTGTACGGACTTCAGCATCTCCCTGTTCCCCGACCTGAAGATCCTCTTCTCTCTCAGAAGTGTTTTTATCTCAGAGTTGATCCAGGGTTTGTTGTTCGAGCAACACCGTATGGTCTTGGTGGGTACGGTGTTGTCCACACAGAAGCTGGTGTAGTCCGTGATGGTGTGAGTGAGGCCATCGATGTCCTCACCATGTGGATCGCAGAGCTGCTCCCAGGCAGTGGTTTCAAAACAGTCCTTTAGAGCATCCATTGCCTCCTCAGACCATAACTTCACTGTGCGCATGACCGGAGGTTGTCTGTGCACTAGGGGTTTGTACACCGGCAGGAGATGAACCAAGTTGTGATCCGATCTCCCGAGTGGGGGGAGTTGTGATGAGGTGTACGCCTCCTTAGTGTTTGCGTAGAATAAGTCCAGTGTTTTATTGTCGCTAGTGTGGCATGTGACATACTGGGTGAACGTGGGTAGAATGGGAGACAGTGAAATATGGTTGAAATCGCCTGAGATGAGGAGAAGAGCATCTGGGTGTTCTGTCTGCAGCCTGCCAGTTACTGAGTGGATGATGTCACGCACTGTCCCAGCGTTCGCCGTCGGATTTGCATAAATAACAATGCAGATCACATGTGAGTATTCCCTCGGGAGATGGGTAGGCCGCATGCTAACAGCTAGCAACTCAATGTCTTTGTTGCAGTGTTGTTGTTTAACCGTGATATGTTCCGGTCTGCACCAGTTGTTATTGACGTACATTATCACTCCACCGCCCCTTGCCTTCCCACTGTCTGGTGTTCGGTCTGCCCGTATTGCGTGGAAACCCTCCAGTTCAATGTTAGCATCTGTTGCTAGTTCTGTTAGCCACGTCTCTGTGAATAGCATTAGACTACACTCCCTGTATATGCTATCGTAGCGGGAGATAGCCGCTAGCTCATCTGTTTTTCTGAGTAACGATCGTACATTCCCCATAATGACAGATGGGAGGGCGAGTCTGTACCTTATATTCCTTGCCCGCCGTTTTACTCCAGCATGACACCCACGTCGTTTTCACCTTAATTCTCCCGGTATGTCGAGTTTTTGCGTTAGCATCATGGGCCGGTTAAGTGCTAACAGCTGGTCCCTGTTGTACTGCCTCCTGCCAGAAACAGTGGCTCCGTCCGCTGACTCAGGAGACATTTGGGCGATCTACGTGTTCGGATGGAAAAAGTTGACCTGACTGAGCAAAACCAATGTGATTTTTGGATTCAGCACATCAAAACTGTCCTAAATCAGCTAAAAAAACTTCAACAATAAATTTGGTGTTGACCAGTGTAATAGGATGTTCTAGCATTCTTTGTGGACTGGTGACAGGAGGGTCGCCGGTTCGATCCCTGGACCGGTTGGATCAGATCTGGGTGGGACAGATGACATAGCAGTGTTTGCCCCACCCTCATTAACCCCACTGTGGTGCCCTTGAGCAAGGCCCTTAACCCCAGCTGCTCCAGTGGAGCTGCTCAGTGGCCACAGGTCAGTCTGTGGTTGTACTGGGCAGCTTCCTGGTGTGAATGTGCAACTGTGAGTGTGAACAGGGCGTCCTTGAAGAAGAGAGTTTGCCTCTCAGTGAACCGCCCCTGTATAAATAAAGGTTAAATAAATAAAATAAAATAAATTCTTTAAAGGTTTTTGGGGATTAATAATTTCTTTTTTTATGCAAAGTAAAATTAATCTAATCTGGAGGAACGCCATTTTCTTCATAATTTTTATGTTTCCCATTTTAGATTACAGGTTGTTGCGTTCAATGGGCCGACTGTAGTGCATCTGTGACATGGTTGACAATATTGTGACTGTGAACGTGTGGCAAGAGAAGGCGAGGCAAAAATCTTCTTTTCAATTAATCCAGTTTATTTTAATTTACAAGTAATCTCCAGTTTCTCAGGAAAAATCATCTGACACAGTCTTTCCAAACAAAAATGTACTTCCTCAGCCAAGAAGCATATCAAGCAATAAAGCACTTTGCAATCAGCAATACAATGCCATGCAATCCGATATCATCAAATACCACATCTTACTCAACATCTCACACCTATTATATAATGGACAAGATAATTAGAGGTGATTAGCCCCTACCATAATCCCAGGTAAAACAGTCATCATTCCTATTCTAAACACATACCCACTAACATCTAAAATACATAAATACTTTCCCCAAACATACACAATATAAATATAAATAACATACAATAAATAGTAATATAAATAGTTCAATAAATAGCTTTAACCCCTATTTACAAATATTAAACCACCCCTCTGACTTACCACACATATTTGCTCCCTGCTGGTGTCCTATATAAGGCCTTCAACTCCTAATGGAGTCTTTTGCCTGGACACTCACAGGAAGCACGTTGGCAAAGGTATGTGCAATAAATCCTTTAACAATTATTTTACCAAATTCTTAATCATACTAATTATCTCCCAGGGCCTTCAAATTAACAAAGGCAAATCCTAAACTACTATGTGCATCTTACCAAACAATCATACAGACGTTACAACAATACAGATACAACATAATCACACAATACAACCAGACATACAGTGGTGACATCCCATCGTCACAGTGACGTAGGCGAAGTTCACACAAAGAAGAGGAGCAGATGGTTTCGACGAACAGGCTTTATTCAAACACCCAACCCCCCTGAGCACAGACAGGAGGGGAGGTCATTCTCCCAGACCTCCGTTTCAATCATGGTTATACAACACATGATACATCTTGCCCTAATCCTGCCCATAAACACTGCTGGGTCATTATAACGCAGTTATAATGACACAGCAGTATAATAACTCAGTAATAACACACACACAGTAACGTTTTCAGCTGACAAAGCATGCTGGAAAATCCCTGCCCCCTTAACACGGCCCCGACATTACACTGCTCCCCCCTGGACTGGTTTCTGTCCCCAGAAAAATCAAAGTCCAACCCAGAAGTCCAACGCGAATCAATCCAGGTGTTGGGGGCGGCTTCGATGCCGACGACCAGCACATCCAACAGCTTCAGTAGGACTATGCACAGTCCAGCTGCCAGCGGAGGGACTGTGGGTAGTCCTACCGCCACCCGCAGATGCTTCCCCCGGTGGCGACGTCACAGAGGCCCTTGGCGCGCAGCAGCAGCGGAGCGAGCAGGACAGATCCGGTCTTTTCCTGGGCTTGGCAGGGGCTGGACGCCTAGACGCGGGCCAGCAGCCACCTGGGAGGTCCTGGAAGCGGTGGGAGTCGTGATTCCTGCTGCCAGGGGAGGGACTGTGCATAGTCCTACTGAAGCTGTTGGATGTGCTGGTCGTCGGCATCGAAGCCGCCCCCAACACCTGGATTGATTTGCGTTGGACTTCTGGGTTAGACTTTGATTTTTCTGGGGACAGAAACCAGTCCAAGGGGGAGCAGTGTAACGTCGGGGCCATGTTAAGGGGGCAGGGATTTCCCAGCATGCTTTGCCAGCTGAAAACATTACTGTGTGTGTGTTATTACTGAGTTATTATACTGCTGTGTCATTATAACTGTGTTATAATGACCCAGCAGTGTTTATAGGCAGGATTAGGGCAAGCTGTACCATGTGTTGTATAACCATGATTGAAACGGAGGTCTGGGAGAATGACCTCCCCTCCTGTCTGTGCTCAGGGGGGTTGGGTGTTTGAATAAAGCCTGTTCGTCGAAACCATCTGCTCCTCTTCTTTGTGTGAACTTCGCCTACGTCACAATATTGTCAACCATGTCACAGATGCACTACAGTCGGCCCATTGAACGCAACAACCTGTAATCGTCATCGTCACTTCCTTGTGGTAACGTATCGTCACTTCCTGTTTTGCTGTCTGCCTGTGTGGTTTGCTTTGTGATTTGCTCTCTAGCCATTAGCTATGGCTACTAGCTCTCCTTCCTCTCCTCCTCTGGTGTGCTCTCTCTGTCAGATGTTTAGCTACACTTCTGCCTCTTTTAGCGATAACGGTAAATGTAATAAATGTTGTCTTTTTGAGGCGCTCGAGACGAGGTTGTCTGATTTGGAATCCCGGCTCCGCTGCATTGAAACACCGTCTGCGCCAGTTAATCTTGACGGACGCCCATTAGCTGCAGCGGAGCTAGCTAGCTTAGGCCCCCCTGTCAGCGGTCCCTCGGCTCTCCTCAGCAGCGAGGAGACTGGGTGGGTGACGGTGAGAAGGAAGCCTAGTTGCAAAGCCCCGGTACACCACCAACCTGTTCACGTTTCTAATCGTTTTTCCCCGCTCAGCGACACACCCGCTGAGGAAAAAACTCTGATCATTGGCGACTCTGTAGTCAGAAACGTGAACCTAGAGACTCCAGCGGCCATAGTCAAATGTATTCCTGGGGCCAGAGCAGGTGACATCGAGTCAAATTTGAAAATGCTGGCTAAAAGTAACTGTAAATATTCCACAATTGTTATTCACGCCGGCATTAATGACATCCGTCTCCGGCAGTCGGAAGTCACGAAACTTAATATAGAATCGGTGTGTGACTTTGCAAAAACGATGTCTGCCACTGTAGTATTCTCTGGGCCCCTCCCCAATCTGACCAGTGATGACATGTTTAGCCGCTCGTCATCCTTGAACCGCTGGCTGTCTGTGTGGTGTCCTAAAAATGACGTGGGCTACATTGACAATTGGAGCTCTTTTTGGGGAAAACCTGGTCTTATGAGACGAGACAGCATTCATCACACTTTGGATGGTGCTTCTCATTTATCTAACAATCTGGCATCTTTTTTATCCAAATTTCCAAAACCATGACTACTCAGAGTTGGGACCAGGAAGCAGAGTCGCAGTCTTACACGCCTCTCTGCAGCTCCTCTTCATCCGCCACCCCTCAACTTAGCCCCTGTCTTCCCCATCAGAGAATCGTTGTCTGCTCCCTCCAAAGTGAATAAAAATATAATGTATAAGCATCCCAAAGTGATAAAGCAAAATATTGGTAAAACTCAAATTAAACATAAAGCCTCTAAATTGAATGATTTGGCCTCTGTTCCTCCTCATAATTTAAAAATTAAATGTGGTTTATTAAATATTAGGTCTCTAACTCCCAAGTCTCTGTTAGTCCATGATTTGTTAACTGATCATCAGATTGATTTAATTTCCCTTACAGAGACTTGGTTAGGACAAGAGGATTATGTTGGTTTAAATGAATCAACTCTCTCTGGTTATTTAAACTGTCAAAATCCCAGAAGTTCTGGTCGTGGAGGAGGAGTAGCAACAATTTACCATTCCAAATTACTAGTTAATGTAAAGCAAAAAACATGTTATAATTCATTTGAGGGCTTGGTCCTCAGTATTGGGCACTTTAGCAATTTTAGGTTAAACCCAATTTTATTTGCCATAGTTTATCGTCCCCCATCAACCTACTCAGAATTTTTATCCGAATTTGCTGATTTCTTAGCTGATTTAGTGCTGAAATCTGATAGAATAATTATAGTAGGGGACTTTAATATACATGTGGATGTAGATAGTGACTGCCTTAATGTGGCATTCAATTCAATATTAGATTCGATTGGGTTTTCTCAGAAAGTAGGAAATTCTACTCATTACCTCCACCATACATTGGACCTTGTTTTGACATATGGCATAGAAATAGAAAATCTTGTAGTGTCTCCTCATAACCCTGTACTGTCAGACCATTGTCTGTTAACCTTTGATTTTACTATTTCTGACTATTTGGCTCCTAAAGAAAAATATTATTACAGTAGATGCCTCTCAGATGATGCTGTTTCCAAATTTATGCAGATTGTTTCCTCTATGCCATGTGTCAACACAACGGAAATAAGCTATAGACAGCTTGCTCCTTCTGTAATTGATAACATGGTGGATAGTGTTTCAGCTTCTCTGCATCAGACTCTAGACTTGGTGGCCCCCTTAAAAAAGAAAAAGTCTAATCAGAGATTTCTAACTCCTTGGTTCAACACAGAAACTCGTACCTTAAAACAGAAGACTCGTCAATTAGAAAGAAAATGGCGCTCTACTAATTTAGATGAAATCTATTTAGCTTGGAGAAATCATCTTTTAATTTATAAAAAATCTCTTAGAAAAGCTAGAACAAGTTATTACTCTGCATTAATAGAAGAGAACAAGAATAATCCCAGGTTTCTTTTCAGTACTGTAGCCAGGTTGACAAAGAGTCAGGACTCTGTCAATCCTAGCATTCCCTTAGAGCTTACTAGTCAGGACTTTATGAACTTTTTCAATAATAAAATTTCATCCATCAGAGATAAAATCAATCAGATTCTTCCCACAGTTAACTTAAATACTGTAACTACTACAACTCCTTCTATTGATGTCTGTCTTGATGAGTTTACTCCAATCGACTTTTGTGAGTTAGACAAAATAGTTTCCTCATCCAAACCTTCAACTTGTCTTTTAGACCCTATTCCTACCAGGTTATTTAAAGAAGTCTTCCCACTTATTGGTAGCTTTATTCTTCATATAATCAATTCTTCATTAACTTTAGGCCATGTACCGCAGGCTTTTAAAACGGCTGTAATTAAACCCTTACTCAAAAAGCCAAAGCTAGATCCAGGAGCTTTAGCTAACTATAGACCAATCTCTAATCTCCCTTTCATTTCAAAAATCTTAAGAGTTGTTGCTGCGCAATTATTTGACCACCTGCAGGGAAATGGTTTACTTGAAGAGTTTCAATCTGGGTTTAGAATCCATCATAGTACTGAAACAGCCTTAGCGAAGGTCACTAACGACCTCCTCATTGCATCTGATAATGGACTAGTTTCTGTACTTGTCCTTTTAGACCTTAGTGCAGCTTTTGATACTATCGATCATAATATTCTACTTGATAGATTAGAACACTATGTTGGACTTAATGGAACTTCATTGCAATGGTTTAGATCTTATTTATCTGATAGGTTCCAGTTTGTTCATGTAAATAATGAGTTTTCTTTCAACTCAAAGCTTAGTCATGGAGTTCCACAGGGATCTGTGCTAGGCCCTACTCTTTTTAGTTTATATATGCTTCCGTTTGGCAACATTATTAGAAAGCACTGTATACATTTTCATTGTTATGCAGATGACACACAATTATACCTGTCAATGAAGCCAGATGATAGTAATCAATTAGCCAAGTTAGAAGCCTGTCTTAAGGAAATCAAAGCTTGGATGACTTGTAATTTCCTGCTATTAAATTCAGATAAGACTGAAGTCATTCTTGTTGGTCCAAAAAACCTTAGAAATTCCTTTCCAAATCAAACTTTCAGTTTGGATGCGGTTACTCTTTCTCTTAATAGCTTTGTGAGGAACCTTGGAGTTATTTTTGATCAGGATTTGTCCTTCAATTCACATATTAAATTTGTTTCTAAGACTGCCTTCTATCATTTGCGTAATATTGCCAAGATTAGGAGCATCTTGTCTCAGAGTGATGCTGAGAAACTGATCCACGCTTTTGTTAGCTCGAGATTAGATTATTGTAATTCTTTATTATCAGGCTGTCCTAAAACATCTTTAAAAAGTCTTCAGCTGATCCAAAATGCTGCAGCAAGAGTTTTAACAGGTACTAGAAAGAGAGATCATATCTCTCCGGTTCTGGCCTCCCTTCATTGGCTTCCCATAGAGTTTAGAATTAAGTTTAAAATCCTTCTTCTTACTTACAAAGCTCTAAACAATCAGGCTCCTTTTTATTTAAAAGATCTGATACTACCGTATTATCCTAACAGAGCACTACGCTCCCAAAATGCAGGATTACTTGTAATACCTAGAATCTCCAAAAGTACAATGGGAGGCAGAGCCTTCAGCTATCAAGCTCCTCTCCTGTGGAATCAGCTGCCAATCTGGATTCGAGAGTCAGACTCGATCTCTGTTTTTAAGAATAGGGCTAAAACCTACCTTTTTGATCTAGCCTACAATTAGGGAGGGATCATGTGTTTCTGAACCCTCCCTTAGTTATGCTGCTAATAGGTTTAGTCAGCCGGGGGACCTCCAGTAATGCACTGGGCCTCACTCCTTTCCTCACTCTCTATGAAATATTTTTTTTTTTTTTTTTTTGCTGGTCATTAACATCTGTTTGTTCTCTCCCATAGATTGAGTCCCCATCGTGCTGTTTGCTCTCTACATGTCTGTTCTTTTCTTCTTCTCTATCCCCTCACCCCCCAGCCAGTCGCAGCAGATAACTGCCCCTCCCTGAGCCTGGTTCTGCTGGAGGTTTCTTCCTGTTAAAAGGGAGTTTTTCCTCTCCACCGTCGCCAAGTGCTTGCTCACAGGGGATCGCCTGATTGCTGGGGTCTTTCTGCAACTGTGGGGGTTCCCCCTACAGTTGATAGTGCTATGAGATGACTGTTGTTGTGAAATGGCGCTATATAAATAAAGTTGAATTGAATTAATCTAAAATGGGAAACATAAAAATTATGAAGAAAATGGCGTTCCTCCAGATTAGATTAATTTTACTTTGCATAAAAAAAGAAATTATTAATCCCCAAAAACCTTCAAAGAATTTATTTTATTTTATTTATTTAACCTTTATTTATACAGGGGGGGTTCACTGAGAGGCGAACTCTCTTCTTCAAGGACGCCCTGTTCACACTCACAGTTGCACATTCACACCAGGAAGCTGCCCAGTACAACCACAGACTGACCTGTGGCCACTGAGCAGCTCCACTGGAGCAGCTGGGATTAAGGGCCTTGCTCAAGGGCACCACAGTGGGGTTAATGAGGGTGGGGCAAACACTGCTATGTCATCTGTCCCACCCAGATCTGATCCAACCGGTCCAGGGATCGAACCGGCGACCCTAGTGTCACCAGTCCACAAAGAATGCTAGAACATCCTATTACACTGGTCAACACCAAATTTATTGTTGAAGTTTATTGTTGGGGAGGTCATTCTCCCAGACCTCCGTTTCAATCATGGTTATTTAGCGGATGATAAAAAATAATATAAGCAGCGATGCTGTAGGTTTTAAGGAAGTTTTATTATAATCATCCAGCCGTCACGAGCTCCGCTCCCGGCGCCGTGCATGCGCGCCGGGAGCGAGCCCACGGCTCTCAGAGAAGGAGGACACGATGTCTGTGTCCTGCAGCAGCTGTTGCAGGATCAGAATGAGAGAGCGAGAGTTTGAGTTACACAGTTGCAGCATACTGTATATACCCAACCACAACAATACATCAAAGAGCATTCCCCAGCAGTTGGTATGATTAAAGAGATTGCAGAACAGGCATGAGACATTTGCATTTGAGAGACATACATCACAATAGGCAGATTTGCTAGACTCTGCTCCAGCTGCAGAACAAAGAGGTTACAAGGCACATCTACATATTGATCTCAGTCTCTAGGTCACAGTAAGGACAGGACGCATGAACACAATGCATGAAAGGCAACATCAACATCACAGTAAAGAGCCAGAAGAAGCGGGGCTGTCTGTAGACATTAATACACACATTTCACTGTTCTGTTAATTGCTCTAGCCGAGCGTTGTGTCTGCCCAGTCTGTTTGTGGGGGTTTACACCAAACCGCCACACGCTCCCCCCCAGAGGGCACGGCAGGGGGCCGGGACCTCGATAATCCATCTATGGGAGCGAGCTGTGGGAAAAGCTCGCTGCAGGCGGAGGGGGAGGGAGGAGGGGGATAGTACGTGCCGACCGGGACGGTGAAATCGTCCGAGCCGCGCAAAAATTGCTTGCTGCTCCGCGACGTCGAGGGGCTGTCCTGTTGCGCGTGCGGAGGTCCGCAAGAAGAAAAATTAGTCTCTGACTCCTCTCGTGGCCATGAAGAAAAGCAGGAGCGGCTGTAAGAAAAAAATAAAAGCAGAGGGACTGGCGTGTTGACTTTAGGGCAGGCGCAACCCTAAAGCCTCGGGAACCGCAGACAGCTGAATTCCCCTTGTGTGCCGTGGCTAAGACCATAAAATCCAGTGAGCAAGCTGCGTGCCTCAGGTGTACAAGCAAGCCTGAAGGGCCAATGTGCAGCAGAAGGAAGGCGGTCAGTGGAGCTGTTATTGTCCCGTGCGTGGTGTGCCATCCTCGTAACTCCCCGGTGCGTGCGCCGGGGCTCGTGCGTGGGTGAGCCAGCTGGAGAGGCGAGTCAGGGTGCAGAATCTTGGTGGAGATCAGCGCAGACGGCGCCGTTAAACATCTATGATGGGCTGTGGCTGCAGATTAGTCATGGTGCGTTGGAGCGTTGAGGGGAGATAGACGATCTTTGTTCCTCAGGCTCGGGTAGATGAGTAGGATCGCTGAGAGGGAGGAGTAGCGGTGAGAGGGAGAAAACGTTCTGTGTCTCTCGGCCGGTCCAGCGTGGACGTCCCGATCTCAGGCGAGGGTCGCGCCATGACGTTTTCTGCAGTTTTCCCGGTCGTGAGTGATGCCGGGAGAGTAGCTCGCCTGTGTTGGCTCCGCGTCGAGGTCTCCCTGAAGCAGAATGGAGGGCCGATCAATTGCGTCAGGCTGCTGTGTTCGCTGGCAGCGTGTTTTTTTCAGCGTCGAGTCGCCAGCGTGGTCGTCCAGACCAGAAGGTTGCGTCGCACAAAGCGTGTGCGTCTGCGGGGTCACCAGTGAAGCGGCATGAAAAAATAATACAAGCAGCAATGCTGTAGGTTTTAAGGAAGTTTTATTATAATCATCCAGCCGTCACGAGCTCCGCTCCCGGCGCCGTGCATGCGCGCCGGGAGCGAGCCCACGGCTCTCAGAGAAGGAGGACACAATGTCTGTGTCCTGCAGCAGCAGTTGCAGGATCAGAATGAGAGAGCGAGAGTTTGAGTTACAGAGTTGCAGCATATATACCCAACCACAACAATACATCAAAGAGCATTCACCAGCAGTTGGTATGATTAAAGAGATTGCAGAACAGGCATGAGACATTTGCATTTGAGAGACATACATCACAATAGGCAGATTTGCTAGACTCTGCTCCAGCTGCAGAACAAAGAGGTTACAAGGCACATCTACATATTGATCTCAGTCTCTAGGTCACAGTAAGGACAGGACGCATGAACACAATGCATGAAAGGCAACATCAACATCACAGTAAAGAGCCAGAAGAAGCGGGGCTGCCTGTAGACATTAATACACACATTTCACTGTTCTGTTAATTGCTCTAGCCGAGCGCTGTGTCTGTCCAGTCTGTTTGTGGGGGTTTACACCAAACCGCCACAGTTATACAACACATGATACATCTTTCCCTACTCCTGCCTATACACACTGCTGGGTCATTATAACGCAGTTATAATGACACAGCAGTATAATAACTCAGTAATAACACACACACAGTAATGTTTTCAGCTGGCAAAGCATGCTGGGAAATCCTTGCCCCCTTAACACGGCCCCGACGTAATATGTTCTGACATAGCAGAATTAAAATGTTAATCAGACTCTGTTTTTGTGTGGCATAAGTGAGTGTAAGGAAATTATCTTTTTAAATACAGCATCATCAGAAAAAATATCTAGTATAAGAGTATTTGGTTTTGGCCATCAAATTATTGACAATATTGAATTCAGACTTCAGCAAATAGTGATCTGACAGAACGATGCTATGAGGCAATATAGTTAATTGTCAAGATTTATGCCATATAATTGTACAAGATCAAGGGAGTGGCCAAATATTGAATGACTGAAGGACTGATTTAAATGAATCATTAAGACTATATCAGTGTGAATATTAAAGTCACCCACTAGGAGTAATTTGTCTGTGATGAGTATGGGGATGGCGCCGGGAGGATTGGCTTCAGCTTTGCATTCATTTTACTGAGGTGCGTGAACGCCTCATCCATTCATGACACATTTTTTTTTTTACCTTCTCCTCAGTTGTCAATCATAGTGCCCGACAAGCCCCGCCCTCTACGGAAACACGGGAGGTCGTTTGACACGTGATTGATTTTAGTATGGCGGAGCTGCAGGCTCGGTCATTTTTTAAAAACATTACCGACTGGTCCGAAACCGTGCAGTGTGCGTGCTCTGAAGTAGAGACACAGAGCGAGAGAGGAATAAATCCGGCAGTTCGCGCCCCAGACCAGTCAGTCCAGGTAGTGTTTCTGCTCTGTTTCTCTGAGTGTCTTTACTTTGGAAGACAACTGCGACTTAGGAAAAAGTTGCCAGTGTTTATCCTAAAGTGTTAAAAAGCTTGTTGCGCTTTCGTTCCTCAGTATGAACCCGATTTTCTCATCCGCTGCGTGCATATTTTTGTATATAAGTTTTCGTGCGTTACATTCAGCTAAAAATGTTGCGCAATTCGAGCGTAGTTTGGAATTGATTCCGTTTCTGTACGTGTCACATATAAGACTTTAGCTGCTCTGTTAAAATCTTACTTTGCTGCCTCGTCTCAAGCTCATTCGAGCATTGCTGTCATGCTAAAACAGAGCTCAAGCCCTATTCCGTTTTTTTATTTTTCACTTTAGGACATGTGTCACACTGTTTTCCTATCAAGTCAACACCTTATTTTGTTCGCCACATCTGGAGTACACACCTTTTTTTTTTGTTGTTGTTCTTGTGTCATCACTTTACTTGAGGGGAAAACTTGTCCTGTGTGCATAATGGAGGTTTGTGCTGAGGTTGAACCGCCGCTGCCACAGCCTTGGGTGTAAACTTGTGTCTCCATGAAGTGTAAACACAGCAGCGGCGGCGGCAGCGCTGCTCCTCTGGCCCTGCGAGCACTCCCTGTAAGCCTTCGCTTGTGGAAAGTATTCCCTCATTACAGGCTCTGGAGGGCCGCTGGCAGCATGCTTGTAAACTCCAGGCCCCACAGGAACAAGGTCACTGCAGACTTCTGAGGAGGAGGAAAAAGTCTGAGCGCTCTGTCGCTGCCTTCAAGGATGACTGCTGCCGAGGGAGGAGCACTGATACCTGCTGATGTTAAACAGGTCCCTGCTGACATTTACACCGAGAGACATCACCCATTATTATGCCGCGGTGAAACAGAGAGGCATACAGTGATCAGTTGAACCTTATTCATGCTGCATTTATTTACTTATCTACGGTTAGGCCCAGAAATATTTGGACAGTGACACAATCTTCATGATTTGGGCTCTGCATGCCACCACATAGGATTTGAAATGAAACAACTACAACGGAATTGAAGTGCAGACTTTAAGGTTTAATTCAAGGGGTTGAACAAAAATATATGATTAAACATGTAGGAATTGTAGCTATTTTTATACAAACGCTCCTCATTTCAGGGGCTCAAAAGTAATTGGACAAATAAACATAACCCTAAGTAAAATGTTACTTTTCAATATTTTGTTGAGAATCCTTTGCAGGCAATGACTGCCTGAAGTCTGGAACCCATGGACATCACCAAACACTGGGTTTCCTCCTTTGTGATGCTTTTCCAGGCCTTTACTGCAGCTGTCTTCAGTTGTTGCTTGTTTGTGGGTCTTTCTGCCTCAAGTTTTGTCTTGAGCAAGTGAAATGCATGCTCGATTGGGTTGAGATCTGGTGATTGACTCGGCCATTGCAGAATATTCCACTTCATTGCTTTAAAAAACTCCTGGGTTGCTTTTGCAGTATGTTTTGGATCATTGGTGAAGCGCCGTCCAATCAACTTTGCTGCATTTGGCTGAATCTGAGCAGAAAGTATATCCCTATACACTTCAGAATTCATCCGGCTGCTTCTGTCTTTTGTCACATCATCAATAAACACAAGTGACCCAGTGCCATTGGAAGCCATGCATGCCCATGCCATCACACTGCCTCCACCATGTTTTACAGAAGATGTGGTGTGCTTTGTATCATGAGCTGTTCCAATTCTTCTCCAAACTTTCTTCTTCCCATCATTCTGGTACAGGTTGATCTTAGTCTCATCTGTCCAAAGAATGCTGTTCCAGAACTGGGTTGGCTTCTTCAGGTGTTTTTTGGCAAAGTCAATTCTGGCCTTTCTAATTTTGAGGCTGATTCATGGTTTGCACCTTGTGGTGAATCCTTTGTATTTACTCTCATGAAGTCTTCTCTTTATGGTAGACTTAGATACTGATACACCTACTTCCTGGAGAGTGTTCTTCACTTGAGTGCACTTGTTCTTCACCATGGAAAGGATTCTGCAATCATCCACTACTGTTGTCTTCCGTGGACGTCCAGGCCTTTTTGAGTTCCCAAGCTCACCAGTGCACTCTTTTTTTCTCAGAATGTACCAAACTGTTGATTTGGCCACTCCTAACATTTCTGCTATCTCTCTGATGGATTTCTTCTTTTTTTTCAGCCTCAGGATGGTCCGTTTCACCTCCATTGAGAGCTCCTTTGACCGCATGTTGTGTGTTCATAGCAACAGCTTCCAAATGAAAACGCCACACCTGGAATCAAATCCAGACCTTTTAACTGCTTAATTGATGACAGGTTAACGAGGGAAGAGCCCATGCAGCCTTGTTATTTTTTTTTTTTACAGCCTTCTGAGTCAATTGCCCAATTACTTTTGGTCCCTTGAAAAAGAGGCGGCTACGTATTAAAGAGCTGTAATTCCTAAACCCTTGCTGCAATTTGGATGTGAATACTCTCAAATTACAGCTGAGAGTCTGCACTTTAAGCCCATATTGATTATATAATTGTATCCTGAATATGTTTTCGTAAACAGCTAAAATAACAAAACTTGTGTCACTGTCCAGATATTTCTGGGCCTAACTGTATGTAAAGCACTTTGCACAGCATCTAATGTTTTAAAAGTGCATCCATCCATCCGTCTTCTACCACTTTTCTGGAGGTCCGGGTCGCGGAGGCAGCAGTTCAAGCAGAGAAGCCCAGACTTTCTTCTCCCCAGCCACCTGCTCCAGCTCTTCAGAGAGGATACCAAGGCGTTCCCAGACCAGCTGGGAGACATAGTCTCTCCAGCAAGTCCTGGGTCTGCCCCGGGGTCTCCTCCAAGTGGGACGTGCCCGAAACACCTCAAGTGGGAGGCGACCAGGAAGCATCCTGATGAGATGCCCATACCACCTCAACTGGCTCCTTTCAATGTGGAGGAGCAGCGGTTCTACTCTGAGCCTCTCCCGGATGACTGAGCTCCTCACCCTATCTCTGAGGGTGAGTCCAGCAATCCTACGGAGAAAGCTCATTTCAGCTGCTTGTATCCGCGATCTCTTTCTTTCAGTCATTACCCAAAGCTCGTGACCATAGGTGAGAGTAGGAACATAGATTGACTGGTAAATTGACAGCTTTGCCTTAGCCCTCAGCTCCCTCTTCACCACAACAAACCAGTACAACATCCGCATCACTGCAGATGCTGCTCCGATCCGTCTGTCAGTCTCTCGCTCCATTTTCCCCTCACTCGTGAATAAGACCCCAAGATACTTAAACTCCTCCACTTGGGGCAGGAGCCTGTCTCCAACCCAGAGAGGACAATCAACCTTTTTCCGGCTGAGGACCATGGACTCGGACTTGGAGGTGCTGATTCTCATCCCAGCCGCTTCACACTCAGCGGCAAACTGTCCCAGCAAGAACTGTAGGTCATTGCTGGATGAAGCCAACAGGACAACATCTGCAAACAACAGAGATGAGATCCTTTGGTCACCAAGCATGACAACCTCCGTTCCCTGGCTGCACCTAGAAATCCTGTCCATAAAAATTATGAACAGGATTGGTGACAAAGGGCAGCCCTGGCGGAGTCCAACTCTCACTGGGAGTGAGTCCGATCGAGTGTTGGCAATACGAACCAAACTCTCACAATGGTTGTACACAGACCAAATAGCTCATAACAACAAGCCCGATACCCCATATTCTCGAAGCACCCCCCACAAAAAACCACGAGGGACGCGGTCGAATGCCTTCTCCAAGTCCACAAAACACATGTAAACTGGTTGGGCAAACTCCCACGAACCCTCGAGAATTCTCGAGAGGGTAAAGAGCTGGTCCGATGTGCCACGGCCAGGATGAAAACCACATTGCTCCTCCTGAATCCGAGGCTCGATCAACGGCCGGACTCTCCTCTCCAGTACCTTGGCATAGACCTTCCCAGGGAGGCTGAGGAGTATGATCCCTCTAAAGTTGGAGCACACCCTCCGGTCCCCTTTTTTGAAGAGAGGAACCACCACCCCAGTTTGCCATGCCAAAGACACTGCCCCGACCTCCACGCAATGTTGCAGAGGCGTGTCAACCATGACAGTCCTACAGCATTCAAGGCCTTGAGGTACTCAGGACAAATTTCGTCCACCCCCGGGGCCCGGCCACCAAAGAGATTTTTAACCACCTTGGTGACCTCAGCCCCTGTGATAGGCGAGTTGTCCCCTTCGTCCACAAACCCTGCTTCCTCTGTGGAAGGCGTATCAGTGGGATTGAGGAGATCCTCAAAGGATTCCTTCCACTGCCCGACGATATCCCTAGTCGAAGTCAACAGCGCCCCATCTGCACCATACGCAGTGTGGACAGGGAGCTGCTTTCCCCTCCTGAGCCGCCGGACAGTTTGCCAGAATCTCTTCGAGGCCGACCTAAAGTCTTGCTCCATGGTCTCACCGAACTCCTCCCATACCCGAGTTTTTGCTTCAGCAACCACCCGAGCTGCACTCTGCTTGGCCTGCCAGTACACTTCAGCTGCTTCGGGAGTCCCACAAGCCAACCAAGCCTGATAGGACTCCTTCTTCAGCTTAATGGCCCCCCTCATACTGGTGTCCACCACTTGGTTCGGGCATTGCCACCACGAGATGCTCCGACCACCTTGCGGCCGCAGCTCTGGGCCGCTGCTTCAACAACAGAGGTGGAGAACGTGGCCCATTCAGACTCCATGTCTCCAGACTCCCTCGGAATGTGGTTGAAGTTCTTCCAGAGGTGGGAGTTGAAACCTCCGGGACAGGGGCCTCGATAACAAAACCGATCATCGACCTGCGACCTAGGGTGTCCTGGTGCCAGGTGCACATATGGACACCCTTATGCTTGAACATGATGTTTGTTATGGACAAACTGTGGTTAGCACAGAAGTCCAATAACTGAACAGCACTTGGGTTCAGATCGGGCAGGCTGTTCCCCCCAATCACCCCCTTCCAGGTTTCACTGTTGTTGCCCACATGCGCATTGAAGTCCCCCAGTAGGACAATGGAGTCTCCCAGAGGAGCACCCTCCAGCACCCCAGTCAGAGACTCCAAAAAGGGTGGGTACTCTGAAACATCATTTGGTGCATAGGCACAAATGATGGTCAGGACCCGTTTCCCAACCCGAAGGCGCAGGGAAGCAACCCTTTCATCTACCGGGGAAAACTCCAATATAGAGGCAGCAAGCTGGGGGGATACAAGAATACCCACCCCTGCTCATTGCCTCTTGTCCGTGACAACTCCAGAGAAGGCCAAGCTCCAGCCCCTGTCCAGGAGACTGGTTCCGGAACTGGAGCTGTGTGTTGAGGTGAGGCCGACTATATCTAGCTGGTATCTGTCATCCTCATGCACCAGCTCAGGCTCCTTCCCCACCAGAGAGTTTTAAAAGTGCTATACAAATAAAGTTTGATTGATTGATTGCTTTTCCCCTCTAGTCTGCTTTGGTCCGCGTGCGCTTTGGATGAGCCCAGCACGCACACAGTGCTGTTCATGCTCACTTTTTTCATCTACCCAGGCCAAGCGGTTGACGCATGCGCACAACCATCATTTGTAGTTTCACTCCCGCCCGATAGGTCGCGCCAATGCGCTGACGCGCCAGGATTTTAACCAACGAAGAAATGCTGCTTGCTTTCTGCTGCTTGACTTCCCGGTTTTCACTCCTTTTCCACGAAGATGCTGCTGAAGTATTTATGTATGATTCATATATGTTTATTCTTGTCTTCCGCTTCCTTGTTGTCTTCTTCGTCTACTTTGTCTTGGTATGCTGTGCCGATATCGCCACCTCGTGAATGGGATGTTCAGTCTTGCGCTTGCGCTTTTCAACGCGTTCAGGTCGTGGGCAGGCGGTGCGATCACAAAATTTGGGCTACATGTGGTTGTCCGCGGTTGAGCACTGCAGACACTAGTGGAGTGGAGACAACGTAAATTTTGTCACACGAGGTTTCCAGTTACATGTACATGGACAGCAGAGGTGCAGCATGAATTCAGCTTTAATGCGTCGGTTTGTGGATGTGTGTGTATTTGTCCGTCTGTCTGCCTCTCTGTTTCAGCTTGCTCGGTCAAAATTAAGTGGGACTAAAAGCTTGTATCATTGTATCGCCATATTTTCTCGACTTTTAATTTGCCAGAATTCTGACATAAGGCTTTGTTTTCTAAATAAACACAAATTTAACTCACCTTTAACGTCAATGAAGCCGGGGAAAAAGGTATTGCAATAACTATGCCAGGCCACTAGAGGTGGCAGTGTGACTTTTTTTTTTTTTTTTTACAGTCCATGCTCAGAGGTCTGCATTAGCTGTTGGGGAGAATTTTTACAACACCAGGTTAATGGTTGATTACACAGGGTTACAAAAATAATTTTTTGTAAGTTGTCTGTTTTTTCAACTGATTTAAGACAATTTTGCACCACTGAATCCGAAAATGACATCCGTTTCTCTCAATCAGGTGCTAAGTAAAAACCTGTACTTACTTAGTACTTACTTAGTACTGTGCATGTACTTACCTTTTATATAAAGATAAGTACATGTAAATTGAATGCTACATCATCATTGTTCAAAATTCAGAGAATTTCAAGACATAAAGATTTTTGTATCATATAAAGCGAAAATACCCATACATGTAAACAAAAACATATAAAAGAGCATGTGGCCATAATTCAAAAAGTTGACCTGATTGAGCAAAACCAATGTGATGTTTGGATTCAGCACATCAAAATTGTTCTAAATCAGCTAAAAAAACTTAGACAATAAATTTGGTGTTGACCAGTGTTATTAGACCAAAACTAAAAACAGATGTAAGGGTGGTCATTATTACCCTGACTGTAGTGGTATATTTTACGTG
This sequence comes from Pholidichthys leucotaenia, assembly GCA_020510985.1. Taxonomy (NCBI): domain Eukaryota; kingdom Metazoa; phylum Chordata; class Actinopteri; order Cichliformes; family Pholidichthyidae; genus Pholidichthys; species Pholidichthys leucotaenia. Next base: position 156,782,402 of record CM035841.1, read on the forward strand.
GTCAAAACAAGGAGAAATCACCGCTAAGAAAATAAAACTTAAACTAAGCTAAAATAATGTCTAGAATAGAGGTGGGAATGGAACTCTTGCACAATGTAGAGTGACATACAACTTCCATATTCCGGTCTCAGCAGCTCCAGTTCCTGTTCCATTATATTTGCCCATTTCCGGGTGCGTTCTCGTAAATAAATCAATTTTATCATTTTCACTTATCATTGTACATGTTGAAAATGGTGTGTGGGCAGATCGTTTGTTCTTTTTAAAGTTCGTGTTTCACATTTTTGATTGTTTTGTAACCATACTGGGCTGTTTAATAGTTTACCCAGTTAGCTTAGCATAACACATGCATGGGCTGTAGCTTTGTAAAACTTCAGAGCTACCTGTTGCTGTCATCCTCTAAAAAGAATGAGATCATCTTAAAAAAAAAATGATTACGCTAAGCCTGCAAGGAGGCTAGTATTGCGCTAAGATACTACTACTCCTCATAATAACCAATATTACCATCACTTACTGTTTTGGAAGCAGGTGTGGGTGTGCTTCGTAGATTGTCGAACACATTACTGTCTTGTAATTTTATCCCATGCTGTGTCGTGCTGTTTCAGCATGTTGCTTGTGTTTAAACTTGCATAGAACAGCAGATTCATAGTTTTTGCCTCCTCCATTCCACCATTATTCCGTGGTAACCATAGCGCTGTTGCTGCATGGCAGCACGTCACATTATGACATGTCATTTTTTTTTTTATGCGGAAGTGTTCATCCCTGTAGCATTGATAACCATACTAAGAAAAGAACACTGTCCCTACTGTGAAACATGGAGGAGGTTCTGTTATGTTCTGGGGCTGCTTTGCTGCATCTGGCACAGGGTGTCTTGAATCTGTGCAGGGTACAATGAAATCTCAAGACTATCAAGGTATTCTGGAGAGAAATGTGCTGCCCAGTGTCAGACAGCTTGGTCTCAGTCGCAGGTCATGGGTCTTGCAACAGGATAATAACCCAAAATGCACAGCTAAAAACACCCAAGAATGGCTAAGAGCAAAACATTGGACTATTCTAAAATGGCCTTCTATGCACCCTGATGTAAATCCTATTGAACATCTGTGGAAGGAGCTGAAACATGCCGTCTGGAGAAGGCACCCTTCAAACCTGAGACAACTGGAGCAGTTTGCTCATGAGGAGTGGGCCAAAATACCTGCAGAGAGGTGCAGAAGTCTCATTGACAGTTACAGAAATCGTTTGATTGCAGTGATTGCCTCAAAAGGTTGTGCAACAAAATATTAAGCTAAGGGTACCATCATTTTTGTCCAGGCCTGTTTCATGAGTTTGTTTTTTAAAATAATTTTGTTGAACCACAATTCAAAAGCATTGTGTGATTTTCATTGGTTAATTTTCATAGAATTTTTATTTATTACCACTAGTGTCAGATTCAAGTTGTTTCTGTGACCATTGTGGGTTTTTCTTTCATTAACAGAGGGGTACCAACAATTTTGTCCACGTGTGTAAGTATTAAGTACTTACAATATTGAGGGGTAGGACTTGAAAAGCTTTTGCTTCTTCTTACTCTTTTTCGAGCACCCAAGGAAAGGGTTTTGTCACTTTGCATTGTTGTTTTGTATCTTTTGGTGTATTTGTTGGATGTTCTTTTTTGTTTCCATTTGTCCAAAATAAATAAATAAATAAATTCATTAATCATTAGTTGATTCACCTTATCGATCGATTAACAATTAATTGATATGTGGCAATTTTCCTGAGAATCTGAATTTCCCTCAGTACAATACAGTCTTTCTATCTTTAACGTATAACAAGTTAATTACTGTTTTTGATATACTGGCTAAAACATGAATATCCTATTCCTCAATGATTTATTGTGCCATTTGGATTTTTTTACTACAGACAATGGCATTTTTTGTACAGTAGTTTAACAAATTTTATACTGTATAGTGTGTACTATGTACCAGTACATCTCAGTAAATTACAAATGTCATGATTTTTTTTAACTTATTTTAAAAACTATTATCAATATCATAAAATTTATCTTTTTTAGTTATATTATATACAGGATCAGTGACAAAGGGCAGCCCTGGCAGAGTCCAACTCTCACTGGGAATGAGTCCGACCGAGTGTTGGCAATATTTTTTTTTTTTTTTTTTTTTTTTTTTTTTTTTTTTTTTGTTACTTATTTGTACCCGTAGGTAGACTTGGTTTGCAGTCTGGTGACAAGCCACCGGCTGCTGGTCGCTGCGTGCGCGAGCGCCCTAAACCTACATGTTTTTGGTATGCGGGAGGAAACCGGAGAAATCCCGGAGTAAACCCACGCAACACGGGGAGAACATGCAAACTCCACACAGCTCACTGTTGGTCGGGGGCTGGGATCGAACCCACGACCTCATGATCCCCGCGATCCCCCGGCCAAGGGTAAAACTGTGCTGCCACAGTGCTAAACCACTGCGCCACCGTGCAGCCCAATATGAACCAAATTCTCACAACGGTCGTACAGAGACCGAATAGCTCGTAACAACAAACCCGATACCCCATACTCCCGAAGCACCCCCACAAAAAACCACGAGGGACGCGGTCGAATGCCTTCTCCAAGTCCACAAAACACATGTAAACTGGTTGGGCAAACTCCCACGAACCCTATGACTGGCGCCTAGCGGCTGCCCCGGCCTTGGATGCGCTCTGCAGAGCGTGCCCAAATGCCAAGTCACGTTTCGTTACCTTGTATTCATACATGTGTAATGACAATAAAGTTGAATCTCATCTCATCTCAATTCTCGAGAGGGTAAAGAGCTGGTCTGATGTGCCACGGCCAGGACGAAAACCACATTGCTCCTCCTGAATCCGAGGTTCGACCAACGGCCGGACTCTCCTCTCCAGTATCTTGGCATAGACCTTCCCAGGGAGGCTGAGGAGTGTGATCCCTCTAAAGTTGGAGCACACCCTCCGGTCCCCTTTTTTGAAGAGAGGAACCACCACCCCGGTTTGCCATGCCAAAGGCACTGCTCCCAACCTCCACGCATTGTTGCAGAGGCATGTCAACCGTGACAGCCCTACAACATCCAGGGCCTTGAGGTACTCAGGGCGAATCTCGTCCACCCCTGGGGCCCGGCCACCAAAGAGATTTTTAACCACCTTGGCGACCTCACCCCCTGTGATAGGCGAGTCATCCCCCTCGTCCACAAACCCTGCTTCCTCTGTGGAAGGCGTATCAGTGGGATTGGGGAGATCCTTGAAGTATTCCTTCCATCGCCCAACGATACCCCAGTCGAAGTCAACAGCGCCCCATCCGTACCATAAACAGTGTGGACAGGGAGCTGCTTTCCCCTCCTGAGCCGCCGAACAGTTTGCCAGAATCTCTTTGAGGTCGACCGAAAGTCTTGTTCCATGACCTCACCGAACTCCTCCCATACCTGGGTTTTTGCTTCAGCAACCACCCGAGCTACACTCCGCTTGGCCTGCCGGTACACCTCAGCTGCTTTGGGAGTCCCACAAGCCAACCAAGCCTGATAGGACTCCTTCTTCAGCTTAATGGCCCCCCTCACCACTGGTGTCCACCACTTGGTTCAGAGGTTGCCACCACGAGATGCACCGACCACCTTGCGGCCGCAGCTCTGGGCCGCTGCTTCAACAACAGAGGTGGAGAACATGGCCCATTCAGACTCCATGTCTCCAGACTCCCTTGGAATGTGGTTGAAGTTCTTCCGGAGGTGGGAGTTGAAGACCTTCCCCTCCTTCCCCACCAGAGAGGTGATATTCCACGTACCAAAAGCCAGTTTAGAAAGCTTGGGATCAGTCCGCCAAGGGTCTCCGCCTTTGACCGCCACCTAATCCACATAGCACCGGACCCCCATGATCCCTTCTGCAGGTTGTGAGCCCACTGGAGGGCGGACCCATGTAACTCCTTCGGGCTGAGTCCGGCCGGGTCCCATGGGTCGAGCCCACGGGTCCCATGGGTCGAGCCCCTCCCCCAGGCCTGGCTCCAGGGTGGGGCCCCGGTAACCCCATACTGGGCGGGGTACACTGAATCCTTGATCTAGAAATTATCATGATAGTCTGTTGGATCGTTCTTAGTCTGGCCCTTCACCCAGGACCAGTTTTTCTTGGGTGACCCTATCGGAGGCAAATTGCCCCGGACAACATAGCTCCTGGGATCACTGGGGCACGCAAACCCTCCACCACGATAAGGTGACGATCCATAAGGGGGCCCCTACTGCTCTTTAAAATTTATTAACAATTCACAATATTTTTTGATTTTGTATACTTTATTGATCCCCAGAGGGGAAATTGAGGGCATCCACCTGGATGGATGAAGCAGCCACGGTACGGCGCTATCTCTTAACCATTCACACACACGTTCACACCTAGGGCCACTTTAGAGTATCCAGTTAACCTAACCTGCATGTTTTTGGCCTGTGGGAGGAAACCGGAGAACTCCCGGATTAAACCCACACAGACACGGGGAGAACATGCAAACTTCACACAGATCACTGTTGGTCAGGGGCTGGGATCGAACCAGGGATCCCATGGCCAAGGGTGAGTTGCTGTGCTGCCGCAGTGCTAACCACTGCGCCACCATGGTCTCAAATTTACAGTGCCATTTTGCACATTTCTGTACACAATATCTTACTTAGAACATCATCATAGAAAATCATCCTCCTTACTTACAAAGCCCTCCATGGCCTCGCCCCCCCATACCTGGCTGCACTCCTCTCCGTCCATACACCATCCAGAACTCTCAGATCATCAACTACCATCAACCTCATTGTCCCTCCTGCACGCATGGCCACCATGGGCCTCCGATCATTCAGCTGCACCGCCCCCCGCCTCTGGAACTCCCTCCCATTGGACCTCAGGAATTTAAACTCACTTTCCACCTTCAGATCCCACCTCAAGACTTTTCTGTTCACTAAGGCCTATTCTTTGTGATTCTTGTACTTGTGATGTGTTTTTAAATGTGTTTTATTGATTGTTTTATTCTTGTACGGCGTCCTTGAGTGCCTTGAAAGGCGCCTTAAATAAAATGTATTATTATTATTATTAACATGCACCACTTTGTTAGTGGCAAAAGCAACACGTGACTCTGAAGCCACACATTGCAGAGCCTGATTTATTTTGTGAAACGCACCACTAGAGCAACACTTTAATTTCAGAAAATATACACACAGACCCTCCTCAAATAAAATGTGGATACAGCGTGACATTTTTACAATAAAATCAGATGTGATATAATGCAAAAAGATAACAGCATTTGTTTGTGACCCTTCAAAACAAATACTCTAGATTTTTATATAACATAACTTAAATTTACACGGCTTCAATCTGTTGTTTTTTAAAAATAGAACAACTTTTCACTAGTTACATTACAATAGCAAATCAGCTTTTTAGGCCATTTTTATATACAGTATCACCTTACATCACATTTCCTCTTTTTTGTTATTACTTTTCCTGAAGTTATGTAGTTTTTAAAGTCATTAATAAGATCATTTATCTTTGTTCTGCTTTGCTTTGTCAGGGTCGAGGTCTGGTTGTCCAATTCCTTGGTGTTATTCAGCACACTTTGGCACTGAAAATGTTTGCTTGTTTGTGGATATTTTGTAGATGTTGTCACACTAATGGATTCTAATAGGGACTGTTAATGCTACTGTTGTACTGGGGCACAAATAAGGTGACAGAGCCCTGCAATGCACAATCACCCAGCAGGAATTTGTAAACTGTTTGGCAGGGCCTTTCATTCGGCTTGCTGTCATGTACCATACTGCTTTATCTTTGTTCTCAGCCTCCATTCATTTATTCCTTTGTTTTACCTATCGCTCGATAACACAGTGCTTGAGAAGATACTAATACAAGCTGAAGGACACTTGGAGGAAACACACATGGTACCTCTTCTGAACCATCCAATTGTTGCTCAGTTACAATACTTTGCTTTTTCCTCATTTGGCTTATTGTTATGCAAAATAATAAAAGAAAGGAAGTTGGATACTGGCCAGAAAAGCAGTAAAAGTAAACAAGAAGAAGATTCAAAGCAGTAAGAGGAGCGCAGAACTTTTTTTAATGGGCAGCTATACAGAAGCTCTCAACCTCGACTGATGTGATTTGAGGTTTGATGAGTCCTTGTGTTGATCCTATTGGTCCACCAGTGAGCTCAGTACTGTGATTCACTCTCCCACATTTGGTCCCCTGTTCTCCAGAGGTGCCTCGCAACTCCAATAATAAACCCGTTTTTTAACGCCTTTGTACTTGTCCTGACTTTGAACCCAACTTGGCATCCTAAAATCAGCTAGTGAGTGGTTGGCACTTGAAAAAAGGCAATCTTGTTTATCTACATGGTATTTTATGTCAGACTGATTGAGTGTGTTAATTGCACAGCAGTCTTTTCTGTACTCAACAGTCATCCATCAAGTGGCTATTTATACAGTTGGGTTCATATTTATTTGGACACTAACACAAGTTTTGTTATTTTAGATGTTTACCAAAACATATTCAGGATACAGTTATATAGTCAATATGGATTTAAAGTGCAGACTGTCAGCTTTAATTTGAGGGTATTCACATCCAAATTGGAGTTACAGTGTCATGGGGGACATGTTTGCAAACATGTTCCACTCTTTACTTATGTCTCTCCTTAGTTTCATTAGTGTTTATTATGCCCTCGCTCTTAGTTGTGTGTTATCCTTTGCATTATTAGTGCTATTATCCTGTCCTGCTCATCATACTGTATATATTTTGTGACAGCGTCCTCAGTTTACTCTGCTCCTTCGCTTATTGGATTCTTTTGTTGTTAATCAACCATGGCTGTGCCTCATTTTGTTAATCAGCTCCTGCCTTATTTATACACTGCACACCTTACTCTTGGTATGGTGTGCTCATCATTTTCTGCCAAATCCTATCCGTGTGTTCACGATTTAACCTCTTGCACTCCGGGATGCTACGGGCGGTCACGTCTCTGCGTCCTAGTGCGTCCTCGTGCGTCTCAGTGCGCACTGAAAAAAAAAAAAAAAAAGAGCTGCATTTCCATTCTTCCACTACAGACACAGCCGCGAACAGAAAGCCAAAGGAGTGCTTTGATTGGTTTAGATTTGATTGACCTCTCATTCGACTAATAAGAGCCTTGAATTGGGTTTCTGAAACCTTGAAGAACCAATGACTGAAAACCTAGCAAGAAGGACCCGCCTACCAACGACTGCGAATACGAGCCAATTGAAGCAGAGAAGTTCGACGATTGAAAGCGTGCGTCCCATGCGTAAAATCTGTTTTGTGTAAGCCGCTGTGTGTAACGATAGTGTTCGCCAGTCTTTTTTTATTACTACTGTTCTTATTTGTTTTGAAAAATCGGTCGCCAAAACCGCAATCTTGGAAGCGCAAAACCGCAATAATGGAATCATGGTTTGACCGGGTCGCGTGACCAGAACCACAAGTCCGTAACAAGCGGACCAGCGTCATGTTCGTCTGACAATGAGGAACAGATGTTCGCCAGCGACACTGCTGTTGTGGACAGGTAAGTGTTATAAGCTAAATTATTCTTTATCCCTGAAAATGGTAATAAAAATGACTTTTGACCGATAGGTAAATTACAATGGTGCGTCATCGCCACATGATGGACCGTTGCCGGACCGTTTTTTTGTGCGCCGAGTTCCTCTGTAGCGGGGGGGGGGGGGGAGTTGTTATCCTCTGCATTGCAGATATTTTAGTATAATTTTTATTGCACTGTAGGTTATTTTTTCTTGTAAAAAAAAGGCCACACATTTTTTACGTGGCATGCTTCTTTGTGTGTGGGGGGCTTGTTTGTTCATTCATTCATTCATGAATGAATAAACAACCCCCCCCCCACACACACACACAGCCTTGAGTGTCACCTTTCATTAGAGCCCAAGATCAAGCTTCTATATTGAATCATTCAAAAGTTATAGACATTTTTCCAAACTGTGCCATTTGGCACAATTTGGCACAGTTCAAAAACGCCTGGGAACAACCCAAGAAAAAAGCTGTGTAATATATTCATTTTTTGTGGTATTGTTACAAAATTTTGACCTCAGCTGGATAACACTTGGTTCTACATTTCTGTTGCATTTTCCAGCCCGTATCTGACAGCTGTGTGTTATTTGCAAGCATTTGTATCTAAAAAAACCCCACCCAGGCGAACTTTATTTTCTTCAAGTTCAGTATGTTTAGATGACTGTTACTCAGTGGCAGGAGCACTTGGAGAGATTATGACTGTTTTGCCAAAAAATTCAAAGTGTTTTCTTTTAAATGAGACCAACCCCATGAAGATGCTGCAAAGGGTTGAAGAACAGCTTTTGATTTACTTTGGGTACGTTATTTTAAGGTGTTTTTAGGGAAATTGACCAGAGTGCAAGGGGTTAAGTTGTGTCTGCTGCCACAGTGTTATTCTCTGTTCAGCCCACAAGCTGTTATTTCTTTCTTTGTGTTAATAAATATGCTGAAACGTCGCCCACGCCCAGCGTGTGAGTCCGTCCATAAGCCCCGTTGGGGCACCCTTGACATAGAGTTTAGGAATTGCAACCCTTTTTATACAAAATCTCCTCATTTCAGGCACTCAAAAGTAATTGGACAAATTAACATTACCATAAAGAAAATGCTCATTTTTAGTACTTTGTTTAGAATCCTTTGCAGGCAATGACTGCCTCAAGTCTGGAACCCATGGACATTACCAAATGCTGGGTTTCCTCCTTTGTGATGCTTTTCCAGACCTTTACTGCAGCTGTATTCAGTTGTTGCTTGTTTGTGGGTCTTTCTGCCTTACGTTTTGTCCTAACTAAGTGAAATGCATGCTTGGTCAGGTTGAGATCTGATGATCGACTCAGCCATTGCAGAATATTCCACTTCTTTGCCTTAAACTCCTGGGTTGCTTTTGCAGTATGTTTTGGGTCATTGTCTGTCAGCACTGTGAAGTGCTGTCCAATCAACTGTGCTGCATTTGGCTGAATCTGAGCGGACAGTATACCTCCACACACTTCAGAATTCATCTGACTGCATCTGGCTTTTGCCACATCATCAGTAAACACTGGTAACCCAGTCCCATTGGAAGTCATGCATGCCCATGCATCACACTGCCTCCACAATGTTTTACAGAAGATGTGGTGTGCTTTGGATCATGAGCCATTCCAAGACCTCTCCATGCTTTTTCTTTCCATCATTCTGGCACAGATTGATCATGGTTTCATCTGTCCAAAGAATGCTGTTCCAGAACTGGGCTGGCTTCTTTAGATATTTTTTGGCAAAGTGTAATCTGGCTTTTGTATCTGTGAGGCTGATTAGTAGTTTGCTGGTGTTGGTCTACTGTGTTTATTTAGTCCAAAGTCAGCGCAACCATCTGTCAGGAAATTTTGGAGCACTTCATGCTTCGTTCTGCTGACAAGCTTTATGGAGATGTTTATTTCATTTTCCAGCAGGACTTGGCACCTGCCCACACTGCCAAAAGTACCAATTTCTAGTTTAATGACCATGGTATCACTGTGCTTGACTGGCCAGCAAACTCTCCTGACCTAAACCCCATAAAGAATCTATGGGGTATTGTCAAGAGGAAGATGAGACACCAGACCCAACAATGTAGATGAGCTGAAGGGTGCTATCAAAACAACCTGGGCTTCCATAACACCTCAGCAGTACAACAGGCTGATCGCCTCCATGCCCCGCCACTTTGATGCAGTATTAATTCATGGAAAAGGAGCCCTGGCCAAGTATTGAGCATGTACATGGATATACTTTTCAGTTGACCAACATTTCTATTAAAAATCAATTTTTTAAAAATTGATCTTATGCAATATTCTAATTTTTAAAAAAGTGAATTTTGGGTTTTCATTAGCTGTAAGCTATAATCATCAAAATTAAAAGAAACAAATGCCTGAAATATCACTGTGTGATGAATCTATATATGTGTTTCAGTTTTTGAATTGAATTAGTGACATAGATGAACTTTTCAATGATATTCTAATTTATTGAGTTGTACTTGTATAAGTTTTTTGCCTCTACAGTCTAAAAAATTTCTTTCAGAAAATAATACAAAAAGTCCTGCGTTTACAAGGATGGTTTGTTCAGAGCGGAAAATTTCAGATGTGAGTCGCGACTAATAACATTGATGGGTTTTATTGAAAGAAATATTCACGGGTAAAAAAAGTGAGGCTGACCTTGAGAGAATGTGAATAATAAATAAAAGGAACTAGAGTGGGCTTTTGTCAAACACAGGACTTGGCTCTCTGCATGGAAAGTTGCCACTTCCTGCTTTTTATTGCACTCGGAATAGTCGTTCTTTTGTTACCAGGATGACAGCATCAGTGTTTGATTATCCATTGACATCAGCATATTTCTGTGTGCGTTACCACTATGTTGTATTAGTCTGAGGTCGTTGAAAGCATGCTGTCTGCAAAACTGCACAGGTAGGGAGAAGCTGTGAACACTGTTTGAAGGAGAGGAATAAGACCACAAAAGAATGCATCTAATGTATCCCTTTAATGAGTTTCTTGTGTAGTATCTGGTCTCTCGCTTTTCAATTCATCTCCAGCTCATATGTTTTAATAGAATGGTTTGGGCATATTAAGAAGTATAATAGTGGTGTTCTAATCAGAAATTTGGACAAAAAATAAGTTCTCACAATTTGCTACTCAGTGAGCAGTGCAGAGTTTCTTCCTCTGCATTTGCATAAAGAAGTTGCTAAGGAGATATAGAATGCCATAAAAGCTTACCACAATGTTCACAAAGAACCAAAGAGAGGCGGATGATGAGACAAGCTGCAGTGGTCATTTTAGAAAAATAATGCATAGCCTGTTATCACCTTTTTGTTCAACTGCAACACTGTGAGATTAAATCACCATTTCCATTATAAGTAATGAGTCTGATGTGATCCAGAGCTTCACACTACTAGAATACTAGTCACTTGCGCGTTGTGCGCGCTGCTGAGAAGGTGATCGGCTGCAAGCTCCCATCCCTCCAGGACCTGTACATCTCCAGGACCCGGAGGCGTGCAGGTCAGATCATAGCCGACCCTTCACACCCTGGACACGCACTGTTTGCACCCCTCCCCTCAGGCAGAAGACTTCGGTCCATTCAGACTAAAACCTCCCGCTACATGAACAGCTTCTTCCCCTCTGCCATCAGACTGCTGAACACTAAGTGACTTATTAGACTCTCGTGCACTACGTACAGCAGCTCAACCGGACTCATGACAATTATCACTGTTTTCTTTTTGCACTACCGACTGCACTATGTGGAACTCCACAATATCTGCTGCTTGTTAATATATTTAAAAATTGCATAGATTAGTATTACTTATTCATATTCTACCTTTTATTGCATGCGTAGTTTTTTATTTTTATCTTTAGTGCTACTCCATGTTTAATGTTGCAGCACTGCACCGAGACAAATTCCTAGTTTGTGTACTACATGAACAATGGCAATAAATCTCATTCTGATTCTGATTCTGACTTGCCTAGGAGAAGGAGTAGTGCTTGTAGTGAACAGCATAAATGCCCAGATCTAGTATTTACCCTGACCTTTGGGGTTGGAATCACCAGAAGCCACACAATATGATATTATCACAATACTTGGGCTGTGATGCAACATTATCACGATCTTTCGATTGCCATTATTATTGCGCTGTCATTGATATTGTGATTTCCCAGCCCAATCTGTCTTGTTCAACCCCCATCCAGATCTCACAAGTCACTGCTTTGCTGTGCTGACCTAACCAGACAGTGAGCATTTAGCACCATCTAGTGGAGTGAAAAATGAATTATTTTGTATTAGTCTGGTACCTAAATGGGGAAGTTTGTATTAGAAACAAAGTATCGCAATACCAGTGTCTCTAGATTGATGCATGTTGCCTTTGCAGAAATGAGCTAAAAGTAGTTGTATAGATGCACTGTGGCAATAACCATCTTCTTTTCTAATTGGCTCCTCACGTAGAAGGACTTTAATGGATGAACTGCAGGTTGCAGTGATAGTTTTAGTCTTTGAGGGCATGTTGTAGCAACACAAGAACCTTTTGCCTCACAGCATGTGCTGATACTCGGGGGGGGGGGGGGGATCCTTCCACCTTGAAGTCCAGCCAAAGTCTCTAAAGTCAGAGAATGTCCAAACACCAGACGAGCGACTCTGAGGTTGAAGAATCTGAAGAGTCTCATGTCCCTCTTGTGGACATTGTCTAATGGAAAAGACAAGGACCAAGTCTTCAACTCACAAGACCAATCTGGTCAAAGGAAAGTAGGGAAAGAGTTAAAGCAGCAGAACTAGGTGGTTAGCAATGACTATGCTTTCAAAATAAATGTAAGTGGATCTTCAAATGTTTCATTTCTCACTCTGTGATGGATCAAAATATCAGTGTAAAGTAGAAATATTAATTTGGCTACCTATACTTGGGCAGAAAACCCAAGTTTTATCTATATTTGATATCAAGGTTTCAGTCTGTTTAAGAATTACATTAGAGTTTGTCATCTGCCTGTATACTTTTTAGACAGGGGCTTAAGATTTTGTATTTAATTTATCACTATACATTTACCTCTTTTGGCAGTTGTTTACATAAGTTATCAAAGGAGATAATGATGGATACAGGCCAGAAAAGCAGTGAATGCAAACAAGAGGAAGATTCAGACTAGTTAAAGGGGATGCATTGATTTTAATAGGTGGCTATGCAGAAGCTCTCAGCTTCAACTGATGCGATTTAAAGCTTGACGAGTCCCTGTTTTCATCCTTGTGGTCACCCATTGGGATCAGTGCTGTGGATTATTCTCCCACCGTTGAGCCCCTTGTACCCTGTTGGTGCCTCGCAAGTCCAATAATAGTCACAAATCAGCTTCTTTGTGCTTGAACTGACTTTGAACCCACTCTGGCATCCTAAAATCAGTTGGGATAGGTATTGTTGTTAGTGTACATGGTTTTTTTTTATGCTGCATTGAGGGAGTCTAGTAATGGCGCTGCATTGTTGGATATGGGGTTCAGTTCTTTTGAAGTACAAAGGACAGTGGTAGTGGCTGGCGTATTCAATGCAGAACACACTGGGGGAAGCAGCAGCCGGACCGGCAGACTGTGGTACCTTCATGGGGAGGCAAGCCCACACAACCCAGTCAGTGATAGAAGGGGGTCACAGTAACATTATATGATTATAATTTTTTTAAGCATTAAATTGTCACTATTATCTTTTTCCTGTCAAATTTGCTGTTTGTCTTGTTGTTGTTTTGATCACAGAGTGCTCTGGTGAATGGTTGTGATGCTGAGTTTTATCCAATCAGCACAGAGTCACAACTGAAACGAGATCCACACTTCCTGAAGCCTGGGCATGTAGCACTGGAGGAGACAGAGCAATGGCTAAACTTTTAATGATAGTAATTACATATTTTGGTTGAACAACTCCATATTTGAGGATGCACACCTTCATAACCAGAGCAAAACACATAGCAACTCTTAGATCAGTCTGAGAAACATTTCAAGAGATATGCGAGAAGCAGACAGACACACAGACAGAGGTTCCTTGCATTTATAGATGGTTTCTTATGAAATAAATGAGTAATACTTAAGATTTTTTTTTTCCATTTGGTGACTTGAAGCATACATTCCCCTTTTCATACAGCAGACCAAAATTTGGATTTAAGAATGCAACTTTCAGGTTCAGTTTTAAAGGGCCTATATCATGCAAAATCGACTTTTTTGAACTTTTAAGCATGTTATAATGTTAATTCCTCACCAAAAACACCCCCAAAGTGGTATTTTGCTCCATTCACATATCTCTGAGTATTCCTCCTCAACCCTGCTCTCTGAGCTGCTGCTCCGCCCTGTCCCTGATAATGACTGGGTCCCCACGTTCATACGTATGAACGTGGGTGAGCCGCCCACTCCAGGAAGTGCCTGTGCTGCCAGCACCGCCCCCAGGCTAACACACACACCCACTTTCTCCGTGCAGCTGATGGAGCGGTGATCGGCAAAACTCTTTCACTTTAGCATTGACACTGTGAAGAAGTAGTTCCTCTCGCACCTAATCTGCTCAGTGACAACAACTGTTTGCTTTTTTACGTAAGACAATGTCTTCTAAGTGGCGTAAATGTGTCTTTGGCTGTGAGAGATTTAGGAGATTTAGGAGTTTGTTCAGCCTTCCTAAAGAAGAGCCTACTCGTCAGAAATCATAATATTAAACGTGATTAACCATACACTACATAAGAATAATATTATAGACTAAAATAATAACAGGAGGCTTAAGAGTTCAACATGCTCATCCATCTTTTCTAAAGTTTACTGTAGATGTTGTTTTCGTGGGTGGAACCCAGCGACACGCTGCAGCAGCCAGCTCAGGGGTTACGTCATGAAATGGGCGGCAGCCACAAGAAGGAGAGGCAGAGCCTCAGAGATCGAGGCATCTTACTTCCGGGCTCGCGAAAATAACTCGTATTTCATAAGAAATTCATTCTCCAGTGTACCAAAGGTAATATACTATCACATACATGCATATAGTTTACTCTGAAAGGCTTAAAATAGCACGATATAGGCCCTTTAAAGAATTCCTGTTAGAAGAATAAAATTACAGTATATCTGAAATACTGTACCAAAATGGAAAATGCTTATTTTATATAAAAATTAAAGAAGCCACCACTTTGACTAGCTCATAATTAACTTACTTGTTACATGCGAAAGGGGGCGCATGCGCACGCAGCGACCGGCAGCGGGTGAAAAAAGTTTGACGTCTGTGTCTCTGTTTTTATGCACTTTAATGTGTTTTAACTTCTCTGTGCCGTTTTTGTCCTTGAATGTTTGTGGACTATATAATGAAGAGCTCCCTGGTTCCATCAGTATGGATTTCCTTCTTGTTTTTGCACTGTCGTTTCTTTCCTACCGGCTCTTTTTCTTGGAGGTAAGCGCGATTGCGATCATGCCGGGAAGAATACAGTATTCCAGAGACATGTTACTGCATTTAAACATGGATAATGCAGCATCTGTGTTTGAGTCTGTGCTGCAACTGCCGGACTTTATTTTAAGAGATTTTCATGGACACAGCGATGGAAAGAGAGACAAGAGGAGGAAACGCGGAAAGCGTGGAGGCGTAAGATTAAACCTGAGAAGGCGTCAGCTGAACTGCATTCCTCTTCCTTCCATTATTATGGGGAACGTACAATCCCTGAGAAATAAAGTGGATGAAATTCAAGGAAATGTACGATATCAGAAGGACTTCAAGAACTGCTGTGTCATGGCTTACATGGAGACGTGGCTTACGGCACATGACCGGGATGCAGACCTGAGTATTGATGGCTTTGGAGCCCCACTTCGCTCGGATTGGCAGGAAGAGGTAACGGGGAAACGTCAGGGGGGCGGCGTATGTTTATATATTAATGAACAGTACTGTACATCTGTCACAGTCAGAGAGCGCATCTGTACACCAGATGTGGAGCTTCTGTCCGTGTCGCTACGCCCTTTTATCTGCCCCGCGAGTTCCCCCAACTTTTCATAACGACTGTGTACATTCACCCGAGGGCGAACGCTGACTCCGCCTCCAGCATCGTCTTTGATGTGGTACAGCCGTTGCAGTTGATTTCCCCAGATGCTCCAAATTTTATTCTTGGGGATTTTAACCATGTTTCCTTAAAGAAGACACTTAAAAACTTTTATCAGTGTGTCTCCTGCCCAACCAGGTGAAAAAAGACATTGGACCTGTGCTACGGCTCCATAGAGAGGGCCTATAAATCACTTCCCCTTCCTCCTTTAGGATCCTCAGATCACAACTGTGTACATTTGCTGCCCACATATAAAACTGCTCTCAGAAGAGGCAAGGCGAAGACCAGAGACATAGACGTGTGGACAGAGGATTCAGTGCACTGCCTCTAGGAATGCTTTAACTGTACGGACTGGGAGGTGTTCACACTGTCCTGCGGGGATGATTTGGACTCTTTGGTGGACGTCACATGCTCATACATGGCTTTCTGCAGAGATATGATCGTTCCACGTAAACGTGTCAAAATATATCCCAACAACAAGCCATGGGTTACAAAATCAGTTAAATCCTGCTTACAGAGGAAAGCACTTGCCTTTAAACAGGGGGTTGTTTCTGAGCTGCAGGTTGCCACAAAAGAGCTGAAGGCCGAAATTTTAAGAGCAAAACAGAATTATAAATCAGAGTTGGAAAGCAAGATGGCGACAAAGAAGCTTGGTTCAGCCTGGGCCAGTATTAAAACTATTGCAGGCCTTCAGAGCACAGTAGTCATGTGTTTTTAGATGGTTTTAATTCAGACACAGAGCTGGCTAATGCTCTTAATTGTTTTTATGGTCGTTTTGATTCCTTTGATTTTAGCACAGAAACCCAAGATTTGAAACAGAAACTCAAAGACAATCAGCACTTTAATATTGAGGTGCAGGATATTAAAAGGGCGTTCTGTGCTGTAAAAGTGAAAAAAAGTCAGGGCCCTGATAATATATGTGGACAATTGGTAAAGTCCTGTGCACATGAATTGAGTCCTGTATTTCACTACATTTTCAATAAGTCCTTACAGACACAACATGTGCCTAAGATCTGGAAAGATGCCGTGGTTGTCCCCGTTCCAAAATCCAGCTGTCCTAAAACGGTAAACAACTTTAGACCAGTTGCTTTGACTTCAATTTTAATGAAAATTTTTGAAAAACTGGTCAGATTTGAGGTCCTAAAGCAGACTGAGCATGCATTGGATCCTCTGCAGTTTGCCTATAGGCCTCACAGAGGAGTGGAGGATGCCACTGTCACTCTGTTTAACATGCTTTTTAAACATCTGGTTTTTAATGGGACACACGCCAGGCTTTTATTTGTGGACTTTTCTTCCGCCTTTAATACAATCCAACCTCATATTTTAGTTGAAAGGCTCCTGCAACAATTTGATTTAAGTAATAATCTGGTGGGTTGGATTCTGGATTTTTTAACCAACAGGACACAGAGAGTAAGGGTCGATGGTACATTGTCTGACCAAAAGGGCTCTTCTACTGGCTCTCCTCAGGGGTGTGTGTTGTCACCACTACTCTTCATCCTGTACACAAACATGTGTCGGAGCAGACATGACAATAGACACATTATAAAGTATGCTGATGATTCAATTGTTGTCAGTCTCCTCCAGGATGGTGAGAGTGGCCACGGCCCAGTAGTTGATGATTTTGTTCACTGGTGTGAGGATTCCTACCTGCAGCTGAATACGACAAAAACTAAAGATATGATTATTGACTTTAGGAGGAAAACTCCCAGGCATGAAGTCACTGTACTAAAAGACCAGACCACTGAATGTGTACAATCCTACAAATATCTTGGGACGATTATTGATAGTAATTTAAACTTTGAAGAGAACTGAAAGGGTGTGCAAAAAGGGTCAGCAACATTTGCATTGTTTAAGGAAACTTGCACGCTTCCAAATTGACCGAACCATAATGACAATGTTTTATTGGGCTTTTATTGAATCTGTTTTATCCTTTTCTTTAGTGTCATGGTTTGGTCAGATAAAACTGAAACAGAGGAAGTCCTTGGATCAGGTAGTTAGATGGTCCAGTCGTTTGCTTGGTGAGTCACAGCTGAGCCTGACATCCCTGTACACCAGACAGGTACAGAGGATTGCTACCTCCATTTTAAATGATGACTCCCACCCTTTGCACTGCCACTTTCAGCTTCTTCCCTCCAGACGGAGGTTTGCTGTCCCAAAAAGTAAAACCCAGCGCTACAAAAACAGCTTTGTCCCTGCTGCTGTCAAAGAGTTGAACAAGTTGTAACAATATATTGCACATAATTTAGTTACCTATTTATTAATTTTATTTTATATTTACTTATTTTTGTAGGTTTTTTTTTAATTTGGGTTCTAAATCTTTTATTGGGTTTTAGACTTTTGAGTTTTTAACCTCTTTGACTAGTAACTTTTTAATAATAATAATAATAATACATCAGTCTTGTATAGCGCTTTTCTAAATTACTCAGACGCTTTACAAAGCAGCGTAGGGACAAACATACAGAGAACGGGTAAACAGACAAGGTAGGTACACATACGTAGAAGAGGCAGTCAGTTTTTATAGGTAGATTTGAAAAGATGGGTTTTGAGTTGACTTTTAAAAGAAGCAAGTGTGTTGGCAGATGCACTTTTTAATATGACCCTTCTCTCTTATCTACTTGTTTTTTCTCTTATCTCTTTGTCCTATGTCCTGATTGATGGAGCCTTGAGCACTTTTATCATGTTTATAGTCAGCTTCATGTGTGCCTGTGTTTGTGTTCATGTTGAATGTAACTGTGGTTTGTAAATATGGATGTCACCTGACTGCAAAACAAATCTATCTATGGGTACAAATAAAGTAACCTGAACCTGAATTACTTATTTAACTTAATTAGACAATTTGGGACTTGTTTCCAAAATCAGTGTACTCCCTGTGCCATTCCCAAGCCCAGGTGAATGGGGCAGGTTGTGTCAGGAAGGGCATCCAGTGTAAAAATCTTCCCAAATCAATATGCGGACCCATGATCATCTGTGGTGACCCCGAATAGGGAACACCTGAAACTCTGTGTGTGTGTGTGTGTACTTATTTCCTGTCCATGCTTTCGTTGTAAAGACTACACAGGTTTACAAAAATAATTTTTTTTGTAAGTTGTCTGTGTTTTTTCAACTGATTTAAGACAATTTTGCACCGCTGAATCCAAAAATGACTTCAGTTTCTCTCGATCAGGTCAGGTTTTTATGTTAAGTTGATTTTTTAAAAATCTGATCTTCTGACTAAATCAGTTACATTTTTGTGACATTATCGGTTGATTTTTGTTAATATTTCTCATCTGAAATAGATTTTTAAGAGAAAAAATCATTTTCTAACACAATTTATTGATTAAATGTTACAAACTTTGATTACTGTAAATTGAATAGTAGACATTGATAAAGGTAAGTACATATAAATTGAATGTTACGTCATCATTGTTCAAAACTCAGAGCTTCAACTTCCGTTTATTCGAACCTCTAGAATGCTCAGTGGCAGGGATGTCTCTCTTCAGAGTCCAATAGTAATCAGTCATCATGACAATTTATGACATCATGTCATAAATTGGTGCATGCAGACTCTTCAGAGTTCAAGAAATAGAAAAGAATTTCGCATCATGGTTAGCACTGTTGCCTTACAGCTAGAAGGTTCCTGGTTTGAATCCCCAGGCTGGCACGGGTTGGAACCTTTCTGTATGGAGTTTGCATGTTCTCCCTGTGCTGCATGGGTTTACTCCCGGGGCTCCGGTTTCCTCCCACAATCCAAAGACATGCATGTTAGGTTAATTGGTTGTTCTAAATTGTCCCTAGATATGTTTCCTGTAGGCCCTTAGAATAGAGGGTTAGTTCTAGTGAAAGCGCTTTGAGTGGCCTTTGTGACTAGAAAAGCGCTATATAAGTGCAGGTTAGTTAGTTAGTAATCATGTAAAGCGAAAATACCCTTACATGTAAACAAAAACGTAAAAAACATGTGGCCATAGTTCAAAAAGTTGACCTGATTGAGCAAAACCAATGTGATTTTGGTTCGAGTGAGCCAGGGAAAAAAGAACATTAATAGCTATTAATGTTCTTTTTTTCCCTGGCTCAATCAATATTGAATGAGTACCTTCTGAATCAGAAATTAATTGATTTGGTGCACAGTCTACTACACATTATTGCACAAGTTCATCATTTGACAGTTTTGTTGTTTAACTCAAAAAACTTTGAGTTGTATACTGTCATATTCATTGATTTTAAGTCTTAAATAGTAGAGCTGTTGCCCAACTATTCTCAGCACTAAACTGTCCATAAGCTGTCAAAGCTATGTGTCAACAAGAAAATGGATACTCCCCCCGTAGCACTTGATATGGATCCTCTTTTTTTTGTCTTATCATCAGTCAGCAGAAGATTTTTGTGATTTTGAATTGTGGTTTAATCTCTTGCACTCCGGGATACCGCGGGCGGTCACGTCTCTGCGTCCTAGTGCGTCCTCGTGCACACTGTGCGTCTCAGAGCGCACTGAAAAAAAAAAAAAAGCTGCATTTCCGTTCTTCCACTACAGACACAGCCGCGAACAGAAAGCCAAAGGAGTGCTTTGATTGGTTTAGATTTGATTGACCTCTCATTTGACTAATAAGAGCCTTGAATTGGGTTTCTGAAACCTTGAAGAACCAATGACTGAAATCCTAGCAAGAAGGACCCGCCTACCAACGACTGCGAATACAACGAGCCAATTGAAGCAGAGAAGTTCTAACTAACTAACTAACTAACCTACACTTGTATAGCGCTTTTCTAGTCACAAAGACCACTCAAAGCGCTTTCACTAGTACTAACCCTCTATTCTAAGGGCCTATAGGAAACAGATATCTAGGGACAATTTAGAACAGCCAATTAACCTAACATGCATGTCTTTGGATAGTGGGAGGAAACCGGAGCCCCCGGAGTAAACCCACGCAGCACAGGGAGAACATGCAAACTCCACACAGAAAGGTTCCAACCCCTGCCAACCTGGGGATTCGAACCAGGAACCTTCTAGCTGTAAGGCAACAGTGCTAACCACTGCACCATTGAAAGCGTGCGTCCCGTGCGTAAAATCTGTTTTGTATAAGCCGCTGTGTGTAACGGTAGCGTTCGCCAGTCTTTTTTTATTACTACTGTTCTTGTTTTGAAAAATCGTTCGCCAAAACCGCAATCATGGAAGCGCAAAACCGCAATAATGGAATCATGGTTTGACCGGGTCGCGTGACCAGGACCACGAGTCGTAACAAGTGGACCAGCATCATGTTTGTCTGACAATGAGGAACAGATGTTCGCCAGCGACACTGCTGTTGTGGACAGGTAAGTGTTATAAGCTAAATTATTCTTTATCACTGAAGATAGTAATAAAAATGACATTTGACCGATCAGTAAATTACAACTGTGCGTCATCGCCACATGACGGACCGCAGTGCACGGTCCGGTCCATGCGCCGCGCTCCTCTGTAGCGGGGGGGGGGGGGGAGTTGTTATCCTCTACATTGCAGATATTTTAGTATAATTTTCAGTGCACTGTAGGTTATTTTTTCTTGTAAAAAAAAGCCACACATTTTTTACGTGGCATGCTTCTTTGTGTGTGGGGGGCTTGTTTGTTCATTCATTCATTCATAAATGAATAAACAAACCCCCCCCCCCCACACACACACACAGCCCTGAGTGTCACCTTTCATTAGAGCCCAAGATCAAGCTTCTATATTGAATCATTCAAAAGTTATAGACATTTTTCCAAACTGTGCCATTTGGCACAATTTGGCACAGTTCAAAAACTCCTGGGAACAACCTGAGAAAAAAGCTGTGTAATATATTCATTTTTTGTGGTATTGTTACAAAATTTTGACCTCAGCTGGATAACACTTGGTTCTACATTTCTGTTGCATTTTCCAGCCCGTATCTGACAACTGTGTTATTTGCAAGCATTTGTATCTAAAAAAACCCCACCCAGGCGAACCTTATTTTCTTCAAGTTCAGTATGTTTAGATGACTGTTACTCAGTGGCAGGATCACTTAGAGAGATTATGACTGTTTTGCCAAAAAATTCAAAGTGTTTTCTTTTAAATGAGACCAATCCCATGAAGATGCTGCAAAGGGTTGAAGAACAGCTTTTGATTTACTTTGGGTATGTTATTTTTAGGCGTTTTTAGGGAAATTGACCATAGTGCAAGGGGTTAACAGAATTATTTTAAAAAACAAACTCATGAAACAGGCAGTTTGGCAAATTCCAGTCTGGCTTTTTTATGATTTGTTTTCAACAGTGGTGTCCTCCTTGGTCATCTCCCATGAAGTCCACTTTGGCTGAAACAATGACGGATGGTGCGATCTGACACTGATGTACCTTGACCTTGGAGTTCACCATGAATGTGCTTAGAGGTTGTTCTGGGCTCTTTTGTTACCATTTGTGTTAACCGTCTCCTCCTGCGGCTACATCCAGGGAGGTTGGCTACAGTCTCATGGATCTTAAATTTCTGAATAATATGTGCAACTGTAGTCACAGGAACATCAAGCTGCTTGGAGATGGTCTTACAGCCTTTTCCTTTAACATGCTTGTCTATAATTTTCTTTCTAATCTCCTGAAGACAACTCTCTCCTTTGCTTCCTCTGGTCCATGTTCAGTGTGGTACACACCATGTCAACAAACAGCACAGTGACAACTTGTCACCCTTTAAATAGGCCGACTGATTACAAGTTTGTAGACACCTGTCATGTTAATTAGAGGACACATCTTGGTTGAACATGTCCCTATGGTCGCATTATTTTCAGTCTTTTCTAGGGGTACCATCATTTTTGTCCAGGCCTGTTTCATGAGTTTGTTTTTGTAAATAATTGTGTTGAACCACAATTCAAAAGCATTGTGTGATTTTCATTGGTTAATTTTCATAGAATTTTTATTTATTACCACTTTTGTCAGATTCAGGTTATTTCGGTGACCATTGTGGGTTTTTCTTTCATTAACAGAGGGGTACCAATAATTTTGTCCACGTCTGTATCTAACTACAAAGCCCTCGAAGAATGCAACCTCCACCATAGCAGCTGGTTTTTGCTCTCATATTATAATTTATCCTATAGCAGCTTGTTTGAGAACACCACTTTGACAGTAGCTGTTTTTTTTTTTTTTTTTAAATGTACTGTACACCTGATGCTGTTATTGTCATTTTTAGTAGTAGCGGTGGGAATCGAGAGGGACCTCACGATCCGATTCAGATTGCGATACTTAGGTCACGATCCAATACTATCACGATCTATCACAATCCCATCACTATTACAGTACCATACATCCTCCCTCCCATGTCAACGTCAAATTTTGTCCTGAAAGTACAACTGTCAGTATCTGTTTCATGCAAAGTTTTAACTCTTCACAACTCACCGCGTCCGCTTTTGTTGTGGTGGCTGGTGGCTTTCAGTCCTGCAGCTGTTGCCATCCTTTCTGCTGCCAACATTCTCGGGGCTTCATTTTCCGTGGAGACAAGTCTCTGCACACAGGTTGATGGTGGCAGGTCTCCAGAGTTTGCTGGTCAGCGCTGCTCGGAGAAAAAGCAAGCTACACGCTGTTGTGTTTTTAGCTTAGCCGTTGCTAACACTACTCTGAGACGTGTGCTGGCCATGGTGCTGGCCCGCGTATTCGCTAGGTTCATCAAACATTGTACATAGGTTCACCCTGTGACCCTGAAGTGTGACTATGTTTTTTTGATCGTAAAGCCAAAGGTCAACATCAAAATGGCATGTAAGCTATAGTTCAACAAAGAATGCTAGGGTCATCAAACCTGGTACACAGGTTCACCCTGAGACCATGACTTCTGAGTATGGGTTTGGGTTCCAAGGATAGCATTCACTGTGCCCTCATACTATAGAATGCGTAAAGCTCTCTATAGTCACTCAGACTTGCTACACAGGCTCACCTTCGGATCCTGACCTACAACTACAGGTTGTATACAACAATTTTTGTTGTATGTTCATGGATGATAGGCTTATCATAATTTTGTTCTGCCTCAATAATTATATGGAGAAGTTGAAAACTGCCCTCCCTCAGTGATATATTGGGATCTTCAAAGAAAACGGAGGTGGGGGATATTGCACTTGCCTCAGAGTGCTCTTGTTTTTAACATTGATGCAGGCACGCATGCACCCCCCCCACACACACACCAAATTATTACCTCCTTGGTGGAGGCAAGTATTTCTGCCAGTATATAAAAATCAGACACATGTCATTCCATCGCGCACAACTCACTAATCCCACTCTTCAGCTAAATAATTCATAGTCAGTTAGAGCTGAAATGCATTTTCAATGATTCATTTCACAAGCCATGCAAGGGGTCTCTTCTTAATTGTTGTTTACTGCTTGCTATCCAACCACATGTTATTTTTATGCCATGGTGATTACTCCCAGCAGTGCTTGGGAAATGGAGTCCATTAAGGGGTCCGGGGAGCTGTTTTCCTGTCAAGCACCATGAAAGGTTTCCAAATTCAAATGATCTTGCTGCACAAGAGCAATAACTCTCCTCCAATCATAAGTGTCAGTCTGTAGAAATGAGGTGGATGAAGAGATGCAGATGGTGTATTGGGGGAGGGAACAAAAGAAAACATACCTGCATGGTGGCATAAACGTGCATTTTTAATAGGCTCTGTGAAGATCAGTTTATATTGGCAGTTCCTTTTTCCCTTTGCCTTTATAACACTATTTGTCTGAATATATTATGTTGGAGAGAGTTAACCATTTTGGAAATATTCACTTTGGGAAATGTGTGTCCCCTCTGGAATATACAGTGAAGAAATAAGTATTGAACATGTCAACATTTTTCTCATTAAACATATTTCTGATGGAATCATTGACCTGAGATTTTCACCAGATATCAGTAACATCCCAAGTAATTCATACATACAAAGAAATCAAGGCAACTGTGTTCACAAAACAAGTTATATTTAATAAAGTGGAATCACACAGGGAATAAGTATTGAACACACTTGGTGAAATTCATTTAATATTTAGTAGAAAAACCTTTGTTGGTAATAACAGCTTTCAGATGCCTCCTGTATGGAGAAACTTTGTGCAGGAATTGCTTAGGAGTGATTTTAGCCCATTCTTCCACACACTGTCAAATCTTGAAGGTTCCGTGGGTGTCTTCTGTGAACTCTGATCTTCAGTTTGTTCCATAGATTTTCAATTGGATTCAGGTTAGGTGACTGACTAGGCCA
This sequence comes from Pholidichthys leucotaenia, assembly GCA_020510985.1. Taxonomy (NCBI): domain Eukaryota; kingdom Metazoa; phylum Chordata; class Actinopteri; order Cichliformes; family Pholidichthyidae; genus Pholidichthys; species Pholidichthys leucotaenia. The sequence continues at coordinate 156,807,051 of CM035841.1, forward strand.
TTCTAGCAGCTTTATTTTCCTTCTCTGGAGCCAGTTGAGAGTTTCCTTGGCTGTGTGTTTGGGATCATTGTCTTGCTAAAATGTCCACCCTCGTTTCATCCTCAGCATCTTGGCAGATGACAACAGGTTCTTATCAAGGATGTCTCTGTACATTTATCCATTCATCTTTACTTCAATTATATGAAGTCTGCGTGTACATGTGCTGAAAAACACCTCCACACCATGATGGAATGTGCAGTGCCATTTCTTCTCCAAACATGCTGTGTGTTGTGGCATCCAAAAAGTTCAATTTTAGTCTCGTCTGACCAGACTATATTCTTCCAGTATTTTACTGGCTTGCCCAAATGCTGTGCAGCAAACTTTAAATGAGCTTCAACATGCTTTTTCTTCAGCAATGCAGCCTTGCAAGGTGAGCAGGCATGGAGCCCATGTCGGTTGAGAGCATTACTTATTGTTTTCTTTGAAACAGCAGTACCTGCTAACTCCAGGTCTTTCTGGAGTGCTTCACGAGTGGTGTTTGGCTCTTGAATAGCTCTTCTGATAATTCTTTTGACTCTTCTGTCAGAAATATTGCAAGGAGCTCCTGGTCGTGGCTGGTTTATGGTAAAATGATGTTCTTTCCACTTCTGAATGATAGCTCCAACAGTGCTCACTGGAACATTCAGCAGTTTAGAAATGCACCTGTAACCAATGCCATTGTTATGTTTTGCAGCAGTAAGGTTGCGAAGGGCTACAGAGAGCTCTTTCCTTCTACCCATCATGAGTTCTTTGTGGTGTGACATTCTGATATTCACAGACCTTTTAAAAGGCTATCATTCAGGACTTAACCAGCTAAAATTAATTTGCACTGATGGGGGATGGGATGGCTTCCTAATTTCTGATGGATATCAGCTGATTTCTTGGTTTTTTTATGCCTTTTTGTATCGCTTTTTCTTCATGTGTTCAATACTTATTCCCTGTGTCATTCCACTTTATTAAATATAACTTGTTTCGTGAACACAGTTGCCTTGGTTTCTTTGTATGTATGGATTACTTGGGTTGTTACTGATATCTGGTGAAAATCTCAGGTGAATGGCTCCATTAGAAATATGTTTAATAAGAAAATGTTGACGTATTTTCTCCGCTGTATGTGTCCAGAAAACAGACCATTTTACAATCTTCTGATTAATGATGTCATTAAAAGAGCATGCTTGGCCTCCATTTGAATGTCAGGCCGTGCTCATCTGTGTGTGTCAGAGAGAGTGTTAAAGGAATAAATGTTTGAGGTCACCCCGGTTATAGTGTAACAAGCTGTTAATGCATAGTCACGAGAGATGGCTCCTTTGACAAAAATAAGCATCTTGATCTGGGAATAGCACCTTTGCCCTCCAATTGACAGACTGAGAACTTTTCTTGACATTCCTGGTCTCAGCAAATCCATCAACACCCATTTAGGATGTCCTTCCCAGTGACGTGTCACCTGTGTACATGTAACTAAACATCCGTGTCAGACATTCACACAGACATTTGAACCTCTCTATTTTACCCCTGAGCTGTAGGATGCTACGAGATGGTGAGATACTGAAACAAAAAAAAAATGGGGAAAAGAGACTAAGGAAATGATGGTTGAGCTTAATGAGAATTCCACTCTACAAATATGAACTCATGGAGCACAGTTGTTGAAAGTGCCATAAGGTGGTACTTTATTTCTGTTCTGACAGAAGTTCATCATGTCTGACAGGCAGATGTACTTACTGTACATTATAGTTAAGCCAAAAACCAGAGAGGAAAATGTTGTTGTTCCTTGCTAATTTCAGAATTAACCAGTTATTGCAAATAAAATAGCTGAGTTTTGTTGGAATTGTTATACTGATTTAGATTTTTGCCACATTGATTAAGAACTAACAGATTTAGAGCACTCGCTAGTCCAGGGGTGTCATACTGTGCCATGGAGGGCCAAGACCCTGCAGGTTTTACGTCCAGCCACTGTCATCAACAGGTACTTTCACTGAATTTCTTCTCACTGATTGCTTATCAATGAAAACACCTGCTGAAGAGACTGGGTGGAAGAGAAAACCTGCAGGGTCTTTGCCCTCCATGGCATGAGTTTGAGATCTTTGCCCTGGTCCAGTAAAGAAAGGAACAGACTTGGTGACAAAGGGCACCCCTAACCTGGTCCAACATTCATCAGGGGCAAGTTTGGACCAGTCTCTCATGACAATAGGCTGGATACCCATTCTGCCTAAACACCCTCTGTAAGACTTTCTCTATAAGACTTTCGTAGGGACACAATCAGGTATCTTCTCTAAGTCCACAAAAAACATGTGGACTGGCTGAACAGTTGCTTGCACCCTAAAGTTTTCTGGAGATGGTGGAGCTAGTCTGTACAATAAAGACTTTGACATTTGGAAGGTATAGACTAATCCATCCATCCATCCATCCATCTCTTTTCCAAGGGTCTGGGTTGCAGGTGCAGGAAGTCCAGAGTAGCCCAGACTGCCGAACAGTTCACATAGCACCGTGATCCCACCTGTAGGTGGTGAGCCCACTGGAGGGTGAACCCATGTGGCTTCTCTGAGTACATTGGGCCTTTGATTTAACTTTTAGTTATGGCGATCCACTAGTGGATGTGTTCCTTGTCAGTTACATTAATGTCTCAGCCTAATTTGGCCAGTTCGTGAAGCAAATGGTCTAGTTTGTTCCCAATGCGTGCATCATGAACAGTGAGACCAATGTCCCAGGTGTTCCAGTTTAGACCCTGAGACCCATCCCTGTTCTTATGCCACAGCCTCCTAAAACTTTAACTCAGAACTGAACACTGGCAGTCTTCTTTTAAATTTCCAAATTGTTTCATTACGATGGCGGTAAACAATTAAATGCTAATTTCAGTTCAATTAAATACCTTCTCATACCTCTTATCCCCCCCCCCCCCAAAATGGCATCTTTGCTTTTTCCATTTTATGCTAATTAATAAGATGAGCCTCCATTGAATTTGTGATTGAATTTGAGGGGCTGTTTTTCCTGTATGATAATTCCTGACAAGTGAAGTAAGAGCCCGGAGAATACTGGCAGTAATGTGTTTCCATTAAGTTGTTTTGGCTCTGTAACAGCACTGAACTTAGGTATTTGACAATAATTCAGTTCAGCAGCTTTAGAGTAATGCTGACGGCACATAGAGAGGGTGAGAGTATATTTGTTTGAGGAAGGCTGCACAGACACACTTCACTGCGGTCTCTGTGGGATTTCTAGTGACTGATTGCAGTCCTCATTACCACTTGTGTGTTTTGAGCTCTGTTGACACCTGTTAGATGTGACAGAGGTGAGTTTCAGTTTCTGCCTGTTGGGGTTGAATAGCCAGAGGCTGCTCCATGTGTGTATGTTTACATACCCAACGCAGTTTTGATTGCATAAGACACACACAAATACCAGGAAGTATGAAAAGTTTTTTTTTCCCCCTTTCTTATTTTTTTTCTTCTATTGTTGATTCAGAGGTAGGTCTAAGCTTTTGGTAAGCCTCTGTTTGCATTTAATTTTGGGTTCTACTGCAGGGACAAGTCTTTCATGTAGGCGCTCACTTGCCATGTTGACCAAGCAAGCTGTGCAAGAGAGGAAGAATTAATGTTGTAAAAGCAATCATGTTGTCTCACTTGTGTTTACTCAATTCAATGTTTTAAGAAGTTGTTTGATTTTGTTTTTCCATCTAGGTCATTGATGTCATTGGTCACTTTTAGAAATTCCACATTAGCTTCTCCTCTCTGGGTGTGGCGCAGACAGTCACTTGTGCGGCTGTCTAAACATGCCGTGATTTCAGCAAACCCAGATGGTTCAAATTCAAACAGCTGAATCTGGTAATAAAAGCAGACATGTGATACAACTAGGGATGCACTGATTGTGAAATTTTGGGCTGATACCGATGTTCAAAATAATAATGGCCAATAGCTGATAACAATTACTTCTTTTGTTTTCATCCATTCCAGCTTATGTCAGATAGAGAAAAATGTATTATTATAAATAACTGAACTACTTTAAAATCACTCAGTTATGAATGTTCTCTGAATTTGCAGCTTTAGGCTACTGTTAAATGGTATTCACTTATATAGCGCTTTTATTCTCATCTCTTGATGACCAAAGCGCTTTACAGATCCTGCTATCCACCCATTCACACACACATTCACACACTGATGGCGGCATGCTACCTAACATGGCGCTTCCAGACCCACCAGGAGCAATTGGGGGTGAAGTGTCTTGCCCAGGGACACAACGGCAGGATATCCGGGGAGAGCAGGATTCGAACCGCCAACCATGCGGTTATTGGACGACCTGCTCTACCTCCTGAGCCACTGCCGCCCCCACGGCTAAATCAGTGCTACACAACTGGGACTCGTCGGATAGATATTAGCTATCTTGTCTTACTTTCCAACAGTCCCATATGAGTCAACAAAGTTGATATCAGCTGCTATATCAGTGCATGGTGGTACAGTAATTAATACTGTTGCCTCACAGCTAGAAGATTCCATGTTCGAATCCCCATAGTGGCAGGGGTGGGAACCTTTCTGTGTTGGAGTTTGCATAGTCTCCCTATGCTGTGTGGGTTTACTTCGGGACCTCCAGTTTCCTCCTACAGTCCAAAGACTTGAATGTCAAGTTAACAGGTGACTCAGTTATCCTGGGGTGTCTGTCTTTGATATCCTGGGGTGTCTGTCTTTGATAGACCCTTTGAGTGGAGAGTTAGTGTAGCTACTAGTTAAGCCCTTTGACTGGTCTTTGTGACTAGAAAAAGCACTATGCAAATTCAGGTCCTTATCCCTTGTATCGGTGCATTCCTAGAATCCACCTTTGCTTGAGGAAAGCTTTAATGTTTTACATACTACTCATAGTTTCCTTTATGAGCCATTTGTGCAAAATATCTAAAGCCTGCCTCCTGCACATGCCATCCAGGCAACTTACCTATCGGATTGCTTTTGTTGCAAAGTTAATGCACTGTGTATCAACCATTTTCTTATACCCCACACAACAAAGTTGTGGAGGGTATAGCGTCCTTGACCCATCCGTCCGTCCATTTATCTGTTTGACATTTTCTGTTGTCACCCGTATAGCTTCTGTGATTGTGGCTGGACTGACTTCACATTTATATAGAAGCTTTAACTCACCAATACTTTGGACAAGTTTGATTTTGAGATCAATCTTTTTTATGGGAGGGAGACCTGTACTTTTTTCAGTTTTTATAATGTTGCCAGTATAGCTTCTACATTTCAGATCGAATTGACTTCCTATTATACAGAAGCTTTGACACAAATGAGGGGTTCCATTTTTGGGGCTTACTTTTTTCCAGTCCATTTTATGTTGATCAGAGTTCTCATTAGGGGTCCCTGATATGAGGATGCATGGGGTATGTGAGCTTGCACACTAAAGGACCATCCACACCAAGCACTATAAAGGTAACTGACTATAAAATTATAGTGATCTTTATAGTGCTCGATGTGGATGGTCCTTTAGGCTCTTTGATTTTCCAAAGCCGAGTCTTATTCTTAGAAATACTGTAGGTTTATGTTTATATGGGTCATAATGTGAGAGGTATCCAAGCAGAAGAGAGATGGACTAAAGGAACTGTGGTCCTTAAGGGAGAGGAATTAATGACTTTTTCAGACAGAGATTAGAATAAAGAACTGCTCCAAGGCCCAGTATGGCCTTGTATGGGATATATAATTATCAATTTGAACTCTAAATTATTCAAAACCCAGAAGAAGTGGAAGAGTCCAAAGATAAGATAAGCCTTTATTAGTCCCACAATGGGGAAATTCCAGAACTGCAGCAGCACAGGGATGAGCATTGAGCTAGAAATAAGTAAATTAGGTCTGTAAATTAAGCAAAGTAACTAGTAAGTAAAGTAAACAACACTTCAGGAGACGACTTGAGTAAAGGGTTGATTGCAGATAAATACATTGACTAAACATAAAAGGGTCAGTTCTTTGAGTCTGGGGCATTGTAACCCTGTGGTTCCTTCCTGGTACCAGAGAAAAGCCTCATGGGCACCAGTTCAGAGTGACTCTCTATGTCCTTGCATATGTGCAGTATGTTAAACTTAGCCATAACTGCTGAAATAGCTTCTGCCTACTTGCTTCTTATATTGTGATTTTCACTGACAGATACCAAGCGGTCAGTGTGATGAAGCCTTGACAAACTACCCTTCTCCCCCACTTGGCCAGGCTGGGTAGCACAGTATGGTCACTACATTCACCACGGAGGTGCACTGACACCCTCACCACTCTTCTCTCCATCCCCGCGAAGACTGCACCAGCAACTGCAACAATGACCTCTCACAGTCGACAAGGTAAAATTGTTTTCCCGCATCTTCTTACTTTCCAGTGATGCACTGATCATGTGGTTTTGGAATTAGAACTATTGTGTAGTGTTTGTGAATTATTGTGGGATTGAGCAGTTTGTCTTTCTGTGGTAGAACTCATCTTGCACAAACTTGTTTTACACCTGGAGCAGTGCTCTGTTCACCAGAATTTCTCTGGATGCTTTGGCTTGGCTTTGGTGCTCTTCTTCCTGGGGTGGTTTGATTAGCAGTTGAGTTAAAACCAAACCCAGCTATTGCTAAGCTGGTATAAAGTCAGGCAGTCAGGATGTTGATGTTTTACGAAGGCCTGATGCACACAAAAAACATTTTCGTTTAGAACCGGAAAAAAAAGATGACGTGCACACAACACATGACAGAAGCAACTAAGCATGCGCACAGATCCACTGAAGGTGGGAAAACTGCTGTTGTAACTAACGGAGGACAAGTAGAAGTTTTATTCAGAGGGACTGTGGATTATTAGATTACCATAAATGCCAAATTCCCTCTGCAACAAATGTTTTTTTTTGTTTTTTTTTTTAAGTTGAATGAATGAGTAAGTTATAAATAAATAAACTGTGGAATTGCAGCCAACAAAAAAATTCTGACTTACTGCCAGCTGGTTTGATTATCTGATAAGGAGTCAGTCACAAATTTTTAGAAAAGAATTGCAAGTAAGAAGAAAAAAGTGATCTGATGTGATGTTGGCAGGCTGAGGAGCTGTGCAAAGCTGGATTTTTTTTTTTTTTTCTTTTTTATCGTTTAGCAAAGATAAGCAACGTTTTAGGGATGTACTTCAGTCAGTAAGTCCTCCTTGGTTATAAATTTGATAATTTTTTTTTTTTCCTGTAAGGCTGCATCAATTGGAGTGGTGTACTGTAGTGGTGGCCTAGTGGTAGAGCACCTGCCCCTCAGCTGGGAGGTCATGGGTTCAAGCCCTGACCAGGTCATATCAAAGACCATATAAAAATGATACTTCCCGCCCTCTTGCATGATGCTCAGCATAATAGAATAGGGGAAGGAAAAATTGAAACCCACGGACAACAGATGGAAATTAGCCACTGGCTACAGTCTGGCAAGTTTACATTGATTGATATCAGTGTTCATCAGCTTGCACTGCCCTTAAAAACAGCAATTAGCAATTTACAGTTGTTAAAAAACAAAAATAGAATAGGCTTTATTGTCATTGTGCAATTGTACAGCACAACGAAATTGTGGGTATTCCACCAGGCTACTGCGCAGTAAAGTAAGAGAGAAGGATGAGATAAAACACAGTTACAGAACACACGATTAAACACATGACTGAAATAAAAAAATAGCCCAGGATTATGGGAATATACACGGTATGGTAGTGGCTTCACTGATGAAACGATGTACATAAAAGTGCGGAGTGCCGAACACACAATTGAATAAAATGTCCCAAGGATTATGGAAAATATACACAGGTATGGTAGTGGTTTCACAGATGGGTCAATATACATGAAAGTGCGGAATGCAAAGGCAGGTGTGTTATTATAATAATTGAAAAGGTCCTCAGTTCTGTGCATGTGAGCGTTCGGAGGGAGGGGGTGGGGCCTCTGACTGTTTGCAGTTCGGATGGCCCAGGGGAAGAAACTGTTTGTCAGTTTGGAGGTGTGGGACCTGATTGATCTGAACCGTCGTCCAGAGGGAAGCGGGTCAAACAGGTGGTGGGCTGGATGTGAGGGGTCCCCTGTGATGGCCTTAGTCTTTCTGAGACAGGAGGATTTGGAGAGGTCCTCCAGGGAGGGCAGAGGGCCACCAAGGATTTTTTTGGGAGTGGTGTTGATGACCCTCTACACAGCCTTCCTGTTCTCGGCCGTGCAGCCGGCGTACCACACACAAAAACGTTATACAGATGCTGGTTAAGAGCCCTTTTTTAACCTAATCCTACTATAAACACATCAAGCTTAAAGTTTAATCATGGAGCGTGTATTTTTGTGAGAAATACAAGCTCCTTGGCATGTGGGCTGGCTGAAATCTATTGTAAATTGAGCCTAACATCATTGTTACTGTTCTACTCCGTGTACACAGAGGCAGGAAAAAAGGTGCCACTCTGGAGACTGGTTTCAAATCTTCACACTTTCACACCTCCAAAATCCCAGCTTCATATGCACGGACAGCCAAACTGTAAACAAATTTTGCCATTTTGGGGTAAAAACGTGTACACTGCCCCAAAGATTATATGTGATGGAGGAAATATAGCAAAATTTCATTTAGACTGATGGCATCAAGCATTTCCTCTAAGCTTGCACATAAGAAGCCCAGCCGAAGGGAAATTAGAGACTGGAAACAGAATTACAAAAAGGCCAAAAGTTAAAATCAGCTGTTGGCATCATAATGAGTGGATACTGTTACATATTTGATTAGTCATTTCCCTTAAACCAGTCACAGCTGTTACTTGAGCAGTTTTGTATGCCTTTGTTATTGTCCACATACAGCCTTGATCTCGTCATCCTCTGTCATGATATTATGGTTGTTGCCGGCTGACTTATTTTTTGTCAGTGCAAATATAAACAGGCAGAAGTCCTTAAATGTAAAGAAGTTGTCTTGGAGAGCTTCCCAATGGGCAGAGACTCTCAAGGAGTCCCTAGAACTCTTGGGTTGTGTATTTTGTAGTTTTCCATTCTACTGTTTTGCAGGTTTATTGCACGTTTTTGATCACTTGATTAAAGAAAATAGAAAATGAGCTCAGTTTTAACAAATGTGCATACTGCTTATGGGGAAGAATCAGAATCAGATTTATTGCCATTGTTCATGTAGTACACAAACTAGGAATTTGTCTCGGTGCAATACTGCAACATTAAACATGATAAAATAAAAGAAATAAACTATACATGCAATAAAGTGTAGAATAAGAGAGTAATACTGGTCAGCAGTTAAAATATATTAGCGAGCAGCAGATAATGTGGAGAACCATATAGTGCAGTCGGTAATGCAGGAAGAAAACAGTGATGATTGACATGAGTCTGGTTGAGCTGCTGTACATAGTGCACGAGAGTCAATAAGTCACTTAGTGTTCAGCAGTCTGATGGCAGAGGGGAAGAAGCTGTTCATGTGACGGGAGGTTTTAGTCTGGATGGACCGAAGTCTTCTACCTGAGGGGAGGGGGGCAAACAGTACGTGACCAGGGTGTGAGGGATCGGCTATGATCCGGCCAGCACGCCTCCGGGTCCTGGAGATGTACAGATCCTGGAGAGATGGGAGCTTGCAGCCGATCACCTTCTCAGCAGTGCGCACGACGCGCTGCAGCCTTAGTCTGTCCCTGGCAGTGGCTCCTGCGTACCACACGGTTATGGAGGTGGTGAGGATGGACTCGATGATGGCTGTGTAGAACTGTACTAACATCTTGGTGGATAGCTTGAGCTTCCTCAGCTGCCGCAGGAAGAACATCCTCTGCTGGGCCTTTTTGATGAGGGAGCTGATGGTCGGCTCCCACTTGAGGTCCCTGGTGATGGTGGTGCCTAGGAAGCGGAAGGAATCAGCAGTGGTGATGGGAGAGCCTGTGAGGGTGAGGGGGGGCAGAGGGGTTGTGACTTTCCTGAAGTCCACAATCATCTCCACTGTCTTCAGAGCGTTCAGCTGCAGGTTGTTGTTGTTGCACCAGGACGCCAGCTGGGCCACCTCTCTCCTGTAGGCGGACTCGTCGCCGTTGGAGATGAGCCCGATGAGGGTGGTGTTGTCCGCAAACTTGATCAACTTGACAGACTGGTGGCTGGAGGTGCAGGAGTTGGTATAAAGGGAGAAGAGTAGGGGGGGGAAGTACACAGCCCTGGGGTGATCCGGTGCTGATGCTAGCAGAGTCTGAGACAGTCTTTCCCAGCCGCACATGCTGCCTCCGGTCCGTCAGGAAGTCGGTGATCCACCTGCAGAGGGAGTCAGGCACGTTGAGCAGGGACAGCTTGTCCCGGAGCAGAGCGGGGCGGATGGTGTTGAATGCGGAGCTGAAGTCCACAAACAGGATCCTGGCGTAGGTTCCCGGGGAGTCCAGGTGCTGCAGGATGGAGTGGAGGGCCAGGTTGACTGCGTCGTCTACAGACCTGTTGGCTCGGTAGGCAAACTGCAGCGGGTCCAGGAGGGGGGTGGTAATGGACTTGAGGTGGGGCAGGACCAGGCGCTCAAAGGACTTCATGACTACAGAGGTGAGCGCTACAGGTCTGTAGTCGTTTAGTGCAGTGATCCGTGGCTTCTTGGGGACAGGGATGATGGTGGAGGATTTGAGGAAGGACAGCACGTGGCATAGCTTAAGGGAGGTGTTATAAATGTCTGTGAAGACAGGAGCCAGCTCTTTCGCACAGTGTCTCAGGGTGGAGGGAGACACGCCGTCCGGACCAGGGGCCTTGCGCGGGTTCAGTCTGGAGAACTGTTTGAGCACGTCCTGCTCACTGATGACAAGGGCAGGGGGGAGGGGGGGCGCCTTTGATGAAGTAGGGATCGTGGAGGCTGTGGAGCTGGAGGGAGGGGGGGAGTTGGACACAGCTGACGAGGTGTCAAAACGGGCATAGTGTTGGGACAGTCTTTGACAAACGGCTTTGTCATCCTGACCTTTAGGAGCCTGAGGCCGATAATTGGTGATTTGCCTCAGTCCTCTCCACACAGAAGCCGAGTCATTAGCAGTGAACTGCTGCTGGAGTCTCTCAGAATACACAGATTTAGCTCTCCTCAGCTCTCTGTTAAACCGATATTTAACCTCCCTGTAGCAGCCCGTCTCCACTTTTCAACGCTGCTTCCTTCTCCTTCCTGATCTGTCTGAGCTTAGCTGTGAACCAGGGCTTGTCATTAGAGTACCTCACCCTGGTGCGCGATGGAAGAATGCTCTCCTCACAAAAGTGGATATAAGAGTTCACAGTGTCCGTGTACTCATCCAAATCATGCGTGGCTCCTTTAAACATGCCCCAATCAGTTATTTCCATGCACGTTTCCAGCTTCTCCTCAGCTTCACTGGTCCGTTTCTTCGTAGTGCTCACAACAGGTTTAGTGAGCTTCAATCTCTGTCTGTATGTGGGAATGAGGTGGACCATCACGTGATCAGATAATCCGAGCGCAGCGCGGGGAACAGCGCGGTATGCGTCTTTCACTGTGGTGTAACAGTGATCCAGCGTGTTTATTCCTCTGGTGGGGCATTTAATAAACTGTTTGTAGCGGGGGAGATCGTGGCTCAGATTGCTCTGGTTAAAGTCGCCAACCACAATAACCAGAGAGTCTGGAAAAATCCGCTCCGTGTGTTGGATGTGATCCGCAAGCACGCGCTGAGCTTCGCGCGTGTCCGCGTCAGGAGGGACGTACACAGCGGCGAGGATGAATGAGGCGAACTCCCGTGGGGAATAAAATGGCTTGCAGTTAATAAAAAGAAATTCCAGGGCGGGAGAACAGTGTTTGGAAATCACCGTTACATCAGAGCACCAGCTGCTGTTGATGTAAAAGCAGACTCCGCCTCCTGAGGATTTACCGGAGAGCTCTGTGTCACGATCAGCACGAAACAGCTGAAATCCCTCGAGGCGCAGCGCGCTGTCCGGTGTGTTTTCCCTGAGCCAGGTCTCGGTAAAACAGAGGGCAGCTGAGGAAGAGAGGTCCTTAAAACGCATCAGCAGTCTCAGTTCATCTACCTTGTTAGAGAGAGAATTGGTATTGGACAGAAATATGCCAGGCAAAGCCGTGCGCGTGCCTCTCCTGTGAAGCCGGACGAGAGTGCCCGCTCCTCTTCCTCTCTTTCGCCGTCTCACTTTTCGAGCCAAGCAATGAACCAGATCGGCGGCAGGAGCTAAAAAAACTGGGAGTAGGTCCGTGGGAGTGAAAGTCCTGATATTTAGAAGCTCTTCACGGGTATAAGAGCTCGCAGACACACAATTGACAAACAAAAACAAACAAAGGGCGCAGCGAAGCACCTGGTCGCCATCTTGCGCAGAGAAGACCGTGTCCTTTGTGCCGACACTGACCCCTGGCAACACGGCCAACTGAATCGCGTCCTGCGATTGGCACATGTGGATTTCGCTGGGTAGTAGTGGGCCTGGAAAGTGAGTCACACGTCATGATGTGATTCTATAGGCTCACTCACTTTAGGCCACAGACACCTGGGGATGGGTGTGGGCCAAGATGCTCAGGGCATGATGTGTTGTGCTTTGAGCGCTATGAAAACTCCCTGTGTACCCTTGGTATTTGGAAAGCTCGATGGCGAGGACATCTCAATTCATCCTCCCAAAAATTGCCTGTTGTGTTATGTTAAGCAAATCACAAGTTAATCCACCGTTGCAAAATGCATGAATTCTCCAAAATGCGCAGTTGGACTTCAGTTGATGATTATTATGTTTTAATTCAGGCTTTCTTTTGTACCAATTAAAAATTTGCATCAATTTAGTTGGATGAAAGCACAGTGACAGTCTTGGTCCCGATGCCTTTCTCTGTAATAGTAGGCAGGTTATTTTCGTCCCTGAATCCCTCAGTCAAAAGGGTTTGCATCACACTGGATCAGTCATTTTTTTCACATTGCAGTGAACACTTGCTGAGACCAATGATATCTGTAGTTTCTTTTTTTTAATCCTCCACTCAAATGCACTCTTTTTAAAAAATACATTCTGTTTGTAAGATGAACATTTCAGTGAGTCTAGCTGTGTGCTATTCATTTTTCTTTTGAGTTGTCAGTGTTTTCTCTTTGCACTTGGTTCTTTACAAGATGTTCTCTGACATCACAGTATTATTACTAGCCATGTTTACATGCACAAGATGTCTTCAATCTGATTACAGTTCAGATCAGAACTTTACTGTTTACATGGACCTTGAAAAAGTTGACCGATTATGACGTGCATTTACATGCCTCACATATTTGAATGGACTAAATCATTTTGACATGCACAGAATTGTCTGACATTCCGGAAATAGTAGAAGAAGAAGCATCTTCCGATGTAAACAAACCCGCTTCGTGTCTTTCTGTTTTTGAAATGGACCTGTATTGTGTTATTCAGACTGTACTTTTGCTTCTGCTGGTCTCCGTAATGAAGCTACAAGTCCAGCAGTACATACTTTTGCATATGACGAACAGAGGGCGACAGAAGGACGATACAGACCAGTTCTGTTTTTACCCTGCCATGTCTTCCACTAGTTGCTGTAAAGGCCGGAGATACGTCACGTCGACGTATGGCTGACGTACAGACGTGCAGTAAACATATTTTCTACCCCAACTTCGGAATAAGTGTTTATATGCACACCAATTGGATCAACAATTGGCATAACCCACCCATCTCGATCGGAAGGAAATTTTGATGCGAAGGAGTGTGATCGGGTCAGAATATTCAGGTTGGTGGGTTTACATGAAGCATTTCTATTCCAATCAGGCTTTTAATCCAGTTACTTGTGTCCATGTAAACATGGCTGCTGATAGACTTTAATTTTACTGATATGACAGCAGGAATTACTTTTGCTAAATTAGGTAATAATTCTTATTTAATGTGCTCATAGATTCACCTGAATCAACTGTTGTCAGAGTCATCAACACAATATTTGATTGTCCAGATATTCTATTGTTACACTGGTCAGTTTTCAAATTTGGAATTCGGATATTCACTTATTCCCCCCAAGCTGCTTGAGTTTGATAAAGTTAAATTATAAATGTCAAATTTACAAAAGAACCCCCCCCCCCCCCCATAAACCCCATATTGTTTTTATTCTTCTCATTTTTTTTTTACTTTTATTTTTAGGTATTTATGCTTATCCTTTTGTTTAAGTAATCTATTTTTATACTGTTCGTGTTTCTAGTGCTGTTCAGTTTTTCTGTAAAGCACTTTGGTCACCTATGGGTTGTTTTAAAGGGCTATATAAATAAAGTACATTACATATTTTTTAATGCATTTTATTATGTTTTTTTTTTTAAAGTTTTTTTAATTAACAATTTGACATTTCCGATAATGCTTAACATGCCACTGGTAAAAACAAGGAACAACCCAATGGGGTGAAGACGTTGTCAACGTACTGTAGAAGTCAGTAAAGGATTTAATTAAGCAATATTGCATGAGAGGGAGTATGGTAGCAATATTACAGCCACAGTTACTATATTCATTGATGCTGTAATGACCTCAAGTGTAATATTGCTTTTATACAACAGTCCTGCAAGCACAATTTATTAAATGACAGCAATACTTGACAGAATATTATGATTTGTTTGTTTAACCAGTTATTTTGTGCAGCCGAGAAAAAAATAGTCTGTTCTAAATGTAGCCAGTAACTGTTGCTAAATATCTCAATCAACATGAAGACGTCTATTGTCATTTCACACACATGTAAACAAATTAAATATTGTCAAGTGCAAAAGTAAGTGTTTATAATGCATTCCGGTCACTTGTTGAGTCGGTACCACAGAAGGGCCGAGATCAAAATGTGGCCAATGCTGGTGGCTAATTAGCATGCTAGGAATTTGGCTTCAGCACACTTCACTCGCTTTTTCTTGGCATTTTCAGATGAAACAAAGAGTCCATCACCACAAAGGTATCATGATTTGTTAATTAAGACAATAAATCCAATTCTAACACTGCCTATTTTTTAAACAGGTGTGAAATAGCTTAATGCTTATACAAGGGCAGACTTTATAAACTGAATAAAGTTTTTTTCAAAAGGGTGAGATTTCCGGGTCAGGTAAGATTTCTTTTCAAACAGCACCTCACTGGAAATTAAGGTATTCAACACAGTATTGCAGTTCTCACTGAGAGTTGACAGTAAGTTATTGTTGGTAATTAACGGTTACTAGAACACTTTTGAAGCAGAGCGAGGCATATCCAGTGAAACGTTGGAGTGCAATTATTGTGGAATCTAGTAACTCCTGGAATCCCTATTATCCAATCAAATTGCTTGGTTGGAACTAACTGCTGTATAATGTTTTTTTGTGTTGCAGATTTTGAAGGCAGAGTCCTGTAAGGATTGGGGGGGAGGGGTGATTTCGATCTATTAGTGCAGACAGAGCCATGGACATTAGGCCAAATTTCTTCCAAATTTGCAACCAGATTTTAAGGCAAGTTTCAGCTGTTGGGTTGAGTCTGTAACCGGCTAACTACAGGCAAAGGTCCTGCAAGAAGAGCATGTCGTAAGGAGCCCTTAAAAATAAGTTTCTGTAGCTAATTATATTTTTTGATTGTCTCTGATTTTTCCAAAATAACAAACTATGAATACTGGCTGCCCAGTAGTGATATTTTTTGATTTTTGATTTGATTTTGTGTACTTTATTGATCCCCAGGGGGGAAATTCAGGGTATCCACCTAGAAGGATGAAGCAGCCACGGTACGGCACTATCCCTTCACCATTCACACACATATTCACACCTAGGGCCACTTCAGAGTCTCCATTTAACCTAACCTGCATGTTTTTGGCCTGTGAGAGGAACCCGGAGAAATCCCGGAGTAAACCCATGCAGACATGGGGAGAACATGCAAACTCCACACAGATCACGTTGTGTCTCAGGCTTAGATAAACACAGGACCACATCACACGCTTCAGCTCCAACTGTCATAAGCCTCCTGGTGCGCTTTTAGGCAGGAGGAGCGCACGGAGGAGGGGAAGGATTAATGGATTTACGCGCAGCTTTGACTTACTTTCTGTGATCGCATGCTTACATCTCGCTGGTCCGGACACGTCCCCTCTATCATTATCACCAGCTGATTGAACCTCCCGCTGATCATGTTTCCCGGTCCTCGCCCAGGTGTTTCTCATCACACCATCACCAGCAGTGCATATACATATTGGCGGCTGTTTGCCAATATGTATATGCAGCAGCGTTGCATATGTAATATGCAAATATGCCAATATGCATGTGCAAATATATACATATTGGCATATGCAAATATGCCAATATGTATATGTAATGGCGTTTGCCGTTTGCCTGGTCAATAGTATTGTCATCTGTGCTGTTAATCTGCCAGTATTTTCAGCACTCTCACAACGTGTTAAATCGCTCCATGTTCGCCGTGGTTCTCGTGCATCATTGAAGCGATGTCTGCTCTGGGGTGCACCTGTGGCTAACACGTCTCCTCTCATTCGTTCTCTGGGCGATGTCTGCCCCCCAATGCCATCAGTAAGTGTGCTTTTTGTACGTCTTCACTTTTTGGGAATTGTCTGTCGTTCTATATTAAATGTGCTTTGGTGAACCCTACATGTAAATCCTCATTATTTCTTGCGCCCTCTCCCTGTCCTGCATAAGAGCGCACAGAGAGGGAGGATTTACTTGTAAATAACAAGGATTTACACAAGGATTTAAGCGCAGGATTCACCACAGCACATGTATTGAACATAAAGACTGATCCCAAAGTTGAAGACTTACAAAAAATACACAGAAACACAAACAGTTGGTGTTCGGGGCCGACATCGCCCAGCGAACATGGAGAGGAGACGTGTTAACCATGGTTGCGTCCCAGAGCCGACATCGCTACAAGGGGTGCAACAGAACCACGGCTGTGTGGAGTGGCTAACACGTCGTGATAGTGTTGGCAATATTGGCTGGCTGACAACACGGCAGATGATGCACACAAAACATGAACAGCTGACTGTCACTGAGTCTGACTCGCTAGGCTCAATGCCCGCTTGGCACGGCTCAAACCTATCCGGTTTGATGCCCCCAGATTCTTCATTATCATTCCATTCCTCGGAACTATAATCGTCTGAAGATTGGACAACACAAACCAATTCCAGACTATGTACATGTGCTGGAACCATCGTTGATGTTTTCAACCGCTTCCATCCTGCGTGTACAAAGGGCAGCCAAGCACTGTGTTCCGTCGATGACGTTACAACATGGCTGGATGGTTTTCGAGCCACTGATGCAATGGGTGACGTTGCGCTCATGAAAACATCGGATGTTTGCGTGAAAAAAAGCCTGTTTGACTTAGAACTGTACAGACCAACTTATTTCGTAATACTGTATTTTGTGTTGAAAAGTTAGAGGAAGTCAAGAACGTGTCATCAGCACTTTAAAATATGTCGCAGAACAGAGTTTAATTACCAGTGGCTCAATCACTATTGCAAAAAGGGGGGGCAATGGACATCCATGTATTGTGCCATGGTGTAGTGAGAAATAAGTTAACTTTATTGGTTTGTACTTGTGCCATAGGGGATGAATATAGTAATTTTATCCATGATGGAAAACGTTTGCCAAATCAAGATTTAGTAAGGGTATAATATAAATAGTTGCACTCCACTCAGTCAAAAGCCTTCTCTGTGTCAAGAGATTGGATAGTCTTTGGCAGAGCAGATGAGGGCATGTACAGTATTTCAAGTAGTCTATGTATATTAAAGAATCCATGTCTTCCTGTGATAAATCCAGTTTGGTCCCGAGATATCATAGATGATAGCAATTTTTCCCACTGTCTACCCAGGCATTTTGATCAAATTTTAAGATCCACATTGAACAAAGAAATTGGCCAATATGATGAAGGTTCAAATAGGTCTTTATTTGGCTTTTGGTATCAAAGGAGCTGTGGCTTCATTCAGAGTTTGAGGAAGAACACCTGATATACAGTGGTGTGAAAAAGTGTTGGCCCCCTTCCTGATTTCTCATTTTTTTGTATGTTTGTCACACTTAAATGTTTCAGGTCATCAAACAAATTTAAATATTAGACAAAGATAACACAAGTAAGCACAAGATGCAGTTTTTAAATGAAGGTGTTTATTAAGGGTAAAAAAAATCCAAGCCTACATGGCCCTGTGTGAAAAAGTGATTGTCCCCCCCCCCCCCCCGTTAAAACATAAATTAACTGGTTTATCACATCTTTGGAAAGCTGAGTTCAGTTTCTCTAGCCACACCCAGGCCTGATTACTGCCACACCTGTTTCTCAATCAAAAAAATCACTTAAATAGGACCTGTCTGACAAAGTGAAGTAGACCAAAAGATCATCAAAAGCTAGACATCATGCTGCAATCCAAAGAAATTCAGGAACAAATGAGTGTAGTGCTATTTAATTTATCATTTATGATCAGGTATAAAGTTTATTTAAGTTAGACTTGGAAGGGTATGCGGGAATGGGAATTTGCCTCCCAGTTCACCCACACACACCAGAAAAACAATATATATCACTCGTTGGGGCACCAGCTCACTCTCTTGTGAACAATTTATTAATAATCGACCTTTATACCTTAATTATCAATTAATTAATTAACCCAATCAATGAATTAATCCATCAGTCTCAAAATATTAGTGAATTCAATACTGGGGCTTTGAAACCAGACACAGAATGGAATACATTCCCAACAACTTCTCTCATTTCACAGATTTATTTAAATGAAGCTGATTAAATGACATTGCATTCAAATGATTCGTAAGCAGGTGGAATGATCAACATTAAGCCATCACATTAAATTTGTAACTGAGGATAGAGTAACAATGTGAACACATCTATAGAACCTTGGACTTCAGCATTAATTTAGAGTAGTTTGAAATGAAAGACAGAATAGAATTGGATGCAAATTTATGATGAAAATTAAACTAATTTTATGAAAAATTCTGAGTTATTCTAAGAAAGTAAAAATGTTATTTTAATGAAAAGGAGAATATTAATTCTCTTTAATTCTGTATCTGCTCAGATTTTTGAATTATTTCCAAATTTTGGACAGGTCATTCAGCAGATGGGACAAGGAATATGGCTCACGTGAATCCAGGTTGAAGTTCTGTTGTTGAGATGATCCCGATAGGCAAAGTTCAGTCACAGGCTGATATTTGACGACAGTGATGAGGCTTTTATGCTCCGCCAGTGGGAAGCTCTTGTCAGGGCAACTTTCAAAGTCTACAGTCACAAGATGAGATTTTGACTGTATCAATCACAGTTGGAGCTTTGGTCAGGCAACGTGAGGCTGCTTCTTCTGCTTCTTCTCTTTCTTCGTTGGCAAATGGCTTTCTTCCAGGGTCCGGATAAACTTGGAATATAATTAAAAAAAAAAAATCTGATCCGAATAGCAGAATTTGAGAGAGATTAAGATAAAACTTGAGCAACAAAGACACACGTAGAGTTGGCTGAAATATCTTCCAGTGTGGAAACGAATGGTCAGTCCTTTGAAAAAACACACGGTGAGTTTAAAGAAAGTTTAACAGGATAAAAAGTTAGAAAAAAAGAAGCACCTGTGAAGCATGAAGTTTGACTTCATTTGGAAGAATTTTGAGCTCAGGAAAGAAAGCATTAATTCCCAGACATTTAAAGAAAAACATTAAAACACACAGACGTTTACACAAACACGACAATAGAGGATCATACAAATCTGGTCTGAAAAACTGATCTGAAGGAGGGTGTCTCCCTGCTAAAAACTGAGCAAGTTTCGCGCCGTCGGGGTGATTGACAGCATCGATAACCAACTGTTTCTCGTCGTGGGCGGGAGTTATGAACGTTGGTCCAATGAGCAACCAGCCCTTTGTTTGTCACCAACCAATAGAATGAAAGAAGTTTTGTCCTGCAGAAGCTGACCTGTGATTGGTGGAGCAAGTATATGACTGGATACTTTTCACTGGATGACACCCATTTAATACTGAAGATCCCTTAACATACTTGTGTATAAAGTTGAAGCAATATTAATTCATGCACTTTTATACTGATACTTATAAATTAACATGCAAGAATAAAATAAGATATATTGAAGCATTAAAACATTCATGCACACATTTAAAATCAAGGATTAATATAAATTTTTTCAAATCCATTATTGATTGTCCAATAGAATGGTATGTTAAGAGTCCCACTCGCTTTTCCATGGTGTCCTGGAAATTATCCTGAGGAACGAAACTTCGAAGAGAGAATGGATTTTAGTCAAAGATACACACAAAGTTTCAAGGCTGGTTAAATCCGACATGTCCCTGAGTTTTCAGAAGGTGGCAGTGTTGAGCTGTGGATATTCCAAGGGCCTTATGAAATGCATTTAAAGTTTATGGGATGCCTAGTAAATGTCAGATAACTGATAACCAATAAAACTCAACTGTCTTAGTTGGGGGAAGTTTCCAGTTTATTTATGATGTAAGTTAATTCATTGAAAGCATTCCTTAGGTTTGCTTAACAAAGGAATATTGGTTCAGCTGTGGTCCTGGGAGGAAAAGTATTTCTTTGACCAGACTTTTCCTGGGTGAAGCAATGTCTTTAAGATGAAGGATAATTTTATTGATGAGCCAAAGCCAGATGATGCTACATGAGAAACAAAGTAATTGAGATCTATCCATCTGGAAAAGGTTATAAAGCTATTTCTAAAGCTTAGGGACTCCAGCAAGCCACAGTGAGAGCCATTATCCACAAATGGCGAAAACATGGAACAGTGGTGAACCTTCCCAGGAGCCGACTCATCCAAGAGGTCACAAAAGACCCCACAACAACATCCAAAGAACTGCAGGCCTCACTTGCCTCAGTAAAGATGAGTGTTCATGACTCCACCATAAGAAAGAGACTGGGCAAAAATGGCCTGCATGGCAGAGTTCCAAGATGAAAACCACTGCTGAGCAAAAAGAACATAAAGGCTCATCTCAGTTTTGCCAGAAAACATCTTGATGATCCCCAAGACTTTTGGGAAAATACTCTGTGGACTGACGAGACAAAAGTTGAAACTTTTTGGAAGGTGTGTGTCCCATTACATCTGGCGTAAAAGTAACACAGCATTTCAGAAAAGGAACATCATACCAACAGTAAAATATGGTGGTGGTAATGTGATGATCTGGGGCTGTTTTACTGCTTCAGGACCTGGAAGACTTGCTGTGGTAAATGGAACCATGAATTCTGCTGTTTACCAACAAATCCTGAAGGAGAATGTCCAGCCATCTGTTTGTGACCTCAAGCTGAAGCGCACTTGGGTTCTGCAGCAGAACAATGATCCAAAACACACCAGCAAGTCCACCTCTAAATGGCTTAAGAAAAACAAAATGAAGACTTAGTGAAATGAAGGCCTAGTCAAAGGCCTAGTCAAAGTCCTGACCTGAATCCCATTGAGATGCTGTGGCATGACTTTAAAAAGGTGGTTCATGCTCGAAAACCCTCCAGTGTGACTGAGTTACAACAATTGTGCAAAGATGAATGGGCCAGAATTCCTCCACAGCGCTGTAAAAAACTCATTGCCAGTTATCGCAAACATTTGATTGCAGTTGTTGCTGCTGAGGGTGGCCCAAGCAGTTATTAGGTTTAGGGGCAATCACTTTTTCACACAGGGCCATGCATGTTTGGATTTTTTCCCCTTAATCATAAACACCTTCATTTAAAAACTGCATTTTGTGTTTACTTTTGTTATCTTTGTCTAATATTTAAATTTGTTTGATG
This sequence comes from Pholidichthys leucotaenia, assembly GCA_020510985.1. NCBI lineage: Eukaryota > Metazoa > Chordata > Actinopteri > Cichliformes > Pholidichthyidae > Pholidichthys > Pholidichthys leucotaenia. The sequence continues at coordinate 156,828,636 of CM035841.1, forward strand.
ATCTCAAACATTTAAATGTGCAGTGTTTCCTCTGGGAACATCTCTGGGTGGCGGCCCACTACGCCAGAAAAATTACCGCCACGCTAATGAGGAGATATGAATTTAAGAAAAATATATGAAGCAATAATTTTCCGCAAGCACGCACACGAACAACGCGCGTGGCCATCATCCACGTGGAGTTTAGAAGCGCCCCACCCACGCAAGCTTTCCAGTTAGGCAGAGTGTCTCGCAAGCATGACTATTCGACAGAAACATGAGTTTATTAAAGTACTTTAAACGTGGAAAAAAATCAGAAGAGGTATGTAAGGACTGCAGGCATTTATTATGGTTTTAACCCACTGGAAATGGGAGCAATAATGGAAGAGTCACTTTGCTAAGAGATGTGGTTAGAATTCATATGCAGCCAGCTTCATATGAAGGGAAAGGCAAGGGGAACTGATGAATTGCTGAGTATATATTTCACCAGCCACTACAGTGTTATGTTCCCTATTATCTACCTTGCAAGTTAAATGACCAAAATTCACGAAGTCAATGACTTTAATCCGTCAGCAGCCTTCAGACAAACTCAACGTGCCAACATTTGGATTTCAAAATGAGGTTTTTCCTGCTGTCGGGTTGGTGAGGAGATTTTTAAAAAACTATAAATACATAGAAATATTATAACAGAAGTAACTGCATATTTGGTCATTTAAGTTAATTTATTTCTTTAAATATAATTTTAATAATTATATTTCTTTGAATTCAGAGTTAAAGTTATTGTTCTGTTCTGGCTCTGCAAAATTATGGTCAAAAATTTAAATTGTATGAGGGGAAAAAAGTAAAAAAAAAAAAAAAAAAGGCCACATTCTGTTTGAAATTTATTAGAAAAACAGTAATTTTATAATAATCTGCCTTTGTCCATCAGACAGGCCTCTTTACTGTCCAGTTTTAAAACTCCTCTTAAAACCCATTTTTATTCTCTGGCTTTTGACCCAGTTTGAGACATTGATTTTATTTGTTCTTGTTGTCTCTATTGAATGACTATTGTTTTGTTTGTGCTGTTTTGTACTTAAGCTGTATTTTATTATTTTATATTTTATTTATCGTTGATGTACAACACTTTGTGTCAACTGTCATTGTTTTTAAAAAGCTTTATAAATAAAGTTGGATTGGATTAAAAAAAGATAAAAATTAGCCATAAAATAATCCACATTTATAATATGTCACGCCGCGCCGCTCATTAGCGGCGCCACCTGCTCGCACACCTGTCAACCATCAGCGGCGGGGAATATAAGCCGCCTCGCCCTGAGCTTCGGCCTGGAGCCGTTAGACTTCATCTCCCTTCCATGAGAAGCAATTACTCTTTCTTCAGCACCACGCTAAGCGGTAAGAAGATCACTTACCTCATCTTTCCAGTCTGCTCCCCTGTGCACAGGTGGATTCCTCAGCGGCGGACAATTCCGTCCTTCGTCCCTCCTCGCTGCTGCACCGAGTCCTGCAGGTGGCTGTCTCCCGGGGTCCCGTCCTTGAAGTGCCAGTCATCTGTCCCATACAAGTAAGCTTCTCTCCCTCGCCTATTCTCCTCCTGTGTTGGTGTGTGCCCATCACCCTGTGTCTGTTCTCTCCCATAGGGTTGCCGGCTGAACGGTCTCCTGCCTCTGTGCCCGAAGCAGACGCCACCACCAACACATTAACATTCCGCAGACACACACCCATACATCCCTGTTGTTAATAAACAGTTTGAACTACTCTGAGCCTGCGTGTGTGCGTCTCCTGAGCCGAACGTTATGTCAGTACGGCTCCAGCAGAGCGGCTCGGCAGACGGCGGGCTCGCACACCGGTTTACCACCCTCGAGGCTCGAGTGGATCAAGTTGTTTATCAGCAACAGGTGATCCTAAATCAATTAGTAAATTTAACTAACCGATTGAACCGCCTGGACCCCCAACAGCCGTTCCCCCCGGCTCGCCAGGGTGGCGCGGCTCCTGCTGTTCCAGCGGCCGTCCAGCCGGCTCCTGTGGCACCGGTTCGGCTCACACCGATTCCGACCCCCGCCCGCTTTAGCGGTAAGCTCGGCGGAGCGCGGGGGTTCATTATGCAGTGTGAGTCCGTGTTCCACCGTGTGCCCGGAGATTTTCCCTCGGATCACAGCCGAATTGGTTACATTGGGAATCTTCTGGAGGGGTGTGCGTTAACTTGGACCTACGCCGTAATGGCGAGGCCCAGTTATGCCACCCTCACCTACGACCAATTCGTGAGGCGCTTTCTGGAGGTCTTTGACCATTCTCAAACTGAGACGGTCCAGGTCGATCGGCTTCTCGCTCTCCAGCAGGGAAGCCGGTCGGCAGCGGACTACGCGGTCGACTTCCGGGTAGCGGCGGAGGAATTGGGCTGGGAGGAACGCTCCCTCTGCGGCCTGTTCCTCCGCAGCCTCAATGATGATCTGAGGGATGAACTGGCTGGACGGGATATCCCTGAAACGCTAGCGGAGCTAATTTCCCTAGCAATCAGCTTGGACAACAGGCTGCGCGAGCGCTCCTCAGGACGGAAGTCGTCTACTTCGCGCCCTCGGGGAGCCTCGCTGCGCCTGCCCCAAGCTCGCCCCCTGGCGGCGCCGCCACCATCGTGCCCCGAGGAGTCGGAGCCGATGGTGACGGGCTGGACAAAGCTCTCCCCGGCAGAGAGACAACGCCGCCGTGAGTTGAATCTCTGCATGTATTGCGGAGACAGTCAACACACGGTGGAGCTTTGTCCACAAAAAGCCAAACGGCGGGGTCCGCGAGTCACTGTAGGGGGCCTCGCGGATGTCAATCGGTTAGATCCACTCACTCAATTGAAGCTGCCCATCCGTTTCTGCCACAACCCCACTGGGCATCTCACCCACGCACTGGTGGATTCGGGCGCAGAAGGCAGCTTCATTTCACAGAGCCTGGCAACCCGTTTGGGCATCCGCTGTCAGGCACTGAGGAATCCCATCTCCCTAGTCAACCTCTCCCGTGCCTCCCTTGGGAGAGTGTCACACCAAACCATCCCTGTACCGGTTATCATCTCGGGAAACCACCGGGAGGAGATGACCTTCTACGTCCTTCCCAACTCTGTGTCGCCCGTCATCCTGGGGTATCCCTGGCTTCGTCTTCATAACCCGGTCCTGGATTGGAGATCAGCTGGGGTATCGGCGTGGAGTACATTCTGCATGGGCACCTCCCTTCAGTCCGCTGCCTGCTCTCCGTCCGCTCCTCCCCCTGCGACGGACGCTGCACCCCCGGACCTGTCTCTGGTGCCTCCGGAATTTCACGACCTGGGTATGGTGTTCAGCAAGACGAAAGCTATGTCTCTCCCCCCTCATCGGCCCTATGACTGTGCCATCAACCTCCGCCAGGGGGCTCCCTTACCTTCTGGTCGGCTCTACAGCCTGTCAGCGCCGGAGAAGGAGACGATGAACGCATACCTGAAGGAGTCATTAAGTGCTGAGATAATCCGCCCATCATCGTCACCCGTGGGGGCAAGGTTCTTCTTCGTGGGAAAAAAGGATGGGTCCCTCCGCCCTTGTATCGACTACCGGGCCCTCAACGATATCACGGAGAAGGACCGTTATACCCTGCCCCTCATGGACACTGCCTTCCACTCCCTCCAGGGGGCGACCTGGTTCACCAAGCTGGATCTACGCAGCGCTTACCACCTCGTCCGGATCCGGGAGGGAGATGAGTGGAAGACAGCCTTCCGTACCCCGAACGGCCACTTTGAATACCTGGTAATACCGTTCGGGTTGACCAACGCTCCTGCCGTCTTTCAGCGCCTCATAAATGACGTCCTCCGGGACTTCATCTGCCTTTTCGTGTTCGTCTACCTGGACGATATTCTCATCTTCTCCAAGTCCAGGGACGAGCACCAGGTCCACGTGAGGCGGGTCCTCCAAAGACTGCTGGAGAATAGTCTGTACGTGAAGGCAGAAAAATGTGAATTTTACGCCAGGACTACGTCCTTCCTGGGGTTCATCATCGCCCACGACAAGGTGCTCCCAGACCCAGAGAAGGTGAAAGCGGTGGTGGAATGGCCTACACCTGCATCCCGGAAGCAGGTGCAACAGTTCGTTGGCTTCGCCAATTTCTACCGCCGCTTTGTCCCCAACTTCAGCTCCATCGTTGGACCACTGACCCGCCTCACGTCCCCGAAGGTCCCGTTCCGGTGGACCGAAGAGGTCGCTGCCGCCTTTAAGGCGCTGAAGGCGGAGTTCTCCTCCTCCCGGGTCCTTCGCCAGGTCGACCCCGCGCTGCAGTGCATCGTAGAGGTAGACGCCTCGGACACGGGAGTGGGGGCAGTGCTGTCCCAGCGGTCGCCGGACGATGGCGCCAGACGGCCCTGCGCCTTCTTCTCCCGGCGCTTGTCCCCGGCGGAGAGGAACTACGATGTGGGGGACAGAGAGCTCTTGGCCATCAAACTCGCCCTGCAGGAGTGGCACCACTGGCTAGAGGGGGCGAACCTGCCGTTCGTGGTCCTCACGGACCACAAGAACTTAGAATATCTACGATCTGCCAAGCGCCTGAACGCCCGCCAGGCGCGCTGGTCTTTGTTCTTCGCCAGGTTCCAGTTTTCAATCACCTTCAGGCCTGGCTCTAAGAACGGCCTGCCTGACGCCCTCTCTAGGCAGTTCACTCCCGTGGAGTCGGAGGAGACGCCCCACTCCATCCTGCCCAGGTCGTGCGTCGTGGGAGCCATCTCGTGGGACATCAAGAGCAAGATCCGGAAGGCACAGGAGGTGGAACCTGACCCTGGCGACGGACCTGAGGGGAGGCTGTTCGTGCCATCCACGGTCCGAGGAGAGGTCATCCACTGGCTACACACCTCCAAGCTCACCTGTCACCCTGGCACCTCCCGGATGATAGACCTCCTCCAACGGTCCTTTTGGTGGCCAGGCCTGCGGAGGGATGCAGCCCGCTACGCCCGGGCTTGCCCAATCTGTGCCACCTGCATGTCGGGAAATGCCCCTCCAGCGGGTCTGCTCCAGCCCCTGCCCGTCCCTGGCAGGCCCTGGTCGCACATCGCGTTGGATTTCGTCACCGGACTCCCCGTCTCCAACTCCTATGACACCATCCTGACCATCGTGGACCGCTTCTCCAAGGCCGTGCACTTCGTCCCCCTGCGAGGCCTCCCTACTGCCCTGGAGACGGCGGACCTCCTCGTCCAACACGTGGTCAGGCTGCACGGGATTCCGGTGGACGTGGTCTCGGACTGGGGCCCCCAATTTTCATCTGAGGTTTGGAGGTCATTCTGCAACGCCATCGGAGCCAAGGTGAGCCTCTCCTCCGGCCATCACCCCCAATCCAACGGGCAGTGTGAGCGGACCAATCAGGAGCTGGAGGCTGCGCTCCGCTGTGTGACCAGATCCAAACCCACGTCCTGGAGCAACCATCTTGCCTGGGTTGAATATGCTCATAATACCGCTCGCTCTTCTGCTACAGGGATGTCTCCCTTCAAGGCGTCCCTGGGTTACGACCCCCCGCTGTTTCCGGAGCAGGAGAGTGAGGTGACTGTCCCCTCAGTTAAAGCACATCTCAGGCAGTTCCGCTCCACCTGGGCTGCCGCGCACAGTGCGCTTTTACGCACAGCGGAGCGCAACAGGACTGTGGCGGACCGGCATAGAAGACCTGCCCCGGCGTACAGAGTTGGGCAACGTGTCTACGTTTCCACCCAGGACGTCACTCTAAAAGGCGAGAGGAGAAAGCTGGCACAGCGCTTCATGGGTCCCTACCCCATCACCCGGATCATCAACCCGGTGGCTGTGCGCGTGGCTATTCCCCCCTCTCTCTGCATCCATCCCACCTTCCACGTGTCAAAAGTGAAGCTGGCAGTCACCGACCCCCTTTGCCCTCCTCCTGCGGCGCAACCCGCGCCCCGGATGATTGGTGGCCATCCTGCCTGGTCCGTCTCCTCCATCCTCGACTCCCGGCGCCGGGGTCGCGGGTTGCAGTACTTGGTGGACTGGGAGGGCTATGGGCCCGAGCATCGACAGTGGGTGCCCCCGTCGTTCGTGTTGGACCCATCGCTCATCGCCGACTTCCACCGAGCGCACCCTGAGAAGCCATCGCCAGGAGGCGCTGCTAGAGGGGGGAGTACTGTCATGCCGCGCCGCTCATCAGCGGCGCCACCTGCTCACACACCTGTCAACCATCAGCGGCGGGGAATATAAGCCGCCTCGCCCTGAGCTTCGGCCTGGAGCCGTTAGACTTCATCTCCCTTCCATGAGAAGCAATTACTCTTTCTTCAGCACCACGCTAAGCGGTAAGAAGATCACTTACCTCATCTTTCCAGTCTGCTCCCCTGTGCACAGGTGGATTCCTCGGCGGCGGACAATTCCGTCCTTCGTCCCTCCTCGCTGCTGCACCGAGTCCTGCAGGTGGCTGTCTCCCGGGGTCCCGTCCTTGAAGTGCCAGTCATCTGTCCCATACAAGTAAGCTTCTCTCCCTCGCCTATTCTCCTCCTGTGTTGGTGTGTGCCCATCACCCTGTGTCTGTTCTCTCCCATAGGGTTGCTGGCTGAACGGTCTCCTGCCTCTGTGCCCGAAGCAGACGCCACCACCAACACATTAACATTCCGCAGACACACACCCATACATCCCTGTTGTTAATAAACAGTTTGAACTACTCTGAGCCTGCGTGTGTGCGTCTCCTGAGCCGAACGTTATGTCATAATAGTCTTAAATGTACAAGAAAAGTCGTAATTTTACAAGAGAAAATTACAAATTTGAGGAAAAGTGTTGCAAATTTAGATAAATTTACAGAGAAAAGTAGAAAACTTTAAGAAAATTGTTATAAATTTTGGAGAAAAACCTCAAACCTTCAAGACTGAAGTCATTACTCAAGTTTTTAAGTGGGCGCTCTTTGTAGCTTTAGCTCAACTAGAAATTTTTGGTTGTCTACTTTTAATTATTAATTTCATAGTACTGGCAGAGCTAAAAACAATATCTGTCACAGGTCTGTAGTGGACCACTCCCAGTTACACGGAGTGAGACTGGACATCCTGGTAGATAAGCACATCTGTCGCAAGGTCTGTGGTGGACTTTTGCCAGTTGGTGCATCATGACGTGCACTACACAAAGAGCAGAGATAAACAAACCTATCATCTGGCCAGTCACTGCAACAGATACTGGAGTCAGTTTGTCTTGGCCTGTCCTTGCCACTGATAATACCCTCTATCTGCTAAGAATGTGCCGCTAGTCCAGCAAAAGCTAGCGGTACTCAAATACTTTGCAAGCAGTTTCATGAAATGGTCAGTCAGAAAGCAACTCATACTGGCTCAGACGTTGCCCGGGTTAACAAGGTCAGGAGTTCCTGGCAGCGGAGGGCGAAAGACAGAGCTGCGTGGAGGAATCTGATCAGACCTAAATGAAACAGTCATTGTTGCCCCCGACAGACTGCTGTGATGATGATGATGAGTACTGCTTTTACATGAGAAGAATTTCTAGCTACTATACCCACCTCTGATCATATAATTTAACTATGAATGAGTAAATTACTATTATCAATGTTTTTTCTTCCCTTACCTTTCCTACTCTTTGTCAATGGAAAAAAAAAAAAGAAACACTAGAATAAGAATACAAAAAATACACATTTTGGCTATTTATGTAAACCATGAAAAAAAAAATCCTGCAGGACAAAGCATGACACTTGGTATTTTCAAACCTGTTTGTATACCACCATAGACAGAGAGAGAGAGAACCTGAATTGGACAGGGCTCAGAGAGGGAAAGATGAGACAGAAGAGAAGAGCCAAGGAGAGGAAATTGTTCAGGCAGAGGGTCCAAGAGAGTTGAGAGCAGAGGAAGGAGAGAAGGATGACACCAGTAAAAAGTCCAAACACAGGACTGCTGGGTGGGACCCCAACTGGCCCAATATTCCAATATTCAAGCCTTGGTTGTACAATATTTCAAATGGTAAGTTCCATTATGCAATATTAAGGTGCAGAATAATAAAAAAAAAAATGAGTAGTGTAAAATTAGCATTCTGGTTACAATCGTGTCATGTGTTTTCTGCCTCCCCCAGAAAAATATGTTGCCCCCGCGCCAAGATCTTTAAGCTAGAGGAAACACTGAGTGTGACAAACATTAAAAAAAAAAAGATAAATCAGGAAGGGGGCAAACACTTTTTCACAACACTGTAAATGGCTGACTATACATTTCTTTTAGAGCAGGAGAAAGATTTTTTTGTATGAATATCTTCTGGTTGTCTGGCCCAGGCGATTTTCCAGTCTGCATTACTTTATTGCTACTTCAATTTCAGTTTCAGTAATGTGGTCATTATGATGATGCTAACCTCATCACCCACATTGGGGATGGGAATTCCATTGAAGAATTTATTGAGCTGCTCTGTATCCTGACAGAACTCAGATTTGCAAAGTTTTTAATAAAATTCCACAAATGTTTTGTTAATTTCACTAAGGTCACTTGTCAAATTACCAGCGTCAGTTTTGATACAAAATGTTAACCACAAATTTTCAGAATGACGCAGCAGATAGGCAAGGATCTTTGATGGTTTTTCACCATCACTATTTTAGAAAGAACTGTAGGAAATAATTTTCCTCTGATATAAGCTTTAAGACTTTCCCATAATAGCCCATATTATTATAAGTAAGTGGGAAATCTCCAGGATCACACTGGTGAGGGTTGAGTTTTAGTACAGGAGTGAAGGAGAATGATCTAACTATTATATTATATGAACATTTTTGTAAACCATTGGTAGAAGGTGTGTGTCGATAAAGAAACAATCAATGCAAAAAACAGCAAATTTAGGAGAAGAAAAAAGTAGCAACTTGATAAAGTTACAAAATTTACCAAAAATGTCATAAATTGGACTTCCGGTTATGGCTGCCACGTAGGACGGACGTGTCTCGCTCTGCTCTGCTCCTGGAGAAAAAAAATCGGCAAATAACTCTCTCATTTGGGACAGAACGTATCCCAGCGTTTGGGCGAGGATATGTCGGCGAAGCCTAAGGCTGGAAAACCAGGAAAAGGAAAAAGCGAGCCGCCGAAACAGTCCAAATTAATGGACTTTCAGGTCTGTGACGCAGCAAACAGGGCTCCATATATGGCGGAGGAGGCTGGCAACGCTGCGATTTCTGCGGGGAATGGCGCAGATGCGCTGATGGCTGCCATGAGTTCAATGAGAGCGGACTTTTCCTCTAGATTTGATGGGATTATGACAGCGTTGGAAGGAATAAGAAAGGAATTGGGTGACTGTGTAGAACGAACGGCGCAGATGGAGCTCCGTCTCGCTAGTGCTGAAGATGACGTCACCCGTCTTCAATTAAAGGTGCGCACTTTGGAAAAAAAAAATAAATCTCTGGAAGATAATATTTTGGATTTGGAATCTCGGTCGAGACAGAATAATTTGAGGCTGGTGGGTCTTCCAGAGGAATCAGAAGGTCGGGACGTATGTTCCTTTCTGGAAAAGTGGATTCCGGAGGTGCTGGGCAGCGAGGAGTTGCAATCAGCAGTGGTTCTGGAAAAAGCACATCGCATTGGCCCACGGAGAGATAAGGGACCGCCGAGGACCTTAATTATGAAGTTTCTTAACAACAGAGACAGGATGAAGATCTTCAACGCTGCACGAGCTAAAAAAGGAGAGATTAAACACCAGGACCAGCAGGTGCGGTTCTACCCAGATTTGGCCACAGGAATCCAGCAATTGAGGAAGCAGTTTGATCCCGTACGTAAGGAGCTGCGCAACCTTGGGATTCGTCATGGTGTAATCTATCCTGCGAGACTGCTGACCACGTATGAGGGCAGAACCCACATCTTCAAGACCCCAGAGGAGGCGCAGGAGTTCATCAAGAAGATCAAAGAAGAAGAAGAGACTGGTGGGAGCTAAGCATGAACAAAATATAAGGTAGAATAATTAAGCATTTGCACAGGCATCTGACTGACTTGAAGTAAATAGTAAGTTTACAAAATATAGATTGTATTATATATTAAAAAAAAACAAAACAAAAACAAAACAAACAAAAAAAAAAACTATGATGTACAAAGTTGTTAAAAATTTTGGAGTTAAGTTGGAAAACTACAGAGGAGAGTTAATGTTACGTCATTAAAAGCAGTAGAGTTAGGGTGATTGGGAGGATGAAGAAGGAGTGGCTTAGGCTGTTCCCCGTGGGTGTGGAACGGTCGATGGCTATATCGGGAGACAGAATTTTTCTTTTGATTTTGGGGGGTTTGCCACAAGTGTGGGAAGGGGAAATTTGTTTGTGTGTAGTTTGTAGGATGAATGTTCAACCACTCATGTTTTTGCTTCTCTGTATGAGCATGTTTACACTGCAAGGTAATCCCAAACTCTCTATTGATCATGGACCAAAGTGTTAATCTTAATTTAACTTCATGGAATTGCAGAGGTCTACAAAATTTAAAAAAACTTAAACAAGTTATGAATAAAATAAAGGACATGGGTTCAAGAATTGTGTTTTTACAAGAAACTCATCTGATAGAGGAGGATGTTAAAAGAATTAGGAGTAGATGGCAGGGAAGTGTATTCACCTCTTCATTTTCATCCCGAGCCAGGGGAGTTATGACTCTCATACATAAATCAGTTCCTTTTCAAGTGAAAAATGTAATTGGAGACAAATTTGGAAGATATGTAATCATTCAAGGTTCTTTGCTATTAGAAAATATAAATCTTGTGAACTTATATGGTCCCAATATAGATGATCAGAAGTTCTTTGCTAATTTATTTCTCATCTTATCATCACTTACAGGGCAACATATAATAGCAGGGGATTTTAATTGTACATTGAATCCAGGTGTGGATAGATCAACAGGACTGGATTGTACGCACATTGGATGTAGGATGACTATTAATCATTTTATGAAAGAATTGAGATTGTTAGATATATGGAGAGAAATGAAACCACAAGTTAAAGCCTATTTTTGTTATTCCAGTACCTACAAGACATTCTCACGTATTGATTATTTTTTGATTTCCACAGAATTAAGGTCCAAGATTCAAAACTGCTTTTATGATAACATCGTGATCTCTGATCATGCACCCTGTTGTCTAATATATGTAGATAAAAAATTGACAAAGGAATCAGGTAGATGGCAATTTCAGCATAAATGGCTTCAGGATGAGGAATTTGTCAAGTATATAGAAAAACAGATAGACGAGTTCTTTGACATCAATACTACACAAACATCAGCATGTGTAAAGTGGGAGGCTTTCAAAGCTTTTATTAGGGGGCATATTATTAGTTATACAGGATCAAAATCTAAGAAGACTCGAGAGGAGAGAGCTAAATTGGAACATAAAATAAAAAATCTTCAGGAAAAAGTGTATGCAGGAAGTGACCCAAGGTTGGAGAATGAATTACTGATTTTGAGAGCTGAATACGACAAAAAATCAGCGAATAGAGCTGCCTCGAGTCTTCTAAGATTGAAACAATCTTTTTATGAACAAGGTGAAAAATCAGGAAAATTATTAGCATGGCAGATTAAACAATTGGAAATTAAAACACCAATTACCAGTATTATAAGTAACGGACAGGTAGTTATAGATCCTTTAGAAATTAATAGAGCCTTTAGAGATTACTATGAAAAATTATATGATACCAAAAATGAACCTGATTTAACAAAACTAAATGGGTTTTTGAACGAACTATCTATACCGTGTATTCCAAATGAAAACAGGGAGATATTGGAGTCTAAAATTAGTCAAGAAGAAGTTGGGCTAGCCATTGATAATATGAAATCAGGAAAAAGTGCAGGACCAGATGGTCTTCCAGTTGACCTTTATAAAAAATTTAAGAATAAATTAATAAAACCTTTTTTGGAAATGGTTTTAGAAGCATTTCAAAATAATAATTTACCATCATACATAAATAATGCCTTAATTATACTGCTGCCAAAACCAGGTAAGCCCTCTAATAAATGTGAAAATATGAGACCAATAAGCCTATTAAACGCCGACCTTAAGATAATCTGTAAAATTTTAGCAAGACGAATACAAGAAATTTTACCAAATATTATTAATCGAGATCAGAATGGCTTTATAAAGGGTAGACAAGGCTTCCATAATGTAAGAAGACTATTTAATATTATCTATTTTAATAAAGAAGCACCGGATACAGCTCTCCTATCATTGGACGCCGAAAAGGCCTTTGATAGAGTTGAATGGCCCTTTCTTTTTGAAGTCCTACAAAGGTTTGGACTTGGAAATAATTTCATAAAATGGGTTCAAATAATATACAATAATGCTACAGCAGAAATCCTAACAAATAACAATATTTCAAAACCAATAAAAATTAATAGAGGATGTCGACAAGGCTGTCCACTCTCACCTTTACTGTTTACTATGGCAATTGAACCTTTAGCGATAGCGATACGTTTACATTCACAAATATATGGAATTAAAGTTGGACCAACAGAACATAAAATCTCCCTGTACGCCGATGATATAATTTTGTTTATGTCGAATCTAAAAAAATCAATTCCAACCTTGTTGAATTTAATAAAGAATTTTGGGGAAATATCAGGATATAAAATAAATAAAACTAAATCTTCAATATTAATGCTAAATGAGACCCAGAGAAATTACCCAGCCCCTGAGGTAAATCAATTCAATGTTGTAAATCAGTTTAAATATTTAGGAATCCAAATTATGCCTAAGCTAGAATCAGTCGCCAGTGTCAACTATGAAGCCTTAATGTCAGATATCAGTGAGTTAACTCAGAGATGGATGTCACTACCAATGTCGATGATCGGGAGAATCAATATACTTAAAAGTAATATTTTACCTAAAATACTTTATTTATTTCAATACATTCCCTTATCACCACCTTTAGATCTATTCTCAAGAATAAAAAAAAAGTTAGTGGAATTTATATGGAACAACAGGAGGGCTAGATTACGTCTGTCTTTATTATATTTACCATTTGATCGTGGAGGTCTGAAATGTCCAAATTTTATGTTGTATTATTGGTCGGCACAACTGAGGTCTATGACATATTATTTTTCATCAAATGATCTCCCTCACTGGACTGAAATGGAATCATACAATTTACCTTTACCTCTTCCCATATTCATATACTCAGATTCGGCAAAAAAATTACAAAAACAAGTTAAAAATCCATTTGTAAAGCATATGATCAAAATATGGTGTGAAGCTAAAAACTATTTAAAAGAACCACAGTTATTGTCACAATTTAGTCCAATATGGGGTAATCAATATTTTAAACCAGGGAGAGCGGACGCTGCATTTAAAGTATGGAATTTAAAAGGGATACAAAAGATTCAGGATTTATATTTGCCATGTGCAGACAACATAATGTCTTTTGAAGAGCTGAGGATCAAATTTAATCTCAATAGAACACATTTTTTAAAATATCTTCAACTTAGAAACTTTATTCGATCAAATCAAAATAAAGCTCTCACTCGACCTATTTATTCATCCTTGGAAAAAATGATGATGAAAGATAGTAAAAGAAAGGGTATTATTTCAGAGTTTTATAACTCATTGACACTATCTTCAAGTGAAAATTCACTGAAAAGATTAAACTACTGGAAAGAAGATCTGCAAATTGAAATTTCAGAGGAACAATGGGAATTGGCTTGTACAGAAGCTCAAACCAAATCAATAAATGCACGCCTTAAATTGATACATTTCAAATGGTTAATGCGGATGTATGTTACACCGGAGGAGTTAAATAGATATAACAAAAATATACCAGATACATGCACAAAATGCATGGAAAGTAAAGGAACCCTATTTCATTGTTTATGGGAATGTAGATTAATAAGAATGTTTTGGGAAGAGGTGAGGGTAACAATTGAAAAAATAATCTCAAAACAAATCATATTGAATCCTAAACTGGTTTTGTTGGGTCTGTACCCAGAAAAGCATAATTTCAATAAAAGTGAAAGAACATTCATAGACCTCAGTTTGCTTAATGCCAAAAAATGTATTGCACTATTATGGAAAAAGACTCATAGACCAGATGTGACTCAGTGGTTAAGACAGATGTTAACAAACCTTCCATTAGAAAGAATAACATATATACTGAAATCAAAGGAAATTGTGTTTGAGAATATATGGAGACCTTTTATTGATTATGTAAAAAATTTAAACGTAACTCTTGAAGAAGAAGGTGAATGATGTGTGTGGACCTTGTAAATTCCAAACTGGTGAACATAATATGTATACTTATGTATTGGATTGTCTAGACTAAACAGAGGAGCATTGTAGAAGACTTGATTTTGTTGGTGGTTGTTGGTGTTTTTAGTGCATTTTTTTTTTTTTTTTTGTAGTACTTTAGTGTTAGTGTTTGATTGTTTGTATCATGTTTGTTAAAAAAAAAAAAAAGGTTCAATAAAGATATTGTGGAAAAAAAAAAAAATGTCATAAATTTGTATGTATTACTGCAAAACTATAAGAAAAAAAGACTTAAGTTTACATGACAAATTGTAAATTTATGAGAAACAAAATGCTGAATTTCAGAGGAAAAGTTGCAAATTAATGGAAAAAGATAATGTACAAGAAAAAATGGCATCCATCCATCATCGCTTGTCCGGGAGTCCGGGTCACAGGGTCAGCAGTGCAAATAGAGCAGCCAAGACTGCCGCCTGGTTCATAATGCACCATGCAACATGACCAAAATTTCATATCACAATATAAGTAATCTTATTTGACGATAACAATATATATCACGCTATAAAGTATCTCACAAAAGTTAGGACACCCCTCACATATTTGTAAATATTTTATTATATCTCTTCATGGGACATCACTGAAGATATGACACTTTGATACAATGTAAAATAGTCAGTGTACAGCTTGTATAACAGTGTAAATTTGCTGTCCCCTCAAAATAACTCAACACACAGCCATCAATGTCTAAACCGCTGGCAACAAAAGTGAGTATACCCCTAGTGAAAATGTCCAAATTGTGCCCAAAGTGTCAATAGTTTGTGTGGCCACCATTATTTTCCAGCACTGCCTTCACTCTCTTGGGCATGGAGTTCACTAGAGCTTCATAGGTTGCCACTGGAATCCTCTTCCACTCCTCCATGATGACATCATGGTGTTGGAGACCCTGCACTCCTCCATCTTCCATTTGAGGATGCCCCACAGATGCTCAATAGGGTTTAGGTCTGGAGACATGCTTGGCCAGTCCATCACCTTTACCCTCAGTTTCTTTAGCAAGGCATCGGTCGTCTTGGAGATGTGTTTGGGGTCGTTATCATGTTGGAATACTGCCCTGCAGCCCAGTTTCTGAAGGGAAGGGATCATGCTCTGCTTCAGTATGTCACAGTACATGTTGGCATTCATGGTTCCCTCAATGTGCTGTAGCTCCCCAGTGCCGGCAGCATTCATGCAGCCCCAAACCATGAGACTCCCACCACCATGCTTGACTATAGGCAAGACACACTTGTCTTTGTGCTCCTCACCTGGTTGCTGCCACACACACTTGACACCATCTGAATCAAGTAAGTTTATCTTAGTCTCATCAGACCACAGGACATGGTTCCAGTAATCCGTGTCCTTAGTCTGCTTGTCTTCAGCAAACTGTTTGCAGGCTTTCTTGTGCATCATCTTTAAAAGGGTCTTCCTTCTGGGACGACAGCCATGCAGACCAATTTGATGCAGTGTGCGGCGTATGGTCTGGGCACTGACAGGCTGACCCCCCCCACCCCTTCAACCTTTGCAGCAATGCTGGCAGCACTCATACGTTTATTTTCAAAAGACAACCTCTGGATATGATGCTGAGCATGTGCACTCACCTTCTTTGGTCGACCGTGGCGAGGCCTGTTCTGAGTGGAACCTGTCCTGTTAAACCGCTGTATGGTCTTGGCCACTGTGCTGCAGCTCAGTTTCAGGGTGTTGGCAGTCTTCTTATAGCCTAGGCCAGGGGTGCCCACACTTTTTTGGCTTGTCAGCTACTTTTAAAATGACCAGGTCAAAATGATCTACCTACATTTAAAAAATGCCAAATATTGCAATATATGTTGGTGTACAGTGTACGCCGTACATTTCAGTTCCTTCACCTTTTTTTTTCTCACCTCACTTTTAGGAGGGAAGTCAGTATCATAGTTTTTATGAACGGATTGAAAGTGCCTCTCCACATTTCCCTTCTTTGGAAACGCAATGATAGATTGACAGATCAGACAAATACACTTCGAAAATGACACAAAAAAAAAAAATCTTCCTCCCATTCCTTATGGAAGTGGTAAGTTTTTGTCTTCCTACTGCAGGGGTGTCCAACCATGTGCCATGGAGAGCCAAGACCCTGCAGGTTTTCTCTTCTACCCAGTCTCTTCAGCAGGTGTTTTCACTTATCAGCAATCAGTGGGAAGAAGTTCACAGAAATCTGCTGTTGAAGACACTGGTTGGAGGTAAAACCTGCAGGGTCTTGGCTCTCCATGGCACATGGTTGGACACCCCTGTCCTACTGGGTTCAGCTCCCCGACTCATTTTTAATATCCCTTCTTTAGTTGATAGAAATTGGAAGCACTAACACGGTCACAGCTTGCTGGAGTTTAGCAGTAGCTAGCTAGCGTGTTTGACTGCGCATGCAGGGTGACCTATGACACATAGAGGACAGGACCTCTCCTGATTGGCTGCCCTGTACATCAGTCAAAGGGTAAATGCCAATAAGAGGACAGATGGAAGGATAGGCGATAGAATTAAAAACTTAATTTTTTTTTTTTTTTTTTTTAAAGGCCCGCGATCTACCCGCAGTGCCTTTGCAATCTACCAGTTGATCGTGATCCATGTATTGAGCACCCCTGGCCTAGGCCATCTTTATGTAGAGCAACAATTCTTTTTTTCAGATCCTCAGAGAGTTCTTTGCCATGAGGTGCCATGTTGAACTTCCAGTGACCAGTATGAGAGTGTGTGAGAGCGATAACACCAAATTTAACACACCTGCTCCCCATTCATGCCTGAGACCTTGTAACATTAACGAGTCACATAACACCAGGGAGGGAAAATGGCTAATTGGGCACAATTTGGACATTTTCACTAGGGGGTTTACTCACTTTTGTTGCCAGTGGTTTAGACATTAATGGCTGTGTGTTGAGTTATTTTGAGGGGACAGCAAATTTACACTGTTATACAAGCTGTACACTGATGACTTTACATTGTATCAAAGTATCATATCTTCAGTGTTGTCCCATGAAAAAATGTAATAAAATATTTACAAAAATGTGAGGGGGGTGTACTCACTTTTGTGAGATATTGTATATTTTCTGTAAATTCTATAGTTTATATATAATAACCAATAAAAAGGACCATCTCTTTTTCTACATTTTAAATTGCAAATTTAAAAAAACAGTTGTACAAATTCATCTGTCATTAATTTTATGCACTTTTCCCTCTTAATTTTGCAGTGTTATAAAATTGTTTTTAATGTGCATTTGAGATGACTTCAACTTTATTTATCGCTACTGAACTAATTAAAAATGATTAGAAATCAAGTTACATAAGAGCCAGCTTGTTCCTCTGACACGTTATAGTTTATTTTTTATGTATTTAGAGTGTGTGTACAGCTGTCACGCACTTTTGCAGCTTTAGTAATGTTTTTTCAAACAAAATTAAGAAACTCGGCAGTGATTTAAACCAGAACGATGGTCTGATACACTATAATGTTTCCTGTTAGTGACAAGTTAGCATCATCATTAACATTTGCCGTCTTATAATTACAGAGAGATGGTATTAACGTGACTTGCCTCCAGTTAAAATGAGGTTAGAGGACTATCTGACACAGCACGGTGGGAAAAAGTCCAACATCCCTGGCTGGCACAGAAATAGTGGCTCCACAGAAGAAGCGGCAAAACATTAGCTTGCAGTTAGCTGCTGTGGCGCACTGCTGGGGAGAGGCAGGGCGGTGACAAGTAGAAACGGGTATGTCTCTTAAATCCCGATATAAATGATACAGTTTTATATGAAATGATAGATGTTTTTTATCCTGTCACTGATATACAGTGGGGCAAAAAAATATTTAGTCAGCCACCAATTGTGCAAGTTCTCCCACTTAAAAGATGAGGGAGGTCTCCAATTTTCATCATAAGTATACCTCAACTATGAGAGACAAAATGAGGAAAAAAAAAATCCAGAAAATCACATTGAATGATTTTTAATGAATTAATTGGTAAATTCCTCGCTAAAATAAGTATTTGGTCAATAACAAAAGTTCATCTCAATGCTTTATGTACCCTTCATTGGCAATGACAGAGGTCAAACGTTTTCTGTAAGTCTTCACAAGGTTTTCACACACTGTTGCTGGTATTTTGGCCCATTCCTCCATGCAGATCTCCTCTAGAGCACTGATGTTTTGGGGCTGTCGCTGGGCAACACGGACTTTCAACTCCCTCCAAAGATTTTCGATGCGGTTGAGATCTGGAGACTGGCTAGGCCACTCCAGGACCTTGAAATGCTTCTTACAAAGCCACTCCTTCGTTGCCCGGGCGGTGTGTTTGGGATCATTGTCATGCTGAAAGATCCAGCCATGTTTCATTTTCAGTGCCCTTGCTGATGGAAGGAGGTTTTCACTCAAAATCTCACGATACATGGCCTCATTCATTCTTTCCTTTACACGGATCAGTCGTCCTGGTCCCCGTTTTCACCCCCATGCTTCACTGTAGGTATGGTGTTCTTTCTCCTCCAAACACGACAAGTTGAGTTTTTACCAAAAAGTTATATTTTGGTTTCATCTGACCATATGACATTCTCCCAATCCTCTTCTGGATCATCCAAATGCTCTCTAGCAAACTTCAGACGGGCCTGGACATGTACTGGCTTAAGCAGGGGGACACGTCTGGCACTGCAGGATTTGAGTCCCTGGCGGCGTAGTGTGTTACTGATGTAGCCTTTGTTACTTTGGTCCCAGCTCTCTGCAGGTCATTCACTAGGTCCCCCTGTGTGGTTCTGGGATTTTTGCTAACCGTTCTCGTGATCATTTTGACCCCACGGAGTGAGATCTTGCGTGGAGCCCCAGATTGAGGAAGATTATCAGTGGTCTTGTATGTCTTCCATTTTCTAATAATTGCTCCCACAGTTAATTTCTTAACACCAAGCTGCTTACCTATTGCAGATTCGGTCTTTCCAGCCTGGTGCAGGTCTACAATTTTGTTTCTGGTGTCCTTTGACAGCTCTTTGGTCTTGGCCATAGTGGAGTTTGGAGTCTGACTGTTTGAGGTTGTGGACAGGTGTCTTTTATACTGATAACGAGTTCAAACAGGTGCCATTAATACAGGTAACGAGTGGAGGACAGAGGAGCCTCTTAAAGAAGAAGTTACAGGTCTGTGAGAGCCAGAAATCTTGCTTGTTTGTAGGTGACCAAATACTTATTTTACCAAGGAATTTACCAATTAATTCATTAAAAATCCTTCAGTGTGATTTTCTGGATTTTTTTCCCCTCATTTTGTCTCTCATAGTTGAGGTATACCTATGATGAAAACTGGAGACCTCTCTCATCTTTTAAGTGGGAGAACTTGCACAATTGGTGGCTGACTAAATACTTTTTTGCCCCACTGTATATATACTGTATCATCATGTCACACAGCCCTAATGCACAATGATCCCCATGGTCCCTCCTGCAGGTGGTGAGCCCACTGGAGGGTGGACCCATGTGGGTCCTGTGGATACTCTGGGTTCTTGATGTAACTTTTTCTTTGGGATCTACTGGAAAAAATATATTTGTGTATATTTACAATAAAATACTCACATTTCCTTGAAAAGCTGTAGATTTATTACAAAAAGTAACAAATTAACATTACAAATTTACAATTTTTAAAGAAAAGTCACATTTCTGGAACAGTAAAAATTGTACCAAATATTCAGATATTTGCCCTAGATTGCTCACAAATATCGGGTATTCAGGACAGTCTTCATCACATGTTTTTCCGTCTTATTTGAATTTGGAGGACTGCCTTTTTAACTTAATAATAAATATCCAGCTTTTGAAAACTTGTATGTCAACTAAGATAAAAACAGATGGTTTGTTCAGTTTAACTTCAAAAGAAGCCAGAGCAGAATTGTTTAAGGAAGGGTTTAATTTCCAAAATATATAAGTGCCTGACAGAAGGATGTAAAGAAACTTCTGTGAAGAGGTTGGAGGCATGGTGAGAGGACCTAAATGAAAACATATCAATGGAAAAGTGGATGAAGGCATGTACTAAAGCACAATCAAGAACCACCAATACTCGCCTGAAAATACTACAATATAATTGGTTGATACAAACATATATTTTTCCATTGTATTTGGCAATGCACTGAAATACAAAAGTTCTGGCAAGAAGTGAAACTGTATATCCAAAACATTTTACAGATTCAGGTGCCCTTAGTCAAACAGTTGTTTATATTAGGTTTATGCCCTGACAATTTGAAGATTAAAAAGAACCAACTAATATTTGTAGACTTAAGTATATTATTGGCAAAAAGAGTAAGAGCCCTCTCATAGAAACATATCAAAAATAAGTAGGTGGTTGAATTATTTGCAACTCTCCTGTTAGAGAAAATTACCTACACAGTAAAACATCACCAGCATAACTTCCACCTGATCTGGGATCCCTTTATTTACTACATAACAGGAACAGACCTGTCACATTTGATGGAAGTGCCCGAGGACACATAAATGGTAGCCCTCTGAAGAGACCAACGCAACAGAAATGTGTGTAGACTTTATTTTATGAGTATAACTTATTTATCTGACCCCCCCCCCCCAAAAATGGAATAGATTGGGTGGAGGGGGGTTTAGTTTGTTCAGACATGTTTGTTCAGTGCATGTAATTGGTTGTTTTTGTTTTGTTTTTTTTTGGGGGGGGGACAATAAAAAGAATGTTGATTTAAAAAAAAAAAAATAAAAATAAAAAAATATGAAGCCAGAGCATTCCAGCTCTTGTGGAGCTTGGAAATTGAAAATGAGGCTTTCACTTATTTAGTTTCACCTCTTGTTAGCAGTTAATCTTCTCGTTGTTGTCATCAAGTTTTTGCAGCATTGCTGAGGCCTTTTTTTTTTTTCTTTGCATGATCAACATTTCCTATTCTGAAACCACCATTTTAGAGCACTGAGGGTCCTGTTGTCTGGCTTAAAACTTGGGTGGCAAAGGCTGGCAATGTTGACATGCTACTTGGCACTTTGGAATTGGGTTTATGGCCTTGGAGGCAGAGCTAGAACACAGCGCACACGCGCACACACACACACATGCACACACATACAAAACCCCCCCCTCTCTCATGCCCTCAAGATCCTCCCCTCCTCTCGTCTCTCCGGCAGCAGTAATTGGTGGCAGGTCCTGGCTGAGGGTAAATCTTGCGTCAGTAAATCGTCATGCACAGCGACTCTCCAGGCTGAAAGACAAACAGTGAGAGGGGCCGTCTGCTGTTGGAGGCCTTGTATAACTTGTCAAAACAGCTCTGAGACCTCCACTGTCTTAATTTAAAAAAATAAATAAATAAATTGTATAAGTTGTTTTATTGACTCCCAAATGTCTTCCTCCTGTGTTATCCACAATGATACTGCTGTTGACGTCTGCCACTTCTGGTCTAAGCATGCTGCTTGTTGAATATGAGTTGACAATTAGGCAAGACACATGGACAAAGTTAGAACAGAAAAGCTCTTTTCCCGAGATGGAATTTGCTTTAAGCCCCTTGCCAGCATCAACGAATTTCAGTTAATCTGACAGAACCTGAACGTGCCTGATCCAAGTCCAAATGAGCACACTGCTACTCCGCCATAAAACACACGCATGTGCATTCAGACGGAACGTGTGCATTCGCATTGTCAGTCCAAAGGAGTAGTTTATTTTTAATAGGTGTGAGTTTTGATAATATTGAGTCAGACTTTGCTCTTTACTCAACACTTACGGATGCCATCAGACCACGAGCCCTCAGATTTAAAGGTACCATATAGGCCTGCCACAAAAATGCTACCTCGGTTTATCATACATATATAAAAATGAACTCAAGAGTTTTTTCTTGCCTCAGTATATCAGTGCTTATGTGTTTATTTGTTCACTTAATCCGCCAACATTCCAACCAGTCCCGCTGCCTCCGTCCCTCTCCTGTCAGTCAGCATGCTCTCAGCGGGAGGCGGGCCCATGTGTGTGCAGTGTTGACGGGAAGAGAAAGTGAAGCAGCCAGCTGAAGGGTCTGCTCACACTATAAAGTTTGTCCCAACTGTGGCTGCAACTAACGATTACTCAACATAACAAAAATAAGTTTTTTTTGTAAGTTGTCTGTGTTTTTTCAACTGATTTAAGACAATTTTGCACTGCTGAATCCGAAATGGGCGGCGCAGTGGCACAGTGGTTAGCACTGCGGCAGCACAGCAACTCACCCTTGGCTGGGGGATCCTGGGTTCGATCCCAGCCCCCGACCAACAGTGATCTGTGTGGAGTTTGCATGTTCTCCCCGTGTCTGCTTGGGTTTACTCCGGGATTTCTCCGGTTTCCTGCCACATGCCAAAAACATGCAAGTTAGGTTAATTGGCATCAAACTGGGGATTCTAAGTTGTCCTTAGGTATGACTGTGAGAGTGAATGGTTGTCTGTCTCTCTGTGTTGGCCCTGCGATGGACTGGCGATCTGTCCAGGGTGTACCCTGCCTCTCGCCCAAAGATGCTGGGATAGGCTCCAGCCCCCCGCAACCCGAAAAGGATTAAGCAGAAGAAGATGAATGAATAAATGAATCTGAAAATGACATCCGTTTCTCTCGATCAGGTCAGGTTTTTATGCTAAGTTGTAAGCAGTTGTACAGTTGTACTGTAAATTGAATAGTAGACGTTGATAAAGGTAAGTAGCCTACATGTAAATTGAATGTTACGTCATCATTGTTCAAAATTCAGAGAATTTCAAGAAATAAAAAAGAATTTTGCATCATATAAAGCGAAAATACCCGTACATGTAAACAAAAACATAAAAAACGTGGCCATAGTTCAAAAGTTGACCTGATTGAGCAAAACCAATGTGATTTTGGGATTCAGCACATCAAAATTGTCCTAAATCAGCTAAAAAAAAACAACTTAGACAATAAATTGTTGACCAGTGTTATTTTGGCAGTCAACTAATCGAGCATCTGTTTTTTTCGATTAGTCGACTAGTCATGGTAGTCAACATTTCTGTCATGTGCGCCGTTTCTGCTTGTTGGCACAGCTGCTGTTCAGGGCTCCAGTGCATGATTTACCTCGCCTGTTTAAGCCTGTACACCGGAGAAGAAGAAATCACCTTGTCAGTCTGTACCTTGATATAATGTATAATAGTATACAGTATAGTATAATGTATAATAGTATAATGTGTAATTAGAAAAAGTTCCCATAGATAAATTGACTTCTTTCAGTTCAAAATAACAGTTTACAAATGCTTGAAATTGCAGCGCTGGAATGTGTGTATTTGCTACACATACGGTGAAAGATTTTAAGCCTTTTTTGTTTAATTTTGGTGATTATGGTTATACTTTTGATTAAAATGCAAATTGTGCTATTCTAATTGACTGAGATGTACTTATATTCAGAATGAGGGCTAATATTAACGTGACAAAAATGGTGCAAAAATCATTGCACTTAACACATCAGCCACCATTGTCCAAGAGAGCTTATTGTTCTACAGGTAACCTAGCATAAACGGCACATACGAACAGTATAGTCACTTTTTTCAAAGGCCTTAAATGGTCTGCCATTGAAGGTAGGCACTTCGCCAGCTAAAGTAGTAGCCATCATGACACCAAGTTGTGTTTCACATGTTAAATTAAATCACCCTTATTGTCATTCAACCGTACAACCAATCATGTACAGTAGAACAAGATTGTGCTTTACCTATCTACAGTGTCAATCACACACACCCCAGTGCAGAATCAGAGGGCCGCTGCTATGCAAGGCACCGCCACAGATTTCCCTCCTCCATTCCATTATTGCTGAGCACCAAGCTGGATGGCAGGAAGTTCCACTTTTATATGGTCTTCGGCATGACCCGGCCGGGATTTGAACCCCTGCCTCCCGGGTGTGGGGCGGATCCTCTACCAACTGAGCCACCACTCCGGTATGTTCATGCGTCGCTGTAGTACTGCCGTCCATTACATGACATCTCTCCTGTACAGAGTCTGCATTTAACTTGTTTCATTTGATCTAAAATGTTGTTTCATTTGTTTGTTTTCAGTAAAATGCTCCTGTACTTTGGAAGGTTTCAGCCTTGCTTTTTTGGCCTCTTCTTCTCCATGACTTTCTCTTTGTTTCACCATCATGAACTTCTCTTCTTCTTCACTAGAACAGAGTGCAGTTATGACAACAGAAGCAGTACTGCCCCCAGCAGTTCCGATTTTCACGGCATGCCCATAAACTTTAAAATTAAATGATGTGTCACCAGTAAAATTTTGCGTTGACAAATTTTTTTGATCTCTTCCATTTGAAAATAAAATTGCTTTAGACAACAACGCTCTCAACATTGGCTCAATTGGACAGGTTGGTTTCATCCCAGACTCAGTTACTCCGTGCAAGCACACGCATGTGTTTGCTATGTGTGTCTGACGTATGATTGGCACAGCTGTGTGTGTATAGTCAACCATTTTACAACATAGCGGCTGTGTGAGAGAGCCCCATCAGGGAGGAAAAAAATACTCAAAATAAGCCAAAAAGTCCATAAAGTAGGTCTTCACTATGTTGTTCTCCATTATACTGTCTCTGAGACTGTGCTTCTTGTAAACAAATGGCGCTTACTGCCACACGTGTTGGTTGTATGTAAAGATGTTTGTACAAATGGTAGCGACACTTCGGCCTGGCTGTGCTAAAAACAATGGGAGCACAGAACCACTCCAGACCAAGTTTCCCAACATCACAATCCCAGCAAGTATGGAAGAATAAATGGAATTGATTGCAAAGCCAAACTCCAAAGTATCTGTTGGAGCCTTTTGGATTTAAACTGAACGAGTAAGAAGAACCTAATGATATTTGAACACGCTTGCAACACTTTCAACAGTAAGGGCCCCTTTACACAGCGCAGAGATCATTGAGAGATTGGGCCAATTTTTGATCTTTGGGATTGTAGGGGAGATCCTTGTGTGTTTTGGATTGAGTCCAAACTTTGAGGAGATTGTGGTGACTGTGGAGATCACTGAAGATCATTGATACAGTGGGGTAAAAAAGTATTTAGTCAGCCATCAATTGTGCAAGTTCTCCCACTTAAAAGATGAGCGAGGTCTCCAATTTTCATCATAGGTATACCTCAACTATGAGAGACAAAATAAGAAAAAAAAATCCAGAAAATCACAATGAAGGATTTTTAATGAATTAATTGGTAAATTCCTTGGTAAAATAAGTATTTGGTCAATAACAAAAGTTCATCTCAATACTTTGTTATATACCCTTTGTTGGCAATGACAGAGGTCAAACGTTTTCTGTAAGTTTTCACAAGGTTTTCACACACTGTTGCTGGTATTTTGGCCCATTCCTCCATGCAGATCTCCTCTAGAGCAGTGATGTTTTGGGGCTGTCGCTGGGCAACACAGACTTTCAACTCCCTCCAAAGATTTTCTATGGGGTTGAGATCTGGAGACTGGCTAGGCCACTCCAGGACCTTGAAATGCTTCTTACGAAGCCACTCCTTCGTTGCCCGGGCGGTGTGTTTGGGATCATTGTCATGCTGAAAGACCCAGCCATGTTTCATCTTCAATGCCCTTGCTGGTGGAAGGAGGTTTTCACTCAAAATCTCATGATACATGGCCCCATTCATTCTTTCCTTTACACGGATCAGTCGTCCTGGTCCCTTTGCAGAAAAACAGCCCCAAAGTATGATGTTTCCACCCCCATGCTTTACAGTAGGTATGGTGTTCTTTCTCCTCCAAACACGACAAGTTGAGTTTTTACCAAAAAGTTATATTTTGGTCTCATCTGACCATATGACATTCTCCCAATCCTCTTCTGGATCATCCAAATGCTCTCTAGCAAAGTTCAGACGGGCCTGGACATGTACTGGCTTAAGCAGGGGGACACGTCTGGCACTGCAGGATTTGAATCCCTGGCGGCGTAGTGTGTTTCTGATGTAGCCTTTGTTACTTTGGTCCCAGCTCTCTGCAGGTCATTCACTAGGTCCCCCCATGTGGTTCTGCGATTTTTGGTAACCGTTCTCGTGATAATTTTGACCCCATGGGGTGAGATCTTGCGTGGAGCCCCAGATTGAGGGAGATTATCAGTGGTCTTGTATGTCTTCCATTTTCTAATAATTGCTCCCACAGTTGATTTCTTCACACCAAGCTGCTTACCTATTGCAGATTCAGTCTTCCCAGCCTGGTGCAGGTCTACAATTTTGTTTCTGGTGTCCTTTGACAGCTCTTTGGTCTTGGCCATAGTGGAGTTTGGAGTCTGACTGTTTGAGGTTGTGGACAGGTGTCTTTTATACTGATAACGAGTTCAAACAGGTGCCATTAATACAGGTAACGAGTGGAGGACAGAGGAGCCTCTTAAAGAAGTTACAGGTCTGTGAGAGCCAGAAATCTTGCTTGTTTGTAGGTGACCAAATACTTATTTTACTGAGGAATTTACCAATTAATACATTAAAAATCCTTCAATGTGATTTTCTGGATTTTTTTTTCTCATTTTGTCTCTCATAGTTGAGGTATACCTATGATGAAAATTGGAGA
The DNA here is from genome assembly GCA_020510985.1 of Pholidichthys leucotaenia. Lineage (NCBI taxonomy): Eukaryota > Metazoa > Chordata > Actinopteri > Cichliformes > Pholidichthyidae > Pholidichthys > Pholidichthys leucotaenia. Next base: position 156,855,214 of record CM035841.1, read on the forward strand.
CCTCTCTCACCTTTTAAGTGGGAGAACTTGCACAATTGGTGGCTGACTAAATACTTTTTTTGCCCCACTGTAGATCAAAAATTGGCCAGATCTCTCGACAATTTCTGAATGATCTCCACCCCTGTGTAAAGGGCGTAAAGCAACAATGCTTTTTTTTCCTATTATTTTGATTATTTTGAGTGACCAAACTGAAAATAAGTACGTTTGTCTTGATTTAATATTTCACTGTAGAGTGATTTACATTCCCATTCTATAAATCTCCCAACTAATTACAAAATTACATTAAAAATGTAATGCAAAAAAAATTACTGCAAAAATAAATCTGTAACCATCCCATAGGAATTACATTATAATAAATCTATGCACATGCAAATTTTGCCATTGGATAAAATCAAAGCTAAATTCTGCTCCCAACTGTAGGAAGTGGAAACTTTCAAAATAAACGTGAGTGTAAAATGTATCAAATATACGTAAATATAATTGATAACTGAAGCATTGTACCATGCCAAAATATAGCTTGAAAAAAAACACTCTGATTTAAGTCATTCAGTTAACTGTAATGTTGATTTGAGATAACATTGCCCAGCTCTATATGAATAAAGTTGATTTGAAGGGCAAGACTTTTACATATATACTGCATAGGTAGTTAAAATATAGATTTATTCTTTTTTCCAGCAGTGATCCAGGTTTAAAGCTGGTGGATAAGGGCGTTTCCACACCTGAAAATCCACACCAAGGTCCGGACCAAGGTTTGTGTTTTTCCTACGTTGTGTACATTTGGCCTGGTTAGGTTTGGTTTCACACTGCTCCTTTTTAAAGTGAACTAAAACAACTTTACATGACAACGCCTACGTCTTGTCACACACAACACTTTGTTGTCATGGTGACGTTTGTGTTGTTAGCACAGACTGGTAGTTAGCAAACATGCTACTCACTCTCCAAGGCATTTTCTGCAGCTCTGGACACACTTGTAATCGCACCTCAAGTTGAAACTGTGGAAGACTCCATCATATTAAGAGGTGAAGTAGTGCATTAAAAAGGACACTTGTCCTTCTCGTCAGCTGTTTAGTCGTTTCTTTAATATAAAACAATAACACGCCTCCTACAAAAGCAGTTTCACTCTTATACTGTTTATATTTGATCACAGAGAGGCCTATGAGTAACCCATGTTTTTTTGTGTAGACTTTTAAATACACACATAAATAAAATAAATAACTGATCACAATAAAATCATCACACCTCCTCACTTTTTTTTCCCCAGACTGTTCATTGCGGACAGATGGTTGTGAATAATTCATGTTTCTGGGATGAGCACAGCCATGCGTAGATTTTATCCCAGAGATTATTCAGTATCGGAGAAGACGAGAGACTGTACAATAAGTGCCTTAGAAAAGATGCTGGAGTGTTAACAGCTAATGACAAATGTGGCTGTTGTTTTTCTCTGTTGGGATCAAGGGAGTTCTTTATTTTGTTCTGCAGCTGCAAGTTATTTTTTCCCCCTCAATTTTTGGGCTTTTTCTAATTGTCAAGTTTCCGTATCAGTGGATTTTAAAGTTTTATTTAGGCACTCTTTCCTGTCAGAATATAAAATGCATATTTTAGACTTTTTGGGTCAAGTTTCCTTTTGGAAAATTAAAGCTTACTTAAAGCTAAGGTAACCAAAGTCAGCTACTCTGTGATTTATGCTTCTGTGTTTTAAATTAGCTCTTTTTAATGCTTTCATCTTTCCCCTTCTATTCTGCCACTCTTATTTTTGAATCTGTCTCCTTTTTTCTCCCTGGCTCCTAGTTTTAATCAGAAATCGTAATAAAGACTCACAGTGGGAGCCATCAAAAAACCCACACTGATGGATTAGTAGAAAGTGGCTCGTCTGGGCCAGACCACTGGAAAGTGAAGCATAATCTTCAAAAAGGCAGCTTAACACCTGCTGGCCCATGCTGTGGATTCCCCAGTTTCAGAGGCCACTGCCACAAGGAAAAGTCTCGGGGTGTTAATTGATGGGTTAAATTTGAACATTTTGAAAGTTATCCGAAGACTGAAGTCAGTCGAGGCAGGAGGTAAAATTAATTTGAGAGGAGCTGATTCCATGGATGTTATTAAGGAAGTTTAACAGAGAGCGATGATGCTTTGGCGTGCTTATAGGAGCTGATGCTTTCTAGTAATTGTTCACAGAGTTAGAAGGACACAGTGGCTCTGTCTGTGCTTGATCGCTGCATGTGAGACGTGCAGGACTCTTTTTTTGTTCTAATTTGTCCTTGTCTCTGCAGAACATGTTTCAGTGGAGAAATGGATGGGAGTGAAAGCTGAATCATACTAAACAGACTTTTTTTTTTTAGAGAATGGAAACTGCTGTAGAGAAATAAGATTACTGCTTCATTATTGTTTTCCTCGCTACAGTTTTCCAGACTATTCCATTCAAGTAATCACATTGTCAGATGAAGCACATGTGTGGTATGGCCCTCGGAATAATTCATTTAGCATTCAAAGATTTGCCTCAACAGGAAGAGAAAATCAGAATTGAATTTGTGCTCAAATGGCTGTGCAGTGTTCTTTTCAAAAAATAATTAACAGGGCCCTGTTGGGCTTATTTCTACCTTCATATTTTTATTATTGTGCTGTTTTATGGTGCAAAATTAACATTTCTTTAAAAAAATGGACAACCGTCTTTTGGTTGGGTGCCCCTCACAAACAGAAGACAAGATGGCTAATGCTGTGCTCACATCTGAAGCTGTATTCCTGAAATGACAAAATTGGGATGGAAAATCCCGGTGTATCACTAAATCCTGATAATATCGCATCACGGCCCAATTATTGTGATAATATTGTGTCATGGGGCCTCTGGTGATCCCCATCCCTATTATAATTATTTTAATTGTGCATGGCCTTAGCTGTTTAGTTATCACGGCACTACGGTACTCCAAGAGTAACCCCCAGATGTCGTCTGTTATAGTGAGATTTAGTACACCATTGACCTAGAGACTGACCCCTGAAGACTCACGTCTGCTGTCAAGCTTATAGTAAAAGTCACATTCAAGATGGTTCCTTTCTGTGGTGCTTCTGCCCTGCTTACTGCTCTAGAAAGAGAATTCTTGCATGCCTGTGCTGTTTGAGTTCAACAGGGGACAACAGTAGAGAGGGAGGAGGGTCAGGTGGCTCTGTGAGGATGTAATCCTTCTGCCCCTACGAACAAAACAAAATCAAAAGTTCCCAGCAGTTACGCAATCCCTATTAGGAAGGGCTCAGGGCTCCCTGGGTCTCCCAGGGCAGAATGAACTTTTCCAGGCACTAATCTGAAGATAAGCCCTGAAACGGCGGCCTTCAAACTCAGTGTGCCGCAGTGGGCTAAAAATGCACAAAATGCCCCATGAAGCTGGTGTGTGTGTGTGTGTGTGTGTGTGTGTGCGCGCGCGTGCTATGATTGGCATCCTGCTCAGGTGTGTACTGACTGTACCGTAGAGGGTAATAAAAGGCAGGTCCTGCCCTTTAGAAAAGTCATTTGCATGTAGAAAAAATGTACACCCTTGAAATTCTTAGACACAATTTATTGTTTTTTTGACTACATGGACTTGATAGTAAATGGTAGATTTTGCCTTTCCATCTGTGGGCTATGGCATTGAAGCTAATGCAACAAAACACAAACAGTTCTACTGTTTTACTAAAGTATTGATACTATCTATTTTATAGAGTGAATAGTGTCACTGAAACTAGCCTGAATTTTTATGGATGTAATGCATATTTTTGGAGCCATTCATTCCTTTTTCTAACTGATTAATCCTTTCAGTTGGGAGGACTAGAGCCTATTCCAGTTTCTTTGAGTGAGGCAGGATACACCCTGGACAGCTTGCCATTGCAGGACTAACACAAAGACACAGACAACCATTCAGTCTTACATTCATACCTAAGAACAATTTAGAATCCTCAATTCATACCAATGAACTTAACATGCTTTCTTTGGACTTTGGTTTTTAGTCCTTTAGTTTTTTAGTTTATCTCTTTATCTCATCATGTTTTTAATGTTGCAGCATGGCACCGAGACAAATTCCTAGTTTGTGTACTACATGAACAATGGCAATAAATCTGATTCTGATTCTGATTCTGATTGGGAGAAAGCCAAACAGACACGGGGAGAACACGCAAACTCTACAGAGATGGGCCCTAGCTGGATCCATATATTTGTATTGTAATGTTAAAATAAGAAATATTAGCATGTTCTGGGTCTGTGTTGGGGCCCTCTTTCCAGTGGGACATGCTAAAACACCTCTCCTGAGATGTGTCTAGGAGGCATCCTGGGTAGATGCCCAAAGCACTTTTGGAAAGAAAGCCGACTTTTGACATTCACACTGGGGCGGCAGTGGCTCAGAGAGGGCAAGATGAGACGGAAGAGAGGAGCCAAGGAGAGGGAAGTGTTCAGGCAGAGGAAGGAGAGAAGGATAACGCCACTAAAAAGTCTAAACACGGGACTTCCGGTTATGGCTGCCACGTAGGACGGACGTGTCTCGCTCTGCTCTGCTCCTGGAGAAAAAAAATCGGCAAATAACTCTCTCATTTGGGACAGAACGTATCCCAGCGTTTGGGCGAGGATATGTCGGCGAAGCCTAAGGCTGGAAAACCAGGAAAAGGAAAAAGCGAGCCGCCGAAACAGTCCAAATTAACGGACTTTCAGGTCTGTGACGCAGCAAACAAAACTCCATATATGGCGGAGGAGGCTGGCAGCGGTGCGATAAATGCGGGGAATGGCGCAGATGAGCTGATGGCTGCCATGAGTTCAATGAGAGCGGACTTTTCCTCTAGATTTGATGGGATTATGACAGCGTTGGAAGGAATAAGAAAGGAATTGGGTGACTGTGTAGAACGAACGGCGCAGATGGAGCTCCGTCTCGCTAGTGCTGAAGATGACGTCACCCGTCTTCAATTAAAGGTGCGCACTTTGGAAAAAAAAAATAAATCTCTGGAAGATAATATTTTGGATTTGGAATCTCGGTCGAGACAGAATAATTTGAGGCTGGTGGGTCTTCCAGAGGAATCAGAAGGTCGGGACGTATGTTCCTTTCTGGAAAAGTGGATTCCGGAGGTGCTGGGCAGCGAGGAGTTGCAATCAGCAGTGGTTCTGGAAAAAGCACATCGTATTGGCCCACGGAGAGATAAGGGACCGCCGAGGACCTTAATTATGAAGTTTCTTAGCAACAGAGACAGGATGAAGATCTTCAACGCTGCACGTGCTAAAGGAGAGATTAAACACCAGGACCAGCAGGTGCGGTTCTACCCAGATTTGGCCACAGGAATCCAGCAATTGAGGAAGCAGTTTGATCCCATACGTAAGGAGCTGCGCAACCTTGGGATTCGTCATGGTGTAATCTATCCTGCGAGACTGCTGACCACGTATGAGGGCAGAACCCACATCTTCAAGACCCCAGAGGAGGCGCAGGAGTTCATCAAGAAGATCAAAGAAGATGAAGAGACTGGTGGGAGCTAAGCATGAACAAAATATAAGGTAGAATAATTAAGCATTTGCACAGGCATCTGACTGACTTGAAGTAAATAGTAAGTTTACAAAATATAGATTGTATTATATATTAAAAAAACAAAACAAAAACAAAACAAACAAAAAAAAAACTATGATGTACAAAGTTGTTAAAAATTTTGGAGTTAAGTTGGAAAACTACAGAGGAGAGTTAATGTTACGTCATAAAAAGCAGTAGAGTTAGGGTGATTGGGAGGATGAAGAAGGAGTGGCTTAGGCTGTTTCCCGTGGGTGTGGAACGGTCGATGGCTATATCGGGAGACAGAATTTTTCTTTTGATTTTGGGGGGTTTGCCACAAGTGTGGGAAGGGGAAATTTGTTTGTGTGTAGTTTGTAGGATGAATGTTCAACCACTCATGTTTTTGCTTCTCTGTATGAGCATGTTTACACTGCAAGGTAATCCCAAACTCTCTATTGATCATGGACCAAAGTGTTAATCTTAATTTAACTTCATGGAATTGCAGAGGTCTACAAAATTTAAAAAAACTTAAACAAGTTATGAATAAAATAAAGGACATGGGTTCAAGAATTGTGTTTTTACAAGAAACTCATCTGATAGAGGAGGATGTTAAAAGAATTAGGAGTAGATGGCAGGGAAGTGTATTCACCTCTTCATTTTCATCCCGAGCCAGGGGAGTTATGACTCTCATACATAAATCAGTTCCTTTTCAAGTGAAAAATGTAATTGGAGACAAATTTGGAAGATATGTAATCATTCAAGGTTCTTTGCTATTAGAAAATATAAATCTTGTGAACTTATATGGTCCCAATATAGATGATCAGAAGTTCTTTGCTAATTTATTTCTCATCTTATCATCACTTACAGGGCAACATATAATAGCAGGGGATTTTAATTGTACATTGAATCCAGGTGTGGATAGATCAACAGGACTGGATTGTACGCACATTGGATGTAGGATGACTATTAATCATTTTATGAAAGAATTGAAATTGTTAGATATATGGAGAGAAATGAAACCACAAGTTAAAGCCTATTCTTGTTATTCCAGTACCTACAAGACATTCTCACGTATTGATTATTTTTTGATTTCCACAGAATTAAGGTCCAAGATTCAAAACTGCTTTTATGATAACATCGTGATCTCTGATCATGCACCCTGTTGTCTAATATATGTAGATAAAAAATTGACAAAGGAATCAGGTAGATGGCAATTTCAGCATAAATGGCTTCAGGATGAGGAATTTGTCAAGTATATAGAAAAACAGATAGACGAGTTCTTTGACATCAATACTACACAAACATCAGCATGTGTAAAGTGGGAGGCTTTCAAAGCTTTTATTAGGGGACATATTATTAGTTATACAGGATCAAAATCTAAGAAGACTCGAGAGGAGAGAGCTAAATTGGAACATAAAATAAAAAGTCTTCAGGAAAAAGTGTATGCAGGAAGTGACCCAAGGTTGGAGAATGAATTACTGATTTTGAGAGCTGAATACGACAAAAAATCAGCGAATAGAGCTGCCTCGAGTCTTCTAAGATTGAAACAATCTTTTTATGAACAAGGTGAAAAATCAGGAAAATTATTAGCATGGCAGATTAAACAATTGGAAATTAAAACACCAATTACCAGTATTATAAGTAACGGACAGGTAGTTATAGATCCTTTAGAAATTAATAGAGCCTTTAGAGATTACTATGAAAAATTATATGATACCAAAAATGAACCTGATTTAACAAAACTAAATGGGTTTTTGAACGAACTATCTATACCGTGTATACCAAATGAAAACAGGGAGATATTGGAGTCTAAAATTAGTCAAGAAGAAGTTGGGTTAGCCATTGATAATATGAAATCAGGAAAAAGTGCAGGACCAGATGGTCTTCCAGTTGACCTTTATAAAAAATTTAAGAATAAATTAATAAAACCTTTTTTGGAAATGGTTTTAGAAGCATTTCAAAATAATAATTTACCATCATACATAAATAATGCCTTAATTATACTACTGCCAAAACCAGGTAAGCCCTCTAATAAATGTGAAAATATGAGACCAATAAGCCTATTAAACGCCGACCTTAAGATAATCTGTAAAATTTTAGCAAGACGAATACAAGAAATTTTACCAAATATTATTAATCGAGATCAGAATGGCTTTATAAAGGGTAGACAAGGCTTCCATAATGTAAGAAGACTATTTAATATTATTTATTTTAATAAAGAAGCACCGGATACAGCTCTCCTATCATTGGACGCCGAAAAGGCCTTTGATAGAGTTGAATGGCCCTTTCTTTTTGAAGTCCTACAAAGGTTTGGACTTGGAAATAATTTCATAAAATGGGTTCAAATAATATACAATAATGCTACAGCAGAAATCCTAACAAATAACAATATTTCAAAACCAATAAAAATCAATAGAGGATGTCGACAAGGCTGTCCACTTTCACCTTTACTGTTTACTATGGCAATTGAACCTTTAGCGATAGCGATACGTTTACATTCACAGATATATGGAATTAAAGTTGGACCAACAGAACATAAAATCTCCCTGTACGCCGATGATATAATTTTGTTTATGTCGAATCTAAAAAAATCAATTCCAACCTTGTTGAATTTAATAAAGAATTTTGGGGAAATATCAGGATATAAAATAAATAAAACTAAATCTTCAATATTAATGCTAAATGAGACCCAGAGAAATTACCCAGCCCCTGAGGTAAATCAATTCAATGTTGTAAATCAGTTTAAATATTTAGGAATCCAAATTATGCCTAAGCTAGAATCAGTCGCCAGTGTCAACTATGAAGCCTTAATGTCAGATATCAATGAGTTAACTCAGAGATGGATGTCACTACCAATGTCGATGATCGGGAGAATCAATATACTTAAAAGTAATATTTTACCTAAAATACTTTATTTATTTCAATACATTCCCTTATCACCACCTTTAGATCTATTCTCAAGAATAAAAAAAAAGTTAGTGGAATTTATATGGAACAACAGGAGGGCTAGATTACGTTTGTCTTTATTATATTTACCATTTGATCGTGGAGGTCTGAAATGTCCAAATTTTATGTTGTATTATTGGTCGGCACAACTGAGGTCTATGACATATTATTTTTCATCAAATGATCTCCCTCACTGGACTGAAATGGAATCATACAATTTACCTTTACCTCTTCCCATATTCATATACTCAGATTCGGCAAAAAAATTACAAAAACAAGTTAAAAATCCATTTGTAAAGCATATGATCAAAATATGGTGTGAAGCTAAAAACTATTTAAAAGAACCACAGTTATTGTCACAATTTAGTCCAATATGGGGTAATCAATATTTTAAACCAGGGAGAGCGGACGCTGTATTTAAAGTATGGAATTTAAAAGGGATACAAAAGATTCAGGATTTATATTTGCCATGTGCAGACAACATAATGTCTTTTGAAGAGCTGAGGATCAAATTTAATCTCAATAGAACACATTTTTTAAAATATCTTCAACTTAGAAACTTTATTCGATCAAATCAAAATAAAGCTCTCACTCGACCTATTTATTCATCCTTGGAAAAAATGATGATGAAAGATAGTAAAAGAAAGGGTATTATTTCAGAGTTTTATAACTCATTGACACTATCTTCAAGTGAAAATTCACTGAAAAGATTAAACTACTGGAAAGAAGATCTGCAAATTGAAATTTCAGAGGAACAATGGGAATTGGCTTGTACAGAAGCTCAAACCAAATCAATAAATGCACGCCTTAAATTGATACATTTCAAATGGTTAATGCGGATGTATGTTACACCGGAGGAGTTAAATAGATATAACAAAAATATACCAGATACATGCACAAAATGCATGGAAAGTAAAGGAACCCTATTTCATTGTTTATGGGAATGTAGATTAATAAGAATGTTTTGGGAAGAGGTGAGGGTAACAATTGAAAAAATAATCTCAAAACAAATCATATTGAATCCTAAACTGTTTTTGTTGGGTCTGTACCCAGAAAAGCATAATTTTAATAAAAGTGAAAGAACATTCATAGACCTCAGTTTGCTTAATGCCAAAAAATGTATTGCACTATTATGGAAAAAGACTCATAGACCAGATGTGACTCAGTGGTTAAGACAGATGTTAACAAACCTTCCATTAGAAAGAATAACATATATACTGAAATCAAAGGAAATTGTGTTTGAGAATATATGGAGACCTTTTATTGATTATGTAAAAAATTTAAACATAACTCTTGAAGAAGAAGGTGAATGATGTGTGTGGACCTTGTAAATTCCAAACTGGTGAACATAATAAGTATACTTGTGTATTGGATTGTCTAGACTAAACAGAGGAGCATTGTTGAAGACTTGATTTTGTTGGTGGTTGTTGGTGTTTTTAGTGCATTTTTTTTTTTTTTTGTAGTACTTTAGTGTTAGTGTTTGATTGTTTGTATCATGTTTGTTAAAAAAAAAAAAAGGTTCAATAAAGATATTGTGGAAAAAAAAAGTCTAAACACGGGATGTCTGGGTGGGACCCCAATTGGCCAAATATTCAAGCCTTGGTTGTACAATACTTCAAATGGTAAGCTCCATATGCAACGTTACTGTGTAAAATTTTAAAAAGAAATAAATAGTATAAAATTAACATATTCCGGTATGTTTAACACCCCCCCCCCCCCCCAGGGGGAAAAATATGTTGCCACTGCACCAAGGTCTTTAAGCCAGAGGAAACACTGCCATCATTCCTGGCAACTGCTCCGTGGTGCATCACTAAGTTAAGATACACAAGCCTCATCATCATACTACGGATGCAGGGAATGACCCAAGAAAAGACCAGAAATATTACCACAAAAATCATTAACAGGCTCATGATGAGACTTCTCCATGAAGAGAGTAACCATCTTAACCAGGTATATTCATCAGTGACATTGTCCTTGGCTATGGCAGCCTGCAAAGCGGTCAGGTTCTGTATGGCTGAGGCAATCACGTGACCATCTGCATCATTTTCAGGGATAAAAGTACAACAATAATCACCCACAATTGCGCACACACACCCCCTCGGGCGGCAGTTATTTGATCAAGAGCCATTCTATTTTGGGTCAGCATAAAGTCTAAGAGCTGTTAACTCCTCATTTATACCAGAAAAAGCAGACAAAGAAAAATTCAGAAATGATTGTAATCTATAATTCGTTGTTTCAATCCACAAGGTGTTCTTAGCCACTTCCACCCAAGGAAACAGAGAACGAAGTACCTTCTGCCCAGTAGTTTCTAACTTGATTCTTTCAGCACATCTGTACCCCAGATGGGATCATGTGGTGCAAAAGAGACATCTCTCTTTACCCTGCCCGCTTGTCCTGCTGACAATATGATGGTATGGTCAGTCACCACTATGGGGGCACACACCCCACCCCAGTTCATGGGCAGGTGTTAGTAGGCACGATGGCCACACAGCCACCAACCCCATCGCCATGTGCGTGCCGCACTTGTGAGAATCACAAATTGTGGCGCTACAGAGGTCCTGCAGGGTGACATCGCCTTCCAGCCTTCTAGACTGACAGTAAGGATCTTCAGGACAACTTTTGGCCACTACGCCAGTCTGGCAGGTAGCAGTACAGAGGCGAGATGTACTGTGTACCGTTGCACACCTGGAAAACGATTAACTGCCCAAAGAGACGTTTCCACACCCTTTTAGACAAAAGGAAAAATTCCCCAGTGAGGTTAACCTTGCCTTCACCGAATAAGGGGTGTCATCGTGTCTCCAGTCAGTGGAGTCACTGACAGTGTGGCAGGTGTGATCCAAGTTAATGCCTGCTGTACTATTTTCATACACAGCCTCTTGCAAGAAACAAACAGCTTCTGACAGTTCTATTGGTTTAGCAGTAACAGATATTTGGCTAGCTGAGAGTGGGAACAAAGAACACACATAACAGTTTGAACGATTAGCTGATTTGGCTGTGTAGTTAGCATACTTCCACCACACATTACCAGCATAAACATGGTCGTCATAGCCTGGTCCTTCTAGCCAATCATGATGCGTGTGAGTAATGTACCTAGCCCTGCGATAAATAGGTAATGATGTCCCTAAAAGCAACCAAAACAAAAGTGTCACCACAAGGATATTGATGAAAAACAGGTGTACCATTCACATCCTTCTGCTGCCAACCTTCTCTCTTTGGCATTTTGTCTCTCCATGATAAACAGTTGCTTCCCTGTTCAAGCCGTTGCTGGATACCACAAGGGCACAGTCAGTCGACACTTGTATAGAGAAACAGTTAACACTTAAGCTGTGTGATTTCGTGTGCCCCTAGTGGCAGAGTGCGGCGCTACGTTTGTCAACTGATAATGACGTGCAGAAACACTGCCCAGCTGTACTGAGGATTTGTACTGATCATATCAGTTCACAAGGTGGCAGGCATGCACTGGAGGACTCATGGATGACACATAATACACCAAAGAGTAAGAAATCCTCCTTCTTTGTTTTTGAGATTACCATACAAAATGGTGGGCACCGATCGTTGTGGGCAGACACGATCCCAGACCGAGGAGCATATTTGGAGGATTTGGTCCCGAATTCGCCAACTATGGTTCTAAAGAGAGATTATTTAGCTTATGAAGGTACTGTAGATGTTTACGTGCTCTTATAACACAAGGAGCGTGAAGCTTGTTGATTTGACCTGCCGGGCGCCTGGAGCGCCATGTGACTGGAGAGCAATCTCCGGTTGCATGTCGTCATATAAGCTAAATTCAGGTTCAGGTTACTTTATTTGTACCCGCAGGTAGATTTGTTTTGCAGTTGGTGACATCCATATTTACAAGCCACTAATTACATTCAACATAGACACAAACACAGGCACACATCTTACAAAATAGGTAAATATAAAATATGTACAATATAATTTTTATAGCTTGTTCAACTCTTTGACAGCAGCAGGGACAAAGCTGTTTTTGTAGCGCTGGGTTCTACTTTTTGGGACAGCAAACCTCCGTCTGGAGGGAAGAAGCTGAAAGTTGCAGTGCAAAGGGTGGGAGTCATCATTTAAAATCGAGTCGGCCATCCTCTGTACTTGTCTGGTGTACAGGGATGTCAGGCTCAGCTGTGACTCACCAAGCAAACGACTGGACCATCTGACTACCTGATCCAAGGATTTCCTCTGTTTCAGTTTTATCTGACCAAACCATGACATTAAAGAAAAGGATAAAACAGATTCAATAAAAGCCCGATAAAACATAGTCATTATGGTTCGGTCAATTTGGAAGCGTGCAAGTTTCCTCAAACAATGCAAATTTTGCTGACCCTTTTTGCACACCCTTTCACAGTTCACCTCAAAGTTCAATCCACTATCAATAATCGTCCCAAGATATTTGTACGATTGTACACATTCGGTGGTCTGGCCTTTTAGTATGGTGACTTTGTGCCTGGGAGTTTTCCTCCTAAAGTCAATAATCATATCTTTCGTTTTTGTTGTATTCAGCTGCAGGTAGGAATCCTCACACCAGTGAACAAAGTCATAAGCTAAATTGCCGTGGAATGAAAGTGAAATTAAGGTGGAATAATCAATAACAGTTTGTGGATGTAGGAGAGAAAGCTAAAATGACCAGGAGAGGACAAAATGGCGACCAGAATGCAGCAAAAGGACGCCAGTAAGTGACGAATGTTGTATGCAAATTAGATGTGTAAATTTACTCCTATCTGAAACTTTGGATCATATTCTACATCTTTCTAATTGACAGTAAGCCATTATCTCTTACCACTTTCAAGTTATAGCCTTGTAAAGTTTTGACATCTGATCTGAATATTTTCTTGAAAAAAATCTTTACCACTGTTGACCACTAGGAGTTATGTCACAGTTTGGCGACATACACAGCTTAAGAGTTAAACAGTCACTTGCTGAGGATTTTTAGTGGGATAAAGTTTGCAATGTGGATTAAACAGTCTCTTGCTGAGAGTTTTGAGTAGGGTAAAGTTTGTAATGTGTCACATGCATCCAAGAATCACGTCCTTCGACTTTCACGGCTGTTGGGGTTGCCAGGATGAGGTTGTGTGGTCCTTGCCAGGGAGCGTCGGCCCAGTTTTTTTTTTTTTTTGATGGCTTTGATAAGGACCAGATCCCCCAGTTTGGCCAAGATGGGTACTTCACCGTGGTCCTTCCTGGAAAGAGCAGCATGAACAATATCTCTGTCAGTCAACATTCTTCGCATGTAATCAGCTAAGCACACTTCCTCATCACCTGAATTGAATGGCCTTTATGGTGGGAGTAGGTAAGATTTGCCATATATTAGTTCAAATGGGGATAACCCCCCTTTGGTGGGAAATATTCTCATGTAAAACAGAACTAAGGGTAGACAATATATCCAATTTTATACTGTTTCTACCATTGTTTTTCTAAGCCTTTCTTTAATGGCCCTATTTGTGCGGTCCACCAATCCTGCAGATTGTGGATGGTAAGCTGAGTGGTTTTTCAAGTTAATGTTGAGTGCTGTGCCTAAGTGTGAAATAATCTGATTTACAAAATGTGTTCCATTATCTGAGTAAATGTTTTCAGGTATTCCAAATCTGGGCACAATTTCTGCTAACAGTTTTTTGTTTTTGTTTTTTTGTCACTATAGCAGCACTTGGGTGAGTGCAAGGGAAGGCTTCTGTCCACTTGGGAAACATGTCACAAATAACCAAGCAATATTGTTTGCCTTCACATTTATCTAACTCAATGAAGTCCATGCAAATGTTTTGAAATGGGTAAGTTGATGCAGGGAAGGTGCCTTTTTCAGGCCTTAAATTACCTTGAGCATTGTTTTCTGCACAGATTAGGCTTTTATATATATATATATATATATATATACAGTATATATATATATAATATATAAAATTGAGTAGCAAATCGGCTACACCCATAAGCAGGGAAGGATCGGTTCAGCATAGAGATCATACCCCCCTTTGATACATAGGAAACCCCATGTAGCAGAGTAGAGGCCTGCTGAAACAGTTTGTGTGGTAAAATGGGTTTATTGTTGCTGCATTTGTAAAGGTTGGAGGTGTTGTCAAAGATAGCCCCCTTTTGGATCCATCGATAAATTTCGGCTTGTGGTGCCGTTTTCTGGGCCTCAGTGAGAATGTCATGTAATAAGTTTTCTGTTGGTGTTAAAAGAAGAACTGGTGATGTGTCCTTTCCTGTATGACTGAGTGCAGCAGCTTTGGCTGTTTGAGCTGCAAAGCTGTTGCCTTTGGGAACCGGATCTGTGCCATTGGTGTGTGCAGTACATTTGCATATGGCTAATTTAGAGGGAAGTTTTACACTGTCTAACAGTTTTAAGATGAGATCTTGTTTTGGATTGGCTTTCCTGTTGATGTAATCATTCCTCTTTTTTCCCATTGTGCAAAGTGATGTATGGTAGAGAAGGCATATTAGCTGTCAGTATACACCGAGTGCTTTTCCCTGGCCTAATATACAAGCTTAAGTTAGAGCCACTAATTCAGCTGCTTGTGCAGAATAATGTAATGGGCGTTTTTGTTCTGTAAAGTGGTGTTATGGGTGACTACTGCGAAGCCGGACAAGTTTGAACCTGTGCAGTCACGTTTGGAGGAGCCATGAACAAATAATGTGACATCAAAGTTCTCCAAAGGTGTGTCCTGCAAGTCAGGGCATGCCAATGTTTCACTCTCAATTTCTGCCAAACAGTCATGAGATTTGCCTTGAGTTGAGATTGGCAAAAAGCTTGCTGGATTTGTTACCGTGCAACGTTCAATGGTTAGATGAGGCGGTGATAATAACACTGTCATGCATGCAAGGTGTCTGGATGGTGAGAGGACTGATATTTTACTTTGTGACAAGATGACTGATACTGCATGTGTGACCTGTAGGGTCAAGGGATGAAAAAGAACGAGCCCTGCTGAGGCCTGCACCACCATAGAGGCAGCTACGACAGCCTGCACACATGGAGGCATTGCCCTCGCCACAGGGTCAAGTCGTGTGGAAAAATATGCTACCAGACACACTTTTGTGCCACTTGGCTGAAGAAGGACTGATGTCATGTGCCCCTCTTTACAATCAATCATTTGCACAAATAGTTTTTTGTAATTGGGGAATGCCAGGACGTCAGTGCTGACCAAAGGTTTTTTCATTTTAACAAATGCCTCTTCTGCCTCAGGTGTCCGCTCAGTTTTGTCCACCTGGGCCACGGGTGTTTTGTAAATGAGATCAGATAAGGGTTGTACCTCAAATAAATAATTTGCAATCCAAGAGCGACAATAATTTAAAGTACCCAGAAATGACATGTCTGTTTTTGTGATGGGCTTTGGTGCTGACAAAATAGATTGTTTTCTAGCTGGATCAACATGTCTGTCTGCTGCTGACCAAATGTGTCCTAAATATTTGACTTCTTTTTTCCACAACTGTAATTTTTCCTTGTTGACTTTTTGACCATGTTCTGCTAAATATTGCATTAAGACAATGGTGTCTTGTTTGCATGTTTCTTCATCAGGTGATGCCGGCAAGATGTCGTCAGCATAAAGGAGCAACTGGCTCCCATTTGGAGGTGCCAAATTTGCTGACATAGCCTGTGACAAAAAATAGTTGGTGATTCACAGTAACCTTGTGGTAACCTGGTGAATGGGTACCTTTTGTTTTCAAATGTGAATGCGAACCAAAATTGATGATCTGGATGTATCGGGATGCTGAAAAACTGCAGATGTCTATCACTGTAAAAAAAACAAAAAACAAACTGTGTGGTTGTAAATCATTTAACAAGGTGCGTAGAGGATACTGTCTTTTGTATGGTCTATAATGTGATTTTGCGTTTATTTTGACCAGCTCTGCATTTTTTTATGACCAGTCTGGAGGATGCATTTGCAAGGAATGTTTTGGACTCTAAATTTTGCATAGGTTTTGTGCGCAGGTCTGATGTCACTGAGTGTAGTCCGGCGGAAACCAAACGCAGTGAGTAGCAGTACCTGGGCACATTGAAATCCTGCAATACATTTATTCCTTCCACATGTGGGAAAATGTGATGCTCTCATTCCATTATTCATTGGGATTATGGCAATATTGAGGGTTGTGGGGAGATCCCCTCCCAGAATGTTGACAGGGCATGCTTCAGACAATATGAAACAACCTTCTGCCATGTCACTGGTGACAGGGTCTTTTACCTTGACATTTTTTGAAAGGTGCTCTGTTTTTAACTTGCCGTTTGCAGCTTTTACAGTTATTTTTTCATCTGATTTTGTAAAATTGTGAATGTCTGTGCCTGTTATTACCGATCTGTATGCTCCTGTGTCACATAGAAACTTTATTGGAACGTCCTGAACCTGCAACATCACTTCAGGTAAACACTGCATTGTCAACATCAAATCAAAGTCAGGTAAATGGGAAAATGTCTGTTATGTCAGTGTTGGCGTCAATAGTTGCACTTATCTTCGTTGCGGTCAGTCAGGTAGTCGGCCTGTGATGTCCTCTGTCCCCACCCCGCTGTTGCTGGCGTTCAGGACATTGCCTCCCCCAATGCCCCTTTTGTCCTCATTGATGACAAACGTCATGTTCCCCTTACCGCGGCCAGCCCGCCCCACTCCTCCTCCGTCTTCCCTCCACCGCTGAGGTCCAGTTCCGGTGCTACCCTGAAAAATAATATCGGGGGAAGCCGCCCCCCCCTCCCCGTGTCAGCAATCACATAAACAGGATTTGTTTTTTCTTTCAGTTTCTTTTTCCTTTCCTCCTCTATTGTCTCTGCATGCTTTGCATAAGATAACACATTGCCAACTGCACAGGTGCGGTATATGACCAAATATTTGTGGATTTAATCAGCTAGGTGTGGGTGCATGTTTTGCAAAAAGACACTTTTCAAATGCTGCCAATAAGGTTCTATCCCTGAATCATTATCAGCCTTAGTTAAACCAGAATGCCTATCAAAACCTCTTGTAACCTGGTTCTATAAGCTTCAACACTTTCATCGTTACCTTGTTTTGTGGTTTGGATCGTCCCATATAAGCTGTATTTGAAAGTTCAATCATAGGATGTTGTTCAGTGACAACATGTTTCATAATCTTCAGTTTTATTGATCGTATTGATGGTGAATGTGGAGTGGATATGTGTGCATATCTACTTAACTCTCTGGTGTTTTGGGCGCATGCGCACGCAGCGACCAGCAGCTGGTGATATAGTGCGTGTGTGTGTTTTTTGTACTTTTTTACGTTTTTAGAAAATCCTCTGTGTCGTTTCTGCCCTGGAGCGTTTGTGGAATATATGGCGAAGAGCTCCCTGGTATCTACATCATGGAATTCCTCTCCTCTCTCGCACTGCTGCTTCTGTGCTGTGGCTCTTTGTCTCTGAGGTAAACGCGTTCGGCCCCATGGCGAGCAGAATAGCGGGCAGAATACAATATTCCGGGGACGTGTTGCTACGCTTTAACACAGCTGATGCAGCGTCTGTGATTGAGCCCAAACTTCAACTGCCGGACTTTATTTTGAGAGACGGACACAGCGGTGAAAAGAGAGACGGCAGAAGGAAGCGTGGAAGACGTGGAGGTGTGAAATTTTGCCTTAGGAGACGTCAGTTTGGTAACATTCCTCTTCCTTCGATCATTTTTGGGAATGCACAGTCTGTGAGAAACAAGGTGGAGGAAATTCAAGGCAATGTACGTTACCAGAAGGGTTTTAAGAACTGCTGCGTCATGGCTTTCACTGAATCTTGGCTTACTGCGCATGATAGAGACGCAGACCTGTGGATTGACGGCTTTGGAGCCCCGCTGCGCTCGGATCTGCAGGAAGAGGTAACGGGGAAGCGTCAGGGGGGCGGTGTATGTTTATACATTAATAAGCAGTACTGCACATCTGTCACGGTCAGAGAGCGCATCTGTACACCCGATGTGGAGCTGCTGTCTGTGCCACTACGCCCCTTTTATTTGCCTCGAGAGTTTCCCCAACTTTTCATCACAGTTGTGTATATTCATCCGAGGGCAGATGCTGACTCCGCCTCCAGCACCATCTCTGATGTGGTGCAGCGGCTGCAGTCAATTTCTCCAGAGGCGCCAAACTTCATTCTTGGGGATTTTAACCATGTTTCTTTAAAGAAGACACTTAAAAACTTTCATCAGTATGTCTCCTGCCCAACCAGGCGAAAAAAGACATTGGACCTGTGCTATGGATCCATAGTGAGGGCCTATAAATCACTCCCCCTTCCCCCTTTAGGATCCTCAGATCACAACTGTGTTCATTTGCTGCCCACATGTAAAACTGCTCTCAGAAGAGGCAAGGTGGAGATGAGAGACATTGATGTGTGGACAGAAGATTCAGAGCACAGCCTCCAGGAATGCTTTGACTGTACAGACTGGAAGATGTTCATAATGGCCTGCGGGGATGATTTGGACTCTCTGGCTGAGCTCACATGCTCATACATGGCTTACTGTCAAAATAAGATTGTTCCACGTAAACGTGTCAAAATATATCCCAACAACAAACCATGGGTTACTAAATCAGTTAAATCCTGCTTACAGAGGAAAGCACTTGCCTTTAAACAGGGGTCTGTTTCTGAACTACAGGTTGCCACAAAAGAGCTAAAGGCTGAAATTTTAAGAGCAAAACAGAATTATAAATCAGAGTTGGAAAGCAAGATGGCTGCAAATAAACTTGGTTCGGCCTGGGCCAGTATGAAAACTATTGCAGGCCTTCAGAGCACAGAGCGCAGTAATCGTGTGTTTTTAGATGGTTTTAGTTCAGACACAGAGCTGGCTAATGCTCTTAATTGTTTTTATGGTCGTTTTGACTCCTTTGATTTTAGCACAGAAATCCAAGATTTGAAACAGAAACTCAAAGACAACCAGCACTTTAATATTGAGATGCAGGATGTTAAAAGGGAGTTCTGCGCTGTAAAAGTGAACAAAAGTCAGGGCCCTGATAATATATGTGGGCGCCTGGTAAAGTCTTGTGCACATGAACTGAGTCCTATATTTCATTACATTTTCAATAAGTCCTTTGGCGCCATCCTGAACACATGCATGGAAATAACTGACTGGGGCATGTTTAAAAGAGCCACACATGATCTTAATGAGTACACATACACTGTGAACTCATATATCAACTTCTGTGAGGAGAGCATTCTCCCATCGCGCACCAGGGTGAGATATTCTAATGACAAGCCTTGGTTCACAGCTAAGCTCAGACGGATCAGGAAGGAGAAGGAAGCAGCGTTGAAAAGTGGAGACAGGGACTGCTACAGGGAGGTCAAATATCGGTTTAACAGAGAGCTGAGGAGAGCTAAATCTGTGTACTCTGAGAGACTCCAGCAGCAGTTCACTGCTAATGACTCGGCTTCTGTGTGGAGAGGACTGAGGCAAATCACCAACTATCGGCCTCAGGCTTCTAAGGGTCAGGATGACAAAGCCCTTTGTCAAAGACTGTCCCAACACTATGCCCGTTTTGACACCTCGTCAGCTGTGTCCAACTCACCCACTCCACCCAGCTCCACTGCCTCCTCAGCCCCTAATTCATCAAAAGCGGTCCCCCCCTCCTCCTCCTCCTCCTCCCCCCCTCCCCTTGTCATCAGTGAGCAGGACGTGCACAGACAGTTCTCCAGACTGAACCCGCGCAAGGCCCCCGGGCCGGACGGTGTGTCTCCTGTCTTCACAGACATTTTTAACACCTCCCTTAAGCAATGTCACGTGCCGACCTGCCTCAAATCCTCCACCATCATCCCTGTCCCCAAGAAGCCACGGATTACTGGACTTAACGACTACAGACCTGTAGCGCTCACCTCTGTAGTCATGAAGTCCTTTGAGCGCCTGGTCCTGTCTCACCTCAAGTCCATCACCACACCCCTCCTAGACCCGCTGCAGTTTGCCTACCGTGCTAACAGGTCTGTGGACGACGCAGTCAACCTGGCCCTCCACTCCATCCTGCAGCACCTGGACTCCCCGGGAACCTACGCCAGGATTCTGTTTGTGGACTTCAGCTCCGCATTCAACACCATCCGCCCCGATCTGCTCCAGGACAAGCTGTCCCTGCTCAACGTGCCTGACTCCCTCTGCAGGTGGATCACCGACTTCCTGACGGACCGGAGACAGCATGTGCGCCTGGGGAAGTCTGTCTCAGACTCTGTTAGCATCAGCATTGGATCACCCCAGGGCTGTGTACTTTCCCCCCTACTCTTCTCCCTTTATACCAACTCCTGCACCTCCTCCCACCAGTCTGTTAAGCTGATTAAGTTTGCGGACGACACCACCCTCATCGGGCTCATCTCCAACGGCGACGAGTCCGCCTACAGGGAAGAGGTGGCCCAGCTGGTGTCCTGGTGCAGCCACAACAACCTGCAGCTGAATGCTCTGAAGACAGCAGAGATGATTGTGGACTTCAGGAAAGTCACATCCCCCCTGCCCCCCCTCACCATCACAGGCTCTCCCATCACCTTTGCAGATTCCTTCCGCTTCTTGGGCACCACCATCACCCGTGACCTCAAATGGGAGCCAACCATCAGCTCCCTCATCAAAAAGGCCCAGCAGAGGATGTTCTTTCTGCGGCAGCTGAGGAAGCTCAAGCTACCCACCAAGATGTTAGTGCAGTTCTACACGGCCATCATCGAGTCCATCCTCACCTCCTCCATAACTGTGTGGTAAGCAGGAGCCACTGCCAGGGACAGACTAAGGCTGCAGCGCGTCGTGCGCACTGCTGAGAAGGTGATAGGCTGCAAACTCCCATCTCTCCAGGACCTGTACATCTCCAGGACTCGGAGGCGTGCTGGCCGGATCATAGCCGATCCTTCACATCCTGGTCACGTGCTGTTTGCCCCCCTCCCCTCAGGTAGAAGGCTTCGGTCCATTCGGACTAAAACCTCCCGGCACATGAACAGCTTCTTCCCCTCTGCCATCAGACTGCTGAACACTAAGTGACTTTTGACTCTCGTGCACTATGTACAGCAGCTCAACCAGACTCATGTCAATCACCACTGTTTTTCTGTTGCATTATTGACTGCACTATGTGGTACTTCACATTATCTGCTACATGCTAATTTTTTAAACTGCCTTGACTAGTACTACTCATTATTACTAGTATTATTATTATTATTACTTATTATTACTTATTTTTCTACACTTATTGCACGTTTCTAGTCCTTTAGTTTTTTATTTTATCCCTTTTTCTCATTATGTTTTTAATATTGCAGCATGGCACCGAGACAAATTCCTAGTTTGTGTATCACATGAACAATGGCAATAAATCTGATTCTGATTCTGATTCTGATTCTGATTCCTTACAGACACAACATGTGCCTAAGATCTGGAAAGATGCCGTGGTTGTTCCCGTTCCAAAATCCAGCTGTCCTAAAACGGTAAATGACTTTAGACCAGTTGCTTTGACTTCAATTTTAATGAAAATTTTTGAAAAACTGGTCAGATGTGAGGTCCTAAGGCAGACTGAACATGCATTGGATCCTCTGCAGTTTGCCTATAGGCCTCACAGAGGAGTGGAGGATGCCACTGTCACTCTGTTTAACATGCTTTTCAAACATCTGGATTTTAATGGGACACACGCCAGGCTTTTATTTGTGGACTTTTCTTCTGCCTTTAATACAATCCAACCTCATATTTTAGTTGAAAGGCTCCTGCAACAATTTGATTTAAGCAATAATCTGGTGGGTTGGATTCTGGATTTCTTAACCAACAGGACGCAGAGAGTAAGGGTCAATGGCACATTGTCTGACCTAAAGTGCTCTTCTACTGGCTCTCCTCAGGGGTGTGTGTTGTCACCACTACTCTTCATCCTGTACACAAACGTGTCGGAGCAGACATGACAACAGACACATTATAAAGTATGCTGATGACTCAGTCATTGTCAGTCTCCTCCAGGATGGTGAGAGTGGCCACGGCCCAGTAGTTGATGACTTTGTTCACTGGTGTGAGGATTCCTACCTGCAGCTGAATACAACAAAAACGAAAGATATGATTATTGACTTTAGGAGGAAAACTACCAGGCACAAAGTCACCATACTAAAAGGCCAGACCACCGAATGTGTACAATCGTACAAATATCTTGGGACGATTATTGATAGTGGATTGAACTTTGAGGTGAACTGTGAAAGGGTGTGCAAAAAGGGTCAGCAAAATTTGCATTGTTTGAGGAAACTTGCACGCTTCCAAATTGACCGAACCATAATGACTATGTTTTATCGGGCTTTTATTGAATCTGTTTTATCCTTTTCTTTAATGTCATGGTTTGGTCAGATAAAACTGAAACAGAGGAAATCCTTGGATCAGGTAGTTAGATGGTCCAGTCGTTTGCTTGGTGAGTCACAGCTGAGCCTGACATCTCTGTACACCAGACAAGTACAGAGGATGGCCGACTCGATTTTAAATGATGACTCCCACCCTTTGCACTGCAACTTTCAGCTTCTTCCCTCCAGACGGAGGTTTGCTGTCCCAAAAAGTAGAACCCAGCGCTACAAAAACAGCTTTGTCCCTGCTGCTGTCAAAGAGTTGAACAAGCTATAAAAT
This sequence comes from Pholidichthys leucotaenia, assembly GCA_020510985.1. Taxonomy (NCBI): domain Eukaryota; kingdom Metazoa; phylum Chordata; class Actinopteri; order Cichliformes; family Pholidichthyidae; genus Pholidichthys; species Pholidichthys leucotaenia. The sequence goes on from CM035841.1 coordinate 156,878,146, forward strand.
CATATTGTACATATTTTATATTTACCTATTTTGTAAGATGTGTGCCTGTGTTTGTGTCTATGTTGAATGTAATTAGTGGCTTGTAAATATGGATGTCACCAACTGCAAAACAAATCTACCTACGGGTACAAATAAAGTAACCTGAACCTGAACCTGAACCTGATGCCCCGGTGTGGCTGCTCCTGGGTACCCCACTCCTTCTTCACTTTGGGTTTGGCATCACCGGGTAGAGGGGTGGAGATGAGCAGAGGCCAGGTGACGTCAGCCGCAGCCTCTCCAGCCTGGAGTTCTGTGAGATGGGGGTATATGGGCTGAGCAGTGGGGGGATAAGGAGGCGTAGGAGCAGAAACACGGCCCCTTGCCCCCACGCTAGACTCGTCATGCACCATAGAAGAGACAGAACACATATTAGTCAAATGCTTTTTTTACCATAGTCAATTTTTCAGATTTATCATCAGATTTAGAGTTTACCGTCACAAGAGCCAAGTCAGCCTGTCGTTTTTTTCTTTTTTTCTTTCCATCTGAAGCCACCGTTGCCACCCCCCACCCCCCAATTGGAGAGATAATTCAACTATGAGTTAGAGAATACAATGACACTGCAAAAAGTCAAATTAAGTTAAATGAAATAACCCAATGCTGTTTACATGCCTTCAGACAGCCCAAACCAAAGAAAAATCAAATTTTCTTGCTCTGCTGGCAGATAATTTTACTTAAAATAAGCAAAAAGTTCTGGCGACTTCTGGTTATGGCGGCTACGTGAGAGGACATGTTTCACTCTGCTCTGCTTCTAGAGATAAAAATCGGCAAATAACTCTCTTATTTGGAACTGAACTTATCCCAGCGTTTGGGCGAGGATATGCCGGGGAAGCCTAAGGCTGGGAAATCAAGTGGAGGAAAAACTGAAACGCCGAAACAGTCCAAACTAACAGACTTTCACGTCTGTGGCGCAGCAGGAAAAGCTGCGGATATGGCGGATGAAACTAGCGGTGGTGCGGTGACTGCTGATGACGGCGGCACAGGTGCAGTGCTGGCTGCCATTAGCTCAGTGAGAGCAGACTTTTCCGCTAAACTTGATGGGATTATGGCAGCGTTGGATGCAATGAGAAAGGAATTGGGTGACTGCGTGCAGCAAGTGACGCAGGTGGAGCTTCGTGTTTCCAGTGCGGAGGATGACATCGGCGGACTTCAATTAAAGGTGCGCACTTTGGAAAAAAAAAATAAATGTCTGGAAGATAATGTCCTGGACTTGGAGTCCCGGTCGTGACGGAACAACCTGAGGCTGGTGGGTCTACCGGAGGGAGCCGAAGGTCGTGACCCATGCTCCTTTTTGGAGGGGTGGATCCCGGAGGCGCTGAACAACGCGGAGCTACATTCATTAGTCGTCTTGGAAAGCGCCCACCGAATTGGCCCACCGAGAGATAACAAGGCAGCACCGAGGACGCTAATTATGAAGTTCCTCAGCTACAGAGACAGGATGACGATCTCCAACGCGGCGTGAGCCAAAGGAGAAATTAAATACCAGGATCAACAGGTGCGGTTCTACCCAGATTTGGCCTCAGGAATCCAACAATTAAGGAAGCAGTTTGACCCCATCCGTAAAGAACTGCGCAACCTTGGGATTCGTCATGGAGTGATTCACCCTGCAAGACTTTTGGTCACATATAAGGGCGGAACACACATCTTCAAGACCCCTGAGGAGGCGCAGGAGCTCATCAAGAAGATCCAGGAAGAGACTGGTGGGAGCTAAGCATGAACAGAATATAGGGTAGAATATTTAAGCATTTACATAGGCATCTAACTGATTTGAAGCATATAGCAAGTTTACAAAATATAGATTGTATTACATATTAAAAAAAACAAAAAACAAAAAACTATGATGTACAAAATTGCTATAAAATTTTGGAGTTAAATTGGAAAATTACAGAAGAGAGTTAATGTTACGTTATTAAAAGCAGTAGAGTTAGGGTGATTGGGAGGATGAAGTAGGAGTGGCTTTGGCTGATCCTCGTGGGTGTGGAGCGGTCGATGGCTATAGCGGGAGACAGAATTTTTTTTTTTGATTTTGGGGGGTTTACCATGAAGGTGGGAAGGGGGAATTTGTTTGTGTGTAGTTTGTAGGATGAATGTTCAACCACTCATGTTTTTGCTTCTCTGTATGAGCATGTTTATATTGCGAGGTAATCCTAAACCCCCTATTGATCATAGACCAAAGTGTTAATCTTAATTTAACTTCATGGAATTGCAGAGGTCTACAAAATTTAAAAAAACTTAAACAAGTTATGAATAAAATAAAAGACATAGGTTCAAAAATTGTGTTTTTACAAGAAACCCATCTAATAGAGGAGGATGTAAAAAGAATTAGGAGAAGATGGCAAGGAAGTGTGTTCACCTCATCATTTTCATCCCGAGCCAGGGGAGTTATGACTCTCATACATAAATCAGTCCCATTTCAAGTGAAAAATGTAATTGGAGACAAATTTGGAAGATATCTAATTATTCAAGGATCTTTGCTATTAGAAAACATAAATCTGGTGAACTTATACGGTCCCAACATAGATGATCAAAAGTTCTTTGCCAATTTATTTCTTATCTTATCATCACTTACAGGGCAACATATAATAGCAGGGAATTTTAATTGTACATTGAATCCCGGTATAGACAGATCAACAGGACTGGACTGTACACACAATGGATGCAGGATGATCATTAAGCATTCTATGAAAGAATTGAGATTGCTGGATATATGGAGAGAAATGAAACCACAAGTTAAAGCCTACTCTTGTTATTCTAATACCTACAAGTCATTCTCACGTATTGACTATTTTTTGATCTCCACAGAATTAAGGTCCAAGATTCAAAACTGCTTTTATGATAATATTGTGATCTCTGATCATGCACCCTGTTGTCTCATATATGTAGATAAGAAATTGACAAAGGAGCCAGGTAGGTGGCAATTTCAGCATAAATGGCTTCAGGATGAGGAATTTGTTAAGTACATAGAAAAACAGATAGATGAGTTCTTCGATATTAATACTACACACACATCAGCATGTATAAAGTGGGAGGCTTTCAAAGCTTTTATTAGGGGACATATTATTAGTTATACAGGTTCAAAATCTAAGAAGACTCGAGAGGAGAGAGTCCAATTGGAACACAAATTAAAAATTCTTCAAGAAAAAGTGTATGCAGGAAGTGACCCAAAGTTAGAGAACAAATTAATAATTCTGAGAGCTGAATATGACAAAAAATCAGCGAATAGAGCTGCCTCGAGTCTTCTAAGATTGAAGCAATCTTTTTATGAACAAGGTGAAAAATCAGGAAAATTATTGGCATGGCAGATTAAACAATTAGAATCTAAAACACCGATTACCAGTATTATAAGTAACGGACAGGTAGTTGTAGATCCTTTAGAAATTAATAGAGCCTTTAGAGATTACTATGAAAAATTATATGATACAAAAAATGAAACTGACTTAACAAAACTAAATGGGTTTTTGGACGGACTATCTATACCGTGTATTCCAAATGAAAACGGGGAGATACTGGAGTCTAAAATTAGTCAAGAAGAAGTTGGGCTAGCCATTGATAATATGAAATCAGGAAAAAGTGCAGGACCAGATGGTCTTCCAGTTGACCTCTATAAAAAATTTAAGAATAAATTAATAAAACCTTTTTTGGAAATGGTTTTAGAAGCATTTCAAAATAGTAATTTACCATCATACATGAATAATGCCTTAATTATACTGTTGCCAAAACCAGGTAAACCCTCTAATAAATGTGAAAACATGAGACCAATAAGCCTATTAAATGCTGACCTTAAGATAATCTGTAAAATTTTAGCCAGACAACTACAAGAAATATTACCAAATATTATTAACCGAGATCAAAATGGCTTTATAAAGGGAAGACAAGGCTTCCATAATGTAAGAAGATTATTCAATATTATTTACTCTAATAAAGAAGCACCGGATACAGCTCTTCTATCATTGGACGCCGAAAAGGCCTTTGATAGGGTCGAATGGCCCTATCTTTTTGAAGTCTTACAAAGGTTTGGACTTGGAAATAATTTTATAAAATGGGTTCAGATAATATATAATAATGCTACAGCAGAAATCCTAACAAACAGTAATATCTCAAAATCAATAAAAATCAATAGAGGATGTCGACAAGGCTGTCCACTTTCACCTTTACTGTTTACTATGGCAATTGAACCTTTAGCGATGGCAGTACGTTTACATCCGCAAATATATGGAATTAAGGTTGGACCAACAGAACATAAAATCTCCCTGTATGCCGATGACATAATTTTGTTTATGTCGAATCTTAAAAAATCAATTCCGACCTTGTTGAATTTAATAAAGAATTTTGGGGAAATATCAGGATATAAAATAAATAAAACTGAATCTTCAATATTAATGCTAAATGAGTCCCAGAGAAAGCACCCAGCTTCTGAGGTAAATCAATCCAATGTTGTAAATCAGTTTAAATATTTAGGAATTCAAATTGTGCCCAAGCTGGAATCAGTCGCCAGTGCCAACTACGAAGCCTTAATGACAGACATTAATGAGTTAATTCAGAGATGGATGTCACTACCAATGTCGATGATTGGGAGAATTAATATACTTAAAAGTAATATCTTACCCAAAATACTTCATTTATTTCAATACATTCCTTTACCACCACCTTCAGATCTACTCTCAAGAATTAAAAAAAAAGTTAGTGGAGTTTATATGGAACAATAGGAAGGCTAGATTACGTCTGTCCTTACTATATTTACCATTTGATCGTGGAGGTCTGAAATGTCCAAACTTTATGTTGTATTACTGGTCAGCACAACTGAGGTCTATGACATATTATTTTTCATCAAATGATCTCCCTCACTGGACTGAAATGGAATCATACAATTTACCTTTACCTCTTCCCATAGTCATATACTCAGACTCGGCAAAAAAATTACAGAAACAAGTTAAAAATCCATTTGTAAAGCATATGATCAAAATATGGTGTGAAACTAAAAAATATTTAAAAGAACCACACATACTGTCACAATTTAGTCCAATATGGGGTAATCAGTATCTTAAACCAGGGAGAGCGGATGCTGTATTTAAAGTATGGAATTTAAAAGGGATTCAAAAAATTCAAGATTTATATCTGTCATGTTCAGATAACATAATGTCTTTTGAAGAGCTGAGGATCAAATTTAATCTTAATAGAACACATTTTTTTAAATATCTTCAGATTAGGAACTTTATTCGATCAAATCAAAACAATGCTCTCACTTGACCTATTTATTCATCCTTGGAAAAAATTTTGACGAAAGATAGTAAGAGAAAGGGTATTATTTCAGAGTTTTATAACTCATTGACACTATCTTCAATTGAAAACTCACAGAAAAGACTGAATTATTGGAAAGAAGACCTGCAGACTGAAATTTCAGAGGAACAATGGGAATTGGCTTGTACAGAAGCTCAAACCAAATCAATAAATGTACGTCTAAAATTGATACATTTTAAATGGTTAATGCGGATGTATGTTACACCGGTGGCGTTAAATAGATATAACAAAAACATACCAGATACATGCACAAAATGTATGGAAAGTAAAGGAACCTTATTTCATTGTTTATGGGAATGTAGAAAAATTAGAATGTTTTGGGAAGGGGTAAGGGGAACAATTGAAAAAATAATTTCAAAACAAATCATATTGAATCCTAAATTGTTTTTGTTGGGTCTGCATCCAGAAAAGCACAACTTTAATAAAAGTGAAAGAGCATTCTAGGACCTCAGTTTGCTTAACGCCAAAAAATGTATTGCACTATTGTGGAAAAAGACTCATAGACCAGATGTGACTCAGTGGTTAAGACAGATGTTAACAAACCTTCCACTAGAAAGAATAACATACATACTGAAATCAAAGGAAACTGTGTTTGAGAATATATGGAGACCTTTTATTGATTATGTAAAGAATTTAAACATAACTTTTGAAGAAGAAGGTGAATGATGTGTGTGGACCTTATAAATTCCAAACTGGTGAATGTATAATATGTATACTTATGTAATGGATTGCCTAGACTAAACAGAGGAGCATTGTTGAAGACCTGTTCCTGTTAGTGGTTGTTGGTGTGTTTTAGTACATTTTTTTTATTACTTTAGTGTTAGTGTTTGATTGTTTGTGTCATGTTTGTAAAAAAGGTTCAATAAAAATATTGTGGAAAAAAAAAAGTTCTGGCAATTGATAATGTTAAAAATAAAATTAAAAAAAAAACATCTGCCAACAAAGTAAGATTAAATTACTTAACACAAGTAGCTCTCATAAAGCCAGCAAAAATCCCACAGAAAACTGCACAACAAAAGAAATTACTGTCAAAACTATCTTGAGATAAAAACAAGCATCTAATACATTTAATCTCACTAAAATCCCTAGTTTAGTGTGACTTTATTACTGCCTTCAGCACAAACACAAGTTAGTCCTTTCACACACATACACACACATAGCAAGCTCCAGATAAGCACACACATTAGTAAACAATCCCAAAGTCACTTAATAATAAGCAGATCTGGCAACCAAAGGTTTTCACCGTCAAAATCTCATTCTCGTCCTCTCGTGTTCCACAGCATGACACGCATCGTCTCTTCCTGCCTCTTGCGATCTCTGCCTCTGCCACAGCAGTTACCCATTTTTCATAAAAAAAAGTAAAGACGTTTTTTATTAAAAACACACACAAACACTTGAACGACTAGACAAACAAACCACAGTTATGTATTTAATGTATTTATTTTATTTTAGTATACTTAGAGGTTATTTTATTTTATTTTTTAGAGGTTATTTTATTTTAAACTTATTTTGAGTTATACCTTAAGGTATTTTAGTTGTTGTTACCATGTTAAAGTTAATCTTTATTATAGTGGCGCTATTTCTCTTTATTTTAAGGTTATTTCTTGTTATAACCTTTATTTTTTTTCCTTTTTAATTTTTTTTTCTCTCTGTCTCTCTTTAAGGTTATTTCTTATAACCTTATCTTCTCTATTTTTTGTCTTTTATTATTTCTCTCTCTCTCCTTGCAGGTTATTACTTATTATAACCTTTGTCTTCTTTATTTTTTGTCTTTTTTTTCTTTCTCTCTCTCGGCCGTTTATATCACTCCGTGGTAACCTGCCGCTGTATTTTTCCGAGGCATCCTGCCGCGATATCACCCTGCACGCTGTTGTACCTGTTTACTCAGTAGAAATGCACTTCACTGACGGACTCTAACCAGGGCACGTCAGGCTTTACCGAACGGACCTGGATCTACGGTAACTAACGCTTAACTCTTAATTCTGAACTCTTAACGTGTATTTTCAGACCGACCGCAGACTCTAATCGGGACAAAACATTTTTAAATCATTAACAGTTAAATTTACTCACTTCAATCCGCCTGTAGGTTGGCTCCGTCACTCTCTGGTCCGCTCCCAGCATCTCCGGACCTTGCCTCACTTCCACAAAGCTGACCCGCTGGGGTCGGTGGGGGAGGATTTCTTCCACAGCCGTGCACTAGCTGTCTCGGTCCAAAAACACCGAAAGCAAGAGGAGAGATATCTGGAGTCCCTGTGCTCAGACGCCAAGTATGTTGGAAAAACTCTTCTTAACCTTCAGTCAAGAATCAGGCAGGATCAAAGTTTCAGCAAATTTAATTACACTGGCCAATGGAGAACAATACAATAATAGTCTCAGAGCCTATTCGCGCATCATTCTGACTCAAACACTCATCGCTCAGTCGTTTAAGCGCTCTGTTATCCAAGAGGTGGAGGAGAAGATGTCCATGGCGATTGGTTCAGTACATCTGGTCAAAACTTGGTGTACAGATTATCTCTTTCTCAGGAACCGTCACACTCTCTCAGCACCAGTTACACCAGAACAGTACATGCGGACTAAAACAAAGCAATAACACAATACAGCTGCATCAGCGTCTTTAGCACTTTCACACAGACTCTGAGGCATAGCATATTACAAATATAAAACTTTTCTGTCAGCATGAATAAAATCATCTTAAAGATTTTAGTTCCTCTTGCTGGCAAAAGTAGAATTATTATCATCCTCACAATGGCCTTTCAGAGTTTTGATATAAAACCAGCATTGGTGGACATTTGCACCATTGTGCTTTTATTTTCACTCTGAGTTCCCCCTTTTTTTTCTTATTTCTTTTCAAATCATCAGTGTTCCCAGCACCAGCAGGTTGCTAGCCATCACTCTATGAATTGGCTTTCAGTGTTATTGCTCCTGGCCAGCTCAAAGGAGAACACACTTTTCATTTGACCCCCAAACCAATCAGTGTGTTTCTTTTTCTAAGCAGGATTTCAAAGCAATCATTGCCAGATTCCACTCAACTTTTATAAGCAACAAGTGTAACTGTTGAAATTCAGTCTGTAGCAGGAGACTTCTTCTAACCTGCCCTGACTTGTGCCTGACTCCTCTTTCCTGAGAAAGAGAAGGGAGATTTGAAACTGGTTTTCAGACTTTATAACTCAGATTCATCTAGGGAAATCAGCTTTGTTTAAGTGAATGTATTATGTTCCTCCTTCAGAGCCTTCTGCTCAGCAAGACTTTTGAACTCCTACTGCTGCACTGGAGCTGCTCTGCTGCCAAGAGTAGACTCCTGTGGTTGCACTTGGCAGTTTGTATGTGTGAACGTGTGCAATTTGAAGCCTTTTTTAATCTATTTTTTCCCCTAAAAGCTCTTCTTAGTAAACATTTGCTAAATAGCAGGTGTTATTATCATAGGAATTAAATAGTAAAAAGCAGCAAGGACATTAGGGGTGAAATAGCTGGAAGTTCATCATTTCAGTTCTGGTTGCCTTTAGGATTTTTGTGCATTTCTCTTTCACTGTTAAATAATCAAAGCATATTAATGTGATACTATTCAACTGTAGTGCATTTAACTGCTTTTCTAACAACCCCAGTCTTCCTTTTGGCTATAGTGTATGAAGCTGCAGGAGGGCTGGGATATTATCTCTGTTTTGGATAAAACACTCTTGCTATTTTGGATCCAAAGTTATAAATGAGTGGGTGGTTGATAAGCAAAATGTCAAGTTTATGTTTCAGGTGTTTCTGGCTTCACAGGACGAACTGTAAAACCTTAAAACGGTTAACTGAACATGAAAACACAAATAGTGGACAGACTGTGTCATCCACAGCTTTGTGTACATTTGAAAAGATATCCAATCATCTCAGCTAATTCCACTGAAAATGAACCTCTTAGGTACTGACTGGAGTATTCACTGAGGGGGGTACTGTTTTTCTACTCAATGTTTTCTTTATATGTGTGGAAAAAAAGTCTTTCTTTTAATTTAGATTCAATAGGTGTTGTTCAGAGATCAGCAGTGAATTGTCAGGGAAACAAATGCGTTAACTGCATAATGGCCTCTTCAGAGAGTCTTGATGCCACTGTTAAAGAAATGAGCCAATATCCATTGTGTGAAACACTGGGTGGGATTTCTTTCAGGGTTGCTCATGTGGAGAAAATAGGGTCTAATCAACAAAAGTTAATTCTCAGTGTGTCTCACCCCCCAAGGAAAAAAAAAAATCCTATATTTGAACACAACAGCCATGGCAAGCAGGATATTAATGAGAAAAGGGATGTGAGGTATAAAAGAATGTTTAAAATAACTTATTTAGCTGCTGTTAAAGTCCTGAAATATTTAATAGGACAATCTTGATAGTACATAAATAAATAATCTCGCTTTAACTGGGCAAGTTGCTTTAAGGTTATAAATCTCAAAGATACACACAGCCTGTGTGTGTAGGTTCCGGTTCCGCCGGACCGGTGGCGCCACACGAGTTGGCTGCCCGTTGCAACAGCCTTTTTTTTTATCTTCCTTCTTCTTTCTACACCTTTAACTCTCTCTCTCTCTCTCTCTATATATATATATATATATATATTGGACACACAGATCGCCCCAAAGGTCTCCCGAGTCGGCGGACAGAGGCTCTGTTTACAGCAGGAGATGATACAGCAGGGAAGAGCTAGTGCTAGCTAGCACTCAGCTGCCACCCGATGCTAGCGGAGAGACTCGATATACCGGGAACTGTAGCGAAAACGACGCGGGTGCCGGGCTGGAGTTCGGGCGGCGTACGGGAAATATAAGACGGAATGATAAAGAGCGATGGCAAGAACCAGGCAGACCGCCCGTAAAATCTGCTGGAGGAGGGGGCCCCCCGGGAGGCAGCTGGCCACCAAGGCTGCTCAGAGAAGCGCTCCGGCCACCGGCGGAGTGAAGAAGCCTCACCGTTACAGGCCCGTGGCTCCGAGAGAGATCCGTCGCTGCCAGAAATCCACGGAGCTGCTCATCCGTAAGCTGCCCATCCAGCGCCTGGTGAGGGAGATCGCTCAGGACTTCCAAGACCGACCTGCGCTTCCTGAGCTTCGCCGTCGTGGCTCTGCAGGAGGCCGGCGAGGCCTACCTGGTGGTCTCTTCTTCGCTAAGGGGGTCGCCATCATGCCCAAAGACTTACAGCTGGCCCGCCGCATCCGCGGAGAGAGAGCTTGGACTTTCTGCTGCACATTCACCAACCATAATGCTCTGCACTGTGTGTCATATATATATAGTAATATTTACATATGTTTACTAGCTGTTCTTGTTTTTTTCTTGCCTTCTGATTGTTGCTCTGAGTGTTGCTATCCCTGTGCTGTTGCAATCCTGGAATTTCCCCATTGTGGGACTAATAAAGGCTTATCTTATCTTATCTTATCTTATCTTATCTTATGTCCAGCAAAATAGTGTGAACATGGTATTGTGAATCATCAGTTAAGGTTTGTAATATCTGGAAAAAATGGAGGCAGATGATCCGCTGTGGTGACAAGAAGAAGAAGCAGAAGATCCAAAAATCAAGTGCATTGAGTCTTTGGTTTATTCTTTTAAAGATTCATCTTATTATACCCCTGTTAATGTTTTGACCTGCCCATCTGTCTGTCTGTCCGCTGGTTTGACATTTTCCATTTTCTGCTGCATAACTTCTGTATTTCTGATTGGATTGAATTTAGATTTATACCGAAGCTTTAACTCATCAATAACCATGAACAAGTTTGATTTACAGAGGAATCGCATGAGGGGTTCCATTTTTTCAGGAGGAGGACTTGTACTTTTTCAGTCCATTTTATGTCACCAATACAGCTTCTACATTTCTGATCAGATTGACTTATTTATTATACAGAAGCTTTGACTCAAAGGAGTCGTTGCAGTTTTGTGGAAGGGAACTTATACCCCCGCACCAAAATTGTGGAGGGTACAATGTTTTTGATCTGTCCGTCCTTTCGTCCATCTGTTTGACATTTTATACTGTCGCCATTATAACTTCTACATTTCTGATCGTATTGACTTCAATTTATACAGAAGCTTTAACTCAGTGGTGCCCAACCTGGGGTCCCTGGAACGTTCAGGTTTCTGTGGAAAATTTTGTAATTTCACTTCTTAATGGACTTTCACTTCGAATGGACCACTTTTGGAGTGGTCTGCTGGGGCAGTGGCATTACAGCAGCTGATAGGAAGAGACTGAACAAACTGATCAAGAAAGCTAGCTCTGTCCCGGGGCAGCGCCTTGACCCAGTGGAGGAGATGGGCGAGAGAAGGATGGTGGCTAAACTGTCATCTCTGCTGGAGTCCGAGTTCCACCCTATGCAGGACACACTGAATGCACTGAGGAGCTCATTTAGCAGCAGACTACATCATCCTAGGTGCACAACCGAGAGGTTTCGCAGGTCCTTCCTACCTACGGCTGTCAGACTGTACAACCTAAGCAGGGCTGCTCGCAGAGATAGCAAAAAGACGTGACAACCTAATAGTATTGAATGCAAAAGACGCAATAGACTTACACAATGGTCCCCTCCGGTATACAACTAGGAAAATACCGGTCGCTATGGAGGGTGACAATATGTATGGGTACATAATCATACCATGTAGGATAACTAAGTAGACGGTTGTGCTGTTTCATTCCATCTAGCTACAATGCTCTGCACTGTGTGTGTTTATATATTTATTCCATCTAGCAACAATGCTCCACGCTGTGTGTGTTTATATATTTACATATTTATTTCATCTAGCTACAATGCTCTGCACTGTGTGTTTATATATTTACATATTTATTCCATCTAGGTACAATGCTCCGCACTGTGTGTGTTTATATATTTACATATTCCATCCAGCTACAATGCTCCGCACTGTGTTTATATATTTATATACCTATCCCATCTAGCTACAATGCTCCGCACTGTGTGTCTGTGTATATATATATATATATATATATATGTACATATGTATACTCGCTGCTCTTGTTTTTTCTCTTGCCTTCTGATTGTTGCTCTGAGTGTTGCTATCCCTGTGTTGTTGCAATCCTGGAATTTCCCCATTGTGGGACTAATAAAGGCTTATCTTATCTTATCTTATCTTAATTGGCCCAAAAAATTGCAAATAATCTGCTGTTGTTGTGCATTGGTGTATGGGTGGCTACAGAACACATGCACAGCAATTGCACATTATTAGCAATTTTTTGGACCAATTAAGAAGTGAAATTATAAAAATACCCTTTGCTGTTGCTAGTAGGGACACTGAAAAGACAACAGCTGGCACGTTTTATACCCTGGGTCCCATTAGTAAATCACATGGTGCTTTGTGGATTTGTGGCTAAAGTTGTTTCCCTGTGATTGGCTACTGGTTGTTAAGCCATTTTCATCTTTCCACGTCAAGTTATGGTGGAAGTGACATTCGCCTGGTCAGAGATTGACTATTTCATCACAGTTATTTAGGAGTCATTATTGTAAAATAAAAGTCTGACATAGTGTTGCTTGAATTGGTAATTCATACACATGAGCAGGGAGTGAACATAATTAAACCAAATGTGAGTTTGTTAAACTACAATTGGAGCGAAACACATTATTTTGCTATTAAACCCATTCATGTCTGTGTGTTGCGCCACGCAAGAACTGATTGGTGCTGTGTTGAACTGAGCCCAGCCCAAAGTTGTGCATTCTAGCTAATGCACTTTTCTGAAGTTAAAATATTTTTAATTTGGGCGCAGTCACTCTTTGACGATAGCTCAGCATGTCCAGTAGGTGGAGATCTGGCAGATCTCATCGACTCCTGGACAAAACTAAACTCCCCAGATTCCAGTCTTGCTCTGAAGATGTCATAATCCCACACCCTGCTGCTCATCTCCTATTCCTTCTCAGTAAAGTTTATTTAATTTTACACCTAGACATACGTACATCTTGCATCCAAATCCACAGGTAGAAAACTTAGCTAATTCCTGAACAGCTATGTGTCAAAATAGACGTGACTTGTGTGTGTTGCTCCATGTGGTGAGTGCACCGACTGCTTGCATCTTCTCAGATTTTCACACATTTAGTTTGAAGCAGCACGTCTCAGAATTAACTCATAAGCTGATCTAATTACTTACCCACTAATATCAAGCAAATTTCCACTGTGATCAAATACAGCATGCTAGTTTACCACAGTGTATCACCAGCCCACATGAAGACTTTACTGTGCTGCACCAGGAAACTTCTCAGCGAGATCACTGAGTTCAGCCGCGTTCGTCATCAGTCAAATTGCATGTAAATGAGGTTTGTCGTCCTCCCACTTTGTAATTTACCAGACTTCTCTTACAGCCATGAGCATAACATAGCAAGCTCATTTCTCCAGCTTTCAGAGGCAGCAGCCTATTAGATGAATGAAGCAAAGAGAATATGCGTTAGGTTTGATAAATGGACGCGTGAGGACAGGCGTGTTGAATAAAAAAATATGGCTTACTATGATGTTATTAATTTATTTTTTTGTTTTGATGAAAGTTAATTATAATATGCATTTTCTACACTCTTGCTTATGTCTAAAAAGAGAATCGGTCGGCTTTTCTGTCCTTTGTCTCTCCTTCGCTGTTCCCTGAAATGCCACCGATGGTCATCTTAGGAATCCCCATCTCCCCTTTTGTCAGCCAGTCTATGACTTTGCCTGTGTGTCTGTGTCTGTCAGGCTCTCTGTCATTCCCACACGATTGTAACGGGAGCTAAACCTCTTAATGAGCATCCGTGCAATGACAAGCCACACGGCAAATGTTTCACTCGCATGGCAGTGCCACGGACCATGCTGACACAACGTACAACACACGCAAACACCGCTTTGTCCGTGGGAATGTTTATTTGACCTGACAAAGATGCATCCTCAAAGGGTTTTTGGAGACCGAACAATTAGACAGTTAACACAGTGGGTGTAGAAAGCAATTCTTGGACACCGATGACTGGTGCAGCTTTTAATGGGGGTCATCTGTTCACATGAAAGGGTGGAAGAGGGAAGATGGCATCTACATTTGATGATAAATTCTAAATTAGGGATTGCAAATTGAATGCAGTAAAGTGTCTGTGTTCCAAAATGGATTACAAACGTTTTGTAAATGCGAGTAAGTTTTAAATTGGGGAAAAAACTGAATCCTTTTTGTTACTGGGTCTGTTTGCCACCAAAATAAGCAAATAAACTCCCTTAAAACAACATGACATTGATGCAGAGTTGTTCAGTCCTAAACGTTATACTGATAAGCCAGACAGGACTTTTTGGTGCCATCATTAAAACTTTAAATAATTTTATAGAATGATTATCCATTCAGTAGTGCTCTAGAGACTGTGGGCCACAACTTTTCTAAAGTACGTAGCTCAGGCTCATGTTTTGGGATGAGTTGTGGCTGTGAAGGTCTATCTAGCTTTTATAGAAATTTTCCTTTATGGCTTTGTTTATGAATCATGTTGACATGGACAGCATGGGTGACGTCATTTACCGTGGCCAACATCTCAGTCATGCAGCTAATCATTGTCTGTCTGACTGTCATATCACTTTTTTTTAACTTTAACTGCCATTTTTTACAGTTGTACAGTTTGTTTATAAACCTTCAATTCTTTTTAAACCGTCATGTGCGCCTCTACGCAGCGCACAGGGAATGAGATAAACCAACACGCTGGAGAATATTTGCAACATTTATTCTGACAAGCAACTAAAGTCCAAAAATAATGCAAAACACAAGGAGCAAAAGCTAGATTGACTTACAATAGATGCGCTCCTGAGCCGTCAGTTCACGAGGAGACGAGGTTACAGGATGATAGGGTGGATGTCCCGAGGAACACTCAAAGAAAAGACATTCATTAACACACGCAATGTAGTGGCAACAAAAATGTGAAATGACAGAGCTTAAATAGTAAGCAAGGTGATAACCTGACAAGTGATCCCAGGCGCAGGTCAGCCCAAGCAGGAGAAAGGGACAATAATTAATGATTGGAACCAGCTGACAGTAATCAGAGGTGAGGGAGGAGCGGCTGTCAGCCTGGCAGGCGGTGCCAACACAAAGCCAGAGACGTCACCTCCCAGCTGTCAGCTCATAGAATAAACATAAACGGAACCAAATACAGACTAGCGAATAATTACAGGTGAAGCAGGAAAATAAATCATCAGAACTCAGTACACACAAGGAGAAAATACAGAAAACTGACAACAATAATAATGACAGATCTACAAAACTCAGAAATAACTTGAGTCTGCACTCAGAGGGGAAAATAGGAGCTCAGACTCATGACAGAGCCCCTACCTCAAGTGGTGGATTCCAGACACCCCAGGGTAACATCAACCTGCCCCCCCCCCCCACACAAGCAGGAACTACAACAATCTTTCCAGGACGGGGGTGGGGGGAACAGACTAGGAGGGAACAAAAAACAACCCTGTTCAGGACCCACACCAGAAAAACAGAATAAAGGCCCCCCCAGCCCATGAAGCTCAAGAGTTCAGGGGCCGACCAGAGTCCCAGGCCCGGCGGACGGCAAGGTGAAACAGGTCGGGTGGCCTGCCTAAGTCCCAGGCCAACCGGACGGCCAGATGGTACGAATCGGGTGGCCCATACTGTCCAGAAGGCCACCCGACCTGGCAGCTCAGACTCTCTGGCAGCTGGCCCGAGTTCTTCAGCCACCAGACCCGGAAAGGCAACCCAAGAGGCAACTTCCCCATCGGAGGGCTAAATGGAGGGAAGCAGTACCAGGGGAGAGGGACCACGACGATGTCTGGTGAAAAAGGAAGGGAGACCCCGACGGCATCCGGCAGAGAAGGAAGGGAGACCATGACGCCCTCGGTGGCCTTGGACGAAAATGATGTTGCACCCGCAGTGGTCCCGGTCTGGGACATTGTAGCACCCATGGGGGCTCTGGGCTGGAGCACCGCACCACCCTCTGGGCTCCTAGCTGGAGCACCGCAGCACTCTCGGAGGATCTGGGCAGGAGCACTGCAGCACCCTCAGTGGACCTGGGCTGGGCCAACGTTGCACTCCTGGTGGCTCTGGGCTGGGCCAACGTTGCACTCCTGGTGGCTCCGGGCTGGGGCACTGCAGAACCCCCAGTGGCTCCGGGCTGGGGCACTGCAGCACCCCCAGTGGCTCCGGGCTGGGGCACTGCAGCACCCCCGGAGACTCCGACTGAGGAGGAACCCACACGACAGCCTCGAGCAAGGGGGAAGCTACACCCTGGACGACCTCCAGAGGCGGACCTGGACCTTCAGCGATATCAGGTGGTGCTGGATCATCCCCGGTGACCCTGGGAGAAGGCTCAGAGACAACAGAGAGAAGAGGGATCAAGGTCACCGGCAGTGGTGGTGTCCGGCGAGGCGAGCTTGGATGCAGAGGGTGGCTGCACCTGTCTCTCCTCACCAAGAGTCAGGCAAGATTGCTCTAAGACAGCAAATAGACACTTGCCTGATTATGAGCTCCACCGCTGTCCAGGACTCCGAGCCAGGTGATGATGACAATCCGGGCTCGGTCCTAAGGAGGTCCATCTCAGGCTCCCACTCGGCTGTGGTGGTCTCTGCGGCCGGTATGATGGTCGTTGCAGTCTCAGTTTCCCTCAGCATCAGGACCCACGCTGGTGGCTCCTCCAGCATGATTGCTGGGAAACAGCTCCGTGTTGGCTCCTTCAGAACCACAGGCTCCGCCTTCGTCCAGCAGCTTCGTTCGGGGGCCGGTGGACGCTCAAGGTAGAGGAGGTAAAGGTAGAAGAGACACAGAGAGGAAAATAGGGTAGAATGGATTGCAGCAGGTGGAGAGAGCTCAGAGGACTACACACTGTACAGTCTCTGTACCAGCGAACAGGCAAGGCATATTATAATTAGAAATGAAAAGAGAAGAAACTTGCCTGCTCTCTTGGGGTGTGATGTTTCCTGCTGCAGCTGGAGGTGCGTCATCCCTCTTTGTGTTTGCGATAAGCCTGAGCCCCTCAATGGTGTGTGGAGGAGCCGTCCCAGAAATCACGGAGGAAGTCGTGGCCGGGGGAAGAATGGAAAACCTCTTGGCAGTGGGAGGAGACATCGAGGGGAACGGAGGATGCAGCAGAAACAGAGGAAGGTGGAACTGACAGGACAGCCGGAGAAAAAGACGAAGAGAAGAGATCTGCTGCGGGAGGAGTCAGGCTCGATGTCGGGGGAGAGACTGACCAAGAGGCGGGCTTATTCCTCCGGTGGTCCAGGGCAGGACAACGCTGTCTGCATGGAGCTCGAGGTGCATCTGCTGGTGCAGGTGAAGCGAGGTGAGCGGAGGACTTAGGCTGTGGTGGGCACCTCCGCCTTGGTTTGGCTGGATACGCTCCCATCTTCAAACCAGGGAATGACTGCTGGAGTGCGCAGACCGTGGGCAGCAGTTTCGCTTACTGTGGATAATTCCAGAGGCTGGGGTGTGCCTCCAGAATTCCCATCGCTCCATTCATACATTCCCACGTCCTCTTTGGTCCATGGGCTTTGAGGCCCTTGTCCACAAAACTCTGGACGAAGTCCGCCACCCACTCCTCCTCCACCGTTGGAGACCCTGCTGCCAACCCTCATTTGCTGGAGCGAGGATGGCACACTGGGGACATAATCGCTCCAAAGACAGGTGGGTGAAAAATGGAAAAAGGGGGGAAAATAAATTTGCAAATATCTCCGCTTTGTTCTGTTATTTGACCACTACATACTGTCATGTGCGCCTCTACGTGGCACACAGGGAGAGAGCTGAACCAACACGCTAGAGAATATTTGCAACATTTATTCTGACAAGCAACTAAAGTCCAAAAATAATGCAAAACACAAGGAGCAAAAGCCAGATTGACTTAAAATAGATGTGCTCCCGAACCATCAGCTCAGGAGGAGACGAGGTTACAGGATGATAGGGTGGATGTCCCAAGGAGCACTCAAAGAAAGGACATTCATTAACACACGCGATGTAGTGGCAACAAAAATGTGAAATGACAGAGCTTAAATAGTAAGCAAGGTGATAACCGGACAAGTGATCCCAGGCGCAGGTCAGCCCAAGCAGGAGAAAGGGACAATAATTAATGATTGGAACCAGCTGACAGTAATCAGAGGTGAGGGAGGAGCGGCTGTCAGCCTGGCAGGCGGTGCCAACACAAAGCCAGAGACGTCACCTCCCAGCTGTCAGCTCATAGAATAAACATAAACAGAACCAAATACAGACTAGCGAATAATTACAGGTGAAGCAGGAAAATAAATCATCAGAACTCAGTACAAACAAGGAGAAAATACAGAAAACTGACAGCAATAATAATGACAGATCTACAAAACTCAGAAATAACTTGAGTCTGCACTCAGAGGGGAAAGTAGGAGTGCAGACTCATGACATAAACTGGTTCTCTCAGACCACATGGCGGTCTCAGGTTGAGGGGGCCGATGCTGTGATCGCGAGACGTTCCGAGACTGTTGCGCAATAACCCAAATTATCGGCGCCCGACGACGAAACATACAGACTTTTCCACGTGTAGTTTTTTTTTTTTTGCTTTTTGTAATTAATCCATTAACTGCCTGTCTGTTTCTAGCTTTCTTTATTCGTATGGAGCTGGAGGAACTAGAGAACTATATTGACGAGTTTTATTTCCGTTACTGTGTCATGTAGCATCTCCCATCCCTGCTTCCCAGTCAAAATGACTGAGACCGGCAGACTCACTGAAAATAACACCTGAGAAATCACGAGACAGTTCCAAGGTTAGTGACATCCTTTTTTCTATTGAAAATAAACTTAACAGCATGGATGGCAGACTAGCATTAGTAGAGGTGCTCTATAAAGAATTCCAGAGTGTGTGTGAAAGTCTGGAATACAATCAGGCGCACCTCATCTCTCTCTTAGAGGAAAACAGTGGTTTGAAAAAGTCAGTAAACACGCTAGCCACGCGACTTGGCGTTGTTGAAAGACAGAACAGGAAGATGAAGGAAATAGTTCTCAATTTGCAGTCACGCAGCATGAGAGATAACCTTGATTTTTCTGGAATTGCTGAAAAAATAATGAAAATCCAGAACAGCTGGTCTGGGAGTTTATGTTCAAACTGAAATTGTCCGCCGAAGCCACCAAATCAATTACCTTCCACCGAGTCGACTGAATTGGC
Source organism: Pholidichthys leucotaenia (assembly GCA_020510985.1). Classification (NCBI taxonomy): domain Eukaryota; kingdom Metazoa; phylum Chordata; class Actinopteri; order Cichliformes; family Pholidichthyidae; genus Pholidichthys; species Pholidichthys leucotaenia. The sequence goes on from CM035841.1 coordinate 156,897,557, forward strand.
CAAAAAAATCCCCAAAATTAACGTCCCAGACCTCTTGTTGCCAAATTTGGGCATTTCAAGCAAAAAATTTTGGTACAGCGGCAGGGCAGGCAGCTTAAAAACACCAATTATGATCTAAATGGTCAATTTCCACAGGAAATCTTGGAAAGGAGAAGGAAGCTTTTTCCCATAAGAAAACAAAAAATCCAAGAAGGTAAACGAGCGATTGTCTCTGTGGATAGATTGTATATAGATGTCAAGTTGTTTATGGATGAAACCATAACCCCTGGTTATTCTAGAACTTCATTTTTTTCTTAGCTGCAGGTGGAAAAAGAGTGTGATTGTGCACAGGTCTCTTATTCGATCTCGGTTTAATTTGTTAACATTTGTCTGTTTTTTTCTTTTCTGCTGAGGTTGTTTGCTTGTTTGTCTGTTGTAACTAATTTTGTTGAAGTTGTTAGGTCGTTGTTGTATGTCATCTCCATTTTTTCACCATTTACTAACCTTTATGTCTGTTTTCTCTCATACTTTTGGTTTATAGGAAATAACTTGAAGTACATGCACCCAAGTCCATACACCCCATTTGCTTTAGCGAATGGAACAGAGACATCATTCGCGCACACCCAAGCACACATGCATAGGTATATATTTTACATATAACATACATATACACACACATATGCAAACATTACGGACTTATAATCACATAGGCACATTTAGTTAGCCTTTAGCACAAAACCAGTTAGTGAAAGCGTGTCCGCATTTAAGTTTGTCACGTGGAACATACGTGGAATTGGTACCAGGGAGAAAAGTCTAAAAGTTTTTAACTGACTGAAGGATGTACAGGCAGACTTTGTCTTATTACAGGAAACACATGTTTCTAAGTCGTCTGTAGATGCGCTCACCTCCCTGGAATTCCCCCACATGTACTCAGCTGGCTTTAATTCTAACCAAAGGGTGGTAGCTATATTGGTAAACAGAAGTATATGCTTTGTTGTGAATAATACCATAGCAGATCCGGAAGGTAGATTTATAAAATTAAAAATCTCAGTTCAAAATTTGGATCTATGTACTGCAAGCGTTTATGGCCCAAATGTTGACGACCCATCCTATTTTGACACTTTCTTCACTTATTTTTCTGAGCACTTGGACACTACACTCATAATAGGAGGAGACTTCAACCTGGTATTAAACCCTGCAGTCGACAGGCTCAGTGCATCGGGGAATTATCGAAACTGGCAGGCTGCTGATACTCTCAAACAATACATGAATGATTTTGGTCTTGGCGATGAATGGTGTTCTCTTCACCCAACTCTTTGGGAATGCACTTTTTTCATCAGTTCATAGTTCACATTCACGTTTAGACTTCTTTTTAGCCAGTAACTCTGTTGTGAGGGACATCACAGACACTGAAATATGTTCAAATCAAGCTATTAGCCATCACCATCCAGTTTCTCTTACACCAGTATATAGGAAAGTTATAAGGAAAACTAGGAGCTGGAAATTTAATACATCATTACTAAAAACCAAAGACTTTATTACATACTTTAATAAAGAGTGGGAATCATATTTGGGATATAATGATGTGCCAGGAATATCCCCGTGTGTTCTTTGGGATGCAGCAAAAGCGGTCACGCGAGGTAAAACAATCTCTTACTGTTCGTATAAGAATAAAAACGAAAAAGCACTGGCACTGGAGTTAGAACAGAAAATTAAATCACTGGAGATGACCTATGCTGTTTCTCCACAGGAACGGGCACTTAACATTTGAGAACATTAAAGCTGGAATTAAAAGAAATGACAAACAAAAGAACACAGTTTTTTTTTTTTTTTTTACAAAGACTGTCTTGAGAAGTTTGAACACAGTAATAAATTAGGGCAATATCTTTCAAACCAGCTTAGATTGAACAAAAAAAAAACAAACTACTATCCACTCTATTAAGGATATGACTGGAAATATTACCCATGAGCCTGAAGAAATAAATAAATCCTTTAGAAAGTTTTATGAAAACCTCTGCTCATCTTAGATTAACCCATCTGACTCGGAGATAAATAAATTTTTGGATGATATTAACTTACCATTGTTAAATAATGAACAGATTGCAGCTCTGGATACACCTCTTCTGGAGTCCGAACCCTAGGAGGCACTTAAGCACATCCCAAACAACAAGGCTCCGGGACCAGATGGTTTTCCAGTAGAATTTTGTAGAGAATTCTGGCCTGTGATGGCACCTACTTTCTTTAAAATGGTGAACCAAATTAAATAAGACAATGTAATCCCTCCAAATATGGATCTCTTGGTTGTCCATCGATCCGATGATGACCATCCCTCATGTGTTAAGTCCTCTTAATTTTATCTCTGGATGCAGAGAAAGCCTTTGACCGTCTTAATTGGAGATTTCTTTTTATGGTGTTAAATAAGTTTGGGTTTGGTTCATCTTTCATAAACTGGATTAAAACACTATATAGCTGTCCAACTGCGTCTGTCTGAACAAATGATCAGACTTCCCGAAGCTTTAATCTCCAGAGAGGTACTATGCAAGGTTGTCCACTCTCTCCCTCACTTTTTACCATCTTTATCGAACCATTAGCAGCAGCCATATGACAGAATGTTGATATCAGAGGTATCCAAACTGGAGAAAAAAGAACACAAGACAAGTCTTTATGCTGATGGTGTATTGATTTTCCTTGAAAACTCACAAAGGTCTCTTTTTCAGACAGTGGCACTCATTGATAAATTTTCATCATTATCAGACTACTCTATTAACTGGGGTAAATCAACAGTTTTACCTATTAATTGTAATTTCTCAAATACATCCATTATTCCAATACAATCAGGTAATATTAACTACTTAGGATAGATATCTCTCCCAGGCTGTCAGAGTTATTACGACTAAATCACACTCCCCTTTTAAAAACAATACAAGATGACCTTATGCGCTGGAGGACACTACCTATATCACTAATGGGAAGAGTCGCAACCGTTAAAATGATGGTCCTTCCTAAAATCAACTATTTGTTCTCAATGATTCCTACCCAACCATCTATGGCCTGGTTTAAGTCTTTAGACTCAAATATAAGTAAATTTTTATGGAAGGATAAACCATCACGGATCAGTCTAAAAACTCTTCAGAAAGCAAAAGCGTGCGGAGGTTTAGATCTACCAAATTTTTGAAATTACTTCTTAGCCAATAGATTGCAGTTTGTTTCTAAATGGACAAAATCAACCTCACTAGGAAACCCATGGTTAGATGGTGAACAGGCTCTCTGTGGGTTGCTAAATATCTCTGACTTACCTTTTATGAGTCCCTGTATTAAATGCCATGACTGTTTTAAAAACATCAGCTCCTCTCTGACAGCTTGGTGGAAATTTTTTTAAAAATAATGAGGTCTTCGCTTGTCCCTTGTAACCTCACACCCATTTGGAATAATCCTGATATCTTGCAGCAAAAGAGGACGTTAAACTTTCCACTATGGCAAGAGATGGGAATAAAAAACTTGGAGCATCTTATTCAAGGTGGAAATTTTATGCAATTTCAGGAATTAGTGTCACAGTATATCAGCGATAAAAAGTTTCTTGAGTACCAACAGCTTAAATCCATAATAAAAGCAAGATTCATTCTTACTCAGACAGATTTAGTGGCACCAGTTAAGGCGGCACCGTTTCTAAATCTTCGTTCCCCTAAATTGATATTGAAAATATACGGACTATTATCAAAAACTGGATCAATCAGCATCTCTTAAAATATCAAAATGGGAGACAGACTTATCAGTCATTAAGGATGAAAGCTTCTGGACATAAATATGTTTAAACACTTTTTAAGATGACTAAAAACTCTAATTTACAACTCATGGAGTATGAAGTTCTACATAGAATTCATTACACAGGACAAAGGATGTTCAAAATGGGCCTGAGTCACACAAATATCTGCTTTTACTGCACCAGCAGCATCCCAGATAGCTATATGCATGCTATGTGGTCCTGTGAACCGGTTCAAAAGTTTTGGCTGAAGAAATGTGAGGACCTGTTGGCATGCCTTGGGTATCGTGTCCCATCCTCACCCACACTTTCCATATTAGGTGATTTAAGTGAAATAAATATAGAGGCAAGGATGTCACACATGGTTCTCACTACCTTATGCATCACAAAGAAAACTGTCCTCATAAACTGGAAATCAAGAAATAATTTATGCATGTCTCACTATAATAACTTACTATTAGATTATATTAACCTAGAGAGAATGTCTGCCTCCTCAAAGAATTAATTGGCTGAATTCAGTTCTTTCTGGTTCCCGCTTATTAATTCTATAACCTGAGGGGTGGTGGGTGGTGGCTCGCTCTCCTTGGTGCTTGTGGTGGCTGGCTGCGCCCCGACCATGAGGGGCCAGTGTCCGGGGGGCCTGTTCCGAGGTGGCTGTGTGTCTGGCCCCGAGGCATTGGTTGGGGATAGGTGCTGTGGGGTTGGCTGTGGCCCTCGGCCAGCTGGCCTTGCTTCCTGGGAGGGCCTGGGTCTGGCCCTGGGCCCCTGGTGCTGGTGGGGGGGCATTCTCCCCGGGCCGGGGTCGGGTGTGCTCCGATGGTGCGGGCTGGCCCCGGTGTGTCCTTGCGCGGCGGGGTCGTGTTCTCCCCAGGGCCCTGGCGGCACTGTGGGGCAGGTGCCTGCATCCTGGGGAGTCACCCTCCCCGTCCTTGGGCCTGTGTGTGTGTGTGTGCGCGTGTGTGTGTAAGAGTGGATGTGACTGGGTGCGTGTGTGTGAGTGGGTGCGGAAGTGTGTGTGCTGTGTGTAGGCATGTGGGGCTGTGTGTGGGTGTCGGTGGGTATGTGTGATGGTGAGTGTGTGTGTGTATGTGTACACATGAGGGTTGGCAGGTGTGTATGGGTGCGGATACCTGTGGGTAGATTTGTGGGGGTGGAGGATGTGTGTATGGGTGGGAGAACTTCGTTGGGTGGCTGCTTGTCCCGGCCGCTCTGCCGTTGTGTCACAGGGCAGGGCGCTTTGTCACATTGCCCCTCGTGTCATTGGCGCCGGGTGTGTGTGGGTGCTCGGGGGTGGGGGGTGGGGCATTAGCGTTGGGCTGCTCCGTGGTGGCTGTGGCTGCGGGGTGGTCTGCTACTGTTGGTGTGCGTCTGGGATGGGTGGGTGGTTGGTGGGCTTGTGGTGGGCACTCGGGGGTGTCGCTTGGCGTGTGGGGTGGCGTGTGGGTCCAGCCCATTGTTCACTATTGTCACTATTGTTGTTGTTCGTGTTTGTGTGTGCAAGATGAGTGGGAATGGGTGTGGCTGCTCCATCATGTTTATGTTGTTGGAAGCACCAGAGCGCAACACTGGTGGGTCCTGGGCTGCTCGGCCTGGAGGCCCTCGCCCTGGGTTGGGATTTGGGGGCAGTGGGTGGCCATATGAACCAGTTTGCGAGCTGGCTTCTGGTGGGGACGGCCTCTCTTTTTGACCGCCTCCCTCCCAGTCTTATTCCCCCCCCCCCCCCCTTCCCAATTCTGGGTGGAATATGCATCTTCTTGGATGTATTTAAGGCTTTGGGGCGGGGGGGTGCAGCACTGTGTCGGTGAAGGGGCTACCTCTGCTGCATGGTGGGGTTGCCCTCACCTCAATTTTAATTGTATTTTAGACACTGAGGGCTTGGGGGGGGATGGGGGTCCCACTTCCTATCGCAGAGGCTAATGGTGCTCCAACCACCATCCCCCCAATTTTAATTGCACTATGGTAGTCCACACATTTACACACAATGACATCGTACAACCGACATACACCTACCATATTTTGTGCGGACACCTACCTTATTTTGTGCGGGGGGGGGGGGTCTTCCCCCACCCCTGTTGCGGGGTGCCCCTGGCCTGGGACTCGTCATGTTGTCAGAGTCTCTGGGTGCTGCTGAATGTATCGATACAAGCAAGGGAGTGAGAGAGGGACTGAGTAAGAGAGTAAGCGAGAGTGAGGGAGTGATGAAAGGAGATGGTGATGGTGAGTCAGTTTTTTGTGGCACTTTGCGTGTCGGGCGGTATCTTGGGGCACCTGCGGTGATCAGAGGATGTTCTTCCTGCGGCAGCTGAGGAAGCTCAAGCTACCCACCAAGATGTTAGTGCAGTTCTACACAGCCATCATCGAGTCCATCCTCACCACCTCCATAACCGTGTGGTACGCAGGAGCCACGGCCAGGGACAGACTAAGGCTGCAGCGCGTCGTGCGCACTGCTGAGAAGGTGATCGGCTGCAAGCTCCCATCTCTCCAGGATCTGTACATCTCCAGGACCCGGAGGCATGCTGGCCGGATCATAGCCGATCCCTCACACCCTGGTCACGTACTGTTTGCCCCCCTCCCCTCTGGTAGAAGACTTCGGTCCATCCAGACTAAAACCTCCCGTCACATGAACAGCTTCTTCCCCTCTGCCATCAGACTGCTGAACACTAAGTGACTTATTGACTCTCGTGCACTATGTACAGCAGCTCAACCAGACTCATGTCAATCATCACTGTTTTCTTCCTGCATTACCGACTGCACTATATAGTTCTCCACAGTATCTGCTGCTCGCTAATATATTTTAACTGCTGACCAGTATCACTTACTCTTATTCTACACTTTATTGCATGTATAGTTTATTTCTTTTATCTTATCATGTTTAATGTTGCAGCATTGCACCGAGACAAATTCCTAGTTTGTGTACTACATGAACAATGGCAATAAACCTGATTCTGATTCTGATTCTTCTGATTCTGATCTGCTGATCAGTCACTCTGAGTGCTGGGGGTGGGGGTCTGCTTCTGTGGCTGCGGCTGCCCTGGGGTGAGTCCGGGGGGGGGGGGGGGGGGCACTTGTCTGTGCCGGCGGTCTCCCTGGCCTCAGGTTTGCTGCATCTGCATTGCAGTCACCCTAAGAAATAAGGGTGAATTAGCGTGGGTGAGTGTGAGGGGAAGAGCACGAATGGATGTGAGTAGGTCAGAGTGTGAGTGAGAGTGCGTGCGTGGGTGAACGTGAGTGGGTGTGGGTGACCCTGAGGGTGAGTGGGAGTGAGATTGAACTGGTATAGGAGTGAGAGAGAATGGATGGGTCCGGGAGTGTGATAGTGAGGGAGTGCATGTGGGTGCATATGAGAGCATGAGGGTGTGAAGGTGTGGGGATGGGTGTGTGTCTGCGAGTCAGGAGGTGCTGGATTGAGGGGGGTAGTGCCTCTTGGCTATGTGGGCTCCCCTGGGCGGGGGAGGGGGACTTCTTTGGGCATGGGGGTCCCCGGGGTGTGTGGCAATGGTGCTGGGGGGGCGGACCCGCTGTGTGGGTGCTGGAGGGGGACTTGCGCCGGGGGCACGGGCCGGTCTTCGGCCCAGGGGGAGGGGGCATTGGGGACTGGCGTTGGCTCCGCTGGGGGGTGGGGAGTTGGCGGGCCCGGGGGTGTGGGTGTGAGTTCTCCTTGTGTGGGCCCACTGGCCGCCTGCCGCCCTGGCCTCCCTCGATCGTCCCTCCGGGGGCAGATGCCTGGCTTTCCTGGGGCTTGCTGACCTTGGGCATTTGTGCCTTATGGGGGTTGGCGGCGCTGCCTTGCCTGCTTGGAGTCCCCGGGGGGGGAGGGTGAGGGGTCGTTGCTGCGACCAGCCCCCCTCTTCATATGTTTTCTGACAAACCACTCACATGCACACACTTATTTTGCATGCAGTCTCATATATACGCACACGGACGCACATGCACAAATGTCTCTCCTTTAACAGGTGCGGATGCCAGACTCATGTTGAGATGTCTTTGGTGGAAGAAGCAGTTTGTCTTCCGTTTGTTTTAGTTGTTGGTTTGTTTCTCTTTTTGCCTGTTCCCCTCCCTTTTCTTTCCCCCTCCACACACTTCCTTTCCCCATTCCCCATCCTGTTGGGTCCTCCATGGGTAAGATAATTTAAATAAAGTATTAAAAGTTATTACAGGAGGAGTTTACAACAATATACAGTACATAGTTAGGTGCTGTTTAAAGCTCCCTTGACAAAGTAAGTCTGTTTTGGCACAATAAGGGTAACAGATCTCTGTTCTGCTTACCTAGCTGCCTGACAGGACAAGAGGAAAAAAAAATAAACTGGTTCTCTCATCTCTCTGCAATCTGGATAGAAAGAAAATATTTTAAACTAAGTGAGTAGTTGTTTATTACATATTTAAATGTATTCTCAAAAAGTGTTTTTCTCCTTTCTGCAAAACACCTGATTAAATTTGGGGTTTATACAGTGCTGTGGAAAAAGTATTTGCCCCCTTCCTGAGTTCTTGTGTTTTTTTGCCTGGTTGTCACACTAAAATGTTTCAGATCATCAAACGAATTTTAATATTAGACAAAGATAACCTGAGTAAATACCAAATGCAGTTTTTAAATGATGATTTGATTTATTAAGGGGGGAAAAAGTTATCCAAACCTACCTGGCCTGATGTGAAAAAGTAATTGTCCCCTGTGTTACATCATGAAGTAACTGTGATTAACCATATTTCATGCAAAGCTGAGTTCAGTTTCACTAGTCACACCCAGGCCTGATTACTGCCAGACCTGTTGAATCAAGAAATCATTTAAATAGAACCTGCCTGACAAAGTGAAGTAGGCTAAAAGATCTCAAAAAGCAACACATCACACCATGATCTAAAGAAATTCAAGAGCAGATGAGAAACAAAAACCTAGAACATCTGAAGAACTGCAGGCCTCACTTGCCTCAGGACACTGGTCCATGATTCAACAATAAGAAAGAGACTGGGCAAAAATGGCATCCATGGGAGTGTTCCATGGTGAAAACCACCGCTGACCTAAAAGAGCACGAAGGCTTGTCTCACATTTGCCAAAAGAAGCATCTTGATGATCCCCAAGAGTTTTGGTAAAATATTCTGCGGACTGACAAGACAAAAGTTGAACTTTTTGGAAGGTGTGTGTTCCATTACATCTGGCATAAAACTAACACAGCATTTCATAAAAAACATCATACCAACAGTCAGACATGGTGGTGGGAGTGTGATGATCTGGGGCTGCTTTGCTGCTTCAGGACCTGGACGACTTACCATAGTTGATGGATCCATGAATTCTGCTGTCTTTCAGAAAATCCTGAAGGAGAATGTCTGGCCATCAGTGACCTCAAGCTCAAGCCCTGCAGTGTGGCTGAATTAAAACAATTCTGCAAAGAAGAGTGGGCCAAAATTCCTCAATAGCACCATAAGACTAGTTTCCAGTTATCACAAATGTTTCATTTCAGTTGTTGCTGCCAAGGGTGGCACAACCAGTTATTAGGTTTAAGGGCCAATTACTTTTTCACATAGGGCCATGTAGGTTTGGTTGGCTTTTTTCCTTTAATAAGTAAAATCATCAGTTAAAAACTACATTTTATATTTACACAGGTTATCTTTGTCTAATAATAAAATTTGTTTGATCTGAAACATTTAAGAGTGATAGATGTGCAAAAATACAAGAACTCAGGAACGGGGCAAATACTGTTTCACAGCATTGTAGTTAATCCAAGCCACAGCATATAAGTGGTTTTGAGTTAAAATTGAATAAATGACACTAGATTTCAGATTGTGCAGTACATGTCTATCAGATACACCATCAATATACAAATCAACGCTTTTACTTCCACATTTATTTAACTTAAGTTTTTAAAACATCACACTCAGAATGTTATCTTTTTTATATGTATAACACTGCATAGGTCTAAAAATGTTTTTATTTCCTCATCAAAGATTACTAATGTTTATATGCATTTAGTTGATTGTGTTACTGATTGTGCGCAGCTGAAATTTTCCTGCATTTTCTGCATTAGTTTGAGATTACTAAAACTATTTAGTCCTCTGAAGAAGTGTTACACATCACATAAAGCTGAAATGCCATAAACAGTTATTAGACAGCAGCTTAATTCAAATAAAAGGTATAATCTGTAGTTTATTAATTAGTGAAAGGACAAAGAAAGGGAAGTCTGCTTTTGATCTATTTATAGACACTATTAATAGACACCAGTTATCTCCCTGTCTAGCGTGTTCTCCCAAAACTGCATTTTATTTAGAGAACAAAGGACATTTTGTGGCCACATGGACCTAACGGGCCCCCATCCCCTTTTGTCCAGCAGACACACAGTAGCCTCATGCCAAAACATAAACAAAGCCATCGGAGACCAAGCTCAGCTGAAAGTTTTTCTGCTGCCTTCATAGTGCTGAATTTAGTATCAATACTTTTTCTTATGGAAATTTTTTAACAGTCCATTTTAAAAACAAGCAAAAAATGAACACTAGTTCATTAGTTTATTAAAACTTTGAACTTTGATTACTGAAGGGATTTTATGTCAGAGGTGGTTAATAGTGAGTTACATTTATTCAAGTAACTTTTTCACAAACTTGTATTTCACCAGTTTTATCACAGTGTACTTTGTAATTTTATTTGAGTATATCTATGAAGAAAAAACATGAACTTGTACTCATCCTCACGTGGTCGTACTCTGAGTTGCTTATGATTTTAGTGAAGTTTAAAACTGGCCACACTTGTGCTGGTTTATCCTGTAATAACTTATTCTTACCAGAAAAGAGCATTTTATTGTTTAAAAAAAAATCATTAAATTCTGTTCCAAGAAATCTTGAATTTATTATTGTCTGCTGTTTCTTTATGATTTGGATTGTAGTAAAGGCTGCATATGATAAGATCCTTCCAATTCACTAGAAGAAAGTCAGTTATAAGAAAAAAAGTTTCAAATCTATCAATAAAAAAGCTGCAGGTTGATATCAAAACAGGTTACAGATTTATCACAAAATGTTTACAAATTTATTAAAAAAAAGTCATGACTTTACATGAAAGATGTGTTAAAAATATGAGGAAAATCTAAAATTTTTGAGGATTCTTCAAATGTACAAAAAAATCACAAATTTATGATTTAAAAAAATGCAGTTTTACATGTAAAACATTTAATATTTATGTAAAATATTTCAAAATTATGAGGCAAAAATGTTATGTTTTTGATTTTAAAAAAATTAGTCTCAAATTGAGAGGGTGAAAAAAGACAAACTTAAGATATTTTTAAGACAAGTTTAAGCCACAAATTTAGGAAAAAAAAAAATACCCTTGCAGAGTGGTCAGAGTGGGGTCATTTTTTTAGTTGATACTTTCCTAATTATTTTGTGGTTATTCTTGCATTTGAATAATGGCTATTAAAATAATGTCTATTATAATAATGGATATGGATATACAGTGATCCCTCACTTATGGGATCCCTCACTTAATGGGTTCCAGAACCGACCGCGAAAAGTGAAAAACCGCGAAGTAGCGTCATCCCTAATGACGTCATCCATAAATAATACGTACGTTCATTCTCTCACTCTCTCTCTCATACACGTACACACACACACGTGTGTGTGTGTGTACGTGTACATACATACGTAGATGTAAACAAAGTGTACATAAATATGTTTTTAGAACTCTTTTATTCTTATAACAAGATGCGTAACTCAAGATGAAAATGATTTACTGCACAGGTTAATGAGAGCTTTACTGCTCCTCAGGTGACGCCTCATCGTGAGGTGCTAGAGGCGCAGGATCATCGAGGGCAGCTTCTGGTAGAGCTGGAGGAGGCGGCGTAGTGGCTCGACGGGAAGACTATTTCGCACAAAATGGCACAAGAGAACAGCAAAAAGTTCCACGCGGCGAGACTAAGTAACACGAGCGATAAAAAGCAATGAATGCGGTCTTCCTTCCCTTCATGGGTGCTCGGCAGGGAGAGGAGGTGGGTGAAACGTCTCGGCCAATCAGCTTGCGGGGTGAAACGTCTCGGCCAATCAGCTTGCGAGATTTCCGAGCCGAGCCAACACGAGAACAGCGAACAGAGAGTTGTGCGGCTCTCCGTGTTGACACGTGATGGTCTAATGTAGTCTCCCTGCCTTCTGCTAGCGCCCGCCCATTATTTCTCAATTTTGAATTTTTGATGAATATTTTTGAAAAATCCGCGATGCACTGAGGGCGCGAAAGGTGAAGCGCGAAGTAGCGAGGGATCACTGTACTGTATATGGAAAGGCAACACTACTGAAGTACTATTTCCGGCCACTTTACCCACCTTTGGTATTTTTTTTTTTTTTATGGCTGAGGTCAACCTCGGGTTTCCCAGAGTTTTCTTGTCAATATGTCATTACCATCAGAAGAAGAATCAAGGTTGACTGTTCCGTGATCCAATGAAGTTAAAGCCTGCAATGATAATGTTTATCCAATAGCATCTGAAATAGATCATTCTGCTGAGTCATTACCCATCTTTGTAGTATTAAATCAACAACAATCTGATATGTATGTATCGTATGCCTATGATTTAATTTCATACAAATACTAGTTTTTAAAAAGTTTCATGGTGTTGGAATATTCTGTAAAATTTTAAATCTGGCTATAACTCAAGCAGTTATAGGATTTATGTAAAGAAATTTACATTAGCTATTTAAAAAAAAATTATTCAGCGACCATGTTTACATGGACACAAGTAACCGGATTAAAAGCCTGATCAGAATAAAAATGCTTCATATAAACACGCCAATATGAATATTCTGACCCAATCACACTCATTTGGATCAAAATTTCATTCCGATTGAGACGGGTGGGTTATGCCGATTGTTAATCTGAATGGTGCGCATGAAAACACTTATTCCGAAGGCTGGGCAGAAAATATGTTTGCTGCACATGTCTGTACGTCAGCCACACGCCAACGTGACGTATTTCCACCTTTACAGCAGTTAGCGGAAGACATAGCGGGAGTAAAACAAAAATGGTCTGTATGGTCCTGCTGTCTCCCTCTGTTCATCATATGCAGAAGTATGTACTTGTAGCTTCATTACGGAGACCAGCAGAAGCAAAAGTACAGTCTGAATAACACAATACAGGTCCATTTCAAAAAGAGAAGGACACGAAGCGGGGCTTGCTAACACCGGAATTTGCTTCTTCTTCTACTATTTTTGGAATGTCAAAATGTCAACGTGTGCATGTCAAAATGATTTATTCCGTTCAAACGTGTGACACATGGAAACGCACGTCCTAATCGGATCAGCTTTTTGAGGATCCATGTAAACAGTAAAGTTCTGATCTGAATTGTAATCAGACTGAAAAAATTTTGCCCATGTAACCGTGGCTAATGTTGCGTGGTTTCTGTTACTATTTATGTATAAATTCACATGAAGTTTCTTGTGTTGGAAGCTAGTTTTTGCTGTGTACATGTACATTGTACCAGATATTGCCCTTGCAACTTTTTTCCTTTTCTGTACTTGCCTCTTAAAGGTCTCCTATTGTGCATTTCCAGTAATAGATTTTAAGCACATACAGTGGATATAAAAAGCCTACACACCCCTGTTAAATGACAGGTTTTTGTGATTTAAAAAAAAAAATTCAGACCAAGATAAATCATTTGAAAACTTTTTCTACCATTAATGTGACCTATAACCTGTACAACTCAATTGAAAAACAAACTGAAATCTTTTAAGGAGAAAAATAAAAACGACTTAAAATCACCTGTTTGCATAAATATGCACACCCTGTTATAACTGGAGATGTGGCTGTGTTCAGAATTAACCATTCACATTCAAACTCATGTTAATGGGAGTCAGCACACACCTGCCATCATTTAAAGTGCCTCTGATTATCCCCAAATAAAGTTCAGCTGTTCTAGTAGGCTTTTCCTGACATTTTTGTAGTCACATCTTACAGCACAAGCCCTGGTCCACAGAGAGCTTCCAAAGCATCAGAGGGATCTCATTGTTCAAAGGTATCAGTCAGGAGAAGGGTACAAAAGAATTTCCAAGGCATTAAATCTACCATGGAACACAGTGAAGACGGTCATTATCAAGTGGAGAAAATATGGCACAACAGTGACATTACATCCAAGAACTGGATGTCCCTCCAAAACTGATGAAAAGACGAGAAGAAAACTCGTCAGAGAGGCTCCCAAGAGGTCAACAGCAACATTGAAGGAGCTGCCGAAATTTCTGGCAAGTACTGGCTGTTTAGTACATGTGACAAAAATCTCCCGTCTAGGGTGGCAAGACGAAAGCCTTATCTTATGAAGAAAAACATCCAAGTTCAGCTACATTTTGCAAAAGCATATTTGAAATCTCCCAAACACGTGGGAAAATGTGTTATGGTCCAATGAAACCAAGGTTGAACTTTTTGGCCATAACTCCAAAAGGTATATTTGGCGCAAATGCAACACTGCTCATCATCAAAAGAACACCCTATCTAAAGTGAAGGATTGTGGTTGCAACATCATGCTTTGGGGCTGTTTTTCTTCAGCTGGAACTGGGACCTTAGTCAAGGTGGAGGGAATTATGAACAGTTCCAAATACCAGTCAGTGTTGGCACAACACCTTCAGGCTTCTGCTAGAAAGCTGAAGATGAAGAGGAACTTCATCTTTCAGCATGACAATGACCCAAAGCACACATCCAAATCAACAAAAGAATGGCTTCACCAGAAGAAGATTAAGGTTTTGGAATGGCCCAGCCAGAGTCCAGACCTGAATCCGATCGAACATCTGTGGGGTGATCTGAAGAGGGCTGTGCACAGGAGATACCCTCGCAACCTGACAGATTTGGAGTGTTTTTTGCAAAGAAGAGTGGGCAAATATTGCCACATCAAGATGTGTCACGCTGATAGACTCCTACCTAAAAAGACTGAGTGCTGTAATAAAAACTAAAGGTGCTGCAACAAAGTATTAGTTTAAGGGTGTGTATATTGTGTATAATTATGCAAACAGGTTATTGTAAGTTTTTTATTTTAATTTTTTCCCCTTAAGAAATTTCAGTTTGCTTTTCAATTGGGCTATACAGGTTAAAGGTCACATAATGGTGGAAAAAGTTTTGAGATGATTTATCTTGGTCTAATTTTTTTACATCACAAAAACCTGGCATTTAAACAGGGGTGTGTAGACTTTTTATATCTACTGTATAGGGCTTGACGATATACAGTAGCTAAAAATATGTATATCACCATAATTTCGGTATATCGTGATATACAATACATATCGCGATATGTATTTTGTGTACTGAATGTCTTGTAAAATTTGGTTTTACTTACATTTTCATTAGAAATGTATATTCACTTATGAAAAAGCTGAATAATAAAATAAAATGACAACTTATGTCAGAGAAAATTCTTCACAACAATCTGTAACTCAGCAGTGTCTTTTTTTCCTTTACTGAACACAACTCGCATTATCAAGTGATCAAGTTTATTGACATGGGTAAAAATGTTTCTGTTTACCACACATAGTGAATACTAGACAGTCTAATAAGTGACAGAAGTATAATTTATTGCTTATTTTTGTTTTTTGTGTGTCTAAATCAGTTGTTTCTCCCCCCCCCCCCCGTTTCCTGTGCTTAAGGTGAGGTTACATTTATTCTGTTATCTTCCTTTTCATCTCTGCTCACTGCAGTTTAGATTTCTCTGTAGGCATGCATCCATTCATACACACATTCACACACTGATGGCAGCAGAGCTGCCATGTACAGGCGCTGGCCTGACCCGCCAGGAACAACTGGGGGTTCAGTGTCTTGCTTCAGGACAGTTCAACTTGCAGAATGCAGAGTGGGAATCGAACCACTGATCCTCCGATCAGTAGTCAGCCACACTACACCTGTGCCACATGGCCAGAAGAGCCAGGGAGCATGTGACTCGTTCCTGCTTCTGGAAAGGTGTGAACAATTAGGAAATCCATCATGCAGGCAGCTTCCACATGTGCAAGTGGTAATGGATGTTTCTTCCACAGACCCCACACTGATCTTAACATCTTGGGCTAGGTGGGGAATGGTTATACCACGACCCTCCAAAATGGTGTGCTCCACTTGCCAGATGGTGTCCATCAGTGGTGCACTGGGGAGCCTGGGAATAGGTGTGTGTGCCACAGTTACACAAATATCACAGTGGCTGAGAGTGAGAGGTTTCTTTTATGTTTTTTCAGTCACTCCCTCGGAGCAGCCGTTCCCCGGCTACTGTGGAGAAGATACTAGCCTGTCCTGGTTCGGCAAAAAGCAATCTGTGTATCCCGGTTCACTTTGCATTAACTTTTCCTCTGCTCCTCTTTATTTTCCCCATGACAGCCCCCTCCGAAATAAAACATATCCTGCTTTGTATGGCACTAAACGTGACACACGAACACACGTCCCTAACAAATAAAAGTGCAAGCCTATACTCACATGCACACACAGGAACACACACATAGTGTCTCTTTTTGTAAATATGAAGGCTATTCAGTGCTGATATGGGGGAAAAAAAAATGACAGTAAGGCTGCGTGTCCACCAAATGCGTTTTTTGTCACCCGACCGCCCTGAGCATTTTTTTTCAGCGTTTGTGCGCAGCGCTCTGGGGAAAAAAAAGTCTGTGCCCTGTATCCCTGCAACAGCTTGTCACTCTCAGCTCATCACTCCCCTTTTCCTATTGTCAGACTTTCTACAGATTTTTTAATAGCAGTCTCTAAATAACAATGGACAGGAAACGTTTTCTAGCAGCTCTGGATATAAAATATGATGACACGGAAAGCAGGAGTCTGAGTACAGACTATTATTGGTGTCCTATGTCCCGCCCACGCAGCAGTTCTTATTGGCTGCTTAAGGTTTGACATTGACGAGCTCAGCTGCGGTCTCAGAAAAGTTGAACTTTTTTCAACTCTGAGTGCTGTGACAAAAAACAGCCGCCGCTGAGAGCTTTTCATCGCTGTGGGCGCTCAGCGCTGTAAATGCTGGACTACATAGAGAATGAATGGAAAATCACCATCCAGAGCTGAAAAAACGCGTTTGGTGGACGCGCAGCGCAATTCTGTAAAATGTCGGGTGCATTTTGCAATCTTTTCCATTGTAACGGAGGACAAAGAGCAGCAACCATTGAACTATATTGATCAGTTGTGTTTTCCTAAATACAGTACTGGGTCTGTGCTGAGTTTGACACAGGGTGACCAAATTATAAGACCTGTAAAAATGCCTTTGACTAGCAGCTGGCATTGGCAGTTTTCGGGTTGACATCAGTGATGTGAGGTCATCAAACTTGATATCCCAGAAAAATGCACTGTTTTCTGCGGGAGATGAGACCCACTTAAAGTCTGTGGAGGGTTGTTGAGGTGTGAATTTATGCCAATGGAACCCATGAATGTGGCTCGCCAATTAGTTTGAAAGCGGCTTAACTTCTCTTGCTGTGCGATGAGGCCTTTTTTTTTTTTT
Source organism: Pholidichthys leucotaenia (assembly GCA_020510985.1). Classification (NCBI taxonomy): domain Eukaryota; kingdom Metazoa; phylum Chordata; class Actinopteri; order Cichliformes; family Pholidichthyidae; genus Pholidichthys; species Pholidichthys leucotaenia. Next base: position 156,914,705 of record CM035841.1, read on the forward strand.
TTACTAGACCTCTACCTTTTTTTTTTTTTCCACAATATTTTTATTGAACCTTTTTTACAAACATAACACAAACAATCAAACACTGACACTAAAGTAATAAAAAAAAATATACTAAAACACACCAACAACCACTAACAGGAACAGGTCTTCAACAATGCTCCTCGGTTTAGTCTAGGCAATCCATTACATAAGTATACATATTATACATTCACCAGTTTGGAATTTATAAGGTCCACACACATCATTCACCTTCTTCTTCAAAAGTTATGTTTAAATTCTTTACATAATCAATAAAAGGTCTCCATATATTCTCAAACACAGTTTCCTTTGATTTCAGTATGTATGTTATTCTTTCTAGTGGAAGGTTTGTTAACATCTGTCTTAACCACTGAGTCACATCTGGTCTATGAGTCTTTTTCCACAATAGTGCAATACATTTTTTGGCGTTAAGCAAACTGAGGTCTATGAATGCTCTTTCACTTTTATTAAAGTTGTGCTTTTCTGGATGCAGACCCAACAAAAACAATTTAGGATTCAATATGATTTGTTTTGAAATTATTTTTTCAATTGTTCCCCTCACCTCTTCCCAAAACATTCTAATTTTCCTACATTCCCATAAACAATGAAATAAGGTTCCTTTACTTTCCATACATTTTGTGCATGTATCTGGTATGTTTTTGTTATATCTATTTAATTCCACCGGTGTAACATACATCCGCATTAACCATTTAAAATGTATCAATTTTAGATGTACATTTATTGATTTGGTTTGAGCTTCTGTACAAGCCAATTCCCATTGTTCCTCTGAGATTTCAGTTTGCAGGTCTTCTTTCCAATAATTCAGTCTTTTCTGTGAGTTTTCACTTGAAGATAATGTCAATGAGTTATAAAACTCTGAATAAAGTTTCTAATCTGAAGATATTTAAAAAAATGTGTTCTATTAAGATTAAATTTGATTCTCAGCTCTTCAAAAGACATTATGTTATCTGAACATGACAAATATAAATCTTGAATTTTTTGGATCCCTTTTAAATTCCATACTTTAAATACAGCATCCGCTCTCCCTGGTTTAAAATATTGATTACCCCATATTGGACTAAATTGTGACAGTAAGTGTGGTTCTTTTAAATATTTTTTAGTTTCACACCATATTTTAATCATATGTTTTACAAATGGATTTTTAACTTGTTTCTGTAATTTTTTTGCCGAGTCTGAATATATGAATATGGGAAGAGGTAAAGGTAAATTGTATGATTCCATTTCAGTCCAGTGAGGGAGATCATTTGATGAAAAATAATATGTCATAGACCTCAGTTGTGCTGACCAGTAATACAACATAAAGTTTGGACATTTCAGACCTCCACGATCAAATGGTAAATATAGTAAGGACAGACGTAATCTAGCCTTCCTATTGTTCCATATAAACTCCACTAACTTTTTTTTAATTCTTGAGAATAGATCTGAAGGTGGTGGTAAAGGAATGTATTGAAATAAATAAAGTATTTTGGGTAAGATATTACTTTTAAGTATATTGATTCTCCCGATCATCGACATTGGTAGTGACATCCATCTCTGAGTTAACTCATTGATATCTGTCATTAAGGCTTCATAGTTGGCACTGGCGACTGATTCCAGCTTGGGCACAATTTGAATTCCTAAATATTTAAACTGATTTACAACATTGAATTGATTTACCTCAGAAGCTGGGTGTTTTCTCTGGGACTCATTTAGCATTAATATTGAAGATTTAGTTTTATTTATTTTATATCCTGATATTTCCCCAAAATTCTTTATTAAATTCAACAAGGTCGGAATTGATTTTTTAAGATTCGACATAAACAAAATTATGTCATCGGCATACAGGGAGATTTTATGTTCTGTTGGTCCAACCTTAATTCCATATATTTGCGGATGTAAACGTACTGCCATCGCTAAAGGTTCAATTGCCATAGTAAACAGTAAAGGTGAAAGTGGACAGCCTTGTCGACATCCTCTATTGATTTTTATTGATTTTGAGATATTGCTGTTTGTTAGGATTTCTGCTGTAGCATTATTATATATTATCTGAACCCATTTTATGAAATTATTTCCAAATCCAAACCTTTGTAAGACTTCAAAAAGAAAGGGCCATTCGACCCTATCAAAGGCCTTTTCGGCGTCCAATGATAGGAGAGCTGTGTCCGGTGCTTCTTTATTAGAGTAAATAATATTGAATAATCTTCTTACATTATGGAAGCCTTGTCTTCCCTTTATAAAGCCATTCTGATCTCGGTTAATAATATTTGGTAATATTTCTTGTATTCGTCTGGCTAAAATTTTACAGATTATCTTAAGGTCAGCATTTAATAGGCTTGTTGGTCTCATATTTTCACATTTATTAGAGGGTTTACCTGGTTTTGGCAACAGTATAATTAAGGCATTATTCATGTATGATGGTAAATTACTATTTTGAAATGCTTCTAAAACCATTTCCAAAAAAGGTTTTATTAATTTATTCTTAAATTTTTTATAAAGGTCAACTGGAAGACCATCTGGTCCTGCACTTTTTCCTGATTTCATATTATCAATGGCTAGCCCAACTTCTTCTTGACTAATTTTAGACTCCAGTATCTCCCTGTTTTCATTTGGAATACACGGTATAGATAGTCCGTCCAAAAACCCATTTAGTTTTGTTAAGTCAGTTTCATTTTTTGTATCATATAATTTTTCATAGTAATCTCTAAAGGCTCTATTAATTTCTAAAGGATCTACAACTACCTGTCCGTTACTTATAATACTGGTAATTGGTGTTTTAGAAGACCTCTACCTTTTTAATTAAGAAGAAAAGCAAAAAGAGTGTGGAAATATTCCCCTGATTATTCTCTTGGCTTCCTCAGACTCACACAGGTAGGGTGAAGTGAGTGCATAGTGCAAAGTGGGATCATATGGGCTTCCAAATTATAGTAATAGTAATAGCCAAATAATAATAATAATAGTTTCAGCTTGGATGCATAGAACTGTTTCAGAGGGCTGCTTTATGTATCCAATTATTTGTCCTCCTCCCCCTGTTGCACACTCAGGACCCTGCTGAAAGCAGGCAGATAAACATTCCCAGCCTCTGTCGTTGATTTAAGCCCTGCTGTCAAAACAGGTGAACACATTGGTCAGCTGTTTACTGATTGGCTGAAAGTGTTTTTATCATTCATCAAATTGCTCTGAAAGTGATCCCAGTGATATCATCTGCAACTTTTGTTATGGTTATCATTGTAGTGTGAACTCCGGCATCCACTTGAGTCAAAATGATTTTTAAAACTATAATATTATAGTTGTTATTTTTATTGTGCTTGGAGTGGATGGCCCTTAAATCTCTTTCATCTCATTGAATGTCTCAAGTGGTGTGTTGCCACCTCAAGTACAGGAACATGATGACCACTCTGCATTCAACTGGATCCATTATCACACCTTACTCCACCTTAGCACCAGTAAAAGAGGAACTCTTATGAGTTCAGAGATGCAAATTACCACATGACCTGTAGAGATATGTATTATTATACTTGTGCAATTTCAGCCTCCTACAATACTAGAAGTTCGTCAGGGAAAATCCTAAATGAGCAGCCCTCATAACTTAAGCAGGGAGTGCTGTGTAAGGGAAAGACACATTTTCTTGGTGAGAATTCATAATACAATACCCTATTTTAAATAAAAAAAAAACTGATACATTTAACCTGCCCCTTTTCATTTAGATCATTGTATTTTGTCATGAGTTCTTCTGATGTGATATGTCTAGTAGGACTGTAACGATTAGTCGAAGTTGTCGACAACGTCGATCATAAAAGTTTGTCGATGCATCGCTTAATTTGAAAGTTTATGGACATGCTGCAGAAATGTTCAGTTGTAACTAATGCACTACCAGAACTGCTGCAGGTGTGTGCTTCTGTTGTCTGGCACGCGTGAACAATTTGCATCACGGAAAGGTAAACACAGAGAAGATGAGCTAAAAAAAAAAAAAAAAAAAAAAGCGAGACCCACCTTTCCAAAGTATAGGAAAAAAATTTTTTTCCCCTTGTCCTGTCAGGCATCTAAGTAAGTAGAACAGAGATCTCTTACCTTTATTGTGCCAAAACAGATTTACTTTGCCAAAAGGAGCTTTATACAGTACCTAACTATGTACTGTATATTGTTGTAAACTTCTCCTGTAATAACTTTTAATACTTTATTTAAATTATTTTACCCATGGAGGACCAGACAGGATGGGGAATAGGGAAAGGAAGTGTGTGGAGGGGTTAAGAAAAGGGAGGGGAACAGATAAAAAGACAAACAAACCAACAACTCAAACAAAAGACAAACTGGTTCTTCCACCAAAGATGTCTCAACAAGAGTCTGATATCCGCACCTGTTAAAGGAGAGGCATTTGTGCATGTGCATCCGTGTGCGTATATATGAGAGTGCGTGCAAAACAAGTGTGTTCATGTGAGTGGTTTGTCAGGAAACTTATGAAGAGGGTGGCCAGTCGCAGCAACCCCCCTCCCCCCGGAAACCCCGAGCAGGCAAGGCAGCGCCGCCAACCCCCATAAGGCACAAATGCGCGAGGTCAGCAAGCCCCAGGAAAGTCAGGCTCGTCCCCAACCTGGAGAGGACAATCCACCCTTTGCCCGCTGAGGACCATGGACTCAGACTTGGAGGTGCTGATTCTCATCCCAGTCGCTTCACACTCTGTGACAAACCGTTCCAGTAAGACCTGTAGGTCATTGCTAGATAAAGCCAGCAGGAAAGCATCATCTGCAAACAGCAGAGATGAGATCTTGTGGTCACCAAACATGACACCTTCCGTTCCTTGGCTATGCCTAGAAATCCTGTCCATAAAAATTATGAACAAGATCAGTGACGAAGGGCAGCTCTGGTGGAGTCCAACTCTCACTGGAAACGAGTCCGACTGAGTCTTGGCAATGCAAACCAAACTCACAACAGTTGTATAGAGACTGGATAGCTCGTAACAACAAGCCCGATACCCCGTACAGTGACGCATGAGCATCTGAAATGGAGACACCCCGGAGCCGCGACGGTTACTGCTGCTTCTGCTTGGTAAATTTTAGTGAGTAAAGAAAGTTAGCGCCACTTATTTTCAATGGCCAACTGTTTCAAGCTTTAGAAAAATGACTATAGTGTTAGTATGTGCTGTTTATGTTCACTTACTTGTTTGCCATAAGCTTCTTGGAGGATGTTTGCTGAGGGCTGAGCTGTTTAAGTCATAGCTAACGTGTTGAATGCAGTAAATGACTGAATTACAGGAGTAGCTATCTCTTTTTCATCTTCGTTAATATTAGCCCTCATTTTGAATATTAGTGCGTCTGAGTTAATGAGAATATCATACCACATATAGTCCTATATAGTTTTTATGTTATGTTAAGACAGAGGCAGGGTGTGCAGACTTAAGCAGATGTTATTATTTTTTGCTTTTGCACTTTACCTTTTTTGCTCAAGATTGCTCTTTTAATTTGTATCAGTTGTTTGGTTAAAAGACATTTCAGTAAGCTGTTGAGCTTCAGTTTCAACTTTGTGTTTCATGGGTCATTTTATTTAGGTCGGAAATTGCTTATATATATCATCGCCTTTCACCCGAAACGGGTATATCCACAGTTCCTTCCTTACTTCTCTCCGCTCTGCGTCGAGCCCGTCTCTTCTCGTAAGCTATCACTCTCTTTGTATTATGCGCCCAGCGAACTTTCCGCGTGAGGTTCTTCCATTCCGCTCTATCATGTACTACCAATTGCCATTGATCTAAAACATCGTCACACTTCAATGCATTTTTGCATGTGTCCTTAAAACGGAATATGGGTCGACCTACTTTGCGAGAACCATGAGCCAGCTCACAATACAGGAGTTTCTTCACCGGCCTATCATCATTCATTCGACAGACATGACCTAACCAGCGCAGGCGACTCATTACAAGCTTGATCTCGATGTCTTCGACGTGTGCCCACCGCAGCACCTCCTCATTGCTGGTGAAATCGTCCCACTTGATGTTGAGTATCAGGCGAAGGTGATGCTGTTGGATTATGCGAAGCTGCCTGACTTCATGCTGGTAAAGGGTCCAGGTTTCGCTGCCATACCACAGGAGGGGCATAAGGCACTGATTGTAAACTGCGACTTTGGTAGAGACTGTGAGGTCATGCGAATCAAACACCCTCTTGCGCAGATGGCCAAAAGCACACGATGCTGCTTGGATGCGAGATGCAAGTTCCTTCTTCATAGAGCAGTCACTGCTGACATAACTGCCAAGATACTTGAAGCGAGTAACATTGGCCAATTTGATGTCGTCAATAAAGAACTCAGCTGTATTGCCAATACACATGGTCTCTGTTTTGACTGTGTTGATGCAGAGACCCATTCTCTTAGCGACGTCATTGTAGGAGGATAATAACGTCTGCAGGCCCTCTGGTGTATCACTGAAGATCGCAATATCGTCAGCATACTGAGCTTCTCTAAAATATTCTGTGAGGACTCTGGATTTTGCTTTTAATCTGCGGAGGTCAAAAAGATCGCCATCATAACGCAGTCTGATCTGTACGATGCAGGTGTGCTTGATTTCTTTGAAAGCGAGCCAAAGTAGGACTGCTGCATACATGCCAAAGAGTGTTGGAGCTAGTTTACACCCCTGCTTGACCCCGCTGTTGTATTCAAGGGATTGGGTGAGTTCACCATTGATAGCAAGTCGGGCGTGCACGTCCGTGTATAGTCTCTTGATGATTCTTATAAACTTTGGAGGACAGCCAAGTTTGCCAAGGATGATGAAGAGGAGCTCGCGATTGACCAGGTCAAACGCCTTCACAAAATCCACAAAAGCTATGTACAAACATCTGCGCTGCTCTCTTGTTTTTTCCATCAGCTGGCGAAGGGTGAAAATCCTATCTATTGTACTTCTACCGTTTCGATACCCTGACTGCGACTGGGGGTAGATATATTCTGCTAACAGGTGAAGCCTCTGCAAGATAATGCCCGCGAAGACTTTACCGACAGCACTGAGCAGTGAGATTCCTCTGTAATTGCCACAGAGGCTTCTGTCACCTTTTTTGAACAGAATTGCAATGATGGCGTCTATCCAGTTGGTTGGGATAATCTCTGTAGTCCAGCAGATGTTGAATAGGACAAGTAGGAAACCTCTTAAGCAACGTCCTCCATGCACAAGTACTTCAGGTAGAATACCGTCTGGACCTGGGTTCTTTCCTAATCGGGTGTTTCTAAGGGCTTGGTCAAGTTCTTGGTCTTCAATTGGAAGGCTCATTGATTCAATAACTGGAAGCTGGTCTATGTCATCGACGATGCTCAAGTCAACATCCGTTGGTTGGTTTAATAAGTCGCTGAAGTGTTCAACCCATCTGTCCTTTATCTTGTCAGGATCAGTCAGGAGCTCACCATCTTTGGACTTCACAGGATGGGTGCTTCTGGATCTAGGGCCGTAGACAGCATTGAGGGTAGCATAAAACTCTCTGTGGTTCTTCTCCTGAGAGTGCCACTCTGCATCCTCAGCTCTGCGCCGAAACCAGTCATTCTTTAGCTCTCTGATCCGCCTTCTTAGAACATGCCTGTCCAAGTTCTTGTCTTGAAGTAGCTTTTGAATTTCTTGGTCATCAAACCAGTCATTCTGCACTCGTTTCTTTTTGCCGAAGATATGTGTGGCAGCATTCTGGAGAATAACTTTGAGTTCATCAAAGTCCGCCTTACAGGTAGACAACTTTTCGTCTAGGAAGAGCTCCAGTAATGCTTTTTTGTCATCATCTAAATGTGTGTCTAGCTTCTTGGGAGGCCTTGTACCACTCTTCTTGTTTTTAATAAAGAACAAACACTTAGATACCAGGAGCTTATGATCGGTGAAGCAGTTTGCTGCTTGATTGACTCGTGTCACTGTAACATATGGTTTTGCGGTCTTATTGGAAAGTACATGGTCGATTTGGTGCCAGTGCTTTGAACGTAGGTGTTGCCATGTGTTCTTTAAGGTGTTTTTCTGTTGGAACATAGTACCCATGACACTGAGCTGGAATCTGGTGCAGAATTCTAAGCGCGTAAGCCCGTTGGAGTTCATTTTACCAACGCCATGTTTTCCAATTACATTCGGCCATGATTTCCAGTCCTTGCCCACTCGAGCATTAAAGTCACCCAGGATGATGATGATGTCCATCTCGGCGGCAGATGTGCAGCTGCTAAGATTTTCATAGAACTGCTCTTTTTCTTCCTGAGATCTTTGCATGGTCGGCCCATATACACTAATGAGAGTTAGATTGTTTCCTCCCTTTAGCTGTATGCGCATTGACATGAGCCTGTCGCTGATTGGTGTAGGGGTGATACCTTGAGCAGCTAGCCTGTTGGAAATAGCAAAGCCAACGCCAGCTGTTCTCTCTTCTCCTCCACTCCAGAAGATTGTGTGACTCCTCTCAACTACGTTTCCGGTGCCAGGTCGCCAAACTTCGCTTAGGGCACAGATGTCAATGGACGCTTTCTCTAGCTCACAACAGATGAGGGCTGTTGCTCTTTCAGGTCTGATTGAAGACTCACTGTCGTTGGTTGTATGGACATTCCAAGCACCGAGATTGAGGCATTGTTTGCATGAGTGTGAAACAGAAGGTCGATGGTGTTGTTCGTCGGTTACCCCGGACGCAGTAGCAGTATACGGACTTCGTCCACTTATCGCCACTGCCGTATTGAGTGGCGCATCGGTTCCCTCGTATGCGGTAGCCATATCTTCTCTTCTTGACTGTACTTCCATTGAAAACTGTGGGGCTGCACCTATGATGATGACGACACTGCTTGGCGCATAGACAGTGTCCCTTGGTGAGGTGCTCTGTTGGTCGACAACACAGCAAAGCTGAGATGGTCGCAGAGAAGCTCGTTGCATTTTGCCGTAACTGAAGCCGAGTAGACAGTCAGAGACGCCTGCCGCAACTGAAGCCGAGTTGACATTCAGAAGCCCCAATGCTGTAGTGCCAGAGATGCCATCTAGTTGATGACATAACTGCCGTGCCGTGACCCTGGCAAGGGAGGCAGCGGGTGTACTAGCACTTGCCCAAGGTGCGCACCCAAGGCTAGTGGAGGGAAGGAGGCGCCTCACTACTCCATTCTAGACTGGCTCCGAGCAAAGCTCCAAGCAGAGTCAAGCCACTGCCCATAGGAAATTGCTTATAAAATGTAATATTAAAGCAGAGACTGACAACAAGGTGATTTCACAGTTGTGTAGGTTTAACAGATTAGGTAAAACATGTACGAGAGCCCCATACAAGAGCTGTGCCAACAGGAAGCAGAGATGGTGGACATAACCAAAATAATCATGATTAGTTGTCTAATCGAAAAAACAGTCATTAGATTGGTCGACTACCAACATAATCACTTGTTGCAGCTCTGATATCTAGATCAGGGTAGGCAGTGAGTGCTGAGCCACTGCAGGTTTAGTTTCCAACCAGGATCTTCAACAAGTGATTTCACAAAATTCCTTCCCCCTGACTGCTGATCAGTGAAAACACCTGCTTTAGTGACTGGCTGAAAAAAAAACAAAAAAAACCCTGCAGTGTTTTGGCACATACACAGTTGCCTATGCCTGATTTAAATTATAATAGCTGCTCTGCAGTGTATCTGCTTCCTAGAAGTCTTTTGTTGCAATGACTTTGGTTCCATAATTATGTCTTGTTAAGGTGCCTTCACACCAAACGTGAATGGGCAGATTTTTTGCACAGCACGATTACACTCTATGTAAACACATGAATAGATATGAATTCACCATCTGGGTGAGATGCAGACAGGCGAAGTTGCATTTATAATTTCTGCAGCAGTGTTCAACCTGCTGTTGAAATCCCCCAAATAATGCCATGCTTAGGTTTACATTATCCAATGGGGGCTCACCTGAAAAAGTTGTCCCTACCTCAAACACTTGATGGGTGTTTCTGTTGCTAGCTTGCTAGCCCTGTTAGCATGGGTAAATAACTCCAACATCCCGATTCAGCTGAAGAGCTCCCAGTCCTTTTGTCTCCAGTTGAGTGTCAGTCTCATTTTCAAACTAGTTTATTCTCAAATGTTGATACTTTTACTTAGATGACGGTGCTGTCCCTTGGATGTGAACACACGAATGTGCAATTTCACGTGTACTTGTCTCTTACCTTTGACTTTATATGGATTCGCGCTGCCCGTTCGCATTTGGTCTGAACGCACCTTTAGAAAAGACTGTGAACTCAGGGTTTGAACCAATAACCTTTAGCCCTTGGATGACATTGAAAGCCAATCTGCTCATTTTTCCTGCCAAAGAACTCTCCATCTCAGCCAGAAAAGGTCAGGCTGGATACAGGAACCGCCTGTTGAAGGCCCTTTTGTCACTGCGACCACAACAAACAAGCAAGCCATTCTCAGCTCCACTAGTGTGCTTAGGCTGCATGAAAACAAGCGTGACGATTTTAATTGTAATTAGAGGGCGAAAATTGGTGTTGGGACTGAACCAGCTGTATGCAAACAAATTACTGTGTGTGTCAGTGTTGGGTCTATGAGTTCATGTGGACATATTTGTGTATCTTCTCTGGGCAGGCACGATCACAGGCCCTTTCAGTTTTCCACTTTGATGTGAATTTTGAAGCATGACTGCCTCAAAGTTATATGGTCAGGGGTGTCAAATAAGGGTTGTCATTGAGTAAGTTATTATAGAGGGTTGTATTTTACCTTCTTACTGTTGCCCAGGTGATAAGTATGACTCACTGTAGGGTTTTGTCCAATGTGTCATCTTACTGTCATCTCAGCCACTGAAATGAGACTTCCACCAGTGTTTAAAGGGGTGCATATGGGACCAATTACATTGCTATTCCAGAAGAATGTTTTATTTTTAAACCAACAGAGATAACCTTACTAAGATGTGAACTAGGTCCATATATATTTGGACACTGACATAAGTTTTGCTATTTTCACTGTTTACTAAAACATAGTCAAGATACAGTTATATAATCAATATGGATTTAAAGTGCAGACTCTCAGCTTTAATTTGAGGGTATTCATATCCATATTGGAGCTACCGTTTAGGAATTGCAACCATTTTTATATAAAAATTCCTCATTTCAGGGGCTCAGAGGTAATTTGACATTTGACTCAAAAGTAGGGATGTTAATGATTAATTGACTTTTGATTAATTGTCGATAAGAATTTAGTCGACTAAAGTAAATTAGTTGTCAATTAAGTGATAAGTCAGCAATCCTTTTCAATGGGAGCTTATTCTATGAAATGTAGTGGCGTCACCATCCAGGTGGGGGTGCATGTGGTCACCCATTGCTGCCTTTCAACCGAAACTAACGAAAAAAGCAGAAGATGCTGTTATGTCTGAAAAAAGTGAGGCGAGAGCTTCTCTCTGCTGAACACTGAACTCTTTCTATTCATGCGCACAACACAATATATCTTCCAGCCGTAGCCTGCCTGACGTCATCACCCCAACCCGTCGGCTGGGCTACGGCAAACCTTGAGACACAATTCTCATATGTAACATCCCCCCCGAATAAACCAATTCAGGTTCAGGTTCAGGTTACTTTATTTGTACCCGTAGGTAGATTTGTTTTGCAGTCTGGTGACATCCATATTTACAAACCACAATTACATTCAACATAAACACAAACGAAGCTGACTATAGACATGAGAAAAATACTCAAGGCTCCATCAGTCAGGATATAAAGACAAAGAGATGAGAGAAAAACCAGAGATAAGAGAGAAGGGTCATATTAAAAAGTTAAAGACTAGTCAAAGAGGTTAAAAACCCAAAGATCTAAAACCCAATAAAAGATTTAGAACCCAAATAAAAGTCCTACAAAAATAAGTAAATATAAAATGGAGTTAATAAATAGGTACCTAAATTATGTGCAATATATTGTTACAACTTGTTCAACTCTTTGACAGCAGCAGGAACAAAGCTGTTTTTGTAGCGCTGGGTTTTACTTTTGATAATGATTGATAATGAACACATTATCAATAATGGTAACATCCCCATCAACTTTTTTTTTTAATATATATATATAACTCTAACCAGGTCAATTAAACGAGCATCTGGGTGGACTGCCAGAACGCCCCCACCTTGTTGGAGCGGATTATTCTGCCGCTTAGTCCCAACAGTTGTCAAATATTGCAGTCCTCAACACATAGTCCTCCAGGTACCTGGGCCTCTGACGAACTCTAGCCGGGTGTCCCCTAGGAGGAGACTCTGCACCGGGACCGTCGGTCTCGCCTGGGAGCCTTCACCATCCCGGACTCCCCAGTCCCAGCTCACATCAGACCGCCCTGCTGCAGCTCCAGTCTTCTGCTCCGGTGGTGACCTCTTAAGTCTGCTGGAGTGCCACCGTGATCTGTCTGTGAGCTCAAACGTGTCCTGGCCCCTCTGCCTCACGATCCGCAGGGGCCCTGTCCATAGTGGCTGTAGCTTATGGGTGCGGTTAGGGTGTCTGATCCGCACCCGGTCCAACACCTTCAGTCCGTGGGCTCTCACTCTGTGCTTCCTATCAAACAGAAAATTTCATTTTCTGTTGCTGCTCGGTGGCACGGTCCCGCAAAGAGTCTGCATTTCTTGGAGTGCGAGTCATGGGCGGCCTCAGTCAATCCACAGGCAGAAGCATTTCACGCCCCAGCATGAGAGACACCGGAGAACAGTCCGTCGTGGCGTGGGCTATCGCCCTGTAGTGGAGCAGCATGCTCTGTAGGGCATCTGGGAATGCGAAGCCATCCGCCAAATGAGCTTTCAGTCCATTCTTCAGCATTTTGTTAAACCGCTTGACGCCCCCGTTGGCCTGAGGATGGTAAAACGGTTTCTTGACGTGCTCCACACCTTTACCGCTCAAGAACTCCTCGAATGCCCCAGAGGTGAACTGCGGGCCATTGTCCGTCATGATCGTGCTTGGTATTCCCCACCTAGCAAACAGAGATGAAAGGAAACTTGTGACCACCTCCGTTGTGACCGAGTTTGTAAGCAGCACCTCTGGCCACTTTGAAAATAAGTCATGGGCCACAAGCAAGAACCGACTGTTCGTGGGTGCTGCGTGTAGCTCGCCGCAGATGTCCAGCTGCACGTGTCTCCAAGGGCCCTCGGGGTTTGACACCGGCCGCAGGGGTGGGGGTGGTGGCCCGCCGGTCTTCCCACTCTCCAAACTTGGGACACAGTGTTTCACCATGGTCTCGATGTCCTTATCGATACCCGGCCACCAGACTGAATCCCTGCTGTGTTGCTTCACCCTGACCACGCCCAAATGGCCCTCGTGAAGCATCGTCAGGACACGTGACCTCAGGGACGACAGGATCAAGGTGCAGTGTCCCCTGGCCACACACACCTCGTCCCAGCAGCTCAGTTCATTTTTGACTCTGTGAAAGGGTGCCAACTCACCCTGCCCCTTTGCAGGCCAACCCCCCCCCCCCCCCCACACACACACACACAATTATTGAGCATAGTTGCGCCAGCATGGGGTCTCGTTCCGATTCCGCCTGAAGCTCCTGGGGGGACACTATATCCCGGAGGGTCTCGTGCAGCGCATTAACTAGATCCACCTCTGTTGGGTCGTCATCACCGTTGCCGTCCAGTAGCACGGAGTTGGCCGTGGCGTGGGACAGTAGATCCTCCCCAGTGTTCTCTTTGTCAGGGGTGAACTGGGTGGTGAAATTGTAGGCCCTCAGCCGTTTTGTTCACCTATGGATCCTTAAAGGCCTGTGTCCCGAACCTGACATCTCCAGCAGAGTTGTGAGCGCTCGATGGTCCGTTCTTGGGGTAAAACGGCACCCGTAGGGATAAATATGCCACCGCTCACATGCCCAGAGGCAGGCCAGCGCCTCCCTCTCACCCACAGCATATTTTTGCTCAGCTGCCAAGAGGGACCTCGATGCGAATGCCACTGGGCGTTCTGTGCCGTCTTGCACCTGGGACATCACCGCTCCCACCGCCGAGCCAGAAGCGTCACAGGTCATGATAGTCGGCCGGTTAGAGTCAAAATGGGCCAACACTGGAGGAGAAGTGAGTTGGTGTTTCAGTTTGGCAACTGCCGCCGAGCAAGCTGGAGTCCACTCCTACGGTGCATCCTGCTTCAGCAGGGTCCGGAGGGGTTCAGTCGTCTCTGAGTAGTGGGGAAGGAAACGTCCATAAAAGTTTACCATACCCAGAAACAAGGAGATCTGCGTGGGCATTGAAGGTTCCGGAAGACATAGGACCACCTCCACGTTCAAATGTAGAGGCTGCAGCCCCTCCCGGTCAGCCGGAACCTCACGAACTCTATGGAGACTGCCGCGAAGATTGCTTTTTCACCATTCAAAGTGACCCGGCGTTCTCGTAGTACCTCCAGGACCCGTTCCAACTGCTCATTGTGCTCCTCCCGTGACGCGCCATGCACCACAATGTCGTCCAAATATGCTACCACACCCTTGAAACCGGCCAGGATCGTTGATATAATCATCTGGAAACAGCAAGGTACTGAGCTCAGGCCAAACGACATCCGGGTGTGCCTAAAGACCCCCATATGGGTCATGAATGCCGTCAGGTTTCTGCTGGCAGGGTGAAGGGGCACCTGCAAGTAACCCTGGCGAAGGTCCAGCTTCGTGAATACCTGTGACCCACTGAACGTTGCCGTGAGCTCCTCCATAGTCGGAAGTGGGTATTTGTCCGGGATAATGGCCTTGTTCACTATCCTGAGGTCTATGCATGGTCTGATGCCCCCCAATGTCTTCTTGGCCATCACGATGTTGGATATCCAAGGAGAGGCATCCACCCTCTCGATGATGCCAGCCTCCAGTAGTTTAGACAATTCCACCGTGACATCCTCCCGCAGTGTGAAGGGAAGCCGCCGTAGTGGCTGGATCTTTAGCGCCACGCATCAATGAGCGGGCGGTGATGGAACGCCGTGATAAATCCCAGGCCCTTAACTCTTAAACTGTGTATGTCGCCAAACTGTGACATAACCCCTAGTGGTCAACAGTGGTAAAGATTTTTTTCAAGAAAATATGCAGATCAGATTTCAGAACTTTCCATGGCTATAACTTGAAAGTGGTAAGAGATAATGGCTTACTGTCAATTAGAAATATGTAGAATATGATCCAAAGTTTCAGATAGGAGTAAATTTATGCATCTAATTTGCATACAAACAAACAAAGACATTCATCACTTACCACTGGCAAGGCGGGGTCCTTTTGTGGCATTCTGGTCAGCAATTTTGTCCTTTTAGCTTTCTCTCCTACATCCAGAAACTGTTATTAATTATTCCACCTTAATTTCGCATTTATTCTGCGACAAGTTTACCTTATATGACGACATGCAACTGGCAATTGCTATCCAGTCACATGGCACTCCGGGCGCCGGCAGGTCAAATCAACGAGCTTCACGCTCCCTGTGTTATAAGAACATGTAAATATCTACCTTCATAAGCTAAATAATCTCTTTTTAGAATCATAGCTGGCGAATTCGGGACCAAATCGTCCGAATTTGCTCTGCCGTCTGTGATTGCGCATGTTCACAACGATGGCTGCCCTCCATTTGTGTTGTAATGTCAAAGACGAACAAGAAGAAGGATTTCTTCCTCTTTGGTGTGTTGCGTGTCATCCATGAGTCCTCCAACGTGTGCCTGCCAACTTGTGAACTGACATGATCGGTACAAATCCTCAGTCCAGTTGGGAAGTGTTTCTGCACGTTTTCAGTTGACAGGCGCAGCGCCACGCTCTGCCACTAGGGGCAGATGAAATCACACAGCTTAAGGGTTAAACAACGCCGGCCACCGGAGGTGCCAATCGGGGTACACCGTTAGCACTGTTGAGCCCTCCTGGTCCCTGATGGGAAAACGCCAGCTCACCCAGCAGGTCTATTCCCAGCAGGTCCGCCCCCCGGTGCGCTACCTGGAACATGAAATTGGGCACCGTCTTTGACCCACACGTCACCGAGAAGTCGCTCGTACCCACCATTTCAATCTCTGCATGGCTGTAGCCAAACATCTTTACTGCATTGATGGTTTTCCTGGGGAACAGTCTCCTCATTGTGGCCATGTACAGGATAGACCTGTCGGCCCCTGAGTCCACCATAAGAGGCACGTCAACTCCGTCCAGCTTAAGCACATACCACTTCAATGACCCCTTTCCCATACGCGCCACACACACCCGTCTGGTGTTATTGGGCTCCGCTGCCAACGGGCTAGCAGTAACTGTGTGGGCCCTGTCCCGTGCCTTCGTCCGCCTCTTCTTGCGAATCCACCCCTGGGGCTTAGCTAACATGCTAACCCCTGTGCTCAGTGGGAAAACATGGTTAGCTGAATCCTCGCCAGCTAACGCTGGCAGGTTCCTCAGCATTGCATTGTGGATTCCCTCTGTCTAACCATGTCCAACACGTGTTCAAGCGAGAGAGCGTCTCCGGTTAGCCTTAGCTTATTCTTTAGCCACACATTGTTGGTGCTGTGGGCTAGCTTGTCCCAGACTAGCTCCTCCTCAATAGGCCCGAGAGCACATTCCGTTGCTAGGCTGCGGAGCTCCGTAATGAAAGACTGAGTGGACTCACCCGCTCGCTGTTGGCGGTCAAAAAAGTCATACCTCTGCTCAGTGACGGTGGAGTGGTCTCCAAAGGTACTGTCCATCAATTCTAACCCGCTTTCCAGCGAATCGCTGCCACACAGTCCAAAAAATATTTGCTGTCCCTCTACTGAGGTGGTGGACCAACAAACTCCTCCGTCTCTCCTCGCTGGTGTCACCCAGGCTGGCCGCAGCCACATACACGTTAAACATGCCCCTCCAGTGGGCCCACTGTGTAGCCGGTTTTCCCGGTAACTGAAGAAATGGAGGTGGCTTCCTGACACACACGCTCATTTTTCTTCATCGCCAAATGTTATGTCTGAAATAAGTGAGGCGAGAGCTTCTCTCTGCTGAACACTGAACTCTCTTTATTCTTGCACACAACACAATATATCCTCCAGCTGCAGCCCGCCTGACGTCATCACCCCAACCCCTCGGCTGGACTACGACAAACCCCAAAATGCAATTCTCATATGTAACAGACACCAAGCCTGCATGCGCTGTACAGAGTAAACCACCTGCCTGTTTAAAATCAGCAGGGTGGAGAAACAGAGCAAGGAAAAAGATTAGACAAGTGCAAAAACCCATCCCCACTGCCTTCTATCTGCCCCTAGATGGGAAAGTAGACTGGACTCGAGTTACCACTGAGGTAACAGACAACAGAAGCAGCCAGATCTTACTGGGTTTGCCTGGATTTCCGAGGTACTGTGATAATGTTTAACATGCAACAGATGAAGCAGCTCACAATTTATTTTCCTGTTAAAACAGTCTACTAGGGCATCTCAGTAAATTAGAACGTGAAAGTTATTTTTTTTGTAATCACTCTATAAAAGCAAGAAATCTCTGTCACGCTTCATAGGACATCATAGGACAGCCTATGATCTCTGCCTGACATCATAGGACGTCCTATGAACTCAGGCATCATAGGACGACTCGCCATGCCTACATGACGGCAAATGTGTAACCGTGACGAATGCCAGTCTACACTACAAACGTGTAAAATGCCAAGCAAAGCGCTGATTTTCTCCGGGTGCTGCAGTTTCTTGGTTTCTTCAGGCATGCACGGGCCTTCCTGAACAGGGTTGAAAGCCACTTTTTCAGGATCGTGCCCATGAACTGGAATTACGACACACCTATCCCTCAACCAGTGGTCTGAACGGAGAAGACCCACCAGATGGAGAGCAATAGAATGAGGAGAACTGCTGCACGTCAGAAAGGATGCCGTGAACATGAAACACCTCAGGTTCCACCAGTACGCTGCAGGCATGACTATGAACAACACAGCCGTTTGAGACAGGAGGAGACCCTTCAGTGGTCTGAACGAAGAAGAAGACGACCTACTAGGTGATGTCTATATGACAGCACATAGAGCACATGACTCTCTACAAGACATATACGTATATAGACACAGGTAGGTAACATAACACAGAACAGTGACAGGCAGGAGAAGAATTAACAAGCAGGGGCAAACATCCTCAGATGGCAGGGCATATTTTGTGAGATTTTTATGTTTTGTTGCATACAAAAGCCATCACATGTGATTGCCATTTAGTGCTGTGTTGCTATACCAACTGTCCTGTAACTGGCAAGAATTCTGTTCCAATGCATCCCCTCTATGGGCATGCACAGGTTTCTACGGGCATGCACGGGTATGCACTAGTATAACTAAAAAAGATAAATTTTATGATATTGGTCTTCTTCTTTCGGCTGCTCCCTTTAGGGGTCACCACAATGGATCATCTGCCTCTATCTCACCCTATCTCTTGCGTCTTCCTCTGGAGCACCAACCCTCTCCATATCCTCCTTCATTACATCCATGAATCTTCTTTGTGGTCTTCCTCTTTTCCTCCTGCCTGGTAGCTCCATCTTTAACATCCTTTGTCCAATATATCCACTATCCCTCCTCTGCACGTGTCCAAACCATCTCAGCCTTGCCTCTCTTACTTTGTCTGCAAACCGCTCAACTTGAGCTGTCCCTCTGATATACTCATTTCTAATTCTGTCCCTCCTAGTCACTCCCAATGAACATCTTAGCATCTTCAACTCTGCCACCTCCAGTGCCATCTCCTGTCTTTTTGTCAGCACCACCGTCTCCAAACCATACATTATAGCAGGTCTCACTGTCATCTTGTAAATCTTCTCTTTCACTCTTGCTGCTACCCTTCTGTCACAAATCACCCCTGACACTTGTCTCCACCCACTCCACCCTGTCTTCCCTCTCTTCTTCACCTCTGTTGTGCATTTTCCATTACTTTGGATGATTGACCCCAGGTATTTAAACTCATCTACTTTCACTACCTCTACTCCTTCCATCTTCACCGTTATACCTGCCTCCCTCTCATTCCCACTCATGTATTCTGCCTTGCTTCTACTGACTTTCATTCCTCTCATTCCTCAAATTTTATATTTGTAATAATTTTTAAAATAAACTAAAAATCATTACATTTGTAATTTAAGATAAGATAAGATAAGCCTTTATTAGTCCCACAACGGGGAAATTCCAGGATTGCAACATTTACTGAGCTGTACCAGCACATAGTACACACTATACAGTACAAAATTTGTTAAACTACCAAAAATGCAATTATCTGTATTAAAAATAATGCAAATGGTACAATAAATCATTGAGGAATATGATGTTACTGTTTTATTCAGTATATCAAAAACACTATTTTAACTTTTTATATGTTCAAGATAGACTGTATTGTACCGAGGGAAATTCAGATTCTCAGGAAAATTGCAGCTTATCAATTAATCGTTAATTGATCAATGAGGTGAATCAACTGATTAATGAATTCATTGATAATTTGCATTCCTACTCAAAAGCTATTCCGTGGGCTGCATGGGCTAGTCCCTCCTTAATCCATCATCAGTCAAGCAGGTAAGAGGTCTGGAGTTGATTCCGGGTCTGACATTTGCATTTAGAAGCTGTCTCCTCATTTTGGTCACTCAAAAGTAGTTGGACAAATTAATATTACCATAAATATAAAATGATCATTTTTAATACTTTAAGAATCCTTTGTAGGCAATGACTGCCCGAAGTCTTGAACCCATGGTCATCACTAAACGCTGGGTTTCCTCCTTTGTGATGCTTTTACAGGCCTTTAATGCAGCTGTCTTCAGTTGTTGCTTGTTTGTGGATCTTTCTGCCTTCAGTTTTGTCTTAAGCAAGTGAAATGCATGCAGTCAGTTTGACATCTGGTGATTGATTTGGCTATTGCATTTTGTATAAAAATTGTTGCAATTCTTGAAAGGTAACTCTAATTTGGATGTGAATACCATCAAATTAAGGCTGAGAGTCTGCACTTTAAGCCCATATTGATTACGTAACTGTATGTTGACTATGTTTGATTAACAGCCAAAATAACAAAGCTTGTGTCAGTGTCCAAATATATATATTTATATATAGACTTCACTGTATATTGTGTCCACTGAGAATACATCCGAAAAGATCAGATTTTATTGGTTTTGTATTTCAGTAATATTGGATTATTTTTCAGACTTTACAAATTTCACAGCAACCAAACTTAATGCTTATCAACTAGTGGAGAAACTTTTTATTTTTTTAATAGAATATACCTATGGCCCTCGTGTTCAACAAAAATACTCATAGGGCAACATAAAGCACTTGATAATCATGAATCTGTATTGAGTTTATAGTAATCTTTTTTTCAGTTCGTTATAAGAGTCGATTACTTTGCAGTACTCCCATTTTTAATATTTTTGTCACATTTCCTGTTTTACTTTGAAACCATCAAAGAGGAAGTCAGTGCTTCTACTTAAAGTGACGTTCCTAATTATCTCAACTGTTAAAAAGAACACAAAAACAACAACAAAAAAATGGAGCAATTCTTAACTGATCTCCAGAGCTCTTGACCTTAAAGGTGAGTTAGAAGCGTTTATTCACTTTATATTACAATGTGTTTTTCTCCCCTTAATCTGACAGAAACTCTCCCTCTTTTCATATTTAAGTCAATCAGTAATACTACATCAGGGGTGTGTGTGTGTGTGTGTGTGTGTGTGCACGAGCATATGTGTGTGCAGTTTAAGTTTAGTTTGTGTGCAGAGTAAGGTCACCCTGAGTACTGGAGAATCACTTAAGTGTGGTATAAATTTAAATGCTGAAAAACAAGACCTACTCTTGTTTTAATTTGAGCTAGTTGTTGAAACAAACTAGTCACCACTGCTGACATCACCTTGGGGATACTTTATGTTGTAGTGTTGCACAGATGTAAGTGCATATTTTTTGGATGCTGTATATTTTCAACTTTTACCACAGGCAAAGCCTGATATTCCTCAATGCAGCCCCTCCTCCCCATTCCTATATTTGCTGAAGCCAAACGATTTATGTCTAATTACCGGTTATAAGCGCTGCACTTCCTCTGAAAGGCTTCATATTAGAAACCAAATCTTATAATTAACCCATCTTCTCACATGAAAGTAATGGCAATGCTCTGTTCCGTCAGAGGCCCGTGTTGACAGTTCTGTCATCTCAGCACAGCCCTCCTGAGCACCGCTTCCCTAAATATGGGAGCAGTTTAAAGAAAGATGAGCTGGCTAATGGACTGCTTTCCAGAGGAGTGGAATGAAGGGATTGACCTTGGAGATTTTTTTTCTTCAGCTGCCAGAACAGATACATGCCCTGAAATATTGAGTGTGATCCAAATGTACTTTCATGTGCATCTAAACATCCTAGTCATGCATGATTCAGTCTGTTTATTAGAGATATATGTTCAGAGCACAAGGCAACTTTCATGGCTGAATAATGAGGCCTGCTGAAATTGCAAAATTACTATCTAAGCATTTGTATATATATGTGCACATGTTTACAGATTATCGTGTTTGGACAGATTTGCATGACTGGTATTCCAACAGTGTAGCGGTTTCATTGCCTTAGTAGCGACACCTGTCGTGTAGGTTGGAAATGGCAGCGTGTCAAAAATGCCGTGGTGCTTCAGTAACATCACGATTTCCTCGTCGAGTGACTGGTGCATTGAATATGAGCACTACAAATCATTTTACTCAGAATTTAATCTGTCAACTGATATCAAAGCCTCATGTAATATCCTCCTGAGTCCTTTATTGAGGTCCTTTCTTTAGCTTCTTGTCTTTCACAAATTTCCCCTGAGTTTTTTTAAAGGTGTGCACAGTGCAGTGAGCTACATCAGTAGAGTTTTTATGAGCAATTTCTGAAGTCCTTAACAACACTTGTGCGAAACTTGGCCCTCCTTTAGTTTGTTGCCATTGCTGACTGATCTAGGGGAGTTTCAGGCGTGGATTAGAGTAGCTGAAGGAGCCTGTTGACATCAGATGGCATGGGAACCATGAATCCACACACAAGGCTCAGTGAAGGAGCTTAAGCAATCCTGCACCGGGCACATAGAGAGAGGGGGGAAAAACAAATAAACTAAGCCCAAACTAAGTATCCCCACAGTTGGCTCATTCCCATAAACATTTGGTAGAGAAAGAAGATGGACACAAAGACATTCTGGTTATCAGGGATGGACTTGATGAAATGTTTCTAATAAGTCCTAATGATGTGACTGGATTTGTCTTAAGCTAATGGCCCCTTCATAAGTCACATTATTCACTAAAAATGAATAAAACTTTTTTCAGATAAAGCTACCAAATTAAAGGCTTACTAATATTTGACTCTTCCATGTGCTGCTTTGCAACAACATGCTAAGCAAGCATTGAATGTCCAAAAATATTTCCCTATCTGTTTTATCGTATCTGCTTTGAAAAAAATAAAAATGTATGAGAGTCCATGCATGCAGCTGAAACAGTGTGAAAGAAACATACAGCACAAATCAAAACCCTGTATGAATATTAATGATAATGACAGTGCAATCCACTCAGCATGAGATTGCTCTCTAATCCCACTGTAAACTCCCTCTAAAACCCAAGTGAGTTCACTATTATTACAAATAATCCCCTTGTCTGGTTTATTTGACATGCTTGTGAAGTCTGAGCTAAACTACACCCATGCAAACGCACACACACCAGTAGCTTTCTGTTTACAAGCTCATTGCTTTTCAGCTATTGTCTCAGTGTAAGCAGCCACTCACAAAACAGCACAAAGCAGATGGCTGTTGCGTATAATATTACTGCACGATTGCTTTCGTGGTATTGTTGTGTAACTGTTGGATGCTGCCAAAAGCACCAGCTAAATGTATGGCCCATCAGTCACTTGGAGCTGAGCATATCGGGTCATTTCATGGTTTTGTAATGCAGAAATTCTATTTGCAAAAGGCAAAAATCTACTCAGCTCTATACAATAATACAAGCTTCCGCCCAGTTCTGTGCTGTTGCCATTAAGCTGCTCATAAACAAACTCCAGATGACGTCATGAGAATCAGGTGTGGACAGTCTCCTGAGATGCCTTCTCAATTATGGCAGTAAAAACGATACAGAGAACACATCAGAGGTAATCTTAACCTCTTCAAACGCTACGGGAGGCAGGAGACAAAAAAGTTTAATAGCTGGTTGGATTTAAATATTTGTCTTTTCCCAGGCTCATATTTTTCAGGGCGAAAAAGCAAAGCCATTCTGGAATATCTTAGATCACCAGCTGTAAAAATGAGACATGTTCATCAGATATTAAAACACCTACAGCCAGTTAAAAAAAAAAAAAAAAAGGTCTGTTATCTACAGCAGGGGTCATCAACTGTATTTGTCCAAGGGCCAGAATTTTTCTTGGTATACACTGTGAGGACCAGATGCTCTCGTTAAATAAAGTAAAATTAATAATGTTTCCTCAGTAATTAATTACTTGATATATTAATTTAATAATAATAATAATAATGGCAATTTGAAAATTATATACAGTATGCAATTTTGATGGGGTTTTTTCCCCCCCACCAGTTGAAGCCCAAAGGGGTCGAAGAGCCCTTTAGACGAAGAGCGAAGGGGGATTATGTTATGGGGCAGTCCATCCGTCCCATATTTGTGAAATCAACTTCTACCGTTTTGTTCCGATTGTTTTGAAACATGGTACCATGGTTTGATATACAGTTATGATGCACATATTGCAGTTTGGCTATGATCGGATGATTTTTGGAGGAGTTGTAGCCCCTGATTTATGACCTCCTGTTTCACCTCAGTTAATAGACAGTAACTGTCTTGTGAAATCAACTCCTCCTACTGTTTTTGTTCCAAATGTTTTGAAACTTGGTATCATGGTTTGATATACTCTGATGATGCATGTATTGCAATTTCACTCTCATCAGATGACCATCCAGGCCATGATTTCTTTCACTTGCTCTCCTCAGGAAAGCGGTTACAGATCCCATAAAACCCGGACTACCAGGTTTAATCATAGTTTTTTCCCAACAGTAGTACGTATTTGGAATGGACTTATGTAACACATACAGACTGCTGATGTTATTTTAGGTTATTTTGTGGCAGTAACCTTGTGTATAAGCTGGTCTTATTTATTTATTGCTCAGTATGTTTTTATTATTGTTATGTACATATTGTATTTAACTTCTTTAGGTATCATTGTTTTAGGCATTATTGCTGTAATTATGAGAATGTTAAATTCATGAATGTGAGTGTGATAGTTTGTTTTAAGGGAGCAGTATCTCAATTTCGTTGTATTGTTTTTTAACAATGGAATGACAATAAAGGCACTTTGACTTTTACCATGAGGTCAAAGGTCTGTGGTCAGATTTTCCCTAAATCTTGTAAACACAATAACTACTGAAAGAAATGATGTAGGCTTTTCAAACTGATACAGTAGCTGTATCTAAGACATGTCTTGGACAACTTACACCCTGACCTGACTATGGGTTTGGGATCAAAAGGTCAAAGTTAACGTTCCATTTGCACTATGGTAAATGCTAGATTTACTATTATTATAAAACGAATAAAGCTAGGGCCACCAAACCTGGTATACAGGTTCACCCTGGGATCCTGAACCTCTGACTATGAGTTTGGGGTCAAAAGGTCAAGGTTAACATTCCCTATGCCCTATTACTGTACAACGAGTAAAGCTAGGGTCACCAAACTTGGTACACAAGTTTCCCTTGTGGCCCTGAGTGACTATGCATTTGGGATACATTTGGGAACAAAAATAAAAGTTGTATTCTTCTTGGAGACTTCAACATTGACCTCTTCAGGAATGATGCAGCTAAAAATGACTTTATGAATACACTACACTCCTCTTCCTTCTTCCCTACCATTAATACCTATACTAGAATCACTCACTCCACCAAGTCCATTATTGATAATATCATTACTAACATTTGCAATTCCACACTGGTATCTGGAGTTGTGCTCTCCGAGATTTCTGATCACTTCCCCATTGTTCTGTTCCGTGACCTTGCCGTTAGGCCCTCAATCTCGCAACATAAACTAAAAATAAAAATACTTAATGAAGAAACCTTACAACAACTGAGTGAGGACTTGCATGTCAAGGAATGGGATAGAATCTACAGTTATAGTGATGCTGATGCTGCGTTTGACGCCTTGACCAAGGAAATAGCAGAATCCATCCAGAGGACAATTCCTGTCAAGGCTATCACATGTGATCATACTATTCAACATCCATGGCTTTCTAAGGGCATACTAAAATATATTAAGTACAAAAATAAATTATATAAATGCTCCATAAAAAAATCCAAATATTAACAATAAAAATGTATATACAGGTATATCTCAAAAAATTAGAATATCATGAAAAAGTTCAGTATTTTTTGTCATTCATTTCAGAAAGTGAAACTCATATATTGTATTTTTTTTTTTTTTATTTCTTATTTTGTACCCATAGGTAGATTTGTTTTGCAGTCTGGTGACAAACCACCAGCTGCCGGTCGCTGCGTGCGCAAGCGCCCCTTAACTCCCTAACCTGCATGTTTTTGGCATGTGGGAGGAAACCGGAGAAATCCCGGAGTAAGCCCACGCAAACACGGGGAGAACATGCAAACTCCACACAGATCACTGTTGGCCGGGGGCAGGGATCGAACCCACGATCTCACGGTCCCCGCGATCCCCCGGCCGAGGGTAAAACTGTGCTGCCACAGAGCTAACCACTGCGCCACCGTGCAATAGTTCAAGTGTTTATTTATTTTAATTTTGATGATTATGGCTTACAGACCATGAAAATCCAAAATTCAGTTTCTCAAAAAATTAGAATATTACATAAAATTAATTAAAAAAATAGTTTTTTAATACAAATGTGGCCCGACTGAAAAGTATGTCCATGTACACACTCAATACTTGGTCGGGGCTCTTTTTGGATTAATTACTGTATCAGTGTGGTGTGGCATGGAAGTGATCAGCCTGTGGCACTGCTGAGATGTTATGAAGGTTCAGGCTGCTTTGATAGCGGCCTTCAGCTCGTCTGCATTGTTGGGTCTGGTGTCTCTCATCTTCCTCTTGACAATACTCCATAGATTCTCAATGGGGTTTAGGTCAGGAGAGTTTGCTGGCCAATCAAGCACAGTGATGCCATGGTCATTAAACCAGGTTTTGATACTTTTGGCAGTGTGGGGGGGGGGTGCCATGTCCTGCTGAAAAATGAAATCAGCTTCTTCATAAAGCTCGTCAGCAGAGGGAAGCTTGAAGTGCTCTAAAATTTCCTGGTAGACGACTGCGCTGACTTTGGTCTTGATAAAACACAGTGGACCAACACCAGCAGATGACATGGTTCCTCAAATCATCACTGACTGTGGAAACTTCACGCTAAACCTCAAGCAACTTAGATTCTGTGCCTCTCCGCTCTTGCTTCAGACTCTGGGACTTTGATTTACAACAGAAATGCAAAATTTACTTTTATCTGAACAGAGGTCATCTGCTGGTGCTGGTCCACTGTGTTTTATCAAGACCAAAGTCAGCGCAGTCGTCTACCAGGAAATTTTAGAGCACTTCAAGCTTCCCTCTGCTGACAAGCTTTATGGAGAAGCTGATTTCATTTTCCAGCAGGACTTGGCACCCCCCCCCACACACACACACACACACACACTGCCAGAAGTATCAAAACCTGGTTTAATGACCATGGCATCACTGTGTTTGATTGATCAGCAGACTCTTCTGACCTAAACCCCATAGAGAATCTATGGAGGATTGTCAAGAGGAAGATGAGAGACACCAGACCCAACAATGCAGACGAGCTGAAGGTCACTATTAAAGCAACCTGGACCTTCATAACACCTCAGCAGTGCCACAGGCTGATCACCTCCATGCCACGCCCCATTGATACAGTAATTAATCCAAAAGGAGCCTTGACCAAGTACTGAGTGTGTACATGGACATACTTTTCAGTCGGGCCACATTTGTACTAAAAAACTATTTTTTTAAAATTAATTTTATGTAATATTCTAATTTTTTGAGAAACTGAATTTTGGGTTTTCATGGTCTGTAAGCCATAATCATCAAAATTAAAATAAATAAACACTTGAAATATATCACTCTCTGTGTAATTAATCTATATAATATATGGGTTTCACTTTCTGAAATGAGTGACAAAATATTGAACTTTTTCATGATATTCTAATTTTTTGAGATGTACCTGTACTAATTATAGAAATAAATTAACACATATTGTGTGGAGTTTGCATGTTCTCCCCGTGTCTGCGTGGGTTTACTTCGGGATTTCTCCAGTTTCCTCCCACATGCCAAAAACATGCAAGTTAGGTTAATTGGCATCAAAACTGGGGATTCAAAATTGTCCTTAGGTATGACTGTGAGAGGGAATGGTTGTCTGTCTCTCTGTGTTGGCCCTGCGATGGACTGGCGATCTGTCCGGGGTTTACCCTGCCTCTCGCCCAAAGATGCTGGGATAGGCTCCAGCCCCCCTGCGACCCGAAAAAGATTAAGCGGAAGAAGATGAATGAATGAATGAATATTATTAGAAAGAGTAAGAGTAATTACTATGCAGAACTTATAAATGCATCACAGGGTGATTCCAAGAAATCCTGGAGAATACTAAATAAGGTTCTAAATAGGGACCAAAAAGCCCCCACACTTCTGAACAATAACGCGGTCAGTAATCTCACCAGTAATGCCACTCTCGCTGACAAATTTAATAATTATTTTGTCTCTATTGGAGAAAATTTATCTAATAAAATTAACCAACCCCAGGCTGCCTCTTTCAAACACCATCTATCAGGAAACTACCGGAATTCTTTTTTCCTGAAGCCAACTGATTGTGAGGAAGTCTGGAAAATCATCAAGGACATGAAGAACTCAAACTCTGCTGGAGCTGATGAAATTCCCAGCAAAATTTTGAAAAGTATCATTAATTTAATACTGGAACCCCATACCTACTGCATTAATCTGTCTCTAATCTCCGGAGTAGTGCCACAAATAGCAAAAATTGCACAAATTATGCCAATTTATAAATCGGGTGATAAG
The DNA here is from genome assembly GCA_020510985.1 of Pholidichthys leucotaenia. Lineage (NCBI taxonomy): Eukaryota > Metazoa > Chordata > Actinopteri > Cichliformes > Pholidichthyidae > Pholidichthys > Pholidichthys leucotaenia. Next base: position 156,942,566 of record CM035841.1, read on the forward strand.
AATGATGTGACTAATTATCGTCCAATATCCATTCTGCCTACTCTTTCAAAGGTTTTGGAAAGAGTAGTTTATAACGGACTTACCAGTTTCCGTGATAAGTTCAGCATTATTATCCCATCTCGGTATAGCTTCAGAGGGAAACACACTACCTATATGGCAATACTTGACCTAATTGAAAAAATCAATGATGCAATTGAAAGCGGCAACTATGGTATTGGCATTTTTTAGACCTGTCTAAAGCATTTGATACCATTAACCATGATATCCTAATTAATAAATTACAACACTACAGTATCAGAGGTCTTGCATTAGATTGGTTTATTAATTCTGTCTGGAAGACTTCAGTATGTTTATATAAATAACCACAAGTCATCATATAAATCCATCGATCATGGGGTTCCCCAGGGTTCCATTTTAGGACCAGTTCTATTCATTTTATATATAAAGGACATTGCTAACTCCTCGTCTCTACTACATAAAGTACTGTTTGCTGATGACACGAATTTATTTTTTGCTCACCAGAATCCAAATGAACTTGAACAGATAACAAATAGTGAACTTATGAAAATAGACACCTGGCTTCAGTGTAACAAAACTTTCACTTAATATCAGTAAAACTAATTATATTGTATTCCATTCCAATAAAAAGCAAGACACCAAGGAACTTTGCCCCAAAATTAATCGACAGAATATTACAAGAGTTAGCTCTATAAAATTCTTGGGGGTCCTCATTGATGAATTTCTCAATTTCAAATGTCACATTGACGATCTAACCAAGAAACTGGCCAAATACGCTACTCTGTTTTTAAAGTGAGACATTTTCTACCACTTTCAGCACTTCTCACTCTATATAAAACTTTATTTGAGCCTCACTTACATTACTGCAATATCATATGGGGTAACACATTTCCAACTCACCTCTAGAAATTCTCCAAAAGAAAGTCATACGTGCCTTATCATGGTCTGAATATAATTCTCCTACTAGTCATCTTTTCCATTGTTATAATCTTCTAAGACTTGCTGAGCATAATTACTTCCAGAATGCCTGTATAATGTATCGGGTTGTCCACAAACTCAACCATAAATTATGTGAACTCATTCCAACCTTCCTTCCCATGCACACTTATACCACTAGAAATAAAAACCAAGTTACTGGGAAAAAACGAAGACTAAAATCCACCAGGTTTAGTATTGTGTGCAGAGGACCGCAGATTTGGAATGAGCTTGATGAGAATCTAAAAATGTCACCTTCATCTCCATCTTCAAGAAAAAACTAAAAACGCAACTCCTGTCATTATATAAATAATCTGCTATTTGTTACACAAACTTGCTTACTGATGAGTTGTTACGCCATTGTAATCTTGTTTTATATGTTGATTCACTCCAAAAGTATTTAATAACCTGACAATATATCTTGAACTCACCTACTATTTCAGTGTAAACAAATGCTGTGATTATGTGCTTATATGTCTGTCATATGTTTGTTCTTTCACACAAAGACATTAGACTGATTTCCGTCATTATTTCATTGTAGAATTGGACTCCCTACTAAAATCTTTAAATAGCTTATTTGGGATGACCCATTCACACTCCAAAACAATGTTAAAAAAAGCCTATTGTATACTGTTAATCATGCTGTTGATAACTCATATCGTAATTCAGTCATGCTGTTGATAATGTGTGATGTGTGTACGTGAATAAACTAAACTGAAACTGAAAACTGATCGCAAGGTCACAGGTCAACATCAAAATGGCTTATAAATTATATCTCAAGAACAACAAAAGCTAGGGTCACCAAACTTGCTACACAGGTTCACCTTGGAATCCTGACCTTGAACTATGGGTTTGGGCTCAAAAGGTCAAGGTTGGCACTCCCTATGCTTTCTCACTATAGAATGTGTAAAGCTCTCTAGGGTCACCAAACCTGCTACATAGGTTCACCTCAGGATCCTGACCTACAGCTATAGGTTGCATACTTTGTTGTATATTCGTGGATGATGGGTTTTATCATAATTTGGTTCTGCCGCAGTAATCACTCTTCACTCTTATCACTCTAAATTCAAGAAATCTCTGCGTGTCTGTGTGTGTCTGTCATGTTTATAGGACATCATAGGACTTGCGATGCCGTCATAAAGATATGATGTCTATATGACGGCACATAGACAGACATCATAGGATGTCTATATGACGGCACATAGACGGATAGGCATCATAGGACTCACGATGCAGTCATAAAGATATGATATCTATATGACAGCACATAGGCATCATAGGACGGCCTATGATGTCTGCCTGATATCCTATGATGCATCATAGGCCGTCCTATAATCTCAGACATCATAGGACTCGCGATGCCGTCATAAAGATATTCGCGATGCCATCATAAAGATATGATGTCTGTATGATGGCACATAGACAGGCATCGTAGGACTGTCTATATGATGGCACATAGACGGATAGGCATCATAGGACTCGCGATGCCGTCGTAAAGATATGATGTCTATGTGACGGCACGTAGACAGAGCACATCATAGGATGGCCTATGATGTCTGCATGATGTCCTATGATGCGTGATGTCCTACGATGACCCTAAAAGATATGATGTCGATGTGACATCATATAGACATAGCACATCATACAACGCCCTATGACGTCTGCATGATGTCCTATGATGATCCCATGATATCAGGCAACATAGGACTTGCAATGCCGTCATATAGACAAATGTGTCTTTATGATGTCATATAGACCATCACTCACGATGCCTAAACTAATGTGTCTTTATGATGTCATATGGCTCAAAATTGGCAAGGTAAATAAGTCACAGGGCCAGTCTTTACAGCGTGTTTGTGTTTTCTGCACAACAGATTTCTGCAGCCGTGGCCAATTCTACGTTGCCGCGAGCAGAGTTTCCAGATCAAGCAGTCTTCGTATTGTTACTCAAGATGAAGAAACTAAGCAAAACCGTCACTTTCTCAGCAATGTCATTTTTAAAGAGGTGCTGACACAGTAAAAATGTGTAACCTTGAAAAATGCCAGTCTACGCTACAAATGTGTAAAATGCCAAGCAAAGCGCTGATTTTCTCCGGGTGCTCCGGTTTCTTGGTTTCTACGGGTGTGCACAGGCCTTCCTGAACAGGGTCGAAAGCCACTTTTTGTTCAGATCTATTTTCATGATCCTGCCCATGAACTGGAATTACGACGCACCTATCCCTCAACCGCAGAGCACTCGCTATGACATTATCAAAGATCAAAGGCAGGCATCACAGATCAATGGCAGGCATCAACGAACGAGTGGTGACGTCAAAGATCCAAGGCAGGTTTCACCATGGTTGCTGTTGCCATGGTAACAATAACTTTCTGCAGGCATGCAGAAATGTTTGCTTACACTTGCTTTCTATGGGTATGCATGGGTATGCATGGGTATTCATGGGCACGCACAGGTGTGCACTAGTGATACTGAAAAGTTGAAAACTGCTCTCCATCAGTAAGTATTGGGATCTTCAAAGAAAACGGTGGTGGGGGATGTTGCAGTTGCCTCAGAGTGCTCTTGTTTTCTTTACTTGACACACCTTTGTGCTGCTGCAGCTCTAGCAGAAAGTCAAATCAGTACTTGGGATGTCTCAGTCCAAGTATTATACTCCAGTCGCCATCCCTTACTAGATTTTCTGCATTACAAGTCCATGATTATATGTGATCGTTGTGTTATTTTTCTGCTTTTCCTTTGACTCGTCCACTCAAGAACTTTTCTGTGAATCTGATTCCTTTGGTGAGTGAACTCCAACATATTTCCTTCTTGTTTGTTGTTGCTAGTTGGAAAACCCATAATGGAATGTTTTCCTTCGGAAGGAATTGGAAGTCCTGAAAACCTGGAATGGGAATTTTTGGTTGCTGTATAAATTAAAATTGGTATGTGGAGTTATTGAGTTTCATTCATTTTAAGACTTTGAAACTTCACATTGTATGGAGCGCTTGAATTTGTTTGAATTTCTTCCATGGCTTGTTAGAAATGGTGATACGCGATATGTATACAATAAATGTGTTAGGAATCCTTTTTTGGGGACTAATGAAAATTTAAATGTTGTAGATTAATAAAACCACTGCAATTTTTGACTTGAGTATTGCTGGTTATCTGGTTCAGATTAAATGAGACAAACCTCCCAGCTCTGATATTTCAGTTTATTTTTATCCAGTATTCATTTTCTCATATGGTGGAATACTTAACTGTCAAGATTTTTTTTTTTTTTAATTCTTCGCTGTGTCTTTAAAAGGTGTAGAGATTTAAGCACAGTGCTGAAATCATATTTTACCTTTTGGCCTCCTTTTTAACTGCACTGATTTTGTGCTTGCCCCCCCCCCCCACACACACACAAAAGTGCATAAGCACAGGAGAGCCAAAAATTTGAACTGGGGTTACCAAGCTCATCCTTGCTTGCTTTTTAAACAAGCAGAGAAACCCCACCCTTCCCCCCGAATCCTGTCTTAGCACCCAAGTCCAGGAGGATTGCCAAAAGCAGTTCAACACTAAACATTCACAGCACTGGGGAAGAGAAAGCAAACTCTGGGAAGGTACAGGATTGACGTCAGAGAGAGCCACATGTAAGAAATTCCTTCCTAATTGCTGGGAATGTGCCGGCTTTTTGTATAAAAATGTTCCACTTCATATTCATATGCTATATATTCTTTTAATCAGTGTCCCTTTGCTTTGTTGTTCTTGTTTCTTTTATGGGTATTTTTTTTAATATTTTTTACCATCTCTGAAAATGTAACCCCCCCCCCCCCCAAAAAAAAATAAAAAAATATATATATACAGTATATATTTTGGCCCTCATGGTTTGGGATTTCTCGTTCTTCTCCTTCACCTCCTTCCTATTTCTTTTTTACCCTCCAGTATAACTGCTTTTTGGTTGATAATTTATAATGATGAAGTGGCATTCTGTAGGATCTTCTGTAATCTTTTTTTCTTGTCTGCTGTAACCCTTAACTGTTTGGATTATTTCTGATGATCCACTGGTCCTTGTGTAATTCATATTTCCAGGAATGTACTGGAAAAAACAGGCAAAAAAGTTAATGGCTGGTCTTTGTCATTATTATTATATCCCCTGCAACAAAGTTGCGGAGTGTATAATGTTTTTAACATGTCAGACCCTCTAACATTTTATTTTTTAAGCTCTGCAGTATGGATTTAGGGCACTGCCATCTTGTGCTGATGATGTAATTTGCAGCCAGAGTCTGCACAGTGGCAACCATGAAGCGGCGCTAGAATACTGAGATTGTGCCCTTGCAGCCACCTATAGACCAATCTCATGACCGATTTATGGGTTGGGCTGTCTTGTGGCACTGCCATTTCTGCAGTAACATATGGTGGACAATTAGCATCTGCTGCTTTTTTCTGACAGCAGGATGGGAAGTTAGGCAATGGCAGCAATTCGAGTTAGTGTGCCTTTTTTTTAACTTGTCTTATCCAGCAGCTGGGCAAGCAGAACAGATACCTTGATTGCCTTGTTGTGCTAAACGTATTTACTTTGCCAAAATGAGCTCTGCTTGTATTTGATATACTGTGTTTATAAATTGTATTTATAAGCTCCCCTTGTATCTTCTTCTTATTCTTCTTCTGACTGCTCCCTTTTGGGGTCGCCACAGCGTATAATCACCTGATATTGTGATGATCCACATGTTGATCTGGCAAAAATTTTTAAACCATTCCTGATGCAGCCCTCCCCATTTATGCAGGCTTGGGACTGGCACATGGAGTACACTGGCTTCTGCTCCCCCTGTGGCTGGGTCTGGAAAACAAACGTTCCTTCCCCCATTCTGTTATGCTGAACACTGGGCGGCGCGGTGGCGGAGTGGTTAGCACTGCAGCAGCACAGCAACTCACCCTTGGCCGGGGGATCCTGAGTTCGATCCCAGCCCCCGACCAACAGTGATCTGTGTGGAGTTTGCATGTTCTCCCCGTGTCGGCGTGAGTTTACGCCGGGATTTCTCCGGTTTCCTCCCACATGCCAAAAACATGCAAGTTAGGTTAATTGGCATCAAACTGGGGATTCTAAATTGTCCTTCGGTATGACTGTGAGAGTGAATGGTTGTCTGTCTCTCTGTGTTGGCCCTGCGATGGACTGGCGATCTGTCCAGGGTGTACCCTGCCTCTCACCCAAAAATGCTGGGATAGGCTCCAGCCCCCCTCGTGAACCGAAAAGGATTAAGCGGAAGATGAATGAATGAATGAATGAATGAACACCAAGCTAGAAGGCAGGAAGTACCATTTTTATATGTATGACCGGGCCAGGGCTTGAACCCATGGCCTCCCAGTTGTTGGGGCAGATGCTCTACCACTATGCCACCACTCCAGGAAATAAAAAGACTCCTCTTGCTGTATAATAACCTTATTTTGCTTTGAAATCACAGTGCAGTGTAAAATCACTGGTGAGTCAGAGTCTGACTGCAACAAGCAGTCTTAGCAATCAAGGATTCTTCTCAGGATCCTTGCTGATCCTAGCAGAACTGTCTTTTGAAATATACATGGTCTAAGGCCCACATGGATCTCCTTCAGATAATCATCAAGATTCTTCGTTACGCTACCAAACGCCCTTATAACAACTGGAGTGACAGACACTTTTTTTCATGTGCCACAGGGCCTTCATCTCTACTGCGAGGTCTTGGTACTTGTTTATCTTCTCTTCCTCTTTCAGTAGGAACCTACTATCCCCTGGGCAGGCAACATCAATGGCCTTACATACTCTCTCCTTGTCATCTAGCACAATATCAGGTCTGTTGTGCGGGAGCCTCTTGTCAGTCTGAATGGTGAAGTCCCATCGGATCTTCGCGTTCTCATTTTCTACTACTGGGGTCAGGCTATGCTCATACCACTTTTCCCCACACTCAATATTAAACTGTTTGCAGAGATCCCAGTGTATTGCTTTAGCGACACTGTCATGTCGTCTCTTGTATTCAGGCTGTGCCAATTTGGGGCATTCACTCAGAAGGTGGTTGACAGTTTCATCAGTCTTTTTGCATAATCTGCAGAGGGAATCCTCCTGGGAGTTGTCAACTTTGGCCTTGATTGCCTTCTTTCTAAGTGACTCTTTGCTGCCAGTATCAAGCCTTCGGTTTGCTGCTTTAGATGGCACTTCTCAGGCCAACCCCAGCTTTTCTCACTTGCTGTCCCATTCATCTCTCTCAGAAATTGTCCATGGAGTTTCTTTTCTGTCGCTTTCTTCATCCATTCCTCCGTTCGTTTCTTCTTGAAATCATCACAACTCGCTTACAGGGTGCTCAGAGCAGCCTCTCTCCATTTCCAGCTACATAGCTAGCAAGCCCGATTGTGGACTGATCCACACAATCTTCTATCAACATAAGTTCTCTACCACCTACCACCACCATTATTATTATTATTATTATTATTATTAGTATTATTATTATTATTATTATTATTTATATAATACTTGATTTAAATTGCCTTATTTGTGCTAGACCTGATGGGGGGAATGGGGGAGGGAGTTGAAGGGATATGAAGTGGTTGGAGGTGGGATGGGGAGGCAGAGAGAGAGAGAATGAAAAACAAAGAAATAGAAGAAACAATTGCTGCTTGTTAGAAGATCTAAGCACCAGTCGAGTATCTGCACCTGAAGGAGATACACACATACAGTGCTGTGAAAAAGTGTTTGCCCCCTTCCTGATTTCTTTTGCATATTTGTCACACTTCAGTGTTTCAGATCATCAAACAAATTTTAATATCAGACAAATATAACCTAAATAAATACAAAAATGCAGTTTTCAAATGATGGTTTCATTTATTAAAGAAAAAAAAACTATCCAAACCTGCCTGCCCCCTATGTGAAAAAGTAATTGCCCCCATGTTACATCATGAATTAACTGTGATTAACCACGTTTTTTGGAAAGCTGAGTCCAATTTCAGTAGCTACACCCAAGCCTGATTACTGCCAGACTTGTTGACTCAAGAAATCACTTAAATAGAACCTGTCTGACAACCTGAAGTAAGCTAAAAGATCTTAAAAAGCAAAACATCCCACTCTGATCTAAAGAAATTCAAGAACAGATGAGAAGCAAAAATCCAGAACAACGTCTAAAGAACTGCAGGCCTCACTTGCCTCAGTTTGGACGCTGGTCCATGATGGAACAATAAGAAAGAGACTTGGCAAAAATGGCATCCATGGGAGAGTTCCAAGAAAAAAACTGCTGCTGGACAAAAAGAACACAGACTTGTCTCACATTTGCCAGAAAACATCTAGAGGATCCTCAAGACTTTTGGGAAAATATTCTGGAGACTGACGAAACAAACGTTGAACTTTTTGGAAGACGTGTTCTGTTTTATTTGGCATAAAACTAATACAGAATTTCATAAAAAGGACATCGTATCAACAGTCAAACATGGTGGTAGTGTTATGGTCTGGGGCTGCTGGACAACTTGCCCTAATTGACAGAACCATGAATTCTGCTCTCTACCAAAAAAATCCTGAAGGAGAATGTCCGGCCATCAGTTCATGAAGCCCTCCAATGTGACTGAATTTAAACAGTTCTGCACAGAAAAAATGGGTCAAAATTCGTCAACAGTGATGTAAAAGACTCATTGTCAGTTGTTGGCACCAATGATGGCACAACTAGTTATTAGGTTTAGAGCACAGTTAGGGGGCAATTACTTTTTTCACATAGGGCCAGGTAGGTTTGGATAACTTTTTTCCCTTAATAAATTAAATCATCATCTTAAAAACTGCATTTTGTATTTACTCAGGTTATCTTTGTCTAATATTAAAATTTGTTTGATGATCTGAAACATTTAGGTGTAACAAATATGCAAAAATATAAGAAATCAGGAAGGGGGCAAATACTTTTTCCACAGCGCTCTGTGTGTGTGTGTGGGGGGGGGGGGATTTGTCAGTAAACACACAGAAAAATGAGGGTAGGAGGCCACAGCAATGCCCATCCCGGAACCGCAGGCAAGCAGGACAACGCTCAATCCTCACAGAGCACGAGTGGTCCGAGCCCACCCAGTCCCAAGACAGCCAGGTGCTCACCATGGGAGGAAAGCAAGAGGGAGGCCCCACACGGAATGCCTGCAGTCATGGGGCGAGGGCCCCAGAAGACCTGGACCAGTGAGATGCAAGCCCCAGCCCAAAACCCACCACCCCAGCACAGACAGAGCACCCAGCATCCCCACGAGCCCAAGAACCACCCAAACCCCTGGCCAAGGCCCCTCCACCCTCAGGGCTCCAGACACACACCCCAGGAGCATCCAGAGGAGGCAAAAATGTGCTGCTTTTAGATGTGCTTTTAGATCAAATACTGCAAAGAAAACAAGGTCATGTTCATTCAGTTTTAACCTAGGAAGAACTCAGGAATCTCTGTTTGTGTAATAACTGATTTTTATCTATAGACTTCATGCTTATTACCATGCTTGGATGATCACCTAATCGGTACCTCCTTAAGTAGACTGAGGTGTCCTTGTGTCGGAATTCAGCAGATACTTCAGTTGAATGGCTGCCATACATGTAGAGATGATAGTTTAGGAAAGCTTTTGCAGTGGTCATTTATGTTTTTCCAGAATTGTGTATTTAGTCTATGTTCTCAATACCTTGTGTTGTACAAGTTAATTATTTACAGAATTTTATACAGCGATGCATACAGATAAACCCTCTAGATTTTCTTCAGTTTGTATGAAGCTTAATATTTCTCTTAAGCAATTTTATCTTTATTTCTTTCACAAGTTGTATGCTACAGTCAAGATTTTTGCTTCATATAAAAACTCTGAGTCATTTAAGTACATTTTCTTGATTGTACTTGTGTCACTTCACAATATCTAATACATGGGTTTAATATGTGGGATGCTAGTGTCATCCAAGGTTGCAAAAGATTTTACACGGACAGATATTGCTCATGCTTAAATATGTGCAAGGTGCTTTCAGTCCCAACCCAATATTTCCAAGTTAAGATGAGATGAACCTTTATTGATCCCTGGATGGGGAAACTCGGTCTTCACAGCAGTTAAAAGATACATAAAACAATATAGGGAAGAAAAACAATGAAAATGTACACAGTAAAACAATTTCTAGCTTTAAATATGATAAATAATTTATACTCTAGAAAATGAGGTTAAAAAATAAACACAGTCAAGCCATATAGTTTAGATATCAAGAACTGTAAAATACATTCCAGAAATCTGAAATATAGAAGTTGCAAAAATGTTTTCTTAAAAACTACAGCAGCATCTCTATAATCCATTTCCATTTAAAGGTCCTTTTTGAGCCACACTGTCAGGTTTTAGTCTAAAGAAGATGAATGAAGAGCAAGGTAATTTAGGAGAAAGGACTATGATGATGAGGTGAGAGTGCGTTTCACGCAGTGAGGATTTTTTGCTGAAAATGGAAAAGGAAGGAAACGGGAATTTATGGAGGCTCCTGTGTCAGCTGGAGAAATTCCTTTGAGGGTTTTTCTTTCTCCAGCCTGGAGCATTTTATAAAGGGGGTTGCACTGATTGAGGGCTTTTTGGTGAATAAAGAGACAGATGTGGGAACCAAAATGGTCAATGTAAAGAAAAAAGAAATCTATCAACTACCCAGATAAGTTTTAGATTTTAATCCATTGCACCCCTTACTACCATTTGTTTAGATCTGCCCCTTTCACTGACCTCAACACTTACTATTTCTGGAGGATGTGGTGTGTCGCCCTCAGCTCTAACCCCTAACCCCTTCCCACAATCCTCCACTCCTGCCAACAGCACCTGAGACTGTTTAAAGTGGGATCATCCAGCCTCATCAGCAGACTCATCTCAGTGTGCTTAAAATCGCTTTCTCTTAGAATCTCACGTCCTTTTACTTTGATTCTTTTGTTTTCTGTTCACTTGACCTTAAATCAGATTGACAAAAGATCAGTAGTTATTGAACAGGTGCTAGCTTTTCCACATGAAGCAGATATTGATTTGTACAACACTGAAGTTGTTTTATTGCTATAAGGATTTTTTTTCTCTGATTTGTTTGACTTGCAAAGTTTATTTTCTTTTACAGTTTCTCTAGTATGCATGTGTGAAGTAGTCAATGCACAACCTGAAAGAACAGGACCCATATGCACAAAATGTCCTAGTGATATGAATCACTCTTACTGATGCAATTCTTAGAAAATTCTCACAATTATGACAAAGATTTTCCACCTAAATTTAGGAGAAAATCCAAGTAAAACCATGTTATTTAGAAAGCATCTTAGCCCTTAAGAGTGCCCCTAAGCCAAAAACATGTTAGGAGGAGTGAAGAGGAGTTTTAAGGGGCTTGGGAGTTTCTTAAGAGGAGGAGAAAATGGAGGAAAGATGGAGAGAAAGGAGAAATGTTCTTGAAGCAGTGAATGATGAGGCGCTCAATACAGGTACATCTCAAAAAATTAGAATATCATGAAAAAATTCAGTATTTTTTGTCACTCATTTCAGAAAGTGAAACCCATATACTGTATTATATAGATTCATTACACAGAGTGAAATATTTCAAGCCTTTATTTCTTGAAATTTTGATGATTATGGCTTACAGATAATGAAAACCCAAAATTCAGTGTCTCAGAAAATTTGAATATTACATAGGATCTTTTTTTTTTTTTTAAAGGATATTTTAAACAGAAATGTCAGGCTTCTGAAAAAGTATGTTCATTTATATGCACTCAATACTTGGTTGGGCCTCCTTTTGCATGAATTACTGCATCGATGCAGCGTGGCATGAAGGCGATCAGCCTGTGGCACTGCTCAGGTGTAATAGAAGCCCAAGTTGCTTTGATAGTGGCCTTCAGGTCATCTGCATTGTTGGATCTGGTGTCTCTCATCTTCCTCTTGACAATACCCCATAGATTCTCTATGGGGTTCAGGTCAGGCGAGTTTTCCTGGCCAGTCAAGCACAGTAACACCATGGTCACTGAACCAGCTTTTGGTACCTTTGGCAGTGTGGGCAGGTGCCAAGTCCTGCTGGAAAATGAAATCAGCATCTCCATAAAGCTTGTCAGCAGAAGGAAGCATGAAGTGATCTAAAATTTCCTGGTAGGTGGCTGCGTTGACTGTGGACTTCAAAAAACACAGTGGACCAACACCAGCAGATGACATGGCAATCCAAATCATCACTGACTGTGGAAACTTCACACTGGACTTCAAGCAACGTGGATTCTGTGCTTCTCCACTCTTCCTCCAGACTCTGGGACCTTGATTTCCAAATGACATGCAAAATTTACTTTCATCCGAAAAGAGGACTTTGGACCACTGAGCAACAGTTCATTTCTTTTTCTCCACAGCCCAGGTAAGACGCTCCTGACATCTCTGGTTCAGGAGTGGCTTGACATGAGGAATGTAACATTTGTAGCCCATGTCTAGGATTAGTCTGTGCGTAGTGGCTCATGATGCACTGACTCCAGCCTCAGTCCACTCCTTGTGAAGTTCCCCCAAATTCTTGAATGGATTTTGCTTGACAATCCTTTCAAGGCTGTGGTTATCCCTTTTGCTGGTGCACCTTTTCCTACCACAGTTTTTCCTTCCACTCAACTTTCTGTGAATATGCTTGGATACAACACTCTGTCAACAACCAGCTTCTTTAGCAATGACATTTTGTGGCTTCCCCTCCTTGTGGAGGGTGTCAATGACTGTCTTCTGGACATCTGTCAAGTCAGCAGTCTTCCCCATGATTGTGTAGCCTACTAACAAAGACTGAGAGACCATTTAAAGGCTCAGGAAACATTTGCAGGTGTTTTGAGTTAATTAGCTGATTAGGGTGTGACACCATGACTTTCCAATATTGAACTTTTTCCACAATATTCTAATTTTCTGAGACACTGAATTTTGGGTTTTCATTATCTGTAAGCTATAATCATCAACATTTCAAGAAATAAAGGCTTGAAATATTTCACTCTGTGTAATGAATCTATATAATATATGGGTTTCACTTTCTGAAATGAGTGACACAAAATATTTAACTTTTTCATGATATTCTAATTTTTTGAGATGCACCTGTAAACATTACAGGTTGTATCGTGTTGGGATAATGTGTGGCACTTTATAATACAGCCCAAAGTTTCCCATTATTTCCCAGCAGCCCTTTTCTGAAGAAAAGATTATAGTTGTGAAATAATTATTTTTATACATTCATATGAGTCCAAAACAATCATAATATATACAACAGAGCAGATGACTGATGAGAACTAGGGTAGCCAGTGAGGATCTCAAAGCCAACAGCAAAGATAGGTTGTGCAGAAAAGTGAGTCTGAAGTTAAAGTTCATTGTGTGGATATTTGGCTACCAGTACAGCATTATTTGAGGTAAGAGTGAGTGTGACACCTACTGACCAGGAGGTAACAGTGCTATCTTTCACCTTTAAATCCACCATTTGATAAATGGACATAAAATGAACATGGGGCTGTTTTGCAGTGCAAAATCATACAGAATTAGCACTGAGAGCAAGCATTAGATTTCCAGTCTCTTTTTGACTATTTTTTGTGACCTGTTTCTTGTATGTTCTAGTCGCTCTTATATTCTAACTGCAAGTTTGATAAACCTCAAATTTTACAATACACTTAGATTTGTCTTCCCAATCAGTAGAAAAGATTTGAACACTAAAAACACAAACTTTTGGGCTTTGGACCCGAGTGTTCTGTAGTTTTCAATGTGTAAACTAGCACATGCACACTTGAGAGGAGAATTATGAACTCCTTTATTTGAGAATTTCACTTTTTAAAAAAGTATTTCCTAAGTGCGTTTAAATGGTACAAAAATAATTTAACACAACTTTTCCAAACATCCTTTTTTTTTTTTACTTTGGATGTTTATATTATTTTACTTTGCACACAAAAAACAAAAACTCCCAGGGTCAAAATTATGAGCCCCCTGATACTAATAGTCAGTCATGTATCCTGTTTGTTGTATAACAGCCTGCAGTCGTTTGTAGGTTTCAACAAGTCTCATACACGTCTCCTGAGCAATCACAGCCCATTCTTCTTTGGTGAATCTCTCAAGCTTTTCCAGATTTGATGGTCTTCTGGCATGGACCTTGGTCTTCAGTTCACCCCGTAGATTTTCCATGGGATTCAAGACAGTGGTTTGTGCAGGCCAGTCAATAACATTCACTTTGGTCTTCTGGCGGTAGTTCTTCACTGGGAGTGGCATATGTTTTGGGTATTTATCATGTTGGAAGACAAAAAACTGACCCAGACTCAGTTTTGCTGCTGACTGCTTGAGGTTTTCTTTCAAAATCTTCACATAACTTCTTTCTTCATGATTCCTTCCACCTTGACAAGAGTCTCAGTTCCAGATGCACAGAAGCATCTCCACAACATAATACTCCCACCGCCGTGTTTCACTGTGGCAGGGATGGCAATTTTCCGCCGATCCACGGATTTCCGCCGATTTATTTTCAAATTGATCATTTCTGTGAATCATCTAAATTCGTTGAGAAAATTTTAGGGGGGGGTAAGGTACCTTATTGTTACCGATTTTAGCGAAAATCAACACGATTACATAAGCGCTTGGCGCTTCCCCGGGTCAAGTCTCCTGCGATAACCCGGATGTGTTGTGTTCAAGCTACTGCTGTATTGTAAACAGCCCTGCGATTGGATAGTTGCAAACGATTGGACCAATCAAATGGCTCGTTGTATGCTTTGTCAAAAATTCATGGCGGCTTGTTCTCAGGGATGTGATTTTTCCGGTAATTCGCCGAATTCCGCTTTATTTTATCTTCCAGGAAGATAAAGTACGTTAAGTACGTTAGCGGCTTGTGGTCCACGAACGCATTGAAGGTGTGCCCTTTCAGCCAGAACTGGAAGTGGCGTATGGCCAGGTGAAGAGCCATTAACTCTCTGTCGAACACGCTGTATTTATGCTCACTGTCGTGCAAAGACCTGCTAAAAAAAAAAAGGTGAGCGGCTGCCAAGAACCGGCAATGCATTGCTCCACGACGGCCGCTATGCCCATGTCCGAGGCGTCGGTAGTGAGCGCTATCTGAGCTGCCGGGTCTGGGTGCGCCAGTGTTTGCCAGAGCTGTTTTAACCGCAGAATGCCTGCTGCCGTCCAGAAGTCCAGTCGACTCTGTCCGCCGGTTTCCGTTTCTTGAGTGCGGCGTACAACGGCTGTATGAGCTGGGCTGCGTGGGGGAGGAAACAGTTATAAAAGTTAACCATCCCCCAAAACTCCTGCAGCGCCCTGACATTGATGTTGAGGAGAAAAAAATAGCAAAACAATTTAGTGACATTACTTTTATGATTCCAAACAGTTTGAAATTGACAGTGCACAGTGGATATTGACTCATAACTTTTGAATATTTCTAAGACTTGGCTGCATCAGTGATTGTGCAAAATGAACTGCTCAAGACTCAATGGAGATTGAAACTGGTGATCTGAAATGAATGCTGAAATTATAAAAAGTAATGGTATGTTGGAATTTTATTTCTATTATGGAATAGATAAAATTAACTGATTTTGATTTGATCAAGTGTTAAAGCATGTGATGGATAATGCTTGTTGGAATATTTTAGGAATGCTATCTTCTTGGAACATAAGTCAATATTATACAGTAATAAGTGGCATTCAGCTGTTTGTTTTATGTCATTTAAGCACAGTTCTGGTACTTAAAAATCATAAAAACCCAGGAGCTTCGGGGGGCTTCGCCCCCCTTGCCCCTGACCCCACTGGGGGACTGTGTCCCCCAGACCCCCTGCTAAATTTTCAGATAATTTCCCCAACCCCAAATCACATCCCTGGTTCGTGTTGGAATTTTGAGCTTTCGGTATTGTTTTCAGCGGAATTATGAGATTTTTATCGAAGGATCAGGAGTTATCAGTGCTAGAAATAGACAAAAGTGTCAAAAATAAGTTCCGATGGAATTGGCTTGAGAGAAAAGTGACGGTAAAGGTGAAAATTGGCTCAAAGTTCGACGAGGTAACAGAAACACTCGGACAGTTTCTGAAGAAACCAGAAAAGGAGATGAAGTTCAAAGTTCAGAGACTGACACAGCTTGCTGCCAAAAGGAAGAAAGTTTCACATTAGAAGTGACTTGGTGACCAGTGTAAATAGTGTAATAAACTCTTATAGAACTGTTAAATATGTTGGACTAAAGACAGTGAGACAACATTGAAGAAAAAGTAAGTTAACTTTTCATTAAATTTAATGATTTATCGAAGTCTAGTATTTCATTTTTTTTTATCATTTTTTTCAGTCTAAATTACTTCTGTTTTACTGAAAACCTCCCAGCTTCAGGGGGGCTGTGCCCCCCCCCGGCCCCCCCATAAGTCAATCGACCAAATTAGATTTCAGCTGAAATCAGAATTTCCTGTTGCCATCCCTGCTGTGGGGACAGTGTTCTTTGGGTTGTACACCTCTCCCTTCTCTCTCCAAATATCACCAGTGTCTCTGTGGCCAAAGAGCGCCAGTTTCCTCTTATCTGACCGAAGAACATGCTTCCAGTATGCATAATCTTTCTCCATGTTGTCCTTAGCATATGTCAGTGTGGCTTGAAGGTGTCTCTTCTGCAGAAGTGGAGTTTTTCTTGGTCTGCAATTGTTCTAGCAACAATTCTAACAAGTACTAGCAATTGTTTTCTTTGAGACTACAGTTCCTAACTTGGCTAAGTCATTCACTAGTGTCTTGGCAGTTGTTCTGGGGTGTTTAGACACGTCTCTCACTAGTTTTCTTTGCAGAGTCTGAAATCTTTCACTTCCTACCTCTGCCAAACTTATTTTATACTGTGTGGCTCTCTTTGAATTTCTTGATAATACTTTAGGCACTCAATGATTCGAACCGATTATGATTCTCAATGCATCTTTTGTTTCTATTCAGGATTTCTTTTCACTTCCACTGTGTGACAACTTCTTACTTTTGAAGCATTTGCAATGGCCCATGAATTTACTTCCAATATCGTAATGTTTGGAAAAAAAAAAACGCAACATGAAAAGTGTAACTGAGGCAAGGCAAGTTTATTTGTATAGTGTGGAGAGAGGAATGACCAGGCCAAGCATTCAGAGCAGATGAACTTTATTCCCTCTCTCACATCAATCAGAATCAGAAAACATAAACATTCTGTAGCAGGGGCTCTCTTTTATATTACCACACTCACACGCCCCTGCTGCCTGAGGTCCTGCATCACAATTCATTCTCGCATCATAATCCCTTTTGTCCACCAGCCCCTTAATCCCCATGCTCTTCTGTCAGAAGAAATTACTGCATCTCCCTTCCTTCCAGTCTGAGATGAATACCACAGCATGGGTCCCCCATACCGCTCCCCCCCCAGAGTCTCAGACTGAGTTTTCACCCTCACGTCCTCTCGGCTTCAGCCTCCGCCCATAGCTGCTGTAACGGGGGGTCTTTGGTTCCGAGGCACTGCTGTGCCGGTGGGGGGTTGCTGGGGGTGCGTCCGTATGTGGGTGGACAATGGAGGGGGGGGACATTCAGCATGCTCGTGTGACTGCTCTGATGAGTCGTTTACCTGGGGAGTTCTCAGGGGGTGTCTTTCGCGCCAAGGAGCTCGAGCCAACTCCACCTGCTCATCTGCCACCACAAAGGCGGGCTTAAGCCTGTCTATACAGATTTTCTCCCGGCGACCGCCCAAGTCTAACACAAAATGTTTGTCCCCGGGTTCCAGCACTCTAAACGGGCCATCGTAGGGTGGGTGCAATGGGGGTCGGTGGGCATCGTGCCTGACAAACACAAACGCCGCGTCCTTCAAGGTTTTCGGCACAAAAGCGCGGGGAAAACAGTGGTGGCCCGGGCCAGGTAGCGTCCCTGTGTCTGCGCTATGCTGTGAACGGAGGGACGGATGGGTGTTCGGCGTGGGGTTATCTGATAAAAATTCCCTGGGGAGTCGTAGTGGCTGAGAAAAAACAAGCTCTGCTGGGGAAGCCTCCAAATCCTCTTTCGGTGTGGAACGCAACCCTAATAGAACCCACTGCAACCTGTCCACCCAATTTGCATCCGTAAGCGAAGCCCTGAGCGCTGCTTTCAGTGACCTATGGAATCACTCACATAACCCTTTGGCCTGTGGGTTGTACGCGGTCGTGCAATGAATTGCGACGCCCAGGCTCCGGGCCGTCGTGGACCAGAGGTTGGAAACAAACTGAGGGCCCTGATCGGACGTGATGTCCAAAGGGGTGCCAAAATGTGCCACCCATGTTGTCAAAAAAGCGCATGCCACGTCTGCGGACGCGGTGGAAGCTAGCGGGACTGCTTCTGGCCATCGTGTGGTGCGGTTCACCACTGTCAGGAGGTGCGTGAACCCCTGCGATGGCAGGAGGGGGCCCACGAGGTCCACGTGAATGTGGTCGAACCTCTTAGCCGGGATATGGAACGGCTCCCAAGGGGCCTTTGTGTGCCTGTGCACTTTGGCTCGTTGACATGCTACGCAGGCTGCAGCCCACTCTTTCACCTGTTTGTGCAGGCTTGGCCAGACGAACTTCGCTCCCACCATTTTGACTGACGTGCGCACTCCTGGGTGCGCTAGGGAGTGAACGGACTCAAAAACGCGGCGGCGCCAAGTGCGTGGGACCACCGGGCGCGGGCGTCCTGCGGAGACGTCACATATTAGGGGGTCCCCCGTCTTGCAGTACCCTGCTCTCCAGCCTTAACCCTGTTGGTCCAGACTGGAGTGCGCACACGTCCGCATCGGTGATCTGTTCCGTGGCCATGGCCGTGTAATCTATCCCTACGTAGACTGGGGCCACTAAGGCGCGCGAGAGGCAGTCCGCCACCACGTTAAGTTTACCGGCCACATGCTGAATGTTGGTCATAAACTCCGAGATCACGGACAGCTGTCTCTGCTGCCGGACCGACCATGGTTCCGAAACCTTGGCCATCACGTATGTTAGCGGCTTGTGGTCCACAAACGCAGTGAAGGTGCGCCCTTCTTCCCCTCTGCCATCAGACTGCTGAACACTAAGTGACTTATTAGACTCTCGTGCACTACGTACACCAGCTCAACCGGACTCATGATAATTATCACTGTTGTGGGGAGCGTGAAATAAAGAGACTGAATTATTTCTCAATTCAGGTTTAATGCAGATTTCACATCCCCAGCTTTCTCTCAAGACAAGAAGAGAGTGAGCTGCATAAAACCCCCACCTTTATACTTGTAACATCAGAGGCAGAATCACACAATGTCGTCAAAATCCCCCATTGACAATAATTCTCCCCCCGAGTCCTTTCGTCGTCCGTCTGACTCCAGGAGGTCAGAAAGTCCTTTCAGAGTCTTATCACGGCACCTCCGTCCTCCTGCCATTATCCCCAGGCGGTCCAGACGTATTGTTCCATCCAAGACGTGAGGTCAATCAACACATGCAGTCCTAAGCATCTTCCTTATGCTTATACATATGCAGTCAAAAATATGTGAGCCACATAACCCCCCCAAACGTCGAAAAATGGACAATACAGCATAGTTCACACAACATGATAAAATCAACAGCATAGTCTACACAACATGATAAAATTACACATCAGTCTGTACGCCGTCTGGGCTTCAAACGTCTTCCAAACTTGCTGTAAGCAGGCTTCGCAACCTTTGTGGCGCCGTCCTGCAGTGAATCTGCTAACTGAGGAAGAGAATGGTTATTTGATCCCTGCGGGGGCTCCAGGACATGCTCCCTGGGGGGTCTGCCACGTCGAGGGGCCCTCGCCACCCGTACAGACTTGTCGTTCATCACAAAAGCAGGCTTTAGTCTTGTCAATGCTAACTGTCTCCTTTCTGTCTTCCAAATCTAGCACAAAATGTTTGTCACCTGTTTCCAGCACCCTAAATGGACCATCGTATGGCGGGCGCAGGCTTGCTTGCAGAGCCTCGTGCCTGACAAAAACAAACTCGGCATTTTTTAAAGCTTTGGGAACAAAAACACGTGGAAAAGTGTGATGAACGGGGCCCGGGAGCATGTCTGCTCCCGTGCCGATCAGTGGTCCCAGAGCCGGGGGGGGCGCCCCGGCGCTGGATGCTCCGGTAGGAACTCACCGGGCAGCCTGAGAGGCTGCGCGAAAACCAACTCCGCTGGGGAGGCATTTAAGTCCTCCTTGGGCGCAGAATGCAACCCCAATAAAACCCATGGTCAGAATCAGAATCAGAATAAACTTTATTGCCAAGCATGTAAAAAACACACGAGGAACTTGACTTGACATTGGTGCGCATGCGTGCGACACAACGACACGGCAGCCATAATAGGCGCCTCATCAAACAGAGATAGATAAGAAAGGGAGGGGAAGGGAGGGAACGACACAAGGGGGGAGGAGAAAAAAAAACTTCGTTATCAAAATACAGCTTATTTTTAAGCAGATTATGATTACAATGAAAAAAAAATCTCTCAATAGCACAGAGCAACAACTCAGAATTCACAAGACACAAGAGAGCAGTGTACAGTATATCTTTAATCAGTTCATGAATCAATGTGTGTGCGGTGTTGAGCAGTGTTGATGATAATAAGAGAGACCCAAGGACCCTTGGCAGAAGATGTTTTGTCTGTCTGGCGCCCAGTCTTATCTGGCGCTGCAGCTGGCTGTCCAAGGCCTTGTGCTCATGATTTTGAAAAAAACACAATCTGCAGACAGCCAGGAGGAATTTTCATGGGGAATAATAATGCCAAATAGGACTGATCACAGAGAAGACTTGTATTTCTTCTGTAGATTCAGTACATTAATCCTTCATTGCGCAGCTTTGAATTCGTCGTGGAAAGACCTGAGCGAACCCATGATGTAATCCACCTTACGAGACAGTTCTCCAGTAGTCGCTATCAGGGTCTTCTCCAGTTTCTCAATTTGTTGGATGCACCTCGCCTGGCCAGCATTTTGATAGGTTGAATCCATCTTCAGCAATTTGCGGTAAACCAAGACAATTCCCGTCCCAATCAGAATTATCCCAATCACCAAGATTACGAAGATAAACAAATCTTCAATATCTTCGATAGAAAGATTAGAGAGACACAGCATTTTCCAATTACCTGTGTCACATAGATAGCCCACTGGAGCCGTTCCAGCGGGGCAGACAGCTTCCCCCGGAGCACTTTTCCTTGTTGAAAAAATAGTGTCAATCGTGTTCAAAGCCCAGCTTATTAACTCCATAATTTCTTTTCGGCGGTCGCAGTTAAACGCAGACAGACAACAGCAAGCTGGGATCCAGTAGCAGGAGGGGAGGAAAAAATCAGCAGGAGAGAAGAAAAAAGCGTCTGCTCTCTTGGGAGGGCGGAAGTAGTTTGATGGTAGTTTGTTTACCCAATCTGCATCCGTAAGCGACGCCCTGAGGGCTGCCTTCAAAGACCTATGAAAAGGGTCGCATAAACCATTAGCCTGGGGGTGGTAAGCGGTAGTGTGGTGAATTGTCGCCCCTAATCTGCTGGCCATCGCTGACCAAAGCTCAGACACAAATTGAGGTCCTCTGTCAAACATAATATCCGACGGAACCCCGTAACGCGCTACCCAGGCCGTCAAAAATGCGTGGGCCACCTCTGCAGCCGTGGTCGATGCCAGTGGGACCACTTCCGGCCAGCGTGTGGTTCGGTCCACCATTGTCAAAAGATGTGTGAACCCCTGCGACGACGGTAGGGGGCCCACGAGGTTAACATGCACATGGTCAAATCTCTTGGCCGGGATGTGGAACGGTTCTAAGGGGGCTTTTGTGTGCTTGTGAATTTTGGCCCGCTGGCAAGCCATGCAGGTTCTTGCCCACTCTTTCACGTGCTTGCGCAGGCTCGGCCAAACAAACTTCTCCGCTACCATTTTCACAGAAGCGCGCACCCCTGGGTGTGCCAGGGAGTGAACCGAGTCAAAAACGCGGCGGCGCCACGCGGCCGGTACAACCGGGCGCGGCCGCCCGTTAGATATATCGCAGATTAGGGGGGGGCATACCGGTTTGCAAACTCCTGCTCTCCAGCCTTAACCCTGTTGGTCCAGACTGGAGCGCGCACACGTCCGCATCTCTACTCTGCT
The DNA here is from genome assembly GCA_020510985.1 of Pholidichthys leucotaenia. Lineage (NCBI taxonomy): Eukaryota > Metazoa > Chordata > Actinopteri > Cichliformes > Pholidichthyidae > Pholidichthys > Pholidichthys leucotaenia. The sequence goes on from CM035841.1 coordinate 156,964,481, forward strand.
CCGCTGCCATGGCTGCATAATCTATCCCCATGTGAACTGGGGCTGCGTGCGCTTCCGCGCTGCTATTTTGCCCTGCGGCCACGGTAGTATAATCTACCCCCGCGCGGACTGGTGCTGTTACTGCGCGGGAGGGGCAGTCTGCCACTACATTGAGTTTACCCACTACGTCTTGAATATTAGTAGTAAATTCGGAAATTGCGGCCAACTGCCTCTGCTGCCGGCCCGACCAAGGTTCCAAAATTTTGGCCATCGCAAAAGTGAGCGGCTTGTGGTCGACAAACGCGGTGAAACGCCGACCTTCCAGCCAGAACTGGAAATGGCGAATGGCTAAGTGGAGTGCTAACAGCTCCCTGTCAAACGCGCTGTATTTCCACTTGGCTTCGCGCAAGGATCTGCTGAAGAAGGCCAGCGGCTGCCAAACCCCGGCAACATGCTGTTCCACAACCGCCCCATGGCCAAATCTGACGCGTCAGTAGTGAGCGCTATGCGGGCCGTTGGGTCTGGGTGAGCTAGCAGTGCAGCGTCTGCAAGGGCTTTTTTCACCTCCGCGAACGCGCGCTCCCGTTCCGGGGACCAATCGATCGTATTGGAGGGTTTTTGTTTTTTAAGCGCGGCATATAATGGTTGCATGAGCTGCGCTGCGTGGGGTAGGAAACTGTTATAAAAATTTACCATTCCTAAAAACTCCTGTAGTGCTTTGACCGTTTGTGGCCGGGGAAAATCCGCCACTGCGCGCACCTTGTCTGGTAGCGGAACCCCCCTTCTGGGGAAACGTGGTGCCCCAAAAAATTGATCTGCGCCACGCCGAACCGGCACTTGGCTGGATTAATTATTAACTCGTGCTCTCCCAACCTCCAAAAAACTGCTGTGAGGCGTTTTTCGTGTTCCTCCTTGGAAGTGCTGGCGACTAAAATGTCGTTGAGGTAGACGAACACAAAGGGGAGATCGCGTAACACAGCATCCATCGTGCGTTGGAAGGTTTGCGCAGCGCCTTTGAGGCCAAACAGCATGCGTAAAAATTCAAAAAGTCCGAACGGGGTTATTACCGCTGTTTTGGGAATGTCCTCAGCTCGGACTGGGACCTGATGATAGCCGCGGACCAGGTCTATTTTAGAAAAAATGCGCGCCCCCGCTAGATGCACTGAAAAATCCTGGATGTGTGGGATTGGGTAGCGGTCATGCACTGTGGCATTGTTTAACTTGCGGTAATCACCACAAGGTCTCCACGAGCTGTCAGCTTTAGGGACCATATGCAGTGGGGAGGCCCATGGGCTCTTCGAACGGCGAATAATGCCCAGCCTTTCCAGGTTGGCGAACTCCTCGCGCGCTATGGAGAGTTGAGCTGCATCCAAACGCCGAGCTTTCGCGAAGACAGGTGGGCCAGCTGTGGTGATAAAGTGCTCCACCCCATGTTTCGCAACTGTTGCCGAAAATGTGGGAACTGTGAGCGCTGGAAACTGGGTGAGGAGTGTGTGGAACTTACTGCCTGCTGTGGCGACGTTGGTCTGCACTGGTGGCGGGGACACTCGAGCTGCACAAGGGATGGAATAAAAAGAGAGTGCATTTACCAGCCGCCTATTGGCAAGATCAACTAACAAACCATGTCAGCACAGAAAATCAGCACCTAACATGTTGAAACTCACCGCCGCTATAATAAAAGTCCATTCATAAGAGCGGCCGTGCAAGGACAGAAGCAGAGTTCTTTCCCTGAAGGTATTGATGCTCGAGCCGTTCGCCGCCGTTGCCCCGTCACCACGGGGGCCTGCCAGCCGGTCAGCATAGGTCGGGGTGATGAAACTCACTTGGGCTCCGGTGTCCACGAGGAAGTGCCACCCGGAGCTCGCATCCGTGAGGTAGAGCAGCTTATTTCGTTCGCCGAGAGCCGAAGCTGCTAACGACTCCCGGTTCTGGCGTTTCCCGAGGACTTGAAGTGGCACGGCGGCACACATCTGTGCGCCTTCTCTGCGAAGCGCCGATGGTAAAAGCAGAGGCCATCTCCTCCGCTGCGTTGGGACCGCGCCGCTGCCATCGTTGGTGGGATTGGTTCCGCTGTCTCCGGCGCATTGCTGCTCCCGGTCGCCGCACCGAGGTCTGCCGCTGCCGCGGTGGCCATCTGCTCACCGCAGGAGTCGAGGAGCCGCTGCGCCTCTTGGGCCAGCGCATGGAAGTCCCACTGGGTCACACAACGCATGCTGGACAGGGTCCCTCTCATCTGCATCGGGAGGTTTCTCAGGAAGATGTGCTTGAACAGGAAATCGTCGTTGTCTGTGTCCCTCAGCTGCAGCATGTCTTCCATCAGGTCGACTGGCCTGTGTCCTCCCCGGTCGTGCAGAGCCAGAAGTCTTCTAGCCCTCTCCTCGGCTGAGGGCGTGAAACACTGGATGAGGGCAGCCTTCAGCTCGCCGTATTTGTCGTCAGTGGGCGGCTGCTGTACCAGGCTCCGCACGCATCGCGCTGTGCGGTTGTCAAGCTTGGCGATGACGTGGTAGAACTTTGTGTCATCCGCCGTTATTCCCCCGAGTGCGAACTGTGCTTCGGCTTGAAGGAGCCACGAGTCCGGGTTGTCCTGCCAGAACTCTGGTAGCTTGATCGAGACGGCGCTCACTCGGGCGGTCTCCGACGAGTCTGGTTCGGGGGAATCGCTAATAGGCATTTCACGTTTTGGTCACCAATGTGGGAAGCGTGAAATAAAGAGACTGAATTATTTCTCAATTCAGGTTTAATGCAGATTTCACATCCCCAGCTTTCTCTCAAGACAAGAAGAGAGTGAGCTGCATAAAAACCCCCACCTTTATACATGTAACATCAGAGGCAGAATCACACAATGTCGTCAAAATCCCCCATTGACAATAATTCTCCCCCCGAGTCCTTTCGTCGTCCGTCTGACTCCAGGAGGTCAGGAAGTCCTTTCAGAGTCTTATCACGGCACCTCCGTCCTCCTGCCATTATCCCCAGGCGGTCCAGACGTATTGTTCCATCCAAGACGTGAGGTCAATCAACACATGCAGTCCCAAGCATCTTCCTTATGCTTATACATGTGCAGTCAAAAACATGTGAAAAACATGTGAGCCACAACGGTTTTCTTTTGCACTACCGACTCACTATGTGGAACTCCACAATATCTGCTGCTTGTTAATATATTAAAAATTGCATAGATTAGTATTACTCATTCATATTCTACATTTTATTGCATGCATAGTTTTCTATTTTTATCTTTAGTGCTACTCATGTTTAATGCTGCAGCATTGCACCGAGACAAATTCCTAGTTTGTGTACTACATGAACAATGGCAATAAATCTCATTCTGATTCTGATTCTGATTCCAGCCAGAACTGGATGTGGCGTATGGCCAGGTGGAGAGCCAGTAACTCTCTGTCGAACGCGCTGTATTTACACTCACTGTCGCGCAAAGCCCTGCTAAAAAAGACGAGCGGCTGCCAAGAACCGGCGACGCATTGCTCCACGACGGCCCCTATGGCCACGTCTGAGGCGTCGGTAGTGAGCGCTATCCGAGCCGCCGGGTCTGGGTGCGCCAGTAGTGCAGCGTTTGCCAGGGCTGTTTTAACCTCATAGAACCCCTGCTCCCTCTCAGGAGTCCAGTTGACTCTGTCTGCCCGTTTCCGTTTCTCAAGTGCGGCGTACAACGGCTGCATGAGCTGGGCTGCGCAGGGGAGGAAACGGTTATAAAAGTTAACCATCCCCAAAAACTGCTGCAGCGTCCTGACTGTCTGAGGCTGGGGAAAATTTGCCACCGCGCACACCTTGTCCGGCAAGGGTATCGCCCCCTCCGGTGAGATGGCGGTGTCCCAAAAAATCGATCCCCATCATGCCGAACTGGCATTTCGCGGGGTTGATTATTAACCCGTGCTCCTCTATCCTCCGGAAAACCGTCCTGGGGTGGGTTACATGTTCGTCCTTGGACGCGCTGGCCATCAGGATGTCATCCAGGTAGACGAACACAAACGGCAGATCGCGCAACACCGCATCCATCATGTGTTGGAATGTCTGTGCCACGCCTTTTAACCTGAAAGGCATGCGTAAAAACTCAAACAGACCAAACGGGGTTATTACTGCCATTTTAGGTATGTCCTCCGCGTGCACCGGGACCTGGTGGTAACCACGGACCAGGTCTATCTTAGAAAAAATACGTGCCCCGGCGAGGTGAATGGAAAAATCCTGAATATGGGGGATTGGGTAGTGGTCGTGCACTGTGGCGTTGTTTAATCTGCGGAAATCTCCACAAGGTCGCCACGATCCCTCGGCCTTAGGGACCATATCTAGTGGGGATGCCCATGGGCTGTTTGATCGTCTGATGATGCCCAGCCTTTCCAAGATGGCAAACTCTCCGTGTGCTATGGCCAGTTTAGCTGTGTCCAGGCGCCGAGGTCTTGTGAAAACAGGCGGCCCAGTGGTGGTAATAAAGTGCTCCATCCCGTGTTTAGTGATGGCCGCCGAAAACGTTGGGACCGTGAGTGCTGGGAACTGGGTGAGCAGTGTGTGGAACTTACCACCTGGAGCTGTGACGTTGGCTAGCGTTGTTGGCCCGGCTCCTCGAGCTGTACAGGGGACAGAATCAAAACATTGCATTAATCTGTGAGATAATACTGTGAGAATCACTTTTTTTGATTTCTCCAGTGCCTTTAACACCATCCAGCCACTGCTGCTGGGTGAGAAGCTGTGGGTGATGGGGGTCGACAGCTCTGTGATCTCCTGGATTACTGACTAACTGACAGGCAGACCACAGTTTGTCCAGCTGGACAGTGTCTTGTCTGGAGTGATGGCTTGTGATACAGGAGCTCCACAGGGGATTGTGGCTTCTCCTTTACTTTTTACCTTATACACCACTGACTTTCAGTACAACACTGAGTCATGCCACCTGCAAAAATTCTCTGATAACTCAGCTATTGTGGGATGTATAAGAGGAGGAGAGGAGGGGGAGTACAGGACACTAGTAGACAGATTTGTGGAGTGGACGGAGCAGAATCACCTAAGGTTGAATGTCAGCAAGACCAGAGAGATGGTGATTGACTTCAGGAAGAGGAATGCTCCTTCTCAGCCACTGCAGATTAGGGGGGAGGATGTGGGAGTGGTTGAAGACTACAAATATTTGGGTGTCAGGATCAGCAGCGGGTTGGACTGGACATCCCAACACCGATGCTGTGTACAAGAAGGGGATGAGCAGACTCTACTTCCTGAGAAAGCTGAGATCCTTCAACGTGTGCAGCAGGATGCTGGAGCTTTTCTACCAGACCGTTGTCGTCAGCGCCATCTTCTTTGCTGTTGTCTGTTGGGGTAGCAGTATCAGGGCCAGAGATACCAACAGACTTGACAAGATTATCAAGAGGGCTGACTCTGTAATTGATCTCAGACTGGAGACCTTTGAGACAGTGGTGGAGAGGAGAACACTAAGTAAACTGCAATCCATCATGGACAATCCTGATCACCCCCTCCACCACACACTAGATAGACAGCAAGGCACTTTCTCCAGTAGACTACTACAGCTTCGTTGTCGAACGGAAATCTTTCCTGCCACATGCAATTTCACTGTATAATAACTCATTATGATGTTGTATTCTGGCATAGCTATGCTGCCACACTGCACCTTACAGACTAAATGGTACCTCACATTTTTCACTCTGCTCCTGATAGTCCTCCTTTGTGCAATGGGATGATTCATGTGTTTATACGGGTCATCATATGTTAAGCTATGATGGATATAAGTTTTATAGTCGTGTTAGTTTTTACTTTCCATGTGTAATCCCTTTGTCTGTCATGTGTGTGTTTCTGTTGTTTGGTTGTCTACTGTCATGCTGCTGTTACACTGTAATTTCCCAGTTTGGGATCAATAAAGTACATCTATCTATCTATCTATCTATCTATCTAATCAGGTGCCTGTTAGCAACATTGACTAGTAGTCCATGTGCACACAAAAAATCAGCGCCTAAGATTGGGAAACTGCATGCCGCTATGACGACTGTCCACTGGTACGTACAGCCGTGCAGGGATACAGTCAGTGTCCTCTCACCAAAAGTCTTAATGTCTGAGCCGTTTGCGGCCGTCAGCTTGGGGTCGCTAGCTCCCGCTAGCCGGTCGGCGTAGGACGGCAGGATGAGGCTCTTTTGGGAGCCGGAGTCCACGAGGAACTGTCTCCCTGAGCGTGAGTCTGTCACGTAGAGCAGCTTGCTTTCTTCACCGGTGGTCGCAGCTGGTATCGACTGCCGGTCCTGGCGTTTCCAGAACGCTTGAATTGGCACGGTGGCATGCATCGGCGTGCGTCCTCTCCAAAACGGCGGTGGTAGGAGCAGATCGTGTCTCTCTGGCGCTTCCTGGCCTCTGCTGCCACTACCATCGCTGGCTCCTCGCTTCCGCTGGCGTCTTGCTGGGTTCCGACGCTGCTGCGTTCACTGTGAGGGCTCTGGTGGTGAGGATGATCCGATCTGCCTGCTGGGCTAGCGCACGGTAGTCATGTGCGGCCAGCAACGGCAAGTTGGCAAAGACTGCTCTGGCCACCGTTGGGAGGTTCCGGAGGAAAAGATGGGCAAATAGAAAATGCCCGTCGTCCGTGCCCATCAACGCCAACATCTTCTCCATCAGTTTGACCGCTGACGCGTCTCCTAACTCGGAGCGCGTCAGGAACCTCTCCACTGTCTCGCAGTCCGAGAGCGTGTAGCATCGGGTCAGCGCGGCTTTGACAGCCTCATATTTGTCGCGGGCTGGGGGCTGTTGGAGCAGGCTCGCTACTTGCTGAGTCGTGCGAACGTCCAGCGCTGCGACCACGTAGTAATATCTGGTGTCATCTGCCGTTATTCCACGGAGTGCGAACTGGACCTCGGTGTGAAGGAACCAAGACTTCGGGTCGTGCAGCCAAAAGTCTGGTAGGTTGACCGAAACGGCACACGCATTGCTGGGGCTTCCCATCCGGGTTATCTCCGGGGTGTTTGCCTCGTGTTCCATTATTCGTCAAGGGTCACCAGTGTGGAGAGAGGAATGATCAGGCCAAGCATTCAGAGCAGATGAACTTTATTCCCTCTCTCACATCTCTCAGAATCAGAAAGCATAAACATTCTGTAGCAGGGGCTCTCTTTTATATTACCCCACTCACACGCCCCTGCTGCCTGAGGTCCTGCATCACAATTCATTCTCGCATCACAATCCCTTTTGTCCCCCAGCCCCTTAATCCCCATGCTGTTCCGTCAGAGGAAATTACTGCATCTCCCTTCCTTCCAGTCTTTGAGATGAATACCACAGCATGGGTCCCCCATAATAGCATATTTTGTGTACACGGCAATTCAAAGTGCTTTACATAAAAAACATTAAGGCATTACATCAAGTTGCAAAAGGAATACATAAGAATTTAAAAGCAAACTAAAACGTAAATTAAAGAGAAACAAAAACAAGCTAAAATGGAATAAGACCAAAAAGTGCAAGAAATAAATTTATAAGATAAGATAAGATAAGCCTTTATTAGTCCCACGATGGGGAAATTTCAGGATTGCAACAGCACAGGGATAGCAACACTCAGAGCAATAATTAAGAAGATAAGAAAAATAAAAATAAGAGCAGTGAATATACATATGTACACATAAATATATAAATATATATACACAGTGCGGAGCATTGTAGTTAGATGGAATAACAGCATAACTGGCTACTTAGTTATCCTACATAGTATGAATATGTACTCATACATATTGTCACCCTCCTTAGCGACTGATATTGTCCTAGTTGTACACTGGAGGGGACCATTTGTGTAAGTCTATTGCGTTTTTTGCATTCAATACTATTAGATCGTCACGTTTTTTTGCTATCTCTGCGAGCAGCCCTGCTTAGGTTATACAGTCTCGGTTGGGCACCTAGGATGATGTAGTCTACTGCTTTACAGTGCATTGTCGGAGATTAACAATTGTTCTACTGAAAGGCCACGGCAAATAAGAACGTTTTTAACCTCAGTTTAAAGCAGCTGAGAGTTTCAGTAGCCCTGATGCTTTCTGGGAGTTTGTTCCATATGTGAAGAGCATAAAAACTAAATGTTGCCTCACCATGTTTGGTTATAACTGTCGACACAGACTGTAGGCCTGACCCTGATGATCTGAGGGCTCTGGGTGGTTCGTAATGGACCAGCAGATCTGAAATGTATTTCGGCCTTATACCATTCAGAGCTTTATAAACCAACAGGAGTATTTTGAAATAGTTTAGTTTATTGGTTTATTTTTCAGGGACCATATACAGAAATCTATTCTTTGACAGACAGGAAGCCAGTGTAAAGATCTGAGGACTGGAGTTATATGATCTACTTTCTTGGTCTTAGTGAGGACTGGAGCTGCAGCATTCTGAACTATCTGCGTATGATGGACTTTTTAGGGAGACCTGTGAGGACAGCATTACAGTAGTCCATTTTACTGAAGATAAATGCATGGACAAGTTTTTCTAGATCCTGCTGAGACATCAGACCTTTAATCCTCGCTATGTTCTTTAAGTGATAATTGGCTGACTTTACTACTGTCTTAATGTGGCTGTTAAAATTCAGGTCTGAGTCTAGAACCACACCCAGATTTCTGGGTTGGCTGTTGGCTTTTAGCATTATTGATTGAAGCTGAGTGCTAACTTTGAGTCTTTCTTCTTTGGCTCTGAAAACTATTAGTTCGGTTGTCTTTGTTTAACTAAAGAAAATGGCACATCCACTCTTTAATTTGACCAGTGCATTTGGTCAAGGTTTTAATTGGACCATAGTCTCTTGGTGAGATGGTTATGTAGATTTGTGTATCATCTGCATAATTATGGTAATATATTTAGTTGTTTTTGTATGATTTGAGTGAGTGGGAGCATATAGATGTTAAAAAGCAAAAGTCCCAAAATGGAACCTTGAGGAACGACACAGGTTATTTTTGTTTGCTCAGATTTGTAGTTACCTATAGACGCAAAATAGTCCCTGTCTTTTAAATAGGACTCACACCAGCTAAGTGCTGTATCAGAAAGTCCCACCCAGTTTTTCAGCCGGTCTAGTATGATGGTATGGTTAACCATGTCGAATGCAACGCTGAGGTCCAATAGAACCAAGACTGAAATGTTACCATTATCTGTATTGAAGCGAATGTCATTAAGGGCCTTAACTAGAGCTGTCTCAGTTCTGTGATGTGGCAGAAAACCTGACTGGAATATATCAAAACAGTTTCTTAATGTCAGAAAGTTGTACAATTGTTGAAAGACAGCTTCTTCTATTATTTTATTAAGAAAGGGGAGGTTTGATATGGGCCTATCGCTGTTCATGAGTGAGGTGACGGTGCGATTATAAGTGGCAGCACATTTGCTGCCATAACATAGACTTTAGAGTATCCTGAATTATAACAAACATTGTGCTATGTGCAATAAGTAACTGATCCTTCAGTCAAAAATACTCAGAATTTCTAACTGAAATGTTACAACTTCTAATGAAAGTTTTCCTGTTATGTGCAATAAGTAACTGAGTCCTTCAGTCCAAAACCCAGAACATTTTGCTGTATCAAAATCACATTTACCTTTTATACAAAAATGTGCAGTTACCAATACAAATGAGTCGGTGACAGTGGATGTCCACACATCACGCATAACAATCCTACCTGCTGTCTTCAGTGATTGCATGACTTCGGATTTGGTCTCATTGTAGAGAGTGGGGATGGCTGTGTCGGGAACAGGTTAAGTGGACCCCTGACCAAGTGAGCACCCCAAGTGTACCATGGAATCCAATCTGCACATGTACAAATACATTTTCAATCCAGTGATTTACAGACTGATACATAGTTTTCTAAAGCCTCATTTAGAACATTATAGTCCCACATACCTATTGTATGGATTTTCATCTGGGGCAGCTAGCGGTGATGAGCAGCAGCAGTGGAGAAGAAAAGTATTTTGAAAGCAGTGACGGAGCCAAAACCTTCTCCTGGTCAGCTTAGTTGTCATCTTACATATGTGACCCGTGCTGGCAAAATGAGTTGGACTGCACACAGGCAAATTATGAGCTACAGGCACTATAGAAGACAAAAGTCATGATTTTGGTCGAAATTAAGATTTTCACAAAAATGAGTCCATAAACGCATCATCTATCTATCCAAACGGTCAAAATAGCAAATAATACCTTAAATCACCTTTATTTGAAGGTTTTGTACAAGTCATGTCTTCAGAAATTAGTCCTTTGTTTCAGTTTTCCTTAGAAAATTTGTGTATTTCTTTGCTCACTGGCAGCAAGTCCCGGGAAAACCCCCGTCAGTGCCTGGTACATTGTAAAGCTTGGAACTCCTACTGTGTAAAAATACACATGGCATTCCGGAAGACGTAACTCAGGACCAATAGGATGCGAGTTTTCAATCCAGCCAAGACAAACACAATCGGCTTGTTGCTGGTCAGTTTTTGCCCAATTCCTACAAATTATATATCATTTTGAAGGTCTTTCAATACAGAATATGAAAATAACAATACCTCAGTTTTGAAAATTTCCTCATTCCGACTCATTTTGCCAGCATGGGTCACATATATGTATTTTTTTACCAGTGATGTTAGCGTTATCACATTAATCACCCGTTAACGCTTTGCCCCCCCCCCCCCCCTTAAAGGCGACAAATTTTGTGATCGCGGTTAATGACAGAAAGTGCAAACAATACTTTTTGGCCTACTGGCTCTCTGTACCAAAGCCTCTCTGGCTACAGACACTGTGCGCACCATGCAGACATTGCAAAGTCAAACAGGCTGGATTGCAGCCATGGAAATCCCCAAAGTGCTGTCATGTTTAAGTTTACAACATTATCTATCGGAGCTCTCAACTGGATAATTGTTATAGCCTCCTCCAAAACTTCACCTGAATGTTGGGTTGTTCTTCTTCTGTGGAAACTGTCTAGCTGGCTAATAGCTACATGCTAGGTTGTAGCTGACCTCCAGCAGCTGACACGGACAGAAATTTGCCTGTTTTCATCCTCATAGCTTTGGGTCCAACTGTTGGTGAGTACAGGGATGAGAATGGGGTTTGGGAAAAAAAGAGGAAACTAAGCCGGGGGGTCTTGGGGGATGCAGGCTAACGAAATCTGGTGTTTTAGAATGCTCAAATGTGGTCTTATATTTAAAGTTAGAAGTAAGTACAAATGCATTTATAGTTTACCTTTTTAATCTGCTGCTGCATCACATGTGTAATCATGTTCAGTACTGTTTTGATTCAGTGTCACACTTTATTGAGAAACAGAAAATGTCACTTCCATATTTACATGCCTGTGCTACTACTCTATGAACTTATGTACAAGTCAACGTATTCTTCACATCTAATTGTGCAATTTTTTCTTCTTGGCTACCAAAGCCTGGAGCCGTTCTGTAGCCTTCTTTTTCTCTGATTTTCTGTGGGCAAGCAGTGCCTGCTTAGCTGCAGCTTCTCTGTTCTTTTTCATGGCTGCCTTGCTTGCCACAGAATCATGTTGAAGATTGAGTTCTTTCTGTTTGATTTCCTTCACTTTCCTTTTTTCTTTCTTTTCATGCCTGTAGGCACTTGCTGCATTTTTGAAGTTGACACACAGCCTGTCATCAATTTTGGAGTGCTTGACATCATGTTTCTTGAAGAAAGCAAGTGATGATGTGTCTCTACCCTTGAGACTGTACTTCACAGTTTGAATTGAACTGAATGTGTTAATGTTCATTCTAGTTGACCTTATGTCAATGATATCTCCCATGGTGTTGAATGATGACTCAACTCTAGGCCCATGGAAGCAGCTTAGAGACACCATAGCCATTCTAGAGAGAGCTGGATAGTTGTTTGTTGTGAAGACTTTTCCCCACCAGACATCTACTCTTCCTTCCTCCAAAGTTTGTTTCAGGCTTGAGTCTACCTGGAACTTCCTGATTTCCATAGACACTGAATCCTTCTTCTTGTCTGTCAGGAAAGGGTCGAGGAGCTGACTGAGTTTCTCTAGGGCCTTGGTACCTTCACTGTGTCCCTTAGCAGCAGGATCAAGGGCAGACATTGCTTGAAGCAGTGGGTTGTTGAGAGGCAGTCTCTTCTGCATGTGCTTTCCACAACTGATGTATGCAGTTGACGCTTTTTTGAGAAATTCCAGGCACACGTGCATTTGTTAATGTTACTAGGAATATAAAAAAAGTTGCATATCAGTATATTTTAACCCCTTGAACTCTTGTGAATTCCACGGGCGGTCACGTCTCTGCATCTTAGTGTGTCTCAGTGTGCACTGAAAAAAAAAAGCTGTATTTCCGGTCTTCCAGTACAGACACAGCCTTGTTACAACCTGAGAAAAAAAGCTGTGTAATATATTCATTTTTTGTGGTATTTTTAGAAAATTTTGACCTGAGCTTGAAAACACTTGGTTCTACATTTCTGTTGTGTTTTTCAGCCAGTATCTGACAGCTGTATGTTATTTGCAAGCATTTGTATCTAAAAAAACACCCAGGCGAACTTTCTTGTTACTCAGTGGCAGGAGCACTTAGAGAGATTATGACTGTTTTGCCAAAAAATTCAGAGTGCTTTCTTTTAAATGAGACCAACCCCATGAAGATGCTGCAAAGAGTTGAAGAACAGCTTTTGATTTACTTTGGGCATGTTATTTTTAGGCGTTTTTAGGGAAGTTGAACAGAGTTCAACAGGTTAATATTTGAAAGATAATCTAAGAAAGTAAGTAAAACTTAAAAGCTGTTTAATATTTTTATGCAATGACCATAAAGAAATTATGTTTACTAATAAAAGCAAAGATATCTTAGGAAAGGCAACCCATCACCACCCATGACAAAAAAACCTTACACATGCATTATGTAACTCCTAGTGAAACAAAAAATGATAAATTATATTCAAAATTCTTAGATTGCATTTCAAATTGTGAGAAAATATGTAATAACATAACAATCGATAATCAGCATTCAAATGCAATTAGTGTTTCAAAACAGGCATGACATCACAACTTACACATGCTATTTCATAACATATTCATTACACGAAAATTCTCAAGTACATTACTTATAACGAGAAAAAAATCTTACCTTGGAATGTGTCTTCCGATCACTAATTGCTGTAATCGGGGCCGATTGTGATGAACTTTGATTGACTGGCATCTGAATTTGACCGTGTCCATCGATCGTTTTGAATGCAGCACGAGCAAGTAGTTCGATCTCCTTGTAGCCACAATTTTGAGATGTTTCTGTTTTGAACAGTGCTCAACTAAGGCAACACAACCACGAGATCCATAACTCAAGAAATCGTTGCAATAAACACACTGAGCTTTCCCTGGTACTTTGCATTTCGCTATGAAGTCGGCCATTTTTTCAATCACAACTTCGGTATTTTTACCGATTTTTACAGTCATTGACACAGTTTTTTTGAGCCATTCCCAACGAAACTTGTTCCTTATCCCTTTGTCGATTTCTAAAATTGTTGCTTTGTTGTCTTTCGTGAGTTTTAGGTTCACCATTTTCACGAAATCGGGAAAACTCAGTTGATTGAACTGTCCGCCATTTGCATTTCACTCCGTGTGTTGGATATGACAAAGGAAATCTAACAAAATCGCCGATTGGTTGCTTCAATAAGTATCAGCCAATCAGTGGCCTTGTTACATTACATTACTGATCTCGCTGGGTAGCGCGTTCTGTGCGGTGGATTTTAGCAGCCGATCGAAAATACGACTCGCAGCTCATAACATACCTCCCCCCCCCCAAAAAAAAAAAAAAAAAAAAATTCTCCTCGAATTTAGACGATTCATGAGAATGACCCTAGACATGATCAAATCCGAGGAATTCCGCGGAGGATTCTCATCCCTGTGAGTACCAGTCTAAAAAAATTCTCAAGTCATGTTTGTAATGTCTGTTCACTCCCCTGCCGTTTTTGCAGCACGGTGGGGTGTCATTACAGGCGAGATACAGGTACATCTCAAAAAAATTAGAATATTATGAAAAAGTTCAATATTTTTTGTCACTCATTTCAGAAAGTGAAACCCATATATTACACAGATTCATTACAGAGAGAGTGATATATTTCAAGTGTTTATTTTAATTTTGATGATTATGGCTTACAGCCCATGAAAACCCTAAATTCAGTTTCTCAAAAAATTAGAATATTGCATAAAATTCATTTAAAAAAAATAGTTTTTTAATAGAAATGTTGGCCGACTGAAAAGTATGTCCATGCACACACTCAATACTTGGTCGGGGCTCCTTTTGGATTAATTACTGTATCAGTGTGGCGTGGCATGGAGGTGATCAGCCTGTGGCACTACTGAGGTGTTATGAAGGTCCAGGTTGCTTTGATAGTGACCATCAGCTCTTCTGCATTGTTGGGTCTGGTGTCTCTCATCTTCCTCTTGACAATACTCCATAGATTCTCTATGGGGTTTAGGTCAGGAGAGTTTGCTGGCCAAGCAAACACACTGATGCCATCCATGGTCATTAAACCAGGTTTTGATACTTTTGGCAGTGTGTGTGGTGGTGGTGGGGGGGTGCCAAGTCCTGCTGAAAAATGAAATCAGCTTCTCCATAAAGCTTGTCAGCAGAGGGAAGCATGAAGTGCTCTAAAATTTCCTGGTAGACGACTGCGCTGACTTTGGTCTTGATAAAACACAGTGGACCAGCACCAGCAGATGACCTCTGTTCAGATAAAAGTAAATTTTGCATTTCATTTGTAAATAAAAGTCCCAGAGTCTCGAGAAAGAGTGGAGAGGCACAGAATCTAAGTTGCTTGAGGTTTAGTGTGAAGTTTCCACAGTCAGTGATGATTTGAGAAACTGTCATCTGCTGGTGTTGGTGTACTGTGTTTTATCAAGACCAAAGTCAGCGCAGTCGTCTACCAGGAAATTTTACAGCACTTCATGCTTCCCTCTGCTGACAAGCTTTATGGAGAAGCTTTTTTAATTTTCCAGCAGGACTTGGCAACCCCCCCCCCCCCCCCCCCCACCGCCAAAAGTATCAAAACCTGGTTTAATGACCATGGCATCACTGTGTTTGATTGGCCGGCAAACTCTCCTGACCTAAATGTAACCCTGTGACACTTACTTGTCTCGCCAAATTTTGTGACAATATACCACTGTAATACAGTGGGGAATTGGGGGTATAACAGGGGGGTAATACCAGTGGGGTATAATATCACTGGGTAACTGGGTAGCAGGGTAACACCCACTAACACCTGCGCTCGCCAGATTTTTGTGTGCAACTCTTACTAACACCCACTCACCCTACTCACTTTAGGTGTAGTACCCTTTTTGGTAGTACTGTGTTATGGCAATGTAGTTACCTTAACTTTTCTAACTGAGGGAAAAGGGATAATTGGGCCAGGTCAGACCGACTCTGGGTTCGTAGGCGCCTGGGAGGTGCAACAACAGACGACACATACACAACCATATATGGAACTTGCGACTATGTGTATTATTTACAAATATGTACACAAAAATAAATACACAGCGCGATACAATAGAAAAATAAAAACAAAATACTCCAAATATATATTTACAATGTGTTGAGTCCTGTTGTATCAGTTCCAGGTGACCAGTTAGGTCACCTCTAGCAGTTTCTAGGGTTTGGGCTTCGGTTCGCCATCCAGATTTGGAGATCCACGCTCTGGTCAAACCAGTCCAAAGGAAAAAAAAAAAAAAGAAAAGAACAAGAACCTGACCTATTGGTCAGAACACAACAAATGAGCTACTGCTCTAAGCTTATTACAATTCTAAAATATACAACAAGTCAATTTCCCCAAATCAACAAATGTGCATAAAACAAACACATCTACCATTCAAACTCATCAACATGGTGCTACAACAATGAGCAAGTGCATTTGGAAGGCACCTGACATCACAGGACATTGGTGCAGTGTGCTGCACCAAGCTAACATCACATCTAGCACAACAATTTATCACAATGTTCGCACTTTAAAACACATATAAATCACAGATTCAACCTTCATCATCAAGTAGCAATTAATGGCAAGGGAACTGGGACCTTTGCTAACCATTACAGCCTTGAAAAATAGCTTTTTCTGATGAAAAAACTAGCCGAATTTAGCATCACGGCTAGCGTTTTTAAGCTAGCGGTTAGCATCCACATACACAATGAATAAATAGCACTCACCATGCTAAGTGGCTCGTGCTTCAATGGGGTTCCCGTGCTCAACGGCGTCGGCAGCCTTTGGATTCCAATCTTAAAATTTAATAGACGGGGCATTAGAATTTGGCAACACCGCAATGTCTCATTTCTCATTTTGGTTTAGGCTTACCAATTTCAAGGGTTTTATCCAGGCAAAGGCTGCTACCAGCACGCTAGCATCGCCATATCACCAAGGACCGTCTCTGGTCTGTGTCTTTCGTCGTCTGGCGTGACTGAGCCAAAAATGCAAGTCATCCTAGACCCAGGGAGAGAGCACTTAACCCACTGGGTGGCGTGACCCAGCAACGGCGCAGCCATTGGTTACTCCAAATACCAACACACATACTAGGAACTTTATCAGAACCTTCTAGAAAATGTTTCTACTATTTATGAATATATATTTATTTAAATATTCATATTCAAATTATTTACTCCCATTGTGAAATGGGTGTTTTTCTCTTCTAAAAGCGGTATCAATATTTATAATTTAATTCACGTTAAACTATCTACTCCCATTGTGAAATGAATGTCCCCCCTTCTTCTTAAAGCGCTATCGACATTCATAACTCAATTCACGTATCCAGCACTGGGTTACATAAACCCCATAGATAATCTATGGAGTATTGTCAAGAGGAAGATGAGACACCAGACCCAGCAGACAAGCTGAAGGTCACGGTGGTGAAGGTGAACTTTTTCATGATATTCTAATTTTTTGAGATGTACCTGTAGTTGTTTGTTTATGTTTGCAGTTTTTTTCTGCTAAAAGGGACATTGTGTCTGTTGTGACACAGAAGGTCTTGTCCAAGTGTTTTTTCCCTTCGACTTCATAAAAGCCGAAGTACTGCTAGAAGTTTGCTTTTAATGAAGAGCACCAATTGTATATTCCCGTCCGCCATTTTGTTTCTTTTGTGTCATGCCATCAAGAGTCCAGGCAGGTAAGGGCCGCCGACTTTTTGTTCCGGCTGCTGGCTTTTTTGTTCTGGTCAAATTAATTACGTTATTATTAATATTTAATAATCAGAATTTTGACATTTGTCCATTGGTTCAGAATTGTTCACGTCCGCATCGAGATGCATGGGGAAAATGATTATTTCTCCCACCCCTACTTCTCACTCCATTTCTTGACACTTGGAAACTCCTGCTTTCTGAGCATCAACAATTCTTTTTCTCAAGTATGAACTGATTTTTTAAAATTTTTTTTTGGCAGGATGCTTTTTCAAGTGACCGCTCAAATCCTTGC
Organism: Pholidichthys leucotaenia; assembly: GCA_020510985.1. NCBI lineage: Eukaryota > Metazoa > Chordata > Actinopteri > Cichliformes > Pholidichthyidae > Pholidichthys > Pholidichthys leucotaenia. Next base: position 156,981,804 of record CM035841.1, read on the forward strand.
TGAAGTTTTTATTCTGTGTATAAACTGGAAGATAAACTTCAGTTCCAACTTGAGTTTACAAGCTTTGAGCATTACAAAGTTAACTGCATTGCACAGTGGTGGTTTATACCATGGCACAATAAAAAGGTCAGTTTTTCAGGGGTTTCATAATTTTGACCATGGTAGTTTCTGATTTTAGTGAAGAATTTTGTTTCTGTGGGCAAAGTAAAATAATTTATGCTTTCTAAAGAAAATGAGGATGCTTGAAAAGCTGTGTTAAAAATAATTTGTGCTGTTTAACAGCACTTGGGGAATACTTAAAAAATGTGAAATTTTCATGGGGGGCTGATAATTCTGTCCTCAAGTGTAGAACACATAGTTTGCTGTAGTGAGGCACAAAAATAATAATCAAAGGCCTCTTCAACGTGCACAAAAAAGCACACAAAATTAATGTGATTCAACATGACTGTACATGTAGAGAATCACACCCATATTCCAAGCACCAACACTTGCAGTGAGTACAGTTTTTATAAAAGGAAACTTAAGACACAAAAGGTGTATTTAACTCAGGCGGTTCACAAGCTACGTTGCCATGTCCAGTCTCTATTTGTCTCATCCTAGTGGCATCTGATCTGTATTTTAAACATGTGTACTTAAAGAATAAGTAGCTTAATAAAAAAAAAAGCTATTGAGACCCTTGGTTATAATAAGATTCTAAATCATCATTTCTACTGACTGTGGTTGTGTTCATTTGCAGCTGCAACGCAGTTTGAGTCTCACAACAGTTCCCACCAACTGTGTTTGTGCTTTGAAGTGGCACAGATTAGGACAAGGTTCGCATGGAAAGATCATGTAAGAATCAGCTAAAATTATGCTAGAGTTTGAGAGAGACAGAGTTGTTGTCACGTGATAAGGAAGCAAGATGTGCCGCTGTGTATTCATGTGGATTCGTGTGTGCTTTAATTATGGGTAATTTGCCTGTCAATTTTAATTCAGAGCAGTATTTGTATGTTATGTCACAGTTTTTATGCTTTTGGTCACACCGTGTCTGTGTGGGTTTACTCCGGGATTTCTCCGGTTTCCTCCCACATGCCAAAAACATACATTAGGTTAATTGGCATCAAACTGGGGATTCTAAATTGTCCTTAGGTATGAATGTGAGAGTGAATGGTTGTCTGTCTCTCTGTGTTGGCCCTGCGATGGACTGGCGATCTGTCCAGGGTGGACCCTGCCTCTCGCCCAAAAAATGCTGGGATAGGCTCCAGCACCCCCCCACCCCCCCCCCGGCAACCCAAAAAGGATTAAGCGGAAGAAGATGGATGGATGGATGGTCACAGTGGTGGGGGAGTAGACCTCAGAAAATATGGGTGGTATTTAAAAGAAAGTCCTTAAATGTTTTTTTAATGAACAGTTATTAAATACAGTAGATACTGTGGCATGTCCTTGCGTGCTGGATGTGGCAACTGTCAAAAAAAGACTTATTGCATATTTTAGCAGTATGTTGTGGCAAGCTGGATCTGCTACACAGCACACCGTATCTGGTGTTTAGAGCATTGACTAGAATGGGAACTATTTGCTCCAGTGACCGCATTGCAGCTGTAACGGAACACAACCGCCATGACTGGGAATTGGGGATAAGCTGCACCCCTACGGAATCCAAACCTATAATGTTAGGATTTCTTTATTTTTTTCTTTATTTTAATGGGGGGTTTTTACGAGCATTCATTGCGCCACTGTACTTTTTCTCAAAATTAACGATGCATGAACCAGTGGCGACATTGAGCTGAATAGCCATGCTGTTGGTTCAAGCATTTAGTTTGTAATGCCTCAGAATAATTTTTTTGATCACTTTAGTTGTTTTCCTTGCAGTTAGGTCTCTTGTGAGTCTCTCATCCTGCAGACATACTCCATATCCACTATCACACGTAGTTACAAAAGGTCCTTATTCTGTTACGCTGCTTTAGTGTAGCCGAAAGCACATGAACTTGTTTTCCATCTGCTGCAGCTTTCAACAGATTTCCAGGAGCGAGAGAAAAAAAAACCTTGAGAGATCATTGAGAGACCAGGACAGATTGCTGAGGGATCATTGAGAGTTTGTTTGGCAATCAGAAGTTTCTAGTGCTCTTCTACTCCATTTACACAGGGGTGTAAAGAACTTTAAACCAGAAAGACCCTTCTCTCAATTCAGTGACCCCCCCCCTCCTGGTTTCTACACAAGCATGTCCAGATAGCCCCGTTTTGTGTCAATGGGGATCTCCCACTTCTCCATAAACTCCATGTTGCCTACTTGCTGCCACACCACATGGCCTTTGTTGTTGAACAGTTACTGTGTTTGTGTAAGGCTCAGTGAGACTGATGGTCTATGAAAATACTATTTGACATAAAAATCTAATGCCATGGAGGGCCAAGACCCTGCAGGTTTTCTCTTCTACGCAGTCTCTTCAGCAGGTGTTTTCACTTATCAGCAATCAATGGGAAGAAATTCAGTGGAATCTGCTGTTGAAGACACTGGTTGGAGGTAAAGCCTGCAGGCTCTTGGCCCTCCATGGCACATGATTGGACACCCTTGATCTAAATGGTCTTGTCTCACTTCAAATGCATATGTACAATAATCATTGCAGTCGTTACAAGTTATGGAGGTGTGGGTGAACTGGTTTACTAAACTTCTGGTTGAGCATGTACATTTTAGGATATTTTGTTGGGATTCAGACAATGAAAAAGAGCTTCTACTTCATGGGTCTGGAACCTGTGGCCCTGGAGCCGTATTTCTATTGTCTATATCCAGAAGCTTTCCAATGTCTTTGTGGAAAAGTTATCATGACTATAGCTTTTGAAACTAGCGCTTTTCCTTTTTCACAACACACAACCACATATTGTATACTGTAAACATCTTAATTGTCTTGCTTTGTCCTTTAAGTTTCATTGTGCAGTGAGCTCCACAAATGTAGGGCCATGGATCGCACATACTGTAGGTATATTATATACATGACAGTCACAGAAACATAAAAATGCCCAACGGTAATTTTTTTTAAAAAAGTTCCAGGCTGTGGTTTGTTTTGTAGGTTTGAAATGCCCAGAGGAAGGACTGAGGAGCTGGTAAACATGGCTGCAGCACCAACAAGTGGTTTGTAGCAGAGCTGTGGTAAGAAGTTATTCATGGGTTTATTCCTGCACATGGCAATAACAGGAATTAGAAAACCTCATGCTTTAATATTCTGTTTATTTGTTTTTAAAAAAAATAGAAATTCTGCCTCTCCATTTGTCATAAAGTGCAACATGTATAAAATATATGGTTAAATTATAAATAAATGGCATATTAGTTAGAATAACAGACGGTTGACATGTTTTGAAGAATTCTTACCAGCCGGATCTATGAATAGATGAGGTCTTTTAATTAAAAACGTTTTTCTCATATCAAGAATTACAGTCAGACATTTCTAAATGATCTAAAACCTACAGTACCCTCTGTTAGTATAGCATTTATTAGATCAATGTTGACTGGTGTTGGATCAATTGTAGTTTCAACATAACTTGTTATTTGTCATTTGTAAAGCATCTTTTATGCCTTTTTCATCAGTAGTGTCTTTCAAAGTAGCCTTGCTGCAAAACAGGCCATGCTGCTCATACAGGGTACCTAAACTGACGAAGCCTCTCAGTAATTTTTCATGTTGAAAGCTTTCAGATACCATAAATTAATGTGGGCACAAGGGGAAAAAAACCCAAATTAGTAACTCAACAGCACAATTACAGTCAATGACTGATGGTTGGACATGCACTTGCATGGGGTTGGCTACCAGGATCTCATGCTAAACTAGATATTCACAATGTAAAGAAACCATTTCAGCAATAACGCACCTTATTTCTGACCTCATATGTTTTCACACAGTTTTACTACTTTGATTCTACATCTAACAAAATTTGCAGAGAAGCCATAATTTGGCACCAAGGAGCAGACGTTCCCCTCCGTGGATTGCCACCTTATCGTGGTGTAGGGGTTGCATGTCCTAATGATCCCAGGAGCTACGTATGTTGTGGGGGCAATTTGCTTCTGGCTTCATGGCAACTTGGTCCTAGGTAAAGGGCCAGATCGAGAGCAGTCCAGTTTATCCCCATGAAGAAGTAATGGTAACCCCACAATGGGTGTACCCCACCCATTGTAGCTAATTACAGTGAACCTGCTGTAATTCAACCAAATTTTCGGAAGCAGCAGTTTGTGACTGGGTGAAAGCCTTAAAAATGGCCTCCTGATTAAAAGATGATTTTGACTCCATCTCCTATCTGACTTTTTTACTCTGTATCAGCTATCAGCAATTTGCCAACTTATTTTTAACATTGCCCAAAATTTCACAATCGGTGCATCCCTAGTTAAAACTGCAGTACACATGTGGCAGCTTGAGAGGAACATGGTAGAAAGACCTGGATTGTACAGTGAGTGAAGAAGAGTGGTTAAATATCTTGTCAGATAGTGGGAAATATGTGAGGGAAGCCAGAAGTAAACTTACACAGTATAAAATAATGCATAGGTACTATTGGACGCCAACTAGACTTCATAGGATGGGTCTGTTAAATAATAATCTATGTTGGAAATGTAAGAAAGAAAAAAGGAACTTTTTTGCATTGTATTTGGGATTGCTCACTTGTTCAGCCTTTTTGGACTAAAAATCTCAGACATATGGGTGAGTGGTTGGGCAAGACACTCCCATTGTCACCAAGAATGTGTCTACTTGGAGACAAATCCCAAGTACCTAATTTATCGAAAGAGGAATTCTCAGTGGTCATGACTGGACTAACTACAGCAGCCAGAACGATATTTTGTCACTGGAAATCAGTTGAACCCTCTAGAATGGAAAAGTGGGTTAACTACAGGATAAAGACTGCCTCATATGAGTCAATGTTAAATAGGAGGACTGATGGAAATCACACTAAGGGACCAATATGGAGAGACTTTTGGAATTTTATCTCTTTGGCTAACAACTCAATCCCTGAATGGAGGCCCGTCTTTCTCTTTCTCTCTTTCCCTGATTTTTCTTTCAGGTTTATTGCCTTCCCTCACTGGTATGGTTATCCTTGCTTGGTAATCAGCTATATTTTTATTTATTTATTTATTTATTTAATTTATTTATTTACCCTTTTTGGAGACTGATGTGATACCTGGAAGATCAGTATGTGTAGTACCATCCTGTATAAAGTCAATAAAAACATTAATTACCAAAAAAAAAAAAAACCTGCAGTACACACATCTTAAACTTCCAAGCAAACCAAGGAAAGTAACTATTGCAAGCTTGCAAAAGTCTGTTTTTACCCCCCAGTCCCATGATTGATGTCTCATTTTGGACTGAATCTCTTCATATGTTGGCTCCCCAGCAGATTATCTGGTGGTTGAGAGTGGCGGTGACAGGTTGGTGTTGCTGGCACTCTCTCAGACTGGCTCAGAGTTTGGTTGTAGCAGAAGGGCAATTTTGGTGGAGCCTCAGCAGACAGGATGGCATAGTTGGCAGAGTGGGCCATGGCGGGGCTTAGAATACACCAGACTGAGTTGTCGTAGTAATGATCTGATGACTGCTGGTCAAGCGGGGGTAAAGGTGGCTTTTAACAAGGCAATTTGGCACCTTTAAGGGCTATTAGGAGGAGAAGCATGTCCAGATTTAAACCTCACTCTGTGCTTCAGACTGTTTTTTATTAGTTCTGTTGTGGAAGGGTCCTCCTCAGCATTGTACACCGGGTGTGTATCCACTGAACCAGGCACTTCTGCTTCCTGCTTGCCTCTGGGCCAACTTGTCGTCTTGCCAGGCATCGGTAACTTGGCACTCCCCCTCTTCCTTTTCCATGCAGTGATCACGTATGGCTATCCACAAGGAAGTCTGTCAACACTTTTAGGGTTTTACAAAAAAGGATGTGACACAAGCAAAAAGAGCAAATCACTCTCCGGTCCCCTCTTACAGGCACACATGCACTTAGCTTATGTATTTTTACTGACCATATGTACTGCATGTTTGTATGGGCCTCGGGGGAACATGCTGAACTTTTGCTAGGAGGCAGGCATATGGGGCAGGTCACATAGGTCAGCACGCTTTAAGTATCCATCACATGACATTCTCCGATGCAACTGTCCCACACAATAACAACAACCGTGCAGGGCATAATAATGTGGTTTTGCACATCACGTTGCACAAAAAGCACATCTTTGTAACGAAATTGGTGATACATATCCCTTAACAGCGAAAAGGAGCATCAAAAAACCCTCTTGTGAGGTAAATTTTCAGTTATAACCCAGTGCTTTTTCAAGTGTCTCCTTTTCCATTTATACAGTCTACAGCAGAAGCAGGAGCACTAAAGCTCGGACCACAGAATGAGCTGTAAGTGGCAGCAAACCATTCCGTCTCATCTCTCTTGAACTTTATTGCTTGCTACCACCATAACTGCAGATAATAGTTCTTCTGTAGAGAGGACAACTGTTGAATAAACCCCCGAAACAACAGTGACTTAAATATTGTGATTGAAGTGCTTTTGATAAAATGGACAAAAGTGCTTTGCAGGCAAATTGGTGTCAATACACATGGTGAACACGCATAAAGACACCCTATTAGGGTTGGGTAATGTGATCAAATTGTCCAACTGGCCATTAACAGTATGGTCTCTATAATGAGGCATATCTGCTGCTGCATGGCAGAGAGTGCAGACTGTCAGTTTTGGGATTGTTTTAGTTTTAAATTAGTTGGTGGAAGCAACTAAACACTTCACTATAAGAATGTAATTAAGATCTAAATAAGCAAAGGTGAGCAAAATCTGTGCAATGAAAATATACTGCTCAAAAACATAAAAGGAACACTTTCTAATCGGAGTAAGTTTTGGAGTGTTTTGAATTCAGCCCTCTGTAGGTTGTAGGTTGATAATTTTCATTTCCATCAAAAGATGTGGCGTCTTTTCATTCTTAACACATTATCCAGTCCATGTCAGTGTAGATATCCAGCTTATTTTTTCCCATTAAAATCTGATGTGTTTTCAAAGTGTTCCTTTTATTTTTTTGAGCAGTATATTAGGCTGCACAACCTGTTATACACAGTGTAGTCAGCAAGAAAAGTAAAAACATTGCTAGCTTGCACAGAATTTGTTTGGAATAGCATTTCAGCTCAGAAAGTTGTCAGAGAGTAAAAGCCTATTATGAAGCATATCTCAGTTCCTGAAATGTATTTGGAGGAGGATTACGAGTAGAGATTTGTGTACGAGAATCTTGTCATGGATCCTTGCAGATCTGGTGAATAATTAAAAGTACTGGAGTCACTGATGCCTTTTCTGGATTTATTTCTTGATCAAGAGGAAAATGTCTCAACACTGCGTGCAGGCAGCATAGAGAGAAGTTGGAGGTTACAGCAGAGCACAGGGGATCTTCAGCAGCATGACAAACAACACATAAGGACTGATTTGAGAGCGGTGAATGAAAACACAAACTCAGTCACTCAGGGCTAGGCCTAATCAGCCGGAGCCTCAGTGTCTCATGAAAAGTACTGAATGGGAAGTCATTTATTGTTACCTATGTTGATAGACTACAGGGGGCAGAATGAACGGACAAAGTGTAATGATAATATGATAATTTCCTATCACAGTTACCTCTTTGATCATATAAACTATCACATAAAACATCCTACCTTCAGTAATCTTGCCTTCAACCTAAAGGTGCCACTTTTTGGAAGTTTCACTTTTGATGTATAAAATAGGTGTAACACATTGCTGGTGCTATGCTGCATTTAGCTGTGTAAATAAAAAGTATAGTATGTATTGGAGCTGAGCAATTTGACCTTAAATCAGTATCAAGTTTAATTGAACCTTTTACGTCAGTTTTTTTTTTTCTTCCTCCATTTTTCTCCCTTACAGTTCACTGAGTGTGGTATCAATGAATATATCACTGCTGTGATTTGGTAGTAAAGGAATATAACATAATAATCTCACACACACACTCAAACACACATGTAACAAAATTAAAGGGGCAGGATGTGAGTGCTCTTGCTATCTACACAACGGGGAGAGGACAAAAATCGACAAAACCAACATGAGCAACATTACGTCGGTTTTATGTCCCTAATGCCGGTTTTGGTTTTATTTTGGTTAGTTGCCGGGTCCTAGTATCTATTTAGTGTAATTTGTCCTAATTACCTCTGTCGAGGAGGTAACGTTTTCAGCTGCTTTGCTAGTGTATTCATCTCTGTGCACACGTGTGTATACTATATCAGGGTTTCCTGGAATGTTTAGGTGTGTGTGGGAAACTTCAAATTTCACTTCATAATTGGTCCAAAAACTGCAAATAATTTACCATTGTTGAGCATTGGTTCATGGGTGCTGTATACAATAATGGCAAATTGTTTTTTTGGGGGGGGGGGGGGTACCAGTTAAGAAGTAAAATGTGAAAATTTGCATTGATCATCCCTTGGTGGAGCTCTGCACTTTCCCAGTGGTTTTTAGATTTGAGCAGAATTCAGTGAAAATGGGCTTTGGATGTTACAGTAAACACTGTTATGTTCACTGAACAGAGATCATAAACGCATAAGTTGTCTATTACAAGGAAAAGAATGATGATGCAGCTGTGCCTCATATCATGCTGGATTATTCAAGTGTTTTAAACTGACATTTGCCCTCGTTGATCAAAAGTGCGTATAAACCAGTGCACATTTAGATATGATTGTACAAAAAGGTGCACGTGGTATTTATGAAACCATGCGTAGCTAGTTAATGTCATCGTACAATGTTTAGTCACTGATAAATCTGGTGGGTGGAAGTGATTTTACCATGACAGCAACATAAGACGGCAAAAACAGAAACTTTCCGAAGTAAAATTTGACATTTTGATAAGAGAAGTGAAAAATAATAGTGGTATAGTCTGTTTTTTCAAAAGTCATTTTAAATGCAAAAGAACCATGTTGTGGAGGAGACTGGTGCTGTACGACACGTTGGTTTGGTCAGCTGATGTCCAGCTGAGGACTGTAATCTAAATCTGTATTGTTTGACTTAGAAGATTGGTTGATTAAATGTTGATTTTGTCATTTAAAAGTATGCATGTAAAACATAAGAATTTATTACTTACTTTTTAGAAGTGCAGAAAAACGTCCCTTCTCCAGAACAGTGGTCTGATGTACGCTGTACGCAAACCTCGGCTGGGCACTTCTGTGCGTAAAGCTCTGTTGTGGTTTACCAGTGAGTTAACGAATAATTTGTAAGGGATAACTATTACGAGATACGTACTGCGTGCAAATCAAAAACTTTGTGAAATGAAGCCCAATAGATTCAGTTTAATGTTATAAATGGACATGAGTTAAATATTTATTTTTATTCTGACAAAGGATGAAGTTTAATTTTTAGCTAGCTGGACATTTAGAAATAAGGAGGTTGCTATTAAGTTCACAATAATTAAAAAAAGTTCCAGAGGGCAGTTCTAGGACATACAGAGCACAACGGGTAAAAAAAAAACAACTTTTTTTAGCATGTCGTGTTAAAACATGTTAAACTTTGTACTTCTTGGCCTGTGCCTCTGAGCAAAGTTAACATGAGAGGCAGCAGCAGCTTCTTTGTCTTGATCTAAAGGAAGATGTGCAGACCCTGAATGACAGCAATGCCAGAATAATGCTGTGGTATGATTTTTTTCACCCGGTCTAATCCTATTAGCAATCCTAACACCCTACAGTGCCGCCATGTCATGTTTACTTTGGCCACTTTTTCATTAAGTTCTGCACAAGGCTACTTCCATTTGTTGTATTGGCTGTTTGGCATTCATCAGCCGCCATCTTTGCTGTAAGACGTAGTATAACATAAACAGGTATTTTGAGTACCTGAGACAAGAAATTCTGCCCACTTGTGTAATAATAACGTGGAGGTTTGAATAAATCTGCTTTTTGTTCCGTCTGTGGATCTGTTTGTTGTGGTTTCCATGGAGACGCTCCTCCACTGTGCGAGCCGCTGTTAACCTGTCTTCCTGCCCAGGCATCAGAGGTCAAACTGGTTATAGACAACAACCTATAAATCTGCCCGGTTTCCATGAAATGTTTTTTCCTCTTTATACAGCATTTCCTCTGTATTTCTGTGCTCCCTCTCTTTGTCCAGTATTCTCTGTATTTATATAACACAAGTCATGGAAAACACTGAGTGGACTGCGGAGATTCACAAAAAAATAAGGTGATGGCCATTAGGGCAACAGAGGAAAGATGCGTAGCATTCGACCACGCTTTCCGCCCTTCCTTTGTATGTGTTTAAGTGTGTGTGATTGCTTGGCCTGTCTGTTGCCCATCAAGCCCTGGTGTCATCTTACTGCCATCTGCCACTGCCACCCTACCGACACACACGCACAAGTACACACTGGATGCAGTCTTCTCTCTTCTCTTCTCTTCTCTTCTCTTCTCTTCTCTTCTCTTCTCTTCTCTTCTCTTCAAAGTGACAAAGGGAGCTTATGTGCAGAAATCACGAAATTCAAGGAATGCATTTGGTATGCGTTTGTGTGTACACTATGAATATTTTATTCAGCCCCTCCCTCCATCATGTATTAATCATTGGGCAGTCTGCTTATTCTGAAAATAGTGCCTAGCAACCCAGAAAAAAATACCCCAAACCCCATAGTAGTGTTGGGCATGCGGTGCTCTTTGCTGCTCATTCATGTGTGACACAGCAGTCGCCTTTCACGTTTTCTTTTTCTCTTCCACTCCCATGTTTTCTCTTCTTTAAGCGATTTGGGAACAGTGAATCTGTCTAAAACTTTTTTTTTCCTTTTTAGTGTACAAAGCTCTCTGTGTGTCTTTTTATTTTATTGAAAATTCTCATTAGTTTTAGACTTGGACAATACTGGATGGTCTAGCGCACATTTGAAACCAAACGTCTGCGTCTGTGCCGACACCCACTGAGCACAAAGTTAGAAATGTACAACTTTACAAGAGTTTGCTTTCTAAAAGTGGTGATAATTGCAAGATTACTGACCCCAGCGACTGCACCAGCTGCCAATTGTAAAGATAAATTTATGCAGCCTGAGTGAGACTGAGTGGATGTATAATAGAAAGTTTGGATAGTGAGTTTAAAGTTAAAAAGAGCTTAAATTCAGAATCAGTGTAAATTAGTTGTTTTCAGTGGAAAGCAGAAGACTGAAATTTCTTCATTGTGGGAGTGCTCTCAATTATAGACGAACTGGCTTCCTAAATTTGGGTCTAGCAGGTTAATTATGTTATGCATTTTGTGTCCAGGACACTGAGGGCCATATGTTGACAGTCTAGTCACTTGTCAGTTGACAGATGCATTTAGTGCCTTTGTGGGTGTGGCCCAGTCCATTTGTTATTACAGGCATCGGGGAAAATAGTCTGTGTGCAGTGAACAGGCTGGTCTGATAATTCAGAGCTGTAGTTTGGATAATCCAATCCAAAGTGCTCCTGACCATCTCTTTAATGCACAGAGGTGCATTACATATCTAAAGTGAACGCTGACCATAATGACTTGTTTAAGACAGGTTTTGTGCTGGCCAAAGGGTGTGCGTGTGGGAAAATGCATCCGATTGTAACACTGCTGAGCATTAAGCAGGCTTCAGTCACAGTTAATGCTCAGTTATTTTAGAGATGACAAATGAGGAAGAGATACTGCTGGGCTGAACAATCGAGCTGAATGGTTTAACATATGGCTGGGCGATAAAACAATAACGATAATTATCCCGAAATAACTTTTCCTCGATAGAGACATAATACATGGTCGATAGAACTTCGATCCAACTCATTTGTTCCATGTTTTGACAGACAACACAAAAGCCAATGAAAATGAGAATACACCGCACTGAACCAATCATGTGGCTGGAAGTCACGTTCAATTGACACACACCACAGCGTGCATATGCGTGTAGGACCAGCACGCAGCCGAGGCTTAGTAGTTAGCATACCTGCTAATGTTTGGGCTAGCGCAGCCATATAAGAGACGACAGAAAACATTAATGAAAAGCCCAGTGATGGCATTACCAAAGAAGACACCAAAACAGACGCTGCCCAATGCTCAATAGACGAGGAGATTGTTGAAAAGAATGGTCTGAGGAATTCAGTAATGTGGAGCTATTTGGCTATTTAAAGTCTAACAAGAAGCAGCTTAGCGTGCACTGCACTGCACTGGCGGGCGGCTGTGGCACAGGTGTAGTGTGACCGACTACTGATTGGAGGGTCACGGGTTCGATTCCCACTCTGTCTGCAGTCTGCGTGTCGAAGTGTCCTTGAGCAAGACACTGAACCCCCAGTTGCTCCTGGTGGCCAGGCTAGCGCCTGTGTGTGTATGGCGGCTCTGCCACCATCAGTGTGTGAATGTGTGCGTGAATGGGTGGATAGCAGGATCTGTACAGTGCTTTGGTCATCCAGAGATGAGAAAAAGCGCTATATACTGTAAGTGAACGCCATTTACCATTTAATAAAGAATTTTCTTGTCTTAATTGTCCTCATTTTGATACATAGAAACAAAACAGCTGAGTGTGCATTTTTTATTTCCCCGGACAGGACACGAGTGCGAATCCATCCATCTTCTACCGCTTAATCCTTTTTGGGTCGCGGGGGGGGGGGGGGGGGGCTGGAGCCTATCCCAGCATCTTTGGGCGAGAGGCAGGGTACACCCTGGACAGATCGCCAGTCCATCGCAGGGCCAACACAGAGAGACAGACAGCCATTCACTCTCTCATTATTTATTTATTTAGCGAATGCAAAGTCCTTAAGCCAAGCAGTTGCCTCCTGGTTTGCTGTATGGAGGGTGTGTAATCCTCCTTCCAGTCTTTGGAGCGGGCAAACCTCTATGATGTGTTCCATTGTTTGCTCCTCTCCACATGCGCACAGTGGGCTAGGGCTACTGCCCCATCTGTGAAGGCTGGCCAAGCAGGGGCCATGTCCAGTCCTGAAGCGATTGAGTGTAGACCACTGTCTCCTTGGGAGGTTGGTGCCCGGGACCTGTTGGTTGGGGTTTATCACCAGCTGTTTGTTTGGGACCTCTTTGGTCTCCCATTCCTCTTGCCAAGCTGTCTGGATGGTAAAGTCAGCTGGGGGAGGGTTTTTCCAAATCGGCCGTCTGGATGAAAGTCGGGCAGTGGGTGGGGTGTAGATATCTGCATGGATTGGCAAGTGAGGAAAATCTTTAACTTTTTGGAGCATCCTTTGAGTTAATGCTGCTCGCCGGATGTGTGGAGGGGCTATGTTTGACAGTACAGAGAGCCAGGGGAGTGGTGTTGAGCGGATTGTTCCAGTTATAGTTCTCATGGTTGAGTTGAGCTGGGTGTCTACATGGTGTGTGTAAGATGACCTGGACCAGACAGGGGCACAATATTCTGCTACAGAGTATGAAAGGGCCAGTGCTGAGGTGCGCAGGGTGGAGACTGCCGCCCCCCATTTTGCACCAGCGAGCTTGCAGAGCAGGTTGTTTCGTACCTTCACCTTAGCAGCCGTCCCCTTTAGATGTTCCTTGAAGGATAAGGTCCTATCAAGGGTCACTCCAAGATAAGTTGGATTTGGGGCATGCTTAAGCTTGAGTCCGCTCAGGTGGATGTTTAGTTCTCTGGCAGCTTTTGCATTGTGGAGATGGAATACACTGGAGACGGTTTTTGCTGGGCTTGGTTTTAGGCGCCAGATTTTGCAGAACTGGTCCAGTTTGGCAAGATCTTCCGTGAGCACCCGTTCCAGTGGTTCAAAGTCTGGTGCTTGGAATGCCAAACAGATGTCGTCTGCATAGATGAATTTGCGGGATTTTGTAGTAGGCAGGTCGTTTATGTAGAGGTTGAACAGAGTTGGAGCTAGAACTGAGCCTTGTGGGAGTCCGTTTTTCTGCATTCTCCATGCACTTGTGTTCTGACTGAGGTGGACTCTGAACCTTCGGTTGGTCAGCAGGGTTTTTATAATTGCTGTTGCCCAAGCAGGGATCGCCTTTATAAGTTTCAGGAGGAGGCCTTTGTGCCAGACCGTATCATAGGCGGCTGTAAGATCGAGAAACACAGCCCCTGTCTTCAGTCTGCTCTCGAAGCCATTTTCGATGAAGGTGGTTAGGGCCAGTACTTGTTCTCCTGTACTGCGGTCCTTGCGGAAACCTGCTTGATCCACACTTAGAATATCCTCTATTTCTGGGGAAATGCGTTGCAGTATTAGGCGCTCCATGATTTTGTAAGGAACGCTGAGTAGGGAGATTGGGCGGTAGCTTGCTGGTAGTTTGTGGTCTTTGCCAGGTTTTGGGATGGCAATGACCTTTGCTGTCCGCCATTTCTTTGGGATCGAGTTTGTTTGTGTGATCCTTGTGTAGAATTGTGTCAACCAGGTTAGGGCTCGGGGGCCAAGATTTTTCATGAATTCTGGGAAGATGTTATCGTATCCTGCTGCCTTTCCACATTTCAGGCCCTGTAGGACTTTCTCCAGTTCAGCAGCCTCGAAGGGTTCAGGGTTCGTTTCCTCTACAGGCATTTTTTGGTGTTTTTTTAGCTCAGTTGTAACTGCTCTTCTGGTGTCTTTGTCTTGGGGTGCTTTGGCGATAGTCAGTAGGTGGGATGCAACTTGGTTGGGTGTGACGGATACTCGGCTTTGGCTAGGGGGCTTCTGTGCAGCTCCTAGGTGACGGATGAGGCTCCAACATTTCCTGCTAGAGTGGGTAAAGCTCTGGTCAGCAACTGTCTCCTCCCATTTCTTTCGCCGGGCTGTATTTAGCGATTCAATGAGATGGTCTGCTATCTCTGGGTCCCCTGATGTTTGATAGGATTGTAGGAGGGCAGCACTTTCTCCGTCCAAACATGGGACATAGAGGGGTCGGTAGCCTCGTGGGATTGCAGTATGGGCAGCCTTGAAGATTGCGCTGCAGAAGCGGTTGTATGCTTCATCTACAGTGATGGTGTGGAGTGGGATGGTAACAACGCTCCGGTCCAGAGTTTCACTGAATTTCTTCCAGTTGGCTTTGCGGAAGTTCCAGCGCATCTTCCTTGGGCTGTTTATGACTGGAAGTTGTAGGCCAATGTGTACAAGCAGGGGCCGGTGTTGGCTGGGTGGAAAATCATCAAGAATGAGGATCTGTGTAGGATATGACTCCCCATTCAAAGAGCTGACCCAACACAGGTCAGGAGAATAGTCCTTCTTCCACCTAGCAGAGTGGAAGGTTCCTCTTTGTTTGGGGTCGTATATCAAAGCGCGGCCATTTCTGGATGCCCAGTCTGAAAGTGCCTCCCCATCACTGTCCACTGCTGGGTACCCCCAGTCAGGGTGATGGCTGTTAAAGTCCCCCACATAGATGGCAGGGTGGGGTAGGGTGGGTAAGACCTGCAGATCCCAGTTGGCATTAGGGGGCTTGTACACATTGACAATATGGAAGCCACCAATGATTATGGTGTCTGAGAAATGTGTTGTTATCAGGTGATTTGCTTCAACTATGTCAGAACGCGCATAGGTGGCACGTCCATGTTTAGCATGTAGAACATAGCACAGGAGGTCAAAGCCTTTGATGGTGAAGCGGCCAGCTTCCTCTGTGCCAATATGAGTCTCTTGGAGGCAGATTACATCAATCGAATGTTGGAAGGCGAGGACTTCAATAAGGCTTCGCTTGGCTGCAGATAGGCCTTCAACGTTTAGTTGTAATATGCGAAGGGCAGATCCTACCACAAAGTGCTTTTGGGGCTGTTTGCTTTCGGCTTTAGGACTGTGACTAGGATTCTTCTTTGACTTGGCACAGCGGCGTCATCTCTTCGAATTTAGTCTGCTGGTAGGATCATTAGCTTCCCCAGGCGAGCCCGGGTACTGGCGGAGGGCGCGACGAGAACGCTGATCCATTGCCCCCACTCTCACATTCATACCTAAGGACAATTTAGAATCCCCAGTTGATGCCAATTAACCTCACCTGCATGTCTTTGGCATGTGGGAGGAAACCAGAGTACCCGGAGTAAACCCACGCAGACACGGGGAGAACATGCAAATTCCACGAGTGAGCATGCGAACAGAAAAAAAATGATCAATCAAAGGAGATAGCTGAGGGGACACAGATGAGGGGTGGCTGAAAAGTTCATAGGCTATAAAGTTCATAGTGGTCAAATTTGACCTAATGTGGTTTATTTTTTCAGCCAAGAGCTGCAACACCCATGGAAGAAGTGTGTGGACTGAAGGGGAGACTATGTTGAAAAATAAACCTTATTTGGTCAAATTTGACCACTATGAGCTTTTCAGCCTATGGACTTTTCAGCCCCCCTCATAGATTATATGTGGACAGAATAATACTTTATAACTACATAATACTCCTGTGAACGAAAGAGAGAGAGGGTAAACACCAGCAGGTGCGGGCATTGAACCACGGGTCTGTCCAGACCTGATCAGAGGCTGCACCAGCTGAGGCAGATGTAGATGCGCCTCCTGTCTCTCCTGGAAGTTACAGTGAAAAGTAAAACGCACCGCAGTCCCTGTCCTTTTGTTCAGTCGTTCTTTCATTCTTCTAAAAATAATCACATTAATTCCTAATAAGTCCGCAATTAAAATGAGAATGTGGTTGAAATAAAAAAAAAAAACGACTATTAAGTGTATCATCATATCACGTTTCAAATTTTCTATGGTAATCAGTGAAGAAAGAATTACATTTTCTTTGCATATGCCAAATTTAGGAATTTTTAGGAAATTTGTCTGGAATACTAAAGAGTTAATTAATTTTGTGAAGTTTTTCATGTAAATTTGGGACTTTTTTCAATTTTTGTTAAGTTCGTGTAAATCTGGGACTTTTTTGGTGTAAATTTGAGACTTTTTTCAATCAATTTTGTGAAGTTTTTGGGACTTTTTCAATTCATGTTGTGAAGTTTGTCATGAACATTTGAGACTTTAACCTCTTAAAATTCCAGTGTTCCATGTTATGTTTCAAATTTTGTACTCCCACTCACTGAAGAAGGAATTAAATTTTCTTTGCATATGCTAAATTTAGACATTTTTAGGAAAATTGTCTGGAATGCTAAGGGGTTAAAATGACGGGTGATTATATTGCAACTGTTACAACTCTCACCATTAAAATAACTGAAAATCCAGGCGCATGCCACGTTTCCTCATGCTAGTGTCAGTAGAATCTGTGCAATTTCAAAGCACGTCAATGAAATGGCACTAAACAATGGGCTTCTGACAACTTCTGACTTCTTTTTCCTGATCAAAAGCACATTGTCATTGTGTGTGCTACCACACCTCTTTGAAATGAGCCGCCTCCTCCCAGCGCAAAGCCGGCGCACTGTCTACTGGTAATTAGGTGGCGTGAGGCAAAGTGTAAACAAACAGACAATGCACTGACAGAAGCATTCTGTTCAAAGAGGACTGCTTAAAGTGCTGATGACACGTTTTTGACTTCCTCTAATTTTTCGACACATAATACAATATGACAAAATAGGTTGGTCTGTGCAGTTCTAAGTCAAACAGGCTTTTTTTCACGTGAATATCCGACGTTTTCATGAGCGCCTCGTCACCAATTACGTCAGTGGCTGGAAAACCCCACTGCCATGTAGTCACGTCATCAACAGAACACAGCGCTTGGCTGCTCATTGTACACACAGGATGGAAGTGTTTGAAAACATCAACGATGGTTCCAGCACATGTAGTCTGGAATTGGTTTGTGTTGTCCAATCTTCAGACAATTATAGCTCAGAAGAATGGGATGATAATGAACAATCTGGGGGCATCAGACCGTATAGGTTTGAGCCGTGCCAAGCGGACATTGTGCCAAGCGAATCACACTCAGAGAGTGACGGTGGAGAGGCACACATGCCCGCCGCAGCAGCAGCGACAAACACACAGCAGGGGAACACCAGTGTTATTCTTTTGTTACAGATATTGCAACAAATTATTTGTTCATAAATATAATTTATTTAAACCCGATTTTTCAATAAAATCATAGCAGTGTATTCTCTGTGGCTCAGGCATCAGGTTTATTATGGATTATATTTTGAGTTCTTGTTGTTTTTGTTTTGTACATGTGTTTTATGTCCATTTTGAGCCACTTTCAGATGGGCACTGTCCAAGATTCGCCAGTCCGAACACACGCGCCCTCTCTCTTTGACAGTCAGCTGTTCATGGTTTGTGTGCATCATCTGTCGTGTTGTCAACCAGCCAGTGTTGCCAGCACTATCACGACGTGTTGGCCGCTCCACACAGCCGTGGTTCTGTTGCGCCTCTTGAAGCAATGTCGGCCCTGGGGCACAACTGTGGTTAACACGTCTCCTCTCCATGTTCGCTGGGCGATGTCGGCCCCGAATGCCAACTGTGGGTGTTTGTTTATTTTTGTGGGTCTTCACCTTTTTGGGAACTGTTGTCATCATTCTTATGTTCAATACATGTACTGTGGTGAAAAAGGTGAAGACGTACAAGAAACACAGACACACTTGCTGATGGCGTTCGGATTCGGCATCGCCCAGCGAACGAATGAGAGGGGACATGCTTGACACAGGTGTGCCCCAGAGCCGACATCGCTTCAAGGACGCACGAGAGCCACAGCGAACATGGAGTAACTAGCGCGTCCTGAGAGTGCTGAAAATACTGGCAGACAAACAGCACAGATGACAATACTATGGACCATCAGTACATGACTGGCAAACGGCCATGAAGTACACGCATTGCTGGTGATGGTGTGGTGAGAAACACCTGGGCGAGGACCAGGAAACATGATCAGCGGGAGTTTGAATCAGCTGGTGATAATGATAGAGGGGATGTGGCCGGACCGGTGAGATGTCAGCATGGGATCACAGAAAGTAGGTCAAAGCTGGGCATAAATCCTTTAATCCTTCCCCTCCTCATGCACTCCTCCTGCATAAGAGCACACGAGGAGGCTTATGACAGTTGGAGCTGAAGCGTGTGATGTGGTCTTTCATGGCTTGCTGTTTATCTAAGCCTGCGACACAACACGAAGGCACAGCCGTAAAATTAAAACAAGAAACCAGAGAAACTGTGAGCTACAAAGCTGCTGTCATTCCAGTCAACAACACCGGAGTCCGTTCTGTCGCTTACGTCATGGGGGTGCCGCCCTTAATTCGGTGGGCGGCACCACAGTCCAGTCAGCGGCTGCTGTTTTTTGATGATAACTAGTTTATGCAGGCGTGGTTGTAAATGTTATATTGATCATCGACAATGACTTCAGGGTTTACACAACATCCTAAAAAATGTCAAAATCGTGTCATCACCCCTTTAAAGCAAGGTCCATAAAGGCATGGTTGGATGAGTTTGGAAGAACTTGACTAATTCACACAGAGCTCAACCCCATCCAACACTTTTGGGATTAACTAGAATATTGTTACAAATCCTTCCTCCGTAAGAAATCAGTCAGTGGTGCAGTTTCCTAAAACCTTAAGGTTCACTTCCACTACTAGCTCAGAACTAGTAGGGGAGTTCCTCTTTGGATCAGTGGTTAGAGTGAAGGGGACAGAGGTTCAAATCCCCACCTGGGATATAGGTGTCAGTCTACCTTGCCTAAGAGTGGAAAATCATTGTAGGTGGAAGTCGACCTTGCCTATGGGTGAAAATTACTATAGGTTCGTCCACCTTGACTATAGAGAGATGAAATGGACAAGCGATCCTGGGTAAATAGGCAGTTCTGAGCTTGGCACAGTTGGGCTGTAACAATTTAGTTTGGAGTCAGGTCCTCTGCTTCAGTGTCTGAAATCATAAATATTCTTGTGGATGTAGGAGCAAAAATTCCTGCAGGCACACTCCAAAATTGTGTAGAAAGCCTTCCCAGAAGAGTGGGACACACTCCATAAATGGGATTTGATACATAAAATTAATGTGTAGGTCTGATACTTTTATCTATATAGTGTGTCTATACTTACATTGACATACACAAAAACCTCAATACTTTGCTCTTATCACAGATGAAAAGTGTTAGGGGGCATTTCTAGTCTTTTTGAATGTGACAGGATATTGTGTTAATGATGATCCCGATTAGATTTAAGAAGGGTGATAAAACGGTGTGTTTTACAGTGGGCCTCCCATGTCACTGAAACATTTAATTGTATGATATTGATGTGTAGTGAGAATGACTATGTCACTCGGAGTGGTAGAGCATCCGCCCCACAACCAGGAGGTCTTGGGTTCAAGTCCTGGCCCAGTCATACCAAAGATGATGTAAAAATGGTACTTCCTGCCTTCTAGCTTGGTGCTCAGCATAATAGAATGGAGGAAGGAAAGCTAGTTACCCAGCCACGGGGTTCCTGTGCCAGACCCAAACCCGGTTAAATGGGCAGGGTTGCATCAGGAAGGGCATCCGATGTAAAAATCCTTGCCAAATCAACATGCGGCTCATCGCAATATCTGCTGATGATAGGCTGTGGCGACCCTGAAAGGGAGCCAAAAGAGAAAGACAGAAAGTGAGGGTGACTGTAAGAAGTCTTTCAGCTTGAGTACATATTTTGGAAAAATAATGGATGATAGTAACACATGGTGTCCCTTTGTTTCTGAGTCATAGCCAATCCTTGTATGTCACATATGATGATGATGGCTGAAATGCTGAGTTTGTTTAAGATGATGCCTTGTCATATAAAAAGGACTTTATCCTTTTATATACAGTCTGTGTGTAACTAGAAAAAGTTACACATAGATGTGATGTAACATCATTTTTTCCTCATTGTTTTCTTGCCTCTGGCTTCAAATAAGCCTCTGCTTTTAAAAGGGTCACAGTTATCATTTTGACATGTCGTCTTTGTATGTTTTAAGGTTTGCAATGATTGTGGTCTGCATGGTTTTCCTTTGAGTATTCCAACATTCTCTTTAGTAGTTTGGTCCTTCAGGAATTTAGTCATTTGTCTGCTCTTGATATTGTACACATGTACACGATCACAAGACAAGAGGCTGTGTTTATTTAATCTGTTGAAACACGCCCAGAGTGAGGCTCCTGGACAGTGTTCAAGTCAAGTCCTAAATTTGCAGTCCTCTGAACTGTATGAATCAATTTTGACTCCTCAGATATAGACAAGAAACATTCTTAGCATAGTCTG
This sequence comes from Pholidichthys leucotaenia, assembly GCA_020510985.1. Taxonomy (NCBI): domain Eukaryota; kingdom Metazoa; phylum Chordata; class Actinopteri; order Cichliformes; family Pholidichthyidae; genus Pholidichthys; species Pholidichthys leucotaenia. Next base: position 157,002,730 of record CM035841.1, read on the forward strand.
CATTTATGTCTTGACAGAAGAATAGTTAGATGCTTACAGACAAGTTTAACAAGCCTGTTTTAAAATGCTTAGGTTGTATACAAGGGTGAAAAAAACATCCAATTTTAAAGATGCTGTCTTTTTAAAAGGATATTTGCTTTTGGGTACTTCTATTAAGTCATCAGATTTGGTCAGCTGTATTTCACCAACATCTTAGCACAAACGTAAATATTCTCATTAACAAGAGATATCAAATTAATCCTATTTAACTTAATCCAGCACTGTGTAGTCAAGGCAGAAAAAAAATAATGTAAAGTCTATTTAGATGATTATTTTATTGCAGCACTGATGACTATTTTTAACCTGAATTTCTTCTCTCTTTACAGGTGGATTAACCAGCAAGGAGCAGCCACTGGAACTCCTTAAACCAACAACACACAATCATTTTGGTAAGACTTATGCATGTCTGTGAAATGGCTTTGAGCATAAACTGGTAGCTCAGTATGGTGTCCCTGAGTCTTTGAGTATTGTGCTGGTTCCCATTCCAGAACCTAATTTTCAACTAGAAGGCATCTTCAGACCAAAAATAAATGACTTATCTGCTAGAACCAGATTTTTTTTTCTTGCAAACCATGACTGTGGAATGTTAAGATTGTGAGCTGATTCTCCAGAAAGCACCATGGTTCGGAGACTCTGGAGCCAGATAAGGAACCGGCACAGTTGTTTTAGGCTGTTGGATTTTCTTTGATTATTCCTTCTGCCTTCTATTATATATTTTGGGGTTTATTCCAGGCACTCCTGTTTTCTCACGCTGCCCAGAGACATGTACAGTGCTGTGAAAAAATATTTGCCCTCTTCCTGATTACTTATATTTTTGCATATTTGTTACACTTCAGTGTTTCAGATCATCAAGCACATTCTAATATCGGACAAAGATATTCTGAATAAATACAAAATGCAGTTTTCAATTGATGGTTTCATTTATTAAAGGAAAAAACTATCCAAGCCTACCTGGTCCTATGTGAAAAAGTAATTGCCCCTCTTGTTACATCATGAATTAACTGTGATTAACCACATTTTTTGGAAAGCTGAGTTCAATTTCAGTAGCTAAACCCAAGCCTGATTACTGCCAGACTTGTTGAATCAAGAAATCACTTAAATAGAACCTATCTATCCATCCATCTTCTTCTGCTTAATCCTTTTCGGGTCGCGGGGGGGCTGGAGCCTATCCCAGCATCTTTGGGCGAGAGGCAGGGTACACCCTGGACAGATCGCCAGTCCATCACAGGGCCAACACAGAGAGACAGACAACCATTCACTCTCACAGTCATACCTAAGGACAATTTAGAATCCCCAGTTTTGATGCCAATTAACCTAACTTGCTTGTTTTTTTTGGCATGTGGGAGGAAACCGTAGAAATCCCGGAGTAAACCCACGCAGACACGGGGAGAACATGCAGATTCCACACAGATCACTGTTGGTCGGAGGCTGGGATGGAAGGATCCCTGACAACCTGAAATAGGCTAAAAGATCTCAAAAAGCAACACATCCCACTGTGATCTAAAGAAATTCAAGAATAGATGAGAAACAAAAACCCAGAACAACATGTAAAGAACTGCAGGCCTCACTTGCCTCAGTTTGGACACTGGTCCACGATGGAACAATAAGAATGAGACTGGGCAAAAATGGCATCCATGGAAGAGTTCCAATACAAAAACTGCTGCTGGACAAAAAGAACACAAAGACTCGTCTCACATTTGCCAGAAAACATCTAGAGGATCTTCAAGACTTTTGGGAAAATATTCTGGGGACTGACGAGACAAAAGTTGAACTTTTTGGAAGACGTGTCCCGTTTTATCTGGCATAAAACTAACACAGAATTTCATAAAAAGAACTTCGTATCAACAGTCAAACATAGTGGTAGTAGTGTCATGGTCTGGGGTTGCTTTGTTGTTTCAGGACCTGGACAACTTGCTGTAACTGACAGAACCATGAATTCTGCTTTCTACCAAAAAATCCTGAAGGAGAATGTCCAGCCATCAGTTCATGAAGCCCTCCAGTGTGACTGAATTTAAACAGTTCTGCGCAGAAGAGTGGGTCAAAATTCCTCAGCAGTGATGTAAAAGACTCATTGCCAGTTGTTGGCACCAATGGTGGCACAACCAGTTATTAGGTTTAGGGGGCAGTTAAGGGGCAATTACTTTTTCACATTGGGCCAGGTAGGTTTGGATAGCTTTCTTCCCTTAATAAATGAAATCATCATCAAAAAACTGCATTTTGTATTTACTCAGGTTATCTTTGTCTAGTTTTAAAATTTGTTTGATGATCTGAAACATTTAAGTGTAACAAATATGCAAAAATATAAGAAATCAGGAAGGGGACAAATACTTTTTCACAGCACTGTATGCTAAGTTAATTTGTGATTCTAAATTGGCCCTTTGTGTCTGTTAAGCCTATAGAAGGTTACTGTACAATAGATAATTGTTAAAAGATCTTTGAGTGATCATTGAGATGACAATCATTGTCTTTTATGTAGTTATCGGTGTCTGTCCTTAGGAATGTAGTCTGACCAGTGAATCGAAAACTTACAGTCAACACAGAATATTTCACATTATTTTAGTCAGTCCAACAAATACTTGTTTACTTTACTTGACCACAAACTGTGATTGCTTTCCGTGTATCCCTTCCCATGGTTGTTACATCCATGCTGTCTTTGTTCCTCATAACCACCTTAAACACATTCACTTATAGCTGAGTGACTCACTGTATGTGGTCATGCATTTTCACCTGTGTGTAATGAACCTGAGGTGATTACAGAACATCGGTGCTCAATAGGAGATTTGGTGATGTGGTCGCCTGTGCTTGCTAATGTAAGTCTTGGGAATACACTCTGTCAGTGTCTGTTTATGAGGAAACTAATCATTTAGTCCCAAGCATGTAATAATTTCCCCAAGCTGACGTTGCATGTTGTTTTTAGCACATTACAATGTATTATTCAGTGACCGACTCCATTTAGAATTTGCTCTGTGTCTATCAGCGTGCGTGTGCGTTACGTGAGCGTGTCTGTGGAGTGGCCAGACTCTGCTGGAGCTTCATGTTCTTGTTGATGGGAGCGTAGGACGATTGCGCCACATCAGCATGTCATCAGCCCACAAGCGGCATGTTTGTCCCATGTGGCAGGAGGAAATGCTGATGCAGCAGTGATGTCACAGATATGGGTGCCAAAGCCTGGGACCCGTAGTCTGTTAATAGCATGTTTCGTTGTCTGCAGTGGTGGCACACGTAATGCCATAAACACACAGACACAGATGAGTACGCATACAGAGCGCTGCAAATGCTTGACCAAATTTAGATCTTTAGGATTTGAGCAGTACATCAGAGAGACATGCAAGTATGATTGGTCACAGTTTGATTGTGAAGCATGAGGACAAGTCAAAGCATAGTCAAAGTCAAACGGAGGCCACAAAAACTAGAAGTCTGCAACAGGTGGGAAGGCCTCCCGATCCCAGCATCATTAAGTCAGTCTGGTTTGACATAAAGAGGGAGAAGAAAAAGACACTACCCACATCTGCAGAAGAAGGGTGGCTGTCCAAGAAACAGAGCTAGGGGTCTACAATTTGTGGCTCCAGGGCCACATGCCACTCTTTTGCCTATAAGCTGTTGCTCCATGTGACCTTAACTTAAAAAAGGTCTCAAATTTATGAGGAAAGAGCTCAAAAATTGAGAGAAACTTACACAATTAAACCTGAGTTCATAATGAAAAATGTGTACCCTTGCAGAAGTCACAAATGTAAAGCAAAAAAAAAAAAAAAAATACCCATGTACAGAAAAAGGCATTTCAGTGTTTCCCTGAGGTTTACAGCTTTTTTTTTGACGGGGGACTTAATGGCTGGGTCTGGTTTCTTCTCACAACTGCCTGTTTATGGAACTAACTTTTACTTTCAGCAGTGATCAGTGGTTAGCACTGTGGCAGCACAGCAAGAAGGTCACAGGATCGATCCCACCCCCTGACCATCGGTGACCCTTCTGTGTGGTTTGCATGTTTTCCCCGTGTCTGAGTGAGTTTACTCTGGTTTCCTCCCACAGGCCAAAAACGTGCAGGTTACGTTAATTGGCGTCAACTGGGGATTTCAAATTGTCCTTAGGTATGAATGTTGAAAGGTTTGTCTGTCTCTCGATGTTGGCCCTGTGATGGACTGGCAATCTGTCCAGGGTATACCTTGCCTCGCGCCCAAAGATGCTGGGATAGGATTAAGCAGCAGAAAATGGATAGATGGATAGCACTGTAAGTTATTCTTACTGTAAACCAGGGGTGTCAAACTCATTCTAGTCAAGGGGCAGCATACAGCCTGATTTGATCTCAAGTGGGCTGGATCAGTAAAATAATTGTCTGCTACTCTTAATAAAACAGTTTTTACCCCCAGTATAAAAATTGGGAATGGCAGTTACTTCATTATAAGTGGAAGCCTTTTTTTTTTCCACACTTTGCAAATTCATCCCACAGGCAAGTTTTAGACCCACGGGCCATATGTTTGACACCCCTGCTGTAACTTAAGTTGTTTTAATTTTACTGAGCATTAAGCATTGGTTTCTTCTTTTCTTATTTCATATTAATTCATTCAATACAACACACCTCACCAATGACCAGATGAAGACTGTGGTGAACTGAGTCGTCCATTTACTTATTCTTTCTTATTACTCTAGACGTGTGCGCAGCACAAAAAAGGCTCACCATGGAGAAAGTTTTTGCTCTGATTATACGCTGGACTACATACAATATTAACAGAAAACAGACATTCAAAGCGGACACAAAAACCCCCACACTTGATGGACATGCAGCCTATGCAGCATCCCGCCCGCTGAGATGGTGCCCCCACCGTGGCCTCCTCTATTCGGGTCTACTCGTGGGTTTATTCCATTCATTTTTTTTTAAACCTCAATTTTTTTTTTAACTAGTTACCGGTCCGTGAAGCAAAAAAAGGTTGGGGACTGCTCCTCAAGTGATTTATTTTTGCCAGCGATACTCTGGACGCAGGTCGAAAGAGAGTGGGTGGGGGACGTGACTGTCTTTGCCAGCTGTGGAGCTGACACCAGCCTGTCCTGCTGGGCAGTCTCCTTGTTCAGTGCTGTTCTGTGTTTCTTCGTGCATCTCTGCATCACATTAACTTTTACCCTTTGATGCTCTGCTCCTCTTTTCCATGACACCCCCCTCCGAAAAGAAAGTCTCTTGCTTCATGTGACGCTGGACACAAAACTCCACACTCGGACCTAGAGCAGGAGAGTTGAAGCTTGTACATACGCCGCAAGAACAGAGAAATTTGTTATTTTTCTTGAGGTGGCAAGAACAAAAACGTTCTTTCAGGAAAGGACATTTCATACTTCACATGAAACTCAAGTGCAGAACTCCTGTGAAATTCAAATTTCTGACAAGTCATACAATACTTGTCGGACACCACACGCGATAAAAGTTCTGCCATGATGATGATGTGTCAAGAACAAGCTGCAAGAACTCCCGAACCAGAAAACAAAAAATTGTTATTTTATTCTTGCAAGTACCCATAATATTTTCTGATGCAGCTCTCTGTCTGCTGGTGGGAGTGTGCATGCACCTGTCTGTGTGTGTATGCGTCGGGGGCAGAACTCCACCATCCACAATACAGAGAGCAGAGGAGAATTAAAGGCTGTTTTGTTTGTTTAATAAAAGAACAAGGTATAGAACAGTTCTGTACTAAAAGTAATCTTAACAACCCATAAGAACCCAGACCCTGTCTCCTTCATGGAAAATTTTGGGGGTCTGGGTTCTTATGGGTTAAATGACTTCTATTGTGATCTGAGGCGATATAGAAAATATAATTAAATAAAATTAACTTGTCATTCATGGAGGGGGGGTGCCCCCCAATATAATGGGAGGGAAACACTGCGTTTACAATAGAGAAAAAGTAATTTCTGCAAGAAAAAACACCACATTTTTAAGAAAAGCTACAATTTGGAGATAAAAAAGTAGTAAAGTATCTGATCAGAAGAAAAAAGTTCTAAATTTATGAAAAATACAAGAAAAAGTCACACATTTAGAGGATAAAGTGGCGATGTGAGGGGCCAAAAACATCACTGCAGTGTGTGTGTGCGCGCACACGTGTGTGTGTGTGTGTGTGTGTGTGTGTGTATAGTTAAAATTATATATAATTTAAATTTGATTGTGGTGGGCATTTTTCCAGTAGATCCTACATTAGTTAATTTTATGTTGTCAGTTTTTAATGTTGACCATTTCTAAGTCTCCGCTCAGGTATTGTTTTCATGACAGTTAATTTTTGAGTAATCCTGAAAAAAAAAAAAAAAAAATCCTAATAATACTTGGACTGGATAGCTGAATAAATTCACCAGAGAATGTTGAGTTTGTTCCAGCCCTAAGAATAACCGAATGTTTAAATGGCTGCCAAATAAGGACAGCAGCATTTTATTGGAATAATGCTCTATTAACACATTTATATGACGTGTTAGAATTTGTTAACCAGTAGCCAAGAGCAACAGTGACACTTCCTCTGTGTGTGTGTGTGTGTGTGTGTGTGTGTGTGTGTGTGTGTGTGTGTGTGTGTGTGTGTGTGTTTGATATTGTGAAGTCACCCTTTCGAGATGGCAACCGCTGCTTGTCAGTGCTGGCACCAGTGAGTGTATTGTCCCTGCTCTAAAAAGTTTTGTTGTGTAGTAGAAGGCATATATACGTGACAGTGCAGCAGGTATTCTAAAATGATGGCAGTGATGATGAAGAAGACTCTGATAGAAACAGATTTGGGTGCATATTAATCAGAATGACTAAATTGCGCTCAGGAGGAGGTACCATAAGAGGAAAAGAAGTCGGCACCTTTCAGAGTCACTTCCACACTTGGATGTGAATGTAGGCTTGAGCATCTGTTTGTGTCGGTAAGTGCACACGTGACTTTGGGAGATGGAGGGAAAATTACAGACTAAACAAGTACATGATGTGTGTGTGTGTGTGTGTGTGTGTGTGTGTTTGTTTGTGTTTGGCATATCTGTCCATCCATCCCACCGTATAGGCTAAACTGGGATCCTTTTTTTTTTTTTTTTTTTTTTTTTTTTAAATTTTCTCCTCCGTGAGCCAAAACAGCTTTCTCCCACTCTGCACAAATTAGCAGCAGCCCACGCTCCACTCACACATAACTGTCAGAGCACAGACGCTGCAGGGAGTGAGGAGGAGGGAGGGGAAGGTGAGAGAAGGGATGGAGGAGGAGGAGGGAGGAAGACAAATTGAGAGAAGTGGATGGAAAAATAGAGTATAAGAATGGGAGCGGAGAAGTGACAGATAATGTAGAGCAGAACTGGTTCTGTAGCTCACAGAAGGGCTTCGTTATGGCTCTTTTCATCAGTGCCCGCCTGGTGTGCACTGTTGTAATCTACAAGAAATGTGACGGTCATTTATTTAGTTTTTAGGCTTTGTGCGTGTCCATTTTCTGCCTGCATAGGGTTGATACGAGTTAAATGAGACACTGAGAGGGAGTTAAATGAGGATGAAGAGCACTTGATGCAGGAAGCAGCTGGCTTTTTTTTTTTTTTGGTCACCTCCCATCCCCTAAATGAACCGCTTAGCTCATCTTTATTTAGGGTTGTCAATAATCTATAAGCCCTTAAGAACCTGAGAGCAGGATGGTGGGAGGAGAAGAATAAATGCAATGAATGGAGATGGTAAGAGATGGGAGGAAAAGCAGCAGTTTGAGTAGTAGTGAGCCTTGATAAGTAGAAAAAGGGGGACGAGGAAAAGCACGATATGCAAATGTCAGCTGTCTCATTTCCATTTCAAACTCCAGAAAAGAAATTTTAAAAAGTGAGAAGTTTTTTGATCTGCACCAAAAACTAACTCTAAGGAGTATTTTCCCCAACTATTTAGGTTTCCATATTAACTAGTCATATTTACTCAAGTACATACACTACCGTTCAAAAGTTTGGGGTCACCCAGACAATTATTTTGTATTTTCCATGAAAAGTCACACTTATTTACCACCATGAGTTGTAAAATGAATAGAAAATATAGTCAAGACATTGACAAGGTTAGAAATAATGATTTGTATTTGAAATAATAATTTTTTCCTTCAAACTTTGCTTTCGTCAAAGAATCCTCCATTTGCAGCAATTACAGCATTGCAGACCTAACATGATTGCACAAGGGTTTTCTAATCATCCATTAGCCTTCTGACGCAATGAGCAAACACATTGTACCATTAGAACACTGGAGTGATAGTTGCTGGAAATGGGCCTCTATACACCTATGTAGATATTGCACCAAAAACCAGACATTTGCAGCTAGAATAGTCATTTACCACATTGGCAATGTATAGAGTGTATTTCTGATTAGTTTAAAGTTATCTTCATTGAAAAAAAGTGCTTTTCTTTCAAAAATAAGGAAATTTCTAAGTGACCCCAAACTTTTGAACGGTAGTGTACATGTACAACTCCAATTTACTCCAATTTATTTACTCCAATAAATAGGTTTAGTCAGCCGGGGGACCTCCAGTAATGCACTGGGCCTCACTCCTTTCCTCACTCTCTATGAAATATTTTTTTTTTTTTTGCTGGTCATTAACATTTGTTTGTTCTCTCCCATAGATTGAGTCCCCATCGTGCTGTTTGCTCTCTACATGTCTGTTCTTTTTCTTCTTCTCTATCCCCTCACCCCCCAGCCAGTCGCAGCAGATGACTGCCCCTCCCTGAGCCTGGTTCTGCTGGAGGTTTCTTCCTGTTAAAAGGGAGTTTTTCCTCTCCACCGTCGCCAAGTGCTTGCTCACAGGGGATCGCCTGATTGCTGGGGTCTTTCTGCAACTGTGGGGGTCCTCCCTACAGTTGATAGTGCTATGAGATGACTGTTGTTGTGAAATGGCGCTATATAAATAAATAAAGTTGAATTGAATTCCTGTGAAGTTAGGATGTTTTGTAAAATGTAACTAAAGACAAAACACAATGATTTACCTATATTCAATTGAATACACGACAAAGACAAGATATTAAGACAAGATATTATTTATTAATAAAATATTCACTCATTTTGAATTTGATGCCTGCAACATGTTCCAAAAAATCTGGAACAGGGACATGTTTACCGCTTTGTTTCATCACCTTTCTGTTTAACAGCACTTGTGGCGGTTCGGTTAACCCCCACAACAGATTAAGGACACTCAGCTCTCTTCTCTTGGTTTTTTCTGCTGCACTGCTGATATGTAGATGTGCTTTGGTGTAACCCCCACAAACAGACTGGTCAAACACAGCGCTCGGCTAGAGCAAATAACAGAACAGTGAAATGTGTATTAATGTCTACAGGCAGACTCGTTTCGTCTGGCTCACTTCTGTGATGTTAATGTTGCCTTTCATGCATTGTGCTCATGCGTCCTGTCCTCACTGTGACCTAGGGACTGAGATCAATATGTCTCTCAAATGCAAATGGCTTATGCCTGTTCTGTTATCTCTTTGATCATACCAACTGCTGGGGTATGCCCTTGATGTATTGTTGTAGTCGAGTATATATGCTGCAACTCTGTAACGCAAACCCTCTCATTCTCTCACTCTGATTCTGCATCTGCTGCGAGACACACACACTGTCTCCCCTTTGAGAGCCTGAGGAATTCGGCTTCAGCCTGCTCACACTATGGGCTGGAGCCAAGTTCTGATGAAGGCGGATGATAATAAAGCTATTTAAAAATCCCAACGCTGCCTTTATTTTATCATCCTCTTCACTGGTGACCCCGGAATGCACACGTTTTGTGCAAACGCAACCTTCTGATCTGGACAGCTGCACTGGTGACCCGTTCTTCAGGATGAGATCTGCACGTCTGAGATCTGCTCATCCACGCTGGACCGGCCGCGCTCGCAGCTCCTCCACACGTGAGCGCAGGCGTCCTCCATGGCCGGCGGAGAATGCAACACGTGGACCTGAACGCACCACGGCCAAGCGGTGGCAAAGATCGTCTATTCCCTCCCACCGCTCCAACGCATCTGCACGAGCCTGAGGGACAAAAGATCGTCTATTTCCTCTCACCGCTCCAACGCACCATGGCCAATCTGCAGCCACAGCTCAATCCGGATTTTATCGGCGCCGTCTGCGCCGATCCCCACCAAGATTCTGCACCCTGGTTCTCCTCTCCAGCTGGCCCACCCATGCACGAGCCCCGGCGCAAGCACCGGGGAGTTACGAGGATGGCGCATCACGCACGGGACAAATAACGGCTCCAGAGACCGCCATCGTCCTCCGCCGCTGCTCACAGAACCCTCAGGGCTGCTCGTTCACCTGAAGCAAGCACGCAGCTCGCCACTGGATTTTTTTTAATGGTCTCAGCCACGGCACATAAGGGATTTCAGCCGTCAGCTGTTCCCGGGGAGTTTTAGGGTTGCTCCTGCACCTAAAGCCAACAAGCCGAGTCCCTCTGCTTCTTTTTTTCTTACAGCCTCGCCGTTCCTGTTTTCTTCATGGCCACGAGAGGAGCCAGAGACTAATTTTTCTTCTTGTGGACCTCTGCACGTTCAGCGGGACAGCCCTTCAACATCGCGGACCCACAAGCAATTTTTGCGCGGCTCGGACGAGTTCACCGTCCCCCTGCCGGCACTTACCCCCCTCCTCCCTCCCCCTCCGCCTGCAGTGAGCTTCTCCCACAGCTCGCTCCCATAGAGGGATTATCGAGGTCTCTGCCCCCTGCCGTGCCCTCTGGGGGGGAGCGTGTGTGGCGGTTCGGTTAACCCCCACAACAGATTAAGGACACTCAGCTCTCTTCTCTTGTTTTTTTCTGCTGCAATGCTGATATGTAGATGTGCTTTGGTGTAACCCCCACAAACAGACTGGTCAAACACAGCGCTCGGCTAGAGCAAATAACAGAACAGTGAAATGTGTATTAATGTCTACAGGCAGACTCGTTTCGTCTGGCTCACTTCTGTGATGTTAATGTTGCCTTTCATGCATTGTGCTCATGTGTCCTGTCCTCACTGTGACCTAGGGACTGAGATCAATATGTCTCTCAAATGCAAATGTCTTATGCCTGTTCTGTTATCTCCTTGATCATACCAACTGCTGGGGTATGCCCTTGATGTATTGTTGTAGTCGAGTATATATGCTGCAACTCTGTAACGCAAACCCTCTCATTCTCTCACTCTGATTCTGCATCTGCTGCGAGACACACACACTGTCTCCTCTTTGAGAGCCTGAGGAATTCGGCTTCAGCCTGCTCACACTATGGGCTGGAGCCGAGTTCTGACGAAGGCGGATGATAATAAAGCTATTTAAAAATCCAACGCTGCCTTTATTTTATCATCCTCTTCACACTTAGTGTTTAGGAACTGAGGACAATATTTCTTCAGGCTAAGTAGGCGGAATTCTTTCCTGTTCTTGTTTGATGTACAACTTCAGTTGCTCAACAGTCCAGGGTCTCTGTTGTCATATTTTGCACTTCTAGAATACATCACACATTTTCAATGGGAGACAGGTCTGGACTGTAGGCAGAGAAGTCTAGTACCCACGCTTAGGGCTGTCGCGATAACCACAAATATGTAATACCGTGCTGTGGACACGCCTACCGCGGAGGAAAACGACCAACCGCAACAATTGCGGTGTTCACTTTTTTTTGTGTGTATGTGTGTGTGTGGCTATATCTCGTTCACTTATGTGCCCCTATTGATTATTAAATAAATTGCTAGATGAAGTGTATTTTTATTGCCAACGGCGTGTTTGCACCCGGTACTCTAAAAGCTTCCATAGCACATGGTGCTGCAGCCGTTTGGGGCACTCTCTCCAGATGGACTCCAGCAGGCAGTTAGTGGTGAAAGCATTTGGACTCCTTGTTAAATACAGCCGTAACCGTGAGCACTGAAATGGCACAAAGTGTGTTATTTCTTTCTGAGTGGACTGTGTATGATCCTGACTGTGTATGCTCTGTGTATGATCTCTGAGAGCAGCTTGTTTTTCATTTTTCAGACAGCAGCAAAAATCACGGAGACAAGAGCCATGCAGGGTCCTGTATCGAGACTGTCCTGCTTATAAGCTGAATGTTGCTGCAGTCTCCAGTCCACACACCCCATAGTTATCGCCACTGCTTTATGAAAATTATATATATATTTTTTTTTTTTTACAGAATCAGCAGTTCATGCCTGTAGAAAGAGCAGAGCTCCGCACCGTTGTGACACACGCACATAAAGTTAAGAACGAGCTGCACCAAGACTCTCACAGCTTCCCTCATTTGCCACATAAGTTATAAACCCTGTTTAAATTACGAATCCACAGGGTCCTAAAAACATTTGCAATAATACCGCATACCGTGTTGAGCTGTCCACCGTCACCGCAGGGGAAATTCTTCTACCCCGACAGCCCTACCCACACTGTTTTACTGCAAAACCACGCTGTTGTAACATATGCAGAATGAGACTTGGCATTGTCTTGCTGAAATAACCAGGGACGTCCCTGAAAAGATGTTGCTTTGCTGGCAGCATATGTTGCTCCAAAACCTGTATGTACTGTTCAGCATTAATGGTGGCTTCACAGATGTGCATATTACCCATGCCATGGGCACTAACACAAACCCATACCATCACAGCTGCTGGTTTTTGAACTTAATGTTAAGGGGCAGTGGTGGCCTAATGGGAATGGATGTGGACTGGAGACTGGAGGGGCATTGGTTCAATCCCTGGACTGGCAGGATCAGATCTGGTTAGAACCAATGACATAGCAGTGTTTGCCACACCCTCTTTAACTCCTCTGTGGTGCCCTTGAGCAAGGCCTTTAACCTCAACTCCAGTGGAGCTGGTCAGCATCCGCAGGTCACTCTGTGGTTGTACTGGGCCACTTCTAAGTGTGAATGTGAACAGGGTGTCCTTGAAAAAGAGGTTGCCTCTCAGTGGACCTGACATGATTCGGACAAACCCAGATGCAGACACAGACTCAGAATAAACACAATTACTGTATCTTTATTAAATGTGTGTGTGAGCGTGTGTGGGAGTGTAAATGTGAATGAGTGCAGGTGAACGAGCAGAGTGAGGACAAGTCTGGCAACCCTAGGAGAGACAAGTGTATGAGCTCTCTGTAAACTGGTTGAATGAACAAGTGATAAATCAGTCCCACGATGCAGGTGAGTAGTTGAGGTGCTGAAGAACATCCAAGCAACACCATATGCCAATGTCCCGGTCCGTCGCATATCGTTCTGGTGTAGATGATTCAGGGGCTTCCGAGGAGAATAGTTCATTCATGGAAACCAGTGTTTCCTCCGAGTGTAGGTGAAGCTCCCAGTCCGCCACCAGAAGGAGGAAGTCCGCCCAGAGGAATCCGCCTGTGCACAGGGAAGATTGAGGGAAGGAGCAGAGAGAATGAATTTCTTTGGGTAGCTTACGTTGAGTAGGGGAGGCGAAGCTCCCAGATGATCAGATGTGCAGGAAGGATGAGGGAGGTGAAACTCCCTAGCCAAAGGAGAAGTAGACTCTCGCTCAGACGTCTTTCATCCAGATGGAGCGTTGACGTCTCTGTGCAGAATGAGAGGCAGCACTCCTTAAGAAGGCTGCCTAATTGGAGGAGCAGGTGTGCGCGCAGCTGTGGAGATGATTAGGGCAGCAGGCACACAGAGCGGATCACCACAGGACCTCTCCTGGTAAAAAAACAAAACAAAAAAAAAAAAACAAACAAACAGGAGAAAAGGATAAAAACAAGGTAAAGGTAACGCTGATAATAATCTGGATGATTGTTTTCCTCTTTAGCCTGGAAGACATGACATCCAGGATTTCCAAAAACAATTTGAAATGTGGACTCGTTGAACCACAGTACACTTTTCCACTTTCCGTCAATCCATCTCAGATGAGCTCAGACCCAGAGCAACCGGTGACATTTCTGGGTGTTGTTGATATAAAGTGGGGCAAAAAAGTATTTAGTCAGCCACCAATTGTGCAAGTTCTCCCACTTAAAAGATGAGAGAGGTCTCCAATTTTCATCATAGGTATACCTCAACTATGAGAGACAAAATGAGAAAAAAAAAATCCAGAAGAAAAATCCTCTGGCCAAAAGATGCTGGGATAGGCTCCAGCCCACCGCGACCCGAAAAGGTTTAAGTGGAAGAAGATGGATGGATGGCCTTTCAAAGTGTTCTTGAGCCCATGTGGTAATATCCTTTACAGAATGATGTTGGTTTTTAATGCAGTGTCGCGTGAGGGATTGAAGGTCATGAACATTTAGGGGCAGATTTGGTAAGGTAGCGCAAATTGGCGAGTGTGCAATTTAGACAGAGCGCGTAAGGGAGGGGCCAGTTTTTGGGAGTGGCCAATTTTTGCCAGTGATCTACTAACAACACGCAAAATTATGGACACAGACACTTCATTTCAATAATGACCACCCATCCACCAAGAGCACCGCAAAATTGCGCACAGGCACAGCTGAAGAGTCTCCATCAGACCATGATGGTTCTTGTGTTAATAAAATAAACACGTCGGTCAAATAATCAATTTATTCATGACTAGGCTTTTTTAGAATTAGATACAAATGCTTCATTTATACATATTAAACAGGGAGTCTGCCATGTTAAATGAAAATCTAAATTTTGAAATACAGTATAATGACCAAAAATAAACTATTTTAGTGGGGTTTGCGCTTAAACAAATGCTTAAAAAAAAGCTTTATATATTATGGACCTCCAAACTGGCTGCGCCTGTGTGGATGACCTGCTTGGTTTTATTATGTGAATAAATAACAAAATCTTCAGGTCTCCCAGTTCACAACTTTTTATAAATGCCATTGAGTTACAGTGTTGCAGTTTTGGGCATATGGATCTGTGCACTCTTTTTGTTAATCTCATTGTTGCTTTCCTCCTATATTGTGTATCCTGAACTGGGAGAGAGAAATAGTGAGAAGAGCAAACTGAATTACCATTTTATGTACAGCAAAAAGAAGTACTGTAAATATAGAAATATGGATAAAGAAAAAAAATGAAGAAAATTGGCAGTGTGGAAGATTTTGCTTCATGAGCGAGGGGGAGCTGATAGGAGAGGAAAACTCCAGAGTCTGAGTCCGAACCTCCACAGAAAAGGGAAAAAAAGTCACTATCAGCTGACACATCTGTAAGTCCACTGCAGGTAGAAAGGGCTCCTATATCTTATTTTATGGACATAAATTCATGTAGTAGGGTATATACAGTATAAACAAATGAAATTAAAAAAAACCCCAAAAAACTGCCAGCTCATGTCCAGTTCAGCATAACACCATTCTCTGTGAGACCGTTGATATTCGTATAATCTCTTCTGTCATGCCAAGTAAAGTCACACACAGAGAGAAGCTTCTGTCTCTTCGGTCACACACCCTCTGTTCTCCCGGTGTCTCAGCACCAACGATCGCTATTATGTCAAGCACAACTGAATTAAGACATGCTTTTTTGGACATTAAATCCTGGCGCATTTAGCAGGAGACTGACAACTGCAAACCTTAATAAATCACCTTGTGTCAGTCATTTATATACTCCCCTCCCTTAAATTTGCACTTTGACATGGCAACTCCCACAAATACATATGCAGTGAGGCCAGGCGCCAAATTAGCATAGTCCTCGCCTTTCCACTGCTAATTTTGCTCAGCGCCTTTTAGTAAATCTCAACAGTAGTTTAACGCCAAAACAGGGTTTTGCGATGGTGCAGCAAGTTAGTAAATCTGCCCCTTAATGTTGGTTTTCAACCTTGCTGCTTTTGTGCAGAAATTTCTCCAGATTCTGAGTCTTTTGATGATATTATGGACTACAGCTGATGAAATCTCTAAATCCCTTGCAGTCGTACACTGAGAAACATTGTTCTTAAACTGTTGGACTATTTGCCCACACAGTTGTTCACAAAGTGGTGAACCTCGCTCTATCCTTGCTTGTGAACGACTGAGCCTTTTGGGGATGCTGCTTTTACACCCAATCATGATGCTCACGTGTTTCAAATTAACCTGTTCACCTGTGAAACGTTCCAAAAAGGTGTTTTTTTTGTTTCTTTGTTTTTTTTGAGCATTCTCCCAACTTTCCGAGTCCTTTCTGGTCGCTGTTCCAGCGTTTTTGGAACATGTTGCAGGAATCAAATTCAAAATGGGGGAATTTTTGCAACAGAACATTAAAGTTGATTAGTTTGAATATTAAATTTCTTATCTTTGTAATGTATTCTATGGAATATAGGTTGAAAAGGATTTTAAAATCATTGTATTTTGTTTTTATTTGCCTTTTACACAATGTCCCAACTTCACCGGGATCGGGGTTGTACTCAGTTGACTTTTTCACAAAAAAGGCAGCAAACTCATTGTTCTTCTATTATGATTCAGGTAATATTTCATTACTGTCTACTGCTTCTTTCTTAGGATTTTGATTATTTAATAGGGTAGCTACAGTACATGTGGATAGTTTATATTTTCTAATTTGTGGTTTCCTTAGACCATTTAAGAGAAAAATAAAACTCTTATATTGACAAAAGTAACATGGTCATTTTATGAGCGTACATGCACACACACACTTTCGGTTGCTCCCTATTCAGGGCTGCCACAGTGGATCATGGGTCCACATAATTGGTTTGGCAAGGATTTTTGCTCTGGATACCCTTCCTGACGCAACCCTCCCCATTACCTGGGCTTAGGACCTGCACTTGGAGTACGCTGGCTTGTGCTTCCCCCCATGGCTGGGTTGTCATTTTATGAGGAAAAAGACTCACACAGGGATGGCAATTTTCCGCCGATCCGCGGAATTCCGCCGATTTATCTTCAAATTGATCATTTCTGTGAATCGTCTTAATCCGTTGAGAAAATTTTAGGGGGAGTAAGGTACCTTATTGTTACCGATTTTAGCGAAAATCAACACGATTACATAAGCGCTCGGCGCTTCCCCGGGTCAAGTCTCCCGCGATAACCCGGATGTGTTGTGTTCTAGCTACTGCTGTATTGTAAACAGCCCTGTGATTGGATAGATGCAAACGATTGGACCAATCAAATGGCTCATTGTATGCTTTGTCAAAAATTCATGGTGGTGTGTTCTCAGGGATGTGATTTTCCGCTAATTCGCTGAATTCCGCTTTATTTTATCTTCCAGGAAGATAAAGTACGTTAAGTACGTTAGCGGCTTGTGGTCCACGAACACAGTGAAGGTGCGCCCTTTCAGGCAGAACTGGAAGTGGCGTATGGCCAGGTGGAGAGCCATTAACTCTCTGTCGAACACGCTGTATTTATGCTCACTGTCGTGCAATGACCTGCTAAAAAAGGTGAGCGGCTGCCAAGAATCGGCAACGCATTGCTCCACGACGGCCGCTATGCCCATGTCCGAGGCGTCGGTAGTGAGCGCTATCCGAGCCACCGGGTCTGGGTGCGCCAGTAGTGCAGCGTTTGCCAGAGCTGTTTTAACCTCAGACAACGCCTGCTGCCGCTCAGGAGTCCAGTCGACTCTGTCCGCCGGTTTCCGTTTCTTGAGTGCGGTGTACAACGACTGTATGAGCTGGGCTGCGTGGGGGAGGAAACGGTTATAAAAGTTAACCATCCCCCAAAACTCCTGCAGCGCCCTGACATTGATGTTGAGGAGAAAAAAATAGCAAAACAATTTAGTTACATTACTTTTATGATTCCAAACAGTTTGAAATTGACAGTGCACAGTGGACATTGACTCATAACTTTTGAATATTTCTAAGACTTGGCTACATCAGTGATTGTGCAAAATGAACTGCTCAAGTCTCAATGGAGATTGAAACTGGTGATCTGAAATGAATGCTGAAATTATAAAAAGTAATGGTATGAATGAATTTTATTTCTATTATGGAATAGATAAAATTAACTGATTTTGATTTGATCAAGAGTTAAAGCATGTGATGGATAATGCTTGTTGGAATATTTTAGGAATGCTATCTTCTTGGAACATAAGTCAATATTATACAGTAATAAGTGGCATTCAGCTATTTGTTTTATGTCATTTAAGCACAGTTCTGGTACTTAAAAATCATAAAAACCCAGGAGCTTCGGGGGGCAAGCCCCCCTTGCCCCCCCCCAACGGGGCTCTGCCCTGGACCCCACTGGGGGACTGCGTCCCCCAGAGCCCCTGCTGAATTTTCAGATAATTTCCCCAACCCCAAATCACATCTCTGGTTCGTGTTGGAATTCTGAGCTTTCAGTATCGTTTTCAGCGGAATTATGAGATTTTTATCAAACTATCAGGAGTCATCAGTGCTAGAAATAGACAAAAGTGTCAAAAATAAGTTCCGATGGAATTGGCTTGAGATAAGTGACGGTAAAGGTGAAAATTGGCTCAAAGTTCGACAAGGTAACAGAAACACTCGGACAGTTTCTGAAGAAACCAGAAAAGGAGATGAAGTTCAAAGTTCAGAGACTGACACAGCTTGCTGCCAAAAGGAAGAATGTTTCACATTAGAAGTGACTTGGTGACCAGTGTAAATAGTGTAATAAACTGTTATAGAACTGTTAAATATGTTGGACTAAAGACAGTGAGACAACATTGAAGAAAAAGTAAGTTAACTTTTCATTAAATTTAATGATTTATCTAAGTCTAGTATTTCATTTTTTTTAATCATTTTTTTCAGTCTAAATTACTTCTGTTTTACTGAAAACCTCCCAGCTTCAGGGGGGCTGCGCCCCCCCGGTCCCCCATAAGTCAATCGACCAAATTAGATTTCAGCTGAAATCAGAATTTCCTGTTGCCATCCCTGCTCACAAATCTAGATTTATGATACAAAAGTCAAATTTAAAAGAAGAGCCTGCTGTACAATTTGCAGAGAGTGAAGTTGTTACAACTTGAGTAACTTGATAAAGTACTTTCTTGCTCAAGTTTTTTTGGTACTCAACTAATGTACAAGTACAATATGAGAAGGTAACACCACTTTTACTTGAGGTCTATTTCTGACTACTCTACCCACCTTTGATATCAACTGCTGCAAAAGTATTTTTTCCATTTTCACTTAATTCAAGTCTTTCCCTTCCAGAGTTGATCTTTGGTGCTTTTCAGCTGCATCATCTTAGACCTTCTTATTCTGCAGTTTGATCAACTCTGCAGTAAAAAGCAAAAAATTGGCCACCACCTGAGCATATTTTGGTCTTTTTTTAATTTTGTACATTTGATTAAGTTGGTAGGGTGTGCAGACCTTTGAATATGCTATAATTGCAGTTTTATCTTATTCCAGCAAAGCCAAAAGGAACTAATGCCATTGCATAGTGCCTATCTGTCCTTCAATCCTTCTGTCTGTCCATTTGTTCATCTGTCCACGTTTCACAAAACTCATTCATAAGCAATTGCCTCTCTAAACTCACACATAATGATCCTTGGGTGGGTCTGCATCCAGGTTGTGCTCAAGTTGAAAGCCAAAAGTCAGGACATGTGCACTCTGGGTGGTTTCATCAGACTGAACTGAGCTACTCTGTCATTGACGATCTGTTTTTTTTTTCTTTCACAATTTATGAAACTAAAAAATAACTATGGATTAATGTTTGTGGGTAGCAATCTTTTTTATATCCTACAGAAACGGTTTCACATCTTTTTACTTAAAGAATCTAGGGGAGGCCAAATTATGGCAGTGGTGGCCTAATGGTTAGGGATGTGGACTGGTAACTGGAGGGCCGCCGGTTTGATCCCTGAACCAGCAGGATCAAATCTGGGTGAGACAGATAACATAGCACTGTTTGCCCCACCCTCATTAACCCCACTATGGTGCCCTTGAGCAAGGCCTTTAACCCAAGTTGCTCGGTGGCCATAGGACAGTCTGTGGTTGCACTGGGCATCTTCCAGGTGTCAATGTGTAACTGTGTGAATGTAAGCAGGGCGACCTTGAAAAAGAGAGTCCACCTCTCAATGGTCATCCCCTGTATAAATAAAAATAGATAAAAATAAAATGTTTTCATACAACTGTAGCTCCACCACTGTGACACTGTGAACTGCAGCTGGTGATGTTAGTACCTGTTCTGCTCTGAGAATTTGTAGCAGCAAGTGGAGACAGTTGTGCCACACTCACTGAGGCCACATTTAGAACCTGTGGTCCAAAACAATGTGGTTAGTTTGCTTACAGGATTGGTTGGGTAAGTTATTATACCTCGGTGAAAACGGAGGCATATGGTAATCACCCAATGCATATGTCTTTCTGTCTGTCTGTACATCTGTACACCTGTCTGTCTGTACTTAACGTCTGTACGTACTCGCCCGGTCAAAATTAAGTGCAACGAAAGGATTGTATCGCCATATTTTCTCGACTTTTAATTTGCCATTATTCACCTGTACCGTCAATGGAGCCGGGGAAAAAAGGTATTGTAATCACTATGCCGGGCCACTAGAGGTGGCAGTGCAATTTTTTTTTTCTTACAGCACAACACAGCACCTTCTTTTTACAGTACATGGAGCTGAACTGTTATAAAATAGTGGTTACTGAAAAAAAAAAAATTCAGCAACTACACCATTTATTATGCCTCAGTGAGATGGAGTCTTACAGTAATCCGTGCGTCTGTTTGTGGCTGTGTGTATCTGTCCGTCTGTCCGTCTGTCTGTCTGTCTGTCTGTCTGTCTGTCTGTCTGTCCGTCCATCCGCCTCTCTGTTTCGGCTCGCCCGGTCAAAATTAAGTGGAACTAAAGGCTTGTATCATTGTATCTCCATAATTTTTTGACTTTTAATTTGCCAGAATAATCAAAATAACATTTTGTTTTTGAAATAAAGACAAATTTAACTCACCATTTCTGCCAATGCCACAGTGATAAAAGGTATTGTAATAACTATCCCGGGCCAGTAGAGGTCAGAGTGCCACTTTTTTACAGCCACCCATGCTACCATGCCACAGGCACCAAGGCACAGCACCTTGGCGCTTTCATAAATCACACTGATTGTTTTCACACTGGTTTTGTTGTTTAGTTTTGCAGAGGAAGGATGAGGTAAAAGTCGTTAAAAACTGCAAGTCCCAACATTTCTCGCCTGCAAATTGTCACAGTGAACTGCGCATGCTCCTGGAAAACTCCCACCAGCGGGAAGTACTGGGTGAACAAATGTCTGTCTTTTTGCTCGTCTGTTTTCTTCCTCTGCCACTAAACAGCAAAAGCTCCTTACCTCCATCACCTCCACCATTTAAAATGTCTGCCACCATGCTCTTCCTTTGTGTTTGGATTGCAGCTGTTCAATTCAGTTTGGTGGCTCTTGGCTGCCGCCGACAGTATGAGCATGCCAACTGCAGGTTATTTTCACTGCTCATGCATGTACTCCAAAACTACTAGATGGATTTGGATGAAATTTTTATCAGCCGTGGTCCTTGGGCTAGAGAGGAACCCATAACATTTTGGTGATGATTCGAGAACGCATACCTCAGCCAAGGCTTTGGCACCAAGGCATCAGCACCTTGGTTCTTCCATTTAATTTAGGATTATTGCACATCCTTGATGGGCGCATGCGCACGCAGCGACTGGCAGCTGGTGAAAAAGTCTGTCGTCTGTGTGTCTTGTTTTTATGCACTTTAATGTGTTTTTACAAAATTCTCTGTGTCGTTTCTGGCCTGGAATGTTTGTGGACAGTATGGTGAAGAGCTCCCTGGTTCCATCAATATGGACTTCCTCCCCTTTTTTGCACTGCTGCTACTTTTCCTCCGGTTCTTTGTCTCTGAGGTAAACGCGATCGGCATCATGGCGGGCAGAATACATTATTCCAGGGACATGTTGCTGCATTTAAACACAGTTGATGCAGCGGCTGTGACTGAGCCTAAGCCGCAACTGCCGGACTTTATTTGACAGACGGACACAGCGGTGAAAAGAGAGACGGGAGAGACGGGAGAAGGAAACGCGGAAAGCGTGGAGGCGTGAAATTGCACCTGAGAAGATGTCAGTTTGGTAACATTCCACTTCCTTCTATGATTTTTGGGAACGTACAATCTCTGAGGAACAAGGTGGATGAAATTCAAGGGAATGTACGCTACCAGAAGGACTTTAAGAACTGCTGTGTCATGGCTTTCACCGAGTCTTGGCTTAATGCACATGACCGAGACGCAGACCTGTGGATTGACTGCTTTGGAGCCCCACTGCGCTCGGATCGGCAGGAAGAGGTAACGGGGAAACGTCAGAGGGGCGGCGTATGTTTATACATTAATAGGCAGTACTGCACATCTGTCATGGTCAGAGAGCGCATCTGTACACCCGATGTGGAGCTGCTGTCTGTGTCACTACGCCCCTTTTATTTGCCTCGCGAGTTCCCCCAACTTTTCATCACGACTGTGTACATTCACCCGAGGGCAGACGCTGACTCCGCCTCCAGCACTGTCTTTGATGTGGTCCAGCGGCTGCAATCAATTTCTCCAGAGGCGCCAAACTTCATTCTTGGGGATTTTAACCATGTTTCTTTAAAGAAGACACTTAAAAACTTTTATCAGTATGTCTCCTGCCCAACCAGGCGAAAAAAGACATTGGACCTGTGCTATGGATCCATAGAGAGGGCCTATAAATCACTCCCCCTTCCTCCTGTAGGATCCTCAGATCACAACTGTGTACATTTGCTGCCCACATATAAAACTGCTCTCAGAAGAGGCAAGGTGGAGACGAGAGACATTGATGTGTGGACAGAGGATTCAGTGCACAGCCTCTCCAGGAATGCTTTAACTGTACAGACTGGGAGATGTTCACACTGTCCTGCGGGGATGATTTGGACTCTTTGGTGGACGTCACATGCTCATACATGGCTTTCTGTAAAAATAAGATCGTTCCACGTTAACGTGTCAAAATATATCCCAACAACAAACCATGGGTTACAAAAATCAGTTAAATCCTGCTTACAGAGGAAAGCACTTGCCTTTAAACAGGGGTCTGTTTCTGAGCTACAGGTTGCCACAAAAGAGCTGAAGTCCAAAATTTTAAGAGCAAAACAGAATTATAAAACAGAATTGGAAAGCAAGATGGCAACAAAGAAACTTGGTTCAGCCTGGGCCAGTATGAAAACTATTGCAGGCCTACAGAGCACAGTAATCGTGTGTTTTTAGATGGTTTTAATTCAGACACAGAGCTGGCTAATGCTCTTAATTGTTTTTATGGTCGTTTTGACTCCTTTGATTTTAGCACAGAAACCCAAGATTTGAAACAGAAACTCAAAGACAATCAGCACTTTAATATTGAGGTGCAGGATGTTAAAAGGGAGTTCTGCGCTGCAAAAGTGAACAAAAGTCAGGGCCCTGATAATATATGTGGGCGCTTGGTAAAGTCCTGTGCACATGAACTGAACCCTATATTTCATTACATTTTCAATAAGTCCTTACAGACACAACATGTGCCTAAGATCTGGAAAGAAGCCGTGGTTGTTCCTGTTCCAAAATCCAGCTGTCCTAAAACGGTAAACGACTTTAGACCAGTTGCTCTGACTTCAATTTTAATGAAAATTTTTGAAAAACTGGTCAGATGTGAGGTCCTAAAGCAGACTGAGCATGCATTGGATCCTCTGCAGTTTGCCTATAGGCCTCACAGAGGAGTGGAGGATGCCACTGTCACTCTGTTTAAAATGCTTTTTAAACATCTGGATTTTAATGGGACACACGCCAGGCTTTTATTTGTGGACTTTTCCTCCGCCTTTAATACAATCCAACCTCATATCTTAGTTGAAAGGCTCCTGCAACAATTTGATTTGAGCAATAATCTGGTGGGTTGGATTCTGGATTTCTTAACCAACAGGACGCAGAGAGTAAGGGTCAATGGTACATTGTCCGACCTAAAGTGCTCTTCTACTAGCTCTCCTCAGGGGTGTGTGTTGTCACCACTACTCTTCATCCTGTACACAAACATGTGTCGGAGCAGACATGACAACAGACACATTATAAAGTATGCTGATGATTCAGTTGTTGTCAGTCTCCTCCAGGATGGTGAGAGTGGCCACGGCCCAGTAGTTGATGATTTTGTTCACTGGTGTGAGGATTCCTACCTGCAGCTGAATACGACAAAAACTAAAGACATGATTATTGACTTTAGGAGGAAAACTCCCAGGCACAAAGTCACCGTACTAAAAGGCCAGACCACCGAATGTGTACAATCTTACAAATATCTTGGGACGATTATTGATAGTAATTTAAAGTTTGAAGAGAACTGTGAAAGGGTGTGCAAAAAGGGTCAGCAACATTTGCATTGCTTGAGAAAACTTGCACGCTTCCAAATTGACCGAACCATAATGACAATGTTTTATCGGGGTTTTATTGAATCTGTTTTATCCTTTTCTTTAGTGTCATGGTTTGGTCAGATAAAACTGAAACAGAGGAAATCCTTGGATCAGGTAGTTAGATGGTCCAGTCGTTTGCTTGGTGAGTCACAGCTGAGCCTGACATCCCTGTACTCCAGACAAGTACAGAGGATGGCTACCTCCATTTTAAATGATGACTCCCACCCTTTGCACTGCAACTTTCAGCTTCTTCCCTCAAGACGGAGGTTTGCTGTCCCAAAAAATAGAACCCAGCGCTACAAAAACAGCTTTGTTCCTGCTGTTGTCAAAGAGTTGAACAAGCTGTAAAAATATATTGCACATAATTTAGGTACCTATTTATTAACTCCATTGTATATTTACTTATTTTTGTAGATAAGATAAGATAAGCCTTTATTAGTCCCACAATGGGGAAATTCCAGGATTGCAACAGCACAGGGATAGCAACACTCAGAGCAACAATCAGAAGGCAAGAAAAAAAAAAACAAGCAAGCAAGAGCAGCTAATATACATATGTACATATTACTATAAAATATATATATACACACACACACACACAGACACACAGTGCAGAGCATTGTAGCTGGATGGAATAAATATATGAATATATGAACACACAGTGCAGAGCATTGTAGCTAGATGGAATAAATATGTAAATATATAAACACCCACAGTACGGAGCATTGCACCTAGGTGGAATAAATATGCAAGTATATAAACACACACAGTGCGGAGCAATGTAGCTAGATGGAATAATATGTAGATATATAAAAACACAGTGCGGAGCATTGTAGCTAGATGGAATAAATATATTGCTATATAAATATAAACACACCCAGTGCTGAGCATTGTAGCTAGATGGAATAAATATATAGATATATAAATATAAACACACCCAGTGCAGAGCATTGTAGCTAGATGGAATAAATATGTAAATATATAAACACACACAGTGCAGAGCATTGTTGCTAGGTGGGATGAAACAGCATAACCGTCTATTTAGTTATCCTACATGGTATGATTATGTGCCCATACATATTCTCACCCTCCATAGCGACCGGTATGTTCCTAGTTGTATGCCGGAGAGGACCATTGTGTAAGTCTATTGCATCTTTTGCATTCAAAAAAAACTATTAGTTTGTTACGTCTTTTTGCTATCTCTGCGAGCAGCCCTGCTTAGGTTGTACAGTCTGACAGCCGTTGGTAGGAAGGACCTACGAAACCTCTCGGTTGTGCACCTGGGATGATGTAGTCTGCTGCTAAATGAGCTCCTCAGTGCATCCAGTATGTCCTGCATAGGGTGGAACTCGGACTCCAGCAGAGATGACAGTTTAGCCACCGTCCTTCTCTCTCCTATCTCCTCCATCGGATCAAGGCGTTGCCCCAGGACAGAGCTAGCTTTCTTAATCAGTTTGTTCAGTCTCTTCCTATCGGCTGCAGCAATGCCACTGCCCCAGCAGACCACTCCAAAAGTGATGGCTGATGCCACCACCGTGTCATAGAATGACTTCAGCAGCGCCCCTTGTACACCAAAAGACCTGAGTCTCCTCAGCAGGAACAGCCTGCGCTGTCCCTTCTTGTAGAGTGCGTCAGTATTGTGTGACCAGTCTAGTTTATTGTTCAGATGAATACCCAGGTACTTGTAGGATGTCACCATCTCGATGTCTGTTCCCTGTATATTTACTGGTGCTGTGAGGGGCTGCCCATGCCTGCGGCAGTCCACCACCAGCTCCTTAGTTTTCCTCGCGTTGATCTGGAGGCAGTTCCGATGGCACCAGTCCACAAAGTCCTGGATAAGCCCTCTGTACTCAGCTTCATTTCCGCTGGAGATGAGACCAACGATCGCAGAGTCATCAGAGAACTTCTGTAGATGGCAATGTGTTGTGTTGTGTGAGAAGTCCGCAGTATAAAGAGTGAACAGGAAGGGAGCCAGCACCGTTCCCTGGGGGGCCCCCGTGCTACTGATGATCGTGTCGGAAACACAGTCCCGGGTTCTCACAAACTGAGGCCGGTTCGTGAGGTAGTCCAGGATCCATGATGACAGGTACTGGTCCACCCCTGCGCGCAGCAGCTTGTCCTTCAGGATCATCGGTTGGATGGTGTTGAAAGCACTGGAGAAGTCAAAGAACATGATCCTCACCATATTCCCGGGCTTCTCCAGGTGGGACAGAGAACGGTGAAGGAGGAAGATCACCGCATCCTCCACCCCAATGCCATGCTGGTAGGCGAACTGGAGTGGATCCATCGCTGGTTCCACCAGGGGGCGGAGATGAGCAAGGAGCAGTCTCTCCAGGGTCTTCATCAAGTGGGACGTCAAGGCCACCGGTCTGAAGCTGTTCAGGTCTTTGGGGTGGGAAGTTTTTGGTACAGGTACCACACAAGATGTTTTCCACAGCTGTGGTACCCTCCCCAGTTTCAGGCTCATGTTGAAGATATATGTCACAATCCCACACAGCTGGTCTGCACAGGACTTGAGGAGCTTTGCGCTGATGCCGTCCGGTCCCGACGCCTTCCTCGCCTTGATCTTCCTCAGCTCCGTCCTCACCTGGGTCTTGGTCAGGGTCAGGATGGGGGGCTGTGTGTTGGGAGTGGGGGGGGTGTCGGTGGAGTGGGGAGTGGGTAGCAGGACTTGATTTCTTTGGGGCAGCAGTGGTTGTTGTGCAGACAGGGGGGAGGGCGGTTGGTCAAATCTATTGAAAAACAGATTCAGGTTGTTCGCCCACTCCCTGCCCCCCGTGGCCTGGGGGGAGGTATTCTGGAGCCCCGAGATGGTTTTGAGGTTTCTCCAGACCCCGCTGATGTCGCTCTGTTGCAGCTTGTCCTCCATCTTCTTCCTGAAGCTGTCCTTGCCTTCTCTGATCTTTCTCCTCAGCTCCCTCTGTACGGACTTCAGCATCTCCCTGTTCCCCGACCTGAAGATCCTCTTCTTCTCTCTCAGAAGTGTTTTTATCTCAGGGTTGATCCAGGGTTTGTTGTTTGAGTGACGCCGTATGGTCTTGGTGGGAACGGATTTGTCCACACAGAAGCTGAGGTAGCCCGTGAAGGTGTGAATGAGGCCATCGATGTCCTCACCATGTGGATCGCAGAGCTGCTTCCAGGCGGTGGCTTCAAAACAGTCCTTTAGAGTGTCCATTGTCTCCTCAGACCATAACTCCACAGTGTGCATGGCCGGAGGTTGTCTGTGCACTAGGGGTTTGTACACCGGTCGGAGATGAACCAAGTTGTGATCCGATCTCCCAAGTGGGGGGAGTTGTGATGAGGTGTACGCCTCCTTAGTGTTTGCGTAGAACAAATCCAGTGTTTTATTGTCTCTAGTGTGGCATGTGACATACTGGGTGAAAGTGGGCAGAATGGGAGACAGTGAAACGTGGTTGAAATCGCCTGAGATGAGGAGAAGAGCATCTGGGTGTTCTGTCTGCAGCCTGCTGGTTACTGAATGGATGACGTCACGCGCTGTCCCAGCGTTCGCCGTCGGATTTGCATAAACAACAATGCAGATCACGTGTGAGTGTTCTGTCGGGAGATATGTAGGCCTCATGCTAACAGCTAGCAACTCAATGTCTTTGCTGCAGTGTCGTTGTTTAACAGTGATATGTCCCGGTCTACACCAGTTGTTGTTAACATACATTATCACTCCACCGCCCCTAGTTTTGCCACTCTCTGGTGTTCGGTCAGCTCGTATCATGTGAAAACCCTCCAGCTCAATGTTAGCATCTGCTGCTAGTTCAGTTAGCCACGTCTCAGTAAACAAAAGGAGAGAGCACTCCCGGTAAGTGCTATCATAACGGGAGATAGCCGCTAGCTCATCTAACTTTCCCAGTATCGACCGTACATTTCCCATGACAACAGATGGAAGGGAGGGTCTGTACCTTATATTTTTTGTCCTCCGCCTTACTCCAGCCCGGCAGCCGCGGCGTTTTCGCCTCAGTTCTCTCGGTATGTCGAGTTTTTCCAGTGGGACCGGGTGGCGGTTAAATGCTAGCAGCTCTTCCCTGTTGTATCGAATCCTGCTATAAACAGTGGCTCCGTCCACCGACTCAGGAGACATTTGGGACGATCTGTGTGTCCGTGATATAAGTGGGGTGAAAAAAAAAAGTGATCAAAAGAGAGAGGAAGGGGAAAAAAAAACTCGGAATCGAGCCGCTGTTGCAAAAGGCAGCCGACTGGTGTGGCGCCGAGAGACCACCACGAGATGTTACTTGGGTTCTAAATATTTTATTGGGTTTTAGACCTTTGAGTTTTTAACCTCTTTGACTAGTTTTTAACTTTTAATATGACCCTTCTCTCTTACCTCTGGTTTTTCTCCCATCTCTTTGTCTTTTTATACCCTGATTGATGGAGCCTTGAGTATTTTTATCATGTTTCTAGTCAGCTTCATGTGTGCCTGTGTTTGTGTCTACAGTATGTTGAATGTAATTTGTGGCTTGTAAATATGGATGTCACCAGACTGCAAAACAAAATCTACCTACGGGTACAAATAAAGTAACCTGAACCTGAACCTGAATCCTTTCACCCTGTCTGCCCTAATCACTAGCACAAACAGTCTAATTCAATGGAAAGCACCATGAAATAGGGCTGGGTGATATAGACTAGGATGAACACCTCATTACTGCTGGGTTGGACTGCCTTTTGCTGTGAGAAATACCATAATTCTTGGTGTCATAGATTCAACAAGGTACTAAAGCATGCCTCAGAGATACAGCGGGGAAAATACGTATTGAACACAATAACATTTTTCTCATTAAACGTATTTTTGATGGAGCCATTGACCTGAGATTTTCACCAGATTTCAGTAACAACCCAAGTAATCCAGATATACAGATAAATCAAGGCAACTGTGTTCATAAAACAAGTTGTAGTTAATAAAGTGGAATGACACAGAGAATAAGTATTGAACACATGAAGAAAGAGATACAAAAAGGCACAGAAAGCCAAGAAACCAGCTAAAATCCATCAGAATTTAGGAAGCCATCCCATCCCCCATCAGTGCAAATTAATTTCACTCTTTTTCTCATGCCTCTTTTTCTTCATGTGTTCAATACTTATTCCCTGTGTCATTCCACTTAATTGAATATAACTTGTCAACACAGTTGCCTTGATTTCTGTGTATGTATGGATTACTTGGGTTGTTACTAATATCTGGTGAAAATCTCCGGTCAGTGACTCCATCAGAAATATGTTTAATGAGAAAAATGTTGACGTGTTCAATACTTATTTTCCCCGCTGTATTAATCCATATTGGCCTGATAGATTCATACAGTTGCTTCAGAAGTATCTGTTGCACTTTCATGATGCCCCATGCATGCATCCATTTGTTCCTGTTGTTTACCCCAAATTCTGACTGTATCACTCAAATCTAGCAGCACAAATCCAGTCTCGCTTACTAGGCAAGGTTTTTGAAGTGATCTATTTATCAGCTTTTTGTAACCTCAGTTTAATATTCTTAGCTGACAAAAATGACACCTAGTGTGGTCTAATCATGCTAGAGTCCGTATGCTGTAAGGTTGGACATGCTGTGTTTTCAGAGATGCTTTTCTGCAAACTTCGATTTCATTGAGTATTTGTGTAAGTTACTGTAGCCTTCTAATGGCTCCTACCAGTCTGGCATTCATCGCTGACCTTTGGCATCAACAAGGCATTTTCATAGAGTGAACTGATGCTCATTGGATATTTTCTTTTTTTTCAGACCAATGACCAGTCCAAGTTCAAAGTCATCTTTCTTCCCTATTCTCACGTTCCAATTGAACTTCAGTAAATCATCTTGACCATATCTGCATGCCTAAATGCATTGAATTGCTGTGATGTGACAGTTTGATGAGATAGTAGATATTATTTTTATAGCAAGTTGCTGGTGAATGTATATTGATATTTGCAGCCATATGTTTTGATAAATTCTGCTTTAATTCTTAATTTCATCTACACATGCATGCCTGGGATATTCTTTGGCCCAATGCATTCCTGAACAGTCACCATGACAACTGAATCTTTCATTCAGACCCTGTCCTCACTGTTATGGTTGCGATCTTGATCTCTTTCACACTTAAACATACCAGAAGATGTATCAGAGGGGGGAAAAGGTTAAAATATACTTGAAAAGGGACCAGGACTGGTGTTGAAAGGCCAGAGATGGAAAGTGAGGTGTGTTCCAGAGGACACAGTTGTGTAGGTCATCATGACCAGACAGTTGTCTGGCAGCCAGACCCCTGCTGCCTCCCTCCCTTCCTACTCTCTGGAACTGGGAGTTTTGAGGATCTGTGCATGACTGAATACTTGACCTTAATCCTGACATTGTTAATGTGTGTATGTGTTTGCACTGACGTTAATGTAATGACATGGCAACCCTATGTTGCCATTTCGTAGGCAGGTCAGATGGAAAGACAACCTTCTCTCCTGGGAAAATGTCTCTGTCACTAGTGCATCTCAAAACACAGTGTTGGGATTTAGTCATTTATTTTAAAGTGGTAAGTCAAAATCATCAAAATATAAAACAAAAAAGGCTTGAAATTGGGTCATTCCATATGAATTCAACCAAAGTCCAGAAACCTTCCACAATCACCGACTCAGATTTGACTCACAATAATGGTATTGGTACCTCTACATACTGTATATAATGACCACATGCCAATTTTTAGGTGAAAAATCCAAAGGGTTTCTGTGGTATGACCCTGCTATCCAGGGTAATTTGGGCCCAGGCTTTCAGAATCTCATCAGGAAAAAGCTTCTTTTCTAGTTTCTAAGTTATTGGCCTCCAAAATTGTGATCTTTTTACAGGTGAAATAAAAAAAAAAATCTGGCAAAGCAATGAGTTCATAGTCCAAAAGATGGGAGCTTTTTCTCAATTAGTTCTGTGGCATGAGAACCACCAGAGCTTCAAGGGCAAAGCGCAAGGTTTTACAAGCTTGCTCCTCATGACACGGAACTAATTCAGAAGATGCGCTCTGCACTCTGATATCATAATACAAATTCATTTTTCTTCTCAAATTCTGAGACTTGCTGGTAATAATTTCACTCTTTCATCAATGATTTAGCACAGTTATTCCAAAATGATAGAACTGTTACATTATAAAATCAACAATTTGCATCAGGTATGAGTAATCAAAATTAAGTTTCAGTTCAGATTTTGGCCTCTGATATTTCTGAAAACAAGACAATCTACAAGAAACATTGTGTATAGATCTTTACTTGGTCGTTTGTTTGAAATCAAGTGTCTTTATTGACCTTTGTTCAAAAGCCAGACTCAGTTGTCATTTTGTTCTGCTTGATCCAGGATAAGCGGAGGGGACAGACTTTGGCTGATGTGATCGAATTAAGAGCAGGTAAATGTCTGTCAAAGTTTTCATTTGTAATCATCCAGGATCTCCCCCTTGGTTTCAGTGATTCTCAGCAGAGGTGTAAATTCTTGGCTTTACACAGTGATGTAGCCGTCTTGTTTGAAAATTCAATCCAGTGTAAATACCTTTATTCTGAATTCTATTCCTGAGCCTTTTTTTAAATGCTTGAATTATTTTCTGTATTAAATTTACCAGTTTACAAAACACACACACACACACACACTTTTGGCTGCTCCCTATTCTGGGTCACTTACAGCGGATCATTTTTTGATTTGGATTTTGTGTACTTTATTGATCCCCAGAGGGAAAATTCAGGGCATCCACCTGGATAGATGAAGCAGCCACGGTACGGCGTTATCCCTTCACCGTTCACACACACATTCACACCTAGGGCCACTTTAGAGTCTCCAATTAACCTAACCTGCATGTTTTTGGCCTGTGGGAGGAAAATGGAGAAACCCCGGAGTAAACCCACGCAGACATGGGGAGAACACGCAAACTCCACACAGATCACTGTTGGTCAGGGGCTGGGATTGAACCCGGGATCCCATGGCCAAGGGTGAGTTGCTGTGCTGCCACAGTGCTAACCACTGCGCCACCGCACCGCCCACGATTGATCACCGCCCATGATCAAATATGCGGATCATGGGTCCGCATATTTGATTTGGCAAGGATTTTTATGCCGGATGCCATTCCTGATGCAACTCTCCCCATTTACCCATGTTTGGGACCGTCACAAGGAGTACACTGGTTTTGTACTTCTGCCTTGGCTGGGTTTACCAGTTTACAGAATATTAAGTTTAAACATTTGAAATCTTCTACCTAAATAAATTGAATTCCCATAATCTATAATGCATTTACCATTGCACCGTTAAGCACCTCTATGTTTTGAATTTTCAAGCCCACAGACTGAATGCACACCTGCCCTTAGATCACAACTTTTCTTGAATAAACGCCACCTGTTCGGTGTGCACATACTCACCAGGGAGCCCGCATGGCTGTCGGGTTCTGATTCCAACCCCCCAGATGGGCTTCCAGAGCCACCTACTCACCCCCACACCCCTATCTTTCCCTGACCTGGCAAAGATGGGTCTGCTTGGTGCCAGTTTGGTGTAGGCAGGAGTTGGTGGGCAGCTGCTACTTTTCTGCTCTTTATGTGCACACAGTATATTAGCAGTCTTGTCAATGTCTCTTTTTATTTCTTAACAATGATTTATTGACAGTGAATATTCCTTGAAGTCCATGCAGCATGTAAGCTACAGGTTTAAGGTAGCGTCCTGAAGCCGTCAGAGAGAGAGAGAGCGTGAAGTGAAATCGAATTTTATCCTGACAGAGAGGTCAGAGTTATAAAGGGAATGCAAGACATTGTATTAGTGTCTAATTATATTTACAGACATAGCCTGAGGTTGTGGCCTTCCTGTCAACCCTGTTAAAGAGAGAGACACACACACACTCGACACATTCAGGCCTACAAAAGTGTAGTGTAGTGCTTGGAGTCAGACTTGTTTTTGTCTTCCAGCAGAACAGGCAATGCCTTAACCTACTTTGTCTGCATCAGTGCCATTATCCTGACAGCTACAGCAGGTTTTGCAAGAGAGTTTGTGTGGATGTCATGGAGGGAGAAAGATTTTACCATCTTACCGGGTAATAAATATTACATTTGGCCTGGTGTTTTGGCTGGCTGGCTTGGCTTTCACCAACCAAATAGATGTCTAGAGAGTGCAGTTGCGTTAGCAGGCATGTGCACTCGAATACAAAACCTTTAACTGCATTTTGGATGTGAGATGGTAACAATGTTGGACACACTGGAAATAAGGTTAAAGGGATGGAGGTTGGGGTTGCCTGAAAGGCTGTAGTTGTATAGTATTCCCTCTGTCTGTAGTCCCTCTGCAAAGGCTGCTAGTGCTCTTAAAAAAAAAAAAGGCTTTATAGTGCCTGATCATCCATTTCTGGCCATTTGCATTTTTTTAATTTGACAGTTTTTTTTTTAATCAAATTTAATTAATTATTATTTAACCTTTATTTAATGAGGTAAAACTCAGAGATTTAATAAAGCCTAATAGACCTGGACTTTGAAGACTTGTTGTGACCACCGTGGGCTCTCCAGAAACACACTCAACTTCAAATCATGAATTATCACTGATAACAGACCAACTAAAGAGTCAAGTCAAGGGCAGGGCCATTCATGGGGTCAGACACTATGGATTTGTCTTCCTGGATCAGACTCTGAATCCACAGTTCTTATGTCATGTTGTGAGATGTAAAAAGTGAGATTATTGAACTGAAATGTATTAGGCTGTGGTGCATTCCAGCATGCTAACACGTGCCATATAAGATAAGATAAACCTTTAGTAGTCCCACAGTGGGGAAATTACAGTATTGCAGCAGCAAATGGATAGCAGCACTCACAGCAATAATAAATACGATTAAAAAAATTGGTTCAAAAACAGTATTTACAGCACATACCAACATGAATTGTGACAAGTGGAAAAAAATGAGTTTCTGCGCTTCCTTCCAAAACATCAGAAGCTATAGCAGGTGCCTCTCAGCTCAAGGACGTCAAAATCACTAAGGACAAAGTGAGTCTGGAGCACGCTGTCCAATTCACATCCATTATTTGTGCAAGGACTAACATTTTGACACCACCTGTGTCTTCTTCAGTCACATTATACTGAATAAAATTTCTGCCATTAAATAGATTAGACCATGCATGAGAAAGTCATTGTATTATTAAAACATACAAGTTCAACTCCATTGGTTGATGGAGTGGGGTGGGTGTTACCCCATAGACTTCAGGGTTTCCTCTGGTAACATTTCTGTGTGGCGGCCCGCCGCGCTAAGTAAGTTTGCCGCTGCACCTAAAATATATTAATTTAAGAAAAATTAAATATGAAAGAAATGCTCCGCAAGCGCGCACACAGACAATGCGTGTGACTGTCATCCGCATGGAAGTGCCCCACCCACCCAGCGCCCGCGTGACCGTTTCTGCAGGCAGAACGTGTCTCTGTAGCGTTGCTGTCCGAGAGAAACACGAGCTTATTAAAGTACTTTAAACACGGAAAAAAGTACAAGAGAGTGGAGGCATTTATGGTGGTTTTAACCCGCTGGTAACTGGAACAACAATGAGGAGTCGCTTAGCTAACAGGTCTGGTTAGGCTTCATTGCAGGGAAAGGCAAGAGTGACTGATGAATCGCTGAGGATTTACTTCACCAGCTACTGCAATATTAACTAATAATTTATGTTCTTTATGATGTACCTGGCAAGTTAAGATGACAGAAATTCATGAAGTCAATGACTTTAATCCGTCAGCAGCCTTCAGACAAACTAAACGTGCCAAGATTTGGATTTCAAAATAATGGAGGTTTTTCTTACTGTCGGGTTAGTGAGGAGATTTCTAAAAAACTACAAATACATAGAAATATTATAACAGAAATAACTGCATATTTGGTCATTTAAGTTAATTTGTTTCTTTAAATATAATTTTAATAATTATATTTCTTTGAATTCAGAGTTATTGTTCTGTTCTGGCTCTACAAAATTATGGTCAAAAGTTTAAATTGTATGAGGAAAAAAGTAAAAAATTTGCCACATTCTGTTTCACATTTATTAAAAAAAAAAAAAAACCCACAGCAATTTTATAGTAATCTGCCTTTGGCCATTGGACAGGCCTCTTCACTGTCCAGTTTTAAAACTCCTCTTAAAACCCATTTTTATTCTCTGGCATTTGACCCAGTTTGAGACATTGATTTTATTTGTTCTTATTGTCTCTATTGTATGACGATTGTTTTGTTTGTGCTGTTATGTACTTAAGCTGTATTTTATTGTTTTTATATTTTATTTGTCGTTGATGTACAGCACTTTGTGTCATCTGTTGTTTTTAAAGAGCTTTATAAATAAAGTTGGATTGGATTAAAAAAATAAGCATTAGCCATAAAATAATCCACAAATTTATAATAGTCTCAAATGTACAAGAGAAAATTACAAATTTGAGGAAAAGTGTTGCAAATTTAGATAAATTTACTGAGAAAAGTAGAAAACTATAAGAAAATTGTTATAAATTTTGGAGAAAAACCTCAAACCTTCAAGACTGAAGTCATTACTCAAGTTTTTAAGTAGGTGCTCTTTGTACCCTTAACTCAACTAGAAATTTTTTGTTTTCTACTTTTAATCCTTCCTACCTACGGCTGTCAGACTTTATAACCTAAGCAGGGCTGCTTGCAGAGATGGCAAAAAAACCCAAAACATTACGACCTAATAGTATTGAATGCAAAAGACGCAACAGACTTACACAAAATGGTCCCCTCCAATATACAACTAGGACAATATCAATCGCTACGGAGGGTGACAATATGTATGGGTACATATTCATACTATGTGGGGTAACTAAATAGACTGTTATGCTGTTTATTGCATCTAGCTACAATGCTTCACACTGTGTATTTATATTTATATATTTATGTGTACATATACAGTACACTACCGTTCAAAAGTTTGGGGTCACTTAGAAATTTCCTTATTTTTGAAAGAAAAGCACTTTTTTTCAATGAAGATAACTTTAAACTAATCAGAAATACACTCTATACGTTGCCAATGTGTTAAATGACTTTTCTAGCTGCAAATGTCTGGTTTTTGGTGCAATATCTACATAGGTGCATAGAGGCCCATTTCCAGCAACTATCACTCCAGTGTTCTAATGGTACAATGTGTTTGCTCATTGTGTCAGAAGGCTAATGGATGATTAGAAAACCCTTGTGCAATCATGTTAGGTCTGCAATGCTGTAATTGCTGCAAATGGAGGATTCTTTGACAAAAGCAAAGTTTGAAGGAAAAAATTATTATTTCAAATACAAATCATTATTTCTAACCTTGTCAATGTCTTGACTATATTTTCTATTCATTTTACAACTCATGATGGTAAATAAGTGTGACTTTTCATGGAAAACACAAAATAATTGTCTGGGTGACCCCAAACTTTTGAACGGTAGTGTATATATATTCACTGCTCTTATTTTCTTATCTTCTAAATTATTGCTCTGAGTGTTGCTATCCCTGTGCTGTTGCAATCCTGGAATTTCCCCATTGTGGGACTAATAAAGGGTTATCTTATCTTATTATTAATTTCAAAGCACTACTTTTACATGAGTAGAATTTCTGCTATACCCACCTCTGATCACATAATTTAAGTATGAATGAGTAAATTCCTGTTATGAATGTTTTTCCCCTTCCCTTTCCTACTTTGTCAATGGAAAAAAGAAACACTAGAATAAAAATACAAAAAAATACACATTTTGGTTATTTATGTAAACCATGAAAAAAAAAATCCTGCACGACAAAACATGGCACTTGGTATTTTCTAGCCTGTTTCTATACCACCATAGACAGAGAGAGAACCTGAATTAGACAGGGCTCAGAGAGGGAAAGATGAGACAGAAGAGAGGAGCCAAGGAGAGGAAGGTGTTCAGGCAGAGGGTCCAGGAGAGGTGAGAGCAGAGGGAGGAGAGAAGGATAACACCAGTGAAAAGAACAAACACGGGACATCTGGGTGGGACTCCAGCTGGCCCAATATTCCAACATTCAAGCCTTGGTAGTACCAATAGTAACATGGCATATCAAAACATCTTCGAACAATATGTTACAAAGTTACAGTTTACAAAAACTATAAACATTTCTCAAAAAACAGGATAAACGACGCTCCTCATTGAGTCCAAAGGGCTCCACTGTCTTCCGTGTATGAATCCAGTATGCCTCCCTGCAGAGCAAAGTTTTGATGATATCTCCACTTCTAGGGGGAAGCATAATTTTCTGAATTCCCCAGAATTTAAGTGAGGTTGGGGAACCATGGTTGGCCTGAACATAATGACGAGCAATAGCATAATCCATATTTTTAGTGCAGATTGCAGTCTTACGCTCAAATATTCATACTTTTAAATCTCTTTTAGTTTGTCCCACATATGCCAGGCCACACGGACACTTGAACATGTTGAACTTGTATGGTTTTAATTATCCACTGAGTTTCTCACGCATGATCTACTTTGTCTATGTAATGGCAGCCATTTTGTTCAGTATAGTGTGACTCTGAAGAAGACACAGATGGTGTTGAAACGTTGGTCCTTGAATTTTGACAACTTGATCCTCTTCCCCTAGTAGAAGAATCACCGTTTTGACACATGGATGATTGCAAATTAAGTGTGCGTATAGGAGATTCACAAGATGATCTAAAACAGCAGTCATGTGGTACACAAGGAGATGGCGTTAAAGAAGCAATTAACAAAAGTTTCATCATTTGTTGTCTATAATTTCAGTGGGCAGAGTCCCAGAACTTTTTGATCACACCTTCTTTGAACCCCAACTCTAAAAATGTCAACAAGCAGTTTTTTTCTTCTCCTGTAATGTAAGGTAATGAGAACTATAATTCTCATGCACCACGTTGGATTTTTAATATTGTGTGAGTCTGTTTATATGTGCATGAAAAGAGAAACAAATTGATATACTCAACATTTAACTCTCACCACACTTTGCCTTTTCACTTCCTGTTAAGCTCATTTGTTAATGCAGAGGTGTGTTTTGTAAAAGCTTTTAAAAGCCATAGCGGGACCATATGGATCTAGAGGAGTCCTATCTATTATGGATGACCACTCCAAGGGGGAGACCTTTGCCATTTATTTGCAAGGGTTTTGCTAGCATTTGGCCAGGACACCATCACAAGCAGAGACTAGCCTTCCTGTGTAATGGAACAGAACATCATTACATAGAAGCACACATCTTAATGGCCGCCTCATCTATCAGTGATGGACTGCATCTTACCACAGACTCATTTTTTGTAGAGGGAGTTCAGCATTATTCTCTACATTTTGGTGGGTAAAATAATCAGGTTTCAAGTAATTTTTTTTTTCATGAAATGCAAAGACACACTCGTTTCCATAGTTTTTTCCTCAGTGTATGAATCCTTTTTCTTTTTTGATAGCATCTTCCATCTACCATCCCTCCTCCCAGTTTGTCTGTTTACACAATGGACAAAGCCCATTGTAAAGTACTATGGTTTGCAGTTTGTTCCTAAAGAGTTACTCTTGTGGCCCATGTGATTGTAAGAGTGGAGGGAGCAGTGTGGTAAGCTGACATCTTTCATGAATTACGTTTAGCATCGCTGAAAGCTAATGGTTCCCTGTCTGCCTTGAGCTCAGCACAGTCGGGAAGCATTACAATTGAGATGGGGGGGGGGGGGGTGTAAAATATGAATGAAGGGAACTCCCTACTGCAGCCGGCAGTTCAAATGCTTTTTTTAATCTCCGCATCGGGTTTCTATCAAGGTCTTTTGAAATATTGATGTTTTAAGGTCTTTAGAACTGCCAGAATTTTTCTTTAATTTGTTTTGGTAGAGCTTGCTACATGAACTCAGATTTCACCTAACAAGCTCAATCCCAGCCATTTAATGTTGATCACAGGGGCCCCTGATATGAGCTTGTTCACTAAGTTTCTTTCATTTGAAATGGTTCCTTGTCTTCAATCAAAAATATCAACTAAAATCAAATATTGACATTCCACATCCCAAAAGCCAGTTTAGGAAGCCAGTTGAGCTGGTTTGGGCATCTGATCACAATGCCTGCTGGACGCCTCCCACTTGAGGTGTTTCGGGCACATCCCACTGGGCAGAGACCCCGGGGCAGACCCAGGACACGCTGGAGAGACTGTGTCTCCCAGCTGGTCTGGGAACGCCTTGGTATCCGTGACCCGGACCTCCGGAAAAGCGGGAGAAGATGGATGGATGGATGGCTCAAATTTGAATGTGGCATGAAAAAAATTTGGGATTTTATTTTTAGGCCATATCACGTGCTTAAGAAAAGTATAACTTGGGGTCTTTGTGACTTGTTCCTGTATTAATACTGTATGTACCTTAGCAATAGTCTTGACACCAATATTCCCCCAAATTCCCCAGCATTCCCAGCTGCTGTCTTGGGTGGTTTCATGTTTTGGTCTTGCCATAGCTGTGCAGTTTGCAGGCGGGGTGTTCCGCTTCGCCGTCAAGCCCTGAAGCTGTCTGCCACACGGCCAGGTTTCACGCACATGCACTGAATGTAGTCTGCGGTCCCTATGTCCACATGGTATGACAGCGATACTCCAGCAAACTGGTTTGAACACTCTGACTTAAAACAAAAGAAGTTTGTGTCGTGATTTGGCTGCCCCTCAATGCATCTGTTTTGTGTGTCGCCATAAACTGTCCAGCCGGTACAGTTCCGCCTTTTTGTTCTGTGAAATTAATTACATTATTAATTAATATGTAAGAATCAGAATCTTGACATTTGTGCATCAATTCAGAATTGTTCGCATCTGCATTTTCCAGACCCCTAATGTTGAAAACGGGGGGACACAATCACAGTGGAGCTTGCTTCCCA
This sequence comes from Pholidichthys leucotaenia, assembly GCA_020510985.1. Lineage (NCBI taxonomy): Eukaryota > Metazoa > Chordata > Actinopteri > Cichliformes > Pholidichthyidae > Pholidichthys > Pholidichthys leucotaenia. The sequence goes on from CM035841.1 coordinate 157,042,587, forward strand.
TGCTTTACAAGTTTGCACCCCCCTACACATATGTGCAGTTTTGATAATTAAAAGTAAGCTGCCTACAGTCCAGTGGGATAGAAACATCCCGTGGGGTGGGGGGTGGTGTTACTAAAAGGACAGGTTTATAGCTACTATGGATTTATTTTACTTCTCATTTTATTTCCACTGTTCTTTTCTTCAGTACACTCTAGTCTACACAGACAGATATTATGAGGCCCTCGACACCGCCTCATCTAAAATACGCCTTGAAGATATTTGACTAACTGCAGGTCCTTTGTGTGTTGAGCTTTTGGGGTTATACACAATCTTGTACAAAAATTATGTACATTTTAATGTTTATTTTAAATAGAAGTTTTAGATTTATAGTCTGCATTTTTAGATTCACGGAACCGAAGTAAGCAAAAAAAGAGAGTTGCAAGGGCGATTAGAGAGAGAGAGAGAGAGAGAGAGAGAGTGAGTGTGTGTATTATAAATAACCCAAATCAATAATAAATGACACAGTACCTCACATATTTGGAGCCGGGTCTGGGGTTCCCCGGAGTGATGGATGAAAAAAGCAACCCCCCGCCCCCCCTTACTGCCATTCTCTCCGTAACTGTGAAAAGGAGCGGGAAGACAAGAGCACAGCGAGTCATTAAAATAGGACTGTGTTTTTTTCCCCCCTCCTGAACACGAACAGGTTTTGGTTATAGACTGCATACCCGGTGTGTATTTGTGTGTTTCTGTGCGTGTGTGTGCATTATGAGTCGGACGCCACCCATTACTTATTCATCACTTCTGTCTGTCTGGTTGCCACACTGTGTATTTCAGCATGCCTTGCAATCATTATGCCACATACATTATTTAAGGCACACGTGCACACCGACTCTGATGCAGATAGCTATACAGGCAATTCATCCCAGACACACTCACTTTTTGTTTGTTCCCATTCTTTCTGCCGCCGTTGCATATAATGCAAATGTCCCTCTTTACATTGGCTGATTGCAAAGGTTTTAAAGGTTCATACTCATTCTTTCATAAATACACGTTGCATTTGTTAAAATTTATAACCACACATATTTACATTATATGCTTCACGTCCCGGTGCTTTCATTGCCAGTTCTTGTGCTTCTGTAGCTGCACTGAGTGTTGCTGTGTACAGACATCTTTGTGGACTCAGGAACTGACTAAGATGTGCAAAGCGATGATAGAACTTCAGTGTTGGTCATCCTAACTGACCACTTGACAGGTTTTTAGCCATGCCAGGCAGACTCTGGCACTGTTCCTTAATGTCAGGAGCATCACCACGGTTTAAACCCCCCCCTCCACTGTGAGCGTGTGTAAAGTCAAACTCTCAACAGTTTCTGTACTTCAGAATTAATGTGTGGAATCCTAAATAGACTTGGCAAAATCCAGACTTTTACTTGTCAGAGATGAACAGAATCTGGCAGACATACAGAACGATGAACAGCAAATTGGAAAGTATGGGTTCGATGAAAGATACAACATGGAGTTGGACTATTTATCACAGGGCGCAACTTCACTTCCTACTTTTCACGCTGATGAAATCAGCAAATTCATCAAAACTTACAGTGGTGTGAAAAAGTGTTTGCCCCCTTCCTGATTTCTCATTTTTTTGTATGTTTGTCACACTTAAATGTTTCAGATCATCAAACAAATTTAAATATTAGACAAAGATAACACAAGTAAACACAAAATGCAGTTTTTAAATGAAGGTGTTTATTATCAAGGGAAAAAAATCCAAACCTACATGGCCTTGTGTGAAAAAGTGATTGCCTCCTAAACCTAATAACTGGTTGGGCCACCCTTAGCAGCAACAACTGCATTCAAGCAATTGTGATAACTGGCAATAACAATAACAATAACAATAACAATAACTGGCAATAACACCAAAAACATGTAGGTTTAGGGCGCTCGCGCACGCAGCGACCAGCAGCCGGTGGCTTGTCACCAGACTGCAAACCAAGTCTACCTACGGGTACAAATAAGTAACAAAAAAAAAAAAAAAAAAGAGTCTTTTACAGCGCTGTGGAGGAATTTTGGTCCACTCGTCTTTGCAGAATTGTTATAATTCAGCCATAGTAGAGGGTTTTCGAGCATGAACCGCCTTTGAAACGTCATGTCACAGCATCTTAGTCGGATTCGGGTCAGGACTTTGACTAGGCCACTTCAAAGTCTTCATTTTGTTTTTCTTAAGCCATTCAGAGGTGGACTTGCTGGTGTGTTTTGGATCATTGTCCTGCTGCAGAACCCAAGTGCGCTTCAGCTTGGAGTCATGAGCAGATGGCCGGACAGTCTCCTTCAGGATTTTTTTGGTAGACAGCAGAATTCATGGTTCCATTTACGACAGCAAGTCTTCCAGGTCCTGAAGCAGCAAAACAGCCCCAGTCCATCATACTGCCACCACCATATTTTACTGTTGGTATGATGTTCCGTTTCTGAAATGCTGTTTTACATTTACGCCAGATGTAATGGGACACGCGCCTTCCAAAAACTTCATCTTTTGTCCACAGAGTATTTTCCCCAAAAGTCTTGGGGATCATCAAGATGTTTTCTGGCAAAACTGAGACAAGCCTTTATGTTCTTTTTGCTCAGCAGTGGTTTTTGTTTTGGAACTCTGCCATGCAGGCCATTTTTGCCCAGTCTCTTTCTTATGGTGGAGTCATGAACACTGACCTTAACTGAGGCAAGTGAGGCCTGCAGTTCTTTGGATGTTGTTGTGGGGTCTTTTGTGACCTCTTGGATGAGTCATCGCTGCACTCTTGGGGTAATTTTGGTTGGCCGGTCACTCCTGGGAAGGTTCACCACTGTTCCGTGTTTTCGCCATTTGTGGGTAACGGCTCTCACTGTGGTTCACTGGAGTCCCAAAGCTTTAGAAATGGTTTAACTTTTTCCAGACTGATGGAGCTCATTACTTTGTTTCTCATTTGTTCCTGAATTTCTTTGGATTGCAGCATGATGTCTAGCTTTTGAGGATCTTTTGGTCTACTTCACTTTGTCAGGCAGGTCCTGTTTGTGATTTCTTGATTGGGAACAGGTGTGGCAGTAATCAGGCCTGGGTGTGGCTAGAGAAATTGAACTCAGCTTTCCAAACATGTGATAAACCCGTTAATTTATGTTTTAACAGAGGGGCGCAATCACTTTTTCACACAGGGTCATGTAGATTTGGATTTTTTTTTACCGTTTCTAATAAACACCTTCATTTGCATTTGTGTTTACTTGTGTTATTTTATCTTATTTTTTTTTTTATCTTATTTTAAGATAAGATAAGATAAGATAAGCCTTTATTAGTCACACAATGGGGACATTCCAGGGTTACAGCAGCAAAGGGATAGCAGCACTCAGAGCAACAGTCAACAACATAATAAGAACTGGTTAGCCAAAGCAGTAGATGAATATACATATGTACACAGATATATACACAGTGCAGGAGCATTGGAGCTAGATGGAATAAACAGCATTATGGTTTGTTAAATTACCCTGCAGAATATGAATATGTACCTAGACAGCATATTTCGCATTTGAATCAACAGTGTTGTTGTCACCCTCAGTAATGATTGTTATTGTCTTAGTTGTGTATTGGAGGGGACGATCTCTATTGTGCAAAGTTGTTACATTTAGTACATTTTGATATGGCCTGTACGAGCAGCCCTGGTTAGGTTATAAAGTCTGACAGCCGTAGGTAGGAAGGACCTGCGGAACCTCTCCGCCGTGCACCTAGGATGACACAGCCTACCGCTAAATGAGCTCCTCAGTGCGTTCAGCATGTCCTGCATGGGGTGGGACTCGGACTCCAGCAGAGATGACAGCTTATCCACCATCCTCCTCTCTCCTATCTCTTCCACTGGATTGAGGCGTCGCCCCAGAATAGAGCTAGCTTTTTGATCAGCCTGTTTAATCTTTGTCTAATATTTAAATTTGTTTGATGATCTAAAACATTTAAGTGTGACAAACATACAAAAAAATGAGAAATCAGGAAGGGGGCAAACACTTTTTCAAACCACTGTATTTTGCTGCTTAGTTTCACAGAGAAACACTCACTTATTCCAAAGGTCCAATACACCTTTGCCTTCTCATGACGTCTTTCAATAAATATTTTGTAGAGTTGTACTGCTTGACTGTTTCATTGTGAATCAAGTTAAGCCTTTTATTTGAAAAGTCAGAGGTTGCGTGAACTGAAAATTGTTTTTTCATTTGACAGATGGTGCAGCCATCTAGACTTTGCAGTTTTTAGTCAAAAAATATTATTTTGACTAATCTAATTTTACCCATTTGTACATCCAAACAGACAAAATATTGTTGTGAGCCAAAATATTTTCAGAAGCTTTTTATCTGTATATGATGAGTTATCACTGCTGTCCTTTGACCTTGTTGCATTCATTGATTTTCACGCTGACGTTTGTGTGGCCTTATGTGCTGCTCAGTTTCACCACCTGGTCAATGCCCGCCAGAAGGGCGATTCTGGCTGTTTCTAAAAATGAAAAGGTGTTTGTTTGTGTGTGTGTGCACCCATTGTGGTTAGGCATCACTAACATTAGCTGTTATCAGTGTCATAGCTGCGTGAAGCCAAGCTAAGCCTTTGATGTCAACTCCACACAATGAGCTGATAACGCAAACCTTTATTGCAGCCAGGTGTAGGTGTATTGTCCGATCAAACAAAAACCTGGTTCCTGGATCTGACGCCGAACTTCATAAATAGCCCCTACAAACACATGCACAGAATCAGACCACCTACTCACAGAAACATACATGCTCATGAATGGATGCACAAAATATACAGTCGATGCTGTAAGGTGTGAATAAATTGTGGATGAAGTTCTCTTTGGGTGGTTTGAATTGACAAATGATATAAAGTAAACATACTGCTGATTACTCTATATAATTGCTGCCTCATTGCTGTTTTATTCTTGTTTTACATGTGCATGATAAATTAATCTTTAATCATCTGTGTAAGGTTATTAGTAAAAGGTCAAGTGCTCTGTTAGTACAGCAGCAATCATGTTCACATACCAGGCATTAGTAAGGACTCATCCATGGATGAAGGTAGCGCTGACTGGTAGCAGACTTCACTTCCGCCCTCCAAAGAGAGCAGACGCCTTTTTCTTCTCTCCTGCTCTGACTTATCTCCTCCTCCCCTAACTAACTGGATCCCAGCTTGCTGTCATCTGTCTGCGTCTTTACTGCTGATTATCGAACGAAATTATGGAATTAATAAGCTGGGCTTTGAACGCAATTGACACTATCTTTTCAACGAGGAAAAGTGCCCCGGGGGAGGTTGTTTGCCCCGCAGGAACGGCTGCTGCGGGCTATTTATGGGAAACAAGTAATTGGAAACTCTTGTGCCTGACTGATCTTTCCATCGAAGATGTAGAAGATTTGTACGTCTTCGTAGTAATGGTGATTGGGATCGTTCTGATTAGATCTGGGATTGTCCTGGTGTACTGCAAATTGTTGAAGATGGACACAACCTATCAAAATGCTGGCCAGGCGAGGTGCAACCATCAAATTGAAAAAATGGAGAGGACTCTGATAGCGGCAAATGGAGAACTGTCTCGGAAGGTGGATTACATCATGATTACGCTTAGAGCCATCCATGAAGGATTCAACGTCCAGCAATGAAGGATTAAGTACTGAATCTGTAAGAGAATATAAAGTTTTTTTCTCTCTGTGATCAGTACTATTCGACGAAATCTGACTCCCTCACAAAAATCCTCCTGATCATCTGCAGCTTTTGTTTTCAAAACATTAAGCTCACGGCCTTCGGACAGGCAGCTGCATGGCTCAAGGACAATGCCAGCAGCCAGACAAAACATCTCCTGCCAAAGAGTCCTTGTTGTTCTTAACTGATACAAACACCTACTTTCAACATTACACTCATACTGATTCACAAAACTGATGATAAAGATGGTTCACTCACTGCTCTCTGTGTCCTTGTGAACTTTTTTTTTGTCTGCTGACTGTGTATTGAGGGCTTTTTTTTTTCTTGTAATCATAATATTGATCATATATGACCACTATTCTGAAATCAATGATTTTTTTGCTCCTTCCTATTGTATTATCCTTTCTTCCCATGCTTCCTGTACCCTTCTGTTGACAGGCGCGTTCACAGATGCAGCCGTGTCACTGGGAATGCAGGTCGTTTTCTGTGTCAAGTCAAATCCCTCCTATGTTATCAGTGATCTGTTATCAGTTATCTGTTAATGTACTTGGCAATAAATCTTTTCTGAGTTCTGAGGTGGAGGTAGATTGCAAAGTGACTTTCAGAGCATGGGAAGTGTTGATGGTGCGGATAATGATGCATAAACATCTTATTCTAAAAAAGCTTCTATATTGAGGTTGCTTGCCTGGAAAAACAACAACAACAAAAACAAACAAATATCACTCCTTGGATTTAATTAAGCAAATAGGTAAGTGTAGTATCTCACCGGACTGTGACAGCTGGCGAGTAGTTGGAGATTAAAAAAAAAAAATAAATCTTGCAAATTAGTGACAATTTTCCCTTGGAATAACACTGAATTGGCATATTTGCATATGTTGCATGTAGGGATGCAAGTTATCAGTTAATTAATTAATTGATAATTGATTCACCTTATTGATCGATTAATGATTAATTGATAAGCAGCAGGTTTCCTGAGAATCTGAATTTCCTTCGGTACAATACGGTCTATCTTCAACGCATAAAAAGTTGCTGTTTTTTTCATATAAAACTTTAAATTTTATTTATTTATATAGCACCTTTCCTGCAACAAAGTGCAGCTCAAAGTGCTTTACCGTTAAAAACAATTCCAGATAAAGTACAAACAAAACAATAAAAAGATAGCCCTCCCCCCATCCCCACTCTTGTCCAAGACAGCCATCCACCTAACCCCCAACTCACCCCAGAGCCCACCCTGTCCCCCCCCCCCCCCACACACACACACAAGTAATAATAGGCATAGTTGACTGAGGCATGTGGGAGGAAACCGGAGAAATCCCGGAGTAAACCCACACAGACACGGGGAGAACATGCAAACTCCACACACATCTCTGTTGGTCGGGGGCTGGGGGATTCTAAATTGTCCTTAGGTATGACTGTGAGAGTGAATGGTTGTCTGTCTCTCTGTGTTGGCCCTGCGATGGACTGGCGATCTGTCCAGGGTGGACCCTGCCTCTCGCCCAAAGATGCTTGGATAGGCTCCAGCACCCCCGCGACCCGAAAAGGATTAAGCGGAAGAAGATGGATGGATGGATGGATGGATGGATAGTTGACTGAGGACCAGAGTGAGGAAACACCATCATAGTGGGACCGTCAGCACCAGGAGCCGGTCTCAGCCCACAGCTGCAGAGACACTGCCACAGGAGCCACCCCGGCCCAGGCAGACAGAGGAGTCCATACCACAACCAACAGGCTGTGACTGAACTCCCCCGTCCTACCAAGCCAAGGCCACCACCACAGCAGCATCCCACCACCAGTGCCAATTACAGCTCCAAGTGCTGAGAGCCCCCCCAGTGAGGAAACACTAGAGCTAAAAATAACATAAGATCAAATAAAATACAACAGAATACAATAAGAAGCAGACTAAGATCATGAATAAAAATAAATAAAAAGAGAATAAAATGGTTATAAAGGAATAATAAATATACCCATATACTGTATATATTGTAATGCAAAACTGAATTGAAATAATCTAAAAACATAAAGATATACAGTATAAATAAATAAATTTGCCAAATAAGTATATAAACATGAATGATAAAATTAGTTAAAAGCTAAAACTAAAAAGGTGGGTCTTGAGCCTCCTTTCAAAAATAATGCTCTCTGCAGCCCTGAGATCCTCTGACAGGTCGTTCCACAGACGTGGGTCGAAAAACTCGATGCCTCACTGTGGGTTTTTGTCCTAACTTTAGGTATCATTAAAAGGCCAGTACCAGAGGACCTCAGGGTATGGTAAAAGCAGATCAAATAAATAAGAAGGACCAAGACCATTAAAAGTTTTATAAACTAATAAAAGAACTGTAAAATCGATTCTATAACTCTCAGGGAGCCAATACAGTGATTCTAAAACTGACATAATATGCTCTTACTTTCTGGTCTTTTTCAACACACGGGCTGCTGAATTCTCTTAATAGTTGTAAGTTACTGATTGTCTTTTTAGGAAGACCAGAAAGGAGAGCATTGCAATAATCAATACAACTGTAAATAAAAGCATGCATTAGCGTCTGTGTTTTCTCGAGAGAGAAATGGGTGGACTCTGTCTATATTCTTTAGATGATAAAATCCAGTTTTTTTAAATAGTATTAACATATGGAATAAAACTAAGCTCAGTCAAAAAATAACGCCCAGGTTTTTAACTTGTTTTGATGGAATAAGAGACAATGTTTGTAATTTTGGTAAAAGTTTCTCTCGCTGAGCTTCAGGACCAATAACTAAAACTTCAGTTTTGTCCTGGTTTAGCTGTAGGAAATTCTCTGCCATTCAGGTCTTAATGTCTAAAATGCAGTTAAAAAGGACA